>OU342646.1:19670000-22356250 GCA_910589605.1 Chrysoteuchia culmella | reverse complement strand
TTTTTAACTCAATATACCGTACAATTTCTGTATATTACAAAATATATTTTCTTGACATTGGCAAAATTGGCCATTAATTAAGAAAGAAGAAGAAAAAATTATGCTGAATTAAAATGTAGCTATAATGTTCATATTGAATTTCTGTACGTGAATAGAATCAATACTTACTTAATCAAATCATTACGAAAAACAGTTTAAAGCAAATTATTTTTACAAAGTGACATTGACAATCTGTCAAATTAGTGTACTGAATTAAAAATCCGACGTTATATAAAATATCCTGACTAAAGAAAGAAAGAAAGAAAATTAATTTTATTGAGACAACAAATATGTACACGAACAATTAAACATTTTATACAGTAAACACAGAAAACATTGTCTCAAAGAGGTCCCGGCTCAGCATAATGCATAGTCTATGACCAGCGCTGATCTTCCGCCGGAACCGGTTTGTTAACTCCGCACACAGATAAACAAACAAAGTAACACAAAAAAACAACAATAAAAAACAAAGATTATATATAAAAAAATAAAAAATAAAAATGAGAATGAAAACAACCAAAATACCAAAACGACAAAGACTGTGTGAAAGCACCATAATGTGTGTGCTAGAGGCCAGAGCCGGGGTAAGCTATTGAAAAAAAAAACATAAAAAAACAAAATGGCTGAGGGAAATCTTTTCGGTTTTCCAAAGCCAAACAAAACTTTAGCCGAACTACAATTTGTGACTACAATTATTTATAAGCTTTGCAAAACTTAGTAAAATACAAAACAAATTGCATGAAGTAAGTAAAGCAGAGCACACCTTTTTTGCCAATACATTTAAATCATCAAGGATTCCGTAAATGTCTCAAGGGCCTACAACACGGATTTTCTAAACGTATTAAAATATCTTAGAGTACAAACGAGACGAGCAAATAAGGACAATACCACCATTCGAGTAGCTAACAAAATAACACAGATAATTGTAAATGGTAAGCGGCAATAACGTAACTTCAAATTACTAACTTAACTTTTAATGTTATCTGGCTGCTATGAAATATGGCGGTTGGCCAAATACGTTTTAGTATTATTATGAATTTGCAAGTTGTTCAAATACCATTTGTGTTTACTGTTGACTAATAGACGAATGATAAATGTTAGTTTTGAAAGAACCCGCCGATGTAATAACAATTTTACATAAAAGGTAACGCCATATTTACACGTCTTCGTTAAACTTTAACATCTCTTGATACACACATCAACACTGTCTAGGGATATTATATTACGTTCTTCATAACTCAAAAACTATCTACAGTACAGAAAAAGTTTGTATGGGGGAAAAAACCTCCTAAGTTCCGTCATCAGAAATAAAAAATAAAAAAAACAAAAGAATGCATGATCATTTGAATATTAACTTTGGGAAAAGTTAGTTTTTCTTATAAACAAGCCGGAGCTATTTTTGAAAATTATAGGTCAACTTTTTTTTTTGTTTTGTTTGATAGCCGAACACGTCGACCGAAACGAATTTTAGAACTCTGTATATGAAATCTTGAGAAACCTCGCACACTTGCCCGCGTCGAATCGTCCGAATCTCAAGTGCGAGGTTTCATAACATATTTTCTTATACATAATTCTAAAACTCTTTTCGTCCGAATCGTTCGACGTGTTTGGCTCGGATAAGTGTGCATTCACCTTAATAAGTGCAGTAATAATAAAAATAATAACACTTCATTCATGTCATCTCGCACTACTTTGAAGAATAATTGAGTGAGTATGATTGAATATGTATGTATAGTATGATAACCGGTTGCAATCTGGTATTTATGTTACCACACGGCGACGTAACTGGGGAAATAGTATACGAAGACGGTACGGCGACCAGGGGGCTAATTGTCTAATTTTAAAATCTATCGCAATCGCTTTCAATTCGTCATTTGAAAGATATTTATATACTTCAGGCGTCACTATTTGACATTTGAAAGGGATTGTGATCGGGACGCGTTTTGAAAGGTATTGAATGAACGAAATTGAACTGTCTAAGCAAAGTGACAAATGAAAATATCTTTCAAATGTATGGAGAAGTGTCAAATGAAGTGTGATTTAAAGCATCATTCGTTTTGAAAGGGATTACGACTATAAGTTAGACAATTCCATAAATCACTATCACAATCACAATACCTTGGAAAGGGATTGTGATAGATTTTGAAATTAGACAATTAGGAGGCAGGTCATATCTCAGTGTCAACACATAGGTGTTGTAACGGTTACGCATATACGACAAAAAATGGTTGTATGGGTACTCGTAGAGTACGAGAAAAAGAAGATGAAAATAGATAAAAAAAACTATGACAATAACAAACACAAGACGATTCTGAAAAAGTTTATATGGCCAGACATATGAACATCGGGATTTAAAAAGCCCATATTTATTTTTGACATATAAATATTTAGTTAGACAAAGTCAGTGAGGGATTATTTAATGAGACAGCGACAGGTTTGTATTAGTTAAAAGATTTGTTGTATTTGCTTTTAACAAAAAAAATAGCAAGCAAACCACTTGCTGAGATCGTGCAATCCTCCTAACAGATTGTTTAGTTTAGACTTGTTTATTATTTTAGTGTTAATAGCCGCTCGGTAATTACGAATGTATAGTATTATAAATTAACAATCGAAATGAAATAAGAATCGACCGGCTTATTTAATCTAGCCATTGAAAGGCCGTAGGTAATTCAGTCGTAAACTTTCTCGTTTATTGCCGGTATAAGGTGGACGGTGGGGGCCATCTCGCGGAGCAACTGGGAACTTTAATTAGACGCGGAACGTTAGATCAATAATTAGGATCAGACAGGTGTGTAATACAAATTGTTGCGCAGGCGCAAGTTCCTAGTCATGTGGTATAATACACCTATAATAATGCTAAGTTGGTTCTGTTAGTTTTAAATTAATATATCAAAATGATTGAGAGTTCTTATCTTGAATAGTATAGTTCGAATTTCCGACAAACCGCATTCAGAAATAACTTTGAAACTAGTCTAACTAGTACAGTAGGTAATGAACTTAATTTAAATGACATAAGTGTAAACGGGGGAAAGTACAAATATACGGAAGCCACATATAACGCATATTATTTACGACTTAAACTATCGATATTTACATTTTGATAGGTTTATGTTGAATGTAAATGCGCAGGCAGCAGCAGCGTCCAGCCAGCAGCGACGGACGGCTGCAGCATAATTTACGGCTGTAACGGGCGGTGTCTAATTGACGCGGGGAATCCGGCTCCCAAAGCATGCTGCTGAATCATAGCTGATTAGGACGCACTTGGCCTAAACGGATCTTTGATCAACTTTTGAGGATAAGAATATCTGAGAAAAATTACATGTTCGTTTTAGTCATACAAGGTTATAAAATTAAAATGCTACCTAGAAGTGTTGCATGTTGATAAGCTAAAGTTGAAAATTTTATTGACATCAGATACTTACTTCTGTAAACTCATGTGCTGTGCTGCTGACTTTAGTTTAAAAATGCATTATTATTACAGACGAATAATAGCGCTACTTGACTTTAAGCGTTCTCAATGACTTTATTAATTAAGAAGCACTTACTTTTGAAGAAGTGTAACATTAGCAAAACACAAAAGAGAAGTTACAAAACATCAAAATTCAAAGCCAAATCCACCTATTTATTTCAGCTAAAGTCAACCCAAGACTCATCATTCATCTCAGGGCCATCCTCAAGGCCGGGTATAAGCCAAAGGTGAACCAAAAGACAATTCAGTTGCAAACTACGAGTCCATTAAAGGCAACCGATTCTCGTAACGGGCTCTAATTAGATCTAACGCGTCCACAGATTGGATGAAAATTTACGGCGCGGGCGCAGAGCGAGAGGGATGGCAGATCTAATGCACCTGCCAGAGATTATCCCTGACGTAACTGACCAGACTCGGGCAAAGCGGATTAAGAGATGGACCGATAGTTCTGATTAACGCGTGGGTGTTACAGTTAGTGCCACAAAACGTGCGAAATCAGTAGAAAGTAGCGGTTCCTGAATTAGATACCAGTTTGGAAATTGAGACGTTCTTTAGCGAAAACAATAGAAAGATAACTGCGTTCCTTGAAAGGAGAAACGGTATTTTTACCATATTTGTATTTGTTGTTGAGAAGTGGTTTAGTCATAGTGATAGAATTGTTAAAGGATAGCTTAATTTAAGATTTCGTTGTTGCTTTTACCGTTTTGTTGTCCAAATTAGATAGCTTCTGGAGGTTTTTATATTAGATGAAGTACACTACTCTATTCGTTTCATTACTATTAGAAGTTATGATATCTATCATGTTCATTACAATGTTACTTCATTGGTAATGTTCATGAACTATGGTTAGGCAATAAAGTGCTGCCGTCACCCGTCAATAGCTAACAAGTTTGCTGTCTATAATTTATAATTAGGATTAATTTACGAGCGAAAATTTGAAATGCAAATGTTTCCGAGGCAGCCTCCATGCATGTGCCGTGGGTCGAGGAGTTGATGGGCTGCGCCTGTTATTACAAAACTACGTCTTAACTGATGCATGCGCGGTTGAAATACTGCCCGAGCCCGCCGTCAGGGCGATCAGCGCCGGCGCATCGTCCAGTTGTAACTCAAACTGGGTGTTGACGGGAAAGGGATTCTCACAACTCACAACTTCCGTGAGAAAATCCTAATAGAATACACAGTCATCGGTTCCTTCCCAATTATCAGAACAGCATACCAGATTCGATATTCATGAACAATTTTATTGCCAATCCTGTTTGTATTTTCCTTATCTACCCAGCAGTTTTCCCACGAAACAGGCCTTCCTTTTTACTAATGTAGATGTACTTACAAGACCTACGTTGTGTTGTCGGTAAAGACGGAGCGTTCAATATTGAATCTTACCATTTAAGGTAAAGTCCTTCGGAAATACTTTAGTGCACCGGGTACCTCGAGGCGAGTGCTCGACGTAGCGATTCCGCGATACATCTCGATTCACCATCGATTAACATTCGAATCGGTGTGCACGGAATCACGGTTGGATTGTGCAAATGGCGCATAAATAACGCGGCTGCTGCCCGCCCCCGCGCATGCGCTTTTTACACCTTGCTATTAGGCGGAGGCGCAGGCGCACGCCGACCTCGCCGTCGATCTATAATTTGTGATTCGGATATCGCTCTGGTGAATGGGCGAATGTGACATAATGCGGTTTTTTGTTTCGTAATTGAGACCTTTTGATTTTGACAGTGCTCGTGGGTGGATCCCGGCGCCAATTCAAATTAAACAGTCCGCGAAGGTTTTAATTAGATTAGACAAACAGTCGCCCTAATCATATATTAGTTAGTACCCATATAATTTAGAATTGTTTTAAGTACTTATGAAATAATATAAGAATATGATTTTCTACTAAATACTTAAAAACTCTAATGATCTACCAGGTAGTTCTTCGATTGTACGTGAGATGTTTCTTTACATAAAAACAACAGGCTCTAGAACTAACACTGGTTAGGTGCTGTTTGACGGGCATTATCTTAAATATGGTAACTAACTACCTCTTCCAGGCAAAAGCAACGAGCATTACCTTTGGTGTCGAGAGGCGCAGGCGCCGCCAGGGCGGGTATCTCGGGCTGCACGCGAGGCCCGGGCCAGGTGGTGGTGCCGGCCGCACAGTACCGCGCGCGGCCGCCTGCGCAGCCGTCCGCCGCGTCACGCAGCGTCGACGCATCCGCTGAGTACTCTGCGGACGTCGACACTGCATTACTCGTTAGATTACTGGCCTTTTGGGGCACGGATTTGTGGTATCATAAGAAAAGCCTACAGTAGATTAGCTGTTCCAAAAGTCGTATAAGTAAACCGAATCAATTAGATTATGGGCATCAGTAATTTGTCCCAATTGGGTGATATGGTGTGGGATGTAAATTAATTTGTCAATATCAGTCTGGAAATGGAAAGTGTGATCTAAGCCCTCTGCCAATGGGTTAATGAAGGGAGGATGAAATACGTGACGGGATACAAGAACGAATGTGAAGGTCAACATTAGACCATACAAATAGCCTGGCTCATTATTGATTCGCCATCTAATTTCGTAATATGCTTTGTGTCAAACCCGAGGCTAGTGCATTGGTCGTGCGCCCGCGCCGGCTGATTGCCGGTTATTTATGACGGAGGTCAAGCGGACTCCAATGAATGGATGAGTGATGGGGGTCGGTGCGGCGCGTCACGTTGTGTGAGCAGCCCGCCGAGACGTGCTAATACAAATACAGTTGTTCTTTTCAATCTCAATTTTAGTGATTGTAAACATTTGGCTTACAACATTCATCATGTGAGATGGGAATCATGGATGGTGGGCAACTGGATGAGAAAGCAATTAAAAATTGTTTGCCAGAAGACTTTTAAGAATATTTGTAGCTCGATGAAGAAAATTTCAGAAGAGATGTATAAAACTTTGTAATACTCACTTCTCGTGGTGGAAGACTGTAGGAGACTCGCCGTTTGCCCGCCGGGAAATGTTGCGTTTCGCTTGTGTCGACCCTGCAAACAATACAAGCAATACATAAGTTTCGCGAATCAACGGGTTTCCAACGAGAGATTGTTTAGAAAGTAGCGACGAAGGCCAGTTAAGGATCACTAACTTATGGTATTGCATCTAGTTATCATCCGGTGCGGTGTTATGAACTGCAACCAAAAGCAATCAAATTGCAATGGAAACAGCTCAGAGGAGCTCGGTAAGGCGACGGCGTTCTCGCCTCGTCCAATTAAGCTTTTTCATACCTATTTCGGTTTGAATCACATCTTCATCGGCGGCAGCGGTCGTCCGGTCGGTTTCCACGAGTTCCACGCAGCGACGTGAAACGCGGTTAGAAATTGTCGGATATTTGTTAATTGTTCGAAAGCAGATTCTATCGAGCGGCCGGTTAATAGCCGCACTACAGTCAATACGATCTTAATGGATTGATTGTCGTTTACGGGAAACTGTTGGAACTTTCAATTGGAATGTTGCAACAAGCGACTTCTAGTTTCTTGTCCATTAATGTAGAATTGCAGTATGGGTTCAGTTAATTGTTTTTAATAGTTATGTATGTTCAAAGGGTATCCAATATCCAGTACCTACTGTTGTGAGAAACTGAGAACATAAAATTGATTGCAGTATAAAACAATGAGGCGGCGGCGCGGGCGCCGGGCGCCGGGCGTCCCGTTAAAGTTAAGATGTGTTGATTACGTGCGCTGGCGTGGGGTCGCTGAACTGATATATTGCTCCGATTTTATAGATACGAGTGGATTGTAAATAATATCATTGGCATCCGCATCTGTTGCAGGCCACATTCCTGGCTCGATATATTGTAATAGTTAACTGTTATTGACGTTTTGCTGGTCGGTTCAAATGTAGCTAGTTGTTTTTTGGGACTCGGGGCTTCGGATTTGGAACTTTCTGTTATTTGGTGGAATAATAGAATAATTATTTTCGCCATAACTGGATAACATGTCTTAAATATAAGTAAAAATAATAATAAATGAATGAAACATGATTTTCGAATTTTTGTATTTTTCAATGCGATTTTAATACTTATGATTAATTTTAAATAGAAAAATATTGGTAAGTCTCGGTAGCTCAGTGGTTAGAGCATTGGGCATTGGACCGGATTTCCAAAGGTCGTGGGTTCGAGTCCCATCTGAGAATTCACTTGTGGCCGAGTTGCTTTTTCCAATATTTTTCTATTTAAAATTTATCATAAGTATAAATGAATGAAAATTTAGGACATTTTTAAACAATGTCCAGTCCCAAAGAATCAGACCTTGTGCTAAATAAGTACTAACTACACAATGAGTATAACATTTTACATTTTTGTAAATTCATACTTATAACACAAAAGAAACAACTAGATCAACAAAAACATTTTGATCTGCGTGCACAATAACGTGCACTACCGGATATTGCTTTCAAGAGCCGATTTCCTAGTGAGAATATATCTTCTGACTTATGTACTTTTAAATGGGATCCGATTGGCGTACCCCGAGGCGGCAGTAATATCTCAATATCACGGTTCGATACCTCGGCCGATATGTCGCGGGGTATCGGGCCGGTTCTCATTGGGGGGTCGCCGACCTGTGCCGTCACGAATCCCTGATGCGAATGTTTTGTCGAACGCATGTGCTCCCAAAAATGTTAATGGACCTCATTTTATTGGCTAATATGCCCCTTACTCTGAACGAACGAACAGCATCGAGTTCACATTAGGATCGAATCAACGTCAAAAGTCTGTTATTTTGATACTTTGAAAACGGTTGCTATGGTTTCAATAGTACCGTTTTGACATTATTTCGATCCTGCTGTGAACTCGATTCCTTCTAGAGCCTATTCTTTATTCTGGTTGAAAATTAATGACAACTACAAGCCGCGCCAAACTTTATTGCGAGTCCGAAGTTGGTCGCAAGACGCGTCGCAGTAGCTAATTTTGGGTGTCAGCGGGAAGCAGCGGGACGTAATGTTGCGCAAGTAAGCACTCGCAGCTAACTTCGGTCTCGCAATAAAGTTTGGCGCGGACTATACTCGTAGATGACTGTGTTAATTTTTCTAGCCGTACTACTCTGCAATTATGTATGTAGCAGGATCACATTTTTTTATATTGCAAAATTAACTTAACCCTTAGTAGTACTCTTGTACAGACCTACTAACTGTTATTGTAGTATCTTGACCTAACCACGAGAAGATCGAAAATAAATTCAAAGTTTTCAGTAGTTGTATTTTAAAGCTAAGTAATCTTACCAACTCTTTGTTGATATTGAAACAAAACCAATGGATCTCGGACCAACAACATTGACAGATTACAAGTTGCGTCAATAGCAAAAACTATATCAATCAAGCGGACGCTATCGGTTAACCTTCGTCTCCTTCCTCGTTAATTGCCTACAGAATTTCTTCGTTTCCTCATCTGCCATGTATGGAATCGTTACATGGCGAGGAATCTCGCGTCGTGTGCCCTTTCCGCGTCACAGCAAAAAATACTTTGATGGCTACCGGTTCTCGAGCCCAGCCCTTGAAGGCCCCTGACATGGTGGTCACTGGAGATAGCCATCTATGCAATTTGTTTGGCATTTCGAAGGCATACGGTAATAATAATTATCGATATTACTTTCTAGGTAAGTGATGAAGCATATTTTTTTTTAACGTGGAAGTATTATTACTAATATGATATTATTACTAATGTGCTCAGTATTCTTACTAATTTGAGCAGATTGTAAATACAAAATACTGAGACTGTTTAAGATCGTTATTGAATCTCGCTGTTAGCTTCATCTGATTCGGATCTCCAATTTCTAGTGGCATACGAGACAAATGTCTAACTATATGATAAGGGTTTTTTTAAATACAATTTCTGACTTGAACACCATTTTTTTCTAAAAAACGCTCTTGTTAAAAAGTGCTCCATTATGAGCAAAGAACAACCGTACAAAATTCTGACCTTATGGTCTGTATTACCTAGGCCACTAATAATAAATACAAGAATACGATGTTTCTCAATGCAATGCTGGTATTCGCCAAAAACGAGCAATGATTTAGTGGTACCTAACTTGTTAAGATCACCATTTCTTTTATTGTTGACGTGCTTGCGTATTCATTTGCCTTTATCTGATCTATCAGACATCCGTAGGACAGCTTTGCTGACACCCATTTTCGGGGTAAGTACACACTCTAAGCCAGCTGTGCCCAAACTTTGGCCGTTGACCCGGCTTACGCTACAAAAACGGCTCTCATGGCAGGCAGCGCGTGCGTAATTCCATCGACGATGACAGGAGGTGGTGCGAGAGAAAAAAAACTACCGACCATAGTACCAGGGTTGCCAACTTTTCCAGCCGCTATAACCGGACAACAAATGTAATCTGGTCTTAGGTACTTGGTTAAAATAAAAATAAAACACGTTAAGTATTAATGAAAGAAGCCCCTCGCGGCCAGCGTGCTGCCTACAACTACCTCACAATTTTATCTCACCGGACAAATTGCATCCGGTCGGAAGTTAGCGACCTGACCCCAACAATTCCTTCTAAAACCCAACAGTCCAGTCGAAAACCGGACGGTTGGAAACCCTGCATACTACACTGGAAGGGGAACTGTACTATATTGAGAACCAGTGGCGAAGGGTCCATACAACACGATTCCCATCGGCTTCCCTTTTAGGAATTCCACCACACCAATCCACGATTCATATTAAGAGACCGTCTCTGTGGTCTAGTGGTACAACCACCGGTATCAGACCCAGGGGTCCCTGGTTCGATTCCCAGCGGGGGTACATATTGTATTCGGTTTGGTAGGACTTATAGTAAGTCCGCCTGGCTAGCTACCACCATGTTATCAAGTCTGACGCCATAACAAACAATGTTTTCAGTATTGTTGTATTCTGGCAGTTCGAGATAAGATAGCCAGTTCCTCAGTGGAGGATTCCGGGAGAGGCTCGCTTCCATCTTAAGCCTTATCAATACTTACAGGTATGATGAAGGCTAAGAGTCTCACCGTCGTTCATAAAAAAAAAAGAAATCTTTCGAGACATTAATGGTCCGGCTTACCATATTTCAACTCCTCTCTTCGCCACTGGTGAGAATAGTAACCATCACCTAAATAGTTACTCTATATTGACTTTAAGTGACTTCCAATATACAGATATATTCCGGAAGTTTAAGCTAGAACGTTACACGTACAAATAGCGCCCTTCTTGCCGTGGGCGGTTTATACTTGAGCAATACTTTTTCTAAATAAGTTGTATTCTTGTATGAAATGCTGCTTGTTTCGAGTAGGCAATTTCGAGACTGCCTACCGGTAGGTATTCAGTATTTAGCGTAAGGAAAATCTTAGTGGGTGTGTTAAATAGAAGTTTAAACTAAAATAAAATAACTTTGACACTTATTATATATTTATTTAGGTTCTGAATGAGGTAGGCACTGCCTAATTGCCTATATGGAATGCACGCCCCTGCTTCCAATCAAGCCGATCATTGCATGGTCAAATACGGTTCAATTTGTATAAGGAAAAAGTGAAATTTCTGGTTCCTGGTTATATCAAAAATCTATTTAATTAAACGAAATATAGTTTTTCAAGAGCAATATCTATTTGTACCCTAGGATTAAGGATCGCTGGAAGTTAGCGTGAGTCAAACTGCGCGCGTGCATGTAACCCGATCCCGACCTATTAGCCGACCTACTCGGCTATTTCCATAAGTGACGTGTACCGAACAAACTGGATGAGTTAAATTGCTCATACCAATTTTGGGCTATTTAATCTCATTCTGGGTAAAGATTAACTTAAACGTGATTTACAATGTAATATTAAATGGACATTTTTTTGTGATTGATATGCTGAAGTTGACAATATTATTTCTTAATTTAGGCACGATCAAACTGCAGAAACACACCAATGCTGAAAACATCGGTGTTATGGTGTCAGACTTAGGTAAGATGGTGGTAGCAGCCAGGTGGACTCACAACAAGTCCTACCACCAACTATCTAATTTAACAAAAATGAAATAAAAACGTAAAGAAATAATCTGTTCTCCCGTACAATACTTTTCCTGAATGTTGAGGGGTGTTTTAAGCAACAAATTAAGCGTCACAATAGGAACTGCTATTCAATTTCCTGTGTCCAGCGAATACTCGATAGAATCTAAGGATTCCCAACAGATTAATGATTTGCACTGAACTGCAGAATGATATGACGCAAATATAAGGTACCACGTACCTAACGAAATAGTAGGTGAATATCACAAGTTTAAACTTATTCCATGGGTTTAAGAGTTTTGACGGGAGCTTTTGTGAGATAAAAGAATGTTAAAAGGTCGATGTGAAAACGATAGGCGCTATATAATGTTGATTGAATGTGATTAAAAAACAAAGTCGTAAAAGTATTAATGATTTCTTTGATAGACACACAGCATCATAGGGCAAAAGCAAAAGAAAGACTTCATAAACAACAAAAAAGCGTTCACGACTGATGTCGTTACCCAACGCTATTGTTTGATCCCAACTAGATGTTCGTAGACAGGTACGAAGCACGAACAGGATAATTGTAATCTAAAGCGAAGGAACCAGTTTGTCCGTGTGTCATCAGCCGAGGAAGCATTGTGCGCGTCCATTGTGACCCATCTGGCGTCACATTATACGCCAACAAAAACTGGAGGATCAATGGAACAGCCCCGTAGTAGGATCACTCTATGCTGCTGGATGTAAACGATAGAATAATGCGTGCGACGTACACAGCTATGCGAGAAACTTATACATTCATGGTAAGTTGTATACGCTCGGCCATGTAAGGCGAAGTCGCTAATCACATTTGCGTTACGATCCACCAAGCTACTCCCCGTATTAAGAGTATTATACTGGCTGTGCTGTGGCCTCAAGTACCAACTGGTTAGCATTCTACAAGAAGCGAGTGACGTGGTATTTATTTTGTAAAAACACTCATAGATCGGTTTTGTGATACTCCCCTGTTATTGTTTGTAATTTTATGAATGGCTATCGCTATTCTTTTGGTTTCTTTGCAAAACATGTTTTTTACTACTTCAACCAACTTCCAATAGCAAAGCAACTGATCTGGCTTAGCATGAGCAGAAATGGGTTTTTATAGATGATCTTTGCAAATAAAAGGTTCCTTACTTGTTTTAAAAATCCAAAAAGTATTTCAAGCAAGACAACAAGTTCACATATCGTGATTGTAAAAATTAAGTCACGTACACGTATGAGCGGTAAGTAATTAAACATTTTGTAACCTACAATTACTCCGCAAACCTAGATTGTGCGAGACACGAATACATAACTTCCTCGCGAACTCAAATTTCTCGTGTATTCGAAACACGTCTTGTTAATCTTCTGTACAAGCGTTATTGAGGAAGCGAACTATTACGGATTAACATATTCCGCTATGCCTCAAATTGCGGTGACGAGGTGCGCACGCGCATAGGAAACGCACGGGTCTCATTACCCGTCACCGCGAGTTCCTATACCAATGTAAACACTGTATTTTGGAACCGCTGCAGTTTCTTGGAGAGCCGTAATGTGGACGAATGGACAGTTAGCTTGGAAGTCATTACAGAAAGAGCTGAGTTTAACTTGCCACTTGTTGGAACTGCGCGTTTTATTAAAATAGGGAACGATAAGGTTGACGGTTAAACAAAAATGTTCACAAAGATTGAGCAAGCTGCGGCGCTACCGCGCAAGTGTCGTCGGCATCGACATCGACTTCATTTGACAGATGGATGTGACATATTGCTCTTAGACTTTGGTAAGTTTTCATTTGTGTCAAAAAGAAGCAGCAATGTCACATCCATCCATCTGTCAAATGAAGCCGATTTCAATGCCGACGCCACTTGTGCGGTAGTATGGATTGTATTTATTATACTTTGAACTAACAATTTCAGATTTTTTGGCTTATAAATACTTTTAAATGAAGGAAATAAAATTGTAACGGCTTTGCGAATCGGTGATTGTGTTTTGTACCCATATTACGAGTTTGCTAAACATGACATTTACAGGACACCTTAGCGTAGACTATCGGATACAGTGCTCATGTCGGTAAAACATTCGCTAAATATGAAAGAGACAGAACTACATTTTACGTTAACATTGACAGTAAGGTCAAGTTAGCTAAACTCGTAATAAGCCTACTGGCCACTGCGGCAAAAATCCTGGATTCAAAGATTCAAAAATGCTAAATACATGAGATAATCAGACCTACAACACCTTGCTCAGTGGGCTTTAAAACTTAGAATATACAGGTATTACTGTGCCATCAATAGTAGTTTGAATACCTACCAATACTGTGATCCTTTTGTTTTGGAGGTGATGAGGTGTATAATTAGTAGTCATAAGCCAAGATTCAGCACAACGGCTACACTAATTAAACTAACGAGACTGTTCTATAACACCTTCGCAGCTGTTAACGTTGATTATGACTTTGACCTTCAAATATTCAGTAGATAGATGGAAAACAAAACGTCCATTATTCTAAAGTATAGAAAAAATCTAAAGTACTTGTTTGGTTTAGATAAATATTTCCATTGGCATGCAAATATTTTATATTTACGAAGATGACCTTAAAAAATATGATGTATTTAGAAAATATTTTGCCCATAGAAATATAATTTTGTCCTCGTTGAAATTTCAGCGAATACTCGTTTATTTTATTTTTATAATCATTTGTTGTAACCGGAAAAGTAATTTCAATTTGATTCCAGAGCAGTTATTATACTGACAATTCCATTTCTCACCTTACTCCTAGGGTAGACGGCGAGAACGTCTGCCCACCACCTGGCCTCCTCCCTGCAGGTGCCCTTGACGAAGGTGACCCTCTCCGGCCCGGTGATGGCAAGGCTGTGCGCGTGGCCGGTCACCCCGTCGGCCTCGCTCACCTCCAGCACCGCCGTCATGTCTATGCTCGCTTGCGGGACCGTGTCTGGCTGTTGAATAAAAGAAAATTGACATTAAATTAAGTTCAAAGTCAAGGAATTAAGATTAAGTAGGCTTATATACAGTTAGTTACCCCTTTCTTAAAATTTTACTAAGGTGAAAGGTAGCCCGCTAACAACTTTAAATTTCAACCCTCTCCTTTCCCATGGTATTTACCAGAGTTCATCGCAAAGAATTACCGTTTAATATGATTGATTATACTAGTGTAGATTAATGTAAAAATGTTTGTTGAATGTTTGTTAATGTCAGTCTAAGCGATTGCTATTTTGCACCCCGTATGTAATACTTACTTCCAGTAAAAGTAACAACTCTCTACGAAAAAACAAGACATTTCAATGGGGCTATACCTACAATAACAACAAGGAACGCCCTGCAACAACACCTACATGCAGGTAACCTTGAATAGGTATTCCCTGAACAAGTATGCAACACCTTAGGCCCCATCTTGTTTATTAAGCACAATGGTGGTCAAATGCTTGCCTAGTTATTAAAAAAAAACCAAAAGGCATACCAGATGTTACTCTAGATAGTGTAATAGAAGTTGGCATGTTATTAAATGCCAGCATTACATTAAAACATTGCTGATGTCGGCTAGTTAAAGATCGCGTGGAGCGTTTATAAGCCGGACAGGAGATATGTTAGTGGCTCGGCTAGGGGCCGCTAGTGGGAATTCCTGAGAAATGGAGGTGTTAATGACGGCAGCTCCCGAGACCCACAGGCCGTGATGTATAACCGTAATGAACTCTGCCGTGCCGTGTTTTATATTCAATGACGTGCTGTCTTTTTTATTTCACTAATTGGGGAATTCGGGGTATACTCCCTAGCACTATTATTACTCTTACACAAAAACGAAAACAAATAGGTATTTGTAAACATGCAATAAGTTATTTGTACCGCTGTACCTCACAAACAGTGTCGCACCTTCGAGTGTCCCCTATGTCCCACCACGTAATGCGATCAAAGTTGCCACACACTACTGGGCCAAGTCTTCGACATGAACAAGAAGACCCCTGTAAAACCCTCATGCCCACACCGCTTCTATAGTAGCGGCCTGTAATGTATTGCCATAATGTCCAAAGCACTTCCTCACGTCGAGCAACATTTTCCCGATCCTCGCGCGAGTACAGGCGCCCGCATATCTCAACCTGACGCCCGCAATTAATTAGAGACTCATTAACAGGTTATTAAATCCCAGCTCGCTATTTATCCTACTTAGTACACTTTAGATTGTATCGCCAATCTTTATGGCACGGATGCGGTAGGAGAATAAATTTATTGAGTAGTGTTCGTGTTCAATTGATTGGAATTTCGTTGTATCTCTTTTGATCGCGGTGAGCAAATGGTGACCAGACAAGATACCTTAAAATGCTATTTTAAAAGATTATTATAACTTCATAATACTATTTTTAAAGATTCTCAGGATGTTTAGTGACGGTTAAACTAGCTGAGTCAGCAAGTTCTTTTAGCATAACATCAAAGATATATAAAGACGATCCGTGCAAAACATCCTGTTGTCATTTTATTTGCATCTATTCGCGCATATATATTGGCTTATTGCATCAATATAATGATTCGTCCATTTCAGCTCGCAGACGTTGACAATAACGAATAATTTAAAGGAATAATATTACGTCGCGGGCGGCGGCTCACAGGGCAGTTTGAGTTAATTGCAATTTACGAGACGCAAGTATCGGAGAATATTGTTTATTCAAATCTGGCTTTGGTGTTAAACATAATTCTTGCCGGTTGTTTGATAGAGCGTGTATTTAGCGTTTACCATAGCGCGTGACCCGGCGGTGGTTAGCCGGTGAGATGCGAACGTCCGCAGCGCCAACACTGACAACGCGAGCGCACACTGGCGGGATTGTAATTACTTTTTACACAATACTCCAGTCACGGGATATGGACAGTTTAATTAAATATCAGGCAACAAGGAAGAGCAATTTTTTTCACCTTTTCTTCGGTTGGGATAATTTACCTTAATGCTGTGAATGGAACATAATAATATGCCTAATTGAAGTGAAATATTTGCTATTATTATACTCTCATTAGGCAATTTAGGCACTTACAGAAGGCCAAAACCGTAACGCAAATAAAGATGGGAAAGTCCAGATAATCCAGATTAATGAAAGAATCATAGTTACTCATCATCTTCTACCAAAAGTTTGCGCTCTACGTTGTTATCTACCCCATTTCCATGTTGTGTCTAATGCTGACTCTAGATCCATCGCATCTTCCGCTTTGAATATGGAGCGATGCGCCCGCGCATCTACAACGGGACTTGTAGGGGTATCGCCAATTCCAATTTGTGATCGGGAAAAAACATGGGAGGTTATGTGAGCATCAGTAGGACCTACCTACTACCGCACCTAGATTTGCATATTATATTGTTAAAATCAATATTTCTCACGTTTTCTGTCGGACAACAGTAATACTTATCAATTATTTAGATTTTTGACTCATGCAGAGAACTTCTTATTTCTAATAGAATTGACTATCTGTTAAAACATTTGTACAGCTTGTTATTTGTAGATAATTCTAGATGGAAATTGAGTAAACTTAAAGTGGAACACCTCTTATTGTTTTCTCTATCCTATACTAATGCAATACGTCTTCACGGTACAGTTAACATAAGGAATCGTGTCACATTTACTCTGTACATTTCCCGAACCGAATGTCATCAGATTAGCGTATATCATAAATATATCATGCGCCAGAGCGTATCGATTCATAAACAATGCGACAATGTTGAGATTTATAACACAACTTTCGCCGGCTCCCAAAACGGTCTAATTGACGTCGCCCGCAACGGATTGCGCTGCGCACGCGCACTCACGTACCGATTTACGGTTGCGTAATGCCAGAATTGGCATGCCCGAATTGTTGGATCTACTAACCAATAATTAAGTGAATTGAAACTGCAGATGTGAATGTTTTGTTTTGAAGGCACAGCTAATAAATTGTATTGATTTTGCAATATTCGTCTTAATATCACAGATAATAAAAAAGATATTTGCAGTTATTCTGACTATAAAATCTGGAAAACAAACGCGGAATGAGTATAAATAAACAAAATTAGCATCCTATCAAAGACTGGCAACCCGGGTCGCGCTGTCTGCCGCGCCGCACATAATTTTGGTTAGCGGTGCGCCCGCGCCGGTAACGACACTCAATGGGAGGCATTCCTAACAGTAGTATTCCTATTTCAGGACCACAAAGCTGTTGCGCTGGCTATCAACGGATTTACAGTCAGGACAAGCTAGTAACTATAACTGGACTTAATGTACCAAGCAAAACTTCATGTTTATTGGGCATTTCTATGATAATTTTGCTCAGTTCGATTTAGAATCGACGTTCGAGTGGGATTGATATTCAAGGCGACGGAGCGCAAAAATTTAATGTTATTTACATAAACATGAGTGCTGTTTACACTAGATGACTAGAAGATAGGTTGTTAATGCAAATAATTAAAGAAATGAGATTGCTTAAAAACTTGAATTTGCTTGTTCTTTTATTCCTCGCTTATGAATTTTCTTTGGTCACGTTAAGTAATAAATCTTTGACTGTTAAAGAAAATGCCTCGTGCAGTGGGAACAGAGCTCCGTTTTCTTAAACAGTTTCTCTTCAATTACGGGAATGAGGATGTCGAAGTGAGACCGGGAGGTCAGGACCGCTGGTCCCGTAGTCCGTAGTTTGCACATTATGAATTTGTCATGGGCTGCAGTGACTGAACGATTTGTGTGATGGGATATTGTGGGCAAATAATGGACTGGGAACTGTTTCGGTGAATGCTTATTGATATAGGTGGACAGTTTTGATATATTCAATTTTATTTGGACATCGTCGTTTACTTATCAGCAATCTTCATGAGGATGAAAATCTGTACCAATATATACCTGATTCACCGCCACTGTTGTCTACTAGTCAGACCCAGAGGTCCAGGATCCTATTCCTATATTATTTTAATTATTTTATTGTTAATTAATATTTATTGTAATTCAATGATCACCAATAATTATTATTTATATTTCAATTCAATATGTAATTCATTTTATATAATGCTTTAAAGACATTATTATTTTGCGCGCTCTTATGTTCCAGGGTGGGAACTGAAAATCAGCGCTTTACTTTCGGAGTAAAGGCATCGCCGAGTTTTCACCCATTTGCATCGCTGCGGCACACATCGTTCGAATATTTGTGTATCATGTGTAATAATAAGTAAATATGTAATGTTTGTGTAAAATGTCTGTAATAATCTTTTTTTTATTTATTTCAATTTCGTTTGTGTATTGTCATGTGAGCATGCTGATGCAAAAAAATGATTTATCAATCTATCTATCTATTCCCAGTGAGAGTACAAATTGTATCCCGTTTCGTTGGTGTTACGACCTTACGACTCGTTCTAAGTCCGCCTAGCAATAACAACTACTGATCAGCGTTGTTTTTAAGACAGTGTCTCAATTATTGAGAATTCCGGCTGAAGAGCTTTTCCATTTTAATTATCATCACTTAACATAAGGTATGGTGATGGCGAACCGTTTTCCCGTCGTAGATAAAAAGTGAACTTTGCAAAACCTTCAGAATAGTAGAGGTAAATTCTCAGTGCCGTTAAGTTCTCGTTAATCATGTAAGGATGTCATTGTGCACGGCATTCAGCCGGGCCTGGGGCGGTGCGGGTTCAAGACCCAGAGTTGGCCAACACAATTGAATAGATATTGTCTCCTGCCTGACACAATTACTGCGAACTCCAACCTTTCGAAGGCCACGAAGCCTATTCGACGCGAGAGGATTATAGCGGATTATTTGAAAACACGTGATTTTAAAGAAGAATTAGTAAGTAGTTGGCTTAGTTGTGAAAGATTACATTATATAGATGTAACTCTCTCTGTAGGTACTATTGATTGATAGAAATTCATCGTTTGAACTTCTCCCTTTTTTACAACGGGTTACCACATTTCTGTAATCTGTTTTAATATTATAAAGTTGACGAGTTTTTAGTGGTACACAATAAATCTAAAACTAATTCTTCTTCTAAAAACTTCTTATGCAACTAAATAGCTTATTTCTTCGTTAAAATTCGACTACCGACTGCAAAACGATTTTTCAAATACCAGGTTTCTAGATTAACGCAATTATACAAACAAACTGTTAGTGTAAGAAAGGACGGTATGGTTGGTGGTACGACTTGTTGTAAGTCCGCCTGGCTAGCTACCACCATCTTATCTAAGCCTGACGCCATAACAACAATGTTTTCAGCATTGTTGTGTTCCAGCAGTTAAAGATAAGGTAGCCAGTTCCTCAGTGATTGGGGATTCCTGGAGAGCTTGATTACATCTTCAGTCTTATCAATACTTAACATCAGGTATGATGAAGGCTCCCGTCTCCCGTCCTTCATTATAAAAAAAAAAGTTTGACTATTTTTTCTCAATTTTATTAAGTAAAAGTGATTACATAAATCTCGAACCATTCCCGATTATCATCAGACATTAGTCAAGTATTACAAAATCGTTGCGTAGCTTCCGTAATCCAACTTTTCACTGTCCACCTTCGGCAATAGCTTTCGGATTTCAAAACATAAAACTTACTTTTCGTAAGCTTTTTTTATCTGAATGTCTCCCGAAGATTTTATCGATAACGTATTAGTTTGGTGAGCGCTTTAAATACAGGCCTATTGCACCCACGTGCGTGCGCGCATCGTACGTTACAAAATTATGGAATGGTTAAACTTTAAACCGGTCGCAAGATATTTGTGATGGTTAAAGGGTAGTTTGCAATGTTAAAAATTATTGGTAACTTGAATAATTATTATTTAAGTAGCTATCAAAATAATTTTAACAATACTATGTTGATCCTTCTGATGTCACAAAAAATTAAGATGAATTTTGAAGGAGTTTCACCCGAGTTCTTTTCGTAACAACACGTGTTGTGAGACTCCATTTTTAACAAAATCTACCGTACAATTTCTATTTATATATAAAAAATATTCACTCGACATTAGTTAAATGCGTAATAATTTATCGCGAAAAAGCCATTAATTAAGGAAATAAAAAGTCAGGTAAAATGAAAATTGAGTTTTGAACAACATCATCGGTTAGGTACTATGTGTTGAGATTACTTTAGAGCTTTTAATTATCTTTCCGAATAGATTTTTAACCAGAATTTCAAATAATTTAACAACCAATTTCAAAATCTATCACAATCACTTTCAAAGGTATTTATTATGATAGTAATTTATGGAATTGTGTAACTCATAGTCGCAATCCCTTCCGTAACGAATTATGTTTTAAATGGCACTTCATTTGACCCTTCTTCATACATTAAAAATATATTTTCGTGTGTCACTTTGCTTAGACAGTTCAATTTCATTCATTCAATATCTTTCAAAACGCGTCCCGATCACAATCCCTATCAAATGTCAAATAGTGACAACCTGAAGTATGTCCATATCTTACAAATGACGAATTGAAAGGGATTGCGATAGATTTTAAAATTAGCACAAGACAATTAGCTCCCAGTTCAAACCATTAACATGGGCTTCACACAGATATATTTATTCATCAGCATTCACGTATTTTCTAGGTGAAGAGCTCGGCCATATAATTGGGGCGGTTGTCCCATTTGCGGGGTAATCCATTAGCTGGCAACACTGCTGATTAGATACCGCCTCGATAGCGCTGTCGTCCAGCGTTGCCAGAAGGTTACTTATGTAACCTTTTAGGTGATTTTTAACTCCTTCAGGTTACTTCTAGGTTACACAACACAAAAGGTTACATTTAGGTGATTTTTTGGAATTTGCGTGCGGAATGTTTTTTCAAATCCCCTCCGTTACATGTATTATTATGTATTTTGTGACAGTGCAGTGGTGCAACCACAGAATCAAATCAAACATTCTTTTCTTTTTCACACTAATTCATAAATCTACCGGCCGTTACACTTACTCGCCCGGTCAATCGGATTCGTTGGTATTCTGTCGGTCGATCTTCGTGAATCGTGAGTTTCCTGTTGTATCTCTATGTGAGTGAGTTTCGCGGTTGCCGGATCGCCACTCACTCACTTCAATTTACTTACTTCACTCCAACGAGCGTCAGTGTTTTTGTATCGATACGAAGTTTAGTAATTTTGTTTCATGTGTTTTGTTATTTTTTTTTTAATAAAAATGGCCCAGTGGTCAGATTGATGGCTAGATTATGTAAAAAAAAAAAACCCGTTGGCCAGACTAGTCTGACCATCAATCTGCCCACTGGGACAAACTCATAATAATAAGTACATACTTCTGTAAGTTATTTTTACTTTTATGCTTTTGGTCATCTAAAATGTAAATGGTTACTTTTCCTACAAAAAGGTTACTTTTTTGTACATGTTAGGTAACTTTTGACAAGACCTCGCTGGCAACACTGCTGTCGTCCCTCGTGGCGGCAACATTGGCGACATGATTTTAAAGGTACCTACTGTGACTTAGTTAAATCATTATTGACCGTATTTTGTTTATACTTTCCGAATATCAAGTTGAAGAGTTAGTCTGACTGAATGTGTTATTCTTATCTCTAATAAACAATGAATTTTCAAACAGAAAATGTTGGACCACGGAGAATTTGGCTACCGTCTGTAGTTAAATGAATTCAAACATTTTAAGCAATTAAATTAGATAGATTTAATTACATTTTTTCAAAATAATAAAAAATATGATCCAATTTGTTTGCTTTCATATAATTTGGCCATCTCCAAATTTTAATCTTACTACTTACATTAAAATGGCAAAAAGAATAGTTAACTATAGTGAAATGACAAATAGCTATTTTAAGCACAAGAGAAGCACCAAACCACAGATTAATAAATAGTTACTACGAAACATAAAATCTGCGGTTCATTTGGGTCCCACTAATTCAACAATCTTGTGACAGATTAACATACGAATTCAAAAATCACTGTTTACATATGACACTAAGTTTGCTTTGTACATTGTTATTGAACTTCGTTTAATCCTGTCTTATTAATGGGAATATATAAAATGATAATTTGCTCTAATAACCTAAGGCGTAGGAACCCGGAGCTGCAGCGTCGGTCACGGATCCAACGATGCAGGCCGGCGCACGCGCCTCCTAATTATGAAGGTAATGAATACAGATGGCATGTGATTTGCATGCGTGACACAGTTCTATATGGATATGCCACTAGTTACAGTATTAACATGCATTTGGATTTCAAGCTTGTTTCTTACAGTAAGAGGGCGATGTAAATATTTATTATTAGAAGTTCCGTTAGTTATTTACTGATATATTTGTTTCATTTGCTTTTTTTACTGTGTTAATCGAAACCCATTACTGATATAAAATCATCTACAGTTTTGACTCCTGAATATAATAAAGTTAATACAGGGTGTTTTTATTCTATGTGCCCAAACTTAAGGGGGAGGTTGTGTTATGTGTTTAGAACAAAAAGAAGGGATTTTTTTTACTCAAATAGTTTTCTTGTCATCGTAGCGCTGCGATAAGCTGATAGCTCTGAGCCGAGCTTGGTGCACGCTCAATAGTTATTTTTACTATTATTGATATTATTTTAAGTTTGTTTTCTTTGTTTTTTATTGCTTAGGTAGGTTTAATGTCCAAATAAACGACGCTAACACTTGACAAAATAAAAAAAAGAATTCGAAAAAATATTATCTTTTTTTCACAATATTGTTCTAAACATGTAACACTACCTCCACCTTAACTTTGACCACAAAGAAAAAAAACGGTATATAATAAAGTTGTATTTTGCATTCAATTACATCAGTATCCTCTGAATCTACCAGTTGGATTCCGTCTAATTTCGGTACAGAGAAAAATTGGACTATGGGAAATAATCAAAGCTACGTTTAGTCTTGAAGTATTTATTTTAATTATGAATTAACTAATTTATAAAATATCAACATTTTCTTCGGTTCTCAAAAATGCGTATGCTACAAAGATGGTATTAACCACATACGAACACGAAGATATACAAAAGTTTAATCAACTTTCCGATGCGAAGATCAGCCACCATCCGAGGTCAGCAAGACCTCCCCAGAGTAGCGCCATCACCTCAGTTAATGACAAATTGCATGCTAACCAGCCACATATGGCCGCTTGATGGAGATCACCGCCTACTAGAATCACTGGCCCAGTTTGGCCCAGTTTGTCCCAGTTCTGGGTCCCGCGTTAATATGGCGTCGTGTCGCCGTATGATTAGCAACTGCACTAACCACAGGGTTGCAACACTAAATGATTACTAGCTATTTCTCATTTCCTATCGACTTGAAAGTGTGGAAAATTGCATATTTGTAAGTTTAATTGGTGAGAAAGAACAACTTAAAATAATTGACTTTCTATTCTGTAAGAATCATGCATCTTCTGGGAGTATAGGTATTGCTTGCTATCAATCAAAGGAAATTCTACCGTCATATAAAACCATTATTGAAAGATGACCATTTGAAAATATCCATGAACTAAATCCTCTGGGGCGTGGCGGCATGGGTCCCGTATTGTAACAGGATGGGCTTCCCGCTCTGCATGGGCCCGCGTGGTGGGTCATGGCCTATTCTCCTTATACATCCATAAGGAAGATCGGTGCCCCAGCAGTGAGGACATTAAAATGGCTGATACCAAACGGAAGAAATTTTAAAAATATTTTTGCTTGTGGAATCCTCAATTATTTCGTGATAATTTAAAATAAGCATCGACGCCTGCCTAATCCATGCTGGAATTTTGGAGCATTGTTCCCCAAAAATATAAAAGCGTTCAAATATGTGCCCTAATCTTACTAACATTCTTTCGGTCAACGTATGTGTACGAATCGTCTTTTTCAAAGATGAGTACAAAGAATGTGTACAGAAACAAACTTACAGATATTTATCTAGGTAGATGATGTAATAAGGTTAGCATGTAGCGACAAGCCCATCTTGATAAAAGTTTTGAAAAAGTGTTTTGAAAGAGTATAAACATCTGTGTTAAAACTTCTTTTTAATTATTTAAGTAAATACTTCGTTAACTTGGAATTACGTTTTAATTAATACCTAATCATTTATTACTTGCGGTCCGGAATCCCGTGGCTAAAACGTGTTTGTGGCCCCTATAAAAAATAGTTGAGTATGGCTGCGTTAACGTAATCGAGTTTATAGTGTTGGTTTTTCTCCATTTTCCGGACCACATTATGAAGGAAATACCTCAGGCTTTCAAGATCGAATGCACAGAATTGCCGACTTTCTCCTACTATAATATAAAATGGGCGTCGATCGGGCAGAACCCCGCGAGACCATCGAGCGCATCAAAAATTATCGTTATCGGTTCCGTAGTTAGCGCCTGTGACGAGCGGCGGCGGAGAACGGGGAGGTAGGCAGTGGCCAAAAACGGGTATAATTTAATCGATCAGCAAAAAAACTCTAACCTAACCTAACCAATAATTGATTGATCAGCAAAAAGAAACATATTTGGTCAGCAAGTACTAGGTAAGTCAAAGCGAGTTGCTGACCAAATAGATAATTTGCTAATCAAAATATTTAATCCTGCAAAAAACTGCAATTTAATGGCATGACCATATAGGTAGACATAGGACGTATAGGATCGCTAGCTGTGTCAAAAATCAAATTAATTTACCATATGTGGGTCCATATTTTTTAAATACTTAGTACCTACCTATTGCTAAGCGTTTCCCCATTGTAGATAAAAAAATAATAACAAAACTATAAAGTAATTAAGTAAGTAATAGGTACTCAACTTGCCAATCAAACTACGAGTATGCGTACCTATGCTAAGCTAACAGACTTCTCCCAACTTGGCAATCAAACTTTAGCGATTATTACGTAAAATTATTTATTCAATCAAGCTAGGCTATATCGTAAAACACATGTATGTGGACTACCGACAGTCTCCTAAATGTCTGAACAAAAGTACCTAGTAAGGGTTTAAACCCGTCAGAGCGACAAGAGGCAAGTTGCTTTTTTCTAGTATATTTTCTTGTTTAAGATTTATCACATAAAAATAGTATTGTTTACTAAGTTAAAAAAAAGTACCTATAAACGTGGTGCTGAATGTTACTATGAGCTGTCCGAGAGGCAAAATTGATACACAGGATCGACTCTTTGAGTTCTTTGAGCAAATTCTAACGTCTATTGATCGCTTTCGCTCGTAGCTTGTACCGCCGCTGACTCGGACGTGCATTTCCTACCTGCGGCTTTGTTTGCATTACTACTATATTGCGGTGATATCGTAGGTTTTTGCCCGAGTAGCGGGACCGGCGCTGGCGCACCCGCCTACTGCATGTTAGGCTTAGCACAGATGAGCCAACAAACAGTATCGGTGGCAAAACAGTAGGTATGTTACCTTACTTGCTGTTCACGTAACTCGGTGCTGCCTATCCTTGGAGTATATTGGAGTTGTTTTTCGTGGACCGAATACAGCTTGTATGCCATCAAAGAATTTACGAATTTACCAAGTTGCAATTTAGCAACTTCGCAGTCTTGTAGCCTCTGTGGCAGGATATTTAAAACTAAATTTGGTCTTCCTAGCCACCTAAGCGCCCATATAAGGAGGCAAGACTTATAACAGTACTAAAGAAAAAAACAGTCATGGTCGCTGTCAACGAAATCGATGAGAAGGACTATATGCCGTTCACGTAGGTAGGTCCACGAAAGGTGTCCGCTCATGTGTGTCCGTTCACAATAGTCGATATGACACTGCAACTTGCACTTAACGCTGGCTAACATGTGTCACCAAGTACGCCTTGGCGTTATCTATCAACGTTATCGGAAACTATGATATGCATTGCTCATGTCAGTAAAGCAGTCGATGGATATGAAGAAGGCGAAGCGATAGCTCTCGTTAAGGAATATAGTTTTCCAAACATGTACCTACTACAGATATTATAACCGCCTGTGGTCTAGTTAATCGCCTCTGTGGTCTAGTGGTACAACCACCGGTATCAGACCCAGGGGTCCCGGGTTCGATTCCCAGCGGGGGTACATATTGTATTCGGTTTGGTTGGTGGATAGGACTTGTTGTCAGCCCACCTGGCTAGCTACCACCATCTTATCTAAGCCTGACGCCATAACAACAATGACTTCAGCATTGTTGTGTTCCGGTAGTTCGAGATAAGATAGTCGGTTCCTCAGTGGCTGAGGATTCCGGGAGAGGCTCGCTTCCATCTTCAGCCTTATCAATGCTTTACATCAAGTATGATGAAGGCTAAGAATCTCCCCGTAGTTCATAAAAAAAAACTGAACTGAGATGCTTAGGCCATCTGATGTTCTGGCTGTTCCAAGTTGTAGCAGCTACCGAAAACCCTAGATTGCGCGACACCAAACTATCTAGCGCGATAGCCACCAATGGTTTGCAGCTTGTAGCTCATTTGCGCGCAATCTAATAGCAACTTTTGTTGCCGCCCTCGCGCCCTACGCTGTGAATACCTGTCAATTGACATCCTAATATTGTAAATTTGCCATTTTACTCGTTTCCCTGTGACATTACGAATATAACAAACGGCCGGTGATTCTGCAACCGCGATGTTTGTTACACAAAAACATGAATGCTTATGGTGGCGCAATTCAAATGACGCATTTTAAAGCGTAGGTACATAAAGTAAATCGCTTGATCGTTATTTCCTACATCTAGTTTAAAGTTGAATACACAATTGCATATTGAAGAATGGACTAAGAATTGGAGTAACTGCAGGTTATTGGACCGAGTCGAAATTCCGCGCCTTCATGCACAATGTTCCAATATTCATAAGGAACAGTTGTTCTGAAACAATGAAAGCTTGCACGAACGCGTGTCTCAATAAATCTATACCATACTTGATAAGCCACTTGTATTTAACGGCAGTATTAATCAAAAGGATAATTTAGCCAACGATGAAACAACATAAACGCTTTTGCAACATAAAATAAACATAAAACTGCGGGCTACTTTATTAACTATACCTTATTCGATAAAAAACGTTATTATAATTATAAATAATAATAGTAGCTACGTTTAGTATAAGAAAACTATTAAGATTTTAGTAGGTAGAGTAATCATTATTGGTTTTAATTAAAAACAAAAGTTTCTCGCCAGAAAGCCAGCGAAAGCGGTAAAAAACCAGTAGTCTAGGAACTTTATTACCTATTAATATATTAATAGTTTCATTTCGGAAGAATACTTAACTTTATTCCATAGATTACTATTGATATCAACACTTAGCAAGATGATATTATAAATGCCTGGCGATGTAATAATTTTCAATTTCTCTTCATACGAGGACAGTGAAAATACCATTCCAGTATATCATACGATACGACAGATAAGGATCAGAATATCGGCAACGAAATATCGAATATTGATTAATTAAATAAGATTTTTAATCGATTCCTCATTATATACGAGCACTGATTGCCGGTTTCTTTGATTTATCGTCATTTTTATATGTTTATCTGATGCGCAAAAGTAGTTTGTTCAATTTTGCAAGCGAAAGCACGCGTATTCACATTCCATCGAATGGATACAGATAACATCTTACTTTTTTACTTCACGTGGAATGTAAGGTAGTTAGATTAATTTCTAAATAATAATTGTTTATTTAAGTACCTATTAATTAAAAAAGGCATTGTTAAAAAGCTAGTAATTTAAAACTACCGGAACAAAAAGAGCTTTTTGAATAGGTTTTTGAACCAGTTTGTCAATAAAGCTTATTTAATTTCATCGTATAATGGGTACAGTACACACTACTTTTTACATACATTCCATTCAGAAATGCTTTTGTTGTTCGAACGTGATTGCTTATTGTATTACAATGGGACAGGACAATAATTTATGATTGTAAACCCAAGGGTACAATGCCGCAATCATTTCCATTAATAACACTTTGTTTGCAATACAAAAAGTATTTTTTTTTATCATTGCGAAAATGTGTAACCGAAGACCTAGGGACTTTTAATAATTTGCATATAAATTTTGGTGTATATACCTGTATTTTAACTGCAATTCTGTTCTTTCAGAAAATTTGTAATCCGAATTTGGTCATAATGAACATTTAGTCTGCAATAAAATTAATAAGAAGAAAACAATGGGGTTTAGTTTAAGTTTACATACATTTTAGAAAAATATAAAATTTCCTCGCAATGCTCTTTAAGCATTTTCTACAACTTTTTTTATTTATCTTCTGAGGTAAGATTTCTAAAAACGGAGTATCTACGTCACGATCACTTTGCTTTTACTTAGTGGGGTGAAAATATGGCGGAAGGAAGCCGAACCATAAATCCACAAATTAGACAATAATAAACATGGAAAATAACCCTTCCTTTGCAGCCGGGTATTAAACAATTTGTTCACAAATATGTTTGGCCGTTTCATCTTAATCGATAGTCAAACATTTGTAAAAATGTTTCTTTCGAATGCGAGGATATTTCTCTCATTGATGAAACAACGGTGGCCAACACCGTAGAAAGGTATACTAGAAAAATTCGATGTGTCCTCATAGGTCTCTGTAGCATAATTGGTTAGTGCATTGGGCCGGATTCCCAAGGATGCGGGTTCGAATCCCGTGAGGGCGACATGAGACTGGTTGCTTTTTTGTAGTATATTTTCTTGTTTATTATTTATCACATAAAAATAGCATTGAAATGCAAAATTACAATTTGTTCACTTGCAACTGCCTGACATCCACGGATATTTAACTAATTGGTGACATAATTATTATCATCTGCATGGTGGATCGTTGGGGTATGATTTTTAAAATGGAAGACGATGGGAATCCGTATGTATTCCTCTTATATTAAATATGTTTCAAGATTGTAGATTTGTGTTTGGCAACGACATGTTCCTTTGTAAATGTTGTTGCTTCTGTTAAAGCTGATAAGTTTCTTGCGGCCGTTCTTCTTATTAGTTAAAAGATGTCCTGAATGGCTGGTAGGAAAAAAAATATTGGACGATTCGAAAGCACTTATCTATAAGTCTATTTGAATAAAAATCTTTGACTTTGACTTTGACTTATTGACTCGTCGCCACTGGTAGGTACTGGCCGTCGTCTCGCCGCTAGGGTTAACATATAGGTGTGTCCCGCACGTGTGTACTGACCCTAGCGTGCTCTAAAATTGGCCACATGAATCCGTCCAGTAATTACGGGCACAATGGCGCATTGTCTCGCGACACTTCCTGCGCATCCGATCCTCACCTCCGATCTTTATCGGTTATGAAATGTTTACTTGTTGCTTGTGCCCATCTAGCATTTCCGTTAACGAACTCATCAGATTGGGAATGGAACACTTTGCTTTAAAGCTGTTATTTTTCCTTACTTTGTTAAGGATTTAAAAAAATATGGTTTTCTGTGATACAAAAATGTCTAGGCCGTGGTAAGTGGAAAGTCAGTACCTCAGCAGTAGGCATTTGATAATGATGTGATCATTATTTGTTGAAAAAAAACTTGCAAATAAGTAGAAGCTTTAAATTATTTATAAGCATAAAAAATACGACTGAAGAAAACAATAAATATTTATTTATTATATGAAAAAACTATGAACGAATTTAAAAGTGAATAATGAAGGCAGAACTTGCGAGGAAGTTCAACACGAAATACGAATGGAATTATGAAGTTTCTTTTTCTTTCAAGTTAAAAGTGGCTCGAGAGCGTCATCGCTTTCTCAGTTAAAAGTGTGACTTTTCTAAGATACAGTTTGAAGTGTGAGCAGTAAGGTAACACATTATGGGAGCCCTCATAATAGGGGTAATGAGCTGATCCCAGCTAATCCGCTTCACGGTTACCAGTTTTGGTGCAGCATAGGTACCACATCTGCCATGTATGCATTTGTCGTAGTATAAATCGAATTTTCGCGAAAATCCTAGGGATATTGCGAATACACGGATAATTAGACAACTGTGACGACATTTCTCAATATCACTGAATAAAGATAGGGTTTCTGCGGAAACACGAAATACGTTAGTAAAATTTAATATGCTTTAGTCTGATCGTCATCCTTGTCTGATCAAAATACCTACAAATATTATCGTCATGTATCGAAACTACGTAAAAAAATTTAAACTGGTAAGAGCTGCAAAGAAATTATTATATAGAAAATAAAGATATTATTTAAATGTATTAATTTCACTGACTTTTTCAGGCGTACTGCAGGAAAAAGACGTAAAGTTTTTTCATGAGACATCGTGCTTTCCTTATGACCAATGTTTTGCTATGTCTAAAGTAAGAAAGTCAAATAATCCAAAGAAAATGAAATGGCTCACTAAAGGCATAAAAAAGTTTTACTTTAAAAAGGAAACAACAGAAGAAGACAACTTAATGTTATTAACTGACATAAAATTAAAATGTATGAAATTATTAATTTATTATTATATTGTTCGATTGTAACTACCTATGCTAATGTTGCATGCCAACCTGTACACGGCAGAAAACTATTGATTAATATCTTTCTGCCGTATACAGAAATCGGCTTCATTTGACAGCTGGATGTGACACATTGCTGCTTCTTTTTGACACAAACGAAAACTTACCAAAAACTAAGAGCAATATGTCACATCCATCTGTCAAATGAAGTCAATGTCGATGCCGATGACACTTGCGCGGTAGGGCCTCTGGTTACAATAAGCTCTTGTCGATTTTGCTACCTTTTGATTAAATTATAATTTCAGTAGCCTATTTATGTGTTTGCTATCTGGTAAGCAATCAGATTCGAACTCCGCTACCATTCGCGGCATATAACCTACAAATCGGTGCCCTTATTCCCAGCCACCAGCAGATCTTCGAAAACCATCTCTCAGATGTCAAATGTACCTCCGGGCTGACATCCAGACCGTAAAATGTGGTCCACGTTGTCCAATTTATAGGCGGAAAGCGATTTATATTTAGTTTGTTGACAAGCATTTGGTAAAAACAATAAGTGGTCTATCGATTCTTATCTTCGTGGGAGCGACACCTAGTATCAAGGAGAGTCGGCAAGATGCTCAGCAAAGGCTATCACTTTCTCTCTTTCCCTTTGCAAACAGATTTTTAAAATCCTCAAGTGCAAGTGCTTTCTGCATATACTTAGACATCCTAATTCCAATTTAAGAAATATATTTTTCAAGTACTTAGGTACTTCTAATGGTCAATTGGGGTTGGGCCACACCGCATGCTATCACCTTTTTCCGTTGCCGTATACGGTTGACATCTGTCAGCACGCTATCGCCTTTTTCCGTCACCCTGTCCTTTTCTGTCGCTCAGAACCTTCGCTTGCCAGAGCGAGAAAGACAGACGGAATGTAATAATGTGTAATGTACCGCATGCTATAGCGTTCTGTTAGTCTTTCTCACTCTAGCAAATGTCGGTTCTGAGCAACAGAAAAGGACAGGGTGACGGAAAAAGGCGATAGCGTGCTGACAGATGTGGTTACACCCTTAACCAAATACTAGCTTTGTGCCGTATCTCTCTATCTTTGTTAACATAGATTTATTTAGAATCCAAAAGTGCAATGATATCATAGACGCGTAACTTCGCGTAACGCGTAATTTCTGTTAACCTTTATAATGGTTAATTGTCTTATTAAGTACTTGCTGGTGTCATAAGATTTTTAGCCTTTTTAAAAGAAACTTTAACCTCAAACCGCTTTAAACTTAAGCCAGCGACCACCTTTGGTTGAAATATTTCATGCAGGGCGGGGCGTCAGGTACCTCGATTTACGAACTACGAGACATATAAATTTAGGGATGTAGGCAAGAATTTGAATACTTTTTAATTCAATCTTTAGATACTAGTCAAATAATTTTTGTTTCAAATACTTTCTTTCTACCGCTTCACTATCTTTTTTTAACAATTACTTATTAGTATTAAAGATTTTTTAAAGATTATTGAGTTGATATTATTATCAAATAACTTTTAAACTAATGTTAGTTACTATATTATTTTGGATAAATATTAATTTTAAGTTACAGTCAGACTGTTCTTTCTGTATTGCATGCCGTGACAACCTTTAATTCAGGTGACATTGTACCTAGATTAAGTTGCAACTGTATCTCTGATCATGTATGTGGTGTACATCTTGCTGGTTGTCCTTAAATAACTTTAAAAAAATAGCAGGTTATTAATATCTAATATGATTAGACTCTTAAAATACCTGTAAACAATTTTTCAATCGTGTTTTTTGTTGAAAAAAAATATATTCGAAAACAGCACATCACTGGCGTAATTGGTGGATTGAATATCTGACCGATACCTCGTGACAAGTTAAATGATGACCTGTCCACTGCAGAATCGGATTCAGCGAAATAATGTATAGGTAGACGGTCAGATCAGACGGTTTTGATACACCGCTACTGAATTTGTATTAAATTTCGTTGGTGAGTAGGTCGGTCACTTTTTATTTTAAAGAAGAATTTACTGCATGGACAATTTAATTCAGTTGCGTATTGATGACGATGAAGACGAAATGTAATTTTACTATTATGTAGGGATAGATTTTTTTATTTTCAAGTTTTTTTTTGCGTTTTCAATGCTCTGTTATCTTAGTATATTATCATAATATATTATGTGTAGAATGAAACACAGTGTGTAAAACTTCTTGTTATGGCGTCGGAAATGAAATAAAAGAGAAAACAAACGAAACATAATCTTAAAACCTAATGGTTTTACAGTAAACGAAGCGAGTTATCTGTAAAAATCTGAGAAAAACGGAGATATTTATTTAATAATTATGTTGCTATTTTCTGTGCGGTCAGACAGAACAGCAGAAGTAGATCAATATAGGTACTACTTAGGTATGTAAGTAATGTTATCTGATATTTTTATTTTTAAAGAAACTCTTAAATTGGATGTGACTTTCACTGCACCAGACAAGCTTCTTTTTTAACAGTTTAAGAGGCTTTGATAGTCAACTTTGAAACAAAAAACCGACGCAATTTACCCATTGGCTTAACCTACTAGCTTACATAGATTTAAAAAAGTGTTGGATAGCGTAATCTGAATCTTGTTCTTTATGTACGTAGATAACTCGGCTTGTGTGGTCTTTTAAAGGGGAATTTGTGGAAGTTAATCTTGCTAACAATGGTATCGAGCTCTTACTATTTATTCTTTGTACATTTTTTAAGAGTGCAGTAAATTGCTGGCCATTTGTAAACGATAACAGGAGGTCTAATACGAAAACGAAACGCGGTAATAGGACGAACTTTCGTTTGGTTTGGAGACTTTATAGGCATAAAAGTAAGGTCCAATATTTAGTAAATCGTACTTCGAAAAACGTTCGGCTATCGCGTTCTGTAGTGGACCCTGTGGAACCAGGGGTATCCATCTTAAGCTGAGTGGACATTAACGGGCGGCCTCTCCCAGCTTTTTTAAACGGTACTTTTTAGGTCAACAAGTGGATCGATTCAAATCGTTTTTAAAGGGTTTTTCTTTTAGGTACCGAGCCGCAAAATATCAACCATACTATATTTTAAAACCTGTTTATTTTAGTTTTAAAGGTTTTTCTAACGAACCGCTTATCGAGCTCTTAGTATTTATTCTGTGTAAATTTTTAGGAGTGCAGTAAGTTGCTGAACATTTTTTAAGGATAAAGGAGAGTAGAGTTTACTTCAAAAACCAAACACGGCAATTGGACAGACGTTCGTTTGGTTTGGAGACTTTATCGGCATCAAATAAGGTCCTATTTTTAGTAAATCGTACTTCGACAAACGTTCGGCTATTCCATTCTGCTTTTCGTAGTGGACCTTCTGAACTCTGGGGTATGCGGCATCTCCCAGCTTTTTTAAATGGTACTTCTTAGGTCTACAAGTGGATCGATTCAAAATCGTTTTTAATTTTTGGTTTTAAGGGTTTTTCTAACAAACGCAGCTAAATGACCGAAGAAGTAGAAAAAGTACTTATGGACTTAAAAGCGTGCGCTACGTAATCGGTTCGCAGAATCTTAAAGAAGGAGATCTTGTAACTGGTTTCAAAATTGGTGCATTGGTCAGGCAGTGCAAAAGGTAGCAGACAGACAATGTTCGCTTTAAAAATAATAGTATGGATTCAGGCCATCACAAATAGGTATACATTGTCCTTATCTGATGATCCGGCGCCGACTTTAGGCGCCTGCAACAAAGTTAACACTGTCGCCAAAGTCCAGGCATTAAAAATTAATTTCCAGTTGGAATTTTTGCATTTTTCAATGCTATTTTTATTCTTATGGTAAATTTTAAATAGAAAAATATTGGAAAAAATTAACTCGGCCACAAGTGGGTTTTTTTTTCCAATATTTTTCTATTTCAAATTTACCATAAGATAAAAATAGCATTGAAAAATGCAAAAATTCCAAATGATAAATTATTGGCAGTTGCATCTTAATCGATCGTTAAACACCTGAAAAGATGTTTCTTTCGAATGCAAGGATATTCCTAAGCATTGATGTAACAACGCTGTTAAAAAAAAAATATATATAAAAGTATTGGAGAATTTCGACGGTGGTTCGCAAGTCTCGGTAGCTCAGCGGTTAGAGCATTGGACCGGATTTCCAAAGGTCGCGGGTTCGATTCCCGTCTGAGAATTCACTTGCATTTTTTCCAATATTTTTCTATTTAAAATTTACCATAAGAATAAATTTCCAGGTTTCAGGTCATAATAATCTTTTAAGGTTATTCATTACACAAAAAAAATCGGCCAAGTGCGAGTCGAACTCGCAAATGAAGGGCCGCCTCGCACCCAAGGTTGCCTGGAAGATATTGCTATGTAGCAATAAGGCCGCCTATTGTGTGTTCCCTATTTTGTCATTGTTTGATGTTACACTTTCTTATTTAAAAAATTTGAGGGGGGGGTACACATTTTGCCACTTTGGAAGTGTACATCTTTCAAACAGTTGACTTTGAAAAAAAATCGTTTTAGAAACCTCAATGTAATTTTTAAAGACCTATGTATATATCCCCCCCACACGTATAGGTTTGATGAAAAAAAAAAGTTTTAGTTCTATGTATGGGGAGCCCCCCTTTATATACATATTTTTTATTTTTGTGTAAAAACTGTAAAGCGGTATACAGAATACATCTACGTACCAAGTTTCAACTGTGTAATCCTCATAGTTTTGGAATAAAGTGGCTGTGACATACATCGGACATGACGAATCTATAAGGGTTCCGTTTTTTGCCATTAGGCTACGGAACCCTAAAAATTGGCGTGGCAAGTTTTTACCAAAGTAACCGAAGCCGTTCGAATTTGATTGAACTGGCAGAACAGTAAAGTTAAGTAATACTAGCTTTCTTTGGCACTTCTGCATCAGGTACAAGAAATATTGTTTAGGTTCTAACATACTTCCTTGTACCGACCTGTTCAGCGAGCCTACCATCATCTATTAAAAGCCATCATGTCATAAGAACGTTTTGTTATTATTGAAGTTATGAAGTCTTGACACACTCACACACTTCGAAGGACATGATAGAGTGAAGACGTCACAAAACATCCGTCAAATACATCAAAGGTACAAGAAGTGTTGTTTAACACGCTAACCACCTCTGTGGTCTAGTGGTAACAACCACCGTTATCAGACACAGGGGCCCGGGTGCCATTCCCAGCAGGGGTACATATTGTATTCTGTTTCGCACTTGTTGTAAGTCCGCCTGGCTAGCTACCAACATCTTATCTAAGTCTGACGCTATAACAACAATGTTTTTAGCATTGTTGAGTTCCGGCAGTTTGAGATAGGTAAGATAGCCAGTTCCTCAGTGATTGAAGATTCTGGGAGAGGCTCGCTTCCATCTTCAGCCTTATCAATACTTAACATCAGGTGTGATAAAGGCTAAGAGTCTCCCCGTTGTTCATAAAAAAACCTCTGCGGGTAGAACTCGCAGTACCTACTCCATTGAAAGGTAGACCTAAGATCTGCTGAAGGTCTAGATAAGCGTCTGAATTGCGGTTACTAACGAACTGAGGTTCCACCATCAGTTGTTTGTTATTACAAAAACAAAAGTCGATTAAAAGGCGTTGTTATAGCCTATAGGTGGCTAGTTCTTCGGGCGGTTTGAACGCCGTCATTGTCCTCAACATATTTATATATTTTTAGAGTAATAAAATTCTGTCCTCGTGTCCAGTTACGAATATATATAGGTCCCAGACGAGTAGCGTTTAGCAGCATAACCTTTATTATTTTCCCACTTATGCATGTTACTTTATATGTTGAGGACAATGACGGCGTTCAAACCGCCCGAAGAACTAGCCAGGTACAATTACAATGCGTATATTGCTATCCTACCTGTAATATTACTTTAATATTGCTCAAAGTCAAGTCAAAGATATTTTAGTCAAATAGACTTATAAGTAGATAATTGCTTTCGACTAGTAAATTTTTTTCCCTACCAGCCATTCAGGATATCTTTTAACTGATAAGAAGAACGGCCGCAAGAAACTTATCAGCTTCAAAAGAAACAACAACATTTACAAAGGAACATGTCGTTGCTAATCACAAATCTACAATCTTGAAATATTTAATATATAGGCTCAGATGCTCAAAGGAAAACAGTACCGGTCTTTGTTATTAGGAAGGGTTCTGTGCTTAAGAGCTAGCGCAGACGACGGATAACGGAGGACTTTTTGTCTGCGACACGTCTTTATTGTTAACCAAATAAGATTCAACTTAGACCGCGTATATCCGCGAAAAGTCGCGTACTTTAGTCCTCGTTATTTATTCAACTTTATGTTCTTAGTAATAAGGTCGTGTCGCGGACAAAAAGTCCTTCAAGGTCCGTCGTCTGCGCAAGCCATAACAGTTTGCGTCGCGACGAAGAAACTGCAGCTTTTCCGGATTTCAGGAAGTGTCCTGAAATCCAGAAAAGCTGCAGTTTCTTCGTCGCTACCGCTAATACCGCTTTTTAGCTGAAATGTTCCTACCTTTATCGTTCACGTTTCAGACTTTATACGCTACTTTAGAAGAATTAGTGTCTGGGCGTTTGTTTACGCGTGCTTGTCTCTTTTTTCCAGCGCATATGTATGTAGATTAGGGTTGGTTTACATGCCGTAGCCGTGTACATGTCGTCGGTCGCCGCGAGCGCTAATGGATGTACGTGCGATTCCACTCATAAACTTAAGCGATTTATATTTTATAATATTTCAATAATAAGTTTTGTATGTATACCTACTTTTATTATACAAGGTGTACGTGTAACTAACAGTCTTAAACCACTTGTTACTAACGTCATTTTAAAATCACACATACGTACAACACAAAATTTATAAAAATGTTGAAGAAAGTGTAGGTATATTAGATTTTACTAGCGTTGTTTATAGGGTAATAATTTTTTTCGAATTTCCACTAGTAAAAAAAATTTTTTTTCCCTACTCCATCTAATATTTATTAAGCCGCATACAAAAATCATTAAGTTCGAATCCAATATTTTAAGTGAGTAACATCTGGATTAATACCAACGATGAAGGAAAAAAAAAACACTTCCTATCAAAATATTTGTCTTCCACCACGACCACTGGGTGCAGTATCTAGATAGAATTAGTAACAATGCGTCAATTCGTTGCACCATTTTATTATTTGATACAAATAACAAACACTAACATGCTGTAAAGAAAAACAAGCAAAGCAAAGAAAAAAGCCGCAAACAATACAGGTAGCTTTAAAAAAACTATCCCGCGCGGTCTCAAGTGTCCTCGCAACAATGTTATATTTATTGTATCTCATTACCTGTACCCGACGAGTTAAAATAAAATCGCTCTCAGTTCTCTTCTTGGACCCCACACTGGGGCCACAAGACCCGCCTTTTGCCGTTTCCATGACGACGTTTCAGAGCAAATGCCGCCGCAAATAACTATTTATTACCGCAGCTATTTGCAACTAAACACACGCTGCACCCGGCTTCCGTCACCGGATTGCACCAGAACAACTGTACAGACAGCAAATTATTACGGCCACCATTTTCTATCTGAGTTCTAAGTATTTTTAAAGATGTACCTACGGTCTTTAACTCTTCAGAAAATGGGGTAGGTAATTAGCGTGCTTAAGTTTGGAAGATTGCTTTGATTTTATAGCGCCCTGGCTTCAATAACTAGATTGCACCAGAACATCTGTACAGACAGCAAATTATTATGGTCGCCATATTCTATTCGAGTTCTAAGTATTTTTTAAAGATGTACAATCAAAGAAGTTCCCTGTGGACCAGTAAATAGTATTTGTGGGCGCCTTTACTAAATGTACCTTGTGGGTGCTTAAGTTTGGAAGATTGCTTTGATTTTATAGCGGCCTGGCTTTGATAACTAGATTGCACCAGAACAACTGTACAGACAGCAAATTATTATGGCCGCCATATTCTATTCGAGTTCTAAGTATTTTTTAAAGATGTACAATCAAAGAAGTTCCCTGTGGACCAGTAAATAGTATTTGTGGGCGCCTTTACTAAATGTACCTTGTGGGGACGCCGCGCCAGTGACGTCATTGAGCTGGCCGGCGTCGGGTATAGTTTAGAGATCCAATTTGTCAAGTGACCACCGCTTAATGTACTTCACCAAGACCCTATGGGTAGTCTACACAAGGTACAGTAAAGAGCAGCTACGGCTTTACATTTGCACTACGAAAACCGCCGCTATTACGAGCGATGGAAGGGTGCTCTCAAGCCGTATGTTGTTGACTGTACTCATTTAATAAAGCGTCATTTCAAAAAGTAATAGATTTGAAAATCGGCTAATTAGCACATTAAGCACTTTTACATATGTTTGAAATAGCGTTTTGACTTTTTAGCAACTTGGCCTCCATCACCAAACCAGAACACCAGTACCAGTATAGACAGAAAATTATTACGGCTACCATATTCTATTTGAGTTCTCAATATTTTTAAAGACGTCCAATCTTCAGAAATCTTGGCCAATCTTTATTTAACACTTTAGCAGCATGTGAAATTAGTGCTCTAAAATAAAAACAAAATGTTTCTTTTTTATATCATGTTCATTCCGATAAAATACAGCTTTCATCATCATAAAAGTGGCTAATTTTATAGAAATGAATTCGATCTTTCTTTACCTAATTACATTACCATATCTATCTTAAACCATATTAAACTCTGACCTTATGGAGTAAAATAAGGGTTAATACAAGCCTCATTAAAAATTTAAACCGTTTTAAGGTAGGAATTGTAACTGGCTCCGTTGATAATGATCTACAACATTACCTGGCTTCTCAAATAACTGCCTTGATGATGTTATCTTAGAAACTTATGTTCTCTTACAAAAGGCATGATAATTAACATTTTAGACCCGTACACATGTTAAAATGTTATAAGTTATTTTAATTTTAATTCAGATAAGGTCGAAAATCGCGTGAAAGTCGTCTTACGGCGCGCATATCAGATGCACTTAAAGCCCAAATAAATGGCGGTCATAATATTTAATTACCCGCAAAGATATAATTTAGTCTTCCTCATTATTTGTCTTTAAGCTGTCTTACACCCATATTCTAAGTCGTTCCTCCAAAACTTACTCGTCCTCGACTTAACGAAACCTCATTGAAAACCTCGTCGAAATACTCCTCGAAATCGGTATTCTAAGTCATAACTCCGTAAGGACCTGGAGGAGCCAAAGAGTACGTAGCCACTCCGTGTTAGGCCTAGCGCACACTACCATTTTTACCCACGACGAGGTTGAGTGGAGTGTAAAAAGTTTTGGAGGAACGACTTAGAATTTGGGGGTTAGTTTCTACTAACGGCCGCTCGCGGTTTCACCCGCTAGATTCCCGTTCCCGTGGGAATATCGGGATAAAAAGTAGCCTGTGTGTTAGTCCACTACTTGAAGTTCCTACATACCAAATTTCAACAAAATCTGTTCAGTAGTTTTTGCGTGAAAGAGGAACAAACAAACAAACGGACATACTTTTGCATTTATAATATTCGTAGGATTCGTCATCAGCCATTTTTAATGTCCCCACTGCTGAGGCATTGGCCTTACTTATGGATGGATAAGGAGGAGGGGCCATGATCTACCACGCGGACCCAATGCGGATTGGTGGGTTTCAACGACTGCAAATGCAGCCGGGACCAACGGCTTAACGTGCCTTCCGAAGCACGGAGGAGCTCGAGATAGTAAATTTTTGGTTACCCATCCCGTGACCAACCATTGCGAAAGTTGCTTAACCTCAACAATCGCAGGCCGAGCGCGCGAACCACTACGCCAAGGCTCCTCGGATTAGGAGATCCTCGGTAGGATTAGAAAAAAAAAATCTTAACTATCGTTTGTGTCAAGTTGAGGTGTCTACAATAAAACGGTAATTGAACAGACAAATCTGTTAAAGATTCTAGTGCCTGTTCTTTTGTTGATTAAAAAAGTCTGTAACAGGTGGTGAGATTTTTTTTTTTTTTAATTTTTTTAAAGCACCTCATTACAAAGTCTATTTGAATAGTTATTTATGTGCAATAAAGAGTATAATTATACTCTTTGCTGCACATAAATAAATTTTAATTATGTACCTACTTACTTGATAAAATTCAAAAACTCTCGAGTGTCATTAGATCTAGTTTAAGATGCACCAGCTAGGCGATTGCTTAAAGTCAATAGTATTCATTTGTTCAGTTCATTTTGTGTCATAATAAATGTCATTCCATACAAATTGCAGCCGATTGTATAGGTAATGGATACAATACGAGTAGTAAAATTCAAAATTGCTATAAAACACGTGAACGAGTTTTCTTCGCTATATTCCTATTAGTGTACGAAACATATTGAAGTCATGTGCATGAGTCACGCAATCGATCGATTAGAGCCGAAACCGCGCGGGGAAACAATCGGTGTTTTTCTGTGACGCGGCAATGCTAGCGGGGAAACTGCGAGGGGGGCGGACATTCGAGCGTGCTGATACGCGGGGCGGGGGGCAGGCGGTCGTGTGTCGTAACAAGCGTGCACGCGAGAGGGGCCGACTGCGACAATCCGCGCGGCGGCTTCGGCGGGCACCAACGTATTTCTACGCGAGTGAGATGCCGATTTCGAGTTTGGATCTGATAAAACGGGTGGAAGCCCACCCAGAGATCTGGTTGTGCTCCAGCCCCTTCCACATGAACCGCAGTGTGCTCAGGCGGTTTTGGTCGGGCTTGGCTGCGGAAGTCGACGAGAGCGGTGAGTTTTTAGCTGTTATTTACCTGTGTCGTTACATTAACGCTCAAACGGAACACTGCCGGTGAGTGCGCGTCACTTGTTTTGTGTTTATAAACCGGTTCCGTCACAGAACACTAAATACTGGTTCCGTCCTATTGTAGTGACATGGAACGGTGACAGAATGTGTCTAGCTAGGTATTTCACTAGCTGTGTAACATATCAGAGAAAATTTTAGTGCGATGCGTCAGCGACGGATACATAGTTTACCTCTCGAAGAATGACGTAAAGAAACAAGGTCATTCATGATCAATGAACACTCTTGCTAAAATATCAATATTTTTCAGGTTATGTTCCACTTGGTTAATTAGGATAACAAAACGAATACATAACATTTTCTGATGAATAATGATAATAGTGTACTCAACTCAAATATACGTCGTGCTCGTGGTGGTTTTCTCAAAAACCAACTCTAAAGAAAAAAAAGAACCCTTTGTTGTCCGTCTGTCCTCGTTTCTCTCGAGAACGCGCGGAGGTATCGAGTTGAAATTAAAACCACGTAGCAAGTCCACAGTCTGCTAAAGTAAAAAAAAAAACAAAATTGTAAATTAACGTAAAAAAAAGATACGACCGATTGAACTCGAGACCTTTATGTCCCAAAAAACGTAGATTTCTCCACTCTCAAAGGAATCAAAAAGGTACTTCTCGTTGACTTATAACTAATGAAATTTGGCGAGTAATATCGAATATAGAAAAAAAAACAAAAAACTATACATTTGTAATAACCGAATTTCGGGAAAAAACTCGGGAACGCGTGGAGGTATCGAGTTGAAATTAAAACCATATATTCACGGTAACAATCTCCTAAAGCTGTGAAAAAATCTAATTTCAAAATGAACGTTAAAAAGGTAAGGCCATTTATGCCGCAAAAACGTATTCTACGACACTCAAAGGAATCAAAATTCATAGGGTACTTTCCGTTGACCCAGACCTATGAAATTTGGCAACCTATGAATTTTGGTAATATCGTCTTTTACTACAACAAGAAAAAATCTCAAAACTAGGCATTTGTAATCAAATGAGTTTCCCAGTTTTTTTCGAAGCTTTCCCGAAATTCAGTTTCCAAAACTTAGAAAATTTTTCATGATTTGATTACAAATGAGAGGGTTCCGCACAAATTTGTACATAAAAATATTATATTACTATGTACAAATTTGTGCGGAACCCTCTCGGTGGGAGAGTCCAACTCGCACTTGTCTGGTTTTTTCCTCTATTTCTCGTTTTGTTACAGAAACAAAATTAAGAAAGCGGTGGAAGCACTTCAAGGATCAATTTAGGAAGGAGTATAAAAAACAAAGGGAGAAAAACATCGCAGACGAAAACATGGGGTGGCAATATTTCAAACCTTTAGGTTTTCTTAAAGCCGACATAGAACAAAAGAGACAAACCGCTACCAGTCAAACCGACGATGATAGCGATGATGCACCAGTGAAAGTGACAAAGAAATACGAAACAATTTGTGGAGGGCGTATTGTTAAGAAAGTACCGAACACCAAAATAGACATTATTTTAAGAAAAGTGAAGGAAACTAAAGCGATAGTTGAAGACAGGCTCGCAGATATACATGCTGTGAACAGAAATGATCCGGACTTCTTGTACCTTTTAAGTTTGATGCCCTATATTAAGAATTTAACAGAAATTCAGAAACTGCAGCTCCAAGGCAAGATCAACGAATGGCTTTTACAACAGATCACACACAACACTTACGGGATAGGTCAAGAGACTTTTAGCATTACCAACGTTAAAACTGAAGACTGACGCGGATAAACTTGTAAACAAGAAACATAACTAAATCAAAGCTTTTTTATGTTTTGTTTACATCTATCTACAATGCTACCATTTTTTTGCAATGAATACATACATTGTAGTTGTGTCGTTGAATAGCGAAAGCAAGGGTGGAGCAACCTTATAATGAAACATAGCATAAAGTATAACGATGGCACAAGGAACTGAATCGCAGTACATACCGGTATCAGTCCCAGGGGTCCCGGGTTCGATTCCTAGCGGGGGTTACAATTTGTATTCGGTTTGGTTGGTGGTAGGACTTGTTGTAAGTCCGCCTGGCTAGCTACCACCATCTTATCTAAGCCTGATGCCATAACAACAATATTTTCAGCATTGTTGTGTTCCGGCAATTAGCGATAAGATAGCCAGTGCCTTGCCAGATGAGGATTCCATGAGGCTCGCTTCTTCTCTTCTTCTGCCTTATCAATACTTAACGTCAGGTATGATGAAGGTCTCCCCGTTTGTTAATTAAAATAAAAAAAAAAGTTATTATATAATGCTAGGAAGTTAAAGATCAGAATCATGACATTTGAAATGTATGTGCCAAATTTATATTCATGTCAATAACAGGTGAAATAGGGTACTTTTGTGATTAAATATTTAAATTAGTATAAGTGTTTTTTTTTATATATTAAATTAGAATTAAGTTAGATGAAACAGTATTTATATTCAAGAAGAAAGGGATTACTTAATTCAAATACCCTTCGATCAGAGTTCAATATTTGAATATTTGTATTAAACATTAACCTGTTTTCTTGTACTTTAGTGTAACTATTGGAATAAATATAATGGTGTAATGAAACGTGCGTATGCGCCACAGGAGGCGTATTTTTGAATCAATCGAATCACTATTCGCATTCGGAATCGCAAGATACGCATGCTAAAAACCGTATTTATTAAATTCCAATTCGCATTCGAATTTGCAGCGAGTGGGCCCGACCACTCTTCTTTAATTCGAGCGATAGAAAGTTTGACGTTGAGCACTTAATGTAATTTTCAAATTGACATTGACATGACGGATAGTTTGACAACTTAAAAACATTTCGTTTCACGTGATTCAAGTCCGATTCCGACTATTCGAAAAACCGATAGTTTTGAAAACTAGTTAGTTTCCGGTTTTTAAATATTCTGCGTAAAATGAAATAATGTCAGGAGAGTTTAGAAAATGGCAAAACCGCATTCGAGTGATAAAAAAATGCGACAAAATGACAGTCGGTAAATTTCAATTCGAATGAGAGTTTAATTTGTATGAGAATTTCGAATGATTCAAAAATACGTCTCCTGAGTATTAGAAAGCCATCTCACGGGTTTCTGGTTGCAAGTGGGTGCCTATCGGGGCGTGACCAGAGAGCAAAATTTACATCGTGATTTATTTATACAGCTGTCTATGGTGCCGTCGATGATTTATGGATTATTGATCTGAAGTTTGTCATTGGTGAAATTTCATGAATGTCTTTGAAAAGACTCAGTTAAAATATGTACATGGCAAGGCATAATTTAGATTTTCGTTTTCTCGTTTTTCGTTGCTCCAAATGATCGAACCAGTCTGTCTATTATACTAAAATACGAAGACAGAGGTGTTGTTTTGAACACGCAATCATTCATGCATTTGAAAGTCCATTTTTTTCTATAGTAAGTAGTTAATTATTAGTTCATTTTAATACGACACTTAGCTGCGCGTCCAATAATAATTATGACGATGACGTACGTAAATTTAGTGCTTGTTTACAAAAAGCATATTTGGATCTAGAATTTTCTGATACGTCAAATGTGATAAATATTAAACAAATTACCAGAAAAAAGCAACTAGTTTCATGTCGCCCTGACGTCAAATCTTTTAACGAAATCGTAATCTTAGTTTAGTTTTGGTTTACAAGACCATCTCAACCCGTCACGAACAGTGGCAGCTGCAAGCATTACAGAAAAAATGAATTTATGATTTTGTATTTTTTGCATTTTTCAATGCTATTTTTATACTTACGGTAATTTTTAAATAGAAAAATATTGGAAAAAATTAACTCGGCCACAAGTGAGTTCTCAGACGGGAATCGAACCCGCGACCTTTGGAAATCCGGTCCAATGCTCTAATTTTCATTGCCAAATGTCGCGGGTTCGATTCCCGTCTGAGAATTCACTTGTGGCCGAGTTAATTTTTTCCAATATTTTTCTATTTAAAATTTACCATAAGAAAAAAATTATTCTCACAAAAAAATACCCCGACGTCACCCCTGCCTGGTAGACTTGTGAATTACAAACTTGGGGCTCCATAGTAAATAATACAACTTTTTTAAGCTACTAAGATAGAAACCAAACATACAGAGCGCTAGTGTAACCTTGACCTTGACCGTATTCTCACCCCGATTCGCGACCCTTTACAACTCTAGGCAGTGCCACAGAGACAAAACAAGTAACATTTACGATGTTATAAATTACCGCTACTATTTCGAAGATAGAAACTATTGCAGTATTTGCAGTTCATGTTTCAATATCGAATAGTAGCTGTTAGATGAAAAAACAGTTGAGTTTCATCAAGCTGGTTCTGTTAGGTAACGTTACACGATCGTATCGAAATTAACTTTAAGTAATTTTATGATCGTAATAACATTCGTGACACTTAAATGTTAGTGATAAAACAGAACATGTTGATTTGCTAAATTGTAGATGGTCATGAAAAGGGATTTGATTGAGCCATCCTGTTAGAAGTCTAGCTATGAAAATCACAATGTTGAAATTCATGCATTATTTAAAAATGCTTGTGTTCTGGCAGTACCAACTTTAGGTATATAAAAAAATTAAACCGATTTCAAAAAGTAAAAAATAAATCGGTGCCAGCCAAGGCACCATATGCACTTCTTTTAACTAATTCTTATTTTTCTTGCCTTCGCTGGCACCGAATCCAAAAGTTTTATTTTTTACTTTGGGAAGTCGGTTTTTGTTATAAAAAAAGTTTTTTATTTCGCAATTGTTAGTTACATCAGGTGCCGTTACTTACACTAAAACTCAGCTCATACGCAACAATGATGTGATTTAGGTAAACGACTACTTGCCAAAACGTAAATAACGTTTTTCAGGATTATGAAAAAACTACTAGCCAGATCTTCGTAAAGAATATATGGGACCACACTTGAACTATGTTCTAACAGATAAATAAAGAATTATTAAAAAGGTTGACAACTGGCGAAGTTCTTTAATAGAACAAAATACGTATAAAAAATATATATTGTTGACTTGAGAACCTCCTCCTTTATTTGAAGTCGGTTAAAAATATGTAGAGATGAATGAATGATGAATAGTAACTCTAAGCACCAGTCATTTTTTAGAGAGAACAAATAGGATGCCTTGTTTGTTTCAGGTAATTTTACTGATTATAAGTAGAGAGGTAATCTAAATTCTTAGGATCGGAATATGGAAAGAATGGGTTTCATAATCATCCTCTATTCGTTAGGTAAAAAGAAGTAAGGTAATTGTGAGTTCCGAAATCAATCACATCATGTTTATGTATTACGTAAGATGTGATATAATAACATAAAATAGGAATGTTATCTTTATGTTCCGACAAAGACTGGACCTCAAAATAATTAAGAAAAGTAATCCTTTTTCTGAAGAAAAGAAGAAAATCACAAAATTTACCGAGTGACCGGTAAAACATATCATGTGACCACGGATACGGTGAAAGTGCTAAAACGTTGGGAAATAAATAAATAAATAAATATTCGATTACAATCACACCAATTATCTAGCCCACGTTAAGTTTCATGAAGAACTTGTGTTATGGATACTAGATAACGGATAAACATACTTATATACTTTTTTTTTTAAATACATACTTAATATACATATAAACACCCAGACCAAGACAAATAGACATGTTCATGCACACAAATATTTGTCTTGTCCGGGGATCGAACCTGGGACCTCTGGCGCAGAAGGCGGGGTTAGTACCCCTGCGCCAAACAGGTCGTCGTGTGTTGTTTATAATAAAAACATTATAAACAACACACATATTATAATATCATTGATATACAACAACTGAATGTGTTAGTTAATAAACCAGCAGTGCACGTTTAGTCTATTAACGTATTTCAATGAAAATTGAAAGTGTTACTTCGTAAAGAACTACATTTGTTTAAAAAAAAAACAGACAACAAATTGACCTCAGCGGTTAATACAATAAAAACGTAAAAACAAATATGGTAAATTGGCAACAAGATAGCGGATCTTTTAATAATTACAGAAAGAAAACCATTCACATTTGTGACAGTTCTAACATGGGACATCTTATGTTCAGTTGTACGCTTACAAATATTTCAATTGAGCTACCATAGCATTGGTTACGTCTTGTTATTGCTGTAACAACTGCTGGCACAACAGTTAAATTTAATTGTATAAGATTACACACATTCGCCAGTCACATTCCGATTGAAATACTCGTATACTTGGGAGGCAATTTCTGAAGAAAATCGGACGAAAGCACGAAGCACTACAGTATGGCGAAATTTTTCCCCGTACAATTTTCTATTTCGCACGAAATGGCGCGAATCGACGAGGGATTGCGCGCGACCGAGTTACGTCATGCGCCGGCGCAGGGCAGAGTTCATAAAGTATGCTCGCCAACTGCGACCGGCGACGAAGTAGAGTTTGGTCCACCTCGATTGATTTGTTTCAAGTTATTTATACAACTAATTTATTTGATTATTGTAAAGTCAACTTTACCGATACTAATTTAACCTCAAAAAGATACAGGACCTACAAGCAGTTCAGTTAAGACTATCAAACAAATTCTGATCATTGATGTTCCTGCACATGTTCAATTAGTCGAAAATGGTCAACAGAGATTCTAGCTTGGCTGAGCTGCTGAGCTCTCTTCGTCGTCATTTCTTTTTTTTATAACAATTAGGTTAAATTACAGATCGTCAGCAACTCCTGCGCCGGTGCCGGGCGCGCACATGGAAGCGCGCAGGTGAATCGCCGAAGGTGCGGCGCGGGCGCATCGGTTGCTCAACCTACGGACGGCCGCATTCCGGCGCCAACCGCGGGTGCCGCCGCACGTGCCGCACTCCAAGCAAATACTCTATACCTGACGAAACCTATCTTCGACCTCGATGTTTATTACGTACACTTCACTCCTCCGGGTTGGTTCAGTTTAGGTTATTTCGTATGTCTCGATTGCTCAAGCCGGTTTTATTATAAATTTTTTGAAGCTTGTTTGATGCTGTTAATCAACTACTAAATCAGGAAAGACAAGTCTAAGAATTTATAGATGAAACGACTAGGAGGATACAGGAGAAATGATAAGATAAAGGTTACAATTTACTTCTTAAAAAAGTCATTGCCAAACATCAAGCCGAATACCATTTCAATAACAGTCTATGTTATGTAGAACAATACAAGCATTAATTGTTCTACAATTATGATAGTGATTTGTAGCAAAGATACTATCATAGCAAACATCTACCTACACAGAGCGAGCACATTATAAACTAGTTCGATAATTACTGAGCATAATTCCTTCAGACAAGTTCGTTCAAATATCCCCTTGGGCTCGAATTAGGGTAAAGCACACAGTAATTGGCACATTGCGGTCGCTGGACAATGCTCTGTTACAATTAGCCACTGTCACCGTAGGCTGTTCTATTCAAAATTAAAATGCAATATATTTTTATATTGACGTAAAGGACGGCTCTTTCTGGCCAATCGTTCGAAACAAATTGCTATGTCGAGAATAGCTCAGAGCGATGGTCAAAAATACTGGTGTGTTTTGAAAATTGCAAAGTAATGATAAATTGCCGTAATTTGAAGGGACATTTGCCTTTGTTTGACGCTCGGAGCGTTGGCTGGAATCAAATAGAACTGACCCAATGTGGCATTTAGGTGTGTTGCAAACGAAGAATCTGATCGATGGAACTGTTCGGTGTAATAGCGTCCCGGAGCCGTGTATTATTCGCGAGTACTTCGGGTCAGCCGCATCACTAATCGAGTCTACCTGTAAGGTTTTAATCCAATAAAGAACTAGGGCTTCATTGTGACGCATGCATCGATTTACCGGCAAAGTGTTTGCAAAACGCTTTTTGAACTCTGAGAAATATATGATATACTTAGAAATTGACATGATTTCTACGCTGGATTAAAGTTTGAATGACTTAAACTGGCAATTTTTGATCCTATTGATAAAAACTATATTAAGGATAAAAACTATAATAAGGTTGCGTGCGCATGTAAACCAAGATATTTAGAATTGAGGCAGAACTGCAAGTCTCATAACGAATCAGTGTCTTGATGGAATCATAAATAATAACTCGATCCAATTGTAGGTTGGAACAGCACCCACACCGCTGGCCGCTTAACATTCGGTTCCGCGTTTCTCATTAGCTCTCACATTAATTTATGAGCTGAGTTTGCATATGCAAAGCCACCCGATGACGCTGGTTTACGGAAGACAGCCTAGCAGGCTCGTAGGTGGTGCTTTTTGCATGTTTATGGGGCAGGAGACACATCCTGACTTCAACTCAAAATTCTCGAACCGGGTAGAATTTATATTGACTGGCTTTACCACTTATGAAATAAATAAAAAAAACGATTGCTGCAACGTGGAATCGTGTTAGATATAAGAGGCGAATTATAAAACAAGTGAAATCTAAACGTGATTAAGTACCTACGTATGCATAAGAACCGAAAATTTAAAGGAAGCCTACTGTTAATTGTTTTCATACTATTTTTTTTTATTGTAGCATCCGAGGATGTCCATTGAAAGATTATTATCAAAAAGGGTTTTTGAGTGAATAACCGCTAATCTTTGCGAAACCGATTTAAAGGAAACCAACAAAAAAATTACAAAATAACAACTATTAATTCCCAAGCTTTCCCTTTTGAAGAACTTGAGTTCCCTTCTCTATTTTAGAAGATAACGAGGTGCGAAGGGCTATCAATATATATCGAGCTTGTTATGTGTGCTACAGTATTTCAAATATTGCATTCAGAACTTTTATTGATTAACATTGTTTTGAATAGAAAAACTAAAATCCTTTAGATAAGATAACAGTCCCCTTACTCTGGATGGAATCGAGTTCATATTAGGATCGAATCAACGTCAAAAATCTGTTAATTTGGTACTTTGAAAACGGTTGCTATGGTTTTAGATTGACTGAAGATTTATGGGGCATGTCAACCAACATTATTAAATCAATTATTGATACAATAGCTCCATATTTAGCTTTCATTTTTAATCAATGCATAGATGAAGGTACTTTTCCCGATTTAATGAAATGTAGTAAGCTTATTCCTCTTTTTAAATCGGGTGACAAAAGTGACCCTACAAATTTTAGACCGATTTCAGTACTACCGGCACTTAGTAAAATTTTTGAAAAAGTTATATACTCTCAATTATTAGACTATTTAACAATAAATCGAATCCTTCATAACAATCAGTTCGGCTTTTCTAAAGGTAAAAATACTACTGATGCTGGCATTGCACTCCTCAAACATATTTTTGAGGCTTGGGAGGGCAAGCAAGACGTAATTGGTATATTCTGTGACCTGTCTAAAGCCTTCGATTGCGTTGATCACGTTACACTTTTAAAGAAACTTGAACATTATGGTGTCTCTAAGAAATCTGTAAGCCTTTTGCAGTCATACTTGCACAATAGAAATCAAAAAGTAATTGTCAATAATACTGCTTCTACTGGAGCCCCCATTATTATGGGCGTGCCACAAGGTTCAATATTGGGCCCTTTGCTGTTTTTAATTTATATTAACGATCTCCCTCATTACACGAGTAATTTATGTGAGACAGTACTATTTGCAGATGATACATCTTTAATTTTTAAAATTGATAGAGGAAACAATTGTTCTGACGAAGTAAATAGTGCTCTCTCTCAAGTCGCACACTGGTTCAACAGTAATAATATGTCTCTTAACCCTTCTAAAACCAAGTTTGTTAGATTCTCATTACCTAACGTAGTGCAGGTCGATATGCATATCAATTTGAATGGGAATGTAGTAGAGTTAGTTGAGAGTACAAAATTTCTTGGCATTACATTGGATTCAAAGCTGCAATGGGATCCACATATTGAAGCCTTATCGAGTAGACTTAGTTCTGCGGCTTTCGCAATAAAGAAAATAAGGCTCTTAACTGATATTGAAACGGCAAGACTAGTTTACTTTAGCTATTTTCATAGTGTAATGTCCTATGGCCTGTTGTTGTGGGGCTCAGCAGCTAATATAGAAAATGTTTTTATACTTCAAAAAAGAGCTGTGCGCGCCATTTACAACCTTCGACGGAGAGATTCTCTTAAGGATTTGTTTAAAGAGATTAATATACTAACTTTGGCGGGACAATACATCTATGATAATATAGTATATGTAAGGAAACATCTTGATTTATTTATTAAGCATAGCGATGTCCATAATTTTAATACTAGAAATAAGAATAAGCTTGCCGTTCCAAAATTTCGACTTGAAAAATGTAGACGCTCGTTTTTGGGGAAAGGTATAGCTTTTTTTAATAAAGTTCCACAACAATTGATAGAGCTGCCTTTGCATAAATTTAAAATATATGTTAAAAAGACACTCTTAAGCAAAGGTTATTACAAGGTAGATGATTATTTAAAAGACCAAAATGCATGGATGTGATACTAACATAAAACATAACTATTATAAATTAGATAAATTAGATAAAATTTTCCTCTTATATTAAATATATTTCAAAATTGTAAATTTGTGCTTGGCAACAACATGTTCCATTGTAAATGTTGTTGTTTCTGTTAAAGCTGATAAGTTTCTTGCGGCCGTTCTTCTTATCAGTTAAAAGATGTCCTGAATGGCTGGTAGGGAAAAAAAATTTTGGACTATTCGAAAGTACTTATCTATAAGTCTATTTGAATAAAAATCTTTGAATTTGAATTTGAATTTGAATTTGAATTTCTATTGTACAGTCTTGACATTATTTCGATCCTGATGTGAACTCGGTTCCCTCAAGAGTAACCCCCCAGTTTCTGACAATCTGAAATTATTACTCCAATTTAAAATTAGTGAGAAGACACTAAAGTTAACAAAAGGATCAGTTTGCTCATGTGAATATTGAAAGAGTTAATCTTCTCGACAGTAAAACACAAAAACTATAAATTGTGATTAGGTTAGTGACGTATTTACACATTTTAGATATGCTCAGATTGTATATTTATATGAAACTGTAGTTATAATCTACAACGAGTATATATAAATGAGTCTTCCTATTACTGGTTTTGTGGAAACAAAATCACAATACTTTTCTTTACCACTATCTCATCATTGTTCACGATTTACCATCCATGCGTGTCGTCAAGTTTTTACAGTCCAGCTACTCTCACATATAACTTTTTAAAATTTATACAACCACTTGAAATTGTTGCGATGCCAATAATTATGAATATTTATGAGTCCTGAGTAAATTGTGGAATGATATTGATACGCGAGGTGGCGATGAAATCGAGTTGGATCGGCCGGTTTCAGAATTGGCGATCTTTGTTTTTGTAAGTAACCACTAGAATCGCGACGTGACTGCAATATCATTACTCATAGTTATTATTCCAAATATAGTCGACAATACTGTTCCTTATTATGATATTGAAAATTATATTATAAACCAATCTGTACTTGCTTCATTCAATTACGTTCTAAATCAAGAAAATAGCGAAGCCTGTCTAGCTCATGACTTTGGTCAGTAATTGGCAGTTACAGCAACTTAACAAAGTAATTTAAACAACAAATTCTGTTGCTTTCGATTCAAATTGTGGCAGTAAAGTATGTGCGGCTCACAATAGTAGGCTCAGCGTAGCTAGTTACGTCGGTTAGCTGAATGTCTGCGCCTGCTGTTGGGTATTCCACTAACGAGTCAATTATTCGACGGGCTGCCCAAATAATTGCCACGTTGTCCAGTAATGCGCTAAATCTATTGATATAGCTCACGATATAGTTGCTTGCGGTTTTTATGCAATTCAATGCTCACGTGTAGCGCTGTGTAATATTTAGTACTGTGTTCAATTAACCTATTCTGCAGTTTAATCGTCGTCATGTTGTTCGTTCGTAATGGTTTGTTCATGGCTCAGAAGTCATCCCACGCCATGTTGCACGTTTTGTTTATGACTATTATTAATATATCACAGGAATTATAAACTTACGTGCTCGTCCAGGGAGTATGTGAGCTCCCCGTCGTCGTACAGGACGAACCACCTCCGCTGCCATCTCTGAAACAAACAAAAACATTACTCAACTGACTGTTTATTATTAGTTAACATCAAATACAAAACTGTTCTCAGAATATTGCATTTAATTACTGCTAATGGCCACGTAACCATTTACTGGCTCGATTACCATGCAGTGACCCGTAATTAATTAGCTGAGAATGTCATTAGCCATTCTACTGCAACAATAGAATTATGAACAAGCTGCTGATAGAAATGGCGCCCAGAAACTATGGCGATGCTTTTTTGTATTAAAATTACAACATTATTATTGTTATTTGCGTTCGATACGACTTAAAGGCAATAATAGGGTTTACATGAGAATTAAATGCATTACATTACTAAACGTAAGTATCCACAAATGCAGCCTATTAGCATCGAGTTGATTTACATTCGACCCAATGGGAACAGTTTAAGCTTTATGCTCACACTAAATCCATATAATAAGGCAACAGCAGAATATAAAATAAATCCGAATAACAACTTCGATTTCCATCTAAATTGTAAACATAACACCTCTAATTGCTGGTTAAAATTTACTGATGCCGAATTATTGATACACCAATGTGAATTGAACGAAGCGAGATGGCTATCGGGTAGTACTCGGTCGTGGGCACCGCAATTAATGCCAACACAATTAACCTATTAGGTTTAGCAGATAATGTAAGCTAACACGACGATAGCTGGAAATGCTGTACCTCCAGCGGCTAAGTGATCTGCAAACACCCAATGTAGCGAATACATGATTATATTGTACCATTGTTTTGCGTCGACCTTGCTCTCCGTTGTCGACTTAAATTGGTTTTCAAATTGTCTGTCAAACATTTCACTGTAAGCTTTGGCCGTGGACGAAGATTGCAAAAGCAGATTACAATGGGTTCGCCTGAATTCCTTCTCCTAATGATTATGAACTTAATGCTGGTTAAATTCATTTGGTCACGTGAGAAGTGACTAATGCAATTCAGCAAAACAATCCATTATAATACGCAACAAGTCTTCGAGCCAAAATGTTGGCAATAAAAAATCTAATTCGACGAATTCTCAAAACTTTGCATGTTTTTCTTAATCCATTTTGACATTCAAACTAAACCGTTAAATGTCAGTTTGTATCGTAGTGGAATCGACATAATTAACGTTTTGGTTTCGTATGGCACTCCCGCGCAGATCGGGAGATACAGCGCGAGCGGGCCAGCCGTACGTGCATGTACGTGACAACTGCACGATTGAGTGGTGCCGACAACCTGACAGTTTACCCTAAAACTCGTGTAACTGTTGTAATTTAACGCATTTGTAAGGTACACGACGTAGCACGACATGAACATTGTAGCATTTTGCTATAAATATTTCAAAGTAGGGTAACGAATGTAAAACCGTTTCAAATGTCCTGAATTACTGCGGTATGTTTTATTTACAGAACGACAACATTTGACACTAAATCAAGCTCAAGATAATAATTGCAATAGATAAAGTAAATAAGCTTTAATACTCTCAAAATTACATGCGTAGGTAGTTAATATAAATTATAATATTGTGAGGTAACAATTTCGTAATACAGGTTATTGGCCATGCACTTGTCTTGCGCGCATCCGAACCCCGAGGCCACCCGACACCGTTCCGTATTACGCAACCTCCGACGCGCACACGCAAGTTTATAAACGTCCATCGAGATAAACCCCAACAACCGATTAATTGGCAACAATTAGCCCAAAACCGAAGGCCCGAAGCGGTCGTCAATGGAAGCGTGTCGCAACAGATACCGTGTGAAAACGTCCGTCTCAGCAGTCACATTCACAATTTCTCAACAAGGTGTAAGGACATGGTGTATTGCATTAATCTAGGAAGTTGGAAACGAGTGTGCTGTATGACCTTTTCATTTGGAATAATCAAAAGAACGGTTGAATCTCGTTGTATTGAACGCAGATATTATTCGTTAACATTATGAGTCATGAGTTTATTCCAAGCAAATTCTTGTGGGTTATTTAAAATATGTTATATTTTAACATCTTCATGAAGATGTGAAGCACTTAGCTCTTAAATCAGAAAATTCATCAATCGCGATGTTATTAACTGGTTCCTGAGACGGAGGAGCAATTCTTGGGCTGCTGAGCAACAAAGATAAATTAAGATAGCAGCGAATTGCCGTGTTATCAACGAGGAAGCCTCGAATGCCAGGAGCAATGAGTGCATCAGCTTTATTGAGATATCACCAATGTCAGTACATGATATTCATGATTTATGATGTTGTGCACTTAAATAGATGGCGAATAACTAATGCGACAGTAGGGCTGCCGGAATTATATTGATATTGAAAATCATTTATTTTCTACCTCCGTTTTTATTGATTAACTCAATATAACATACAAATATAAAGTTAATAAAACTGTGCCCATTTCACAATCACAATCTAACATTAGGAATAGACTATCTATGAAAAGGAATTTGTATGCAATGGTCCGAAAAAATTTTTCGCACTTGGTGAAACAGCTTGGACACTGCAAAATCTAGATCCTTAATGGAATTCTTCATCTTCTTCATCATCTACCTACTCATTATACATATTTTGGAAACAAATATTTTTTGATGTCTTAAACATTTATTTTTAATTAAAAACTAAGTACGCAATGGGGTTTCAGCTGCAAATATTTGTGAGGACCAACTCGGTAGTCTTGGTTCGTCAACTCATCGTACTCGAGTTGTTCAAGTCGTGTCCCTTGACACGCGTTGTGTGTGTCATGCTAGGCTAGGATATTTCGCCGGATTACATCCTCCCACCATCGAATAGTGTCTTAGACGGAATAAGCCCTGAATTTAGTAGTGCTACCGATAGTACCGATACTGTAGATTTCAGTGCAAAATTTAACAAGCTTTAGGATTCGGCTTTCCCCAAGGTTCAATATTAAGACCGCTGCTATCTATGATATATGGGAAAACTTCGTACATCAATTCATCGTACCTGAGTTGTTCAAGTGGTGTCCCTTGACACGCGTTGTGTGTGCTAGGCTATGATATTTCGCCGGATTACATCCTCCCACAATCAAATAATGTCTGACTTAGACGGAATAAACCCGGGATGTAGTAGGGCTACCAGTACTGTAGATTTCAGAGCAAAATTTAACGAACTGAGATTCTGATGTCCTCCAAAGTTCAATATAAAGACCGCTGCTGCTTAAGATATATGCGACAAACGCATCAATTTAATTCTTCTTGAATTGTTCTAGTGGTGTCCCTTGACATGCGTTGTGTGTGCTAGGATATTTCACCGGATTACAGCCTTCCACTATCTAATGGTGTATGACTCAGACAAAATAAGCTCTGGATGTAGTTGGGCTATCGATACTATAGATTTCAGAGCAAAATTTAACGGGCTTTAGGATTCAGAGTTCAGACATGCCTTAAGGTCCGAATATCCGAATTCGCAGTTTAAAGGAAATATTGTTTTATAATGAATTTATAAATTATATGACTTTAATTAAAAGTTCAAAATGAAAATAACTGCATTAATAGTCGTCTTTTAAAATTAGTAGTTATATTCTTCATAGTTTATTTTCGCTTTGTCTTTGTGATATAAACACAACCCTGTATTTGAGTGATTATTATAATCAGTGCACTGTTCGCATAATGAATGTCAGTGTAATTTCATTGTTTCATCTCGTTTATACGCAAATGTATGCGAGATTTCAGATTAGCTTGTGCTGGGGCCTTCGCCCACTATGAGGGCTCCGAACGTTTTGTATGAAGTGGCACAAACGGTGAATAATTACGACAGTTCACGCTCGTCTAGTATTGTGGAGTTATTATTGCTTATGTCACTTCGTCACCTTGCGGTTTGACTTGACTCGTTAAACGAACCTGCCGCGCCCACGTCCTGCATGTGTGCCGGCTGATATATTATTTTGCATATACTGAGTTAGCCACAGACCTATATCGAGATAGACGATAAAAGTGTACCTACGTTGCGTGCCAAAAGTTTGATTCACGGTCTAAGTTTTACGACTTAAGTCAGTCCGCTTGAGATCATTGCCAGACAACACGCGTCACTCAGAAACGAAAATGGTTAATTGTGCAGTGCTTTCTTGCAAGAGTTCGTCAATAACATTTTCATCCCATCTATTCGAAAAACGCTGATTGATTCGCCTATAAATGCGAGCAAAGTAAGTCTTTTCTACAAGAGACTTTTTCACGGGGCAGTAATGAGATTTGAATTTTGAACATTAACATCGTCCCTTAGTACTCCGTGACCAAAGAGATCGCACGAAAATATTGTATGAAAAAGTCACTGGCCGATTATTAGGTGACCGGCGCGTGCAGCGCCGCAAAAGAAAAAAGCGCGAACTACGTATTACCCTTGTTTTGGACTTTATTAGAGTAAACAGTGTTTTGTGATATTTGCAGTGTAATAATTGCGAAAAATGAGTTCCACAAGCAGCGACAGTATTATATATATATATATATATATTTAAACTATGACTATAACATTTCAAAATTGCACAAATGTTTCAAATATTAATATTAATTTTTAAGCTGTTACTTTATAATTTTCGTCTCAAAAAAGGCTCAGGCGACGTACTTTGAATCCCTCGCTACGTTCAGGATTTTACTAAAGAATCCCTCGCTACGCTCGGGATTCTACTCTAGAATCCCTCACTTCGCTCTGGATTCAAAAAAGCGCCCTCGCCGTAAAAATATTATTTTGCTCCCTTATGGTACAATCTACTATTACCTATTACTAAATCTCGCTCGTGGCGTCATCGTGTACGATAAAGTCGACACGCTAGGTTCTCATACAGTTTGAAGCGCTCTTTTCGTTTATCTCGATAAAGGTCTGTGGAGTTAGCTGTTTTCGACGTAAATAGATTTATGTGCAAAAATTATAGCATCTACATCTACACTGGTTTAAGAGTCACGTTGACCGTCGGCGCCTACCACCGGAATGTATCATCGGCTATCAGTGCGAACGGTGGTCAGAGAGTTCATTCATAGATTTCGGCTGTCAGCGCCCGACGGTCAGCTGCGCGACTCTCAAACCAGCCCTACATGTTTGTTTTATGAAAATAACCACCTCTGTATTCTAGTGGTACCTAACAACCACCGGTTAAAGACCCGGGTTCGATTCACAGCCAGGGTACATATTGGATTCGGTTGGTTGGTGGTAGGAATTCTTGTAAGGCCGCCTGACTAACTACCACCATCCTAAGTCTGACGCCATAACAACAATGTTTTCAGCATTGTTGTGTTCCGGCAGTTAGAGATAAGATAGCCAGTTCCTCAGTGATTGAGGATTCCGGGAGAAGTACAGCTTTATCAATACTTAACGTCAGGTATGATGAAAGATAAGAGTTACCCCGTTGTTCATTTAAAAAAACACTGTGATCGGTAGATTTTTGGGTACGTCTTCTCTACAATGATTACGAGGAGGTAGCGCCCCCAATTTGCCGGTATACAAATGTCGCTGCGCCTGCGCCGATGTTATCTGCGTACGAGTTTGTTTTGCCATTTTGAATTACGACGTGGTGCGACTAACAAAACGGATTTGTTCCTCGTAACATAGGTAATTCTTCGGAATTCTCGTACGTGTTATTCATATTTTAAAAGAGCTTTAGACTTGCTTACCTTAGACAAAAAAAGAAGAATTATTTATTTGAAAGCAGTTTGTGGAAACCTGTTGAAATATCAGTGACTGAGGACGAAACTAATTAAGTAGGTACTTGATAGTTAGCATCTTTTGTTTTTATTATTGTATGTAGGTACAATATCAAATACCATTTCAAAAATAGGCTCGTTTCATTTTAAACAAAAACAGAAAATGGGTCAAATTTCACTAGATATAAATTTAACAAAATAGCTACAGCCACCTTGATGGCAACTTCTTTATAGCTACAGATATTGAGTAGACCAGGTCAAGTGGACAAGCAACCTATTAAATCCAGCCATGTCATACATTTTTAGTGGCAGCACCGACCTCAGTGAGTCATTTTAGCGCGGCTACTATTCATATTCATAGCTCGTTACGCAGGACAGCCGTCGACAATCGCAGACCCTGCAGGGAAAGTCGGTCGGTCCACTAATGGGACTCGCTGCGATACAACGCCCAGATAACACCGCCATTATCTACTGGATTGCGCCTGCGCAGGAATGTACGACATTTGACTACAAAAATAGGGGTAAGTAGATAAGATAAGTCGTAAGGAAAACGCTTTTGTTTGCTTGGGAAGCGATTATGAGACGCATATAGTTAAAAAATGACCTAGATATATCTTTAAGGTAAGTAAATCTTTACAGTACGTTTCAATTATTTTGGGACCGTGCTGTTAAGGTCATCAGCCCTTTTTAATGTCCCACTGGCCTTCCTTATGAATAAAAAGAATGGACCATGCATGGGCCCAATGCGTATAGGTGGGTTTTAGCGACTGCAAATGCAGCCGGGACCAATGGCTTAACGTGCCTTCCGAAGCACGGAGGCGCTCGAGATAAGTAGTAAATTTTTGGACACCTATTCCGTGACCGTCACACACAGCACTTAACAATCACAGGCCGAGCACGAGAACTACTGTGACACCGAGCCGGTGTGAAGGTAAAACAGGAATCAGAATACTTTGATAATTACAAGTATTCATGCGATTCAACTACAATCTATACTATATATTATTTAATTTAATATTATAAAGCTGAAGAGTTTGTTTGTTTGAACGCGCTAATCTCAGGAACTACTGGACCGATTTAGAAAATTCTTAGATCATTAGAAAGCTACATTTCTCCCGAGTGACATAGGCTATATTTTATCCCGATATTCCCACGGGAACGGGCACCACGCGAGTAAAACCGCGAGGATTCGCTAGTTTAATATAAATAGAAATGGACATTGCTTGCATTGCTTGCATTTACTTAGTAAAAGCGGTTCTTATTCAACAAGAAAGGCATTCGTTATTCAATATTTTATTACAATATCATTTAAACAATCTTTCACTATCACGCACTCGAGTCTTGTAGAATCATTGGGAAGCAACTAGCGAGCTCCATCTGTCGTCATTAATTATTTTCTAATATCGTTTCGCGAATACCGCGCAATCAAATTCTGCGAATGTTCGAATCGGACTAGCAGCGCGCATGCGCCGCGTATCGTCCAATCGCATCACACGAGTTTCGCGCCGCACCCGATCCGACCATATGATTAGCCGATCAAATTCTTTATTCTTTTTAATAGCGCGCTCGTACACGGACTTGAATAGGAGCTATTTAGCCATTTCCGCCGATATCTTCTTGAAGTATTTTTTTTCTGTTTCGTCGGTAACAACACATGTAACCAATTAGTAACAATGATAGATATTTTATGAGCGTTGCTTAATCTTATTGGGTCATCTAAACAGAGGCAGTATAAATAATTCATTATAATGACTAGGATTTTATTATCCAAGTTATTATTTTAAAGAGGTTGTAAATTCCAAACTGTTATAATTAAGTAATATATCTACAATATTGATGAAGTGAAATTCTTGTTATATTATTCATAGAATCCCTTACATATTGAAATTGTCGCACTTTTAAAGCAAACTAAATAAAGTTCTGCTGAATAGAATAGAATATTGTTTATTCGCAGAAAACATGGTATATTTTTTAGTTCTTGATAACATTACATAGTTCATACATGTTTTACCGCTCTAGGGATATGCAAACAATTTATTCTTCATGCATAATAATAAGAATTACTTTAACCAAATAAAACAAAATGAAAAGAAACGATAAATACCCACAAATTACAATTTAAAATGTCCAATCATAGTGTCAAATAATAATATAAAAAGAATAATAATATCATAAACAAAAACAAAACGTCAACAAAACAATAATAAAATGTCTAAGATAGGTATGTCTAATAAGTAGCTACGTAAAATATAAAAATTAAAATTCAAATAAATAAAATAAAATCGAGATAATTAATTTAAATGTCAAATTATAAAATATGGAACACAATCAATAACATAGACTTAAACGTTACTATCCCCTATATAAAAATGTCAGTAACCTAGTTTCATAGAAATCAAAAACAATGTCAAAGTTCAATTTTATTTAAAATCCCATTAAGACAAAATAATATTTACGTCTCGTGTTTCTTAGTGAAAAGGTGTATTTTTTTTAAAGAAATATTAGGTAAACAAGAAAATATACTAGAAAAGTATTGTAAAATGCAAAATTAAGAAGTTATTAACATCAATACCTCAAATATGTATAGCGAAGGCAATGCAGGTTTATTTAATTTTCTGAAGAGATAACCTCGCTAACCCTCGCTATAAAAATTAAATCCAACAAGTGATTCCCGAGATAATTCGTCGAAACAAACAAACTCATAGACTGTATTTAATTAGTAAGTTTGCTGTGCAACTATTGTAAGTGGTAAAATTTTCTTACAAAAGTGGTAGGCACTACTTTCTTTAAATCTCGTAATTGGAAAATGCACAGCAAAACATCGTATTTCCTATAACTTAAACACTACAAGCACAGCAACAATTTCTATTAGACATTCAACTAAGTTTTCCCTTGCCATACTTTACAAGCATTCTATTATCAGCCGGCATTGTCTGATAATGCAAAAACAGCCGGTGACACCACAACTAGAAATGCAAATCGAGTGAAAGTGCCGCCAGTGTTGCTCGCATTAAAATAATTACGCTGCTTTACAACAAAGAGGTTGTATCTAGCAAGAGCAAAAAACCTGAGTCCCACTGACGCTGAGTTACACTCGCTTTGAATTATTAACGAGTCGTTAATGGTTAATAGCCAGGGTCGATATGTTTTATATTTAAATTACTAAGCGGCTAAACAAAAATCAACCCTTTTATTGTATTTTCTAGCTTCCTTATACGAGTATACTAATAATCTGACTGACAGACAACGCACAGCCTAAACGGCTGATCCGATTAAATTTTTATCCGATAAAAAAAATTTACGATCGCGAGCAAAGCGATCCTTGCTTATGGATTTTTTGATAATCCCACGGGAAAGGGAATAAAACGAAATTGTATATAATTGTAACCTTATACCTCGCGGACAAAGTAATGGGCGTAAGTTTCGTAAAGCTGTTGGTTTGTTGTATGTAAAGCTGTTGGTTTGTTGTATTTAATGCATGCCGTTGTCACCTATAATTAAGGTTTCACTTTGTTCTCAATGTTAATATGTGTGAGTCTTCTTTTTTCTTTTTGTTGGTGTAATCTTGTTGGTGATCCAAATAAATAAATAAATAAATAAATAAATAAAATAAATAAGCCTAGTAAATAATATCTAAGAAAACCTTACGCATTTTTTAAATTCTTCTCTTAATCACTCTTCAATTCCAATAGCGTAGGCTGTAAGATAGTAGCTGTAAGTAGCGTAGGCCATGTTTATTTACTAATACTTGAAAAAAGCTGTAAGTTATGTGTTTAATTTTTATAATTATTATCACAATGTTAAAGAATCCCCGAATTTCATTATGCAAAAGTGCCGCTGCATGAATCATTTAACTCCATATATAATAAAAATATAATGCTAACAAGCATTGGTTGGTTTGACGACTGGTTAACATGATAAAGAGCCGGCCCTCGTCTATTGTACACAGCTATTCACACTCGTCTAAATAATCAGATTTAAGATTGATCGTTTTTCTAGAAGCGACGAGGAAAGTTTATTAAATAAGCGAGAGTCGCGCTACATTGTCGCCAAGCCGCTGTTTTGTAATCGGTCAACTTGTGTCAACGGAACATCTGCTTGTGGTCGTGTTTAACTTACGTAAACGATAAGAAAGTATCAACTTTGTGCGTGTAATGTCACATAACATACTGTGTTGGTTTTTTTTTTATAAAGTACGGGGAGACTCTTAGCCTTCATCATACCTGATGTTAAGTATTAATAAGGCTGAAGATGGAAGCGAGCCTCTCCCGGAATCCCCAATCACTGAGGAACTGGCTATCTTATCTTTAACTGCCGGAACACAACAATGCTGAAAACATTGTTGTTATGGCGTCAGACTTAGATAAGATTGTGGTAGCTAGCCAGGCGTACTTACAACAAGTCCTACCACCAACCAAACCGAATACAATATGTACCCCCGCTGGGAATCGAACCCGGGACCCCTGGGTCTGATACCGGTGGTTCACTTTTAAAGCAAAATACCGTGGGAATATTGGGATATAAACTAGCCTATGTTTTAATCCAGGTTATCTTTTATCTGTGTGCTAAATTTTATTTAAATCGGTTCAGTAGTTAACGAGTAACAAACATCAAAACATTCTCACAAACTCGCATTTATAATATTAGTAGGATAGGATACGTTGACTGGTCTGATATTGGCGCAGTGGTTGTCTGGCTACTCCATAGAAGGTCGTGGGTTCTTCCTCCAAAAGGGAAAAAAATGTTCATGTGATGAACGTTAGTGATATCTTCCGTGGTTCTGATATTCTTAACACAAATAATGTACCTCTAAGTTTCTACAAATACCTATCATTTCCTATTTTATTACCTACCTTAAAAAAATTAAATATGGAGAAAGATTTTAAGCGATAAAAATAGAAGGAAATTAAAAAGGATTGCTTAAAAACGCCAACTAACTCGGTAGTTCGAAAGGAACTGATAATTTTCTTTACAAAATACTATGTTAGAGTGGTCATAATAATAGCACTGTCAGTTAGTAGGGCGTCTCTCTAATTGTAATACATTCGTAAGTCATTGTAATTATTATGTAACTGGGTGTCGCTAGCAGCTTCATTAGAAACTATGGACTAGTGTTGTGCTGGCCAATTCGATTTGATATTGTTAATTGTTAGGGAACATTGTTGTATAAGTTAATGATCTGTTGATTTTTTTTATTTGCATTTAAGTACAGTCGACGAATGAAAAGGTTGACCACCTTAAGATCTGTTTTGCTTGCTCCGACCGAGTATGACATTCCGTCATAATTATTGTAATTTCACTACATGACCAACAAACTCTAGTAAGCCTAACTCTTACTGTAAATAAGTTATTGAAAACGACGCTTAAAGTCAAAGTCAATATCATTTATTCAGTCTAGGCTGTTACAAGCACTTATGAACGTCAAAGAAGCTACGCCATCGGTTCACAAACCCTACGGCGGGAGACCTTGTAACGAGAAGAACCGGCAAGAAACTCGTCAAGGGCTGTTTTTTTCTCCCTGTTTTATTTCATACAGAGTCGTCAAATTGAAAAGTGACCTTAACATATCAGTAAGGTCAATTTCCATCACAAAAGGAAAATACTAATTAAAATATCACATTTTATGGTTATTGTAAACGTAAACAATTTTTAACTGGCAAAGAAAGACTTGTCTATCATACATTACAACATTTCCCGCACCACAAGACTACTACACTGCAAGTTGTGAGGTACATACAGGTCAGTATCAATTTATTTTAGATAAAAATATTTAGGCTTTAAGCACAGCATTAAGATAAGCAGACTGAGGTAGACCCATTTCCGCTGGCGGCACCCGTTCACGAGCATGACGCATGAACCAGCCATCGCTTCGCTCAACCATATTTTAGGGAACGTAACGTAGACAATAATCTATCTGGTCAAGCTGTACAATGCTTTTTTATGACATAGATAATTTATAACTAGAAAAAAAACACAACTAAGCTATGAATATAGATACTTATTAGTCTAATTTAGCTACTAGTTTTGTTTATTTGTAGGTTCGAGCTTTAGGGGGTTTTCATCGTTTCGTTACACAAATGAATTGTTTCGGATCATATAGTTCATTCATATCATACCACGTACCTACCTATCGGTGAATGTTTTTGTTAAGCACGCACATTAAATGGGATTTTACTGTTCCAGTTACCAATGCAAAGTAACAATAAAAGAGATATTTAAGATGCGTCTTCATTGAGGCGGAAACGAGAGAAGAGCGTAGCGTTTTTAAGCAAAACTACTTTTTTATGATAAACGGGAAGACCCTTAGCCTTCATCGTGCAGCGTGTAGGCTATACTATACCTCTGTTTAGTATAAAAATAGAACCATCAACAATATCGACAGTAGCTCAAAAGAAATTTATAAAATTTTACCACCCAGCACTAAATCGATAAGTGTATCAACATATCGATGTATCACAGCGCGACAATTTGTCACGCGACGACGCCATCGCGCACGCTGCGCCCGCGCCCCGCATCGATCAGAATTAATTAGCCATCGATTGTTGAGATTTATCGATATCTCCACGGTGAAAATCAGCCGTGTACACACGCACTCGCACGCATCGATCAACGTACGCGTGATTTAATTGATGCGTGTCGCGCGAATGGTGCACGCGTATAATTGGACGCCATGTAAACAATCCTTTACAGATTTTGATAAATTGTGTCCTTTACAGAAAAAAATACTGAAATAAATCAAGGATAAAGTATGCGAGAATTGATAGCGCTGCAAAACAATACCTACTGTGTTCATTTGCAGTCATTCTTTATTATCTTAATAAATGATACGCATGATTTTTTTGCAAAAAAGAGGTCCCGGAAAACAGGTTTTTTTTACAGCCTGTTTCTTACCGTCGATTGGTTCGAAAATAAGTTTTCAGTGTAATGAAGAAACAAACTAACTAGGTATTCTAGGCTGGGTCTGGTTGGTTGGTTGTTTGTTTTCTTTTCCCTAGAACAAGTGCCATAATATCCTATTATTATATTGTTTATATTATATTAGATCTCTTTTGTAGTTCATACGTATCCTACTTGTTAAAAACCAAGCAAGTTTGAATGTGGTTCGACAAACACATTTGTCAAATAAATTTCCGAAAGTAAAACGCATCAAACATAGCCGCAGACGGTCAAATAAAGACAAACACAAAAATCTGACAGAAAAGTTGTTCGTTCGCTAGAGCAATTAAAAACAAGAGTATGCGGTTATAACTTTTTAATTTCGCATTTTACAATTCTTTTGTTTGTTTTTTGTTTCTTTTGTTCAATATTTATCACATAAAAGTATGCAAATTTCAATTCAAACGAAGTCATTAGTGAAACATCCCAACTTGAAAAAAGGTTTCAAGTAATATCAGCAAAAAGGGGAACTCAACTTTTTGTGGTATCGAGTTTTACTTGACCGTTTTGACCTAATGAGCGTTCACAATAAAAGCAAAATAATAAGTAATTTGCTCAGTAATGGGTGTTATTTTTTAAAGTTATGTTTGACGTGGCAAGTATAATGAACAATGGTCATAATGAATACTAACTGGTCTTCCTCGTGTCGCAAAAAAATGTAAACGTTTTGTCAGTGGACTCGAGCAAAAAGCTTGGAATATTTTAACCTATTATTAGGACTGGACTTGTAAAAAGATATGTGTGTGTAGAGTTATAGATCGATTTGTGTATTAAAAATGTTCTTAGTATTTTCATATTTTATTTAATATGGACTACTACGACTGACTACGACATTGTACAATTTCGTAAGTTTCGTAGTCAGTCGTAGCATTTTGAAATCAAGTTCCTTAATATAAACTGCATTTATATTATAATAACTAACTATGGACGAATTTATAAATTTGAAATAGAAAAATATTGGACAAAATTAACCCGACAAGTTATATTTGTCATTAGTATAAAAATAGCATTGAAAAATGCAAAAAATCATAAAATATGGACGAATAATTGCACCTTCTGGATAGGATTTTCACACAGTCAGCACTTTATAGGTTGTTCAAGTCCCAGGGACGTTTTCATTGAACTGGAGGCCTATTCTCTACCGTCGACTGAGATACGGGCCCCCGTTCGTAAGTTTCCCGAAACTACGGATGTAGCCTACTCTCTATTGATTTCGGATGTACTAGTTTTGGACAAACGGCACAAACACATTGGGAGTAGGGACAATGTTAAAACGTATTCTCATTAATTCTTAGTTTGCAGTTTGTGATCATCACGTTTAACATTTTGTATATTTTATAGTTTTCGGAACAAATAGACTCGAGTACCTTTAATTTGATACCTTACTCGGCCGCGTACTACGCGCCAAAGTCCCTATCGAGTCGTCACAAATTTTGCGAACCTGAATTAAGTATATAGATAAATCACAATCAAATATGGCCTATATGGAATAACCCGAATATTGTAGAATCCTACTGGTAAAAGAATTTTCAAAGTCGGTTTACTAGTTCCAGAGATTACATCCAACAAACACACACACAAACTTTAACTCTTGACGAAAGACTAAGAATTTGTTTCATAAATCGACGAATGTGTGTGATTTGGTGTAATGGTTCAAAGCGAATCATCATTAATGACGTCTCGTGTGTTCGATCGATCCCCACAAAATAAAAATAAAATTTATGATATTTGAATATTTGCATTTTTCAATGCTATTTTTATGTTTATGACAAATTTTAAATAGAAAAATTTTGAGAAAAATCAACTTGGTCACAAGTGAATTCTCAGATGGGACTCCTGGTTAGAGCATTGGACCGGATTTCCAAAGGTCGTGGGTTCGAGTCCCATCTGAGAAGTCACTTGTAGCAGAGTTGACTTTTTCCAATATTTTTCTATTTAAAATTTATCATAAACACAAAAAATAAAATTGATGATGAACATTAATATTTGTGTTAGATCTTATGGAAATTAGACATTCCTTTTATGCAGTAAAAACAAGTGTTATTAACTGTACTAAAAATCAAAACGTCGCAAACGACTCATAAGAAGTTTTTTTTTTATAATTATAGATGGAACTCATAGTTAGGAAATAGCACATACTAATGTCTCGAATGAGTAACTTAAGACGATCGTTGTTTTGTTTAAATGTAGTTGAACAGCAGCATTCGCTTGTTAGAAGTGGAACCGAAATACCAGTTTTAACGGTGCTGTCAAAACCTAAACATCGCTAAACGGCTAACTGATTGCTATAATTATTGCAAGGAGCTCAATATGAGGTATTTTTTGTATGGACAGTCACGGCTCCCGATCACTCACTGACGAGTTTCGCTTGCGCTCAATTGGGGCAGTCGTATAGGCTTTCTACGTCACCTACTAATAGACGTTCAAGCGGTTTTGCACGGTAAGTTGGAATACCGGGAATTTCGGCGATTCTACACATGACAGCAGGTTAGAATTAAGGGTCAATTTATACTAGCGCAAAGTCGAAGCGCATCGAAGCGTCAATCTGACACTTTTTTAAACATCCAGTAAATTGCTGTGTCCGAAAAGGGCGACTAAATTAAGAAGTACTTAACGATAAGAACAACTGTTGAACACTAAGGGCCGGTTTCAGCATCTGCTGATAAGTTATGGATAACTTATTTGACAGTTAAATGAAAAATATATCAAATTATTAGCCAGATAAGCTATCAGTAAGTGGTGAAACCGGTTCTTAGTATTGCAATAAAGATTTCTATTTCTTAACACATAGCAAATGCACCCTTATCTCCACATTGTAATGCACATATTTCTTCTGATATAAAATTCCGTCGAATGCGCGCGTATTTACGCGTCTTCAATTTATCTCAAAAGTAATATGTGCATTACGTTTTGTGGAGATAAGGGTGAATTTGCTATGTGTTAAATGTCAGTGAAGCTTCGATGCGCTTTGACTCTGCGCTAGTATGAATTGACCCTTACAGTTTGAAAGATCAAACTATAAGAATAGTATGCAGCCGTTTTTCGCAGTGCAAATGTAGAACCTCATGTTGCTGTTGACTGTACATTTTTTGTCGTAGGTTTTTTAATACTATAACATTCTTCAGGTGTAATTATAATTGGTTTAGCAACTAGCGTTGCGTGATAAAATGTATCAAATTCTTCTCTTAATTAGATGTCAGTTATAAAGTGTAACAACTTAATTATTAGGTGGTGTTTCTTGCTAATTTCGATTGGTGTAACAGGAAGGGGATTCGCATACCACAAAAACGTAAGTACCTGTATTTCGATGTAGATATAACACCCAGACACGGGACAAACGCAAATGTACATTATATAAAACTAGCGGCGACCCGCGGTTTCGTCCGCTTGGTTCCCGTTCCTGTGGGAATAGCGGGATAAAAAGTACTCTGTTTTAATCTAGGCTATCTACTATCTCTGTGGCAAATTTCATCCAAATTCGTTCAGTATTTTAGGCATGAAAGAGTAAGAAACAAACAAACTGACATACTTTCGCATTTATATATTTTTTTTATGAGCGACGGGAAACTCTTAGACTTCATTATACCTAATGTTAAGTTTTGATAAGGCTAAAGATTTAAGGGAGCCTCTTAAAGGAGGAGATATTAGTAAGATAAGTGTTGTTAAGTATAAGTAGTACCAACCTGACTTCACGTTGTAATTTTGGAATTTGTCAAAATTTTTCTTTTTACCGTTTATTCAAATTAACTTAGTACTTACCTTTTGATTTGTATAATTTTGTTACCTACTCAACATAATAGTCATGTTTATTAGTGGAAACTCTTAGGCTATTGTAACATTATATATGTTATTGATTCCTTTGTTATGTATAACAGCTGTTGTTTTCGTAAATAAAGAAAATAAAATAAGATTAGTGGGATAGGATAGGATAGGATTAGTAAGATTTTTCCCGGACGGGGATAGAACCAAACGACCCCTAGAGCAATAAGCATGGTTATTAGTAGATAAGCCTGGAATGTCGTAAGAGTCGACTAAGAGGCTCGACGTATTGAACACCTGTGCGAGAGAAGGAAAACTTGAAACAAACCCTCTACCAACCCGTCTGGCCAGCGTGGTAGCAGTAGGCTAATAAACTCCTATGAACGCCACAATAGGCGTGAGCTAGGAGAGGCCTATGTCCAGCAGTGGACGTCCACAGGCTGATGATGTTGATGTTTGATGATGTTGATTAGTACCACTGCGCCATCGGACTCGTTAATATTGTTTTGTCGAATGTAAATAAACGCTTGATTCATTCCTCAATAGTTCCGAATATAACTAAAGACACGACAACAACACAAATCACGGAATATGGATCATAACTTACAGGAATAACTGTGCATCGTCCATAACATATATTACGGGTGACATGTAATGCAACCGATGCCGTTTGTTTATCATCAAAACAATAAGACAAATTAATTTTAAAACACTATATTTATCGATTTTAATGCATTTTAAAATTGGTAAGTTGAGCATGAGGCGAGTTCGCTTTATCAAAATTAATGAGTAAATCCACAGGCCTATATACTTGTACTATTAAGTATTCTGTGCCTATATCGAGATAGACGGTAAAAGTTTACCTACCTTGCGTGTCAACAGTTTGATCCACGGTCAAAGTCAGTCCGCTTGAGACCATTGCCATGAAAACACGCGTCACTCAGAAACGAAAATGGTTAATTGTGCAGTGCTTTCTTGCAAGAGCTCGTCAATAACATTTACACATCACTAAATCTCGCTCGTGAAGTCATCGTAGGTACGATAAATTGGACACGCTAGGTTCTCATACAGTTTGAAGCGCTTTTTTCGTCTATCTCGATTAAGGTCTGTGAGTAAATCAAATGGATTCGTCATCGAGTCCTCCTAAACGCTATTCATGTTTGAAGTTGTGCGTTAACTATCCTCATCATGGCCAGCAAGTGTAATAGTTGTTACAAAAATATAACGAAATCTAGGCCAGGGTTGGAGTGTAGTGGAGGCGAGAAAATTGACCATCTTAGTGGTCTCACCAATAAACAATTTACTGCTCTACGTGCTACGGGTAACTTGGAATGGACCTGCCTAGAGTGTCAGAACAGGAGGTCTACTCTCTAAGGCAAAATTTATAGTTATTGGACTTATATCTGGTGTACTACTGCAAAATTTTATTAAAAGTAATAAATCTAAAAAATAAATACAAGATCAAAAAAAAAAAAAAATATAAGTACGTATTTAATTATTACCATCGATTAATTCAATTATATAATTTGAATGCATAATATACAATAATGTCAATTAAAAAAAAAGGATTGAATTTGATCAATCATGCATGACGATAGAATGCTTAGAATTCCACCCGTGAGTATGCGCCGCTGCACCGCTCGTATTGGTTGGACTCACGTTGGACTAGACAGGTAGTATTTACTTTTGTATTGTAATAAGGAAAATTATCCATCCATCAACAGCCTGTGGACGTCCACTGCAGGATATAGGCGTCTCCTAGCTCACGCCTATTGTGGTGTTCATAGGAGGTTATTAGGAGGTTATAAGGAAAATTATATATACCTACAAAAAGATAAAGATTGAATTTATTATAATAATGTATGATTGTACAAGATGACGAAGCCAAACAGTGTAAGGTTAAACCCATACAGGTGTTTGTGACACTGACTGTTTCCATGTAATATTATAATAATCATCCCGTGACCACGGCAGCTGAAAGGTTCCGAAACGTCGTGAAAATCATAAACCTAAAAATACGGACAATTACAACTTAGTTCGTGAAATATAGCGCGTTTGTAATCCGTAAAAGTTGATTTATTTCAATATTATAATATAAATAAATAATAAATAAATAAATATTCGAATACAATCACACCAATTATCTAGCCCACGTTAAGTTTCATGAAGAACTTGTGTTATGGATACTAGATAACGGATAAACATACTTATATACTTTTTTTTTAATACATACTTAATATACATATAAACACCCAGACCAAGACAAATAGACATGTTCATGCACACAAATATTTGTCTTGTCCGGGGATCGAACCCGGGACCTCTGGCGCAGAAGGAGGGGTTAATACCCCTGCGCCAAACAGGTCGTCAATATGTTAATATTATTCAAATTTTAATAAATAATAATAATAATGATAAATCTATAAAAATATCACATAAAAACAGACAAATATGTAAGCAGGTTTTTGATGTTTATGGAGGGAAAGAAAAATATTGGAGGTAGATTTTAATTTACTATAACCGCCCGCGCTTTGAACCGCGTGGTACCTATCCCATGGAAATATCGGGATCAATTATATCATATGTCTAATTCTAGCTTGGCCATAATTTTCGAATATCTTTGTGCCAAATTTCACCCAGATCCATTCATCCGTTTTGGCTCAATAGACCATGTTTGTAACAAACATTGACAGTACCACCACTGTACAAATTCAATTGACTACACAACACAGTATCTACAATAAACGTTTTCCACGCTTTCGTGCATACACGACGTTTTGTTTTCTCTATTTACTGTTCATTTTATATATCCGGCCTTTACTAGCTCATTTCATACATACGTAACCAGCAATCCCGTATGATTGTCTACCAACCTGAAACAATGAAAACAAAAGGTTATAAACAGAAACAATACTTATTTGACGAAACATATTAAAAAACCATTACGGAAGTCTGATATGAATGGATACCACAACACACACGCACACACTACACATGGATCTGTTATTCCATTCATTATACACAAAAAAAAATATATGTCCATCTATTATTTAGCTCTAGGTATATGAGAAATTTTTCAAATCGCCTCAGCACCTGGGGGCGAGGGATGCGTATAAGCAATTGAGCATTTCTCCTAGTATAAAAAAGGTTTATGGGAAGTTAATAGAATTGGTAAAGTGACGTATCCTTGTTTTTCAAATTATATCGATCGATCAAAAAAGCTGTCAGCATAATGTCACTTGAAAATTATTCAAAAAGTATTGATTGACCTATAAACTTGATATTTTAACCTGCCACATTTCAGCATATTAGTTAATAATTTTTAAATGCCATTTTCGAGGAAACAGCGCAAACTGCACCCGCGCAGTGTTGTCATACGACTCCGGCGCACCAATTAATCACGTCGGAGCGAAGGCGAAGAGCCGACGACCTCCGAGAAATTCGGACGCCCATAGAACGTTTACAAAGCCGGCTTTCGACACTAAGACTAAGTAATTACATCGTACACGCTTTTAATTGCGACACCACGTAAACGCCACACGCGACTTAAAAAAAAACAAAACTCTCAATAACCTGCCAGACGCAATACAACTCTTAAGACTCGGTAATAGAACCTCTACGGAACGTTTATACTCATACAGCTAATTCAATTCTGTAAGAGCAGATGCTATCTCATGTTTCTATTGCTGCTTGTGCAGTCAGCCCCTTATCTACCTGTCGATCGCGTTGTCACTGTCTCACTGTCTTCTTAAAAATGCTTGGTATTTAAAACATCAGCTTTATTATTTCTGCGTTTAATAATTGCTTAATTAAATAAGCTTTAAATTGAATTGCGAGAGGATGTGTTGGCGTAGTAGGCAGATAATTGCTAAATGTCTTGATACGACAACAGTGAGCGAAGAGAATTATTTATTAAATTTTGTAAATTAGATATTATAATACTGAAAGGTTATCGCAGATGTTTCGCATTTTGCACTTGTTGCAGTACGAAGCAAATTACAAAATTAAATTAGATTTCGCAACTTTCTGAAGCATTATTATCTCATTACTTATGGTGCACGAAAACAATGTTTAATGCTGGGCGCGTTCGGAGCAAGGACTGCGTTACAAGTTTTCATCATTTCGCTGTCAGCGGTGACGCAACAGCGCAAATGTCAATCTCTGCGTTCGACGCACGCGCACGTGTGCGGCTAAATGATTGATCACATGCACGTCTGTCCAAACTTCTCGATGTAGGTTTTGTTTAGAAACTCGTGATTGTTTTATAATACCGGTGATGTAAGAACAAGGAGAATTTATTAAGACGAATGGCAAATTTAATCAAGGCATTAAGGCCGCTGTTACCACGGGCGATGATGGTGTTACTCATGATAAAATGTTTTTAGGCTATTAATAAATCTGAGTGTATGGGAATTTCATTTGTGCTGTACCTTAAGTGATTACTGATTAGATAGGCAATTCATTAAAATGAATATACCTACTTTAATTAGTATTTAATAGTAAATTAGGAAACGAAGCGAAAAGCTGTAGAAGTCTTTTGCACCAAAATTCAACGTTACTTTAAGATTTAGGTTTCAAGCAAGTTGTTAAGAGAAAAATGACACAAAATAATTGGGTGACACAAAAAGATTTAGAGACCGTTTAACCTAGCGGCCACGTGATCTGCGTCACATGTTTGATAATAAGGCTACCTTTGTTTCAAGCACAACGTGCAAATAAGCGAACTATGTAGATTATAGGAGCTGTCAAATGTCAACTGTGTTAGTCATTTGGAACCTGTTTCTCTTCATTGTGTGTCAAGTTCGTTTTAAATTACGATGTCTTCATTGTGAAGAATTTAGACTTTTCGTATCAGCTTGCGCTCTTTATGAGGATATAGGATCTCTAATTTATTGGAATGCCAGGAGCTTATTATGAGATGATTCTTTAATTGAAGTAAAAGATTCAGAACAAGAATAATTCATGTAAGTAATGACTTTAGAAGAAAATTACCTGTGAATCCTGCAATCACACTAGATTGGTTGGAGTATTAAATCTACGTAATTTCGCGAAGAGATGGCTTACTGAATCATCGATAATAATGGATCTTCGTAAAAAAGTTCGGGTATTTAAGTAAGGCGCGGTACATTACTCTTACCGGCAACCTTTGTAATGGCTCTTCAGACACGCCTTCAAAATTTACCAAAGTGCATTGATTGATACTTTGAAAAATAAAGAAAAACTATGTTGAAAGAGCTTTTAATACAACCCCTAGTTTGCTTTCTCCGTTGACATAACATTGTTCCGAAAGTCTGCTACGTTTATTTGTGTTTGTCAAAGATTTCGGCTAAAACGAACACAAGCAACTTTACTCGATTCACCACTTAAGCGGACGACGCGTGTTATTTCTAAACGGCGTGTTTACAGAATAATGGCCGGCATAATAAAAGTATGTGCCTTTCGGCCGAGACGGTGCCCAAATATTTTTATAACAGAGCAGCAGTGTCAGGCTTTGATTAACTCGAGTTTTCTCAGAATAATTTACGCGTTAACAACGACGTGTCATCGAAAAAAGATGATGCAAAAGCGACGAAAGCTTATTCAAATTGCATCCCGGGTGAACGAAACGAGAAGGCACCCATCATTTCGGTAGCCAAAAAATCGAACAACAAGAAACGCCGCTTTTGGGTGTAATTAAAGGCCCCAAAATTCTCCCCATCACGATTCTGACAAAGGACGTCGATTTTATGGGTGCATTGCTAACAAAGTGCGCGGGCGCAGGTTGCGCGGTTATATTTTCAAAATGGCCGCCGACGTCTCGCATCATGTGTATCCGTGAGTGATTGCTGATGCCAAGTTTGCGGGCAGCCTCCTCAAGCGATGTACATTGACCTTCGGGCGTGGGCTTTTTATTGAAAACGATCATTTGTAGCGGTGGTCCTGATAAATGAAGGATTCGGTCGTGATTTTTTTCCGAGTCCCGCGGCGAGAAAGCGCTTTCTAACGCAGCGTTAATTGCTAAGTACGTTTAGACTAATTACCGTGTATCGTGTCTTTGGAGCTGACCCTGACTAATTTTGATAGAATAATAAAGGGTGTTTATTAAATCAATGTCAGAAGGCCATTAGACGAGCCCCCGCCGCAGCCAGCGAGGCCATCAATCAACTTTGAGACACAGATACAGAAACATTTTAAAAGAGATTGGTCACATTTGTTACTTTTATTTGATGCTGGACGATGCATGAGCTGAGCATGAGTAGAGTATCGATCTATGTAAAATTCTGATGCTCAAATCTTTTCCTTTTATGTAACTCGAAAGTTATTTGATATAGGTAAATAGATGGTTTGCATTTGATATGAAATGAATGCTATTAAATCCCGGCAATATCGCACACTTGCGATAAATATGCATCAAAATTGTAACTTTAACTTGTTTGTTATTAAAAATGAAACGTTGGCGATAACGACCATACAACCTCATTACACGGAATTACATCAATAACCACACAAAAATTAAAAACCCCGATGCAATTTGTTCGATGCGATGGTCTTCCAGAACGCAGAGTAACAGGTGGTAGATTCTTAACTTTATCATAAAAACTAATAGCAGTTTGGGAAAATTCAACTTTTGCTAAATGTACGAGGTAAGTGAGTACAATATCTGTACAATAAAGCCGCCCTGCAGTTCACTACGTCCAATATCAATCTTTTATGGAGAAATATGATCATTACGGCCTATAATAATGTAGACGATTATTAATCAGCAGCCACAGATAAATGCCATCTAAAGAGCATAAATGTCGTGCAAAAGCAAATCATGCTAAGCTTACATGATTTTATAGAGCTATTGTGATTCCTCCTGACCTATACTAGTTTAATAAAGCAAATTATATTTATTTTTATTACGAATATCCATAGTACTGTGATTTATTAAAACAGGCAACATGTATCGTGGGCTTTCAAAAGTAATATAGGTATCGCTGTAGTGATCCGATTTACCACGCCCTCCTCTAAATGCGTTATCTGTAGAATTTTAATGTTTAATGGTCCCATTTTGAATATTCAAATCCTTTTTACCGGCCGAGTCATATAATCTGTGGATTCTATTATTATCTGCGCACTGGACAGCGTCATTAGCGGCGGAGGAGATAAAAAAACACAGGTCGGTAGAACATTTTGTTTTTTTTTGTTTACGGACGCGGTAAAAAATGTGACGCGTCCAGAATTGGACACGCTTCCATAAGGAAATTCGGGAAACGATCGCGGCATGAATTTTTATAGTTGTTTGTTTCTGCTCTTTGCTCCAGAGATTGGGATATTTAAGGACTTAAAAGTTTTACAAAAAGTACGGTTAAGTCTTTGAGAAGTTTTATTGTCAGTCTGCAATGTTTATATTCGTTTAAAACTTATCGTTATTAACTTATCTTAAGTTCTATTGTTTGATCGAGAAAAAATATCCAAATCTTCGACATTTATATAAAGGTAAAACAGTGACCAAGTAACCAACCAATATCTAAATGTAGAATGAATGAGATTGAGCTACAGCTTTATATGTACTTGTACTGACAATGTGGTTAGATTTTGCCAATACTTATTGTAATGTAGGTACCTGTATAAATAATGGTAAGATGTTGTCAAGCGCCGATCGCGACGCCAGTCCGCAATATACGTCTAAACTGAGTGCCCGTGTTTTATTAAGTACCTACTTGCGACTACCTAGTAGCAACACAACACTTATAAAGAATTTCGACGCGACTTTACACAAACACAACTGCCCTAAATATGATTCCTGGAAGCAATTCCCTCCCAATTTAAACCCCCATTTTGTTGAAAGCGAGATATCAGCTAAATTGCCGCGTCGGTCATGCTTCGAAGACGTACCCCAGAGGAATGTCCATTAGATTGTATCGGGAGAGGTCGTGAGGTCCCGAAATGGAGGACCCCAAACGTGATAGGACGAAAAAAAAGGGACAAATTGAACCCCAAATGCGAGTGAAGAAAATTGGTCCGAGACAAATTATTGACGTTGAAATAATCGTTTTGGATACCAATACAAAGTTATAAACATACATTATGATCACGCTCTCCATTCCATTTCCAGAGAAGTGGATTCTAATAGTAGGTAAGTACGTAACGTAATACTTACAACACTTTTTTATGATCAGTAAAATATCTCCCGCAATATGGCATGGGTCATTTTCAATTCCATTTTCATCCGTGAATACGGCATTTTATTGTGTCATATGACATAACAACTACAAATCATTGTGACACAAAAGTAGAGCGTGAACCGCTCAAGTCTCGATTCGCGCGTCGCACGCACAATCCGCTTGCTTGCGCACGCGCCGCATCACATCGCGCGAATCGTGCGACGATTGTTAAAAACACCCGCGCGGATAAACGCCAGATTGTATTATTAATCGTGCGTTTAAATAACTTACTGTTGAAGGTAAATGCTTCCATTCGTGCAGCATTTAATTATAACCCCGTGATATATTTACCTTGATACTTATCTGTTTAATTAGTGGAGATAATTCGAGCTAATCAAAAAACCATCGATATTAATAGTAACTAAAATATTATCTGGATTTCTGCATTATTAAAGCTTCAAGCAAGGCTTTATTTCTTATCTTAATTCAGGATTAAGCAACAAAAGAAATACATTTACATACTTCACATTCAGCATTGCTTAAAGCCTATCAGCCACGCATGTCAAAGTATATCTCTCCATCAAAGTTACAGCCAACGAAACCCATAACGCAAACAAACATTCGGCAGTAACAGTCGAAGATCAAGATCGGGAGCGCTGCGTGACCTGCGCGCACGCACCCGCCGCCGCCGGGTCGCGGGGACCCTCCGCGCCATGCCATCCATCACTACTGACCTACGGCACCCACGTGCCTCGATGCCCAAAATGGAAGCATTATGATCTGTTATGTCTATAGTGTCGAAAGCATTAACCAAAACTAATAACGAAGACGCTACTTTTGTCCAACCATGATTAAATGACAATTTATAACTAAATGCAGATTACGAAAGAGTGCCACTAAATTTTAATATTGTGTAAGCTTTCGTCAACTCCCAATTTTTTATCGCTCATAAAAAACGCACCCACAGTTAGACGCTGATGGTAACCAAATATGCTCATGCAATGCAAATCCAATCCGATGCCTTCCGATCTCACCCACGCGATACACGTATCATGTTTTATAATGTAGTTTTTACATAGAATAATTGATTCGAGGAAGGATAAAACTATAATACGTTCTCATGATTACACATCGAAAAAACCGAACTGATCTCGGCGTTATGGAAAGATAATAAAACGAACGAGCGGTTGCCTCTAACGACCCCAGAGACATGGGAACTGTAATCCATATCGAAAACCGCAGGACCTGCACGTCTTACGTTAAAGAGCTCGCGTTATATACAAAACTTCCTCCGGCGACCGCAAGAAGGCTGGATTAAAAAATAAAAACGGCGGACGGACAAGGAACTCGATCCTTGTGCCTAGTGGATCTGACCGCACTATACGTGATCGCAAAAAACACTCAAAGAGTGTGTGTCGATAAACAATGATAAATGGTGTATTAAAACACTTCTTGCACTCCACGGAAAGACAGTTTTCATTAAACGAATGATAGAGAGAAATATACCAATTTATATTGAACACGTTTCAGTGCGTAACAAAAACAACGTTCTTTGATCAAAGTTTTAAACATTAATAACTGCATAATCTACATCATATGTTGTCAAACGAAAGTGAATAGCTGGACTACCACATCAAATAAGGTTCCCATGCCATTTTCCTTTCAATTGCATAGCCGACCATAAAACTTAAATGCAAATTCAGTAATGAACACCGTTTGGGCGGCGCGCGCGCACCGCGACGCGTCGGATGCGCTCGCTGCTCCTTTTTTGGTTTTGTTAATTTATAATCCCATCAACCGCTCACCGGTATAATTACGCTTGACTAGGTGGAAGCTAAAGTGGTCAAAGATTAAGATAGATAAATTGGACAAAGGGCAGCTGTCACTTTCAACATGGGTTGATTTTACTGCCTTTTCTGTATAATAAAAGCATAGATAGAGGCGCCGTCAAAACTTAATGAATACAGAATATCAATAGAAATCAAATCCCTAATAGAATTCAGAGACATTAGACTATAATTTATGAAACAATATCTATCGCTTCCCAAATTACAATGTCCATTACTGTAAAATACTGTTATGTTAATTCAATCATCGTTTTGCATAAGTTGATATTATGTTTTACGGCACATAATAACACCTGTAGCTATATCAAAGGGCTGGCCAGTATTAATGTATTCCATCTATGGCTGATAGTCGATCATACTTTATTATCTTCCTCGATTATTATGCGGAAGGTCCGTCGACTAATAACGGAGTCGATTGTGACGAATTGACCAGATTTTATGGAACCATTACGTGAAGGATTAGACGGGTGGGGTCATTTGTCCCGACAAAATGGAGGCAGGAACAATTAGCAGGGTAATACTTAGGCATTAACGTCGAATATATATTCTGTTCGCTCCTCTTATAATTACACGCTCTTTGATGAGATTCTGCGGTGTGTTGGTGTTTTCTTGATCAATTTTAGTGCTGCAAGGGCAAGTAAATCAAGTTTTCCACTTACATTATCGTTAAGTTGTGATAAGTTTATGCCGCAGTAACTACAACAGTAGCACTTACCAACAAGTAGGAAAGAGGAAGGTAACTATGCGTTTAAAAATAAAATCCCATACAATTACGCATAATTTAATTTTAATAATATTATTACGAATGTCGTTTGGCGCCCCCAAGACACTCACTAAATAAAGTTTTCCTTTTCTTGCAGAGGTTCGCAGAAGCTCGACGCAGAGGTTCAATGCGTCGAGCCTCTTAGTCGACTCTTACGACATCCCAGGCATGTAAGGGAGTGACACTTGTATTCTTAGGCCGTCACCACACGGCATGTATTAAGTACTAGATACGAATTCAAAGTTTATGTATTATTGTATCTCGTACATTATCAATCATCATATGCGATTATTACTTGATTGGAAAACATAGTCAATAAGTAGATAAATAGATAGATAGATGAGAAGAAACATAGTTCTTAGAACTGCAATACACGTTGATGCGTCTAGACAGATTTCTTGGAATATTAGTATGACATGACATGACACATAGTAACTCTCACACCCATATTCTAAGTCGTTCCTCCAAAACTTACTCGTCCTCGACTTAACGAAACGTCATTGAAAACCTCTTCGAAATATTCCTCGAAATCGGTATTCTAAGTCATAACTCCATAAGGACCTGGAGGAGCCAAAGAGTACGTAACAACTCCGTGTTAGGCCTAGCGCACACTACTATTTTACCCACGACGAGGTTGAGTGGAGTGTAAAAAGTTTTGGAGGAACAACATAGAATATGGGGGTCAGTAAAAATGAATTTATCCAATTTGAAGAGATGATCCATTAAGGGCTGTTCGAATAAATAAATAATATTGTATGTCAGCCTCGCAAAAACATGGAGACTTTAATTGATTTTTAATTATTTTCAAAAATACCTATGGATTTTTTTTACATTTCCAACAATGTGAACTACGAACGATATTTATGACTTCCAGTAACGAAGGGCCCATACATACCGATTCCCACCGGCTTCCCTTTAAAAGCTCACCCCACCGATCCACCATACAGATCATAATATTTATTTCGTGAATTATTGCCCACAAATAGTTAAATATACGTGGATGCTAGGTAATTGCAAAGTGAATCAAAAGTTTTGTTTTCTTTGTATATTATTGTCTGGATACGGATTTTTCAGGGTTCAAATTCAAATTCAATATCATTTAATCAGTCTAGGCTGTTACAAGCACTTACTACTATGGCGTAGCTTCTTTGACGTTCTGAGTGCTTGTAACAGCTTAGACTGAATAATGATACTGAATTTGACATCATTGGTAGTAAGGCACTATGATCAATCCTTGTTAGACATCCTTCTTGATAAGATCAGGCAATCAAATGCGGTTATTGGAGTAAAAGTACCCTAAATATTTAAGTGAGCAAATTTTACTCAATGGAAACTTACAAGTAAAATATTTTGGAGAATATATAAAATAATTTGAGAACCTTAGACACAAGGGAATATTTGAGTGACGTGAACAAAATACTTGTACAAGCTGTAAGGCTAACTTTGACATGACAAAGAAAAAAGAATGTGTCGGTTTTTTTATTCGTCATGGGTGGTAACTGGTAAGAACCACTAAAAGGTCAAGGTGCGTAACCAGGTTTGAGTCCTGCCCCAGGTAATTTATTTTTTTAAAGGCATTTGATGATTCAAAGTATATTAGAATTATTGACGACCTGTTTGGCGCAGGGGTACTATTAAGTATTCTGTGATTCTACGCCAGAGGTCCCGAGTTCGATCCCCGGACAAGACAATTATTTGTCTGCATGTACATGTCTATTTGTCTTGGTCTGGGTGTTTAATATGTATATTATGTATGTGTTTACAAAAAAAAGTATGCAAGTATGTTTATTCGTTATCTACTATCCATAACACAATTTCTTCATGAAACTTAACGTGGGCTAGATAATAGGTGTGATTGTATGAAATTGATTTATTTATTTATTTATTAGGGAGGGTTATAAGCAAATGAACTGAAATATCCAAGTCGATTGTCAATACTTACATACCAATGTTAAAACCAAATGTTTGACGACATTGTAGTTAACCACAAAAGAAACCTTTCTATCGTATCCGAATTTTCGAAATTTCAAAAATACACACCTAGTCACCTACACAGTGTGTACCTATTTGAAATTTCGAATTTTTATAACGTGGATGTGTAGGTATACTATTCTGCCTTCTGTCACAGATATTTTCATGTCTAAAAGGAGGCTCCAGTGCTAATGTTGTTACAATGTTTCTAGTGCTGAAATAAAAGTTTTTTTTATTTATTTATTTTTTTGACTATTTATTACCTAAAGGTATTGGAATTTATTTTTAGACCTTGACAGATCGTAACAAAAGTGTATTTTCGTTTTGTTTACAAATGTACAGAAAAACAACCTACAAATGTCTGATTTAAGAAAACAAGGAAGAAAAACCGGCCTTGTTGCTTGTTTTTCTGAAGTTCAATACAAGTTTTTCCGTCCTAGATACGAGAATAGATATAAACTTTTAGCGTCATGAAATTTTAAATGTCTATTTTTATGTATGTATGAATTTGTTTAACTGTACAGTAACTATGGAATGAACCAAACCAATTAAGCTACAACTGGAAATACTAGCAAAAAATCACAAGAAAAATGCATATAAAAACGATTATGTAAAAACGCCTTAACTTAAGCATTAATCACATTGTTAATACTCATAATTATCTTTTTTAAACGTTCACAAAAACGTGGCACGGAGATTTGTCTTTTGCCAGCTTACATCGCCGTAGATCCGGCTGATAAAATACGTAAATAAAATAAACAAAATGCTTTACTTATAAGTCTTGTAGTTATATGTTTTAATAATTTTATTGTGCTGAAGAGCAGTCCCCAGGGGGCCTTCCGACATCTCTTAGCGCAGTATTGTTTCAATCTTACCATGCTATTTCGTATTACGAATCTCTTAAAGTAAGCTTGTTTATTGCCGGAAGTTTTGTGAACTCTTCGCTCAATCATCACCTCCAAAGTGTAAAGGGTTTCAAAATGTGACAACTTTAATAAAAAGAAAACCCAAAAAAACGTTCTATGACATAATGATTTTAATAGATGAACTTTGAACATTATTGCAATAAGCAAACCAACTTGTGAGGTTGTAATCTGATAAAGGTGTATTATTTCGAGCCGAGTTTACCAACTGTTGATTAGATAACCGTGGCTTAAATTATTGTCCTTTTAAAATTAAAACAAAAGACTGAAATGCAGTGACATATAAATTAAGTTTAGTGTAAATCGAAACAAGTAATGGAAAATCCAGTTCAAGAATGAAAGATAAAAATTAATAAATTAAATATTTATTGCTTCACAAGACAAATAAATGTAGCTCATAAAACCCTTTTTGCGTATAATGTTAGTCGAGTTTTATTATCTCTTCTATGCTTGATCATACCATATTATCACCGCGGTAAATATCTTTTTAACAAAGATATATGGTAAGAATAACGAGTTAGTAATCGGTTATAATGTCGGTATTTGCGTCCCTTTCCACGTTTAGTAAACGTTTTTATGCTGTTGATTACAATGAAATTAATGGTGAACTATCGAAGATTGACTGCGAGATGCATTTAGACTTAAATGACATCGAATTAGCCGAAATGAAGTTCTATGATGTGAGAGGCTTGTTCCAAAAACGTTATAAAAATTAATAATAAATACCCAATATGGTATAATAAAATTTCATTCAAACTTTTAAACAAAAAATAATAATAATTACATTAGAAATGGAAACTTTTTCAAGACAGATTGATTAAGAATTTTTTTTCAATGCACGTCGTTAGGTTTTGACCTGACTCTTTGGAGTATGAGAGTCATTGCTATAACCCATTTTATTGTTTATGCCGAAAAAGATATCCGATACAATTCAAAATACTTGTGGACGTTCATTAAGTCAAAATGTAATAACAGTGGTGATATTTCTGATACATTATACCTCGTTATCACTCATGCATCTGATGGTCAAACGATTATGGATTCATGTGTGGACGTTCTACCGAAACTAATCTATCAGAGTTTTTGGAGCTGACTTTGACAGTAATGGAGAAGGGTATCAGGTGGATGCTGTGTATACCGACTTTTCTAAAGCATTTGATAAAATTTCGCACAACATGCTTATTGCTAAGCTTGAAAATGTCGATATACATGGCGACCTTTTAAGATAGTTTATGTCTTATATACGCGACAGGTCTCAGGCAATGGCAGTGAATGGGTTCACATCCAGCTTTGTTCCGATCACCTCTGGCGTACCTCAGGGATTCCACCTCGGTCCTCTCTTTTATTAATATTTATATAAATGACATAACGAAATGGGTCCAACACTCGAAAGCGTTGTTGTACGCCGATGATACAAAAATATTTACCTTTTCTAAATCTGTGCAATAATGTAAATTATTCCAGAATGACTTAAATCAATTTTATGAGTATTGTTCAGCTAATAAATTAAAATATAATGTTGAAAAATGTCATACTATAACCTTTTCTCGAAAATTACAATCAATTAACTACAATTATAAACAAATAATGTTCCCCTAAAAAGAGTGACCGAGGTGAGGGATCTTGGAGTACAGTTTGATGGCGAACTGAACTTTTCATCTCATATAGATCGTGCTACAGCCAAGGCGTACGAGATGCTAGGATTTATGTTTCGACAATGTAGGGATTTTAATGACATAAACACATACATACTCTTATACAATACCATAGTAAGAAGCCACTTATACCCGGGATCAATAATAAGTAATTAATATAGATTGTCCAATTCTCCTCAGTCGCATTTCATTTATGTGCCCAAGGTTGAGTGCTCACTCCAACGTAGTTTTCTCTCTTCCTGCATGCCGAACAAATTATTCGAAGAACCGATTTCCTATCAGAGCTTACAACACGCATAATAATTGTTATCATCATATTGATATTTTTAATTGTGTTCTGAATAATTATGTTTCCCAAGCTTACACAGTTAAAGACTTAAGAATTATTTATTTACAAAATTGACAAAATTTATAAAAGTTAACTTTAGTTGTTTTAGACGAGAGTCCCAGCATCGAAGTTTGGATAATTAATTAAAATTTTATGCAAATAAATCTAAACAATTCACGACTGTAGACTGAAGATGGCAGATAAGTCCATTGTCAGATATTTGTGATACCTATGTTACGTCCCGTACTCGTGCGCCCTTGCGCGCGCAGTTTCGCAACGCGATCGGCGCGTGAGTGGCCTTCGTTCGTTTCGTTACCGAGTTCGAGTCGTGGGAACGACTCTTATGAATAGGTGGAAATTATCTGTTCCAAAGACGGATGTTACGATTATTAGTTAGGCACTTGTTTCATGTATTATTATGTCTCAAGGGTGTGGTGATTAGGAACATTAAAATGATCTATGTTAACAAATGTGTTGTACTCAAAACAGTTCAGAGGGCAACGCTGTTTGTATATCTGTCTATCATTATTACTAGACTTGGAGTCAAGGATATTAGATAAAAATCGCGATGAATAACTGTACAACAATTATTAACAGATTAGATATAATAAGGAAGGAAAACCAACAGACCATAACGCAAACGATGATCAGGAAACAAACAGTCTAGGTGTTTTTAACCAGTCGCAAAAAATAGACTATCTGATTGATCCCTTCCTGAAGAGAATCGAAATTTACGAAAAAAGTTGAACAGTGGAATTAATCTTCCAAAGTGCACTTGGAGAGGCCTATGTCCAGCAGTGGACGATAATGAGCTGATGATGATGATGAATCTTCCAAAAAAGATGGAGATACTTCACTACACAGCTAAACCTAAACAAACGCGTCATAATAACAACTTTTTGTGCATGAACATGAACAAACCCAAATAAGTAGGTATGTATAGTTCTGTAGATGAATTTTGGAATAGAAAAAGAAATGTCATCAGTAATCAGCTTTCAGAAACCATCCGTCGATTAAGTATACAGCAGAAGCTTTATAAACTGTACCATTTCATGTCTAAGGCTCACAACCTTGCATTGAGTGACATATGTACGTATGTAAAGATTGCAGCCGTTACAAAAATGTTACAAACACTGCAACAATTTAACACCGCAAAAGGTCAGGGCGTTGCATCTGATGAGTTGCCTTCAAAAGACAATACTAGTGAAGACGCATCTGCACCTCTGACATTTGGCGCGCACCTGCGCCGGCGCAGCCACCACGCTGCAATTAATTTTAATGGATACCGAATTGATGATCAGCGAATTGCACGCCGTTTGATGTTATAACTTCAGCAATGTTCTTAGTAGTCACGGATGATGAGGTTATTAAGATCGATATCGGCAAAAACATAATAATTTATTTGAGGTTGTGGATTCACGGAGTATTCGCCCACAAGATTTAATCACTGGCGAACATTTCCAGTGGTCTATTCATGATGATAGATAACTTTTGTAAATTGCTGAGGGCTTCTCAGAAGATCATAGGTTTATCAAAAAATAAGAAGCAACATCAATCAAAAATATCTCAATAGTTTTCGTTAAAGAGCTCGAACTGACTTCAAAATTACAATAATAATGGGAATGACGCAAGACAAAGAATTCAAAATAAATCTATCAGCGTAGTTACATAATTCCAGAAATGGAAGGCGGTCAAGCATCCCGTGGGACGGACGTGTCCCGGGAATCGATCCCGGTGTTAGGGCCAACGAACACAGAGTAGCGAAACTATAACCTTTCTTTATTGTCATCTTCAAGAAAATAGGCGAGGCCTTCCAGTAGGACTACGCGCAGTACCTATATATTATATTATACGCGCACATATTTTGTGGAGGTGATCCTTCCACAAAATATGGCGATTTTACCAATCATAAACGAGAGTAATTCTACTTCTACAATGGAAAATCATAGATAATACTTATGTAGCTACTCTAGTACTAGTATGTAAGTATACAAAAAATACTCGTAAGTACTAAAGATAAGGTTCATTAGTATAATAGAGGAAATCGTCTACGCAAGACCTGAGGATGAAGTGTGGTCTGCAAAAGCGTTAAGTGTAAGTGCTAGATTAGTATAAACTGGTTGCTTAGAATACAACAGTGTTAGCTGCTGGTGGGTGTGGGGCACGAGGCAGCGGCGCGCCTTTGTGCGGTGCGCACGCGCGCGTAATCGGCGCGGTTCGCAATCAGCGCGTAATGGCCGCCCGCCACCACCACGACAATTCCCGACATCCCACAATGACAGCTTCCTTCAGCGTGTTGTGCTGGGGCTTGTCCTTTTATAGGTTGCATTGCAAACAAGCACTGATTGTTTATATTAAGTTAGATCAGCAGATGATCCGAATCTAACGCAGCGTCCTACGTGAGCGACTGGATGCGAACAAAAATAATAAAGTCAAACATCTCGACCCACCCAGCGCAGCGGCGAGCCAGCAGGGCTAACATGCGCGACCATGAGAAAATTCGAGATGGGATGAGAAAAATTGTCAATCTCGATAATTTTCTCGCAATTCGCAACATACGCGCCACGAGAGAGAATCATCACGTCGTGAGATATCCCTTTCATGACGAAACGTCAAGTTTTATTTTTAAATGAAAACACTGATAATTATTTGTGTCTATGGTGACTAAAACCACCCACACACAACAAATTGAACGAATGAAATGTTAAGCAAGGCCAATAGTCTTGTTGTCAAGTTAATTAAATTAAAAAATTAAAATGTTTCTTCTCTTTTGCGATTATTAACAAAGATAGCACTATTGTCAAATTTTAAACCGGTTTCTTCACCGAAACGTCACATTCGCATGTGGTCATTCTTGTCTGAAGTCCGGTCCGGCTGTGGTTTTGGTTTATTTTGATTTAGGTAGTTGTTATATTTCCACGAACTAAGTTGTAATTGTCCGTATTTTTAGGTTTTTTAGGGTTTTTTGATTTTCCCGACGTTTCGGCACCTTTACAGCTGCCGTGGTTACGGGATGACTGGCTACTTATAAGTCTACCCTCGAAAAGTTAATTTATTTTCGTTCGGATACGGTTAGACATTTACTATGGCACAAATTATTATTGATTTGATATTTTGATTTAATTGTTATTTTAATTCTTTATTATTAAGAAAAGAGAAAACTAAAGACTACTGGCAGTTCACAAATTGGGAGGACCTTCGAAGAAAGAAGCTGCCAAGAAAACTTCGAAAGCGGGCCGACCTCCACCTTTATAAAGAAATTAAGAATGTTGTCTCCACCTTTACTTTTTTATATTTATTTATCTACAAAAAGAGCTAACCGTATCTTTGGGTCTTGCAGTGCGTGATTTGGGTTGAGACTTTAATTTATGGATAATAGGGTCCCAAGCTGGTGGAATCTTCCATCCATCATCTCTATTGAAGTTTGGGTATTTGGTGATTTCAATAGCCTCACGCAGCATTCTGAGGACAAATTTTTGTTCCCTGGCAAGGATCTGTGGCTTATCAAACCTGATGTAGTGGGTGGGTCCCTCAAAAGCATGTTCACACACTGCAGACTTGTTATCGCGCCTATTTTTCACGTCAGCTACATGTTCTCTAACGCGGGTCCCTATGCTTCTCGTTGTCTGAAGAGCATAAAAAAAAATCATCATCCCGGGAAAATAAAAAAAAAACCCCTAAAAAACCTAAAAATACGGACAATTACAACTTAGTTCGTGGAAATATAGCGCGTTTGATATCCGTAAAAGTTGTTTTATTTCAATGAACAGTGCGCGCCAAAACATAAGATGTACTCGTATTAGGTAGTTGTATTTACTTTGAAATGGCATTTCAAAAGAAAACGTAAGTAAGTATATAATTATATTCGTTAGTTCTTGATAGTATAGTTTGGTATTTGTGATTGTATGATTGCTCGCATTTAATATTTATATTCGTAATCTTAGTACATTCCTATACTAAGTATTGTACCTATTGTTTCAGCATCAGAAGTAACAAGGCACAGATAACGTATCTGTGCCAGTATATGGCAGAACATAGGCCATAGGCTTTGTGATCCGCCACAGCGACTGGAACTCGCTGTCGCGAAGATCGAAAGGGTCGCAGACGTCTCGTATGCGCTTCCTTTCGATCCGCCTATTTCACCTCTCTTCATATATAGTTAATAAATAATTGTAATACGGCACTGCCACTTTTCGCAACACTTTTTACGTTTCTCCAGCTATCTCTTCGAACAGAATGATCGACGACAAATAAATCGAAACTAAATGTCAAAACTCGATTATTTATGAGAAAATATGGCGCGTATGTTGCAGTTTAAAGAGAAAATTTCTCGAAGTCTACGTGTGACAGAACGACATGACAAAATGTAGTGCCATGTTACCGACAGTCGAGAAGTAAAGATATGTCATCTCACCACGAGAAAATGGCGTGAGAAAATTATCTCGTGACGTGCATGTTAGCCCTGCAGAAGATGCGTTGTGACTAGTTTTTGTAGTTACTGCGCATCATTTGTTTCGCCGCGCGTGACAGATATTTGCCAGAACTATAGAACTGTGTTTGGTCATATACACAGAACAAGGAACACATACGACACTTCAGTTTCGCGTTCGCATCCAGATCGCTCACGTAGGAAACCGCCTTACACCTTGATACCTATTCTAACGTTTCCTCAAAACTTACTCTCGAACCGCCTCAACGGAAGTTACTTCAAGGATCACCTCAAGAAATTCTCGAAATCGGTATTCATATAAATCTTTTATTAAGTAGGTTGTTTTGTCACCGGTCACGTCTAATTTTAGTAAGAAAATGCTAGTGCCGAACGCTATACTCGTAGTAGTCAGAGAATAGTTCTATAGTGTAAGTACAAACCCTCCACATAACGAATAATGGCGTTAATACTTTACGGTCGTCTTTAACCTACGTCATTATAACTAATAAACAAAATAAAACTTATTTTCTCTACATTACGAAACTTATAATCATTAATTTGACGACCTGTTTGGCGCAAGGGTACTAAGCCCGCCTTTTGCGCCAGAGGTCCCGGGTTCAATCCCCGGACAAGTAAATATTTGTGTGCATGAACATGTCTATTTGTCTTGGTCTGGGTGTTTAATATGTATATTATGTATGTATTTACAAAAAAAAAAACTATATGTATAAGTAAGTTTATCCGTTATCTAGTATCCATAACACAAGTTCTTCATGAAACTTACCGTAGGCTAGATAATTGGTGTGTTGTATGCAATTATTTATTTATTAAATTTTCACACGCCCCGACGCTAACAAAACACTATCCATATTTACGAACATACTCAAGTCGCTCACATGAAAATAATCTCCAATGTCTGTATCTCCCATGGCCTTTTTGCACGAAGCAATCCACGGCCGCGTATATTGAACCACGCTTCAATCAGCAACTTGTTAAGGCTTTTTACATTGTAAATAAATAAACATCGTACCGTATCCAACAATACTGTAATCATTTCTTGCAGGCCGGTGATATATTCGCTTGCGGGTGGCCTGCCCCCTAATTGTCTAATTTCATAATCTATCACAATCCTTCCAAAGGTTAGTGATTGTAATTGTGAATTGTGTAACAGTGAACGAATGATGTTTTAAATGACACTTCATTTGACACTTCTCCACACATTTGAAAGATATTTTCGAGTGTCACTTTGCTTAGAAAGTTCAATTTCGTTCATTAATTACCTTTCAAAACGCGTCCCGATCACAATCCCTATCAAATGTCAAATAGTGACGGTTTGAAGTATGTAAAAATCTTTCAAATGACCAATTGAAAGGGATTGCGTAAGATTTTAAAATTAGACAATTAGCCCACTGGTTAGAGCCGTCGCACAAGACATACGCAACAACTCTGGACATAAACCGACTTTCTGTTAACGTAACATACGAAAACGGAGTCGATGGTGGACCTGCCAGCGTAGCATGCGCACCGCGACTCGCTGTCGACGCTTATCTCGCGATGTCTGTCCCGCTCATATTAGTACAGTGTGAGCGGTACAGACAATACGCTCGCGCGAGAAAAGTGTCGAGAAAACTTTGTCGAGGTGCTCATGCTACGCATGCTGGGTAACACCGCGCAAGTGTCGTCGGCATCGACATCGACTTCATTTGACAGATGGATGTGACATATTGCTCTTAGACTTTGGTAAGTTTTCATTTGTGTCAAAAGGAAGCAGCAATGTGTCACATCCATCTGTCAAATGAATCTTGGCCCCACAGCGCAAGTGTCGTCGGCATCGACATCGACTTCATTTGACAGATGGATGTGACATATTGCTCTTAGGCTTTGGTAAGTTTTCATTTGTGTCAAAAGGAAGCAGCAATGTGTCACATCCATCTGTCAAATGAATCTTGGCCCCACAGCGCAAGTGTCGTCGGCATCGACATCGACTTCACTTGACAGATGGATGTGACATGTTGTTCTTAGGCTTTGGTAAGTTTTCAATTGTGTCAAAAGGAAGCAGCAATGTGTCACATCCATCTGTCAAATGAATCTTGGCCCCACCGCGCAATTGTCGTCGGCATCGACAGCGACTTCATTTGACAGATGGATGTGAAATATTGCTCTTAGTCTTTGGTAAGTTTTCATTTGTGACAAAAGAAAGCAGTTATGTGTCACGTCCATCTGTCAAATGAATCTGGGCCCCACCGCGCAAGTGTCGTCGGCATCGACATGGACATTTGACAGATGGATTTTACATATTGCTCTTAGTCTTTGGTAAGTTTTCATTTGTGACAAAAGAAAGCAGCATGTGTCACGTCCATCTGTCAAATGAATCTGGGCCCCACCGCGCAAGTGTCGTCGGCATCGACATGGACATTTGACAGATGGATTTTACATATTGCTCTTAGTCTTTGGTAAGTTTTCATTTGTGACAAAAGAAAGCAGCAATGTGTCACGTCCATCTGTCAAATGAAGCCGATTTCGATGCCGACGCCACTTGATCGGTACGGCCCCTGGACCTATATATCGTTTTGAAATCAAATTAGTGAAATGATCAGTAAGTTAGCAGTAGTGAAATGATGAGAAAAGGATTTGAAGATTTGGTATACCTACGGTTCCCACACACAGATGAAACCTCTTTGAATCGATTGTTTATGTCAATGTGTACAAATGCAAAATATTTATGATATTTTTTTTGTATTTTTCATGCCACAAGTGAATTCTCAGATGGGGTCCCATCTGAGAATTCACTTGTGGCCGAGTTGTTTTAAAAAAAAAAAACAATTAAAAATTTATCATAAGTATAAAAATAGCATTGAAAAATCCAAAAATTCAAAAATCATAAAAAAAATACAAAATATTCTTGACTCTAGTGTCTCATTTCCAAATTTTATGCCGTTAAAATTGTATAAGTGGCGCTTATGACCTTCTTTTGGCAGCATTTTTTTTTAATAATTTTATAAAATAGGATAGTTTGTCATAGAGTATTTTGTGTTAGTATTGATATAAATAATCCTTTTACAAAGGTTCCATTTTGAAAAAAAAAACCGGATCCGTACAAAAAAGCTTAATTCAAAAAACTTTAAACGCCTACATTCAGATCATCGTCAGGTCAAAAAAATTAAATTGATATTGATAAAATGATACTGAGCCGCGCCTTCTTTCCGTCCGGACGTAAACGGATAAAAAAATCCCAATTCTTACAATTTTTGGCGTGACGTGACGATTCGAATACATCCTACTTTTCACAAGCTTTTCGTGCTAACTGCTAGCGCCACTCACATTTTCCATGAAAACACTTGTGGCCGAATTGTTTTTTTCCAATATATTTCTATTTAAAATTTATCATAAGCAGTTTTGACAGGTCGGTGATTACAAAGTTATGTGAAAGATCATCCTGTTGGAACTATCAAGCATCTCACTAATATTCCACCGGCCGGCGCGGCGTAAGACGTCAATAGAAGTAGCAATTACAAATTCTATCACAAGATGGATGACCAATTATTGGCTCCATCAGTCAGCGCTATTCGTAACAACATTATCTGATACGGCGCTACTATTCACGTATTGTTTCTTAAGTATTTTTATTAATTGCCGTTAAGATTATATAACATGGACAATGAAATACAACGCAATCAATGCATTTGCCCCAGAATCTACTCCTATGCGTCATTACTTTTTGATTTGCATTAATTTATTACTAACTAGCGGGCGCCCGCGGTTTCACCCTATGTTTTTAAGTAGCCTATGTTTTAATCCAGGCTTTCTTCTGTGTGCCAAATTTCATCGAAATTGGTTCAGTAGTTTTTGCATGAAAGGGTAACAAAGAAACAAATAAACTAACAAACTGACAAACTTTCGCATTTATAATATTAGAATGTTTTTTTTTTCCTCACACCAATTATCCTAGCCCCAAAGTAAGCAAAGTAAGTAGGCTTGTGTTATGGGATAATATAAATACATATATAATTATTTCTATGTAGAAATATATATAAACGTCCATGACTCAGGTACAAATGCTCGTATTTATCATACAAATCTTTGCCCCTATCGGGATTCGAACCCAGGACCTCAAGAGTTGGCGACACCTTGAAACCGGTGTACGTACCACTTTACCACGGAGGTCGTCAAAAGGATTATGTTATGTGTGGAATTAAAATAATAAAAGTACTCGGGTTGAAAAAGTACAACATCGATTTCATATGTCTTAAGGTCTTTGGGCCTCTATAGCAGTCGATAATCGCTATTTGACCGAGTGATTGATAGTCGACGCACGAGAAAAATATCTCAATTCATTAACATTCGAGAGAAATGGTCACGCGATCGGCCTGCCCTTTCAATGTTGTGATATAACTAACCTTCTTGTTGTGAAATCACTTTTCCTGTTGCTAGTTAAGTGTCTCAGTAAGCAATAAATCAAATAGTTAATAGGAAAGGTTTTGATTTGCAGATTGTACGTTCGTCTGAACATACTCGTATTATATAAATCATTATTAAGTGTCATTCTTTGCGAAGTGAAATGAAACATGTGACCCTAAAATTACGTTTCTCAGTTTACACTAGTCTCTACTCTTTGGCGTAAAAGATTTTCAGTTTATAATAATACATCCCTATTTTTTCTTTAATATCGAATTTTACAAAACTAATCTAATACTATTATTACATTAGATATGTGACACAATAATCTACTCATACCGAAATAAATCACTGTAATCGAATCATAATTTAAACATGGCAACACTTTCACAGGTAAAAGTGATGGACTTCAGATTGGATTGGTGTCATTTTCTATAGCGCCCTATTGATTTGATCGCCGAGGGGATCCGGTCGCTTCCGGTGCGCATACGCAGGTAATGAGCCTCCGTATGATGCGAGAGAAATGGTAATGCGACCTCGTTGTTGATCGCCGCTCAGCGGACACACAGCGAGATAAAACGCGCGGGCACGGCGCGGATGCACCGACGAAGAGGGCTGGTGAGCTTGGAACCCGGGCAATTCAGACATCCGAAGGTACAAATATTCAAAAAAAGCTGAAAGTTGGTAAAATTGTTCAAAACATAATTATAAAAGAAATTTAAAAAATCTTAAAATTAGCTTAGACAAAATTGTAGATCATGTAATTATCTATAAAAAAATGTATCGATATTTTTATGATGAAACTTACCGTTTTGCTCTTTGACCTTTGAATTGGTTTGACCTTTGACCTCGAATTTTTTTCCAGTACCGGATCGATGAGGACTTTTTAAGATTTCATTTATTATTATGTTTTAAACACTGACCAACTTTCAGCGTTTTGGGATTTTTTGTATCTTTTCTCTATTTTTTTTGGTCTAACTTGACCGGACTGTCGGTGATTCAGTAAGTATACTCTTAAATCATGTAGCTTTAAACATCACAGGTTATAGAACTGTGAAGTTGAAATACATGCCAACGTTTGTTCCTGTCACGACTGCCAGAACTTTTATATCACAACATTATATTTTCAATAGATATGTCTAGCGGATGAGAATTATAAATAAATGACAAGTTGTGCATATTAGGCCAGCTGACGTGTCATTTAACACACATTTTACAGTTGAATGGCGATGAATAAATCCCGACCGACTTCAGCAGTTAATTATCAACCGTATGTTTTCAACTGAGGCGTTTATTCGGGACACCTGCTTACCCATTGACTGACCTACCAAAGACTTTGGTATTCGTCATCTTCGCATGAAACTTTATATGGGAAATTGGCGTGAAAAAACCAGTTGTGAGACGAATCAGATCGGAAATTCTTTAAAACGCACATTGACTTTACATGGGAACTCACTGTGAGATCTATTACTTTAACAAAGAATTTAATTGTTTGTAATACTCTGACTTTTTAATAGCCTATTTCTTGAAGAAGTTTAGAAGAATTGGATAATTTAATAATATGGAAGAATCATGAATAATGGGGCTTAAAAATTTAATGTCTTCAATTAATGTAAGGCATCTCATATTTTTTTAAATTTCCATAGGTAAGTATCGAAGCTTTATTCTCAACTTCATATTTTTTCTCAGTTTCTCTAAAATTTTATTTTCGTTTCTATATTCATTTTTTTTCGACGATCTGTTTGGCGCAAGGGTACTAACCCCGCCTTCTGCGCCAGAGGTCCCGGGTTCGATCCCCGGACAAGACAAATATTTGTGTGCATGAACATATCTATTTGTCTTGGTATGGGTGTTGTATATTAAGTATGTATTAACAAAAAAAAAGTATATAAGTATGTTTATCCGTTATCTAGTATCCATAACACAAGTTCTTCACGAAACTTAACGTGGGCTAGATAATTGGTGTGATTGTATGCAAATATAAATATAATATAATATATTATAATATTACACAATCTACGGAACCCCGAGACGACAGTGACGTAGATTTACAATTGTGATTTTTTGTGACCCCTTCACACCAAACACGTTTCATATTACAAAATTGAATAGAAACATACTTGCTGTGAAATTTAATTTAACTCTTTACAAGAATACTTCCTACTGCGCGCGCTTTAAGGGATCTATTGCCAGAATCGAAAGTGACCTGCCAACGCGCCGATTAAGTGGCTACTCGATGAAGCGGGATAGTAATGAGAAAAGGATCGTGAGAGAGCGATTTTGCAGATCAGAATTATACCATTTTCCAAAACTATAATGTAACTCGATTTTAGCCATGAAATTCTATAAGCTTAAAATTCTCGCTCAGTTTGACGTCTTATCTTTCAGATTTTTATGGCGACCGAATAAGGCAGAGCAATTCGCGAAAACATTTCATGCTGACTTTTTTTCTTAAATAAATATGCGGAAGATTATAATGGCTCGTTTACTGGTTATTTTTTAAATTTTCGGCGAATTCGGACTATTGCAGTTATGGAGAAATGAACCTTCCGTAAGTTGATTCAAAGGTTGATTAGCGTTGACGTAAACATATAAGTATTGAGAAAATACTGGTTTATTTTATGGTGTACTTCCAAACTTTGACCCTGAATTAAGTTTTTAACTGTTGACGATAATTTGAATTACGTGCCCATAGGTACTTTCAGAATATTATACTTTAATCGAATATAAGCGGCCGCTGGCGGTTTCCCGTTCCCGTAGGAATAGCAGGATAAAAAGTATCCTATGTTCATAACCAGGCTATCTACTATCTGTGTACCAAATTTCATCCAAATCCGTTCAGTACTTTTTGAGTTTATTCGTTGCAAAGAAACAAAGCTATCCTCTTTATGATATTAGTATATATTTAGCTAGCATGAACACCGCTATAACCCGCGATATGATATGATAATGATGCATGATGGTATCTCGCTTACTCCGCTAAGATGTGTGCGGGACAGTGACACGTTATCAAGTTATCGAGTCGATAAAAGCCGCTTATATACGGGACAGTTTTGATGTTCAGAACGATAGTTTTCACTTCTGGTAACATGTTCAAAAATATTGGATCATTCGAATTACTATTCGTATACGGAATCTCAAGATTCGCATGCGAATGCTGAAAGTCGTATTTTTGAAATTCCAATTCGCATTCAAATCTGTTTTTTTCTATTCGAGCGATAGAAAGTATGACGGTTAGCACATCGGTTCACAAACCCTGCGGCGGGAGATCTTGTAACGAGAAGAACCGGCAAGAAACTCGTCAAGGGCTGTTTTTTCTTCCTGTTTTACCTAACATATCAGTAAGGTAAATTTCCATCACACATCAAAGAAAAAACTCATTATAATAATACATTTTATAGTTATTTAAACAGTAAACAATTTTCAACTGGCAAAGAAAGACTTAATCTATCATACATTACATTTTTCGCATTATAAGATTACTATACGGCTAGTTGTGAGGTACATACAGGTCAGAATAAATTTATGACCCTGACCTTCCGGATGGAAGAGGAGAATGGGCCATGACCCACAACGCGGGCCACGCTTTGGTGGGTTTTAACGACTGCAAATGCAGCCGGGACCAACATGCCTTCCGAAGCTCGGAGGAGCTCGAGATAGTAAACTTCTGTCCCTATTCCGTGAATAATCCCGACTATTGCGAAAGTTGCTTAAACGCAGGCCGTGAGCGCGAACCACCGCGCCACAGGCTCCTCAACTTTCATAGTATTAAATAGTAATTTATTCCTCCGCCAGAGGGCTCTCCCGCCCAAAAGTGCTACTTTTGACGCCTGTAGCGTCTCGGTAGAAAGTGTCTCGAGTGACCGGTGCGTAGGCGCATGCCAAAACGCACTCATTAGCGATTCGGCTGTCAATGCCCGTAGCTTGCACACGTCATGTTTGCACTTTTACTTTTGTTATGTATTTTCACTCACTCTTTTCACTTATGATTACATTAGGATTTATAATTAGCAATAACTGTTTTAACAGAAGTAGACAACACATTATCGTTACAGTTTAACAAGTTAATTTAAAGTGAACACTTCTAAGTATTTCGTGCGTATTGTTCGATATAAATGTTTTTTTAGGATTAATATTTTGCTTTTATAACAAAACGCTTCGTTCTTTAGGCGAACTTTATACCACGCGACACGTAAGAAGCCGCGAAAGCTAACAGACAAACAAACATTTCAATAATCAATTGAAATGTTTGTTTGTCTGTTATTTTGACATCTCTATTCCTCCGCGCCATATTGCCCGCTGCATGTCGCAGCACCGATGAATCTGCCGCGAGCCTCTAAGGAAGTAACACCATACTACCTTGATTTGAGACTAAAACACGTGCTTTCCAAAAACTGTAAATTTTTCGGCCATTTTGTGTACTTTTGTGCTTATTGTTTTATTGCGATAAATAAAAGTGTTTCGGAACAGAACTGTTGTTTTACATCGACAACTAAGTACCTTAGAACTATCGCTCACATTCAGACAGAAAAACAATTCTGTCTGAATCGTATTCACAATACGTAGCACTAATTGTAAAACAAACTCCCTTACAATTCGGTTACGTAACTAGAAGATGCAAATGGCTTTGGTATAAAGCCGCGCCGTAATTTACACGGTCGTAGCAAAAGTAAGAATCCATTAAGTAAGAAATTAACTAATTAATCTAATCTAGTTTAATCGATCTGAATTAAAATGGAAGGTTTGTTTATTTTCAGTATAAATTAACAAGATTTACAACTTCTTTGTCGCGGCTGGCTTCCGTCTTTTGATTAAAATTAAAACTTAATTAAAATTAAAACTTAATTAAACTTTAATGGCCTGTTATTCGACACCTGTAAATCATTGGTTATGGCATTACATAATAGTGTAAGACTTAAACTTACACTGTAAGTGATGACCGATTCAATTGCTTTTTGATTTCTTAATCTCCCGACACTAAAGTAATAATAAAATAATTAATGCATGGGTTATAATAACCACTTTTAATGCTGCTAATAAAAATAAACGTGAAAGTTAAGAGATAACTCACTTGACGTTTAATTTTAACGATCGACTCATGTAAGACATTGATGTAATTTCCTTGACTCTGTACAAAAATTGGTAAACTCGGTTCCCAATCAGCATCAGTCACACAATATGCTGGGGTCTTGGGATTCTTAAGAATGGGCCAGCAATAGCCTTTTGCATATAGTTAGATGTTATTTTTTGCAGGCAAGACCATACTAAATGTGCCTTATAAAAAATGCCCGATCTTTCCGAACTTTACGCCAATGCACTATTGAACTCCTCACATTTACAAGTCTTAATTTGGCCAATGATTTATCTGACAACTTTTACCTTAAACCAGCATAGGTATCCTGAAGGTTGGTATATTGGAGTCACCAATAATAATACACGAATTGTTACCTGAAACAAAGATAAATAAATATAAGTCAACAGTGTAGATTCTACAACACGAGAATAAATTTATTTTTCGTCATCAGCCATTTTTAATGCCCCCCTGCTGGGGCACTGGCCTTCCTTATGGATGGATAAGGAGAACGGGCCATGACGGGTTTTAACGACTGCAAACGCAACCGGGACCAACGGCTTCCGAAGCACGGAGGAGCTCGAGATAGTAAATATTTGGTCACCCATCCCGTGTCAAACCATTGCGAAAGTTACTTAACCTCAGCAGGCCGATAGCGCGAACCACTGCGCCACGGGGTCCTCGAATGCATTAGGTTAATGAGTGTCTTTTTAGGTAAAAATAAAATAAAAATAGCTCTGTCCTCAAATCAATATTAACTTTAATATTACGAAGATGATGGACCTCTGATCTACAGCATCAGCATTGGATTCTTACAATTCAAGAGATCACTAATTGCAAACCAATATACTTAAATATCCAATTATCACTATTTTTTAAACCAGTTCCATCAGAATTGAATAGCTATTAATAGAAACATCTTTCTGGACGTTTGCTATCAGTTCTCATCTGCTGCGAGCTGCAAGTAACATCTCACTCGAAATCTTACGTTATTACATGTAAGAATGTCGTTCTGCGGCATTTTATATTGTCGAACATATTATCTAGTCGGAGATTATTGGAAAGCAATAAATAATAATAAAGCGGACAAGTCTGGGTTGCGTGACGCACGCTACCGTGCGCCGGAGCAGTGCGCATCTCCGTACGCACACGGTTTGAATCTATACCCCATAGATTTATTAGAGGCTAGATACCGCCCTCATGCATTTAGCTCTTGACCGTTTTACTCTGCTTCAAACGGCACAGTTTAATGTGACAATGGCATATGGCATCAACAATCATCCCTAGCAACCGAGTCAGTAAGAAATTAGGGCGCTGCTGAATCGATGCACACGCAAACAAAAGTATATATGTATTTATAATAATAATTATTATAATTTTTCAAACACGCTATAATATAATAGCATATATAGCATATATAGCTTATAGCTCATAGCACAACGATATCGCTCACCAGACATTTACTTAGAACACGTTCACACTTAGCTATAATATATATTATTGGCTTACTATACGCTATTAAAGTCAATGTATGGTGAGCGATATTGTTGTGCTATGAGCTATAAGCTATATGCTATATATATTATAGCGTTATCTGAAAAGCGCTTTAAAAATAACAAGATATGCCTGTTCCCCACACTAGACATAGCCTGTCCTGTGGGGAAAATCAACGGTTGACATGTAACATTTTAACGGCAAAACAGAACATCAGTCTTTTAACAACTACAATTAAATATTCTAAGTAGGTTGGTACGGTGGTATTCAAAATATAAAAAAATGTGGACATGGGTGCGTGTGTGTGTGTGTTTGTATTTATGTCCGTGTGCGTGATGTGCATGCATGTGTGCCTGTGTTTCGCCTGCGTGAGGTTGCTGCAGTCTCATTTGATGACCATAAGTACTTTATTTTATTATACCATATTCCGCTGGTGTCACTCATACATACTTATTTGAATTTCTAAGATTATTTCGTTGACGTAGGAACTGGTACGGTATCGTTATAATATCTTGATACGTTGCTGCACGATGTCATGCATGCAATTTGATAAGAATAGCTATTATTACAATGTTGCCGGAGTATAATGACAATAAGGTGGAACCGTGATCTAGTAAGATTTAAATCATAATGTAAATCGTTGACCATCGATCCGGAACGTGAACACTTTCGAGACATAAATATTTGCATGCGCACGTTCTAAGATGCAACGTGACACAATGGGAACAGATCACGGCCGAGACTTTGTGTCAGAGATGTAAATCATTCGCTTTAGACCATTGTAGAACAGGCAGACCTCGGCGCAGATGAGGATATTTAAACGTAGTATAATTTATTATTGGAATTCATATTTAAGTTCAGATTCCATTCAATTTGATTAGTAAAAAATTACAAAACAAGATGAAATAAAACAACTTTTACGGATATCAAACGAACAATATTCACGAACCAAGTTGTAATTGTCCGTATTTTTAGGTTTATTAGGGGTTTTTTTAGATTTTCCCGTCGTTTCTTAGTTCGTGAAATATAGCGCGGTTGATATCCGTAAAAGTTGTTTTATTTCAATGAACAGTGCGCGCCAAAATATAAGATGTACGTAAACAACACAAGATATTTTCAATTAATTTACTTTCCCTAAAAAAATCAAACTTAAAAATAAAATACTATAAAACACACGACTAAATAAAAAATAAACTAAGTATAAAAATAATCACAAAACATCTGCTACGTCATAGGCAAACAAACAAAGTAAAAAAGTGTAGAAATTTAAATTATTCTAAAAATAAAGTTAAACATTAACCAAATATCTATAGCTCTTAAAATTATCTCTAAAAAGAAAATAACTAAAAAAATTGCCAAATAAAACTTTACACAAAAAAACACCCCGACTCGCTCATCAAAATCAGAGAGAAAAAAAATGATTTTGTCTGATTTAGCAAATATAAAATTTTAAACGCAAAGCGCTATATATTTTTTTAGAGAATATGACAAAATTGACTGTTCGTAGCAGTGGTACTCATTTCTTCTTTCCTTTGCCTTTGGTAGCTTTTACTATGACAGGAGCTGGTTCAGGCTCTGGTTCTGGTGGTGGAGTAGGAGGTAGCTTCCTCTCAGGCCACTTTCGTTTCATATAATCAACAAGTAGTTTAATGTCAACTGTCTTCGTTTTCGTCAACCGTGGTCCAGCAAACACTGCCGCTATTTCCTCCAACAAATCATTATCGAAGCTCGCTCCAGAACTTAACATGGCCATACAGAATTCTTTTGTCGGCATTATTTCATTCCCGTCTTTTAACAACTTCATCGCTACAAGCGCTATATCCACAGGTCGTTTCTTTGGTTTCTTCGCTATAAACTCAGCTCTGTTCAATACCACTTCCCGCATATCAGGACCTACTCCCTTAAAACCACCTATAACTCCTCCGTAAGTAATGCTAAAGCTTTTCTTATACTTTAAGGAAGGAGTTTCATGTAATGCATGTAATATTGAAAGGAATTTTTGATCAACAAACACGTTTTCCATGAGAACTTGATTCACTTTAATTTTTCCAGATTTCAATTTGATAAGTACGTTCGTAGCATCTTCAGGTGTCATTGGATTGTATGATAAATCGAGGGTAATAAGTTTTTTAGCTTTATTTAATCCTGGCAAAATGTTAGTTATAGCCTCACCGTTAAATTTATTATTGCTTAGATTAAGATGTCGCAAGTTCGGTGCACTTAAGAGCTTCTGTATAGCTAGTCCAAGGCGAGGATTAGCCATCGAGTTCCAAGACAAATTAAGTTCATTCAGAACTTTATTTTCTTTAAGAGCACTGAGAAAACTACACGTACCTAAAGGACTATATAGATTGTTCCACGATAGGTTAATTTTAGTAAAATGATTATGGGTCTCGAATACTTCAGCTAAATAATTAACACCTTTTCCAGTGATTTTGTTGTAGCTTAAAGATATCTCATGCAAATCGATCCCACGGAAAACAGCCGCAGCAATCAACTCCATTCCCTGGTCGCTAACCTCATTTTTATCCAAATTCAAGATCTTCAGACAACGATTTGCCGTTAAACCGTTGAATAGCCGTCTAACACCCGCGTGTCCTATTTTGCATCCAGACAAGTTCAATTCTACTAAAGAGCTGTTACTCGATAACATATCAGCAAGGTGATAAACTGCATCCAAACCCAAAAAGTTGTCTGACAAATTCAGAACTTTAACTGACTTATTGAACCGAAGCGCCAAAGAAATGGCACGAGCGCCTTTACTGGTAACACAGTAGTACCGTAAATCTATAACTTCATTTAGTAATCCTTTTACAACCAACTTGATGGAGGCTTCATTTGTTTCATCGCAGATGGCGAGGTACAATTCCTGGCCATCGTCAGCGTATACAATCTTGTCTTCAGGGCTAAAAAGTGCTTTTTCTATACCCGGGTCTATAACGGCAGGGTAGTTGTAATAAGGATGTCTTAATACGTCACTGTCCGATAGAGTTATGTACTTGGCACACACTTCGCCGCTGCCGGGGTGGTACAGACCTTCAGAGAACTGGAGCTTTTTTTTATTTTCCTCTGGCATTTTTATAATTAACGAAGACCATTCCTCCATCGGAGGCTCTTCTGAGCTCTCTTCGACATCAGCAGTGAATATCACCTCAGTTACCTCTTCAGGTACTAAGCTGAGGTCAGACATATTTATTTGCCTAAAAAGTAATAACAAATAATATTTACTAAAAAATGTTGTTAGATATTGTTTACAATAATAATGTCATGTTTGACGTTACGTCAAATCATCGGCAAATGATTTATTCTCTCAAACGCACTCCGTTTGATTAGTTAGTTAAATACTCTTTGATTTTGTTTTCATTCTTAGTGGGTATGTCACTGGTCTGAATCAGTGCAATGTACATTGTACATTATGGTTTTGCAATAAACTATTGAGTATTGAGTATGATGTTTTATGAATGAACTTCGATTTAATTCAAGATATTACAAACATATTAGTAATAATTAGGTAAAAAATTGCATAGTTTGTAGTGATATACACCCCCGTGTGTTGTTGACTGTTCCGTTGTTTACTATTGCCAAAAGAGTAAAAGCTTGTAAAAGAAATATTCAAATTCAACTTTTAGTCCAATCAACATATAGCTCAAAATGGGATGTAGATTGCGTTAGCTGGAACCTAAGCGATTTCTTCAGAAATTTGTTCAGAAATTCCCCGCTTTTAGGAGTGCTGGAGTGGAATGAGGGGGGAAAGTTCCCAATATTCAGTTATTCGCTAATATATTCAAAACGGTGCGTCGTAGAGCAAAATTACCTTCTATGTAATATTTTATACACTTTTCTAATTCCTACATTATAGAAAAAAACTACTTTAATCAAACATTAGCTTTTGCCTGCTACTTCGTTCGCGTTATTTTGAGATGGAAAGTAGTCTATAATGTTAGTCCAAATTTTATCTAAATCTAATAGTATAATAGACTATATTTTTGGTTTTTGTATCATTGTAACGAATAAACTCAAAAAGTACTGTACGGATTTGGACGAAATTTGCCTCACAGATAGTATGTAGCCTGGAATAATACATAAGGTACTTTTCATCCCGATAATCACACGGGAACGGGAACCACGCGGATGAATGGCATATACAATAAGACATAGATAAAAGTTTCGATAACTCAACGGCTGAATTTAGATAAAATTTGTTAAGTAGATAGAAGAAGATAGAAGAACTAAATCTGTGAAATGGGCGAAATAGACCAGTAAATTGACGGAATTTATATGTCGTAAGAGTCGACTAAGAGGCTCGACGCATTGAACACCTGTGCGAGAGAAGGAAAACTTGAAACAAACCCTCTACCAACCCGTCAGGCCAACGTGGTAGCAGTAGGCTAATAACCTCCTATGACCGCCATAATAGGCATGAGCTAGGAGAGGCCTATGTCCAGCAGTGGACGTCCACAGGCTGATGATGATCATATGCTTGAGAACCATTCGAATTCTTTATCATCCACTGACTTGAATTTGTTTTTCCTATCATCATCTCTATATATAAGGCCCGTGTTATCCATTCTAATGTTCCCTCCAGCGCCATGAGTATAACACCTACAGACTTCACTAATAGCTTCAAAAATCACAAAAAAAATGTAGACGGCCGGAAAAATTTAATTATTTTTGTTCGAGACTCGACCTCTCACAGAGGGCGCTTCAAAATTATTTTATATTTTTTAACACGACCACACTGAGCGATAGTCTATTGCCTTATATCCGTTTCCGTTTTTTTGTGTGGTTGTGACTTGCTTTTTTTTCGCACGATCATCTGATTTCCAAATTGTAACGCATTGAATTATTCGCAAAATTAGTAAAACACTAGCACGGAATACCATCTTTAATTTTATCAAGAGCCTTTTCCAATCTACAAAGCGCAAACATACGTTGTGTGATCCTTCTTCGCCGCATTAATCGCAAACTACGACAGCAGCGACCTTTGGACTCGAGACGTGGACAGCCCGATCGCAGAGGGAATTTGTCTACGTAACGGAAGAAGAGGCTCCAGAACGAACCAAAAGCCGGGGTTAAGGCGTCGGAGGACCTGCAGCTTGGACCTACAACAACGAAAACGCATTTCGGTACGGCCAGCCATCCTCCCTAACCCCGTCCTTTCAGTTCATTTGTGTGATACCGTGCTTTATTTACGTTTCAGTACTTGTGCTTCGCTTTGAAGACGAGCTTTGTGCAGTTGCTAGCATCTCCTGCCGTCACACGTTCGGATAAAACCGTAAGTCCTTTTACAAACCACCAAAATGAGTGTAGAACAACCTACTAAGGCTATAACTCGTGAGAAATCTCCCTTAAGGCCAATTGCCGCAAACGAAAGTGACAGTGTTTTACTTACCGAGTGCATTAAAGCTCGTGGAATCATTAAGGGTAGATTAACCAGGTTGACAAATTACATCAATAGTCTTTCAGATGAACAGTTGTCTAACCAAAAACGCATAGATTTGAAGCTACGCATTCAGGGTGCAGCTAGTTTGTTTTCTGAATTTAGCGATCTTCAAACAAAAATCGAAAAACTGACACGCGAAAGTGATCTAGACACACAGTTAACGCAACGAGATTTGTTTGAGGATGGCTACTACAGTGCTTTAGCTAGGGCTGAGTGCATTTTAAAATCATTCGAAGTGCCTGACAGTTCCAATGTGTGTAGTAACAGCAAGCTACAGTCGATCAAACTACCTACCATATCTATGCCTACATTTGACGGTGCGTATGAGCATTGGCTAGAATTTAGAGACACATTTATGTCTTTAGTGCATAACTCACGTGAAATAAGTGACATTCAGAAATTCCACTACCTTAAATCGTCATTGAAGGGGAGCGCAGAGCTAGTCATAGATGCTTTGGAATTTTCGGCAAATAATTATTCAGTTGCATGGGAGCTGCTTCTCAATAGATACAACAATAGCAATCTATTGATTCATAATCACGTAAAGGCCCTATTTACGCTCACAAAATTATCTAAAGAATCACCTCCACAGCTCAGACGGCTTATAGACACAGTGCTTAAGAATTTGCGCGCATTAAAAATCTTAGGCGAACCTACTGAGCACTGGGACACATTAATTATTTTCATTGTGATATCTAAGTTGGACGACATCACTGAACGCGAGTGGGAGCAGTTTAAATGCACTACACGTCACAATGAGAATAAATCTTGTGTCAAAGTGGACGACTTGCTTAAGTTTCTCCGAAATCGCGCTGATATGTTAGAAGCGTTGCAGGTTTCGCACGGTAAGGCTAACGTATCTAGTCATGAGTATAAGAAACACTCCGGGCATACACATATTACGTCACACAATAAGGCAAACTGCAATGTTTCCACCAATAAGCCGCAACAACAGGGTCGATTCACTAACACAAAGAAATCATGCATTATGTGCAAAGCCGATCACGCACTATATTCATGCCAACGTTTTTTGGAGTCGAGTTTAGACACTAAACTGCAATTTGTATCCGCGAATAAGCTCTGTGAAAACTGTTTACGTTCGGGGCATTCGTTGATCGAGTGCAAGTACGGGCCCTGTCGCAAGTGCAACAAAAAGCATAACACATTGATTCATAGCGACCGGCCTAGCGGCGACGCGCAAGCAGCTGTGGCGCTCCACTCTGTCTGTGGTGCATCGGCGGGCCCGACCCGAGAGTCCCCCGCCGCGCCCGCGCATCCGCCCGTGCACTCCATCCCCGCGCGCATTCCATCGTCCCAGGTAAACAAGTCACACATTGATAACGCACACACTTCAGATCGATCTATTGATACTCAAATGCGTCCAGTGTTATTGTCTACGGCAATAGTCGAGATAGCTGATAGCGAACATAATTATCATCTCGCACGCGCGCTTCTCGACTGTGGTAGTCAACACTGTTTTATTTCAAAACCTTTATGCAATTTATTAAACGCAACATGTATACAGTCCACATACGAGATTCGAGGGGTAGGTAACTCGGTTACACAGTCAACACAGATCTGTGATATCGATATAAAATCACGCATAGGAACCTATGAAACGCGAATTAGATGTTTTGTTCTACCTTTCATAACATCTACTTTACCAGCAGTTGCATATAATCAATGCGCGCAGTTTGTTATACCTAATAATATACAACTTGCTGATCCAAATTATTATGAATCCCAAAATATTGACTTGCTTATAGGAGCTGATATATTTTGGGACCTCATATGTGATGGGAAAATAAGGTTGCCTAACGGGCCTTTTTTGCAAAATACCGAGTTAGGCTGGATAATTTCCGGGCCTGTTGATTTTAACACACGCAATCACAGTCGGTCTTTCTGTAATTTTTCTACGTCCATTGACTCCCAGCTGCGACAGTTTTGGGAGTTAGAGGAACTACCACGGGTTGGCCACACGCACACAGACGAGGAGCGCGCTTGCGAGGAGCATTTCGTTCGTACAACCACACGCAATGACGACGGAAGGTTTTGTGTTTGCTTGCCGCTAAAGGAGTCACCAACCAAGTTAGGAGAATCGTATTCTCAAGCCGCGCGCCGCTTTATAGCACTTGAGAAGCGATTAGAACGCAATCCTGACTATAAAAAACTTTACAATGAATTCATACAGGAATATATAGACTTAGGTCACATGTCTAAAGTGGACTCGTACGGAACCCCACATTATTTTTTGCCGCATCACGGGGTGTTCCGCGAGCACAGTGCCACTACAAAATTACGTGTGGTTTTCGACGCAAGCGCAAAAACCAGTAGTGGTCTTTCATTAAATGACATTCAACAAGTAGGGCCGCCACTGCAAAGCGATCTTGTTGACATTTTACTTCGGCTTAGGCAACATCGCTACACCGCCTGCGCAGACATCGAAAAAATGTACAGGCAGTGTCTAGTACACGAATCGCAACGCGACCTGCAGTTGATTGTTTGGCGTGACGACACTTCTATGCCATTGGGTATTTATCGATTAAATACCGTCACGTACGGGACCGCATCAGCCCCATTCTTGAGCGTTAGGTGTTTAAAGCAACTTGCGCTTGACTGTACTGAACCAGCTGTTCAAAAAATAATCGCAAATGATTTTTATGTCGACGATCTGATTTGTTCGCGGGATAACAAACACGAATTGTTAGAATTGTGTAAAAAGACATCTGAAGTTTTGCAGTCAGCTTGTTTTCCACTACGAAAGTGGACTTTCAACTTTGAATGCGACCAATCATTAGCTCCATTTTGCACATCGAAAGAGTTATCGCTAGGGGAGAACAATCAATGCAAAACATTGGGTTTGGGTTGGTACAACACATCCGACGAATTTTACTTTAACACGAAAATTAAATTCGATTCGAACGCCAAGGTAACGAAACGCACAATTCTTTCACACGTCTCACAAATATTCGACCCGTTAGGATTTCTTAGTCCTACTATAATCATAGCTAAGGTCTTATTGCAACGGTTGTGGTTATTACAATTAAGCTGGGACGATGAAGTGCCGCGAGACGTGTTGCGTCTGTGGACGCAGTTTGTAAATGGCTTGTCATCGCTTAACACTGTGCGCATCCCGCGTCATGTTATAGGTACGCACGCCTTAAGTATAGAACTACATATTTTTACCGATGCCTCGCAGACCGCGTACGGCGCATGTATTTACGTTCGCACGATCAGTAGTGATAACACAGTGTCCGTAAAATTATTGTGTTCTAAAGGCAAGGTTGCTCCGTTAAAACCCGTCAGTATTCCACGTTTGGAACTTTGTGGAGCTCTGATTGGGGCACGGTTATACGACAAAGTAAACAAAGCACTTCAACGTAACTTTGACAGCGTTATGTTCTGGACCGATTCAACAATCGTCTTAGGCTGGTTACACATGTCTCCTAATTTACAAAAAACATTCGTCCAGAACAGAACAGCTGAAATACACGATTTGACAGGTGAACTTCCGTGGCGACACGTAAGCGGAAAGGACAACCCAGCTGATTTAGTCTCACGCGGAGTTCAGCTGGAGGAGCTTTCATCTGCTACTCTATGGTGGGAGGGACCAGTTTTTCTTCGTGATCCAAGTTTTCATTGTAGCAACATACTTTTGGAAAATCACAACGAACCAGTTGACTTGCCTGAGTTAAAGTCTGCCGTAACGCATTCCTTTGTTGTGGATCCAATTCATGATTCAACTTTGTTTCCGTTTGTTAGATTTTCTCAATTCAATCGCATGAGGCGTGCCGTCGCGTATTTACATCGTTTCATTTATAACGCACGAAATAAAGGTGCTATGCGGACAGGCATCGTCACTGTCGATGAATTGAGAGAAGCTGACATAACATTGGCTAGGCTGTCTCAGTTAGAATCGTTTCCTGCTGAGTACAAGTTACTTGTGAAAAACGGCACTTTACCAGACACACACAATTTGTCTAAATTACATTTATTTTTAGATGATAATAAAATTATTCGCGTTGGTGGCCGCATTTGCAACTCACCAGACTTTACATTAGACAAAAAGCATCCTATTCTTTTATCATCTAGGCATCGAATTGCTTTATTAATATTCCAACATGAACACAAACGCTTATTGCACGCAGCTCCGCAGGCGCTTTTATATAACACACGTGAAACTTGGTGGACTGTTGGAGGTAGAAACCTCGCTAGGAAGGTGGTACAGACTTGCGTTGTTTGTAGACGATTGAGAGGCAGAGTTCCCGTTCCGTTAATGGGTAATTTGCCGAAGGAACGACTAACTCCGGGTTTCCCTTTTATGCGCACAGGAGTGGACTACGCGGGTCCAATGCTCATACTTAATCGAAAGGGAAAAGGTGCAAGAACGTCAAAATGCTACGTTTGCATTTTTATTTGTTTCTCGTCGCGAGCTATACATCTGGAACTCGTCAGTGACTTGTCTACCGCAGCTTATCTATTAGCGCTGAAGCGTTTCATATCTAGGCGAGGCAAACCCATAGAAATCTTTTCTGACAACGGCCGTAATTTCGTAGGTCTGATGAACGATTTCAAAAATTTTATAGATAACTGTTCACCTGAAATCCGAGAGTACGCTGTAAGTCAGGACATTAAATTTTCATTTATTCCACCTTATGCGCCTCATTTTGGTGGTTTGTGGGAGGCAGGAATTAAATCTTGTAAATACCATCTAAAACGTGTTGTAGGTAACGCACATTTAACCTTCGAGGAGTTCAGCACGGTATTAACACAGATTGAAGCTGTCCTGAACTCCCGTCCTCTAAGTCCCCTGTCCACAGATCCTCAAGACTTCTCACCCTTATGTCCAGCTCACTTCATGGTTGGTCGTCCGCTTACTGCGCCTGCCAGCGATGACATCACCGAGGTTCCAGCACATCGACTTACACGGTACCAGCGAGTAGAGCAGATCCGCCAACACTTCTGGGCTCGATGGGCTAAGGAGTATGTTTCCGAACTACAAGCACGCATCAAGAAAGGGAAGGATGACGCTCCACTTAAAGCCGACATGCTCGTCGTCATCAAAGACAACAACCTCCCACCTTTGAAGTGGCATCTTGGGAGAATCGAGCGACTGATTCCCGGGACTGATGGAGTGGCCAGAGTTGCTGATATTCGGACGGCGTCTGGCATCGTGAGGCGCGCCTATTCCAAGATTTGTCCCCTACTTGGATAATTCAAGAAGATACACGCAGCATCTTTATTGAAACCTGGAGCTTTCAAGGCCGGGGGCATGTTCGAGACTCGACCTCTCACAGAGGGCGCTTCAAAATTATTTTATATTTTTTAACACGACCACACTGAGCGATAGTCTATTGCCTTATATCCGTTTCCGTTTTTTTGTGTGGTTGTGACTTGCTTTTTTTTCGCACGATCATCTGATTTCCAAATTGTAACGCATTGAATTATTCGCAAAATTAGTAAAACACTAGCACGGAATACCATCTTTAATTTTATCAAGAGCCTTTTCCAATCTACAAAGCGCAAACAATTTTTTAAATTGACCTTATCAAGGTCAAAGGTCAGAAAAACTTGAAAAATCTGACGGATTGCACACGTGCGTGGCACGCGCTTAAGTCTAGTATATAATATGGATGGATCCATCCATATTATATATGATCCATCATCCATAATCTTACAGCCACCAAATGGGCTTAAACAAACTAGTAAAAGCTAGGACCGTAATGGCAGTACCATACCAATGATTATAAAATCGCTAACGAATGTTCTACAGTTTACGATACTTGAATTATTGGGTAGACTTATAATATAAACCACGAGGCAGCGGCTGCCTTCCTCAATAAACAACTTGAAGTAAATTTAAACGAAAGGTAATTAATTTTATCATTAACGTTGGGTATAATAATTATTACTCACGTAAATGGAAATAGTGTTATTGCTTTTCTAATGCTAAATAAATAAAGCTTTTATTTGTCTCTAATTGACATTAGACGTACGTCCGGTGCTCAATGTCCCGGCTACACGCTCCATGGTGCCTGCGCAAACCGGTTTGTGCAGGCATGCTTTCACATAAGACGGAGCGGGAAGCCGGGGCATAAGTGCTCCTATATATTAGAATGAAGTGATTAACTTCCTTGTAAATCACTATCAGTTGCTTTCGTTTTAGCACTAACAAATTAGTATGGTATAGGTTTAGAAATTTATTTCTCTCAAATATTTTTATTTTATTTTCTTTGGGAAATTTACAGCATCATTTACAAATGAGGTAAATAAGCAAGCACTTAAAAGCTAATTACAAACTTCCACAGATAAAAGCTATGTAGTAACATAATGATAAGTGAAATTAACAGATAATTAAGCATTTGAAGCTATGAGATAGAAGAAAAAAATTAATATAAAACAATTTAAGCATTACTTAAGCTGTTGAAAAGCAGTGTTGTCGTCCATCATCAATTAATAAAGAATACAATGATTTATTTACTAGAGAAACGCAGAATAAACCTACAAAATAAACTTTTAAACTAGCAAATGCATTTAAAACAAAATGTAAACACTAAAAGCCTTGGCATAATACCTATAACTAACTAAATTAAAAAATATTTTAATATGAAAATTATACTAAAAAATGCACCTGTGATCTGCATTTGTTAATTGAGCAGGCCAAAACATAAAACATTGAACACACTTATTTATTATTTATACACTCACTACTGACTGTTTTACAGTTTATTGTAACAGTTTTTAAGTTAATAATGTAATTATTAGATTGTTTAAAAGTTTACTAATAAACTGCACAGGTTAAAAACATCTACTTAAATTAGCTGAACTAGTTGTCATCGTTAGTATTTGGCATTGCACATTATTCGAATATGTTATAATAGTGTCAAGTTCACTTAATAGTAGATTGTTTACCAAGGGCTGTATGACACCCATAACAGTCGAGGGTTTTGGCGCCCGAACGAAGTGAGGGCGCCGATAGTTCGAGACTGTTATGGGTACATACACCCGAAGTAAACACTCTACTTTTCATTTTGAATATGAGGAAAGTAAAAACAAACAGAATATTAAAAAAAAATATTTAATAAGAAAAATGTTACAAAAATAAAAACACCTAAATATTTACTTTTATTAATAATTTCTCTTTTCTTAAGGTTTCTACGATTTTAATTATTTTATAATGTAGCAAAATAAGCTGTATAGGCTTCTGTGCCTAAACCTTACCTACCTACCTTTGGTAAATAAAAGTCCAAAGAGATTACAGATATCGATTTGACATGACACCCCCTTTTCTTTTTTCAAATTTATTACAGCCCTAGGGCCGCCACATATCACTTTCAACCCGCATTTTAGGCAAGTTATGAGTTACTTTCAGAATATGAGACATGAAAAAGAATTTTCGTCCGCATATGTCCAATAAACTAAAAATCTTTTCTCATCCCATCTATTCGAAAAACGCTGATTGATTCGCCTATAAGTGCGAGCAAAGTAAGTCTTTTCTCCAAGAGACTTTTTCACGGGGCAGTAATGAGATTTGAATTTCGAACATTAACATTGTCCCTTAGTGCTCCGTGACCAAAGAGATCGCACGAAAATATTGTATGAAAAAGTCACTGGCCGATTATTAGGTGACCGGCGCGTGCAGCGCCGCAAAAGAAAAAAGAAAAACGCGCGAACTACGTATTACCCTTGTATGGGACTCTATTGGAGTAAACAGTGTTTTGTGATATTTGCAGTGCAATAATTGCGAAAAATGAGTTCCACAAGCAGCGACAGCTTTTTTTTTAACTATTTCGATTCTACTCAAGAATCCCTCATTTCGCTCTGGATTCAAAAAAGCGCCCTCGCCGTAAAAATATTATTTTGCTCCCTTATGGTACAATCTACTATTTTTCCACACTGCACAGTCTGATAAAGACTCTCATTTTGTCTCACCTTAGTTTTATTGAATAAAACAATAGTTTTTACCATTACAAACATCAGACTAGAACTCCGAAATTGATATAGCTTGTAGATTTTTGTAAGCAGTATTAAATTCAGTTTCTAATACCGCGTTATTCAAAAGTTATAAGTAATATAAATTATATCCATAAAATATATCCTTATTTCGTAGACATTGGTGTGGGTTATATGCTGGTATAACAATGATGTATTTTAATTTTAGTTAATATTACTTAGCATATAACTGTTTAATGTCCCAAATTATAAAAATAAAAATATCCAGATTTTTCTTAGCTAGGGTTGTCACTTCATGGCAATATTTAATATATCCAGAATCACATTTATTTTATGACATATTCTAACTTCGTTCGCACGTTTCGATGAAATGCTACCTGTGACATGGGGAGGAGTCCACCCTCGTAAAGCAAATGCCAAACCCCATGTCAATCAACTTACTACTTATGGGTAGTTAGTTTTCAAAATTGCGCACACTTACCTGTCTTTGTCTTTGTAATTTACCAGTCGGTTGTCTAGTCATTGGCCAATATGCATGCATGCCTATCGCTATAACATATGTAGTCTGCTCTTAACTGATCATCAACGTAACTGTATAACATACACACTTTTTTGACGACCTCCGTGGTAGAGTACGTACACCGGTTTCAAGGTATCGCCTACTCTGAGGTCCCGGGTTCGAATTCCGGTAGGGGCAAATGTTTGTATGATGAATACGAGCATCTGTACTTGAGTCATAGACGTTTATATGTATTTCTACACATCGTCATTAGCCATTTTTAATGTCTTCACTGCTGGGGCACTGGCCTTTCTTTTGGATGGATAAGGAGAACACACAACCGCTTATATATGTATAATTTTAAGTATTTATATCCGTTACCCTAGTATCCCATAACAGAAGCCTTACAGTGCTTACTTTGGGGCTAGGTTAATTGGTGTGAGTGTAAGAAATATTTATTTATTTATCTACTTTAGTATCATAATCTCATAGTGCGTCGTTCTTCTCTATTAATGTGTCTTACGTTTAAGAAGCTGGTTAAATACCTTAAGGCGGTACCCTGACCGAAAGTGGCGCCGCGTTGAATTTTATTTAATATCGAAATTCTAATTCACAATTTTAATAAAACTTTACGTGGAATTTTTATTGCCCATTGTCTTGTATCGCTATCGAAATAGATAGCAAATGTGTCAAAAACGGCCACTTTTAGCAGTTTTGCTATCTACTTCTAGCAGTGACTACGAGGGAATGTAATGATACCGTCTAAAAATACTAGACTACGGGCTCTAAAAATTCCACGTAAAGTTTTATTAAAATTGTGAATTAGAATTACGATATTAAATAAAATTCAACGCGGCGCCACTTTCGGTCAGGGTACCGCCTTAAGTTTTTTAACTTTCAATTTCGTTTACTACTATCGCAGCCCTAATCAATAGACGGGATCAAACGGTGTGTCATCATCTCATCCCAACTCGTCTACTGTCAATTGTTTCACGTCGACGCGCGAAGTGATGCCACGACGGCCCGCGACCTCGCGACCTTCGCTCCAGGCCACTTGTGATGGAACACTTGGTCGTGGTTATGCGAATGTTAACAAACTTTTATTAGAAAATATTTTTACAAAATACAATTTTTTTGTTTTGTCTTATTTATTTTACAAATTGCGTTACATGCGCCTTACGCCCAAAATTAATAACCTATCTGTAGATATGAATTGGGCTATCTGAGATAGTTACCTAGGATATTGTTGTTAATATGACCAAAATAACGACGGTTCCTAGGCAACGAAGCCAGTATCCTAGGCAACTATCTCAGATAGCCCTATCCATATCTACAGATAGGTTATTAATTTCGGCCGTTAGTGACTAAACAAAACATGCAAGTACCAATGTATCGCATGCACCTCGAAAGGCACTGCAACGAACAGGAGAGGGGCAGACATTTAGAAACATTTTTCCTTAAAGTATTCAGTTATATACCAATCCACTTGTTAAGATACTACTTTTTCGTAAATTGGGCCTGGTGACCTGTTAATACAGGTATCTTTATGATTCCTATTACGGGCACCAGTCTGTCACATCTACAGTTTACTTAAAGGTGTATTGTATAAGCTAATAATGTTTTGTACTAGAAACCTAAATGTGATGAGAAAATAAATGATTGATTTATTATTATTATTATTATTGGAATAGTAAGCTTTTCCTACAAGCAGCTTTTTCGAGGAGCAAATGAACACACCAATATCCGTTTCGGCCTCAGATATTCTGGCAACTTATTAAACATTTTAATGGACATCCGGTAGGTACCCGAATTATGCAATGCTTATTTAGATCTTATTTGCAAAAGGTTATTTTTTTTATCGAGGTAGGTACTTTGGGCTCGTGCTGAAGACTGAAAAGAGATACTATTTTTTTTTATTATTTAAGTACTTATTGAAGGTGCTTCTCGTGTCAGGTAAAAAGAACGCTGATAATTCAGAGAGAGTTAGAACCGTGTGAATCCAAATGAATCACAACCTCTGTCTCTATCGTTCAGCGTTCTTTTTACATGATTGATTCAAGGCAGGTATACTCACTTGGCTGTTTTTCATTTTAGTATATTTTAATTTACTTATTAACTTGTAGCTATTATTGGTATTTTTTCTTTGTTCTGCTTTGATTTATTTCAGTCACTGACAAGTCAGAGGCCTTATAGGTGGCTTGATAAACTCTGTCACCAGAGGTGGCCACTGATCCTCATACGGTAAGAAAGAAAGAATGAAAATAGGTAGTTATAACACCTATTTGGTGCTGGAACTGGACATTTCAGAATACACAATATCAAAAGACTGGCTACCTCCAGCATGTCTCATCCACCTTAGTGCTTGGGATACCTATCTAGAAATAGCTTTCGCGAAGGGCAGAGTGAAAGTGCAGCCGGCAGCGAGGAGCGGCCAAGGTCGAAGCTGGTGCGTCGATGGCTCTAATTGATCAGCTTGGAAACCGTTCGTTAGAGGGCCCATAAATCCTAGATGACGTCGAGATATATCCGAGGAAGGAATAACATTAACCAGTGAAATCGATGATATTTATTTACAAATGATAGAATGGAAATGAAGAATCATGTCACAGCGGCCATAATAACGAGCCGCGTTTGAATCAGTTAAGAGACTAACAGTTAGTAAGTCTACATCTAATATTTATGCTCAGGCAGAAGTTGTAAATGTAGCCATGTTTAGAGAAGTGTTTGGATAAGCAAATATTGATGATGGATAAGCGAATGAGAATGAAACACGACGGTGTTAAATATGCATAGGTATTGTATTAAAACGCTTTTAAGGTTTATCATTTAGTATTGTTCAACCTATATCAAATGCTTTAACCGAAACTTTTTCTATTTAACTGTATCGAGAAACTACTAAACAATTTCTAATAACGATTCAAAGCATCTGAATATCCGCAATTTCTAAATGTTTTGATGATCGATCAATTTGCAAATTCACTTCTATATAAGGGCCGACGCTCATCGGAGTACCGGCTCAGAACTGTTTCGAGAGGCGACCTCAATCGCTCGTTAATCTTCACAATCTAAATATTGGTCACACTTCCAAAGCTGTATGTCTTCGATAAAACCGTAGATGATTGGGCCAAACGATTTGCGAAGATAACACCACGACACTTTAAAGTACTCAATGTTTAAGGCTCAGTTTTTTTTTTTACTTCTTATTTAAATTAAATGTTTCCATTGCATCAATCCAAAATTTCGACTGCCATTAAGAGATAAGGAAACTGATAATTTTATGGGTTCTCTAACGGATTATATACGAATTGCCGATAATCTACAATTTACACTGATCACATCATACGATAAATTTATTCAACGTAATCAGAAAAAGTTTAGTATAGTAGGATCACGATCTCATCCTATTTCAACGAGAGCCGAAGCAACAAAGCACATTTTCTCAGCAACTGCTCATGGTTCTTAGTTATTAAAGCAGTTATGTAAATCTCGAGAAAGTTTGAAAAATTGAAGTGGGAAGATCTCGTAGCACGATAAACCAGGGGTAATACCTTGTATTGGTTTGACCCGGGCTAGCTAGCCGATGAGCACCCACAGTTGACAGCTTTCTCCACCATAAAAGTAAACAGGGGAATATAAATGGCCACCAATGGGACCTAGAGCTGATGGAAAGGGGTTAGTAAGTTCAGTGCTCACCGAATTTGGACTGAGAACCGAGCGCAACCGAGATGAAGATAATTAGATGTCCCACGATTGTATTGAAATCATTGTGATAAATCTTATTTCGAGAAAGGAATGGTATTGGGTTAAAATATATGTAGTTCCAATTCATGAAATAGTAAAACTCCTATTGTAGTTCTCTCAAAATCTCATGTACTCTTTTTGACACGATTGTCATTTGTTTATTTTTGGCTTGCACGTGCTTGGATCGTGAGAAAGTAGCAGCATTATCAGTGATAATTATTAATACAATTGTTTGTTCAATGGTATCGATTATCACTGTATCGAGATAAGCGATCGGCGCTTTGTAATCGGTTCTATAGGTGCGCCTGAGTTTAATTGTTTGGTCGCTTAGACCCTTAAAAGGCATTGATTTTTCGGCGGCTCCAGTGAACGTGACTACTGTCGCGTGTCTTTGTGTGTTCGCAGAAAGTAAGATTTCAATTTATTTTATTTATTGGGGTACTTACGGTTTTCTTGCGAACCTACTGCCAACTAAAAATCAAAGCGGTTAGCAATAAAATAAGTTGGATATTAACTAAGATTATGGACATGTTAAAGGCCTGTTACACATTTACTTTTAAGTTACAAGACAGATAATTTCATGTTTGCTAGGAATATTCATTAATTTAGACCAACTGATAAATTCTATTCATAGGCCCATGGCCCATGGCCTGATCGTCTACTATTAGGCCATGGGCCATAGGGCAATGAATAGAATTTCTTCGGAATAAGTAAGAACTAGACAATAACCCTACAAGACCAAGTTTAGTTGGAATAACAAATTCCACATAACCGAAGGACTTCATCATAACCCGGAGATGTTTAGCTCACAAATGGCTGCTACCAGAGCAGATCTAATCGCTATAAATCGTGTGCGCAAGCGCAACTCCATAACTCAGGGGCGCGCCTGCCGACGACAGCGCCGCTCATAAGCCGACGGTCGCTTTCGGAACTATTTGATTTAGAGAAATGGAAAGGCGTGGTACAGCATTGTTTTCACTTTAAAATTTACTGAACCTAGATAAACTGTATTTGGTCTGATAATGAAAGCTGCCGTTTAAGAGGAAAGTGCGGCTGACACTAGAGAACGAATGTTTGCGGAACTAATACTCCGAGTAAATCAATCCTTTCGTACGGTTTTTAGAAGAAACTAGATTGGATTGGCAGGAAAATGTATCTTCGGCTTTAATTAAAAGCACCACACGATATGAGTGCAAAAACGAATCGACTTTTACTCGTCGGTTCTTGTTATCTTTGAAATCTTCAGAGGATCGTTTGATGCAGCAAAAAGTCGAGTTACAAAAGGAGTCACTGCGTACGCCAGTGATGTAAACATCGGTAGCATCGACAAAAATAATTTAACCAGTTTTTGGGCCGGACCGAATCGTAAGGAGTGACAAAAAGGACGCCCGGCAGCGCAGACGTCAGATCGTGAGCTGCCCGCACCGAGGACGAAAAGATCGAGCACCAGACAAAATACAAAATAATGTTAATTGCTCACTCGTAGCACGCGCGTGCGCAACTGCGCACCGGCCAAACACAAAAAACAGGACAACATCCGTAAAAGGACTATGTAAAAAGCACAAAAGTGGCCGAAGGAATCCATGAATAAAAATACCGGACCAAAAACAAATGGCGCCAATTAAGGACTGTTCGGAACTGTCTAAACTGGAGGCCGAGGAGGCGAGGTTCGACGCCCGCGCAGCCTACGCCACAGAGTAATTAGCGCAGCACTCCTGCCGACGCCGCAAAACAATTAATAAGCTATCTGAAATACTTAATATTCATTAGAGTAACATACCTATCATTTTAAAATCAACATTCCGGCAGGACGCAGGACGTGAGTTTATTTTTAAGATAACAGAAAGTAACAACGTATAACAAATTGGAGAAAAGGTCACAACAAAAAAAATATCAACGTGATTAAAATAAATAGCGAAATTATTCACACCATTTATAAAAATGTTCTGTTAAACAGGTATAGTAAGTGGTTAGCACGACCACACAATTATGTAAATGGATCGAGTTTAAATAGGCTTATAAGTATTTAGGCGAAGCTTACTGCAGGTCGTGAGTACATGGTTACCAGATCTTGTATCAGGGAAATCATTATTATATGCACCTTTCAATTGTAGTAATAGTAAGTAGTTCTGGATCGATTGTTACATTAATGCAAATCTGATTTTAGTTAGTATTGTCATAATAATAACAGCGGTCCGACCGCCTTACGGTATAGTTTGTGCTGTCGCTATAGCTATCAAACTTCAAACTCTCATAAAACCCTTCAGCGATAGGGTTTTGGACTAATTTCTACATATTTCTATTCACCTATTGGATTCACTATTGCATTTTCAAACAATAGCACATTCTATTCTATTTACATATATATTTTCCTGAACTAGAAAATCGTGTGTTACTTACAGACGACAAGCGTAGGGCAAAAATATTTAATTAAATTCTAAGGAAACCTCTTATGGTTATGGCTTTTAAATGGAGTAGATCTTGTTTTTGGTCTACCTATATATATTTTTCTTTTATTCATCGTTTTTTTATTCCGATTAGATTGATTGGTTTTCTAAGGCTTATATCTCTTTTTTCTTATTAATTAATGATTTCACTCCCAGGTCGCGAATCAAATTTTAATCCTAGGCTATGTATGTAGATCATACTTCTACTCTGTGGCATTCTAAATCGAAGCCTACGCAGTGATTAACGTTGTGGTATGAATGAATGGATTTATGCTAATTCCTGAAGATAGTCGCATCCTGCGCCTGCGCTGAATGGTGCGTGGTAGACTGATCGGCGTTGGTGTTGAATCAATGAGCAATTGATATTATGCCTTAGCTAACAAACTGCTGTTTCACAATTGTTTTGATTATATCTGTTCTATGGATTTTATGGGTACTGCTGCGATCATCAAAACTTCATGGGCAATTATCCCTGTTATTATAATGAAAGGGTTTCTACTAGGGTTTTCACATTATATATCGGAGGCCGAACAACAATATTTAAAAATGGTGACATATTTTTTTCTAGTACCTACCTACCTACTTGTAAACAAGAGTAACTTTTTATTTTTATTTTTTATGTAGCACATGTAAATGTCCTTACAGCTTGACGTTTCGGCTGTGTTGCTGCAGCCGTGGTCACAACCAGACGTGTGGTCACAGCCGAAACGTCAAACTGTAAGTACATATAAATGTGCTACATAATAAATGTCGCGTTGAGCCCCGTTTCTCTTGTTTACAATTATAATGTAACGCGAAAGTATAAATCTTATAATACCTACTTATTCAGTACTTATCTTAGGATACAAATTGGGAATAGATCCCTATTAGTTTTGTGTGCAGAAATTAACTACATTTTTTTTCGATACAATTTAATTGAATTAGCTTACCGTTTCCAAAACTTCCAAAGCATTACGTAATTTTTTTAATATAATCACTGAAATTCCGAAATGTATCCAGACGGTCGTCTTTTTTTATTTAACATTATATACAATTACCTTTACCGTAACGCACGTACGACACTCAATTGTCTAATTAAGAAAAGAAAGTGATATACGGCCTCTGCCAAGGTGATTTAATACTGATTTTAATAGAAATAAGGTTGAATTACGTATGAAGACAGAACCGTGACGGCCTGAGGTGGTATCGAGCTGAGTGATACGAGATAATGCTGTTTAATATGGTATTTAGCGAAAGTCGAATGAAATCGAAAATTCTGAATTCGTATTCGACGCATTTTTTTATTTAGGTCCACTTTTAGTACCACCCTACGTCATACTGCGATTTTTATTATTATTAAATAATAAAATCGCAGTATCCAATCCTCATCCTCAGCTTAGTTTGGAAATGGAAGGTGTGATTTATACTGGTGACCCCGACAGTACACATTCGGACATAGAAGATAACAAAGATTCCATAGGCGGTGCACAAGGGCCGTGTTGCAGTCAAAGCGATGCGAGCGCGAGCGACGATTTTCATGTTGGCATACGGAAGACACCATTTTATCCGGACAAGCCATTTCAATGCTGGAAGGTCAGTTTACACTTGCCAAAATTACATCTGACTCGACAAAATGTTAACATATCATCGAAGCGTTATCAGCATCGAAAGAACGAAAGGTCAAGCAACTTCTAGATCATGAGGAGCTGGGCGACAGGAAGCCGTCGCAGTTTCTGCGGCACCTCCAACATCTAGCCTTTTCTTTTCAGCAGGTTCTGACGTACCAGAGGGTTTGTAGTTTGTACGCATCATCTGGTCCAGCACTATGCAGACCATCATAGCTTCGCAGAGTCAGCTTCCGCTTGACTGCTTGGCTGACCTCGCAGATCGGATTCACGGTATCGTGCCATCTACACCAGCTGTAACTTCAAATTCTACACCTACGTCAGCTTCATCAATTATTGCCCGCAAAATACGGGAATGATATGCGTTTTCTTTTTTCTTCTATATGTTCCTAGAGTCTCTGCTACACAACCGATTTGGTTGGAACAACACACACAAACGCCAAATTTGGTATTTATTAAATTAATTATCATGGTGCTAGGAATATTTTACTTCAAAACATGTTATTGAGACCAACGAAACGTTATTTTTAACTTTGTTTTTCTTTTCTTATTTAAATGTATTTTGTTCTTGTTATAGTTTTATTGTAATTATATAGTATTTGGTTGTTTAATTTAAGAAGTTATGTAAGTCCTATTTCGCCTGAAACACAGGGTATCCTAGTTCAAGCTCATTATATTATAATACTTTACATCCTTTTCTTCTAGGCTACAGTTTTAATATGTTTTGATATTTAATAAATAATTTTATTTATTTTTCATCGCAGCATAAGCCTGTTAACCCAATCTCATGCATGGCTAGACAAATCAAGAAGCTTACCCAGCAGGTGCATGCTCTGACCACCAGAAATGCTAGATCCAGATCCAGAGGGAACGTCGACCGAAGGTACCACAGCCACAGCGAAGGTATCGCAGTCGCAGCAGATCACAAGCCAGCTACCAGAAGTATCTCATGTGCTGGTACCATGCCATGTTTGGTAGCATGGCGGAGATGTGCCAGAAGCCATGCGACTACAAGGCAAGCAGGTCGGTAATGGCGATTACTCAACCAAAAACGGTCGCCTGTTCGGTACAGATCGGCATTCCAGAACACAACGTCAGTGCCAAACCAGCCAGCGATGGCCGTAGATAAAACTCACGTAAAGAGGTTTTAATGATTGTTTGTTTGTTTGTTTGTTTGCAACTAATAAACTCAAAAACTACTGAACGGATTTGGATGAAATTTGGTACACAGATAGTAGATAGCCTGTTTATAAACATAGGATCATTTTTAACCCGATATTCCCACGGGAACGGGAAACACGCGGGTGAAAAAGCGAGCGGCCGCCGGTATTAAATAAATTCTAATTGATATAACTACGTAAACTATATTAATTTGCATTTTTTAATTTGAGTAGGCCACAGATTTATGACAATAGTGCCGGCGGTTTTATCCGCGTGTAATAAAAGTGACTTATAGAATCTATCTATATCCTATTCCGAGTATCGCCTATCTGTATTCAACTGGTTTTCTCATTAAAGGATTTCGTTACATGTAAATCCAAACAGTGTAGAGTGAAGAACATATAAGAAAGCGCCGATTAATCAAATGCATCTCACCCCCCCTCGAAAGTCTGTAGTTTCACACACGGGGATAATTACGAACCGATCGAGAACTTCTTGCACGTCTAATGTCGTTATTAGAAACTACCACTTTCAGTAATAACGACGACTTAACCCTGCGACTGTGAACGACGAACGATACAGTCACGAACAATGTTGACGGTGAAATACATGTATCTTTATATCTTTACACTAGCCGATCCTCGCGGTTTTACTCGCGTGGTGCCCGTTCCCGTGGAAATATCGGGATAAAATATAGCCTATGTCACTCGGGAGAAATGTAGCTTTATAATGGTCTAAGGATTTTCTAAATCGGTCCAGTAGTTCCTGAAATTAGCGCGTTCAAACAAACAAACTCTTTAGCATTATAATATTAGTCTATATTAATTCCATTGAAAGCACAGATTCTCAAAAGGAGAAAAGGGACCCTCAGCGAATCTTTCTTTCTTTCATTTTGCTAATAACAAAAAATAAGAAGGAAAAAAATGAAAAAAATATATATTTACCTATGGCACATATTTTTAAACATTTTGTATCTCCAAAATCATTGATCATCACAATTATTACTATCATTAAGCTTGAGTTATCTATTGATCTAACTAAAGCAATGTGGTTATAAACAGTCTCCTTGTAAAGTCAGTACATAATAAATTTTAAAAATCTTCTTTCTAATCAAATTTAAACCATTACGGGAGCCACCTCGATGTGCAAATTACATCAATCTCTTATCTTATTTTCTCTATAATTATTTTGCATGCATTATTCTTTCACACCGAACATTAATCGAAATAAATATTATTTATAACTATAATTACTTACCGTTGCTCATAATTTTCGTTCCAATTTAATTATCCATAAACATCTATTCTCAGTTATAATTCCAAACGCAATAATTAACTCGAGACAATAAAGTAAATTATTTTCAAACGAGATTTATAATTAAGTAAGGACAAGATTGTGTAACAAAGCAAATGTAATTATGCAAATAAAATTAATGTTATTGAAGTCTCATTCAACCAAATCCGACAGGCGTTTCAGGTGTTATTAATTATTATTATTTATGTTCGTATCTTTATTATTATTGCATGTGCAAAAACAAATAGTTATTTAAACATTTTAAATTTTGTTTTTGCACATGCAAAAATGATATCGATCAATCAATAAATAAAATCAATAAGTTTATTGCAATATTAAGCTGTGTCGGTTTATATTATAAGCTTTTCTATAACTTAAACAAAAAGTTTTGAAAGTTTTCGTTTTCTTTTATATTTCATGCAAGTACTAGATTTCGTTTTTGTCAGACACAACGAAACTTTGGGGAAAAAAAAAAAAACATGGGTTTATCAGTTATTTTTGCCCTGCCGGCGTCTGTTTTCCCGAGCACCCAAACCTCTTCAAGGTACCTACAAGTGAACAGGCTTCTTCTGGGCGAACTCCCTCCATCTTAGACCTCATCTACGCTCCTCGGCCAGAGTAAGCCCATTGAATATATAATAAAAAATTGTTGCAGCAGAAAATTCCGTGAATGTCTAAGGTAAAAAAAGTTGTGTATTATTTATGATTTCATATTCATTTCAGATTTTATAGTAATCTAAAAAAGGACGTGTCAATGCCGTAATGCACCATCACAATAAAACGTTAATAAAATCACGTTTAATTACTACACGATCAGGTGATGACAAATGAATCGGAAAATCAAGTGCCACCTGTCACAAACACACGGCCAACTGGAGCAAGGTGAAATGATAATTACACACCCATGCCGATTACAGCATTGCCAACCTCACAGCCAGAGGAACCTTCTTCTTTCAAAAATAGAGCTCATTTTCCATCAACACCATGTCGCAACAGCTGCACACAACTAGCGTGGGACACTATTTGAGGTTAGAAACGTTCCAATCGATTTCTCGCCGTTCATTATCGAATCATTAGAATAGTAACTACTATTAAAACAGACGAATTGCCATTTTACCCTAAATACCATGAAATGGTTCTTTATTGATAATTAATTGGATTCAACGCTCAATTAAATTGTTGTAAAACTGTTTACAGTACCTACGTACTTATTTATGGTGTAAGTAAATTACAACAGCTCTTTAACTAACCTTCTTCAATTAATACTTATAGACTATAAAGCTATTACCTATTACTGTTTATGTCACTGCCGATCCCATATTAACTCATAGTAATTGGACATGGACACTCACGCACTTGTTTTTCATAATTATATAGGTAGTTACGCTATTTTCACACGGAGTGGAACTGCGAAACGATAAGGATCGCCATGTTGAAATTACCTAAAGTTAGAGCGAGGCAAGTTTAGTTTCGCTCGGATTCGGCGATCGGCGGCGGAGGTGTGAAAACAGCGTCAAAGTCTCTAACTTCAAATAAGAATCAAATTTGATGCAAACTGTTTATTTTACATAAATGTCGGAATTCCTCGCTATGGTACCACCGGCAAAGCTTCGGATACTTTTTTCAAGATAGAAAGACAGTCTGGTGTATCTTTCAATAGGTACACAATTGTTTTACCCTTATCATGTGAAAAAAAAACTTATCTGCTGTTAAAACGTGTTGAACGAACCTACATATATGTTAACAGAGCTAGGTACTACGAACCAGTCTGAAAAGATCAGATTTATGAGCCAATTTTTGAGCACAAGTACTTATTATACAGTTTTTAATAAAACCCCATACCGAGCACATTGAAAAAGGGCATAACAAAACCCTCTCTTTAAACGACTTTTGACAACCAGCAGTCTATTATTAAAACACAAGGACTCGATTCATACGATACGAATAATCAGATACCAATCTCAAGCAACAATCGAGATGGCACGAATAATCGAGATATCGGATAAAGAATACCTCGTAATAACAGCCCTGATGCTTGCCGAAATAATTTTTGAGGACTTTTAAAGGTCCATCGCTTCAAAGGCATTAAATTTCAAAACCATCGATTACACAAAAGGTTTGCGAATTAAATCTCCTTTAGTATTGAGAGGTAAAAGGGTCTTGATCCTTCGAAGACAGGTAATAAGATTTTTTTTTTTAATGATTTTTGTATTTTTCAATGCTATTTTTATACTTATGATAAATTTTAAATAGAAAAATATTGGAAAAAATAACTCGGCTACAACCGAGTTTCCAAGGGTAATAAGATTCTTTCGAATCGATAGAAACAGATTGCGAAAGGAATCATTTAAATGATTTATAAATATCTTTTATTTTCATTCCGTTTCATTTTATAAAATTAGATTAATCTGTAATCGGACACGTATAAAAAAAAAATCAATAAGAAAAGAATAAATTCGACATAAATTCAAATGGCGTATTCAAAAGTCTTGTTTATTATAAACTGTGGTACAGTTTTATTACTTGCCATTATGCATAAAGCGCTTCGAAGGCGATAAAATTTGACTTTATTTTGTTTTTTTCTTTCAGAATAATCGATATTAAAACACAATTAAGAAACATACTAGGTATAAATGGTAATATTTTTATAATAAAGGAAAATGTAGTGTTTTGCATTTCGTATGGTTTTATGTGTTTTCATTTAGTAAACCTCTTATCCAATCATAAGCCTAATTAAAGAAAATAAGTGATTTTTACTTTGAAAATAAAGGACATTTCTTACACAACTTTATACCGGTGGAGTTTTCAAAAACGCCGAGATAGGTAAATGTTAATTTTCAATTGTCAACCTAAATACGAAATTGACGGATTTTCATACAACCTTTCATCCCTTGAAAAGTTGTATGAAACTTTACCCCTTTAGATGGTGGAATTTTCAAAAATCCTTCCTTAGTAAATCCTTACACTGTTTAAGGTAACTTTGTGCAAAATTTCCAATTTCTAAGTTCAGCCGTTTGGGCTGTGCGTTGATAGATCAATCAGTCACCTTTGAAATTTATATATAAGATGTTAATTTTGTAAGTGCCGATCGAGCAGGGGCTGCTCACGCCAACAATATAGAACACAATATTTCTTTTTTATATTTAATTTTTGAATTTAATTTAATCATATTTTAAGCATTATATACCTATTGAATATTAAGCATCAGCAAAACCAAATTTGTTTTAAGTAAGTGACCAAGGAAATGAGTGATTTAGCTATTTGAGTCGGCGGCGGTCGAAATCAAAAAAAATTATTAAAAAAAATAAAAATGCCAAAATTGAGTTCTATATCCTTGACCTGGGCAGCCCCTGCTCGATCGGCACTTACTAAATTAACACCTTATATATAAGATTATCAATTGTCAGTCTACGTCACAGATTTCAACGCAAATTACTATGAAGGTTACATATCTATTACAAAAACATCATTGCTAACAACCTTTTTAAACTGTCTCCGAGGAGATGGCTGCACATTCACTCGGTATTACTGCATTTGCTCGGTTTAAGGAGCACTTACCTGGGTGTTCCTTCTGTTACCCGGCTTAATGGGGTTTAACTCGATCAACGTGAAGCACGTACTAATTTATGATGATGCGTGTAAAGAAAACAGGATTCTGTAGCGGTGTAGGGAAAATAGAGTTTTATTGCCTCTTATAATCGAGGAATCGATAAACTTGATAGCCGTTCGCGTTGTTTTAGTTTAACCGCCACCGATCTTTTCGAATTCTTTCTGATTCTTTTCGAAAGAAACATTTGCTTGCACGTTGAACTATTCGACGGAATATGTTGGCTCTTTTTCTTTTTGGGTCTTTATGAAAAAACAATTGGTTTCATAAGCCATGCGCATGAGCGTCAACAACGGCGGAATTGAAGTCGCCGGCGCCGCTGGAATCGGATAGGAACCGACATATGCATACACATATCCTAAGTGAGTATTATGTTGACGACTTGTAATAGTAATAGTAATATTTATTTGCATAAAACACGGTACAATTCAGTTCTTAAAATTCAAGTACGTACATGCCTGTTTTACCGACATATCGATAAGCAAACTTGTAATCTCGTCATGCTCTAAAATACTATGTAATGTTCTCCATACATTAAATTAAATCAAATTATATAAAAAAAAAAACCACCTACTACAGTTCAATATTTAAATATCAATAACCAAGTACATACAAGAAACAACACAAATCTCATCTCATCAAACACACAACAGTATTATGTCCATTATTGATGTTTCGGATGTCAGAAATTACATGTCAAAATTTAAAATGTCAATATTTAAGATGTCAAAATTTAAGATGTCAATAATATACATAAAGAAAAAAAAAGAAAAATAAGCATGAAGCATAAGCATAGTCATAAAACATTCGCAATTTTCTTAATGTGCCCATCACGGCAAAACTTTATGAATTCCTCAGTGTCATAAAAACAATTTTCAACGAGGATTTTTAAAACTATGCGTTTGAAAATTACAAATGTTAGATTTTGAATGCGATTCGGAAGTAAATCGTATAGTTTAATGCACATGCTGTAACTATTCCTCGTAAAAACTTGTGAAACACCTATTTCGAGTAGACCAACCTTATTTCTTTTCACTTGTCAAATAGTTCCCTATCCGAAGGAAATCAGTTACTTAATCGGCCTCTATAGCGATTACTGAATCAGGCGTAACATTATTCGCAACGCACGCAATGTCAGTTAATTGACCAAATAATTTACGCAAACACCGAAGCCAATTCAATACCAACTATTAAAGCTATTGCCCAGTTAACAGAACCAGGGGTCCTACCGCCATCTCTTAGCGCAGTATTGTTTCAATCTTACTATACTATTTCGTACTACGACTCTCTTAAAGTAAGCTTGTTTTTGGACGGAAGTTTTGTGACGTCTTCGCTCAATATATAGTGTTATGTGTGTCAAAACATGACTACTTCAATAAAAACGCAAACAAAACGTTAATGTGACATTTTTTTATGACGACCTGTTTGGCGCAGGGGTACTAAGCCCACCTTCTGCGCCAGAGGTCCAGGGTTCGATCCCCGGGCAAGACAAATATTTGTGTGCATGAACATGTCTATTTGTCTTGGTCTGGGTGTTTAATATGTATATTATGTATGTATTTACAAAAAAAAAGTACATAAACCGTTATCTAGTATCCATAACACAAGTTCTTCATGAAACTTAACGTGGGCTAGATAATTGATGTGATTGTATGCGATTAATATTATTAGAGTTTCTAATAAACATGGTAGGCCGGCAGGTATAGGCGATAAATCAATAAAAATTATCACTTTTGCGAACAAATACACTAGGGTTATCGAAATGTTCTAAAATCTAAGACTTAACTTTAATAAATTCCAATTAAAATCAATAAAGGTTTGGTGTCATGCGTAGGCGCAGAATTGCAACCTGTCCTGTCATTATTTGATTTAATACCTATACCTACTAAAACATACTTTGACAATCTATTTTGTAGCTGTTTATAACTTTTGAAAAAGTTATATTTTCTTGTTTAATATTTATCACATAAAAATAGCTTTGTAAAATGCATAAAAAATATTTAGATGGCTGTTTCATTTTTATCGATAGTCAAACATTTGTAAAATTGTTTCTTTCCAATGCGAGGATATTAATTCTCTCATTGATGAAACGACGACGGTGGCCAACACGTAGAAAAGTGAATATACTACAAAAAATCTACGTATATTTCATAGGTCTCTGTAGCATAATTGGCTAGTGCATTGGCCCGGATTCCCAAGGATGCGGGTTCGTATCCCGTCAGTGCAAAATAAGACAAGTTGTTTTTTTTTTTTCTAGTATATTTTCTTATTTTGTAGCTGATTTAGGAACGTTGCTATAGACAAGATTGGGACGCTGGTCTTCATTAAGGATTTAACCGCCTCTGTGGTCTAGTGGTAACAACCACCGGTATCAGACCCAGGGATCCCGGGTTCGATTCCCAGCGGGGGTACAATTTGTATTCGGTTTGGTTGGTGGTAGGACTTTTTGTGAGTCCGTCTGGCTAGCTACCACCATCTTATCTAAGTCTGACGCCATAATAACAATGTTTTCAGCATTGTTGTGTTCCGGCAGTTAGAGATAAGATCGCAGGCGGTTAAGGGGAAGGAGGCGTCGGTATGATCGACTCATTCCCCTATAGTGAAACCACGCTGGCGTTGGTGGGTGTGCCAACGCTGGCCTTGCACGGTTTCCACCGTCTGGGAAGATGGCTAAACTTGCTCGGCCATCTTCCAGCCGCGAGGGGGCCCGGGTAATCGGGCCACGGCCGCCTGGTCTTAGGGGTGATTGCGAACCCTACCCCCCGTGACCAATAGCGGCCTGGAGGGCAAGTACTAGGAACTAGTTGGTAGTAACCTAGGGAGTGCGTGGCCTATATATTTGTATGGGCCGTGTACTCCAGGTGAGACCAACATTTCGAATCGCCCCTACACCTGGGGGCGAGGGATGCGTAAAAGCATTTCTCCTAGTATAAAAAAAAAATAAAAAAGAAAAAAAAAAAAGTTAGAGATAAGATAGCCAGTTCCTCAGTGGTTGAGGATTCCGGGAGAGGCTCGCTTCCATCTTCAGCCTTATCAATACTTAACATCAGGTATGATGAAGGCTAAGAGTCTCCCCGTCGTTAATAAAAAAAAGAATAAGGAGATTGGGGAATGACATGGTCGACGACAAAGGCCCAATGCTGATTGGTGGGTTTAGCGTAGAAAGAAGTATGGAGACGAAGTTCAACGAGAGAAGACGTTGGAGCTTGAAATAAATCATTTTAGTCACACATCCCTTGACCAAACTCATGCTGGATATCATGCACAACGTTAATCCTTTGGTTGGCTAGGTTAACATTTAACCCGGTGCTAGTGCATACAAAAGTAGCACTAACTCTAAGTTAAATGTGTTAACCCTGCTTGGGACAAGTGGCGCTTAGTCATTCAAAGACGACAGAACCTAGGTTCTTCATATTTTATATAAATGAAATGATACTAAACAGGAATTTAAATCTAGGCATCTTATTTGGTTGTGTCAATAAAACAATAATTATATTGTGTACTTTATCAATACCAAATATTAATAAGGAAGTCAATATAAAACAGTAACTATTCAATACGTAATGGAACCGAATAAATTATGAAACCAGAGTTTCAAATAACAGTAACGAAACAGCAAAATGGGATTCAATTTCCCATTTCTCAGTCCGAAACCGCAATAAATAAGAAATATCTGAACAAACAAACGGACAACAGGCCCTCGGTTATTTAACTGTAGCTGTTCGAGCGGCGCTTATAAAATTATGGATAAACTTCAACGCTCTTGTTTTACGATAAGGTGCGCGGGCGCAGGCACGAGAGGCAGCGATTTAATATAAAATTATATTGAATAAAAATGTTAAACCTACAATATTTGGTCACAATTATTATTTATGACCTAAACTAGCTTTCGCCCGTGGTTTCACCAGCGTGGTTTTCGTTCCCGTGGGAATATCGCGATAAAAAGTAGCCTATGTTACTTTCCGTTCTTTCAACTAACTCTTTGCCAAAAATCAAGACAAACAAACACACTTTCACATTTATAATAGGTATTAGTTAGGATTAGGATTTGTCCTATTAATATTATAAATAGGAAAATAAAATCAATATGATAAATATTAAACAAGAAAATATCATTGTAAAATTAAAAATTATAAAGTTAAAAATGAAATCAATATCTTTAAATATGACTTAAAAATAAACAAGTAGATTTTCTCGGCCCAATGGATATTGAAGAATAGTAAGTACCTATTCTGCGTTCGTATAACCGCAGCCAATTTACTATCTTGAGCTCCTCCGTGCTTCGGAAGGCACGTTAGGCCGTTGGTCCCGGCTGCTTTTGCAGTAAAAAAGTAAAGCTCACCAATTCGCATTAGGTTCGCGTGGTGGGTCAGGGCCCGTTCTCCTTATCCATCCATAAGGAAGGTCAGTGCCCCAGTAGTGGGGACATTAATAAAAAACATTTTATAAAAAAAATTCAAACCGACTTCAAAAAGAAAAAAATAAAACTTTTGGAGTCGGTGCCAGCCAGGGCATTCTACATTGCACTTCTATTAACTATATATTTTTTTGGCCTTAGCTAGCTAGCACCGACTCCAAAAGTTTAATTTTTTACTTTTTGAAGTCGGTTTGAATTTTTTTTATAAAATGTTTTTATTTCAGATTATTTAGTTACATCATGTGCCGTTACTTACACTAAAAATCAGCCCATACACAACAATGTCATCTAGGTAAACGACTACTTGCCAAAAGGTGATTGAAATTTTTCAAGATTATGAAAAAACTACTAGCCAGATCTTCGTAAAAATTGTATGGGACCACACATAAACCATTTTCTTTCAGATAAAAAAAGAATTATAAAAATCTGTTAACAACTGGCGAAGTTATGGTAGAACATACATAAAAAAAAAACAAAAAAATGTACCGTCGAATTGAGAACCTCCTCCTTTTTTGAAGTAGGTTAAAAATGGCTGATGACGATGACGACGATAACCGCAGCCAAATTTTTGTTTAATAAAAAAAATATTTGTATAATAAATAAATATTATCTTTGAATTATGTGGTTTAAACAAAAAAGCAGTAAGAGTAATGCGACAAACTGGGCCCTTATTATTATTTCTTTAATTTTGTCATCTCTGTTTTCTTTACCAGTGTTGCCTTTTCTGATTTATCTTCATTTAGATATGACTTATTATTTGCAGTCTTGATCACAGTAATCTTATAAGTTCCAAAATACGCTACCTCGCCTTCTTAGACCACAGCCACATCTACGGAGCCAAGCCTGCCGTTAATTGAATTTAATATATTTCTCTCGTCGTATCGTTTTACTTGTAGGTCAGGAACGATGCAAGGGTATAGCCAATCAGACGACCCTTATTTGCTACTTTACTTACGGACTGGAGTGTTATAGTTTGACATTACCTGTGGACAAATTGATAAGAGATTAGTGATATTTGTTTCTATTAGTGATATTTGTTTCTTTAAAAAGTACAGATACGTTTGGTAAATTTTAAATAGAAAAATATTGGAAAAATTAACTCTGCCACAAGTGAATTCTCAGACGGGAATTGAACCCGCGACCTTTGGAAATCCGGTCCAATGCTTTAACCGCTGAGCTACCGAGACTTGCGAACCACCGTCGAAAGCCAGCGTTGTCACATCAATGCTAGGAATATCCTTGCATTCGAAAGAAACATCTTTTCAGGTGTTTAATGATCGATTAAGATGCAACTGCCAATAATTTATGATTTTTGTAATTTTTGCATTTTTCAATGCTATTTTTATATGTTTGGTAAATTTTAAATAGAAAAATATTCAAAACTTTTTACACTCCTCTCAACCTCGTCGTGGGTATAAATGATAGTGTGCGCTAGGCCTAACACGGAGTGGGTACGAACTCTTTGGCTCCTCCAGGTCCTTACGGAGTTATGACTTATAATACCGATTTCGAGGAGTATTTCGAAGAGGTTTTCAATTAGGTTTCGTTAAGTCGAGGACGAGTAAGTTTTGGAGGAACGACTTAGAATACGGGTGTAAGTACGTTTAGCTCTCTGCGAAGTGTCAAAGTATAAAACATGATCAATTGATATTTGTTAAGATTTCAGACATTAAAGTTGCACGTCGTCTTCTTCGCATAGAAGAATAACGCGATCTTAACACAGTTAAAATATTTATTTGTGGTAGAAGTTTTCATGCCCGTAATAATATATCGAATACTCTTAAATATTAATAAACATTATAACACACATAAAGCATATATTATACCAACAGCAACAGTACAAACTTCAATAAATACATAAAAATGCTTAACAGACCATAAACGATTTAATAGAAATTATAGATTGCGCAATACATAAATGTTTAACCGTTTCTAATAAGCACGCACGTAACTAATTCCTTACTGCGTACACGCATCCGTTGCTCGTAGGACCAAAATTAACTTTAAATATAGACTTTATTCCATTGCAATAGAAGCCAGTTTTTCCCCTTAACTTTTTATGAGATTTTACTAAACGTGTTTTGTGAGACCTTTAATTCCCATATTTCGATGTTCATTAGTTTGACAGACAGACGGACAGACGTAGAGTGGCCTGTAATTTAAACATTATTGTAAACGATAACTCGGACATGTTTGTGAGGACTTGTTGATTGTCAAGGTTTTTTATTGAATTAAAAATAAGAGGAACGGTAGAGGTCGAGGAGGTAACATCAACAAGCTACACGTTAAAAATGTTTTGTATTCTAAGAAATCTAATTGAAAGAATATGCTGACTGTGTAACTGGCTAGGTGCGTGCGATACGTACGACTTACCGGACGATAAAATTTCGATGTACGATAACACGTTTTCTAGAGTGCTATCCTGTCTTAGATCTCTAGCCAATTCATACTTTAAACCACCTTCCTAATGTATTTAAACCTCAAATAACATAGGTATTAAAAAGATCTCCTTATCCATCCATAAGGAAGGCCAGAGCCAAAGATTCCTCGTCTTACCAAAGATGACTAGCAAAATGAAAACGATCCCACGGTTTCCGCAGTCCACTGCCAAAACGCAAATACTGATAACACAGCAGACCGAATACCGATCTGTGATAACATTGGTTAACTGTCCACGTGCCATCCCTTTCTAGCAGGCAGTGAAAGTATTCGCTAGAGCGAGACAGCCGCTGGTTGCTAATGAGCTGGAGAAACGGTGGTGCTGTGGGCAGGGAGACATTAGAGAAAGTGCAGTATTTGCTACATTGTGTAAGGGTTTAACAAATAAAATTATAGGAATGACAGTATTTTGCTACTTTTACTTGAGGAGCCACAGCCAGGAACTTTCGCAATGTCACGGAATGGGTGACCAAACATTTACTATCTCAAGCTCCTCCGTGCTTCGGAAGGCACGTTAAACCGTTAGTCCCGGCTGCATTTGCAGTCGTTAAAACACACCAATCCGCGTGGTGGGTCATCACTGCTCATTCTCCTTATCCATAAATAAGGAAGGTCAGTGCCATTAAAAATGGCTGATGACGATTTTATGAAAGTAACCCAATCCTCGAATTTTAATCGAACTGTCTTTGACCATCCCTTTACATAATATAAAGAGTTTTACTTTTAAGAGTAAAGGTCAAAGACGTAACGAACATTTGATTTCGTTGAGTAGGCCTTTGGATTACGCATTTTGTTCGATAATGTTTGAAGATCTCAATGCTGATAAAATTAAGTGCCTGTGACTTGATTGAAAGTATGAACAACAATAATATTTGGCCTAGGGTCTTCATAAAAATCTTACTAAGCTATCTTCACTTACAAATTTCTATTCACTGAAATTTATTTATATACAACACGTTCAGATATAGTAGGTCACTTGGCTAATGTATGAAGTAGGTGCTATATTCATAGCAAAGGTCAATATTAAATTAAACCATATCTCTCGGAGCACTGCAGATCTATTGCTCGGCAAAATGCTTGCTTCAGGAGTTATACGTACGAGTCATAATGAAATGGAGCCGATACCAGCCCCAATCGCTAATCGCACCTATTGTCTTCGTCTACGCATCTACTGGCATATATTTTTCAATGGCACGCGTTTTCAATAACGATTATCGTATACGACATTGAAACTTTCCCATGACCACTCCCGCCATTGTAGCCGACCATTTGGACTGATCACATGTCAGCGCTCGACAAATCAAGATCGATTCCGATACTATTCTTAATTTGAATTTATTTCACCTCACCTCCCGTCCCTTTCACACCTATTGTGTTAACGTATCGCCGTCTTGTTTCGACGAGCGCGTGAGTGTGCAATCGGTTAAGACCATTTGTCATGGTAATTCTTTCGGTTGGCGATAAGTGAAATGCGTTATGACACCTAATAAATTAGGCAAATTGATAGTATTGGCTTATTTGCATTTTGAATGTGTAGCAGGATTAGAAACCGCATTGTGAAGATCAATGCCAGCACCTTTCTTCACTAGTTTCTACAGGTCACGATTGATATTTCTATTTGGCACAAAAGAAATGTGATTGTCGCACATAAGGTACACTTTATGCTGGCGGAAAACGTGACTAGAGAAGTCTGTAATTGTGAAACTTTTACAGAAGTAACAACAGGACTATTTATTACATTGAATTCAGCACAAATTCTCCAAATTACTACACAAATCAGATTTGCAAAGGCAGATATGTTTAAATCTATTCACTCAACTATCCTGGAAGTATTATGCGGCTGGTGTCTCCAGGCGCGATGGCTTATGGCCGCATCACGATCTCAAGGACGGCGACGCTCCGAGCGGTCGCAACCCTAATGACCCCTAACCCACCTTCTGCAGTCCACAAATAGACTCATTATATAACAATAGCATTATTGTGCTAGCAACTACCAACGGCGAAAGTGTTGAAGAACAAATTATTCGGTGGCATTCTAAAAGCAAACAGCGATACATACTTCAGAAGTCTAGACAGTGAGTCACCTTTAAGGAAGCCTGAAACACAGTTGTGAAACTACTAATCTATGTTTCTTTGCAACCGTTTTAGTCTACACAATGAGAACTAATTTACTCACAAGTGTATCTTGTTGTCTAATAATTTTAATCTTATCAGACATCTGAAATATTTAACCCTTTCCCCAGATTCACAAATGCTGAGTGAGCATTTTTGTCTGAAATCGTCGGTAATACAATGTAGGTATGTACCAATATAAATGAATTGAATTGAAATACCTGCGATATTGAACGCGAAAAAAATGCCAGCTTGTCATGTATGAATCTGGACTTGTCGTGGAGAAGAATTGCCCTATTGCAATTCTTCGCCACGTCAAGTTTCTCTCATCCTTGAGTTTAGCTCTAGCTAGGTAATGGCACGTTCACAGAGGCTGCGCAGGCGCAGGGCGGAAGGCACGCATGACCTGGCATTTGGTCGGATGCACCCGGCTCCCAGGTGATGCAATCCCCTGGTTTCCATGCCTCGAAAGGTTGCAAGTCGCTTCCTACTCCATATTTTGAAGAAATCATCGTTATTGATGGTGTTTCGGCGAAAACTGATCTTTTATAAAGTTAGGGTTGGATCATTATTTTTTAAATTTTACAGATGACTAACGTTTACTTTCATCAGTTTATGTTTAAGAGACCTACAGGGGGCCTACCGCCATCTCTTACCGCAATATTGTTTAAATCTTACTTGAATCTTTTAATGTAAGCTTGTGTTTTAATGGAAGTTTTGTGACGTCTTCGCTTAATCATCGCCTCCAAAGTGTGAAGTGTGTCAAAATGTGACAACTTCAATAAAAACAAAACGCAAACAAAACGATCTTATGTCATGATGGTTTCTAATAGATGATGGTAGGTCCGCTGGTTACTTAAACGTATGAAGATATTTATTTATAAGAATTATCGAGATAAAGAAAATTTATATAAGTATCTTCTGAAACACACGTTTCAAAGAGTGAAAAATTAATACTACAGATAATATAGTATCAGTAGATAGACAAAACATAGTATTAAACTAAATCAAAGACCGGATTATATGTCGTGTAAGTGGTTTATTATACGGAAACCGCTTTATTAAACTTTAATGAATGGATTACATATACAGTAGATAACAAAGTTTTTATCTGTCATTACTTAATCGTATCAAAGATTCCATTCGATAGAAGAAACGTCGAAACATATGTTTATTCGATACTTCCGCTAGATAATTCGAAACACTTTTATTAACTGATTATACAATCCAAAGATGGTGTATAATTTAGTTTCGTAATGAAACATTCAAAAGCTTTTAAATTCTTCAAAGACATTGTTCTAATATTGTTTCCAATACAGTTGTTGACGGCACAATTAAACAATGGAGGTAGATACAATTAACACTTTTCATTGTGCAAAGAGCTGTTATTTTGTTACGTAATAGAAAGTTTTATGTTTTATGTGAGAATTTTAGTTTTATTGTGAGTTTAAAACGTATTTTGCAATATCGACATGAACCGTTCCAGGTCAGATGCGAGCCATTGTTTTGTTTATATTGTTTAATGAAATAATTACAGTTGCAAACGTTAAACAAAATGTGTTATGAAATGTTGCTATCTTCTTTTGAAGCTTTACAATTGATGTTATATTTTTTTTGCAATACTTTCTAGTTGTGTAACAGCATTATATGCAGCTTTAAATATAGTCCTTTATGGTAATAAATCATTTATTCTGTGAACTATATCGACAATATCAGTATGTACATCTTATGTTTTGGCGCGCAGTGTTCATTGAAATAAAACAACTTTTACGGATATCAAACGCGCTATATTTCCACGAACTAAGTTGTAATTGTCCGTATTTTTAGGTTTTTTAGGGATTTTTTTCACGGGATGACTGTCATCCCGTGACCACGGCAGCCGTAAAGGTGCCGAAACGTCGGGAAAATCAAAAAACCCCTAAAAAACCTAAAAATACGGACAATTACAACTTAGTTCGTGGAAATATAGCGCGTTTGATATCCGTAAAAGTTGTTTTATTTCAATATCAGTATGCCTATTTAAATCGGAAATCAATTTATTTTCCGCATTTTTAGTCGTTTTCCGTTTTCATACTGTTTTTATCTGAACAAATTTTATTAGCGAGAACTGTTATTGGATATCTGTTTCCTACTGTACTAAATATTGTTATTATAGCACGCTGTTGATCTTCCATAAATAAAAATAAATAAATAAAATGAATTGATTTTACGGTTCAACCGTGAAGTTACAGCCAGATATACTTTCAATTTCATGATTTATATAATAAAATAAATAAGAAAGAGTTATACAAAACACTTTCTTATTGTTTCATTACCTTGTAAAGTATCATATAACAGTCATTTTTAACTTTTTCATGGTTTACAGTGTTTCCGACACAGTGGCAATAGAAGTTTAAAAAAATACAACCACAAAGTTTCTCTTCAACCTCGTTGTATAAAAATATATGAATCATTCAAGATCAAGACTGTTCCTAGGGGTGCGTCCGCGCACAGCCGGCTTGGCGCCTGAGGCGACTTTCACTGCGCGGGTCGTCGACCGAGAGCGCGCCAAAAATAATTGGCGTCGCATCGCGCGTTACGTCACGCGCGTGCTCATGCGCCCGCGACTATTTACACTTGCGGTTTTTGGTGTTAGGTGCGCAGTGCCTTTTGTCTGCCGTGTTTTGTTTTCTTATCGTGTCTACGAGAGGAAAAATCCATGCATAATTTTATTTGCGGTAAGGATATTTCTTAATTCTTTGGTAATGAGAAAAATATGACTTCTCTCACACTGCGACATAACTTGTCGCCGGTAATGCAAGGGTGACTCAAAATGCCTGCTTGCTTACATAAACATCTCACTTACTTATCTTATTCTTAACTAGCTGGCCAAAGCTTCTGATTCCACAGAGAGTTAGTTACGATTGTTTATCAAAAAATCTGATTAACAACGAGATAAATTTTGATAGTTCTTTTATTAAAGCTTAATGTTTGCACACCTCTTACAAGACTTACGAAATTAAAAAGTAAAAGCAACAAAACTAAATGGCATTGGCATTAAGAATGATAGATACAAAAAGTCTAAGATAAGTGAGACAATAGAGAGAGCCCATGCTGGCGCGGCTAGGGATCGATTACGCACGATGTCGCTGGACCAGGGGGGTCAATTCTGTTTAAACTTTCAATAATAATCGTATCTCAATCATGTTTCTATCGTAGTAGTTCTTACACTGTAGTAACATGACCTTTTTTTTTAGTAACAACGGGGAGACTCTTAGCCTTCATCATACCTGTTGTTAAGTATTGATAAGGCTAAAGATGGAAGCGAGCCTCTCCCGGAATCCTCAATCACTGAGGAACTGGCTATCTTATTTCTAACTGCCGGAACACAACAATGCTGAAAACATTGTGGTTTGGCGTCAGACTTAGATAAGATAGTGGTAGCTAGCCAGGCGGACTTACAACAAGTCCTACCACCAACCAAACCGAATACAATATGTACCCCCGCTGAGAAATTGAACCCGGGACCCCTGGGTCTGATACCGGTGGTTGTACCACTACACCACAGAGGCGGTTAAACCTCCTGTACAGCACCTGTATAAAGTGAACACGTTTGAGATACGATTGTGGCTGAAACTGAAAAGTTAGCCGAATAAGTCCCCCCCAGTCGTTATGGTATCGTATCGTTATTAGAATTGTAATAGCTATTTTTGGTATCATAGGAAAACGACTTTTTATTTATTCCTCGTCAGCGTTCATAAACTAAATTTAAATACGTTTTTCAGCTTCCAAATAAATAGATATGCACAAGTTTTCCTGTATTTTGCCATGTTGGCTCATGTTTAAAAAAAACTGCCTTAGTTCTCCTCCCTTCTCATTATATGACAAAATAAATGTTTATAATTCTAATCCCATTAGTTAGGTAGGTGTGTCAGTCAGTAAGACAGTTTCTGCTGTCGTGTATATAAATAAACGAATAGACGAAAGAAACTATGAGAAAGGGTCCAGTAAGATGACAATCCCTGTGAAATATCAACAAGTCAACAATCATTTGAATGGGGGAAATCGTGCGACTTTTTTCATCTACGCATTCTCCCAAAATAGGTACAAACTGTTTACTAATATCATTCACGATCCAAAGGGTTATACTCCATGGTACAGAAACTTTATCGAGGTCTTGGTAAATAAACCAGATAATGTCTGAATTTACCTTAACGCGTTAAAATCTTTTACTTGGATTTCAGTAACTCATAATTATATCTCTGAGTTTTGCCTAAGAATGCCAAAAAGCTACGTATTGTAATTTATAAACAAATATTGCCATCGAAAATATAATTTCAAGAACTTAGTGTTGCATGTTCATACGTGGAGGTCCTTAGCTCAAATAGGTACAGCAAATATTTCCTTAAGTTTTGACATCAGATTTCATCAGTGATTGTGGACAAGTTCCTCATTCATAAGTAATGTAATTCAACATTCGAAAGTAGCCCACGGCAGGTCAATAAATCATAATGTGGCAGGGTCCTGTTAGCCGTGTTATCTAATAGTAAATCGCGCGCAAACAGACGGACAGCACGACCAATGCCATCTGCGCACGCGCATAGTACACGACCGATCACATACATTCTGTTTCTAACTGAAAATGTAGAAAAAACTCCTTGCGGTTTCGACTGTTGAAACAATCATTTTTTTTTAAAACTTCAAATTCGAAAACAAGTTCATAAATAATATCTCTCAAAGCACGTATAAAATAATTTCTAACATAAATTACTAACGACTTTTAGTAACTATTTGTAAGAAATCTACATAGACATAGGTACATGAAGACCATCTAACAACCGTTAATCAATTACACCAGACAAAATAGCATGGTTCCTGTGAAACCAGAGAGGACAATAATAGGCCTGGATAGGACAGATGAAATCAGTCCAAGCGAACAGCAAGGGACAATGGACGCCGATCAGCCATTTGATGACACGCTGCGATGGTAAAACACTGTAACTGGACAAAATTGGCCGGATGCAAACAAGAGGTACTCTTGCATTTAGAAACTTGTACAATGATTACATTCTCTGTTATCTTGACAGAACATAAAAGAATAAAATAAAAAGCGACGTGATATAAAAGAGTTGAACTTGTAAACAGCCCTGGCGGCCATTTCAGTTTTTAATTATGCTACTGCGACCATATATGAAACTTAATTCCACTATATGGATGCCGGCAGCCCAGGACCGTTCGTAGTAGAGATCTTTGGGGAAGCCTCGACGCAGCAGTAGGTGTCATGTGGCTGAGATGATGAATTTTACCCCACCAAAGCTCATTCAAAATTGCCAAACCAATTCACTTGTTTGATAGAGCCTACTTATTTCGCTTCTTATTTTTATGGAAATAAATAAAAAATATGACAATTCCAGTTCAATACTTGCAATTGTATTGAATTATAGTAGCAGCATTCAGAAAAAGTAAGAGCACTAAAAAAATTTGAGATGCTTGATATGATTACTTCTTTACTATAGTTTTGAAATCAACCAACGCAATGGTTCCACACAACTTAGTAGTTGTTTTATCAGACGTAAACTAACATTGTAATCTTCACTGCCATGAAAGTTTAAATGTTATAACATAAATCACTTAAACAACAGCGCGGTTGTTCGAGACAAGTGTGTACGTCGGCGTCCCTGACTCACTTGCCGATCCAACACAAATTATCATTTAATTGCCGACAGCCGATCACTGATATGCCCCATAAGGTCATGCCTAGGTCGACGGCCTTATACCTCACATATAGACACGGAGACTTTTTGTGGAGTCCTGACTAGAACTAGCTGAAATAGCTACTGAAATTTTACTTAAAATAAAAAATAAAATAGGTTTAGTCGTCTTAATTGTAACGGACAGACACTTAGTGGCTTTGATCGGTTTTGATGATCTCCGAAACTTTGTGGAGCTGGAGACGTCGGATTTAAATAAAATTAAAACATTTTGCAATTTCTTTAAACAGAAAAACTCTGTAATCGCTGTAATTACTAAAGACCTGTGGCGCCAGACAATAATAAATCATTTAAGCAAAATATTTACTAGTAATTTTCTCGGAATTTCTACCCTATATAATGTACTAAACTGGTAATAATTCGAAATTATTTACTCTTTTGAAAATAACCCTTCGGTTTGATGCGATAAAGCATTCAATTACTTTAAAAAGTCCGATACGAGGACAACGGGGTTTCAATCATTCAATTTAAGTAATACATACGATTGCGGCAATACCGACTTTAATGCATGACATTAAAGTGACGGATGCATGCAGAAAGTAATTTGCACATGCTAATGACAGTGTGAATTGCAAAGGAGCCATGTGACAGTTTCAAAATTACTGTGGCTACTTGAAAAATTACCTTTGATAAATCCCTTTTTAAAATAGTTGCTGCTTTGATTTAAAAGTCCTTCTCACCTTGTAAGTTAACAAGCTGGGTCCATTTATAAATAGACTTGGTCAGCGAGTTTGCGGACCATATTTAAGTGACAATGTCGCTATCTTTTTGCAGGCCTTACCCGCTACCAGAATTAAAGCACAAATCAAGAACTTAAAAAATGAAAACGTAGGTATAGGTACCTATATTTAAAATTTTGCTATTAGAGGACTTCGAAGACCATGCGTTACAGTAAAAATGTTACCACTTCTGAAGGTTCTAAAGACTATCTCAGAACATTTAAATGCTAAATCCTCACCAATCACATCCCATTCAAAGCCGATTAGATCCGCGACACATGGATACAATAGAGAAGTGACGGAGCTCAATATAGATAGGAACCAGCACAAAGTAGAAATTTAACCGCAATACCCGATTCTATTTCGCACGTGCTTTGCACGACCTCTAAGGTCATCGCGTGTTAACCCCCAAGGTCGATTACATGTCAACGCCACCATCATATCCGATTCTCCGTATATCGAGTAATCGATACTCGCAGTCGAATCGACTACAAATAACTTACGATTTCTAATTCCGTATCGGCTGTCCGGTCTTCAGAAGGTCATCGTAGGCGTTACTTCTCAGATATCAAAATTCAAATATGAATAGGCTCTTTACAATGTTAGAGAAAGTGTATATTATAATCAGAGATTACATAACGCTGAATATTTTTAATACCAAATCGACAACAGCCACTTGATTTTATCTAAAAATAAAAATTTATGCCTTCGAGGTTGGAAGTCGACGTACGCCGATTATAAAATATCTATGCTGTCAAACTAATCACATATTTAATGATGTACCCGCAATAAACACCTAATCATCTACTGGACATCGTGTATAGTAAAGCGCTTACGATAAAATTCGAAAAATGTTTAGATAATCTATTAAATTATCTACGAAAGGACGCCAATACAAATTCTCAGGGCCGCATACTCTATGATTTCTGTACGGAAGACGTCTTAATCTTTAATTTATTTACATCGCAGTGCAACTAAGAATATGTACAGTATTTATACTTAACACAAAATTAACATAGATTAGATCTTCAGTGGGTGGGGAATATGAATAATCTATTGTTGGATGGTACAGACCTTACGAAGGCCGATAAAAGAAACTAAGTACCTATAAAATTTTAACCCGTGCGCGTTTAAATGCGGAAATAATTAGGTAGGACTTTTACACAATGGAAACAGTTAAGCATAAGCCACCAAAGTAAGATAAAAAACTGAATGTGAATATCGAATTAAAGTCTTAAGTGGTTTTAATTAAATAATCAAAGTACCATAGCTCGCGTAGTACGTGATCCGGTCGCAGCAGTATTGCACGATGGTGACGTAGAGCCTATTGTAGCTTTATTTTAATAGCCGACCTTATTGTTATCAACAATAAGGTTGAAAAGGTTTGTTGATACAAATGGCTTAAGACAGTGATGCTAAAAGCTCGATTGTGATGCGACACGCGAGACTAGAGCTGAGGTTCAACAAACGCATCACATTGTAATTCTGCGTACGCGCAGGAGCCGTGCGAAGTCATGTGAACAAACGTTGGTTTTCGATACGAGACTCGTTACGAGTTAAGAGTTGCTAGAGTCAATAAAAAACTCGACTTAGAGAAAATTTTCTAATGTTTAATTAGCCTGGCGCTGCCGTAATAGGGATGGCGTTATGCCGTTATTTTCCGAGATAAGAATGCAACAACGGCACATAGATCCAGGAAGAAAAAGGGGTTAATTATTACTTTTCATATCTTGATTGTTTATTTTAAATTGTTCAATTGAAGTCATTATTGAGTTGGAAATTGAATCAAACAAACCAGATTGCGCTTGGATGCAGGCTCTAAACAACCACCAACCTTACCTCGATGTGATTCTTCGATGCCAAAGATCACGGTTCACATAAAAGATGTACCCAGAGCTTTGCTAAGTCTTGATGTGAACAAGTCCAGTGTTCCAGATGGTATTCCCGTTATGGTGTTAAAACACTGTGCACCTGCGTTGTCTCCGGTACTGACACGCTTGTATCGCCTCTCTTTTCAACTGGAGTAATGCCTAAATCCTGGAAGCTAGCTAATGTGCAACCAATTCCCAAAGCGAAATCGTGCCGACCCCTGTAATTATAGACCAATCGCCATCACCGCCATAATTTATAAAGTTATGGAAAGGGTTCGCAAAAAAAAACTGCTGGCGTATCTAGAGCATAAAAACCTCTTGAGCGACCATCAATACGGTTTTCGTAAAGCTCGATCCACCGGGGACCTGCTCGTATATCGCCACGAATTGATGGGACGAGGGCATTGAGAGCATCAGCGGTGTCACTGGACATCTCAAAGGCCTTTGACAGGGTTTGGCACGCTAGTTTGCTGAGCAAGCTTCCAACTTACAGCATCTTTACAGGATTTTGCAACTGGTTCTTCGATTTTCTGAGCGGTCTATCAGCGTGTCAGCGTGGTCGTCGGTGGCAGCTCTTCAGACCCAACGGCTATTAATGCCGGAGTTAATCAGGGGTCCGTTCTCTCTGCGACTCTTTTCCTACTGCACTTCAATGACCTTCTTCGGCCAGGCAACGTTGGGTACGCAGACGACAGTACAGTCACAGAGAGACACTTGTCCTGTCCATTGCAAGCCATGACAGGGCTGTCATTCAATCTTTAAGAGAAGCCATGGTGGAGCTGACAAATCCGACCTCAAGTGTTGTCTCTCAATGGGGCGACGATAATTTGGTCCAATTCAACGCTGCCAAAACACAAGCGTGTCTCTTCTCGGCAAAAAAGAGTCCTTTCACCCTGACTCCTCTTTCCAGGGCTCATTTGTAGACATCACCGACCACCTCGAATTTCTTGGCATGGAGTTGACTTCCAACCTGAACTTCGGCGCTACCATCGAGACGAAGGCACAAATTGCAGCGAAAAAGCTGGGCATTCTGAACTGTGTCAAACGATACTTCACGCCTGGGCAGCTTGTTACTCTTTACAAAGCTCAAGTCCGGTCGTGCATGCAGTATTGTAGCCACCTCTGGGATGGCTCAGCCAAATACCAACTCGCTACTCTCGACTCCGTAGAACGCAGAGCCAGGCGACTTATCGGCGACCACGAGCTGGTTAAAAACCTACATAGTTTGAGTCACCGCCTTAAGGTCGCTTGTCTGTCGGTTTTCTATAGACTTTACTGACTTTAGGGAGTGTGCATCTGAGCTGCATAATCTCATTCCGCCTTCTCCTTTTTTCCATCCATCCATACTTGGTTGCCATTCCAAATTTACGCACAGAGCGATCTTTTATCCAATCCCTATATCCACCATTACAGTTAAGAGAATTTTTGGAGAAATTTTCGGTCCGGCTTACCTTTTTTTATGAACGACGGGATGACTCTTAGCCTTCATCATACCTGATGTTAAGTATTGATAAGGCTGAGAGATGGAAGTGAGCCTCTACCGGATTCCTCAGCCACTGAGGAACTGGCTATTTTATCTCGAACTGCCGGAACACAACAATGCTGAAAACATTGTTGTTCGCTATATTTTGACCCCTCGCTACTGCGAAATACGGTTCTGGCGTACCACATCACTACACAGCAAACACGTTGCCAGTTCGCAGTATGACAAAATTGGGATTTATTGAGGCCCCCGTGATAATTGAATTTAAATTGACGGTTATTACCGACTTACATTTTGAATTATATCCGCCATTCATCATTGGCATCGTGAAAATAAATCCCAAAAGAATTATAATATGGCAATGACATAGGATGATAGAAGAACTAAGGAACTGACATCGCTCGAAGGATTGCTTAGCTGAAGTGGCAGTGGGCGGGACACATAGCGAGAAGAACCGATGGCCGTTGGGGCGGAAAGGTTCTGGAATAGCGACCCCGCACAGGACGACGCTCCGTGGAGGCCCCCGACAAGGTGGACCGACGATCGGGCGAAGGTCGCGGGAAGCCGCTGGATGCGGACTGCGCAGGACCGATCGTTGTGGAGATCCTTGGGGGAGGCCTATACCCAGCAGTTGGTGTCATGTGGCTGAGACGACGAATGATATAGGATGACAATATGCAGAGAGTGGTTTTTGATGTCTGCAACTTAAAATAAATCAATTTCGTTTTTTTAACCGACTTCAAAAAAGAAGGAAGTTATCAATTCGTCGCGTTTAATTTTTTTATGTACGAGTATGTTCAACGATTACTCGAGAACGCCAGAACCGATCGAAATGATTCAAACGTTATAACATCGGGGTTGATTACACGTTGGTCCCATTTTTTTAAATTTTGAAATCAGTCCAGTAGTTTTTAAGAAAATCTTGAAAAACTATCGTTTTTTCAGACAAGCGGTTTGTTTTCATTTACACATGATGAGATTTATTTGCAATAATTCCGTAATTCGTCGTTGTGCTTAATATGTTAACTTAGAATATTACTTATGTAAAAATTATGTAGGTTAAAAAGGTAATTTCAACAAAAAAAAACCCGTTATATTTTTTGTGATTAAGCCATTACTGATGCAATTATTATTAATTGACGACCTGTTTGGCGCAGGGGTACTAACGCCGCCTTCTGCGCCAGGCCAGAGGTCCCGGGTTCGATCCCCGGACAAGACAAATATTTGTGTGTATGAACATGTCTATTTGTCTTGGTCTGGGTGTTTAATAGTAGTAATAGTAGTAGTTTAATAGTAGATTTACAAAAAAAAGTATTTAGTATGTTTATCCGTTATCTAGTATCCATAACACAAGTTCTTCATGATACTTAATGTGGGCTATCAATTGGTGTGATTGTCCTAGATTTTTCCTAGTTGCCAATAAAATTGCTTTCAGATTAACGTAGGTGTAATAATACAAGTCACTACCACTACTGTATTTTTATAAACCAGTGATGGATGAACACAGAATATCAATGAAAGCTACCATGATACATGAATTACACAATTAGATCGATATCGAACGCGTAAACACTTGACCCAACCACTAAACCACAGACGCCATAAAATTACATTTATTTCGTAAAAACTTTACAGAAAGAACGGGACCAGCTCCACACTTGATATATATAATTAAATCAGCCTGTCCGTCGGTTTGCGTGAGGATAAATATTTTTTCCAAGAAATCTGTAAGAAAATATTAGCGGTTAGCTCCGAGACAATTACCCCAGGAGATTAAGCGTTTTAGTAAAATTACATGAGTATTTTAAAAAGCTACTTACAAATGTAAGTGCATGTGCATTAAAAGTACCTTGAAATGTATATGATGTATTGGTCCATTATGTATAACACGGATCATTTACAATTTTAAGAATACGTAGTTATAAAAAGTATATTTTCTAAGTAAGTAGGTACTACAATTTATTCATATAAAAGCTTATTAGATAAGGCACTCAAGAAAAGCTTTAAAAGACTAAACCTGTGTGTAAAAAAATCATAGATTGGCAAACAGGTTCACTGACAAAACGATGGTCGGCCGAAGTAAGGACAACATGTTTCCTGGATGATACCAACTTGGAGTCCAGGCGCGGTGCTGTTCCCTAAACTATGGCGCATTTGTGCTCTACGTTTTCGTACAGCTGCACACGGGAGGACCTGATGAAGGCTACTGATTCTGCAGTCCTCGTAGCTAATTTTGGGCCGATACAATACAAGGTAAGACACGAAAAGAATAAAAAAACTAAGTTTATATTTCAACATGTAAAGAATGCCACTATGTTTGTGTATTTCTTTTCGTCAGGTTTCGTCAAAGCAAATGCCTCGTTATAATGAGCTGCGCGGGCGCAGTAATTTGGTAAAATTTCGCGAATTCCTCCACAGATGTAATGAAACGAGCGTCATTACGCTAACGGAGCTAATCGCCGGCGGACATGCGATGTGGTCGCTCTTTTTTTATTGGACAATTGTAAATTATAGTAGTTTGTTTTGTTACTAACATTGGTGGTTACAATATTAATTTTATACTGACCGAAAATAATAAATGGTACGTACAAGGGCGTTTTAAGCGATTTTCCTAAATTTATTTTTATCTCACTTGGCTGTTTTATGCCCGCATTCACAAACATACTTGTCTATGAATGCCATTACTGTGCGAAAGATATAAAGCATTATGGTAAGCTTGGATTTCCTTGATTACTGATATTTTGATTACTATTAATTTGAATTTACGAAATCAGAGCATTCGATCAAATTCGGTTTAATGCCGCTGTCGCTTTGTCGCTGCCAAAGTTTAACTTAACGATGCAAGCGATAATTTTAATATTGACAGAAATAAATTTTCTCACAGTCGCTCTTTGTGGCGCTCTAAGAACTTCTAATGGCTGATGATGAAAACAAATATTGCGTATTATTTTGGTCCATTTTGAATCATACGTGCGATTACTGCAAATCAAAATGAACTCCTCGACGTATTTTAATATCTAGCAGCGCCATCTCGCAGCATATTAGGAACTACTACGTACCCAACTGCAACAGTATTTTCATGATTTCCTGACAAATACTAAACCGATTTCAAAATTTCAAAAAATGGGACCAACTTCAGAACAAATCTGATGTTATACCGTTTGAATCATTGGAATCGGTCAAGCCGTCCTCGAGTAATCGGTGAATATACATAAAAAACGAAACGAATTGAAAAGAGCTGCTTATTATTGTTATTGGCAAATCCGGCTGTCAGGGTTTATATGAAAGATTGCAGCCACTTTAGTCTTAAAACAACCTCAATAAATAAATAAATATTTGCATACAATCACACCAATTATCTAGCCCAAGTTAAGTTTCATGAAGAACTTGTGATAAGGATACTAGATAACGGATAAACATACTTATATACTTTTTTTTTGTAACTACATACTTAATATACATATTAAACACCCAGACCAAGACAAATAGACATGTTCATGCACACAAATATTTGTCTTGTCCGGGGATCGAACCCGGGACCTCTGGCGCAGAAGGCGGGGTTAGTACCCCTGCGCCAAGCAGGTCGTCAAATAAAGAGATATGCGTTTCTCCGAGTAAAGACAGATAACGTCATTAGTGCATAAATTGGCATAATTTCACTAATTGGACCATTCTCGCGGGTAATTCGACACGCTACAGTTAAGATTAAACTTTTTCTAAAAGCGTGGACTTTGAAGCAAATTAAAATAAAGTTTGAAGAAAGATGATTACTAAAATCAACCATCAAAGAAGAGCTCGGTGGCTGGCGCAGTACTTAGCCATTGTTGTGGTTAAGCAACTTCCGCATTGATCGCAGGATGGGTGACAAAATATTGAATATTTCGAACTCCCTCCGTTCGAAAAATTTCGGTAAAAGTATAATGAAAGGCTTTATAAGGCACTAGCTTTCGCCTGCGGTTTCACCTGCGTGGTTCCCGTTTCCGTGGGAATATCGGGATAAAAATTAGCCTATGTTACTTTGCGTTTTTAGGGTTTCGTAGCCTAATGGCAAAAACGAAACCCTTATAGATTCGTCATGTCCGATGTATGTCACAGCCACTTTATTCCAAAACTATGAGGATTACACAGTTGAAACATGGTAAGATGTATTCTGTAAACCGCTTTACGGTTTATAGACTAAAATAAATAAACGTATATCTATTTTTGTACCAGCGGTGGTGGCGCCATTTAGTTCCAGTTTTCCACCCCATTGCTGGTTCGCAACGCCCGTCTCCTCGCATTCGCAATGTCGATACACGTCATTAGAATTTCTACCTTGTTCGAAATAGGCTTCTAACAAATATGTCCGCTAACCCATTCCGACCTTTCGTCCTCAGATGACTTGCACCACGACCATAAAGGCCTATTGAGGAAACAGTTGATAAATAGGATAGGGTAAATGCATTTGATGCGAGCACTGCAGGCCCAGTGGAGGCTGCGCGGCTATTAAGTCCATTACAGTAGAATCGAGTCGAAACGCATTTCTTCCTCGGCAAATCGCAACTTTTATCAATAGATTTAACTAGGTAGGTTGAAATTTACGAGTATGTACTGGCAAAGAATACATCTTCTTCGTCTTATGGTGGCACTCCATTACTGAAGGTTTGCCGTCAGGGTGCTGAATTTGCCCTTGTTCCTCGCCATTGGGAACAGTTCTTCCGCGCTGGTGATTCAAAGAATACTAACTATTACTAACTATGGGTGATGAGCGAGGTCGATTCGATGGCTGGATTCAGCAGGTGACACAGGTTAGGTGAACAGCAGGTTATGACAGGTTGTCAATGTCACTGTGTGAAAATAATGCTGAATTAAAATGTAGCTATAATGATATTATTGAATTTGTGTGCGTGAATGGAATCAATATTTACTGAACTGGAACTGGAAATTACTCTACTGACTTTAGCAGCCAGCGTAGCATGCGCACCGTGATTTCTTGTTGACACTTACCCTCGATGTCTGTTCCGCTCATATACAGTGCGACAAGGCTTATAACGAACGTGGCAAAAGAAGGAACTAACACGGAACTTCATTTTTGTGCAGGTGTGCAGCGCCTCCACCCACCCTAATTATAAGCCTAAATATATGGTATTTAATGAACGTGGCGAAAAAACTACCACCACAGAATACTTAATGCTAACACCGCCATCTTGTGTTTACGTAAATTTTGACAGTTACTGCGCCTCCAACCACGTTCATTATAAACCCTGTCGGACTGTAAATACGGTGTGAGTGGGTCAGACACTGCGCTTACGCGATAAAAGCGACGAGAGTTTTGTGGAGATGCGCATGCAACGCTTGCTGGCGACTTTTTGGGATTCGATTCGGCTCGGCTCTACGCGCGTGGTGGATGGAGGCTGCGCGGCTATTAGTCAGCGCGCATGCGCACGCACGTCCCGGCCCGGAAGTACTCTGAATGAGGCATAAATCAAAGCCTGCGCGCACAACCGTAACGGTGCACCGTATTAACACTACGCACGCCTCCGGGTTCGCTTGGATTAATCGAACTTTGATTATGTTTGTGTTTTCATTGTTTTCTTGTGGTAATGCTTGATTTATATTACAATGTACTCGTGTTGTTGTCTGTATGTTCCATTATTTTCTCATATTAAACAAAGTTGAGGATGAGATTTTCGTTGCTCTTTAAATTTTTTTAAGTAATTAACTATTTAGGTGATTTTAATTCCTATACGAATAAGTACACAAAATGTACTAAAACCCATTTAATAAAGCAGGTAGGAATATTATTAGAATCGATCATTTCTGCTCAATTCGATAGTTATTAAAATATTGCAAATGATCTCTTCTCCTTCGTCTTTCATACCTTTCATGGAATAGATTTAGTCTATCAGGAAGTTTATAATGCTTCTATAGAACCAATAAACGGTACTGAAGACGTCAACTTTTGTTAAACTACTATATTAATGCGACTAGTATCTACACTTTAAAGGCGTTAAGTATGTCGGCAAACATAATTTATTGTCCCGAATCACCGACTGAGTCTTTAGAAAAGCTATGATAGATGTTTCTAGGAAACAAGGTCTGTAAATAAGTATTCGATAGGAAAAGCTTTCAAAAGCTTTGATCAAAACACCAATATGACTTTGAAACAAATTGATTCGTGTCGGCCATATTTTAAAGAATTTAAACTGCTAACATTGCCTCGTTTGTACATTTTCGACATTTGTTTATTTGTGAATCAAAATTATTATTTTTTAACTAAGAAGTCAAGTAGGTATCTAGCCGAAATCTTCGCTTAATGTATAAAAATAAACTAAATAATCCAGCATCAAAACTATCACTTGTATCTAATAATACCTTTATGATGTGTATTAAATCTTTGTAGTGTCAGCTTAGAATATAGCACTACCCCCTCTCATCCCGTGGGTGTCGTAAAAGGCGACTTAGGGACTCGGAGTGGCAATTATGGCAAACCCCCCTCCCCTCTTTTGGGGGAGGCCTATACCCAGCAGTGGGTGTTATGTGGCTGAGACGACGTGTATTAAAGTTTATAATAAATTGCCAGAAGGTTTAAGATTTAGAAATTTACTCATTTTAAGTCATCAGTAAGAAAATGGCTTCTGAATAAATGTTTTTATAGTGTTCAGGAATATTTAAATTATAAGTAGCCTAGTTATTCGTTAGATGTAGTTGTTCTTTGAAAATGTATTTTTAAAATTGACTTGTGAAGCCTTTGCATTTGTATTTTGTGTATATATATCTGTAAAGGTAGGATTTAGTGAAACTTTTATGATAGACATTTCTATCTGTTTATGTGACCTTAAATCTATACACAATAAAGAACTTACTTACTTACCAATCCTACTAATATTATTATTGAGAAAGTATGTCAGTTTGTTTATTACTCTTTCACAAACTACGGAACCGATTTGAATAAAATTTGGCACACATATATAAGAGTGCCTGGATTAAAACAAAGAATACTTTTTATCCCAATATTTCCACGGGAGAGGGAACCACGCGGGTGAAACCGCGAGCGGCTGCTAGTACAAGATAATCGGTGTATCTTGTACTGGTACTACTTGTACTATTAAGTATTCTGTGCTGGTACACAAAACAGCGGCTATAGAAATAAACTCATACGTAATGACTTTTACATATTCGTACTAATACTGAATGAGGTGATGATGATGATGATAATACATATAAATAATAATCATCATCATCATCAGCCTGTGGACGTCTACTGCTGGACATAGGCCTCTCCTAGCTCACGCCTATTGTGGCGTTCATAGGAGGCTATTAGCCTACTGCTACCACGCTGGCCAGACGGGTTGGTTTGTTTCAAGTTTTCCTTCTCTCGCGCAGGTGTTCAATGCGTCCAGCTTCTTAGTCGACTCTTACGACATCCCAGGCATGTAAGGGAGTGGTGACAATTGTATTCTTAGGCCGTCACCACACGGCAAATAAAATAATAATAATAAATAATAATAATAAATAATAATAATAATAAATAAATAAATAAATATTTCTTACACTCACACCAATTAGGGTAACGGATATAAATACGTATAATTATACACATATAAGTATTTATGTGTAGAAATATATATAAACGTCCACGACTCAGGTACAAATGCTCGTATTCATCATACTAACATTTGCCCGTACCGGTAGTCGAACCCAGGACCTCAGAGTAGGCGACACTTTGAAACCGGCATACGTACCACTCTACCACGGAGGTCGTCAAACATATATACCTAACGTATAGGTACAGGACAAGGAGAATATAGTCAATGTCAAAGTCAAAGTCAAAGATTTTTATTCAAATAGACTTATAGATAAGTACTTTCGACTTTGTTACTCACTATATAAAGCTAGTTCTGTGGGAAGCGTATACAAGACCTCATAGGTCATGTGGTCATGCATGGACGAGCAGTCCGACACTTGATTAACCCTTTGGACAAAATAATTCATCCTAACACCAATAACAAACAGGCAACACACACGTAATATACCTAATTGCAAATGGGCTACAATTTTGTAACCACCATGTTTGTACATAACACTTTTCTATGCCACAGCTAATTATACGGACCTTTTACAGAAAAAGGGAAATGAAATCTGACAGGTTATGGAAATTATTTTTTTGTACCCGACCACTGGGTGGTAAATTTCCCCCCTTTTAAGATTTTCCCAACTGGTTCCGATCCGGTCCGACCGACATGGGCATGTGAAAATGAGATATAAATGCGTGCGCAATCTATCGTGACATGTTGACTCTTAGTTTCTAATGACGTTCTGAGATTATTTATAAAGTAATCACTTTAGATATCATCATAACAAGAATATTTTAAGCATTGTTGTGTTCCGGCAGTTTGAGATAAGATAGCCAGTTCATCAGTGGCTGGGAATTCCGGGAGAGGCTCGCTTCCATCTTCAGCCTTATCATACTTAACATCAGGTATGATGACGGCTAAGAGTCTCCCCGTCATTCATAAAAAAATTAAAAATAAATACTTGCTAAGGTGAATTACTGTGAGAGCTAACAACATTCTTATATAAACATTAACTTGAATTATTTTAAATCAAAATAAAGTACTTTTGGTTCTGTTCCAGTGGTCGTGACAGAAAACACACGACGCGACGCGCTGAACTGAGCTGACAATTAGTCAATAAAAAAAATAAGCCTTTTGGCGTCGGTGCCAGCCAGTCAAGGCGGAAAAGAAAAATAATAAATACCTAGTACTTACCTATTTATGAGCGTGATGTAGAATTTAAAGAATGCGCCATCATCGATGCCTCGGCTGGCTGGCTTTTGAAGTATTTTTTTTTTATTCCTAATTTTAAAATAGATTTCCACGGTAGCGGATAAAACGTATTTTTTTCAAAACAAACATACAAATACTCTAACTTTATAAGTTGCGAAATAAAAATACTTTTATGATAAAAAACCGACTTGAAAAAGTAAATGCCAAGGCATGAACAATTAGAAGTTAATTTTATTTTCTATAAAAAGTTTTATTACCTCTCGGCGCCGAGTTATAATTTTAAGAGACACAATAGATAATTTATTGTTCCCTGGACACTGTCTAGCAATAGCAAGTGATGAATTTTTGACGGCCATATATGCAAAAAAAGAAAGGACAATGTTCCGCGCCCATACATTGTTAGCATAAGAACCAACACTTTGGCATACCTACATGATATTTCTTAGCATATTTTTGCGATAGATATCAGTATCTAGATTGTAACTGACAGACAGACTCAGTAATCAAACTTACACGTAAATCACTACGGATATTTCGGTATTGTAGTGCCCTTTCAAGCGATAAAAATTAAATTCTTTATACAGGTTGGAAAAAATCCATGGGCCTTAGAGTGAACTACCTGAAATCAATTTAAGATTTGACGCATATACAGGATATGCGTCAAATCTTAAATCGTAATAAATATGATAAGTTTTAAATATTGGAAAAACTCAACTCGGCCACAAGTGATTTTCAGATGGGACTCGAACCCATGCAAAATAACGTGAGGCCATTAGTACGTAAATATAATAAAGAGAAATCAACAGCCGTATATTAAGAAGCTTCTGTTATTTGATAAGATCACACAAACGTCAGCTATAAGCTACTAATTAGAAGGCATAAGGACAATCAGGTTTGCTTAGAAAATTTGATTGATTGACCTCTTGGAGAAATGCATGCAGCAGCGAATGAAAGTTAACATATAGCGATTGGCATTGGCAGACAACAATAAATACCTTTGGGAAAAGTGTATTTATCAAGTACTAGCGGATCCTCGCGGTTTTACCCGCGTGGTGCCCGTTCCCGTAGGAATATCAGGATAAAATATAGCCTATGTCACTCGGGAGAAATGTAGCTTTCTAATGGTCTAATAGTTTTCTAAATCGGGCCAGTAGTTCCTGAGATTAGCGCGTTCAAACAAACAAACTCTTCGGCTTTATAATATTAGTATAGATGTGGATGGGAATAATACAATTTTAAGGTCTCTTCTGTATCTAAGACCTACAATTTTTTTTCTCGACGTGCATTCTTATTTCCGGCTACATTACTCTACTTTTAAACTTGAGTTTATGACAATATGCTTTACCTGCTTACCATTTTTAAATTAAATTAAAATATGGCGTTACTTATCTTAATCAAATGTTTTTACCAATTAATGGTGTAGTGGTTGTATCTATGGAAAAGGGTACAATCAACCCTGTCTCACACACACAGGAGGGCAACACTAGTAGCTGCCATTGTCAACGATAGATTGACAGATGACATATAGCTAGGCGGGAGTTCTGGTGGAGCGCGGGGAGGTTTCGGCTTCAGGATCCCTGGTGTGTTGATACGTGTGTCTGTCTTGGTGTGAGGGTGAGCCAGTGGAAACTTCTGTAGAATTGCAAAACCTACAAATGGTATCATAAAGTATGATAGAGATGTATTATAGAGCGTAGAAAACCGTTCGGTATTGTAATATTTTAATTTGATTTGTCACAAGTTGAAGTTATTTCTCAATAACTTTTAATTAAGTAGGTATAAGTAGGTACTTTTACTTACATCAATAAGGAGTTCGTCAAGACTTCCAGAGCATATAAAGATGTTGTTTGAGCGCACCTATAACGACTTTATAACGCTCACAACAAAAGCCTTTTTCGTAGAACAATCTAACCCTGATATGCCGTCTACAGTACCTTGTTTTATCTCCACTTAGCGTTTTTTTTTCATTAAAATCGGGGCAATCTCGATAAAAGCCAAACTAGTACTTTTACTTTTTCCCAAGAAACGTAAGAATCAATTAGATACACTGCCATCGAAAATAGTTGAAAAAGGAAATAAAGTGGTCGGGTCGGTTCCACTTTTACCAGCGCGGTCGCAATCCGAATCGCTAGATTTTAACACTTATACTTTTTGAAACCTACTAAAAACGATGATTGGCGAAATATAACCGACAGTCACACAATCTATGAGCACTGTCAGGGCTGTCAAATGACAGGTACAGAATATAGACACGTGCTGAATATTTGATATTTGACCTGATCGCTTAGTATTCGGTTGAACTTAATACAGAAAGAAAAAAGAAAGCTTGGACTTCGATTTCTTAAATATAAAAAGGTCATTACATTAACTATTATCCCCTTGGTCATACATAAAGTCTAGTTATCTGGGAACACAGCAGAGCTAAGCTGCTAACTCAATACATAACTTCACAAAATCTACACCAAAGTCAAAATATCGTTGCGCCACTACAAGAACTATTGAGTAGCGGAAAAATAATGAACACTGAATACTTTTATAACTTTTTAATTTAGCATTGTACAATGCTATTTCTATATGCGGCGACATGAGACAGGTTGCTTTTTTCTAGTATATTTTCTAGTTTAATATTTATCACATATAGAAATAGCATTGTAAAATGTAATAAAGTTATAATTCGATGGCTGTTTCATCTTAATCGATAGTCAAACATTTGTAAAATGTTTCATTCGAATGCGAGGATAATAATTCTCTCATTGATGAAACGACGGTGGCCAACACCGTAGAAAAGTGAAATAATATACTAGAAATAATAATAATATAATAATTTGTTAGTGCATTTGGCCGAATTCCCAAAGATGCGGGTTCGTATCCCGTTAGTGCGACATGAGACATGTTGTTTTTTTTCTAGTATATTTTCTTGTTTAATATTTATCACATACTGAATATTTTCTTTAACTTACGCCCGTGTGAATGTGGCGAGATCAAATCATATTTTAAGAGAGAGTTTGTGTAGTTAGGGCTTGTAGAGTTTGGGCGTGTAGAATTAGAAGCTTGGCTCTACTTGAGATCTGACAACTTTTTCATAGTAAGCGAGTAATAATTTTAATATCCTTTCGAAACGGGTAAATCTTGATCTGTTTAACAGTAGCGAGGCGTCGATTAGGCGTATTGTAAGCCGCTTATTTTTCGGTGATAGCTGCTAAATTCAATGTGTCACTTAGGAAATGAGTCATATTTTTAAGTTATGTGTAGGTACGTGTATATTTAATAGTTAGACTAGGCTAGTTTAATTTTTTTTATGTATCTTATTTGTGAAGACCTGATGGCTTTATGTTTATATTTAAGTATTTTAATGTATTAGGTTAAGCAGTTGGTTTTCAAGTAAATAAAAAAATAAATAAATAAATAGTGCAAGCTACATACATGTTAAAAATCCCATACCGAAGCCGTAATAGGTATATGCATAGGGAACATCGAACTAAATAAGAGTATGTAAAAATAATGCTGGGAAACGACTCTTATTTTTGATAAAAAAAAATGGGTGTTATGATAATTTTTAAATAGAAAAGTATAGGAAAAAATCAACTCGGCCACAAGTAAATTCTCAGATGGGACTCGAACACGCGATCTTTGGAAATCCACCTTTGGATAATTATAATTTCATAAGCATCCTGCTTGAAATAGACACAAAGTTAAAATGTACAGTTAGTATAAAACGCTTCAAAGAACGGTGCGATATTTTGTCGAAAGCGAAACCAAAGCTATTACACCATTATATATTATTAGTTTCTCATAATGTGATCGAGAGCTTCCTCTTACGAGTAGTTATAGTAATTTGCAATAACTTTCGTGGAAATTGTATGTTGGGATTTAAAAAAATATTTACTTACACAGATATCTTTTGAGATGCTTTACCGTTGATCTTAAGTCTTATTACATACCTGTAACAAAGATATAGGTAGATTTAATAAAAACATAATATTAATAAGCTTAAATCATAGTTGACAAAGGACCCCCAAGGGGGCTCAAATGGGGGTTCTGGGGGGTTCAAGTGGAAGTTACGGCTGACAACAATGAAGATAGAGGAAAAGCTCCAATAATTAAGTAACCTTTAAAGACCGCTTAAGATATTATATATGACTGATGATAAGATATCTAACACCCATATTCTAAGTCGTTTCTCCAAAACTTACTCGCCCTCTAAGTCATAACTCCGTAAGGACCAGGAGGAGCCAAAGAGTACGTAGCCACTCCGTGTTAGGCCTAGCGCACACTACCATTTTTACCCACGAAGAATGAACGACTAGAATATGGGGGTTAGCATTAATTGTAAAACAAATTCCTTACTACAAACAAAAAAAAATGAATTGTAATACCTACTACAAAATTTATAATAAGTATAACAAGTATAATACAATAACAATACAATAAGTACTTACAAGGTTTGAATCTCTGATTTTTTTCAAAGTAAACAATAAGATTCTGACAGAGGCATTAATAAGTATGTAATAAATAAAAACTTATAATGATTAAAAAAGTCACCGCCAAAAGATAAGTTCTGCCCCCCTAGCATGAACACCGCTATATCACGCGATATGATATAGCGCATCATGCTGTCTTGCTCACTCCGCTACGATGTGAGTGGGACAGCGGCACGTTATCGAGTTATCAAGTCGATAAAAGCCGTTCATGCTAGCTAGGCTGGATAGCTTATAGGATGACAGATCATTTTACAGTCGTAATCTGCAAAATATGTCAAATTATCTTCCAAGTAAGCTATCTAGAACTTATCAGACGGTTGTGATACCGGCCCTAGTCTAATAAAAAAAATCCTGCTTTAAAGATCTATAAGTAAGTATCTTATAAGTACCAGCTCCATATATTCCTGATCCAATCTCATCGATCTTTTCATTACTGGAAGTAGTAAGTACTGAGTGAAAGATCAATTAAGTCGGTAAGCGGGCTCCAATAAATTACGTGCTTGGTTATAAATAAGTGTCGTGTTGACAAATACGCGACTTTCACTGCGCAAGCGCATGTAGGGCCACCATGCAATAGATAACGAAATAGCGATTTAACTATGGATTTTTATTATGGCCAAGTTAAAGTTTGTATTTAAATCTATTAAGCTGACATTTTCGTCTACACAAAGGCTCATTAGTATTTTTAAACTTTGAATCTTGATCACTGGCGAAGGCTTTCCACTGGCGAAGTGGAAACAAAGATTTTATATGTGCGTCCGTCTTCGCTGGAGACGCTACGTCTTTTTTTGGAATACATAGGTCAACACTTGACCTCTATCTCACCTGATGGTAGGCGATGCTGCGATCTAGATCAGTAGCTAATGAAAACTAGAAGATATTTTGATTCACTTGTTATTTTGACTTGAAGAAAAAATAAGACTCAGGACTATTAAGGCGCTACTCGGAAAAAGTATGGACTTTTTGATATTAAACTATAGCACGGTTACAGTTGTTACAAATCTGGTAATAACACATATATTTCTTCATACCTTTATCTAGATTCGTATAGTTTCAAAACACGATTTTATGATTTTGCCTTGACACTTTTTCTTTTCGAAAAGACCTCTAAAAAATAAGAAAATTCAAGATTATTCTTAAATGGGGTTACTTACACTATTGGAAATTGGTTTAATAAGTGGACACCAATAATATTTAGGATCGTATAGAAGCATTTTTTTTAAAACGCTGTAGTTTTTTAATACGAAGTGATTTTGTGTTTTTTTTTTGCCTAATCTGCAAAATCGGTTTCGCTCCCGTGCGCGTCGTTTTCTCATTGTTATCTCGCTTCAGCATATTTTTTTCGAGTATCGCCTTAAGTATATATTCTGTGCTCAGGCAAGGAGTTCCACTCTCTAAAATCGAAAAGCAAGCTCAAAACAATAATTAAAAACAACAACAGAGCCCACACTTGACATACGTTACCAAACTTCAAATGAAAGTAAAAGGCATTTTCGAAAAATACGTGTAGCGCGCATGAAAGTGCGCATATCCGGTGGCGTGCGCTGCGATTTGCGCGCACGCACGACCGGCGCCGAATAGAATAGCAATATTATAGTCGTGCATGTACTCGGCCGAAATCTGTGACGTAACGAACACATCATGATGATAACGAACCGCATTCCTGCTTCCAATACGTTATGGCGAAGGCGAATGCGCAGGGCTGCCGAACGATCCTATGAACGAAATAATGAAAATATTTTTATTCATTTTAAAACTTTATTAACACGTTCGCGTTGCATTATAAATATTGAAAATTGAAACGGGTATTAAACGCGTAGAATCGTGATAAGTATTTCACCAAGTTTGACGTTTCGGCCAAGTTACATCGGCCGTGGTCACGGGCTGACGTTTAATACCCGTTTCAATTTTCAATATGTATTAACACTAATAATATTAATTTCAGTAGCTTTCAAAAGAGTATTAACTAATTTAGAAAAGATTAGAAAATAAATATTGCCTACAAATCAAAGACTCCCACTTCATACTTCAGCCTATCGCAGTCCACTGCTTGAGTTAATATTATTAAATTCATAATTCCACTTTATTTATACGTCACGAAACTCTGTACATGTATAGAAAAAATACAGGTTGAGTAACCCTCTTCGCGTCGTGTTCCTGAGGGTCGATATTATTAATAAATAATTACCTAATACAGGTTTACCGGTCATACAGACTTAGAACAGCTTAGATCTAATTTAGTTCCCAAATCTAATTAAGTACGATTGTGAGTATCGTAAATATTAGTACTTATTGTCATTCTCAAATAAGTGTTTTTGAACACAAAAAATAAATGATAATAATAAATAATCAATTATTAATTAACAGCCGGCATCCCTGACTCACTCTCGCTTTCACCGGCGCGCGCGCAGCGTGGCGGGCGCGGGCGGGTATCGCGCATTTCATCGCGATAGATCGTCACAAAGCGGCCGCTTCCTCGCTAGTTGCCGTAAACAGTATTTAATATACTTGTCGCGGCGAGATAACTCGGTGAAACCGGGAAATCCGATAGACAACTGATTTTATAAGTACTTATCACGCTTGTCACTGTTTGAGAGCGACAAAACGACGTTTTGGCTTTCACAGTAATTTTCATTTGATCGTTATGATTTTAAAATCAAGAATGACTTAAAAATACCGGTTTTATGGCAACCAAAAATTATCCTAACACTCCAAACTTGAGCATGTCACGTCATCGAGGGATCACTAAGGGATTCGTTTGCTATTGCTTGAAGCTCTAAAATTTTAGAAATCGTCATCATCAAATCAAATCATCATGTTTCGGGATCTATTTCCTTTCAGGTCAATCTAGATAAAACTATCATAAGCTTTATGTAAGAGCAGCTATCAATAGCAATATCATAGTAACATTCATATGAAAGAATCTGTGTTATATAACACCACATGCGCTATTACGCTTAAAATTGATTTGAAAGTCATGGTACTGTAACGCGTAGGCGCTACTCATAATAAAAACGATCGATTTCTTGATACTGTTCTTATATATTTCGTTTTACAACTTATAACAGATTTTATAAATTATTTATCTGACAAGGCGACCGTCCATATCTACGCTCGACGGGCCTGTCTTTTCTAAATTTTATAAAAAGCAAAACCAGCCAGCAACGGGCGGTGTGCCGGCCTGCTTGTAGTGCGGAAACATATACGATCTCCACATTACCTATCCCAAAGGATGGATCCGATAGGATACTGGAGTAAATTAAGGAAATACATAACATGGTTTTAATACATCTGCCTATTTATTTATTCCGGTACATATTCATAGTGTCGGTGATGTTCACACAACTGTCATATGGTCCACTGTCAAGTGCGTGTTGCATAACCCCGTCGAAAGTCGAGGCGGTCAAACAGGCCATTACTCAATAGAGAAATTCAAACACATGATTAGCGCTTCACCCTTGATTTACAACGGGTTGACAGCAAACGTCAATAACAGCAGAACGATCGCGAGATACCGAATATTACGTGAACGGTGCGTTCGACCGCGCTAAATCGCATTTGTATAACAAAAACGGTAATTGAATTACACCAGTGCCGTAGGGTTGCCGTCAATCACGATTCGTCTAGAATGTTGGAAATAAAATAAATAAATAAATATTCGCATACAATCACACCAATTATCTAGTCCCACGTTAAGTTTCATGAAGAACTTGTGTTATGGATACTAGATAACGGATAAACATACTTATATACTTTTTTTTTTTTGTAAATACATACTTAATATACATACTAAACACCCAGACCAAGACAAATAGACATGTTCATGCACACAAATATTTGTCTTGTCCGGGGATCGAACCCGGGACCTCGCGGGGTTAGTACCTTTGCGCCAAACAGGTCGTCAAAGAAATGTTGATAAAAAATATATTTTACATTTTTAAACCTATATCGATTGCATTAGTTAAGCGGACGATAAAGACAGCCTGTCCAAATGAATTTTATCTGGATTAATAAAGACAAATTGTCTTTATAATAAGAGTATTAATTGCTACGTAACCCTAAAAAATCAGTCGCATAAATAAGAAGGTGCATTTGTTCCTGTGTTACAGAATCGTCGCAGCTCACGTCATAATCATAACCTAAACTTCACTGTTTTATTTATTTCACTGCAATTTTTTAAAATTAACGTTTTTAGTTACAATCTAATAAAAATCTGATTCGGTCACCCTACTAACTTCCGAAGTTGTGTAACACTAGGTGCGCTCAACATAATTATATTATAATCGCAATTACATCGCGGTTTGCTTATTCAACGACGAATACGGAAGTAGAAAAAGTTATCGCCAGATTAGATCACAGAGTTCTTAAGATAATCGATTTAATTAGATTACACTTTTACGCTTTCATGACGTTTTAGAACTAATTGAAAGCTTCGCTGATCAGGGGGCTAATTGTCTAATTCTAAAATTCAATTCGTCATTTGAAAAATATTTACTTACTTCAGACTGTCACTATTTGAGATTTGATAGGGATATTGTGATCGGGACGCGTTTTGAAAGGTATTGAATGAACGAAATTGAACTGTCTAAGCAAAGTGACACATGAAAATATCTTTTAAACGTATGGAGAAGTGTCAAATGAAGTGTCATTTAAAAACCTCATTCGTTCCGAAAGGGATTGCGACTATAAGTTACACAATTCCACAAATCACTATCACAATCACAATACGTTTGAAAGGGGTTGTTATAGATTTTAATTAAGACAATAAGACAATATTTGCACTATTTGCTAATAGTCAATTTGATAATAATGAAACAAATAAAACATTTGAAAAGTATGATCAGAATCAGACTAAAAGTGTCCGAAAAAACATAAAAGCCAGAAAGATTTCTTATGAATCTGAATCTGGGCCCGTACCGCGCAAGTGGCATCGGCATCGCAATCGGCTTCATTTGACAGATGGATGTGACATATTGTTCTTAGTCTTTGGTAAGTTTTCATTTGTGTCAAAAAGAAGCAGCAATGTATCCCATCCATCTGTCAAATGACGCGGTACCGCCCCTGAACAGTATTTATCCTTAGCAAGAAGCAATAATTTTGAACCAGAATTAGATGAAAGCAGTAACGTTTGCTTTATTACCTTACGCTGAAAACATTAATCTTCCATATCATTCTAGTAAAAGACATGAGGATATCAATCACATCATATTATTATTGAACGCCACACAAAAGACTAATAAAGACGCTTATAATATCAGTTGCGTTAAGAGACGCAGCGATGCAATAAGCGCATGGCATAAAACTTGTCATAGCGATTATTAGCGCGCAAGTGGGTCGCGCAAATGTCGCGCTATTCCTGTGCGCACAATGCGATCTCGAGTATGCGCACGCGACGCTGCTGCTGTACCAAGGATAAGTAGCTACTGAGTTGTAAAATGGCAACTGTTTTAGACAATATGATTTTAGTTTAATAATAGCACATTACAACAGCACAAAACACAATAAAAGCAATTACAGTAGCTTGATATCTGGCTGAAAGAGGCGCCCTTTCTTGGGAGTCACAATAGAAGATCCTGTAGGTCCAGTACCAGTGGAACGAATAGCAAGGTCCCCAATATGAATACTTTATCCCGTCAGAGCGACATGAGACAAGTTGCTTTTTTGTAGTATATTCTCTTGTTTAATATTTTTAGATGAATACTTCCTTCTATAGAAATGATATGAGTGGATTACGTACTAAAAGATCCACACATACTCGTAAAGCAGGCATTTTAAGCTGTTCTCTGCACAAAAATCTTGTATCAGAATTCAGAGCACAGAATACTTAATAGTACAAGTAATCAGAGTCATATGTGACGTAGACAACATGGTGTCATGCATGCCATTATTTAAAAGCCTGAATCTACTAACTGTCCCTTGTTTATACATTTTAGAAATAGGTATGTATTTTTGTTAAAAGTCATCTTGACTTAGTCAAAAGAAATTACAAATTTAATAGATAATTTCCTAAAAGGTATCCAAATAAATTGAGATTACCAAAGATGAAAACGGAACTCAGGTCAAAGAGTTGTTATCCTATGGCTATTAAAATATTTAATTGTATTCCCAAGGACATCAAAGATCTGTCTCTCAATCAATTTAAAACGCAATTAAAGTCATGGCTAGTGAAAAATTGTTTTTATAATCTGAATGAATCTTTTAATTTAAAATGTAAAATAATTTTAAATATTATAAATTTAATGTTAATATCAATTATATTAGATTCTGATATATTGTAATGGTACCTATCTAACAATATTTACAAACTATATAATTATTATGTTCTCCTTAATGTTTTGCATGCCAGCTCCTGGTGAATGTGATGTGACTTCCATAACATAAGATCTTTTATGTACCGCATTCTAGCAAATAAATTCTTGATTCTTTATTCTACATTCTAAAATGGAATTTTATTCAACTTCATGTTAAAATATCCTATTACACAAAGAATTTTCATTAAACATCAACTTCAATAATTTACGTCAGTTTGCACTTTTTAATGCAGTTTCTTCGGAAACGGCCTGGAACGTCAGGGATTTTAATTGAAACGAGAATAGTGTTTCCTTGTTTAGATGCACTCAATTTACAGTACCTAAGTAAACAGTTACTGGGGAAATAGCCGCTTCCTTATCTATTATTTCTCTCTCACTATTGTCATTCGATATGAAATTAAAATCTAGTCCTTAAATACTCGTATCAAATATATTTTATGCTCTTGTTGTAGAAAAATGTGTTTGTTATAGTCTCGTTTTTAACAAAAGTAATATAAAAACTTTTCAAATTCTTAATTTTCTGATAAAGGTTTGTAACTTTATGCTGATGGGATAAAAACAAACATTAATATTTTAAACTTATACATTCAAGCTTAAAATGGTAAAGTAACCGCAACTCGCAATGTGCTGGTAACAATAAGAAAACGTAATCGATTTCCAGTGTAAAAGCATCAATACTTTCTCAAGTCGAGTCGTAGAGCCGATGAAACGTGTCAGGTTTCCACAGGAAGCGCCTCGTATGGAGATGATTGCCGACCGATAGCCACTAATTGCAGAAACTGTGGGACGTCAGGATTGTTCTATAAATATCTTGATTTCTTCTGAAAGCTAGCGAAGACAGATCCCACGATAGAAGTGAGTTACAACAATCTAACTCGACATATTTGGCGTAGTTCGGCTTGATCATTTCAATTCCTATCAAAAACCATATAAATTCTGTTTAACTTATCACTGCAAAAAAGGAAATTTTGAAACAATAAGGCGTCATAGCCTAAATAAATCGTAAACCCAAAACTTCATATTATATTAAAAAATTTAAACTAGATTGACTGTTAAAAATGAATAGTCGCAAAATCTAAATCTAAAGAATCAAAGTGTAATATATCACGAAATGGTACTTGGAGTATCAAGACACCAAATCTGTAACAAAATTGTAAAGAAATTGTACCACACGACCGTTAGACACACGGATTCCCCAAAAGCGTTTGACAAACATTAGCCCCAACAAGTTCACGTTATTGAAGTAACAGTATCCGGGATAAAAGACGAGTTGCCACAAGCGATCCTGTTACATACGACCCGTTAACGATTCGTCCAAATATTTGAGGGCGATGTGGCGCCCGCGCAGCTAACGACTCAATGATGCGTGCCGCAGTATCTAATTAGGCTTGGTTAACGCGCGCCCTACGGTTAACTAACGGTTTTAACTGTAAAAGGGTTAAAAACTGGTCCGGACCAAGTGTGAAGTAACGGAGATTAACTAGTATTTACGTTTTTTCTAGGTAATAGTTTCGACGTAACTTGAAGTACTGAGGAAGAAAAACTTTCAGATAGCAAAGTGTTTGGCTTTTATTACATCATAAGCTTAAATAAAATCAAGATTTTTGTCTTTCATAATAATATCAATATAAGATATGGTATTAATTTCCTCGACTTGATCTTTGCCTTAGTTTAACTTCAGAATGTTATAGAATTCGAATGCAATATCAAAACAGACAATTAGCAATTATGTTGGGCTGCCATCTAGTCAAGTTTAAGTTTATACCATGACTTTAAAATTCAATGTTATGACTTAATTTCAGATTGCTAGACATTATATTTGAACCAAACACGCAAAACGTTTAAAGAGTTTAACATTTTGAGAGCGGGTTTAACACAAAAAGCATCATTACAGGTTATTACCTGAACACCTGAGAATTCACTAAATCCAGTTTGGTTTCCGAGGAGTATTTCAAGGAGAGAAGGGAATTCAGTTAGAAATTAAACTAATAACTGGTTATGATACAACGCGCCGGGATCGCAGAATGCTGCCGCCACATACAGCCCTCTAAATCGGAAAACTGGATCAGATTATAGCGCAGTCCTTTTGAAATCAAATCTTAAATTCACGGTAATGTCACAATTTAAAATGGTATTCTTCAGGGATGAAATCTTATTCTTGATTATTTTACTGGTATAGCTAAGTTTTTTTTTGTCTATAAGTTTCCCTTGGTGTCAAATATTTACATTTAGAATTTGGATCTGTCCGTTATCTTTTCACATCTTAACCACTGAACTAAATTTAATTAATTATAGCGATAGATCAGGCCTTGAAGAAGGTCATAGGCTACTTTTTCCACTCTATCCATCTCCATAATATAATCAAATTTAATGCATACGAAATCACGGGCAAAATGCTAATGTATTTTTGGGAAGTTTCTGCTCGTCTGTAATAGCTTGTGTAAAAATAAACACGGAACAAACTCTTTTGAACTTTAGACGGAACAAACTGTAAACTGAAGGCATTCTAAACGTTACATGGTAACAAACCTGACAAATAAATCCCTCACAGACACGCCGGTGTACACAAAGGTGAGGTCTGCATTCCAGCGTCGCAAGCGCCGGCATTTCGATCAAGACGTAAAAATTACTGCCAATTAGAGGGCCGACGACCCCGAGGTCGAGTCTCTAACACCGCGGGATGTGTTTGATACGCTGCTTCATATTTTAGATGGAGTTGAAGCAGCTAATGATCGCCACATTGAAGGTTTGAAGAAGGTACTCAATTGGAATTGGGATAAAGTAGCTGTTGAAAGCAATGAAAGAGAATTGTAGCAAAGCAATAAGTATGTTTGGATCAAAACATTTTTGACGTCAACCCAAAGAGAGCTTTGAATAAAGTACAGAAAAATCTGAAAATTGTAACCAAATAATCAATTGCTCATCGCAGTTCCTGTCGATGTGTATCAATTTATAACTCGAGTGCTCCATTTCTTTGCTGTAATTGAGGAGATGCTGACTTCCAAGATGTTCATGGCGGATCGTAAGACGTAAATAACGCTCATTGTTCGCTGGAAAAAGTCTTTATCTATCCTATTGGCTGAACCTTTGATAAAAACGAAACTGGAATAACTAGACGTAGTAATAGGAAATGAATGTACAGCTTTCCTATTATTAATAATGTTTTAGTTTTATTAATGCTGTCATTAAAATCTAACTACATTACAATAGGTAATAGCAGCCCGCCTTATAAAATTATAAGTACTTAGTCTGCTTAACTGCAGTGTTTTACTACTAAATGTACTGTTGTCCACTGAATGGTTATCAGTTTGAAAATTAAGTCAAATTTAATGAATCGGTAAATCGGTCTTTGTTTTTACCTAGTTTCTTTCATAACGAAAGCATATCAATATTTTATAAACACGTGAATATTCTAATCAAACAGAAAAATTATTCATTGCATTGCATATCAAGACTTCGCGTAATACATTGCTATATGAACAAGCAAATCCTAAAAATAGCTACAGCATCTCATGTCTTGTATAACGAACCCAGCGATACTTCGTTTTTGTTTCGATTTATAGTCTAGATACACTTCCGCATAGCGCGTGCGCCACCGAGGCACGCACCGAAACCGCAGCCAAGTACGATCGCAACTACACCAATATTTCAACCTTAACCCAACGAAATAAGAGTGACAAAAGTGTCACTTAAAACGGTTATCACTGATGTTGACGGAGATTGCATCTACTATCCAAACCACAGAACCAACCGCGAAGATTTCAAAGGTTTTTATTTCTTTTAAAATGAATTTAAGTTGCACTGCTGTGTCTCGTTAGAAGCTAAGAAATTCCATGTCTTTTGCTTTGTTGTACTTATGTTGTCTTGAGTTTTTTTGTTCTTTAAGGCCCACATGCGCCAAGCTGGGTTAACACATTTAACACATTTACTTCAGTATGCACTAACTCTGGGTTAAATGTTAACCCGGCTTGGCACAAGTTGCAATAACAAAATTTGAAAGCTGAACTGAATTTACCAAATTAATAGCAAGAAAAAAGCTGAGAATATGCTCCTATAGTCTTTTCCGGCTAGGATGATCTTCTTCTTCCTTAATAATGGCGTGCTCGCGTTAAATAGGCGAATTTTGCCAATGTCAAGTAAATATATTTTGTAATATTTAAGAATTGCACGGTAGATTGAGTTAAAAATGGAGCCTCACAACGAAAAGAACACGGGTGAAACTCGAGCTAGGATAATCCCTGTCAAACTTCAAAATTTTCCGAATTGCGTATCTATGTCAGATTTTTTTTATTGAAAAATCATTTATTTACTGTATCAATTTAGTCAAAATATGTGAAAACCACGCCTCTTGAAATGTAAAGTAAAATCTGTGTCTAGTAATTTATTTTTAATTGGATAAGATAGAAAAATATTTCATATTTTGTAGTGCAATGTGCGATTCGGAACAGGGCAGAGGTGTGACACAACAGAATCGACTTCACTAGCCGACAACAGCGAAAAAGAAGAAACTTTAAATTTAATACAAAACAAAATTCAGCGAGTTTTTTGATACTACAAATTAAATGTGTAGCGTCAACTTTCTGCTGACATTAACATTGACAGCTTAATGTTTTATTTTACCACATAAATAAGCACATACGATACTTTTTCTCCTTTATTATGTTTACGTGGGATGATATAAGTCACGCTATGTAACCGGATTCCACGTGGCTCGAAAAGTAGTAAATTTTTTTTTTTTTTTTCAAAAGTAAGTACATTGACTCTTTTAAAAAAATCGATAGATAAGTCGATAGAATTTCAATATGGGTCATCTCTAAAACTGTCAAACGTGTGTCAAACTTGAAATGTCACCGGAATCATCTTAGTTAATGGCATAATTGATAGTAATTAATGTGATGCTGACACAATTATTATTAAAAATTTGCATAATTTGAACATTTATATGGAGAAAAGAAAGAAGTATGTAAAATAGTTGCAGGTAGCTGCGACACATGATAACACTGCGCGAGCAGCGTGACGCGTTACTAGAGTAGAACGGCGGAGCGAAGCGTCTGTCTCGCTCCAACGCCAATTTCACAGTGTTGCCACGCAAATTAACTATGTTCCACTTTCTACTAACGCTGTTTGAGTTATGAAGTGAAGACATCGGTATATGATCTCTGATTAGCGATCATTAGCAATTGCTGCGAGTTTTCCAAATTCCTTATAAATAAACAAGTGAGACTCTCAGTTTCAGCACCTACATTTTAATTGGTAATAAAACTTTTAATAGCTCTAATCAACTTTCTTTCTTCACTCATCGGACGGAATTGGCATTTCACTTGATTAGGAATGATTCACACCAAGATAAGATGAACAACAACAGTTTCTCAATATAAGGTAAAATTCGTGCGAACATTTCTGGAAATTTGGAATGTGATAATTATCTAAGTTCCATTTTTGACAAACTAAAATAGAAGTTAAGGATATAAATGTCAACCTCGTGTAAAAATAGCGCAATGCCAAATTAGAATCATCACATTTGGACAATCGATAGTCCGTTTTGTTCGAATCAGTACAATATTTAGTTTTCAAGAAACACCAGCTATTTATGATTTTTTAATTTTTGCATTTTCAATGCTATGTAGCTCGGTAGCTCAGTGGTTAGAGCATTGGGCCGGATTTCCAAAGGTCGTGGGTTCGAGTCCCATCTGAGATTTCACTTGTGGCCGAGTTGTTTTTTTTTCCAATTTTTTTCTATTTAAAATTTAACACCAGCTATTATTTACATGCCTTTGTCGCATAAAACAACATACAACCACTTCAGTGAAAGGGATGCAATCACAATATTGTTATCCATTCCAAATGAACTATCAAGTTAATAACTTAGAAATCGATAACCGATAAAATTTCTAGGGATTGCGGTATTGCTATTATGAGTTAGATTGCGAAGGCTGACTTTCCCTGGCGACCTGGCTCCAATATCTGATATCATGTGTTGGATTGTTACAATGACACCAGCTCGTTGTACGGTTCCAATTATGTTTGGAATTTACGTCGGAAGTGAAACTTTCCGTTGTAAGATATCGGTTTCAGATAAAAGTGCTGTTGGGCTAGTATCTCGATAATAACTGCTACAGCTACAATGTAGCAGAAGCCCGTTTCAAATGTTACACTAAATGCCAACTAAATCCTTTCAGCGTAAAAATATTATTCATTTTTTATGATTTTGTAATTTTTGCATTTTTCAATGCTATTTTTATACTTATGGTAAATTTTAAATAGAAAAATATTCGAAAAAATTAACTCGGCCACAAGTGAAATCTCAGACGGGAATCGAACCCGCGACCTTTGGAAATCCGGTCCAATGCTCTAACCGCTGAGCTACCGAGACTTGCGAACCACCGTCGAAATTCTCCAATACTTTTATATTTTTAATACGCTGTAGGCCAGCGTTGTTACATCAATGCTAGGAATATCCTTGCATTCGAAAGAAACATCTTTTCAGGTGTTTCCCGTCTGAGATTTCACTTGTGGCCGAGTTAATTTTTTCCAATATTTTTCTATTTAAAATTTACCATAAGTATAATATTATTCATGTTTAAAATGTGTTTAGTGACCATCCACAATATTGTGGTTGTTAAGTATTGTGTAGCGTTTATTAAAGATCAAGGTTAAAACATTAGTTTTAACAGTTTAATCTGATGAGCATGAGTCGCGGGCGTCGTCTAAATATTTTGCTAAAATCATAAACAAAACTTTTATGTACTTAAACCAGAGAATACTGATTATAACTAACGACTTTAAACAAAAGAAAAACTTCATAAAAAATAAAACAGCACCTTTTACAACAACTGCATTGCCACGTAGGTATTAGTTTTTTCACAGGTTGTAAAATCTCACTCACCCTAAATAGATTTTTTATAACAAATAGTTTAATCTTATTGTTATTGTTTTTATGATTCAATGAACTAAAATAATATAATAAAACCAAAACGGAGTATTATAACGAATTCAAAGTTTTTAAAATAAGAATAAATGTAACATAAAAAGTCAATATTGCGATTCGGAACGCATTATGACGTATTTTTCTTTCATAATTAAAAAAAATAGTTTATCACGGCCGGTAATATGCGATTTTTCGCGCAGAAATTGAGTGATAAAACCTACTTTTCCGAGCGTGTGAGGTGAAAAAGTACTTTTTATTACACGTTTTAGAAATATGTATATAATGAATTCAAAGTTTTTAAAATAAGAATAAATGTAACATAAAAAGTCAATATTGCGATTCGGAACGCATTATGACGTATTTTTCTTGCATAATAAAAAAAATAGTTTACCACGGCCGGTAATATGCGATTTTCGGCGCAGAAATTGAGTGATAAAACCTACTTTCCGAGCGTGTGAGGTGAAAAAGTACTTTATTACACGTTTTAGAAATATGTGCGTCATTAATAGCTTTCTTACATTGTCCAAGTTTGATTTATGGCATTAGTTGACTGAAATTTATTGTGTTTCTGGAATAATTACGAAAAAAAAAAAATTGGCGTTATACTAAAATAATTAGTCACAGAAATTGTAGACCCACAAATACTAGGAGACCTTTTCTTTACTGTTATACAGACCGAGCATGTGTTTATTTTATGCCCAATATCTTACGGTAAAAGTCCTCTTGCCGTAATAAGAGGCAATGTTGTCGGTCCTATTTGATTCGCGTCGGGGTCGGCTAATACGCGCTTATTTATGCGTTATACGACATCATTAAAATCGCATTAGATTAGGCTACCGGTGGGGCTTATCGGACCGGCTGCGCTGGAGTTGGCGACCAAGTATTTGTTTTTATTTATTCAATGATCCTGTTACATAACCGAATCAGCTTCAACGGCCAGTTTAATGTCACCATTGCTAGGACACTGGCTGAAACAATATCATTAAGCACATCTTAAGTTTCTTCACACACACACACACACATACACACACACACACACACACATCTCATCAGCCTGTGGACGTCCACTGCTGGACATAGGCCTCTCCTAGCTCACGCCTATTGTGGCTTTCATGGGAAGTTATAAGCCTACTGCTACCACGCTTTCCAGATTGGTGGCCAACCCTCTAGGGTTTGTTTCAAGTTTTCCTTCTCTCGTACAGGTGTTCAATGCGTCCAGCCCTCTTAGTCGACTCTTAGGACATCCCAGGCATGTAAGGGAGTGGTGACACTTGTATTCTTAGGCCGTCACCACACGGCAAAAGTTTCTTCGCGCACTCATAATTGAAATAAAACAACTTTTGCGGATTTTAAGTGTACTATATTTAACTGAAACATATAACTTACCTACTATTTAGATTTTTTTTGACCTTTTCAGTTTATAGTTCCTGTTCAGTTGACGTATCAGCCCGTGACCACGGCAACTGAAACGGTGCCGTGACGTCGGGAAACCAAAAAAAAAAATTAAAAATACTCAAAAACATAGTACCAAATACACTCACCGGCACATCAAAATGCGCAAATGTTTTATTATTACATTATAAGTACTCAATTCTAGAGGTCAGAAATATCTTAACATACCTAAAATCTTGATTCATCATGGTGCTAATTCTGGGTCCATATTCGGTTGCATAAAACAGAAATGCATATTTTAGAGCTGCATAACGTTTTTTGGCATACTTATCATTTCGCATAACGTTCATATATAATAAATCATATAGTTATGGATAAGTCTATTATGTATTTCGTATTTTATGATAAATTGCTTTTAGACTTATAACAATTATGCCCTTAAATTTTATGGTCATTAAAATTATGTTAAAGGAAATTAAAGTAAGTAAGAATTATGCTGATGAAACCATTCTGCGTTCATAAAACTATGTTTATCATAATTTATGCGAAAAACTATAGTGCCAAAACTGTTATGCTAAACGACATTATAACTTAAAACATTATGCAATCGAAAAGGCACCCCTAATTCTAAGGTACGGACAAGACTCGAGTATTTCGGCTACAGTGCTTTATTAAATGTAGTGTAATGACAGGATTGGTTAACGATTAGTTCGTCAGTTAAGTCTTAAACCGGACTTGGCAACATTCGATATCACATTCCTTTAACTAAAATTTCAAAACAGAATTTGTTGGACACTTATTTGAAATTCACCGCATACCATAGACTAATTAAGATCAGATGATCAGATCGATGCAGTATTTGCTACAGTGCACTTAGTTCCTATAAATAAATACCATGCCGATAATATTACACAAGCGGTTGCTTCATGGGGCACCATGAACTGGCTAGGCTTGTCGTCCATAGCAAGATTGCGAGCTGAGTGTAGTCTGAAAAATATCTTTAGAAAAATATTGGAAAAATTAACGCGGCCACAAGTGAATTCTCAGACGGGAATCGATTTTTTCCAATATTTTTCTATTTAAAATTTACCATAAGTATAAAAATGGCATTGAAAAATGCAAAAATTACAAAATCTTACATTATTGGCAGTTGCATCTTAATCGATCGTTAAACACCTGAAAAGATGTTTCTTTCGAATGCAAGGATATTCCTAGCATTGATGTAACAACGCTGGCCTACAGCGTATTAAAAATATAAAAGTATTGGAGAATTTCGACGGTGGTTCGCAAGTCTCGGTAGCTCAGCGGTTAGAGCATTGGACCGGATTTCCAAAGGTCGCGGGTTCGATTCCCGTCTGAGAATTCACTTGTGGCCGAGTAAATTTTTTCCAATATTTTTCTATTTAAAATTTATATGTACCTATGTACCTACTTATAACTTGACGTTTCGGCTGTCTTGGTCTAGTCAGGTTCAGTCCCGTTACTCTCGTTTATAGTTATAATGGAACGCGAAAGTTTAAAATCTTATATCATAAACTATAGAAAGTTTATCGCCGCTACTGTATTACAAGCTTCAAAAACCTCGTGTAGAACACCACTCCCTGAGTTAGCCAACCCGGGGAGTCTGAAAATAAGCAGATTTTAATATCATGCAGTGCGCGTGGGCATGAGGCGTATTTTTGAATCATTCGAAATACTATTCGCAAACGGAAACACAAGGTTCGTATGCGAATACTAAAAACCTTTTTGAAATTCCAATTCGCATTAGAATCTACAAGAGTGGTCCCGAACACTTTATTTTTATTCGAGCGATTGAATTTTGACGTTTAGCTTAATGTCATTTTCAAATTGACATTGAGATATCGGATAATTTGACAACTTAAAAACGTTTTGTTTCACGTGATTCAAGTCAGATTCAGTATCGCTTTTTGAAAATATATGGATAGTTAGTTTCCGGTTTTTAAATATTCTGCGTAAAATGAAATAATGTCCAGGGAGAATAAGAACACGGCAACACCGTATTTGAGTGATTCAAATATGCGACAAAATGGAAGTCAGTGAATTTCAATTCAAATGCGAATTGAGAATTTCGAATGATTCAAAAATACGTCTCCAGGCTGCGGGCTGCACGATCGCGATCTACCGGTCTAATGAGCGGTAGATCACAAGTGCGCGGGCGCAGCTTTGCACAAGACGCGGCAACAGGTGATTTGGTCATGCCGTGAGGTAACCCGATGGTATTGTCGGTGATACCAACAATAAGGGCATATTTTTTTATTAATTTATCTTAAGTTTCTATTCTAACAATCGGTATTCGCACTTTTTAAGTTTTCAGCGTTGTTGTGTTCATCATTATAGCAACCAGCGGGCTAATTGTCTCATTTTAAACTCTGTCGCAATCCCTTTCAATTCGTAATTTGAAAGTTATTTTACATACTTCAGGCCGTCAACATTTGACATTTGATAGGGATTGTAATCGGGACCGTTTTGAAATGAACGAAATTGAACTGTCTAAACAAAGTGACACACGAAAACACGTTCGAAATGTATGGAGAAGTGTCTAATGAAGCGTCATTTAAAACTTCATTTGTTTCGAATGGGATTATGACTTTAAGACCACAAGGAACAAGACACAAATGGAACAAAACATAGGTATCTAGGTACTCGTATATACCTAGGTACTTGCAATGTTTTTCGCAAAATAATTTTCTTCTCCTCATCGTATGTATTATCTTACTTGAATCTTTCAGCCAGCTATTCTAGTTAGCATGTTAAGAAATAAACACACAAAAGGATCCACTTGAAACTTAACACGGTGAGTCCAGTCGTGACTTATCAACAATGCGATTGGTGAAATAGTCATCTTGTATTTCCACACTATCGTATTTCGTGCAAAAAGCCATTAGTTTAAGTCTCAAATTAAAGAAGACCAAAACATCTCGCGAATAGATTTCCAATCACTATTGGGAAAATATCTTTGAAAAAGAAGCCAACAAAAAATAAGCATGTTTGTATGTACACAACTACGATTTTACGGACTTAGCTGAAGCTAATCGGAAAGTAAACGAAGATAATCAATGTCACAAATAGTTACCGGTTACAGATGAAAAATCACGATTGAATTAGTCGAAATCACTTAGCAAAATCTTATTATTTTATCAGTATTTTAAACTAACTTTAGTAGTGGTTCTCTCCACTCACACCGGAACAAATACATATTTTTCAAGTTTAAATATTAAGAAAATAGCTAAGTAGGTACTTAGGGATACCACCAACAGTCAGTAAACACATTTAGCGCTAAACATTTTTAAAATGACATTCCATTTCAGTCATTCGTTTGAAGTTTCAGCTGAGAGACGAACCATTCAACACACACACACACACACACACACACACACACACACACACACACACACGCACGTACGCAAACACACACACTTACGCATGTAAAAATAGTATCAATATTTTTTCTTTTATATTGCTATGACTACTTATTTACCTTTTTCCATTGCTTTGTTTTTATTAAACTTACCTGACAGATAATGAAAGTGGAAGAGCGATTAAAGGAAGGAAGGTTATGTTTTTAGAGAGTACATATGTATGGCACGCTCTGCGGCCTGAACGTCTCGATGGATTTTAGCTTAGAGGGTGTCGTTAGATTCGTATTTGCTGTGAGAGTGACACTGGGTATATCAAAATAAAAAAGAACATGGCGGCTGTGAGGTGCTATTATTTGAAGTGAAAAATAAAATAAATAATTAGAATACTTCAATATGGGTATCAAATTAAAGGGCTGATTTTAGGATTTCTATAAGGTGTACCATGACCAATAAAAAACTAAAAATATAAAGAAAAAATATATAAATAAAAAAACTAAAAACTGAAAAGATTGAAACAAGACCAATTAGAAAAGGCAAATATAAAAATATTTTGTTCAACATATTACATGCAGGCATATAATCATATAATTTAATAATAAGTCGAATCATTAATAATGTCATTCCTCCGCCTGCATGTTATTATGTTGACCAAAATATTTTTATAGATGCCTTTTATAATTGATCTTGTTTCCATCTTTTCAGTCGGCTTGTTTTTTAAAGAAGGTTTTAAAGCGGGTTTTTTAGTTTTTTTTTTAATTTAAGTACCTATATATTTTTTAACTGATGGGCACAAATTATATAATACTATGGGGGAATTATCTAATTTACTTGTGCGGTTGTGACTGCACTTTCAAATTCTAGAAAATCGTCACGTTTCTTCGTATCTGTAATAAGTCAAAAACCATAAAAAATTTGCGGTACAAGTGCGAGCCTAACGCGTTGTATTTCCAACTTCTTTTGACAAAAGAACTAATGTCGCAAAAAAAGCACAAATATTTTTTGTTGTATTCCGCATAAAGCGTGAATGCAACTCGCTTTTGTGAGTCAGCCATTTTAGTTTTACGTAACCTATTCAATGAGAGGTCATGATGACATTGTGGAGCACAAAGGCCATAACGGACAAGTTAACTGATTTACCCAATGTTGCATAAATTGTATAATACGCCGACAAAAGCCGCGGGATAGCGGTAGCGACCCGAGACGCACGGACGACGACGAATTGAAAAAGTATCGACAAGTTATGAAATTTAAGGCGCAAAAAAGGTTGAGCACTAATTTTTTTATCAAAATCCACTCGTATAGGGGATTTGCTGCCCGTTTTCATCTTTATGCATAGTTTATTTTAGGTAAGACGAGTAAAAAAAAAACAGTACCTAGCTAATTCGTAAGCTTTGTTACAAAAAAACCCTGTCATAATTGGCCAAAGCTAAGATGAAGTTAAAATAAATAAATAGGCAGGTGTGAGTGTAAGAAATATTTATAGGTACATATAAATATTTCTTACACTCACACCAATTAACCTAGCCCCAAAGTAAGCACTGTAAGGCTTGTGTTATGGGATACTAGGGTAACGGATCAAATGCTCGTATTCATCATACAAAAATTTGCCGCTACCGGGATTCGAACCCGGGACTTCAGAGTAAGTGACACCTTGAAACCGGTGTACGTACCTCTCTACCATGGAGGTCGTCAAAAGTTAAATAAATAATTTATTCATTTTAAAAATAAAAACAAAGCAAATCAATTATAGCATTCAAATTAAATTCAAAAACAAAAGTATCGATAAAGCTTGTTTCTTTTTGCATAAAGGCGTTTATCCAATTTCCCCTTCTCACACTTGACGTTGACATGAAATAAAAGGATTTCATTTCACACAGACAATTAATTATTCAATCAAACGTCTTTTCTTTTATTCCTTTTAAAACTTTGCAAATTCATATTCACAAAAAACATCAAATTAGAGATACGACATTGCAATTAATTTTACGTAAAAAACAACACATCTAATTATGCATTTAGATGTGTTGTTGTTATTAAAAATGCATTAAATAAAGCCTTGAACTTTGAATATTAACACATTTTACCATACACGTATTTATGTTAACGGTTTTTTTTATTTTTTATTATTTTACCTACTTATCTTTACACCTACTAAACTAGCAGTGTATTTGGTTTTAAAGAAGATCGATTGATTTTGCTATCGAAACATTTATCTGTTCGTGCGTTCATGCGAAAACTAATGACCGGACTTTAACGAAATATTGTGTAGAGAACTTATTACTTGGGTCAACATATTGAATGACCTAAAAATCTTAACTCGCGTTTCGATAAAAAAAAGTCCACGCAGACGATGTTCTACGATAATACTGAAACTTTTTACTACTTTATTGAGAGTTATTTACATATTTTTATTATTATTATTAACGTCGGGGAGACTCTTAGCCTTCATCATACCTGATGTTAAGTATTGATAAGGCTGAAGATGGAAGCGAGCCTCTCCCAGAATCCTCAATCACTGAGGACTGCTTATCTTTTCTCTAACTGCCGGAACACAACAATGCTGTAAACATTACTGCTAAGGCGTCAGACTTGGATAAGATGGTGGTAGCTAGCCAGACGGACTTAGAACAAGTCCTACCACCAACCAAACCGAATACAATATGTACCCCCGCTGGGAATCGAACCCGGGACCCCTGGGTCTGATACCGGTGGTTGTACCACTAGATCAAAAGGCGGTTAAAACTAACTAATCATAAGAAAAACTATAACAACTATTTTACTCCAGTATTTGTCACGCCTTGCAGCTTATCAAGAAAAGTATGAACGCAGTCGGATACGAAGCGCATTTTGGTACAATTGACAGCGTCATCATGTTTATTTAAGGCGGTACCCCCACCGAAAGTGGCACCACGTTGAATTTTCTTAATATCGTAATTCTAATTCACAATTTTAATAAAACTTAATGTGGAATTTTTAGAGCCCATAGTTTAGTATAGTTTTAGTATAGTTATATTAGTATATGTAGTGTCGGCTTAGAATAGCACTACCCCCTCTCATCCCGTGGGTGTCGTAAAAGGCGACTAAGGGAGCCTTCAGAAGATGGGCAGCAGCGTATCCTACAAACTTGGCCATATTGCGATCGCCAACCCGCCTGCCAAACGTGGCAGTTGTGGCACCCCTCTTTTTGGGGGAGGCGTCATACCCAGCAGTGGGTGTTATGTGGCTGAGAAGACGAAGAGACTCTGGACGGAATCGGTTCACATTAGGATCGAATCAACGTCAAAAATCTGTTATTTTGGTACTTTGAAAACCTTAGCTATGGTTTTGATAGTACCGTGTACTGACATTATTTAGGATTACTATGGTTTTGATAGTACCGTGTACTGACATTATTTAGGATTGCTATGGTTTTGATAGTACCGAGTACTGACATTATTTAGGATTGCTATGGTTTTGATAGTACCGTGTACTGACATTATTTAGGATTGCTATGGTTTTGATAGTACCGTGTACTGACATTATTTAGGATTGCTATGGTTTTGATAGTACCGTGTACTGACATTATTTAGGATTGCTATGGTTTTGATAGTACCGTGTACTGTCATTATTTAGGATTGCTATGGTTTTGATAGTACCGTGTACTGACATTATTTAGGATTGCTATGGTTTTGATAGTACCGTGTACTGACATTATTTAGGATTGCTATGGTTTTGATAGTACCGTGTACTGACATTATTTAGGATTGCTATGGTTTTGATAGTACCGTGTACTGACATTATTTAGGATTGCTATGGTTTTGATAGTACCGTGTACTGACATTATTTAGGATTGCTATGGTTTTGATAGTACCGTGTACTGACATTATTTAGGATTGCTATGGTTTTGATAGTACCGAGTACTGACATTATTTAGGATTGCTATGGTTTTGAAAGTACCGAGTACTGACATTATTTAGGATTGCTATGGTTTTGATAGTACCGTGTACTGACATTATTTAGGATTGCTATGGTTTTGGTTTTGCTGATGTGAACTCGATTCCGTCTAGAGTTAGGGAGCCGAGTTTTAATTCGACGGAATTCTCACAGATGTTATTTTTTGACATCTTTCCAACTTTTTTCTTGTGTATTTATAAGCAATTTATGGAAAAGAAATAACAAAAATTAAGAGAGAACGAGATTAAGTAAACTATATATGTATGACAATATGAAATGAAATAGTGTTTTTTCAATGCAAATAAGTTCTATTCATTTACCAACTTTTTGTAAAAGGCTATATGGAAAAAAGAGTAAAACAATATAATGTTCATAAACAATGTTTGTTTACAAATCATTTTCACTCATATCGTCATTATATTTTTTTACAATTTATTTAAAAGAAACTAATTTCGTACCAAAGATTTGTAACCTGTGCATCGGGGTAATATAGTGGTCACGTACATTTAGTATTCTGTGGTCAGGGATAGTAAGTAATAGAAAAATAACTTCCATACTGATTGTAGCTACTTCGATAATTTAACAATAAAAATCTGATTACTATTTTAAAATGTTAAGTAAATTTATAAGTCTTAGTTTTTTCTAATTGAAAACAAAGTATATTTTTGATTTCACTTAAATTCGTTCAAATATCTTCCGGTTTTGGTGGCAACGTGTTTTTAATGGCCTCATTTCAGAACTGTCAGAATTCCGTCGAATAAAAAAAATACTATAGGTAGTTATTTCTGATAGACTTATAAATGATTCTGATTACAGTGAACCTAATATCAGTGTTATGTGTAATGATCTGAAAGCCTATAAACCTTCGACCACAAAACAAGGCCTCTTTAAATGTTCAGTGCCTTCGACAATATATTAACCTTCGACATAAAAACTTTTAATACCATGTTGAACCCTATTGAATCTTGTTTTTGTTTTTATTATTATATTACATAATATTCCATTGCAGTGGAAGAATTATAGCTAGGAAAGAAAAAGGTCCACACAGACAGATTAGATTTTTGTTTTATGTCGTAAGTTATTGACCAAAAGCTAAGCCCAACTTTATCACAAAGATATAAGTAGGTAAGTATGCAAAAAAGGCTTTATATCAACAAAGTATGCTTAAAAAAAGTTGAATTCCAAAATCTTCAACGTTTTTTAAGGTCACACTGACCTTACCTTGGCGAGGTTAACAAAAAGCATTAGACCCTAATCGGATTTCGCGGAACCCTCATATTTATTACCGCCATAAAGACTATTATCGATAACCTACAGGTATAAAGAATCGTTGCAAAATCGGTCAAATAAAGTGTCGATTATTTTTCACTCCGATATTCGGATTCAGACAATGCGCATTTTGGGGGTCAACGCAATGCTTAAATAAAAATATGAATGGTCCTTAATTCAATGGATTAAAGCTCGTATTTTTATAACAATTAGAGAAAATTGGTTGCAGAATTTAACGTGTAATTAATTTTAATCAACTGACAAGTGACCGTTACTACCTACAAAGTTTCTGTTGTCATTCACATTGCAGTTATGAATATGGTTACAGCAAATAAGGAAAAAGATGACGTTAAAACAAATATTAAGATGATATTCAGCGGAGGAGCCCGTGGCGCAGTTATTGAGGTTAAGCAACTTTCGCAGTGGTCGGTCACGGGATGGGTGTCCAGAAATTTACTATCTCGAGCTCCTCAGTGCTTCGGAAGGCACGTTTAGCCGTTGGTCACGGCTGCATTTGCAGTCGCTAGAAGCCATCAACCCGCATTGGGCCCGCGTGGTTGGTCATGCATGACTCATTCTCCTCATCCAACTATAAGGCCAGTGCCCCAGCAGTGGGGACATTAAAAATGCCTGATGACGTTACATGAAGCGGTGGATGTCTGGATTCTCTGTTACCCTTTCCCGTCAGACCAACTGTCCGAATTCTATGAATTTTGGCACAAAGTTAGATTGGGCCCTAAAAGTACATGATGAATGTTATACTCGAAAAAAAGAGAGGGGGATATTACCTCCACTCCTATGCCGCGCCGTAGGTCTACTCTCCCTCTGTCTTACGAATTTTCGATCAGGTCACGTGTCCTGACGCGACTTTAATATTTTTTACCCATCCCAAAATTTTAAAACTGATGTGCACAACGCCGCTAAAGAAGTTTTCACTTCAAAAAAACCACTACTTGGTCACCAAATTCAGACGGAACATGAACCAGCAGCTTATGAGTTTCAGGTCTGCATCTTGTCTAAGTTTAATGACTAGGAAACCATTCTAGTAATTTTTATTATTAAATTGCATTTTGATTGCAAAAAATTTAATCGTCAAGTTCTATTGCCGAAAAAAATAATCCTTAAAGGGTAAGGTTACGACGAGAGACTCAAAAAAACTAAGCAGTCTAAGTTACGGGCACAGTCCTGGATAGCGCGCGGAACCCTCGGTGCCCGAATCTCACTCACACTTTCCAGTTTCTTCATTCATTATCAGATTATCACCCACCCGCCATTAACAACATCTACATTCAACAAAGTTGTTAAATGATCATAAAACCATCCCATTTTTCGAACGTCAGTATAACAATGTTTTTATTTTTTAACATCATACGAAACCATTTCAAATTGATTATCCAACAGTTCCAACACAATTATGTCCGACTTAAATTATTCATGACTTAAAATGACATGAAATTAACAAGCGAAAGTTAGCAATTACGTCTATCTAATACACAATTCATCAACAATGTTGTAAATTACGGTCTTCTTTACAAAAATATACTATAACGTTGATAATTTCATTCTCCATTAAAAGAGGGAATTTTCACTTAACCCGTCAATTACAGGGAAATGAGACACAATAAATAATTCAGTGTTGTGAGGACACATATGGCCGCGTGGAATTCTAAAGTTTATATTAACTCTGAACTTTGTATTCGATTAATCAGAATTTTTGACACCCAAATCACAGTCGATACGGGATACAGAAAAAATGTATATATCTGAAATTATAATGCAAACAGCCAAAAAGAACGGAGCCGAGACGTGGCTCGCAGATTACGATAACGCCCGGCAGAGGGCGCAGCGGCGGGCGCCAAAAAGTGTCAAAAAATATGCGCGTGCGACGTGCGCATTCAAGCGTTCCATTATTGAACCACTCGATCATCTTGGCGAGTACTCGATAACTGCTGATTGTCTTTTTGTACGTGAAATTTGTTTGAAAAATCTGCTGTTGTTATATGAAATAAGTTTCTGTAAATTACTTATGGGCTAGTTCGAGTAATTACGCGTTAAAGGATTGTACGCAGTGTTGGAACGTTATCTAATATCATACGTAGGTACTCTAAGTAATATCGTGGTCATTTTGGTGGCGCTAATGTACGAGTATATTACTTGATTCGCAAAAATGCTAGCTAATAGCCATGTGGACTCGGTTAACTTTTGCTTGTTTTTAACTCCTCTAAAGTAGCTATACTCTTAAGGGGGCCTTGCTTAAGAGGGTACCGCGCGGATAAAACGCTTCGAGCTTAAAATAAGGTTAATTGTTCTTGTTACCGTTTCTTCAGTTTCAATATACAGCTATAACCCTCAAACAGCACACATTCTCGTCGTAAGTCGCATATTTATTTAATAAGAGCGATGTTTTAATCTGCAAAACAACCAAAATTCGTGCGATAAAAAAGAAAAGTTTAAATAACTATGTATTAATTTTTTTTCATTGAATTTTTAAATTGAGGCGATCAGCGGAATATCAATTCAAACATTTTCATATAGAGAATTAATGATTTAGGCGTAAAATTAACAAAGTTTAGAAAAACATATTTTTGGGCGTGGTTACCTTTACGTACTGCTTATTATAATTTTTTGTATTTCTTTCAAATTTCAAAAAGGCGGCGTACTTGTGAAGAACTCAGGCTAACCTGCACCTGTTTTATATGTTCGCAGCATGCACCAGTTCTTTTAATGTATTAAAGTAATTCTGGGCATTGTACTACTCACTTAAAAGTACGTAATTTTCGGAATCTCATGCAAGACCCCCTTAATATTTCACAGGGTGGGAATATTCGTTGTGAGTTTTAAACTGTCATAGTTGCAAATGCATTTTATTCCTGTTTTAACATCGATTGACTTCAGCCGAGACAGAAGATGCATCAATGGACACTGGACAGATAACAATGAGATTCGTTTGTTCCATGTTTCAAGAGGTTTCAATTAATCTTGACCGGGAAAAAATTTATTATTAATTTCATATGTCAGGTGGTCATAAGCAATCTTAATCTTATAAAAAGATTACAAGCGGGTCGAAATTTTATTTGAGTGATTCCCAGTTTGAACTTTAATACAGTGAAACACTGTTTAAGAGAATTTCTGTAAATGGACTCCATGGACTTGTTTTAAAAACAAATAACAAACAACATTGACTTAAATTTTGCCAAATGTAAGCACTACGTAATAATGTAAGCACGACGTATGTGGTAGGTCCAAGTTAAAAAAAGACCTTTCCACACTTACAGAATGATAAACAAAGTCATTACTCTTACGGTACAGCAGTAATGTGATATAATTGCTGCAGTCCGCTGCAGCGCAATGCAATGCGCTTGCGCCACGGGAATGAGAATTGCTTTCGGGAACGTTGGCAATTAGAATGCGCGTATGCCACAGACCATATAACCAGATAGACCATTCGTTGGCATGGATATGTGTTCGCATAGGTTAGTTTAGGTGCCTACAGTAGGTAGCAGTCGTGTGGATATATGGCGAAGGTAAGCAGATCCAAAAAAAAAAAAACTTAATTGTACCTGTGGTGGATCGGTGCGGTCACGGTGATATTTCTAAAAGGGAAGCCGATAGGAATCGGCTTGTATGGACCCTTCGCCACTACTAGTGTGAAACTACATTTTTAATACTAATTTCAATTCATTCATTCAATTTGGATATTTTACAAATGTCGGATAAATCAGCCTGGGGCGGTTGAAGGGTTAATATCATTGTCAATTGTGACACGTCAAACAATTGGATCGTTCAAGGACATAATTGAATGAGCTAATTGAAGATGCAATTGCGATGGTAGAGCAATTGGGAAGATGTTTTCAATACTAGGTCTGTAAACTTACTCGAAGTCGACTGAACAGCTTGAAATGATTCAAACGTTATATTATAACATTGGGTAGCTTCACAAATCCCCTTGTTTCAGTTTTGAAATCCTTCCTTTGTGTTTGAAGTTCATTGAAACGTGTTCAATATGGTTACACAGTCTATTGGAGACGTAACGCACATCACAGCACAGACGAAGAGTAAATCGCTCTAGAATGTTGGAGAGTGACGCTGTACTTCACCATACGATACTTTAGTATTACGTCCTATAAAGAGGTCTTTTAATGGCTGGTTGGTGGTTCTTTTATTTTAGATGTAGAATCCGATAAAACAGACCTAAAGCGCTTTTCAGGCTACGCTATAATATAATATAATAATAAGCATATAGCTATAGCTCATAGCACAACGATATCGCACACCATACATTTACTTAGATAGCGTATATATAGTAAGCCAATAATATATATAATAGCTAAGTGTGAACGTGTTCTAAGTAAATGTATGGTGAGCGATATCGGTGTGCTATGAGCTATAAGCTATATGCTATTATATTATAGCGTAGTCTAAAAAGCTCTTTATCCTTAAAGGAATTCTCGGGACTTTTCAAGGCAAAATAAAAAAAAAAGGAAGTGGCAGCCATTTAGTATGAAAGACCGAAAATTTAATAAGTAAATATCAAATGATTAATTGATCTGATTAAAAAAAAACTAAAGCACTTGTGATGTGATGTGAGTGACGGATAGCTCAAACATCGTTATTACAATGTTTACATTGTTAAAAAGATATTAATATATATAGCACACGCCGACATAGGACAAACATAAATATTAATTAAAGAAAAGTTAATCCTGGTTAGCAAACCAACGACCTCTGACTGAGTAAGTAAGGTATAAACTCTGCGCCATTAGGTCGCTCTATACGGAAAAGTACGTATTTTTTTATAACAAAACAATAGGACGACGGTTAGATATGTTACAAATCTAGTGAAAAGATATCGTATATATTTCTTCATACCTTTCTTTCATAATTATCTAGATTTGTAAAGTTTTAGAAACACTATTTTATGATTTTGCCTCGACACTTAATCTTTTCAAAAAGACCCCTAAAAATACAAAAATTCAAGGTTAATCTCAAATGGGTTTACATAAACTATTGGAAGTTGAGTTAATTACTGCACACCAATAATATTTAGAATCGTACAGTTTTTATTGCTATAGTTATTTACGACTCGCTTCCATCTTCAGCCTTATCAATACATAACATCAGGTATGATGAAGGCTAAGAGTCTCCTCGTCGTTCATAAAAAAAAAACAAAAAAAACAATGGGTTGCACTCCAGGAGTGCCGGCAGAAGTGAAAACCGCTTAAACGAAACAGCAGGAGCAGGCATACATTTTCGCCGCGCGGTAGAAGAGAGGGGATATTACTTCCTCTCCTACGCCGCGCCGGTGATTCTCCCACCGTCTTACGAATTTACGATAAGGTCACGAGTCCTGACGCGACTATAACATTTTTTACCCATCCCAAAAATTTCAAACTTTGATGTGCACAATGCCCCGCTAAAGAAGTTTTCCCTTCAAAAAGTGATTTCATGGTTTTTTCGCCTAATTTGCAATGCTTGCTTTTATTCGTTCGTTTTCTCATTGATATCTCACTCCAGTCGTAGCCTAATAGTAATAGTACTTGTAACTATTTACTTCTTACCTTTGTTCTGTAGAGCGGATTGGAGAAGTCCCACCCTGGCGCCACGAACAGATACCCACATTTGGATATCTTCCGGCTGGCCTGCGGACAAAAACAAAACGTTATTACTTATTATTATCACCAATGTGTGTGTTCTTGAAGTAAATATGACATACGAGCTCGTATTGTGAGAATTGGGAAGACCCTTTATGGTTTTTTTTTCTTTTGTTAATAATAAATAATTTAAATAGCAAACAAATCAAAATATTAAACTCAATATTTGTTGCCATTGTAAAAATTATTAACTATTAATTAGTCATTAGCTAACCGTTTCCGAAAGCAATAATAAATCAACTTTGTGAAGGTAGACTTGTAAGTAGCTAGTCAACCCGTGACCACGGCTACTGAAAAGGTGCCGAAACGTCGGGAAACCAAAAAACCACAAATAAACCGAAAAGTTAAAGTACCAAATATATATTTCCAGTAAATAAATCGCACTTTTTAATACTCCGCAAAAGTTGTTTTATTTCAATTATGAGTGCGCGAAGCAACTTAAGATGTGCTTACCCTGTGGGGTCCAAATCAAATTGCTATTTTATTCATTTCCGTGCTTTTTTGTGTCTTTTTTCCTACTTCATCATGATCAGCCTGTGGACGTCCACTGCTGGACATAGGCCTGTCCTACTTGTCAGTAAATAATGCCAGTTGTCTTGGTCACATATTTCAATGCAAATTACTATGAAGATTATCTAGTATAAAATATCAATAAATACTATGACATCAATTGTAATTAAAATCAATTGTAAGTAACAACTACAGCTGTCGGGAACGCTTGCCACCACTTCGACACGGTCACGCAACGAGAGCTGTGTTGCGCGGCAGGTACAGTGTGCCGCGCGTCACCATCGTGTATGGCGACAGAACCCTGGCCAAACGCGTGCCCTACCTGCTGAACAGTCTGCCTGCTGACCTCTTGTCAAATGATACTTTTAAAGTTTTTTGTAACTGTTTAAAAAGGCACTACTTAAACACATTGTAATTGTATAACTGCTTAATATTTATTTGATAAGTACTTATAATGGTTTTTTGTGTAATTTTCAAACTCGCAGTCAAACCTCTTGTTAGGTTTTGCGAGAATCTGTAACTATTTTATTATTTGTAACTTAAAATAAATAAATAAAAAAATAAAATAAAAATGGCTGCGCATTTGGAGACAAGTTATTTCATTACATTTTTATCATAGGGTGCTATGAACGTCGGGATTATTATTTTGACACAGCTGACAAAAAATTTACGTTCTCACTCAGAGATAAAACCTCAAATGAATCATCCTGCTTTTGGTTTCGTTTTGTTGTGAATAATTCTTTACTGCGATAAGATATGATTGTAAATTCCAAAGGTAAGCCTAAAAATAGCGGCGTACGAGTATTTTGGAAAGATTGGTCTTTTCATTTTTGTTTATGCCCAAATTCTTAACTCTTTTGCATTTATTAGGCACATACAATTTTAACCGCCTCTGTGGTCTAGTGATACAACCACCGGTATCAAACCCAGGGGTCTCGGGTTTGATTCCCAGCGGGGGTACATATTATATTCGGTTTGGTTGGAGGTAGGACTTGTTGTAAGTCCGCCTGGCTAGCTACCAACATCTTATCTAAAGCTGACGCCATAACAACAATGTTTTCAGCATTATTGTGTTCCGGCAGTTTGAGATAAGATAGCCAGTTCGTCAGTGACTGAGGATTCCGGGAGAGGCTCGCTTTCATCTTTAGCCTTATCATGAAAAAAAAACAAAATCAAATTGATTAACGTTTTTAAATTTTATCTTTGTCTATAAATTTAACAGGTTAAAAATGTGAGAAGATAATAAAATAATTATAAATAAACTATAAGCTCGTACGAATTCGTGATTTATCTTGTCTGAAAAATAATTGTGACTTGTTAACTTAGTTTATGTATTAATTTAATACGATAATGCACACACGTGCATAATTGAGATTAAGTGGCGTAGGTACGAACCATTACTTATTGTTTAAATAAATAAATAAATAAATATTTCCATACAATCACACCAATTATCTAGCCCACGTTAAGTATCATGAAGAACTTGTGTTATGGATACTAGATAACGGATAAACATACTTATATACTTTTTTTTTGTAAATACATACATAATATACATATTAAACATCCAGACCAAGACAAATAGACATGTTCATGCACACAAATATTTGTCTTGTCCGGGGATCGAACCCGGGACCTCTGGCGCAGAAGGTGGGGTTAGTACCCCTGTGCCAAACAGGTCGTCAAGTAAATATGTACATTGTTAATGGTAAGTATATAATAAACCAGTCGACTAAAAATTCCTAAATTAATCGACAAAAAATCTAGGTTAAGTTGCGAAAAGTAGCTTACCTAGTATTCTTGTCGCTCAAAAAGTTTTATAGTCGATTGTTTAAATACTACCCATTATTTATCGCAGTTTTTTTTCAATAGAATTTGCCAAAACGTAAACAATCTTAGCAGCTGTGTAGTGTCGGCTTAGAATAGCACTACCCCTCTCATCCCGTGGGTTACGTAAAAGGCGACTATGGGACTCAGCCTTCATGAGACGGGCAGCCAAGCGTGGCGATTATGGCAACTTTGGGGGAGGCCTATACCCAGCAGTGGGTGTTGTGGCTGAGACGACGAAACAATCTTGGCACGACTTCCATTTGTCCAACAAACCACGTTACCATAAAATTCTCACGCCTATTAGATAAATTAGGATGTTAAAACCATTCTCATTCAACGAACATCATAAATTGGCGACATAATCTCTTCATCTTTGTAAATCCAACTGGTAGTTTTAGTGACTAACGTTTTCAAACAAACAATAATAACTTAATTGGCTCCCCATTCGTCGGCGCAGGGACTTGCATTACGCTTCTATATTCCATCCTTTTTCATCCATTTTCTCCTCACTATCATAAAGAATGCTTTCGCTATCACTCCTCCAATCTCACTCTTGTTTTTCCTCCCCATTCCACCGATTTCTTCTCTTATTCCTTCTCTGTGCATGCTGTCCGATTATGGAACTCTCTTCCAGAAGGTATCAGGAAAGCTCGCACTCTGAAGTCGTATAGCGATCAAGTGAAAACTCATTTCCTTTCCTACACATAACGTCTTGTTGTCTTTCCCATTCCTACTATTTATATATTTTATTTATTCCTATCTCCTATCCTAAATATAACTATTTATAAAGTATGTTCTCTATTAATTTCATAAATTGCATTGCCTTATTGCTAGGGAGAAAATGCTACCTAGCAATAAGGCCGCCTTTTGTATGTCACCTTATACTGTCTGTATTGTTTGTTTTCTCTGTGTTTTTTGTGCAATAGTGTTTTTATTATTATTATTATTAATAATAAAATAATATTTATAAGAAAAAAAAACGTGATTTAAATAAAAAATACTGATAATTCTAGAGATATTGTGTATTCAGTCGAAGTGAAAGATCGACAATTTGTATAATGCTCGTCGAAATGATTACCTTACGAGATATCGACGCGTGTTTCAACATAACGATGGCGAGTGGATTCATGAAATCGGTATTGCCTCTTAGGCCTCTGCCTCGAATCTAGCGGGCAGCGGGGCGGTGGCGGCGCGACTATCGAAAACGGCGGTGCGCGGGTGGTGCGGGGCGAGCGTTTCCATAGTCGCGCCGCCGCCTCTCCGCTGCCCGCTAGATTCGAGGCAGAGGCCTTAAAGCGATCGTTGACATCGCAACAATGCAAACTATTATATATTACGACTCGATTTATAGTTTATTAACAGCTTTCACACTTTATGGACGTTTTATTGTTTAACTTTTGTTTTAATAGGCTTTAAAAGAGAAAGTTTAAATTTTTAAGCGCTTTTCAGACTAAGCTATAATATGATAGCATATAGCTTATAGCTCATAGCACAACGATATCGCTCACCATACATTTACTCAGAACACGTTCACACTTAGCTATAATTTATATTATTGGTTTACTATACGCTATCTAAGTAAATGTATGGTGGGCGATATCGTTGTGCTATGAGCTATAAGCTATATGCTATCATATTATAGCGTAGTCTGAAAAGCGCTTAAAAATTTAAACTTTCACTTTTAAAGCCTATTAAAAAAAAAAACAATAAAACGTCCATAAAGTGTGAAAGCTGTCAATAAACTATAAATCGAGTCGTAATATATAATAGTTTGCATTGTTGCGATGTCACAGTTATGTAACATTCCTCAGGATAAATAAATAAATTAATAAATTAATACGCCAATTATCTAGTCGTTACGTTACGTTAAGTTTCATGAAGAACTTGTGTTATGGAACATACTTATATACTTTTTGTTAATACATACATAATATACATATAAAACACCCAGACCAAGACAAATAGACTAGTTCATGCACACAAATATTTGTCTTGTCCGGAGATCGAACCCGGGATCTCTGGTGCAGATTTCGGTTTTAATACCCCTGCGTCAAACAGGACCTGGATCAAACGAAAGAAAAATAACAACAGATGGGTGTCATACAGCCCTTGGTAAACAATCTACTATTATCTTAATAATCATACTAAGAGAAAACATACTAAAGAGGTTGTAAATTAGGTATCACAATTATTTGCTCAGGACAGGATATTAAATAAAACGCAGTCAACAAAAATAACAGTACTCAATGAGTCAAAGTCAACATCATCATTCTCCCACGGCTCTTATACTCTGAAAAAGTACATTTTCTCCAAATGAGTTAGTCCAACGAATTCAGACTTTACTCCAACATAATAAAAGCTATTTAATCTCGAAGGGAATTAATACCCCTCTTCTTTTTGCATCATGTGATGTCATGTGATGACAACGAGATTACATGTGTTCTGAGTGACCCTGGCTTTTGAGGTACCTACACTTGTTTTAAGGACAATGAACTCACAATTATTTACTTGGGCAAATATTGCCAAATGATTATGCCTTACTGTAAATATACTTACACCTTATTATGGCTTTGCAATGAGTCGTAAGCAAAATGACATTATACAGGATACATCTGTTAGTGTTTTATTAACTTTAGGAGGTCATCAGTTGGGTTGGGTAACAGCCTTTGTGGTCTAGTGGTACAACCACCGGTATTCCCAGGGGTCCCGGGATCGATTCCCAGCGGGGGTACATACATACATATTGTACATATTGTATTCGCTTTGGCTGGTGGTAGGACTTGTTCTAAGTCCGCCTGGCTAGCTACCACCATCTTACGAGTATCTAAGTCTGACGCCATAGCAACAATGTTTTCAGCATTGTTGTGTTCCGGCAGTTTGAGATAAGATAGCCAGTTCCTGAGTGGCTGAGGTTTCCGGGAGAGGCTCGCTTCCATCTTCAGCCTTATCAATACTTAACATCAGGTATGATGAAGGCTAAGAGTCTCACCGTCGTTCATAAAAAATATATATATCATCGCCTAATTTTTTACTACATATTTTGGTATGTACCAATCACAGACCTATATCGCGCTTCACACTGTATGAGAACCTAGGGTGTCGAATTTTTCGTACCTTCGATGACGTCACGAGCGAGATATAATGATGTGGAAATGTTATTATTATAATAATAATAATAAATCTTTATTTTTCTCTCCAAATGTATTTATTGACGAGCTCTTGCAAGAAAGCACTTGCACAATTGACCATTTTCGTTTCTGAGTGACGCGTGTTTTCACTGCAATGGTCTCAAGGTAGGTCATAGGCATAGGTCAGTGGTACCAATACCTTGTTTTAATTCTACTGACAATTTTCATCGACATTGTGGTGAATAATACTCACTTCACTTGTGGCCGAGTTAATTTTTTCCAATATTTTTCTATTTAAAATTTACCATAAATATAAAAATAGCATTGAAAAATGCAAAAATTACAAAATCATAAATTATTGGCAGTCGCATCTTAATCGATCGTTAAACACCTGAAAAGATGTTTCTTTCGAATGCAAGGATATTCCTAGCATTGATGTGATGTGATAAAAATATAAAAGTATTGGAGAATTTCGACGGTGGTTCGCAAGTCTCGGTAGCTCAGCGGTTAGAGCATTGGACCGGATTTCCAAAGGTCACGGGTTCGATTCCCGTCTGAGAATTCACTTGTGGCCGAGTTAATTTTTTCCAATATTTTTCTATTTAAAATTTACCATAAATATAAATATAGCATTGAAAAATGCAAAAATTACAAAATCATAAAGAATAATACTCTGTTAATCTATCTCTATATAAAAGAGACTGAAGATCCCACAGACAATTGCGGGAATTGTAAAAAGAAAACTGTAAGCTCCTTGTGTTATTATAATATAAATAAATGGAGGATCCTTTTAGCGATGTCGCATTTGGTATGAATCAATGCCTTGATGCTTTGGATTGGAACTGGATTTTGGACAATCTGAGACGCATCATCAACATGTTAATTCCTCTTCAAGAGATAAGCATCTTCAATAGAACTTCAAAATTAGTAACTTTTAAAATATGATTATAATAATAACTAAATTATATCCAAAGACGTGAAAGAACTGTAGGGAGACTTAAAGAATGTTGACTTAATACATTCGACAAAACAAAGAAAAATAATTTGGACGAAGAAATTACTGTCAATTTTAGCATTCCTGTTCCTGATTGCAGTCAAATTAAAATCGAATCAATGACATCAGCAGCTGAAGGGTCGTCGACCTCGATGACACACGACGATTTGCCGAGACGACGACAGCCAGCGAATGACCTGTACGTAATTAAGAATTGCAACCCGAACCATTAACGAAACAAAAGAAAGGTCATTTGCCGTAGAGAATCGCTAAAACTGCGAAACGGGGGATCAGCCACCTAAGGATTCAAATGCTTTGACGAAAATACCAAAGTTTAATTAAACGGGATTACCTGTGGGCCTACCATCATCTGTTAGAAACCGTCATGTCTTAAGAACGTTTTGATTACGTTTTGTTATTATTGAGGTTGTCGAGTTTTGATACACTCCATACTTCGAAGATGATTAAGTGAAGTCGTCACAAAAATTCCGTCAAAAAACAAGCTAGTTTACGACGATCGTAGTACGAAATAGCAAGATTGAACTAATATTGCACTAAGAGATGGCGGTAGGCCCCCTGCAGTGACGATCGTTGTCACACTATTGACGAACTGGCTGATGGATCCATGGCCTAAAACAATATAACCTGATAGAGGATATTGTTGAGGCTTTAACGTCAAATCCGCTGAATACGGGCAACGCCAAACCGATCGTCAGTTCATGAGACCCTGGAAGATCTATTCAATAGTTTACCAGGAGTTATTGCTTGTCAACCATAAATAAATTAACCGCCTCTGTGGTCTAGTGGTACAACCACCGGTATCAGACCCAGGGGGGTACATATTGTATTCGGTTTGGTTGGTGGTAGGACTTGTTGTAAGTCCGCCTGGCTAGCTACTACCATCTAAGTCTGACGCCATAACAACAATGTCTCCACCATTGTTGTGTTCCTTTAGTTAGAGATAAGATAGCCAGTTCTTCAGTGATTGAGGATTCTGGGAGAAGCTCGCTTCCATCTTCAGCCTTATCGAATACTTAACATCAGGTATGATGAAGGCAAAGAGTAACCCCGACGTTCATAAAAAAAAAATATGAGAGTTGCCATTATCACTACATTTGGATTCTTACTACTCGTATTTGGGGTCCATTGCCAATTATGCCATTAGTAGAGGCATAAAAAGCGCATCGCATACATAGATGGTTTAGATTTTTCAAATTTTCTGATAATCCTCGTAAGTAGACCACTAATGCAATTGATAAGATTCTACTTTATACCTCTTGTCTAGTATCAATATCCGTTCTTTATAGAAAGTAACTGGTTCGATAGAAATGACACCACGTGTGACAGTCACAGACGAACGGTACATCCGCTGTCACACCGCTACGCCATTAGGGCTACAATGAGGTGCGTGGCGAATTAAAATCGTGAGCTGGCGAGATGAGTTCGAGAAGCACCGGTGCTAAAACGGATCACCTTGGTGCCCGCATTTTTTTATACCGATAGATTTTACAGCTTTGACAAGCAACGGTATAGCGAGGAGTAGATTTACTGTCATCATCATTTTGAGTAGCACGTAGAGTGATGGATTCAGACCCCTAAGCCGGAGGCACATAGGCAGCTCAGGCACAACGTTACCCCTGATTTGTAATAAAATTGTTTTTACTCCATTCATATGAGTTTGACTTGGTTTCATTATTGACCAAAAAGAGCATTATTATCTCCTTCTAATCTTGTTTTTAGGGTTCCGTACCTCAAAAACAAAAAACGGAACCCTTATAGGATCACGTTTCAATAGTATATTTACAACTGTGTATTATATACATAATATTTACAACATTAACAGGTAGCATTGTTATCAAATTGTGGTAATTATAATTTCGCTATGTGAAAATATATACAATTTTTCTCTGGAACACGTGGAGGTATCAAACTGAAATTTATATCTTATACTCAGGTCTACTGTCCCTTGGAGCTGTGAAAAAATCAAACTTCTAAGCCAAAGCAATCAAAAGATACAGCCGTTTATGCCGCAAATTTCCGCAAATTTTCGAAACTCGCACGGGAATCAGAACCTACACGGTACTTCCCGTAAACTTAGAATCTTGAAATTTGGTACGAAGTAACGTCTTATAGTACAGATAAAGGAAATATTGCGAAAACCGTAAATTTTGATTTACATCATATAATAAAAAATATTTTACGGAACCCTCGGTGCGCGAGTCCGACTCGCACTTGGCCGGTTTTTTTTTAAATATTTTACGCATATTTTATTTACTTAAAAAAAAGGAGGTTACGTATTTCATAAGAAAGATAAACATTAAATACCTATATAAACCTCATTTAAAACAGTTTTAAACTTATTAACATAGAAGTATTCTCTAACACTGTCCGTAAATCTTTTACCGCTGTTAAAAAAGTCTTCAAATAGTTTTCGTTCGTTTTCTATATTTAAAAAGTTATAAACGAACTCATTAGGACGGCAACTCGAAACGTTTACAAACTATTTAAGTTGATTTACTTAACGATTACAGTAGTTATGGAAAGTCGTAAAATTACCAAGTTATGGGCTATTTAAAAAAAGTCAACACCTTCTTATACATATAATAAAGCTGAAGCTGTTCTATATTATACACGGTTTGTAAGTATGAACGCAAGTTTCAATCTCGGGAATACTTCCATTATATAAAAAAGCGCTCATGGCCGCGCTAGACAGACTGATCGTATTCGATCACGTTTGTTAAGCTAAGTTCGGCCCGGTCAGGTGTCAGATGGGTGACCGTAAGGTGGCATTATAACTAAGCCCTTCCGTGCTTCGGAGGGCACGTTAAACCGTCAGTCCCGGCTGTTGTCATTTGATTACAGTCGTTAAGCCAAGTCAGAGGCCTTTTATCACTTTTATCTTTCTTTTTTTGCTGTTGCCATTGTGTTTTTTTATAATTATGCAGCTTAACATAAGTACCTGAAGTACGTCATGCTCACTCAAACGTTTCTTCGGCGGTGTCGTGTGAGGCGGGTCGTTACGTTCCCTAAAATATGGTTGAGCGAAGCGATGGCTGGTTCATGCGTCATGCTCGTGAACGGGTGCCGCCAGCGGAAATGGGTCTACCTCAGTCTGCTTATCTTAATGCTGTGCTTAAAGCCTAAATATTTTTATCTAAATTAAATTTATACTGACCTGTATGTACCTCACAACTTGCAGTGTAGTAGTCTTGTGGTGCGGGAAATGTTGTAATGTATGATAGACAAGTCTTTCTTTGCCAGTTAAAAATTGTTTACGTTTACAATAACCATAAAATGTAAAATTTTCATTAGTATTTTCCTTTTGTGATGGAAATTGACCTTACTGATATGTTAAGGTCACTTTTCAATTTGACGACTCTGTATGAAATAAAACAGGGAGAAAAAAACAGCCCTTGACGAGTTTCTTGCCGGTTCTTCTCGTTACAAGGTCTCCCGCCGTAGGGTTTGTGAACCGATGGCGTAGCTTCTTTGACGTTCATAAGTGCTTGTAACAGCCTAGACTGAATAAATGATATTGATTTTGATTTTTTTTGATTTTATAGGCGGCTTGATAAACTCTGACACCAGAGGTGGCCACTAATCCTCACTCGTTAAGAAGAAGAAGAGTTACCCCCATATTCTAAGTCGTTCCTCCAAAACTTTTTACACTCCACTCAACCTCGTAGTGGGTAAAAATGGTAGTGTGCGCTAGGCCTAACACGGAGTGGCTACGTACTCTTTGGCTCCTCCAGGTCCTTACGGAGTTATGACTTAGAATACCGATTTCGAGGAGTATTTCGAAGAGGTTTTCAATGAGGTTTCGTTAAGTCGAGGACGAGTAAGTTTTGGAGGAACGACTAAGAATATGGGTGTTATTGTATTTGATAGCCCAATTCTTGAAGAGGCATATTTAAAATCACAATACGCCGGTTTCATTAAATTCTTTTAATTGTATGAATGCAGGTACTTGACAAATAATTATAAACAATTCTATTCCAAAAAACAGTCCTTCAAAATCATAAATTGACTACGTGGAAGACATTGTGAGCGGCTTTAAATAAAAAAAGTACGCTAATTTAAATTTAACTCAATTTTATAAAGTTGATTGTATTCCTATTTTAGACACAATAACGTCGATAATACAAGAATGGGATACATTGATAAGTCACTTAATAAAAACAAGTTAAATAAAACATGACAAACATAATAATGAATTATTACAAAGTATAAAAAAATACCATGTTCGAGGTATTTTAAGTAGAAGATAGCGTTTTAAATTTTAATTAAGTTATTTAAAAATCTTTCAAAACCGTAGTAAAAATCGTCGGTTAGTAAATTAAACATATTTCATTGATCCAATAAAAAGCTGAACACACAAAATTAATAACTTGGAGTGGAATCGAATGTGGAACTATACCCAAAGTACTTGACACTTTAATATTTTTTCTCAGTAACCGAACAAAATTTTATGGCGTTAATAAAATAAAATAATGACACTTATTGCGTTGTGCTCGAAATCGAGAATTAAAGAACATTTTAAAAGCTCCAACACACTACTCTAGTGGTACAACCACCGGTATCAGACCCAGTGGTCCTGGGTTCGTTTCCCAGCGGGGGAACATATTGTATTCGGTTTGGTTGGTGGTAGGACTTGTTGTAAGTCCGCCTGGCTAGCGCCCACGACGCCGTAACAACAATGTTTTCAGCATTGTTGTGTTCCGGCAGCTAGAAATAAGATAGCCAGTTCCGGAGGATCCATTGAGGATTCCGTAAGAGATTCAGGATTCCTTCCATCTTCAGCCTTATCAATACTTAACATCAGGTATGATGAAGGCTAAGAGTCTCCCCGTCGTGAATAAAAAAATAATGATCTAAATTCAAACCGTAACATGAAGGTCGTTAAGTTTAAAATCGATGATGGGATTTAAACTTCAAATACTATCTGATGTGCAGCCTACTGTAGCAATAATTTATGATTATCCCCAGTAGGTCGCCGATTCAAAAGCGGGAGCGGTTTCTGGTCTCAATAATACCCGGTAATAATAGAGGGATTTATGGTGATTGTAGATTTGGCGATATTGATAGGAAACGAGGTGAGGTGAATTCTGTTTGTGGTGCAAGTTGAAAACTCATTAATAAGGCTTTGATTTTAAATGAAAGAATGATATTTATTACATTTGATCAAGGTATCAAGATCCCACACCTAACTGGATTTAAACTTTTAAGATCATTCGTTGCTACTTTATAAAATGTCTTCAAATGAAGACTGCGATCTACGCTCTATACTTCTTCAGGAATCTATTTAACATCTACATAAAAATAACTTTAAAAATCTTTTGTACTAGGTAATCAAAGCAAAATTAGGGTTCCGTACCACAAAAGAAAAAAACGGAACACTTATAGGGTCTATTTGTTGTCTGTTTGTCCGTCCGTCCGTTCGTCTGTCTTCGTTTATCTCGGGAACGAGTGGAGGCATCAAGTTGAAATTGAAACTGTATGTTCAGATCAACAGTCTGGGTGACGCTGTTAAAAAATCAAACTTGTAAGTTAACGTAAAAAAGATAGTACCAATTTATGCCACAAAAACGTATATTTCAACACTCTCAAGGAATTCAAAACTCATAGGGTACTGTTGCCCTAGAACTATGAAATTTGGCAAGTAATATCGTCTTTTACTACAAATACCGGAAAAAAACTAAAAACTATACATTTGTAATTAAATCATAAAAATATACTTAGTGTTAAGTTGTGGAAACTCAATGTCGGGAAAAACTCGGGAACGCATGATCGAGTTGAAATTTAAACTATATTAAGGTAAACAATCACTTAAAGCTGTGAAAAAAATCAAACTTGTAAGTTAATGTTATAAAAGGTATGGCCGTTTATGCCGCAAAAAAGGTATATTTTTACTCTCTCAAGGGAATCAAAATTCATAGTCCGTAAACCTAGAAATATGAAATTTGGCAAGTAATATTGTCTTTTAGTACAAGTAGGTATAGGAAAAAATCTGAAAACTGTACATTTGTAATTAAATCATAAAAAATATAGTTTTGGAAACTGAATTTCGGGAAAAATTGCAAGACTCGATTCCTGGACTATTTGTAATATTATGTGGATACCTAGGTACTCTACAAATTTGTACGGAACCCTCGGTGGGCGAGTACGACTCGCACTTTTCCGGTTTTTTTAAAACATAAATTCAAATAAATTATAAAGACGAAGAATTTTTGAACCAAAGAGCACAGCTATCATAACAGCTCTCCTAAGAATGTGAAAGAGTTCACAACAAGGCTCGTACAACTGCAAACAAATATTTGCATAGAGCAGCTTGTAACTTGGACCGGCGTCCCAGGAATAATGCTCCGGCTCAAATAATATAATTTATTCCAACTACTAACACCGGTATAAACCAACATTATGATGACGTATCACTTCATCAATCATGTATCCGGTATTTATGAGCTTCTTAATTAGTTTCACACCAGTAGCGGCTTCCACCCACCTGGGTAAAGGGATAAGAGACCAGGCGACCTTCGAGCCAAACAAGATTCTATCCTCTACGGAACATTAACTATGTGAAACAAACCCCAGTTTGAATCGCAGATCATAACTTCCATAGACAATAAATATCGTTGTGATCCCCCACCATTTTTGGTAAACCAAATTTGAAAATTTCACAGCGCTAACAATGCACTAACCAAATAGGGTTGTACGACGCCTTTTATCAGCGAACGATCTCATGCGCAAGCCAGATTGCTTCACGAAAGTGTAAATAATTCGGACTACAATAATCGATAGTTTCTCGTTGGTTCGGCAGCCGGAGGTTCGGAGGTTGGCGCGGGGGGCGGGGGGAGGGCCGTGGGAACTGGGCGACTTGCACTTTCGACGGCGCGCGCGGCCGATGCGCGATAGCACGCGGGCGCCGCGGAGTCTGCGCACGAGCTACCTCGCCTACAGATTAATCACTCAACGATCGCTCTCTGAAAGTCAGAACAGACCAATTTGCCGCGAGGATCCCCGGAGAAAGTTATGACGCCACCGTCTCAGTTAGAATCGACACCTAAAAACTAAATTACGTTTTCGCAACAATGCAGGACTTCAAAATGATAAATAAAAGTAACACTTTCTAGCAAAATGTTGACAATATAACATTGAAATGACCCGAGGACCAAAAAACACGAGCTGTCAACAATGTTGGTATCGAATCACGACTTTCGACAAACACTACAAAAGAAAGACAAACAAATGGACGGCTTCAATTGGTTTTCGATTAGAAAGAGCGAGTAGAGTGCCGAGCGCATGAATTTAAATTATGGGTGAGTCATAATATTTAAAGCCCATGCTTAGACTTTATTAAATGAATAGACGATTAAACTATACCCATGTTTCATTTACTTAATTGATTTATAACCACTGCAGTGCTTTGAACCAGGACGAACACATTTCTTGTAAAGATAAAACGCTTGTAACTATCTTCTTATCGTAGAATGTTCCCATTAAAGTTCACTAACGCTCTGACATAGTATCAAAGGGTCTCCTCGTATCAGCTCACAAAACAATTTTGAATAATATTATATGCCATTATGATATCGAAGTACTTAAACTAGCATTGAATGATCGCTGATCAAAACAGGCTTCAACAAACAGACGGCAGGCGCTTGGAATCACCGGGAGATCGAGTCAGGCTCGTCACGGAATCGCTACCGACACAATTATCGAATCTAGACCACTCTCACTGAAGCAAAAAGAACACGAGACTCAAAGAAAGCACCGTCAGGTGCGGCCCCATTTCACTTTCCAATGACTTATGTCCGACAGGGGGACACGCGATATTTTACTTTAAACAGCAACCGATACAGTGGTTAATTCATCGACAGATCCGTCCTCTGACTCAGTAAACATTTCATTATCAAGATTTACGAGGAAACCCTTAAAAGCTGTTAATTGTGAAACTCTCATTTCGCTTTCTAACTATTTCTGTAAAATTCGACTATTAAATGTTTATTGTTCGCTCGAAGACAGTGGGTGACTGCAGATCGCAGATAGTAACGGTAAAACTTATCTTGCAACACGAAGTAAAAGTGAAATAATTTGTAGCAGAATAACTTTTAAGATTGAAAAGATCTAATAAAATATCGATAAACATTAAGAATTGTGATGCCTCGTTACTAATAAAACCAGCAAAACGAATCTCTCTTTGAAAAGTATCAACAGATGTTGAGCATCGATGCTATCTCATTGTGCGCGTCTCAATAGTGGATCATGAGCAGCCATTGTGGCAGTGCGCAAGCGCAAAGAAGCGCTCTCGCGGCTAATGACAGACCATTTAGTACAAGTATCGCGTCTGCGATCCGATTGAGACGTCTCGGCCACATTCTGACTGTTCGTTTTTTATTGTTTTCTATTTAGACTAACAGATTGTTCTGAACGGCCCAGCGAGGTGATAATGGCGCGCCTCAATGTGTACTCGTATAGCTACGATTTGATAAGATTGTTTAAATTTTTTAAATTCATACTTTTAATTAAATTTGACACCTTTGAAATAAAAGACGCAAAGAGGCCAAATTGATCGTATGCAATAGTTACATAAAAACACGATGCAAATATGATAGGCTTTTATCTGCAGTATAAAAACATATGACATACAAGTATACAAGGATGCCTCAAGACATGGTCTAGTAAGAAGAAAGTGAAAGTTTCAAATTGCCTTTAAAATAGACAGCAAAGTCTACAAATTGCATACACGAGCAAATACGTGGAGACTTCAGAGCAACCGACGACGGAGAGAACAAGTTTTTTTTTAATAATGACATTACATTGTCGTTGGGTTTGAGATAATGTCAACACTTACCTTGTGATAATAATCTTTGGGTACATGTTTGCTCTCATGGCAAAAAGTTTGGTCAATTTAATATTAGATGGAACTCAGAAAATGCAAAGGTTTGTCCTAAACTATACAAAGCTTCTAAATAAATGTTGAATTCTGGCGATGACGAATAGTGACTCATACAAATACTCATGTCAATTACCTACTTAAACATTGCTATATGTACTTATAAAAATACATAATATATTTATTCTTTTACCAGCAAATTGACTTACTGTTATTATTTATTGAATGCCTTTTAAGAAATTCTATTCTAAAACTTACGTCACTAAGTTAATTCTCATGGAGCATAAAAATAATGTAAGTCCCAAAATAAAGTAAAGTACAATAGGAAGTGATATGGAACAATATCACACACGCTTGTTTAATTTCAATCAATATGATAATAGACGTATGATGAATGGTCATGGCGTATTTGTACAAGGTGACCAATCACACGTATTTGCTCAAACATTTTTATCTGTAACCAATTTGACTTAGATCATTCTCGCACGGCCGACTGTTGACTTTGGCATTCGTTATAATAACAGTTGACCTTCACTTGTTTTGTCGATTTCATTTGTCAATCATTTCTTTTTTATCGTTTTGAATTGGTTCGACTATCTCGATCGCCTTATATAGAGTTGTTTAATATAACTCTTGGCTAGTACAACAGTAGGCTGATTGTATATGCAATTATGCAAAGCAGAACATGCACCAATCAATATCGATTTCTAACTTTTGTTTTATTTTTAAGACAATTTGACAAATACATTAGATGAGCTTATATTCATTAATGATATAATGGAACTCATACATAATATAGGTATTTATGAGTGAATCCGTAATAATGATAACAACACCTAACATATTCCTGATATGAGAATAATTTATGCAAACAGTATCCTTTAAATATCATCAGTATTCAATTCTATGCGTAGGGGCAACTAAGACATATTTTGTAGTCCACACATGAATCTAGAACATACGTCACTTAACGCCAGTAGGTACTATCAGGTCGATAAATAAGAATTTCACCAGCATTAGTAATTAATCAGGTTAGTTGAGGGATCAAAGTGCCGCCGCGGAGACACTTTCGCTCAGATAAATCGTCACGCCCACTGCACGCTCTCGCTGCGCCGCCGTGATTTGAAACAATAAATGTGACAGTTATCAAAGTACTTGGGAAAAATATACTGGCAACCAGATTGTGCAGCACGAAAAACTCGAGCCTCCTTACTTATAAACCAGGTGTAAGCTTAATGGTTAATCCGCGTTTTGTGTCATTAAAATGACATCATGAACTTGAGCAAATAAGACAAAACACTGAATAACTATGTATTCTAAGTTACTTACACCAGTTTATAAGTGAGAGGGGACAGAGGTTTTGTCTACATGATAGATCCACATTGCATTTATCGTCGTAGAGTTAGAAAAAAGTTTTATTCCTCTGTCGATAACGATAATTAGGCAGGTACGTAGACAAAACTCTTATTTGAAGTTTCAGCAGGTTTTTCTTCTAGGATGATCGATTACGTATCTAAGGGTAGGTTAATCAAGATGACATTGGCTTCAAATGGCAGGAAATGCAAATCCATAATTATGAATAGCATTGTTCTATAAATAACAGTGGTTCAGCCGGACGGACAAATGCATTTATTGCTCTAATAATGTGAGTCCAAGGTGAATTCAGTTTGAGTTACCTGACTCTGCTAGAGACAATACGTGGGGTTATGTAACGGTCAGAAGTGATTTTACAGTAGTGACGCCGCACAGTATTCACATCCTGTGTCCTAATGTCACAGTTACACACGATCAGAAAGCGATAATGTATCTACAATTCTGCATAATAATGGTTTAAGAAAGCTACACAATTAAAGTAGACTTCATACATTTTCTCTGTTAACAAAAAAGAAAACAATCATAGTTATTACATTCCAGATACCACGATAAATACTAGATCTAAGATTATGCAACAAAAAGCAGACAAATGTAGGACAAAGTAATCAATGACATCACAATGAGCAAGCTTAAAGAAAACAAACAATGATCGTGAGCACACATCGAGTTTCCACCGCAAGTGAAATACGTTTTCCGAGGGCGAAACCAACCGCTTTCCACATGCACAATTGTTGGGAAACCAGTTATTTCACTCACTTTCCACGCCAATAGAAATTATCGACGTACGTCCAAGTAACATGGCATGTAAGCTCCATACGAGACGCCTCTAACGCTACGTAATAAGAGTCACCTGCACCTCTGCTATCTCCACTCCGACTAATCTATTGACAATTGGTTTCTTTTGTAGCTGCCGTACGGCCATTAAGTTGGCGGTGTAATTGCCCATTGTTCTACTGTTAAGGAGGGTAATGTTCGTGTAGGTGATAACTTGTTTACAGAAAGCTAAAGAAACTTAAAAGCCGATGATACAATCGTGGCCGCCGTGATCTACAAGACGAAACTGTGAGGCAGCTAATGGTCGATATTCGAGCATTATAGCAGAGCAGACACGACATTATACATTCAAATAACAATAATGATGTGATCGTTGCAAAACATAACAAATTGTTTTCGTGATGTTATTTACTGCAATTATGAATGGCATTGAATCGGTAATTCGGAGGCTAAAAACATGAGACGAGAACTGACGCATCAATCTCAGAGGCTTCCGAATAATGAGGATACTCGTTCGTAAAAAGGACATAAATTAGAGGAGCCACGCGATAAAATGCTTCAACGGAATCAACTTGAGCAATTGAAAGTGACGTGTGTCGGCGAAGAATGTTCGCTCGGAATGAGAGATGCGCTCAATTTCAAGAATGTGCGAGGTGTAAGTACTGATATTTGGGCGGAGAAATTCTTCATGCCACATCAATATAAAGCAATACAGCATTTACACGCGAGAGTTTAACCTTTAAACACACAATTTCTCCTCCATGTGATATAACAAAATGATTTAACCTTGGTTAAATGGCTACATGCTTTCATTATATAATAAGTGTTATTACACAAGGGCATACTGCATTATCATTGCTCAATCTTATCTTTCCTATCATCATGCATACATACTTCTCCTTGGTCACTATTTGCTTAACAAATATTTAAAGCTTAGGCTTTGTTAAACCAATGAAATTCACATAAAGTTGATCCAGCAGATAACATCAAAGCGTGGGAGTCTCCATCTGCAGTTGCATCGGGTTTCCAAACCCTCTCATTAATACTCGCTAGCATCGGTAACAATGATTAGTCTATAATCATACGTTTTCAAAATTTCTCACTCACTAAATCGCGGCGCCGTTAAGATGGTATCAAGAATTTCATAGACGAGGCGGCGATCTTAAGAAAACTTTTTTTGTCTGGAACAAGATTGGGTAAAAAGCGTTGGGGTCGTTATGAGGTCTATTATTGCTCTAAATAGAGAACGTTGCGGGCGGGAATGTTAATGGCAGGCGTCTGGTGCGCTATGCAATGCAGAACGTGCATTTTTTTCCTCCGATACATGTTCGCGCTTACAAATTGTGCTCGGCTAGCGTTTGGTCACATTCCATTTTTAAATAGCCCGCTATTTTAACGCTTCCACAAAAAAGGTTATGTAAGGCACCTGTCGTAACAGTCCAATCTCTTTGGCCAGTTCGTGCGTGATAAGAATTTTCGCCGTATCTGATGCATTTGGCACGCAGCTTTCTGCAGTGCACCATCAAATTTACAACGCATTGTAATTAATCGCCGAGAAGCCTCTATCGAGGCTTTTATTCGTTTTGACAGTGAATATTTTATGTAACACTTGTAATTGAGTGTTGGATTATGAATTTACAGGTTCATAAAGACGAATGAGCAATGGACCAATCTTGCATAATACTACGTAAAAAAAAATAAGCACTAGTTTACTGGGATTATTAGTTAATAAAAAACTTTTTATAATTATTTAAGGACCGCTGGCACCAAATTCAAAAGGTTTATTTTTAACTTTTTGATTTTTAAAGTCAGTTTTTATTTATTTTTCAAAAGTTTTTTATTTCACTATTTTTAAAGTTACAATAAATAAGTCTCGCACTTCGGTTTGAGTCAAACTAGTAGTGTAGGCAACTACGAGTTTGAGTCAAACCGCTTGACCGAAAAATGACAGTTTTTTCAAGATTTCTTAAAAACTACTGAACCGATTACAAAATTAAAAAAAATGGGACCAACTTGGGGATAATCCCGATAAAACAATAATGTTCAATTCATTTCGATCGGATCCAGCGTTCTCGAGTAATCGGTGAACATACATAAATATATATATATATACGCGACAAAATTATAACCTCCTTCTTTTTTAAAGTCGGTTAAAAAATTTAATAAGCAAAGTTGATAAGCTAGCTAATTTATTTGTTAATTTATTTGTTAGGTTATTCTTAGTTGGCCCTTTTGTAGTTACAGTAGGTAGTTGTAGTATTTTATTTCATAAGTAGGTATTTATCAAAATTGATTAACATACAAGAATCATTATGGTTTACTTATTTCCATTGCTTGCGTGTACAAATCCATTACTTATGAATATAGGTCCAAGCATGATGCACACAAGGTTAATTCAGTTAAGATTAATTGGAATGACTACCACTCGTAGATGGCGCCCTAAGATGCCATTTATAGACGGCCATACAAAATTAGTCCTCACGGCTTATGATTTATTACTAAAAATAATTGTCATTTTTACGAGCACATAAAATAGCGCCGTAACTTCGAACGAAGCAAGAATTAAAAATAATTTACAGCTCGATGCAGGACGTTCATCATCGCCAAATTGGATTGGTGTCACATGAGTCAACGACGCATTGCCTCGGGAATACATTAAGGGCTGTGAACGTTAACTGCTCCTTAAATAATTAAATTGAAGTTACTACAGAACACATAAACAGTTCTCATAAAAGAGCCAATCCATAAAAAATTTTTGAACTCCACAACATTTTTAATTTAGTGATCTGGTACAGCTTATGCCGTTGTCACATTGTAAAATTTAAAACGCATGCCTAAACGTACCCATGCGACCTACAAAGGTTAGTAGTTAGAAAAATCATTTAAAATGGACGACACCACCGCGCCACACTAGTGGCTACCTGATTTCTATGCGCCGCGAAACCTTCAGCATACATTCATAATTTTCTTTAGGTCAAGAAAACTACCAGTGTTGTTGGAGCCATTGTCGTTACGCGTTGTGGCAGCGGATAGTTGGGAGTATCGTCGGTTAGGGGTTCTTATGGTTCTGGATGCGTGAGAGCACGTCCCTTTCAAGATGGCGCCGCGTGTACGTGACGTTCCGAAAGGCGGGAAACAATGGATGGCCCGTTATGAATATTGAGAGCGAGGATAGTCAAATGAATGCTTCACCGATTTTCGCCGCATAGTTCAGACACAGTCTATCTACACATACAGTCGTCCGACGGACATGTTTTGCCAGAGCAATGTGCGGGGTTCGGGGGGCGAGAGAGGGTGCTAGCGAGACCGAGCTGCTAGACGCTCACTCGTGACAGTGAAATATCTCCTGTCAAATACTATGAGTCTTGTCGAAAGCGGCATGACCGCGAGGTTTCAAGGGCATTGTCCCACTGTTAGTTCCTTGTTATACTGTGGTTCAGCGGTGACAGTGAAATTATGGACGCGAACGCACAAGAATTTTTGAACGGCGTTACGCATGCGCTGGCGCCAATCCCGCACCGCGTAGGTATGTTCTCTAGAGAATGTTACCAACGAAAGCGTTACGCTCACTCGTCTCTTCATTAGATATTTTTTTCTGTTTAAACCTGAATTGAAATACATAGTCGCATACTTAATAAATATACGAATTAAATTAACTTGGGATGTTTGTAAGTGTAAAATTATCAGGATTCAATTAAAATTTATTATCGATCGCTGAAAATACAAACGAAAATGTGTGCACCGAACCTGTATAAATACTCTATCCATTTGGGGTACGCCAACTTCTATCTATCTACTCGCATCTAAAAAATACATTGAAAACAGAAACATCATGAAACTGTAGCCGCAAGACAAGACGTAATCACAATACCACAAACTGATTCCTTGGAAGGTCTATATTTAAACATGTTTCAAGTAGCGACCTATTTACCTCGTATTTTGAATACAAACAAGGATGATTAATCCTTAAATATGCTGTCGAACTTCGTACCCACAGAAGAATAATATAAGAATTTCGATGACTCAAAATTTAAAGCTTATAGTAGGTATTGAAAATGTATACCTATGTATATTAAAATTTGATCGGTGACATCCTGAATCACTTCCAGGAACTATTGTAACAGTTTAAGAAACATCTACAGGAAAAAACATAGTACTCAACATAACATTCTGATACAAAAAGAACATGAATGAAAAATGAGTCAATACATGATTAAATTGTAACCCAGTAGATACAATAAACGATAATAAGTAACTAAATGTTGGGATGCTAGTTTAAAAAGCAAAGCGAGCGTTGTAAATAACAAAAAATCATTACCAATTATAAATAAAATACTGACGGGTTAGACCATACAGATTTATGGATCCAATTAAAAAGTCGTTCTTGATAGCTTATGTTGTGGACGATGAGGGCGAGCGTATGACGGCTTTATTTTGAATATTCCTACGACAATACAAATAATAACAATGACACCAGTACACGGTACGCTACAGAAAAGGTTTCTAAGGGATATTAACCTATTTTAAATGAACACACTCAACTTACACATTGATTTCGAAGTTAATAATACGTACCAATAAGGTAAGCTAAAAATAGAAAATAATGAAAATTAATAAGAAATAACAGAAACACAGCAAGAGAAAACTATTGAAGCCGAGAACGAGTTAAACACAATTATTTCTAATAACGATGATTAAGAAACCTTCAAAAATGTCATTTGCTGTACAGCTGAAACTTTTAAGGTCAATTAGCAAATAACAGTCACAGCTAAAACAATGAGTAATCTTTTAATGACACAACGTGGTCCACATCTGAGTTATTGCACGCAGACAAAGTTACGCCACTGTGGAGTCTTACTTGTAACATGCTTTTTTGCAGGCAAGTATCTCGAAAACGCTGAGTCTCGAAGTAATGAGGACATGTGAGCATTAAGTCCAGCTCTGCGTTTCTTAGAATACCACATAGCATAGGAGCTAGAGACAGCAAATGGTTCGGATATGGCTTAAGGCTTATTTATTACTTATCAGGAATTTTTTAATAAATTTAATGGCAAATAAGTAAATTCTTTATTTAGTTTTACTCTTTATTCGTTCTAATGAGATCGGAAGTTTAATGGATAAAAATACCTTGACTGACCTTCTTGGTTTACACGTGAAAACTTGCAAATATTTATATGTATTTTTTTGTTAGAAAATTTAGAGCAGCTAAAAAATGTTTGCATAAATAATCCCAGTTTTGATTGTTCTAACAAATTCCTTTTATAAAAATTATTTTAGGTAAATTTTTCTTAACTTTTTTGAAAATGCATTACAAATATTAATTTGTGTATGTAAGCAGTTTTTGAAAGCACTTTCTTCTCATTGTCACAATTTGCTAAATAGCTAAGTAATTACCTTGGCTTTGTTGCATTCCTCCTCAAGTAGAACCCTTTCATCTTTCACTATTCTTACAGTTAGTATAACTTTAGTGAGAATTTTTTCTGTTTTTGAAATTAAGTTCAAAACTCTTTCTATTTCCTATTTAACTGTATTCGGATATAAGTATTTATGTTGCGGAGTAAACTGAACATTCGAATATATCATCTAAGTTCTAAATATTTTTTTCTGACACTCACACCAATTAATTCACGTAGACCCAAAGTAAGTACTTAAGTTCTGTGTTATGGGATGCTAGAGTAACGGATTTAATTATACATATATAAGTATCTATGTGTAGAAATATAAATAAACGTCCATGACTCTGGTACAAATGCTCGTACTCATCATATAAACATTCTACCCAGGACCTCAGAGAAGGCGACACCTTAAAACCGGTGTACGTACCACTCTACTACGGAGGTCGTCATTAGAGTAATTTCAGTTATAAACTGACCAATATGGTTTCTAATCAAGTTTCTAATTTATTGCTGGGCACTAAACTAGAATTCTCCATATGCACGAGGAGAATTCTGGGACTGGGACACTTCCCAGCAATGGGACATTAAAAATGGCTGATGTCGATGACAAAAATATCGTTGAATTAGAACGAGAGAAGCAAGCTCTGGGTCTATTAGTTGGTCCTACGGGTCTGCAGTAGCGAGCTGTTTTTATGGAGGATTCCTTACGGATGCCTCGCGTTACGTTTGTCCCAGCAAGTCTAGTTGCTTTCTGCACTGAGATATGGGGCGGTTTTGCTTTTAATTATAATCTTTTTGCTTCCTAATTTTTCTTGTTCCTATATTAACAGTGTTACTGCCTCTAAGAATGAATAAAAATGAATAGTTTTTATTCAGAAAATACTAAAATTTGGTTAGAAAAATAACACGAAACAAAAAGCAAACGACATTTGATTCCATTTAATTGTTTCGTTCTTCGGTACACTTCGTAAACTCAGTGGCGTGCCTATAACTATATGTCCAAAACATCAAATGTAGTAGTAGACACATAATATCATTAACCTACGTCATCATTAATTGCAATTAAAAGTCTAGTTCAAATAACTATTTACATTTTTCACTTCACTTTATGTATTACCTTAAATTATATTTTAGTATTTATTATTAATGCACATATTTTATCTTATTTTTACATGCGCCTCTTGGTTTTACAATACTTACGAGTATTATGTATTTAAGTACACTTTTTTTGGTTTGTGTTGTTGTTTTACTTGCGATTAAACGATGACAGGGACGCAGCTGTAAATCAGTGTCTGGTTCCTTGGAACCATCAACACTGAGCTCAGTTCCTTTTCAGACTGCTGCTGCTGCACACTCCGGTATATTACTTTTAAGCTGAATGTCTTCGTTTTAAGTTTTGTTTGTTTTCTCTTTTGTACCTAAGTAATGCCTCAAAAATGTATTTTGGTTGTTATGTGTTGTAGTGGTTTCTGAATAAATATTTTATCTATCTATCTATGGAAGAAATGCCACAACCGAGAAACTAACGAAATGGAAACTAATTGAGTTTCATTTAATTTTATTGTCATTTCAGGCAGTCGCGCATTTATAGAGCTTTATGATAATAAGTTATTAGCAATATAACCAACCAAATAATAAAGGCAAGTAAAGGTTGCCGCAATAATGGCCTGACAGACCGACTGACGGTTTAATTTACAAACAGTCCACACATCTAATTTGCGTCAACCACGTCAATCAAAGATGAATGACGGAACGAAGTTATATCATTTGAGACAATATGTTATTACGTAACAGCCTAGCAAACTTATTATAATGTTGAAAGAGATGTATGCTTATTTCAGCGATGAAATAATTGCTGCTAAAGGCGAAGTTTTATTTAATAATGTAAAAGGAAAAAAAAGTAAATAAGTGTATACAAACACACCAATTATTTAGCCCACGTTAAGTTTCATTAAGAACTTGTGTTATGGAGACTAGATAACGGATAAACATACTTATATACTTTAGTTTTGTAAAAACATACATAATATACATATTAAACATCCAGACCAAGACAAATAGACATATTCATGAACACAAATATTTGTCTTGTCCGGGGATCGAACCCGGGACCTCTGGCGCAGAAGGCGGGCTCAGTACCCCTGCGCCAAACAGGTCGTCAATGTCCATACCACTTAAACTGTTTTTTTTGCGGATGGCGCACTGCAATGATATTATATAATATCATATATAATATAATATCAGTGTGTAATTCAATCAGATATGACACACGAGCACGCATTGTGAAACATTGGGAACACCCTATATGGGGTCCAAATCAAATGGCTAATATATCTTTCATTTCCATGCAAAGATTTCAACGCATTTTTTTTATGAACGACGGGGAGACTCTTAGCCTTTATCGTACCTGATGTTAAGTATTGATAAGGCTGAAGATACAAGCGAGCCTCTCCCGGAATCCTCAATCACTGAGGAACTGGCTATCTTATCTCTAACTGCCGGAACACAACAATGCTGAAAACATTATAGTTATGACTTCAGACTTAGATAAGATGGTGGTAGCCAGCCAGGCGGACTTACAACGAGTCCTACCACCAACCAAACCGAATACAATATGTACCCCCGCTGGGAATCGAACCCGGGACCCCTGGGTCTGATACCGGTGGTTGTACCACTAGACCACAGAGGTGGTTAAAACTAGCTACTATCTAGCGGTTAATTAGGTACTATGAAGGCTACATTCAAGGGTATAAAATATCATTGGCGTACGTTTATCGCCTCTCGAGGCCATTCTCTATCTCTTCTTTCCTTTCCTGTCTGTGCTGACTTTCTATCTTTCCTCTCTTTCAAAATTCCGTCCTCTCCTCTCCTTCCACTCCCCGACCTCCTTAAGTATGTAATCGCATGTCGGAGCGCAGGGTGGGAATTTAAAAACTTGGGACTTGCGTTCCCAATATCTTTCTTTTTCAATTTAATTAGTAAATCAATCAGTTTAGTTTACGCTCATGCCGAAATAACTTAGATATGAGGTATATAAAAAGCAATATAATCATTGGCGCACTCTCTATCAATAGGACGCCTTTCGCAATGGTCGGTCACGGGATAGGGGACCAAAGCTCATCTGGCTGGAGCTGCTTCGTTTTCGGAATGCACGTCATGTTGACATATCATGTACTAAGTTGTTAACACCCACCAATCCTTATTTTGTCCGGTTGGTGGATCATGTCATGACCCATTATCCTTATCGAACCTTAAGTAAAGCTTATGCCCCAGCATAGAAACATTAAAATTGATGACATAAGAAAAAAACCTAGACCAACACAATTTACTGTCATTGTCCAATTATGTCCTGTGGCAATCGAATTCTTAGTATAAAACTAAAAATATGTAGCATTATTCCGTAAGAAGAACTTACATGCAAGATGCACCGCCCGCCCGCCCGCAGATAAATGCAGATGCACCGAGTTTCTCGGTGCTGGTATTGCACGGTTTAACAACTCCTGAGGATGCTCCGTGTGTGGGCGAAACACGTGTAGAGTCGTTGGTGAAGGTGCAAGGTGTGTCACTGTATTGCATCTGCATTTATTTGGGGGCGGGCGGGCGGTGTATCTTGCATGTAAGTTTTCTTGCGGAATTATGCTACATATTTTTTGTTTTCTACTAAGGTATGGATTTCCGCCAAGTAACGCCTGATTCTATCAAATACTTGCAATCGAATTCCTTTATTGTGTGATTGATCATATCAGAACCACAAAACAAATAGTTCGAAAATATTTAGTTTCTACCTTTGCCATTTTTAGGTGGAATCACGCTATGATAATATCTGTAGCCAGGAGGAGGCCAAGGGCAGACAGAATGAACGACTGTGGAGGGAATTAAAGAAATTACTCAGACGGTTTCATTGTAGGCAAACTGCGCACGAAGGAGAGGCGGCGGGCGGGCTACATTTCCATTACACTATTTATATTAAAAAGTGGACAATATTATCTAAGTCTGACGCTATAACAACGATGTTTTCAGCATTGTTGTGTTTCGGAAGTTAGACATGAGATAGCCCGTTCCTCAGTTATGAGGATTCTGGGAGAGGTGCGCAGCGCGCTTCACCTTCAGAGGGGATGAACACGAGCGGGCTTCATCTGAGTGGAAGTCCGTTATATCGCGCTCCTTGAAATCGCTTAAAAAAATGCCTTTGTCCTTCTCAAAGATATAATCTAGCAAAGTTAGTTCAATCAGTTAAGGCCTCAAAAGATGGTAGAGAGTATTTCTCATACTTAATGCATCTATGTAAATAGCCCTCGAGTTTCTTTCCGGTTCTTCTTGAATTTTAAATTTTATGTGAATCATTGATCGTGTCGTCCTCCACAATGGAACCGTTCGTTATTTTTCGATCGGCAGGCCCCGGGGCCCAATTAGGCGTCGATTTGCGTACGCGCAGGTCGGGGCCACACCGCACGGCGCGACTGGACTCGCACGACCAATCCGGATTCATTGTCTATCCTCAAAATAGGAAGGGACACGCAATCTAGAAAAATTATATGCTAAGACAATAAGTAGATAATAATTTTTATTGCTAACTTTTGTTTGTATGAATTTCTTCAACATTTTGACAAGGAATATGATTTTAGGGAATTATCCTCTTTCCCTGTTTTTATAGGAATAGACATTATGAATTGCGTTTAAAATGGATGGACCCCAAATAATAGAAGTACATTGGATCACCAAGGGTGTCTTCACAATTTACTCAACGAATAATTTGTCAACGGATACGAATCTAAAGAAACCAAAAAGTCCTTTAGCACTTTATGAGAACCCAACGCTCATAATATTATTTATTGCAATAAATATTTTTTTTGTGACATCAGTTTTACCAGACAAAATCTTCCTTAAGGTCAATTCGAAATTTCACACGATTCATTTTATTTATATAATTTTAAACAAAAAAGGAGTCCGAAGTGTGTTTAGACAAAATTATGAATTTGTTTTCTGGGTAAAGTCCCTTAAAAGCTTACAATACACAAACTTGACGGTGATATTGATGTCGTACCTGCAAAGAGAGAAATAACAGTTAGTTATGTCCAAATACTTAAATACAACTTATTTTTTTTATTTTTTAAACACAAGTGTTTTGTCACTGGGCACAAAACTTTCTTTCTTAATATTTATTTCTGAGAAATGTCAAATGAGTAAAAGAACTTAAATAAAAACATACACTTAAGAAATTTGACAGGCCCCGTTGAGAAGATGACAAAGAGAATGAGAGCGAATTTTGTGCAAATTCAACAAAACTTGACTAGAATAAAAACTAGAACAAACTTGTGGCCGAGTTAATTTTTTCCAATATTTTTCTATTTAAAATTTACCATAAGTAGAACAAATATATTAATAAATATCTAATTATGAACAAATCTCAAATAATAGACTATAGATCTCAGACAGGTTTCTCACAAGTTGATAAGATAAAACTATTCCCTAAAATAGGAACACTTAACATAAAACCATTTGTAAACTTGTCCTTTTGCAAATTCTGTAATACAATGTTTATTCACAGAGAGATTTTGAAGAATCCAGCCATCCAGTACCAGAATCCAGTACCAGTTTATGGACAGTTGCGAGGGTTAAACGACAACAAGGCGATACAACTAACACTAAAAACTTTCATGGAACCAATATAAACTGGGAATGCTTGTTTAGTTTTAGTACTTTCGTACCAAAAGACTAAAACCTCCAGGCTTATTTCGCACATAACCTTACGAACTTGGGTTTTAAAACATTTGGATATACTAAAACGCAAGCACACTTCATTTCAAAGTGTCTTGGGAACCATTATTGTAGAAGTCATGAATTGGTAATGCTCGAAGCTATTTCCTTGCTTTAACATTGATGACCAAAGAACTGGAGACTTAACAGTCGACTCCTACAGAGTGCTAACAACGCCAGAAATTATTGCGTCGATGCAAAATATTTCAGCGAATAGTCAATGCGAGATAGCATCGACAATCGAAACATCAAACAATTACCAATCATTGAAAGAATCGACTCCCAATGAAACAGTGTAATCTGACGCTTAGATCTCACATTAGCATAACGGGGGGCAATCGGGAGTGTAAACGAACACCGACCGGCGATTTGTCAACGAGTAAATATTATTTACATTTGCGCAATGTTGCTGACTTTTATTTGCGCGAAACAGACGCTTCTCGGGTTACATGTTTTGAAATGAAAGGTATTATATAAACAAACGAAACTGATTCATTTACCGTTAATACGTTATTTGAATAACATGATTATGCTGATGTAAAAAAGCAAAGTGAAACAATAAGATTTGTTTAACCAGTTGCAAGCTTCTTGCGAAACTCATTAAGGCTATAGTGGGTAAGTAATCCCTTTGTGAGAACTACCATTAAATTTTAACGTATCTAAACCAAATTGGGCTGGATCATAGCAGTCCTACAGATTCAGATGAAGTCTTTAGATTTACCAGCAGCGACATTACTGATGATTAAGAAGATACGCAATAATGTCTTCGTTGAGACAGACTTAATCCACCTGATCACTTAACTCCGACCGCTGACCGATCAATAATCCTTGCACTAGCCTGACGGAATTCACTTCATGCTTATGCAAATTTTAATCTTTCTCTTGACAAGTGGTCTGAGAGGACAGTTTTAAGTGTGTCGTCATTATAATAAAGGCTCTGCAATGTTTAGCAACTACTATTATTCAGTGGGCATATTCTTTAAGATTTACATGCATTAGAATGGTCGGCTTGGAGGACATTAGGTTCTGATTACGAAATCGATCTAGTTGAAATGCGAAGATATTGTTGTTAAAGATAAACAGCTCTTCAACGTCGTATTAACTACGATGCACTCAAGTTAGCCAATAGTCTTAGGCCAATACCGATTGGTATATTCGTATTATTACAAGTTTAAAATCAAAATTATTGTAGGTAATTTTGTAAGGTAAGTTTAATCACTGCTTCTGCGAAACGTGTAGCCGATTTCTGAGCGGAAAAAAAATGAAATCAGGTTTTGTACCATCATTGACTCGAAAGAAGAAAAATCAAAATTATGTTTTTTTTTGTTTATGGCGTTTCGGTACCTTCACACAGCAAAATTAATTGTACCTATAACAGTATTTCACTGCAAAGTATCTTCTAAATCTTATCTAAATACGGAACCATAAAAAGGGCCAAATTCTGCTAGTTTTTAGTCATAACTGTATTTCAATTGTAGTGTTATTTTACACAGTTCTTGTAAAAAGCACCGTAATTGTATGTAACACGATTTTTACTAAATTTAAGCAGAATTTGAACAAGCGTAGAAGAGCAAAATTTTACATTTATAGAAAAAAGCAACTATGAAGAGTGAACGTAAACAAATGTGTCGTTATCGTTCATAATAGTCCAGGAAACTAGTGGATAATTATAATGCGCGTACAAACGGCGTATCTTGTTGAGGTTCATAACGGCACTTGGATGCCGCTAATTCTCTCTATATTTGGAAACCAAGCAGTAACTAACAAGACAGTCAAGGCGACATACTAAGCAAACCAGTTATTTTATTAAGGTTTATGAAAATTGACTACTTTAATATTAACTTTATGTGCAGTCAATAACATTTCAGCGGGGCAGTTACCTATCTTTGCAACAGCAACGCGACAGCAGAAATTGCGCGATAATTGCTTTACGTCACGTATCAACAGTGCGGCCTCTACTGGACAAACGATGAACTACAATATGCATTCATTTAGTTCCTGTTATTGCTACTAAATTGTTTTTGGCGCTAGCGTCATAGCAACACGCGGCGTCTTGCTCTCGCACCTGGGTAGGAGCGCGAGAGTGAGACGCCGCTATACGAACCATCAGCGAGCGATTAGCAGCAGGAATCACATACGTAATACCATTTTTATTTTGACGTGCAGGATTTCCATAATACGAAAATTACCGCTATTACGAGCATCGTAATGGCACCCTAAGGTTAAACCGTACTGAATTGCTGTCATATGTACCTACATCAATAATTACAAGCAATTTAAATTTAACTGATTATTTGGTCATTATTTTGAACGAGCAAAGCCTTGTTACCTACTTACTACTTTTACTTCTCGTATTATTATATTCTTTATAATGCTGACGACCTGTTTGGCGCAGTGGTACTAAACCCACCTGCGCCAGAGGTCCCGGGTTCGATCCCCGGACAAGACAAATATTTGTGTGCATGAACATGTCTATTTGTCTTGGTGTGGGTGTTTAATATGTATATTAAGTATGTATTTACAAAACAAAAAGTATGTAAGTATGTTTATCCGTTATCTAGTATCCATAACACAAGTTCGTCATGAAACTTAACGTGGGCTAGATAATTGGTGTGATTGTATGCAATTATTTATTTATTAATGCTTGAATTCATTTCTTGATTCCTACCTTGCTTTGATCAGATCAGAAACTAACAGAACCAAATCATTTGCTACATGTTGTGTGGAACTATTGTGGTAAACTAATGTCTATGGTTCTGTTTAATCAGTTCCATACACCTTGATCTGAATAAAACCTATCATCTGATCTTACAAGCTTGTAAATGAAATAATGCTAGTGAATAGCGAATTAAATTAAATAAACGAAGTAAACTTGTTAAAACTAGCATGTGGCATAGAGTACTTTCATTGCTAGATAATACAATAATTTGTTCAAACAAGACTCGAAACAAATTCGATTTACATATTTGGTGTATTTCAAAGGCTGCGCAGTTTTCTCGAAGGCTTATCGCAAACGATCTTAGATGCAAATTCTCTGCGTTTGCGCAAGCGGTGCATGATTTACGCAAAATAATCAATATGGCGGCCACCTTTTTCTTTTTATTTGTGGAGTGTGGGAATTATCGAGTGTGTTAACAATATTTTGCAACTTGTATCTTTGAAAGAAAAATAAATGCTAATGGGAATCGATACATTGGCGTCTTTCTTATCTAGTTTATAAATATTTTTAGTATTAGTTATTTCCATTTATATTTACATACTTTTTTGAAGTACAGTCGGCAGCTTATCAAGTTACAGTAACTGTAACTAGAACTGTTTTACTACGAGAGAAAAATCGAAATAGGTAATCTTCATAAAAAAGTCTCGGTAACTCAGCGGTTAGAGCATTGGACTGGATTTCCAAAGGTCGCGGGTTCGATTCCCGTCTGAGAATTCACTTGTGGCCGAGTTAATTTTTTCCAATATTTTTCTATTTAAAATTTACCATAAATCTTCATAAAAGTTTTTTTTTTAGGTATCGGTCAAAGTTTACTAGGTGCAACTCAAGTGTCCAATATATTCTACCCACTAAAGGAATAGTTTAACCTCAAATCCCTCCATTAATTACCAGTTTATTAATTAGGTGACAAATAATGGTGCACGCCTTCGATCGTCGTGCGCGTGCGCTGGACCCGGAGAAATCAAATGTAATGAGATTTACTGGCTTATCGACTGCCATCTTGTAAAACGTTTTCTAGGATAATTTAGCGTGTATAAAGTATTTTTGATTTAAAAATATTTTTATTCAAGGTGTTGTAAACTAATACCACAATCAATATCAAGAAACACGAGATGTTGTATCAACTTACCAAGTTACTGCAGACATTTTTCTTTCAATTTTAATTAGTGATATTATAAAATTCACTTGTCATTCTAAATTCCATCCAACCAATTATTCCACATAGTAATAATTGTGTAATAAAGTATCATTTATGAGCCCATAAACAACGCGCTATTAATGAGCTAAACTAAACCTACTAAATACATAATCATAAATTATTGTGTCCCATAAATTTTAATAAAACGACACAACTGGCAACCCTGGATGGACCGTTAACTCTCGGTACTATTACTTTACTCTGTGCTCTCGTGCACGAAATTATGAACGCGCGAAAATCATAAAGCTCGCGCGTGCGCCGTCCCGCGGGACAACAGACGACACAGCACGGCACAGCTGACAACGCGAAGAAACCAGTCACCCTTATCGCCAAGATAATAAGATCTAACTTCGATTATTCGCACTAGGACCTAGGACTTACGGGTCTCCGATTTTGATATTTGCCAATCGAACCCCCGAGTGTTAGTGCAACGATGTTAACATGGCCCCAGCTGTAGCTTAGCTAACGCTCATATATTGCGCCCACGCAGCCAAACATTCTTTCGATTTTAGAGGCCGATAAATCTAGTGTTTCTATAATTCACGTTGGGAAATCAAACAGCGATCGATAATGTTATGGTTGATATGATAACAATCAGTTCCAGAATAACGCGTTCGGATAAATATCTAAAGTTTATGCGTTCAGATAGCATGAAATGAAAATATTTTAACTGAAAATGGGATAACTGAGATAAGATTGTGGTTTCCTTATCCAAATATGGTATTTCATTGGCCTATGAATGTTTGTATTTGATATAGTATTTAAAATGCAGCCTTATCTCCGTACACATCCAAAACGGTTTGTGACAAACCGCGTGACCGAAAAAACGTCAGTTTTTTCAAAGTACTGAACAAATTTCCAAATTTCAAAAAATGCAAAAACTTGGGGACCATCCTGTTGTTATATACGAATCATTACGATCGGTTCAGGCGTTCTTGAGTAATCGGTGAACATACATAACAAAAATCTCCTTCTATTTTTTAAGGCGGTTAAAAAGAAGACATACCAGCATCTGAAGCTTTGGGTCTGATCTTGGAAGGCCTTTTTTACTTTGAGTTGAAGGGATGGCGGTCATTACGCATATATTTGTGCCCAGAACCGCATCATCTATATCTATGGTCTAGTGGTATCAACCACCGGTATTAGACCCAGAGGTCCCGGGTTCGATTTCCAATGGTGGTACATATTGTATTCGGTTTGGTTGGTGGTAGGACTTGTTGTAAGTTCGCCTGGCTAGCTACCATCATCTTATCTAAGTCTGCCGCCATAACAAAGCATTTTTTGTGTCCCGGCAGCTAGAGATAAGATAGCCAGTTCCGGAGGATCCATTGAGGATTCCGGAAGAGGCCGCTTCTATCTTCAGCCTTATCAATACTTAACAGCAGGTATGATGAAGCCTAGAGTCTTCCATGGTTCTTAAAAAAATCGTCCAAGCTATCCCTCGCCACATCCCGCTCCCGTCCACACATGCTACTGACAATTCAAACACTTTGTTTCATTTATTATCATTGACTTCTAAAAGACTGACGCAATGCTATTTACATTTACTTAATCGCTTGTTAAAGACATTTACAAGATATTGAGGCCGAATACCTTGTATGGTTTCCGATATCAGGAGTTAAGGAAAGGTTAATTCATTCGACGTAAACGGATATGTGTCTAATGCAATCACACATATCAACAGCTCACATAAAATATTCGTAAAATTATATTTTACTAGCTGCAGTCTGCGGTTTTCGTTCCCGTGGAAATATCGGGATAATAGCCTATCTTAGCCGGTATTACAGAACCTGACTCAAGCAGTTCAGTGAATCTGTACTTGAGCACAGTAAGAAAATGACGTCGCTACATGCGATGTATAAGCACGTTCCTTTCTAACTGTTCTCAAATATAGATAGTCGTAATAATATATTTTACTAGCTGCCGCCTGCGGTTTCACCTGCGTGGTTGCCGTTCCCGTGGAAATATCGGGATAATAGCCTATCTTAGGCCGGTATTACAGAACGTGACTCAAGCAGTGATCTGTACTTGAGCACAGTAAGAAAGTGACGTCGCTACATGCGATGAATAAGCACGTCCCTTTCTAACTGTTCTCAAGTAAAGATATTCGTAAAAATATATTTTACTAGCTGCCGCCTGCGGTTTCACCCGCGTGGTTGCCGTTCCCGTAAAAATATCGGGATAATAGCCTATCTTAGGCCGGTATTACAGAACGTGACTCAAGCAGTGTAGTGAATCTGTACTTGAGCACAGTTAGAAAGTGACGTCGCTACATGCGATGAATAAGCACGTCCCTTTCTAACTGTTCTCAAGTATAGATCACTGCTTGTTCTTTCAACTAATTCAGTGCCAAAAATAAAGTCGGTTGTTTGCTGAGTTAGGGCGTCAAGAAAGGACAAACAAACACACTTTCGCATTTATAATATTAGTTAGGATTACGATAGGATTAGGATTAGTTTAACATACTTACCCCTGGCTTACCCACATTTAAAGATAGTATTCATGTGTGTGATTTACAAAATCGATTTCTTGACCTAATCCTTCTATCTACCATAATCTACCATAAAGTAGGATGGTTCTATTATTCAACGCAATCTGACTCCAGTTATTATCATGACACTATGTTATTGAAATATATTGTGTCGTGTGGTGACGGCCTAAGAATACAAGTGTCACCACTCCCTTACATGCCTGGGATGTCGTAAGAGTCGACTAAGAGGCTCGACGCATTGAAAACCTGTGCGAGAGAAGGAAAACTTGAAACAAACCCTCTACCAACCCGTCTGGTCAGCGTGGTAGCAGTAATAGCCTCCTATGAACGCCACAACAGGCGTGAGCTAGGAGAGGCCTTTTTTTATACTAGGAGAAATGCTTTTACGCATCCCTCGCCCCCAGGTGCAGGGGCGATTCGAAATGTTAGACTCACCTGGGCGGGTACTATCAACTAAAACCACAGACATAGATCTAAAACTGAGCTAGGAGAGGCCAATGCCCAGCAGTGGACGTCCACAGGCTGATGATGGATGTTATTAAAATATATTTCTAGGGGTAAAAAACTAAACATCAAAATTGCTTTCTTGAAACAAACAATATATTAATGACAGACTTTTATGCGTAGAACTCAAAATTTTAAAATTGCTTTTAACAACAGCACTATACCTACAACACACCATTTGACAAATCGTTGAATGTTAACTTTAAAGCTATCAACGATGACTGCTAAGTTAATCCAAAGCCTTATAAAAGGCCCCCCTAAATTTTAAAATTGCTTTTAACAACAGCACTATACCAACAACACACCATTTGACAAATCGTTGAATGTTGGCTTTAAAGCTATCAACGATGACTGCTAAGTTAATCCAAAGCCTTATAAAAGGCCCCCACACTGTGGGTTATAAGCACCTCGTTTCCTCTATTCGCAGACGCAGGACATTAGTCAGTCTAAGGGCTGACAACTTTACAAGTGGTTGTCTTACAAGCTTGTAACTTTACACCTGCGGGCCTACCTTCATCTATTAGAAACCATTATGTCATAAGAACGTTTTGTTCTTATTGAAGTTGTCACATTTTGACACACTTCATACTTTGGAGGCGATGATTGAGCGAAAACGTCATAAAACTTCTGTCAATAAAGCTTACTTTAAAAGATTCTTGGTACGAAATAGCATGGTAAGATTGAAATAATATTGTGTTAAGAGATAGCGGTAGGCCTTCTGTTTTCTCATAATACGGAGATAAGGGAGGATTAGATGTAGGTACACAATTGCTGGTTCGATTTTGGTAATTTTTGTGACATTTAAAAATATGATTCCTTGAAATAAACACAACTTTTCCGGATAGTAAACGCGCTATTTTTTACGAACTAAAATCTAATTGTCCGTATTTTTAGGTTTTTTAGGACAATTAGATCTTAGTTCGTGAAATATAGCGCGTTTAATGAACGGAAAAGTTGTTTTATTTCAATGAACAGTACAAAACTTAAGATGTAGGTACGTAATAGGATTCCTATTATTTTCCCGACATATACCTTCGTAACAAATATGTAGATTATTCTGTTTCTCAAACAAATTAAAGTATGTTTTTAACTAAAAAAAAACAGCTTATCAATAGCAAAGCTTAATGGCTTTCAGCCGAACAACACCGGGTAGGTATTTGATCGTAATTAATTCGTCACTTGCTAGCAGGACACCGGTGTCGAGAGAACAATGAAATATCTATAATGTCTCATAACCCGGGACCGGAGAGGTTAATCCAACCAAATGTAGAAACTAAACCAAATGTAAATGAGCAGGCTTCTTCTGGGCGCGCTCGCGCCTCCTTATACTTCATCTACGCTCTTGGGCCAGATTAAGGTCAAGAGCGTAAGCCCAAGAATAAAAAATAATAATTAAAGACAAAAAAATTGTACCAAACAAAATTTTACTCGAAACCCGATGGATTGATGAATTAAACCCCAACCCTAGGCGCAGTACCAGCCGCTTGCGTGACAACTGTCGTCATAGCCGAGAATACTCGTGCAATTTGTTAGGGACTGGTTGCAAGCTAGCGGGACTTTCTTAATAAATCCTTCGATTACCTGTTTTCAATGCATGTTAATGAACGCGGTGTAATGATTAATAATGCGTTGGAGCATTAGTTATTCGCAAACATATGTTGTAAAGTCAACGGCACGTTGGGGTTTACTCTTGCAACAGGAAAATTCGCTAGGTCGGATTGCACCAAAAGAGTGTCCCGCACAAATGTCCAGCACATGTTTCGTGCACAAACTCAGACAGTGCGTCAACTACGTGGCTCTATGTCCACTGCTAAAGTTTTGAGTAATTTTTATAAGCAAGAAGTGCTGCTCTACTTCTTGTACGTGCGTACAAATAAATGTTTTCGCTCTAACAGCTGAAGCAAAGCGCATCGAGTGTACGCACATTTTGTAAATGTTTGCTAGAGAGTCCACCGAAAGAACCATTTGTGCAGAACTCTCTGCGGTACAGTGGAATTGCGCCGTAAAGACTAAGGAGCTATTGACTCTACTTACTTAGTTTCTTCTGAAATGTTTTGTTAGGTAATTGATATTGCTTCAATAAATTATTATTAAAAAATAAGTGAGTAAATCTGTACTAGCACAACGAAAAATTTATCAGTGAAAAAAGTACTAAGATCATGGCGTATGCAACTCGACTCGTATTGGACTCGGCTCGGCGTATGGGACTCGAAACTGAATTGTAAAATCATTGTAAAAATCCCGTTTTTCCTAATAATAATAGGAAGAAATTGCTTGAACGCAGACGTCTCTTGCAATGTGTATAAGTTAGAGAAAAATGACGCGCGATATGCATTTTCAAACTAAAAACAAGAGAAGAGTGAAACACTTTTTGAACATATCCGACCAACGTCAAAGTTCTTGAATTTCCCTCCGTTTTATTACGTATACACAGTATATTAGCGGCAATGGGAGTAGTCAGCGCAAACTCCCGCGCTGCGTGCTCTTGCGCAACTCGCATTGCCAAACGCGTTAGCGCTGTCCCGATAATTGCGCGCCGTGTGTTATGTGCTGTACTTTGGCAATCTTTAATGACAACTCTCATTGAAATATTGCGTTTATTTCGATTTAACAATATTGTATCTGGTTTATGGGAAGTGTGTAAAGTCTCGTAAGAAAATGATTGGTGATAAAAATATGAAAGGTTAAAGGAAACTTATTGGTATAACAGGATAGACTATTCATAATTTTATTACTTTATTTATATGGACTTTTTGAACAAGAAGAGAGGAATGTGATTAAGGATGAACAGCGGGCCAACCATTATCTATTAGAACGTTTAATTTTTATTGAAGTTGTTACATTTTTACACACTTCACACATTGGAGGCTTATTGGAGGCAATAATTGAACGAAAAGTCACAAAACTTCCGTCAAAAACAAGCTTACTTCAAAGAGAGACTCGTAGTAACAAATAGCATGGTTTTTGTGTCATATGAATGGTGTAGATCTGGCAAAGACGACAAAGACCGCGAGCTCTGAAGTTCCATAGTTCAACACAGGACGGTACAGGCCTTTGTTTTTTGCCTGTACACTGCACGAACTTTTGCCAAGAGAAAAGTTGGTCTTTTCTCGTGGCAAATCCTCAATCACTGAGGAACTGGCTATCTTATCTCTAACTGCCGGAGGACAACATTGTTTTTATGGCGTCAGACTTAGATAAGATGGTGGTAGATTAGCCAGACGGACTTAGAACAAGTCCTACCACCAACTAAACCGAATACAATATGTACCCCCGCTGGGAATCGCACCCGGGACCCCTGGGTCTGACACCGGTAGTTGTACCACTTGACCGCCCCTGTGGTCTTTGTTGACATTTTTTGGCATAGAGTCAGTTGAAAGGACGGAGGGTAAAAAGCTACTTTTCAACACGATATTCCCACGGGAACTATCATAATCGTGGTTTAATACATCGTTGTTTGTGTCTCTTAAACTTCAAACGAACGACTGAAATGTAATAATCAGTTGATGAACTTGACCGCGTGCACTGTAACGCACATTTTTATGTTTTTTTTAATTTATTTAATGTTAATATTTTTAACCGACTTCAAAGAAAGAAGGAGGTTGGTTAATAATCCGTAGCTCGAGTGCGCCTGAAACGACTGAAATGATTCAAACGTTTATAACATCGGTTTTTTTTTTACCAAATTGGTCCCATTTTTTAAATCAGTTCAATAGTTTTTAGAAAATCTTAGCGTACAGTTACCGCTTAAATATTTATTTTATTCTGTTTTTTAGTATGTGTTGTTATAGCGGCAACAAAAATACATCATCTGTGAAAATTTCAACTGTCTAACTATCACGATTCATGAGATACAGCCTGGCGACAGACGGACAGGCAGTGGAGTCTAGTAATAGGGTCGCGTTCTACCCTTTGGGTAAGGAACTCTATAAATAAGCCTTTTGGGTGTCGGTGCCAACTGCCGCCCAAGGCATCGATGGTTAGCTGGCTTCATTAGACCATCGCTCGTTGAGATAACCCAACATCGAAAAAGAAATCATTTAAAAGTGCCGTAATTTATGATGAACTTGGCAACGTCGAAACAATCTGAATCATTTTTCGGCGGCATTGAAATGACACAATAAAGAGTTTCAAGAAGTCGCGAAGCTGAATAAACATACGCATGTAAACAAATATAATAAGCTAATATGTTATCCACTTCTCGGTACTAGTTCTAAACTAAAACCGCACGCGGGCCGTACTACAAATTGCCGGTTTGTCGCACAATACCGGCATAGCGACCTGTGATAGGGCTGTCAAAAGGATATTGTTGGTATTAATAAGAAAATTTACGAAAACGTGTTAAAAAAGAAGTTGAATTGAAAGATATAACAAATTGAGGTGAAACAAAGTGTTTGATTGAATACTCAAGTTTCAATAATAAATTAAAGAATACAGGGCAAATTTTATATTGGAAGTAAAAACATGTTATAATTATTGGTAGTACCTAACTTTATTTATCTCGTAAAGAAATAAAACAAATTATTACATACTCGTAAGTACCTTTTTTTTCAATAAACTAAAGATTTAATCAACTGCTGTTTATTTAAACTAACACTGAATTAAAATTCGTCGAATACCAGCCCTAATTCTTGCACACGACCCGTCACGTACGGTTTATCGCGTCGTCAGGGCTGTCGCAGGTTGTCGCGGTGTCGCGCGCCTGCGCGTGCGCATACTAATTGCGATCTGGCAGATTGACAACCCTAGGTCGGGTAACGGTTATGTTCAGAGATTACGAATAAATACTCCGTCAACTATAATGAGTAAGTACATGTTGAAGTACCGTCGTAGCTTTAGGAGCCCAAATTTTTGAAATATTAAATACGTATTCAAGAAACAATAGTCTGAGTACTATAATAATGGTCAACTATAAGGCGCCTCCTAGTCGCTCAGTAAACACTGTGTTCCATCATTCATTATATATTTTATTTTGTGATATACTGATCGTGTATTGTAGTGTATTGACGACTGTCTGTCTTTATTGTAGATTTTAGATTTCTTAATTCCATATTGGTAGATTGTGATAAATACTGACGTGTCTATATTAATTTACAATAAGTAATACCTACTCGTAATTCAAATAAAAAAAAAAAACGCTTTAACGAAAAATTTCAATGCGCATGACTTAAATTGTCATATGATGACTTGGGACAAATGTAATAAGCATAAAGTTAATTTGCACTAGTGTTAAATGGTATAAAGTAGTTCTTCTGTTGTCTGAAACAAAAATAACCAATTTAAGTAACACTTAAATTAATTACCTATCACGTGACCTATAGGAATAAGACAAACTAGGCGTTTTAATTTTAGACATTCCGTTAATGTTAATAATGGGTATCATATTAAAATTATGCCAATTCATTATTATGCGCGATAAATGTTATGCTTTTTTATTATTATGTTCAATATTATGCACAGTTACGTTATGCCAAATCTGTTATACGAATTCATATTATGACAATTAATGTTAGGCGTAATAAAGGGCACCCTATTTTGCTTGACTCATTCATTTCACGCGTGTGAGCTGTATGAAAAACTTTGCAATACTGACGAGATAAATACTGAATGTGCACGCTTTCTTGTTTACTCCGCTACAGAAATGAAATTTATCAGTATTTTATCATAATGATGGATCACAGTATTTACTGAGCGTCTAGGGGGCGCCTAAGAGTTGGTGAGAAGGCACAATAATCAATGCTATTTATTTGAATTCTGAGTAATTTTTGTTAAGGTGCTATATCGATTTTTTTTTGGTATAAAACTATAGGACAGTTGGAGATGTTACAAATCTGGTAATAAGATATATGTCTTCATACCTTCATCTAGATTTATAAAGTTTCAGAAACACCAATTTTATGTGTTTGTGTCTCGACACTTTTTCTTTTCGAAATGACCCCTTAAAAATACGAATTTTCAAAATTATTCTCAAATGGGGTTACATTATACCATTGGAAATTGGTTTAATTAGTAGACATCAATAATATATAAGATCGTATAGTTTCATTTTCGCTTTAATCCTTATAGTTATTTACTACAAGATTGGCCTCACTCTCGCGCGCGTCCTTTCCTCATTACTATCTCGCTTCAGTCGAATTGCCCCTTAAGGACTCAACACTACCAACAAGCAAATAGACAACCTGTCACAGACAAGTCAAGAGCTGATCTTATTAAACGAGCTCAATGAACGCTGACCAGGAAGCCTCGACAATACGGACAAGTGCAGATCGGCGCGTGGGCAGTACGTGGGATTGTCAAAATATAGTGCGATTTGACCAATCGGTAAACACTGCACATGACGATATAATGTAACACTGTACAAGAAACAATATTAACTGATACTGAACGTAGTCGTTCTACCAAAGAAGAGCTCATACTTGCACGATGCCAAAATCTAAAAAAAAATACTTTCGAGCGTCTTAGAAATAAACGCATTAACTAAATGTATTAGCAATAAATACATGTACCTAGACCTCGACGTTAAACTGTCCGACAAGAAATAGTCCTAATCAGCCTGAAGTACCAGGAGAACTTGCCAGATCTCTGAGTGGAATGGGTGTACTTCAACATATCCGATTAAAGAGTCATGACATGCCTAATCTCACGAAAAAATTCCCAGCTTAGAGTCATAGAGAGTTTGCTGAAAAGAAAATTTTCAACAGTTTATGGCTCTCGTAGATAACATTTAAACGGATATTAATTAATTGACAAAGAAAGTGGCTTATTGTTCCTGGAACAGATTGCCATATAGCAGAATCACCAAAAATAAATTAACTAAATGTCTTACTGCAGTTCTATAAAAAGAAAATTTAATTAAATTGAGTAATTTAAGCTGTTAAAAGCACTTATATCAAAGAATGCCAAGATATCGGATTGCCTATTACAGAAATGAATCACAAGATCACAACACTCACACACGTTATTATAAATTCTTTTATTGGAAATTAGTGTCATCATATAAATCATAAAACGTCACTGGCCAGTCCTAAAACTATACAAAAACGACGAATTAAATTTCTCACCATAATTTCCTATCCATTTTTACCCATGTGAAAATCTCATGCCGATCCATTTACCGACACCAGCACATAACGGAAAATCATGTAACATGCGCTTGTTTACAATATTAACAACCGCAAAAAGGTTCCATCCTCTGTGATCACGTCACTTACGTCACATAAGGAAGCCATGACACCGGATTTCCCAGTTAAGTATATTATGGAAAAATTACGCAATTAACTTGGTGCATTACACGTGAAAAGTTTATCACACCGGTCGTACAATAATTTTCTAATGGAATTAGAAATTACGAAGCCAGTTAAAAGGCTAACACCAATTATGATAACGAATGCTGTAAAATAATTGTGTAATAAGGAAAATTATAGGGGAATAATCACCCAATTAAATATATAGAAGGATTCTTTAGGAAATAATGGCTATCGGTTGAAAGTTATTTTTACAACAGAGTGAACACAATTTATAAGATTGACACACCTCATGCGGTAATACAGCAGTATTCGAAAAACCAAATAATATGCTCCAATTACTATTAGGATGGAGAAAGACCGGTATATTTCAGTTGGATCCCGCGCAGCACAAACCGGAGTGATTTGTCTATGGTCGGCCGCATAATTATTGGCGCGACAGAGATGGATGCGCGCTAATGACGGCCTGTGGCCTGCCGACGGGTACTCCTCAATTGTAATAAGTATAGGATCCAGAGGAACCACCTGGGGCATGGGAAAGAAATATCAAGCCTTACACTAATGCAGATGACATAACATTAATACCAACATTCCTGCGATCACGCGATCTTAAGTTGTTATTGAAGAAAATAAAAAAAAATAGAACGAGACGCAATTTCAATAGGTGGTACTGATACAAGTGGTAATTTTAGAAGTTATTATATAGAAAAGCAACACGTTGGAGATAGAAAACAAGTTATTAATGAAAGTGAAGTAATGTTCAATATATCTAAGAGTTTCCATAAGCAATTCCATAAACATTTTTTTTATTATATGTAGTTCATAATGAATGATTATCACTCACGGAATGGTCATATTCCCATTCAGTAATACGTTCTGAACACGGAGCGTATAAATGTTAGAATTTACACCCTGATATATAAATTAATATATCAGGGTGTTTTCCAATGCCCCAGGTGGTTCCTCTGGATCCTATACTTATTACAATTGAGGAGTACCCGTCGGCAGGCCAGACAAATTAGTCTTAACTGGCACATTTGATAAGGGTCAGGAAACATAACAAAACACGAGGAATGAATGAAAAGTGTCACTTTGCTATGACACTGATGTCATGGCTGATAGTATATCGCTAATTTATCGCTGCAACATAAAATTATTAACTGTAATAAATAATAACTTAATCGAGTTAATAACACCTCATGTATCCTTGTCGCATTAATATTAATGTGCGAATACATTATTGTACCTACATTTAGTTTCCCTACCTGCTGGGATGCCAGTCGCATAAATTGTTTGACTCGATAACGATTTAACGACACCGAGCGTGTATTAGGAATGAGGCGCAGGTATTTAAATACATTTAGAAATACATAAATCTACCGATATAGAAAAAAACAGCAAAAGCAACAAACAATGAATTGACTAATGAATCTCCAATCTACTAATTCAAGAGCAGATGCACTGTGCAATAAAAACAAAACCGATAAACAAATAAGAGAAACCGCAGATGAGTTATGGCAGCGGCTAAGAAAGGCTGGCCACACAGGCCCTAACTCTGCAGCCCGCCTGGTGCCTGGCAGGTTGTAAACCAAGCGCCAGCATTAATGTCCCCAGCTAATGAAACTTTTGAATTGTTGCAGCGAACCAGCGACCGCCGAGACAAATAAACGCTGTTCGTTTGTGTTGTTGAAGAAACGGGTGAGATGATTCATTGGAACGACGAATCGAGGCTATTCAATTAGTGAGCTTTTCGTATACAAATGTTTTAATTGTTACATTCATCATCATTTTCTTTTATGTCTTTTTTAGCAGCTCTATTGGCGTCATCAACGTCGTTGTTATTAAAACGGTGATGGCTATTAAACAAATTAAAATGACGTAATAAAATGAAAACAAACAATTTACTAAATAATCGTCTGGCTAGTGTCTCAATATCAAGTTTCTCTGATGGAGTAGATGCCGCCATCGGAAAATCGCCGGTTAACCGCCTAGCCGTCAAATCGCCGTCAGTCCCAGAGATTCTTGATTTCGCACACCTATTTTCATGGATCAGAGCCATACAAGTCCAGCCACGGCTGCCACGGTTCTTTGGTATCCTACTTAGATACCAAGGCATTTGTGCAGTGAAATCAAACATGGAGTACAAATTGTCGAACAAGAATACATAATTTATGATAATACATTAAATAAAGTGTGAACAAGGACACTGTTCTTATCATGCGACACTACTAGTAGGTATTATAAACTATGCGTAAATATAGTCCCAATAGATGTACGATATATAAGACTGATTAAGACCCACATCGATTATTATTCGTAATCAAAAAAATATGTCGAACAGTCGAGACAGCTAGTAACTGCACGCCTCAGTGGATGCATTAAGTTGCAGATATTTCAACAGAAAGCATTTGCGTGGAACACGAAAGGAGATACGTCGCGAAGTATTAGACCGTAGAGAAATATAAAAAGACAAGAGTTTTTGTATGCCGACTAACTGCTTGAAATATTTTTATTAACTTATCAAGTACTAACAATGTTATCTTGCAGTCGAATGATTTTATAATCTTATCAGAGAGTCATTAGCTCGAAATGCTAAGACCGGTAGCATTTTCACATGTCTACCTTAGCTTTAATTTTTTTATTTGATAATGAATGAGTGGTGTGAAAAAACTACGCGCCTCTCAAAATTGTTCTTTTATCACTAAGAATTATGGAATCCTTTTAGCTTAATATATGTTTATTAGCGAAAGTGTTTTCAAAAGTTTTTAAAAATATACAGAGTGTGAAATGTGCGGACAGAATAAAAGTCAGGTGTGTGTAGTCAATCTGCTGGACACTGATTTTATAAAGTTAATAAATGGAGGCGAATGTAGCAACAATGTTGAGAACACATATCTTTTAATGAACACCGTACTCTGAATACGAATGTTCTCATTTCGTCTTAATTTTAGTGTAAAAGCTTGTAAATCCATTACGAGCAAGATACATACGATAAAGATAGCTATTTAATTCTAAATGAAGGAGCAATTTGTATTGTTTAAAAAAAACCACCTTTAAAGCTTCAACTGTCAATGTAAATCCTTTCATTAGTGTTAAAGATTTTTAAGGACTAGTTTTTTTTCACCAGCTCATAGATGGCGTTTATTAAGACTAGTTTCCTTCACCAGCTCAAAGATGGCGTTGATTACAGTAGTATTATAGTAAACGTACCGATATGTGCGCCGGAGCGTCTTTAATTGCAACCCACTCTCCGGAACATTCGCTCTCATAATTTACTGTTAATAGAACTTCCGCAATATCTGAAATTACTAAACTGTATCAGAATCGGCTTTTAATTTCTATTTAGCTGCCTTAGATTCTCAATAAGGTTTACTAAGCAACAAAATGTGTAATCATAGAATCACGCTGCGCTGGGATAGACTTTATGGTTTTAAGTTTAAAAGAAATAACTTTATTGAGGTATGTGGAATGCAAACCTAAGCTTTAATAGTCATCATCATCATCATCATCAGCCTGTGGACGTCCACTGCTGGACATAGGCCCCTCCTAGCTCACGCCTATTGTGGCTATTAGCCTACTGCTACCACGCTGGCCAGACGGGTTGGTAGAGGGTTTGTTTCAAGTTTTCCTTCTCTCGCACAGGTGTTCAATGCGTCGAGCCTCTTAGTCGACTCTTGCGACATCCCAGGCATGTAAGGGAGTGATGACACTTGTATTCTTTAGCCGTCTCCACATGGCACAGCTTTAATAGTAGTTAGGTGGAATCTAATGTATGGATAATGAATTAATGAATGTAGTTATGTGTTTACCAAAGTAGAGAAAAAAACAATAAAATACAAAAAAAATGTACTCTCCATGTCAAAAAACAATGATATAAGTAATCGTATGTTGGATATAAATAAACCGATTTCGAAGAATCGGATGTGCCCTTGTCTGAAGTTTTTAGTTACGTACGCCACTGGGTCTCGGATGCTATTTTAATAATTTTCGATTTTCTGAGTTCTACACTACGAGCAAAAATATGGAATCACTTTTCTTACAAGTTGCAAGGAAAGTGATTCCATATTTTTGCTTGTCAGTATATATGGTCGATTATTGGTCGATGAAATCACATTTAAACATTTTCCCGAGCTTTTTGCGTCTTGTACAGCAACAGAGCACAACATTTTCAAGTATAAATGATCGAGGGTAGCCAACAGCGTATTAGACGGCGGCACTTATCATAGCTCGCTCCATGTGTTATTTCATAGCTTATCGCTCATCGCAGCGTGGCTGTGCAGAGCACAATTAAGCGAGCGATACCGGCCAATCAGCAGCCGCTTTTATCGCTCATCTATATTGAGGCTACAGTTATCTTAGGTGAAGGAAACACACATCTATTCGGTCGTGTACATTTTCAAGTCTTGTAATTGTAAGAGATGGTTCATGGATAAAAACTTAAAATTATTATCTCCTCCATCCACCAATGTCTCACTAATAAAGTGCCCATGCATTATAAAAAAAATATCATCACATATATAGGCATACATACACTCACGCCATTAATCTCTTCCGGGGTTGACAGAGCATCAACGGTGCAGTTAGAGAGTGAAATGTACAACCATCACTCTCATAGCTAAGAACTATTTATTAATCTGTATCCCGTACTTTATAATAAAGTATTGTACGTTATTTCAGGTAATTGTACACTATACTTTATAAGAAAAACAATAAAGTACACGAAAATACTTTATTTCGCATGATTTAATAATATACATGTGACATTGACAATTTACATACATACCCACAATATGTTTAACATTAACAGCACATCCAACTGCGGTTTGTGAACGAAAATAATAAGACATTTAAAAACAATGATTTTTCGCTTAAGAATACTGAATGCGGTTTTGAGGCGTTTTGAAAAATATACATACAATACTTATGTTAATATTCGCATTTAAAGCTTTTAGTGTGACGTCTGATTTGGTTATTTATCATTTTAATGAGAACATTATTTTGTTGTTCGCTATTCGCTTCGCTGTAAATCGCTTGAGCAAAGGTTATTGCTAAGTGGCATTGATGTGATAAGTAGGTATGTAGGTAACATAATCATATTTGTGTCAAAGGAAAATAAACAAAATTTCCTCTTACAATCAGTTTCATTCAATACGTTTTGTGTTTGGCTACGAGCTACGACGTGACGACGGCAGCTGAAAAGGTGCCGAAACGTCGGGAAAATCAAAAAACCCCTAAAAAACCCAAAAATACGGACAATTACAACTTAGTTAGTGAAATATAGCGCGTTTGATATCCGTAAACGTTGTTTTATTTCAATGAGTGCGCGCCAAAACATAAGATGTACGTATGAGCTACGACGTGTTCATTTGCATTGCTTCTGTTAAAGCCAATAACTTTCTTTCACACGCTCTTCTCTAAATATTCATCTTCCATATTTTCTTAATCTTTAAAATATTGTTATATTGGACGATTCAAAACGACCTATTTATTCATAAGTTCATTTAAATATTTTGACTTTGCACTCCAAGGTTAACAGATTTAATTGCACGGACAAGATTAACCGCCTCTGTGGTCTAGTGGTACAACCAACGGTATTAGACCCAGGGGTCCCCGGGCTCGATTCCCAGTGGGGAAAGGTACATATTGTATTCGATTTGGTTGGTGGTAAGACGTGTTCTTAGTCCGTCTGGCTAGCTACCACCATCTTACGAGTCTAAGTCTGACGCCATAACAATAATGTTTCCACATTTTATTTACATATTTTACAAGTAACTGGGCAGGTATTTGACCACCATCGTGTTTAGTAAACAGGATGTGGTCTAAGGTGTAACATGCTTGCCCAGGAAATGCCTATTCAGTCTCGCCTTGAAGAGACCAAGTTTGTAGGAATCGGGGAACACATGAGCAGGCAGCGCATTCCTGCATTCATTGGAATGTCGACGACGTACAGGTGATAAGCTAACCTGTGTCTGGTACCCCGATGGTGGAAAGGGGCTGGAGGAACAAGGTCTCGCATTTTTGTGATCCGGCAGTTAGAGATATGATAGCCAGTTCCTCAGGATTCCGGGAGAGGCTCGCTTCCATCTTCAGCCTCATCAATACTTAACATCAGGTATGATGAAGGCTAAGAGTCTCCCTGTCGTCATTCATACAACAAATTCAGAAATACAAATTATTCTAAGAAAAACGTAAATTTATATTATGTAAATACCTGCCTGTAAGTACCTGATGACACAAATGCATACAATTGAACAATGAATGGGCTGCAAAATTTGCAAATCATAAAACCGCGAACCGGCTACCTTAAAACTACCGAGCAATTTCTGTTGTTTGCAAAGTGGAGTTAACAAACAATGAAGAACAGGTACCTATGTATGTTCAATATTTGTCCTAAGTTTTTGTTGTATAATGAATAATTTCTTCAGTACGTAAAATTTTGAAACATAACAACTTAACAAACACCGAAACATTGATTTCTGTTTACTTTGTCAAATAACCAAATAAGGTCAAAATTCTTAATAATATTTTTTTTTATGAACGACGCGACCACAGGTATGATGAAGGCTAAGAGTTCTTCATACCTTCGTCATACCTGTGGGCCTACCATGAGTTTTTCTTTCCGTTTACTGTACAGTAAGCGGGAGACATTTTGTATGAGAATCTGTAGTTCTGCTACTGCCCACTAGAGGCGCTGTTCAGATTCATTCAGAAAAACTCATGGTAACCCATGAACTGATGTTAAGTATTGATAAGGCTGAAGATGGAAGCGTGCCTCTCCCGGTGATTGAGGATTCCGGAAGAGGCTCGCTTCCATCTTCAGCCTTATCAATACTTAACATCAGTTATTCAGATGTGATGAAAGCTAAGAGTCACCATAAGAAGAAGAAGAAGACTTCAACGGTAGCCAGCCTGAAGCTGTTCTTGTGCTAGACGCTACCGATGACGTTACCTTACAATAGCATTATCCTCACAACACGTGGCATAGGTCAGTGTTAATATATTTCCCACAACACTTTCAATCTGACGTATCCGAGTAGGTATTCGGGTCGTCGGAATAGCTTTCAAAAACAATAAATTTTACGACAAACTGCAATTACGCCCACGACCGGCGCCCGCGCAACCTGCCGATAGGCACACTCCGCGCATCCCACTCGACGCATGAAAAATGGCGTAACACAGTGGAGTATTGTTGCTCAAATCGATCATGCGCTGTGATTTTATCTTTCTTTTTGTCAATTTGATAATCATAGCTAGATTGGTCATAAATAACACTGAATTTCAGCAAGTCTGAAAGTGAAGAACAATAATTAATTTTTTTTTTAAAACCCACGACGACGATTAAAACGTAAATTGAAAAAGGCTAAAATAGTTTTAGAAAACCCCGACTTAATTATCCGTCGGGGGCTGCCGAGTGTCTTTGATGCTCTACCAACAACCCCGTAAAAAATTAAGGGCGTGAGGGTTTGTATGTAGTTCCTATAAAATATTTTTTTAAATAACAATAGTAGCTAGTAGCGGAACAAGCTAACGCCATCAGTGGTAACAAAATATAAAAAAAGCCAGTGAGGCATATTATATTATGCAATCACATAAACATAAAAAAACTCTGAAAAGAGAAGAAAAGCTCATTCGTCTTTAAATAAGAGGTCATTAGTGCCGGAGCAATAGAAAGCATTTGTTCCTTTTTAAGTGAAAGCGTCAAACTATGATATTTTCGTTTGTTGATTACATTTTTATGAGTTTATTAACGATGAAAAGCGACTCCGTCTCGCATTCAACACGTGTGTTGTATTTGTATTTACTAGGTTGTCGTAATTGTTGTAGCATACTGAAGTGCGACCTATGAATCGAATAAATCAATCTAACAGTGTGACGGCTAGAAAATCGATCCACTCGTGATCGAGTTGGCACTCGTTTTTGCTCAGAGCATTCGCGTTGCTGCTTAGCATTCGATACTATTTGATCGAAGGCGGAAATCGCGTTCGATTGTCGTTTCGCGTGATATTAAAACGAGTGATACATCGGTTGTACGGTTGAAATTGAAAGACGCCCCTGCCAAACGAAACTATCCCTTAACTGGAGGTTATAAGAATGGTTGCTCGTTTCTGTGACAACTGGCGTTTTGTCGGTTGTACCTGTCAAGCGCAATTTCGTACAGGATATTGTTTTCTCCCATTCAACTATGGGTGACATTGTGGAATGCATAAATGAATAGAAGAAGTGAAGTTTATAAAACGCATTGCACCCTAGAAATTGCGGAAATGAATGTGTAGCAGGAAAATAATGAAACAGAATGTATGGAGAAAACAACGTACGGAAGATTAGTGAATAGTCCCTAAGGTTGACTGGTAGAAAATGCCTTAGGCATTAAGTCCGCCTTTGTACAATGTGCATAAAGTATTAAATAAATAAATAAAATAAATAAGAAATAGTTATTTACAGTCACTTGATTTTCGTGGATATCATTGTGAAAGAAAACAATAGTTATGGATTAAAAAGACTTACGTTTTATGACTCCTTTGCAATGGTCTAAAACATTGGAAAAACAAATACTTTATTTAACGTGTCGTTAAGTTCGCAAACTAGTCAATAAGTTAGTTATTGATTTTGCCAATTTGGTTTTTAAAAACTGTATTTATAAACATACTATTATTTAAAGCACTGTTTATTTAATAAAAGCAAAAAATAGAAGAATTATCTGACTTTCAAGGATGTTGCATAGTAATGAACCTCCTTGAAAGTTACAAGTACTCACAAGTAGATAAGTATTTAACCAAGTAACTCACAAGTAAGTATTCAACCAGCCTTCCTTTGACTTTGAACAGCTATTGCATTTACATACTTATACTGCTTATATTGTGACTATGGAGAACCATGAAGATCATACGACAATAACCAGTAAACGGCGGCGGCGGTCAAGTATCAAAATTAACCAGTCTCCGGTTTTATTGCCGTCATCGGATGGTAAATGTCGACAGTTTTGAAGCATCGTATCGCAAACGTAGGGCTGTCACTGTGACACGTAGGATATGAATTACTATTATTCATAATTTTTATTGACATATTTACAGACAGACAATTTTTTTTGCAGCCATTTGTTTTTTTTTTGCTGTACCTAAATTTGCCCAGGATGTACATTATTTTAGTCAAAGCGCCACCTTTGTATCTTTTACCGTTTCGGCAGGCAGTTGACCATCTCCATAAATGGCCTCATGGATTTTCATCAAACGTGGCTAAGAACCATCTCGATTAATTTAGCTTTCAATTAAAAAAAAACCGCATTGAAATCGCTTGATTCGTTTAGGCTCCACGAATATACGTACAGACAGACAGACAGACATAGGCTTCAAACTTATAACACCCCTCTTTGCGCTGCGTCGGGGGTTAAAAAGCATTTTCTTATATTTACATATACCTACATAATATACACGCATGCATAAAGTCGGATTTAAGCACTTTTTGAAATGTCTTGGAGGCATAAACTTGTAAGTTTACTGACATCATTATGCTCTAAATTAATATTACTTGAAAGAGCTGTATGTCAACTAAAACTATTATGCATCTAAAAGATTGGCACATCACGCTGGGTGGCAGGTGCTTCAGCAGATACGTCTTTAGGCATCTAATTTATTATTCAAATAAAGACACTAGCACTTTAAAAGCTGTCGGATATCAATTTAATACTTTCTTGCTGTAATAACAACAATTTTCTTTTTGGATTTTGGTACGTTTGTGGAGTTACAGCATTATGTCTCCAAATAAATTAAATTAGTTTCTTGTGCTTGGTCGGTAGTTGAGATAGTTCGGATATCCAATCGTTAGCGTCATGAACGAACGTGGCGCATTAGCGAATGGCGTGCGACAGCATTATAGCTCGTCGCCACTAGAGTGAGAGTGACAGAGAGCTTCACCAGATCGTCAGTACAACTTGTCGGAAACCTACCCACGAAGCGTCGTCCAGTGCGTGGTCACCCTTCCAGAACCTTTCCCGTCCCGCATATTGCCACTTCAGCTGAGCGATCCTTTGAGCTATGTTGATTGCTTTAGTTCTCCTATGGACCTATTCATTTCTGGACTCAAACACGCAGGGAAACACCAAGCATGTCTCTTCATTGTACGCTCAAAATCACCCGACTTTGACGTAATAGTCAACAACTTGGTTTGAAGTGCTCTGAACATGAATTGGAGCGGGCCCAATATGGGAATTCGACATGATTTTCGTCTAAACCATGTTCATCTTTAGACTCACGCTTTGGGGTGCACTACGCGACCAATGTGTTCAGGTTTTCCATGGTCTCAGCTATAAGAACTACATAACGGCAAAACGAAGGTGTGTCCAAGAGCTTAAAGATGTGCTCCAACGCAACTGTGAACAGTTTTCGGAGAAATGATGTCTCCCTGTTTCAAATTTTTCATGTCATCACCTGTCGGTTCTACCGATTCCGAAAAGCAAAGGGCTTTTGTAATAATAAAATAATAATACAAACCAATGTAATGTTAAAAACCTATACTTCGTTGTAAATGTAAGATTTAAAAAGGCTTCTCCGACCTTTTGCTTGAAATTATGAGTAAATATTTTAGAATGATACGTCATATCTACGAATAAGACTTCGTTGAATTGTTATTACATCTAAAACAATTATACTATATGTCAATATAAAGCTCAAAGTTAACGCTTGAAATTGCAAGCATAAAGTCAGAAGTAGACATAAGCTTGCAGTTTCAATTGTAAATCTATGATTTTCCAGGCATAAGGTCGGATGTTACCTAATAAATTAAAAAACGTTGTTTATTAATTTATTTCAACAGTTAGAATGATTATAACTTTTTAATTTTGCATCTTACAATGCTATTTTTATGTAATAAATATTAAACAAGAAAATATACTAGAAAAAAGCAACTAGTCTCATGTCATCCCGTCAGGGCGACATGAGACTAGTTGCTTTTTTCTAGTATATTTTCTTGTTTAATATTTATTACATAGTTAGAATGATTTTTGTTTTAAGAAACAATAAAAAAAGAAAACTTACCTACTTAAATAGTAAAGTCTAATAATTATGAAGAGAATAGTTTGTAAACTTTATTTTCGCTCTCGTGAAACGTTGAAGTTTTGTACATCCGACCTTATGGATCTGATGTCGAGAGTCATATATTTGAATAGAGGACACATAAACAAACAAAATATGTCAAAGACATAATATCCTAAAGCGTCAGGTTTCAGAAATATAAAGAGATGAAATCAACGTATACCGTAAGATAGTCTACAACAGTTAAGTTTTTTGTTTTTCCTCTCTGTTTTTTTGACCTATACAATTAGTTGAATAATATTAATAATTTTCCTTGTACTTTATTCTTTTAGATAGGTAATAGTTTTTTTTTTTCAAAAGCATGTTAAATTTACCTATCAGTAAGTGTTTATTTATTTATTTATTTATTCAAAGAGTCACCAACATAAGGTACAGCAAATGAAAAATATAAAAAGAAAATTAACAATGGATTGCTTGTGGCTAACTGCACTTACAATTATAGGTAACCACAGCATGCGTTATTATAATTAGAAAAAAAACACGTTACTTACATTGAGATTAACATTATATGAAAAAATTAAACTAAGTAATTAAGGATGAAGCTAATTATTACAAAAAAAACAACAAATAACACCTATTCATAAACAAAAAAGTATAAAACCTAAGGTATGTCAGTTTTAATAAGCTTCATAAATTTGGGAAGACTTTGAAAATGGATATCCAGATCTGGCAGTTTCTCAGACATATCATTGTACAGACGAGCCAAGCGAACAGCTGGTGAGCTGCGACCCAATCTTGCTCTACAAAAATTTATGTTAAATAGTTTACAGGGATATCTCGGTATTCTTGAGGGAGCGTTGTTTGTTACACTTAACTATAGCATTTTAGTGGATTGTATTGTTTTGTAAGAAATGATGGCGACCGCCTTTAGGGCCACTCCATAGGTACTAGAATCTTCAAACCCCTTTTAAATAGAGAAATATTGGAAAAACCAACTCGGCCACAAGTGAATTCTCAGATGGGACTCGAACACCATGCCCTTTGGGAATCCGGCCCACTGCTGAGAATTCACTTGGGGCCGAGTTGATTTTTTCCAATATTTTTCAATTTCAAATTTATCATACTCGTAATCGTAAGAATAAAAATAGCATGAAAAAATTAAAAAAATAAAAAACAATATTTACTTTCGCTCTTATCAACAAATCAAAATAAATTTAAATGTTTTCTAAAGCTTGCATTGAAAGGGTTCAACCCTGCCTGCGCCGGCGCTGGTCGATAATGCACAGCGATGGGAGTAACGAGTCGCATTACGTAACATGGCCGCTATTATAACGTTACTTGAATTAACCACCAACTGTACGGAACGTTAATGTCCACATCTCTTTTAATTTCTAAATTGTTTAGTTATCCAGTAACGGAAATATAATACGGAGTTACTTATTTTTCTTATTTATTTATTTTCATTAAATAGGCTTACATTTGGCCTCATTCTGAATCGTAAGATTAAGAAGAGGTCTAAGATCACAGACATATACTGTGCCTAAGATGGAGCGAGCTTGCCTAGAAAAAGTCTGTTCACTGGAGCTTTTTAAATATACCAGGATTGTAGGCACCCGGGAATACAGACGCAAGCAGGGAATTCCCCTCCCTGGCTGTGCGCATAATAAAATATGAGTAAAGCGTAACCAGGGGTGATAGCCTGCAGTATGTCTGGATTCCCGGTGGTAAAACGCTGGCGGTATGAGCTCATGCAGCTCAATAGCACACTCTCCCAAGTACAATCTGTAAAATACCGACAAGAAGCAACTCTTCGTTGATAAGGGAGATTGTCATTTCAAGTCAGACGCATTATTTGCTAGATTATGAAAAGACGACTCCGTGAATAGGCGTTACTGGAATTTGGGAATCCAACATGAAAGGACGAAACTCTCTGGGTATCGGCAGGCGTGCATGTGCTTAGTCCCCTACAAGGTGACCGACGATCTGGCGAAGATCGCGGGAAGCCGCTGGATTCGGGCACTGATCGGCATATAAATCCTTGGCGTAAGCAGCAGGTGTCGTGCAACTGATATAACGATGATGATAAGAAAGGTGAGACCTGGTGATACACAAGAATGTGAAAAGCCTGAAAATCCTTCGTCAAAACTAAACAATTCAACCGCCAGGGATTCAAAAATAACTTCCTGATAATTACAGAGAACAACTGCACAAAACTCGTACAATACAACTCATCATATGAATAAACAAACAATTACTTACATCCTATGTCGGTAAAATATGTACTTAATGACGATGACTTTATTATTCGGCTATTCAGATCAGCTATTTAGCCACGATTAATTGTCTAACGTTAGACCAACAATAGTTAGGACATAGCAATCATCTACAGTTATTTTAATTTCCTGCGTTCACTTACTCGTTAACTTCAGGTATACCGTTAAACTATTATGGCTGACGTACCTGAAAACAAAACAAATAAACAATTAGCAATTTGTCACAGTTCGCGCGCACCATATTTGGGTCACTCTGACCACAAAAATAGTCGTTATATTACGTCAGAGTAACCACGACTCACAATACAGGTTGGATAAAAAGTTCGTCTTGGAAAGTCTACCATTGGTAACCAACAAAAAGAAAATTTAACTTGTGGGCAAACTGTTGGTTAATTATTAACAAGGTGTTCGGCAAAAAATATTTAGGTAATAACGTTTTCTCATTTATCCGATCCGATATCGGGGCCGATAGCCGACAGCCGACACCCGATAGCGGTGTGTTTTAACATATTGCCGATGTTATCAGCCGAAATCTGCCATCTCAGTGTCCTGACTCGCGATTTTGTAGGTTTTTTTTTAAATGGCGTTGCTTAATCAATCGAAATGGTGTACATATGTGTTCTATGTGGTGGTGGAAGTAAGTTGAATCCAGGATGATAACTTATCATTTCACTTACAGTGTTAAAGTAGGGATACAAATATTTCGGCAAGCATTTTCGTCCGATACACCGATGTCGCCACCGACATATCGGTGCCGGCTCCGATATCCGATATCGGATCGGAAAGGCAGGTACATATTTCAAACATTTAACTTGTGTCGGCGTCGATACCGATATCGGCTCGGGTGATGTGAAAACGCTCTAAGACTTGTCAAGGGCGAAAGTAGTTTAATACATTTTGCTTAGCTCAAGTAATTTTAATGGGGGTAGTCTATAAGATGCTAGGACTAAGCCAGAGGATAGTCTTATCGCTAATTATGATTCAGATATCCTAACTAATTAATGCGAAACTTTGTTTGTCTTTTCTTCACACCCCAGCTAAGCAACCAATAGACTTGATTTTTGGCATAGAGTGGACGGAGAGTAACCACGACACATAACATAACATAGGCTACTTTTATCCCAATATTCCCACGGGAACGGAAACCGAGCGGGTAAAACCATGGGCGGAAGCTAGTGTATTCATAATAATCAACAAAATAATGAATACAACGCAATACATAAAACATGAGTGGCTCTAGCTCATAAGTAAGAAGACTAAAAAACCAAGCAATGTGTCGGAACGCCGAATTAATTTATCGACCCACATCAAATCCATGTTCAAAAGAATCAGTGTGGTAATTCTAAATTAAACGTTTAAATAAGCTAGCAAATTGACAGGCCAATTTAATCCAGACACAGAAAAACGGAACCGCTAAGCGCGCCCGCAATGCCATCAAAACAGCATTTTGTCCAAAAATGACAGGTGGAGTCAGTTGTAGTACAGATAAAAAAAGGCTTAAGACTGCAGGTCCCGTTAAATTTGCTCTAACTGAACTTGTTCGAAACTCATTCACAAAAAGATCTCGGCGCACGCGCACCGAGTTATGGTGGCCGCAGAACGTCCGCGTCACGTATTTAATAATAAACATTCTTTTCCTTTTTATTCAGCACCAATTTCTATACTTCAAATTAGTCGTCCCGGACGATTTGAATGAACTAGTTCTCCGTTCCGATTTCATGGAGCTATGAGTATTTCCAACGGCGTGGACGCACGAACACAAATTCATTACGGGGACACATACACTTTTAATTTAGAGAAAATGAACTACTGGGAATCTCTATGATACATTTTTTATGAGTGGATTTCTTTCAATAATATACAAGCGAGACAAAACATCTTATAAAACCAGTGCGTGAAATAATTTAAACTATTAATGGAAGCGAAGACACGGGTAAAGTTGATGCTTAAAAAAGTTCACGTCTGACGGGCAGTTCGACCATAAACAATCTCAGATCGTCGGCAAAAAGCATATTTAATTGCTAAGTAGCTTGTGCCACATTCTACTCTGCCAATTCGTCTGCAGCCGTGAATATATCTTTCAGCTGGTTAAAGAGACCGGTCAGAAACCAGTAATCGCACGTCAGTGTTGTGTGCCTAACCATAATATCTTCCGAGATAGTTATCAAGAAATGTGACAATAGGTTTCTGAACAGTCACTCAAAATTGGGGTGCAAACAATTTGGGCAATCCACAATTACCAGAGTCATATTAACCATAATTCTAATTCCAACTGCTTTAAGATAGTTTACTAAAGCTTTAAGTTTATTTGAATAAAAATATTTGACTTTGTATACTTTGATTTTTAGATGGTTATCAACTAGTAGTCCGTTTTCTATAAGGAAAAAGGTAGACAATTTTGAGTACAGCAATGCCACTTGGTACGAATGTTATACATGTCCACATAAGCCCAAAACGCCCGGTAGGCATTTTAAACTCCGCGACAGGTAGGTGGTACGGTAGGGGGGGTCAAAGTACAGAAAGCCCGACGCACAGAAAAAAAATCTGGCGGATTTGTTTGGACAATTGAGTCAAGTTTGGTGTCATTATCAGTTACCTAGATGATGCCCAGTTCATTCCCCATTCTAGTTTTTAGGGTTCCGTAGAAAACATGACGCAATACCTAAAATAATAAAAATAAAATATGGTAGTAAAATAATGGACACAAACCCTTATATGAAGCTTGGTTTATAAAAAGATACTCCTTGAAAGCCTCTTTAAATATTAATTTGATTATTTTTAAACTAAAATAAAATATTGAAAATACTGAACCCATATTCTAAGTCGTTCCTCCAAAATTTTTTACACTCCACTCAAACTCATTCGACAAATTTGGTATTCATAGTCGCAAAAAAACTCCTCCACACAAATTATTCCTCACTTGAGTGTAATAATTACAGAGTTACGACTTAGAATACCGATTTCGAGGAGTATTTCGAAGAGGTTTTCAATGAGGTTTCGTTAAGTCGAGGACGAGTAAGTTTTGGAGGAACGACTTAGAATATGGGTGTGAGGCTTTCAAGGAGTATTTTTTTATTAACCAAGTTTCATACAAAAATCTGAAAATATAAGGGATTGTTTCCAATATTTTACTACTAAAAGTAATAAACTTTTTATTTTTTTAAGTATTGCGTCATATTTTACTACGGAACCCTAAAAAACTGATATGGGGAATGATCTGGGCATCATCTAGTTACCTGATAACGACACCAAACTTCACTCAAAGGTCCAAATAAATTCGCCAGAATTTTTTTCTGAGCAGTGAGTTCTGTCCCTGTCGCGGAGTTCGATCTGCCTACCGGGCGTTTTGAGACACCATACCAAATGGCATTGCTGTACTCAAAATTGCGAACGTCTCCATACAAGCATTCCCAATAAATGGATTATAGTCATCAGTCTATGGTCATCAAGTTAAAACTCGTATCTACCGATTGGAAAATAAATAAAATTGAAATAAAACAACTTTTACGGATATCAAACGCGCTATATTTCCACGAACTAAGTTGTAATTGTCCGTATTTTTAGGTTTTTTAGGGGTTTTTTAATTTTCCCGACGTTTCGGCACCTTTACAGCTGCCGTGGTCACGGGATGACAACTTAGTTCGTGGAAATATAGCGCGTTTGATATCCGTAAAAGTTGTTTTATTTCAATGAACAGTGCGCGCCAAAACATAAGATGTACGTATAAATAAAATTGGTTACAGGATGTTAATTGATGCGATATAATAGTCGTGTGGATGTCAAATAAACATTTTTCTTTCTTTCTTTCTTTCTTTCTTTCTATAGAAGTCCCATGGGTTCCCACTAAGCTGTTTGAGAGTTCCCAAAAAGTATGTCAATTGTTAAATAAACAAATGCCGATTTCCCGCCAGTTTTGGGAATGTCATCGCCATCACTATCGCTAGAAGCATCAATCAACTGCTATCAGGAGATACGTTATCTTTAAAAGATAAAACGGAAACATTTTAATACAAGTCTTATCATATAATGTTTGTAAAAAGAAAATTGAAGCGTGTGGTTTTAAGCGAGGATAAAACTTTTATAGCTCTTTACTTATACACAGCTGGACTATATTATGATCTTCTTGACTTACTTACAACAAACCTAAAGCAACCTGGTACTACACAAAATCTCGCCTTATCGCACAACCCTACATCCAGTGGCGTCTGATCAATTAAAAAAACAACAAAATTTTATAACAAGACCCCGTTTTGTTCCGAATTGCCGACGCTGCGCCGCCGCCGTTTCCTTAAAACCTATTAATTTCATCCAATTAATCATGCGTTAGTTTGATCGTAAAAAAACTTGTTTACAATCCATCAAATATCGAAAGCTATGCTGAATACACACTGGCCTATATTCGCCTTTTTTTGAGGCCACGCAATCAAGTTTTTAATACACAATAATAGACGGAGGCCAGACTTCAACGCCTCGTCACAATAGCTTTTATGCCTTTGCATAAAATTAAACACACTGATTTGAGTTCAAGAAAATATACTCAGTTAATTTGAAACGGTAAATAGAGGTAGCTAGTGGGCTTTAAAATAATAGTTAAATCTGGTAATGTATTTATGTTTTGTTTCGAAGACTGCTATGAAAACCACAAATAGAATTGTAAGTCTTATTATGTAATTCCTAAATAACCTCATTTAAAATATTGCCAAGGTTTACAACTACAAGACAAGCATTTATATGTATAATTAGCTAACAGTAAGCAGAATATCTGAGTTGTCGTTTGCTGAATTGCAATTAAAACTAAACTAGGTTAAAGTAGGTAAGCTGAAATAAGTTCCTAATACAGTTAACTAACACATGACATCATCTGTTTGTTATAATACTGGCAGTCACCCGGACTCCATGGACTACTATTGCCATTACTGCCTATTATGACTATTGCCATAAGTTTTGTAGCTTGATTATCAGACAGGTCAGAAAATTGCACTTTCCTATGAAAATCAGACTCATTTACCAATAATTGCTCTTGCTCACATCGTTGAAAATCTATCAGAGGGTCTACTGCCATCTCAAAGCGCAGTATTGTTTGAATTTTAAGAGTACTACGTGAAATTGCTTTTATAAATAGGTATTCTATGCAAAGGAAAAGACTACGATTAATATTTGTGTTGATGGGCAAGTACTGTTGTCCGATCAACCTGACGCGTCACGTGACTCAGCCACCTGCGCGGGCGCACGTGTTTTGCGCCATTCAGCGCGAATGTTGCACATTCATACCGTCCGATTGACAATAATGAGGAGATATTATGCCAGTAATGATATCCTCTTTTATATTGAAGTACATTGTACGAGGCATTGTTTTTTTTTTATGTGTATGGAAAAAGAACATCTCGCCAAAGATTACCGTAGCTTTTGTGCTATCGACGTTGGCAATGGTGCCGATTGGTGCCAGCTTCGAACTAGGTCTATAGTCCAATATAATAGTATCGAGTAAGTATCGAGCACGTAATGTCAAAAATGTATAGAAAAATGTAGTTCCGTTTACGTCCGGTAGGAACGCTGCTCAATATCTTATACATTTATTTCCTCGATACTTACTCAAATACGTGCTAGGCCTACCGTAGAAAGACTAGAAGACTGTCATTATAGTAGTTTTATTTGCAAACTATTGCTTGATGTCAATTTACAGATTATATTAGTCCTCACTTCAAATGTAAATATTATTATATCTTGGGTGTTAAAAGATTCTTAAACGAATTACTTTTAATCGACCTTAACCAGTTAGTTAAATATGACTCACCAGAGTGTGTCTGTGTGGGAATCACCTACTGTCTGTAACAGATTATTGGACATTATGATTATGATGAGCAACTGTCCAACATTTTTCGGGCTTCCGATCAGGTTTCTATAGTAAAATAGGGAAAAATATCAAAAACAGTACGTGTCCTTAAGCGAAACTTCGTAGAGCACGTGTCAGAACAAAATAAATAAAAATAAATTGTATTAAACAATCAACATAAATACCATTACCTAATTTATTCACTATTTGGGGGAGGCCTATACCCAGCAGTGGGTGTCATGTGGCTGAGACGACGACGACGACTTTATTCCCTAAGCTTTGAAGCTATACTTATGCTATAAATAAAATACTTCACTCAGCCGACGAACGTCTAAAATTATTTATTTACTTATATACAAATACAAATCTTTTTATTTGCTCTAAATAGGGTACAGTAATGTTGTTAAGTGCAATTCTGCAAACAAAATGGAGCTTAACCTGTTTAGCCATTTTACATAGCATGCAAATATACAAACAATAATCGTAAAATAAAATTGAGAAAGTCAACAATAAATTAATTAAAAAATATGTATGATAATAAATGTCAAATAAGAAATAAAATAAATTAATGTCTTGATACAATTAAATTCACATGTCAGTCTACAATTACAATAATGTCAATACAAATACATTTTGTGCATTTGTGCTTACGTGATCGCGAACAAGAGAAAGTGCCCATGATGATGATGCAGTGACAGTACACGTATCAATAGCTTGTATGAGTATATTGATGGTAATAATGACGAAAAAAGCGCGCGACCGACCTTAATTTAAGGGTATCACATTTGGATATTTGCGGAATCGGCGAGTGAGGACAGCCAGCTCCCCTTACAAGCGTCGACACAAGGGTAACTCGATATGGCTCGATACAGACAGACACACGGAAGTATTTTACAACGAGGATATCATGTAAGTTGACTCACTGTTTGATTACCGCAATTGTCACCTTTTTGGGTGAATTTTACGGTGTCAATATACGCTCGTTACAGTCTTAACGAGAATTTCTGATTAATTTTATGATTGCCATATTTACCACGATGTTAAAAATACTTAAAAATATGGCCACGAGATCGTTTGCTGTTGTCAAATTTACATAAACACCTGTGTTTCTGTTCTGAATAAAAAGGAAATACTAAAGTACTGTGCTTGCATTATATGACCTTTATCTATATACTTAATTCAGGTTCGCAAAATTTGTGACGACTCGATAGGGACTTTGGCGCGTAGTACGCGGCCGAGTAAGGTATCAAATTAAAGGTACTCGAGTCTATTTGTTCCGAAAACTATAAAATACACAAAATGTTAAACGTGATGATCACAAACTGCAATTAAAAAGTGTCATTTTTTTTTGCATAATTTGGAATATTTCGTCGATCGACGAACCCAAGTATCGGGTTGTAACCGCCCTAGTAATAGAATCATCAGAAGAGTTATACAGATAAGTAATAGTTAGTTCGTTTGGAAGCTAAAACGATTGCACGTTTTATTTACCGATTGTACGATTATTTAATAATAATTTACGCTATCAATATATATATATATATATATATATATATATATATATATATATATATCGATACTTGACATATTTACGAACGATTGATCGAGAATTTCAACGCCGCCGTGACTTTGGGTGTCGATTACGTTACGTTTTAGGCACTGCGCTCATATATCACTACAGATAAAACTTGAAACTAAACTTTTTTTTTGTACAAATAATGTTTAAGTAATTAAAGTGACAAAATGACAATACTAGTTTTGGTGATATCGTTGTCAATAATAGCAATCGGGCGCCAGCACGCTGAATAAATGAATCAGCAAATGGCAAATTTGAAATAACCAAACGGTGCCGTGCGGTGTCATGTTTTTTACGTTTACCATCGGAAACCTGTCGCGGCGTTGAAAAGTAAATTGACCCACATAGTGGCAGGCACAAATAGAGGAATTTTACGCAGCATCGGTTTAGTCAAAACTGGTAAAACCGTTAACACTATTGTATACGGAAAACTCTGGCCGGCAGATTGTTCTGTTCGTATAGATTCTCGTTTTTTGCGATTGACATAGATGTTGTGACTATTGACAGAGTTGATAGCAATTTGCCCCGCTGAGGTGGATGTGCTCTTACGAAAGTAATTAAGGGCTCCTTTTTTATGGACGCTGTATGAGTAAGTAGCTTTCCAATATTTACTTTCCTTAATTTACCGGGGTGTTAAAATTCATTTATAATGTGTCTACAACTCCGAAGCACCTGTAGGAGAATATAATTCTTGGAACTTTTATTATCAAAATAATAATATAAGTGTACCAGAACAGATTTAAAAAAATATTGGCTGAAATATTGGATAATTTTAAGTTTCGAACATAAATAATAAAGAAAAGACAAATTTACACTTTTTGCTATGGCAACGGTATTGCAGACGTTCATCCTACAACTTCAAGTTATTATCACGTAAAAACGACTTTGACTTTCAGCTTTTTTTGTGTGCACATAAAACTTTTAGTTAGATTGATCTACCGTATACTGTTAAATGTCGTAGGGTTAAGTTGAGAAGCCGTTAAGATAAAGTTTAACGAGATGGCTGTGTCACTTATTTTGTTCTTAGTTCAAAATGACATACAGTAAAACCTACATTGAGTATAAAGCTTAATAAGTGTTATTTTTGCTGTTGTTTTTTAAATAGTAGTTCTTTACTTGAATACAGTAGGGTTTGATGACCCGTGGTTAGAGCGTATGACCTGCGATTGTGGTAGCCAATTTTGCAATGGTCGGTTAAGGGATGGGTGACCAAAATTCTATTATCACAAGCTCCTCTGTGCTTAGAAAGGCCGTTCGTCCTGTCTGCGCTTGCACACCAACCCGCATTGGGCCTACGTCATGGCACATTCTCCTTATTCATCCACAAGGAAGAGCACTGCCGCAGCAGGTCAGCAAGACTAACATCATCTATTAGAAACCATCATGTCATAAGAACGTTTTGTTTTTATTGAAGTCGTCACTTTTTGACACACTTCACACTTTGGAGGCGATGATTGAGCGAAGGCGTCACAAAACTTCCGTCAAAAAATAAGCTTACTTTATGAGGTTCGTAGTACTAAATGGCATGGTAAGATTGAATCAATACTGCGCTAAGAGATAAGTGTATTAGTGTACCTACATTTACAAACGTTTTTATTTACATTAACATTAAGAAATCTTTAAACATAATAATGTAGCTAGACTGATTCACGTACCGATCTTGGCATGTAGTCAACATGGTGATAAAATTTACATAATAGCTAATATGTTAATATTCATTTATGTATGAAGAGCATAAAGACTGATTTTAAAAAAACATACACGTTACTAATTGTTACAGTACAGTTACAATAACAAACAGCATGTTTTAATTTACTTACTAGGACCTAGGACTTATTGTAAGTATTGGATAATGACTGACTGATAGTAACCGATTTTATCTAAGTCTGACGCTATAAAAACAATGTTTTCAGCATTGTTGTGTTGCGCAGTTAGAGATAAGATAGCCGTTCCTTAGTGATTGAGAATTCCGGGAGAGGCTCGCTTCCATCTTCAGTCTTATCAATATTTAACATCAGGTTTGATGCATTCTAAGTCTCCCCATTTTTTCAGAAAAAAAAAACCGCCAAAGTGATCCTAAACTGGAGCTCTCTCAACTCAAACAATGAAGGGACAAGGACGTATATGGCATGAAAAATTGAACATGTCAATTAGGCAGGGTGTTTACAATATAAGTACTTAGATATACTATTATTGTATTTACTAAATAAATTCTTAATTAGTCTATTTATCCGTTATTGTGCCGTGTGTTGACTAAGAATACAAGTGTCACCACACTCTCTTACATTCCTGGGATATCGTAAGAGTCGACTAAGAGGCTCGACGCATTGAACACCTGTGCGAGAAAGGGAAAACTTGAAACAAACCCTCTACCAACCCGTCTGGCCAGCGTGATAGGCCAGCCACAATAGGCGTGAGCTAGGAGGGGCCTATGTCCAGCAGTGGACGTCCTGATGATGTGTATGTGATATGATCCGTTATTACATACGCTACTACATACTACTACATACCCTACCTTTTTATACAGGAGAAATGCTTTATCCCTCGCCCCTATAATATAGGTGCAGGGGCGATTCGAAATGTAGGACTCACCTGGAGAACACGGCCTATACCAACATTTAGACCACGCAATCCATGTCCATCCCAAGCCCCTACCGTGCCCCGACCCAGCTTGTAAGCTCGGTGGAGGCTCGGAATCTCGTACCCATAACACAATTCTTACCTTGGGCTGAATAGTAAGTGGGTTTCTTATGTTTTATTTTGATTATAATTAGTAAAAAAATGCCGGAATAAAAGTCAAAGACCTCACCTGTCAGCTTATTATAGGGAAGCTTTTATATAACAGTCGATTAATTCAGATGACCGGTACCAACGATTTATGAATATTTATTGTTTGCGCAGCCTTCATTACGGCTTTTGCATTATAAAAGAATTCTAAACTAGTTTGATTAATGCATACATAATATTTACAAGACTTATAATTGATCAAAGTTACGGGAGGTCCATTAATTAATATAGAGAAAAGATCGCGTTTTGTTTTTTAATTAGAGAAGTTTTACGCAAATATTGGTAATGTGTCAAAAGTATGTATTTTAAAATTTTAGTTAGTAGAGTTAAAACGAGTCTCTTTTTAGATCCAATTTTCAAATATTTTGATTAGACAACAATCGAGTAAACCAACGAGGATCTGTTATAAAGCTGTTATTACCCCAATTAGCATTTTATTTTTTAATTCAACACCGCAGTATTTCTTTTTGGGCATCATTAGGTTAATTACGTAATTAAGTCGAAGGAAAGCTAGTAATTAATTTGGTTTCTCTCATTTGAATGAAATAAAATGTAGAAGATAACATGTAGTGGTCATTAAATAGGAAATAGTTGGTCATTGCAGATTCGTATGTTTACATATTGTGTCAATAGAACGTTAAAATAAAATTGTAGTTACGACTTGTTAGTATAGAATTTACGTTTAAGTCTCTTGACCGCGGATGTCATCAAAACCATGTCGTTAGATTTTATTTCACTTATAAAGTTTATAATGAGGCAAAATCACCATTTACATGCAAACGACGTACGCATAAAATTACTCTCCGGAGAGATAATCGGGTCGCAGAATGCCCTACGCCTCACCAGATGCAACATCATGTGGTTTTAATATACCTACTTACTTCCATTCTAATCATAAGTGTACTTATAGCAAAGCAAGTACTTAGATTCTTATCCCATCTAGGTGTCATGTCGTAGGTAAATTTGACAAATCGAATTTTGGTGAACATCCTAGAGATTTTGCGTAAACACGGATAATGGTGACGGCATTTCTCAATCTTACTAGGGTTTTTCGGATGATAAGAATTGCGTTAGTAATATCGGATATTCTTAACTCCGATTGGCTAGATTTTTGCTTGCTGGTCAACTCTTATTCTGATTGGTTCATAGTCTTACTCTGAACCAATCAGAAAAAGAGATGGCTGGCTAGCAAGCAAAAATCAAGCGAATCAGAGTGAAGAATATTAAACGTTACTAACGCACGCAATTCATGTTTTCGTAAAAATCCTAGAAAGATTGAGAAGTGTCGTCACCATTGTCTAAGTATCGCAATGTCCCTAGGATTTTACTAACTACGATAAAGGTATAATGAAGTCTCGATCTAAAAATATACTTAAGTATCACAATGGTAGCATGTTCCTGAGTTTGCCAACTGCCGACTCTGCTAAACTTCAAACTTCTTCTTTCAATACTGGGTCGGGTACAAACTACAACAAACTGTTGTTTAACTTGTCTAGGTTAAGTTGTTTATCTTGACGTTAAGGGTTTTCTTTCGCTGGCATTTTGTCATTTACGTGACAAGACCAATACCACATGCATTTTGTATTTTTTTATTCTTATCAAAGGTTTTTATAACTTTGTAACGTGCGTCTGTTGTGACCCGAGTGGAGGAGACTCCTACCGTGAAACGTTTTATACTACTACGGAGGGTAGAGGTACAAAACTCAGTGTTGCAATAGAGTTTATGGTTTATATGCGAAGTACCTACGTTAATATTAATTAATTATCGATAAGTAAGTATTCACTGTAAAATGTTATTGTAATTGGTAAAACTGTATTAGTATTATAATTAGTATTATATATATTACTGTTATAAATATATAAAATAAAAATAATTATCACTTTTAATAACTGTGAATAAACCTATTAGTTTAACCTAAAACAAAGTTATCACTTAAATCAGTTGTTTTAAAGGCAAAAGAACAGGCATTACAACTTATCAGTCCTCACAAGCGCAAGGATCTATTTCAGTTCAGTAATTGAAACAATGTATTCACCTGCGCACGATCGTTAATCAAGCTAGCATTCTAAGCAATGATAGAAGTCGATCAATAGATATCTTTAACTTAACACCGCTGAGTTTAGCAATAACACACAGTAAAATTACATGTAGTAGGTTACAGAAACTGAATAAAAACAAGAATAAGGCCCGCTTGCGCCAAGCTCTCTTTACCGCCTCTGTGGTCTAGTGGTAACAACCACCGGTATCAGACCTAGGGGTCCCGGGTTCGATTCCCAGCGGGGGTACATATTGTATTCGGTTTGGTTGGTGGTAGGACTTGCTGTGAGTCCGTCTGGCTAGCTACCACCATCTTATCTAAGTCTGACGCCATAACAACAATGTTTTCAGAATTGTTGTGTTCCGACAGTTAGAGATAGTTCCTCAGTGGTTGAGGATTCCGGGAGAGGCTCGCTTCCATCTGCCTTATCAATACTTAACATGAGCTATGATAAAGGCTAAGAGTCGCCCCGTCACTAAAAAAAAGCTAGGCAAAACATTTAACGCTAACTGAGTTACTTACAAAGTAGCATTAACTTTTAGACAAATGAGTTAACCTAGCTTGGCGCAAGTGGGCCTAAGAGGTCATATCAGCTCTAGAAGTTGTCAAAATGTTACGCCATCAGTTCATATATCTTCAGCGGGCGACCTTGTACTAATCAATCAATCAATTAGCTAAGTTGCAAGCATTGACATGTTTGGTGATTTCTTAGAACCGCCTGTAGGCATAATATGTACAGTCGGGGTAACAGTAGTTTTTTTGAGAAACGATAATTTGGAAAGTACCTATAAGCTTACATAATTTATTTATAAAATGAAATACCATTTAAAGCTCTATTATTTGTGATATAAACGTTTTCTTTAAGTCTATTACTTTTTGAGAAAACTTTCTTAAAAAAAACTCTATTGAAGTTCCCCGATTGTACTATAAATACAGATTTAGAAATAATATACTTAGTTTTCCTTTGAAAGTTACTCTTGAAAATTTGTTAAAATATTTTTGGTATTTTTTAAGGATTTGAAACATAAATCCAAGTTCAAATGTTTGGAGTTTTGGAGACACACCTCTTTTACACATTTCTGTGTCTACTGCGAGTAAGACTGTTATGATAAGAAGGTGTACTTGGGTACTATGTACCTGGAAACCTCTCACTTTTTTTTTGCAAATAATTAGTTTATCTCCTCTGTGTTTTAGTGGTAACAACCACCGGTATCAGACCCAGGGGTCCCGGGTTCGATTCCCAGCGGGGGTACATATTGTATTCGGTTTGGTTGGTGAAAGGACTTGTTGTAAATCCGTCTAGCTAGCTACCACCATCTTATCTAAGCCTGACGCCATAACAACAATGGTTTCAGCATTGTTGTATTCCGGCAGTTAGAGATAAGATAGCCAGTTCCTTAGTGATCAGGATTTCGGAATTGGCTCGCTTCCATCTTAGGCCTTATCAATACTTAACATCAGGTATGAAGGCTAAGAGTCTCCCCGATATTCTTAAAAAAAAAGAAAAAATAAGCTTAACCACATTGTTTACTGGACCCATTTTATATGACTCTGACTGATACAAAGCGTACTGCTCAGCTCATTCACTTGACTGTATACATTAAATTTCGCAACCGATCGAAATGTGGCCGGTCTAGTTTAGGATCTGTTTGATCGAAAGCGAGCACCAAGGTCCCAGATGACAATCGCGAGCGTTTCCCTGTTCAGTCTCCTCGTAAATATCACGCTGATCTTTTGGCCCTTCAGTTTTATTTGACAAATGCCAGATACGAACTGTCTGAAGATAATCTATGTGGTAATAAACGACTTGATACCGTTCTATTGTTAGTTATTGGTGGTTCCCATCCATGCAATGATTGTTTCTGTGTTTCAATACCATTTGACGACCTCCGTGGTAGAGTGGCATGTACACCGGTTTCAAGGTGTCGCCTACTCTGAGGTCCTGGGTTCGAATCCCGGTAGGGGCATATGTTAGTATGATGAATACGAGAATTTGTAAATATTTATATATGAATAATTAAATTACTTATATGTATTTATATCCGTTACCCTAGTATCCCATAACAAAAGCCTTACAGTGCTTACTTTGGGGCTAGGTTAATTGGTGTGAGTGTAAGAAATATTTATTTATTATTTAGTAATTTTCTGATATTTGTAAGGCTACAAATAAGTAGTATACATGCTCATTGCTCACCTACACTTGTGATTCAAATGTTTGAACAGACAGTAATTTTCTTTGCCATGCCCTGCTGAGAAACTCCTTTGAACTGTTGATAAGAAACAATCCCTTAAGTACTGTAAATAAACACGTCAATGTCAAACTTTACGTTTATGCTGTTAACAAAACCATTTAAAGGCCTCAGAACGCCGAGCTGAGGTCTGCGAAGGAGTGGTTTTCTTCTAAATTTCCCATAAACGGAAGATGACAATCTGTCGGCGATTTTAGAAACAGAACACACACTTATGGGCATCTATTAACCTAATACGCACAAAAAACATGAGTAACCCACCTTCTCGTAGAATCCGGTCCGCGAGTTGAGAATATGTTCAATGTTCAGCTTATATGGACACGCTGCTGTTGTAAAAGCACCTTTTTAGTACACAATTCTTTGGCTTTTGAGGTCAGACTTAAAACTAACGCCAATGAAATCAAATTAAGTTGTGGTACTAACTCATGCTCTTTAAGAAAAGAACTCAACATTGACCAAACGTAGCAAAATAGTTCGAAAAACGTTACTTACGCGAAGTGACCGCCTCTGTGGTCTAGTGGTACAACCACCAGTATCAGACCTAGGGGTCCCGGGTTCGACTCCCAGCGGGGGTACATATTGTATTCGGTTTGGTTGGTGGTAGGACTTGTTGTAAGCCCGCCTGGCTAGCTACCACCATCTTATCTAAGCCTGACGCCATAACAACAATGTTTTCAGCATTGGTGTGTTCCGGCAGTTCGAGATAAGATAGCCAGTTCCTCAGTTGAGGTTTCCGGGAGAGGCTCGCTTCCATCTTCAGCCTTATCAATACTTTACATCATGTATGATGAAGGCTAAGAGTCTCCCCTTCATTCATTAAAAATAAAGTGAAGTAAAGAATTTTGTTGTCATGTTTTCCACAGACAATAACATTGGCCTAATGGTCTAATTTTAAAATCTACCACAATCCCTTTCAAAGGTATTGTGATTGAGATTTATGGAATTGTTTAATATATAGTCGCAATCCCTATAAAAACGAAAGATGCAATGAATTTCTCTATACATTTGAAAGATATTTTCGTCTGTCACTTTGCTTAGACAGTTCAATTCCGTTCATTCAATACCTTTCAAAACGCGTCAAGATCAAAATCCCTTTCATATGTCAAATAATGACGACCTGAAGTATGTTAATATCTTTCAAATGACGAATTAACTATTTTATGATTTTGTAATTTTTGCATTTTTCAATGCTATTTTTATACTTATGGTAAATTTTAAACAGAAAAACATTGGAAAAAATTAACTCGGCCACAAGTGGATTCTCAGACGGGAATCGAACCCGCGACCTTTGGAAATCCGGTCCAATGCTCTGGGTCCAATGCTCCGGTTCCAATCCAATTTCCAAAGGTCGCGGGTTCGATTCCCGTCTGAGAATTCACTTGTGGCCGAGTTAATTTTTTCCAATATTTTTCAATTTAAAATTTACCATAAGAATATAACAGTTTTAATCAATTTTTATTTAAAAACAAAATGAACACTTCTTTATTGGCAAATAAATTTATTAAATTGCCATTATCAACAGTCTTTAATTAAATAAAATAAAAAGTATAAAAATTAAATAAGAATTAACCATTGTCTAGTTTTTAAAATTAGACAATTAGCCCCTGATCCATACATCTTCACTTGGTGATCTTTGGGGTTTGCTTACACAAAAGTAACTTTATGTTTACCACAGGCAACATGTTAGGTACTTACCTATTTCATAAAAAAGACTTGGGAGTACCTATACCAACAGTTCGTAGGATCTTGGTAAGTATACAAACTGCATGTTTTGTTCAAAAGTTTGTTTTAGCACTTACAGCCATGCCGTTTGCAGTTGTCTGTACATGTGTCTTTCATGATGGTCCAAGACATGTGTAGAAGCGGTATTGCTCCCGTAAAATCACGAGATACGTCCGGACTATGAAGTAAAGAAAGCTGCGGGCCACCGTCATCTATTAGCAATTAGCAACCATCATGTCATAGGAAAGTTTTGTTTGCGTTTTGTTTTTATTGAAGTTGTCACATTTCGACACACTTCACACTTTGGAGGCGATGATGGAGCGAAGACGTCACAAAACTTCCGCAGAAACAAACTAAATTTAAGATATTCGTAGTACGAAGTACTACGAAATCTAAAATCTAAAACCTTTTTTATATATAGGTATATATATAGGTAAAAACACTGCTCTTAGAAAAGTGCTATTATAGTGTTTCAGAATATTTAAATGATAAGGATTTAAAATTTTAAGAAATATATACTTAATTGTAAAAAAAATAAGTCGTCCTCTATAAAAAAAAACCTATTTGCTGTGCCCTATCAGGGTCCACAATGTACTTACCATCTTTATGTTACCATCTTGTTACCATTTGTGGATTGCAATAAAATTGAATTGAATTGAAGTAGCATAGTAAGATTGAAACAATACTGCGTTAAGAGATGGCGGTGTGCCCCCTGGAGGGGTATCCGTGTAGCTTAGATATCACACTTACTTCGATGTTACGGTATCATAATAGACTAGTCTTCCAAAATTTAGCGTCAACGATCGCCAACCTTCCGAAGCCGATCAAACAGGTCAATGGAATAACATGAGGCCAAGCTCAACAGCAACTCACTTCTTTCACTTAAAAAAAAATGGGGTCACAAAGGGTAGCATACCGAATACATTGAAAAATGTACGAATATTGCTATGTAGAAAGACGATGTAATTCTGACGACTTTTCCAATAAAATAATATCTGAAGCAATCCTGAAGATTTGATATAAAAATATAAAAACGAGCGAGCGTCTTCTTGCTGAGTTCCTATGGCCACCTTCCAACTCAAGCATCCGATCCTGGTGTCGTAGTTGTGTGTACATATACAATTATGTATAGCGCTCCAAGTTTCTCAGAATAATGTGAAATTATACAATGGCAGCAAATTGAGATGCCCCTTTATTGAGTCTGCTAAAAGCTTCTGTCTTTCCCCAGAGTCTTCGCTTATTTGTAAACTGGCCCGTCTGTTTAGAGTACTGCGAATCCGGTGTTCAGCCATTGTTGGAAGGCAAGAGTTTATTTAGAAACGTATCGACTTTTGTTCCATGTTTGTTGACTCGAGCAAAGTCAAACATGCCATGCTGGCCCTTTTTCAACACACGGATGTATTAACAACAACGATGAAATGAAAAAAGAGATTTATATGCAAACTTATTTGTGTAAATATGTGCTTACGCATACGTATAGTACGTAAGTACTTGTAGTTTGCTCTGTGAAATTCCATGGAATGCAAATTTCAAAATTATGAAGATTCTTAAAGAAAATAAAGTTCTGTGTAGTGAAGATAGAAGAAATACCTTCAGCATCATCATTTATATCTGATTAATCAATAGGTGTAAATTAAATGTACAAAACAGTGTCCGTTTTTAAATTATTGAACTAAAGAGACGGTCTACTCTACATTCAAGGAACACTAGGGCGGTTACTCGGGTTCGTCGAAAGACGAAAAATTCCAAATTATGCGAAAATAATGACACTTTTTAATTGCAGTTTGTGATCATCACGTTTAACGTTTTGTATATTTTATAGTTTTCGGAACAAATAGACTCGAATACCTTTAATTTGATAACTTACTCGGCCGCGTACTACGCGCCAAAGTCCCTATCGAGTCGTCACAAATTTTGCGAACCTGAATTAAGTATATAGATTATCACAAGCTGAAGCAGTTATTACGAGCCGCTCATTACACGAAACGATACAATACTGCAGGATTATAATAAAAATAATGATAGGTAAAATTTGTTTGTTTTTCATAAGAAATAAAAAAAAGAACAATACAGTGGTGATAAACTCCTTCGCCCGCCCCCAAAAGGCTGCGCGACTGCGCGTGCGCGTGCTTAAACACAATGATGCGTCTTAAATGATACATTTAGCGGGTCCTTACAATGTTATCGCGACCGTGAACGGTGCCGAACAAATAAAGACGTGTTAAACTTCCCACTCACGAGAAGTTTGTTTTGGTAAATAAACTGCATGAGAAAGTTCTGTTACTACCATTCAATTTAACGTGTTCGGAGAATCTTAAGTTTTGGCGCGCACTGTTCATTGAAAAAAAACAACTTTTACGGATATCAAACTCGCTATATTTCACGAACTAAGTTGTAATTGTCCGTATATTTAGGTTTTTTCAGGAGTTTTTTGATTTTCCCGACGTTTCGCCACCGTCACGTCACGGCAGCTGAAAAGGTGCCGAAAAGTCGCGATAATCAAAAACCCCTTAAAAAAAAAAAATACGGACAATTACAACTTATGATTTTGTAATTTTTGCATTTTTCAATGCTATTTTTATACTTATGGCAAATTTTAAATAGAAAAATATTGGAAAAAATTAACTCGGCCACAAGTGAATTCTCAGACGGGAATCGAACCCGCGACCTTTGGAAATCCGGTCCAATGCTCTAACCGCTGAGCTACCGACACTTGCGAACCACCGTCGTAATTCTCCAATACTTTTATATTTTTAATACGCTGTAGGCCAGCGTTGTTACATCAATGCTAGGAATCTCCTTGCATTGATTCCCGTCTGAGAATTCACTTGTGGCCAAGTTAATTTTTTCCAATATTTTTCTATTTAAAATTTACCATAAGTATAAAAATTACAACTTAGTTCGTGAAATATAGCGCGTTTGATATTCGTAAAAGTTGTTATATTTCAGTGTTCGGAGAAGTTCCTTTTACACATATGATGACTTCATGATCCATCTCTAACATTTCTTTTTCCAAGTAAGTTGGCCCAAAAGGATTCTTCAAATGGCCAATTTTCATTCCAAGCGGCCTCACATTAAATAGCATTTTAAAAAAATCCCACCATAAAGAAAGCTTTACTATCTGTCTGTGCAATTAATTTAAATATCAAGATGGCGAAAACCACTAAACTAACTGAATCGTAAATTAAATCTACTTCATATTTTATTGCAGCGAATACAGGGTAATGACAGGATATGATTTCGGAGTGGATTTCAAGAGTTGACCTTCTCAAGTTTTATGTCGTGTAAATGAATGTTCAAAAGTGATTGAATGAGTGAATTTGTGTGAACTGCAGGTTAACGGACGAACTGTTAATGTTAAAGTTGTTACAATTTAATGGTTTAATTGAATCGTCACTTAGTTACAAGTAAATTAAACTACTACCAGCTACCAGGTAATGTTTATGAAGGTAGGTCAATACCTATTACCTAAATAAAAAAAATCTTTACGACTTTTTTACCCGCCTTCCAAGAAAAGGAGGTTCTCGATTCGGTTGGTATGTTTTCTATTTCTTATGTACTCGTATGTACACCGATTATGCCGATATTTCTGATCCAATTTACTTGAATATTTATTTGTTCCTTGCGGAATAGTTGCCATTTGTTCCCATAAAAATTTAGTTTAGTTTAACCCATTAGTTTTTATTTTATGAGCATTTTTATTAACTTGCACGCAGAGAAATATCTGGCTACCTATACGAGAAAAAACGTACTGTAACTAGAACTTCTGTTTGCAAACGTGACAGCAAGACTCGCGAGTTGACATCGTCCATGGACGATGTAATTTTCACGTTACTTTTGTTTATAATGTAGAAGGTTTTAGGTTGAAACCTAATCTAATCTAGAAAAAATCCTCTGGAGTTTTCAAAAAAACTACGTTAAACAGGCCAAGGCCATTCAGCCAAGGCAAGAAAATGAAAGAATAGGAGCTCAAAGTAGAATGCCTTGGCTGGCACCGACTCCAAAAAACGTATTTTTTGCTTTTTAGTTTTTATTCTCGCTCGACATCCCAGAATCGTCATTTTTCTAGCCAAATTTTTTCATTGGAAATGTAAGTTAAATCTCTAATACCTACTGTCAAAATAATTTTGTGTCAAAGATAATAGACAATCCTATGAGGTAGCAGATTGTTTTCAGTGATTTTTTTACAGAATTGTGGCTCCAGAAAATATCGAGCTGGACATCTCAAATTCTTAATGCTATTGTGTGCTATCGTCAGTACAGACAACGGCACGACAGTATGCACCACGAAAACAGCCGCTATTTTGAACAACATAAGGGCGCTCTCAAGGTCTAAAAAGCCTGATCTGTTGCCGTATGTACGTATTTGTATTAATTTATGTCGAAGGCGGATTGTAGAATTCGCCTTTTTACAAAATACCTAGGCAGATTTATAACCCATACAAAAACCCAATTATCTAATTGTATTGTATTCGATTCCCAATTTGAGTTAAAAGAGTTGTTTGGTTTCCGCGTAGGTAGGTATATTGCGAGCTGGTGCAACGAGCTCGCATCAACCAGGCTTTTAAAATTATGCTTTACAATCTGTCTAGTCATTTTACAAAAGCTACTTCCATAAGGAAGATCAGTACCCCAGCAGTGAGGACGTTAAAAATGGCTGATGACGATACAAAACTAATAAAACGTATACTATTTGCTATTTCAGTGCCAAGTATATCGCAGCGATATAAAATTGTAATTAAGGGTCGTCGTTACAGACGCGACGCTTAAGGTGAAATGCGCTTTCTTGTGCACTATGACCGCGCAGGCGCAGGTGCTGACGAAAACTTCATCCACATACAAAAATATACCTTACTGTCCCAGCTTTAAATGCGATTTTCCCATAAAGTCGAGCCTTTTCTCTCTTGCACATGAATATGGATCGAATCAGATATTTTATCTTTCCATGTACTCATGCACATTTATAGCAAATGAATGCACCATCAAATCTCACTAATAAATTATTATTACTTAAGTTTACAGTTCCTAACATGAATTAATGATAATAATTAATTATTAGTCAGTAAGATGTGAGGTTTATATTTTAAGTGCTAAAATTATAATAAAATAAATTCAATGTTTCAAATCCCTCCCATATAATAAAAAAATCGTTAGTAAACGAAGGGGTCATAAGGCAGCTTATGTTCAGAAATCACGAACAGAATTTGCCAAACACCAATATGCAAGACTATCAGCGGCTATGTACAATAAATTAAATAGTGTCCTTATAATTCATGAAAACAACTTACGGAAATGTAAAGAAGATATATTAAACTGGCTTTTATCTAAGTCCTATGATGACATAGAACAGCTATTGCAGTGACTAAACACTCACACACACACACACTCACTCACACACACACCTACACACACACACACACTCACACACACACACACACCTAGATATTTACTTACACAACACATTTGTTTGATAATAACATAAATAAATAAATTGCGTGTATTATTTAGATGTCATTAAGCTATGGAAGAGCGGGGCCTCCTGACACAAGTGTCTCTGGACACTTAATAGGTTGGTTCCAGCCACTTATGTAAGAGCAACGTACTTTGTTTATGAATAAAACATTTTTCATTTTCATTTTCATTTTTCAATGTTGGCTAGATGATGGGTCATTTTATGTTTCTGCCGAACTAAAGTTTGCTTCACAAAAAAGTGATTCTGTGGCACAATTTTTTTCTGTCTTTTTCAGCCGACGCCATTACACGTCGGAACGTTCAAACAAATACAATCTGACTTTTCGCGCGCCAATCAAATGTCATTCTTTTTGCTTAATTAGCCATCGACGAAGTTTACGGCTGCCTACTGGCCAGTACAATTTATCAAAAAGTTTATATACCAGCGGTTGGCAGTAAAGGCGCAGCAAGAAGGTCAGTGTGCTAAGGATCCGTATCGGCGCGCGCGCAGTCCGGAACACGCCCGCAAGGTCGAACTTGCGATTCATAAACAAACGCTGAAGTGCTAATTGGAACGCAAACGTGCGACTAATTAACAGTTAAAACCGTTTTCCTAATTATTTCAAATTACGACATGTTTGGTCACAGTACCTGAGGGTACTTATGAGAAAAATGGTATTCTTTCAATCTTATAAACTTTTGATTTTTTTGTATTGTCTATTATTTAATACGTTGTATGGTAGGTGCTTACTTATTTATCATTTACTCAATAGTTTCAATTCAAAATACAGGTAGTTTTATAAAGTATTTACTCATTATATCTCCAAGTTAGGAATATGACATAATTAGATCTTAATCTTTATGGTTAGTATTATAGAATAGTGAATATAAGCTTCCTCGACCCATTCCCAATCCCACCATTTACTGAAACGTGTATCTTAAATACTTCTAGCTTAAACTCTGATTCGAATGGCATTAAACTACCGTTGGTATGGGGAATTAATTATTTAATAGATACATCGTAAGTTGTTGCAAATTCCGCAAATGTACCGGTGCTTGGTGTCACGGTGGTGTGGACCTCTGTCCCCTCTGATAACCAAGATGGCTGCAAAGATAAGCCCAGAAACTGGGACCATATCCCTTGTCCCGAGATGAAGATTAAAACTCAATATTCTCATGAAAATGGAGATATAATATTTAAGGATAACATTTGCGTTTTGAATCTTTTTAGGATCAGACTCTAATAGAGCTATAGTTATGATAACTAATTTCTAGAAAAACTGGGATATTTAAGAGGATAGCGACGATTTAGTTATTTTTCGGAGGAGGTGATTGTTACTATGATAAATAAAAGTCAAACGAGCAACTTTTGATTAATCGATTTTTTCTAATATTTTTGTATTAAAATTTATCATAAAATATAGCATTGACATGCCAACAAAAAACATAATCGATACTTAAGCTTTGAAAGTAAATCAACCATATTGCTAATAAATTAATCAAAATAATTACTTTAAGATAAAAATAGAGTTTATCTATTTTGTGTAGGTTATTTATTAACAATACAATATGCGTAATCCATAACACTACTTTAGCCTATATATTTTTGTAAAAGCACAATTTAACTCTAATCTCCACACAAAATTGCATCAATTTACGGTTCAGCAATTTTCAGACGGACAGACAGAGTTACTCTTGTATATACCTATGTAATAATATAGAAGTAGTATCGATGTCTATTAAAATAAGGCATAGTAAAATATTTGGACGTTAAAATATAATCAAAGCATTAACTTTATTTATTTTTCACTTTAGTTTACGCATGCGCATTTACTGGTTCTTTGATTTCGCGAATACAAATTTGGCAAGGGGTGCACAATCTTAATTCGATTTATTATTTTACTTACCGAGCGTAATTTGTTCTATAATAAATGAGTAGCTACATTAGAAGAGCATGTATTGAATAGAATTGACAGATGAAGTAATTTATTTAATTGGGTGCGATGTTTCTGCACATAGGTACACTGTATTAGAATTTAGAACAGAAAATTATAAAATAAGGTCAGTAACGGATCTGAAAGAGGAAAACATGTATAAAAAATGGCAATTTCTAACTTTTCCGGTTTTATGAATCTTATAAGATGAACGCCTGAGTTATGCCAGTGGTTACGAAGTTTATGGGCGGAATACTAGTTATTTTGCATATTTCGCTATTTATTATGGATCGCGAGCCTTTCATACAAAGATATGCATCGACTAATTATTACTGTAACTGTACTAGAGATGCCCTTAATGTCACTTTACACCCGACTCTCTAATCTGCAGATAGCGTAATCTATCGATATGATCGATTTATCGATACACTTACAGTACAGAGTACAGACACCTAGAGTTACACCGATATCAGCTGTTTGGAACTTAATAATATTATAAAGAAAGAGCATTCTCATAAAGTTCACATTATATTAAATTAATTAGTTCTTTTTTAGCTTCTGTCAAACATACAAAAGGTTATGTTTGTACTATTATTCATTAAACTAATCTAACTTCAGAGTTCAGAGACCTATAATGAATTACTCGTTTTACTTATTGCGAACTGAAGAATACCATTAGCTTTTTTATCGCAATATATGAGACTGGTATCGGGTTAGCATGGAGCTTGCAAAAGTGAGTTCGCTATATAAGTCTGCCGGACGCCGTCCGTCCGCCGCCGCAAGATGCGCGCGCTCAGCTAACGGCGCCACGTGACCTTCTATTAATTACCGTTCGCTCCTGTATCGGACCAGCATTTCTTCCTACACCCAGCTGTGCATACCGAACATTCAAGGACACTTCATCTTAATTGGCAGTTATTTAAAACTTCGAATTTGAACCCAAGAGGCGGACCGCGGAGCTTCCACTCCAATAAGTATCGCGTTGGAATAGCATCAATCATTAGCTGCAGCGAGCCGTCTGGAAAGAGATTAAATATCAATTGGACGTTGCTAATTAGCGTTTTGAGCAAACAGAGCGCATCGGGCGATCGACCACACACGCCCGTTGTGCAGTTGTGCACCGCTAGCAGGCTGTGTAACGTAACGTTATTATAACTTAACACGTTATTAGTCGGGTTCATTACTGGCACGAGCCGAGCGAAAAAAACAAAGAAGCGAGCGAGCGCTGTGTTATTTTCGCAGTCAAGACAAGTGGCAGATGTTATGATGTTGCAACATGTCGTTGTAGCTATATTTAACTTTAGAGAGTAATGTGCCAGCTATTACACCGGTATCGATATACTTTACCTTTGATAATTTGAAAACATTCAAGCAAACTCAAATCTTTTTTGTAACATTGTTATCAATTATTTTGACATTTGCATAAAAGGCAGTACGTACTTAGTCATCGAACTAAACCTATAATCATCAATCAAACTTGTTATGACATTGTGTCTTCTTTTAAGCAGATTAGCTTTTTGTACACTGGTCACAATTTAGAACAATTTTATTTATACATCTTTTACAATTAGTCATTTAAGCCCGAATGTAGTTTGATATTATAATACAACATGAATATAAGCTGCTACTAACGATGGGGCTTGCCACAGTGACCTTTGACATTGATCTACCTGTAATAAATAAACAAGCCTTCGTAATTTTTAACATATTCCTACAACTCGTTGAGCCAGCATTGAGAGTCGGAACTCTCGATGCAACACCACGCATTGATTTTTGATTCCATAGATCACAAAAGTAACGTCACACGTTTTAAATTGTCGCCTTTATAATGCTATTTGTTATGAGTATGAGAAATGAATAAATTATCTTGGAATCAAACTTGAGTGTTTCGCTAGGCAATCTCTCTGTCCGTTGACAAGACACAGTATAAATAGATGATATGTTGAAAAGGCAGTTATTAGTTCCTTTCCGTTTCTGGTCGTTAACGACATGTAACGGTTATTACTTTTTAATGACTTACAAACGACTGAAACAAGGTTCGTTTAATTTCCAATAATGTCCAGCCGTAAACAAAAGTATATGAAAAGTTTGAAAAGCGCTTTGGATTATTGCATTCTAATTCTAAATGCTATTTTATTAATAGGTATACTCGATTCCTAGTATAAAATTGAATCTCTTATTGCATCATAACACATTAAATCCAGTTACAATTACAAGAAAAACTCGGTTCAATGATTGGATTCAACCAGTGCCATATGGTAGATATATTTCCGCGAAACCGCGCACAAGCTGTACCAGGAACAGTAAAAACTGAACTACATTGGACTATTCCTATCGGAATAAATAGCGCCAATAAAGTCGGCCTCATTCCGGTATATGTAAATAAATCACTGTAATTCTGGGAAAGATTATTAATTTGGCTACTTTGACTACTTTTTTCTCGATTCTGCGGCCGAAAATCTCGGAGCTTTTTCCTTGAGAATTTGTGACTCAAAGAACGTCCGGTCAGACTGTTTTTGTTTGGATGAGCTTTTGAAGTACCAACACTCTTTGATGCCTTTGAAATCCTTTGACTGCAAATTACCTGAGTGTGAATGTTCCATAAATAAAGAACGCCATGTCATGTCAGTGCAAGCTGAATATTACTATTCCCTTTTATAAATGGTGTCGTAAGACAAAGGAAACAGAATTTAGAAGAAGGGGGCATCATGTTTAAAAAACTTTGACAATCAGCAACACCCTTGTCAAGCTTTTATCCTAAGTTAGGGTTCTAGGAAAGACATATACCATCTTGTTATAAAAAATACGACTAATTCTTCGTAAAATACCTACCCGCTTGGGAATTGGAAAATTATTAAAATTTAGTTGCAACTTAAAAAAATTCAACGTTGAAAAATTTGGAGCAACTTTATTTGCGACTGCAAGTACCTAATTTGTTGGTTATTTCCGGATGAGAACGAAGATGCCCGAGACAGATCGATATAAATTCTTTAAAGTGCAGACGACGACAAGTAAAAAGGCGAAACGTCTGGGGAGTTTCAGTATCGATTTGGCTCGCAGACAGAAGATATACAAAGATATAAGTAACTACTAGTAAGAGTACAAGGGACGATAATCTCGTTGGCGTTGCATCAGTTCGTGAAGGATTTAGAGTTTGAGAAATAAATGAGACTGACCCTTGATGTTAGTTCTTCAGTTTGAAAATTATTCTTCACGAATTAAGTTTATCCATCTTTAGCCGATTATTTAGCCTATATTAGATGTTAGAAGTGTTGCTCAAACTGGGAGAAAAAATTACGTTCGACAAATTCAATTCTTATATTTCCCTTTTATTTTCTCGATCTAAATCGATCGATCGAAACACATCTGTCTCTGCAACATCTTGTTTGTGTAAGATAAAATTCACTATCAACGCTGTGGGAGAGCTTGATATTAAGTTTTGATATTGAGTGAGTCTTAACGAGACTCGGATTTGCATATTATCTATATCTATACGAACTATGAACAAGCACTGCCAATTTCTTTTTACACAAACCATAAGTAGTCGTTTTCTTCTACAGACTGATGTGGTTATATCACAGACCTATCGAGATAGGTTAAAAGAGCGCTTCAAACTGTATGAGAACCTAGCGTGCCAAATTTTCGTAACTACGATGACGTCACGAGCGAGATTTAGTGATGTATAAATGTTATTGACGAGCTCTTGCAAGTAAGCACTGCACAATTAACCATTTTCGTCTATGAGTGACGCGTGTTTTCATGGCAATGGTCTCAAGCGGACTGACTTAGGTCGTAAAACTGAATCAAACTTTTGGCACGCAAGGTAAGTCCACTTTTATCGTTTATCTTGATAAATGTCTGTGGGTTATATTAGTATTTCGTATTATGTAAATAACGACTTTGACAATTATATGAATGAATAAATTAAGCTCAAAGACGGATTTATGTTTATGATCGAGCGTTTTCTAAAATATCCTAAAAAGCATAACCACTGCCGACACTGCTTTCTCCTCAAAATAAATCCTGGTTAAGACCGAGCAAGCAGCAGTTAAACTGACGATAACACCTACCGCATGAAACTAAGCCGTATTTTATGGTAATCCCTCGTGGTCTCTTGCATCTATGGTCACAACTTTGTTGCTATCCGTTTCAACTATACGAATGCCTACACGCCGGGGGATACATCAATCGGACTTGTCAGTAAAATGTTTCAGCTTACATTCATACAATTAACATTATTAGAAATTTTCCGGTTAACCTTTTCAGTGTAGTGTACTGTATGTGTTGTAAATTGTCCAGAAAAAGGCTACTGATAAAGTTTCTTCGATGAGCTCAATGTGTAGCAGTCTTCGGTCTACCATTTTGGCGGTACCTACTAGGTATAGGAAATTTCGCCGGGATGGTTTTGCCATAAAATGATATGCTCTCAACTTTTCCGGTAGGTTAATATTGCCGGGCAATATTGCAGTCGTTACGCCCTCTAATCTGGATTGTGTCCAGGTGGAGTTTACGGTTCATCTTCTTATCCATCCATGAGGATATGGCCCAGAAATAAGGCCGTTAAATAATGGCTGATGATGAATGCTTCTATCTTTAAAGATCATACGAAATATAATCGTACAATACAACACAATAACTCTTTATTATAACACCATGTACATATTACATTTACAAGAAAGTTTTAATGAATTGAAGCGTTATAAGGGCGGTCTTATCGCTTAAAGCGATCTCTTCCAGACAACCCACAGTATGGAGAGATTGACAGAAATAAAAAGCAAGCATGGTGTATAATAATGGACGGAAACAATTATAAGTATTTGTTATAAATAAACATACATATACATAAAGTAATAAACTTACATAAACATTATATATTACACGTAGATATTAAGTTACTTGATTACACTTGATAATTCTAATGGTTTTCACATTGTGTTAATTAGCAAATTCATCCCTAATCAATTTCATAAATGCATACACAAAAGCTGTCCTTATAAGCAGCTACTGTGTAAAGTTATGTAAACACAAACGTATCAATTATAAGTATTTGTTATAAATAACCATACATATACATAAAGTAATAAACTTACATAAACATTAAATATTACACGTAGATATTAAGTTACTTGATTACACTTGATAATTCAAATGGTTTTCACATTGTGTTTATTAGCAAATTCATCCCTAACCAATTTCATAAATGCATACACAAAAACTGTCCTTATAAGCAGTCGTGTAAAGTTATGTAAACACAAACGTATCGAATATAATAAAAGCGTTTAAGTCAGCATTGAGCCTTAAGAAAATGTAAGCAAAACAAAAATGGCGCGAACTATATGGCACGTGCATGATATTTCGGAAAGCAGGTCGCCGGGGTCAACGGCCGCGCGTCGCGACGTCTAATAATACAGACGCGTGCGCAGGCGTAGGGCACAGGTGCAGTGGGGGTGCAGCGGGGGCGGGGAGGGATGCCAGCGAGATTGATGGCGCACCGATATAGAAACTAAATTAGGAATAGCTTTGATATTCGAAACTGTTTTATTTGGGCATGTCACGTTCGAAAAAGGTTATTTCAGGACAAAACGATTAAGGCACCGTTTAAAAATAAAACTATTAAAGTGTGAGAGACCATTTACAACCTTGATCAGCCAACAAATACGCACTTGCTTGAAAGTTTAATAATTCCACGCGGACGTGCTCGGCGTTAATAAATAAAACCAGATTTCACTACCCACTTGTAGCTATTATTTAAAACTGTAAACTTTTATAGGTACTAATACTAAATTTCTATCAAGGAAGTTAGATTAGCATCAATCTATTTCGTTATCAGCCATTTTTAATGTCCCCACTGCTGGGGCACAGGTCTTCCTTATGGACGGATAAGTAGAACGGGCCATGACCCACCACGCGGGCCCAATTGGTGGGTTTTAACGACTGCAAATGCAGCCGGGACCAACGGCTTAACGTGCCTTCCGAAGCACGGAGGAGCTCGAGATAGTAAATTTTTGGTCACCCATCCAGTGATCGACCATTGCGAAAGTTGCTTAACCTCAACAATCGCAGGCTGATCGCGCGAACCACTGCGCCACGGGCTCCTCAGTCAATCTATTTAAAAGTACTTAAAACGAAACACAGATACACGAACCATCGCAGTATCGAGGAATATCGCAAAAAGCAGCATTTAAAACGTTCCCTGCTATCGAAGCGAACCGCAATAAACGCAACGGTGCTTCATACAAATATTCAATACAAATGGTCTCATTTATAGAAATTACCCTTGTACGCCTTTACACCACTGAAAGTGATGCTATTAAATATACTAATGAAGACAGACCCGCACCGCGACCGCCGAACAAGTTATACACTTGTGCTATCGCTATGGCTATCAAACTTTAAACTCTCATAAAACTCTTCAACGATAGGGTTTTTGTCTAATTCCTACATATTTCTATTCATCTATTGGATTCACTTTTGCATTTTTAGTATGAAAGTGATAGCACCCCGACCGCCTAACGGTATAGCTTGTGCTATCGCTATAGCTATCGATTTTTCAAACCCCCTACAAGGCCTCTCGCTGACGCTATCACTTTCATACTAAAAATGCAATAGTGAATCCAATAGATGAATAGAAATATGTAGGAATTAGACAAAAACCCTATCGTTGAAGGGTTTTATGAGAGTTCGAAGTTTGATAGCTATAGCTCTAATAACTAATACCTAAATAAATCAATCAACTACATAATTTCTATAGTCTAAAATATACAGACTGATACACACACACACATGCACACACACACACGCACACACACACACTTGTTTTGTCAAGTGCTAATGAATACAAAGTGGGAAGGATCTGTCTCCTAGAATACAGGTTGACCTAAACTAGGAGGCAGAGTATAATTGTTTAGATTAGCATGGAGGTATTGTAAATTATTATTAGGAATTTTTTGTTATGTTTATGCTAGTATTGGACAATAAACAAATTATTATTATTATTATTATAGCGATAGCACAAGCTATACCGTTATACGATCGGGGTGCTGCTTTACGACACCTTTCGAAGCACAGTTAATTATTGATTCCTTTACAGTAAATTCATTCGAATCCGTCTACTGGACCAGTTTAAAGCCATATTTCACACAAAGTTAATCACCTACTTAAAAAGTAATTAATCTACATAATTAAAGACATTTCCATAGTCATCAGAATGAAACCGTTATTGGAACAGAAAACCCAAAGGATGCCAATGGTTTAACTAATTATCTCCGTTTATTTTTGACAGCCTCATAGTATTGATGGTGGACCACAAACGTTGTGAAACGGTGTCTTATGGGATTTTAAACTGCCTTTCAAGAAGTTGAGAAGACCTTTCAATATTACAAGCATTGCAAAAAAAACAATGCAAAATTAATTTTGGTCTTGGAAGTACCAAAGGTGGTTCTGGTGAAAATATCGTTTAACAATTTGAAAAAACCCAAACTCAGCTCTTCTAGTGACTTCCATCCATTCTTCCTTCAACCAAGCAGTACTTTACCATTAATTCAGAAGCTATCAACATCCCACTTAAAAACTGTAAAAAAATAAATTTAATAACTGCTATCAAGTTTAGCTCAACTAGTAGCTAAACGTAAAATTATGCAAACATAAAAAGGTTATTTTATCGCCATTTATTTTATAGCTAAGCTCCTGTATCGCTGTGTACGTGTAATGGTGCCTACTTTACGAATGACTCAAGGATACTTGCCGTCGATTCCAGTATTGTATCGTAATAACGGTTCGAATATGAGCCCGGCAATTAAAGTTAAGTGTCGATCTTTGCCAACCGTTCCAACGCGTTGGCTTTGGTCGGCTTCTCGATTCGTAGTGATCGATAAATTGGATTCAATTCATTGGCTGTAACTTAGAAGCTGGACTAGAATGTTATGTTTAATTATAGATGTTCATCGTGAATATAAGGATTCTAGATGTCAAATCGAAAAAGGAAGAATTACAACGGAAGCGCTACTGAAAAATACAAGCTTTTGAAAAGAGAAATAGGATTTTCGGATAACTGGAACTCAGCCTAAAAACTACCAACTTACCTAGACGAGAAAGGCATTTATTTCATTAAGTTCAACAGCTTATTTAGCCGAACAAAAAGTATACCGTAGACGTCCCGCCTACGCAAAAAGCATTGATAAACCTGCATACTATACACAGCCAATAAATTCGAGATAATCAAAAGCGCGACACAAATTGCGTTCCAAAATTCGACACTTGACAAATAGCTACCGTTATCTGCACTAATATTCGATCGACTCCAATGAATTTCGCTGCAATTCGTGTAGTTAGGGCTGCCAGATTGTAGGGTTCCACAATTCAAAAGGAACGTCCCAGGATAATTTGCAAATTTGCGACTTGAATTCTTCTAATTACCCTGCTACTTGGAGCTATCTAAATAGTCAAAGAGTTTATGATATGTCTGATACACGAAAGTGCATACACCTTGCTGCTGCAAGTCGCCAATTCTCCTTAAGAAAATGGATTAAGATTGCCAACGTACCACTCTTGAAAATTCGTATCCATCTGAAGGCTGGATTTGTGGTAGAAAATCGTCACCCTTAATTTATTTTAATAGAACAACAGCCTATAATTTGTCGTAATCCTTACATTTTTTATAAATCTGGCAACCCTTAACCATCCACAGCCTTAGTAGCAATAGGTTGGGCTAAAGGACAGCTGGCATTTAAAGCGTTATCGACCGAACGGCGCGATTACTCGACGCTATCCGGTGTCAGAACAAATGCAGCCATGTTTAGAGTGGAGATTACAAATTATTTTAATGGAAATAATGATAAGTATAGGTTGGTTCACACAGGTACTCAATAACTTCAGAAACAGATATGATTCTAAAAGGTTATTTCGATAGATGTATAGACACTTAAAAAACTTCACTCACGCCCTCGAATTTATCCGACTAAGTATGTATGACCGTTGTCATTTTCGTCTTAAAAGAAGCAGTTTATTCCGTTCATTTAGAAACAACATGCAAGTTTTACTTATAGAGAAATATAAAGGAGTACTTACACGAAAACTATTGTCGGATATATACAACTTCAGCAGTCAAAGGGTTAAAAGAGAGTTAAAATTAAATTCATTGATACACTTTACATGAATTGCCTATGAACAAAACCAATGTTTCTAGCTTTTTGATTATTTTATTATTTTACAATACATATAATTCTCACAACAACGGCAACGAGACAATAAGCATGTCCTCATTTAATATCTTAGTCGGTTAATTCTCAACTTGTTATTTAAAGTAATGGCTACTAAACTTCAATCAAATATGAATAGCGAAGATAAGCAAATTTTATACTAAATAACATTTTTATGGCTAACGGTCGGTATCGTGGACAACGAACAGAATGCACAGCTGGATTGAAGTAATATAACACCCACGTTCAATAATTATACCACTTTCTAAACGCGAATATAAAATTTATCGTTGATTTTGACTACTTCTCTTTTTGACTGGTCTGATGACGCAGTGGAACTGATCATGCCTGTCTACTGGCCTAGCACAAATAACTTTCGAGTAAGTATCGAGGTTGTAAAAGTTAAAAAAAAATATGACATATTGAGAGAGAAATATTTTATTAATACAAAATACCATAATACAAAGTACACACACTAAAAGATGAAAACGATACAGAATTATAACAAGCAATACAAAAACACATTACAAATAACACAAAGATAAAGTATGGCCTTTGGGTCAATAGGGTACGCCTCAGCATGTGTTGCCATGACACTAGATGTGTCACGGCAACGCCTGGTATTCTGGCAGGGCCCGTTTGGTGCGCGGTATGAAAAAACAGATTGAGCATACTGAGCAGAGTTCCTACCAGAATTTCTTTTCCTATTCATTTTTTGCCATTACTCGATAGTTTTTCGTGCTTGCCCTACTGAGTCAGGGATCGGAGTTCGATACTCACATGGGTGGGACACATATTATTATGTGTGATAGATAAACTTTGGCGTATCCGTGTCTGGTTGCATGAGGTACGTGATGTGATACCTATGATGTATATCTTTAGCTCATTGAACTCGACATCCATCCATCTTAAGGCTCCAACTTAAAGAATTTTACACTTATTATGTAAATAGCTTCCACCCGCGGTCTTACCCGCTTGGTTGCCGATCCCGTGGGAATATCGGGATAAAAAAGAAGCCTATGTTCTCTGTCCTTCCAACGAACCTATCCAATATAGTCGATTGGTTTCTTTAGTTAGGATAGGACGTGAAGGAATAGGAAGGAAGGACAAACACACTTTCGCATTTATAATATTATTTAGGATTTGAAATCTTCTTTCCCACCTTCATTATGATTGACTGATTGGAGAGTGCCGTGTGGTGACGGCCTAAGAATACAAGTGTCACCACTCCCTTATATGCCTGGGATGTCGTAAGAGTCGACTAAGAGGCTCGACGCATTGAACACCTGTGCGAAAGAAGGAAAACTTGAAACAAACCCTCTACCAACCCGTCTGGCCAGCGTGGTAGCAGTAGGCTAATAGCCTCCTATGAACGCCACAATAGGCGTGAGCTAGGAGAGGCCTATGTCCAGCAGTGGACGTCCACAGGCTGATGATAGATGATTGGCTGATTAAAACAAAATCGTCGTTCATTAAAAACGCAATAACTATTCATGTATTGTCATAACATAAACTACTTCATGTTGCTTTACGTTCGAAACAAATACAACGACAAATTGTATAGATTACAAAACAAGTAAACCTATAAACGGTAACATAAATAACTGTTAGTTAAATTAAAAAACGGAATCCATTAAAGACAGTATGACAAAGTGATATTACGTTTGTTAATAACAAAGGCAATAAAATGCTGCTACTAACGAGCGATCTATGGCTTCATAACGTATTTTAATCTATCGCTGCGCAGACGCATATTTACATACAAATTTGAATATTATATCGCGAGACCAAATGGAGATATTTGGGTTTTTATTTTCATCAGAATCCGTTTTCCAATTATTATTCTAGGAAAAGATGACTGGCTAGAATGTGGACGCGGCTGACAGGGCTATACTTAATAAATTCAGCTAATTTTGAACTATGACGTAATGAGTGTCACACTTTCTATTTAAGTTCAAAATTTCTAACAAAGTGAAGGAAATTATAAGATTTTCTCTGCGGACCCTTGACCTACTGCCAGAGTTTCATCTGCATAAGAAATTATATGTTTACAAAACGTTTCTAACAGCATCTCAAACAACAAAGAGCCGTTAAGATGGAAATAAAAACCAAGGGCTAATTTCAAAGAAATAGACCTTTCTACGTGGCTCCGTTGCACGAACTACAAATTACGCTTTCATAATTAAAAAAACGTGCACTCCAGAAGTTCTGCATTAATACAAAGGTAGCTTGGTAAATTTTAACTATGCCATTGGATTTTGATACACGATAAATAAGCTTAATGAGCTCCTTGTGTCACAAGATTGCAGTTGTGAGAAATATGGCCCGATTGTCTGTAATTAAGGGTTACGAGAGTCGCATACTGTTCGCGGCCACTGCAGTCCTTAAGTGGCGAGAAACTATAAAAATAAATCGTACAAGTCAACCGAAAGTGAACGTGGCGAAGGCGCACCTGTAACTGCTTCTGCACCGTGACCGGCCACGCTGATCATTATACTCTTTTTCGTCGGCTCAGGTCACTGTGACGTTAATTACCGTTAACCACTTTTCAAACTTAGGATACCAATACGCTTCTTACAAAACAAGTTGCATTATTCAAAATTCGAAAAGTTCTTATTGTACTTTTTAAATTTCAAATTTACGAACGCTCCCGAAACAATTGAACTGTTTCCCATGGTATAATTTATGTAATCTTTATGGTGGTGAGTCACCTCGTTCTAGGGAACTTGTTGCGCCAGACCGGCGACAGACAGGACAATATGCCGAGAAAAACGTCTCCGGTAAGAACGGGACGTGAACAAAAAATGTATACTGTCTGAAACATTCTCCGTGCCGCTTGATTAAGTAATAATAATACATGAATTATTTGCAATAACCAGGCCCCCTTTTTAGGCGTTTCGGCCTTAACGCATGCGAGCCCTTCCACGTGCATTATGCAGGCTTGTGTCACCACACAGTATACCTATATATTTCAAGTCAAGCTTGTGTGTTTACTTGAATTATGGGAGATGCCTTTTTTTCAAGTGAATTTCCTGTACGACGATAAATCCGTGGAATTAAGAAAGGAGGACCGACTTTATATCTTATTAACATTTCAAATTTATTGAATGAGGTAAGTACGTTTGCTGTGATGCTAGTAAGTTGTGGGTCAGAGATTTACAGAATAAATTTTATTTAGTGCTTCTATGTCAATTTCTATGTTCTTCATCTCGAGAAATTGTATCCACTCTCGCTATTCAATAGTTTTATTAGGTACTTAATTGATAACACTTTAGTTTTAATTTTACGAAGATATAAGCGTTTATTGACCATACCTAAATGCAGCAGTAACAAAATGTCATGCAGGTTAAATTGATGGAATCATACAGAGAATAGTCAAGTAGTCATATAGTCAGTAATCATTTCTAGCAACACAACAGCTGTAGCAACACAGATTATTCCATACAAGCGAAAATAAATATAATAAAAAAACTACAACAGTACAAAAACTGTTTATCCTCACCGCGAACAGTGGGCGGCGGCGCGACTATCGTTGCGTTGGCGGGAAAACTAAACTTCACTTGACAGCTTCACAGTTTTATTTTTCTTTCCGTGTACAGCCCGTACTTGGTTTCTTTGAGACCGTAAAAGGAAAAAGTGTTTGCAGCCTACCTCCTCACCTGCTGAAGCAATAAATTGTGGTGACATTTCTATAAAATGTCAAATGAACTTAATTTTCCATTCCATTTGTGAGGATGACCGCAAAATGGAGGATTATGGTGTAAAAAAATTGTAAATTGGCTATTTATCATCCTCTATGGCCATATCTTTATATTATGGTGATCAGTGGTGGTCTCGTAAAATGAGCTGTCCTTTTTTATATTCGTTTCTAAAGGCGCGAGTTGCTCTACTTGTTAAGCAAATAATTATGTTTATTTCACAAAATTGTTAGGTCGGCGTAAAATATGTTAAGTAATAAATAAGTACTTAGTCAAATATTTATCAAATTCAAACACTAACCTATATTAACCCGACTGCGCTAGCAAAAGGAGGGTTATGTTTTTCGAGAGTATATATGCATGTCGTCGTCATCGTCTCAGCCACATGACACCTATTGGTGGGTATAGGCCTCCCCCAAGGATCTCCACAACGATCGGTCCGCATCCAGCGACTTCCTGCGACCTTCACCAGATCGTCGGTCCACCTTGTCGGGGGCCTACCCACGGAGCTTCGTCCTGTGCGCGGTCGCCATTCCAGAACCTTTTCGCCCCAACGGCCATCGGTTCCTCTCGCTATGTGTCCCGCCCACTGCCACTTCAGCTGAGCAATCCTTCGAGCGATGTCAGTTACTTTAGTTCTGTATGCATGTATGTATGTTGGCACGCTCTGCGGCCTGAACGGCTCGATGGTGTCTGGTATGGTATGATGGTGATGGTCAACTGTGCTTGCGCAGAAGCGCGAAAAGAGACTGTTTACCGAGCCTGGGTGCAAGCCCGCGATCTTAAGGTTGGGCCTCGGAGGGTGCGTGTAAAAGAATTCAACAATTCTGCAGCAAGGGCAAGCAAAATAATGTCCCGTAACGCATGATTCGACCACGTAAGTCACATAGGGTCTAAACTATCATCCTAACCTGCTGGTACCCAAGTAACAAAGTTCTCCTGTAGTGCACAGTTTACAGGCTCACAGCACTAGTAACTCTCTCTTAGTGGTTCTAGGATTTACTACCAATCTTATAACAGGTCACACGGAGTTCGTTTGGGTTTATAGTTCACCTGTTCTTATAAGTTGGCTTATAGTGGTGTATAGAACAAAATTATAGGTGCAGTAAATGCTAAGATGGCCTATAAAAGTGTTGCATAGATGTAAATACACTTGAGAAAACATTCTCCAGTGGGTTACACTTATAATCGCTTACAAGAAGTAATTATAAACCCGCTATAAGAGTCATACACCAGTAATAGTAATTTATAGAACTAAATGCATTTAGAAGCATTTGCGTTTGTTACTTGACCTTATGGGGGTGTATAAGTCAACTTTATGTGCCAATTATAAGTGAATAAGTTCTACAGTGGTTTTTTCTAAGAGTAAGTGTACTTGGTATTATTGTAGACTCTAGAATGCTGTTATAGTCTTAATTTCTATATAAAGGTTTCTTGTAAAACTATTAGTGTCCAAAGATATCTTCGTGAAGTTCATTTAAGAAGACAATTGCTTTTAATATTTATCGCATCTTCACGGCCATTTTGATTTCTTTTGAGTCATTGGATTTTTATTAAATTATTACAAAAATGGATATAACCAAATGGAAGCGGTTAAAAAATGCGGTTCTTATAAGAGGAAAGTGCAGAAAACATACTAACAAATGATAAGCGTGCCGAGTACTAGATTTACATCGAACCAGGAACGTTCTGTAGAAGATGGCGAGGGTTCCGGATGAAATAATAGTTTTCAATATATTAGTCCAGGAGTTAGCAGTGGCTTTTCGAATAGGCCATCTAGCAATTTTTATAGCTCGAATATAATTTTTAGTCAAAAAACGGTCTACGTCCAGAAATATGACCATAATAGTTCGATCAAAGTCACAACTAAAACATTAAAAATAATAAACTCTTAGTTAGTTTTTGTTTTGAAAATTATTTATTTCGTCTCGTTGAATACAAGGTATAACTTAAAAATAAAAGTATACAGTAGCATAAAATAACAAAACACTTTTGCAAATAATAATATTTGAATGACTATTTAGACCTTAAATTTTAAAAGTAATAGTATAGCTACGCAATAACAAGAACATTTTTTAATAACGCGATTCGATCGTAGCCGATTCGCTTAATTTATAAAAGTGGGTAAGATAAAAAAAATTACAACTTTTTTTAGAGTCTGAGAAGGAAAATAAACAGTATTTTACAAAAATTAACAATATTTTATTTTTTATTTTTAATGACATATTTTTAGTGCTTCTTGCGCAACATATCAATTTAGAGTCATGTTTTAAAGCTTCATAAGCCTCACCACAATCAAAACTATAATTAAAATAAATAAGGAGCTAATTTTTTATTAAATTAATTGAAGCTATATTTCTGTCTTGGCAAATTCGTTCTGAATCGATTGTGACTGCGCTGCACTAACTGCAGTGTTCGTCCGACGACGTGTTGATACTGAAAACAGTATTTTTGTATACTTTATTTTTGTTCAACAGCAAAAAGTATAATGTAGTGAAAAACAGTATAATAATGTTTTTAACAGTATGGTAGGAAACCCTAGCGGAACCCTAATGCGTCACAAAATGGCGCGACAATGCTGTTAGGATTAATATTATTTTTAAACACAACTTAGTAAATACGCTGTGTTCAAAAGGCGAACAAAAATTGAGATGTAAAACACAATATACTTCACCGAAAATACTTAAGCGTTTGCCGTGCAAACATGTATGCACGTATAATATTACGTGCGAAATACTTGTTAATATATTATGTAAAATAGATGAACTTACCTGTTATTTTTCTCCACAACCGCACAAAATAAAACAACAATTCACAAATGTTTGAAGTAGCTAGTAATAGAAGCGCGGAGTACGTTACACGCCTGCCTGGTTCTATTAAATGCTCATAGTGAGCTTCGCGGGAGAAAATGGTTCTCTGGAGTCTAACTATAAGTGTATTAAGGGCTTAAGTCGTGGTGTCTGGATCTATTAGATGCTCATAGCTGGCTTCGCTGGAGCAGATAGTTCTGCGTAGTCCAACTATAAGTGTATTATTTGTCGAAGTGGTGCTCCCCAAGTCTACTATGAGTATTTTATTAGCAAAAGTACGCGTATAAAATGGGCCCTTTTCCGTGGTTATAAACTTTTACTAGCCTGTTATAGACCTGGCTCCAGAACCACTACAAGACCAGATTTTGTTACTTGGGTAGTAAGCAGTTTTGGTCCCTATCCAAGTCGGTCGAATCTAACTTCTGCCGTCCCTCTTTACCTCCCAACTTGCGACCAGACGGATCGCTGGCTCACTCCGCAGCAGACAAAGCTAATTTATTTGCGTCTCTGTTCGCGAGCAATTCTTATCTATTACCTAAAAATAAACTACAAAAAATATAAATAAAAAATATATAGATTTAAAAACTAAAAAACAGGCGGGCTTCTTAGTTTATTAAATGTATATATTTTTTCTCTAGGTAATTAATTACATTTGTTGCATATCAGTTACTAGGTCGTGTCAAACTGAACTCTCTGACCCTTCTACAATCAGCATTTATTTACACCACACAGACCAAGCTGAACTAGTTCAGCTTACACGTGGCGTATCGGTAGAAAAGCCTTATTCGAGATAATTCTACTGAATGTAAGTATTTTGTCTGGCGAATTGCTCTGTTGACGTAAAGCATAACTAGTTTTTTCTATGGCTTTCTTCTGTTTTCCAAAGAAATTCCGCCAATGTCCGGTAGTGAGAGATAGGTACACGGTTTTTTTCAAGCTTTAATCATAAAATCTGGGTCTGCCAATCTGACATTGTCAGGGTACACTCAAACGTGGTTAATTCGTCCCAGACTCGAACTCACAAGACTGTGACAGCACAAACGAAAAGAGGTTTCAACTACTTCGCGGTATGACAGTATAAAAAGGCAGACAGAACAGACCTTCGCTTAGCTTCGCAGCTTTACTCCCTATGGGGCACCAAAAATTTGACACGTGCAACCCCATCTTAAAAAACTCAACAGCATTTAAGTCCACAAAATAAAACGATCATCACGTCTTCAATCGCCATTTGTAAAGTTAATAGTTCACGATGTCGGCAGTAGTTAACTGGCGATTTCAATCAGTAAACGTTCGATAGTTGCCACGATTTCGGGCGATCAGTAACAGTAATTGATCGGACCGATTATTTAACCTAGTAGCCGAAATTATATTGGTTGGTTGCTATAGTGAAACGTCTGATGGAAATGTTAAATATTTGGACTAGAACTTTTACGTGTTAATACTTCGCAGAATTTAAATACAGAAACTGTAATCTAGGTTAGCGTCAAGACTGCGACATAACATATTATTATTATTAGAAAGAAAGAAAGAAAGAAAAATTGTTTCATGGTTATTTTGCGATGAAACACAGAGTAGGAACATTACACAATTACGTTACACTAGAAAATAACCAAATTGGTCGCTACTCAGGTATGCTGACCTTACACAAGGCCACAGCTCTGGTCTTCCGTAGCGCCAACGTGTCCCAGTGACAATTTTGCGGCACATGCATGGTATAAAGATTATTATAGTTAAACACCTATAATTAGTATTTAAACTGTATTACTATAATAGCACCTATATATTTTTTGGTAATTATTACAAAACTGTTCTAATAATGAAGCATAGATAATAATATTTAAGTACTTAATATCAACTATTTGAAAACTGAACGCTATCTTTTATTTGCGTCATCGTTATAAAATCTATTAATCTTGTGTTAAAATATAGATTAAACAGGATATCTAAAATTCCTAGCGAAATCAACTATGATGTCGAAACTGGCCCTACTTGTCTCACTCATGGTGCAATTTCCGGTGCATTGCAAAAGATCAGTAAAAGGCGTCGAAGCCCGAAGGCCCATTTGTAGAACTAATAAAGCTCCTAGAAGTCATAATAAACTCTGGTACCTATAGTTTATTGTGCATACAAAGACTTGACGCGGAACTAATCAACAATGTCATATTAAAAACGATACTTGTATCAATATTGTTGTAGAGAAAGGTAATTAGTTTTTTGTCGACACAACACAAGGCAATAATATGAAAAATAAAAGTTTTTTTTATTGCAGGAAAAAGGGATTATACAATAGATAGAGTCATTGGTTGGTCAGTGGTTGTACCTAATTGAGTTTTAACCAAATATTATTTAACACCCTGGTAAGTAACACGCCACAAATTGAACTTTACGACATTAACGGTCACGATCTGATCGTTATATGGTAGCAGCAGTGTTCCAAATACAGTGAAACTTACCGATTCGATAACAATTTCATTGCGTAGGCGCAAGGTCTAGATAGCGTTAATTAGCAGATGACATTGAGGTGCGCTACGCGGTACGTCACACCGGATCACGTGGGAACAGATGTCACAATAATTGTGTGTACTTTTATACTGTGTGTGTGCCTTCAAAACACCCATCTATTTTCATGGAATATGGTTACATGAAATTAGGCGATAATTGGATGAGTACATTTTAATTATTTTTGAAATAACTGTAAGTCTATCTTTCGATTATGGAATAAACTCTCTGGATGATTATTTCAAGAAAGGTTACGAAAGTATGTGTAGATACGTATGTGTACTAATAGTATATCAAAAATATAAGAACTATGTCATGTTAACACCGACGTCCGACTCCCACAAATGAAAGCAATGTTTTTGGTACTTAATGACTTTTGTGTTATAAGTATGGCATAGGTGGAAACATTTCAACTTGTGTTCCCGTTCCCGTGGGAATTTTGGGATCATTTATAGCCTATGTTACTACTTGGGGTCTAAGGATTCTCTATAACCAGTCATTCGTCAAAATCGGTCCAGTAGTTTTTGAGTTTATTCGTTACATACAAAAATACAAATCTTTCCTCTTTATAATATTATAGTATAGAAGTATAGATTACATGAATTTTGAAGTTCTTGTATTGAAAGAGGACCGACTAATTAATTATTTTTATTTTAAGCACATCTTAAGTATTTTTATTTTTATTTTTACAGTTATGAATAAATCTTAATAAATTGCCATAGAACATTGCAATGATTTAAAATTTGATTTTTAGAAAGACTAACCCCCATATTCTAAGTCGTTCCTCCAAAACTTTTTTCACTCCACTCAACCTCGTCGTGGGTAAAAATGGTAGTCTGCGCTAGGCCTAACACGGAGTGGCTACGTACTCTTTGGCTCCTCCAGGTCCTTACGGAGTTATGACTTAGAATACCGATTTCGAGGAGTATTTTGAAGAGGTTTTCAATGAGGTTTCGTTAAGTCGAGGACGAGTAAGTTTTGAAGGAACGACTTAGAATATGGGTGTTAGTCTCGGTAGCTCAGTGGTTAGAACATTGGACTGGATTTCCCAAGGTCGTGGGTTCGAGTCCCATCTGAGAATTCACTTGTGGCCGAGTAGGCTTTTTCCAATATTTTTCTATTTAAAATTTATCATAAGTATAAAATAGCAATGAAAAATGCAAAAAATTAAAAATCATAAACTTGATTTTTTATGAATAAACTTACTAGCTACGTCAATATTATATCTACGAAAACGACTACATCAGTAACTACATTATAAGCGTTAGGTTGATCAAAAGTTATACAATATGGTATAATTGAATAATTAACAGGCAAAATCCACTACTTACTAACAAATAAATATTAATATGTTCGCATAGTACCTATCTCATATTGACTAAAAGATAACTTTTTTCACTTAACTTGGAAATAACAACGATAATTTTGAATTCGATCCGATAAAATCGGTTACTGTTAGACAAAACTGTTCTAGAAGCTATAAGTAAAGAATCAGCATAATTTGAATCTTTAAAAACGCGATAAAATCATTAAATGGCGCCAACTAACGATATTTATAGCGTCATTCTGCGAAAAAACTGTTTCCATATAGAGAATTTAGTAATTTTACGAGCGACATAATTCAAAATGTCTCTTGAAAAATTCATAACACCTTTTTTATGAACAACAACAACTTTTCCTTAATAAGAATTTAATTGTTGCTCGTTATAACAAATTGGAAGCGATATTGGTGAATAAACAAAAATATCTCTCTATAAATATGTACCATGCGCGTACGGCCGTACGCGTACGCATACATTGTAGTTTGCGTCAAGTAAACCTCTATTTTATCACCACTTACCAGCGAACAACGCTAATCAGATCTCAATTCAAACTTTTTTTCTGTCCCATATAACGTACCTGGAAATAAAAAAGAGGTATTAATTAAACCTGTGGTTCCAAACTGCATGTGCCTATAAAAAAGGCGATTAATGGCGGCTCCGAAGAGGTTGTAACGTTTCACGATTTATTTTGCTTTCATAAAACGCTTAAGTAGGTTTGGCTCGGGTGGGGCTGTGTTTCCAGGACTTTGTAGGTCCGTTACAAAGCAATTTGAGGTGAATGTAAATTGAAAATTTTATTGATAATGCAGTTAATCCAATGATCATCAATGATAATGAAAGCACAGCACCTCAACTCCTTAATTAGCTGCGGCGTAGACTTAAGATCAATTACCTACATAAAACTTAAAATATACTACTTACTAAAAACTTCTACGACTACGTCGAGTACGCATACAAGATTATAATAGTTAAGTATTTTAAAAAGGAGGAAAAATAAACAGCTTTCTGTCGCTGACATTTACATCTGTAGCGTACTGTCGACTACTTGATAATGTGCAGATCGTAAAATGATAAAGAAGTTAAACATCGAGCCAGTTACATTTAGCGCAAGGTGAGGGTAGTTTCACTGTCAAGAATGAGTTGCCTAATAATGTCGTCACTTAATCGAAACCAATTTTCTGCTCCCATGTCATTTATTAGTGCAGATGGTGGAGCTTGTAAACGCTAGGGTTGTCTACAATTGAAACACGGTTTTAAGTTTATTTATGATAAATTTTAATCGAATAATATTTGAAAAAATCGACTCGGCTCACATGTTATTCTCAGACCGGATGTGAACCCTCGTCCTAGGAGTAGCGGCCCACGGATCTATGTTTATTTAAGTACCTAACTATTTTCTTTTACTTAAGTGCTTATTGTTCTATAAATTAGAAGGTCATCAGCTACAAGTCCCTGAGGGTGTGAGAAAAAATAATGATCACTAAACATTTTTGTTCACCTAATAAAGAGTAGGTAGTGAAAGTGCGTCGTATTTTTTACGCGTTGATGTCTTTTATTCTTCGTTTGAAGTAGCTGATGATTTAATTCTAAGTTACGTCGTCAGTTAAACATATTGAAGTGAAAGATCAAGCAAATACCTAGCAAATTAAATGATAGAAGCAGTGACAGCCCTACAAATGTCGTCGACTGCGCGTGGGCAGCGAGGCCGCACGTATTGCGCTCTTAGCAAACAGTCAATGAATGACAAATTAAATACACAGAATGATGGAATATAGCATTCATTACGCGAACGGCACTCAATTAACCCAGATTCTATACGATTGTTCGTTTGCTAGTACAAAATAGAGTTGAAGACAGGCCTTGAAACGTCTTACTTAGGATAGCAACAATTATCACTCCGGCCGGAACCGAGAGCCGTTTATACGATTTCAATATATCAGAACAAGCTAATTAATGTTAATTCCGATTGGGTCCACTGAGACAGACATTCTATAACCCTTATGGAGACGTCGAAGCCATAAACAATCAGACCTTGATTGCAACGACCGCGTGGACCAAGTATGCAACTACTTCTTAGGAAATAATTAATAAACCAACCGGAAAACGTCACGACTAAGTACGAAGTATCGAGACGATGATGTCGTGGTTAAGTTTCCGTTAACGTCATTAATCAATGATTAAAATTGCTATATGGTAACAAACATAATTATTTAATAGACATCCATTAATCTATACAATAAATTAGCTAATTCCATTTTATCCAGGCACTGCTCGTCGGTTAGCCTTGCCTTGAACAAGTTCTAGCTGCATGCTCATATTACTTCGTATTGTTAGACTTAAAATCGTTTTACTTGCTCAAAAAGTTGTTTTGCACAGAATTCCTAGGATAGCAGATCTGTTTGTTACACTCGCTGCGCCATTAGCTTTTAAGAAAGTGCAACTAAGCAGACGCGAGTTGGCGCAAATTTACTCGCGCACTCAAAAATGGCTGTCGCAAAGTCTGTTTTCCCCCGCAAACTGAGCAGCTTGCCGCAAAATTATATTGGTTTCAACTAAAATGGCTCCGTTTACGCACACAGCAGCAAATATGATGGATTGGCTGCGCTGAGCGTGGGCTTGGAGTCCTGCGAGTATGCTAATTCCTTGCATGCTACCCGGTCGGAGTAACATTGCTATACGTTTAGAACGTTCGATTGTTCCGTGCCGTGAGACATGCGTATTCGCGGTTACGCCATCTTTTCTTCTAACCTATGAAAGGAAAACGCCGTAGCACGATTCAAACGAACCTCTTAACAGGGACGAGGAATTAAACTTGCGGAATACGTAGACTGACTTATTAACTAAGTAAAGACGAGTCAGTCACGCAGATTATTGTTTGTTAACTCAATGATAATAAACATTCACCGCAATCACGAAACATCAACAAAACAGTTGACATTTAACGACTTCTTCACATTCAATGCCATAGTATTAAACAGCATATCGATTTACAAACATACCTGTCTAACAAAGCATTCCAAAACAATGTGTTACGATGAAAACAAACATCTTGACGGGACTGGAAATTGGCGCAAAACAATGGCGGTGACAGGCGACGTGATGAAACGCGATCCTGCGCCCGCGCCGGCCGCGCCGCACAATGGCGTTCCCGCGAGAAGGCGAAAGCACTTACAATCAGCTAAATTACCACTGCCTTGCGAAAACACCCACCAGCGTCTGCACTCCCAAGTATATATCCGACCGCAATCAACCGACGAAGAAAGCCGCATATAATTCCTGACTAATGAACCTCTAATGTTTCAAATATGATAATTAACTTGCATCTATCCTATATTTAAACAGGCTCCACTGACAACTAAAGCATTATTAATCCATAGCTTAAATGGAACTTTATGGTCTGCACACTTACATACAAATTAGAATCGAGCTGGTTAAAAAACCTTCGTGTATTTAATGGCACAAGAAAACAGATAAAGTGCAATTTTTATTACTTCCTCTTAGCTAGAATTAAAGATCAGCGCAGACGAGAGCCACGTTTATAATTAGAATTGAACCTCTTGAATGTAGAAAGCCGAATGACCTTAAATTAATACATTCATGGAAAAAGATACAACAGAATCGCTTCCCGGTACACTCCGCGAGATAAGCATCAATCAAAACAACCTGATATTACGCGGCGGGCGAAACGATTGGCAACTACCTGCCCCGGGCGAGCTGGAATAATGCTAAACCAACTCCATTCAATATTCCAGTTAGCAGTAAATTACTGCTTACTTAATTAAACATTCTAGTGGCGCGACTCATCCGACGCTGCGTTCAATCGCGGCGCCGAACGAACGCTTGCGTCGAAACCGCTCATAGCCTCTTAATTGTATATAATTTTCATCTATTTCATTGCGAAAGCCCGGTTAACACCCGGTTAATTCAATTTCGAAATGAACGCGTCGCCGCGGTGCGTCTCGGGAGAGTCGCTCGATCGCTCGATTATCGGTTACGAGTTTGCATGGTGTTGCCCAACGAGTTTCGAGCTCGACCTTTATTTTTTCGACACCGAATGTTCGAATTATGAGTTGTCGTGTCGCTCGCAACGATAAATCGTAGTTCGTTAGAATGGCACAGGTGGTTAATCGTAAAGATAGATAGAATGAAGCTGCGATTCGTTGCATCGAAAAAACGAGTCAGCAGTGAGAAGGTAATCATTTGCTTAAGCGATTTTGCGCAGAGGTGCGTTTAACTGATAAAAATAACCATGGTCACGGATGAACACGTAATTACGGAATTACCATACGAGTGCGGCTAGAATTTTATTGGTCGCATCAGGCATGGGACGGTTATTACGGAGTGACCGCAGAAAACAGGGTTCTGACATTATGAGCCACTATCTTTACAGAACTCGACGTGATCATATCGACGAATGAAAAAACCATAAATGCTACTTAATGTTACCATTCCAGCAAAATTGGTTCTAATGGGCTTGTTTAAATATTAACTTGTAATAAGAAGGCAAGAATAAATGACACTGCTTCAAAATAGAAAAAGCTGATAAGTCGAACAAGATATCGGCAGAAGAATACACTAGGAGGAAAAAAACTATGAGAAAACAAATTACTTAACATTTTTAGTGATTCATAAGAAGAGTGGAAAAAGAGACCGTTGAATTCAAACAATAGATACGATACTCTTCCAAACATTTTAAGGCTGATACAGCTTCTTGATTACAAACAATTGTGCAAGTTGGTTTTAAAGAAAAAAACTCAGAAGATCTCATGCTCTCACAACACGAAGAGGTAGAATCTTTCTTTTTTCTCCGTGTTGATAATACTAAATTAGCACAGCTCCTCGGCTTTCCATTCGATACTTTACCTTTTTATTTCTCAGTACATAAACTGGTAAAACATTGGTATCTGTCTCTGCCGGTGTGGTGCCATGTAAACATATTGACATTATCACTCTTGCCTTCGATTTCTAAATGAAATAATAAGAAACGGTCGTCAATTAAAAGCACGCACACCGCACGAAGCACTTCTGTATGCAAATTGTTTTACTTCTTTTAAGTTCGTCAGTGAAGGAAACAAATTGTATTTTTAACGTTTTAATTAGACGTACTTTTATGTAGTCGCCGCTATCTGCGGTCTAGATTGTGATTATGCTAATGCCGATGCGTCGTGACCGGTACAACTATAGATAATGACGCCACTAACATATTTACAGAAGAAACTCCTTTTTGTTTCCAATATTAGTAAATAGGTTCTTAAGTAGAACCGATGTTGGAATCGCGAACTTAAAGTAGATAATGTGAACATTATTTTGAAAGAATTGTTTTATTATCAAACGTCTAACTTAACCTAATTTATTTCTAATAGGTATTTGATTAATATGTCTTCTTTAAAATACATAAAAGTAAAATCTTCAATTCAATTAGTAGGTCTAAAGACATACTAAAATAATATTAGACTTAGTTATAATAACCAGCATATTAAATCCGGTTAATAAAAATGTTTACCAGTGGCCTACCAGCCTACCATGATTTTTTATTTTTTGCTTTTTTCAATACTATTTTTATACTTATGATAAATTTTAACTCATTCAATTAAAATTTTAGAAAAATATTGGAAAAAGTCAACTCGGCCACAAGTGAATTCTCAGATGGGACTCACTCACTTAGATAGATAGATAGATCTATCTATCTATCTATCAATTCAAATTTAATTCAATCACACTCACTCACTTTGTGGCCGAGTTGACTTTTTCCAAATATTTTTCTATTTAAAATTTATCATAAGGGCCTACCATGAGTTTTTCTTTCTTCTTGAGAGGAAAACCACCACTGGTATCTCGTAGTATATGTACCCAGAATTAATCGGACAGGTGCACGTGGGAACTGGTCTCCACATAATTTGATATGTGTCACAAGTACTATCGCAGACAGAGTGCGTCGTAAAGTTTAATTCGACGCATATATTATTCTCATAGAGATTTACTATAGTGTAATGCGAGACAAGACGTGTTAAATAATAGAAATAAAAGTGAATAAAGGGCAGTCATTAACGAACGCGCTGCATTGATGCGTTTAATGCACAATGAAACGAAACGCATCCATCCAGTGTGCAACGCGCCTTACTTTTATAACAGAGGGCTATTTATTAGAGAACAAAAGACACTCGGATTAAATAATGGGCCTAAAAGACCAAATCGAGTTTGCCCCGCGTTCGCAGGGTTCCGTTCAAAATTTTACGTAGACAGATATGGAGTGAAATGTTGTCTACGAATCAAAACGGTGGTGTTTCTATTTTATTTACTCTTACAGTAATGACCTTACCTCTAGAAGTTTCATTTCAAGATTTAAAGTCGCGGTTGTCCCGAGGTCCAGGACAGTCAAGAGTGTCAAAATGTGACATAAAGTTCCTATCGGTCGGTTTTTTGGCGTTGTTCGATCACATAAAGTCAAGCAATTAGATGCCATGCCAGCATTGCCAGCGCCTGAAAATTTCTAGATAATGAAGCGTTCCTTTTAAAAAGTATCCGTATCGCAGCAGTGAATAATTATCTCTACTCAAATAAGAGATTGTGACGTTTTATAATCATGATGTAGGCGGTAAGCAAACTCTCACACAACAGTTTACTTTAGGCTGACTTAATTAATGACATAATTGTTTTATCTGCCGTATCTTAAGGATAAAGAGAGGTCAAGAGTGACGGTCATCAGAGTTAATTTATTAAAAGATTTACTGTATTAACTGTACAGTGGCCGCATTTAAATATTCAACAGTATAGCACGACAACCTAGAAATATAAATGCATATCGTCTTCGACGCGAATCACCAGGTTTATTATTAAAACATATTGATAGCGACCCAAAAGTATTGAATAACAAGTTTCCGTTTGCAACCTACTTGGTTATTCCATTGATGCTCCATCGCCCGCGCTGGCAACACATTCCAACGCTATCGAGTTGCGGGGACCGTTGCGCCCGCGCAGCTCTGCCGTTACGCTCGAAATTTTAATACTATGGGTTCACCAGAAGTAAACAAAACGCTATCAATATCATATTACGTTCACATTAGCGGGAGTCATATAGCGAATTTAATTGGTCGCATTATCCGGTGTCGCGTTCCGTTTGCGACCTACTTAATATTGTTGTTTAGCACTGACCCATTGTCTCGTTAACGGTCCGCAGATAGGACCGAGTCCGGATATCTCGGGTGTAAATTTCATCCGTCTCAATAGATGCTTACGCCTCGCCTGCGGCCACCGATCACCGATGTATTAAAAGATAAATATTCATAGCTAATGGATGACTTAATTACAAGGATCGGTTGCTCCTCGATTTATAACAGAATATTTGGACGAGATTTCGTGTCCGGGGCCGTTCAGATCTCACATTAGGTGTGCGCGGACACAAAAATGCGAGTTAGGGCGGGGATCGCGGGCGTTGCACCTGCCGATCGCGCCGACGCATTCCTCACGCACTCCTTTTTATGCTACGAGTTGAGCCCTACCACTGTAACGTGGACCGCTGGCACTCTCCACGCCCAATAGAAGAGGTCACGGCCGCATTTGGAGGCGGATCTCGTTACACTAGCCGGCGCAGACACGGAACGTATCCATCCCATTTTCTTTTTAATTTGACTATCCAAGTCTCAGTTGATGAGAACGTGAATAAAAAAACGTGGCCCCGACTGACTGAACCGACGCGAGACGACCGCGTCACACCGGTGTGGGTTTAGTGTGATCAAATATTTACATTGTGTAAAACTGTTCGGCGTTTGTTGAATGGATTTATGGCGCCTTTTGGAGCGCTCGAGATGGGACGAAGTTAGCGTATAGGCACAAATTAGACGAGATGTAGTAATTGGCCGGATGAAGACTTTACGGACAAGTGGACCGCGCAAGCGCACGTTAAGAATCGAGCTATGCTAATACGTTATGCGGTGTTGAAGGTCAGCAACATACGGCGTCTAAAAACGTATGTAAAATCGAGTTAAAGCGGTCGAGATAAAAAGTATGTCAAAGTACTAAACGAGCGTTTGCGTTCTGGGCTTACGCATTAACCGCAAAACAGACAAGCCACGAAAACGAATAAAACCTGTTCGCATAAAACGTTGATTTCTTTAAGACAAATACACATGTGGCCTACAAACGGCACTAACCCGAGAAAGCGGGAAAAGCTAATTGTGTGTCCTCTCGTTATTGGTGAACTTTCGGAACTTGGTAACTTTGAACAAATAAGACTGTTACAGCGTTGCGGACAAGAGATCTGTGTCATGGTAGCTCCTACAACTAAAGGCTAAGCATCGAGCATGTTCCAACAGTTCAAGTCGTTACGTACATCCTTGCATTTCTCCATGGCGATGTATACGATGGTAATGTGTCGCAGATTTATAAGGGCCAAATGGGCAATAGATATCAGTTCCACCTCCTAGTATGAAGAAGCGGCAGGCATGCATCGCGTTAACCCGCCGTTACAAAAGGATACGCACACGGCAAACGGCGTCGGGACATTAAGATGCAATAATGCAGTTGCCGCTGAGGTTTTACCCTGTAATGCCTTGCGGTTACCCTAGTTTACTGCATCCTGTCTCTTTTAACATGTAGCTACTTATTGCCTCTCATCGGAATAGATTTATACTTACATACATTTGTATTTCGACGGTACACTTGCATCGATGCTAGGTAACCTTAGAAGTCTTAGAAGCGGCTGCTGGTAAAGGGCCACGATTTCTGTTAAATTCTAGAAAGAAAGACTACCAACATTTTTATCTTGCTGTCCATATCTAAGAGGTTTTGCTAGGAAGTCAATTTAGGATAAAACGTTTACAAAAGTCTACATTTAAGGTGAATTTATACCCCTTCTCAAGTCTAATTTGCTGACAGACATAACGTATAAATATAGGTACTCATGAAGCCGTAATTACAAGAGTATGTCAGACAAGTCTACGTAACACGGACAGCCGAGTGCAAGCGCACGAGGAAAGCATTTGCCTAATAAGCGAAGACTTTCACCAGCATTAAAGTAACATAATATTAAAAATTAGCATCTATTTAGTAAAGTGTGCAGTCAGCGAGCATTGTGCAGTCGTTAGCTTCCTATTCGAGTCTGTGGGTACGCCGCACGCGCATATTTCTTTAGTGGAGCATTTGTCAAGATAATTGTCCAAACCACGCCATTTCAGGTATGATGTTTCCGTATCATTGTGAATGCCTCATACGTTTGGCAGACACCAATCGAAATGTTATTTATGACAAAGGAATAAAGTCGCAAATACCAAAACTAGTTTCGCGATACAAATCTGTGTTAGCCTTGGCTTTGACACTACCTATTATCCTTCAGTTTTTATTTAAATATGCCCCACAAATGGTTTGTTTTTGTAATCACTTGTTGAACAGCCGCTTTTGCCAAGACAATAAGAATCTAGACTGCAGAAAATGTTTTTGGTCTAAAATATCAAATCCAGTATGAAGGGATTCAATAAAATTACTTTAGCTTTAAGTACTTAATAGTTTTTGAACATGTTTTAAGAAATACCTAAGTATAGTGAAATCATCATTATATGAGTATTACATTTGCCAAATTAACTGCGACTGTCTTGTTACCTTTTTCAGGCATGTAGGTACCATGGAACTATGGGGAAGGATTACCACTTGGTATACTTGGTTACTTAACCAAGGCAAGATTCTTTCAAGATGGGAACCTAAGCTTGAATTTCTTTAAGATCAATCTCCCATCTAGAATAAAAGTGAAATAAGGATTATTATATTAACCGCCTCTGTGGTCTAGTGGTACAACCACCGGTATCATACCCAGGGGTCCCGGATTCGATTCCCAGCTGAGGTACATATTGTATTCGGTTTGGTTGGTGGTAGGACTTGTTGTAAGTCCGTCTGGCAAGCTACCACCATCTCATCTGACGCCATAACAACAATGTTTTCAGCATTGTTGTGTTCCGGCAGTTAAAGATAGTTCCTCAGTGATTGGGGATTCCGGGAGAGGCTCGCTTCCATCTTCAGCCTTATCTATACTTAACATCAGGTATGATGAAGGCTAAGAGTCTTTCCGTTCTTCTTAAAAAAGCAAAAAAAAAGAACGATAAGAACTTAAAGAAACCCTCGCTGACGAAGATGCAGGTTGCCGCAAGCGCGGTTAATAATAATTCAAAATAAAAAGAGCCAATATAACTCATATAAGCGACTCTCATTAAGTGTGTTTACAAATACAGCGTCGCCGGGCCTCACTGGGGTTGCCAGTGTTTCCACTATCGTATAACTTCTCATAACCGCTGTTTCCACAGGTGTGACACGCCTGCGTAAAACACTGTTTATTTAGATCAAAATTACGAACTGTTCATGAATTGAACACTTATTTAAAAATCGGAATTCTTTAATAAAGTCAATTAAGATTATCGACTTTTAGGGGTTAGGGATATAAGTCGTATATGTATTTAATTTCAAACAAAAAAATTACATTTATGTACCTACTCAAACAAATGAAAAACCTGTTGCGTGATTATCACACTTTGGCGCGAAATCGTAATTTAGACAGTTATATTTTTTAATCTGCAAAGCGCAATGAGTCACGTTCTTAAACAGCCGACCTCAATGATATTGTTTGTTTTTGTTCCATTGCACTGGATGCGCATTACGTCTCAGTTATACCTGTTAGCGACTTTCACGGTGACCTTAAACGTGAAACGTAACTCGAGTAATTAGCTGTTCTACTAAACTGAAACGGAACGTGTTATTACAGATATGGTGTGGAATTAATTCGGCGCAGACTTTGTTGTAAGTAACTGTGCTCAATAGTTTATATTCGTTTGCCTTTAACTATTTCAAGAGGAAAAGTAGTTTGTCTGATTTCAACTCGACTAATTAATTAAACTTTAAAAAACAACTAAGGAAAGTAACCACCAATGACGCGGCAGCATCGTCTATGACCTTAACCTGTTCTTAGGAACTAGCTAAAAAAAATATATGAAGTTTCAATTGAACATTTTGACCGTAGAATATATATAAACAAAATAGTAGAGTTGGTCGTCTACCTTTAGTAGATAAATAATCAGACGTTCAGACCTTTAATCCCATTTTAAGATTTAATTTAACACCAAAAATGATTAGCTGTTCTACTAAACTGAAACGGAACGTGTTATTACAGATATGGTGTGGAATTAATTCGGCGCAGACTTTGTTGTAAGTAACTGTGCTCAATAGTTTATATTCGTTTGCCTTTAACTATTTCAAGAGGAAAAGTAGTTTGTCTGATTTCAACTCGACTAATTAATTAAACTTTAAAAAACAACTAAGGAAAGTAACCACCAATGACGCGGCAGCATCGTCTATGACCTTAACCTGTTCTTAGGAACTAGCTAAAAAAAATATATGAAGTTTCAATTCAACATTTTGACCGTAGAATATATATAAACAAAATAGTAGAGTTGGTCGTCTAGTTTTACCTTTAGTAGATAAATAATCAGACGTCCAGACCTTTAATCCCATTTTAAGATTTAATTTAACACCAAAAATGTAATTTTTTGCTATCTGCACTCTGGAAAGCAAGCAGCAGCCACATTATTATCTTTTTCTTTCACTTTCAATCCAGCATAGCATAAGCTTTTCATCATAGATCTTATTAGTTTAAGACCCTAGCGGAAAAAGTACGTAAGAACTTTTTATTATAAAACTATAGGATAGTTAGAGATGTTATAAATCTGTTAAAAAGATAGGTACGAGTATTATACACTTCTTCATACCTTTATCTAGATTCGTAAAGTTTCAGAAACGATTTTATGATTTTTGCCTCGACACTTTTTCTTTTCGAAAAGACCACTAAAAATACGTAAATTCAAGATTATTCTCAAATTGGGTTACAATTAATGTAAGTATTGGAAATTGGTTAATTTAGTGGAGACCAATAATATTTAGCATCGTGGAGTTTTTTTTATCGCTATAGTTATTTACTAAGATGTAATTTTGTGTTTTTTTCCCGCGCACGTCTTTTTCTCATTGCTTTATTGCTTCAGTCTTATAGCGATTTAAGGTGCACTATCTTTACTTACTCTCAGTGTTAACTAATTAACACAGACTATTTGTAAATATTAAACAAGAACATAAACCAGAAAAAAGCAACTAGTCTCATGTCACCCTGACGGGATTCGAACCCGCATCCTTGGGAGTCCATTGCATTGCTTGGGAGTGCATTGGGCCGGACTCCCAAGGATGCGGGTTCGAATCCCGTCAGGGCGACATGAGACTAGTTGCTTTTTTCTGGTATATTTTCTTGTTTCATATTTATCACATAAAAATAGCATTGTAAAATGTAAAATTAAAAAAGTTATAACAGACTATTGGTGTTAACAAGCTATATTAAATTGAGAAAGCATGAAGGTACGGCGGCGGTTTCTCGAAAAAGTTTATAGAATATGTATAAATTAATACAAATTAATTTATTACTTGCCTACTTTATTTATAAAGTGCAAAGAGTACGGATAGGCACGTACGATTTTTGTAGATTCGTAACTGGATGAGCAAAAAGGCAAAATCTGCAAAAGTTGTTTTATTTCTATTGTGTGTGCGCGAAGAAACTAAGATGTGCTTACATAATTAGTTATTGCCATCGTCAGCCATTTTAAATAACCCCACTGTTGGGCTGGGATACAGCTTATCCATAAGGATTGGTCATTGGCAATTACCCTATCCACCGTCCAAGGGCTAATATGGATTAGTTAGAGGGAGTTAACAAGCTTCAAATACAGCCGACCGACGGGACTATTATAACCTTTCTTTGCAACAGCAACACGACAGCGATAAGTCACGTATGACCATAGCAACCGCACGGTTGCTATGGTTATACGTGCGGATGCTATGGTGATACGTGACTTATCGCTGTCGCGTTGCTGTCGCGTTTTTGTTGCAAAGATAGGTAAGGGCAACGCGGAACCGACGACAGCGTTCTTTGCCTTACGAAACACGGAGGAGTTTAATAAATAAAAAAGGTTTGACGACCTCCGTGGTAGAGTGGTACGTACACCGGTTTCAAGGTGTCGCGTACTTTCTTCTTATCTTCTTATCGTGTGAGGATTAGTGGCCTTCTGGTGTCAGAGTTTATCAAGCCGCCTATAAGGCCTCGGACTTGTCTTAACGACTGTCATCAGATGACAACAGCCGGGACCGACGACGGTTTAACGTGCCCTCCGAAGCACGGAAGCGCTAATGTAATGCAACTTTACGGTCACCCATCCGACGTCTGACCGCGCCGAACATTGTTTAACAAACATGATCGAATACGATCAGTCTGTCAGAGCGCTATAGCCTACTTTGATGTCCCGGGTTCGAATCCCGGTAGGGGCAAATGTTTATATGATAAATACGAGCATTTGTACTTGAGTCATGGACGTTTATATGTATGTATTTCTACACATAATATCTATTTATATAACAATAATAATAATTGCATACAATCACACCAATTATCTAGCCCACGTTATATAGTTTTATGAATAATCTGTGTTATGGATACTACTTAGCAGATAAACATATTTATATACATTTTTTTGTAAATACATACATAAGATACATATTTTTATATGTAGGTATTTATATCCGTTATCTTAGTATCCCATAACACAAGCCTTACAGTGCTTATTTTGGGGCTAGGTTATTCGTGTGAATGTAAGAAATATTTATTTATAGGTTTTTCGTCACCCATCCCGTTTCCAACCATAGCAAATGTTGCTTACCTGCCGCAGTCACAGAGCCACCTTACCAACTATTATTTATTATGTGGTTAAACGCACTGTTCCAACTCAATGCGCCCCATCCCCATCCATCCCACCGATCCTACTAACAGTCGGTTACAATAACCTATCCTCAGTAACAGATAGGCTTGCTAGACCTTTGTTGCCTGGATATTTTTGTTAATTAGTCAAAAAAACGGCTGAACGGATTTGAATGAAATTTGGCATAAAACATTTTATACTTATGATAAATTTTAAATAGAAAAATATTGGAAAAAATTAACTCGGCCACAAGTGAATTCTCAGACGGGAATCGAACCCATGACCTTTGGAAATCCGGTCCAATGCTCTGACCATTGGACCGGATTTCCAAAATTTATCATAAGTATAAAAATAGCACTGAAAAATGCAAAAATTCAAAAATCATAAAATTTAACATTTTATCCCAAATATAGGTATTTCCACGGGCACAAGTAACTATTTATTAATCTATGCCGGCACTAGCAATACCTATAATATAAACAAATCTTTGCTTATAATTTTTATTGTTTCTAGAACTTTTGACACCATATCGACATAAATACCGAGAGTTGGTGATTGGGCCGATTTAAAGTGATTAGATAAGTATAATGAATAATGATAAAATTGCGATTAAATTATTAATACAATTTTTAGTTGCAATTATTTATAGGTTCTGCCTAAATATATTTAATTTAACGAATAACACATGTATGAGACATGGCCATGGTCAAATGGGGCATGGCATGCGGCTTACATGTAACTCGTCTAAAAAAAATACCTCGCATGAAATATTGCAATGCGCACCTTTCGAAGGAAGGTAGGTTGGTTACATAACAAAAAAGTTTTTTTTAGTCGGAGATATTTTCTTTATTCTAATATTATTCGTAGTCTGCCGTAGTACAGAAATAAATATGAATTGATAAAAAATATATATATCAATAAGTAAGTTATCAGTGATCGGATAATCGGATGCTTATTTATCTAAACTTAGTTATCGGCTAGCAAATTATGGCAGCGGCTTCTTAACACATATTTTTTCATTTTAAATCCCAGGATTCTAGAAACTTTCGATATATCTCGGAAACGGTGCATCGTAGCACAAAAATGAGATATTTTTCGTCTCCCTACGTTACACTTAAAAACCCCTGTTAGAATCAATTGACATAATAAAATACCAAAAATAATCAAAAAATCGCGTTTCCATAGTCATTTTTAACCGCCTCTGTGGTCTAGTGGTACAAACACCGGTATCAGACCCAGGGGTCCCGGGTTCGATTCCCAGAGGGGTACATATTGTATTCGGTTTAGTTGGTGGTAGGACTTGTTGTAAACCCGCCTGGCCAGCTACCACCTTAAGCCTGACGCCATAACAACAACGTTTTCAGCATTGTTGTGTTCCGGCAGTTCGAGATAATATAGCCAGTTCCTCAGTGGCTGAGAATTCCGGGAGAGGCTCGCTTCCATCTTCAGCCTTATCAATACTTAACATCAGGTATGATGAAGGCTTAGAATCTCCCCGTCATTCATAAAAAAACACTTGAAAATTCGGGTAAGTCGCTGGCCAATTCAAAACCGAACAAAATCCGGGTTTTTTTTCGATACCTGCAAAAGTGCATTCCATAACAGCCAACACCTCAACTTCAGGTAATGTAATATGCATCCGATTATCCAATCACTGGTGATTACCTATATACCCGTTAGCAGAGTTATTTTGTTGTTTATGCGAAAAATGTAATTCGCATGGATAATGTAATTCTTTACTTCTATTTTCAAGTCGGTTCACTAAGAATGTAGTGTCATACAAAGCTGTGTAGTGTCGGCTTAGAATAGCACTACCCCCTCGCATCCCATGAGTGTCGTAAAAGGCGACTAAGGGACTCAGCCTTCAGGAGACGGGCAGCAGCATCTCCTACAAACTTGGCCATACTTCGATCGCCAACCCGCCTGCCAAGCGTAGCGATTATGGCAAACCCCCCTTTTGGGGGAGGCCTGTACCTAGCAGTAGGTGTTATGTGGCTGAGACGACGACGACGACGAACTAAGAATGTACAGTGAACAGCAGCTGTAGTTTTTCACTTTGACCTTAGGAGCGTCCTTACGTCGCTCGTAATAGCGGCGTAATATTTTCGTAGTGTAAGTAAATGTAAGGCAGTACGTGCTGTTGACTGTACTTACAATGATTTAGTTAATATATACAAAGCATACAAGTTGATTACCTACGTTTCTGCTTTGCTAATTTAGTTATTTATCAATGTGATGATTACAAGGCCAACAAAGAAAGACAACTATTTTTCTATTATGGTAGAGGAAAAATCGTTGCGAATTATGAGGGTAGTTGCAAGTAACCAGAAGCTGTGCCAGAAGGCCAGTGGTTTTTCTCAACGGTAATGCCTTCACTATCTGAACCACTCTGAACTATCTCCCATGAGTACCGATGTGACTGGAGCTCAATACAATTTTAATAACTCGATAAACTCCGTTAGATCAACAACACCTGAAGTATGGTCAACCCACGCACACACGCACATGTTGTGAACGAGCACACTAAGTTTATTCCAAACTTGATTAGAGAAATGGATATTTTTAAAAAGTTTCTAATTTCAAAATAGTTTTTTTTTTTCACTTACCCTATTGGATTCCAAAGCCTCGGCACTGTGCTCCTCTTTCTGCCGGAAGCAGTTCGTGCACTTGCTCTTGTTGAAGATGTTTGGTGCGAATTTCCTGCAATCCGATCTCCCAGACATGATTGTCAGAGGTCAGGGTCAATTCAACGTTCACTATGTCACCGTAAACAGCATGGTGGTACTGTAAGACACCCACACTTGACGATTATTCGCCTTTTTTAAACGAACACGTAGTTTATCACGCGCACCCACCGGCAAAGGCGCTATCAGCGAAATCACTGCAAGTGAAGTGAACGCTAACGTCATATGAAAAACACATGCACTAACACAATCTACTTCGGCAACCGAACACCGATGTAGTCGAACAATATCGCATAAACAATATTCGTATTCACGTACAAAATTAAACAAAACATCGATTTTAAAACGATCACACGGAGTCCGCGAGCGCACAGCAACACGACCGCCCGTCCATTTTACATCTGATAGAAAAGCAAAGCTGAGCGACCGACCGAACACAGTTGTTGTTTTACAACTTCTCTTTTCTTGTTATGTGTCTGGCAACTTTACTCGCGTTTGTAGTGGTAATCATCATAGTAGTGGTGTGATATAGCTACCTCGCTCTCTTGTAAGCTTTTTGCTATCACCGCATCTCTTTCACACGTTTCATTAATTACATTTAGCCAACTAGCGACATCTATCGTTGTTGTAACGATATCATCGGGGGTTGACGACGAACGATGACGCAAGAGCATCTCGCTTTCATGCGCTCGACAAAGGCATCGATGTAAGTTGTTAATTAGTGTCTCGACAGATGGCGTTGTTTTTAAAAGTAACAGTATAATGAAATTATTACGAAGCTTTTGAAGTTATAAATAATAGTTTACATGTTTGGCTGCTACAAGTAAGCAAGTGCTACATCACACCGTGAAGTTCTAGTTTAACTTGATGCATCACACTGAATATCACACTGATTAAGGCTGGGAAATTTACTGTCGTATCAAATTGTCTGAAGGCGCTGTATGCATACCTACTTCTGTACAGAGACGAAATAAACGTCCGTTTCTCCATCCCATTTGCTAGTTGAATTTCTAGCGCATATTATTTTACTCTTTGGACTGAGTTTAGAAAAAGTCTGACGGAAAAATCGGACGTCGAGTGAATCCGATCGGATGCAAATCGGACGTCTATTTGCCAGCCATAATAGGTATTACTGAATATTCTACAATCCACATGCTTATTATTATTTAATTGTAATTGTTGAAAACAAAAATTATTGCACAGTAAGTTAATGTGTACAGGAATACAATAATTATTTATTTTATATTATTCTTTCTCAATTTATGTGTATCCAAATACTTTTGCGAAAAATCTAATCATGAAATCACGGTCAGTACCTAGTGATTACTTGCTCAGTGATCACGGTCATATCGTATCCGATCACAATCACAGGTTACGCTACGCCCAATATGACATTGACATTGTAAATTAGAGTTGGGATGGGAAGCAATGGAAAATGATTTATATCGATAATGCAATTATTTTAGTAGTCATAACATTTTCAAGTGCATAAAACAGAAAAAAAACATAATTAAGTTGAAAATAAAGAGAGCTGCTGTATTGCTTGCCTAGGGTTTCAGAGTAATTTAAAATTTTGATCGATAACCTATTGTCCTCCTAATCTCAAGTTTATTTTGTGAGTTACCTACGCAGAGAGTTACAAATAAAATAAAATAGCCTGTTTACGGTGGTAACATCGTTTACCACTTGTCTGTCTGGAAATATCTATACATTTTTCAAATACTAGGAGATATTTCGATTCATAGTCAGATATAACCTCTATATTAATTTAACTACCAAGTAAAGGCAATGTGACTGATGTGGTACTTAGGGACTTGCGTCAAGCTGGGTTAACACATATAACCTAGAGTTAGTGCTACTTCTGTACGCACTAATTCTGGGTTTAAATAAATGTTAACTAACACTAGCTTCGCGGAAGTGCGCCCTAATTGTCTGTAAAAACCTTAAAAAATAACTTCTGTCTGAGATGTGATGTTATTTTATGGAAGTTTGAACGGCTGACTAAATCTTCCAACTTGATTAAAATAACTATCATTCATCCAGTTTCTAAAGATGCTTTTCTATTCAATCGATAACGATGGATATGTCTTTGTTTTCGTATTCGATTCGTAACGCCAACACTAGTTTTTTTATTTGACATGTAGGTTTTCGACGTTTTGCAATGAATCGTTGCCAGATAGTCCTAAAAGGGACGTATTTCGTCCCTTTTGACGTATAATCGTCCCTTCAGTGTCCGTTCACAAAATCCGTCCCTTTTCCCATTAAAAATATAAGAATACGAATGTATTTTATTTCACTAATTGGTCGGCTGTAAGTTTAAGTTAAAGCCCGCTTAGCAGAAGAGTTCTTTTGTCGTTATTTTTTTTTACCCCTGTTTTAACTGTCAAGAAGGTTAACTCACTTGTCAGGTATAGAAAAAATTGTCACAATAAATATTTAATTGTTGTGAGACTGCCGGCAGGCTTGTGATAGACGAGACATTGATGTGATTGTGATAAGAATTTTATTTTCTGCAGATTACTTAAGTTTTGAATTCTGTAACACATATTAAGTTTCTTGGAGCGCTGTTCATTGAAATTAAACAACTTTTTCGGATTTTAGTGCACAAATATTTCACCGTTTGATTTTGGTGTTATTTTAGGGTTTTTAGGTTTCCCGAAGTTTCGACCCCTTTTCAGGAGTCGTTTTCGCGGGTGACTGGCTACTTATTAAGCAAAACGCAAAAGCACCCAAAAATCACTAAAATAACTCCAAATCCAAAAGTAATGTGTTAATGTTGTGTTAACAGTGAAATACATAGTGCACATAAATCCGAAAGGGATTTTATTTTTTTGTTCATCATGTTCCATAAATTAAAAATATGTATGGGAAAGACAAAATGGGTTTGAAGTGATGGTTTAAACGCGTTCGTGCCTTCTAGTAAAACAATGTTTTCTTCTTCATAGTGGAGTTCACTGTCAAACAGTTAACAAAGTGACAGCTTAAAACCTTGTTTTCTTTTTGTAGTAAGACCTTTGAAGTCAGGAACTCTAAAGTCTGCCTAACAAAAGCCGAACCTACAATGGGGGACTTTCACATACAAGTTCCTAAAAAAATCATAGATGGCGCTGAACAAACCCTGTGTGAAAAAAATATTTTGACTTTTTGTAATCTTTTCCCTGTGGTGTGCTAATATAGTGCATTTCATCGTATATTTCCTTTTTTGCTATGTTGACACTCATGTCGATTTCTGTCAAAAGGTTAGATTAGAATTTGATGCAGATTTTTATAAGTTTTGGACTCTGTGTTAAACTCAAAACCATTTTACTTTTCCCGTTTTCTAATGTTTTGACACATTAGAAAACGGGGAAAGTAAAATGGTTTTGAAATGATGTTTTTAACGCGTACGCGCCTTCTTGATATACCAACCCAGTGGAAAAGGGAAAGGGAATATGCTATGAAACGCACTATATTCGTTCTGTCGCCGTCTTTTTGCGAGAACCGATTGTTTGAATAATCGAGTGTATTTATTTATAAACTGCCGAATCATTGTAAACAGGCCGACGATTTGCAATAAAACAGATAACTTTCGTTTATTTATATAAAATCATTGTAGGTCATTTTCTAAACAAATGATTTCAACAACGTTTAGTTGTGAGCGAACCCGCATCTAATGCACCAGTGTAGGTTACACTATACGTGTTATTGTACGCGGTCATCTCATTGGCTCATGCTTAGTAGTAGTACCTACGTGTGTAAAATGTTGGCTTATCAACGAATTCAGAGTTATTTAGCACTGTTTGTTCATTTATTTTTTCGCCCGCTGGCTCCGTTTCACTCATTTTCAATAAATTTTCGCTTTGTGTATTGAACAAACCGCTATAATCTGGTATTTAGCTCTAAAAACACTTCCGAGCACACTTTTTTTACGTTGTTACATATTTCAACCAATCAGCGCGAGGCATGCTTTTTGTCACACGCATACATACAATATAACGAAGAGTAACTGATTATTTATAAATCATCGAAAAATAATCCGTTTAATTAGAAATCAAATTGTCCACAAAATAATTCGACGGTTTATAAATACCCTCGATTATTTACAAACAGTCGGTTCAAAAAGGCAGACAGTTCCGTTCTGGCAGCTGCTGTGAGTGCTGTGTTCGTATTGTTTGTGGTTTTCGGTCGGCCGGGTCTTCACTCACGCGCTGCGAAATCCTTATCGAAAAAGAATTACAATAGCACAGGAGCTTACAAAACCACAAACAAGACGAACACAGAACTCAGAACTCACAGCAACGACGGGACGAAATGAATATTAGCACACCATAGAGAAGAGATAAATAAATAATCACCCCCCCCCCCCCCCCCCCCCCCCGTTATCGTGAATACTCCGGCCGTCCTTTTTTACCAAAAACAGTCCGATTTGAGTTATCGCATCGTCCGAAACTCAAAACAAGCACTGGCAACACTTTGAATGACGTGTGGTTGCTGAATGGGGTGGTGTGATGTGATAATAGTAATTTCATTCAAATTATTTCAAATGTAGTGTGCTTCGCCACTGGATGTTATCAGACGTGTGTTTCTGCCTCAGTCTCAAAACCTCGCTCAATTCCGGTCTAGCTGAAAACTGTAAAAAGCTCGTAACCTCAATTACCAATAGATTTCTTTACGTTGCCAAGGTGAGGCGCATTCAGATAGCACTGCTGCCTAGATTTGTACTTCACGGTTGTTGGTATGCTTATAAAAAAAGCGTGTTGGGATTTTCAAATGTGTTCCTTATAAAGTGAATTTGGTTAGTCATTATCGGCAGTAAAATTTGCGCGCGCGTTTTTATTGCGGGTTGCCTGAGAAGTTTTAGTAAAAAGTATTCGGAAGCATGGAGGACCTAAGTTTTATCCCGGACATCCCGAGCGGGCCCCTGGACGGATATAGAAGCAGCGCCTCGTTTGATTGGAAACGCTTAAAGCTCTCTCTGGAGGGAGATATTGAGTTGCTTAGGCTCAAGGTAAGTTTATCTTCTGTTTACAAACGTGTAACTACTTCATATGTTTAGATTTCTAAAATAATTAGGTACATTTTATATTTAATAATTGTCTGCTTCAGCTACTATTTGAAGTTTATTGTAATTGATTTGATGAATATTGTGCTGCTGCAATTTGATTAATTCGAAAAGTTTTCTAAACTTTTAACAGTAATTTTAATCCATCAGCGGCTCAGAAATTATCAATAAATATCAGGTGCAAACTCGACTAGTACCTACTTTTGTTTTAAAAATAAGATTTACAAATAAAGGAAATAGTAAATAGTGAAATGTTACTGAATATTCTAAAGTACAAATTATTAGTTTCTATCATAAACAAAATCATATTGAGCTGGGCTTTCTTCAGTACTTAGTAGCTGTACTGGCAAGCAGACATATTATAACTTATAACAATAAAAATTCTATTGGGTCTCGTTCATTGCCAGTGAAAGGTTTAATCCTCAAAAAGTATGTTAAAATTATTATTAACTTATAATGAAGTCTAAACTGTGGATACCAACTTTCTGCTTGGTCCCATAATACAAACAAGATTAAAATATAAAAGGATTTTAAAAAAGGTTTAATAAAATAAATATCTAAGAAAGTAAGACTTGTTTCTATTTCATTGGGATTAGTTAGATTAATTTTTGGTTTTCCCGATCTTTTTCCTTAAATACAGAGTGTTTTTGTATAATACAACATAACAGCTAGTAAAATGACATCACATTGATTATTAAGTTAGTCATAAGGTATTATTGGCACTTGGTTTGAAAATTCTAATCCCACACAAACATTTGAATATGTCAGTATTAGTAGCCCACATATCTTTATGACTATTTGTACTTTTAGAAGAATAAATAAAATATAATGGTGGTAGTTTTGAGGTTTGCTATTGTCTTGAATACTCATTCCTGAAATATGATGACTAGCTGCTTTCTTGTCATGGAATAACTATTAAGTATCCTATATTATTGTTCAAATGAAAAATGTTCTGAATGTGGGCTTTTTGTTATGAAAAAAATTGTAGTGAAAATTTTGCAATTAACATTTCTTATTATGACTTTACCATAGCAAGAAATGTTCATCAAAATATCTATTCACTATACATTATTTACTTATTAAGAAACAACACTTGTAAACTTACAGATAAATCCAAAATGGAGACACATTTTAGATTTATCTCTATTTTAGGCTATTCAATAAAAATAAAAAAAAATGTCTATACTTATTTAACAGAATTATGAAATACAATATCATATTTACAAGCAAAAACTTTTAAACTATAAATATGTTTTTTATTTCAGTATAAAATATGGCAAACATTAGAGAAGGATCCGCTATTTGCTCACAGTTACGTGACTCCACCATTAGATGAGCAGAAACGGATTACACAGTTGCAGTTAAAAAGAATAAATGAGTACAAATTTTACACAAAAGAAACTTTTAGGTCAAGTTATAAGAAAAGGGTAAGTTGCACTTGTTTAAAAAAGCTTTTTACAATTTGTATTTTATTTTGTCATTTGCTAGCAGGACATCGGTGTCCAGAAAATAATGGAATATCTATTGTGTCTCATAACTCAGGACCTGAACATATTACTATAAACCGGAGAGGTTAATCTTCTTCTTCTTTCTTAATTAATGCTTGCTCGCGATTAAATTCGCTAATTTTGCCAATGTCAAGTAAATATATTTTGTAGTTTAATTTTTTTTACGGTAGATTGAGTTAAAAATGGAGCCTCACAACACGTGTTAAGCGAGTCACACATTACGCAGATACGATAATATTTTATCTGCGTATAAAAACTTATTTATCTGAAAGCATCACACACTAGACAGATACGATAATATACGAGATGATACATACACTCGAAATCCTGCAGACTGAGTAGACTTGTTTTTTTGGTAAGGATTGTTTATACAGAGTGTTTAAAAATGAGTTCGCGTTTTACGGAAAAAACGCGTTTATTGCTTCTCGATTTATTAGAAAGTTCGTCAGAAGATGATTCTGATTTTGAATTTGATGCACGTCTTGCTTCATTTTCTAAAACGCGAAGAATTTGGATAGAACGCCATATAAAGCGTAAAAAGGACCGAGGCGAATTTAATATCTTCCAGGATGTCTCAGATAACAAATTTGAAAGCTATTTCCGAATCCCAAGAGCAACTTTTATGGCGATTCACGATTTGATTAAAGAAGATATAAAAAAAAAACTAAAATGCGAAAATGTATTTCTACCGAAGAACGACTTGCTGTTTGCTTACTTTACCATAACAACAACATAAATAGAATGATTAAAATTCAAATACTTATTCACTTACCCCTGTTTCTAGGAGATTCAAGCCGACCTCTATCGCTATTAAAACCTCATAATACAAAAAAATATACGCTTTAAATATAATAAAATTATTTAAGGTAAAATAAAACTATCTGTACAAGAACTTAATCTAAACAAAAGTACAGCAACTCAAACTGTTGCCTTAATTAAATGAGAACACTCAGACAAGCTCCACCCACCAACTCTTAACTTTTATACAGTTTAACCTTCCACCATCAGCCTACTCACTAAAATAACCGTAAAGAATACAATTATAAATCTTTAAAAAAAATATATAAAAAAAAATATGTCTTGGTGTGGATCGAACTGTATCCCCATGAATATCACGCCACGCGCAAAAACCTACACAAGAATAAAAGTAAACATTAATTCTAACCGTTGAGGAGTTGTACCTTTTATCACCAGTTCATCATCATGAGATGATCTTAATTAAAAAAAAAAATTCAAAATTCAATATCATTTATTCAGTCTAGGCTGTTACAAGCACTTATGAACGTCAAAGAAGCTACGCCATCGGTTCACAAACCCTACGGCGGGAGACCTTGTAACGAGAAGAACCGGCAAGAAACTCGTCAAGGGCTATTTTTTTCTCCCTGTTTTATTTCATACAGAGTCGTCAAATTGAAAAGTGAGCTTAACATATCAGTAAGGTCAATTTCCATCACAAAAGAAAATACTAATTATAATATTACATTTTATGGTTATCCTAACCGTAAACAATTTTCAACTCGTAAGGAAGGACTTACATTTAACATTTCTCGCATTACAAGGTTACTGTAAGTTGTGACGTACATCATACAGGTCGATAGTAATTTATTTTAGATGAAAATATTTAATCTCTAAGCACAACGTTAAGACAAGCAGACTGAAGCAGACCCATTTCCGCTGGCGGCACCCGTTCACGAGCATGACGCATGAACCAGCCATCGCTTCGCTCAACCATATTTTAGGGAACGTAACGACCCGCCTCACACGACACCGCCGAAGAAACGTTTGAGTGAGCATGACGTACTTCAGGTACTTATGTTAAAGTGTATAAATATAAAAAATACAATGGCAAAAACAAAAAAAATGAAATATAAAAGTGCATTAATATAAGACGCAACTTACAATGTTACTTGAAGACGCATCAGCTGGGTCATAATCATAAAGCGTATTTAAAGTAAATTAAAAATAATAATAATAATGGCTTTCATATACTTGATTACAAAAATTGGAGAACATTACTTATTTTTATTTATTCTGATCAAGCAGTGCCACGTTCTCAATTCAAAACATCATAAATAACATAGAATTTATAAAATTGAAACAAAAATATAAATATCTCAACACATTTTAACACAATCAGACAAGAGCAGACCCATCCTTTCTTTGTTCCATCTTTGTTGTGAATTCAATTTTGTTTCCTTTGAAAATATAAGTTGAATGGGCAAGTTTGGACACGTGCTTATAGTCTAGTATTGTAGTATAGCAAATATTGATGCTCAAAAGTTGAGACTTGGCTACAAGAGCTCATGAAAGGTATCGTTCCTTACAAAAGAAAAAACAAAAAAAATCTAACCTAAATATTGATTTTAAAGAAATACCTTGAGATGATTGGTCACTAGGATCAAGTGATCTATCGATAAATATATAAAAAATTTACGAATTGAAGAAAAAGTCCCAGACCCTCAATTAGCACTTTAGACCCACTGTGAGCTTGACCGGGTGGTTCCCTCCCCTCTGGCCTCTGTCTCACCGCAAACAGTCCCTACCCCTGCCCATCACCCTGTATTTACATGCAGATAAAATCTGTTTAACTGCAGATTTATCTGCCGGTATATTTGTATACGCAGATAATTATCTGACCATCTGTTGATATATGTCGGTGCCGACAGATACTGTACGATAAAATATAAATTATCTGCGCTGTGTGTGTTAGTTCATATGAAATGTATAGAGAGCGATATTGACAGATATGCGCTCAGATACAGATATCTTATCGTATCTGCGTAGTGTGTGACTCGCTTTATTACAAAAAGGACTCGGGTGAAATTCCTGAGAGGTTAATAATAATATGTTTCCATATTCTAAGCATTCAAGCAAGCTGCAGTTGTAGAAACAATTGATTCCCAAAAAGTTATTATACATCTGATGTGTCTCCTTTATAATGTAGTAACATTTCCAATAAAGAATTTGCTAATTGCAGTCTTATATTGCGACCAGTAATGTTTGAGTTTTTTTTACAGACTAGAGCATTAATGACAATAAATGAGGCTGTCAACTCAATAAACCCCAGTGTCTCTGTCAAAATGGCGATTGGCATATACCTTGTGTCCAACGCATTGCTCTCTCTTGGCACGGAAAGACACCTGAAGTTTTATGAGGCTACAATATTGAATAGAGAGGTAAGTGTATAATCTACCATTTTTGCTAAATATTTAATAGAAATTACTAGTGCTTTTAAAACCAAAGAATTTTAGGACAATTTCTCATTTTAGTTTATGATTAAATCATTTGGATATAAGAACACTAAGCATAGGTAGGTAGTAGGTAGGCCAACTCAGTAAAATGGCCTGCACAGACGACGGACATTGAAGGACTTTTTGTCCGCGACATGACCTTATTACTAAGAACATAAAGTTGAATAAATAACGAGGACTATCGCGTACTTTTCGCGGACTTACGCGGACATACGCGGTCTAAGTTGAATCTTATTTGGTTAACAACAAAGACGTGTCGCGGACAAAAAGTCCTCCGTTATCCGTCGTCTGCGCTAGCTCTAAATGAATCACACATATAATGAAGATTTTTCTGAGTTATCAAGATACTCCTTTATTACCTGATGAAATCATAATATTATAATAATATCAAAGAGTGCATAAGGATAACAAAACTTTTTTCAATTTGGGTTTCCCTTGAGGATGTACTGTAGATTTCTCCTCAATTTCTATAGCTCTATACAAATTGAGACTTAGAAGTACAATCAAATTCGATATTGAGTTCATAATCAATTGTAGTTTGCGGCTGACAGATGTCAAGATTAAAAGGAGATCATACAGGCTCCATAAATTTTTGGGCAGTTTTCTAAAAGTGCCAGCCAACAAAAAAAATATATATATACAACTGGTCGTTTGGAGCAAAAGTCGAGGTATACAAGTTCAAAGATTCGTCATTTTCATACATTCCTTCATTTATAAAAATGCAAAAAATTCATAATATTCATACATATTGCTAAAACTAATGATCCGAAGTCATCGCGAGACAAAACGATTTAGAAGGCCATCATATTTTTATAGCTACAGTGGTACTGAGTTAAGGTACATCCCTATTTATTCAAAAATAATCCCTATATAAGTTCTAATAACACAACTATTGCTCCAAACAACCAGTTCTTAGTCTTACCATACAAAAAGAATGATCTCCTTTAGAATGAAAATACTTTGGTACTAAAATGCATGTTTTCCCTAATAGATTTTAGCCAGTATATCGTTGACGGAGATCGCGCATGGTTCAGACGCTAAACTCATGCGCACAACAGCGACGTATGACCCGAGCGCGCGGCAGTTCGTCGTGCACACCCCGGATTTCGAGGCGGCTAAATGCTGGGTCGGTAATCTAGGTAAAACCACAGATTACATAATAAACTATGTCTTTTTGTCTTCGTCTGGGTGTTTAATATGTATAAAGTATATAAGTATGTTTATCCGTTATCTAGTATCCGTAACACAAGTTCTTCGTGAAACTTAACGTGGGCTAGATAATAGGCTATTTGACAGGTTTTGAAAATCCATTTTAAATTATGTAGTGGAGTTTAAGGAACCCAGTAAAAGTTGTTTTTTTTAATTCTGGTACATATTTGCTGAAAAATATCAAATTAAAAATTCAATATTTAAATAGCGCGCCAAAACGCTACTTTGACAATATGGCGCTGCAATGGGTTCGGTGACGTCACTTGCCTGTATTCTGCATATCATCCACATACGTAAGCAAACGAGGTTTACAAGCAGGTGACGTCATTATAAACTCGACCAATCAGGAGCGTTTTGTGTCACGTGACAAAACGTTTAAAAGATGCATTTTTACGTTACGTTAATAAAAAACCATTTTTAAACTCATAATTAATACTGATAACAGTAATTGACACTTTATTTTTCGCATTGTCAAATAGCCTATTAATTTAAAAAAAAAAGTTGGTAAACTTCACGCCACTGTCCATGGGGCGTAGCTTAGTAGACGTAACCTAATGATGAATACGTGTACGTATTACAATAAAATTCATACAAATAAATTTAATTTAAATATTTGATCCTTTCGTTCTCAGACAGTTTGAACTCAGATCATGTAAGATTTTATTGATCGAACAGATCAAAAAATTTTAACTTTTGCATTTAAATTTTATCTTAATCCAACATGGTATTCGTATTCATCATCATCATCAACGTCCGCTCGACATTTCTGGCGCTTCGAATAAAAATCACAGCGTGATGTTAGTACCTTCCACAAAAATTAGAGTATCCAAAGCAAAAAAGAAACAGGATGCAGACTATCATCAGCTGTTACAAAACTTACACACATACACCTTATTACAAGTACACACCCAGCCCAATTTTGGTAAACAACACGCATAAACTATACTATGACCGAAGTGTCCTTACCGACAAAACAAAACATTACAACAGACCAGACATTACTTTGCAGGATAAACAAAACAAAACCACATACTTAATAGACGTCGCAGTACCAAACACACATCACATTACAAAAACTATCACTGAAAAATTACACAATTATGCACTGATGGGTCAGGTAAGGCTTTTCGGCTGGTTCCGCGGAATGTCTTTGCGGTGCAGTCCAGACGATGGCCCACCTAACATCGTGTCCTGCGTGTTCTGACTCCTGCACGCAGGATGATCTCATGACAGCGTCTGACAAGGCTCCAAACGTCAGAGTGGCTAAATTCTGAGCCACAATACTTTGGTCTGCCAGTTCTGCCATTGACACGCTAAGAAAACATTATGTCTTTGTGGGTTCGAGTCTCACATACGAGGGGAGGTCTAAAAGTCCGCGGAATGGGAGGGATGGAAGAGGTAGGTTCATTTGTCCAGCTAGGTATTGATTGAGCACCTCATCACGAGTCTATATTCCAAATTTGAACGTAATCGGGTCATTAATATTTTAGTAATTTAACGTGCAAGCCAGTCCAGCCCAGGTAGAGAAGGCAAAAACATACCAAGATTTTTTTATCGCCCTTTGGAGCTCTGTAGCGAGATAATGAATGAAGTTACAGTCCGAAATGATACTGAAAATAAAAGCTATGTACACTACCGTAATCCTAGTCGAAGAACGGTGGCATTGCACCGCCTAAGAGGACGGATTTGGAAAATAAGGCGGAAAAATGTTTGCGACTGATTTTATTGTGTATTTTACTCGTCGACTATGTAGAATGCGGTGTTAATAGAACCGTACAAAACTAAGCTTCATTTCAAGCTACATTTGAAGGGGTCCATAAAAGAAAAATAAGGAGAAAAGGTTTGGTCTTTGGGCATGAAAATGCACCTGCGCACAAGAGTCACGTTGCAACGGCGTTTAATTCAACGATGAAGCTTCGAAAAACTTCATCTACCTTTTTATATTCCAGATCTGGTCCCAAGCAACAAATTAAAATTTACTACAATGAAAAAAAGGTGCATGTAAAAAAATATACGGGGACTTAGAGGTGAAGTCTGTAATTTCTACTCAAATTACAAATATTTTTATTCGAATTAGTAATCAATTTATATGAGCAATTTCAGAAATTTATTTGGGGAAGTAAAGAAATATACTTGAATGAAAAAAAAATTTGGTGCTTAACTGCAACCGACTTACCTTATTCCGCGGACTTTATGACCTCCCCTCGTAACCTCCCTGTTTCTCCGAACAGGGGGTATGCGCGGGATTTTCCCCCTGGAATGAAAAAAGGGTCAATAACGTCGTCGACATATTTCCACGTTATAAGCAGCTAGCGAGCATACCTACGCGTATGCCTATCTATAAAATTACTTCCCCTTGGACAGCAGATCTTCGTGTATCTCTAACTAATCTACAAAATTATTTCCAACGTCGAACTTTTCATGATCTGCTAGGCGATTGCGTAAAGTCAATCGTATTGATTTGACAGTTCATATTGTATCATATCATCCCATACAAATTGCAGCCGATTGAATACGATATGAACTGTCAAATGAATACGATTACCTTACGCAATCGCAACCCTGCTCCCTAATTGTCTAATTTCAAAATCCATCACAATCCCTTTCAAAAATATTGTGATTGTGATAGTGATATATGGAACTGTGAAACTTATAGTCGCAATCACTTTCGGAACGAATGTTGTTTTAAATAACACTTCATTTGACATTTCTCCATACATTTGAAAGATATTTTTGAGTGTCACTTTGCTTAGACAATTTCGTTCATTCAATACCTTTCCAAACGCGTCCCGGGGCCTTACCATCAACTGTAATGCAATTCATTGTAGGTTGTGAGAGTGGGATGCTGCCATATGGCGCGTCTAGCGGCGTCCCGCTCTTACTACCTAAAAGTAACCTAAAATGAATCGCATTACAGTTGATGGTAGGCCACCCGATCACAAGCCCTATCAAATGTCAAATAGTGAAGATATTCTTTCAAATGACGAATTGAAAGGGATTGCGATAGATTTTAAAATTAGACAATTAGCCCCCAGATTACAATTTTTCAGTGTCTTTTCTAGTCTATTTTATTATTTAAGTTTCGGTTACTGTTATTCAGTCTTGGCTAAAAAAGCGTTTCTTTTTTTAAAATATTTTATAAGAAAGATATTTAAAATTGTTTCTGGATATTATTGCATATTAAGTATCAGTAAAGTTTATTTTTAACACGTGAAGCTAATAAAATGTTATAGCCAGCATAAGTTTATGCAAAATTATTAATGTTGTACCTAGCTACATTTTAACTATTAGATTTGTGAGTACCTAAACTATTACTATTTCGTCATTTCCGTTACTGTTATACGAATTTATTCAACCAAATACACTTTACTTTGGTGATAAATATTTTATCGCTTAGTAACGTTAAATTTATTTAAAATGTTAAAATAATTTGATCCCTCTGGCGATTATTGCGCAACCGATAACGTTGTGTAGGTACTGTTGGAAACGCCATGTTATGTAATAAAATAAACATTAGACAATATAATGAAGAACTTATTACCATTGCAGCAGATCGTGAATTCGCCTACGTCGACTCACGATTTTCTTTCCCTATGGGTATAAAAAAATCCTAAAACTTATGATTTTATGTGGATTACAAGACATTAAGCTTTCAACAGCTAATTGTTTTCGTAAATATGTTGATAAAATAACGCGTTTATTTGTTGCATGTACGTAAAAAGCGATAATGGCAATGAATCATTAATATCTATAAGTATTAAAAATGAAAATACGACATTATCACATTGTATCAATCATTATTCAACTTTTAGATGTGCAACGATTATGCACCGATTAATCTGATTTGAGATTATATTTAGTAATTAATTGATTTGCCTGATCCCTTGATTCAATGAATAATATTTAATGATTACATTTACATTTCACACTTAAGCATATGGTTTTCGTCTGTTCTTTGAAATAAAAGTTACGGATCATCTCGAGACCACGAAAGTATCGAAACATCAAGGAAAGCATCGAAAGCCAACCTATTATTAAATTATAGCTTTTTTTTCTAATTAACTTATTTTGTTTTATGTTTATGGTAAATTTTAAATAGAAAAATATTGGAAAAAATTAACTCGGCCACAAGTGAATTCTCAGACGGGAATCGAACCCGCGACCTTTGGAAATCCGGTCCAATGCTCTAACCGCTGAGCTACCGAGACTTGCGAACCACCGTCGAAATTCTCCAATACTTTTATATTTTTTAATACGCTGTAGGCCAGCGTTGTTACATCAATGCTAGGAATATCCTTGCATTCGAAAGAAACATAGCTGTTTTATGTGTTGCTACTGAGAAAAATATGTCGTGCACAGTTTTATGTTCTCTTTCTAAACGTGTCGATTGCAGACACTAAAATATTGTGACCCAGAATTCAGCCACATCAGCCTTGTCGGATGCTTTCATGAGATCCTCTTGAGTGCAGGTGTCAGGAGACGCAGGGCACGATGTTAGGTGGGCCATCGTCTGGACTGCACCGCAAAGGCATTCCGCGGAACCCGCCGAAAGCCCCATCTGCCCCCCTAACGCGTAAAAAATATGGATATGGGCTTCATTTGACAGTTGAAGCTCATAAAATTACCTTATATGGTCATTTAACTGTCAAATGAAGCCCATGTCCATATCCATATTTTTTACGCGGCCAGGGTCCCCCTGGCCATGTTTTCTTTGCTCCGGCCGGTTTCAGTCCGAAGCCTATTTAATGACTTCCAGATCAGCCATGGTAAATCATGGCCATGGCATAGCTTTCAGTAATCGGGACGTAAGGAGTAGGTAGGGTCATTTTTCGCCATAGGTTGCACCTCGCATGCTTGGGTTCGATTGACCCAAACATGGAAGCTGCGTCGGCTTTACAATAACGAAAGTAGTTTTATTATGTACACGGTAGAGCGCTGAGGGCAACTACATTCATTATTTTATTTTCGGAATTTACACTGCAAGTCCGGATATGACCAATAGCAAATATAACGTTTTTAGGGTTCCGTACCTCAAAAGGAAAAACGGAACCCTTATCACTTCGTTGTCCGTCCGTCCGTCTGTCAAGACCGTTTTTCTCAGGAACGCGTGGAGGTATCAAACTGAAATTGATATCTAATACTCAGGTCTACTGTCCCTTGGAGCCGTTTATGCCGCAAATTTTCGAAACTCGCACGGGAATCAAAACCTACAGGGTACTTCCCGTGAACTTAGAATCTTGAAATTTGGTACGAAGTAACGTCTTATAGTACAGATAAAGGAAAAAATTGTGAAAACCGTAAATTTTTAGTTACACCATATAATGGAAAATATTTTACGGAACCCTCGGTGCGCGAGTCCGACTCGCACTTGGCCGGTTTTTTTTATTTATCTTATTTGGTTTTATGTGTTTCTACTGAGAAAAATATGTCCACCATAGTTTTATCAATACACCAACATAGTTTTTATTAGGAACACGATGAGGACAACTATATTTTATTTTAGGAATTTACACAGCAAGTCCGGAAATGACCAATAGCAAATACGTTTTTTTTTCTTGATACTTCGCCAAATATTTACAATAGAAACTCTTTGATAACATTATTCGTACTGTCAGTACAAACGCTGAATGCCACCCGCATATTTTCATTACACTAATGGAATAATCAATGTATCGGCAATGAACAGTTAAGCCCAAAATGCGTGCAGTTAGATAAGCGTAGCTTACTCGTTTTAGTACAATAAACGTACATAATAATTATGATAAAGCTTATTATAGATAGCAATCGGATAAATATGAATTTTGCTTTGATTAAGATCGAAGGACATAAGTCACTTTATGTACGATTGATACTTTTTAAAATCTTCGGTTGTTGTAAGTTAATTAGTTTTTAAAGAAATTCTCAAAACATATGACGCTTAAAAAGTTAATCTATACTTATATTGTAAAGAGGAAAGATTTGATTGTTTGTTTGTTTGCATTAAATAGGCTCCGAAACTACTGGACGGATTTGGATGAAATTTGATACATACAGAGTAGACTGATAGCCTGGTTATGAACAGGGTACTTTTTATCCCGATATTCCCACGGGAACGGGAACCACGCGGGTGAAACCACGAGCGGCCGCTAGTGTCTATATAAAAATACTAGAGGCCGGGCGCGGTTTCACCCGCGTGGTTCCCGTTCCCGTGGGAATTTTGGGATCATTTATAGCCTATGTTACTACTTGGGGTCTAAGGATTCTCTATACCAAATTTCGTCAAAATCAGTCTAGTAGTTTTTGAGTTTATTCGTTACATACAAAAATACAAATCTTTCCTCTTTATAATATTATTATTATTATATCTAATATATAAAATTCTCATGTCAGTTTTCGTTCCCATACTCCTCCGACACGGCTTGACCGATTGTGAGCGTATTGAGTAGGTCTGAGAATCGGCTACTATCTATTTTTTATCCCGAAAAGTCAAAGTCAAAGATTTTTATTCAAATAGACTTATAGATAAGTACTTTCGAATAGTCCAAAAAATTTTTTCCCTACCAGCCATTCAGGACATCTTTTGACTGATAAGAAGAACGGCCGCAAGAAACTTATCAGCTTTAACAGAAACAACAACATTTACAATGGAACATGTTGTTGCCATGCACAAATTTACAATTTTGAAATATATTTAGTATAAGAGGAAAATTTTCCCATATTCAATTATTAGAATATTTTCCTTTTATAATTTATAATAGTTATGTTTTATGTTAGTATCACTTCCATGCATTTTGGTCTTTTAAATAATCATCTACCTTGTAATAACCTTTGCTTAAGAGTGACTTTTTAACATATATTTTAAATTTATGCAAAGGTAGCTCTATCAATTGTTGTGGAACTTTATTAAAAAAAGCTATACCTTTCCCCAAAAACGAGCGTCTACATTTTTCAAGTCGAAATTTTGGAACGGCAAGCTTATTCTTATTTCTAGTATTAAAATTATGGACATCGCTATGCTTAATAAATAAATCAAGATGTTTCCTTACATATACTATATTATCATAGATGTATTGACCCGCCAAAGTTAGTATATTCATCTCTTTAAACAAATCCTTAAAAGAATCTCTCCGTCGAAGGTTGTAAATGGCGCGCACAGCTCTTTTTTGAAGTATAAAAACATTTTCTATATTAGCTGCTGAGCCCCACAACAACAGGCCATAGGACATTACACTATGAAAATAGCTAAAGTAAACTAGTCTTGCCGTTTCAATATCAGTTAAGAGCCTTATTTTCTTTATTGCGAAAGCCGCAGAACTAAGTCTACTCGACAAGGCTTCAATATGTGGATCCCATTGCAGCTTTGAATCCAATGTAATGCCAAGAAATTTCGTACTCTCAACTAACTCTACTACATTCCCATTCAAATTGATATTGATATCGACCAGCACTACATTAGGTAATGAGAATCTAACAAACTTGGTTTTAGTAGGGTTAAGAGACATATTATTACTGTTGAACCAGTGTGCGACTTGAGAGAGAGCACTATTTACTTCGTCAGAACAATTGTTTCCTCTATCAATTTTAAAAATTAAAGATGTATCATCTGCAAATAGTACTGTCTCACATAAATTACTCGTGTAATGAGGGAGATCGTTAATATAAATTAAAAACAGCAAAGGGCCCAATATTGAACCTTGTGGCACGCCCATAATAATAGGGGCTCCAGTAGAAGCAGTATTATTGACAATTACTTTTTGGTTTATATTGTGCAAGTATGACTGCAAAAGGCTAACAGATTTCTTAGAGACACCGTAATGTTCTAGCTTCTTTAAAAGTGTCACGTGATCAACGCAATCGAAAGCTTTAGACAGGTCACAGAATATACCAATTACGTCTTGCTTGCCCTCCCAAGCCTCAAAAATATGTTTGAGGAGTGCAATGCCAGCATCAGTAGTATTTTTACCTTTAGAAAAGCCGAACTGATTGTTATGAAGGATTTGATTTATTTTTAAATAGTCTAATAATTGAGAGTATATAATTTTTTCAAAAAATTTACTAAGTGCCGGGAAAATTCCACGGGAGCGAAGCCCCGGGGTACAGCTACTTGTTATATATTATATTATATATATTATAGTATAGATTATTCTAATGTAACTTTTTAAATAGATAAAAAATAGAGTGGCGGTAAATTTTTAGATATTGTTAACCTTTTTTGACTGACTCGATGGTTCTTTTCTATATTCTGTCTATCAGTGGCGACGTACGCGACGGGTCGAAATATGGCGAACAATATTTAAAAAAACAGCAACTGTATGGTGGATCGTTGGGGTGGGATTTAAAAGAGAAGCCACTTGTATGCACTTTCTCAATGAAAATTTTATAGTCTTCATAGACAGATCTGTAACCAATAAAATATTTCAGGTAAAACCTGCACACACACCCTACTTTTCGCACAGCTGATAACTCCAGACGGCACCAACCATGGACTGCACGGATTTTTGGTTCCCGTGCGAGATCCTGCGACCCTAGAAGTGTATCCTGGTCTCATAGTAGGAGACATGGGGGAGAAAATAGGCGTCCACGGCATCGATAATGGGTAAGTTAGCTTATGTCCAATTCACAAAACCGTTCTAGATTTTATTTTGTTTTTCTTTCTTTCATATTTTTTCTTCTATACTAATATATAATATAATAATATTATAAAGAGGAAAGATTTGTATTTTTGTATGTAACGAATAAACTCAAAAACTACTGGACATATTTTGACGAATTTTGGTATAGAGAATCCTTAGACCCCAAGTAGTAACATGGGCTATAAATAATCCCATAATTCCCACGGGAACGGGAACCACGCGTGTGAAACCGCGCCCGGCCTCTAGTTCTAATAAACCGTAGTGTAAGTTAGTCCAGACCGAAACCATCGATTTTTGTGCTACAACGATAAACTATTTAAACGTCGGGTGTTTTATTATTTTTTCTCAAACATGCTTGGAAATATGAGCATTATTTTGACAACCTTCTTCGAGATAAATCGATATTGCTATACTGGCCACATACATGCGAGCAGCGGTCGGCAAAAGTTGTATGAAAATCTATATCTGACGTGTTTAGCGGCCAAATAAATTACATAGTAAACTCATATCTGTCAAGTAATTTAAAAATGGAACAATCTTTTACTCCAAAATATGGCAATCAAGGAGGTAACTTATCAATAGTTTTATTTAAATTTCGAACTGGCTTGTTGTTTCTATTTGAGAAAGCAGTTTTAGAAAAAAAAAACAACAAATTAACACTTTAACGTGGGAAAAAATATTGTTGTTCGTTGGTCCATCAATGCGTCTTTTGCTGGCCGCTGCAGTAATGTACTATTACTACAAACAAACGCCATAAAACGCAACTTCGGCATGTATGCACGATTACAATCGTATAATATCTATAATCTGAAAACATGTTTTTGGACATTATTAGGTTTAAAAACATTAATCAATGTTTATAATTAAATAAATTGCCATATTTTCTCTCTAACAATAAAAAAAATAACTTATTACTGATCTATTGACGTCTATGTTACAAGTAAAAAAAAATTTTTTTAGACAACAGAAAACCCCATTCACGTGATAACGAAATAACCGTGACGGTCACAGGTACACTCACGTGCAATAATATAAAAACATTTGGCAATTGAACCGCCTCTGTGATCTAGTGGTACAACCACCGGTAAAGTTACGTAAAAATCATGTATGACGAAATTGTTCCCCATCAAAAGTTCTATAAAAAAGTCCGCGACAGCATATGTCTATGTTTTATGGTTAACTCACAATAACCATTTTTAAGATAATAAAATTTGTTCTAAACTAATGTATTATTTGAGAAGCTGTTTTCATAAACATGCTATTAATCATTATCTACATAAATACGTTAATCATCACAAGTATTTAATTTTGAACAAAATTGTCCTTTACATCATTTAATTTTAATGAATATCTTAGGAAATATGATAGTTTTAAAATAACTCCTCAACAAAATAATTCGTGACCAAATTCATTCGTCAGGTAAGCTTTCTTACTTTATACTGATATATTCCGGAAGTTTAAGCTAGAACGTTACACGTACAAATAGCGCCCTTCTTGCCGTGGCCGGTTTATACTTGAGCAATACTTTTTCTAAATAAGTTGTATTCTTGTATGAAACGCTGCTTGTTTCGAGTAGGCAAATTGGAGACTGCTTACCGGTAGGTATTCAGTATTTAGCGTAAGGAAAATCTTAGTGGGTGAGTGTTGAATAGAAGTGTAAACTAAAATAAAATAACTTTAACACTTATTGTATACCTATTTATTTAGGTTTTGAATGAGGTAGGCACTACCTAATTGCCTATATGGAATGCATGCCCCTGGGTATGGTGAAGGCTAAGTCTCCCCGTTATGAATAAAATAAAAAAAATCACACATTACAATATTAAAAATGACATTTATGGACACAGGTACGACAATGTTTCAATGCGATAAGATTTTATGGTGTATACATATCATAGCGCGTGACTGTACATTGAAAGACTCTGAAGGGTCCTAATAAATTCCTACAATACGGCCGTTGCGTAACGGCATCCGATGACTAATCGTCGTCGAAGGTCGCGCGGTGATAAAGAAATCGCAAGAACTATTACGCTCGGCACTTATCATGTGACTAATTTTTGAGAGGACGACCGATATCTAAATTCATTGATAATGCTGATATCTTAATAATGGCATGATCACTTAGAGATATTGAAGGGGATGTATCAAAATAGATAATAAAACAGAAGTAAAAAAATATATTTACGGATTTCAAACGCGCTATATTTCACTAACTAAGTTTTCGCTATATTTCACTAAGTTGTAATGCAGCTGCCGTGGTCACGGGATGACATCCCGAGTTGTTTTATTTCAGTTAATTTTATTATTAAATTGTCTCGTCGTTTTCTTCAAACTGTGTGAGAAAAAGACTATTTTTAACTGTTTACCTGTGAAAACTTGTAATTAGCCGTCAGTACATATTATAAAAAAATATTATGTATGTTCATTTTCCAAAAAATGAGAAAAAATAAAATATAAAAACTTTTATGCAAATTACTGAGATACAGGCTCATGATATTTCGTATGTTGAATTTAAATCATTATATTCTACGATAAAAGACACTACCAATACTGATTTCCTAGAACTCTCATCATTATGTTTGCAGGTTCATAATGTTTAACCAATACCGGATACCCCGCGAGAACCTCCTGAACAGGACCGCTGACGTCACAGAGGAAGGGGTCTACGAAAGCTCCTTCTCCGAGCCTTCCAGGATACTGGGAGCTGCTCTGGAGAACTTATCAGCAGGTACTGTAAATAGGTCTGTCCACAGACCTATATAGAGATAGACGAAAAGAGCGCATCAAACTGTATGAGAAGCTAGTGTGTCGAATTTTTTGTACCTACGATGACGTCACGAACGAGATTTAGTGATGTGTAAATGTTATTGACGAGCTCTTGCAAGAAAGCACTGCACAATTAACCATTTTCGTTTCTGATTGACGCGTATTTTCATGGCAATGGTCTCAAGCGGACTGACTTAAGGTGGAACGATTAAGTTACAAAAAGCTGAACGGTCGTTAGATGGCGCTACTTTCGCTATTTAGTAGTTTTTATTTATTTGTTAATTGTTCTTTGTATCTTTTTAACTCAAAATACTATAAGCGCATTCTATAAATAAATATTGAATTTTCGAAACCAACATTTATCTTTTTGTTGTACATAAATCATCCAAATATCTCGAGAGAGTGTTTCTGTCTCCCAATTTTACTAATCACTCACACATGCATACCTTATTTCTGAGTTTCATGTAGTAGAATATTTCGACCCAGCTGAAAATGATAAAGTAGCCCAGCGGTCTACGTACTCGGCTTAGATATCAAAGAGTTAGGGTTCGAGACTTCTGAAGGTAGATTTTTTTTTATTATTTATTTTATATTATTGTTTATTTAAATAACATCACAATATTAATTTTGATGTATAAATTGCAACAAATGCAATTGCAACTTTTTTAAATTGCACAAGTGACAAGAATGTAATTGATACTCTAAATTTTAAGATTTCTTAGTGTGTTTGCCCATTATAATATCTTTTTTTTAAACCACTGCTGAACAGATTTTGATTAAAATTGCAGTGTTTCCTCAATAAAAAAAAAAGTGGTGGTGGTTGTTGGATCATCATGTTACCGTTTTCTATACTTCTATACTATATAATATTACTAGCTTCCCGCCCGCGGCTTCGCCCGCGTGGACTACACGACTTATGCTATTGTGGGTTATCCATAAGAGATAAACATAAACCACCGCGGAGTTTTCTGTAGACATTTTCAAGGTATACAAATACTTATTACCTTATATTGATAAATCTCGTAGGGTTCAGCCTGCGTTTGCAATGTAAGCGGAAAAAATGTAATCATTTACGACATCACATTAGAAACCTTAAAAATTACAGTATTTCTCTACTATATATTGAAGGTTATTTTACCTTCCTCTTGAATCACTCTATTTATTTAAAAAACCGCATCATAATCCGTTGCGTAGTTTTAAAGATCTAATCATACATAGGGACAGACAGCGGGAAGCGACTTTGCTTTATACTATGTAGTGATAAAGAGGAAAGATGTGTATGTATGTATGTAATGAATAAACTCAAAAACTACTGGACTGATTTCAAAAATTCTTTTAGGATGCTACACTATCCCTGATTAACATAGGCTATATTTTATCCCGATATTCCCACGGGAACAGGTACCACGCGTGTAAAACCGCGAGGTAGTACAATACTACAATACTATTATATTCGTTTTATTTAAAATCAATACATTTAGCTCCTTTCGGTATATTGGCGCGTATATAAATTTGCACAAATGATCATATTTTGTCTACTTGTTTGTTAGTTACAATCTCCATTTTATATTATAATAGTTTTGGAATCAAGCTCGAGACGCCATTTTTATACTTACTCTTTTTGTTTACTTATGTGGTGAAATTTTACATCTTGTAAATCTTGTTAAATTCTACCTTTAAAGCTTTAATTTACTGCGATAATTTATTATGGTGATGTAAAAACTTAGAAGCTTGATTTTTACAGTTCGGGGGAACCATAGACTTTAATCTTTATTAATATCAATTTGATACTTCACGTGTTTCTGAGGATTGAGTCTTTAAAGGCACTTATGTGCATATAACTAATTTCGTGTTTTAATTTATAAAGATACTGATATTATAAAATATTAATACATAAAACATGTAAGTAAGCAAAAATGCCCCAAAAAAAATAACTATTAAGTACTTACCTCAAAATGAAATTGTATTATTCAACAAATACTTAATTCGTAAAGCAGCGCAGCGAACACTGGGGTTGAAAACAATTAAATATCTATTGTGTTTCGTTTTCCGATGCCTGAGAGGTTATAAAATAAAAGGTGCTAACCTCTTGTGTATCTTAAATATGTATTATGTAATGTTAAGTACAATCTAGAAAAAAAGTGCTGAGATAGCGCTAACATTCATTCATGCGATGTACGGTGAAAATGTTTTTGAAGGCTAACTGACCAATAATTGAGGCAAATTTAATTACATTTGTGCACTATTCGCGCAAATGTTTATTCGAGCAAACGGCTTTTCGTGTAAGAATCCATTCATAGTCGAAACAACAATAGTCAAGTGATATGTGACGTCAAATTCATGTTTTGTATTTGGCTTAGTCTATGTTTATCTCTATGCTATCATCATTCTTATGATGTTTTGAATAGCTAAGTGAACTTTTAATACGTTAAAATTGTAAAATTAAAAATAAAATAAATCATTAAGATCGTTAAATCATTAAGATTTACGTAAAATAAATCATTTCTAGTCAGAAAATAAATTTCACTCAAAACTGAAATATTTCCACCCGTTTTAAAAGATTTCATAAATTTCGTTTATATTTAATTTTCATTTCAGTGAAATTTTTACTGGACCCATTCCCTAGTCCCAATGAAAAAACACTACAAACAAATGACAAATACGGAACGGTGTTGTCAGTACGTAGATGTGATTGCGGACAATTTAATATTTGAAAAGGGACCACATGACATTTGTCTAAATAAAAAAAATAAAAAAATATTAAGTAAGTACGTTACATAATACAAGTAAATTTTATTTGCACGAAGCAGATACAGTTTTCGTTTCTTTTTTTTCCTTTATAAAATCTTATTTTCTATTTTTTTACAGTGATGGGAGAAAAAAAGATTTACGCATAAAAAACAAAATATAAGTCGTGTTTAGCATTTTTTTAAATCGGAGTCAAGATAAATCCTACAAATCACAACTTTATATCATAATCCCAAAGTAAATTATTACTGACGAAACTCATCTCTTTTGGGACGCAACGGCAACACAGCTGAAAAATCTAGTAAAGAGAAATTTAAACAATTATTAAATCGAGACAAACGTAAGAGCGGCAACTTCGCGCGTTGCGCGTCTTAGCCGCATGGAATGGCAACGTCGCGATTTTTGTATACGTACACGACATTTGTCACATACACAGTCGTAATATTTGCAAAAATTTAGTGTTCATTTATAGGTGATTTCTGAATGAAACAATGTTTCTTTATTAATTAAGCGCAAATGAATACCCGAGAATAAATAGTTGCACATATATTTAAGTATTAATTCTGTAAATCTACCAAGATTATCTCGACTGTTTTTTGTATGAAAATCGTTCCACCTTAAATCTTAAAACTTTGACCCAAACTTTTGGCACGCAAGGCTTTTGGCACTTTTACCGTCTATCTCGATATAGGTCTGGTCTGTGGGTCTGTCACTATTGTTTCAGGACAACACTGTAAATAGGCTTCAGGACAACATCTTCCCAACTAATGCTAAATATGGTATCGTGGTGTGGATATGAGAGTGGTGTTCATATATTTTGTTTACAATTCCGCAGGGATATAAAGCGAAACTTCCAATTATCTCTCTCTTTATTTGCCTGCATGTGATTTTTCTTTCTTTATATGACTCGGAGCCCTAATTCACAAACACAGTATCCACTCGTCGGCACCCTATTGTCCCGGAGGAACTAAAATCTCTTAAAGCTATTAGAGATATTTTAACCTCCTAGTCAAAGTATCTCTCAAGTTACAATAGATCTTTTGGGTCTTATTTCCCACTGAAGTTGAATAGCCCCTAAATCGCATTAATAATAAGGAATGAATAGGTTTTGTGAAGGTTAACGTCCCGGGAAACTTCTTGACACTCGCGCGGCGAGACAAAAGATGCGCAGTAACTATAAGAACCAGTCACTGCGCATCTTCGTCGTCGGCTTCTGTCGTGCCTAGCGTTGCATTGCGTTGGTCCCTATACAGGGTGTTAAAAGACCCATACCGAAGCCTTAATATATGCGTAGTGTACATCAAACTAAATTATTTTCACATATTCTTAATATGTGAAAATAATTGCTGTAAACGACTTTTATTTTTCGTTTTAAGAAAATGGATGTTATTTATACACGCAAAAAATCGCGTGCAACAATGTGTGCGTGTGTCTAGAGCGTACGAGTAGACGGCCAGCAGGCAACGGAGTTTTGATATTCATTGCGATTTTGTAACTTTAAACGATAATCTTTAAAAATAAATATTGACTTTGATCCTCAATATCTCCTAAACTATCAGGTTCCCGGATTTGGCCCCATACAAGAAAATGACACTAACGATGGAGAGAATACGCGGTTTTCGTTTTCGTTATGGGTCTTTAACACCCTGTATATAATTTTAATAATAATAAATATTTGTTTCAGGTCGCGTAGGCATTATGCAAGAAAGCTGCCACTCCATAGCGAGCGCGGTGGCGATAGCGGTGCGGTACGCGGCTTCCCGACGGCAGTTCGGCGAGCCGCGCCGCGAGATCCCGCTCATCGAGTACGAGCTGCATGTCAGTCGCTCACTTAGTAAGGCGGCCAGATCCGTCCGATACACTAGCTAGCATAATAACACTTTAAAATTTCATGAACACACACTGTGATTACTAGGAAAAACGGGATTTATTCCATGTATTTTCTTTCGAGTCCCCGATCGGCGCAGTTGCATGCGCCATGATCACGGAGTAGCTAGCTTTAAATATTGCTTTGGATGAAAGCTTTATAATTTCAGTATTCACAAAAACTACAAGTACAAGAGCGGCATGTCAGTCGCTCACTTAGTAAGGCGGTCAGATCCGCCCGATACTCTAGCTAGGTAGCTTTACGTACGTTTCAATGACCTACTTAATCCTTGTAGGAAACGTATCGTGGTGACGTTATAACAAAGCGTTATTGTCTTTGAGTGGTTAACAAAAATAAGACAACCAGCGCCGCCAGTTCGGTGAGCCGCGCCGAGAGATCCTGCTCATCGAATACGATCTGCATGATACACTAGCTAGCATAGCAAACCGTTCAATGTCTTACTTATCCCTTGTAGGACATATCTTGGCTACGTTATTGCTAAGCCTAAAATTCGTCCAATAATCTTAAAGATCTTAGAGTATGTTCTGCACTGCAGCTGCTATAATCGGTGATGACTCGCTGGCGATGACAAAATCAGTGTGTGGACGTGAATATAAGCCGCGATATGTAGCTGCTAAATCGCTTCACATTGAGTAAAATATAATTGTGTTCTCTTTAGCCGAGCGGATACTATTTAAACAGTTCTTAGATCGTGTTACCTTATTCAAAATATTGACACAGCAAATATACCATTTATTTGCTTTGTCAATATTTTGAATAGCTTACAAATATTATGCTTTAAAATATTGACATATATTTTTTGAGGAAGTACCGTAGAGTATTTTGTTTTAAGAGTTTCATTTGTTGTGTAGTAAAAAAGCATTGGTTTTAATATTTTATTTGTTTATTTTATGAATTTTTATTTTTTGCATTTTTTCAATGCTATTTTTAAACTTAAATTAAAAAAGGCTAGTATTTAACCGATCGACTTAAAATCTTTGGAGCGACAAAAATACTAGGTGGGCGGCTTAGTCGCCAGTCTAACCTAACCTAAACCTATTTTTTCCGCTGCCAACTTATTATTTCTGCTACCCCAACCTAATAATTTTTAGTCGCCCGGTTTATTATATTCCATAAAAAATAGTTGGAAAAAATCAACTCGGCCACAAGTGAATTCTCAACGCTGGCCTACAGCGTATTAAAAATATAAAAGTATTGGAGAATTTCGACGGTGGTCCGCAAGTCTCGGTAGCTTAGTTAGAGCATTGGACCGGATTTCCGAAGGTCGTGGGTTCGAGTCTCATTTGAGAATTCACTTGTGGTCGAGTTGATTTTTCCAATATTTTTCTTTTAATTGTTTATGTTATGTAGTAAAAAGTAGTCGAGTCGAGCCAGTTCCTAGCTTTATTAGGACCAAACCACATCTAACCGTATTTATGCCGATCTTTTATTGCATAAATTACTGTACATTTTCTCTACTTTACGTACAATCTGGGAATTTCCCGGGTGAGCAGTAGAGTTTTTGGGAAACGTTTGTTCGAAAAGTATTATGGTTAGGTTGTTGGTCGGACTTATTGTAAGTCTGCCTGGCTAGCTACCAGCATCTTCTGGCATATTCTGACGCCATAACAACAATGTTTTTAGCATTGTTGGCAGTTAGAGATAAGATAGCCAGTTCCTCAATGATTGAGGATTCCATCTTCAGCCTTATCAATACTTTAAATCAGGTATGATGAAGGCTAACCCCCATATTCTAAGTCGTTCCTCCAAAACTTTTTACACTCCACTCAACCTCGTCGTGGGTAAAAATCGTAGTGTGCGCTAGGCCTAACACGGAGTGGCTATGTACTCTTTGGCTCCTCCAGGTCCTTACGGAGTTATGACTTAGAATACCGATTTCGAGGAGTATTTTGAAGAGGTTTTCAATGAGGTTTCGTTAAGTCGAGGACGAGTAAGTTTTGGAGGAACGACTTAGAATATGGGTGTAAGTCTCCCCGTCATTAAAAAATGTATATAGAATTCAAATACCTAGTAATGTTCTATTATTTGTGTTATAAGATATTTTCTATAAGTCTACTACTTTTTGAATAAATACTCCCTTGAAATATTCTACTGGTCAACCGGAAAGTTGTCCGACTGTACAAACCCATCTTCGGCTAAATGTGTGCGGGGTGATGTGTGTGAGAGAACATTAGCGACGTAAATTTGGTTAGATGTGGCTTTTGCTATTAGTGTGAAATGTTTGAAGTGAAAACTTCTTTAGCGGCGTTGTGCACATCAGTGTTTTAAATTTTTGGGGTGGGTAAAAAATGTTAAAGTCGCACATGTGACCCTGAGCGATAATTCGTTAGACCATTTACCGTTGACCTATTTTAAATTCCATAAGTCTCACACTTCGTATATTAGTTAATAGCCAGTTCCTCAGTGATTGGGGATTCCGGGAGAGGCGCGCTTCCATCTTCAGCATTATCAATACTTAACATCAGGGCCCTTATTCACTATGACCACTTTGCGATTCCTTGTTCAAACCACGAGAATGTCGTACTTGGTTTTGATACTTTCAAAAGTCGTTTTCTCCATGATACTCCCAAATTATAGAGTTATTGTACAAGTACATGAAAGTCACAAGTTGTATAATTATTAACCAAGTAAAATTACTTTAAAATTTGTAAGTTTCATAGAGAAATCGAATTTTGACATTGTCGAAACCAAATACGACATTTGCGTGGTTTGAGCAAGGAATCGGTAAGTGGTCATAGTGAATACGGGCCCAGGTATGATGAAGGCTAAGAGTCTCCCCTTACTTCATAAAAGAAAATTTCAAGTTTGCCAAACTCATAATAAGCCTACAGATAAAAGACTTTTGTTTTGACGTTCGTGTCGGTATCGGCAGCAATGGCGTCTGTTCGGTTACGTGTCGGCGGCGGTGGTGTTCCGCCTGTACCTGGAGAACTTCACCAATGTCTACCTCACCATCGTCGAGAAGTCCAACGCGGGACAAAGAGTCGATAACTTGGTGAGTTAGTAAATTTTCTGGAATTAATAAGTAATTATTTTAAGTCCATAACGACTCGAGCATCAGAACTAACCAGTGTTGAACCTTCTGGCCTCGTCCCCGGTCCGCCATTTTGAAATTTTTTAAAAATCTCGCCGCGCTATACTACATATATAAATGGATAGAGAACGTAAATATGAGCAAAAATATTTAACAACATAATGCCCTAAAGTATCAGTTTAGTGAGATAATTGGAGTTAAAAATACAAAAATTATACTTTGGGCCGGCATTATTCATTTGTCACGTTAGTCAGATAATTAGAGTTAATTAACGTTTTAGGTTATTATATATCATAACATTTTTTGTTCCTCTGTTTCTGTGTAATTTATAGGTGTTATCGTGCGACGTCATTTTGAAAAATATTCAAAATGGCGACTCATACTACGGATTAGGATGGGGCCAGCCTCCATACAAAAAAGTTCAAACCCCTTTATAATACAAATACAAAATCTATTACATATATTTAATTTAATAGTATTTATTGGGATACGCATACACCTTCTGCTTACGGTATGGTGGTACTCGTCTAAATTGTAGTGGCACCTTCAGATTCTTTAGCGCTATCAGACTTTTTTTTTATTTAATAACTGGGCAGGCGTTTGACCATCATCGTGCTTTAACAGGATGTGGTCTAAGGTGTTGCATGCTTGCCCAGGAAATACCTATTCACTCTCGCCTTGAAGAGGCCAAGGTTGTAGGAATCGGGGAACACATGAGCAGGCAGCGCATTCCATTCTTTAGCGGTTCGCATAAGATGATACATCTTCCTGATGCCCGGCCCCTTTAGAAAGCCTCGATGGATACCAGGTTATCCCATTTGTTTTTTCTTTCATTCTTCCTCAACAATCATCGGAGACAGCCTTTCTCCGTGATCTTCTGTCCGCCCTTTTGAAGCGCTGTGGTCTGTCGGATGAACCACCTTACTTTTAAGTTATTTACACTTCGTTTCATAGCGTTTAAGCTATGAACGCGACGCTTGGTAGGAAGTCTATTCTATTTCATATTATAGCGTTTCTATGATTTAATTGTAATTCCTTTTTATTGTTTTTATCAGAGTGAGGCAGTGGGAGAAATCCACGCTATGGTATCATGCAGCAAACCAACGCTCACATGGACGGTGCTGGACGCCACGCAGCAGTGCAGGGAAGCCTGCGGGGGACATGGTTTCCTCAAGGTGAGGTTCAAACAATAAACGACTCTAGATGATCATCATCAATGGCCTTTGCGTCTATTGCAGACGATTTATAGCAGTGCCACGGAGGCAACTTTTTACGTGGCTTAACAAACCGATGCGAGAGCGGCATACTCTCCCACAAGAGGATATAGGGTTATTAAAATAAAACAATTTTTCCGGTTATATTATTATAACGTGCTGTATTCCACGAACTCTCGCGCTTTATTTAGGGGTACAAAAACCCAAAAAATACGGACAATTACATCTTAGTTCGTGAAATATAGCGCGCTTAATATCCGGAAAAGTTGTTTTATTTAACAGTGCGCGCCAAAACTTAAGATATATATATATATATTATTTTTTTTTAATTTTTTTTTTTATCTCCACACAATAGAGCAGTTTACTAAGAACTAGGTACAGTATAACTTAAATCTATTGTGGGAGACTGGTGCCTGTACTAGGTAAGACCTGTATTACTGGTCACCAGGTTCCCACCTCACGGAATCGTACACTACTGGTAGTACCATTCTAAATAAGGTATGTATCACTGTTACTTAAACTAATTACATAAATTCCGCAAATTAACAAAAAAAAAAAAGAAAAAAAAGGCAATAATACTAATAATTAACAAGTTACTTAGATATTACAATAATTATACGTAAATTTTATCTTAATGGAATTATAAATTTTTCAATAGTGTCGTATGATAGACTCTTAAGAAAATGAATCACTTTTTGTTTAGTGGTAAATTTACACAGTGGATAAATATTTAAATCTTTGTTGATTTAATTATATAAGAAGGAACCAAGAAAAGGAAAAAAGTGATGTGAGAAGCTAGTTCTGAATGCCCGTGTGATGCAGACTCTGTCAATTCTTCTCTTATCGCTGTTAGGGTCTGGGTTGTAATTAATTTCAGCGTGTTTCCTGATTACAACCGAGAGAATATAAAGTTTCCTTACTGAGAGGATATCCCAAAACTTTAAAAGGTCCTCTGTTGGATGGCGATAAGGAAGAAAAGCACTGACCTTCAAAACTATCCTCTGCGCTCTCTCTAATAGTAGCATATGTGATTTGGCTGAACCACCCCAGGCTGCAATGCAATAGCTAAGTAGAGACTGACAGAGTGCAAAGTACACAGTCCTGAGCATTGACTTCTCCATAACTGATCTAAGCGATCGGAAGATGAATATGAGTTTTCGTACTCTTTTCACAAGTTGGTCGATATGTTTGGTGAACGAAAGACAATTATCGATTATAACACCAAGATATTTAGTATCGCAAACACGTTCAAGATAAGGACAATTACATTGGTCATTATTAAAAGGATGGGTAGTGTGAGCTCTCAGATTTAGCGATTCAGGGGGTAAACTAGATTTTTTCATAGAGAATGTGATATATTTGGTTTTCTCGGTATTTAATGAAAGAATGTTGTTACGTAGCCACTGTGCAACTTCATCATATCCATTCTGTGCTTTTTTAAAAACATCTTGCCAATCACCTCCGCAATACACCAGAGCAGTATCATCGGCAAACGTAACAATCTTGCCGTTGTCCGACCTGAGCTGACCGAGGTCGATGATATAAACGAGAAATAGCGTAGGGCCGAGGATACTGCCCACGCCATAAGTAATCGGAAGTTTGGAACTAACCCATTCGCCAACTCTTACCCGCTGGAACCTATTAGTAAGATAGTTCTCGAACAGTAAGAGGGCTGTACCTCTCACACCAAGACGTTCCAGCTTTTGTAACAATAGAGTAAACTGTGTCGAAAGCTTTGGCAAGATCTAGGAAAATAGCCAAACACTTACTTCCTTTGTCCATATTTGTCACTACATGATCGATAAGTTCGTGTACTGCGTCCTCGGTGCTTCTGCCAGAACGAAAACCAAACTGCGATTCGGAAAGAAGATTATTGGTTTCGAAATACTTTAGTAAACGGATGTTCATTAATCTTTCCAGAACCTTAGATAGTACAGGCAGTAGTGATATAGGTCTATAATTGTTTACACATGCTCGACTCCCCCCCTTGTGGACTGGTTTGATAATGGAACACTTCAAAGTATCGGGAAAGCGCCCCGAACTGAATGACAAGTTACAGATATGGGTTATTGGTGGAATAAGAACATCGCGACAGTCTTGAAGCAGCTTAGACGAAATTTTATCAATACCATTTGCACAGTCGCGACGAAGTCCCGATATTACACTGTCCACTTCATACTCATCAGTAGGATAAAGAACGAACGATTGGTTGTTTGAGAAATAATTGTTACTGATTGTACTGCCAAGATTGGGTGTTATTTGTTCTGCCAGATTTTTACCAACATTTGCGAAAAATTCATTAACCTTATCTACACTATTTTGAGCATTATTATCTTTAATTAATTCCTTTGAATGATCTGTTCTTTGTGATTCAAATGTGATATTTTTTATTGTATTCCAAAGTTTTTTAATGTTTTTACCCGCTTTATTTATTTCATTTCTTTCGTATTCAAGTTTCATTTTTCTAATCAATAAGTTACAATAGTTTCTGTATCTTTTGTATATTAATTTAAGCTCTTCATCATCTGGTTTCTTTTTAACTTTTTTATGTAACCTATCTCTGTTTTTCATACATCGTAGGATCCCTGGCGTAATCCAGGGCTTACAAATCCTTTTGCGTTTTGGTATTAAAATAATTTTAGTGTTACGATTAATGCATGCAGTTATAATATTAATTAGGAGTGAACACGCATCGTTTGCATCATTTGATTCCATTACCAAACTGAAATCTATATTTTTAATATCTATTATAAGGTTTTTATGATTAATCCGTTCGATTTGATTTTTATACATGTAATGAGAAGGCTGGCAATTAAGATTTATATTAAGCGCCACACTGTCATGATCAGTGATTGAAGACTGGATCACTAAACAATGCGGTTTGGATCTGTTGCTTGTCTTCAACATCGCATGATCCAAACAAGCATTTAGTCGCGTAGGTATAGTGTGCGCTGGTAGGATAGAATGGGATGCTAACATATTTAGATAATCGTATATAGGGTTATATTAGGCTTGACGAAGATGCTAGGTGCGGCGAGGGATAGCTCAGTCGTCTGGCTGTTAGCTAACGGAGTCCATGCATTTCCCTCACTTTAAATAAGAAAAAAAGTACATGGGGTTGAATTTGGAGGAGGCCCATACTCCGCCCGACCTTATGTCCTCCACTCAATAGTCGGGCTCTTGAGTAAAGGACATAAAGTTAAATGTTGAGATTCACGCGATGCGGTCCTGAAGCAAGCCGACGCTGACGTAGACTTGGACTTAAGGCAGGTATGGCCAACCTTTCGCAAGATGCGTGCCAGACTGACTATATTAATACAGTCGCGGGCCATGGAAAATGAAAATTGGCATATTTAATTTGATTGGCTGTTTATTTGAGCGCGTAAATTTCTTCTTGCGTTGGTGCATATCGTTAAGTGTGAAAGAGATGACATTGACAAGTAAGCCACGAATAATTAAGTAGTTACAACGCGCGTACCCTGTTTTTAAACGAAATTTCAAAATGTCTCGCGGGCCGGTGGTTGCCCATATATGGCCTAAGGCACACGGCTTCCTCAAGGTGAGGCGATTGTAGACCTTACGTAAAGGATATAGGGTTGAATGTTGAGATGGTATCATGCAGTATGCGGACGGCGCTGGACGGTTTACAGAAATGCTTTTAAAGTTGAAATAATTTGCCTTGCCCAAGCGCTTAGTACCTATGTAACAATATTATTTTCACCTCACACGCTCGGAAAAGGAGGTTTTGTCATTCAATCTCTGCGTGGAAAATAGCATTTTGCGGCCTAGTGTGGTAAAGTATTTTTTTTTTAATATATCCTAATGCATTCCGAATCCCACTATTGACTTTTATGTTACATTTTATTCTTATTTTAAATAACTGAATCAATTATAATATCCCGGATTGGTTTTTTTATATTACTTTAGTTCCTTGAATCATAAAAACACAACAATAAGACCAAATTATTTGTTATTAGAATTTTATATTTAGGCTGAGTGAGATTTCACAACGGATGACGTGACATAAATCATTATTTTTAAATTGTCAACACAATGTCAACATTTACCGAATCGTTTTTTTATTGAATAATTACATTTTTATTAAGTTTGAATTGAACAATTTAATCCTATTTGAAATAACTTTGAATTAACTGTAATATTCCCTTTTTAATTATTTTATAATCAAAACAACAAGAATAAGGTATATTTAGATTAACTTTTTGTTAAAACAATTTTTTACCGGAAGTTGACCGCGGAAACCACCTAAAAACTTTCCTCGCTATTGTGCGGTGAAAAATTGTGTATTGCATTCGGCAGAAAAGTTTTTAGCATCTCGTACCTTTGAAACCCTCGCTACGCTCAGGATTCAATCTTTGCTCGTGGTTCAATCCTAGAATCCTTCGCTTGCTCAGGTTTCAATAGAGGTAACTCACCGTTAAATCCAACTTTCCAGCCTTGTATAAAAAAATACTATTTTTCTCCCCATTCCCCAGTGCGCGCGACTAGGTGACATCCGAAGTAGCCACGAGCCAACTGTCACCTACGAGGGCGACAACAACGTGTTATCACAGCAAGCCGGCAACTGGTTACTTCGCCAGTATGAGGCAGCCCTAGGAGGAAACCCAGTTGATTCACCCCTAGGAACAGTAGCCTTTTTGAAGGACTTCAAGCAGATATTGGGATATGTCTTCAAGTGCAAAGAGACTAGGCAGCTGAAGACTGTCACATGTGAGTATTCGTAAAAGACTTTAGATTTTTCCCACTTCAAGAAATGGCATGTAAGTTTTAGAACTTCAGGTTGGTCAGTGAAGTCTCTTTTGGTAAAGAATTTATATCTTAAATTCTTTTCATGAAATCAATGACATCTTTCAAATTATACACACTTACTTTTTGAAATTATTAATAAGTTTATGTTTTTTGAATTTTTGCATTTTTCAATGCTTTTTTTATACTTATGATAAATTTAATGCTTTGCAATGCAAAGAGCATTGGACCGGATTTCCAAAGGTCATGGGTTCGATTCTCATCTGAGAATTCACTTGTGGCCGAGTTAATTTTTTCCAATAATTTCCAAATTTTCTATTGTTAATAAGTTTTTAATTTCTAGAGCGCGGTCTGACTTTGACAACCCAACCTTTAAGAAAAGTTATTGACATAATAAAATATTATTACAGTTATAACCGACACGTACAAATGGCTGATATGCTGGCTCCTAAAAGAAACTCACGAGAAGTACGAGTCAGAAATAGCGAAGGGTCTCTCCAAGTTCCAAGCGAAGACCAAAACTCAAGTGTACAGGTGGAAGACGCTTACCAAGGTGTACGCGGAGTACTTAGCTATCATTTTCTCTGTCGAATCTATTGGGAAGAAAGAGAAGGAGCTCCAGCCAGTGTTGTACAAGTTGTTCTACCTGTACGGGTTGTGGTCGTTGGATAAACATTTGGTGGAGTTGTACCAAGGGGGGTATGGGGAGGGGGATGGACTGGCCAGGTTGTTGAGGGAAGCTGTGTTGGAACTATGTGGGGAGTTGAAGGGGGAGATAGTGAGCGTAGTGGATGCGCTTGCGCCGACGGATTTCGTTTTGAACTCCGTGCTGGGGAAGAGCGATGGAAATGTGAGTATAGTTGTTTTTATATTTATATATATATATATAGCTTTCGCGTTCAAAAAGTTTTAATGGTTTTTTGTACAACAAAAGACTGACTTGGACGACGAGAGATAAATCATGAACATTAATAATATACACGAATGCATATGCATGAGAGGATGAATATTTACTCAGTGTGTCAATTTACTCATTCGGCTGAGAGAGAGTGAGAGAGAATGTTATTTGAACTAAATATGTATTGAACAAATAACATTTGATATATTTCATCGACGCTATATTATTCGAACCATATATTTGGTACTATATTTTAGGGACTTTTTTTTATGTTATGTTTGGTTTCCCGACGTTTCGGCACCTTTAAAGTTGCAGTGGTCACGTGTTGATAGTGCACTAAATAATCCGCAAAAGTTGTTTTATTTCAATTAGGAGTGCGCGAAGATACTTGAGATGTGCTTACGCTATACTATTGTCAGCTTCTCACAATATCTGCCTTTCTTTTCGACTTCTTTCCTCTTGCTGCGATCCTAACATACACTCAGGTGCAAAAAAAATCGCACAGTGGCGTTATTTTTATATAAACATGCTCACTTTACAGTCTCTTTATTTAAAAGTATTATCAATTATGTGAAAATGTATACGTCGATGTAGGAGTCGAATACTCGAATTCAAGAAAACCTTCAGTTATGAGCAAAGTAAGAAAACAAATTTACTCAATCCGTTTTTCTACAACTTTATATGAAATCGAAATTAAACATTTGGTTCACTGAAAGTTTAGGAAATCAAGAAGTTTTTTCAGTTGTTTTAAAGGTTAATAAAAGTTAATTGTTTTGTTGAACATTTGACCTCGGTATCGACACACAAATCTTCACAGAAATACAAATACCTTTTTATTTATTACGCCTTGAAGCGAGCATGTTTGTATGAAATAACGCCACTGTGCTATTTCTTTGCACCCGAGTGTATCTCTCAAGCTTCCATAATAATAATGTAAATGTTTGATGTTTGTCTGCAGCTATACCAAAACCTGCAAACAGCATTGTTCAGCAACCCCGACGCGTTCGGTCGCGCGGCGTGGTGGCGCGACGCTGTAGCTAAGGCGCCTTCCAAACTGTAGGTACCTACTACATACTTATAAGGTAGCCAACATTTAATGCTGTATAGTGTTCTGCGAAGTTTTTCCTATCGGGGGAACGCGTAACTTTACAGATATGAACTACAGACTTATTTTGACATAGTCTTAATGCAAAACCGAAAACGATGTTTTAACGAGAATAGGCTATTTGACAATGCGAAAAATAAAGTGTCAATTACTGTTATCAGTATAAATTATGAGTTTAAAAATGGTTTTTTATTAAAGGAAGTTGAAAATAATTATAAATTTATTTAAAAGTCCGTAAATAAAAATGCAATATTTAACGTTTTGTCACGTGACACAAAACGCTCCTGATTCGTCGAGTTTATAATGACGTCACCTCCTTGTAAACCTCGTTTGCCTACGTATGTGGATGATATGCAGAATACAGGCAAGTGACGTCACCGAACCCATTGCAGCGCCATATTGTCAAAGTAGCGTTTTGGCGCGCTATTTAAATATTGAATTTTTAATTTGATATTTTTCAGCAAATATGTACCAGAATAAAAAAAAACAACTTTTACTGGGTTCCTTAAACTCCACTACATAATATAAAATGGATTTTCAAAACCTGTCAAATAGCCTATTAGACTTGGATTAAATGAAGCTGTAATTTTCATTCGCTAATAGAAACACAGACCGCAGCATTAGTTTTAAATCAAGTCTAATTTTAGACCACATTTGTTGTTACATCATTTAAGTTCCTGATTTCACAGTTATTTCAGATTTATCCTGAGTATTATATGTAGTTAACAAGCGTCCAGTGACAATATTGGAAAAAAAGTAGATTTCATAAATAATATATCAAAATAAGCCTGCAGCTGAATATTGCAAGCTGCACTGAGAGAAACAAAACGAGGTCTGAATAGTTACTGATCTCTATAGTTAGATGAGTGAACTTAAAGGTGGCTTCATACAGACATGGCGGCCCTGGGCGTTATATACTCCAGCATGCTTTCTTTTATCTCTTCCTGACCGTTTTTCGGTCACAGCGCGGCTTCTACGATCTGGCTATTTTAGCAGATAATGTATGGTCACACACTATTCTGATGTATGAGAAACGTCAGACAAAAACCGAAGACAGTTTTGGCATCCAAAGAAAAAAAAAGGGGATTGCACCTCATTCTGTTTTCTCCCAGTGTTGCTTGCTAGGAAATTGATGTGCCAGAGTGACGGAGCATGCGGGAGTTTTGCGACATATCTTAAAAATAAAACGGGAACATCGGGATGTTTGATACTAAATGTATGTGTTAACCTTAAGCCAGTTTCACATGAGTTCACTCTGGCCATTAATTTGCGTTGACGTTTACAGTAAACTGTAAAGGCTTGCCATTGTACAATTGAAGCCATAAAATAATCCGTTATCAATATATTCTATTACTGACGGATTAACAGTAGGTGATTTTCACTCCAGTTTATATCTATCGCGTTTTATATAAGGTAAATTTTGCACTACCAATGGTAAATAATATATTAGTAGAATTTCTACAATCGCTAATTTATGGCAAGCCTTGCCAGTATATGCAATTTGTGAAACTTAGACCTCTGTGAAAAAAGGTTAAAAAAAAAAAATCACTTCTACTCGTAGATTTTATGGGTACGTGATGTGTTCTATGTTATATTCACTACCAACCTAGAGACCAAAAATATTTAGAGGTTGTTGAACTACCCAAATTATGACAAAACAAAGATATAATATGGAAAATACTTAACTTGACTCTTATAAAATAAGATTCCAATACATAAACTTTGTACAATTTTATTTTTTATTATCAAATGAGATTTTCTATGTAATGTTTTGTCCTCTGTGGAGGGTTTTTAGTAACAAGTTGTCTGTTTTATTATAAAACTGCACTGGGAGTCGAAACGTATCTAAAACGACATTTACAAACTAGTGTGACACAGTAACAATCTATTCAAGATGTGTTGTTAAAATTACATTAGCTTGTGAGCACTTTATAAAAGTTTGTATTTAACTGACAAACAATATTTTACCCTAAAAAAAATACTGAAATGTGCACAAAAACAACAAAGTTGTGTGTGTGCTACTTTAGGTGCTATATGACTATATTTAACCGACTTCAAAAAAAGAAGGAGGTTATTGTTAGTCCAATTACGATCAACCTCAATCGTGGTTATTAAATCATGCATCGTGGGTTCGGGTTTCTGAGAATTCACTTGTGGGCAAGTTGATTTTTCCGATATTTTTCTATTTAAAATTTATAATAATATATTTAACCGACTTCAAAAAAGAAGGAGGTTATTGTTAGTCCAATTACGATCAACCTCAATCGTGGTTATTAAATCATGCATCGTGGGTTCGAGTTTCTGAGAATTCATTTGTGGGCAAGTTGATTTTTCCGATATTTTTCTATTTAAAATTTATAATAAATAATCATGCATTGTCTATTTTAGGAAATAAGTTTCGATTTTCAGAGTGGTATTCAGTTAACGTGTTATTTAATGCTCTGGATACAAAAATGCTATATTTGTTTAAGATTTAGTATTGTAATAGATTTATGTAAAATGGCTAACATACAAAGACTTTCTGAAAAAAGTGCATTTAAGCAGTGAATTTTACCTGTGCATTTTTATAAATAAGTGAGGGGTAGTGTGAAAGAGTTGAACAAAGTAAATTATTTTTTCTCTTTTTCTTATCTAATACCTAATAATACTACTAGTATATTATCAACAATGAGTATATACTTGTTTCAGAAACTAAAGTATTTACTAAGTTTTAAAGTAGTAAGTTCTCTTGTATTACATTTATCAAAAATGTTCTAGAATAGATAACATTTCATCAGTAAGACAAAATTTTTATGATTATATTTTTTATTTATTGAACCAATTGATACCAAATGTTAGCATTTTACCTTTAATATTAGCACATGACATGATACATGCTTAAATTCACATGTAAAGTGTAAGAATGGATTACCTACATCAATCAACATACAGCGGGGCTATCACTTAAAAATTAGCAGTTATCGCGCGATCACTGCGGAACGTCAAAATAAAAATGGTATTACGTACGTGATTGCTGGCTAATCGCTCGCTGATGGTTCGTATAGCGGCGTCTCTCTCTCGCGCTCTTACCTAGGCGCGAGAGTGAAACGCCGCGTGTTGCTATGACGCTAGCGCCTAAAACAATTTGGTAGCAACAACAGGAACTAAATGAATGCACATTGTAGTTCATCGTTCGTTCGGTAGAGGCCGCACTGTTCATACGTGAAGCTATGAATCTGGGGCCTATTTAATAAACGTGACAATCCGACAATTTTTTGACAGATAAGTCGAATTGTCGCGACCGGAGCTGTTTAATAAGGATGACAATTTTAAAGAAATGAGACAAGTAGGTTGGCAAAATTTTAACCTGTCGCATGTCACCTGTCGTTGTCGCGTTTATTAAACAGGCCCTGTTTATCAAATTATTATTGTTATTAAACTGGTTATCATTATCAAAATCTTAATAAAACAACGTTTACGGATTTTCTTCGGGGGTTTTTTTAACGTCGGGAAAACAAAAAAACCCATAAAAAACCTACGTGTTCGTGAAATACAGCTAGTTTAAAAATCCGTTAGTTGTTTTATTTCAGTGAACGGTGCGCGCCAAAACTTAAGATGTACGTACGTTTTTTTCTAAAGTAAATCAAGAAAACAGACAGACAGAAGGGATAAAATGTTATCTTATTTGTGTAATGTGAAATGGATATGAAAATAAAATTTTTCGGAATCTCATATAGAAAGAAAGCAGTTATTTCATAATCATTAATTAATGAAGTATTTTAAACAGATTTTATTGATATAATAAATAATTGTTCCTAAATATTTTACTGTCACAATTACGATCACTATATCGATTAATTTTTAGATATTGAATGGTATATTTTTCGTATATTGCTTTTTTTTTTAATACTTATTTTTACATTTTGATAAACAAATATTTGTTTATTTGCCTTTATTTGTATTCTGATCTTGTTCTGATAGTATTTTTGTAATGTATAATAGTATTTTAATGTGCTGCATAGTGGAAGATAGACATTTTAAAGTGCCATTATAATAGTGTCAAACTTGCAATGAAATTTATCACTAAATATTGTAAATAGATGTACTCACGACAGCAGGTCATATTTTATAGTTTAACTTTGAGAACACCTTTATGTCACTTATAATAGTGGCAGTTTTCGTAGCACAAGTGTAAAACCTGATGTACTGTCGACTGTATAGGTCGGTTAACTAAATCTGGTGCGTTCAACACATTTAGGGCCGGCCTGACGGCGTGGCACGGCATGGCACGGCAGGTTGTGCTGTGGCATCCCGCGGCGTTCCGTTGCATGCCATAGTGCGTGTTTTCCTCACGCACGGACTGCGTCCCATTAACCGAAATGACCGCTGCGCAAGTTTTAACCTTATTTAAACTAATTTAACAATCATAATTGCTAAAAAAACACACATACACACACACACACACACACGCAGAGATAATTTAAGTAAAATATGTCTGTTAATATAAAATAATTTAAGAACTTGTTTAATTTACATACATAGAAACTTTTCTTATGGGAGAGCGGGGCCACCTAACACAGGTATTACAAATACTAACAAGTTTGGTCCCGACCTCGGATTATTGTTTGTACTGAATTATTATGAAATAAACATATTTTTTTTTAATAATTCCTCGACGCAAAGTTACCCATACGTCTCGCGGGATGCAATGGCACGCCGCGGCAACCCGTGGAATGAAACGGCATGACCCGTCATGCCGCAGCATCCAGCGTCGCGTCGCCGTGGTATCGAAATAAAGTAACATGAATTCTAATCTCATTGAAATAAGGTTCAAAATAACTTGATTAGTGATAAAATCCTTTGACATGACACGTCGTGCCGTGCCGGCAGTGGGCGCCGGCCCTTACACGTAGTGTCTGTGAATACTACGCGGCGTAGCGTTGCACTGCATGGTCGTCTGTCTCTCTCTCGCGCGCGGTCAAACTTACGAGAATGAAGGGGAGTTATTATTTTGCTTTTGCTACTATAGAGTGAACTCCTTGTATTTGTCTATGCGTTTTTTGAAATTGCATTAGTGTGAGTACTGATAACGCGCCAGCTTTTGATAACCAACCTGCACCTCTTGTGTAAAATATTCACAGATTAGTAGCTTACTACTTTTATTATAAAATAAATCACATTTTTTATCTGATAACGATACTATCCATATTGTATGCTATAGTTATCTGTCGCAAGATCGCAAATTGTCCAACAGATCTATAGATGATAAAAAAAAAATCGAGGGAACATAATAATTAGAATAAGTTATATGTCATTTAGCCCAGACGATAAATCCTAATAGTCATTATTAATTATCTGTACTTTTTTCTATAAGAATTATTACAATGAAAGTTACTAATTAAGACATTCCTTAATGTCTATGCACGTTATATTTTCTTATAGTTGTTGTACTAGTTATTTATTATGTTAATTAATACATATTGTTTTTTTATTGATTAAAGCATTAATGTGGTATTAAAATTATGTTGGAACATAACAATACCATAAAATGAATTTCATATTTTAATAATCAATGTATAAATTATTATTCTATTCCAGGGTAGATCTACGGGCGGTTTGAACGCCGTCATTGTCCTCGACATATAAAGTGTCATGCATAAGTGTGAAAATAATAAAGGTTATGCTGCTAAACGCTACTCGTCTGGGACCTATATTCGTAACTGGACACGAGGACAGAATTTTATTACTCTATAAATATGAAAATATGTTGAGGACAATGACGGCGTTCAAACCGCCCGTAGATTTAGCCTCCCCTAGAAGTGCCTTCCTTTGAAATGTGTACATTTGTATATTAAAATAAATTTACCCTTGTGTGCTGTTATTGTAGATGTAAATTCTCTAAGATCTATCATTGACCTCTGCAAAATAAATGTTTATCATTTTCAGTGTTTTTTTTATTTCAGACTTTAAAAGGCTGCCATCAGACGACCGACTTTTTGTTGTCAGTTGTAGGTTTGTAGGATGGCAGACTGTTTTTGCACTTTTGTAAGATGAATCCTACTAATATTATAAATGTGAAAGTAGGTATGTCAGTTTGTTTCTTTGTCACTCTTTCACGCTGAAGCTACTGAACGGATTTGGACGAAATTTGGCACACATATAGAAGATAGCCTGGATTAACGCATAGGCTACAATTTATCCCGATATTCCCACGGGAACGGGAACCACTTGGGTGAAACCGGGGGCGGCTGCTAGTATTGTTAGAAATAATTGTTTTGTTGCGACAAAAATACATCACATACACACACATTGCTTTACGTGGGCGAATGTTTTAGTAAAAATACAATATTTTAAATATTTTTTTATTAATTAAACGCACTTTTACAGTGAGATGAAGTTAAAGTAGTCAGTGCAAGCTAACGAAGTGACGGAGAATATTTTACTATGGCAAGGAAACTCGGGAACTCGTTTAGGTCGATATATTAAAGGTTAATTTTATATATCAAATCTACTTTATTTTCACATACAAAATGGTAGTTTTGATAAGAACATCTCCAGCAACTGCGTTAACTTGCGCTGGTAAAAAGAGAATTTTTAAAGGTGAGTAAACATTCATAAGAGTGCGTAGATACAGTGGTAGTCACATAATTAACGACACTAGTCAATTTTCATACAATCGAGGTAACTTCGAAAGTTATTAGTCTTGGTTCTCTGCCAAGGATTGACCGAGCTGTGATCTGAAAATGGTCTTCCAGGGAGAGAATGGAGGAGATTCAGATTGATATACACACCAAACTGAGATCAGTTTGGTGTGTATAGCAATCTGAATCTCCTCTCTATATCTCTTAGAATGTTGATCAGATGATCAACATTCTAAGAATGAAGATCAGATGATCAACTTTAGAATGTTGATCAGATCAACATTCTAAGAGATATATGGATGTTAAAAAAAACTCAAAAATAGCACACAAATGTATGGAATTTCTGAAATTAAAATCTGATCCTTATATCTTTTAGAATATTGATCAGATCAGTTGGGTGTGTATGGCAATCTGGATCTCCTCCATTCATTCCCTAAATGGCCATTTTCAGATCAGAGCTCGGTCAATCCTTGGCAGAGAACCAAGGCTCCAAAATTACCTCGATTGTATGAAAATCGACTTGTGTCGTTTATGTGACCACCGCTGTATATATTTTTATAAGAAAATTGTTAGTAGATGTTTACAATATTTGTGAACCAAAAAAAATACCCAAAATTTAATGGCCATATTTAGTAACAAACAGAAATGTTATATCGTCCATGTCCACGTGATGTATTACAACACTACCAAGTTACTGTTGATTTTATATTTTATCGACTGTTCTAAATTAAATAACTAAAGTAAAATTAGTAATACATAATATTTCACTCAATAGTTTCAATCAATTAAATGCATCATACGAATTAACAACGCAATATATAAACTAGATTTATTAGGTGTCTTTAACTATGAAATTGCCGATTTGTATGAAGATTTTCAAAGAAAGTTCGTTTTCCATACTAACAATTTTTGTTATAGTTACCACCAAGTGCTAATGCCACAATATTTTAATGTACAATCATTGTTTGAAGACTAAGCAATCTAATGCTAGTAAATTTTGCTAACAAAAAAAGGACAACCTTTTGAGGTATTTTTATGGTATAAGAAACGAAAATAATAACCATGAGATTAATTATTCTTGATCATCATGATCTTAATTTAATTTAAAATCAAGCAATAGATGTACTTTTTAATCACAGAAGTAGTGAGGTTCTCTAGAAGTGTAAGAAAAATATCGGCAATTTCATACTTTAACCCCTATTATCTTAAATTATGAGCATGTTAACTAAATAATGAAAATTATAATTATATCGTGTCATTAAAATCAAATGCATTTTGATATATCTTTTTTGCAATAAAGCTAACAATTTACCAACATCATCAATTCAAATAATACGAAGTCTTATTTAACATGTGTGTTAAAGATGTATCTGTAGTAACGGATGATCAAACAAAACTTCGTGTTAAAAAAACTGACAAATTAATCCAATAGACTTCAAACCTTAAATGTGAGACGTTGGGTTCAAAATCGATTGAGTAAATTTGGCATATGCGTATAATTAACTAGATTTTAACAGTAAAGAAAAACAGGGGGCTAATTGTCTAACTTTAAAATCTATCGCAATCCCTTTCAATTCGTCATTTGAAAGATATTAACATACTCAGGCCGTCACTATTTGACATTTGGAAGGGATTGTGATCGAGACGCGTTTTCAAATGTATCGAATGAACGAAATTGATCTGTCTAAGCAAAGTGACAGAGGAAAATATCTTTCAAATGTATAGAGAAATGTCATTGAAAACATCTTTCGTTTTGATAGGGATTGCGACTATATGTTAAACAATTCCATTAATCACAATCACAATACCTTTGAACGGATTGTGGTAGATTTTAAAATTAGACAATTAGGGGGCTGCTTTTCGTGAGAGCTCGCGACGTACGAGCTTAATTGCCCTCTGATTTATAATGACACTTGTATTTTATTTGCCTAACACTTGTAAAACTAACAACCTTCAGTAAGTACTAACCGTGTTTCGCAGTCTTCCATTTGTCTTTCCATCTAATATAGAATAGAACATATCGTTAGAAATGAAGGCACGAATTTATTACCAAATTCAAGAGCAAATTGATTGCTTCATGGCAACTCCGAAAAATTATCAGAATTATTATTATAAATCTTTTACTAAAATTTGTTTCCCACATTGCATCGATGATCACAACTTTCGAAATATAATCAAGTCGGATTTCCATTCTTCACATTTCATAAGTTTTTATAAGTTTTAAACACAACCCTTAACAAGAAAATGGCATAAACCTATACATAAAGAATAGTACAAGCGATTGCCAGTAAATATTTTTTGCCCATTATTTAATTTCGTGATCTGTTCGGTTCTCAATGCTTATAACTGCATAAACAAATTAGGTAAGCGTAGAAGAATTAATCAGAATTCCCGCCGTATATTCAGTCAGAAAATCAAAGCCGATCCTAAACAAACATTGATTCATTTTCTATTCCAAAATTGACGATGATATAAAGTAAGGTTAAGAATTACTTTCCCCGTGCTCTACTGTTCAGCGTCACGAGAGAAGCGAAGTATTTATAACATTTGCAATAGTTATTCAACGTATTTTTCTGAAATCATTCATATTATAAGCAGATTTGTTTAATATATCAGAACCATTTCAAAAACATAATTAGTTCAAGTTGACTTTCCTTCAAATACACAATCAGTGAAAAATACGAGTGTGATTGCTGTCTAGAGAAACAAAACACTGTCACACTTGTCTCGTATTATTATTATCTGTGCATGTTATTATTATTATTATTATTATATATGAGATGTTAATTTAGTAAGTGCCGATCGAGCAGGGGCTGCTCAGATCAACGATATAGAAAACATATACACAATTTTTTTTTTTTTTTTTTTGTATTTAATTTTAGAATTTATTTTAACTTTCATAATTAAGCATTAGAAACCTATTGAATATTAAGCATAAGCAAAACCAAACGTAAAACAAAATTTGCTTTAAGTAAGTAACCAAGGAAATGGGTGATTTAGCTATTTGAGTCGGCGGTCGAAATCAGAAAAATTATTAAAAAAAAAAATGCCAAAATTGTGTTCTATATCCTTGACCTGGACAGCCCCTGCTCGATCGGCACTTACTAAACTAACTCCTTATATATTACTTATTATTATAAATGTGAATAAAATGGACACATTATGAACTAGCAAAGTCTTTTCGCGTGAATAATAAATAGCTTGTCATCTATAGCGTCGGTGGAACGATATGGCTTTAGGTCTGCGAATTTTCATTATGCAAGTTTTTTAACATCTTATCACTATAGCTCGCTGAGCGTGAGACTTTAAAACAGACAATTGAAATTGTAGATCTATCTAAATATCAATATAAAGGTGAGCTTTACGAATTTTTATTTATTTTTCATTTTATAAAAAATCTAACACTTATAAAGTGACATCTATTGCACGGCCAAATACAGTTACCTGCGTAGGAGTCTTGATATGTTTCACGAGATAAAATAGACTCGACATCACATAGTAGTTGCTTTTCAAACGAATAAAAACAATAGTAACTGTATTGATTTGAGTATTTAGGAATTAGTTTAGCTGTTATCACTATCCGTGATAGTAGAGCTAGTCATCCTAATAACGGGGTTTTGAGTGGAGTCGCTGGAGTCACATTCAACCATCAAGATCTCGTCAGGACTGTCATTTCGGTCCGAGTTGCTTTCGGTGTAAGTGCCTGTTGGGGACTTGTCTTCGATCACCGCCTTCAGATAGGACTCCCTATCCATTATAGCGGTGTCTCTGGCCAAAGCAAGGACGTCTAAGGACATCATGCTCTTCGACTTCTCAGTCTTAGCCATGGGTGGGTTTGTGGCGTCAAACAAAACTTCCCTGCTTATAGACTTGGTCCTACTCAAGTTAGATTCAGTCTTCCATGCGTCGCTAGGAGGAGGGGTGTGTTTCCCAGTGTTGATACTGGTCGACGGCGCACTCGAGTTCCTCGGGGAAGTCTCAGTGAATTTGGACCTCTTCTGCTGATTACTCTCCTTCATCATCAGCAGTTGGTCCAGCTTGTTTATGGTCTCATTTAGCTCGAGGGCCCAAGCTTCATCAGTTTCTACGTCTTTTCGGTCTATTGGTTTGAGTGCTAACTCTCGTACGCGCATTCTCAGTTCCTGAAGACTAGATTCTTCGTCATGCTCAGCTTTAGCGTCATTCTCATCATGGACGGGATCTCTTTCGGCTCCGACTCCTGGCTCGCGAGGTCCTACAGGTATAGAATCCTTCCCTGGTGGGTATTCTCCCCTCCGACGATGGATCTCTTCAGAAATCTCCTCGAGAGCTTTCAGGGACTTGGAGTAGCGGTACTTGGCGTCAGCAATAAGGCGCTGCAGCTTCTCAATCTTCTCATTCTGAGTTTGAAGCTGTTCGTCACAGAGTTTCTTCTCTTCGAAGTAAAGACGAGATTTTATAATATTCCGTTTGAGATTTTCTTCTAATTGAGTTACCTGTAAAATAGAATTCGAGGTTAGTTACCTCCTACAAAAGAACACTGAAACGCATTTGAGGTTAGCATTTGAATGACCCATACCTTTCTTTCCGCTGCAATATACGCTGCCGCTTTCTTCTGGTGCTCTCGTCCACTTTCTGCCTTCCTTTTTTCGGCGTCCATAACCTGAAATAAATGTATAAAACTTGATGACTTCATTCAACATCACGATAGTAACTTTTTAAATTTGCATTTTACAATGATCGATCGCCATATAGTGCAGTATAACAGGCAATTTAAATAATCTATCCCTTATAATAGATAGGCATAATAATCTTGGCTACGCCACTGAGCACCCATCATTATTTTGGGCTGATTAACAAGAATGTCTAGGCGTCTTAGCTCAAGTAGTCTCTTCTAATAGTGGTTATTTTATAAGCTTCAACTGTCAAATGAAGCCTATATCCATATCCATATTTTATACGCGGTATTTAAAACCTGGTTATTAAAACCAACTGTAACCCTTCGTTTCCACTGGCAAAACATTTACAAGAAAACATGTAATATAAAATATAGTGAGACCGCTGAAAGGACGACCAATAGCTATCGATAGGAGCTGTCAAATAACGCATTCTCTCAGTGGCCGCATTATAGTTTTCTTGTAAATGTTGTATGGTAGAAACGTGGGGTTAGAGAAACCAGATAATACTGACCTTGATGATGGCATGGTTGAGCACCTCCTGCCAGTTGCTGTCGAATTGCCACTCATCCTGCTTGCTCACAAAACGCTGCTCCGCAAGGGTCACCGTCTCCTTCGCCGCTGCGTGAAGCTCTGCAAGGACAAGGTTATGTCTTGAAGGTATTTTTTACTTTTTAAACCCATTATGTTCTTGCTCGATGTAATCAGGCCTGGTAACACAGATTAAATACTGGTACTGGTAGGCAGGCTAGATTCAGTTTCCAATACCTTATGAGGAGCCTTATTTTCGTATGATAACCATGGGAGGAGTTTTCTAGAGGTTTAAAGATATAGGGTAAATAAATGTGAAAATGACAGATATACGACAACATATAAAGAAGAAATCTCTGCCTACCTCTTTGGAAGATTATGAGTAAATGAATAGAAATATGATATAAGTGTTTAGGGAACGCAAAGATCTATTTGTAATTTTCTTCCAATGCCAGATAAGATGCAAGAGAGTGATTAACAATCCATATACAATTCGATGACTACTGGCGTCAAAACTGCACAGTATGTTAATCTAGGTAATGGATACTAAACATAGTAATTCTACCAAATTACTACATAGCTGGTTTAATAACACTAATAACTCCATATGCCAGCAATATTTGCTAATGACAAGGTCACAGATAACACCGGTCGCCTGCAACGCCTCCGTATCTAATCGTTGTCTGTCTGTTTGTATTTGTTTTGCATGTGGAAGTAGATATTCACATAATTATAGTATTTGTTACAACAGATTTTTTTTTAAATTATGCTATTTATTAATTACTTGTCGTATTTTGAACTACCTTACTACAAAAAAAAATCTTAGGTGCGTCCACATTTTTGCTGGTTCCTGCACAATCAGGAAGTATTCCTTACATATCCGTTTATGGCGAAGAGTTGAGTACAGTTCTGTTAGGCAGTAGTGAATTCAAACATTTTAACCGACGCCCGTTGATAAGCGCCTTCCTGCGCCAGCGCATACCAACCAAACGATTTGTAGCAATTTAATACGAATTGCTAGTAAATTCTTATTTCAACATGCCTAATGTGAAATGGTTGTGGTAGTGTATGTGTGAATTTAGAATTATATGAGTGAATGACCAATATAGGTAATGTTTTTAATTACAATTTTCCCAAAGCTTGATTACTTTTTCTGATTATAACTTTAATGGTTAATTCTACAATGTAATGAGAGCTTTTATTATTTTGTATTATTTGGTATTGTATACCTTGTGTATTGTTTGTGTTGTGTTGTCGCTGTTTCCAAAATAAAAATGTATTTTCTTTCTCTCTTCCCCTCTTATGTACAAACAAACCAATTATTAAATTCCAACTAGCTTTTTATAACATTATTTAGACTTTGACGGCCTTTAGCTGAGCTGTCTCTGATCTCTTATAGGTAAATAATAATTATCATAGGTACTAACTATAATTAACTATTATAAACTTAATTACCTACAAAACTCTTAGGGCCTAATGAACATATGTCAAGATACTGCATACGCTGTAGCAAGTAGCAACATAGTTGTATAAATAAATATTATCATTTCATTCACCTGCACGGCAAGGAACTCTTATCGAAGTCAATTCTTTGTAAACTTATCAATGTGGAACGCATATAAAGTGAAACAAAACGCCCGACGCCAGTTTCACGGTCAATAAAGCTATTCATAATTAATCACAATTTATTTGAATAAAAACTTCGTTTGTGGATGATAACAATAATGCAATGATCAGACTAATGCATCATGCACACTTGTCACTTCTAGTATTTTAATAAAATAACAATTCATAGTTTTCAAAAAAATTAATCGCTAACTAAAAGTCCAATATCGTTGTGCTAACTGCTAAAATAACAGAACTGTTAAATTGTATTAAAAACCGCGGAAAATGTATTCTTTATCACCACAGACTTATATCGAGATAGACGAAAAGAGCGTTTCAAACTGTATGAGAACCTAGCGTGTCGGATTTTTCGTATGTACCACGACGTCGGCGAGATTTAGTGATGTGGAAATGTTATTGACGAGCTCTTGTAAGAAAGCATTGCACAATTAACGATTTTCGTTTCTGAGTGACGCGTGTTTTCATGGCAATGGTCTCAAGCGGTCTCGACTTAGGTCGAAAACTTTGACCGTGGATCAAACTTTTGGCACGCAAGATAGGTACATCTTTATCTCGATATAGGTCTATGTTTATCACGAACAAACAACATAGATCATACGATTACAAACATTTATCAGAAACGAAAGTAAACTGCGCAGACGCCTGCTGCCTGCTCATAAATATTAGCGTCTGATCAAAAAACAATTATCTTCATATTCGCATAGCTTGCGTATTGTTTGAACACTGATTACAAGCGTACGCTAGTTGGTCTGAATCTGCTTGTATAACTTTGTCATAAAAATAACCAATACTTTATTTTATAATTATACTAACTATATATTATACTAACCAATAATTACCTAAATATTATATTCTGGTGATTTCACCCCAACTTTCCTTAGAAAATGAAAGAAACATTATTTCAATTTTATGAAAGTGGTTCAAGGTGCAAAGGGGAGATTTCTAGTGAAACTATCGATCTATACTAATACTTCTTTATGGAGAATAACGCCCGACATTAATAACCTATCTGTAGATATGGAAAGGGGTCATTTGAGATTGTTGCCTAGGATACTGGGTTCGTTGCCTAGCAATCGTCGTTATTTTGGTCATATTAACAAAAATATCCTAGGCAACAATCTCAGATAGCCCTATCCATATTTACAGATAGGTTATTAATTTCGGGCATTAGAAATAATGATGATTGTTAATCAAAATTTAAATTTGTGAAATAAAAAGTGTTCTGTTTTTACTTAAATCGCCGTGTATTTTATGCACCAAATGGAAAGATACCGCAGAACTATAGGAAGGCTTAATTCCAATTATTATGTTCAGTCCCATTCTTTCTGCACGATATGCGTTTTTTTTAAACAAGGACATTTTATTGAAAGCAACTGGTTATTTGAAAAGCCAGGAAGTTACGACAATACAAGGTTTTTCCTTTTCTATTTCTTCAGGATAGGTAGTTTGGTCCCGACTCCCGGCTGCGATTTTAGTCGTGAAAACCCACCAATCCGCATTCGGCTCACGCGGTAGGTCGTGGACGTTACTTTAATTATAATTTAAATTTGAATTTTAATTTCTGTCATCTTTTTAATTCTCTGTTTGTATTGTGTGTTGTGTTATGGGTGTTATCACCTGAAATAAAAGTATCAATAAAAAAAAAGTTACTCCTTAAGCCCTTATCCATCCATAAGGAAGGAATCCACATCTTTCCCATTAGTGGGGACATAAACAAGAATGATGATGATGATGTCAAGCTATTATTATTGCATTAATAAAATTACGCTTCCGTCTCGTGAAAAGGGTGAATAGAACAGTGCAATTTTACACTTTTACAAATTCCATCGATTGCAAAGTGATTCTAATCTACACATTGTCATGTCTCCAATCACCAATCTACATGTGCAAATGTAAAAACTGTCGAAAAAGACGAAATTGCGCTCTTCAATTTACGCCGACGAACACGCCAGTATGTGACGTGTCTAGATATTTCGATTTTATGGTTAAATAAAAGTTATAAAAATACTTGGGGGCCCCAATAAATCCGTGGTGCCCCTGACCGGCCCTTCGGCCTTGGCGGGTCAAGAGCGCAGCCCCACCGGAAGTGAATATGTCGGCGCGATAACGGCTCGATAACTCGTTGCCGCATATTAAGGGGCTACTCGAATCGACTGAAGCGATATAGTACCTACCTAATGAGAAAAGGAGGCACGCGAGGGCGAGACTGACTTTGCATATTAGGCGAAAAAACCACAAAATCACTTCGTAGTAAATGACTATAGCGATTAAAGAGAAAGTGAAACTTTACGAGCCAAAATATTATTGGTGTCCACTAATTAAACTAATTTTCAGAAGTATGAAACCCCATTTGAGAATAATCTTGATAATTCGTATTTTTGAGGGGTCATTTCGAAAAGAAAAAGTGTCGAGGTGTAATCATAAAATCGTGTTTCTGAAACTTTACAAATATAGATAAAGGTATGAAGAAATATATATCTTATTACCAAATTTGTAACATCTCTAACCGTCCGCGTCCTTTAGTTTTATACCAGAAAGTACGGACTTTTTCGATATAGCGTCTTAACGCGGTGCGCTACTGGTGCAGTAATCAAGACCTTGCACTTCGAATATGACTCAGTCAGTTCTATACTAGTTAATACTAACTTTCCGTTGAAAAAAAAACTAATAACTGATGACGTCTAGGTAAGGTCTAATCAAGAGGTCGATTTCCATAAGTCAGGATATTTTATTAACACGATAAATTCATATTTTGTGTCGGTCTGGGTCTTTATTCCAATACATACTTTACTCAGTTTTGGACTAGCTAGATGGTATTCTAGTAAAGGCTCCAAATATTAAAAAAAAACTTAACACAGACTCGTGATAAGTCAAAACTAAGCTAGCCCATCTTAAATAGTTACGGTTCTTCGACATTTATAATCTATGGACCGTAAACAAACTAACACAAACAGATGAAAACACCTCCGAGGAAGGAAGCCATTGGAAATGGAACATAATAGATCTATTTGTGTAGCTTTTATTCAAATAATGGCATCGGAAAGAAAAGGGGACGGTCCGTGAATGTCAAGGTTCCTCGTTGGATGTTACTCAAGAGTAAATTAAGTTATAAACCGAGACTCTATTCAGAAGAAGCCAATTATTACGCAATTTTTGTTTTTTTGTTACTCTGGCTAGTCTGGTGTCAATAACGTTTTCTTTAGCTGTGTCAGCTCATTCGAAGCATGCCTACAATATTATTCGTCGTCGTCATCACTCGCGTTTAGTTTTGGAAAAAATCGACAGCAGTTTATCGTCAATTTATTATCCAAACCAGTTTCATATTTTGAGGGACAGGTTTTTATAATAAAGCCTTGCCTTTGGTAACAACACAATGTGGTTTTGGCGTAGAAAGGAAACAAATAGCTGGGCAGAGATATTGAGATGATGCTAGAAAGGAAAAAAATATCTGATACGATACTATAATTCAGAACGATTGTTTCTCTATAATCCCTGTGGAAAAGTGGCAGGCAGGAGGAAAGAGGGAGGCTTCTAATAACCCAATTGTATCAAATACAGGAGACATATCAGGAGATCAAGGAGATGTTAATGTGTAGGGAGAAGTGAAGAAGACTTTAGCAACAAGGGCAGAGGCTCTTAAATAAAATGCGCATGATGCTGTCCCTTGCAAAACGTGATCGGGACAGACACGTTATAGAGCTAGAGCCTAGACCTACGGGTGTCGATAAAAGCCGCTCATCTAGGCCAGTCTATAACTATCCAAAGGCTAACGATACTTACCGCTGGCTCTCTGGAACTGTACAGCGGCCTTCTGACAGTCGGATCGCGCGGTGGTCGCCACCGCCACCGCCTCGTAGTACGGCCGCGACTTGTCCACACAGGTGCCCAGCCGTTTGGTCAGCGCCTGCAGTCTGCGCGACGTCTCGTTCAGGAGCAGGTGGAATGTCTTCATAGACTCCTGCAGTGAAAGATTTCATGAAGCGAAAGAAAAGATAAGGAAACAACCGGCACTAGTTTAAGTTTTCGAACTAGCCAGAACTAGCCGGTGATGATGTAAATCCAAGGGAGCGAGTAATATGCACAAAACGCCCTCACTATTGTATGACTGTGAATGCCACGCACGAGCGTTATCGGACATTCTACATTCGTAAGTAAGATAAACGTGAAATGGTATCTGTTTCGTCCTGAAGCTAATCACTACGAAAAAATTACATGTGGTTGACATGACACATCGTCATTTTTAGGGTTTCGTAGCCTAAAGGCAAAAAACGAAACCCTTATAGAGTCGGCCAAACCGATGTATGTCACACCCTTTTTATTCCAAAACTATGAGAATCACACAGTTGAAACTTGGGTCGGTAGATGTATTTATTTAAAAAATGAATTAAAGGGGGGCTCCCCATATAGTTCCTGAAAAATTTTTTTTTCAGGAACAGTAATGCTCTAACTTTTAAAATAAGAAAGTGAAAAATCAAAAAAAAAAAATGATGTAGATCTTTATAAAAACTTTTAACGAAATTTATTTAGTAGTTTCAGAGCTATATAGCACATTTTCCAAAACGCAAATATAACTTTGTCATTCATACAAATACTATGAAAAACAAACTTATTTTTGCAGACGAAAAATTATAATGGCATTTTGGCAATAATAATAATAGAAACTTTATTGCACACGATACAAAAACAAACACATACAGAGAAAATGTCAAAAAAGAGGAACACACAATAGGCGGCCTTATAGCTACGTAGCAGTCTCTTCCAGGCAACCTTGGGTGAGAGACGAAACCCTTCATGTGCGAGTTCGACTTGCACTTCGCCGATTTTTTTTTGTAAGAACACAAGTAAGTAAGCTGTAAGCACTCTAGCCGTTCAAAATTGAGATCAATGACCAGTGTTGTTCATCAGTCCAATGATTTTCGAACTATTCCTATATTAGTGATAACGATGCAGCCCTTGCTTCGCATTTAGCAAAGTATTATCTAAGGCTGTCTAAGTCTAAGAACCTTAAAAGTCATGAAGCCTTTCGTGTGGCAGCAGCCAGTGCGAGCGCTAAATTAGGTCAGAGCTGCGCTGGTGGCGACTTATGTAAAATGTGTAATATGTAAATAAGCGAGTGAGGACAAATGCTAGTTCCAATTTATGTGTCAGCGTGCAATTGACCTAATCTATGAAACTACCCGCGACCTTAGGATCCCTCTGCTCGGCGCTAGCAGTAGGTCAAACTGACACTATGAACTTAATATATTCAAATCTGACTATTCAATCTGAAAGCCCTTGACATCAGATAAAGTAACTTCTTAAAAAAGACAAAACAAGGATAAAAGTTAAACATCTATCGCGTAAAAAATCTGGGTATGGATATGGTAACTCATGCGGGGCGTATATCGCGTAAAAAATATGGATATGGACATGGGCTTCATTTGACAGTTAAATGACCATATATGGTAATTTTATGAGCTTCAAGCAAAAGTCTGTCTGAAATGCAATATAATAATGGTGTTTAGCGTTCATAGCGGACATGGGCTTCATTTGACAGTTGAAGCTCATAAAATTACCATATATGGTCATTTAACTGTCAAATGAAGCCCATGTCCATATCCATATTTTTTACGCGATATACGCCCCGCATGAGTTACCCTCAGTAGACTCCCTAATTCTATTTCCACCAATTGAATTATCGACCAATGAACGCTAAACACCATTATTATATTGCATTTCAGACAGACTTTTGCTTGAAGTTTGAAGGCATAGAACTTGGATAGATCTCTTGTTTTGAACCACGATGATCTAATCAACAGTTCCTAAAATTGGCTTTGGCTTTTTTCCCATAGAAATGTCGAACAGATCATTAATTTTATGACAATCTGTTGTATATTGTACTTCGGAAAGTGTTTCAGACATCGGGTGTAAATTCTTTAATGATTTAGTAAAGAAAATCGTCTTCAGTTTAAAGTCTTCATCAAACGCAACATCATCATCGGCAAGGGCTGATCAGATTAGATGATGTGATGATAGCAAAAGTCCAAGATTACATAAACTGCCCGTCTTTTTGTGGCTGCACTGTAGGTCTAACACGAATAACTTTCGAGTAATTATCGAGGAAGTAAAGTAAAAAAATGTATGGGATATTAAGCAGCGTTCCTACCGGACGTAAACGGAACAACATTTTCCTATACATTTTTTGACATTACGTGCTCGATACTATTTCGATAGTTTTCGTGCTAACACTACTGTACCTCATAGTCGGCTACTTACACGGGACGGGAGACAGTAAACAGTCTTCTTCTTCTTATCGAGTGAGGACTAGTGGCCACCTCTTGTGTCAGAGTTTATCAAGCCGCCTATAAGGCCTCTGGCTTGGTTTAACGACTGTAATCAAAATGACAACAGCCCGGACCGACGGTTTAACGTGCCCTCCGAAGCACGGAAGCGCTCAGTTATAATGCCACTTTACGGTCACCCATCCGACACCTGACCGTGCCGAACTTTGCTTAACAAACGTGATCGAATACGATCAGTCTGTCAAGCGCGGTCATGAGCGCTTCAACTCAGTAAACAGTGCTATTGTAAGATTTTTTTTTGTGAACGAAGGCGAGACTCTTAGCCTTCATCATATCTTACGTTAAGTATTGATAATATGAAGATGGAAGCGAGCCTCTCCCGGAATCCTCAGCCACTGAGGAACTGGCTATCTTATCTCGAACTGCCGGAACACAATAATGCTGAAAACATTGTTGTTATGGCGTCAGGCTTAAAAAAGAAGTGGTAGCAAGCCAGGCGGACTAACAACAAGTCCTACCACCAAACAAACCGAATACAATATGTACCCGGGCTGGGAATCGAACCCGGGACCCCTGGGTCTGTTACCGGTGGTTGTACCACTAGACCACAGAGGCGGTTAAAGTAAAGTAAAAAGTAAATCTAAATTCAGCTACCGAGAAGTGCAAGGAATAGCTCCGAAGAACTCGCTGCAGGCATTGCATAACAGGATTTCTTTCATCTTGTTTGTTACGCAATATGCATTCTTAAGGCCATTGTTCAAAGTACAATGCTTCCTATTCTTGCATATGTGTGGAAGAAACACGCGTTTTCCACGCCACCGCGCCAAGAGGGGTCAAACACCAGCAGGGCTAACATGCGCGACCATGAGAAAATTCGAGATGGGATGAGAAAAATTGTCAATCTCGATAATTTTCTCGCAATTCGCAACATACGCGCCACGAGAGAGAATCATCACGTCGTGAGATATCCCTTTCATGACGAAACGTCAAGTTTTATTTTTAAATGAAAACACTGATATTCATCTGTGTCTATGGTGACTAAAACCACCCATACACAACAAATTGAACGAATTAAATGTTAAGCAAGGCCAATAGTCTTGTTGTCAAGTTCATTAAATTTAAAAATAAAAATGTTTCTTTTCTTTTGCGATTATGAATAATGGCAAAGATAGCACTATTGTCAATTTTTAAACAGGTGTCACCGAATCGTCACATTCACATGTGTCATTCTTGTCTGAAGTCCGGTCCGGCTGTGGTTTTGTTTATTTTATTTTGAATTTAGGTAGTTGTATTTAGTTTGAAATGGCATTTCAAAAGAAAACGTAAGTATATAATTATATTCGTTAGTTCTTGATAGTATAGTTTGGTATTTGTGATTGTATGATTGCTCGCATTTAATATTTATATTCGTATACTAAATATTGTACCTATTGTTTTAGCATCAGAAGTAACAAGGCACAGATAACGTATCTGTGCCAGTATATGGCAGAACTGGAACTCGCTGTCGCGAAGATCGATAAAATTAGATTCAGTCGACACTTATTCATTGTTGGGTATAAACATCGATACACATATCAATTGGAAAGATCATATAAATAAAATTGCCACTAAACTGTCGAGGTTTACATATGCGTTATACGAACTCAAAAAGTGCAGTGATAAACAAACCGCGTTAAATGCATATTACGCTTATGCACACTCTTGGTTACAATATGGCATCATTTTGTGGGGGAATAGCGTAGACGCTATAAAACTATTTAGGCTTCAGAAGCGATGCCTCAGAATTATTTATAACATAGATAAAAGAACAAGCTGCCGATCAATATTTACTAATGAAGGAATCCTAAACGTCACGTGTATGTATATATTAGAGTTATGTATATTTGTAAAAAAACATTCCCATCTCTTCCCCCAACAAGAACGTCTCAAAAAATTAAGGCCACACAAAAGATTAGCTCCTCCCAAATCAAAATTAAATTTTATCCATACAGGCTGTAAAAAATTATAATAAAATCCCTGAAGCAATAAAAAATAAATATAATTTAAATAAATTTAAAAAAGTATTAAAAACATTTTTGATTGAAAAGTGTTATTATTCATTGCAAGAGTATTTGTCTGATAAATAGATGTTAAATTAGTTTGATAAGTTTTGCTAATAATTATTATTATGTTCCTAATTTAATAATGTGTTATGTTATACACCGCCCAATGATAATGTTTGCAGATGACAGCACAATTTGTATTCGAATGTAATGATGAAAATAATTTTGAATGTGAAATAAATAATGACCTCGACAAAATTATCCAATGGCTACAAATAAATAAATTAGTTGTGAATTTAGACAAAATCAAAATAATGAATTTTAAACAAAGAGAAAGCAAAAAAACAGTTCAAGTTAAAGTACATCACTCTGGAAAACAAATAGAAGAAGTAAGCAGCACTAAATTTCTTGGCATACACATTGACAATAACATGAGATGGGAAACACATACTAATTATATATGTGGAAAATTAAATAAGTTTACCTACGCATTGTACATGCTAAATAGAATTGCTAATCGATTTGCGTTAATGGCGTCATATCATGGTTACGTTGCATCGATACTACGATACGGCATCCTTTTTTGGGGTAATTTTTCCAACAAGGAAATAATATTTAGAGCGCAAAAAAAGTGTGTTCGTGCAATTTGTAGTCTTCGACCTACAGATTCCTGTCGCCCTTACTTCAAGGAGTTGAAAATTATGACGGTACCGCGTATTTATATCTATGAAGTTTGTATATTTGTGAGATGTAATTTGAACCTATTTGAAACGTTTTCATCGTTAAGACATAAAGATAAGCTACGTCAAATACCGCACAAAACTGCTCTTTTTCAAAATAATATGTATGGTATTGCACCTACACTTTATAATAAATTACCAAAGAACATAAAAGTAATTAATAATTTAATGCAATATAAACATACTGTAAATTTTTTTTTTGTTAAATAAAGCATATTATACTTTAAATGAGTACCTATGTGATCCTGATATTTGAGCTGTGCTGTAATTTATTGTGTTTAATTGAATTTTTGTTGACATTTGACATTTGATATGATGACAAAAAATTTGCATGCTATGTGATATGGCTAAATAGGATTAACACACTATATATAATTGTTAACTTGATATCAACTATATACACCCTATTTTTGCAAATAAAGAAAATTGAAATTGAATTGTTATTAATGTTATTATTTCAATCATTTAATAGTCAATTATTAATTTTAGTTACTCTTTTAAATTTTTCTTTCTCTTAATAATCATTTATTTATTGTCATAAGTTGCGATACCCTAACGGGGTTCATGTTTGGTTCTGTTTTTTTTTAATGTGATCTATGTATATCTATGTGCAATTAAACGATTTGATTTGATTTGAAGGGTCGCTTCCTTTCGATCCGCCTATTCCACCTCTCTTATATAGTTAATAAATAATTGTAATACGGCACTGCCATTTTTCGCAACCCTTTTACGTTTCTCCAGCTATATCTTCGAACAGAATGATCGATGACAAATAAATCGAAACTAAATGTCAAAACTCGATTATTTATGAGAAAATATGGCGCGTATGTTGCAGTTTAAAAAGAAAATTTCTCGAAGTCTACGTTTGACAGAACGACATGACAAAATGTAGGGCAATGTTACCGACAGTCGAGAAGTAGAGATATGTCATCTCACCACGAGAAAATGGCGTGAGAAAATTATCTCGTGGCGTGCATGTTAGCCCTGCTGATTACAGGCGAGTTTCCACGCATTGCGTAGGTTCGCAATGGTATTAATGGAATAAATACTGCGACTGCGTAAAGCTTCGTCAGATGAATTTTTAATAGCAAATTTATGAGCATTTACATCATTGATCGATGATCGTAGAAATGTGTACAGTTTTTGGCTAATGTGGGAGGGAAAGGTTAGCGAATGTGCAAATACATATATAGTCATTTCCATTCCTACTTTACCGTAAAAATTAAGAAGATTTCAGTCATTGTTTTCAGTGAAGTTTCATAATATCTGGTAGGTCGATAGAGGTCACAATAAATGTCTATAAATAAAAAAAACAAAGCTGACTGTGAGTAATGTCAGCAATCAATGACAAGCCTAATGTGTAGTCGATACTTTTCTATCGTATCAGTAAGGACATCATTAAAGTTGGACAAGAATAACAGTCCATAGCCCATGTATAGAAAATTAAGTTTTATGACAAGGTATTAAAGTTATTTCTATTCTGCACTTGTTAATAACAAACTCGGCCAGGGTAACTAACCCCAGCAAGACAATCTGGTTTTCCAAGTTGGAACTACGTGACATAATTGAGGAGTAAATTATAAGATGGACAGGAAAATAATGACATGAGTACGTATTCTATATGGCAGACCTATATGGCAGCTAATTATTATGAGAAGCTACTTCAATGTTATGCAAAACCTGTTATCTGTGCACAGATACATACAAAAATAAAATGGAGGATTGTGTAAAAAATGCTGTTTTTTTAATTAAATTTGATGGAAGAAGAGCAAGCATTTCCAGCATCAGTCAGCCTAAAAATTTTAACCGCCTCTGTGGTCTAGTGGTACAACCACCGGTATCAGACCTAGGGGTCCAGGGTTCGGTCCCCAGCGAGGGTACATATTGTATTCGGTTTGGTTGGTGGTAGGACTTATTGTAAGTCCGCCTGGCTAGCTACCACCATCTTATCTAAGTCTGACGCCATAACAACAATGTTTTCAGCATTGGGGTGTCCTGGCAGTTCGAGATAAGAAAGCCAGTTCCTCAGTGGCTGAGGATTCTGGGAGAGGCTCGCTTCCATCTTTAGCCTTATCAATACTTAACATCAGGTATGATGAAGGCTAAGAGTCTCCCCGTCGTTCATAACAAAAAGAAAACACTAATATTTTCCAAAAAAATCAGAGTGACAGACGCAATCTTTAGTTAAGCTTGCGTACTTAATTACTTAATGGTGACATTTTTGTAAAGACAAATTATCATTTTTACAAGTGAAAACACGCACCTCACATCTGTAAACATATCTAACTTTAACATTATCATAAGTTTCTGGTTTTGATGTTAATCCTACTTTGCCGAGTTCATTATTATGCCTTTCCCATAAGTTTCATGTAAAGATTGTCTAGCTTGATTTATCTTCAAATTAGATCGATCACTCGTAAATATTGAAAAAGTTTTAGATATTAATCTATAACATTTTTTTTTTAATGTTATAGATTAATATATTATTATATGTTATAGATTTTACTCGCGTGGTGCCTGTTCCCGTAGGAATATCGGGATAAAATATAGCCTATGTCACTCGGGAGAAATGTAGCTTTCTAATGGTCTAAGAATTTTCTAAATCGGTCCAGTAGTTCCTGAGATTAGCGCGTTCAAACAAACAAACTCTTCAGCTTTATAAGTACATAATTTTTTTGAAAAAAAAATCTATAAGTACATTATATTTGATGCCCTAGAATCAGATAAATTTCCACGGTAACATAGCATGGTTAGCAATGGCTTGTAACTTTGTGTAAGCTGTTTCCACTCGATTCCATTCATGGACCATCCATAACACCATGGACGATTTGTGTAAATCATAGGTTTTAAACCTCACAAATAATGACGGTATTCCGCCTCGGAAACACCCATAAATATCGAACAAAAACCGTACAAAAGAAAGCCCGCATGGCGGCGGCCTTGCGACGCAATGAGGATATATCATACATACGATAGCACGTAGCATATGAGCTCAATAATAAAACATCAGCTATTTTTATCTGTGACTATGACGACAGAGACGGGTGTGCTATCAAAAATGCGGATGTCTTTTTCAAATATGAAGGATCAACAACACGTTTAGGGCATCTAAAACTAAAGCCTATAGGCTACATTAGAGGCGGAGATAAGTAAAAAGAGAGCCGCTTGGGATAATTAGATAAATCAAATTTTTGCGAAAATCTTAGGAATATTGCGAAAACACGGATAAATAGACAAAGTTGAGGGCATTTCTCAACCTTACTGAAAAAAGATAGGGTTGTTGCGAAAACACTGGATTCGCTTAATTTTTTCTTTCTTGCTAATTCGTATTCCGATTGGTTCCTAGTTTTACTCTGAAGACAATTCTTCAGCTGAAAAAAGACTATAATACCTCAATAGGTATTATAGTCTTTTTTCAGCTAGGATGATTCTTGTGACGTTTCAAAATTGTCCGAATAGCCTAAACTATGTCAGCAAAATGTTAAAAAAAAACCATTTATTTACTTAGCAATTTAGTCAAATAAATGTAAAAAATACACCTCCGGCAATATAAAGTAAAATCTCTCTCTATTATTTACATTTTAATTGAATACGATAGAAAAATATTTTATTTATTTTGTAATGCAATGTGCGATTCGGAACAGGGTAGAGATGAGACACAACAGAATCGACAACTGCCGCTGTCCATTAGTCAATAACTGTGAAAAATGCAGACACTATAAATTTCAAACTTTATACAATTTAGCAAGTTTTTTTATGCTACAAGTTAAATATTTCTGCTGACATTAACATTGACAGCTTGATTTTTTTATTTTACAATAAGCACCAATAAGCACATACAATACTTTTAATTCTATATTATGTTTACGTGGGATGGTATAAGTTACACTATATAACCGGATTCCACGTGGCTGGAAAAGTAGTAAAATATATTGCAATTTCTCCAAAAGTAGGTACACTGACTCTTAGAAAAAAACGATAGATAAGTCGATAGTATCTCTAGAACTGTCAAACTTGTAACGTCACAGGAATCGTCCTAGTTGAAAAAGACTGTAAATCATAGACCTATAAACCAGTCAGAATAAGAGTTGGCTAGCAAGCAAAAATCAAGCCAATCAGAGTGAAGTATATTCAATGTTACTGACGCAATTTGTATTTTCGCGAAAACCCTATCTTTTTTTAGTAATATTGAGAAATGTCCTCACCTTTGTCTAATTATCCGTATTTTCGAAATATCCCTTGCGAAAATTCGATTAATCTAATTATCCTACGACATGTAAGGGCAGGGCTTCAGTATATCGTCATCAGCCATTTTTAATGTCCCCACTGCTGGGGCACTGGCCTTCCTTATGGATGGATAAGGAAAACGGGCCATGACCCATCACGCGGGCCCAATGCGGATTGGCGGGTTTTAACGACCGCAAATTCAGGCGGGACCAACGGCTTAACGTGCCTTCCGAAGCACGGAGGAGCTCGAGATAGTAAATTTTTGGTCATCCATTCCGTGGCCGACCATCGCTGCATCGCCGACAATCGCAGGCCGAGCGCGCGAACAACTGCGCCACGGGTTCCTCGGGCTCCAGTATTATGGTCCAAACCAAACCACGATCAGAGGTTAACTCCAACAACCAAGGGAACTAGGGGCTAGCGAATGCGACGACATTGGTGAAGCGAAACTATCCTATCTGCACTTTGATTATCTCCAGATGATTTCAAACCTATATGAAGGTAAAGTCCATTGATGGAAACTGAAAAATTCAGCGTTCTGTTGGTTGGTCTTGTATTATAGAGTATCGGTAGTACACGAAAGGAAATAACGGCATTTGATATGCGATTAATTGGGTTTTTGGGCGGCCTTTTATGGATTTATTTGACCTATTTATAGGTCCTACTGTTTTTTTTATAATAAAACAACGTGACAATGTATAACAAATTAAAAGGTCCGGTCCAACTATCAAGTAAATAACTTGTAAAAGCAGTACAAGGAATGGTGTGTGAATTAAGTTACTGGTTCATTTGGAATGTCTGGACTTAAAACCTGGGAAGAAAAATGTATCCGATGATAGACGTACACTTCGACGAACCTTTATATTTACAACAATAATTAGTATAAAAAAATATCCTCGAGAAAGTAGCAGTGATATGGTATAACTTACCAAAGCATCTAAGAGCCCTAACGTGTCCTCACTTATGGTAAATTTTAAATAGAAAAATATTGGAAAAAATTTACTCGGCCACAAGTGAATTCTCAGACGGGAATCGAACCCGCGACCTTTGGAATCCGGTCCAATCCGGTCCAAAGAGCATTGGACCGGATTTGCAAAATGCAAAAATGCAAAAATTACAAAATCATAAAAAAAAAAAAAGTGTCCTCACTTACTTCACTGATAGCTAACAGGCAGAAAGATACACGAGGATTAAGAATATTGAAGCCATACATATGTTAGACAGAGTAACCGAAATAGTACCTATAGGTGTATGTATAACATATAAATAGATAATTGTATACAATCATACCAATTATCTAGCCCACGTTGAGTTTCATGAAGAACTAAGCCTAGACTGAATTATTAAAATAAAGATAGATTGAACTAGTCAGATGATAATGAGCACCCTGTTATAGAATTCTATGGGATAAGACAGGAAATTTTCTAAAAGACTAGATAAGAAATGAAAGGCTAGCAGATCACTGACAAACATAAGTCTCGGTAGCTCAGTGGTTAGAGCATTGGACCGGATTTCCAAAGGGTTCGAGTCCCATCTAAAAATTCACTTGTGGTCGAGTTGTTGTTTTCCAATATTTTTCTATTTAAAATTTATCATAAGTATAAAAATAGCATTGAAAAATGTCAAACATAAAAATCATAAAAAAAAACATAAGCTGTTGAAAGAAAAAGTAACTGGTTCTACTAGAAAAGAAACGAGTAAGGCAGCAACTTGTTATCAAAATTACGAGGTGTAACATGGAGCAGGCTGTTATTGGTGTGGCAGAAACATGAAGTGGACGACCAATGATGAATCAGAGATCTAAATATTTTATTAAGATTAAAATTTGAGAAACTTTGTTTCCGAACTCCTGGGACTACTTTTAAATTCTAAGCCACTCATGTATTTAGTGGTTCACCCATATCGGTGCCATTGGGGCATTGCACTGTGCAGAGAAGAGATACAGGTAAAAAGTGCGGTTTCCTGCCTACCTGTTTATTAATAGCATCAGGCTTGAACACCATGCAAGGAAGACCACTGAGGTTACAATCATGTGTAAAAACTAAATTCCATTCTCCATATTTTGCAAGTACTAACACACACACACACACACACACACACACACATAGAAACACACAAGCACACGCATAAGCATTAAACACACACATTCACTGATTCCAGTTCTTAACTGTAATTTTCTTTATCTTTTACTAATTTTATAGTAATTTTGTAATTATAGAATAAAGTAATTATTTAGTTATCTAAAAATATTATATAACAGATCCAAGGGAGGAGCAGAGCTGCCCTACACAAGCATTACTACATGCTTCCTGGGTAGTTCTGGCCACAGTATATAAATGTAACACAAAAGGTTAACGAAATAAACTATTTTATTATTTTATTTATTATTTTTTATTATTAACAAAAGAAATTGCCAGTTGATTGTTGCTGCACAAAAGTGGCCAGCACAGACCTATATCGAGATAGACGAAAAGAGCGCTTCAAACTGTATGAGAACCTAGCGTGTCGAATTTTTCGTACCTACGATGACGTTACGAGCGAGATTTAGTTATGTGGAAATGTTATTGACGAGCTCTTGCAAGAAAGCACTGCACAATTAACCATTTTCGTTTTTGAGTGACGAGCGATTTCATGGCAATGGTCTCAAGCGAACTGAATTAGATCGGAAAACTTTGACCATTGATCAAACTTTTGACACGCAAGGTAGGTACACTTTTACCGTCTATCTCGATATAGGTCTATGGTGTCCAGTGTAGCAGTGTCAATAAGACTGAATTTCGTAGATAACGTGATTACGAATACGTGATTGCGCAAGATAAATATGAAATAAACAAAAACTCACATCAAGCTCCAACTCTAGCTTGTTGATCTCGTCAGTGGCTGCGTTCAGTTTCTCCAGCTCCACCTGGAACGTTTTGAAGAACTTTAGGCAGTCGCATGGCACCTGCGCCTCGCTCCCCGGCGCGTACGCAAGCAGTAAGCAACACGTAGGGACGGGAAACATCCGCGCACGATTCTTATCACACTACGAACGTCTTTACTAGATCCAATGCTATCTAATCGTACCTGAGGCCTCATGCGCACTGGCGGATCAGCGCGAATTAAAATGATTTTAACGATATCCAGTATGTTTTCCGCAGGATGCCTTTTTAGCATTTCATGTTTGTCTGTAGACTGTAGAGTAGACTGATCATTATGGTATTAAGTTATCATTTACGAAGATAGTTGTAACAAAGGTGTTTTAATACTACTTTCTAATAAAGTTACTAATTAAATTTGTTGTTATTATGAAACTAGAGTTAGAAATAGTAATGCCATTTCTCTTGTACTTGTTCGACAAATTTTAAAAGCGTTCTTTTTTGAAGATGCGGTTTTGTCGCTAGTGTGAATGAGGCCTACATAGATTGTTTCCTGTCCCTATTAAGGTGGGTACAGACATGCTCGCGTGCTAATCACATAGCGATAAAGAAAACGTGGTCACTGCGAGCAAACCTGTAGACACCTTATCAAGCAACTACTCGAATACAAATGTTTACTTACTTAACTTCATTGTGCCTTATCAAAACAAAATGGTCCAAGAAAACAGCTCACAAAAATGCTAAAATTACATTTTATTTCAAATTACAATTAATGTAATAGTACAGTATACGTAAAGTTAGAATACATGCCATAAATTTTACAATACAAAAATACTTTTTTACGCATTTCAATTATACTCTTGTAGTAATTTCACTTAATAATATAGGTGAATTTTATAGACAATCAATCAATTATGACATAGAACTTATTGTTTTAGAAAACTTTGCACCATTAATAAATCAGTACATACTTGCCAAAATAATAATACAAAACTAAATTAATTAAACAAATATTGTATAGATGGAATGGTCTATATTGTTTACATTACTATTAATAATAAAAACTGTTATGAACACCTCACTTTTGGTAAAGTTAACTATTATACTATAAAAAGGGTAGGAATTTAATAAGTTAGGCCGTTGGGCTGCGAAACGAAACATTATAGCTCTAAATACACATATACAGTAATAACTAGAAACATTAAAGTATGAGATTATTAATGAGTAATAAACTAAAATAACAGTTATTTTTATTTAATAATACAAATTTGAAACCTCAGTTAAGTATATAATTTTATTTATCTGGTCACTGGAAGTCTCCAGTTCTTCATAGCTTTAATTATGCTGTAATTTTGATGTAATAAAAGTATAAAAGAATAACGGAATAGCTAATAATTAAACCCAATTAGAATCATATCACTCATTCATAGTGAGATTCAATTTTATAGGACAACCCAAATTTATAGAACTATAAAAAAATATGGGTAAGCGCTCATAGAAAAATATAAGCTTTGGTGATAACAAAGGTGCTGTAAATATTATTGTACATTATTTTAGGCCAGAGATTAATGAACAAAAAATATTTATCTACACCTATCTAAACACGACAATGCAAAATAATATATTCAATCGTCTCACTTATTTTGAAAACGGCAAAAGATATAGAGGACAAAATAAAAATAACAAACCTCTCTCTGAGGCAAATAAAAAGATATGAATGTTTAGAAAAATGTTAACAAAGTATATGTGTACATCCAAACATAGTAGGTATATACTATGTTATTTATTTATAACATTTCAACACACTCTGGAAGATGAAACAGTACCAAGAAAAATAAATGAGAAATCAGTTTATGAACTCAATACCTAATTAAATAAAAATGTGATGTTTCTCTTCATGAAAAGTACAAAGTTAAGATTACTTCTGTACACAGGGGTTTTATGAAAACATTATGTAAATGGCACTTTCTTATTTTGAAATATAATTTACTTTGAGAATATAATAATAAAATTGTTAATCATTAACTTACATAACAAGAAAATTGACAAACTTATGATGTGTAACAATAATATAACTTAATTTTGTGGACAGGAAACAGTCCTATAAGGTACCAAAGACATGTTTCATAGAGACATCAAGACATGTAACATTATACAATTCTACATACACGCCTTAATTTATGAATGTAAGTGTATATCTACAGATACGTGGATTCATAAGGAATTGGACCGATCAGTGCAACTCGCTATCACAAATGTATTTACCGGAAACAAAGCGCCTTTTAACAAGAGACAGGCGGTACCCACTCCCAATAAGCTCAAATTCGATACCCGATAGCGTCGCGCCCTCGCAGTTGAACTGGGCCGAGATCGTGGCCTTGTCCGAGGGCCCTTTACCCAGCTCGAAACGTGCTCTCAGAGAGCCTACGCCTCGGTCCTCGGAGTGCTGCGAGAGCTCAGTGAACCTCCAGAGGGCTTGCTCGTTGTCAGCATTCCATGAGTTTTGCGGCATCGCGATGACGTTCTTGACCGCGCCGCTCACGGGCACGCACACCGACACGTTGAGCAGCGGCGATGGTGGACTCATTGCGTGCTGGTTGTACTTATAATCCACCTTCAGATCCGTATGATCGCGCTCGCATTTCCAATATGCTACCAATTGGAACGGACATGATGCGGCGCCTGCTTTCGGTCGAATCTGATACTTTAATATGTCGACATTAAAATATTGCGCGGTGGGATTCTTTTCTGACTGTCTCTTCAAAAGAGAAGTCAGAGCAGGCATGTTAAACTCAACCACTGTTGAGTCTCGAGTCGACATCATAGAATTGATTGATATTAATTGCTTATTAGGCAACACATTGTCCAGCCTGTGTATGTTCTTAAGTCTGAAACAGAGCTTTGCAGGATTGGGGTTATTGGCTAGAACTCCTACGATTCCAGTTGGGAAAGATAACATCATATCACCAGACATCTTAACTTGGCATTTGGACTCCTCTGTGCCGCGGAAATATGAATGTATGATCTCGTGAAACGCTACTGCTAAGGGAATAGTATCTGCCATGCCTATTGTGAGAGGGGAGGGGCCTCGAGACCCTGAGGAACCGGCGGTTCGGAAATCGCCTTCCGACCGTCTCGACGGCGGCCGTGGGAGGGATATCGTGGATATTGTAGGAGTCGAAGTTCGAACTGTCATCTGACTCATCTCGCCCACTTCTGAGAACAAGTCGCCTACATCGGCCGTCGACACTGGGGTAGGACTTTCAAGTAGCTGTGACTGGTTTGTTTGTAACGGTGCATATGGATTTGATACATTACCATGAGGTGAAGTGGGGCTGCTGGCTGTTGGGCTTTGAAAGAAATTAAGATCTAACAAGTCACTACTTGCTTTGCTCGTGTTAGCATTTGAACCTCGTCTAGTGGTTCCGATTTTGTAAAGTGAAATATTCTCCACAGTAGCTCTTAATTCATCAACACTGGCAGATATTGGACCTGCACCATTACTTATGGGTTTAATCTCTACATGAATTTTTCGGTCTCGCTCTTCATCAGAATCAGAATCTGAAGAAGAGTAAACACTGCCCTTTTCATCTTTTGGCCTTATACAATAGCCTTCTTCATCAACATCTGGTGAATTCATTAAGTCTTCTTTAGTTACAACTTCCTCTTCTTTTTCTTCTAAATCAGACTTGTCACCAGCATTTGAGTTTTCTGATATTTCATCTTTTTTCTTTTTGGATTTTTTTAATTTAGTCTTGGTCCTTCTGCTGCGAAGGAACCACTTAGACTCCCGAAGTGTAGTCCTGCCCATGTTGCTGTCTTTATCTGGGGCCACTGGAGTTGCCGGGGTACCGCTGGGACTTGATGGAGCGGAACAAGGAGCAGCGCCTTCAATACTACCGCTAGGTTCATCTTTACTCTGAAAATTTGGGGTAAACAAATTCAGAAGAGAAGTTGTTCTTCTCGATGTTTTAGTTGCAAATGAAGGCTCTTTTTTAGGTGCTTTAGCTGGCTGAGCCGGTTTATGTGAGCCATTCGAAACTGTTGATATTTGATCTGCTTCAGATATGGAATTATTAGCAGAACTCGGCTTTGGTAATGATGGTGGAAGTTCAACCAAGTTGGCCTTTTCTATGGCTGTATATTTTTCTATTAAAAACTGTTCTAAAAGTTTTTCTACAGTAAGCTCTAAGCACTGATGTTTGAAATCTCTGTGCACTTGGCCTATGAGGTCATGATTGTTCTGGGTGATATCAGCATAAGCATTCACAAACTGTTTCATTTGCTTCAAATGTGCTTCTTCTACATCCTGAAAATGTTTACATGTTTGAGTCATTTTCTTTTCAAAATCTTGTTTCACCAAATTGTATTTTTCAGCTAGCTGCCTATAATCTTCATGAAGTTTCTTCAATTTAACCTCAGCCTTTTCAATATCTTTAGCAGAAGCATTGTCTTTGCGAAGCTTCTCTAACTCAGCAGACTTAGAAGTATATACATCCTTAGCTTTTTGCAAAGCTTGCTTAGTGTTTTGTATCAGTAACACTACTTCTAAAGTATTTGACTCAGAATCTTTAACAGCCTTATGTTTCTTGTGCAATTCTTCAGCATATCGGGCTACATCTTTCACCAATTCACTGACTTTTTGAAACATATCTTGGTGCAAATTAGAAAGAATCTCAGCAGAACATTTTAAAACACCCCAGAAAGGTGCAAACGTTCCTTGTGCACAATTACTGTTTGCTTGCTTTGCTAATTTGGCCAACAACTTGGAGTTGGATTCTTCAATATTGGACCTCTCTCTAAGGTACTCTGACAGCTCTTTGCTAGCAATGAGTCCGTATTTCATGTTTTGGTACAAAATATCGTATCCATTATGCTCGTTGGCGAAATAATCGACAAAGTTGACACTCATTTTTGCAGTTGCTAATAATTACGGGTACAGTTATTCAATATATTATAAGTCATTCACTGACCTGTATTCTAGGGTCGAGTTCAGTATCACCATTGTCATCGGCTGGTATCGTGAAAGAGGATTCCTCCATTGTAGAAAGAGGACTAGGAAGCCACCCAATCACCCAAGTCCCAAATTACATCACCGACACAAAAGCGTATAGCGTCACATTCACTATAAATTTCAATCTGATATTTATACTAGTGGCAGAACACAAATTACTTAATTTGTTATTGAACATGTAGGAAATGTAATAAAGTCAACTTTGTGAACGTGTTTTTTATCTAACAAAATAAATAAAATAAGAAATTTTTCATTCAAGATGACGTCCACTTTCATGACGTCAAATCGTCAAATCATAATAATAGACAATAGTTTTTTCTTCAATAGAGATGTGAACGACTGAAGGTATTGATTATAAGACTTTATAATTGAATATTTAATTGAATAGAAACTCAAGTGCGTTTTTAATTCCACCAACTTAATTGCAGACGTATGTACGTACAAATATGCACCACCGCTTTATGGTTAATTGATATTGCAATCCAAGGATTAGCACTTATAAACGTTTTCGTATTGCTTCGAATTTGAACATCTATCCGTAATCCGTACTGCCAAGCCAAAGAGTATGGAATTGTTTACCTGAGTCTGTATCATGAAATACCTGCCTGTTTTCTTTTTTTATACAGAATTTGATAAAAATAAATCATGAATCACGATATCATGAACCAAACAACCCATGACATGGCAAGCAACTATATAATAAGTAAGAATAATAATATAAACAATAATATAAACTATTACATTCATAATATTAGTTAAATATTAATTATTTAAATAGACTTCGCAATAAATAGCTCTTGCTAAACCTTTTTGAATCGGTGCCAGGAGGACAGTCATGGGATTCTACATTGCACTTATCTATACTTTTATTTTTCTTGCATCAAAAAGGTTTATTTTTACTTTTTGAAGTTGACTTTTATTATTTGTAAAATCATTTTTTTTACTCATTTTTAAAGTTAGAATAAGTCACGTACCTACTTGCCTAGATTAAAATCAACTTCAACTTTTTGGCTGCTATGATGGCTGCGTCTCGTTTTACGTGACGATTCTGCCAATGTCCGAGTAAAAAGACACAGATTGCCTAATAAGCTAAATGTTCGGTTTTTTAAAGAGAATGTACGGTTTGGTCGAGTCAAACTAAAAAATATTCTTTGAGTCTGAAACGGGAAAAACAAAAACGATGTAGGTACATACAAACAAACACAGCACAAGCACAGGACTCCACAACACATTCACAATATTATAAAGCAAGGGGGAGTGAGGGGGGGGGGGGATTTGTTTACACTACAGTTTTATTTTATTTCTTTTAAGGAACTTGCACAGGATGTAAACAACGGGTGAATGGACTTGGGATAATATATAATTTATATTGACAGGACGGCAAACATTTTAATTTAGTAAGTTGTAGAGTGGAGTGGTAATTTTCGGGCAGTCGAAGAAGATATTTTATTTATTTTTTATTTATTTATTTAATAAGGCTTACCAACTAAATACATAAAGGCAAATTATATTAAGTTTACAGCACTTAGCAAAATATGTATCTTATATGCATTTAACTTAAAGGTATGCACAACATTGTTATATGTATAAGACGTTTTCTTTTATGTTTTATTGTTAGACTAATCAATAATAATACTGAGATAGAGAAAAAAATACGATAATGAAAAAATACAATGCAGAAATTAAAATATGTTCGATGTTCCTTCATCCAGTCCACACTCACAGAGGGAATTATCCTTAACTCTGATTTTAGCTAGAAACACTGGGGTGCAAACGTGGCCTAGTCTTAGGCGGATGATTGTGGATGTGATATTCTTTGGAATGCTTTTATGACGGAAAAACCAGGGTTTTGTTGGGATGTCGGGTTGAAGAGCTCCGTAATGTCTTCCTTTCACCTCCAGGGACCTTCTGTATATATTTTTCCATTTTTCCTTCATTTTGGATGCAGCGCTACAGCGTAGGTCTCGAGCATAACATTGATTGCGGTATTCTGCTCCGTACGAAATGGCATTTTTGGCGTACATATCCGCAACTTCGTTGCCTTCAATTCCTTTATGTCCTGGAATCCAGGCCAAAACGACCTCAGTGTTTGATTTAGAACATTGTAATAGGGCTTCCCTAATTTTGAGAATAATATCAAAGTTGTGCCTTGCCTTAAAAGGTGGTTTGGCTATGTCTTGCTGGCAACTGAGGCAATCAGATAAGATGACCGATTTATTTAAACGATGAGACTGGATGTATAAGACAGCCTCAAGAATAGCTAAGGCTTCTCCCGTGTTGACACTCACCAGAGGGGGACACTTAAAGTTGAGGATAATCCTATACATGGGGAGCCAGATTGCTATACCTACATTTCCATTTTCCTCTAATTTTGAAGCATCTGTAAATAAGGTGTACCAGCCTTCCCAATTTTTACTTACAATATCCTGAAAGATATTATTGGCATCGGAGGTACTTTTTGATATGCCAATATTTAGGAGTACATTGGGTTGGAATATTAGGGCCTCAAAGGGGACCTCAAACAGTGCATTTCGGGGCAATTTCGAAATAGTAGCTGGGAGATCAGAGAGTGTTGTAAAGCTTTTAACCAAAGGCGGGGGTTTTTTGTGAGTCCAGTACGAGGAAGAATTTACGAGGTTACATTAAAATCAAGCTAAAGTATTATTAAGTCAAACAAGTTACGACAGAACAGGGGGCTAATTGTCTATTTTTAAATCTATCGCAATCCCTTCAGGCCGTCACTATTGATATTTGAAAGGTATTGAATGAACGAAATTGAACTGTCTAAGCAAAGTGACAGACCAAAATATCTTTCAAATGTATGGAGAAGTGAACTCAATCTACCGTACAATTTCTTTATATACTACAAAATATTTACTTGACATTGGCAAAATTCGCGAATTTTATCACGAGCAAGCCATTAATTAAGAAAGAAGAAGAAGAGAAGTCAAATGAAGTGTCATTTAAAACATCATTAGTTCTGAAAGGGATTGCGACTATAAGTTACACAATTCTATAAATAACTATCACAATCACAATACCTTTGAAAGGGATTGTTATAGATATTGCAATTAGGCAATTAGGGGGCTGGTTTGAGCCAAACCAAAATATATTGTGTAGTGTAGTGTCAGTCAAATTAGCTTGAGTCAAACCAAAATAAACTCACCATCGCAGTTTAGTATCTAACAGTGTAGGTAACAACAGTATTTTTTAAGATTTCCTAAAAAATTCTGAACCGAATTCCAAATGTCAAAAATGGGACCAATTTAGGTACATTCAATCGGTTCAGCCTTTTCGAGTAATCGGTGAACAAACATATAAAAAGAATATATTTAAATACGCAGCGAATTGATGACCTCCTTTTTTTTTAAAATCGGTAAAAAAGGAGACTGATATTTCAAATGATTATCAGAAAAATAAACCTTTTTTTATATAAAAAATGGCTTTTGTGGTGGTTCTGTGGTTTGGATAACGTAAAGCTTAACTATAAAGTTAATTCGGTTGATCACCTCTCCTAAATTTGGTACATGGTACATATTCTATAAAACCATCAACAAAAAAACCGACTTCAAAAACCTAAAAACCAAAAATAAGCCTTTTGGAGTCAGTGCCAGCCAAGGCATTCTACTTTGCGTTTTCATTTTTATGAAATGTTTTTTATTTCACAATTTTTAAAGGTATATACATACATACATAAATACGGATCAAACTGAGAACCTCCTTTTTTGAAGTCGGTTAAAATCAGTCACAACAATAACATCTAGGTTTTTACCAAAACGTTATTTATATTTTTGGGATTATGAAAAATACCATCCATTTTTCCTAAATGCAACAAATACTTTTCTGAAAACCGCATCAAAATTGGTTCAGCCAAACGCGAGATAATCGCGGACAAACATACATACATAGATTCATACAGGTCAAACAAAGAACCTTTTTTTTTAAGTCGGTTAAAAAAATTACAAATTTTGAACCGAAGTTTCGTAATCGTATCGAGTTTTGTTAAATTGAAACCAATTGAAACTTAGCTTTTCGACGACGAACGACCACAACCGTTTATCTTGTCGATTTTACACTTCCAAATCGCATAGGTACCACTTCTTCATTATTTTTATGTTTTATCTCTTTTCTTACGTGTAAATATGCCTTCTACACTAGCGCCAAACATGGCGACTGAGACTTGACAGATTTATTGACATGTCGTGGTCGTGTTATGATGCTTTTTGATTTGATCAGTTTTTGACGTAAACCAAACCAGCTTCAGCTTGCTCCGATTTCGTTGTTCTGTAAAAGTGAATTCTAAAAAAAGTTCTTTTATGAGTGACACTACGAGCATTTGCTATTTGTTACTCATAGTCTTGTTCGTCTTCCGTTCGTCAAGGATTTGTGTCTGAGGCGGTGAATTTTAGTCAATCTGTATGCAACTGTTACGCGTTGCCTCTACTATGTCTTACCAAGGATCACCATATTCGGGGCCAGGAGATGATTATGACTTTGAAGACGATGGGTACGACGACCTGGACGAATATAGAGAACAAGAAGAAGCGTTGGTACCACCTCCAGTGGACGATAGTGACGAAGGTTTGTCATGTTTACGATCTCCGGTCTCAGGTTGTTTTGGCTTGGCATTTCGGTCATTATCACTATAACCTTCTTATCTCGCTTGCATTCATCTCTCTCTACAGTGATTTTGTACATCAAACTTATGCAATTATTCTTAGGTTAGTTATTCTGGTGCTATTGTTTCCCGCCTATTTTAGCACCAACCTTATTGGTGACGTAATTTAATATGTGGGCCACTTTCACTTCGATAATTTATATAAATTTGGGACGTAAATGGCCTAAAATTCATAGTCTAACAAGTGTTGTGATAACTATTATGCACATAGATAAATTACCTGTTTATCTTATTGCAGATACCGAAGAAGCTAGCGAAACAGATGTCCCAAAAAACGATGAACCTCTTGAAGTTAAAGAACAGTAAGTAAGAAGTCTCGGGAGCTCAGTGGTTAGAGCATTGGACCCGATTTCCAAGGGTCGTGGGTTCGAGTCCCATCTGAGAATTTACTTGTGGCCGAGTTTATTTTTTACAATATTTCTCTAAATTTATCATAAACAGTAAGTAATTTTTTTTTATTTCTACTATGAGCAATCAAAAGTCAGTAATAGTCTTAGTGCAAAAAGCAATGCAATGCCTAACATATTTCTGCACCATTACTAAATTTACATGTAATTCATGTGCAAAACTAGTAGATAACTTAATCAAACAGCTACCTACATTACTTATCAAATATGTTGTGAAAATCATAAGATATAATATAAATATATAAATATTTATTACACTCACACCAATTAACCTAGCCACAAAGTAAACACTTAGCTGAGTAAGTTAACAAATAAGTAAAGCTTGTGTATTGCGTTTTAATCCATGACACCGGTATAAATACTTGTATTCATGATACAAATATTTGCCCCTATCGGGATTCAAACCTGGGACATCAGAGTGCGACACCTTGAAACCGGTGTATGTACCACTCCATCACAGAGGTCATTGAGAAAATGGTTTTCAACATAATGATTCATATTTACCTTACTGGATGCATGTTTAATTTGACCAGGATGTACCAGGACAAGCTGGCAAACCTCAAGAAGCAGCTGCAGCTACTGGAGGAGGGCATTCACTCGGAGTATCTCCGCCGGGTGAAGCGGCTCGAGCACCAACTACATGAGAGGCTCCGTCTTAATAAAATATACAAGTGAGTGTAAATATACACGAAACTATGTAGTCAACCAGGGTAATTGTAAACAAGGGTGATTGGAAAAGTCACCATAACTCTGTAATATGAAAATAATAATGTGACTTACATAACCCAGCTCCATTGTTGCAACTGTGTTGTGAAATAACACTTGAAACTTTCAAAACTTTGTATTTGTGTTACACATAAAATAACTTATTAATTGTTTTTTATTCTAGTTATTCTTCTTCATATAGCATTGGGAAATAGGTTCACAGTTGCTTTGTTGTGAAATACCAGACAATTATCTTACCTGCCATACTAACATATTGGTGTAAAGTTTATTATGCCCAGACAACAGAAGGATTCAAGATCCTTTTATGTTTTATGAATTTCTCTGTGATTTGATATCCTGATACATATACTGAATACTTACCTTTGTAAAATATTTTTTTATAGATATAAAGGTAAATAATACTAAACTTATTTGATATTTTCATAGGGAACATATGTATGATGTTGTGGAGAGAGAATATGTAGCTGAAAAAAAAGCAGCCGCTAAAGAGTTTGAGGAAAAGAAGATAGAGTTAAGGGAAAACCTGCTCAATGACTTTGAAGACAAGAAAAAGATGATAGAGAACGAGAGGCAGAGCATGGAACTCAATGGAGACTCTATGGAGGTAACTAATTAGTTCTCTATGTATATTTCAAAGTAAGATGACCTTACTGATTATGTTAAGGTCACTTTTCAATTTGACGATTATGTATGGAATAAAAATTGGTGACCAAAAAAACCCTTGACAAGTTTCTTGATGGTTCTTCTCATTACAAGGTCTCCCGCCGTAGGGTTTGTGAACCGATGGCGTGGCTTCTTTGACATTCATAAGTGCTTTTAGCCTGGACTGAATAAACAATAATAAGTTTGAGTTAGGTTGCATACTTGTCAATTGACAGCAACTATATAACAACGTTTCAATAATTTAACATTTGTATTACGAAAACTGGTCTAACAACATATTAATCTGCTTTCAATTGTATTATAAATGAAAGGCACGATAATATACCATGAACAATACAGACAACAAGGATCTTATTTGAAAAATTTAGTTTAGTACTAAGGATAGTTAGCTATAATTACAGCTGGCACTATATTAAAGAGACACTGTTAAGTCAAGTAAAACATAATTTACTTGGTTATATGGAAATAAGGAAGTATGTTTTGTACAAATATACTTTTGACAATCCTTGTGACACATACTTCCCACGAGTGCTATTACCACTTTTGTGTAGTACATAAAGCAAGCCACGTAAAGAAAAACAAGAAAGACTACTTCATTGTTTTTGTATTGCATACATTGTCGGTGAAGAAAATGCTTTGTGTACATATAAATAAACCTATATCATTGTAACACCACTTGTCGTTGCAAAACCACGTCATTGTAACGTTTTAACCGCCTCTGTGGTCTAGTGGTAACATCCACCGGTATGAGACCCAGGGGTTCCGGGTTCGATTCCCAGCGGTGCGGTCCTATAAGGAATGCACGCCCCTAACAATATGTACCCCACATATTGTCAGGGGCGTGCATTCCTTATAGGCAATTAGGCAGTGCCTACCTCATTCAAAACCTAAATAAATTACAATAAGTGTTAAAATTATTTTATTTTAGTTTAAACTTCTATTCAACACTCACCCACTAAGATTTTCCGTACGCTACCGGTAGGCAGTCTCCATATTGCCTACTCGAAACAAGCAGCGTTTCATACAAGAATACAACTTATTTAGAAAAAGTATTGCTCAAGTATAAACCGCCCACGGCAAGAAGGGGGCTATTTGTACGTGTAACGTTCTAGCTTAAACATCCGGAATATATCAGTATAAAGTAAGCAAGCCTACCTGACGAATGAATTTGGTCGCGAATTATTTTGTTGAAGAGTTATTTTAAAACTATCATATTTCCTAAGATATACATGAAAATTAAATGATGCAAAGGGCAATTTTGTTTAAAATTAAATACTTGTGATTATTAACGTATTTATTAAGATAAGGATTAATATAATGTTTATGAAAACAGCTTCTCAAATAGTACATTACTTTAGAACAAATTTTATTATCCTAAAAATGGTTATAGTGAGTTAACCATAAAACATAGATATAACTATCGCGGACTTTTTTTTTGAACTTTTGATGGGGAACAATTTCGTATTTATTAGTATACATGATTTTTAGGTAACTTTAACCGTTTACACACCGTCCGCAACGGAAGCTCCCAAAAGTAATAATTTTTCCCCATTTTACATTAATGCTCTACTCCTTTTAATCGTAGCGTCATATTAAAATTTAATATGACGCTACGATTAAAAGGAGTAGAGCATTAATGTAAAATGGGGAAAAATTATTTAACCTTCCGAGATAAATTGACTATTCAGCACACAAATATTTTTTCAATTCGAACTAGTAGTTCCGGAGATTAGCGTGCTCAAACAATCAAACTCTTCAGCATTTTAATATTCCTACTAAATATTACGAATATTATCATTTATGACTAGCGGCCGCTCTCGGTTTCACTCGCCTCGTGGTTGCCGTTACCGTGGGAATATCAGGATAATTTGCAACCTATTTGGTTTTCTGATGTATAAGCTACATTGCTGTAAAGTTTCAACTTAATCAGTTCAGTAGTTTTTGCGTGAAAAAGTAACAAATATTCATCCTTTTATGATTTTGTAATTTTTGCATTTTTCAATGCTATTTTTGCTGAGCTACCGAGACCGAGGCTAAGTCTCGGTAGCTCAGCGGTTAGAGCATTGGACCGGATTTCCAAAGGTCGCGGGTTCGATTCCCGTCTGAGAATTCACTTGTGGCCGAGTTAATTTTTTCCAATATTTTTCTATTTAATATTTACCATAAATATTCATCCATCCAAATATCCTCAGAAACTTTCAAACTTATAATATTAGGTAGCAGGATAGGATAAGTGCAAAGTTACTACTTAGATCTACAGTGCCTACCACGCTGGAAAACCAATGCCCCTGCATATTGTATTCGGTTTGGTTGGTGGTAGGACTTGGCTAGCTACCACCAACTTATCTAAGGTAGCCAGTTCCTCAGTGAGAGGATTTCGGGAGAGGCTCGCTTCCATTTTCAGCCTCATCAATACTTAACATCAGATATGACGAAGGCTAAAAGTATCCCCGTTGTTCATAAAAAAAATATGTTTTTGCCGGTGAGTAAATAAATTAAAACATTCAACATTGTTGATCAGGTGAAGCCGGTAATGAAGCGCATCCTCCGACGGCGCGCCAACGAGCCGGCACCAGCGCCAGAGAAGCGCCGCAAGCCGCTGGCCACCACGCTGACCTTCCAGCTGGACGAGCGCGACGTGGACGCCGACTTGAGGGCGATGGCGCGACATTCACCGCCGCCGAGGGCACAAGCTGCACCCGCGCCGCATCCGCCGCCTAGGAAGCATTTAAATTCTACCAATAGCTGTGAGTATCTGTGTGGGGATGATGGTGGTAGTATGGAAAAGGGTGGTAGATGGTAAGCCACTTGTAGGAAGGTCGAATAGCGAGCTCTTCCTCCGGACTGGGTGTTAGTAGTCCGGGGACCGTGGTCCAACAGATGATCGTCGGATGTTGTATATATGTGAGTGGTTCGGTGGAACTTCGCTTGCGTGATATAGTTATCCATACTAGGTTGTCTTGTTCCATACATATCAGCGCCGTCTATTACATGTTGCACGGTGTTACTAGGTGAACTGTGAAACTTGTTAATTGCACCGTGTTATATGCGGCGTTGAGGTACCGCCACATCTGCTTATTTTTACGAAAAAAAAACATGGGAAGGCACCTCCGGGATGGATGCATCTTAATTCTACCAACAGCTGTGAGTACCTAGCTCTTGCGATAATATAAAATAAAGCTTGAGACTTAATCTCTGCGAGGAACGCATTTTAATTCTACTAACAGCTGTGAGTAAATATACATAACCTTTGCGACAATATTTGAATATGATAAAAAGCACTCGCGAGTAATGGCCCTTCGTCGCAAGCCGTTGGCCACCACGCTGGCCTTCCAATTGAGTACCTGCATATTTTTATGAAAAAATATCGTGATAAGGCACCTCCGGGATGGATGCATCTTAATTCTACTAACAATTTGTGAGTAGCTAGCTCTTGCGACAATATTAAAAAAGAGAATACTTCCGAGATACACGCATCTTAATTCTACCAACAGCTGTGAATGAGTACATAGGTCTGCGACAATATTTCTACATTAAAACAAGTTAGCAGCGCCTGCTAGTTAGCAGGCACAAAATAGACTTCTAAACCACGTGACAGTTGTTATTGTTTTGTAGTGTAGAAACTAAAAAAGTACATTTGACACATGTCCAAGGTGTCCTAAACTCATTCCCGTTGACCGTTTGTCTCTATCTCTTATGGTTTCTGAGATCTCGATGCGTACATACATACGTACGTACGTACGGACGGACAGAGAGGGATTATAAGACTTTTCTAAACTTTAGAGTTTAGAAGTCTAAAATGACGAGTTGTGGCACTTCGCCGAAAGCCGCTGGCCACCACGCTGGCCTGTAGTGGGATTTTTATTTCAGTAGTGTAATTTGATTGGTGCCAATGTCACTGTAAAAATAATCCTGCCTTAAACTGTTTTTCGTAATGATTTGCGCAGATCCATTTCCAGCTCAGTAAGTGTTGCTTCCATTCACGCTCACAAATTAAATATTATCTAGGCTACATTTTAATTAAGCATTATTTTTACAAAGTTACATTGACAAGTCTCTCATCCACCTACGGTTTGACCAAAGCAAAATAGTTAAGACGATCCAAATAGTCCCTTAACTTCTTACGAAGACCACATTTCATACTTAATAATCGAACAATTCTGCGCTGAACCGATTCTATTCTGTCGTGTAAACGCTATATTTAGGGGACCAGCCCCCTAATTGTCTAATTAAAAATATATCACAATCCCGTTCAGAGGTATTGTGATTGTGATATTTTCGTCTATCATATTGATTAGACAGTTCAATTTCGTTTATTCCATACCTTTTAAAACGCGTCCCGATCACAATCTCTTTCAAATGTCAAATAATGACGGCCTGAATATCTTTCAAATTACGAATTGAAAGGGATTGCAATAGATTTTAAAATTACACAATTAGCCCCCAGATCGAAGAATAGTATCTATTACGTACATCTTATGTTTTGGCGCGCACTGTTCGTTGAAATAAAACAACTTTTACGGATATCAAACGCGCTATATTTCCACGAACTAAGTAGTAATTGTCCGTATTTTTAGGTTTTTTAGGGGTTTTTTGATACAAAAAATTTTCGCGTTTGATATCCGTAAAAGTTGTTTTATTTCAATAGTATCTATTGTTTATATTTATTTATACCCAGGTGATTCCCCTGTGCGAGAAAGCGGCGAGTCAGTAGAAACGCGTGTGGAGGATGGCAAGCTGCTGTTCGAGCGGCGCTGGTTCCACCGCGGCCAGAGCGTGTACGTGGAGGGCCGCGACGTGCCGCGCTTCCCCGGGCACATACACGCCATCACCGACGAGGCGGTGAGTTCCTTCAAAGTCAAAGTCAAAGTCAAAGATTTTTATTCAAATAGACTTATAGATAAGTACTTTCGAATAGTCCAAAATTTTTTGTCCCTACCAGCCATTCAGGACATCTTTTATCACCGACGAGGCGGTGAGTTCCTTCAAAGTCAAAGTCAAAGTCAAAGATTTTTATTCAAATAGACTTATAGATAAGTACTTTCGAATAGTCCAAAATTTTTTGTCCCTACCAGCCATTCAGGACATCTTTTAACTGATAAGAAGAACGGCCGCAAGAAACTTATCAGCTTTAACAGAAACAACAACATTTACAATGGAACATGTTGTTGCCAAGCACAAATTTACAATTTTGAAATATATTTAATATAAGAGAAAACTTTTCCAATATTCAATTATCATTTGATAAACAAGATCCGCGCCCTTCACTATCGTAGCGAAGGCATCAGACGACTTCTAAACTCCGTATTTAGAGGTTTGACATGGCTATGTATCACCTCAGAAAATTTCAGCTTTCTAGCTATAGTAGTTCTCGAGATTGAATTATGCGCACACACGGACAGGGTCAGCACATAAGACTTCTACTATCGTATGCATAGCATAGTTTAGAAGTCTAGCTCTCTCAACCCCCTCTCATCCCGTGGGTGTCGTAAAAGGCGACTAAGGGATTCAGCCTTCAGGAGATAGGCAGCAGCGTCTCCTACATACTTGGCCATACTGCGATCGCCAACCCGCCTGCCAATTTTAACGATGACGATAAAATTCAATGTCCTGACTGACTGATTGACCGATAATCAACGTACAGCTCAAACCGTTGGGTCTACAAACTCCAAAGGACATCAGGCAATCTTCATACAAAGTTGGTCCAAAAAAAAAAAAGTGAGCGGCCAGACCCAAGATTATTTCTAATAGGTAGTTCATATTAGGACCTAAAAAAAAATATATAGACTTAACCCTGTAACCGCGTGAACTGAGAAGCTATTTAAGATAAGGCATTCTGGGCAAAAACACAAATAACATTAGGCGGACAGACCCGGGATTATTTTTAATAGGTAGTTCCTATAAAGACCTACAAAAAAATATATGGACTTAACCCTGTCACCGCATGAACCCAGTTGCTATTTCGAGTTCAAAAACAGGACAAAAAAAAAGTGAGCGGCCAGACCCAAGATTATTTCTAATAGGTGGTTCATACTAAGGCCTAAAAAAAATTATATGAACTTAACCCTGTCACCGCATGAACTGAGTCGCTATTTCGATTTACAAAATCTGTACAAAATAAAAGTGAGCGGCCAGACCCAAGATTATTTTCAATAGGTAGTTCAAATAAAGGCCTAAAAAAAATTATATGAACTTAACCCTGTCACCGCATGAGGAGAGTTGCTATTTCAAGTCAAAAAAATCTGGACAAAAAAAAGTGAGCGGCCAGACCCAAGATTATTTTCAATAGGTAGTTCAAATAAAGGCCTAAGAAAAATTATACGGACTTAACCCTGTCACCGCATGAACTGAGTCGCTATTTCGATTTACAAAATCTGTACAAAATAAAAGTGAGCGGCCAGACCCAAGATTATTTCTAATAGGTAGTTCATATTAAGGCCTAAAAAAAATTATATGAACCAAACCCTGTCACCGCATGAGGAGAGTTGCTATTTCAAGTCAAAAAAATCTCGAGAAAAAAAATGAGCGGCCAGACCCAAGATTATTTTCAATAGGTAGTTCAAATAAAGGCCTAAGAAAAAATTTACGGACTTAAACCTGTCACCGCATGAACTGAGTCGCTATTTCGATTTACAAAATCTGTACAAAATAAAAGTGAGCGGCCAGACCCAAGATTATTTCTAATATGTAGTTCATATTAAGGCCTAAAAAAAATTATATGAACCAAACCCTGTCACCGCATGAGGAGAGTTGCTATTTCAAGTCAAAAAAATCTGGAGAAAAAAAAGTGAGCGGCCAGATCCAAGATTATTTTCAATAGGTAGTTCAAATAAAGGCCTAGGAAAAATGATATGTACTTAACCCTGTCACAGCATGAACTGAGTAGCTATTTCGATTGAAAAAATCTGGACAAAAAAAAAGTGAGCGGCCAGACCCAAGATTATTTGCAATAGGTAGTTCATATTAGGACCTAAAAAAAAATATATGGACTTAACCCTGTAACCGCGTGAACTGAGAAGCTATTTAAGATAAGGCATTCTGGGCAAAAACACAAATAACATTAGGCGGACAGACCCGGGATTATTTTTAATAGGTAGTTCCTATAAAGACCTACAAAAAAATATATGGACTTAACCCTGTCACCCCAGTTGCTATTTCGAGTTCAAAAACAGGACAAAAAAAAAGTGAGCGGCCAGACCCAAGATTATTTCTAATAGGTGGTTCATACTAAGGCCTAAAAAAAATTATATGAACTTAACCCTGTCACCGCATGAACTGAGTCGCTATTTCGATTTACAAAATCTGTACAAAATAAAAGTGAGCGGCCAGACCCAAGATTATTTTCAATAGGTAGTTCAAATAAAGGCCTAAAAAAAATTATATGAACTTAACCCTGTCACCGCATGAGGAGAGTTGCTATTTCAAGTCAAAAAAATCTGGACAAAAAAAAGTGAGCGGCCAGACCCAAGATTATTTTCAATAGGTAGTTCAAATAAAGGCCTAAGAAAAATTATACGGACTTAACCCTGTCACCGCATGAACTGAGTCGCTATTTCGATTTACAAAATCTGTACAAAATAAAAGTGAGCGGCCAGACCCAAGATTATTTCTAATAGGTAGTTCATATTAAGGCCTAAAAAAAATTATATGAACCAAACCCTGTCACCGCATGAGGAGAGTTGCTATTTCAAGTCAAAAAAATCTCGAGAAAAAAAATGAGCGGCCAGACCCAAGATTATTTTCAATAGGTAGTTCAAATAAAGGCCTAAGAAAAAATTTACGGACTTAAACCTGTCACCGCATGAACTGAGTCGCTATTTCGATTTACAAAATCTGTACAAAATAAAAGTGAGCGGCCAGACCCAAGATTATTTCTAATATGTAGTTCATATTAAGGCCTAAAAAAAATTATATGAACCAAACCCTGTCACCGCATGAGGAGAGTTGCTATTTCAAGTCAAAAAAATCTGGAGAAAAAAAAGTGAGCGGCCAGACCCAAGATTATTTTCAATAGGTAGTTCAAATAAAGGCCTAGGAAAAATGATATGTACTTAACCCTGTCACAGCATGAACTGAGTAGCTATTTCGATTGAAAAAATCTGGACAAAAAAAAAGTGAGCGGCCAGACCCAAGATTATTTGCAATAGGTAGTTCATACTAAGGCCTAAAAAAATTTATATGAACTTAACACTGTCACCGCATGAAGAGAGTTGCTATTTCAAGTAAAAAGCTACTCAATTCATGCGGTGACAGGGTTTGGTTTATATTTATATTTTTTAGGCCTTAGTATTAACTACCTATTGTAAATAATCTTGGGTCTGGCCGCTCACTTTTTTATTTGTCCATATTTTCAACTTGAAATAACAACTCAGTTCATGTGGTGACAGGGTTAGGTCCATTTAATTTTTTTTAGGCCTTAGTATTAACTACCTATTGGAAATAAACTTGGGTCTGGCCGCTCACTTTTTTTTTGTTTAGATTTTTTAACTTGAAATAGCTACTCAGTTCATGCGGTGACAGGGTTAAGTCCATATAATTTTTTTTAGGCCTTAGTATTAACTACCTATTGGAAATAATCTGGGGTCTGGCCGCTCACTTGTTTTTTGTCTAGATTTCTTAACTTGAAATAGCTACTTAGTTTATGTGGTAACAGGGTTAGGACCATATATATTTTTTAGGCCTTAGTATTAACTACCTATTGTAAATAATCTTGGGTCTGGCCGCTCACTTTTTTTTTGTCCAGATTTTTTTACTTGAAATAGCTATTCAGTTCATGTGGTGACAGGGTTAGGTCCATTTAATTTTTTTTAGGCCTTAGTATTAACTACCTATTGGAAATAAACTTGGGTCTGGCCGCTCACTTTTTGTATTGTCTAGATTTTTTAACTTGAAATAGCTACTCAGTTCATGTGGTGACAGGGTTAGGCCCATATAATTTTATAGGCCTTAGTATTAACTACCTATTAGAAATAATCTTGGGTCTGGCCGCTCACTTTTTTTTTGTCAAGATTTTTTAACTTGAAATAGCTACTCAGTTCATGCGGTGACAGGGTTAAGTCCATAAAATTTTTTAGGCCTTAATAGAAACTACCTATTGAAAATAATCTCGAGTCTGGCCGCTTTTTTTTTTATTTTTGTCCAGATTTTTTACTTTAAATAGCTACTCAGTTCAAGTGGTGACAGGGTTAGGTCCATATAATTTTTTTTAGGCCTTAGTATTAACTACCTATTGGAAATAATCTTGGGTCTGGCCGCTCACTTTTATTTGTCCACAATTTTTAACTCGAAATAGCTACTCAGTTCATGCGGTGACAGGGTTAAATCCATATAATTTTTTTTAGGCCTTAATAGGAACTATTTATTAAAGTTAATCTCGGGTCTGGCCGCTCACTTTTTTTTTTGGACCAGAATGCCTGATGTCCTTTGGCACATAGGCTCCTTATAGAGCGCAGGGGTGCACTAAGAAAGGATTTTTCGCAATTCAATCTCTAATGGGGTGAAATGGGGGATGAAAGTTTGTATGACTATTGGCAAAAAACGGAACGATTATAGATTCATCATGTCTGCCTGTCCGTATGTCACAGCCACTTTATTCTGAAACTATTAAGATTACACAGTTGACTTGGACCAACTACGAATTGGAACAACTGCGAATTGGACCAATCGCGAATTGGACCAAAAGCGCATAAAGGATACATGGAACTAAAATTGAATTATTATTTTTTCATCGAAACCCATACAAGTCTCTATAGATAGGATATTAAAAATGACATTGAGGTTCCTAAAACGATTTTTTCTCAAAGTCAACCGTTTGAAAGATGTACACTTCCAAAGTGGTAAAATAAGAAAGTGAAAATAAAAAAATATATGTGCTGTACATCTTAATAAAAACTTTCAAAGTTTTAGAGATATAAAACACTTTCCGTAACCGCAAATATAACTTTGTTGTTTATACAAACACTATGAAAAACAAACTTATTTATGCAGACGAAAAATGTTATTGGTATTTTGACTACGAAACCCTATACTGCGCGTGGCCCGACACGCACTTGGCCGATTTTTTTTAACTGCAAATAATATCTAAATACATTGTTTCAGATATGGGTGAAGCGGCCTAACCTAGAACGGTTCCGGATATACATATCCCAGTTAGCCCGAGGCAAAGTGACTTTAAAGAGACGCGCCTCATAATCACATGTATATAGTGTTAAGTGACCGACTGTTGTAGCACAAACGCTAGGAGTGAACGCAATATGAACTAGTTGTAAACACTAAAATATTATTTATAATGGAATATGGTTGATGAACTCATTGAATATGCCAAGGTATGCAGAGAAAAGTCAAGAGGGCCAATTCAAATTAGACGGATGAAGAAACGTTGCAGTGGCGCGTTAGTACTAGTTTTTAAACAATATCTAGAAGCGCTATTAACGCGCCGATGTCGTGCTACACGCACGCTTCTAGATATTGTATGATGACTAAACTCGGACTCATAATTAGATGCAGTGAAATGACACAAAGAACTGTCATTTCGTATTAGGCCATCCTAAGTTACTAGTGAAGAGGGCAAAAATCAATTGAACAAATTCAATTGGTTTTAGTAATATTTTTGGCCGGATCTTAGTTAATTAATAGTTGTACTTTAGTAAATTTAATTATTAAGGGAAAATAAAATATGTACCATGATACAGTCATTTATTGAATTTAAATAACTATTTAATATTTAGTCTCGGTAGCTCAGCGGTTAGAGCATTGGACCGGATTTCCAAAGGTCGTAGGTTCGATTCCCATCTGAGAATTCACTTGTGGCCGAGTTAATTTTTTCCAATATTTTTCTATTTAAAATTTATCATAAGTTTAAATAACTAGTTGCCAAATATTGTTTATAAAATGATAGGTACAAACATTTTGTTTCAATACAAATTTTCGCTCATTCGCTCGCGTGCGAGAAACTCTCCTTGTGCAACTTATGCTTTATAGACAAATCAGATACTTAGCTTTTTAAATTAGCCAATCTTAAAATGTTAAAGTAGGTACGTACTGTATTTTTTATAACTGCTCTGGATCTAGGCAGGAAAAGATGTTCGGAGGGTACAGACATCGACACTCTAATTATGTAACTGATTTATAGATTTAATTTGATATCATAGTGAAAACCTACACCTTTCTATTCTGAATAGTTAATTTAATATCCACCAATTTTTGTAACTTTATCACCAATTTTTTATTGAATGTCAATTGAACAAACGATTATTTCGTCACGTCACTATTTTTACTTTGTCATAAAATGGGCACACTGGAGCTGTCACTTTACTGCATCTAATTACGAGCCCGAGTATTATAATATAGTACGATTATTATAGTAGTTAGTAGTGGCGCCACTACAGCGCCTGTTCATACGTCTAATTTGAAGGCGCCCTTAGAGTGATACGTAATTTGTTAACGCATTTTACAGCATGAAGACTGATTCGTATTTAAACCATAGACAATCTTGTGCAGAAAGCAAAAAAAAATTATATTATTCACGTTTTTTTTTGTGGCATTTTAAATATGTATCAATAATATTAATTGTTTACGTAATAAAAGTATACGAAATGAAATAACAAACTTAACTATTTTTCCTCTTACATCGAATATCTATATACTTAATTCAGGTTCGCAAAATTTCTGACGACTCGATAGGGACTTTGGCGCGTAGTACGCGGCCGAGTAAGTTATCAAATTAAAGGTACTCGAGTCTATTTGTTCCGAAAACTATAAAATATACAAAATGTTAAACGTGATGATCACAAACTGCAATTAAAAAGTGTCATTAAAAGTGAACCCGAGTATCGGGTTGTAACCGCCCTAGTTTATATTAATAGCGAATTACATGTCGATAATATCAAGTAGACGATTATTTCGATGAACGTGTTTTTTCTTGTAACAACCATAGAACTTGTTTAACAATATTATACTTAGATCAATGAAATAGTTTGGTTAAACGAGCAACAGTTATAATTACACTACATTAACCGTTCCAAATCGCCATAAAAAAAAAATTATATAATCACTCGAAGAACTTGTGTTATGTATACTAGATAACGGATAACATACTTATATACTTAGTTTTTTGTAAATACATACATAATTTATACATATTAAACCACAGAACACAAAAAATAGTCTAGAAGTAATAAGTTGAGTCACGTGTCACCAACCTTATGCACGATCCACTGAAGGTGTTCATGCGACTTATATTTACAATTATTTGATTTTTAGTTTCTTCACATAGTCATCGTCATTCTCATATCAAGTAAATAATGTTTATTTTCGGATTTCTTTTCCAAATAATCTTTAGTTGTCGAATCCATTGTATAGATTTAACATTTCATTCTGCAAAACGATGTTTAATTGGAAGAAATACATTTCAAATGTTTACACACAATTATACACCTTGGTTATATTTGATGAATTCAGTTAATTTGGACAAACCTAATGGTGAAAATGAATACAGTATTGAATTGTAAATATGTAAATATATGTAACATATTGATCAAATGTTGTGATGTGATGTATTGTTGCAAATCTAGTTTGTTTCAGATTTATTATATTTGTGATTACAATTATGGTGTAAATGTGTTGTGGAACTGTAAATAATAGTATGTGAAATGTTTTTACAGATGTAGATGATATAAAGAAAAGATCTTTTAATTATATGTATTACTAAGATTTTTTTTGTTTTATTGAATCTGCCTGCATGTACGGTTACGTAACGGAAAAATCATTAAAAAAATCGAGAGTTTAACTACTAAACTTGGTACTGTAAGTAATTAAGTCATTACTTCGTCAGTCCTTTACGTGTATTTCAATTCTGACCTTCCGAGGGAGGAATAAAGTCCAAAATACCCTCCATTTTAACTTGGCAATACATCATTTTTTGCAGTTGCTTCTGTATTACGGCCTCGATCAATCACATTTTATGTTTATGGGTGTAATGTCGCGCGATTAAACGGGATGTCTTACAAGACGCTACGCAACATTTATATTCAATGATGATGATCAGATTTATGAAAACTATATAGAAAGGAAAAATATGGGCAAGATCACAAAGCTAATGGAGCCACAACCAACTGTAATTTAGTAAAGAATGCTCTGAGTGTACCCAAAATCTGTTGATTACGGTCCGTTCGGTAAGATGTCCCCTGCCGTGATGTTATTATGTAATTTTTTTTTTACTTTTATTAATTAAATATATGCAAGTAAATCATATTAATCTGTGGTGGGTACATACTAGTTTATATAATGGGGGTTAAAAGTTACATATACTTTCGGCAAGCACCGTAGGAAATGCTCCCAATTCCCAAAGCAAGGGACATCATATGGTGAAGGAATTTAGTTTTGAGAAATGTCAAAACTTGAAATACTTGTCATTTTGGCAATTAACCAATCAGCAGACTTTCGGTACAATCTGGGGGGCTATTCTCGCGCTGAAATATGTCGAATTCGACATTTTTATATTATTAATTTCTTTATTAAAAATCTAAGTAAAATCTCTACAACTGTCAAAATCCTATAATTTCAATTATCTTTCATAATCCTATAATGTCGAAGATTGCTTTTAGTGAGCCTTTAATACAGATTTTTGACTCCAAAAATGTCGAATTCAAGATGTCGAAGGCGCGAGAATTGGGCCCCTGTGTTGATGTCATTAGTTTTACTCTCAGTATCCATCCATCCCACCTACGGTCGTTTAACAGTTTTTTTTTACTGAAATTAAATAAGTACTTAAAGAAAACTGTTATTTCTATGGCATAAACTTAAGTTAGAATTCGCGAAAACATCGAGTTTTAATTCCTTATAATATTTGTGTAGATTTTTACAATTTAAATAAAACGACGATAAATTAAAGCTCGACTTGAAATTTTAAACCAAGCATGTATCAAAATAATATTGGAACACATTCCGATATTATTATTTTGCTTATTCGACGCGATCGAATCGTAATAAATTGTCAAGAGTCTGGTACTGGTAGGTATATAAATATTGAAATATTTTTCATAATAAAGTCGAAACATGCCGTTGCGGATAAAAGCACATAAAGCGGTCGTTATGAGTTGGTCATTTGCATAAAAGTTTTCACCTTTTGCTTATTGGAACCGACTTGTTCCTCGACTTGAGGTCCAGGCACACTAGCGTGACAAAACTTGTATCTTAATAAATAATTTACGAATTGTATCTGTTTATTATAAAAGGAAGAGGTGACTGACTGGTCTATCGACGCATAACTCTATCTAAGAACAAGATTGACATGTATGCGGATTGCCTGATTTGACTATTACAGCAAGATAGAAAAAAAAAACCATCTAAAGGGGGAAATTGGGTTAGGTATTATGACGAACAGATGTCAAACGTAGCATAGGCGTAAGGCCTCGAATCTAGCGGGCAGCGGGGCGGCGGCGGCGCGACTATCGAAAACGGCGGTGCGCGGGTGGTGCGGGGCGAGCGTTTCCATAGTCGCGCCGGAGCCGCTCCGCTGCCCGCTAGATTCGAGGCAGAGGCCTAAAGGCTAGCCGTTTTCTTTTTAACCGACTTAAAAGAGAAGGAAATTGTTAAAAATTAGAGTACTTAGACGATCATGAGGATTTTTTAAAATACTTAATTAAAAATATATTTCGTACAATCACACCGATTAAATCGGATGGTATTTGTGTAATGGATACTATATAGACGGATAAACATAGGTAAGTACTTTTTTAATTCTACATAGCAAACACTCGGATCAAAGTAGACATTGTGTTTACAGTTGTAGTAACACAAAAATATTTGTTATGTGCGGGAATTGACCCACGAATCCACGACCTCTAGAAGGCAGAGGTACCCATACCCATACGCCTGGGACAAACAGGTAGTCTTAATTCAATTACTTGGGAAATAAAAATGAGAAAAAGTTTTGTATATGTGAAACCGAACCTTTGATTCACAGTCCCCGCCACAGAACATGTCGCCGCAGTCAAAGGTGCGTTCGAGCGCAAATTACACTTACTTATGGGTAAGGTACTAGGTATTTAATTTTTTACTCGCATGTAAAAAATTAAATACCTAGTAATAGTTTTTTTATAGGCTTTTTACTTTTAGCAGTTACTTATATGAACCAGTACTTGTGAACTTATCTTGCGGGTGATCTACCATTGGTTTTCTTTCTTCTTCTTTTCGTGGCGAGAGCAAACCTAAATCATATCGGCTCAAAAATCGATCACTTGGACTGCAGCATCAGGATCTTAGCCTTCACTAGATCCTCCCGCGTGGTTTGATTGGTTTTATTTACACAGGCACGATTGGTTTTCATCTCAGTTCACGTATGTTTTGAAGTTAAAATGTAGATGATAAATATGCCATGTCATTAATTAGATTTTTTTATGTACGTGAATTATCTTAAGCTGTTATTGGTAGGCATCATCCATCTATCATCAGCCTGTGGAAGTCCACTGCTGGACAAAAGTCTCTCCTAGCTCACGCCTATTGTGGCGTTCCTAGGAGGCTATTAGCCTACTGCTACCACGCTGGCCAGACGGGTTGGCAGAAGGTTTGTTTCAAGTTTTCCTTCTCTCGCAAAGGTTTTCAATGCGTCGAGCCTCTTAGTCGACTCTTACGACATCCCAGGCATGTAAAGGAGTGGCGACACTTGTATTCTTAGGCCGTCACCACACGGCAAGGCAAATTGTTAATACCTAGCTATAATAACGGTATTGGGCTATTTATTTTTATTCAAAGTTGAAGCGAAAGGCTAAGCGTTTCAAAATGATAAGTGCCCAAACCTGCCAATATTAGTTTAATTGTGAAAGATGATCCGGCTGTGTCAACAATGAATCAGAACCTAGTTCAGTGGGTCACTGGATAACAATTAACTTCGATTGGGTGGTGTTTTTTTAGGTGGCATTTAAAAGTAATTAAGATAACACCTCTATTTATTGGGTGCTCTTAATCAAACTCACCTGGATTTACCTAATATTACACTCAGTTGATTAATAAGTTAATAACTTCGTTGTAAAAAGTAGTTACCTATGCGATAGAGCGTTTTCCTAACTATACTTAGCGTTTTTGCTTAATAATGGTTCAAATTAATAATCGGAATGCCTACATTTATTATAACAATTATTATTTTTTAAATAGTATTAGTATTAGTTGTTTATGTTTGTCATTATCTTTTTTTCACTCACACTCATCACATCAGTCACAACTCACACACTATTGTTGCACACCACAAATACCTACAGCTACTATAATTGCATATATACAAACAAATGGATTACATAAAGGAGACGCGTGCTTGTTATTTTGTTATTTTTTAAATGTTAGTTTTAATCTTAGTTTTATTTTGTTTTAATTTTTTAAGATGCTTCCGTATTGATCATCGACACATCGACGTGTCAATAAAAAAGGGGGTCTATAATTGAAAACCAGCGTCGGCTTCAACACTGACACATGCTAAACTAGATCCCTTTTGATGCAGCCATGTGGAACATTTTGCTATAGGATCTTTGTGTATTTTTTATCATAATAATATGTTATGTCTATGTCCACTGTCTGTGTCAAATAAATGTTATGATTTATGATTTACATCTTACTTCTATACTAATATTATAATGAGGAAAGATTTGATGTTTGTTGGTTTGTTTGTGTGCATTGAATTAGCTCCGAAACTACTAAACGGATTTGGATGAAATTTGGTACACAGATAGTAGATAGCCTGGTTATGAATATAGGATACTTTTTATCCCGATATTCCCACGGGAACGGGAACCACGCGGGTGATACCGCGAGCGGCCGCTTTGTAATCTTATAAAGGTACACGTTTCTTAATAGAACAAGCGCAAACTAACAAGTTCTGGTAGAGACATAACTCTATCTACTCTAGTATTGTTTACTAATTACAAAATACTTAATCACGTGGAAATTCAATATAAAATTAATTGGAAAACATAATAAAAACTTACGAAATCGCTGTTCGCGCTTAACTTGTCAATAATAAACAAGACAATTATTAACACCTTTTTATTGAAGAAATTGTTTACGACGTTTTTTGTAACACGAGTGGCTATGATTAGAACAGTTTATTGCCAAAATAGTTTTATGTTCCGGTCTTGATTTATAGCTATTGATGTCTTACTAATTGGATGCAGTAATTAAAAGGTTTACAAAACAATATGAATATGACTGAAGATTTTTACGTATCTGTTTTATAATCAGTGGCATGTCAATGATAGGTAATAGCAAACACTATAGACACTCTAGCGATTTATAGTATTTGGTAATACTATAGACAATTTATTTTCCTCGATGTTCCTAGTGGTAGAAAGAAACACTAAATCTATTATGTACCACATCCCTGCTTAATTACTTTGGCCTTCAAATAAATGGAATGCTTAATGATCGGAAGATTCTTAGGTACCTACTTGTAAGATTTAAAAAGGGTCAGAAGCAAAATTATCATTCTGTTTCTCATTATGTTCGCAATCATTCCTACGCCTACGTCGGCCGTGCCTTCGGCAGGCGCGGCCCTAATATTACAATTTGACGACTTTAGTTTTTTGTTGGATTGTTTAAAAGTGCGAAAAAAATTATTAAAAAGCTATTATGTAAATGCATTTATGTTTATCTATAGCTTCCGCCCGGCTAGTTCTTCGGGCGGTTTGAACGCCGTCATTGTCCTCAACATATAAAGTAACATGCATAAGTGGGAAAATAATAAAGGTTATGCTGCTAAACGCTACTCGTCTGGGACCTATATTCGTAACTGGACACGAGGACAGAATTTTATTACTCTAAAAATATATAAATATGTTGAGGACAATGACGGCGTTCAAACCGCCAGAAGAACTAGCCGCCCGCGTATCAACCCGCGTGGTTCCCGTTCCCGTGGGAACATCGGTATAAAGTCTATGTTACTATCCGTCCTTTTAATTATACTTAATTCTATGCCAAAAATCAATTCGATTAGTTGCTTAGTTAGGGCGTGAAGGAAGGACAAAAAAACATACTTTCGCATTTATAATAATAACTAGCCTCCGCCCGCGGTTTCACCCGCGTGGTTCCCGTTCCCGTGGGAATATCGGGATAAAAAGTAGCCTATGTTACTTTCCATCGTTTCAACTAACTCTATGCCAACACGCTTTGGCATAAGTATATAATATTAAAATAAAACAACTTTTACGGATATCAAACGCGCTATATTTCCGCTATAACCGTATCCGAACGAACATAAATTAACTTTTCGAGGGTAGACTTACAAGCAGCCAGTTGTAAAGGTGCCGAAACCTAAAAATACGGACAATTACAACTTAGTTCGTGGAAATATAGCGCGTTTGATATCCGTAAAAGTTGTTTTATTTCAATGAACAGTGCGCGCCAAAACATAAGATGTACGTATATATAATATTAGTTAGGATAATGTAATATATAAATACATTTAATATATTAGTTACGATGTGTTCGATTTCGTATTATGAAGGTGGAATTTTTATCTTATAAGTAGCTATTAAAGTCATCCCGGGACACGGCCCTTGGAAAGGAGTCGAAGCCTCGTGCATCGGGAAATAAAAAATAAAGAAAATAACAAGTGAATTCCGTAAAAGTTGGTTTTTAACGAATGATTTTTGCTTTTTTTAGTTTCGTACCGAAAAAGGGTAAAAACGGGAACCCATTACCTAAGACTCCATCGTCCGACTGATAGCTAGACAGTTGAAATTTTCACAGATGATGTATTTCTGTTGCTATAACGACAAATACTAAAAACAACAAAAGTGTTTTTTTTTCGTTTCTTGCTCGATTTAATAAAAAAAATCGGCCAAGTGCGAGTCGAACTCGCACATGAAGGGTTTCGCCTCTCACCCAAGGTTGCCTGGAAGAGACTGCTACATAGCTATAAGGCCGCCTATTGAGTGTTCCTCTTTTTTGACATTTTCTCTGTATGTGTTTGTTTTTGTATCGTGTGCAATAAAGTTTCTATTAATATTATTGCCAAAATGCCATTATAATTTTTCGTCTGCAAAAATAAGTTTGTTTTTCATAGTATATTTGCGGTTTAGGTAAATGTGCTATAGCTCTGAAACTACTAAATAAATTTCGTTCAAACCAAATTTCGTTAAAAGTTTTTATAAAGATCTACATCATATATATTTTTTTGATTTTTCACTTTCTTATATTTTAAAAGTTAGAGTGGACATTTTTCCACTTTGGAAGTGTATAACTTTCAAACGGTTGACTTTGAGAAAAAACTGTTTTAGAAGCCTCAGTGTAATTTTTAAAGATCTATCTATAGATACGCCTCAAGTATAAGTTTGAAAAAAAAAAAAAAAAACAAATCCCTTTCGGGAAAAATGTTATATTTCTAAAACTGACAACCATATTTCGTTCAAACCAATTTTCGTTGAAAGTTTTTATTAAGATCTACAGCATATATTTTTCACTCTCTTATTTCAAAAGTTAGAGTTTCTTCTCAAAGTCAACATCTTTCAAACGGTTGACTTTGAGAAGAAATCGTTTTAGAAACCTCAATGCAATTTTTAAAAACCTTTCTATAGATACCCCAAACGTATAGGTTTGATGAAAAAAAAATGTTCAGTGTCAGTTCCATGTATGGGTGCCCCCACTTAATTCATATATTTTTTTATTTTTGTGTAAAAACCGTAAAGCGGTTTACAGAATACATCTACCTACCACGTTTCAACTGTGTAATCCTCATAGTTTTGGAATAAAAAGGGTGTGACATACATCCTGTGTGACGACCTGTTTGGCGCAGGGGTACTAAACCTGCCTTCTGCGTACGAGGTCCCGGGTTCGATCCCCGGACAAGACAAATATTTGTGTGCATGAACATGTCTATTTGTCTTGGTCCTAAAAAAATATATGAATTAAGGGGGGGCCCTTAATTCATATATTTTTTTATTTTTGTGTAAAAACCGTAAAGCGGTTTACAGAATACATCTACCTACCACGTTTCAACTGTGTAATCCTCATAGTTTTGGAATAAAAAGGGTGTGACATACATCCTGTGTGACGACCTGTTTGGCGCAGGGGTACTAAACCTGCCTTCTGCGTACGAGGTCCCGGGTTCGATCCCCGGACAAGACAAATATTTGTGTGCATGAACATGTCTATTTGTCTTGGTCTGGGTGTTTAATATGTATATTATGTATGTATTTACAAAAAAAAAGTATATAAGTATCTATGTTTATCCGTTATCTAGTATCCATAACACAAGTTCTTCAGGATACTTAACGTGGGCTAGATAACTGGTGTGATTGTATGCAATTATTTATTTATTATATTATTATCGGTTTGGCCGAATCTATAAGGGTTTCGTTTTTTGCCTTTAGGCTACGAAACCCTAAAAATGGTACGTCGTCGTACTTCGTGCGCGAGTCCGACACGCACTTGGCCGGTTTTTTCTTAAATATTTCTCTTCAATGTTGTTCGTTCGATTAATTGAATTTTCGCCTTCGAATTGAAGTGCCACGGAAGAATTCAATTTAAAAATTGAAGAGGTAATTTTATCGAGATTCGTAATGAGGTGTAGTTACTGTTCTCGAATCAGTTGATGGGGGTTATAATAAGATAATAAGTGATCTTGGAATTTCATTACAAGTTTGGTGTAATTGGAGCCCTACGATATGTGCAAAAAATGCCTTTCAAAATAAAAGTGGAAAGAGAAAAGTAAGTACTAACCTAAGTACATTTAAAAAAATATGTTTGTATGTTATATATTTTTTGAGTCGATAATTTTATTGATTGATTTCTAAAACTGATATCCAACAATTACCTATAAGAAAAAAAATATAAGTAGGAACAAAAAAATAAACAAAGAAGCATGTTTCCACAAAGATAAATATACTGATGAAGAAAATGCTTAAGTATTTTAGGCATTAGAAGTTGGCTTGGTTTGTACAGTCAACAGCACACAGCGCGCATTGGTATCACGTAAGTAAAAGACAAATTTTTCGTAGTGCAACTGTTAAACTTCATGTGGTGGTGATGGTACCTAACATTTAATTGAGCTCTTAGCTGAACAGTTCAACTTGGCTGAGGAGTGCTCGCTAATTAACATGTGAATGATAATCTATTGTGATGCCTTGTTACGTGTACGGTGTAGTGTATGGTACCGAAAACTCTACCGAATTCGAAGTACAGTTACTTGTGATGGACAAAATCAATTTATAAAGTCGATGTCCTGCGGCTGGTGGCCAGAATCGTGGGCAGAGCGCGCCGCCGCGCCATTCAAAACTTCGCCACCGATGCGACAATACGACTACCAAAATATTTTCGAAAAAATCAATTTCGGCACCCGACGCATTTAGCATTGCCATTCAAATCGCGCGCGCGCCTAGGTCGTCCCGTCCGCAGCCGAGCCACTGACACATTTCTGTGGTTGCGCGCGCCTTTCGAATTTAGAATAGTTTTTATTATTTTTCGAAACCGTGATTTAGTATTGTTGTGCCAGTACCACGTGCGTGGAAATTGTGCTTGGACCATTAGTTTTTCTGGACTAAGCAGCTAAAGGTATGCAATTATTTTTTATTTTCTCATTATTTCTTTATGATTTTTTCAGTTAGATCTACATAAGTTTAAGTATAGAACAAAGAAGAAAATGGAGGCGGCCACATTCGAAAAAGCTGCTTCTCATTCTTAACTAAAATGTACGTACAGTAGTTTACTATAAATAATAATCGTCTACTTATAAAAGTGTAGTACGTACTATTTCGAATAAAATATACCCCATACAAAAATAAGTAAATACTAAAATAGGAACTTAGTAGCGCGTTGATGTTTTTTGTACTAATTATCGAGCATCGTCTTATAGTACGAAGATAAATATAAACATTTGATATGCTAGTCTATTTAACGAGAAAAATAAATCATGGTAAAGTGTGTAGTAATAACAGTTTTGTTATTATAATGCCAATAAAGTGTCTTTTATAAAAAAATGACTTTTCGTAAGGAAGTTAATTAGTTTTGCAAACGTTTGTGCTTCACATTTCTTACTTAACAGAGAATTATATTCTAAACCAAAATATGCTTATTGCCAAGTGATGATCACAATCATTTTTATTTCAGTACTTTTTTTATTTTAATTTTAATTGAATGAATAGATTATTATATTTGTTTATATTTATATTTGTTACTTATTTATCAAAATGCTGCTGGTGTCAATTCTTTAATTCTATTACTTAACTATTCTTGTGTAATAGCACTTTAGTATAAATGTCTTTTATATACTTGTCTTTTGTGTTTTTTTATTTCTATGATGATTTAACTCTTACTTAAGGGCTTTATTGTTGATTTTCACCGTGGGCAACTTTTTGGCCGAAAATGTAAGCCTTAGTCTAAGTATGGTTTTTTATTTAATGTATGGCTGTTGTTGTCACTATAAATAAATAAATCATAAGTGAGACGCACTTAGCGCATCTTATGGCGATTCAGTTGTTTTTATTGGGAAGCTCGATATATTCTGTTTCGAGTGGCTAATAAAAGCGAGCGTCGATCACGAACAATCTCTGTTTACAACGAACAAAAGGAGCAGGACACTCGGATTGACAAACAAACGTAAACCGGTAATATTAACAGCATATTGCGGCTGACATTTTCGCTTAAAAAAAGATGACAACTCGACCGAACGTTTCTGTGATGTGATACCTATCATGGCAAGTGCGATTTCACGCCTTTGCCCAATGTTCCTGGCTTCGACAAGCAGCCTTAATAAGACACTTGGGCTCATAAATTAGTGGTTAAAATACTTTATTGCCTGTCATAATTTATGGTAATACATTAACGGCTCTTAACGATCGTTTGCCTAATCTTTCATCGCTTGTTTGATTAATTGCCTTCTTGGAATAGTTCTGAAGATATACATACCCAGAAGTACTTTTAAAAATGAATTGAGAAGGTATTAAAATTATTACTTTTTAAATTTTGCATTTTACAATGCTATTTTATGTGATAAATATAAAACAAGAAAATATACAAAAAAAAAAACAACTTGCGCGCCTTGACGGGACGACATGAGACAAGTTGCTTTTTTCTAGTATATTTTCTTGTTTAATATTTAGGTATTAAAAGTTATCAATTGGCAGTTTTTTTTTTCAAGTCACTGATTAATTCGATTCGATAAAAAGGAAAAATAATGCAAAACAAAGCGTATCCATTCAACATTGTATATCCTGCTATTGAACCTGATACATAAAGTTCATCGGCATTGAAGCGTGTAAAGTGCAATTCAGTTTTCCTAGAAAACTTTCAGTGAATCCGTTGTTTTTCCAGATATCCATTGTCTATTGGATCTGGTTATAGGTACTTATATAAATATCATTCATTGAACTGGATTGAGATGTAGCGAATGGTTTTGTTCACGGATATACTGAAATAGTTTTAACTGCGTGTTTTTTAAATGAAAGACTTGTAGTGATTGGTCTAAAGCCGATTTAAACAGATTATTCATACGTACATCTTATGTTTTGGCGCGCACTGTTCATTGAAATAAAACAACTTTTACGGATAGCAAACGCGCTATATTTCCACGAACTAAGTTGTAATTGTCCGTATTTTTAGGATTTTTAGGGGTTTTTTGATTTTCCCGACGTTTCGGCACCTTTACAGCTGCCGTGGTCACGGGATGACAGATTATTCATTCTTACAAGCTTTTGATTAAGCGTTAAACAGCTACATTTTTTAAAGTATAGTGGTAATAGTTTATTTTTATTTTTGACCTATAAAAATAAGATGAATCCATGGTAAGTCCATAATATTTCTACTCGTTTTAAACGAGTTTCAATAAAAACTCTTCCGGCAGTCTCATCGGAATACTTTAGTTTTTAATCTGTTTTATACTGTTCAGCCGTCGTCGGTCAACCTTTTTGCTGTCATTATGTCTCTAAATTTGGCGCCAAACATGCTTCCCTCCCATTGACAATCGGCCATAATAAATTGTTTTATAATTTCATCCTTTTTACGATAAGTGTTTTCAACGCACTTATTCGGTCGAATTTGAGGCTAAATATACAGGTGGTCTAAAAAGAACCGTTAAACATTTTTTTACTCTCATGTGGGGCGCGGGTGTATCCTAAAATACCCCATGTGTAGATCCGCGATTTTTCGTACTTTAGAAGTTATGATTCTTTTATGTGTATTTTCCATTTTTTTCCCACACGTTGAAAAATCATTTACAACCTTTTTTATTACAAACTTTTTTATTTCTTTATCTGCAACATGATCGTCTTGAATCGCTCTTTCATACGCTAAGTACCTATATATGTTATAAGTACAACATTTTTCATCACAAGTTTGCGTAAAAAGGATCGAATGTGGAAATTGTCCTGGATTCCTTAATAACTGGCTATCTATCTCACTGCCGGAACACATCAATGCTGGAAACATTGTTGTTATGGCGTTAGACTTAGATTAATAGTGGTAATTAGCCAGGCGGACTTGCAACAAGTCCAACCACCAACCAAACCGAATACAATATGTACCTCCGCTGGGAATCAAACCCGGGACACCTTGTTGCCACTAGACCACAGAGGCGGTAAAAATATGTTTATAATTAATTTTTTGTCTTCTATTTAATCCTGTCACTACGGGAAAAGGTCGACATTTTTTGATATGCAATGGACCAAATAAAAAAAAGTTTTTTGCTAACTCGATATTTTGTATTCCAGAAACAGGTTCGTCAACAAGACAGATTATAATTTTTGTTTTTTGTGCTTTAGCACTTTTTTGAGCACTTATTATTTTGGTTCGTTTAATTGCCGTATCCGAATAAGACGAATACGTTAATTGGAGATGGTTATCAATTTATTCCATTTAATTACTTACTCCGAATATTTGACTCGGTCAACCAGTTTTATGGTTTGAAAGGACCATGCAAAAAAGCGTCCCAACCCACCAACAGATTTCAATCGTATCTCAGTTAAGGCTCTCTAGACAGACGGACTGCAATTCAACTGCAATCCCGACTGCCAATTGCAGTTCCGATGCAGTTTGAATGCAGGTGGCACGACTGGAATGAAACTGCAAGCTAACTGCCCGTCAACGTGCAGGTGCAGTCGGTGTAACTGCACGACGACTGCACACAAACTGCTGGTGGACCGGCAGTTGGCTTGCTGTTTTATTGCAGTCTTGCCAACTGCATCGGAACTGCAATTTGGCAGTCGGAGTGCAGTTGAATTGCAGTCCGTCTGTCTAGAGCAGTGTTTTTCAAAGTGTGGGTCGCAACCCCCTTGGGGGGTGCGTAGCTTCTGTCGGGGGGTCGCGAGAGGTAGTGAAGAAAAAAACAATAAAGTTTAAAAAGATATTAGAACTATTTAAAAAATGTTAACATAAGGATATTCTAATAATAAATAAACTCCTCATCTAATCATGTAAACGCATAAAAATGTTGTATGGAAAGTTTAAATATGTGTAACATAATAAGTAACATACCTATATGAAAAAAGCGAAGGACCCCGATCCTCCCCCTAACAATATCTCGGTCGCGAAATATTTTTTCATGCCAAGGGCGTCGCGTCATGAAAAAAAATAATAAACACTGGTCTAGAGCCTAATACATCTTGACTGCCTGATGATTTCCTACTATGACGACATCCGCCGTAGGAATGGGGGTTTCATGATAAAACCGTTGGAAGTTATGCTTATGGTAAAAATCAGTAGGTCGAAACTAATGTTATTCTCGCTTGTAACTTTGTGACAGAATAGTTTAAGCGCATAAAAGTCAAAATTCAAAGTCGGTTTCAAAGTTCGGAACACAACAATGCTCTAAACATTGTTGTTATAGCGTCAGACTTAGATAAGATGGTAGTAGCTAGCGAGGCGGACTTACATGAAGTCCCACCACAAACTAACATTCTACAAAAACTGCTTGATTTTCCAGAACTACTCAAATCTTGTGGCACCTGCTGTTATTGCTTAAACTATTTAAAATAGTAAAATTTACTCACATTACAAGACAGAACGAATGCATCTGTATAATTCAGTTCATCGGGCGGCCTTCAGAGTTCACAGTCCCCGCGGACTGGTTACCTACTGAAATGTGCCTAGAATTCCACTACACTGTTACATTGTCATCTGGTGAATGCTGCCAATACTCAGAAGTGATACAATACGCTTTACTTTAACTCAAGTGAATAGGCTTTTTCTAGGCAAGCTCGCTCCACCTTAGGCCTGTTCTTAATCTAACGATTCAGACTTAGGCCAAGAGTAAGCCTATTTAATGTAAAAAAAAAACCGTTTAACCGCCTCTGTGGTCTAGTGGTAACAACCACCGGTATCAGACCCATGGGTCCCGGGTTCGATTCTCAGCGGGGTGTACAGATTGTATACGGTTTGGTTGGTAGGACTTGTTGTAAGTCCGCCTGGCTAGCTACCACCATCTTATCTAAGTTTGACGCTATAACAACAATGTTTTCAGCATTGTTGTGTTCCGACAGTCAAAGATAAGACAGCCAGTTCCTCTGTGATTGAGGATTCCGGGAGAGGCTCGCTTTCTTCTTCAGCCTTATCAATACTTAACATCAGGTATGATGAAGGCTAAGAGTCTCACCATCCGAGAATAAAAAAAAATATAAAAAAGAACCCTTAGCAGAGTTCCTTACATAGTATTCATAAAAAGTTCGTGTCGTGCGTGACAGACTCAAAAGCTAGAAAAAAAATAGCTTTTGATCCAAATGCAATAATAATTTTGACGACTGACGTATAGGTGCGTAAAATTAACGTTACGTTTTATTACGATTTCCTTACGCTTGAATTTATTGAACCAAAATCCAGGGCCTAATTGTCTAATTTTAAAATCAATCGCAATCCCTTTCAATTCGTCATTTAAAAGATATTAACATACTTCACCCCGTCACTATTTGACGTGTGAATGGGATTGTGATTGGGACGCGTTTTGAATTAACGAAATAGTTAATTTGACGTAAGTGACACTCGCAAATATCTTTCAAATGTATGGAGTAATGTCAAATTAAGTGTCGTTCAAAACATCAATCGTTCCAAAAGGGATTGCGACTTTAGGTTACACAATTCCATAAGTCACTATCACAATCACAAAACCTTTGAAAGGGATTGTGATAGATTTTGAAATTAGACAATTAGGGGGCTGATTTGTGAGCTTTTAACTTTTAACATTAATTACATAAATAAGTAACCAATATTTATGAATAAGAATACAATTAATATAATTCAAAGGAGTATGAAATAATCGCAGATTTTTGTCATTCTCATCGTCATTAATTTCGGGTTCATCATAAAATTCTCGACCTTTTTTGCGTTCTGTCAATTACGTAGCGACAATGAAAGTTAATTTAAAATAATGAACGATGTTATCATAAAAACCGAGTTAAATGCAATAATTGGTGTAACTGCCCATTAAAGGATCAAAACATTTAACAGGCGATCTTCTTCCTATTTAAAAACCGAAAAATAAATTGTTTCGACCGTTTTTGTATGAATCGTTACACCTCGCGATGATTACCAAAGAAATGTTCAATCAATTAAAAACATAAAACCCATTGTGGAAAGATCATCACACTTCGGTAACTTGCTTAATTGGATGAGTTAAATAAAATTTTCATTTGGCCAACGGGTATCAAGTCAAAAAAACTTTGGAAACATCTATACTAATATTATAAAGCTGAAGAGTTTGTTTGTTTGAACGCGCTAATCTCAGGAACTACTGGATCGATTTAGAAAATTCTTAGACCATTAGAAACCTACATTTCTCCCGAGTGACATAGGCTATATTTTATCCCGATATTCCCACGGGAACGGGCACCACGCGGGTAAAACCGCGAGGATCCGCTAGTGTTGATATATATTTGTTAAGTTTTAAAGTTTTTGACGTAGAGGCTGTTTGAAATCAAATCTCTACACAGGATTCGTTTAAATCCCTTCAGTATTAGTAGTGACTAACTGTTAATTTTTCATGCAGAGGCATGAAAGGTAAACAGACAAACAGAAGAATATTTGAATAGCTTTTTTGGTTGCCTCTATTTCTGCACTAAAATAAATTCAGTATTTGTGTTGAGTGTGTAACTACTTACATACTCGTAGTTTCTAGATTCTGTTTCTCTAAAACATTAACTTTCCAGATATAGTAATGCACTTCCTATAACACTTTGCTTTAAAAATTGCATGTTATTTTGTATTTTATTTTATTTAGGGCTTTGCAAAAAACCAATTTATAATTATTTTCTCGTATAATAGGTACTTATTGATGTCGATAAAACCATAGATTTTGATTGGTCTCCGCTTCGTTCGTATTTTGTTATCCTTATAATTTGAGAGGAATCGAAAATACGCCGACCCTTCACTTCGCATGAAATATGAGGGCGACGCGCGCGCAGACACTACAACATTTTAATCAAAAATAAACCAGCAATTATGACTGTGCCGCTTGTTTTGATTAATTTTTATAGCTTAGTAATATTTTTAATCTTAATGTTGCAAACGTTTTGTTTTATAATATTTTTGTAGCAAATCTTCTTTTTATTTTATAAACGAGACAAATGTTTATGGTCAAGTAATTGTTTTCGATTTGATCAGACATTCGACGACCTGTTTGGCGCGGGGGTACAAAACCTGCCTTCTTAGCCAGAGGTCCCGGGTTCGATCCCCGGACAAGACAAATATTTGCATGAACATGTCTATATGTCTCGGTCTGGGTGTTTAATATGTATATTATTTATGTATTTACTAAAAAAAGTATGTTTATCCGTTATCTAGTATCCATAACACAAGTTCTTCATACTTAACGTGGGCTAGATAAATTGGTGTGATTGTACGAAATTTATTTATTATTATTCATTTTGAATCTCTCATGTGTTGTTTATCAAACATTTTGCAACAGTATTACTATATATACTTACCTAATTATTGATGGTTGATGAATATCGTGGTCGAGTGTTTATTTAACTGTCGCCATATTCGCTATCATTGATTCTGGGTTCGATTTTTAGCCTGGTAAATGTTGCAACATCCATTTACTTATTTATATATCTGGTAGCTACTAAATGAATTACATACAACGTGATCCAAAGCCTGTGAATAAATAATGGCATGCAAAATTCATTTTTAAACCGAAAATCCCTGTTCCGAAATACAATACTATGCTTACATTACAAAAAAGATTGTGAATTGAAACAGAGATCGTTTATCGTTGACCGAAGGGTGCTTTAACACGCTCTAAGGAGGCAATATATCACACAGACAGAAGGCGAAACAATCGAGATTAAGACCTCTTCTCGAATGAGCTCACGACGCGCACTGTGGCCGTATATCGAGGATTCAATGGAATATTAATTCTTATTTAACACTTTAAACACCAGCTAATTATAGGCTTTTACGATCCAAATATCTTAACCTTACACTAACCTTCACTGCCGCGCTTTTTTGGTTGTCGTGTGTCTTTAAATGTCAAAATGTTTCAGAATACCCTTTAACAATCAACTGTGTACCAGAAAGTCTTTGATCATCTTTTTTTGAGGATAAAGTGTTTGTACAATCCTAATGTAAGTTCTCCGAAAGCGACACATGATTCTGTCAGCTAACAAGACAAGATTGAGTACAATCTACTTGCAATACTAAACATATCGCAATTCTCATTCTCTATGGCAAGACAAGCGGAGTCAAATAAATAAAATAAATAAAAATAAATAAATTGTAACTTATTTAAAAAAGAGTTTTACAGACAACTACATCGAACTCCGTTTAATAGCTTTAAAAAAGAAATAATAAATATCTCTTCTCGTTTCGATTGAAGCAATCCTGAGAAAAATTATGAAGCAATTTGAAGACTAGAAAATTGAAAAAAAAATCCCAGTATAGGAAATGTAACAATCCGAAAGAAAACGGAGGAGTGGCTACCTTACATCCTTACCGAGGCGATAAATAATGCATGAGCATTTATAAGGACGTATTAAAATGAACTTTTGCGAATTATTTATAGTCGATATCGCTGTGAGAGCGATGCGTAATTTTGGTCATAATGTCGAAGGGTCTGTTTGTTTTCTGAGTATTTACGATTCTCGATAAGATCATGGTTTTATTCGTCACCATTTTATTTTGACTCGAATAAGTGATACGTTTGTATTTTTTTGAATTTCAGATAGATAAAGTAATAAAGGTAAATATTTTGTAGTGTAACTAATACAACTTTTTCGGTAATAGTTATTGCCACAACTTATATTAATAAAAAGGTACAGTCGGCGTACTTCCCGGTAGGCCAGTAGAGTTTTTTTAGGATAAGTTTATTCGAAAAGTAATATGACAAATAGACATGTTCATGCACACAAATATTTGTCTTGTCCGGGGATCAAAGTCAAAGTCAAAGTCAAAGATTTTTATTCAAATAGACTTATAGATAAGTGCTTTCGAATCGTCCAATTTTTTTTTCCTTCCAGCCATTCAGGACATCTTTTAACTGATAAGAAGAACGGCCGCAAGAAACTTATCAGCTTTAACAGAAGCAACAACATTTACAAAGGAACATGTCGTTGCCAAACACAAATCTACAATCTTGAAACATATTTAATATAAGAGGAAAATTTTCTTATACTCAGTTATTAGAATATTTTCCTTTTATACAATTACAATAGTCATGTTTTATGTTAGTACCACTTCCATGCATTTTGGTCTTTCAAATAATCATCTACATTGTAATAACCTTTGCTTAAGAGCGTTTTTTTAACATGTATTTTAAATTTATGCAAAGGCAGCTCAATCACTTGTTGTGGAACTTTATTAAAAAAGGCTATGCCTTTCCCCAAAAACGAGCGACTGCATTTTTCAAGCCGAAATCTTGGAACGTCAAGCTTATTCTTGTTTCTAGTATTAAAATTATGAACATCGCTATGCTTAATAAATAAATCGTGATGTTTCCTTACATATACTATATTATCATAAATGTATTGTCCCGCCAAAGTTAGTATATTTATCTCTTTAAACAATTCTTTAAGAGAATCTCTCTGTCGAAGGTTGTAAATGGCGCGCACAGCTCTTTTTTGAAGTATAAAAACATTTTCTATATTGGCTGCTGAGCCCCACAACAACAGGCCATAGGACATTACACTATGAAAATAACTAAAGTAAACTAGTCTTGCCGTTTCAATATCAGTTAGGAGCCCGGGACCTCTGGTGTAGAAGGCGGGTTTAGTACCCCTGCGCCAGCAGGTCGTCAGAAAAAGAATGGACTTGCAGTCAGGGGCGTGCATTCCATATAGTAGGCAATTAGGCAGTGCCTACCTCATTCAAAACCTAAATAAATATACATTAAGTGTTAAAGTTATTTTATTTTAGTTTAAACTTCTATTCAACACTCACCCACTAAGATTTTCCTTACGCTAAATACTGAATACCTATCGGTAGGCAGTCTCCAAATTGCCAACTCGTGACAAGCAGCGTTTCATACAAGAATACAACTTATTTAGAAAAAGTATTGCTCAAGTATAAACCGCCCACGGCAAGAAGGGCGCTATTTGTAGATTCGTGTAACGTTCTAGCAAAAGTCCGGAATATATCAGTATAAAGTAAGCAAGCATACCTGACGAATGAATATGGTCGCGAATTATTTTGTTGAAGAGTTATTTTGAAACTATCATATTTCCTAAGATATTCATTAAAATTAAATGCTGTAAAGGACAATTTTGTTCAAAATTAAATATTAAGGTGACGCATCGCTAAACAATAAAATCTAAAACGGAGCGTTTGCGCCCGCAACCCGCACACACCTCGACACTTTTACGCGGCTTGCGACTTGCGAGTAGCAGTCAACCGCGCGTGACCGCGCGCTAGAACAGAGGCGTCTCAGAGTTGCCCATAAAACTTTTTGTTTTTAATTTTTTTACATTCTGTAATTTGAAATGTGGACACGCGTCAAAATCTTGACGTGTCTAGATTACGAAATAATAAATGATAACAATTTTGATACTTCACACACGTTTGTCCGGTCTCTTGGGTCGAGTTGATGAATAACCCCTTGTATCGTACAGGTACGTGATCAATCATAAAGTACTTTACCTTTTTCATTACGAACTTGTTTTGCGGCTCCACTGTTTGATTATTGTGTTAGGTATTTTTTAATATTTTTATTGCAAATCAACTAAGTGCATATAGTTACAGAAATAAAAAACCTTAGTGTTTGAAAATAAAAAAAGTTTAATTAATTCAAAATAATGGCAAAAATAGACAAAAAATAATTGACACAGATAATAATAATTTACAAACAATTAACATAATATAACTTTTATCCTACTTAGGTGATTAAAATAGCTGCTGAGCATCAGCCATTGTGATAAGAAAATATAATTTGTTAAGCAACTAGCTTTCCGCCCGCGGCTTCGCAACGTGGACTACACGACCGTATCCCGCGGGAATGTGATATTTTTTCGGGGTAAAAAGTAGCCTATATCCCTCTCCAGGCTACAAAATAGCTGTGTCCCAAATTTCAGACAAACCGTTCAGCCGTTTTGGCGTGATTGAGTAACAAACATACAAACATCCAAACATCTGAACTTTCACATTTATAATATTATAGTAGAAAGTAGGATATAAGTCGGATATAATTTACACTAACGAGATTATAAATGTAATAATTTACATTCGATTTTTTTTTATAATTACATTTTTACATACCTAGTATTTTTGTTTTACTTATTCATAATTTACTTAATTATTTACAAATTTACATAATTTATATTTTACTTATTGAAAGGTTACATGATATTATTTACAAGTTAACATAGGTATTTACTTTTTATTACATATTACAATTTGTTTTATATAAAACATATATAATTTTATATTCTAGCTAGCATTCAACTGTTATTCCCCCACAATGACAAAATTGACACAGTACCTCAATGTCAAAATCATATACATTCCGTTTTGCTTCGCCGTAGTCGGGTAAAACCGTGGGGCGCATGCAAAAGACTTGATGATAAATTTTACAAAATGCGCCACACGTTTTTAGGTTCAAAATTTCTGCAATATGGTATTATTAATCTATGCTGAGAAAGTATTTTATACTTTTTAGTCCGTTTTAAAAATGAGTTTTTTTATGAAAAAAAGTTTTTTTTCAGTAAATTATTTCTTTACTCCTTTAGATAAGAGATAAGTTTCTTTTAATAACCTTGCCCTCAAAAAAAACCTAAAAATAAAGAGTGCTTACTGGTGCATTAGAAGTGTAATCTAATGTTATGTCTGGAGATGCGCTAGTTTCTTTAGATGTTTTTTCTGTCTGAAACATAAATTGAATACATACTTATTTTTGTACATTTAAATATAAACTGAGTTGGAATCATGTGAAAATTAACAATAATCAAAATACCTACTATACATTTTGACATGCTTTCCACGTTACATGTAAGGTCCTTATTATTCTTACCTGCAGTTCTACAATAAATATTGTTATTAGTGAAATTTCAATCGTTAAAATTATTATACCACATATATACCAATAGTAATAAAATCTTACTTAGGCAACACATTTTGTAACTCTGCATACATCGGCAAACTATTGTCTTGTTTTCTATAAAATACGAAAATATAAATTATAATATTGGGTACAATTTAAATAAAGATCTGATATTTGAAGGAAATACATATTTAAATTAGTATGTAGGTATACATACCCTTCTGTGAAATCGACTGAAATTATTTTATTTTCACCTAAATCTAAAGACGACTCCATGGCTTTACTCCCCGAACTTTGTTCTAATTTCCTGAAATATTTTTATAATTTGTAATACTGCTAAGTGAATAATTGTAAATAGTTTTACAGAACTTTCGTGATAACGGGGCGAAACGCGATTATCATTGTGAAGTAGGTACATGATAATATTTAGGTATTACTGTTTGAAGTGACGACAGTTTTTATATTATTTATATTCACAACCGGGTACCACTTAGAATTCTCAATCACTGAGGACCGTTGTAACCACTGCTGCATCATCGCAGCCGAAAAGTCAAACAGTAGGTACAGAAACCAATACCTACCAAAAAGTAGGTATCTCCTAAGTATATAAAACTGGAAAACATTTAATTTTATTCTATTAGAATTGTATAAATATGACGATTACTCACCTTTTCTTAGTCATATTCTTACATTGCTCAATTAAACAAAGTTTCCTTTTCCTTTTAGAAAATCGTTGACATTTTTTTTCCCATTTTTAATTATGAATAATCGCACGTTATTGTTATAAATTTAGCGCAGTGATCTATGGCGCGCGGTAGCTCCACTGGCACAGACCCGTCGCTGACAATGGTCGGCAGCGGACTGAGGGTAGACTGACTGCATACAAATACGCGGGCGCACTAGCTCATACCATAAGGTCGTATACGACAAAACGGTTTTTTTCGTTTCATTTAAAAACTACAAACCATTTTAAAAAATCCAACTGGCATTTTGAAGTGAGTGTGTAGACTAATCTACTAAGAAATTTTAGAGACTTAAATCGGTCTAGTTTACCTGCAAAATGCAAATCTCTGTTTTAAACGAGGTTTCTTTGACATTTTTTTCTCTGTTATAAAAGTTAACGAATCGTGTTTCTGCAACTGACAAAATGACGTCAATAAAATGAAGAATTAGTTTATCAAATATCACTTTCATATGTTTTGTAATTGCTGTGAAAAATCGAGATCCCTGCCGCCAATATTACCGATTCGTCGTCTTAATGATGATTAACGTATTTATTTAGATAAGGATTAATATCATGTTTATGTAAACTCTACTATAGTAGTGGCAATAATACAAGTTATAAAACATTAATTTGCACGAAACATGGTGTAAAATGATGGTAACATAAGACCGTATGAGCTGCGGCCTGCGACTGCTAGCTAATAAAATGTCATGCCAAATCGACCACTTGACATCACATCATTACACTGACCGTCTATAAAATGAATGATTATAAAAAATAAATAAAGAAGTAGGTACTACATCATATCGGTTTGCATGAACTTGAACTTATGACTAAACAGTTTAATAAGGAATTTGTAACAAATAAATGTAATTAACCCACTGAACGTTTGTTTCCTAAATCAACAAATTCTAGGCTAATGGCTACCTATTAAATATGATAATTCATAAGAGATTGTTTATTCAAGAACATGCTAGTGACACACCGACTGATTACAATTTGATGGGGAAAACATATAGTTACCTACATAATTTATATAAATTCGCATAATCATCCCGAAATTATTATTTGTAGATCCACCGGTGGATTTAAGAGGAAAAAAATAGTCATAGATCCACCAGTGGATGCTCGTCGGTGGATCCAAGTGGACCGAGGGTTATTTTAGACCGACAAAATAAAATTTTAGTTTGAAATATTAATTATTAATGTGAAAGTCTGAACACTCAAAAAGGGCTAAACGAATTTGGATGGAATTTGGCACTTAAATAGTTAATAGCCTGTATTAAAACAAAGAACATTTTTCCCCGATATTTCCACGAAAAACGGAACCACGCAGGAGAAAACGCTGGCGGCCACTTGTGCCTTAGGTACCAAGTTACTGTAGTTTTGTATGTCAACTTTTTATATATTTTAACGTTAATTAAATTTAAATAAAACAATTATATTTCACGAACTAAGTTGTAATTGTTCGTATTTTTAGGGGTCACGGGATGACCACGGCAGCTGAAAAGGTGCCGTAACGTTGGGAAAATCAAAAAACCCCTAAAAAACCTAAAAATACGGACAATTATACAACTTAGTTCGTGAAATATAATTGTTTTATTTCAATGAACAGTGCGCGCCAAAACATAGATGTAAATTTTTAAAGGTGTTCGATGTGTTGATCGATTTATCTCTATAATTGTAGTGCGGCCGATTTTGTCGGCGGCCGCTGCGCGCGCGCGCCTCTTGTTTGCCAATGAGCGTTACGACATCGTGACGTAACGAATGTAGGCCGGATAGCCGAGTGCACTCTAAGGACAAATAGTTTGTCAACTGTTTGGTTTGTTCGTTCATAAATAATGGACCCTCAAAAAATATCCTAATCCTAACTAAACGAATTATAAATGTGAATGTGTGTTTGTTTGTCCTTTCTTTACGTCTTACCTAAGCAACCACTCAACTTGATTTTCGGCATAGAGTTAGTTGAAAGTACGGAGAGTAATATAGGCTTTTTTTATTCCGATATTCCCAAGGGAACGGGAACCACGCGGGTGGAACCGCGGCGGGAGCTAGTATCTTTATAAAAAAAACATAACGACTGAAACAATAAGCCAGTCAAATGAGTTGGCGTAGTAAATCAAAGTAAGTCTTGGCCTCCGATAGTAGAATTTTAGCTATTTTTTTCAAGTATTCCTTGAACTTTGAGAAAGGTTGTTACTTAAATGACAAAAAAAAAATTGGAGTCCCACGGGATCGGCCATCCATCCATCATCCATCATCAGCCTGTACGCGTCCACTGCTGGACATAAGCCTCTCCTAGCTCACGCCTGTTGTGGCGTACATAGGAGGCTATTAGCATACTGCTACCACGATGGCCAGACGGGTTGGTAGAGGGTTTGTTTCAAGTTTTCCTTCTCTCGCACAGGTGTTTCAAACGTCGAGCCTCTTAGTCGACTCTTACGACATCCCAGGCATGTAAGGGAGTGGTGACACTTGTATTCTTAGGCCTTCACCACACGGCCACTAGTCATCAATAAATAAAGTCCTCCTTCCACTTTACTTTGGACCTTTAATGTTTCCAAAATTTTGGAAGCTTTCGAGAGCATTTCCTAAGTATCCTTATATTCCTTGAAGTTTGAGAAAGGTTTTTAAATAACAAAAAATACAAATTTGAGTATCCGCGGGAACGGCCACTAGTCATCTATACTTATATAATAATACTAGCCGTGCCCCGCGGTTTCACCCGCGTTTTTCTCGTTTTCGTGGAAATACCGAGATAAAATATTGCCTATATTATAGCCTCCCTCAATAAATGGACTATTGAATATTTAAACAGTTTTCATATCAGATCAGTATTTCCCGAGATTACCGCGTTCATAACAAACAACCAAACTTTTCAGCTTTATAATATTAAGAAAAATAAAGATTAAGTTAAATTGTATAAGTCGCAGGCAATAGCTGTCTATCTGTTCGACATTCAGCCAGACACATAAGAATTACGAATAGGTACCAACTCTTAGCATCTTACACACGTGATAACTTTTAAACGAAATATCCGATTGAGATGAAACAAAAAGTATTTTACTTCTACATAAATACTCTTGATAACATATTGCTTAATTTCGATAAAGATTAATATTACGATACATATTTAACGTAGTTTTTTTTCTTCAGACGATTTAATAATTATTTTGAACACAAAATCGGTTATTGTGATTAAACCATGTTAGCTAGATATATGTTCTCGCGGACTTTTTTGTAGGTCTTAATGGGATCTACAAACCCGTAGTACATAATTTTGTTCTATTGTCAATAGTTTTTGCAGCGCACGCAAAAATAGGTTTTCGATTTTACACCTTGTGTTACAAAATAGCAATTTTATTACGGATCCCTAATTTTGAAAAAAAAAATAGTCTATAGCCTTCCTCGATAAATGGACTACCCAACACTGAAAGAATCATTCAAATCGGACTAGTAGTTCCAGAGATTAGAGCGTTCAAACAAACAAACAAACAAACTCTGCAGCTTTATAATTTAGTATAGATTATAAAGCTGAAGAGTTTGTTTGTTTGAACGCGCTAATCTCAGGAACTACTGGACCGATTTAGAAAATTCTTAGACCATTAGAAAGCTACATTTCTCCCGAGTGACATAGGCTATATTTTATTCAGATATTCCCACGGGAATGGGCACCACGCAGGTAAAACCGCGAGGTTCCACTAGTAATATTATAAAGCTGAAGAGTTTGTTTGTTTGAACGCGCTAATCTCAGGAACTACTGGCCCGACTTAGAAAATTCTTAGATCATTAGAAAGCTACATTAAAGTGACATAGGCTCTATTTTATCCCGATATTCCCACGGGCACGGGCACCACGCGGGTAAAACCGCGAGGATCCGCTAGTCAATAAATAAAGCCCTCCTTGGACTTTACTTTGGACTAAATTTTGGAATCTTTCGAGAACATTTCCTAAGTTTTCCTAAATTTTAATGAATTTTGGGCCAGGAGTATTTCAAACCAATCTTTTACTTAGAAAAACGTTATACTTTTCTTTAAGGTACAGTAGATCGTACGTCAAGCTTTACACGTGACTTTTACATTGAGCAAACCTTTCAGAGAATAAAAAGCGAATGATAAAGTGTATGATAAGATAGATAACATAGTTGAAATGTAAGGCCTTTGGCATAGTGTGCACAAAACTTGGTCTATGACGTTAAAATATGTATGGTAAAAATAAAAGAAGAAAACCAGACTCTAGAAGACCTAAGATCTAAAAGACCTTTTCTCATAAGGGATGACACCCGAATGGACTTACTACCAAAAAGAGAGATTCTCATTCTATTACTATTGTTAATCAGACTCAATTTCAAATGAACCTAGTCTCATTCCCAAAACGTCTTATTTCCAAAATACACCATTATTGTGAGACCGCCGTTCTTTTGATGCTTTACATACTACACGACCAAGACAATTAGGCGCATGACAGGAATGCGGTTTTGCACTTTTGGCACCTGCAGTCCACTTCTATCACCGCACTACTGCTATTATGTGATTAATTAGCGCTACAGTGATTAACTGATTGATTACCTTAATTCCTTCTTCAAACTTTGTTTTTTTTACATAGATTTTTTAAGCTTTTCTCAGCTGTCATGCGCCTAACTGTCTTGGTCAGATAGTACATTAATTACAGCTCGGCAGGGTTTCTATCTACAGGTATTACCAATCTTTGCAACAGCAACGCGACAGCGATTATATTGCTTTACGTCAAGTATCACCATATCAACCGCACGTATTCACGATACGTGATGCGTAAAGCAATTATCGCTGTCGCGTTGCTATTGTAAAGATAGGTTTAACCCCGCGGGTGTATTGTTAACTAAATGCGTCCATTCAATCCTACGTGCTCTAATCAATTCGCAGCCCGTGATGGATTTTTTTCTGTCAAGTGACGGGCGCAGGCGCGCAGGCGTAGAAATGTCAAACTGGACCACCGGCTGGCGGCCCTGACATTACCGCGGTCTTCCGCGAGCTAACACACACCTGAGCCAAACTATACTAAGAGCCATGTAAGTAAGTTGATTTGCTGAATAGTTAGGTTGGGCGGCCACAATAAACAACGAAGACTTATGAGTAGGTACATACAACTGCGTATTTCTTTTTATAAATCAAGAGTGAAGAAGAATTTTTAACCGACTTCAAAAAAGGAGAAGGTTCTCAATTCGACGGTTTTTTTTTTATGTATGTTTTACCATAACTTCGCCAGTTGTTAACAGACTTTTATAATTCTTTTTTTATCTGAAAGAAAAAGGTTTATGTGTGGTCCCATATAATTTTTACGAAGATCTGACTAGTAGTTTTTTCATAATCTTGAAAAATATCAATCACCTTTTGGCAAGTAGTCGTTTACCTAGATGACATTGTTGTGTATGGGCTGATTTTTAGTGTAAGTAACGGCACATGATGTAACTAAAAATCTGAAATAATTTTTTTTATAAAAAAAATTTAAACCGACTTCAAAAAGTAAAAAATTAAACTTTTGGAGTCGGTGCTAGCTAGCTAAGGCCAAAAAAATATATAGTTAATAGAAGTGCAATGTTGAATGCCCTGGTTGGCACCGACTCCAAAAGTTTTATTTTTTACTTTTTGAAGTCGGTTTGAATTTTTTTTATAAAATGTTTTTTGATTAACAAGATCAGTGGCGACAATCCCGTCACAATTTTGTCGAGATATAAAAATACAGAGGGGCAAGTGGCTTTTTCAACAAAATTTTAAAACGTAAGAGAAGGTAATCATTTCATGCAACTAATCAGTAGGGAATAAAAAACAATTTGAAAATTCTACATATACGTCTTTCAATTATGGTTTGGACGATTCACCAACCAACCACCAAGGTCCCACATATGAAAAATACATAAGATCTTAGTTAACAGGATTAAGAATCCATAAAACCATTGATAATCGCTGCGGTAAATACAACAATAACTTTGAGATAAATAAAATTTCGGACAAATATGGTGGCAAATATATTGATTTGAAAAATGATTTTGCAGCGGCAAATCATGGTTATAACACAGTCTATCTATGGTAATAAGTATTAAAAAGTAAGTATTAATGGTTTTAAAATGTTCACACTAACATTCACCGGGACAGGTCAGGTATCTCTTTGAATACGCACTGCCTGCCTCTTAAATGTGATATCAGTAAAACTGTATCATTGTAAAACCGTGCATAATAACCCTTAAAGTCTGTTCGAATAAAGTTGACATTTGAAGGAATAAAAACTTTATCAAAAATTTTAATATGCATGCCTGCAAATGAGCGAAATCGAAGTCGAACAAAATAAAATGTTGCACATCGTGACATTGTCCGGTGATATAAGATTACATGTTATTTCAGACACTTTGTGGCCTCAAAAAGCTCTCGCACTAAAAAGTAACTTTTTCTTTTTTCATTTCGTTGAACATGTATCGGATTCAGTGGATACTTTTACAACTGCTTTCCATATAATGATTGAAGATACTGTTATCGATTCTACTAAATGCAGCAGTAAGATCAAAAGCTTTCAGTGTGTCAAATAACCTTTGAAACTTAATTTCTGAATAGTCATTTTATGTACCGGCTACACGTACCGTTTTACCTGAGAGTATGCACAAACCTGAGAGTATGGTACAAATCGGTTTGCGCAGTGAAGACTTGTTTCGCGGCTGGTCAGTTTAGCTTTCACGCCTCCCTAAGTTTCTTCACACGTCCCCCTCAGCGCGGTCAAGCCCTTTCGGGAGGCCCAGGGAGCGACCTGCGAGCGGGCGCCGGACTTATCGTGAGGAGAGATAAGACGTTGTGTGTAGCCGGGACATTATAAAATTTTGGCGAAAACCAAAAGGGCCACTACATAAAAAGAAGAAAAAGAAGAAGATTATACAATTACTTCCTTATTACACCATCATTACGGACTTGTCTATATTCAGTTCAGCACCATTTTTTTTTTGTAATGGCTTTCTTCTGTTCCTCACAGAAATTCCGCCAACGTCCCGTAATGAAAGATACACTGATTACCGGAAGAATGTATATAATTGTGGAAGAATAATCTAGTCTTGTCATTCTGGTTAATATAGTTTTCTATAGGTAAAAGAAATTTCGAAATTCACTTCCTACAACAAACTCACAAACTTACAAAATGACCCTTTAAAAAAATATATGTGTAGAATAACGTGTTTGTCTATTTTATATGATGCGTTTTACCGACTTCTACGAGTACATCCCGTAATCACGCCTTTGCTAAGGTGGCCTTTGCAGGGGCGTGATTTCGGGATGTCTTGAATCGAATTTTATTTCAATGTCTGCCATAGTTTTAGAAAACATTTCGAATTCCTTTTGTGGACGATGTACTAAAAAAATCTGATTTGGTACGAGCGCTACGACGAACTTGCCAGGTACTATAAACTGGGTGGGTAGCATGGACACATCAAAAGTTTTAATCGATGATATGTCCGAATCTCTGTTTAAATGAAATGGCAGAAAGTAATCGATCAATTAGGATGTACGACACGTAAAGGAAAAGTAAACGATTATTCTTAAAATAAAATTATTGTCGATACATCTCTGATCTGACAAAATTTACATTCAGATGCACTTTGTGTTTTAAAATACTAATTTAATTTGTATTTCAAAATATACCAACACATGCGCTTTTTATTTTTAGTTTCATTACATAAGGTAAAATTCCCAATCGTGGACCACGCTCGAATGTTGTACATTTTAAATAAATTCCATAGAGCAAGTCGCATAATATTTTTCTAAAAACCCCATGAAGTTTATGTTTTCAACTTATTATATATTTCTTATATACCCTTAAGGATGCTTATTATATCCTTACTTTTCTTCTAATGTTGTAACGTAAGCTAGCATGTTCATGATTGGTTCAGTGTGCGCTAACTAACCCAATCGTAATAATAATGCTGAAGCAAAATTATTATTTTATTTTAATGACGACCTCCGTGGTAGATTGGTAGGTACACCGGTTTCAAGGTATCGCTCTACCAAGGTCCTGGGTTCGAATCCCGGTAGGGGCAAATCTTTTAATGATGAATACGAGCATTTGTACCTGAGTCATGGACGTTTAATATATATTTCACTTATATATGTATAATTATAATGTATTTATATCCGTTACCCTAATATCCCATAACACAAGCCTTACAGTGCTTACTTTGGGGCTGGATTAATTGGTGTGAGTGTAAGAAATATTTATTTATTTATATTATTTAATTGGTAAATGTGAGATGCTTTTTAACCGACTTCAAAAAAGGAGGAGGTTCTCAATTCGGTTGGTATAGTTTTTTATTTTTTTATTTTTTTTTATGTATGTACACCGTTTACGCCGAGATTTCTCAACCGATTTCCGTGATTCTTTTTTTGTTCGACGCAGAATAGTTGCTAATTGGTCCCATAAAAATTTGGTTTCGTTTGAACCAGTACTTTTTATGTTATGAGCATTTTTATATATTTCATTTCATTGTTGACTTGTACGACGTAGTATTTACGATAATTTTGTTTATAATGTACATGAAACCTTATTTAATCTAGAAAAACCCTGCTGTAGCTTACAAAACAACCTATTACAGACACTAAAAAGTAAAAAAAAAAACTGCGTTAAAAAAAACCGACTTCAAAAACTAAAAAGCAAAAAATAAGCCTTTGGAGTCGGTGGCAGCCAAGACATTCTACTTTAAGCTCCTATTATTTTATTTTTCTTTTTAGTTTTTGAAGTCGGTTTTTTTTAACGCAGTTTTTTTTTATATCAATTTGGACTGCAAAATGTTATCCGATTAATAAAGAAAAATAAATAAACATAGCGAAATTAATTGGACGTTCATAAGTGCTTGTAACAGCCTAGACTGAATAAATGATATTGATTTGATTTGATTTGATTTGATTTAATTCAATTACGCGACAAGAAGCATAAGCTCTTGTGCTACCAATATCGGAACATATCGGTCCATGACTGCATCTCGCCCCGGTCCAAGATAAGTTCATGAAAAGGCAATTAGCTTTTACGGACTATATTTTTTTAAAGGTTATTATTACTTTTTTAGAATAAAGTAATCACATATAGTATTTTTTATCATTTGCTAGGACTTTTACACCTATAGGTATTAAGAGTAATCTCATATTTGGATAAGAGTAGGAAAACTGGATTATACCGTCCACGATTGGTGGTTTTAACTTACCATTATTTTAGTTTTCTTGCATTTACTGCTTGAATGTTTTTATTTTTTTTGGTGAGGTTTATAATATATAAAGGTATCCAACGAATGGTTTTAAACATCGATACCTTACGAAGAAGAATCTACATAATTACCTACACAAAAAGAGTTTAACTATAAATAAGAATGTGTCACCTCTGCCGACAAGATATACAGTTATACAGTAAGCTCTCTCTAAAAACACCATTAACCTATAATCACATCATCACTATTATCTTACAGTTTAAAATTTTAATTATTCATTTTTTATTCATCACGTCTGCCACCTCCAATTATATCTCACATTACTCCGGTTAAAATGCGTCAAGTGTGGTATTAAAGCTTCTTTTAGCGGGAATTACCATCCCCGACCAAGATGATTAATGTAAAAGCAATCAGTCAGATGGATGATAAGCAAGACCTTGGATATCCGGTCCACTGCTCTAACCATTGAGCTACCGAGACTTTACATAAGCTCAGTGGTTAGAGCAGTGGACCAGGGGCCCAATTCTGCTAATGCTTAGTCACAATGGTATTCCAGTGGTTTTTCAATGGTAGTGCTGTTTTACACAGTTCTTGTTACAACAGTGTTAACAAAAGCTACTATTGAAACACCACTGAGAGACGATTATGACAATAATTTAGCAGAATTGACCCCCAGATATCCAAGGTGGGTTCGATTCTCATCTGAAAATTCACTTGTGGGCGAGTTGATTTTTTCTAATACTTTTCTATTTAAATTTTTTCATAAGTATAAAAATAGCATTGAAATAGGCAAAAAAATCAAAAATCATAAAAAGAGGATGACAAGTATTCAGTAACCAGAGGTAGCATTGAGGTGAAGATATCAAGGTACATACCTATTGGGGCATTTCACAACACCATTGCTGCAAACGAAGGAGTGTTTGTACAAGCTTGGAATTTTCCAGTAGACGAGTAGAGTTTTTTGGGGAAGCGTTGTATCGAAAATAAATAAGTAGGAAGTCGTAGAGACAATGGGCCCTTGGTCGTCTGACACCAAAAAGTTTATTAAAGATCTTTCCATAAGACTGGTCCACGCCTCAGGAGACCTTGCCCAGCGGCCAGTCTTTGCATTCAGCGGGGCAACAGCGCCAGTGTTCTCTGTACTATGCCACGCGGTTGTGAGTTGGACGGCGTATTTTTGTTATAGTATAAGATTTTGTATTTAACGGTTCTTGTTTTTCTACTAATTTGTAAATATTTCATAAATTTGTAATAAAAAAATGAATAAAAAGAAGTAGGAAGTTAAATCAATAGATATTTCATTAAAACAATAAACCGAAGAACTCTACTGGAACACCGAAGTCCTTCGATTGTACTATGGGCAGGTACTTAAAAATTGAAATTTTTTTGCATTTCTTTCAAGTTTTGCATTTCCTGTCTGAGCGAATGTGGAGACTAATTGATTTACATTTAATCGCCTCTGTGGTCTAGAGGTAACAACCACCGGTATCAGACCCAGGGGTCCCGGGTTCGATTCCTAGTACATATTGTATTCGGTTTGGTTGGTGGTAGGACTTGTTATGAGTCCACCTGGCTAGCTACCACCATCTTATCTAAGTCTGACGCCATAACAACAGTGTTTTCAGCATTGTTGTGTTCCGGCAGTTGGAGATAAGATACCCAGTTTCTCAGTGGATGAGGATTCCGGGGCGGCTCGCTTCCATCTTCAGCCTTATCAATACTCAACATCAGGTATGATGAAGGCTAAGAGTCTACCCGTCATGAATAAAAAAAAACTTAAATACTAATAGACATTTTTGTACATAGTACATTAAGAAAAACCCTGACCAACTCCAATTTTTGTATTTATCATATAAAATATCTTTGTCCCGTGGGAACCGAACCCACGGCGACTGATTGGCAGTCCATAATTTGAACCACGACAAAATTCTCTGATATTATTTGTGCTTACTGATGATGCGTCTGAGGTTTTATGCAAATCAAAGATATGTGGAAATGTGACTCAACAAGGCAAAGATGACATGTAAACACGGGTGTTTGCGTGTGTTAGCTGTCGTTGTATTTGGAAATTACTACTGTTAATTTATTTGTGTTTTGTACGAGTATAATGAAATTACTATGAGTGAAATTGAAATAGATTGTTTTAGAATCTAGATAATTTATAGGCAGTTTTTATTCCTCGAGTGGCGTTTTTTGTCTTCTCTCTCTCCGCAGTTACCTATCATCAACTTGGTAAATGACATTATGGTACTCAAATTAATAAGTGAACTTTTAATAGATAGATGAGATTGTTAAATTATAAATGACCATAATTACTTCTGTAAAAGTGGCTAAAGAATTTTGTTTAATTCAACCTTTTATTTTTGTTACAAATTCTAATTTAAAAGGCTATTATCGATACCTGTTATGTTAAATCGGTATTGTCGCCGTTTACCTTGTCACCAAACAGTTTGAACACAAACATACCAAACTAAACATAATTAGAGATGGCTGTTTGGTCCAGCCCGGTTATTGACCCCGTGCCGTACGAAGTCCAGCCGATATATGCAAATCAGCTGAGCCATCTGCCGAACGAATCGGTGATCCCCTCGCAGGCATCATCAAGGTGACTTTATCTTTGTGGCTTATTAGTGGCCGTCCACGTGGCGTTGAAGCGCTCATGGCCGCGCTTGACAGACTGATCGTATTCGATCACTTTTGTTAGCAACGTTCGGCCCGGTCTGGTGTCGGATGGGTGACCGAAAAGTGGCATTATAACTTGTAAACGATACTTTTATTTCGTTCCCCATTTATTAAACGAGTGCGGCGGTTCCGACGTCCCGGCGACTGTAGTGCTGCCGGACTAGGAGCCCCGTCACACTGGGCTCCGTGTGACGGGCGCTTCCGTGCTTCGGAGGGCACGTTAAACCGTCGGTCCCGGCTGTTGTCATTTGATTACAGTCGTTAAGCCAAGTCAGAGGCCTTATAGGCGGCTTGATAAACTCTGACACCGGAGGTGGCCAGTTATGCTCACTCGCTAAAAAAAAAAAGTAGCCGTCCGACATCGTCCGCGTGGACCTTTTTGCCAAAATTTATTTTGTCAATACGTAATAATTTTTCATAGTAGGACATTATTATAATTTTGAATATCATAAAGCAATTTTCACATGTAATTAACATAAATATGTTTTAAATCAATAATAATTACAAGTCAACATTCTTGCAAGCGATGTCAATATTTTTTTACTAAAACATTGAGGACTGTAGCTGTATATTTTGAATAAAATCTTATCAACTACTTACCAAAATATTCAGAATTCGTTTTTAAGAAAACTAACTTTGAAGAAGTTTATGGCAACCCCAAGTTTCAAGTCTTGGATTACGAAATTAATTTAATATATTCAACTTTTTTATTTTTTTATAAAACATTTTTCTTATTAAGTTTACCTATCTGGAGTTGTTGTAATGCTGGTTTAAAGGCGTTTCTATTAGTACGAAAAAGGCACAAAGTTTTCTTTACTAACATTCTTTATTATAATGTTAAAAGTACGCATATTTTTAGACACATGATTCACACATTTTAATATCCAGAACCATGCTTTATTATTCTTAAATAGAAAATCGTTATAAAAAATGACACTCTAATTTGCATCATCATTCGCCATGATTGGCATTCTCATTATTGCCGCAGTCATTTCGATAAAAAAATCACTATACGTCACCATTGAGTGTTACCGACTAATCAGATATAGATTTCCGACGAAGTGTGTTTGTATGCGTGGGCGCAGGGCGATGATCGGCAACCGATATAGTCAATATTCTATGATTTCATTAATATTTATAAGTATATTAATCGCTCTTTCGGATTATTGACTGACTAGAATTTAAATGTTGTGTTTGTTTTTGTATTTTAAGAGATTAATATTCGTGAAAATTATTATCGTATCGTACCTACTACGCTGCGCTTTTTTTAAAATCAATCCTAAATTTTGGCCGTGTGGTGACGGCCTAAGAATACAAGTGTCACCACTCCCTTACATGCCTGGGATGTCGTAAGAGTCGACTAAGAGGGTCGACGCAATGAAAACCTGTGCGAGAGAAGGAAAACTTGAAACAAACCCTCTACCAACCCGCCTGGCCAGCGTGGTAGCAGTAGGCTAATAGCCTGCTATGAACGCCGCAACAGGCGTGAGCTAGGACAGGCTTATGTCCAGCAGTGGACGTCCATAGGCTGATGATGGATGGATGGATGGATGGTACTGTTTTGTTGTTTTGGTACTTATTTGTTCTTAACTGGTTAAATGTCGACGTGACATGATAAACAAACTCACAAATAAAATAAAATAAATGTTGAAACGCCTTTAATTTTCAAAAAAGCGCCTGTTTGTTTATAAGAAAAACTAACTTTGTGAAAGTTATAATGAAATTGTCATGCATTCTTTTGTTTTACATTTTTTATTTCTAAAAACGGAACCAAATATGGTTTTCTCCCCCATACAAACTTTTTCTGTACTGTAGATAGTTTTTGAATTATGAAGAATATAATATACTATCCTTAGACAGTGTTGATGTGTGTATTATACTTATGTGAAAATGAATCTTGAAGGAGGCAAACAATGAAAGCTCCTTTGTCGGTATAGGTGATCTATCACTAAAACCAAAACAGCATTGAATTTCATGTTTTGTGTTCTATGACCTGTCGAGCTGAGGAATCAATTCACAAACAAAAAAGAAGTCTAAAGGAAAATTGTACTGAGCATTGAAAACATTTTTGTATTGAAATGCAAATAAAAATAATGTGTACCTACTGAGTATTTCATTTTATATGTGTAGTAGGTATAGTTAATTGACAGTTGTGGGAGATGAACGGCTAAATAAGGAAGTCTGTAAGGGCGAGTGGCAGGAATCCGCCAACCTCCAATTATGACGGTGGACCGGTCCATGCCCCGGCGACATGTGCTCCAGTTTATTTTTAGTGAAGACTGTAAACTCTACTAGAATATTATGATATATTTATTTAAATTCTTGTTAAAACTTCACTATTCTGTGACGGAGAATTCAAATAATATATTCAAGCAAGTAAGAAGCGAGCGATCTAATTTTTTTTGCGATAATAATTTTAATAGTTATAAGAATTTTAAATATTTTTAAGTCTTTATGAATACTAATGAATATAAAAGTGGACAAACGTAACAGAAATAATCAACTTGTCTCCAATTTTCTCAGAAGAGATAGAGTTAGAGGCAAATTTAATTTTATACTGGAAAAAACTACTTAAACTTTCTTAGAGACGTTTTTGGACAAATATACATATATGTTCATTCATACACTTAAATATTACTCTCAAGTGCAGGAGTCGGACGAGCACGGCCTCTGCGCAGAAACATAAAGAAAAAATAATAAGCACACTCATAGAATTTTTTAAATTAAATCAGTATTCAAATGATGTGACAGAGCACTCGTGCTAATAGCCGCAGTAACGGTAGGTGATGCGTGACAGTCGGCCTGCAGTCCACAATGCAGTCACTGAAGTAACGCCATACAAAATTAGTACGTTCATTACATTGTAACTACTTCATTGAATGACAAGTCTGAAAGAGCTAAAATAATTTAACCTTCAAAAAACCATTAAAATTTGAATAAATATAAATTCACTAAGAACTTTTGGTCGCCTGGTTACTTACCTAAGATTATAATTCGACAGAAGAAATCATATAAGTATTGATGAAATCATGTTAAGTATAACCAAAATCACAAATAAAATAGTACTAATAGAAAGATCTAGGTAATAATTTATACTTATGATATTTTTTTTAATAGAAAAAAAAACTTGCGGCCGAGTTGTTTTTTCCAATATTATTCTATATTATAAAATGTATCATAAGTATAAAAATAGCATTGAAAAATTCAAAAATTAAAAACTCATAAAGTAATAATTTATGTTAACTGCTTTGCAATAATTCCTGAATTTTCAATTATTTTCTTTGGTTACCCAAGTTACAGGCTTAGCTTACTTTGGGAACCTCTGGTCACTGCATTGTACGCTGCATTATTCTATGCTCAAATGATTTTCTTCCTTTTATTTGTTTTTAATATAATCCTTTATTGTGTAATAAATGTATTAATAATAATAAATTTATTTATATTCATAAGTATGTGATCAAATTATCTGCTAAGATGAAAAAAAAAACTGTTGCTTTTTTTAAAAAAAAGATGACTTAGCGATCCATAGTGAGTCTCCGATAATAAGAGCAAATTAGATAATTAAATTCAAATAAATATCAATCGGAAATTATTTACCCAAAGCGCATGTCTAGTAATTGTTAAGTCTACAAATTCCGCACTAGGCGAGCCCCCTCTCGGCTGAATGTCAAGGGTAGTGGGTCCAGTAAATAGGACATAAACCGACGATTATTATTCACCACGATACATAAGCCAAACTGGACCTTGTACTTGATCTTGAAAGTACGTTTTTAAGGTAAATGTACTGTCCTGTTATTTCATCATCTAGTTAATACAGCGAATATTGTAATTACATAAAATTATTCATGAATTATCCCACCATTAATTATATACAAATTTTCATTAACATAAAAAAATTAAAAACCCTGATAGGTACGTAACATTAGGTACCTACTCGTACGCCTTTGCTCGCTGTATACATAACGCAGTGTGCTTAAGTCGCGTTATGCCTAGACCAAACGGTGAGATTAAGGTTCATTGAATTTTAATTCAATAGTGACATAGGCTTAGTGAGGTTAAGGTTCATTGATACTTAGATGGTTCATCTAGTCATGGTTTGTCCAGGGTTCATCGAGTTTTACTTCAATAGCGAGATAGGCTTAGTGAGGCTTAGTACCTATCATCAATCCATACTTTGGGATGAGCATTACTCGTAATAGTCATGACTGTCATGTGTCAAGATTAAGCATCTCAAAATAAATGAACATACTGGAATCTAAATATGTTTAAATACATAAGTAGAATTAAGTAATTAGAGCAAAACATAATCAATCAGGGTTCTTATTATTTAATTTAAAATTCAATAAATTATGTAATTTTTTTATTCGTATAAATGTTTAGCTATATCGAAATAAAATAAAAAAAGCTAAAGTGCCAATCGACCAGTTTTAGTGGCTCGCAAAAACAATAAAGCTAGTTGTAAAAAGAGGTATTTCCACTTTGAAACATATATCACTTGGTCGTAATTGGAGCTTTTGGTTTTAATAAACGACCCGATTTATTATACTTATCGTGTGGCGTGACATTTGGACGCAAGTAATGAATGAAGAATGTTAAACGATAACGTCCAGCTACCGGCGAACTTGATAAAAAAAACTGGGTGGAAATATTCAATTTCGGTTAATTTTGAAGCACCTATTTTTTTTTCAAACTATAGCAGGCTTTGATTCAAAGCTCTGTTAGCATAAATGGAGACCGTGAGAATGAAGACAAGTGGCAACCGCGATGAATGAAAGCGAAAAGCGCGAAGACAAAATTACACTACACTTACACCCATATTCTAAGTCGTTCCTCCACGTCCACTGCTGGACATAGGCCTCTCCTAGCTCACGCCTATTGTGGCGTTCATAGGAGGCTGTTAGCCTACTGCTACCACGCTGGCCAGACGGGTTGGTAGAGGGTTTGTTTCAAGTTTACCTTCTCTCGCACAGGTGTTCAATGCGTCGAGCCTCTTCGACTCTTACGACATCCCAGGCATGTAAGTGAGTGGTGACACTTGTATTCTTAGGCCGTCACCACACGGCGGTTTAATTATTATTTAATCAAAGTAAGTAATTGACATTCGAGATAAACGCAAATGTGCGCCATAATTTTGTTGCCTCGTAACATAAAGAAAATTCAAGAAATTAAAACTCGTAAAAAGCTCTCCTTACAACTTCAGCTTATTTGAAACTTTAATGCTATCAGCAGAAAGATAAGATTTAATTGAAAGCTGTGGATGTGAACTTCTTCACTGTTTCAAGGGTTAAATTAAGACTTATGATTACAAAAGCTTTTTGCCTCAGTGGAAGTTACAATTTGTTTGGGTTTCTGTAGTTGTTAATGTCGAAATGTTAATTATGTTCAGTAGGTACTTTTCGGTTTTCGTGAAATTTACGGCAACCTTTCACTGGTTTAATAAATTCGATCGATATGGTTACAGTATTTTTAGTATTTAGAGCAGCACTACTTCTCTTATAGTATAGATTGGCTAGGTTTTCTAGAATTTTGCTAAGATTTTTGAGCATGTACCTACATTTAAGGCACTATTTTGTAGACATCTTTTTTTTAAGCTTTAATAAAAAGTCTATATTTTCTAAATCAAAAGAAGATTAACCTAACTTGTTCTTACTTTTGATATTCCTGGTAAAAAGCGAAAGAATCTCTGTGTACTAAAATGTGTTAATTTTTCACGTCGTTATAGATGTGAGTACAATATTTATGAAATTAGGAACCACATTTCCTTTTAGGATTTGGAACAAAGTCCACGCGTCTGGTGTCGTAGACGAATACTAGTATTAAAATGATATAGGTAAAGCTAATTCAATTAACTATTTTATTATAATACAATGATTTAAAGCCCCTTGACCAAAATGCAAATGTCAGGAAGTCATGTAGAACAATCTTCGAACAACACCCAACCAGTATTCAATTAATATTGGTTGGACACGGCTGTCTCATCAGCAGTTCCTCATTTCAATTGGTCCATCCAATCGGTCTCCATGACCAATTACACGCGATGCTCATTTGTTTTCCTGTTGTTCCAAAATAAAAACGCGTTGTTTATTTTCTACCTGCCGAATGGTCCTTCACGTTTTTGTCTCAATACATATAATTGATTGGAAACGGTTATTGAATTGGCAGTGCCGTAAATTTATTAGTGCCTTTTTTATAATATACTAGCGGCTGCCCGCGGTTTCACCCGCGTGGTGCCCGTTCCCGTGGGAATATCGGGTTAAAAAGTAGCCTCCGTTTTAATCTAGGCTATCTTCAATCTGTGTGCCAAATTTCATCTAAATCAGTTCAGTAGTATTAGCGTGAAAGAGTAACAAACAAAAAAATAAAGAAACAAGCAAACAAACTGACATACTTTCGCATTTAGTAGGATTAGGATGTTTTTAAGTAATTAAACAACAGAAGGAATTTGCTGTCTCATTACAATAAGTACCTATAGGTACTTACAACCTTTCAGATAAAGAGAAAATAAGTAGTATTTCCGAAAAAGGGCAGAACTGACTACCCGATGCGCGATGGTACAATGGTTAGTGATCCTGTCTACTAAGCTGCAGGTATACGTTTGTTCCATTTAAGATTAATTTCACGCCAAGAGCATATTTCCCATGGTTCAATTATTATTATGCCAAATTCGTGAAAAGAGGTAGTGAACATGAAAAGAGGCAACTATGCTCAAAAAAAGCTTCAGAATCGGATCAATAGTTATTTATTTATTTTATTTTCTTTAGGAAGTTTACAGCATCATTTACAAATTATGTAAATAAGCAAGCACTTAAAAGCTAATTACAAACTTCCACAGATAAAAGCTATGTAGTTACATAATAGTAACCGAAATTAACAGATAATTAAGCATTTGAAGCTATAAAACTAGAAAAAAAATTATATAATACAATTTAAGCATTACTTAAGCTGTTGAAAAGCAGTGTTGTCGTCCATCATCAACTTTCGCATGTGCCTTATTGAGCTACAAAACAAATCCAATTGGCTATCATTCATAAACTCACTGGCAGTATTGAACAGCATGATCTAACCAAATAACGTTTGCTCTGTAATTAGTTCGTGTGAAGGGAATGCGAAGCAGAACATATCTCTGACGAAGATTTGGGGCTGGAATTTTCAGATTAATTTTACTTAATGAGCCAAGTTCCTAAGGAAGCTAATGTCGGCAATTTTCCGATGCAAAGAAAGTGGTAGTGGTTATATCAAAATAGGAGTATAGGAGTGCCTCCGCTGCCGGCGCCCGACGACCGGTCGCTAATTTGGGAGCTATTCCTGTTTTGCCGGTTGCCATTTCGAGTGCCGCTGGCGGCACCGGCAGCGGTTGTTTTACATCTCGGCTGCCGGCAGCGTATCATCACCGGTTCCCGTTGGCTATATTCTCGCACCGAGGGTTCCGTTTAAAATTTTTAAAAATATTTTTTATTATTATATGATGTAACTAAAAATGTACGGTTTTCACAATTTTTTCTTTTTCTGTACTATACTTAAGACGTTACTTCGTACCAAATTTCAAGATTCTAAGTTCACGTACCCTGTAGGTTTTGATACCCGTGCGAGTTTCGAAAATTTGCAGAAATTTGCAGCATAAAGCTGTATCTTTTGATTGCTTTGGCTTAAAAGTTTGATTTTTCACAGCGCCAAGGAACAGTAGACCTGAGTATTAAATATAAATTTCAGTTTGATACCTCCACTCGTTCCTGAGAAAAACGGTCTTGACAGACGGACGGACGGACGGACGGACAACGAACTGATCCTATAAGGGTTCCGTTTTTTCCTTTTGAGGTACGGAACCCTAAAATGGCAAATCATTAAATTGTCAATAAAATAAGGTTCGATTAATGAGGTTACAGCTTGTTAAGAAGTAATGTCAGCCGGAGTGGTGCGCAGGCGCCCGGTCAATAATGGCGCGATTTGTATCGCCAGTTGGCTCCCATCATTGCGTCGCTTAATCACCGCATTATCGCTGCCACATCGGCTCAGAACTCGTGCAGGGCTGCAATACGATACTTAACAATATTTTACAGGTACATCAAAGAAACAACGATAAGTAATGTGAAAAAACTTACTCTACTTGCCTTTTTATCTTTAAACCCGCGACCACTAGACTAATTTTGGCGAATTTTGGTATAGACAAAAAGTTGACTATTGGAAAAAGCTCTGGTCCAACTTTTGTCGTGAAAATAAGCCTTGAAATTTCTTGGTATTTTTCAAGATAACACTGAAAAAAAGTAGACACGGTAGAATTCGTAAACGGCCGCTAGTTCCGACCCTACCTAATGATGCACTTTACTTTGATAAATATTAGAAATAATATTAAGGTATATTATTATTATTAATATTAGGTAGAAATATTATTTGAAACTTTAAATTGAATTGCCTGTACACAAAGATGTATATACACAAAGATATGATAAAGTTTCTAACTCTGACGATATGGAAATACGCCGACATAATATGGCAGCCATATTATTGCGAACGTGTGCTTACGCGCATTGATATATCGCTTTTTAATTAAGTTCCCTGAAATAGCCGTTGATATTTCGCGATGTACCGTCGCAAATAACATGTAATCACGGCTTACGCCAGTTTGTTGGCTCAGCGAGATGAATGGGAGGCGATCAGTCTACCCGGTAAGCGATAATTTAACCTGATCGAAGCCATACGGTTGGAGCGTGTAGGCCATCAATATTGGGACCGCACAGAGGATCTGACTTGCCGATATTAATATTCAGCTCACTGAAGCTACCCATAAGTATGGGCTGCGGTAAAACTGTGGTGGTAAATGATTTTCAGACAGCAGTCAAAAAGTTTGGCAGAAAAAGTAAAAGAAAAACCGGTCAAGAGCGACCAGTTACGTCGACATACCAAACCAAAAGCAAATAAGTATAAAATCACTTTTTAAGATTTCTTAAAAGTATGCTATTTATATTAGAGGCATCGTTTTATTTTTCCTGTAATCTTTACATAAACTTTGAATTTTTAAGACCCTCTTTCAGTCCCTGTTGCAAAAAAAATATATATACTTTTAAAAAAGTTAAGCAAACGTCGTCTAACGATCGGTTTCAATAACTTATATAAAGTAAGAGATAGGCCTAGATATTTTTGTTATTCAGCCCAAAATAACTCGAAATAACAGCGGTTGCTAAGTAACGTAACCAAGATAGGCCTATCTCTTATTGGGGATAGATTATTGAAACCGGCCGTAAAACTATTCCTTTCAAGTTGATAGCATATTAGTAGTTGTTGATAATATCGATTTGTGACAGACAGACTGAGTCGCGCCATATGGGTTCCTTTTTACCATTTTGGTTGGAACCCTAAAAACGAAGGATATACAATAAGCGAGTTGGATATTCTTTGCCCGTTAGTTTTGTTTTTTCTCTGTGTTTCTCAAGATTACGACTTTTCCTTATACTGACATTTGATTCAATAATACTCGACAGCCTGACAGTAAAGCCCTACTATAAGTTATAGTTACAGGAACTATTAAAACTGCGATTAGCTCGTCACCATAAACGGTTTTCTCGTCGACAGTTAATGATATCTTACAAAATACCTGCAAATGTAAAATCTTGACACGAAAATGCTACATAATTACAGTTTAAAAAGCAATTATGACATAAAATGAAGCAATTATGGATTTACTTGGAGAATCTGGGGAATCCGAAGGCTCGACGCTGTCACACCTCGAACGAGTAATTTTGGGAGAAGGTATGTGAGGTGAGATATCTTGTGGAATAACGTCATATTCGCCATTGGGAGAAATATTCAAATAGTAAGTTAAACAAATGAAAGTCCCAAAGTTAAACGTTGTTTGTTATTTGATATGGGTTTCCATACTGTTTTGCAAACATTAGGATGAACATATTCATCCTAATGGGAAAAATAAGAGTTATTCTCATCTGATCCCCTGCACCGATCCCCTGGTGGATGTATTTTATTTTCTATTCCCAACAAATCCCCTGTGTAGGGGATCAAGAATAAATATTACTTAATGTTTTATTCCCCATCTGACCTTAGTACTTTTTTTCTTTTTTTTTATGAATTCTTAGCTTTCATCATACCTGATGTTAAGTATTGTTAAGGCTGAAGATGGAAGCGAGCCTCTCCCGGAATCCCCGATCATTGACGAACTGGCTATCTTATCTTTAACTGCCGGAACACAACAATGCTGAAAACATTGTTGTTATGGCGTCAGACTTAGATAAGATGGTGGAAGCTAGCCAGGTGGACTTACAACAAGTCCTACCACCAACCGAACCGAATACAATATCTACCCCCGCTGGGAATCAAACCCGGGACCCCTGGGTCTGATACCGGTGGTTGTACCACTAGACCACAGAGGCGGTTTAAACTTAACTTGCTTAAAAATACAATAAGGGATCCGTTGGAAGTAGAAAATTATAAGGGGAACGGATTTAAAATTTTCGGTGGATCAGTTACAGGCTTGGACGAATCCAAGGTTACAGGGGAGAACACAAAAAAAAAAAAAAAAAGCTATTACAATGAGATTAGGCAAGATGAGACTTTGGTTTTATCACAGAGTTTACTGTTTTATAGAAAAAATAGCTTTAATTTGACTTCTGAGTGAGCCCGCTTCACAGATGTGTTGGTCCTCAGGCTAGAAGAGATTCAAGAGCAAAGCCCATAAAATAAAAAATCCTCAATGTTTCTTTTGCATTACTTATGAATCATGATCCACCAAGTTACCGAAGGGACTGCGATGTATTGACATGTCTCAATATACTTTTGCAGAGTTTGGCATTAATGAGGAACATGATGAATCGCTGAATTTACATTTTTATTCCTTCTCTGAGCCTCGTTCGACGCACGCGAAGTCACATCAACAGAAATTAATTTTATTCAGACATTTTAATCCTGAGGAGATAAATAATAAATGAGTATGTACATGAAACGAGATTATTAACATGTGTCGATATTGCACTTGTAAGGAACAATTTAAGTACTTAGTAGGTGAAAAATATTATGTTGCCATAAAAGCTTGATCTTCCAAGATAAGCAGGTACCTTCATAAAGCATTCGTTTTCGAATATCATGGACCATTGGTAGTAATACAAAAATATACATAAGTACTTATAAATAATAACACCCAGACCGAAAATATTTTTTTTGCCGGTTTAAGCAATTCATGATTTTTATTATTTATTACTCAATCAAAACTGTATATGAGAATATACCCATCATGGGTGCCCTTCGCCACGCCTAAAATCATTAGTTCTAATTTCATCTCGCCGTATTTCTTTGGTCTAAAATTCTTAAGCACAACTATTGTTTAGCATAATAGATTATTTCGCATTGTTATAATTTGGTCTAACGTTAAAATCCCTAATAATCAAAACCACTAAAATTTATTAGTATAGATAACTTTTGACATAATAACTTACTACGCATAGGTACGTATTGTTACCACTATTATAGTTTTGCATACTAGTCAGTCTTGTATGCCCTACCCCTGGAGTATAATTTTAGCCCGCGTAGGCGCGCAGGGGCAAGGCGGCCCGCGAGCTGAGGAGCAGGTGGTTTTAAAGCTCGCTTCCGCGGCTGAGGCTAAGCTGCGGTGGTGAGTTAAAACCAACTGCGACGATAAGCTCGCGTGGGACCGCCGGAGCCGTGACAGAAGACTTGCCTGCTGCATGTTTGTTTGCTTGCTTGCATGCTTCCTTGCTTGCGTGCTTGCGTGTTTGCATTGCTTGTATGCTCGCTTGCATGCTTGCTTGCATGCTCGCTTTCATGCTTGCTTGCATGTTCGCTTGCATGCTCGCTTGGTTGCATGGCTGCTTGCATGCCCGATTGCCTGGCTGCTTGTATGTATGCTTGCGTGCCTGCTTGAATGCCTGCTTGCTTTATATGCTCGTCACACGAATGAATTATTTCATCAATTTGACATACGGAAGTGATTAGGCGTAACGGTGTTGGGCAAATCGTAATTAGTACTTGGAAACAGTAGGGTTAATCAATGGTTATGCCTAATGATGTGTTGCCGAAAATATGCCGAAAAAAAATAGGCGAAATGAAAATAGGCTAGACTGATTTAGGTCATTTGACCATTATGTGAAAAAATTTTAGGCCTATAATTGTGTGCCAAAGGCCATTAGGGCAAAAAATAATTAGGCGTTCCAATATATACCCATCTATCATACTAACATTGTTTGAGAATAGATTTGCCTATCATAAATTAGTTGAATTTTAAATTTATTTGATAATGATGATTTGCCATGATAATAAGTTTACTAGCGGTCGCCCACGGTTTCAACCGCGTGGTTCCCGTTCCTGTTGGAATATCGGGATAAAAAGCCCATCTATGTTTAAGTCCACTTTTTGAAGTCCCTATAACCAAATTTCATCCAAATCCGTTCAGTAATTTTTGCGTGAAAGAGTAACAAACAAACAAACAAACTGACATACTTTCACATTTATAATATTAGTAGGATTTACTTACATTCAACAGCACGATAGGCATATACAATGACTTTGAGAGTATCCTTTTGTCTCTCGTAATAGCGGCGATTATCGTACTGGAAGTGTGAACCGTGACGTGTTGGTGACTGTACTCTCGTAAGCTAACACTTTAAGTTCAGAGGCATGTTGTGCCCCCTTGCTGTTAACATGATCGCATGGAGATCGAGATTGAATTAACTTCAGATATCAGGGGGTCAATTCTGCAAATTTTTTGTCAAAACCGTCTCTCAGTGGTGTTTCAATAGTAGTGTTTATTTACACTGTTGTAACAAGAACTGTCTAAAACAGGACTACCATTGAAACACCATTGGAATACGATTATGATTAAGCATTAGCAGAATTGGGCCCCAGTAATTATGACAAAAAATAAGTATTAAACTAAAAAATAATACTCATCATCATCATAATCATCAACCTGTGGACGTCCACTGCTGGTCATAGACCTCTCCTTGCTAACGCCTGTTGTGGCGTTCATAGGAGGTTATTAGGCTACTGCTACCACGCTGGCCAGACGAGTTGGTAGAGGGTTTATTTCAAGTTTTCCTTCTCTCGCACGGGTGTTAATGCGTCGAGCCTCTTAGTCGACTCTTACGACATCCCAGGCATGTAAGGGAGTGGTGACACATGAGTTCTTCGGCCGTCACCACACGGCAAAATTAATACTAGAAATAAGTAATTTTGTACCGTAGAAATCGATTTTAGCGCCATTAAAAATCGAATCAAAACGTCGAAAATCAGTAATAATTATTGACATTCAATTTCGATCATTGCGATCCCGTCAAGAGTACCTAACCCCCTGGTGATTTATGATGACATACCCGAGTTCAATGCTCTGTCAAGGCCAGGGGTTTCCTTACCTATACGCCTACTATACTGACTGATTAACATCCATGACTAATAACGAACTTTCTAATCATTATAAATCATTAAACCATTTAGTTAGGCATTGAGAAGCGTAATGGCAATCGTTTCAATACTACAATTTGTTATAACTATATGCTTGTCGAAAATTTCGAACTTCGAAAATGCGCGTTGATGTCTTTTCTTCGTTATGAATAAATGCAAAACTTATAAGAAAAGTAAACGATAAATGAAGAAATTTAGTATTTATCTTAATTTGAATAGTTTTGATAAAGTACTTAAGTTGTTTATTTTATAAATATAAAAAAACCACTGGTCTCATGTCGCTCAGACGGGACTCGAACCCGCACCTTAGGAATCCGGCCCAATGCACTACTCGCTTGTATGATCGAGATGATTCTTAGCTATAGTTTATGAAGTTCCGTTCAGCCGTTTGAAGATCATCAGCTCATTCCTACTTTAAATTTTTCATTTTAATTACCTAAATAAACTGATGGCATTCAAACGGATTAGCAGATCTTCATAAATTATAGCTAAGAACCATCTTGATTATATCAGCTTTCAAATTAAAAACCGCATGATGGTCCATTCGTATAGGAGCTACGTTGCCTCAAACAGTCACAGATTTATCAACTTTCGCAGGACATGGGACATTTAGACTGCAACAACGGCCCTACATTTATACAATCCTGGCGATATGCAGCCGGAAACCGGGGGGGTTTTAGTGGGTATGCCTACCAAAGGAGAGCCCCACATAACCCTATGGCCCACCAGCGATAGGGTATGCATTTCCCCCTCGAAAAAAAAAGACGGGACATTTATAATTTTGGAATTTTTGCATTTTTCAATGCTATTTTTATACTTATGATAAATTTTAAATAGAAAAATATTGGAAAAAATTAACTCGGCCACAAGTGAATTCTCAGATAGGAATTTGGGGATTGGGGATGGGAATGGGATGGGACATTTACCTCCACTTGACTGATCGGGTTGAAATTTGAAAACTGTAAGCAAATCCGATGCCGTAATTAAAATATGGTGGCTTGCCCTGATGAAGCGACCAGCACGGTCTGCAGAGTACCCAACTCCTCGATGACTTAAAGCACACATATCGTGTTTAGGGTCGTTGAAACGGTCTTGGCAAGGGGATAGCCATACAGTTAGTGACTTTGAGCTGGGTTTGGGCATTGGACAATTTAATCTTAATAAAAAAAAAGAAGCTTGAAATAAAACTTAAATTATACAATTAAAAATCCCCCAAAACACAAAAAAGTACTCTTATAAAGTTTAAATATTTAATTACTTACTCTAATTATTATTACGTTTATAAATTTTCACAGACATGTTGGGGGTTTTTTTATATTTATATAAATAAAAAAGACTATACCTACTTATTTTTACTTGTCGAAGAAAAGACATCAACGCGCATTTTTCGAATTTTATTTTATTCATTTCATGTTGTATTGACTTCGCGTAAATAATTTGCTCATAATGATAATATTATTTTTATTGATACAAAGTAATGTATTACATCTTCAGAATCAATAAAAGAGTTACATGAATCAATAATCATTCAACGTTTTATCCCGTCTCAATTGGAAGTTCTGCGCGTGCGCGAATATAAATTAAAGTCCAGCCTTCATTTATGCGACGTTTTAATGTTCCAAACGCATATAAAGCATAACTTTATTGCCAAAACTCGCGTTTACACCACCGTTAGCTTTCTAGTTGTAGCGGTCATTATTATTAGAGTTATAATTTTAACAACAATTATGTATGTCCTTTACTCAGAAAATATCCAAGTAAAACTTGTTATGGTAGGTAGGTAGTTATGGCTACATGAGATATGCGATTTATATTGTTCGCTGTATAGGAAAATACTAAGAAGTACAGTTCTGTTAGGCCCACTTGCACCAAGCTAGGCAATCATTTAACACCGAGTTAAATGTATGCAAAAGTAGCATTAACTCTGAGTTCAATGTGTTAACCCAGCTGGGGCTTTAGATTCACTATGCTTCAAAACTTTGTCTCTCCTTTTTTTCCTAATGAGTAGCGTCTCTCTGAATATTGAAATAATGATGGCATTTGTTATGAAACTATATTTTTTTATGAAAGTGGCAAAATTTTTAGAAAATTTTAATTTTTAGAAGTTATCGAATATATTACAACAACTACTCGTAGGTATATTATGAAAATCAGAAGCCCTACATAAGCTTAAAGCTCCTCTCGAAAAGAAGATTCTCAACCTTGCACTCCCATTAACGAGGTAATAACCGCAGTGCTCTCATCTGAAATTGCATTAAATTGCATGCCTCGTCTCAGAGCAATAATTATAAGGTAATGAAATTATTTAATTAATTCAAAGAGAGCGGTATCGCCGCGCACTTTTATGTCAACCGTCGAGACGCACCTTTATAATTGAGGTTTAATTTCGAACTAAAGTAAACGACACTTTAATTACAGTTATTGAGGAACTGATGTGTGTTCTTCGAATTTGACAGAATGAAAAATATTACCACTTTCTTCTCTCACTAATGTATTTTTACTTGGGATGGTAAACGCGTTTAGTTATTTTATTTTTTAAACCCTCGTCGGTCACAGCTTGCAATTTACTCAAAGCACCCGCATCTTGTTGTTTGAAACTTTTTATACTTTCAACATTATAAATTAATAAGTTTGCCAAGTTATATGTAGCTTAAACTACCAAAAACGGTAAAAGTAACGGATACCATAACGAACATATTTTGTACACCTGTCGACGTCATCTGCATATTGTAATAATGTTAAAAGCTTACAAAATTCACTAAATTCGATACAGGACACAAAATTCCAGTTATGTTTATGATCGTGCTGTGGAGTTGCAAGCCTTTAACGGAGATAAAAAATTACAAAGTATTAAATTGCTATCTTTATTTTTTGCAGATGGAAATAAGGAGGTACAGGTCCGGAGGGACCTCTTTCCTGACTTACTGGATATTCCTCTTACAAGTGAGTATGATATTATATTTTGTTAATTTAGGCCGTATTTGATCAGTTACCAATGCCACATACAGCGTTGTACTGGCGGTGGTCATTGCAATGTATGTACAGCAATTTATTTCTGAAAAGTTTTACCCAATTGATCCAACCGTATTACAGAGCGTGACTCAATCAGTGATCTATACTTGAGTACAGTTAGCGATGTCCCTTTCTAACTGCTCTCAAGTACAGACTGCTCAAGTAACATTCTGTAATAAGGGCCAAATGGGCTTTGTGTGAATGGTTTGCCAAGACAGCATGTGGTCTAAATGCACACAGACTGATCAGACTTTATATTTAGACATTGTCGCTTGCAGTAGCGGTGGGCATCGGTTTTGCGTGGCGCTTTTAGCAAGTGTAAAGCTTGACGTATTGTTGACTGTACCTAAATGAATTGGATTATTCCCTGAGTACCCCGATACCCAAGGACCCCGATTTTTCCTTAGCTAAACTAAACTAGATACTAATAAGGATAAATCGAGGTCCTACGATACAACCCAATTCTTCTTCATATCGACTGAGGATTAGTGGTCACCTCTGGTGTCAGAGTTTATCAAGCTGCCTATTAGGCCTCTGATTTGACTTAACGACTGTAATCAAATGACAACAGCCGGGACCGATGGTTTAACGTGCACTCCGAAGCACGGAAGCGCGTAGTTATAATGCCACTTTACGGTCATCCATCTGACACCTAACCGGGCCGAACTTTGCTTAACAAACGTGATCGAATACGATCAGTCTGTCAAGCACGGCCACGAGCGCTTCAAACAACAACCCAATCATTTATCCCCAGATGCTGGGCAGCGCCCGCCGGGGGGCGGAGGGCCACGGGCGCCTGATGGACCCCCCCGCGCGCAACTCCATGTGGCGTTTCGGGTTCCCCAACCCCGTCAACTATAACGACAACGAGCTCTTCTGTGGCGGCTATGCTGGTAGGTACGACCTGATTTTACTTCACACTAGTTAAAGCTTTGAATCCACATCATCATTAATGCCACCACTGCTGGGGCATTGGCCTTCCTTATGGATGGATTAAGAGAATGGACCATGACCCACCACGCATGCCTAATACGAATTGATGGGTTTTAAAGATTGCAAATACAGCTTGATGGACCAATGGCTTAACGTGCCTTCCGAAGCACGAAGGAGCTCGCGATGATAAATTTTGGGTCACCTATCTCCTGAACGACCATTGCGCAAGGATAATAAACTGCTACAGTCGCAGGTAGACAGCGCGATCCACTGCGCCACCGAGCTCTTCCTCCACATCAGTAGAATATGAAATTTAGTTCATTTAACTGAAAGTATGTGAAACTAACGGATAGGCCGTTTACTCATCATCACACTCTAGAATAGTATCAATTTTAATTTGGTCAGTTAAAGGAGGCTATAGCAGCCTCTTCTGAAATCTACGACGACTATTGTCACCATATCCACTTGCTTGCAAATTGTTTATTTCTTTGGAAAGGACTCTATTGCCAGCAGTCGCCACGTCGTAATTCTGACTTTGTTTTCTGATTAAACTTAAAGCTTATCTTTGAAATAGCTAGTGAATGACAGGATGAGTAAAAAATATGATATGGCATTGCTATTCCGCAACTCTACCTGCCCACGCAATATACCTGCAAGTTTACGTATGGCAGAAAGACAAATAATGATTAGGCTAATACGGGTGAGTTTCAATTCAAGAGGTACTTCTTGTTCGAGTACTATTAAAAATCAAAAGTAATCTTAAAAAAAGCTTCCGCATGCTTCAAGTTTGAAATGTTAGCTGTCATTCAAGAATAAAAAAAGGAAAACAAAAAATAAGCGCCAGAGCACAACAGTTTTTTGTGTTAGGTCCACAAACTGAGTATTTCACATAATTGTCTTCGGGGCATTATCCTTGCATCGTTTTGTGTGGTATGGGCAAACATTTTTTGTCCTATTGATTACCCTAATGATGCGCGAAGGCTCTGAGCCGAAAATAAAGTGGGGTCAGTGAACTCCGCGACCATCAGCGCTGCATTGACTATTCACTTTGTTCAGAAAGTGTATGTGGCACATATTAGGTACCTACATTTAGAAAAGTAGAATTTGTTAGAGACTTAGTTTCCGTTTTTTTTTGCCTTTAATGGGGGAAATGGTTAGCCCTCATAATACGATGTTCAATGATAAACGGAAGGTGGAATCGCGCTTCCCGCAGAACTGGCTATCATTATGTATTACTGACCGAAGACAACAATGCTGAAAACATTGTTTTTAGAGCGACATACTTAGATAAGATGGTGGTAACACAGGCGGACTTAGGATAAATGCTACTACCCAAACCGAATACAATATGTATCCCTACTAGGAATCGTATACGGTCTGTGGTCTCTGTCGTCTCTTATGAAAAATGTTTGTACAGTTTTATCAATACTATGTATTAACATTAACAATAGGTACTATGTATTGTCATATTATAATTTTATTTTTAAGAATTCAGAAACTTAGTTGTTCACTGTCGGAAATAAATGGGAGTTCCACTTAATGGTCTGGAAGGTTTTAAGAGGTCCGGGCGGCTTCCCCACGATTATTTATCCCATATTACCATCGAGTCACTATTTATAGTATCGTTCATAGCGGTCTTGAAAAAATCATGGATAGCGTCACAATGGTGCCCTAAAAGAACCTTGTCTTGCCTTGCCCCCATTTCCAGTTCAGTGGGAGCAAAACGAGGGCAAATGCGGAGTATGTGGTGATGCAGACCATCTGAGCGAGCCCCGTCCGCACGAGGCTGGCGGGATGTACGGCAAGGGCATCGTCACCAGGCATTACAGCGTTGGACAGGTACGACAATTATCACATTTACATACAAATGGGTTTTTTACGACCAAAGTGAAGACTCTTAGTACTCATCAGACTTGATGTTAAGTATTGATAAGACTGAAGATGGAAGCGAGCCTCTCCCGGAATCCTCAATCAATACCTATCTTATCTCTAACTGCCGAAACACAACAGTGCTAAAAACATAGTTGTTATGGCGTCAGACTTAGAGAAGATGGTGGTAGCTAGCCAGGCGGACTTACAACAAGTCCTGGTGATAGGACTTGTTGTAAGTCTGCCTTGCTAGCCCCGGCCAAACCGAATACAATATGTATCCCCGCTGGGATTCGAACCCGGGACCTCAAGGTCTGATACCGGTGGTTGTTACCACTAGAGCACAGAGGCAGCTATATTTTTTTATTTATAACGTTTTCCGGTGTAGCCCTGGCGAAAATAAATTATACCACCATCAGTCATTTCTAACTACACTTACACAGAGAGCGATCAGCATATATTTTTCAGAGATTGTGGAGGAGTGGACGTGTCTGTATTTTAAACCACAATTTTCTTGCGTGTTAATTAAACTTAATATTATGTTCTTCCTTTTCAGGAAATTGAAATAGAAGTTGAACTGACCGCGAATCACTTGGGAACTTTTGTGATAAAGATGTGTCCAAACAACAACCCAAAGCGGGAAGCCAGTCAGGAGTGTTTTGATAGGTAAATAGTTAACAATCAACAAATCGTAATGTTATAATTTTGTAATCTACCAAACGAAAACCGTTGAAAGAATGTTGTTAGTTTATGATAGGATTAGGACTTTAATAATCTTAATAATAATAATAATAAATACATAAATATTTGCATTCAATAACACCTATTATCTAGCCCACGTTAAGTTTCATGAAGAAGTTGTGTTATGGATACTAGATAACGGATAAACATACTTATATACTTTTTTTTTGTAAATATATACATAATATACATATTATACCAATACAAATAGACATTATTATAACGTTTTAATTTTGCATTTTACAATGCTATTTTTATGTGATAAATATTAAACAAGAAAATATACTAGAAAAACCGGCCAAGTGCGTGTCGAACTCGCGCATGAAGTGTTTCGCCTCTCACCCAAGGTTGCCTGGAAGAGACTGCTACGTGCTAGAGAGGCCGCCTATTGTGTGTTCCTCTTTTTTGACATTTTCTCTGTATGTGTTTGTTTTTGTATCGTGTGCAATAAAGTTTCTATTATTATTATTGCCAAAATGGCATTTTTCGTCTGCAAAAATAAGTTTGTTTTTCGTAGTGTTTGTATAAATGACAAAGTTAGATTTGTTTTGAAAAATTTTTGGAAAATGTGCTATAGCTCTGAAACTACTAAATAAATTTCGTTAAAACCAAATTTCGTTAAAAGTTTTTATAAAGATCTACATTATATATTTTATTTTTTATTTTTCACTTTCTTATTTTAAAAGTTAGAGGGGGGGGGGGGGGACACACTATTTTCCACTTTGGAAGTGTATAAGTTTCAAACGGTTGACTTTGAGAAAAAACTGTTTTAGAAGCCTCAATGTAATTTTTAAAGATCTATCTAATGATATCCCACACGTATACGTGTGGGATATCATTAGATAGATCTTTAAAATAGGTATCATGAAAAAAAAAAATCAGTAACAGTTCTATGTATGGGGAACCCCCCTTTAATTCATTTTTTTTATATTTTTCTGTAAAAACCGTAAAGCGGTTTACAGAATACATCTACCGACCAAGTTTCAACTGTGTGATCCTTATAGTTTTGGAATAAAAAGGGTGTGACATACATCGGTTTGGCCGAATCTATAAGGGTTTCGTTTTTTGCCTTTAGGCTACGAAACCCTAAAAAAGCATGAGACTAGTTGCTTTTTTCTAGTATATTTTCTTGTTTAATATTTATCACAAATAGACATGTTTATGCGCACAAATATTTGTCTTGTCCGGGGTTCCAACCCGGGACCTCTGGCGCAGAAGGCCGGTTTACCCCGGTAGTACCCCTGCGCCAAACAGGTCGTCAAAAAAATAAAATGGTACCTATCTTTAAGTGGATACTGTTGAAAAAATGTGGTTTTTGGTTGTGCGTGTTGCCATGCATTCATCATAATGCTGATAATAATTTCCAGAAAGGAAGAATGTTATCTGTTTTATCAATATTTTTTATACTTTTGGTTATGATGACTAAATCGACCCTTCCGTTGAAACACTAAACTAAGATAAAATGTTATGTTACCAATGTTACGGAGTTATGAAAGAGTATTTAACTATTTCGAATCGACGAGACCGATAACGGACAAATACTTATTTTATGTGATGAACTAATCTTTGTCCTGTGTCTAGGTGTTCTATCTATCAACTCGATATAGCTCAATTGGTTTTAAAGTACCGGAGTTCCCGTTTTTAGGGTTCCGCACCTTAAAAGGAAAAAACGGAATCCTTATAGGATCACTTCGTTGCCCGTCCGTCCGTCCGTCCGTCTGTCAAGACCGTTTTTCTCCGGAACGCGTGGATTAATCAAACTGAAATTTATATCTAATACTCAGGTCTCAGTAGACCTGAGTATTAGATATAAATTTCAGTTTCGAAAATTTTCGGAAATTTGCTTTCTTTTGATTGCTTAGGGACAGTTCCCTAAGCAATCAAAAGAAAGCAAATTTCCGAAAATTTTCGAATCTCGCACGGGAATCAAAACCTACAGGGTACTTCCCGTGAACTTAGAATCTTGAAATTTGGTACGAAGTAACGTCTTATAGTATAGATAAAGGAAAAATTGCGAAAACCGTAAATTTTTTAGTTACATCATATAATAAAAAATATTATTGAAAATTTTAAACGGAACCCTCGGTGCACTTGGCCGGTTTTTTTTTAATTCACGACGGGGAGGCTCTTAGCCTTCATCATACCTGATGTTACGTATTGATAAGGCTGAAGATGGAAGCGAACCTTTACTGGAATCCTCAACCACTGAGGAACTGGCTATCTTATCTCTAAATGCCGGAACACAACAATGCTGAAAACATTGTTGTTATGGCGTCAGACTTAAATAAGATGGTGGTAGCTAGCCAGGCGGACTCACAACAAGTCCTGCCACTGCCACCAACCAAACCGAATACAATATGTACCCCCCGCTGGGAATCGAACCCGGGACCCTTGGGTCTGATACCGGTGGTGGTTACCACTAGACCACAAAGGCGGTTAAAATATTCCTAACTAAATTGCTTAAAAGCTTTTTATGTCGGAATCAGACCAATGTGTAGTATATGTTGTTGTCTGATCTGACATTTATTCTGATCTGATCTGGAATTCTCACATATGGTAGTTGTAATGTGTTGTGTGCTTCTAGGTACCCTCTATTCATATCTGGATCTCGCGAGGACCGGTTCCTGATCCCGCTGGACACCGCCAAGAAGGAGATCTTCCGGTACCGGGTACGATTACCGCCCTACGTCACCTGCACTCAGTGCGTGCTGCAGTGGACTTACTACACCGGTAAGTCTTATCAGACTAAAGATGATTTGGTATGGAACTTCTAATACAGTTAGTAAACGAACATTCAGAATTTACAATTGCCTATAAGTACATGATAATCACGCACTTTTGGTTGGACGACACACTTACTTAGTTACTTCTTTTAATTTGTAATTCACTTGGTCTACCGAAATATTAAAAGTAAAGGTTCCAAAGGTGTTATATATATTCGTCACTGTCAGAGTGCGAAACCCATACGATTAATAAATTTGAAGGTCCACGCCGCTATTTAAACCGATACCGTTTCAAAATATAAACAAACTGGTTGCCAGGCAACATGTGGGGAATCTGCCCCAACGGCACAGAAGCAGTCGGATGCGGGCGCTCAGAGACGTTCCGCAACTGCGCCGACGTGAGCGTGGTCACCAGCACGGGGGGCCTGCCGCCCGCCTTCGCCGGCGACCTGCGCCGCGACTACCCCTTCCTGCTCTACTACCGCGACTTCAGGATGCCGCACAACGTGTACCCGCTGGTGGTCAGGTCAGTGCTCTCTCGGTGCGAGTGAGCGTATCGACTGTTAACTCGCTTCACAACAGACTATTTAGGAGTCAGCAGATTTCAGAATGCTACATGACGTAAACCCGCTGGTAGTCAGATTCGTGCTCGATGCGATGGTCAGCGTGAAGTCGTCTCATAACAGTCTTTTTACATATTAGCAGATGGGAGATGTGAGGCTGTGAATGGAGCAAGAGTAACTTTCCAGCGGCAAGAGTTTAGCTGAAAGGGCCTATGAGAACAGGGATATAAATTGAAATATAACAAGCTAGGAAAAAAGAAATGTAGGATAATTAATTAATTGATTCATGGGATTTTTCATTGCAACATTTTTCATTGTCTTATGTGTATGCAACAGCACTCTTATTTTGTTTCATAAATTTTATTTTACGTTTTACAATTACATTTTATTTAAGTAAGTATGTGTTATGTAACCTATCTACATTAGGTACTATATTGTTATGTTTAGTATAATTTACGTCTTTTCCATCTTCTATTCAATTAACTACTTTTACTTTTGTCACATAATTATAAAAAAATATATTAGCATTTAATATTGATTTTTTTCTAATAAGTAATCTACCGATTGCTGATCATGACGCCCCGTTGGTCTAAAAATTAAAAATATTGATAAAAATATCAAACTTCATGCTTTAATCATTTGCTTAATTTTACAGAGATACACATATAGAGACCGAGAAGGAATCATACATAGCGATTAGGTAAAACAATATCATAATATATGTAAATATATCTAGATTATCAAATCAATATTACTTATATATTTTTATTACTATTTAATATCTCTATATTCTAAAAAATGAAGTACACTTTTGTGAATAACTATTGCACATTTTCATGCTGTGTGTACATTTTTTTCAGCAATGATATAGAGTCAGAGGAGGAGTTTTCTCCGCCTGTGATTAGGTACCGATTGTTTATCGTTGAATGCGGGATCCTGGTGAAGGCTGGAGACACTTTTGTGAATAATTTCCGTCTGTTCTTCATGTTAAGCCCCAGCTGAAATGCAAAGGATTTTGTGATTTAGATTTGCTAAAAAATTATTTCGTATGTTTAGCCAACTCGCGAAAAGCACTCTCAATTTACATAGCAAATTTTTGAGGTTTTTTTTTTACTAATAACTGGGCAGGCATTTGACCACCATCGTGCTTAGTAAACACGATGTGGTCTAAGGTGTAACATGCTTGCCCCGGAAATGCCTAATCAATCTCGCCTTGAAGAGACTAAGGCTTCCTCAAAATGAACGAAAAACAGAGAAAGGAACTAAAAAGCGTGATCTTTCACAAAAGGTGTTTTTCCTGATATGACTGATTCTGCAACCAGCTTCATTTTATCACAAAATCCTTTTCGGTCTTCGGAGATTTGGCAGTGCTCATCCAGGTTTTGCATCAGACGTCAGTCTTGGAAGATCAATATTTAACTTGTTCTTAACTTTCAGTAGATTTGCTCGTAAGTGTATAACGATGTTGATCTCTATCAATAACTGGTAACAAAATGTTCTAACTTTTAGTGTACAGATCTTAGTTTTCGTTACTTACAAAACGTGTAAATATCCTCCTACTTGTGTCTAATAATTAAGTTGTTGTACAGTCTAGAATTTGTGACTAACATTTTGTATGTCTACGTTATGCACGTCGCACCTAAACTTACATATATTCTTGAATAATATCGTAAATAATTTTCCGTAAACTTTCATATATTTCCGTTAGATACAAAGATAGGAGATTAATTAAGCTTTATGAATTATTTTTGGCAAAACTTAATGATGAACACTCATTATTCTAATAAGATACATAGTGCAACTAAAAAAAAATGAAATTAAGTTAATAATACAAACAAAAATGCCACCGAATTATATGTTAAGGCGGCGCGGCGTCGGATCGCTTTGCAATAAATAGTTTCTTTAAGTAGTTATGTGAATTTGCTATGAATTTTAGTTAGTTCAACATTTGTCTGCCTAAACAGAAAAGTGGCTATACCAAGATTTCTCTAATTACAATGTTTTTCATTACAAATATTTTTTACTAGTTTCATAATGCAACTATGCAAGTACCTACACACTATAATCATACTGACTCATACTCATTCCTTGTTTCCAACCATTGCCAGGGATCAAGTGTGCGTGCCGACCCAGGGGTACCGCATGTTCCCCGGCATGCAGAACTGGTGCCAGACCAACTGCCTGCGGTACCCGCCCAACTGTCCAGAAGCATTGTGCACCTGCCCGTAAGTTATCTTTTGTGGTTAGATCTGGGGGTCAATTCTGCTAATTTTAGTGTCAAATCCTCTTTCAATTTATTTACACTGTTGTAACAAGAACTGTGTAAAACAGGACTACCATTGAAACACCATTGAAATACGATTGTGAATAAGCATTAGCAGAATTGGGCCCCTGTCATGGGGTTAGATATTTATATTTTTCCCAGACGGCTGTCGATAGCTTTTTAATTCAAATACTGACATCTACTTATTTCCCATCGAAAGAGTATGCAGCAACGAGTTCGCATTGCGATGACAATGCATCACAGTGCATATTACATTTTTATTCAACACCTATTCCCTGAAATACCAACCACAATAACGTAGGTCCTATCGTCACGCCGTGCATGGTCACGCCATGCACCTCTAATCATATGATTGTAGTCCCTTGAAGGGTTTGCAGTGCTGGGATGTGATGCGGGTGTCCCCCACCCCCCCTTTCCCATCACAGGGATGGGAAAGGGGGGGTGGTCCGCAAAATCGACCGCCTGGGCGTGGCGGTGGGGGTAGTAGCGGTGGAGGTGGTGGTTCCGCTACTTACTGCTGCGGTTGGCGGGGGCGCAGGGTGCGCCGTGCGGCGGGGCGCGATACGCGGCGGCGATGACTCAGCCATGCTCATACGTACTGCGCGGGGCTCGTGTTTGTGCGACCCTGGTCGGGTGTTCGCCGACCTGCAGCTCGGTGAAGTTGATTCTTCCGCTAGTTTAATGACTAGGCGGCGTCCCTCGGGGTCTAATCCAACTATTAGTCCGAGGACGCCTGGCGTGCGCGTACGAAAACTCGAGAACGGTCCGGGATGGGAAGGTGGGGACACATGGGGATATATACCCCTTCCGAGCCTCCACCGAGCTAATACGCTGGGTGGGGGCACGGGAGAGGCGTGGAATGGGGTGCGTAGCCTAACAGCTGCGTACTCCACGTGAGTCCAACATATGAATCGCTCCTGCACCTGGGGGCGAGGGATGCGTAAAAGCATTTCTCCTAGTATAAAAAAAGGGTTGGAACTTTTTTTTTTTTTCATTCTTATATTATTAAGGGACTTTTACCACAGGTAATATCAGCCCCATCTTACCCTCATAATGTGCATACCCTAGTTGGCAGTGCTAATGCTACAGCTGGTACCATTCTATTATTTTCTTCCACTGGAACTGTTCTGGGTGCAGAAAGGGAAAAATATTTGTACCGTTACTTAAATTAACTAGTCAATATTTGGTTCCAAGAAGTTATCCATTTTTTTTTATTGGTGGACAATAAAGTTTACACAATATAGTATTATATATATATATTTTTTTAATACCTACAGCTTGGTTTAATTATTGTGAAACCCACACGTTTCCACGTATTCAAAATCGGTATTTTTAGTTTCCGTTCCCGTGGGAATATCGGACACAAAGTATTCTATGTTCATAACCAGGCTATCTACTATCTGTGTATCAAATTTCATCTAAATCGGTTCATTAGTTTCGGAGCTATTCAATGCAAACAAACAAACAATAAAATCTTTCCTCTTTTTAAAATTAGTATAGATATAGATATTGACTTTTTACGTACCTACTTAAGTAAGAAATCCAAGACAAAAAATTCACACATTTTGTGCAATAGCCCGAGCTGTCGGGAACGTGTTTTTCTCTCACAGTGAAGTTGACGTTTTTTTTTGAAGTGAAAACTTCTTTAGCCGCGTCGTGCACAATTATCAGAATTTTAAATTTTTGGGATAGGTAAAAAATGTTAAAGTCGCGTCAGGACACGTGACCTGATCGAAAATTCGTAAGACGGATAGGGAGAGTAGACCGCCGGCGCGGCGGCGTAGGTGAGGAAGTAATATCCCCCTCTTTTTCTACCGCGCGGTGAAAAGCTGCCTGCTCCTGCTGTTTCGTTTAAGCGATTTTCACTTCTGCCGGCACTCCCGGAGTGCAACCCGTTGTTTTTTTTTCTTCAAACCGTTTTCCAATTTTCCAGGCAAGAGTGCGACGCAGTAGGAGAGCTGTCGGGGCGCTTGGGCGCGGACGTGTACTGCATGGACCAGTGCATCGTGTACCCGCCGCGCTGCCCCCACGCGCGCTGCAGCTGCTACTGACCGGCTCCTCCGCAGCGGACCGCTACGCCAACCACACCGATGACATTGATAACTCTCCAGACAAAACCACATTAGTAAAAGCTCTTTTAAAACCATTATATACTTTGGCCGCATCCGCATCGAGCTGCTATGACCTTGAACTTGATCAACAAGAAACACATTATGTTGACTTTGACCCTATTGCGAACGTGACGAGAGTGATTTTCTTAAAACAATTGTTAAGCATGATGTGCGGTCGATTGTACATAAGTAAATCCATAATTGGAAGTCAGTACTTAGAAATAGAACTTTGTCTAGGGGACCTTACAACAATACGTCCTCGATACCGTGTGTGAGACAACAGGTACATCGTGTTGGTACCTTCTAAAATCTAAATTGTATGGGTGTACCGGCTAATCACTTGCTTGACAAATAAACAATCGATACCAGTAACTACAAATACTAACTAACTAAGTAGTTACTGTACTGCATCTTTTGTCTCCCCGCGTATAGAAAGTAAGACAGAGATGTGTTTGTAAATGTACCATTTAGTAGAGAACGTCCCGTGCCTCAAGTTTGACGTTGAAACCACCATTGATCAATTTTACATCAGTGTAAACCCCTTGTATGACTGTAAGTATGTACCTTTTGTCCAACTTTTATCAACACAACACTACAGTCATTTTGTAAGGCAACATTATTTTAATGTTACATAGTTACCTTTGTTTGGTTAGTGGTTTCTTTAAAAAAAAAAATGTAACTTTTATATTTTTCAACTAAGTTCGCAACTATTGTAAAAATACCGATAATGATAAGCTAACTAAACAACTTGTTAGTTTAAACGCAAAATCCGATTGTAATTATCAACTTTTGTACAGCTGTAGTTTATTTTTAAAATAAGTAATTACTTATATTTACTTAGTTAATTTGTAAAATAAAGGTAAATGACATTTTCTTGGAGTTAAATAGCCACAATACTTATTTATTACTTCAAATGAATGTCGTCCTTCAAATGTGGGTTTATGTGCTTTCATATTTTAATGTATATATTTTATTTAAAAGAATTGCCATTCAAGGGTGCCAGATTTTATATAGCTAAGTATACATTATACATATTTATATATAAACTACGATATGTTTTTATTAAGAGTACATATTTGTAAAATAAATAAATACTTAGGAAATTCTTTGTGGTTTTCTTTCGGGTACCTAGCAGTAGATACTTAGTTCACAAAAGTTTTTAATTATTACCGCATTTTATTCTATGTTTCCGTTTCTCGTTAATTTTGGACTTATCTGTCTGTCACATCTGTCTGTAGCAATTTGCCTGTTTTTTATAAATTATATTTTTGATTAATTTACATAATTCTAATAAGATACGTCAGATTTTTCTTTCCGATAGTCTAATCACACAATCGGAAGACGCTTGTGCCATACGTTTGTTTGAATACTCAATACACATCCGATCCGATAGTCGGATCGGACGTGCGAGTCGAGAAACAACGCTACGCGTTTACGATTTTATTGTAGGATCCAATTGTCTGAAGGGGGCAGAAAGTCTGATCAGACAATCGGAAGCAAATCGGATGTCTATTGTCAGCTAAAGTCGCGCTTCACATCGAATCCCTTCATATTACAGCGACTTTAGCGCGGCTAAGTCGCGACGCCTGCGCCGGCGTTAGCGACAGCAGCGCTTAACAGTCGCGCTGCAGCGTTGAACGTAGGGGTGGGGTGACTAGCTCATTTCCATTTCCAATATGGATTCCAATGAAGTCATACTGTTACTTATTTTCTTTTTTTTACTTCTCCGACGCCATCGTCGTCGAATACAAAGACGGAAGAGGCAGTACACCCATTACTTAAAAAATCGACTTGTAAATGGTGATTATGCAACAGTATTAAAAGTGATAAAACACACTTTATAACTCGGAATGTCCAAAAAATCATTCAACGAACGACGTAGGTAGTTTGCAACTTGCTACAGATGCGCTCGCAACACTGATCTAACCACAAATTAAATAGTAATGTACAAGTATTTAACGCCGACTGTTCACACTCGGCGTATACGCATTTCCCAGATGCCCTAAAAACATCTGTTATTAAACCAGTTCACAAAAAGGGAGATACATCTAAAATAAATAATTTTCGTCCTATACTTAGCCTTGCCTACAACATCATCAAAAATATTTGAAACCGCCATGGTCAAACGACTTTATTCTTTTTATGAGATATTTAAAGATTTAGATGATTTTAGAAAAAATCACTCCACCACGTTGGCTGTATACAAATACATAAAAAACATTATAGAGATAATCGAGAATAAAAAAAATCGCAGTCGGGCTTCTTCTCGATATGAGTAAAGCGTATGATAGAGTTTCTTATAGAACTCTACTTGATAAACTCTACCAAACAGGAATTAGGGGCCTGGCTCATAAATGGTTCAGATCATATTTAAGAAACCGCTTCCTACAAGTAGACATTGAGGATATCAAATTTGAAACTGGTAGAATAACTCTAACAAGATCAGATAATAGTCCAGGTGTCTGGCTCTATCCCACAGGGTAGCGTATTGGGATGTGTCCTATTCCTTATTTATATAATAAATAATCTTCCTAAGATCTTAGATGACGTATTCGTGCTGTTTGCTGATGATATATCCACCCTTATCCATTGCTCTGCCACGTTAGAACTGAATCTAAATTAAACTCAAATCTTGACAAAATCATAAACTGGCTAAATTCACAACCACTTAATCTAAAAAAACAAAAAATATTCAATTTAAACCGTATCAAAGACCTGCGTTAGAGATATCATATGGTTACAATGGCACGGAACTGGAAACTTATGTAAGTACTTAATAAGCCTGAACTATTGTATTTTTATATTTTTCTGTTTTTTGTGATTATAATAAATTAATGTTATTATTATTTGAGGATTTAGGGGCTTTGCAACCCTGTTGAGGGCTGTAGTCACTGCGACCTAAGAGATCTATTGTAACTCGCCACCTATTTATAGTACCTCTTTTAGCCCGGTGGCTTCCAGAAAGTCAAGAATCTTCCTAGCTTTTAGAGATTTTAGTTCCTCTGGGTCGATGATGTGGCGACCCAGGTGAATACTGCGTTTATGCATAAATGGCCCGCAGTCACACAGAAGGTGCTTTGGTGTCTCCCTCTCCTGTTTACAATAGCGGCAAATATCAGTATCACTCAATTTCATGTGAAATTGGTGCCTGTTTAATTTGCAGTGTCCGGTTAAGGTTCTGACAATCGCACAGATGTTCGTCCTGCTGAGCTCTAAAAGTTCTGCAGTTCGTTTTAGCGAGTATCCTTCTATAAGAGACTTGGCGTGCAGTAATCTCGGTTGTTTAAGCCAGTATTTTTTAGCTTCGCCAAGAAGGTTGTTCTTAAGAGTTTGCATGGCCTGGTTCTTTGAGATGCCACAGAAAGGCTCTGGACCCATCTGTAGTCCCTGAGCCCCCTTCCTTGCAAGTTCATCGGCTTTTTCATTGCCAACAACTCCCGAATGACCTGGTACCCATTTCAGAATAACTTTATTCCTTTGACCCAGTTCATTTAATTTATTGACGCAGTCTTTCACCAGTTTCGAATTTATGGTATTCGAGTTTATGGCGTTAAGCGCTGCTTGACTATCTGAGAAGATAAAGATAGATTGGTTTATGTAGTTTCGTTGACGGTTGACTTCCGCACATTCTATAATGGCGTAAACCTCCGCTTGGAATATTGTGGCGTGTTTGCCCAGATTCAAACTTTTACTGACTCTGGGACTTACGCCGAATATTCCACATCCTACATTTTCACCCATTTTGGAGCCGTCTGTAAACCAGACCAGGCTTCCAGCCTTACAGGAATAGTGATCCTCAGAACACTCTTCTCTGCTTGGTATTTCCACCGAGTAATTTCTGGTGAAATTACACAGTGGGAGCATGACGTCCGTCGTCATCGATAGCAGATCGAGCTCAAGCATAGAATCTTGTAGAGATCTCAGTGCTTGAGAATGCCATTTGATCTTGCCAGTGTTGCGTATCCTGTACATACCCGCTTTCGCCTCCTTCGCAATAAATAGGTGAAGGGGCGGTAGGTTTAGCAGGGCATTCAATGCAGCTCCTGGGGTAGTAGACATGGCACCCGTTGCCATAAGGCATGCCAATCTCTGTACGCTGTTAAGCTTGTTTATGATTGTCGCTTGGGTAGCTTTTTTCCACCAAACTACGCAGGCGTACGTTATCGTCGGCCTGACTATAGCGGTGTACAGCCATAGAGCGATTTTGGGGTTTAAACCCCATCTCGTCCCTGCTAAGCGATAGCAAATCCCTAAGGCTACTTTAGCCTTTTGGATCACATTACTGATGTGCGAATTCCAAGTCAGTGTTTGGTCGATAGTAACGCCCAAATATTTGACTTCTTTGGAAAATGGAATAGGAGTCCCTCTTAAAGTGGGCGTTATAAGTTTTTCTAACTTGCGCTTCCTCGTAAATGGGACTATTGTGGTTTTGCTAGGGTTTACTGACAAATTATTCTCTGTGCACCATTTGCTAATGATGTTTAGAGATTTTTGCAGTAAGGATGATACAGTGCTCTGACAGGGGCCGACAACGCAAGCCACCACGTCATCTGCATAGCCCTGTATATCTAAATCTTTATTCGAGGCTTCGACCAGCAACTGGTCAATAACTAGCGACCACAGTAGGGGTGATAATACGCCTCCTTGTGGGCAGCCTTTAGTTATTTTAAAGCCTTTTGTGGTACCGTGTAAGCTTACACTGATAGTTCTATTGAGAAGCATAGATTCGATCCAACCGGTAGTTGTTTCGTCAATTCCTTTAGCCCTCATTCCTCTGGAGAGAGCGTGAATGGTGACGTTATCGAATGCTCCTTCAATGTCAAGGAAAGCACAGAGAGCTATTTGCTTGTCCTCCAGAGCCCTTTCTATCCTGTCTGTGAGTTCCAGCAGAGCGGTCTCAGTGGATTTTCCTTTTTGGTAAGCGTGTTGCTTTGAGTGTAGAGGACGTTCCCGAAGTGGCCCATCTCTAATACATTCATCAATGACCTTTTCCATACTTTTTAGTAGGAAAGAGGTGAGGCTTATTGGCCTGAAGGACTTTGGCTGTGAGTAGTCCCTCTTGCCAGCCTTCGGGATGAAACGGACTTTGACCATAGTCCACTTTTCTGGTATGTATCCCCATGCGTAGCTCGCTCTAAAGATTTTGATTAGGATGGGAATGAGAATATCCTTCCCTTGCTGCAAGAGAGCTGGGAAGATATCATCCTCACCTGCAGATTTGATAGGCTTAAAAGAGTCAATAGCCCATTCAACCCTGTTTGGTCTGAAGTTCCTCGCTGCCCTTCTCCAGTCTTCATTGGTGGGTCTGGAGAGGCGTTTGTGGGTAACATTCAGTCCATTAGTCTCTGATGTTAACACCGAACCCGGGAAGTGTGTAGACGCCAGGAGATCTAGGGTCTCCTCCGCTGTTTCGGTGAAAGTACCATCTGGTTTCTTTAGGAGACCCAGTTGGTTGGTAGGCGATTTGGCTAAGACTTTATGGATTCTAGCTCCTTGTGGGACCTTGGTGATCTCCTCGCAGAATTTTCTCCATGACAGTCTTTTTGCCTTCCGTAGTTCTTTATTGTATTCAGTCAAGGCTTTGAGATACCGACTCCACTGATTCGTGGATTTAGCCTTGTTGAATAGTTTACGCGATTCTTCTCTCAGGACATCGAGCTTTTTATTCCACCATGATACTCTTTTGTCCCTGACAGTTCTTAGAGGGCAGCTCTCTTCGTAAGAGGCTGTAATGGCTTCGGTAACTTGATTCACAGCGTATTCTAGAGTTTCGATCGAACGTATGTGTTTAGGTATGTTCTGTAGCTTCTCTTGGAGCTTTTGTCTGTATAAGTCCCAGTCAGTAGCTTTAGCATCCCTAAAGGTAATGGTTTCATACATGTTAGATGTATTAAGTTCAAATCTGATTAGTCGATGATCAGACATAGATGTCTCATCACTTACGTGCCAGTCGTTAATTAACCTAGAAAGATTATTAGTAGCGAGAGTAACATCAAGAACCTCCCGCCTGGTTTTAGTCACGAAGGTCGGTTTACAGCCCTTATTGACTATTTGCAGGCGATTGGTTAGGATGAAATCGTGAAGCAGCTCACCTCTCTCGTTGATGTCAGTGCTGCCCCAGTTGGTGTGGTGGGCGTTGGCGTCACATCCAATCAGAAGATCAGCGTTATGTTCGTTTGCGTATTCGACCACTTTCGCCAGTTCTTCAGATGGGTTGTTTTTCGCGCCGTCCAGATATGCAGAGCACACGATGAGGCGTCCGCTTCCGCTCTTGACTTGAACAAAAGCCGCCATCATGTCATCGTTGCATAGCCCTGGTATACATAAGAAATCAATATTATTCTTGAAAAGGATACATGCTCTTGGCTTGACCCCACCGATGTGGTGAACCACCTTACCTGCAGAGCCGAGTCCAGACACCGTGTTGCTATTAGCCAGCCACGGCTCCTGGATTAGAGCGATGTGAATGTTCTTTTCTGTAAAGAGGTTTTCCAGAACCGCCGTGGCGGCTCTGGCGTGGTGCAAGTTTATTTGGACCACGTGTGTGTTTGTGTTGTGCTGTGTTTGAGTAATTGTGTAGTCTGTGCTTTGTGTGAATTTATTAATGTGTTAGTGTGTAGTGTAGATTAATTTAAGAGGCGTTTTTAGAACCACCTCGCCTTGGGACTTTAGAGTCCATTTTAGGCCCGGTGGTTCTCGCCCCTTCAGATCGATTGGGGCCTTTAGCCCCTTTCGGTGGTGGTGCCCCGAGAGGGCGGTTCCTTATGCCCTGGTCCCTGGCCTTAGGTGGAGCGTTTTTGCTCTTCACCGTGACCCCGGACCCCAGGACTTTCGGTCCCGCCTTTGGAGGGAAGTGTGGTGCGGACAGCTTCTTTAGTCCCGATGGACTTAGTTCCGCCCTTTGAGTCACATTCGCAGTCTCTGGCGTATTTTCGCCCCGGATGCGAATGTGAACTGATTTAAAACCGAGCCCCGGCCTGAAGTCCACCTTACGGAGGTCCTCTATGGACGCATCGTCAATTGAAAGGGCGACGGTGAAACCTTCCCTTTCGCTCTTCGTGCGTAGGACCTTCCATAAGTCGGTACTTAGGGCGTTTTGCTTCTGCAAAAGACTAAGGGCGTCCTTAACAGATTTGGCCTCGGATATTGGTATGTAGAGAATACCAACCTTTGCCTTTGGCAGATCTTTTTCGCTTAAGAGCGAGAGTTCCGCTTCCGGCCAGGGCTTGATATTCCCTATATGCTTTTCAAGCCACTGCTGACTGAAATCATTCTTGAGAACGATTTGCAGCCAGCCCGGCTTGAAAGTGCAACTTGCGAATTGCGGGCCTTTCCTAGCAGGGTCGTCGAGAACCGCCCTAAGGATACCATCCTTAACTAGGCCCAATTGCTCATCCGACATGGGTTCCTTGTTACGGATCCCCACGCGGATGAACATAAGAGCGTCCTTGAAAGTCTTCGACTTGTCCGCATTCGAAGGTCCGGCTACCGGCTCCTGTGATGAATTAATGTTAATTTTGTGTGTAATTAAGTTTAATATTTTGTTATTTATAAAAAAATTGCCTTCTATTGCTATGCCTTTTCAGGGCGTCACATATAGACCGTATTTTCTTTGTCACCTTAATTATATAATGTGATATGCAATAAATTAAATGAAATGAAATACCTACGCCACCATAAGCTCAGAGCGCTGCACTCGCGCGTTTGTAGCGCTGCAGCCGCGCTACTTAAATAGGTGTGGATACCAAGTCGTGCTAGTGCTACTGCAGCGCGACTTAGAAGCGCTGCAGTCGCGCAACTAAAACGCCCTTATGTGAAAGCGCTCTAAATCTCTCATGGCATTATTAATTCCATGAAATCTCTTCAAATAAAATAAAAATCAACTATGAAAATATTGAATAAAACCATATTTCAGAAGTGTAGCTTTCTTTATTTTTTCCTTTCCAACGTTTTCCACACCTTTTACGCCCTTTTCCCGCTTTTTCCTTCTCGGTACCAAGAGTCGCGTAGATGTCAGCCACAGAGGTAAGTAAAAAGTCACACGTCACCAAATGTCAAGTCTAAATTGAACGGCTTGATAGTGTTGCCAGTATAAAAAGTTAATTAATATTACTTCAACCGATGAATTATGCATGGAAAATACATTTAAGCTTACATTCGGCTAATCCTGACATTCAACGCGACCCCGCGTTGTTATTTCATCGCAAAAGAAAGAGAAGAATAAAATAAAAATAATAAAAATCAGCTAGATTCATACAAAGCACCGCCAATAAAAACAATTCTCTCATTACGAACTATAACATTTTTTTTTCAATTAACATCGACATGGCACTTCCACTTGAGTCGACTCACTCTTAACTAGCATCGTTACAGTCACTCTCATCTGTAGCGACTCACTCATAGAATTTAACATCGTTAAGGCACTCTCACCCATAACGACTCACTCTCAAAACTAAATCGCTATAGGCACTCTCACCTATAGCGACTCATTCCCAAAACTACATCGTTATAGGCACTCTCACCTATAGCGACTCACTCTCAAAACTACATCGTTATAGGCACTCTCACTTATAGCGACTCACTCCTAAAACTACATCGTTATAGGCACTCTCACCTAAAGCGACTCACTCTTAAAACTACATCGTTATAGGCACTCTCACCTATAGCGACTCACTCTTAAAACTACATCGTTATAGGCACTCTCACCTATAGCGACTCACTCTTAAAACTACATCGTTATAGGCACTCTCACCTATAGCGACTCACTCTTAAAACTACATCGTTATAGGCACTCTCACCTATAGCGACTCACTCTTAAAACTACATCGTTATAGGCACTCTCACCTATAGCGACTCACTCTTAAAACTACATCGTTATAGGCACTCTCACCTATAGCGACTCACTCTTAAAACTACATCGTTATAGGCACTCTCACCTATAGCGACTCACTCTTAAAACTAAACATCATTACGAGCACTCTCACCCATAGCGACTCACTCTTATAACTAAACATCGTTACAGGCACTCTCACCTATACCGACTCACTTTTCAATTCTCTGATATGCTTATAATTTAACATTTGTTAAATAGAAACCAATTCTTGAATCACTATATTCATCTCTGATTTATGTATATACTTAAAATTAACGTCATCACTTATAACTCTAATATTCAGAAATTCACTTGTCTCTTATCTCTTTTTTTATATTTAAGTACATTCTGCAGATTTGATCCCAAATTAATTATGATTTCTTTAATCATTATGTTTATTCACTAGAAACAGTTTATTATATTATCAACATACAACGCTCTCACTATCACTTTTTAACTATCGCTATAGTATCATTAATTTTAAACAATCTTATTATATTGTAAAAATGGTTCACTAAGTACCTGAATTAACTTAATTTAACTATTGTTCTTTCGTACTTCTGATTAACTAACAAAAACACATTGTATTCACTCTGAGTCGCTTGACACCACATCATGACTAAAAACTAACCAGGAATGAAGTTTGTCAACAGCATAAACTCCCTTATAAGCTTTTGATCCTTCTTTTCTTGTTATAGGAGTATCTTCAATTTCATATCGATCATTACCGACAATTTTAGAAACCCTGTACGGTCCTACAAATTTAGGCAACAATTTCCTACTATGGCCAGATTCCGTGCGGATAACTTTTACTACACGAACTAAATCACCAACTTTATACTGTGTAGGTTCTTTGCGAGTTTTATCATAATATATTTTCTGTTTTTCTAGCTCTTTTTTTTATTTTAGATTTTGCAGCAATTCTAATTTCGTCACGATTTAAAAGACTATGACCTTCTGACACAACAGAATTCATTAAACCATCGGATTCCCCTGTGACTTGAACACCAAACAGTAGTTCTGATGGAGAACGACCCGTAGCTTTATTGACTGTATTATTTATGGACCATTGAACTTGAGGTATAGCTAAGTCCCACTCATTTTCTGAACGATTATGATTTGTTGCCGTAAGGGCCTCTATAATAGTCCGGTTATACCTCTCTACCTGTCCGTTCGCTCTGGGAGAGGCGACCGCATTAAGCACATGTTTAATATCTCTTTCATGTATGAAGTCTGTAAATTCTTTGCTAGTAAAACTTGTGCCGCGATCAGAAATTATGCGCCTAGGTATGCCGAAAAGTGAAAAGTATTCTTTGAATACTTGGATTGTTGTGCTACTTTTAACATTCTTAACAGGTTTAATAAAGACGAATTTAGTAAAAGAGTCGACTATAACAAGTATGTGACAGTTTTTCTTTTTACTAGCCGGAAACGGACCGCAATGGTCGGTATGTAACGTATCGAAAGGCTTGTTTGGTTTTGGTATAGAATGCAAAAGTCCTTCTTTTGGGCCACCTGGCAACTTATTGTGAGCACAGTTTTAACAAGAACTGCAATACTTTTTAATAAACCGCCTCATCTTTTTAAACCAATAAATTTTACTATAAGTTTTATCAAAGCCGAAGTGACCGATATCGTCATGATTCATACGAACGACTTGCCACCTAACTGACTTAGGGACTACCTATCTCAAATTTACGTCACCACATTTATTCGTCGACACCCTATATAAACGTCCATTCTTTACAACGAAGTTTTTGTGAATTTCGACCACATCTTTAGTATTAGGATCATCTAGAATTGCTATTATTCTTTGTATTTTTGAATCATGTTATTGCACTGTACGCAACCACGCATCATCATCAATAGCTAATATGTCTACAAACCTCGGTTACTTCAGGTGAGTTTGAATTGACTGGGTTACGTAAAAGTGCATCAACATGACTCATTTTTTCCCCGCCCCGATGTTCAACTACAAAGTCATACTTCTGCATCATTATGTACCAACGTGCTACTCTAAAATCTCATTTTCTGCTCTAAAATCTACGCATAGCCTCTTCTCACCATTCTTTTTATTAACTAAGAGAACAGGGCTAGCATAATTAGACGAGCTTTCACGAATAATTCCATTCGTCAGAAGTTCTTCAATAATTGTATGTAAATGTTCACGTTCACTATGTGATACGCGGTATGGATTATATACTATGGGTCGTTCATCTGTCAACACAATATCAATTTCCGTTAGATTTGTCTTTCCTAACTCACTTAAATTCATGGCAAAACATTGTCTATATTTTTCATATAAACTCAATAATTTAGCATGTTGTTGCTTCGTGACGTCTGTTCCTATGTTAATACTTGCCATGGGCAAAGGTTCGAAATCCTTAACTTCTGTAGTGATACCTACGTACTCAGAAGTAGTTTCATTCAATTTAAGCCCTCTGGCTAATAAAGTTCCCTTACGTATCACATTTTCATTGTTTGATAAGTTTCGCAATAATATGAAACCCAAGCCAAAAACACTTTTAAATAAACCAGATAGAACAACGTACTCATGATTCGGTATAGCGCGATAACTATCTTGAACGTAAAATTCACCACTAAACCCATCTTCAATTATTATGTCTACGAAGGTAGTAGTTTTAGGCGAGATAATTACATCCTTATCTGCGTAAACATTAACCTTAATATCATCATCACTTAAATCTGGCGAAGGAATAAATAATAATTCATCTTTTGTTTTATAAATAACGACATTGGGCTTCTCTGTAAAAGATTGACCGACTAAAACGGGTGTTTGTAAATATCTGTCTTCGACTATTAAAACTTCAACTTCAGCACTTACTAATTCTATTTGTAAAATAACTTTAATTTTACTTAAAGGCTTAACAGCGGAATTTCCAAACCCTTGTAAAATCGGTATACTATCGCAAATCCAATTATTACTAGCGGATACGTGTTTTGCATGAGATTCCTTCATTATTGTACATTTACTACCTAAATCAATATATCCTTTTAAAGTGATGTCATTAATTTTTTCATCTTTGAAATATTTCTCGTTACCAGTTTCATGACTATTACTAATACACATAACTGTCTTACTTTGTTCTGTAATGTTATTTTTACTGGTATCGTCATTCACAACTGTATTTCGTCCACGGCAGTCTTTTGTATCGTGTCCCAATTTAAAGCATATACTACACTGTTTTATCGGTTTATTACATTTCAAACTTATGTGACCTATTTCATTACAATTGTAACATCTAATAATATTACTATAATCCATCGGTTTATTACTATCTATTCCTGCCCTACTAGTCGGCTTATAATTCATATTATTACTATTGCGGTTTCGACTGATACTAGACATTATATTATTTTCGTGTTGAGAAACAGTCCTCAGATAATTTAAAACTTGTTCTGGTTCATTAAACATGCAAGCACCCGCGCCCATACGTACAAATTTATCGTCAATCCCATGGAGCAAGCAACCTACCGCTTTCGTACCCATAATTTCACATTTATTTATTAATGCCATCTTATCATAATAATAATGTTCTAAAGATTGCCCAAGTTTACAACGTAACCTTAACATCAATGTCAACAAATCACCATAATTTTCATTAGATGGAAAGGCTAGCTTAAGTTTTTGGGTCCATTCAGTCCATGTATACAAGACTGAAGGTAACCCTTGATACCACTTTTTAGCCAATCCCATTAATTTAGGAAGCGCATAGTGGCATATTTGACGATCATTCCAAGAATAGATCTGCGCGCACTCATTGACTTTATTTATCCAATTTTCTATTGTTTGACTGTTGTTACTAGGGTCAAACTCAGGCACTACACTAAAAGCTACTGGGAAATTATTTTGTGCCCAAAAGTTTGGATTGTTCGTGAGTCCTGAGCTACCTTGCACCGCAACATCGTTTCCGTCCCGATTAATACAATCTGTATTAGCGGTATCTGATATAGTTGGTGGATTGGTAACTAAAGGAGGTGATTCGACTTCCTTCCTACATGAACGTGAGTGACGCTTTTTATCGTTGGAAGTTGTGTGTTTTTTGTTTTTAGATCCATTACGTTTTTCTACGTGTTTTTGATGTCGCCTTTTATGATGTCGCCTCTTACGCTTGGATGTATGACTATCGCTTGATGTCGAAGTAAAAGTACTACTACTTTCGCTCACATCATGCTTCCCTTTAGTTTTACCCATTGTAAACTAGCGTGGAATCAAGAAACCCAGAACAAATCAATTCAGTGTTGAATAATACAAAATAAAGTTTATAAGCTTACCGGAGTGTAAAATAATTAAGCACTGAACTAATCAAATCAATTGTAAACTTTGAAAACCCAAAGCCAATATTAGTTTTCACAAATTAAAGTCTTAAAAATTCCCACCACAATAAAATAAACTTAATCAATATGTTCTATTCCGATGACTTGTAATTTCTATTACTTATGTATTATAATTCACAATCTATAAACTCGGTTTAATACTATTAGTAATTTAGGTAAATAGAATTATTAACTAAATTGTATCTCTTTTCCAAATGAATCGATCCATTAATCAATTTGCTCTGTTGCTTTGATTATTTCCTACATAATGTGAGATTAGTTTTCACTGTTTCATCATAATAAGACAATAAAATCATTCCACAAGAGCATAAAATATTCAATCAGAGCATAACAATGTTTCTTTCCTCAAACAATAGCATGGAAAAATAGTGTTAGAAAATAGTACTTAATTATTGAAGTGGTAGATAAGGGCACGACTAAGTCAGAAAGAATAGCAACAACAATATAAATTAACAACAATTATTTGCTAATATGGCATGGAAAAGTATTATTCACTTTTGATTTCGTTGTCATCATAGAAAATAAAGTTTCACTTTGCGTCTTTCACTACGTATTCTTGCTACTTTAACCACAGTTTTTGTATATATACACCATGAATTTCAAATACAAAACTCTGACCTTTGTCTGGAAGACCGCAGCTTCGGCACGTAACTTTATCTTGATCCCACTTCTGAAATATTGAATAAAACCATATTTCAGAAGTGTAGCTTTCTTTATTTTTTCCTTTCCAACGTTTTCCACACCTTTTACGCCCTTTTCCCGCTTTTTTTTTTTTTGTATGGTTTTTGGCTTGGATACAGAGTCCTTTAAGCCATGTCTTCATTTTCTTCGGATTCTTTATAACTTTGTTATTGTATTTTTGACATTTTCCCGCTTTTTCCTTCTCGGTACCAAGAGTCGCGTAGATGTCAGCCACAGAGGTAAGTAAAAAGTCACACGTCACCAAATGTCAAGTCTAAATTGAACGGCTTGATAGTGTTGCCAGTATAAAAAGTTAATTAATATTACTTCAACCGATGAATTATGCATGGAAAATACATTTAAGCTTACAAAAAGTATATGTAAATATTTATGAATAAAAAATGTTACAGGTTACTCTGTTAACAAAACGGTGTCTGACATTGAGTTGGACATGCAAGAACGAAACGAAGCTGTCAGTTTCGCAAGGAAAAAAGACGTGAAGAAGCGGTCGATTATTTACGCAAATCGTAAAGTAATTATTAGATAGTTTACCTTACAGAAATTACTCACACATTATGAGCGATTTATTGGATGACGATTTAGAGTTTCGTGGTGGTACATTGCAGTTGTCAACTGACACAGTTCCGGCAGACAGTCCCGGACAAAACCAAAACAATAGTAATCAAACCGTTGTGAGTAAAAACCAGCCAAGTGGTAACGTTAATCCTTCGGTGTTATCGGGTGCGGATTCATTATCATCATCATCGTCATCATTTACAGGTAAAAAATCAATTACATTCACCAAATATTGTAGTGCCAGCCAATATCGCTCTCGTTACAAAACAGACCAATTAAATTGGTCATTAAGGAAAATGTAGAAATAATGCAAACGAACAACGATAAAATATTTATAGACCTATCAACAACAACAACTTTAACGACATATAATTTAGTCAATTAATATTCAAAAAAGTCATGGTCATTTGCAGGTTTATAAACAAAAATGTATTGATTTGTAGATGCTAGGACGGAACCACAGGCTAACACCGGAACAGCAGTAGCCGCGACCGGAGCAGCAGCTGCAGAGGGCTCAGAGCCAGCACACACAGTGTACCCTCGCTATGACATACCATTTGACAAAGAAAACATCAAGGATTTCTTCACTTACCGCAGAGGGGTTGTGGAGAATGCTATACAAGAGTGTATTACAGGACTCTTGTTTCCTGAGGATGGAGAATATCTTGGTTCTTGGTTGCTTACAGAGTAAGTAGGTTTCACTTGTTACTACTGTAGTTTTAAAACAACACAAGAACAACATATAATTTATAAAAATATTTAAGAAAATGTAGATATTTTAGATTGTACTAGCATTGCTTATAAGCAATACAATTTTTTCCGAATTTCCAATAGGAAAATGTTATTTCATATTTTTTTCTCACGTCATTTAATATTTATTAAGCCGCTCACAAAAATCATTAAATTCAAATGCAATATTTTAAGTCCGTAATATCTGGGTTAAAAACACTATAAATTTTTAATAGTTTTTGCCAGTTTTATCATTATTCTGTATTCTGTTAAAAATACAGAAAAGCTATATGCTTCACCTCTGCTTGCTAATGCTAAATAAATAGACCATTTTTCGGAATGCAGCATTTATATGAATATTCAGCCAGATATTTTCTAAATATTTGTGGTTTTATTTGTAAGTATAGGATTCTTTATCATAATAAAAAAAAATATTACAGAATTACATTATGGGACAATGAAAAGGAAAGAATTGTGCTGCTTACATCAAGATTGGTTATGACTATTAAGTATGATTTTATTGCCATGAAACAACTGGACTTCAAGAAAACGTACCTGGACGATCTGGACACTATAGTCATTGGGGAACTTGTTTATCCACCATCATCTTTAGTTCCGTAAGTTTCAAACTTAAGACAATACTAATGGGGAAAATATCCTTTATTATTTCCTTATACCTTTTTGTAAGTTTTTTCGCATCATTTGAATACTCATCTTTCTATGAAAGAACACAGTACAAAATATTGTTTCTCTATTAAGAAGCTTATTTTTGTACTTAATAAAAATTACTTTTAAAGATCAGGGAAAATTCAATTTTAACTGCAATTGTAATTATTTCATAGTAACATCTACGAATTAAACTCTACAGAACTCATAGTATCTATTTTCATAGTAATCTTTATACTTGAAAATAGAAAACAAAATATCATATTTGCTTTTTCTTTTGGAAACTAATAAGAATGCAGCATCAAGAGTAATTATGAGTATTTATTGGTTTTTTTTCACAAAAATCAATGACTTAGGCACATTTATAGGCAGTGGATATAAAAATTAAAAATATTTAAATAAAAACCACACAGTCGCATAAACGGCATCGCAACCGGTGTGACCACGGTGGTGAAGGACTGCGTGATTGACCGGCTGTGCAGGCGGCCATCGCCCACCGACGGGGACTCTAAACTGTTCGATCCCAAGTATTTTGAACCTAGGTACTTTCAGTTGCGGTAGACGCTCCACATATTACTTTAGTTTGGTGTTTTTGCTTGGTTTTTTTGTGTTCTTCGGTTCACTCCATTGTTGCCTATTACTTATCAAGGTTTAACCAATATTCTTGTTTCACTAACTAATAACGGCATGTTTGCGTGACAACTCTCACTGTAAGTTAATAAACTACTAATGATCATGAAAGGCTTGACTTTGCTTTTTTTCAAACTAATTCTAAACACAAAAGGTTTTCTTATTGTATTTTTACTTTTCTAATCTGCGTTAGTGTTTTATTTGTTGCTTTTATATAAAATATTGAAAATATAATTTGTTGTTCAGGTAAGTTAATTTTGTTTACAAGTAATAACAGTAGTTGTTCAAGTAGAATTGAATTGAGCAAAAGTTGGTTTTAAAATTTAACAACACTGAATAAAAAGTAAAGATTTGTTCATAAAAAATTGTTACTTCTGTAGTTCATTATAAATATTACGATAGCAAATCCTTATCGTAATTTAGCTAACCTATAAAGCTGTATATGTCGTAGGATGATTTGATAAATAGAATTGTCGCAAAAATCCTAGGGATATCCCGAAAGCACGGATAAATAATTAGACAATGGTGTTGACATTTCTCAATCTTATTGAAAAAAGATAGGTTTTTTGCAAATATACGATTGTGATAAGTCCACAGAAAGTTTACTACACGTGAGTGAATGGATTGACATTTGAAACGTCAAGTCATCAACCAATCAGAGAAGATGTTGTTTTGGACGGTCCGACCAGCCAATCAGTGTTCTTATTTCACAATAGCTAGCGATTCTTTTCGCAATCTTACTAAGTAAAAACCCGTTTTTTCGCAAAACCCGCATCTGTTTCAGTAGTAATTGAGAAATGACAACACTAGTGTATAAATATCCGTGTTTTCGCAATATACCCAGGAATTTCACAAAAAAACGATTTATTCAATTATCCTGTGACTGTGACATATATCAAGTATTATAGTATATTATAAAGTAAGCTTAAAAATTATAATTATTTGCTGCAGTAGCATAGTAATAGTAGTTTAAAAATGAAAATTTAAAAACAATTTGAATAGAATATTATAATAAAATAAGTTAAAAAAAAAACTGTAATGTCTGAATTATGTAGAAACAGAGGCCCTTCCTTCAGGGATTATAGTAATATTAAAGTAATGTAGTAACGACGCTATGCGTAATCGCATTACTTTGACATTACTCTAACACCTCATGGCAAAGGCCTCTTTGCAGTAGACCAATTCGTCATAAAGCATTTTGTTAATATGATAAGGAATATCTTTATGTAACTAATGCATTTTTTATTAAAGGGAGCGAAATTTGCGCGGTGTCCGACTCATGTGGAACAAGGGAGAGCCCCTACCGATGAAAACAGTATGGAATCCTTTCAGCCAAGACGTGCCATTTATCACTTTCGCCTCCCATCCCGTGTTTTGGCATAAGGGTAATATTTCTTTATTTATATTTAATTGTCTGCATTGTTCTATACAAAATGAGTTGGATTAAATAAAGACAAACACATTGTTAGGCTTTATTATAAGAAGTATTGTTTCTAAAGTAAACACAGCTGGTGCACGTTTCATTAGTAAGTTCAATATTTGCAAATGACTCAAAGTAAATGCTATTAATAATTATAACTTTTTAATATTGCATTTTACAATGCTATTTTTTATGTGATAAATATTAAACAAGAAAATATTCTAGAAAAAAGCAACTAGTCTCATGTCGCCCTGACGGGATTCGAACCCGCATCCTTGGGAGTCCGGCCCAATGCACTAACCAATTATGCTACAGAGACCTATGAGGACACGTCGAATTTTTCTAGTATATTCACCGTTCTACGGTGTTGGCCACCATCGTTTCATCAATGAGAGAAATATCCTCGCATTCGAATTTCGAAAGAAACATCTTTACAAATGTTTGACTTTTGATTAAGATGAAACAGCCATCTAATTATAACTTTTTAATTTTGCATTTTACAATGCTATTTTTTATGTGTTAAATATTAAACAAGAAATAATATGCTTTTAATAACATCACCAAAGTATGACTTTTATTGCTTGTCCAATTTCTTTAATCTAATTTTATGTCTTTTATGCAATGTCACCAGATGGCGACATAGAAGACAAAGCTACGTATGACATGGAAGTGTTTGCTCAGAAACTTCAGCGCGCCATTGAAGCGATGCCATCATCCACCGCCTGCATCCATCATTCTCCCATAGTGATCCAGAGCTACGTGGGCCTCACTTCCATCTTGCACAACAAAACCAGCATGGGCTTCTTCAAGGTCAGAGGGAAGTTCAGCTTTTAGAGGTCATCAATAAGGAAATAAACGACCTAGTCACGGTTTCCGAAGTTTTTAATAGTCAAATAAAAGGTATTGTTCACACTGCTCAATACGTAAAGAATGTAGCAAGCAAGATAAAATCAAAAAGGAAGAAATCTGACGCACTCGTTCAAACAATAAAAAAGGAGTCGGACGTACGACCGCTTAAAGCGTTCTTAAATTCCATATTGGACGAGCGTATTGCCACATAGATGCAACGCCGACTCCATTCCAACTCAACTTACAGTCTGGCATTCAAATAAGAGCTTTGTATCGTGGTACATATAGTTTATATTTCGACATTCAATTGAAAGATGTGCATTGTGTTAGTGACAAGTATGTTAAAATGTCCACTCTAAGTCACACGAGTGTGGAGTTGGAATGGTGGCGGGGTTGAGTTGATGCAATCTGTAAAGACTTTTCTGACTGACTTATTCATAAGATGGTCAAGTTCTTTCCGTAACCCTAAGAACTCTTAGAGGTCTAACGGTTTACCTACTTGAACATTTGTTCAGACAATTCTGAACTCAACACCGTATGTGTTAGTCACAATTCACAATTTTGAAATAGACTGCTGTTGATGTGAAATAAACTTGTTACACAGTCGTAAGTATCACCGATATGTCAGTTTGATAAAATACTAAAATACCACAAATAATTGCTGCTGCAAGTACTTGTAAATGTCATTATTGTTACATTCTTTAAAGTAAGAAGTTTGATTACATTCTTATGCAATTTAGCCTTTGTAAAATATCTAACAATGAATAATAATTGTTACCACAAAGCTGTGAATTAGATACTATACTATTTTAATCATATTTGACTAATTAGTCGCAATTTATTCTTTATGTTTTTGTCAAATAATCGAGGTATAATAGTAATGAATGGTAAGATTGAATCATGGCCAAAGAGTATATCCAACTAGGGAATAAAAAATGAAATGACCCAAGGAAAAGCAGTTCCAAGTCAGAATAAATAAGATTATTATTTATGATAAATTTTAAACAGAAAAATATTGGAAAAAATCAACGCGGCCACAAGTGAGATCCAATGCTCTAACCACTGATCAGTCTCGGTAGCTCAGTGGTTAGAGCATTGGATCGGATTTCCAAAGGTCGTGGGTTCGATTCCCATCTGAGTATTCACTTGTGGCCGCGTTGATTTTTCCAATATTTTTCTATTTAAAATTTATCATAAGTATAAAAACAGCATTGAAAAATGCAAAAATCCAAAAATTATAAAAGATTATTATTTTTCAATTAATCATTTAAATTACGTACTTATTGATTTGAGTAAGTTATTCAGTTGAGTAAATTACATTGCAATTACATACTTACATTAATAATGAAATGACTTATTTACAGAAAAATTACTGATAGTATAGTTTTGATAATAATTAGTTTTTTTTTATAATTAATTGTTGTTTGGCTTAGTGAACCTTTACGTGTGATACAGTCGGTCTCCTCAGAAGTGGTAGAAAAATGTTGTATTTTCATAGTGATGAGCATTTTCTTTACATTTTACGAGAAGAGCGTAATAATTAGTTTTCATCCAAGTATTTGAAGATAATAAAAATAATAATAATAATAATAAAAATTCATTTATTTGTCTCTCATACAATGGTTATACATAAAAATTTTTTAGTCGATCTTAGATGTAAGCAGCCACATTACAACGAAGATGTTGATTCGATTTGTTTATCACTTTAAATGTGATTTAGATTCATAATATAAGGTGTTAATTTATCAAGTGCCGATCGAGCAGGGGCTGCTCAGGTCAACGATACAGAACACAATGTTGGCAATTTTTTATATTTTTATATTTTTTAAATATTTTTCTGATTCTGACCGCCCCGTACTTAAATAGCAAAATCACCCATTTCCTTGGTTACTTACCTAAACAAATTGTGTTTAACGTTTGGTTTTGCTTATGCTGAATATTCAATATGTATCTAAAAAACAGGCCCGTCCAACATGTAGCCCGCATAAGCCCTTTATCCGGCCCGCGACGACATCAATAGCTAAGAGAGTGCTTACTTAAACCTTCGCTAGTGGGCATTTCGTTTGGCCCGCTACGGTTACAAAAATACTAAACCTGGCCCTCCACAAAATTATGTTGGACACACCTGGGTTAAAATATGAAATTAAATAAATATAAAATAAATATTTCCATACTTAACGTGGGCTAGATAATTGGTGTGATTACCAATTATCTAGCCCACGTTAAGTATGATGAAGAACTTGTGTTATGAATACTAGATAACGGATAAACATACTTATACACTTTTTTTTTTGTAAATACATACATAATATACATATTAAACACCCAGACCAAGACAAATAGACATGTTCATGCACACAAATATTTGTCTTGTCCGGGGATCGAACCCGTGACCTCTGGCGCAGAAGGTGGGGTTAGTACCCCTGCGCCAAACAGGTCGTCAAACAAAATTTAAAATAATTTCTAAAAATAAATAAAAAAACTATTTTTTTTGTATAAATTGTGTTCTGTATCGTTGACCAGCACCCCGACCGCCTAACGGTATAGCTTGTGCTATCGCTATAGCTATCGATTTTTCAAACCCCCTACAAGGGCTCTCGCAGACGCTATCACTTTTATACAAAAAATGCAATAGTGAATCCAATAGATGAATAGAAATATGTAGGAATTAGACAAAACGAGCAACCCGTGTGCGCATAATGCGCAAAAAAAACATAATAACATTCAAAAAAGTTTTTTAATTTTTTTTTTAATTTGAGTTTTTGCTAAATTTCTCGACTTATCCGACCACTTCAGACAAATACCTTTCTAACGGTGTATTGCACTTGATTGTGCGTCTTTTAGTTTAGGAGGAGAAGCGGCTTCACTGCCGTATTATATATATAGATCCCTATCGTTGAAGAGTCTTATGAGAGTTTGAAGTTTGATAGCTATAGCGATAGCACAATCTATACCGTAAGGCGATCGGGGTGCCGAGCAGCCCCTGCTCGATCGGCACTTGACAAATTAACACCTTATATATTATGGTTGCTTACTAACTCGTTGTATCATAGTTGCACTACGAAAATATCACTTTAAGTTCCATTTATTAAAAAATGTTTTCGTCTATGTTTAGGAATGCATTTCTGAGGCCGACTGTACATTAGTGAAGTTGAGTGTTGTTGAATAATGTGGGTACTTCCAGTCAATGTAAGATATAAGAGTTACAATGCATTAAGATTGATTATTGATATAATGTAGCTTTTACATGAATGTATATTGTGAACGCATATTGATTTAACTTTAGAATTCTGCTATCGGACTTAATTCACAATGTCTGACATACGAATGTTGTTCCGCTTTGTAATAATTTAGAATAGTAAGGGGTGGAGAATGCTAATATTATACATATTTGTTAAATCTGATCAATGTAATTATTACAATGTTAACGACTATTTTTATCACCTCTTTGACATCGTGTGTGAACTGGACACATTAACCAAAGTTTGAAACCAAGTTTAAGCTGAGTATGTCGAGTTGACTAGTGAAATGTACTGAGAACCGGTTCAATAAATATCCCTTATTATTATTTTAGTATTGTATTTGTATTTTAAATGTAAACTTATCTGAATGCTCTAAGTATTCATTATTATTATTATTGCACTTGTAGAACTAAAAAGCCCATTAAAATTGAAGTAAAACGGAAAAAAAACCTTTCGGTTTGAGTGCTTAGTGAGAACTGTTTCTACTCACGGTCGCAAAAACGCGACGATTTTTGCATGAAATCAGCGGTCCACCATCTAGCGGATTACGCCACGGTCTACACCAACGCCATTAACGTGCTCACTATCGACCGTGAGTAAAAAACTCTTACTAAGCACAATGTATATGTCGCAGGGTAATTAGATAAATCGATTTTTGCGAAAATCTTAGGGATATTGCGAAAATACGGATAAATAGATAATGGTGTTGTCATTTCTCAATCCTACTGAAAAAAGATAGGGTTTTTGCGAAAAATCGGTCTGCCTTAGTAAGACTGCGAAAAGAATCGCTGGCTATTATGAAATTAAAAAAACACTTATAAGCTGATCGGACCATCCAAAACAACATCACTGATTGTTTGACGACTTGACGTTTCAAATGTCAATCGATTCTCTCGTGTAGTAAATTTTGAACCAATCAGAATAAGAGTTAGCAAGAAAGTAAAAATTAAGCCAATCAGAGTTAAGAATATCCAATGTTACTAAAGCAACCCGTATTTTTGCAAAAACTCTATCTTTTACAGTAATATTGAGAAATGTGAACACCTTTGTCTAATTATCCGTATTTTTGCAATATCCCTAGGATTTATGCAAAAATTCGAGATCATCCTACGACATATACATGACGAACTGTGGGACTTTATAGTACGCGGTATACACCCAAATATGGGAAGAAGCAGAACAAACCTCTCTTCTATGCGACAAAACTTTCACTCAATGAGTCCTGCGCCTTGAGCCTTTGTAGATCTGAGTGTTTAGTACTAAACCCGCCTTCTGCACCAGAGGTCCCGGGTTCGACCCCGAACAAGACAAATATTTGTGTGCATGAACATGTCTATTAGTCTTGGTCTGGGTGTATGTATGTATTTACAAAAAAAGTATATGTTTATTCGTTATCTAATATCCATAACACAAGTTCTTCATGAAACTTAACGTGGGCTAGATAATTGGTGTGATTGTATGCAATTATTATTATTATTAAGGCTATATGTCAAAAAATTACGCTCACGCGATGGTAAGGTTTGGATATTTTCAAACTCGCACTAGGCCCTCCGACCGACTGCTCAAGCTGCCCGCGATTCCGGTGGGTCCAGAGGACATTGTAAATCCGGCAGGCTAATTATCTAACAAAAAAGGGTTGCACTCTGGGAGTGCCGGCAGAAGTGAAAACCGCTTAAATGAAAATAACGATCAAAATCCACTATATCTTGACCATAACTTCGTAAAAAGTTGATGAAAACGGAGACCATCTTGATTTGGCAGGTAAATCCATTAAAACTGACCTGGCATCAATATGAAAGTTGGTAGTATTGAGAGATCTTTATATCATCCATCCATCATCAGCCTGTGGACGTCCACTGCTGGACATAGGCCTCTCCAAGCTCACGCCTATTATGGCGTTCATAGCCTACTGCTACCACGCTGGCCAGACTGGCAGCCTGGTTTGTTTCAAGTTTTCCTTCTCTCGCACAGGTTTTCAATGCGTCGTAGCCGACTCTTACGACATCCCAGGCATGTAAGGGAGTGGTGACACTTGTATTCTTAGGCCGTCACCACACGGCACGGATCTCTATATAATGGTTGTTATTAACTAATATACGTAGATCTTTCAAGTGTGAGACTTTATGTAATTTGAAATAGGTCAATGATAAATGGTCTTACGAATTTTCGATTAGGGTCACGTCTGCGACTTAAAATTTTTTTACCCATCCCAAAAATTTTAAACTGATGTGCACAACGCCGCCAAAGAAGTTTTCACTTCAAAAACACCTAGCAACCAGTATCGCTGCTGTCATCACTGTCACATTTTCATACTGCATACAGCCACAAGTGCGACGAAATTGAACCGAGTTTTCGTTAGATAATCAGTCTTCAGGTTTTGATTAACAAATTAATACCATTAATAGAATGGTCGTTAAATGTGCTAGCAAAGCTAGATGTATTTTATTGTTATCTGTTATACATATTATTTATTTTAAAGTTAATTTTATAGATAATTATTGTAGTTATGCGTTTACCTATTTTAATGTTATTTTAAGATATAGATTCGTCAATTTATTTCGTATGTTTGTTTTTAATTATTTATACAAAATCATTAAGTTTGTGTAAATAATTAAAATCAAAACTGTCTCGATCAATGTGTACATTTTTAAATGGATCTCAAAAATTTACTAAGCTACCTTCTTTTAACTGGTATATTAGTTCTCACCGCACCTCATTTCAACAGTATCTAACTTTGTAAGCTCAGTTTGTATCTAGGTACAGCCACGAGCAATGAAATGTATACACTATACAACCTTATCGCATAGACACACACTCACACACACACACACACACGCACACACACACACACACGCACACACACGCGCACACACACACACACGCACATACACACGCACGCACGAAACAAAGCTCTTCGTGACCACAAATGTCATTCAATATTGTAATGATTGTGACAAGGTTGCTTAGTGTCTATTATTGCACATAACTGTACTTATGTCTATTCTGAAGTTGGTTGTAATCATTGTAACTTAGTTTTTTGGTTCATATATTTTTGTATTAAACATTTTTTTTACGTAAAAACTAAGTACGTTAGAAGTGTTAATGGCCTATAAGTATTTATTAAAATTCATCACGTTTCTGAAATAATAAATAATACTCGTTGAAAGTCTAAAAGGAATTCATTCTAAAATCTTTATTCTAGTAATATTATGTATCATATGGGTTCAAATACGACGTAAAAAATATTATATTATACGACTACGGTTGCTTTACATGTGAAATTGTCTATACATTTGTAATTCTAAACAACTTTATCTATTAAAAGTTTAACTTTGATTCACATTATTGTTTCATTCAAGTCAGCCTGAAGTCAGCATATTTGCTGCAATTAGGTGGGAGTAAAGTTAGCGTCATTTTTAGACTTCTAAACTATGCTATGCATACGATAGTAGAAGTCTTATGTGCTGACCCTGTCCGTGTGTGCGCATAATTCAATCTCGAGAACTACTATAGCTAGAAAGCTGAAATTTTCTGAGGTGATACATAGCCATGTCAAACCTCTAAATACGATAGTTTAGAAGTCGTCTGATGCCTTCGCTAAGATAGTGAAGGGCGCCGATCTTGTTTAAATTTGTAGTAAAATTGAAAATGACCTACTTTGCCCCTACCAGGATTTGAACCCGGGACCTCACAGTAGACGACACTTTGAAACCGGTGTACGTACCACTCTACGACGGAGGTCGTCAAATTGTAATAAATATTAGGACAATATGTCATATGATTTTTTTATTTCTATAAGTTTGGATAGACCATATATAACTTTCATCGTGTGCCTCGACTAGAAAAAAAATTCAAATGTGGCTGAATTTAGGGTCAAAAATAGTCTGGATGCTTGGTTACTTTTGACGTTTTACTTGATACGTTGTTTTCGACGATTTGAGTGAACTTGTTATAAGACAGTATTGGTGTTCCGAAATATTTCCGCAGGATGGGAGGTCTGAATAATTTGATGACCTTGGTTGAATCGATTGTTTAGAATACTTTGGATGCTTCAAAATATTAGGTCATCTTAACTGTTACTATTTATCTGACGCTGACTGTACCTATGACAAAAGCTACCGTTTAAATTTTAGAGGAGGAGGGGGGGGGGGGGGGGGGGGCAACGAAGACGAACCACTAGTCCACACAAAGTTCCCCAAACCCCTTTACGATAATCCTGCCAGTGAACACTTGAACAGCCAAAGCGCTGGTTCTGCAAGAGGGACACTCACGGTTGGAAGCTCTGAAGATAATTGCTGTATTCGGAGATCACAACTTGAATATAGCAATTAAAATTGCTGTATTCAAACTGCGGAGCCTCTGAAGTTACAATCGTTATAAAAAATAAATATCTGCCATCTTTTCCAGAGTTAAATTAGTACTTAGCGTCAGTTATTACTGCAGTATCGCATTATAATCATAATAATACTTGCGTTAATGTTACAATCAAGTCAAGGAGTCGTAGCGCCATCATACCAATGATGAATCTCATTTGTGTTATTCATCAAAAAAATACCTTGTGTATCGTAGAAAGTATATTTTGTGTCAATAGTTAACACGTTCATTGCCAAGTCAAAATGTTAGGACTTATATAGATGGCCAGAATTCAAAAATTGTTTAATTTAGTAGAGTCTGAGAGTAAAACAATAACAAGATTGCGACCCGCAGGCCACGCTGACTATTCAAAAGGTCATTTCCTTCCCTAGTGGCCAAAACAAATACTAAAAGCCGATACGCTGTGGCCGCTGTTCTATAGCCCATACATAAGTGTAAGGTACCATCACGCGACGTCGCGTTATCGGCCACCGTAATATGCCGTTTCACGCGACGTCGCGTGCTGTGGCAATCAACGTGATAAAAATGTATTTCAAATAAAGTCATCCCAATTTATTGGCAACTCACAGTTTTCCCACAGTGCCTCTCCCAAAGTATTCTGTTCACATTCCTCTGTATTTACTTGACGTACGAACTTTATATTTTCTATCCAAGACAAGTCATTATCATAAACAATATTTGTATTATCATAAGTATCATTATCAAGTATTGTATTTAGTCTTCCTACAATTGCAGTATTTTTCTTCTTGTGAGCTGTTTTTTCTTTGCCTTGTTTCACTTTTCTAATATTTTCAATTGAGTTTTCTATTTTTCTTTGCTTCGCAGGTTTGGTGGGATCCCTTTTTCCATGCTTATTTACTTGTCTTTTCGTGCTCGTATCTGGTAATTTATTTTGAACGTTTAACATGTTCAATGTCTCAAGTGTCTGGATTTGGTAAGTAGGACTTTCTTTTGCAAGAGCTTTGGAGTTAGTGGATTTTCCTTTGTTTTCTTGTGCTAATTTTGATTTATCTCCTTTCAACAAATCACTAATAACTCTATCCACTTCGTCTGTGTCTTGACCACACTGATCAGCGTACAGGTTTTGATTATATTGCGTTTCAGAGCAAACTATATTGTTGAGAATGCTTGGAGAGCATGTTTCTCTTTCGCTCAAAGTTATGTTTTGACTTTCCTTAATAGTAAGGTCGATAAGTGAAACCAATTCTTCAACCGAATCGTTTTTATCTCTATTATTGTGTAAATCAGATCTGTTATTGTCGTCAAAACCGACAACAGAGGCATGTTGGTAATCGCAACTTTTAAAACCTACACCGGTTTGGATGTTTTTCTCACTTACATCGGTCATGCATTTTGATTCATTAAAGCTAACTCTTTTTCTGTTAGACTGACTACAACTCAATTTAAATTCTTTATGGTCTTCTTCAGTCATTGAGTATACAGGTGATACTGGGTTGTTATCACTATACTGTATCTGTGAATCAGTCTCGTCGTTTTTCAATTGACTTGATTGTTCTCCTATTATCGCAACCATAAATCGCGATAACTTTTCAATTACCTGTGAATAGGTAAAGAATAAAAAAATAATAGATAGAAATAGAGGATAGATAGATAGATGAATAGAAAATGAATGAAGTTACTGATGTTGAGATCATTTAAAAGTCTTATATTTGAGGTGGTTATCGATTATACAACAGAAATTCACTACATTTAAATTAAGTTCGATGACAGGTTAACATTTTAGGTATTATGAATTCATTGGGTTAGTGATTGGGACCTTCGTCGTTTCAGCCACATAACACCCACTGCGGGGTATAGGCCTCCCCCAAGAGGGGGTTGCCATAATCGCCACGCTTGGCAGGCGGGTTGGCTATCGCAGTATGGCAAAGTTTTGTAGGAGATGCTGCTGCCCGTCTCCTGAAGGCTAAGTCCGTTAGTCGCCTTTTACGACACACACGGGATGAGAAGGGGTAGTACTATTCTAAGCCGACACTACACAGCTCATTGTGACCAGCAGATTGATACCTTAGAACTAGGTAAATCATGTACCTGAAGCGATCGCTCATCGTGCTTGCATAGAGTTTGGTATGACATAACTTCGTGATAGTAAGAAGTGGCATCAGCGGTTGATATCGGTTTATTCTTGTAGATGTAATAATCTACTTTTAAAGTTATGGCCATCAATTTCTTTTTAATATCCATTTTCTAGAAATAAAATAAAATACCTAATGTTTATTTGAAACCGTCACGGGGTAGGTAGGTCCAATTTTGATTTTATCTCAGGAATTAATAACTTACTTACTTGTTTGTTCAGTTTTGTTTGAAAATTATCTTTATTTTTCTTAAAAGGCATTATTTAATTTTGATGTGTTGAAATACTTTTAATTAAAAGACAGACAAATATCCTTTGTAATTGGAGTCGTTAGTGTAGGTATTGCAATCAACGCAATTTTTATCATATCAAATCCATAAACATACTTGAGCTTTTAATTTTTACAAATGTTTCTATGGATGGCGGGAAACATGCTTTGCACATCAAGAAGGCAAACGACGAATAACCATTCTGCCAATTAAATACAAAAATAAAAAAACTTTACTTTAAAGTAAGTAGTAATAATAACTCTTAGGTAGTATTAATTAATCTTTATTCATTGATAGAATTGTTCCCAGTACTCTGATTGTCAATTTGCATTTAACATCCGCTAAGCTGAAAGGATGTTATAGTTATTTGAATTTCCTGATTTATGTTATTTCAGATAACATAATATCGAATAACCATTTAGGATTCAGTCTGGCTCGTGACATCCGAGCAAACATTCGAATTTACTATCTTATTAAAAATTATAAAAATATAAATGTATAGGTAAATGCACGAAAATGGATTTAGTTATAAAAACGTTAATTTTGATATGTGGGATCGTGTTTTGCGATGGTGGTTATTCTGATGGACAAGATGCGTAAGTTACAACCCCAAAAACATCAATTAAGAAAACTAAATTACCTACTGACTGACGATATGATAACTTTATTTGAACAATTAATTCATTTCTGCGTATCTAGGTACTTTATTAATAAATGTTTTCCAGGCAATCTGATGTTCAAGCACCGGCTTACGTGCCCGCGTATCTGAAAAACCAAAGGTTTCCCAACAGTAACTATTCTGGTCGAAAAACTTCGTATTCGGGTACAAAAACTAATTACAGCGGCACTAAAAGCATTTACAATGGAACAAAGACTACCTACTCGGGTACTAAAACTGGGTATTCTGGCACGAAGTCGCCGTATGGCGAGAGGCGATCGTGGGATACTGAGACTGGCCATGGGTAAGTTTTTTTCAAGCTTGTGAGCAGATACCTATTATTTCAACGAAAACAATTAACGAGTATCTTGCCTACTAAGTACCTATAACTATACTGTGCCACATGCCATGGATCAGTGTTTCCTTAGTTTATACTACGTACCACTCCAAAAAATACTTCAAACTCGCGTACCCCTATATTACATTATATTCGATAGGTAATTATTTTTAACTGGTTTAATATCTTAGTTAAAAGATTGCTCGCGTACCCCTTGATGCTACTTTACGTACTAGTGCCCTAGTGTACCTTGCTACCCTAGGGGTACGCGTACCACTATTTGGGAAACACTGCCCTAGATCCAATAATTACTAATTTTTGGTGGTAAATTGGTTTTGGCCCTTCATCACGAAAATCGGCTTTGGATTGCTTTTTCTGTAGCAAATAAATAAAGCTCAACTTACCTACTTTCAAGGCTTTTGTATCTTTGTTAAATGAGAATAGTATTATTTAATATAAAAACGTGATCTTTTCATATGCAAGCACTTGTGTTTAAATATTTTAATATGCAGTTAGGATTTTTATTTAGTTTTAATAACATTTTAACTTTGCAACAATTTTAGGCCAACTTATGGAGATGTCCAGAACAGTGCCAGACTAGCGCATGAAAATTATGGGTACATGGGTAAGTAACGCTGCCAATTAGTAGTTAAATCTGCATGCAACCTACAGCTATGTACACTCGCCAGCACGTCAACATTTTCATGTTGACTGTAAAGCGGCATTACAACAAAAAATTCGATACTAATGTAACCGAGCGCTTTCGTGCTTCGGAGGGCACGTTAAACCGTCGTTGGTTCCGTCCCGCTGTTGACTTCTGACTAACAGTCGTAGTCGTTAAGCCAAGTCAGAGGCCTTATAGGCGACCACTAATTCTCATACTATAAGAGAGAGAAAGAGAGAGACTGACGACGTTTCGGACGAAATAAGTTCGGGCACTTTGTCCGAAATTACGAAAATTTGCTCCCAACTGTACTGGAGCTACAAAACCGTTTTAACTATTATGGTGTTCGGATTGTCAGTGAAAGATTAATAAGTGTTAATTCGGACAAAGCGGAATGAACTCAGTTCTCCGAAACGTCAGTAACCTGTAATGTCGGTGAGAGCTGGTTTTGTGTAGTGCAACTTTTGAGCTTGGTGTCGACTATACATTTTATTAGGAATATATTTTGTAGTTGGGGCTTTGTACAGTCAACAGCAGCTACGGCTTTACAGTTTGACCTTGAGAGCGCCTTTAAGTGTCGCTCGTAATACGGCGGTTTTCGTAGTGCAGATGTAAAGTCGTACGTGCTGTAGACCGTACTAAGTTTACATTTTTAAATATCTATTTAAGTATATAACTTTTATTAAATTAGTAAAGATGGTATACTATTGAAAAAGCTGTATGAATAAATATTCCTTTGCCTTTCTTTCACTGAAAGACTGAAACTTGTAGAAAACCGTAAAATGGCGGCCCGGCGCCAGCGCGGTTTAATTTAATGTAATACGTAGTTTTTTGGATAATTTGTATTTAAACCGGACTGTAACTACTGGAATATAACAAAAATTGGAAAATAAATGTGAAATTTATGTCTAAATTCAAAGTTGTTTAGCCACGAACGAAGTTGGTACTCGTAAATACGAGTAGGTTTTTGCTGGCATTATTTCAGTAGGTACCTACCTTGCTACGCTGGCTGGCTTGCTACGCGACCCGAAGTGTGTTTTGATCTCCGATACGAGGGAACGCCACTTGTCCCGGTCTTGTGCGGTTTCTCGCCAGTCGCTAGCTTGAAGCTCGCAAAGATCCGCATCTTCCATAACACACCATCGATATAGGGGCCTGCCTACCGGTCTTCGCCCTAGTGGTTTACCCATGTAGGCCCTTTTGACGCTTCGACCTTCACCCATTCTTTCTTCAGTAGGTACCAAACGACAATAATAATAATTATTATAAATTATTTAAAATCCATACATATTTAAATTAGTAACGCATTGTTTGTAACTTGATTATTTTCGCGTATTTGATTGGCTCTTGCGGGAAGTTTATCTGTGCGACCGGAAGCTGGGACAAATCCCAAATCGCCGGATGAGCTATTGTTGCTTAGGTACTTAAATAACGCACCGATCTAAATAATTTTCTTTTTGTTAGTCATTTCTGTTCTGTTTTTTGTTTATTTACCTATAACTTATGTATGTTTGTGGCAATTCCTAATGAGCTATTGATTTAAGCATTTATGAGAATAGCTAAAGTTCCGCCCACGATTCGTCCATGTGGAATTCTGAAAGGTGCTCTTAAGTGGATTACATTTTTCGCGACAAATATCGCGTAGAGATAAATAAGACCTTGAAGTATGTCCTTTTCCAAAGTATAATCTATCTCTATGGGAAAATTATCAAAATTATTCAGTGGTTTAGGCCTGACATGATAACAGGAGTGCTTCTTTTGGACAACATAACGGTAGCCCCTGGGTACACAAGGATACCCAAGTCTCTGATACGCAGCGATTTCGGTATCCAAGCGACAAGCGACAATACAAATCCGTAGAGGTTGAAGCACACTTCGTTGGATTCCGAAATTGCTTATCAGAGACTTGAGTATCTTTGTGTAAGAAAAGGCTTAGAATGACCGGAGCCTGCTGCTCCAATTATCCGGCTATTGATAGTGTGCAATGATACGCCGCGCCGGCGCCGATTGTGCACCGGGTTATATGTTTTTGGTCACCAACAAACGGCAATCAGCGCAAGATTGATGACGATCACTTCGATTTGGTTACGATTACCTTACCTTTAAGTACGTGCCACTGTTAGCCCTGAACATATTTACATGTATATATCTAGGCGTAGTCCCTGTGACCCTATGACCGACGCCCACGCAGCCTGCCGCCCCAATTAGCGGGCTATTGATAGCGTGCACTGGTGCGCTGGCGCCGATTGTGCAGCGGATTAGGTTTTCGGTCAGGGCTGCGCGGAATAGATAAAAGTTTTAGGTCGTGTGAACAATAGTTAAGGGCCCGCTATAGGCCAACGGAAATCAGATTGCTTTACATGATCGTCTGTAATATCAATATTATTGAAAAACTGAATTTCAAGTTAAGATGCAGCAAACTACAGGACTAACACTAGTGACTATGTTACTCAAAAACACGATTTCATAACATTTTCTCGATAGAAAAAAATTGCGAAGTTGCCTCCAAATCAGTATAATTAACACGATAAACTGCTAGTATTCAAGTAATACAATAAAATAAAGCTTGGAACTTTTTAGTATAATTACACTATAGATAAGGCAGGGCTTATGTTATATATTTTTTATAAATAACCTTTAAATATCCTTTAAAAAAAGATTTTCCTTCATTTCTTCATTCCGGACCGGCCGAATGGGGCCGGAGAATTATATAGTAAATGCTGCCTTATTTTTCGTAGAAATAAGGCAGCATTTACTTTGCAGTTCGCCGTTGCAGTTATTACTTTTGCTTTTGGCCTATAGCGCGCCCTTAATAAGTACAGTATGTAAACCATGGGAAATACCAGTTTCGAAAATCGGAAACTACTAAACGGATTTGAATAAAACTTTTTGTAACATGTAGCTACTAGGTCTGGCCAGTATAATACAATTTATTTTCAAATCCGGAAAACTTGATGCAGGGCGATAAATGACCAGCTAAACTATTAGAGATATGGAAATGTCGCGTAAGTGCTAGTCACCCGCCTGAGGATGTTCCCTCCTTTCATTTCCCATGTGTGATTGGTAAAAACTTTTGGAACATAACGGACGATACAGTTGTTCACGCCAGTTTGTTTCAAACACACATGAGAAGCGAAAGGAACGTAAAGAACATACCTCAGGCGGTGACTAGCACTTCCACACGGACTATAGCAAAAGTTGTTTAACGTAATGGGCATTTTCTGTTGACATATAAAAATCAGGAGTATCAGACATTTTTTCCATTACATGATACACGGTGAAGGCGGTAACATGTACCACGATCGACGCTCGACGGATGCAAAAGTTTATACATTAATTCCACGCGAACGAAGTCACTGGCATCAACTAGTCTATGCTAATATTATGAGAAGAAAGATTAGAATGTTTCTAACGATTAAACTACAGAACGGATTGGGATGAAATAGCATGCAAATAGTAGGTAGATAGCCTGGATACTTTTTATCCTGAATTTTCAAAGGGAATCGGACTCACGCGGGTAAAACCGCGAGCGGCCGTTAGTTTGAAATAATTTAGTTAATTAGCTTAGAGGCTTTAATTTATTTATTAACATCAACAAGATTAACATCATAATATCATGCGAAATTAAATATTAGCTTAAACTTAAACTAAATGCAATCTTAATTATAGATGTTACACATAAGCAATATAGAAATTAAAAATATTGTTTTAACATGAACAAGACAAACAATGACGATAACAATTATAAGATTAAAATTCGAGGCAAATAGAAAATATATTTGTTATGAAAAAAATATTTCAGTTATTTTTTACCGTTATTATTATAACTAAACATTTAAATAGATTTGTTATTTAAATCAATGTAATTTTTTTTTAATCAAAATAATTTTATTAATACAAAATCAAAATAATAAAATTATTGGAATTAGATTCATTTGGTAAAAATTGTGACCGCAAAAAATACATTAAATATAAAAAATAGAATAAAAAAAACGTGCATCAAATTATCAACTTACTTAAAAATAATTGAGTGAAACAAGTGAAGAAGCGATTTTTTCTATTTAAAATTTACCATAAGTATAAAAATAGCATTGAAAAATGCAAAAATTACAAAATCATAATTTATTGGCAGTTGCATCTTAATCGATCGTTAAACACCTGAAAAGATACTTACATCTTATGTTTTGGCGCGCACTGTTCATTGAAATAAAACAACTTTTACGGATATCAAACGCACTATATTCATCCCGTGACCACGGCAGCTGTAAAGGTGCCGAAACGTCGGGAAAATCAAAAAACCCCTAAAAAACCTAAAAATACGGACAATTACAACTTAGTTCGTGGAAATATAGTGCGTTTGATGTCCGTAAAAGTTGTTTTATTTCACCTGAAAAGATGTTTCTTTCGAATGCAAGGATATTCCTAGCATTGATGTGACAACGCTGGCCTACAGCGTATTAAAAATATAAAAGTATTGGAGAATTTCGACGGTGGTTCGCTAGTCTCGGTAGCTCAGCGGTTAGAGCATTCGACCGGATTTCCAAAGGTCGCGGGTTCGATTCCTGTCTGAGAATTCACTTGTGGCCGAGTTAATTTTTTCCAATATTTTTCTATTTAAAATTTACCATAAGTATAAAAATAGCATTGAAAAATGCAAAAATAACAAAATCATGAAACAAGCGATTTAATGTGTTATTGAGCAACTTATAATATTGTAAACGAGATGGCCTATAAGCAGTATATGGCTCCGTCCTTTAATCAACATTACTTTATAATTGCGATGACAGCTTGTGATAGGGCCTCTCAGGTAGATTTTTTAATCTTTTTATCATTCACTGAAAAACTGTATTTTTATAATTGCACGCAAGCATGCGCCATCTTCTTCATCAAGCCTGCTGGCGTTAAGACTATCCAGTATTTAGAAAAAATGCACATAACTTACTACTTTATAGCAAAATGCGTTCCGGACTGCAAGAACTACGGCATCTGCGTAGCGACCAACACCTGCCAGTGCCCCCCTAACTACCGCGGCCAGTACTGCGAGCTGGAGAGGAAGCCCTGTCTGGTGTACCCGCCGTTGCCGATGAGCTCCAAGAGAAGCTGCTCCTCGGAGTGAGTACTTACCAGTGGCGGAGGGTCCATACATACCGATTCCCACCGGCTTCCCTTTTAGAAATCCCACCCCAGCGATCCACCATGCAGATCATAATAGTTATATCGTTAATTATTGTTACCAATTTCTTAAATTAATCAGGGATTTAGCCTGGTAGTGGCAAAGTAAACAAAATGTTTTATTTTCCATGTTATTATTGAGAGACTTAAGTCTCAGTATCTCAGTGGTTAGAGCATTGGACCGGATTTCCAAAGGTCGTCGGTTCAAATCCCATCTGAGAATTCACTTGTAGCCGAGTTGTATTTTTTCCAATATTTTTCTATTTAAAATTTATCAAAAGTATAAAAATCGCATTGAAAAATGCAAAAACTTAAAAATCACAACATATTATTGTCTGATTTGTGGATTTTTCTTGGTCCGGCTTACCTTCACTATATTTCGATCCCTCGCCACTGTACTTAATCTATATATATAATACGGCATTGAAGCCGCTTCTCCTCCTAAACTAAAAGTCGCACAATCAAGTGCAATACACCGTTAGAAAGGTATTTGTCTGAAGTGGTCGGATAAGTCGAGAAATTTAGCAAAAACTCAAATAATAAAAAAAAATAAAAATAAAAAAAAAAAACTTTTTTGAATGTTATTATGTGTTTTTTGCGCATTATGCGCACACGGGTTGCTAGTTATGATTATAATCATCAGCCATGTTACACGTTACGGGGTACAGAGAGCCTAAAAAGGGCGCTAACGCAATATTGCTAAGTGAACTCCCTAACATTTTAAAAAGAAAAAATATTGGAAAAAGTGAACTCGCCCACAAGTGAATTCTCAGATGGGACTCGAACCCACGACCTTTGGAAATCCTCGTTGGAAGTCTCGGTAGCTCAGTGGTTAGAGCATTGGACCGGATTTCCAAAGGTCGTGGAATCGAGTCCCATCTGAGAATTCACTTGTGGCCTAGTTGACTTTATCCAATATTTTTCTATTTAAAATTTTTCATAAGCTAAAATATAGCATTTAAAAATGCGATAATTCCAAAATCATGAACTCCCTAACAATTCATTTAATTGTTTATTTTCATAGAGTTTAGAACTGTGTCAGTGTCAGGGTAGCAGAATTTGCTTTCAATTTTTTTAAAGCAAAAGAACTTACCAACAGCAAATTCCATAGGAAATAAATAAATAAATTGTCAAGGAATTCACTACAGTATACACTATCAGGCATTATTGCTTTACCGCCCTTTTTAGACCCCCTGGGGGCCTACAATCAACTGCAATGCGATTCATTTTAGGTTACTTTTAGGTAGTAAGAGCGGGACGCCGCTAGACGCGCCATATGGCAGCATCCCATTCTCACAACCTACAATTAATTGCATTACAGTTGATGGTAAGGCCCCTGGTCTTCCTTAGTGAACAAACACAGTGGGAGCGTGGCGAAGCGAATCCGCTCTTTATGTCTCTCTCTGAGCCTGGCAGGCTTATCATCTAATGGAAACTCGGTTCTGTTTCAGTTTCGTCCTGTCATTACTGTCACATTTTCATACTGTATGACAGCCACAACAGCGACGTAACTGAAATACCCAGTTCCCGTTAGATAATCAGCCCTCCGATCCCACTGTGTTTGTACTGATCAGAGGCGTTTTAAAGAAGATATTATCTACTTCTATTCTATCGAAAGAGTTCGATGCAGCAATGAGTTCGCATTGCGATGTCAAAACATCACAGTACACTTATGGAAGATAGCATGACAATTGGTCGGTCATGCAGGCCCAAGTCGGATTTGTGGGTGTTAACGACTACAAATGCCTGTCCCGCCTGCCAACGGCTTTACGTGTTTTCTGAAGAATGCTTCCATATCTTGACTTGTTGGAATGCTTTACTTTTAACGTTACTGAATTTAACAAAAATATGCGCTACCCAACTACACTCAAGAGCAAAAATATGGAATCACTTTTCTTACAAGTTGCAAGGAAAGTGATTCCATATCTTTGCTGTAAGTATATTTTGTTAGTTAGTAGTTTTCTTGGCAGTATCTTTCTTCGAAAGTCCTCCCAATTTGTGAACTTCAGTAGAATCATTAGTTTTTTTCCTTTGTTAATAATAAATAATTGAAATAGTAAACAAATCAAAATATTAAACTCAATATTTGTTGCCAAAGTAAAAAATATTAACTTTTAATTAGTAATTATCTAACCATTTCCGAACGCAATAATAAATCAACTTCGTGAAGGCAGACTTATAAGTAGCTAGTAAACCCGTGACCACGGCAACTGAAAAGGTACCGAAACGTCGGGAAGCCAAAAACCTCAAATAAACCGAAAATTATAGTATCAAATATATATTTCGGGTAAATAAATCGCAATATTCCGCAAAAGTTGTTTTATTTCAATTATGAGTGCGCGAAGAAACATAAGATGTGCTTAAGTATATTTTACTCAAAAACTAGCCTGCAACTAGAAATAAATCTTTGCTCACCGTAATGTAACTGACAAAATCCTCTCTCATTAAGTTTAAATTATAAGTAACATTATGTCCATTTCTCAGTATGTCCAAGTACTGATTTCGTTTCATCATTATTTTCGGAGCACTTTTATTTATCTATTGAGATATTACTATCTTGATTTTGTTCTTATACAATTTGTAACACCCAGTTTGAATCGCTGAAGAGCACTAGAATAAAAAAAACTTTATTATTCAGCTTCTGCACAATCCAGTGCATGGCAGGCTACAAGTTCCTGGATGGGACTTCCGTGGCCAACATGCGTTGTGTGGAGGGCCAGTGGCGGCCCACCCGGGCCGACTTCACCACCATCCCTGACTGCCAGCCGGAATGCGAGCCGCGCTGCGAGAACGGCGGCGTCTGCCTCGCCCTTAACACCTGCCAGTGCCCGGAGGACTACAGAGGACCTCAGTGTCAATATGGTATGATACGTTTTACAAGTTCCTGGAGCTCTATCTTTGATTCACTCGTCTCGAGGTTTCAAATGATTTTCGTGCGACGGAATACGGAAACTCAAAAGTTTCCGTATTTTCCGTTCTTTCGTAATAGCGACCTTGCATTTATATACATAGCTTCGCTTTTCGCCTGTAATACCGACTTCCAATGCGAGCGCAAGATGGCCAAAGCGAAAAGCGATCTATGTCTACATACGCAAGGTTGCTTTTCGCCTTATCGCCTCCCCGTTCGCGTCGCCACTCGCGCGACGAGTGATTCAATAATAGAGGTCCAGGACGGGACGAGTGGCGAACATGCATTGTGTGGAGTACTAGTGACTTCATCGCCATCCCCGACTGCCAGCCGGAGTGCGAAGGCGTCTGCCTCGCCCTGAACACCTGCCAGCCCGGAGAACTACAGAGGACCTCAGTGTCAATATCGTATGATCAAAAAGTTTGAACCTTTTTGTATTGAGGCTGGCATCGTCCAAATCTGTAAATATGAGACGCCATTTTGTTTCTTTTTTTCAAAATGACGTCGTATATCAATACCTATATAAATGAACACACAGAGGAAAAAAATGTTATGATATATTATGCCTTTAAATGTCACGTTTGCCAGATAATTAGAGTTAAAAATAAATAACGCTGACCCAAAGTATCACCTTTAACTCCAATTATCTCACTAACCTGATGCTTTATGTGGCATATTTTTTGTTCACATTTACGTTCCCTCTTCTTTTATATAAGTATTAACGAGCGGCGTGATAAAAAAAAATCAAAATGGCGGACCGGTGATGAGGCCAAAAGGTTCAAACCCCTTTTACAAGTTCCTGGATGGGATGACGGTATGGCCAACATGCATTGTGTGGCCAACATGCACTGGCCCTCCCAGTTTCGAGTTGCGACGTCTGCCACGCCCTTAATAACTGTCAGTGCCCGTAGGACCATATAGGGGACACAGTGTCAATATGATAAGTGTTACGAGTCACACGACTTATGAAGGTAGCCAACATGCATTGTGTGGAGGGAGGGTCATGGGTGGAGTTCACCACCATCCCCGACTGCCAGCCGGGGTGCGAGCCGCGCTGCGAGAACGGCGGCGGTGTCTGCCTCCCCCCTAACACCTACTAGTGTCCGAAGGACAAAAGAGGACCTCAGTGTCAATATAATACGACAAATTGTATGTAAAGAAAACATACATTTTGGTAAGCATTATAATATTATTACAACAAATGTTCTTTATCTTGGGATTTTGATTATTTGTATCTGATTGTCTGTCTGTACCTAACATAGTCTAAATGAAAAGACTGATTTTGCTACGTTTTTTTTGTACAGCGACTAGCGTATGCGACGTGCGCAAGCTGGCATTCAACGGCGGGTACAGCTGCTTCGGCGACGCGGAGAAGTTTTCGTGCAAACTGAACTGTCCGTCGGGGTCCTCGTACAGCACCCCGCGTGCTAACTTGTACACCTGCCGCTACGAAACTGGCACCTTCGAGCCGCAACCCATACCGCACTGCGTGTTCAGTAAGACTCTTATACCTACAAATAAATCCTGACGTCCACTACAGGAGAAATGAATCGAATCGCAGTCTTTCCTGCGTGTTTATCTCAGACGAATCGTAACTCTGTATCAGAGTAGGTAGGTCGAAATTTCGTTTGCGGGCAAAGAGTGAGGTTCATTCGATTCGAGGCGTCGCTAATGGACGCGGTCTCATAGACTCATAGTAAATGTACAGCAGGCGATATTTTGGAATGCGATTCGGATCGGCTCGGCGCGCCTAATGGACGCGCATCCAACAACGCGGCTACAACTGCTTCGGCAACGCTGAAAAGTTTTCTTGCAAGCTAAACGGTCCGTTGGGTCCTCGTACAGCATCCCGCGGGCTAACTTGTACACCTGCCGCTGCGAAACTGGCACCTTCGAGCCGCAGCCCATGCCGCACTGCGTGTTCAGTAAGATTTGCTTTGACATACATGTTATCAGGCTTTCCCCTATAGAGCATATCACACCTTTCCGCTGACTATCTTCATATATCACGCTTCCCTCCCATAGACAACTTCTATCCATTGTCTGATATATCTAATTAATTTCACTTTCCATGTAAAGAAAAGCAAGGAAGATACTATCTACAGATCCGTAACAATTAAATTTTATTATACTATTAATTATGACGAAGCACCAATTTATGTATATTGATTGATTAACGAAAGCTGGCAACTTAACAGTACTCACACTAATGAAATTTTTTAAAAAATGAAGGGTTGAAGCTCACATGAAGGGTTCCGTCTCCTCTCACCCGAGCTTACCTGGAAGAGATTGCTACTGTAATATGGCTATATGGCAATATGGCCATATGAACGCCTATTCTGTGTTCCTCTTTTTTGTCATTTTCTCTGTATGTGTTTGTTTTTGTATCGTGTGCAATAAAGTTTCTATTGTTATTATTATAATAATAATAGAACTTTTTTGTATGTATTTTGGAAAATGTGCTTTAGCTCTGAAACTGCTGAATATATTTCGTTCAAACCAATTTTCGTTGAAAGTTTTTATAAATATCGACAACATATATTTTTTTTCGATTTTTCACTTTCTTATTTTAAAAGTTAGAGATTTTACCACTTTGAAAGTGTATATCATTCAAACGGTTGACTTTGAGAAAAAACTGTTTTAGGAACCTCAATGTAATTTTTAAAGTTCTATCTATAGATACCCCACAAATTTAGGATTGATGAAAAAAAAATACAGTTTCAGTTCCATGTATGGGGAGTCCCCTTAATATTTTATTTTTTATTTTTGTGTAAAAACCGTAAAGCGGTTTACAGAATTCATCTACCTACCAAGTTTCAACTGTGTAATCCTCATAGTTTTGGAATAAAGTGGCTGTGACATACATCGGACAGACAGACATGACGAATCTATAATGGTTCCGTTTTTTGCTATTAGGCTACGGAACCCTAAAAACAAATAGACTAAAACAAAAAGTTTAATATATAGTAGCAAATGCAACACAATAAACCTTCGACGCGTCGACGATTTATTTTTTACTTAATACCTGTCTCCTTCTAACTCGTATGTTTGCCCGCGCGCGAGAGAGACAGACAGACGACCATGCAAGGCAACCTCACGCCGCGCGCTTATTCACAGACACTAATTAGACCGATCGCGCTGAGTTATTTTGTAGGCAAAACCTTCAAAAATTCTAAAGTTTATAAAAACTTGCCTGTGTATGTATTTGCATATAAAAAGCTTATTTTTGCGTTTTGTGTCATTTCTTGCCTATGCATCTATAGAAATTCGAATATTTGTGGTGGATATAAATAATTCAAAATAAAACTTACAAAATTGATTTCAAGTTAAAAAACGCAATGGTATTGAATTTAAGATAGCCTGCGTAGTGTACGAACCTAGTTTGTGTCACATTCGTCCAGGGGAAAGTGACTTAAAGTCAGTACATTAATAACTAAGGCAAAAAAAAATTTGAGTTTAAATAACTAGTACCATAATCTGCAGATTAATTAAATAAACCCAATAAACCCATGATCAGATTAGGTAAGGATTGAATTGATGAACGAAAGAACACACGCTTGGTTATGTAGAGATTATCATCACAGTCTATATTAAGCGTTAGTCTACTATGCAGACGCAGGTCACATCTAATTTTCAATACTGTTACTTTTATGCAAGTGAAAGAATGACAGGGTGTCCCTCTCCGGGTCGTCGGTCGCATAGCAGAGCAGATATTATACCTATATGAGTTATTTAGTAGATTTTCACTTTTACTTACAGGTACCTATCGCTTTTCGGTAGTTTTTATTTTTTTATTTATCTATCATATAAAAAAAGTATTCTGCTTTAAGTAGAGTCAGCAAAACAAAATTTATACTTACTAAATACGGCATAGTCGTAGATTTACAGGAACCGGGACCGATACTCCGTTAAGAGAACCGGGAATATCGCTACTCCCGGTACTGAGAAACCCCTAAAGCTTTTTTGTATTATTGAGCTGTTTAAAATGTGTGCATAAATGAAAATATTGGACGCAAGATGAAAGAACCATAGAAAGTGCTGCTGCTGTGAAACAATTTTTCGGTAGTTCCCCGCGTAACAGACACAAAATTCAGCTTTTATACTATAACGTACTATTGAAATACGCTCATATTACCGGTCATATTACTGTCTGGCTATTGCTGTCTCACTCTGATAAATAGGTCACTGCGCTGTTATACCGCCTAATGATAAGCTAGGAGTATCATACAATCAACGATGAGCCTAGAAGGTATTCATTAGGGATTTAGAATCCCCGGTTTTGTAAGTATTCGGAAACACAAGAACAGGTAAGAAGTTACACTCTAGCGCGGTATAGAAGATAAAAGAATCAAAACGCTTAGCCGATTTCGACGCATTGAACGCCAGTCTTTGGAATATATTGTGAAGTACATATTCGTATTTATGCTTGTCTAATGGCAGGGGAAGAGTATAGCTGTCCATTTCAGACCGAAATATATCAGATAATAAAGCGTTAAGCTCGCAACAACGCTACTTTCTGTCTCTGCTCAAGGGGTTTGCGTTAAAGCTTATAACAAAAATATCTTTTGTGCGGCGTCGGTACCGCCACAAAAATAGATAGATACCGACGCCGCACTGTAACCGCACCGCGCGCTTTGTATGGAAACAAACGACCGTCCGTGCGCAAGACGACAAATGCACCGCTTCGGCACCGCAGCGATCCGACAAGAAACGTCTAAACTGAAAGCGCCCTTAAAGATGTTTGGATCTAAACTTCGATCATCAAGTCGTAGTCATCGTTTAAGCCACATGACACCCACTGCTAGGTATAAGACTTCCCCAAGATTCCACGATTCACTACCGTAAGTCATCACTGACAACACACACTGGTCATAGACTTTCGTCTTGAGACACTCCGGTAAGTTGGACGCGATGATTTTACGGAGCTTCCTGAATGCTGCCCATCCGAGTTGGATTCGACGGGAGATCTACCTAACTGGATTGTCTGTCCAAGGTAAACGTAGTGGTCAACATTTCGAGTATAGGGTTCCCAACGTGAACTGAAGTGGGTATAACATAAGAATTTTACATGATTTTCGCCTTTTCCATGTTCATCTTAAGACCCAATGTTTGGGAAGCACTACGGAGATCTTCGAGCATTGTGTTCAGATCTTCCAAGGACTCAGCCGCAAGGACTATATCATTGGCTAAACGATGATGTGTCAGATACTGGCCATTAATGTTGATGCCGAGTCCTTTCGAGTCCAAGAGCTTAAAGATATCCTTCGACGCAGCTGTGAACAGTTTCCGAGAAATGACGTCTCCCTGTCTCACACCTCGCTGAAGTTGGATGGGATTTGTGTTCTGGTTCTGTAATCGGTCCGACATGGTGGCATGTTCGTATAAGTACCTCAACACCTCGAAATACCTATAAACCACTTGGCACCTCTGGAGAGAATGCAGCACGTCTCTATCGTATCGAAGGCTTTCTTATAGTTCGCAAAAGCCAAGCAAAGTAGTAAATTATACTCCTCGGTCTTCTGTATAACCTGCCGAAGCGTATGGATGTGGTCTTTGGTGCTAAAGCCTTTTCAGAACCCGGCTTGTTCGTGAGGAAGTCGTCGAACCTGCGAGCTAGACGACTCGTTATGACTCTCGAAAACAACTGAGTTTGCGTTTGGTATAGTTGGAGGAACCATTTCAGCGTAAAAAACCTTTGCCAGTAAAGCAAAGCTTTTTTCATGCTACCTAATTAAAATTTTAATGAAATATTAAAAGTTGAAACTTTACTTAAAACTTCAAAAGTTGAAACTCAAAGTAGGATTCAGGTTGAAAGGACTGACCTGTTTCTTATCCTGTTAATCTTACAACCGAATTAGGGAATTAGGGACAAGATGTAAGTTAGCATTGGCTTGGCTATTTCACAAAAGGCCAGGGCGAAAAAAATTAACGATTCTACATCTATATCAATAAAAGCTATAGACTTGCTCGGTCGTCAACTGAAGCTTTTTGGGTTACATGACAAGGGGGCAGAGTTGTATTGCGCTATTAAGAGTCTGCCTGCGGAGACAGGTTCATGAACCAGTTCAGTAGGGGCTCGTGCATCAAATTTAAATTCAAATTCAATATCATTTATTCAGTCTATGCTGTTACAAGCACTTATGAACGGCAAAGAAGCTACGCCATCGGCTCACAAACCCTACGGCTGGATACTGGATTTTCTTTGCTAGGAAGGCATTGAATGATGACCCGATATTCAATTTTCTCCATACTTGTGAACAACGATAAGATGCTTAATTAGTAGCTACCTGGGCAAATGAACCTGTCTCCACAATCCCCCCAAAACCGGAAAGTTTCCGATCTCAGGAGATTGCAATGCAAATATGGCTAGCCAAAGGAAAGGTCAGAAGTCAGATAATGTCAAAGTCAAAGTTAAAGATTTTAATTCAAATAGACTTATAGATAAGTACTTTCGAATAGTTCCTACCAGCCATTCAGGACATCTTTTAACTGATAAGAAGAAGAAGAAGAAGAAGAAGAAAATGTTTATATAACATCGATAAATAATGCTAGGGCATAGTCCCAGGAACTCCTGGTTACGAATTTTCCCGAGATTCCCGATACGGTACTTACTGGGGCACATTAACTGGCATCGGTTTTAACATGGTATCGCAGAACCGGTTCTCATTAATAGTAAACTTCAATATAAATATATTCAAATGAATGAGTTCGAGATAGGGAAAAGTACCGGGAATTCAACGTTCAATTTTTTCCCCGGGACTCCCAGTACTGACGCAAATTAACTAACACCGGTACCATCGTATAGAAGAACCAGTATTCTTGGTTCTCATTAATAATAATGAATGGGTTAGAAATGCAAAACTATAAAACAAAATGTATTAAACGAGTGATTGACAGTGGGTGCATGATTTCTAATTTCAATTTTAACAATCAGAAAGGCTGACATTTAGAATAGTGGCACTTGAGGTGGTATAAAGTAAAAACAAATTATACTTACTTACTTGCCTAGATCAGATATATATCCTGTTTTCTTTTTTTCTTTTTATTTAATGTTTACCTACTTCTAAAAAACATCTTAGTCTGGTCATCAACTTACTTAAAAATAATTAAGTAGGTACCTTCTTGACTAGCAATGTAGGTACCGTCAACAGCACGTACGGCTTTTCATTTGCACTACGAAAACCACCGACGAGCGACGTAAGGGCGCTCTCAAGGTCACACACACCGCTCGCGTGTCGCGTCGCGTCCCATGCGCTTGCTCTTAGCGGCAAATTTCAAAATGTTCCGGATTTAAACTGAATCTAATAATATAAGATTCCACGGATAAAAACGACACAAATTTTGAATAGTGTTTCGTTATATCATAAAGATAATAAAAACATAAACTTTAATAACTTGAATTTTCTTTTGTGACTTTTACAGCGTTTTGAACAAAAAAAGGAAAGTTTCTGAAAATGCCATGGAGGAATCTGACACAAAACATTATAAACAAAAGATACCATTGATCTAAAACTTATAACACTTATTTCACCAACTCTAATATTCTTTTGAGCTACTGAGGCGACATCTTAGGTAATGGTTAAATAACAGTATTCCCGTGGAGAGAGATGACACAAAAACCTCGTGTACATCGTTTACGACTTTCTAATCCCCATGAAAGTAAAATTATCGTCTCTAATTTTCTTTCCGACCGATAATGTCAGAAAAGACAAAAACGTCAATATATACTTATCCCTGCACCTAAAATGACACAAAATCATATATTAGCTTAAGTAAATGGTCCTGGAACTGTATACCAAAAATCAAGAACTTTAATATTTTTGAAACCTCAAAACTTATCCCTATCGGTCTAAATGGCCTGCGCAGACGACGGACATTGAAGGACTTTTTCGCGGATATACGCGGTCTAAGTTGAATCTTATTTGGTTAACAATAAAGACATGTCGCGGACAAAAAGTGCTCCGTTATCCGTCGTCTGCGCTAGCTCTAAGTGCTAATGTGTTGTACGTGCCAGTGCCAGCTTTAGTTACTCGACCAAAATGTCGGCTCAATGATTTTTCAAAGTCTGGTAGTTGAATTTAAACTTTAAATACAATACAAATGGTACTAGAATTTTCAAATGGACTTTTATTTTCAGATGATGCTTACGTTATCACCCCCAGTAGCACCTACAATAGCAGCAGTGTAAGTATAATCTTAGAGCTTTCACATTTTTTAAAGTAGTATTTTAAGCTGAATTAGCGGGTATTACTGACTGCAAACGCAACAGGGATCAACGGTTTGACTTTCCTTGCGAAGCATGGAAGAGCTCGAAGCATGGTAGGACTTGTTGTAAGTCTGCCTGGCTAGCTACCACCATCTTATCTAAGCCTGACGCCATAACAACAATGTTTTCAGCATTGTGATGTTCCGGCAGTTCGAGATAAGATAGCCAGTTCCTCAGTGGTTGAGGAGGGAGAGGCTCGCTTCATTTTCAGCCTTATCAATACTTAACATCAGGTATGATGAAGGCTAAGAGTCTCCCCGTCGTTCATAAAAAAAAGATCATACAATTTCAGTCACCCATCCCGCGACAAACTATTGCGAAAGTTGCCTTACGATCAGAATCGCAGGTTGGGTGCGCTAACTACTGCGTCAATGAGGCCATGGTCATGATCCATTAATCTTATCCATCGATAAGGAAGATCTGTAGTACAGCAATGTAAATTTAATGTTATGATGATGATTTGAAACGTGAATAGTGATAAGAAAACGAAGATTAACTCACGATCGTCGTCGTTCCCAGAGCTACTTCGAAAGTCATTCTTGGCACTCATCGGGTGGAAGCAACAGCTATGGTGGTGGGCATGGCGGTTATGGCGGTAATCACGGAGGCAGTTGGACTTCAACAGGCGACGGTCACGGGAAGCACATCCCTGGCGGCTCGCAAGTGGTCGTGCGTGATCTGACGCCTAAAAGCGGCATCTGCTTGACTTGGGCTGGCGTCCACTACAAGACATTCGACGGGAAAATTTATAGGTATGTGGGGTTTAAAGTAGTGTGGTTAATAACTTGATGAGGTATCAGCGGAAAAAGCTCATTACTTAATCCTTTTTTGTTTTGTGGTATTATTCTCTTGATCCTTTCAACAGAACAATTTGTCATGCAAAGTTTAAATGTTCAAATACAAATATCTTTATTTACTTTAAATATGGATACAAGAGAGGTCATAAAATTTATTAATTAGAAGCTTAACCTAACCTATTTATCCATCTCAAATAGCATGCAAACAGAACAGAAATTATAATTTTTTATTAAGATAAATTAATGTCATTAGTACATACATTCAAATGTATTTTTTTTTATTTTACGTAATATATTGATAATAGTTACATTTAAAATAAATACTAAAAATATATTTATTCCAGTTCCTCAATTATCTTTATTTTTATTTCTTTTTATTCAAATCACTAGGTAGTCAACAGATAGACAGAAAAACTAATGATATAATTATCTATACAGTAATCTCTCGTCGACATAAAAACATTTTATTTGTTACGTTTACGTATCTCAAGAATTCATCGATTGTATAAAATGTCCTTCCTGCCCCATAACCATTTGCGCAATAAAAACTTAAAACGACTAATGAGGAGATCTTTGAAGCTGTCTGGTAGTTTATTATAAATGGTCTTACACATGGAATCGCAATTTTTTTTGATATTTCGCTGAGTTTGGGAGCTTAAGCTTCTTTGTGTTAAATCTCTTGCCTCTGTGAACCTTTGCTCATTTTGTTTAACAAATAAGGCCACTTGTAATGTTTAGGGATTTAAAATAGGGCTTGCACGAAATGTCTGATGCTATGTAACATATGTCTCTGATGCATAATTTCTGAGCAATAAATAATCTACTGATATCAGTGCCATTTCCTCAAATCAATAGACCCGTATCTTAATATGGATTCGACATAGGTAGGCAAAATAGGCTGTAATAACAGTATGAACGTTAGCATATTTAGTCAATTGAGACAAAGCGAATGCAAAACTTCATCCATCTTCAACTTCATCAAAAAATGCGTCATCCTCTCTTCTAAATTTGCTATGCCCAACAGGGTCCAAAATTGTGTCTTTTACTTATATACCATCTTTGTAAAATTTTGGAACGCAAATAAATTGAAATTGAAATTATTTACCATATTATGAACAAATAGATATTGTTTTTATCTATTTGCTCCTTCCATGTCAATTGTTAAACCTAAGAATATTCCATTCGTAGCACTCCCTACAATTTGTCCATTGTAATCAATATTAATTGTTTGATTTTTGAAATTATTGAAATTAATGATATTTGTTTTTGATAAATTGATTTTAATATTATTTTATACAGCCATTCAAAAATTAATGTCGACGTTGTAATTATGTCAATTTTATGTAGGTCTAAAGAACGGCTTTTGTCAGTTTTCTGATTAATTATATCTGGTAAATCATTTATGTGTATAAGAAATAATAAAGGGCCAAGGACACTCCCTTCTGGGATGCCAAAGCTGTTTTGTTTAAAAGCCAATCAATCTGTATGTTTGTACAGTTTTGGTTGAGTCAATTTGGGTTATTTCTACACATTGTGTTTTATTTGAAAGATATGATGTTAAGCAATGTAGTGCTGGACCTCTTATTCCGCTTCGTTCCAGTTTTTTCAGCAAGCCATAATGGGGAACGTGGTCGAAAGCTTTCGACATATCAAGAAATAATACAGTTGTGAATTTTTTTTTGTTCACACTTCACTTCACACTTCATTTACGAGATCAAAAGCTGCATACGTCATTGATATTTTTTTTTGAAATCCGTATTGGCTTTGTTTTATGATCAGGTAGTTATTGAAGAATATGTGCAGCTGATAATGCATGGTATTTTCATTTTTTTTTTGTGATTAATGGTAGGATTGCTCTTTGTCGGTAATTGTTTACGTCAGATCTGTAACCCTTTTTGTGTAACGGTTTCACAACTGATATGTTAAATTTATCTGGGAACTGCCCAGTTGGTTGGGATATGGTTACCAGGAAAGCCAAGATAGGACTAAGTTCATATTTGTTGTTGTGTTCATTTCATTACTTTAGTACATATACCGTCGTACCCTTCAGAAGGTGAATTTCTTAATAACATAAGTACTTTACTTATATACTTTTCATCAACTGGTGTAAGGAAAATTATGGCTATTTGAAAGGTTGGTTTTTAACGTGTATGTGACGACGCAGGCAGCCTAGCCGAAAGTATAGAAAAGCTCTAGACGCCACTCTGGATCAGTGGCGCCACTCAATGGCGGGAGCCAATCAGCGACCAGATGAGGCAGGTATGCTCTAATCGAGCCTTGCGATTGGCTAGCCATATGAACCACCGATTCAGGTGGCGGTAATGTTTGAATTTAAAAAAGTTTGAACGAATAGCGAACAGTGTCATTATTAGAATTATAATTTATATTCATGTCATCAATAAAATAATTGTTAAATGTCGAGGCAATAGTAGTAACCAATTCCAATCAGTTTTTTTTTCATGTCCATAGCTCGTCATGGGGTTAACGAGGCCAAAATAACTTACTCGCAACTCTCCCTTTAAGTATTTTATTAGTGAACGGAGCTAAAAATTCAGAAGCGATTTCCATAGATTTAAGACTGCTACAGTTTTTATATTTTACGGAGGTCCATGAATACCGAGTTTTAATTAATTGCGTGGCCTTGCTTACAAGCCTCCTTCGACCGGATTTCCAAATGTCGTGGGTCCCATCTGAGAATTCACTTGTGGCCGAGTTAATTTTTCCAATATCTTTCTATTTAAAATTTATCATAAGTCTTCGTGAGTTAATGTAACTGTATTGTTTGTCAGCTTCAAGTCACAGTGCCGTCACATCCTGGTGCGCGATCGCTCGCAGCACGCGGTCACGGTGGGCGTACGAGCTGGCAACTGCTCGCGCCGCGCCTACTGCCCCTCTGAGATCACCGTATATGTTGAAGACAAACCTTATACCCTGGCTGTGCATCCAGGTATGTGGGGAGGTTACTATCATATTGCCAACAAGCAGCCGCTCGCGGTTTTACCCGCGTAGTTCACGTTCCCGTGGGAATATCGGGATAAAAAGTATCCTATGTTCGTAACCACGCTATCTACTATCTGTGTACCAAATTCCATCCAAATTCGTCCAATAGTTTTTGAGTTTATTCGTTGCAAACAAACAAACAATCAAATCTTTCCTCTTTATAATATTAGTATAGAAGTATAGACGACATACTGCCTCTCCGAGATCACTGTTTACGTCAAGAACAAGCCATATACCCTGGCAACTGCTCGCGCCGCGCCTGCTGCCCCTCTGAGGTCACCGTATATGTTGAAGACAAGCCATACACTCTGGCTGTATACCCAGTGGGCTAATTGTCTAATTTTTTAATCTATCGCAATCCCCTTCAATTCGTCATTTGAATGATATTAACATATTTCAGGCCATCACTATTTGACATTTGATAGGGATTGTGATTAAGACGTGTTTTGAAAGGTATTGAATGAACGAAATTGAACTGTCTAAGCACAGTGACAGACGAAAATATCTTTCAAATGTATGGAGAAGTGTCAAATGAAGTGTCATTTAAAACATCATTCGTTCTGAAAGGGACTGCGAGTACGTTACACAATTCCATAAATCACTATCACAATCACAATACCTTTGAAAGGGATTGTGATAAATTTTGAAATAAGACAGGGGGCAGGTTTGTGGGCAGGTTACTATCATATCGTCGATGAAGTGACAATACCTCCTAACTACCCTGTTTTTATGTGATAAACTTAGTTCAGTTTTGCGTGGACTAATGTTTCTTCTATCTCTATTTCCCTTTTTAAATAGCTATTAAAACTCTGTGGAATTTCTTTTTTTAAATAGCTATTAAAACTCTATAGAAATGGCTGCTATATGCACAAGAAAATATTTACAAGTTCATAATATACATTCATAAAAACCGGTAGTTAGGAGGTATTGTCACTTCATCGACGATATAGCCAATAACCCTTCCGAGATCACCGACAGTCTCAACATACACACTCGGCCGATATGATGCGCTCACACACACAAGCGCCGCTCGCAATTAGCAGGTGGTCTAAATATTAATATCTTGCTAGCTTTTACAGCTGTCAAATCATCTGTCAAGTTAGTTATCCAGAATTTATCAGTAAGTGGTGAAACCGGCCCTTAGTCTCGTATTTCCATTTCCATGTCAATCCAAGAAACTAAAAACGCCCGTGTTTATGTCCAGAGGACGGCAGCGTCCTGTTCCGCAGCTCGAAGCGGCTGATCCCGATCCCGGCGTCCCTCCCGGGCGTGCGCGTGAGCATGCCGGCCGACTACGTGGTGGTCAACCTCGACGCTGCGGGGCTCACGCTCACCTGGGATACTAACGTTAGTGCCAAATACCTACATCATCATCAACATCTTGATCATATGATAAGATTCTTACCTCAATTTAGGTCCGGTTGCTCGTAGCTCGGTTACGCTTACTTTAGGGTTAAATTATGGTTAAAGTAAAAAAACCGGCGGACAGATTTAAAAGCGAAGCAGCGGATACTTAAACGAGCAGTCAAATTACAGATTTAACGTCAGTCAAAACAACCGACAGGGTAGGGGTGGTTTAAAATTTTAACATTAGTAGAATTTGTAGTTATCGCTTACCTACCATTTTTACGTTATTTATTTAAAATACACTTTTAACCCTTGTTTAATTTCACCGCCGCGTAAAATATTTTTGGGCAAGTAAATGCGAAGATAACCGACGTATTCTTTTTTTACCGAAGTCAAAATTGACAACATTTAAATTTTAACTGTAACTTTACTATATATAGAGATGATGAGAATCCCCCAAATAAGGGTCCGGGCCCCTACCGCGCAAGTATCGTCGCCATTGTTATCGGCTTAATTTGACAGATGAATGTGACACATTGCTGCTTCTTTTTGACTCAAATGAAAACTTACCAAAGACTTAGAGCAATATGTCATATCCAGCTGTCAAATGAAGTCGATGTCGATACCGACGACACTTGCTTGGTAGGGGGGCTGGTTACCTTAATTTGGGGTTCTCATGCTCTCTACACTACCGTCACCCGTCATCTCCTCATTTACTCTTTTATCTTTCATTTATAGTTACGCACCATAATACTAACATGTCTTTTATTACGATTTTAATGTTGCATTTACAATGTCAACATAATATTTATACAAAAAAAAAAACGAAAACTTGCTCCCAAATTCCTCTCTGAGACCTTTGTAGACCAGTTGTTTTTCTAGAGCTTTAACTTTAATAGAAAATGTATATCCATATTATCCAATAACAGATCTTAACTCATTTTGGAAAAACTTGAAGTTGGAAAAACTTAAATCTGATAAAGATTTACCTTCTCATCTCAATGAACCAGAGCAAATTAATTAACAGAGCTATAGCACATTTTCCATAAACGCAAATATAACTTTGTCATTCATACAAACACTATGAAAAACAAAGTTATTTTTGCAGACCAAAGATTATAGTGGCATTTTGGCAATAATAATAATATAAACTTTATTGCACACGATACAAAAACAAACGCATACAGAGAAAATGACAAAAAAAGGAACACACAATAGGCGGCCATAAGGCCGCCTATTGTGTGTTGAGGTAGCAATAATGCTACGTAGCAATCTCTTCCAGGCAACCTTGGGTGAGAGACGAAACCCTTCATGTGCGAGTTCGATTTGCACATGGCCGATTTTTTAATGTATCGATTTTTCATAAAGCGTTTTAAAATGTTCCCGTTTAATTTTTTGCTTATTTTACCAGAAGATTCTTTTATCCATCGCATACAAACAGAATCATAACAATGAAAGGCAGTCGAATTTCATATTGATTATGTGAAAATATTTTTAAAAAATCTTAGCCAATATGAAGCCCGGGTGAAGTGAAATTTTTAAGACTTTATTTTTTACTTTGCACTGCCTGTTTTTGCTACAACCATATATTTGTAGTATTTTTTTTCAAATATCGGTTTTTGACACGTTCATATTTTAATGTAAGCATATTATAATACATATATAAAACTACGATTAAAATAAGAATATTGCCTCTGGAAGTCGGCGGACCAAGGTAGTGTATTGATAAAAGAACCTTCTGGCAAATAAACGAAAAAATTCAACGCGAACATTATAAAACGCTATATCAAAAATCGCTACATGAAAAAAGACGAATAATTAAATTTGGGATCATGAAAGAACGCGATGTGAAAATTCGCTACTATGAAAAAATGCTTTTGAGATACTTGTCGCACAAATCCAAGCGCTACACCACATCTTTTAAATTGCGCACAGCAAAACAATTATCTCCTCGCATAACCATTGTCTTGTCGGCGATCGCCCGCTCCTTGAAGCGTTAAAGAATAGAATATAATACTTTTATATGCATTTGACTGAGGTACATTACAGTTGTTATTTTATAATAAGACTCCTCCCATTATAACTTTTTAATTTTGCATTTTACAATGCTATTTTTATGTGATAAATATTAAACAAGAAAATATACTAGAAAAAAGCAACTAGTCTCATGTCGCCCTGACGGGATTCGAACCCGGGAGTTCGGCCCGATGCACTAACCAATTATGCTACAGAGACCTATGAGGACACGTCGAATTTTTCTAGTATATTCACCGTTCTACGGTGTAGGCCACCGTTGCTTCATCAATGAGAGAAATATCCTCGCATTCGAAAGAAACATCTTTACAGATGTTTGACTATCGATTAAGATGAAACAGCCATCTAATTATAACTTTTTAATTTTACATTTTACAATGCTATTTTTATGTGATAAATATTAAACAAGAAAATATACTAGAAAAAGGCAACTTTTTAAGGGCGACATGAGACTAGTTGCTTTTTTCTAGTATATTTTCATGTTTAATACTTATCACATAAAGACTCCTCCTATTCAGCCAACAACGGTGGCATGCAAATTCGATAAGCATTTTCTATCCTAATAAGTGCTTACTTTTATTCCATGCTTCATCCTCTGATTCACTCCTCTTAAAGATTGATCTTTGATATTCCCTGTAATCCAACCTTATTCTGCAACAAAATTCACTGCTATCCGACTGATGGTTTGAGAGATAAACGCGGTCAACCGTTAAACCCCTTTACCTAGACTACCTATATACTTTATTGATTGGTACGCAGGATGTAATCCTGGTAGAGAGCAGCATTCTGCTATGGAACAACACCGAAGGCCTGTGCGGATCCTTGAACAGCAATCCTAACGACGACTTTACCACCAAAGAGGGCACCATGGCCAAGACTACGCCCGCCATGGCTTCCTCTTGGCAACTCAACAAGATCGAAGGTAAGCTGATTGATAAATGGTTGTAAATTTTATTTTCTTCAGCTTAAAAGTCAACACCGCTTGAACATAAACGAAAACTTTAATATAAAACTTGTCTCAATGAGTAAATCCTTAGTGATTGGGGATTCCAGAAGAGGCTCGCTTCCATCTTCAGCCTTATCAATACTTAACATCAGATATGATGAAGGCTAAGAGTCTCCCCGTACTTCATAAAAAAGCGGAATAACTATTGTACGAAAAAGGGACATCTTAAATTTTGGCGCATACTGTTCAATAAATATTTATTTAAACATTCTGTTTTGAATTTTGTGTTTTTTTATGTTTTTTTGGATTTCCTGACGTTTCGACACCTTTTCGGGGTCCGTAAACATAAAAATTCTAAACCAAGTGTTCAAAATCAAAATCAAAATCAAAATCAATATCATTTATTCAGTCTAGGCTGTTACAAGCACTTATGAACGTCAAAGAAGCTACGCCATCGGTTCACAAACCCTACGGCGGGAGACCTTGTAACGAGAAGAACCGGCAAGAAACTCGTCAAGGGCTGTTTTTTTCTCCCTGTTTTATTTCATACAGAGTCGTCAAATTGAAAAGTGACCTTAACATATCAGTAAGGTCAATTTCCATCACAAAAGGAAAATACTAATGAAAATATTACATTTTATGGTTATTGTAAACGTAAACAATTTTTAACTGGCAAAGAAAGACTTGTCTATCATACATTACAACATTTCCCGCACCACAAGACTACTACACTGCAAGTTGTGAGGTACATACAGGTCAGTATCAATTTATTTTAGATAAAAATATTTAGGCTTTAAGCACAGCATTAAGATAAGCAGACTGAGGTAGACCCATTTCCGCTGGCGGCACCCGTTCACGAGCATGACGCATGAACCAGCCATCGCTTCGCTCAACCATATTTTAGGGAACGTAACGACCCGCCTCACACGACACCGCCGAAGAAACGTTTGAGTGAGCATGACGTACTTCAGGTACTTATGTTAAGCTGCATAAATATAAAAAAACACAATGGCAACAGCAAAAAAAGAAAGATAAAAGTGCCTTAATGTAAGACACAACACAACCTACAATGTCACTAGAAGACGCATCAGCTGGGTCACAATCTCAATCGTAATTAAAGTTAAAAAAATAAATAAAAAAAAGCTTTTATATATTTGGAATAATTGAAAACATTATTTACCTTTGTTTACTCTGATCAAGCAGTGCCACGCATCTCAACTCAAAACATCATAAATAACATAAAATCAAAACAACATATATCTCTACACATTTTAACACAAGCAAACATGAGCAGACCCATCCCGCTGGCAGCACCCGTTCACGAGCATGACGCATGAACCAGCCATCGCTTCGCTCAACCATATTTTAGGGAACGTAGCGACCCGCCTCACACGACACCACCGCAGAAATGTTTACAGAGAGCATGACATACCCAAGCAACCTGTGTTAAAAGTTGAATCTAATACTTTACTAAACATTAATTGAATGACACTACAATTTCGAAAAAACAAAACTAAATATTTATGACCAAGCTGTCTGGTCATTCAAGTAATCTTTTATAGTATAATATCCTTTTTTAAGAAGACAATCTTTTACATTCATCTTAAACTTTTCGAAAGGCAAATCCAAAATATTATCTGGAATTTTATTATAGATACGTATACCTAGACCCATAAATGATCCAAGGACCTTCTTTAATCGGTACCGAGGCATAACAAGTTTATTTCTATTTCTAGTATTGCGATCGTGCAAATCACCATGTTTGATATACAGGTTGATATTACGACGTACAAAAAGAATACAATTTAAAATAAATTGAGAAGCAGCTGTCAGTATACCAATTTCTTTAAATTTTTCCCGAAGAGATGTTCTGGAACCCAGTTGATAAATGGCCCTTATAGCTCGTTTTTGTAGTATAAATATTGTATTAATGTCAGCTGCTACTCCCCACATAAGAATACCATACGACATGATGCTGTGAAAATAACTGAAGTACACAGTCCTAGCAGTTTCTATATCAGTCAGTTGTCTGACTTTTCTCACAGCGTAGGCAGCAGAACTAAGCTTGCCAGCTAGTATTGCAATATGTGGACTCCATTGAAGTTTACAGTCCATAGTTACACCCAGAAAGACTGTTGATTCTACTAAATCTAATTTTTCATTGTTCATAACAATTTCCATGGGTACTTTCTGAACATTTGGTAAAGAAAAAAGAACGCATTTAGTTTTCTTTGCATTAAGCTGCAGATTATTATAATTAAACCAAGCTAGTACTTGCGAGAGTGTTTTGTTTACATCGTCAAAATCAGTTTTATTCCTATCAATGTTAAATATTAAAGAAGTATCATCCGCAAACAAGACAATCTCACATAAGTTTTTGGCAAAGAAAGGCAAGTCATTAATATATACTAGAAACAGGAAAGGGCCCAAGATAGAGCCTTGGGGCACGCCTAGTTTTATATTTGAGCCGGCAGATTTCACTCCATTAATATCAAAGTTAAAATAAAAGCTGCTGGAGTTGTTATAACTTTTTAATTTTGCATTTTACAATGCTATTTTTATGTGGTAAATATGAAACAAGAAAATATACTAGGAAAAAGCAACTTGCATTATTCCGGAAAAGTTGTGTTTTTTCAATAAGTTCATCATACATTTTTGCTAGAACTTTATATTTAAATGAAGTTTGTGACTGATTCGAGTTATTTTGTTACAGATATTTGTGAAAGCAATCCCATGGAACTACATAGCTGTGCTGCACAGTCGGCAGATGTCAAGAAGAAGGCTCAACAGTTTTGTGCAAAAATATTCAGCAAAGATAAATTTCGAAAGTGTTCAACGGTAATTTAGATTTATACTGATATTTTACAAAAAAACAACAATTTTACTAGTGTTAATCTATGATTATTTTAACTGTCAAGATTTAGGTGCGAATGTGTATTGTTATTAATGTACGTTTACTATCTTAGTTTTTATTACTTTCTCAGGTTATGGACGTATCTCTATTGCTGGAAGCTTGTCAAGGAGACTACTGCTCTTGTGCAAGCAGCGATAGTAAGCCGATTTTTTCTCTTTTAAACGTATTAATTAACTGAATCGATGCCTTGACAAACATACTTTTAATCTATGGAATACTTTAATTAACTTTTTGTTTTAGATTCAGAGGAGTGCGCTTGTAGCACAGTGTCAGTGTACGCCAAGGAGTGCATGCGACATGGTATCGAAGAGATGAAGTACTGGAGAGACCCTGAGACTTGCCGTAAGTGATTTTCTCATACTATTAGGAAGTATTTATCCGTATTAATATTTCTCAAACAAAAATTTGTGAATTTCGTACTTCTCTGCTTCAGTTATTTAATTTCGTCAATAACCTAGCATACAATGAGGAGGAAAACTGAGAATGTGCCACCATTCTTCTATCAATCGTATCCAAATGCTAGAAATTGGTGTTGTCAAAACAACGAGCATGCCAAGTTTTCGTTTGACTCAAACCAATATAATATAGACCAGTCTGAGGTGGCGCCATTATTGTAATAGTTTTTTCTCAAACATGCATGGAAATATTGTCATTATTTTCGAAAAAAGAACACGCGACGTATCGAATTTACGGACAAAGAAAATCAAATCCATTGCAGGAACGTTTTTTGAATTTGGAACATTACAACGCTCCATCAATGTTGTATGAAACCAAATTAAAGAAATCGGCCAAGTGCGAGTCGCACTCGCACATGAAGGGTTCACGTCCGTCTCTCACCCAAGGTTGCCTGGAAAAGATTGCTATGTAGCAATAAGGCTGCCTATTGTGTGTTCCTCTTTTTTGTCATTTTCTCTGTATGTGTTTGTTTTTGTATCGTGTGCAATAAAGTTTCTATTATTAGTATGAATGACAAAGTTATATTTGCGGTTTTGGAAAATGTGCTATAGCTTTGAAACTGCTAAATATATTTCGTTCAAACTAATATTCGTTGAAAGTGTTTATAAAGGTCTACAGCATATATTTTTTTTAGATTTTTGTCTTTTTTATTTTAAAAGTTAGAGGGGACACACATTTTACCACTTTGAAAATGTATATCTTTCAAACGGCTGACTTTGAGAAAAACTGATTTAAGAACCTCAATGTAATTTTTAAAAACCTATCTATAGATACCCCAAACGTATAGGTTTGATGAAAAAGAAATATTTTTTTCATTTCACTTTGGAAAATGTGCTATATTTCCAAAACTGCCAACTAAACTCATTTGCAAAAAAAACGGGCACCTAAGCAATGAACCATTTCAAATGTTAATATTGCTTTGTTTGATAATTATAGGTAGTTTTATTCTCACAATTTGGTAAATTAATAAGAAAATAATCGTTTTCATCAGTATTTCATAAAATTTAGATACAATTTATGGGAAATAATGCTAAACCTCGCTAGTAGTGCATATACTCATGAAGTAAAAATAAAAAAGTTTTTTGTTTGTTTTTCTTTAATAAAGTAAAAGCAGATAAATGTTTAGTATCGAGTGTGACTCGCTCTCGCTAAAATCACAGCTTGAATTCGTCTGGGCATGCTAGCGAGTATATCCCGGATACTTGCTTGCGGAATACGTTCCCACTCCGCAGTAATCACATTCTTCAGCTCTCTGATGGTCTGCGGAGCCGGGTGTACTGATCTCACACGCCGTTTCAGAACGTCCCAGACATGCTCTATGAGATTGAGGTCGGGACTTCGAGCTGGCCAATCCAAACGACGAATGCCGACCTCTTGCACATACGCATTAACATCGCGGGATCGGTGGGCGCGAGCATTGTCGTCCATAAAAATCGAGTCTTCATCTAGAGCGGCCAATGCGAGTTGTGCATGAGAAATTAGAACTTCCGTTATATATCGATGCCCAGTCAGTGAGCCGTTTTCAATGAAGACTAACTCTGTACGATCCATTGAATTTATTCCTGCCCAAAACATAACAGAGCCCCCACCATTTTCTTATTAATTTACCAAATTGTGAGGATAAAACTACCTATAATTATCAAACAAAGCAATATTAACATTTGAAATGGTTCATTGCTTAGGTGCCCGTTTTTTGCAAATGAGTTTATTTTCGGCTATTTCACGGCCTTTGCAATAATGTACTATTAGTGAGTCTCCCCATTATATCACGCCAATAAAGTCCTTTGGGGAGGTATATACCCATGAATGGGTATCAACATATGTGGCTGAGATGATGATAATGTTCAAACAGCGAAGACGTGTCCGGACGGCAAGCTGTACAAAGTATGCGGTCCTGATAGCCAGCCCACGTGCGCGTTCCCGGAGCCCGTAGTAGCCAATAACGCTACTTGCGTCGAGGGATGTTTCTGTCCCGAGGGGCTGCTGCTGGAGTCGGGACGGTGTATACAGAAGGAGGACTGCCCTTGCAGACTGAGGAATAAGAACTTTAAGCCTGGTTCTGTCATACCGAAGGATTGTAACAAATGGTGAGTATTGGTCGATGATATTTATGATTCGTTTACTCATATTTGTCTATTTTCTAGATTATCGCTAATTTCTAATTGTAACTTTGACCATCCCACTATAATACATATACCACGTATATTTAAAAACCATAACCTACCTTATCTTCTGAGCCCTGATTACGAGTTTAGTAAACTATAATAGTTTTCTAAAACTATCGCTTTGTCCCTTTCATATCCATAGACTGTTTTATCGACATGTGTAGAGCATCCGATAGTTATCGAAAACGTTGACAGTAAATGTCAACTCGTAATAAGGGCTCAGTGGGCTGATTATCTAACTCTGTTTCTATTAGTTCTTCATTGAAATTAATGTAATTGTATGCTTCAAGTCAGTTTTGCGATTATGTATGTACGATTTGACAAGTTGAAATCTCAATTACAATCCATTGCAATTTTGACTTATCGATAGAAATTGTTCGCATCGAGCACCGATCATGTAAGCTTGTTGCAATCAAAGTGACGGCTTGGATTTGCAGTAATTTTCATAGCAATGGAAACTATTCAGACCTGGTTTCTTATAATCGAAAACATGTTTTTATCATTTTAAATCTTTGTTTTTTCTTGTATTATGATACTTACAAAGATTTTACTTATAAAATAAGCAGTATAAAAGACACTGCATCTGTTTTAAGCCCGTGCTAATAAAATGATACTCATAGAAAGATTTTTAGCCATTCGGCCATTTAGCCTTCTAAACTATAATCTAATTTTAAGAAAAATCGGAGGAGCTCGGTGGCGTAGTGCTTCTCGCCCTCGGCCAGCAATTTTAGCGGTTAAGCCACTTTCATTTTGGTTGATCACTGGATGGGTGACCAAAGATTTACTATCGAGATCTACCGTGCTTCGGAAGGCACGTTTTAAAATTGTATTGTATGACCCGCGTGGTGAGTCACGCTTATGGCCCACTCTCCTAATTAGATGGATAAGGGGGGCCAGTGCCCTAGCATTAAAATGGCTGTTGACGATGACGACGAATAAAAATCAGAGTAGCAAAAGGCGGGCTTTGACATGTCAGTACCTGTGTATGGGGTAACAACATTACTTACCATTTTATTTTAATACCTTGACTTGGCATTGTTGAAAATTCATTATTATATTTAAAGAAAGATAACACAAAAATACTTATTTACAATAATAGGATTTTAACTTATTTATTCTGTGTTTTTTTTTGTTTTATATACTAATATGTAATAATAAATACTAATATGTAATAATAATTTTATATAATAATGTAATAATAAAGAGTAAAATGTGGATGACATGACTAGTATCCATGAAAAGTCTGTGGTATAATGCTGATAAATTATGAACGTACATGTCACTGTTGCGGTGCATCGTTTTGCACCGCAACACTGACTTTTAAATAAGTCGTATTATCCGTATTTCGTAGCAACTTCATGTTAGTGTATATTTTATATAGTCTGTTATTTTATCGATAGAAAGTGAATAGAAATTACAAAAAAACCGTTTAGGTAATCGCATTTCATCGATAGATATTGTTAGGTGTTAGTTACAAAATGTTCATTGGAATAACTTCAATCAAAGTTAGCTAATCAGCCTGCTGATCTCTGTTAGTAATAGATAGTTCTTAAAAGCAACAATCTTTTGATATTTGAATTATTTGTCGATTTTTATATTTGTTCACGAAAAATATTTTAGTTTGATACTAAATATTAAGTGCCAACATTGTAATGGTGGCAGCACATGCGAAGCCGGCTCGTGGACGTGCACGCAAGCAGCATGCGGGGCACGTTGCGGTGCCGTGGGTGACCCCCATTACAGCACCTTCGACGGGCGCCGCTACGACTTCATGGGCCGCTGCACCTACACGCTGCTGCGCGCCAACAACCTCACGCTGGAGGCCGAGAACGTGGCCTGCTCGGGCGCCATCTCCGAGGTAACGTGGTCACATTACAGCACCTTCGACGGGCGCCGCTTTCTCTTCTGATCTTTCGAAAAGATCAAACGAGCTAAGCATAGCAATGGACTTTCTATTGCCACTCGACTTAATACTACCGTAGTCCAAATAAGGCTTAACACTGGTACTTCTCTGAATGGACACAGTAGCACTTCTAAATGTTTTGATGGTTCCGTACCAAAATGGAAAAAGTTTGAGATGAAACCCTAAACAAGTGCATATCCTTGATAGTCAAACTTTCAACATAATTCGAACAACATCTTAAACTCTTGCAAATTCCGTCCAGGTGATGAACTTAACCCCGTATAAGGGCGAAGGCAAGCCGTCCTGCACGAAGGCCGTGAAGCTGCTGTATGGAGGCACCAGTATCCACCTGAAGCAGGGCGGTTTGATCCTGGTGGACGGCCAGGAGGTGTCTTCTTTGCCAGTCAGCGTCGCTGGTGTGAGGATTCGTGCTGCGTCTTCGCTCTTCGTTATCGGTTAGTAGCTTCATAACCTAACCTGACCACGTACAAGGCGTCTTGCACGAAGGCCGTAAAGCTTCTATATCGTCCCCTTAGTGGTAAAACCGATTATCTGCACTTTTATTTTTGCAACATTTTGTTATAATAAATTCTCAAATTATTATCAAGATGGCAAGGTAATATACCAAGGTAATATACACCTTAACACATAGTTAAGGTGTATATTACCTTGCCATCTTGACAATAATTTGAGAATTTATTATAACAAAATTTTGCAAAAAAAAAAGTGCAGATAATCGGTTTTACCACTAAGGGGACGATATGGTGGCACCAGTATCCACCTAAAGCAGAACGGCCTGATCCTGGTGGACGGCAAGGAGGTGTCATCTTTGCCATGTATGAAGATACGAGCTGCGTCTTCACTCTTTGTTATCGGTCAGTAGCTTCTTAACTTAATCTGACCCCGTAGGGTTGATCCTAGTGGACGGCCAGGAGGTGTCATCTTTGCCGGTCTGCGTTGCTGGTGTTGGGATTCGCGCCGCGTCTTCGCTCTTCGTCATCGGTTAGTAGCAGTCGAAATTAACTAGAGTAAACGACAGACTCCGTTGAAGGCACTGTCCCGGTTGTGGTTCAAACCTTAGCGCTATGTGTACAATTAATAATTGTGGCTACAGACGGGTCTTACAGTGGCCACATCAAAGTCGACTACCCGAATATTTTTATTGTGTGCGCTTATGGTACAGAGAATGATTATTAAGTTTTGCGAGACATATCAACCTATAGGATGGATCAAAGTTTTTCTTCATATTAAATACTAAAAAATGGGAAACGAAAGTACTACAAAACGGGAGCAAGTGAAACATAAGTTATAAATTTCTATAATGTGACATTTATATTGTATCTTGTTCGTGCTTAATGGATATTGTCTGTTATTTAGTGCAACTGCCCATAAAAGTGGACGTATGGTGGGACGGCTTCACGCGAGTATTCGTCGACGTACCGGCTTCGTTCCAGGGAAAGACTGAGGTAAAGGAATAATTCAATTTTAACACAAGTCCGGTGCGTAATTTATATTAAAGATTCATTTGATACAGTTAACATTTACCTACCTGTGACCATTTGTTCCTTCATAGTTTTTTTTCACTTTTGTTTTTCCAATTACTTATTTATTAGACCCATATTTAGATAAGATGAAAAGAAATATAATCATATATAAAGAAAAGAAAAATAGCAAAATTTGAGGCACTATTACTAAAAAATTTTTGACAGGGTCTATGCGGCACCTTCAACTTGAACCAGAAAGACGACTTCCTAACGCCTGAGGGCGACGTAGAGCAATCGACTCTTGCATTCGCCAACAAGTGGAAGACGCGCGAATTTTGTGCCGACGTTGCTACTGTTGAACCGGAACATCCGTGCAAAGCTAACATGCAAAATAAAGAGGCCGCCGAGAAGTACTGCAGCAAGTTGAAGAGCAAGCTGTTTGAAGGTAAGACGTTTACATTGAATGATTAATTTAGTTCAATGGTCGCGTTCGCCAACAATAGGAATCGACTGATTCATTTAGTTCAACGGTCGCGCTCAAAGACAGGTAGAAGACGCGGGAGTTCCGAGTCGACGTCGTCGTCACTAACATGCAGATCCTCCTGGAGGTGACCGAAAATGGTTGAAATTTGCAGCAAGTTCAAGAGCAAACTATTTGAAGGTTGGCTATATGTGAAAGATGCAGAACTCTGCGTCGACGTCGATACTGTTGACCGTATCGTCGAAGATGCAGAATAAAAAAGCACCCAAAAAATACTGCAACAGTTGAAGAGCAAGCTGTTTGAAAGTTAAAAGTTGAACTCTTTACATAGGAATTGACTGATTTGGCTCAACATAAGTAAGTAGAAGGTAAAGTTTTGCGCTGACGTTGTGAAACCGAAACATCCATGCAAAGCTAACATGGAGGTGGCAGAGGAGCACTGCAGCAAGCTTTTTAAAGGAGAGACTGTCTTTGCATAGAAATTTACTGATTAATGAGCGTAACGCTCGTGCTCGGCTTCATAATGCTAAACGCACGAGTTCTGCGCAGAGTCCATAATTTTGAGCCGGAACATCCGTGCAAAGTAAATATGCGACGAGAAAAACTTGTGATGTCGCATTGTGAACTTTATTATGTGCTGTTTGCTAAATGCTAACTAGCTCTCAGTGTCTCTCCCATCTTGAAGTTATAAACGTCTTTTGCAGGGGATCATAATACATTTTGCTATAGATTTTAACGCTTGCTCCTATTTTTACTTAAATCCTTAATACTTTTTGAATAATGCATTTTGAATAAGTCGTAATTATTTTACTCTGTCAGAGTGCAACTGGTACGTGGACGTGGAGCCGTACTACGAGTCGTGCCTCTACGACATGTGCGCGTGCGATGGCGACGTATCTCGCTGCCTTTGCCCATTGCTGGGCACCTACGCCATGGACTGCGCTAAAGCGGGCGTGCGTGTGCAGTGGCGGTACAACGTCAAGGAGTGCGGTCAGTATATGAAAGATGCGAAGGCGTCAAAACGATAGTTCTGTTGATTGTTAAATTGGTTCTTTCCGTCAAATTGTAGAAACTATGAATTAGATATAATGTATCTGAATTTTCTGCTAAGTGTCCACTCTCGGCTGAATAAATAAATAAAAAATCAATATTTGCATACAATCACACCAATTATCTAACCCACGTTAAGTTTCATGCAGAACTTGTGTTATGGATACTAGATAACGGATAAACATTATCTTAATATACATATTAAACACCCAGACCAAGACAAATAGATATGTTCATGCACACATATATTTGTCTTGTCCGGGGATCGAAACGGGACCTCTGGCGCAGAAAGCGGGGTTAGTACCCCTGCGCCAAACAGGTCGTCGCAGAAGTGCTCCATCCGAAGTTGCGCGAAGTACCGCTTTACACGAGGCGAAGTTTTACAATGTACCCCTCTAAATTCTCGTACTAAACTAACTTCGGCCAACCTTGCGATCAGTATAATGGAGCCACTAGATAATTGCAATTTACGGATAGGCTTAACCTCATTTATTTTGTAAGATAAATTTCTTATTTGTAGCAATTCTCGTAGTTTGCCTGTGTTGCCTAAATTCCGTACCTATACTTATCGTTTTCAGTTTTATATGTGTTTTCCAAGTCAGTGATCAACGGCTACAGATTTTAAAATTTATCATAATAAAAAAAAAGCATTGAAAAATGCATAAAATTAAAAAATCATAAAGGCAACAGATTGTTGAATAATCATACTGTTACTTACAAATAACTGTTAATTTATACAGAGTTACAATGTACCGGTGGTCAAGAATACACAGTGTGCGCAGACAGTTGTCTCCGGACATGTACGGACGTAGCGTTGTCCGGAACCGGACAGTGCAAGCCTTGCTGCGTTGAAGGCTGCGCTTGCCCGCCTGGACAGGTAAGTTTTAATATTAATAGTTTAGAGCAACGGGACTCAAACGCGACATTTATTATTATTGAGTCCCGTTGTTCTGAGCTATTAGTATAATGGAACGCGAAAGCTTATTTTTTTTTAATATTGTTTAGTTCAAACAATATTTTCTTGTCCCTTTTAAATGTTTAGTTGTAAACAAACTGTGTGGTGGTGGTTTTCGGTTTAAATTTTTTAAAAGTTAAGTCAATATCACAAATATCACTTGTTTCATACTTTGCTTAGTTATTTTAAACAATCTCAATGCACAACCAGACAGTGTGTACAATTTAATTTTACGTTGAGATTGAATCGTAACGTTTTATAACCAATTTGTTTTATAATAAAAGGACATATGGGTTTTGTGTGTTTTGCTTAATTTATACTGAAATTAAATAGAAACAATGTATTTTTAACAAAAATACTCACGTATTTTCGTATCCTGCTTGAAGGACCAATTCTTAAAATGGGATATGATACTTGAATTAAACTTAAATCTTTGTAGGTTCTTGATGATAACAATGCGTGCGTTCCACAAGGATTATGTCCTTGCAAACACAAGGGTATGAAATTCGAAGCCGGATACAAAGAAGTTAGGCCTGGCAGACGAGAAAGAGAGCTGTGGTACGTATTTCTATATATGATGGCTATTTTAAAACAGTTATGATACAATTTTTTGTATGTGCAGACAATAGTTATTTGTTATACAAGGCTGGAAAGTTGGTTATTTAGCGGCGAGTTACCTCTATTGAAATCTGAGCAAGTGAAGGATTCTAGGATTGAATCCTGAGCGAAGCGAGGATTTCAAAGGTACAAGACGCTAAAAACTTTTCTGCCGAGCGCAACACACAATTTTTCACCTCACAACAGCGAGGATAATTTTATGGTTGTTTCCGCGGTCAACTTCCGGTAAAAAATTCTTTAAACATAAAGTTTAATCTAAATATACCTTATTCTCGTTGTTTTAATGATATAAAAAAACTAAAATAATAAAAAAGGAATATTATAGTTAATTCAAAGTTATTTAAAGTAGGAATATATTGTTACTTATTAATAAGAATAAAAACAATTCCGTAAATGTTGACACTGACATGAGGTAAAAGACAAAGACAATTTAAAAATAAAGATTTATGTCACAGTCCGAAATCCAATTATAGCTTGTGAAATCTCACCCAGCCTAATATAAAATTCTCATAACACATTGTTTAATCTTATTGTTATTGTTTATATGATTCAATGAACTAAAATAATATAATAAAACCAAAACGGCGTACTATAATTAATTTAAAGCTATTTACAATAAGAATCAAATATAACCCTGAGGAGTAGCCATAACAAAAAAGTCAATAGTGCGATTCGGAACGCATTATGACATATTTTTAGGTATTAAATTAAAAAGTACTTTGCCGCGCTAGGCCGCAAAAAGCGATTTTCTACGCCTAAACTGATTGACAAAACCTCCTTTTCAGAGCGTGTGAGGTGAAAAAGTTTGTTGTGCGTTACGATTATTAACATCAAATAATTATTATATTCTAAACCCTATTGACTTTGAACGAAAAGTGTACAATGTCAAGAACTCGGAAATGATTCCATTCCATTTGTTTCCTTACCATGTTAGTAAAATATTATTTCATATTATGTTACTTGTGAAAAGGGCTATGTCGTTCTTTCATGAATTTTGTCGAAAGTTGCATCCAAAGGTCTTAAGCGATATTTTGGCAACAATGTTCGCAGGTGGATTGAACCTTATGGAGAAACTCTTTTTAAAATGCTGTCGTGTAAAATTTGTGAAATCTGAAATAATGTGATTTTCATCTGAAGAAGCGATTATCGGTTTCAGTCAGTGGACATTTACGATCGATAACTTGATTGAAACCTTTTTGTTCTGATAGCACATGTGTGGGCGCCCTTTGGGAATGCGTGCCGGCTACAGACGCGGATATCCAGAACTACCCACCAGCTGAAGACCTGCGCTCCAACTGCAGCGCCACCAACCACATGGACTTTACCAGCTGCCAGCTGAAGGAGCCACTCACGTGTCGAGTAAGTGATATTGTAGGAAACCGTTGAAACAACGACTGTAAATGACTCCAAATTAGCCCGGCTTGGAAGACCGGCTTCCATCGAATCGGCTGACTTCAATAAGTATGTACTGCGAAACCTAGAAGTTAAAATCTTTTTTTTTATGAACAACGGGGAGACTCTTATCCTCCATCATACCTGCTGACAAGTATTAAAGATGGAAGCGAGCTTCTCCCGGAATTCTCAATCGCTGAGGAACTGGCTATCTAATCTTTAACTGCCGGAACTCAAAAATGCTAAAAACAATGTTGTTATGGCGTCAGACTTGATAAGATGGTGGTAGCTAGCCAAGCGAACTTACAACAAGTCCTACCACCAACCAAACCGAATACAATATGTACCCCCCGCTGGGAATCGAACCCGGGACCCCTGCGTCAGATACCGGTGGTTGTACCACTAGACCACAGTGGCGGTAAGAATAAATCTAAATCTGTTTGTCGTCAGAACATGCACTTGCCTCCGACGGCTACCTCAACTGAATGCCGACCCGGCTGCCAGTGTAAGAAGGGCTACGTGTTAGACGCGGGGAGCGGGCGATGCGTGTTAGCGGCGCTCTGTCCCTGCCACCACGGCGGGCGCAGCTACGCGGACGGGCAGGCCATCACCGACGGCTGCAATCAGTGGTCAGTCACATCAGACACTTACAGCTGTTTACCAACCCGAATGCCGACCGGTTGCCAGTGCATAAAGGGTTACGTGTTAGACGCGGGGAGCGGGCGATGCGTGTTAGCGGCGCTCTGTCCCTGCCACCACGGCGGGCGCAGCTACGCGGACGGGCAGGCCATCACCGACGGCTGCAATCAGTGGTCAGTCACATCAGACACTTACAGCTGTTTACCAACCCGAATGCCGACCGGCTGCCAGGCTAAAAGGGTTACGTGATAGACGCGGGGAGCGGGCGATGCGTGCTAGCGGCGCTCTGTACCACCACGGCGGGCGCAGCTACGCGGACGGGCAGGCCATCACCGACGGCTGCAATCAGTGGTCAGTCACATCAGACACTTACAGCTGTTTACCAACCCGAATGCCGACCGGTTGCCAGTGCATAAAGGGTTACGTGTTAGACGCGGGGAGCGGGCGATGCGTGTTAGCGGCGCTCTGTCCCTGCCACCACGGCGGGCGCAGCTACGCGGACGGGCAGGCCATCACCGACGGCTGCAATCAGTGGTCAGTCACATCAGACACTTACAGCTGTTTACCAACCCGAATGCCGACCGGCTGCTAGGCTAAAAGGGTTACGTGATAGACGCGGGGAGCGGGCGATGCGTGCTAGCGGCGCTCTGTACCACCACGGCGGGCGCAGCTACGCGGACGGGCAGGCCATCACCGACGGCTGCAATCAGTGGTCAGTCACATCAGACACTTACAGCTGTTTACCAACCCGAATGCCGACCGGTTGCCAGTGCATAAAGGGTTACGTGTTAGACGCGGGGAGCGGGCGATGCGTGTTAGCGGCGCTCTGTCCCTGCCACCACGGCGGGCGCAGCTACGCGGACGGGCAGGCCATCACCGACGGCTGCAATCAGTGGTCAGTCACATCAGACACTTACAGCTGATTACCAAACCGAATTCCGACCGGCTGCCAGTGCCAAAAGGGTTACGTGATAGACGCGGGGAGCGGGCGATGCGTGCTAGCGGCGCTCTGTCCCTGCCACTACGGCGGGCGCAGCTACGCGGATGGCCATGCCATCAACGACGGCTGCAACCAGTGGCCAGTACTACCAGTACGTATCCGCTTCACCTACGAGTACTTTTGTTGAATGAACTTATTTTCTTAGCGAATGTGTCGGTGGTGAGCGAGTTATTGCCAATTTTTTACGCTATTTCTGACTTTTCTAGTACCTCATACCTCAGATGGTGATTTTTAAAAAAAAAAAACGATGACTGCAGTTCATTATTTCTTAAAAAATTAAGGATGGTTTCTTAAGACCGTTTTCATGTAGCTACAACGGTTAAGGTACCTGCCCTTCCCTTCACCTTTTTTTTTTTATTTTTTTTTTATACTAGTAGAAATGCTTTTACGCATCCCTCGCCCCCAGGTGCAGGGGCGATTCGAAATGTTGGACTCACCTGGGCGGGTACTACCAACAAAAACTCCTAGTACTTGCCCTCCAGGCCGCCATTGGTCACGGGGGGTAGGGTTCGCAATCACCCCTAAACCCTTCCCTTCACCTGCCCTTCATGCCCAATCTTAACTTTCTATACTGTATATAGTCCCGTATACAGTGGTGGTTAGATAATTAGAAACACTAGTGGATTTTCACACAAACGAGGTAACTTTAGAGCCTTGGTTCTTTGCCAAGGATTGACCGAGCTGTGATCTTATAATGGCCAACCAAGGAGTGAATAGAGGAGGTTAAGATTGCTATACACACTCAACTGATCTGATCTACACTCAATAAGATGTAGGGATCAGAGTTGTCAGTTTCGGGAATTCCATACATGTTTATGCTATTTTCACTGTTTTTTTAAACATATCCATACATATCTTAGAATGTTGATCAAATTAGTCGGGTGTGTATAGCAATCTGGATCTCCTCCATTCACTCCCTGGATGACCATTGTCAGATCACAGTTCGGTCAATCCTTGGCAGAGAACCAAGGCTCTAAAGTAACCTCGTTTGCATGAAAATCGACTAATGTTTCTAATTATCTGACCACCACTGTATATCCAGCAGGGCATTAAGACAATTATGTCCTCCAAGTTTTCTTATCTGACTACATCATTGATTATATTATAGCCACAGAATAAAATTATGAAAATTAGGGTACGATGTTTTTATTTTCAAGTACCGAAATAGATACTACAAAACTCGAACGACCATTGAGTGCGTGATTGCCGCAACTAAACCATCGGCAGTGCGCAAAGTGAAAGTTGTACAATACTGGGCGCCGCACGTGTTCCAAATTAAATATGTAATTGATTGTAGTTTTACTATCAACTGGTTCTATATTTAGTCATTGGTTAATAAGGGGGGCGTAGCTCAGATGGTAGAGCGCTCGCTTAGCATGCGAGAGGTACCGGGATCGATACCCGGCGCCTCCAATTTTTTTCTTTATTGATTTTGCCAACGTTATTGCGTAATCATTTATTTTTTAAAAGGCTTTGGCTAAGTGGATTTGATATTTTTTATTTGAATATTTTTTTCTTTATTTTCGCACCGGACACTACATTTATTCTTGTATCACAAACAAAACTTTAATTATAGCATGGATTACAATATGATAAGCGTTAATAAATATTGACAAGCGATACAATAGGAAGCTGATTGCCGCATGTACACAATCATTTCTTAAAGGTTTAAAAAATAACATGATGGCTGTATTTATTTAAGATTTTCAAAAGAGAAAATGTGGCGTTGAACGAATTTCTTTGCATTGATTTTGGTTTTATAACCTACGTAACTGATCTAGGGAATTTTAAGGTTTGCAATTATGAGTTTGTAGTAATAACTGTAATTTGGTTTCATGAAGAAAATTAAATATGATCTCTTACTTCCAGACAGTTTTCTGAATTCCTATCATTATAAAAAGTGCATCTCTTTTACTCATTACAATACAAAAAGAAAGATGCTTAGCTTACGCAAATGATGATGAAGTAAATGTCATTTATAACTTCTAGCGTGTGCAAGAGCGGGAACTGGTCTTGCTCGGAGAGAGCATGTGAAGGCGTTTGTGGTGCGTGGGGCGATTCGCACGTTGACACGTTTGACGGCGCTGCCTATGACTTTGAGGGCGTCTGCACGTATCTACTAGCCAAGGGCGTGATGGACTCAAACGATGGATTCGACGTCGAGATTCAGGTGAGATAGTGTGGTAATGGTTGCAATGAGAGTGTTTGACACGTTGAGGTGACTCGCACGTGAACACGTTTGACGGCGCTGCCTATGACTTTGAGGAGTCAGGAGCTCTATTTTTTTATCGCTCGTATGACTTAAGTCACTCGCATGCGACTTAAGTCACGCGTCGCACGCTTGTTTCGCTCGATTGCAACGAGTGGGTGAAGGCACACGTTGCGGTCGAGCGATTCAAAAATATGAAAATGCGTATATCGACGAAAATTTGTAGAAACGAAGCGCTCGATGCGCGGCAAGTGAATCTAAAATAGAGCGCCTGTACGTATCTACTAGCCAAGGGGTGATGGACTCCAACGATGGCTTCGATGTTGAGATACAGGTAATTTTGTATAGTAATAGTGGCAATGAATAGGAGCGTTTTTGGTGCGTATGACGACTCGCACTCGCACCTGGCCAGTTTTGACGGTGTACCGTATGACTTCGAGGGCTTCTGCACGTATCCACTAGCTAATGGGATGATGCATTCTAACAATGGACTTGACGTCGAGATTCAGGTGAAATAGTGTGGTAATGGTTGCAATGAGAGTGTTTGACACGTTGGGGTGACTCGCACGTGGACACGTTTGACGGCGCTGCCTATGACTTTGAGGGCGTCTGCACGTATCTACTGGCCAAGGGGGTGATAGACTCCAACGATGGCTTCGATGTTGAGATACATGTGGGTTTGTATAGTAATGGTTACAATGGGAGGAAGTGCGGACACGTTTGATGGCGCTGCGTATGAATTCGAGGGCGTCTGCACGTATCTACTGGCAAGGGGGTGATGGACAACGGCTGATCCGACGTCGAAATACATTTGAGATAATTATGTGGTAAAGGCTGTAATGAAAAGGAGGGCATCCTACTTATATTATAAATGCGTAAGTATGTCAGTTTGTTTCTTTGTTTGTTACTCTTTCACGCTAAAACTACTAAAAGATTTGGCTGAAAACATAGGATATAACATTAATATAACTTTTTATCCTGATTTTCCCTCGGGAACGGGAACCACGCGGTTGACGCCGCGGCGCTGCTAGTTTTTTGACTAAAACAATATCCTAGTTATCATTCTAAACTACAACTTGTGTTTGACTGACTTAGGACCACTACCACTTTCAGCAAAATTTGTTAAATCTCGATTTAATTAAATAAGAAGAAAGAAAGAAACAAAATTCATTTATTTTGTCACTGCACGACAATCGACAACATACTTATTAAAAACAAAGACGTACAGTACGTACATCTTATGTTTTGGCGCGCACTGTTCATTGAAATAAAACAACTTTTACGGATATCAAACGCGCTATATTTCCGCGAACTAAGTTGTAATTGTCCGTATTTTTAGGTTTTTTAGGGGTTTTTTGATTTTCCCGACGTTTCGGCACCTTTACAGCTGCCGTGGTCACGGGATGACTTTATTTTATTTACGTTTTATTTCAAAGACGTACAATGTCAAAACTGTGCTCTGCTAAGTATACCTACGCAGCAGACGGATAGGGACAGTGGTGACATCAGGCACACGATAATCACTAAACAGACATATCTAGATTTAATCCATACGAAAGTGTAAAAATATTAAATCTAGATTTATATATTTGACATTTTTGTAGGGCTAAATATAGATTTAACAAAATCGAGATATAGCCAATTTTCCTGCAAGTGGACCTTATATTTTTCATCTGTGGTTTATCAGAACGTTCCGTGCGGCACTACAGGCGCCACTTGCTCCAAGAGCACCACACTGAAGGTGGGCGGTGGCGGGAACCGTGAGGTGGTATCGCTTACCAAAGATGCGCCGCTACCGGACGTCTCCAAACTAAAGAGGTAAAACTGTGATGATGAGGTTGCTTTATACCCGATCCACACAACAACAACTTGTGCTTCGGCAACGTGTTTACAAAACGAAACGTGTAGAGCCCTTAGTACGAGTTGACATAATAATAAATTTAAAAACAAAGTTATGAATAAATATAATACCAGAAAGGTAAGGGAAAATAAATATGTTTGTTCTAAGAATAAAAATAATTACGGCGCAAGAACTAATGAAATTTGTTACCAAAAATTTATAATAGGATAGACTTTTTAAGAAAGAATATAAATATCTGTAAAGTGATGAAGAAACTGAAGAAGAAACTCAAAGCCGTTTAGCTTGAAAATTTAGAAAAATAGAATAATAATATAGTATAGAATAATGAGTGTGATAGAATAAACTTGCCAACAAACTGCATCGCAGTTTTGCAAGAACAAAAACATGTTGATAGTGTAATGTATACTTATCAATAAATAAATGAAAAAAATAAAAAAAGTACCGTCAACTATCGGATGCTCTACTCATGTGGGTAAAGCAGTCTATGAATATGAAATATTTAACGACCTTTTATGATATTTGACGACCTGTTTTTCTACTCTCTCTCCGTATTACGAATTTTCGATCAGGTCACGTGTCCTGACGCGACTTTAACATTTTTTACCCATACCAAAAAATGTAAACTCTGATGTGGAAAACGCCGCCGCCGCTAGAGAAGTTTTCACTTCAAAAGTAAATAAGTATGTTTATCCGTTATCTAGTATCCATAACACAAGTTCTTCATGAAACTTAACGTGGGCTAGATAATTGGTGTGATTGTATGCATTTATTATTCATCATCATCATCATCATCATCAAACTCGTACTAAGGGTACAGTTGTCGCGAAAGTTTATGCTTACAAACTATAACAGTGTTTTATTTGTGCAGCACTTTGCACGGCATCAATTTGTGTGATGACATGTGGGTCGGCTTTAATAATATTTTTAAGAGCTAGCGCAGACGACGGACAACGTAGGACTTTTTGACCGTGACACGGCTTTATTGTTAACCAAATAAGATTGAACTTCCATGAAAAGTACGCGATAGACTTTGTTAAATATTCAACTTTATGTTCTTAGTAGTAAGGTCATGTCGCGGACAAAAAGTCCTCCAATGTCCGTCGGCTGTGCAGGTCCTAAGTGGGACTGGGATTGTTTGTATTAAAGTTAATAGCAAATTAAGCCTATCAGTTGTTTTTTTAAATCGTGGCAGGTTCAAAGATTTTCAGTGTAATCAGACTACTGCAATACTTCTATTTTCGCATAAAGATGGACGTCTAAAATAAAAACGACAACATTAATGAACCTACAGGATAAAGCTGCGTGTAGCGGGCGCGTATGTGTTCCTTGACGTGCCGTCTCTGGGCGTGAGCTTGCAGTGGGACCGCGGCTTAAGGGTCTACGTCAAAGTTGACGCTGTCTGGAGGACCAGGGTAAGGTTTAGCTTTTGTGTCTTTATGATAAATTTTAAAAATGTTGGAATAAATCAACTCGGCCACAAGTGAATTCCTCTGAAACCTCTGAGCTACCGAGACTTGCGGACCACTGTCGAAATTCTCCAATACTTTTATATTTTTAATACGCCGTCGGCCAGCGTTGTCACATCAATGCTAGGAATATTCTTGCATTCGAAAGAAACATCTTTTCAGATGTTTAACGATCGATTAAGATGCAACAGCCAATGGTTGATGATTTTTGAATTTTTGCATTTATCAATGCTATTTTTAAACATACTTATGACATTTTTTGTCTTTATTGTTTTAAAGTAGGTACTCGAATTCGAAATGGTTTCTTTTAGTGTTGGCAGAAGTTTGATGGTGATAAAATAATGCTAAGTTTATTATTCTTTTACCTATATTAATATACTTAAAACTCTATAGCACAACATTATTTTGATAAGTATTACTTAGCAAAAAATGTTGCATAAATAAAACCTAACGAAACCGGTAGAACCAGGGTTATAAGGTTTACAGTATTTGACTAATGTCAATATTTTGTCCGATAGTCTTGTGCTCAAAACTTTAACTACAATTTTGTTTGCTAGAGAAACTAAGTGTTTTTTTTCGCTCTTGATCCTAGTCTAGCCCGGAGACTAAAGACACGAGATAACCCAGAAGGTGCCTATTCACCCTTGCTTTGAAAACGGGCGGGTGATAAGTACTCGGAAATACAGACGCAGGGAGGGAGTTCCACTCCTTTGCTGTAAGCAATATAAAAGCTGTTGAGTGGCGCTTGGTGTGACATTTAGGAATAATGTCAGGAACCAAGAAAGGGTGGTAGCCCGATGTCCGTTGGTAGAAGGGGGGTGACTTTATGAGCTCATGCAGCTCACGAGCACAGTCTCCAAAGTATAGTCTGTAACATACCGACAGACAGGCAACTTTGCGACGGTGAGCTAAAGTGTGAAGTTAGCTACCAACTTTGTGTTGCCAATTAGCTTTACACATTGTGGAAGTGATGGCGATCGGTCGGTAGTTGGAAGGTTCCGCGCGACTTTTCTTGGGTACTGGCTGAACATTGGCAAGCTTCCAGCATTTCTGGACCTCTATTTTTGAATCACTCGTCGCGCGAGTGGCGAGGCGAACGAGGAGGCTATCAGGCGATTAGCGACCTTGCATGCGTAGACAAAGCACGCTGTTCGCTTTGCCCCTTGCGCTCTCGCGTTGGGAGGCGGTACTACAGGCGAAAAGCGAAGCTATGTATATACGGGTAAGGTCCCTTTTACGGAATTCGGAAACTCAAACGTCGCACGAAAATCAGTAGAATCCTCGAGACGAGTGAATCAAAAATAGAGCTCCTGTACGGTTTTCGTTTTCAGAGAACGAAAGAGAATGAGAGAATGCTTTAAGTAGGTATGTGTGTTGAATGTTTTTAAAAAGTTTTAGCTTAGGACCTGACTAAATATTGTGTTCATTTAATTCAGGTAAAAGGTCTATGCGGCAACTACAACGGCGATACTCGTGACGACTTCCAGTCGCCCTCGGGCGGAGGGCTGCCCGAATCTTCACCTGTAGTCTTCGCTGATGCATGGAAGTTGAAACCGTCGTGCCCCAAACCTAAAGAAGTCACTGTAAGTTGCTCGAAGGAATATAATAAAAGATAAGAGGTTAGAAGTAGTAACGATGCCTTCCAGTTGCCGTCGGACGGAGGGCTGCCGGAAACCTCTCCCGTAGTGTTTGCTGATGCGTGGGAGCTGAAGGTGTACCAAACCTAAAGAAGTCACTGTAAGTTGCTCGAAGGAATAGAACATTAGAAACAAGTAAGAATGGTAAGGTGGGTATCAAGTCAACCTGTTTGCGATGAGAATTGAGGTTATTGAAATAAAATGTTTTGGCATCAAATCCTGGTTGCTTTAGTCGAGAAAACTGATGACAGCTAGCGAGATAGGGTTCATCACTAAAACACTTTTTTTTTGTGAGTATAAAGCCATTACAATTTAAACCGAACTTTCATAATTTTGAAGTAATTGAAGTGTCGATAATTTTTACTATTTGAAATAGGCGATTTGAAAATTTAAAAGTTTCTTCACCATTATTTTAAGCGAATGACACACATCTTATTCTTTGACATTTTTGAAATAAGCCTGTTTCGCCATACATCGCTTTATTTATTTCTGCGAGGGTTGCTGACTTTGGCTTCATTAAATTCCTTTTTTGTCAGGACTACTGTGCAGCGCGTCCACACCGGCGCGAATGGGCGGTGACAATATGCGGGTCAATGAAGCGGTACCCATTCTCGTTGTGCGAGAGCGAGGTGCCAGCGGGCCCGTTCATCCAGCGGTGCGAGCGAGATGCGTGCGCGTGCGATGCGGGAGCTGATTGTGACTGCGCGTGTGCTGCGTTGGCTGCTTTTGCGCATGCATGCAGTCTCCGTGGCGTATCGCTCTCGTGGCGCACGCAGCAGCTCTGCCGTGAGTTTTTTTTTTATTACATGACTAGTGGCCCGCCAGCGGTTTCACCCCCTGGTTCTCGTCTCGTTCCCGTAGGAATATAAGTATAAAATTATCTAGCTTATACCTTTTCTTGATAAATGGACGATCCAACACAAAAATATTATTTCAGTTCAAACCAGTAGTTCCTGAGATTAACGCGTTTTAACTAACAAACTCTTCAGGTTCATAATATTAAGTATAAACAGGTCAGGGTGCTACGTTGGCTGCTTATGCGCATGCATGCAGTCTCCGTGGCGTATCGCTCTCGTGACGCACGCAGCAGCTCTGCCGTGACTCTGTATTCGTTATTTACGATGGGGACTGCGACTTACCGCCTGTAGCAGCTATGCCTCGGGTCTGTGGTCGTTACTTCGCTGGGCTGCGAGTCTGTTGTCATTACCTCGCTGTGCAGTAAGTCTTAGTCGCCGGGCGTGAATTGCGAATGCGCGAAACAGTAGTTACTCAGGAATTACAATATACTGCTCATAAAACCATCTACCTACTTATTTTGGAGAACACGAACAACAAATTATATTGATTTATTGATAAATATATTTAGGTTACACTGTATGTATCATTTGTTCTTGAAACGACTTCCTAATCTTGTAACGTGCAGCCATTGATAATGCTGTGTAGTTCCTATGCTTCTATTAATAATTCATAGAAACTAGCGCCACAAACAATCACTTGTTTACCATCCACACGTCTGTCCACAGCGATGCAGTGCGACGAGGAGTGCTCGAACTACGACGGCTGCGTCCCGGCGTGCCCCGCCGAGACGTGCGACAACACGGGCGACTACGCCGACATACAACGAGAGTGCAAGAACGACGTCTGCGTTGAAGGTGAGCGGTAGACATTATCGCAATAAAATGCGGTTTCACGGTTTAATATATTTATTTGAATTAAATGAGAAAAACCTAAAAAGAAAATAACAAATTAATATATAATGTCACCACTTCCTTACATACCTGGGATGTCGTAAGAGTCGACTAAGAGGCTCGACGCATTGAACACCTGTGCGAGAGAAGGAAAACTTGAAACCCTCTACCAACCCGTCTGGTCAGCATGGTAGCAGTAGCTAATAGCCTCCTATGAACGACACAATCGGCGTGAGCTAGGAGAGGCTTATGTCCAGCAGTGGACGTCAACAGACTGATGATGGATGGATGATATAAAAGTCTTTCTTACCAAAAATGTTTACAAATTTATAAACTATAAAATTGGTCTTACCTGTAGAAATGTACAGGTTTTCCTTTTTATAAATAGATGATGGATTATACAAATACATTATAAATTTGATTAATTTAGAATGCCGAAAACAGATAACAATTCCATGACAACTATGGGTATATAACATTAAATTATTCTCTTTTAGAACTATTCTAAAAATTTTGATAAATAAGCTACAAAGGAGGTTATATGATAAACGGCATAAAAATATAGAATAGGTACACAGAGTAGTTTGCAACGGCAACGGTACAACATGATGCAAGGGGCCGGGTGCTTAAAACATAAGCGGGTTGGTATTAATCGTAACAGCTGGGCGCCAAATCGAACATGTACTTATACTGTATTCTGTCTCCTCTGAGACAAAAGGTAAAGAAATAAACCAATGATTCTAAAACTTTTTGTTAATAATATTGATATGTAAATAATATCGTCGAAGTCACCTGTGAGACAAATTATTCTTGCAAGGTAGGTTTGAAATTCAATAAGTCTATTTATTTTACAAATAAAGAATACGCTGAAAGTTTAGGAATAGCTACAGTTTAGGTGTTTTTAATGTCACTTTTTTATATATTTTAGATGCGTATAAAGTTCGTCCTATTGAAAAATCTTTTTATGGTTTGTTTAACTTTTGTCTCAGAGGAAGTTGAGTATAGATAATAGAGTAAAGATCAGTTTTCGGGGAATAGGCCGCTCTGCTGAGCCGCACATATTCATTCGGGAAGCTCAACCAAACAACAAATGCTGTCGACCCGATTATATGTGTTGCGCCCCTGAAGTATGCACATTTTATAGCACTGCATAGAATATAATTTCCGACTTTCATAAGACAGACGGAAAAAGTGATCCTTTAGGGTACCGTCTGATGGCATAGCTTGGCACGGCGTGGCAAAGGATTTTTGGTAGACAAATGATATTCGATCTTCTTTCAACGAACTTAGCAATGACATTCCCTTACTTTATAATGAAAAAGTCGAAAGTTCCGCGGGATGACGCAACGCGCTGCGGCGACTTCGACGCTGGCATTCTGACACCTCACTTGTGCAAAGCAGTGTTATTTACGTCATGGAATAAAAGTAAGGAAAACTAGAATCTCAAATTTTTTGATATGAAAAAAAATCTAATTCTGTTCTTAATAAACAGGTTGCAAACCCAAGAAGTCGTGCCCCGAAGGATCCGTCTACAGCAACAGCTCGCTAACAGAATGCGTGCCGCGTTCTAAGTGCAAACCAGTGTGTATGACGTTGCCCGACGGGAGGGAGGTGCTAGAGGGAGAGGTCATAGAGGAGGACGGATGTCATACCTGTAGGTGCAGCAAGAAGCATAAAGTTTGCACTGGACAGCCTTGCAGTACTGAGGCGGTAAGTTGTAGTACTTAAGGATCATTTTGCTCTAGCATTGTGATAAATGCAAGCCTGTTTGCATGACGTTGCCGACGGGAGGGAAGTGCTAGAGGGGGAGGTCATAGAGAGAGAACGATGTCACTACTGTAGGTGCAACAAGAAGCATTGGACAGCTGCAGCACTGAGACAGTAAGTTGTATTTAATAAGGGTTATTATACTGTAGCATTATCCTATGTACAAGCCAGTGGCAAGGAGGTGCTAGAGGGAGAGGTCATAGAAGAGGACGGATGCCACACCTGCTGGTGCAGCAAGAAGCATAAAGTATGCACTGGACAGCCATGCAGCAATGAGACGGTAAGTTGTAGTACATAAGATTATTTTATTTTATCATTGTTATAAATACAAGCCAGTGTGTATAATGCTGCCGGATGAGAGAGGTCATAGCTGAGGACGGATGCCACACTTGTAGGTGCAGCAAGAAGCATAAAGTATGCACTGTCCACTGGACAGCCCGCGACAACCACTTGACGGACAACCATGCAGTACTGAGGCGCGAAATAGAAATGAGTAGCTCGGCGGCACAATGATTCGCGCTCAACTTGCTATTGTAGCGGCAACTTTCGCAATGGCCAAAAATGTACTATATCAAATTCTTCCGTGCAACGTCACGGCATGGGTGAACAAAAATATACTATATCAAGCTTCTCCATGCGTCGTCACAGGATGGGTGGCCAAAAATGTACTATATCAAGCTCCTCCGTGCATCGTCACCGGATGGGTGACCAAAAATGTACTATATCAAGCTTCTCCATGCATCGTCATGGGCTGGGTGACCTAAAATGTACTATATCAAGCTCCTCCGTGCATCGTCACGGTATGGTTGACCAAAAATGTACTATATCATGCTCCTCCGTGCATCGTCACGGTATGGTTGACCAAAAATGTACTATATCATGCTCCTCCGTGCATCGTCACGGTATGGTTGACCAAAAATGTACTATATCATGCTCCTCCGTGCATCGTCACGGTATGGTTGACCAAATTTTACTATATCATGCTCCTCCGTGCATCGTCACGGTATGGTTGACCAAAAATTTACTATATCATGCTCCTCCGTGCATCGTCACGGGATAGGTGACCAAAATATACTATATCAAGCTTTTTCATGCATCGTCACGGGATGGGTGACCAAAAATGTACTATATCAAGCTTCTCTGTGCATCATTACGGGATAGGTATACCAAAAATGTACTATATCAAGCTTCTCTGTGCATCATTACGGGATAGGTATACCAAAAATGTACTATATCAAGCTTCTCTGTGCATCATTACGGGATAGGTATACCAAAAATGTACTATATCAAGCTTCTCTGTGCATCATTACGGGATAGGTATACCAAAAATGTACTATATCAAGCTTCTCTGTGCATCATTACGGGATAGGTATACCAAAAATGAACTATATCAAGCTTCTCTGTGCATCATTACGGGATAGGTATACCAAAAATGTACTATATCAAGCTTCTCTGTGCATCATTACGGGATAGGTATACCAAAAATGTACTATATCAAGCTTCTCTGTGCATCATTACGGGATAGGTATACCAAAAATGTACTATATCAAGCTTCTCTGTGCATCATTACGGGATAGGTATACCAAAAATGTACTATATCAAGCTTCTCTGTGCATCATTACGGGATAGGTATACCAAAAATGTACTATATCAAGCTTCTCTGTGCATCATTACGGGATAGGTATACCAAAAATGTACTATATCAAGCTTCTCTGTGCATCATTACGGGATAGGTATACCAAAAATGTACTATATCAAGCTTCTCTGTGCATCATTACGGGATAGGTATACCAAAAATGTACTATATCAAGCTTCTCTGTGCATCATTACGGGATAGGTATACCAAAAATGTACTATATCAAGCTTCTCTGTGCATCATTACGGGATAGGTATACCAAAAATGTAATATATCAAGCTTCTCTGTGCATCATTACGGGATAGGTATACCAAAAATGTACTATATCAAGCTTCTCTGTGCATCATTACGGGATAGGTATACCAAAAATGTACTATATCAAGCTTCTCTGTGCATCATTACGGGATAGGTATACCAAAAATGTACTATATTAAGCTTCTCCGTGCATCATTACGGGATAGGTATACCAAAAATGTACTATATTAAGCTTCTCCGTGCATATCGTCACGGGATCGGTGACTAAAAATGTACTATATCAAGCTCCTCCATGCATCGGAAGGCACGTTAAGTCGTGGATCCCAGCTTCATTTGCAATTTTACTTATCCATCCATAAGTAAGGCCATTACCCCAGCAGTGGGGATGATGCGTAGAAATTATTACTGGTGACACAGTTATTATTTCTACTCATCGTCATCATCAACTCATTTCTTACACTCACCAATTAACCTAGCCCCAAAGTAAGCACTGTAAGGGTTGTGTTATGGGATACTAGGGTAACGGATATAAAATACATATAATTATACATATAATAATTATATGTAGAAAAAATATATATAAACGTATGGTAAATTTTAAATAGAAAAATATTGGAAAAAATTAACTCGGCCACAAGTGAATTCTCAGACGGGAATCGAACCCGCGACCTTTGGAAAAGAGCATTGGACCGGATTTCCAAAGGTCGCGGGTTCGATTCCCGTCTGAGAATTCACTTGTGGCCGAGTTAATTTTTTCCAATATTTTTCTATTTAAAATTTACCATAAGTATAAAAATAGCATTGAAAAATGTTACAAAAATCATAAAATATATATAAACGTCCATGACTCAGGTCAAAATGCTCGTATTCATCATACGAACATCTGCCCCTACCGCGATTCGAACACAGGACCTCAGAGTACGCGACACCTTGAAACTGGTGTACGTACCACTCTACCACGGAGGTCGGCAATTAAATCACAATTGAAATATGTATTGTGTTTCGTTCAGGTACAGACCGAGGCGACGAGTCCGAAGCCAAACGATGAACAACTCAAGTGCGTCCCCGGCTGGACCCCCTGGCTGAGCCGCTACACTCCCACCACTGGGCCACAGGGGGCTTCCTTGGAGGTTGAACCTTTACCCGAATATAAGGGCTTGGTAAGAGGTTTACTTTTTACACCTATTACCCTGCAATCCAACTTTAATGTTATACCAATGGTTTTCTCTATGCTGAAATTTTATTAGGAAATCTTGTAGTTTAAGGATAAAATAATATAATTACTTGAGCCGCATAGTATGAATTTGAGCCTCTGCCATGATTTAAATGGAGGTTCAGTGCTGCAGCTCGCAGAAACGCTGCCTTTGCAGCGAATGTATGTAATGAACAATTGTGTCTAGGGTTTTATGTACTAGATTGTAGGAATAAATGATAAAAAAGATCTGGATCTTATCAACATGTTCAACAATATGTAGATATCAAATATATATCCTACCACCCTATCTTGGTTGATATTTCTAAACGTCGCACAAAGCGCTACATAACATTTTTTATATTGCGCATACCACAGGAGTGGAACTCCCTGCCTGCGTCTGTATTTCCGACTACCAATAGCCCACCGTCAAAGCAAGGGTGAATAGGCACCTTCTGCGTTAGCTCGCTCCACCGTAGATCCTGTCGTAGTCTCCGTGCGGATCAAGAGCGTCCGTCCTAGGATCCATAGGTAGGAAGAGCGAACCCATTTGAAAAAAAACCGGCCAAGTGCGAGTCGGACTCGCGCACCGAGGAGAGGTGTTGAGGGTTCCGTAACGGACGGACGGACGGACAACGAAGTGACCTTTTAAGGGTTCCGTTTTTTCCTTTTGAGGTACTAAAAAAGAGATCCCGTTTTTGTTATTTTTCACGACAAAAATGTATTCTATTCTTTATTGCAGCCTATAGGTTCTCCGATGTGCAGCAAGACTTCTATGACGGACATCGAGTGCCGCACGAAGAAGAACCATGAAACTCCCAAACAGACGGGTTTGGACGTTGAGTGCAGCCTGGAGAAGGGGCTAGTGTGCCGCGAGCGTACCGCCCTCTGTCCTGACTTCGAGATTAGGGTGAAGTGCGAGTGTGGTGAGTAACAAAGAAAGACATTTATCCAGCTAACACATAAAAACAATCATTAACAAAAAAAGCGCTAAGAAGCACCTTGAAACTTGAAACTCTGAAACAAACGGGTTTGGACGTGGAGTGCAGTTTGGAGAAGAGGCTTGTATGCCGCGAGCGCATCGGCTTCTGCCCCGATTTCGAGATCAGGGTGAAGTGCGAGTGTGGTGAGTAAGAAAGAAATTACGTTTCGGCTAACATATAAAAACAATCATTTTCATTTCAATAAAAAGTCTTTGATATTACATAGTGCTGTTTGTGTATGTGGCTGACAAGCTGATGTAGTTTTAACAAACATATTAATAAATCAAATCCAAGATCATCATAATCTGCGCAAAAAGACTCAGTCAGCGTTTGTACTTCAAAGGAGATTACAAATAAGCTTCATTTTACAAACGTCAGCTTATAAGATTTTTACAGAAAACAAAGAACTCTTCTCTAAATTGTTCAGACGAGAGAATTAGAGACTACTAGTAGACAATATTTATTATTATATATTAATCATAACGACAATACAGTAACGGTAACTGTCTATCGCCGATAGTATCTCGTAGTAGGGTCCGTCTCACGAATTATGGCACGTGCAAGTGGCGCTGCAGTCGCCTTCGCTGTATCACTCTGGGGAGGTCGGTGTCAGAGTGGTACGCGCGCTCGGTCTGCGATTGTTAAGGTTAAGAATTTACCTTAAGTGGTGGGTCATGGCCCCCTCTGCTTATCCATCCATAAGGAAGACGAGTGTCCCAGCAGTGAGCGCATAAAAAATGCCTGATGTCGATGACTATGGAGTTAAGCAAACTAAACAAAGTCCACGTGCTTTCATTCGTGAGACAAACTCAATCTATATAAGTTCTTTAAACATTTTCATCAGAGCCGTTCCAATGCCTGAACGCCACCCGTCCGAGCGTCGAACACCCCACCGACTGCAGCCAGTTCTATGAGTGCACTCCCGACATGCTCAACCCCAGCAAGATCCACACGGTGTTGAAGAGTTGCGTGCCTGGCACTATGTACAACCCTACCACTATGGTTTGTGACTGGCCTGCTGCTGTCATCGCCTTGAGGCCGGAGTGTGGACCTATAGTTCTACCACCAACAGGTTTTTATAATGCTTTTTACTTTATTTTGTAATAATAATCCCACCAAAAACATTCTGTAAAAACTAGCCAAGTCTCGATGGAGCTGCTTGTTTATCTCTAAAAAGTAATGAAATCTAGACAAACCAAGTGTAAGGTTCCTTACTGCGCTTTCTTTATTATTATAGTTAATGTTGTGTGACTTGGCCATTGAACATTCTTTATACGTCAGTGGGTACAAGTCAATTTTGATTACACGTAATGTTATATCTCTTGTAACTACCTACGTTTGTTAAGCGAGATAATAGCATACTGGTATCCCTTTATGTGGCCATTTAAACCCTAGCTCTGTACCAAATTTCAGCTCTCTGAGTTTATGGGAAGTACTAGTTCTATACTGATGATCATGAGTGAGTGAGTGTGTGAGTGTCATAAATGCGAAACTTTGCTTTCGCTTAACTTCGGAACTAAAACCTACAGACTTCAAATTTTGGATTTTAAGTATGTGATTACAGCTTCCTGGATGACGAAAATTTCTGCGTTCTGGTCTTATCTAGAGGTTCTCAGATAGGGGCCTGAAAATGTGGCGAAATGGTTCCAGTAGAGGATGGTACGGCAGTGTTTGCTTCGCGCTCGACTTGGCGGGAGCACTGCCGTGCCGAGATATACTAACTGGATAATTTCTTGGTTAAATAAATGTTGAAAAGGTCTCATTTCTATGCTACCAAAAATACCTAAAATCATTCACTGTGTTTACGTCACCCAACTTGTAATAAAGTTGCTATTGAAACCTTTAGTTATTAAGCAAAAAAACTTGTTGTGGTATTTGGTGAAGTAGCCTTTATTTTCAATATCTAGAATGCAACTTGTCCTTTCAATTTATTAATGGTAAATCAGAAACTTGAAATCATTCAATATTGTCTAACATCCATCGCATAACATTTTGTCATATATTTATTTTGCATAGCAACCCCTCAACCCCCTACGACCTCGACAGCAGCCACGACCACAACCACGGAAGAAGTGACCACGAGTCGCTGTCCACCAGGACAGGTGTTCAAAGACTGCGTCTATCCCTGTGATCAGCTCTGTGACTACTACAAGCAAACGTTGTTGATGAACGACAAGTGTACGCCTGGAGAGGTTAGTGTAGGGTTTAATAGGAACGTCTTTGACAAAAAAAGGTCTTAATTACAACGGAGGCAGCCACCACGAACTGCTGGCTACCAGGGCATGTGTTCAAAAACTGTTAGTCAAGGAAGAGGTAAGTGTAGGGTCATGCCATCAACAGGGGCAGACGTTTAAAGGCTGCGTCTACCCCTGTGACCAGCTCTAGGACTACTTCAAGCAAACGATGAATGACAAGTGTGCCGGGAGAGGTTTGTCTAGAGTTTAAATATGAACATCACAAAAGAGTCGTATATAGAGGTAGCTATCACAACCCCCTGTCTGCTAGGACAGGTGTTTATAGATTGCGTCTATCCTTGCGACCAGCTCTGTGACTCCTACAAGCAGAAGCTACTGATGACCGACAAGTGTGTACCTATAGAGGTAAGTCTAGGGTTTAAATCATTCACAAAAGAATCGTTTATCCTCTTATTGGTCTATAGCCTATTTTTACCCTACTGCAAATGAACGGTTATGTTTTTCGCGCGTATCTTGTATGTTTATAGGTATTTTTTTATAATAACGGGGCAGGCATTTGACCACCATCGTGCTTAATGAACAGGATGTGGTCTAAGGTGTTGCAAACTTGCCCAGGAAATGCATATTCACTCTCGCCTTGAAGAGGCCAAGGTTGTAGGAAACGGGGAACACATGAGCAGGCAGCGCATTCCATTCTTTAGCGGTTCGCATAAGAAATGTGCTTGGACCGTTAGAATATCAACGATGTACGGATGATAAGCTAACCTGCGTGAACCCTGATGGTGGAAAGGAGCTGGAGGAACAAGATCATGCAGTTCTCTCGCACACTCTCCAAAGTGTAACCTATAAAATACCAAAAAACATGCAAGTTTGCAGCGATGACTGAGGCTCCGAAGTTCCGCCGTGGCCAATGCTGAGTTTCCAATCTGTTTCCTGGCACGGTTTTCAATGGATTTCAGAAGCTCTAGCTGATACTTAGCAGAACCATCCCACAGGTGACAGCAATACTCCATAGATGGCCAAATCTACGCTTTGTATAAAAGGAGCAGCTGATTCGGAGATAAGTATCGCATAGCCTTAGAGAAGACGGCCACTTTCTTTGCACCACATTTCGCAATGGAGTCGATGTTCTCGCTAAAGTTCAGGTTGGAAGACAGGTTCAGGCCAAGACGTTGCAGATTTTCAGTTGTCAGTAAGAATACACCCTGGAAAAGATACACCTTTCTTCAATTAAAAATGTTATAATATATTCGTTCGTCATTGACAATTTTTATATTTGAATTAAATGAAAAGTTTATGATTTTGTCATTTTTGCATTTTTCAATGCTATTTTTATACTTATGGTAAATTTTAAATAGAAAAATATTGGAAAAAATTTACTCGGCCACAAGTGAATTCTCAGACGGGAATCGAACCCGCGACCTTTTGGACTTGGAGAGCATTGGACCGGATTTCCAAAGGTCGCGGGTTCGATTCCCGTCTGAGAATTCACTTGTGGCCAAGTTAATTTTTTCCAATATTTTTCTATTTAAAATTTACCATAAATGAAAAGTTATTTTTATATTTTGTAAGGAAACACCTTCATTCAATTAAAAATGTTTAATATATTCGTTCGTCATTGCCAATTTTTATATTTCAATTAAATAAAAAAATTTTTGGATATTTTGTTTCAAAAATGCTAATTTCACCCCTCTTAAGGCTTTAAATCATAGAGTTACTAGCATCCGCCCGCGATTTCGTCCGCGTGGACATTAAAGAAAATCCTTAGGATACCTGTAACCAGAGTAAGTTGGCCAGCAAGCTAAAATCAAGCCATACTTAACTTGATTTTTACTTATATTTACTCTTATGAGTAAATATTATTTAATGTTACTAACGCTATTAATGTATTTGAAAAAAAAAACATATATTTTTAAATGATCAAAAGAGATATGTCGTCACCATTGTCTAATTAGCCGTGTTTTTGCAATATCCCTAGGACTTTCGCGAAAATTCAATTTATCAAATCATCCTACGACAGATACTAGATTTCCACTTAATTTTAGAAATGCATCGGAGGATGTGTGGACAAGTCGATCGCTGACAAGGACTGCGGCAAAGGGTTCAGGTGGCGCGACGACAAGACTTGTGTGCCGATCAAGGACTGCACCTGCCTCTCTGAGGGCAAAATGATCAAGGTAAATAAACATGACGCTTCTGTCAATTTACTATAAAACGCTCAGCCATTTCAGCATTAGAATGTCTGTAACTCAGTAATTTTTAAGCCTAGTAAAATATTTTTCGAATGCAGAGCATTGTATAGTTCTCCATGATTTCAAATATGATTTGAAGTCATTATGAAATTTTTCGTAAATTTACTCTTTAGCATTCAATTACGTAAACATTTTTATACAAAACAAAAATACTGATTTAACATCGCAAACAGGCTCTCGTGTAAGCAATAAGGAAGTTTCCATTTTCACAAAAATAAAAAATTCATACAAAACTTTAAGGCATTACAATTATAATAAATATGGTGATGATGATATAATAATATCTTGAAAACTTACAAAATAAATCAACTTTTACTGAAACCCGAAATAATTATATCTGTGACGCCATAAATCTCGGCGCCCGGTAGAGCTGCGGCGGGTCAGCTCGGCGGCGGGTGGTGCGGCGATGACTACTCATAGACAACCGAGATTCATGACCTCATTGACCGAACGCGCGACCGGACGGAAAAAGTATCATAACTTCCTCATTTTTGAAGATAACTGAAAAATAAAATCACGGCTGAGTTGCACTAGTAAACTATAACCGATTTATGGTTGTCAAATCCTATACATTTTTCCACCGTTAAAGTTATAGTTATCGTTAAAGTTAGATGGTGCAATCCACCCTTAATAATTAAATTGGGCTTAATTGCAAGTGTAGCGCTATTTTTTTTATTTAAAAAGATTTGAAACTTTCTTATGATATACAATTTGTTGTTAAGTAAAAAAATATCACTATAAAATTTCATTCAATTAACATGACGTTGCCGAAATATTTGTTGCGTTCCTTCTTTCTAGCCTGGTGGCGTCGTCGTGGACGGCTGCGTGAAATGCCAGTGCCTCTCAAACGAGATGCACTGCGACTCCTCTGACTGCTCGACCCCAGGGCTGCCCCCCAGCGCCGCCCCCATACACGACACAACGCCGCCCCCCATCACGCTCGCTCCCACTACTACCACGGAAGCGACAACTGTTGCCCCCACCACTGTGTCGCCTATAATTATACAGGACACTGCCTCGCCCCCGCCCGAATGCTCGCCTGACGGGTTAGTATTAACTTAAACGAGATGCACTGCAACTTCTCTATGGCCCGGACTCCATCAAAGCGGAGACGTGACGAGCGGAGCTGAGATTTGTTTTAAACAACCAATAGAATTTATAGCTAGAAAAACATTTCTTCTCGTCTGCGCTTCCGACATCTCCGCACATCTCCGCTTTGGTGGAGTCTGGGCCTGACTGCTCCACCCCAGGGCTGCCCTCCAACGCCGCCCCAATACACGTCACAACGCCGTTCCCCACCACACTTGCCCCCACTACCACCACAGAGACCACCACTGCCGCCCCCACCACGGTTTCGTCTATTATTATACAGAACACCGCCTCGCCTCCGCCCGAGTGCTCGCCTGACGGGTTTGTATTAATACAAACAAGATGCATTGCGACTCCTCTGACTCCACCCCAAGGCCCTTATTCATGACCACTTAGCGATTCCTCGCTCAAAGCAGGCCAAGTAATTGGTGCGACATTTTCAAAATTCGTGCTAGCTTACTCACACAAATAGGCTATTTTACATTGCGAAAAATAAAGTGTCAATTACTGTTATCAGTATAAATTATGAGTTTAAAAATGGTTTTTTATTAACGTAAGTTGAAAATAATTATAAATTTATTTAAAAATCCGTAAATAAAATTGCATTTTTTAAACGTTTTGTCACGTGAAACAAAACTCTCCTGATTGGTCGAGTTTATAATGACGTCACCTGCTTGTAAACCTCGTTTGCCTACGTATGTGGATGATATGCAGAATACAGGCAAGTTACGTCACCGAACCCATTGCAGCGCCATATTGTCAAAGTAGCGTTTTGGCGCGCTATTTAAATATTGAATTTTTAATTTGATATTTTTCAGCAAATATGTACTATAATTTATAAAAAAAACACTTTTACTGGGTTCCTTAAACTCCACTACATAATATAAAATAGATTTTCAAAACCTGTCAAATAGCCTATTATATTGTTATTATTCAAGTATGTGACATACTTGAATAATAACAATATAATAGGCTTTTTTACCCACAAATTTTATACATAAACATCAGTGGCGAGGAGTCGAAATAAGGCAACGTTACCAAAAATTCACTTAACTGTATCGTGGTTTGGTGTGGTGGGGTTCCTAAAAAGGAAGCTGATGGGAATCGTATTGTATGGACCTTTCGTCACTGATAGATATAGAGAATACGATTTTTGAAAACGTAACTAAGTACGATACAGGCCTGTTTTGGACGAGGAATAGTTTTTGATAGAATCAGGCGTTACTTGGCGGAAATCCATATCTTAGTAGAAAACGAAAAATATGTCGCGTAATTCCGCAAGAAAAAATGCAGATGCAGCCCAGTGACACACCTTGCACCTTCACCGACTACTCTACACGTGTTTCGCCCACACACGGAGCATCCTCAGGAGTTGTTAGACCGTGCCAATCTCAGCACCGAGTGCTCGGTGCTCGGTGCTGAGATTGGCACGGTCTGACTGCCCTACGGCGCCGCCCCATACACGGCACAACGCCGCCACCCACCACGCTCGCCCTCACTACTACCACGGAGGCTACCACTACCGCCCCCACCACGTTGTCACCTATCATAATACAGCACAACGCATCACCTCGGCCCAAGTGCTCGCCTGATGGGTTAGTATTAACAAATACGAGATGCATTGCGACTCTTCTGACTGCTTCACCCCAGAACTCATACTCACCCAGTGATGTGCTCATACACGTCACATCGTCGTTCCATTTTTAAAAACACACACACCACGACCAACTGGTACTAACGACGACGTTTAGCTCTAATCATGTTTGAATTATCGTTCTGTCCCTTATAATAACTTCAAACATATGACTGAAATGTCTTGACATTTTAATCATTATTAGTGAAAGTTGATGCAAGTCGCCCTATATTTTTCAGCGTTATCATGACATTATCATTACTCGAAGCGAGGGAAAAGAGTAATTTTAAGTATCGTGACGTAACTTACGAGTAACATCTTCAATATTTATTGTCGTCTTATCGGTGATATTTTCGCCACTCCTTCCTACACTTTTGTTTATATTATAATATTTATGTTGATAATGTTTATTCGTTCTTGCTTAATACAGATATAAATACCTGTTGTGGGGCGAGGAACCCGAACCAAAGCCGATACTATCGGCGAGCTCGGTAGCCGGGCCGCTGTACGAGCCGGAATACGCCGTGCTTGACGGACATCCCAACGCCATATCTGGTAATACTTAGTCTTTTAGGACTGATGAAATAACAAAAATTTGCCGCATTATACGTTAGAACTATAGGTCCTGCCCTAATGGGGATTTATGGCACTTCTTCTTCTTATCGTATGAGGATTAGTGGCCACCTCTAGTGTCAGAGTTATTATTTTATTTTTTCTATATGTCGTATATTTCTAGTTTTTTTTTTGAAGAAGTTTAATGAAACACTTTTTGTGTAGCTTGCGGCTCGCGCTTGACCAATTAGTTCAAAGAGTCGCCTTCTTTGTATGAAACGGTATAAAATGACGTCACGCAAAGAGCACGCGTATCTTGAAGTTTGAAAACTTGTAACTCCGAAACTTCTTATCGTATTTGAATAAAACACATACAATTCAGATTTTATACGTTAAATCTATACTGTAAAAGTTTCAAGAGATTTAACGAACCTGTTAATCTCCATTGGCCATCGCTTACACGATAATGTGTCCCTCTGAGTAAACATATCGCACTACCGTGCGGTCAAACATACTGATGTCTAATGACTATACTAAATGACGGTCGTGCGATGAATTTAAAAACCATTGTTTACTAAGCACGATAAATCGCATCGCACCATCGCGCGAACGAAGATTAATTAGGACGGGATCTTGTAGTGTTGAGCTGATTGACAGATTTTTTAGTCTGGTAAGACAGACTGAGCTGTCTGATTGTCATTTCGTATGCATTAGTTTAACTAGAGACATCTATCCTTTGTTAAAAACGTAACTTTAATTGTAACAACCTACTGTTACACTGTATATTCTCCAGCCGGCAGTTGGATGCCGAAGATAAGCGACAAGAACCAATACCTCCAGATAGAGTTGCCGTCCAGCCGCAGCATCCACGGAGTGGTGGTTCAAGGAGAGCCGTCTCTGAACAAATACGTCACCAGCTACCACCTGATGTATGGTGACCAACCGTCAGCCTACAGCTACGTCGGTGGTACTACCCCCACGGTAACTATAATAATAACCAGTACATTCAGATAGAGCTGCTATACATCTGTAGTATCCACGGGGTGGTGGTGCAATGAGAGCCGTCTCTAGATAACTATGTCACCAGTTATATGGTGCTATATGCTATACCTCCTACTATATGGTGACCAACCCTCACTCTACAACTACATCTATGGTAACTATAGACTTGTAAACAACCTATAATCACTATAATACAGCTGGCAGCTGGATGCCGAACGGTAAGAACCAGGACCTCTATTTTTGAATCACAGGTCGCGCGAGTGGCGAGGTCAACGGGGAGGCGATCAGGCGATTAGCGCCCTTGCATGTTTAGACATAGCTTGCTTTTCGCTTTACCCCTCGCGCGCTCGCGTTGGGAGGCGGTATAACAGGCGAAAAGCCAAGATAAGTGCAAGGTGGCCATTACGGAAGTACGGAAAATACGAAAACTCAAACGTCGTACGAAAATCAGTAGACACCTCGAGACAAGTTAATCAAAAATAGAGCTCTTGGTCAGTATTAAAATATAATTTATGACTAACTAATAGAGTTACGGTTCAACTGTAGTATCCACGGAGTGGTATTGCAAGGAGAGTCGTCTCAGACAACTACGTCACCAGCTACCGCCTGTTGTATAGTGATCAACCGTCAGCCTACAGCTACGACGGCGTTGCTACTCCCACGATAACTATAGACTCGTAAACAACCTATTATTACAACTGGTACTTAGTAGTTGGATGCCAAAGATGGGTGACAAGAATATCTAGATGATCTGCAAGGGGTGGGACATTCAGATAGAGCTGCAAGGGGTGTAGGTTCAAGGAGAGCCGTCTCTAGACAACTCACTAGCACCAGCACCAACTACCACCAACTAAGTATGGTGACCAACTCTCAGCCTATATCTACCTCGGCGGCGTTAGCCCCGCGGTAAAAACTCATTATCATGTTGAGTGTTCCTGAATTTCTCCTCTACCATGGTGTTTATCCCGTCCTTTTGCCAAGCGTGAACTGAGTATTGCATGAACTTTTCTCAGTTATAAGAACAAAATATTAAAGTTGCTATGATGATGGTACAAACTTACTTTCATTTTAAGTAATTATGTCATTTTCAAATGTTTTATTTCCTTTAACTTAGGTGTTCCGCGGCCCCGTAGACCACACAACGGCCATGAAGCAGATGATCTCACCGCCTGTTGAAGCGAAATACCTCCGTCTACAGCCGCTTACATGGCACGGAGCTATCGCGATCCGGTTAGAGGTGATCGGATGTGAGGAAGCTCTCACCACAACACCCGCGGAGGCAATTGAGACTGTCAGTATAGAAAAGAAACTGATTTTAATTTTAATTTAATTTTATTTTCTTTTTGGAAGTTTACAGTATCATTTACAAATTAGGTAAATAAGCAAGCACTTATAAGCTGATTACAAGCTTCCACAGATAATAGCTATGTAGTTACATAATAGTAAGTAAAATTAACAACTAAATAAGCATTTGAAAATATGATATAGAAAAAAAATATACCTAAAACAATTTAAGCAATTACAATTTAATTTACTTATGCTTTTAAAAAGCAGTGTTGTCGTCCATCATCAATTTCCGCACGTACCTTATTGCGCTACAAAATATATTCAATCGGCTGTCATTATTATACTATTACTATATTAAACTCACAATTGAAAGTGTTTAACAGCTGATCTACCCAAAAAACTGTTTGCTCTGTAATTAGTTCGTGTGAAGGGAATGCGAAGCAGAACATATCTCTGACGAAGATTTGGGGCTGGAATTTACAGATTAATTTTGCGTAAGAGTTCCGGACTATCTATCTTACTTTGAGCCAAGTTCATAAGGAAGCTAATGTCGGAAATTTTCCGACGCAAAGAAAGTGGCAAAAGATGTAAACGACAACAGCGTTGATCATAGTCCCAAGAGGGACTGATAATAATTAAGTTCCTGCCAAAAGGCAACTTTTGCTAGGAGCATACTATTGATAGTTTAGGAAACCCAAGACAAGACTTATTATTACATCCAACTAAAAAATTTATAAAAAAAAGTTTTACTTTCTTTCGCCGAAATATCTTTCATGGCTTCTTCTTCTTCGTGTCGATAGCGTAACAACTTTAAAATATTCTGCCAATATAACTACCAATATACCAATAAAACTACTCCCAAAATGTGTCTTGGCCTCCGACACCGATTGAGAAAACGCCACTTGATCAGCTTGCGGGACTTGTACGGTTTCCCACCAGTCGATTGCTTGAAGTTTGCGAAGATCCGCTATTAAATATCTATACAATCAGGGCTTGTAACCGGTTTGAAAAAGAGCTGTTTTTGATTAAGGTTTTACATAAACCGCTTCCAAAACCTAAATAAATCTGTTTAATCCAAACTCTGCGAAACGTACCTATTACTGACGAGGCGATCAGGCTAATAGCGACCTTCCGTGCGTAGACATAAGCTCGCTCGTTGATCTACCACTCGCGCGCTCGCATTGGAAGAGCGGTATTTAAGGCAAGTAGCGGGCTTATGTCTACGTGCGGAAGGTCGCTTTTCGCTTTGCCACTCACGCGCTCGCGGCGTCCCGTTGTGCTTAGGTACTTATAAAGAGTAGAAAAAACCTCTATAAACCGCTTAATTGATTCAAAACCTTTTTAATTTTGCTCTTTCATGAAACCGTTTTTTTCAGGTTTCGGTAGAGTCAAACCTTAATGAAACGGTTTCAATGTACTCGCTGCTATACCGGTTTGAAAATTAACCGGATAAACAAGCCCTGTATACAATCTTCTCTAATGTCATCTAAACTTGCTTGAACTACAGGAAGAACCGATGCAATGCACAGAACCTCTAGGCTTAGCAGCAGATCTGCCCATTGAGAACATAGAAGTGAGCTCCAACAACGATGCACGCAAATACTTCCTCCTCGATGGGCCGCGCGGGTGGAAGCCCACTTACAGCACACCTGGAGAATGGATAATGGTAAATACGAGTATTTTACCCTTTTATATGCTACTACCCTACATAAACTCTTTAATATACCCCTTTGATACTGGATTTCCCTATTAGCAGAGTTAATATGCACAAAACTGTATTGTTTTTGGTGATTTGAGATTTTAGCTTAAATATTGACGAGGTCAAAGTTATTTTAACAGTTTTCGTAAATCTTTAGTATGATCATTGTGTCCATAATTATGTTTAAACATATTTTATTCTTATATCTACGGATTCCATAAGTATCTTAAAAACTTCAAGCAGAAAAAGACTGATCTGTCGTTGCCAACTTTAATGTGAAGTTTTATACAATTTCTTTACCTACTGAGATGTCAAAGTACTAACAGAGAGACTTTAGAGGCCTTATTAACTAAATCTCAATCCCATTCCAAAGTTCGACTTCACCAGTCCCCGAAACATCACTGGCATCAAAACCAAGGGTGGTCCTCAAGGGTGGGTGTCCTCGTACAAGCTGATGTATACCTCCGACCTATCGACCTTCAACCCAGTAGTGGACGCTAGCGGGGAACCACGCCTCTTCCCGGGCAACTTCGACGCTGATTCCGAAGTCCTGAACAAGTTCAAGTTGCCGATACACGCGAGATACTTTAAGGTGCTGCCGGTGAAGTGGCATGGAGCGTTGGAGATGAGGGTCGAGCCGATTGGATGCTTCGAGCCGTATCGTAAGTGGAGGGTTTACTTTCTTTGTTTTTTTTGTATTGTTAAGGAGTAAGGCTGTCTAAAGATGGTAGATTTTTCGGCGCTTGATTGTGATCACGTCTATTCATAATAATAGAACTATATTTGGACAAAAAGGTATAAGTTGCTGAATTTATATGGCATGCTACCCAGCGAACTGGTTCTGTGAAGTCAACCTATGAATGACTATTTTTCTTGTTATATAGTGTCTTATATTTTTGGCTCACATTGCTTTAGCCACATAATTAAGTAGTAAGATTTGATTTTTTTCTTGTTTTTTAATGGTTTTTTATCCGTGTGCTGTAGAAGTCAAAAAAATATTTTTTCTTTCTTTCTGTATCTTTTATAATTCACAAAGATTTCACAGTTTTGTGGAAAAGTGTTTGTTATCTTTTGTATGACCTAATCAATCTTAAGCTATCTTTGTTATACTATCACACATACAATAAAAACCAAACCATCTTTTTAGTTATCGACGGTAATAGTGATTCCGTTTTAATTTCGTAGCAGTAACAAAGACTACGCCGTCTCTGATTCCGGAAGACATTAAGACGGAGTGCAACGTATGCCCCGGCGTGCGTGCTACGACGTGTTCTTGCTACGGCAACACGCACTACGACGGCGAGAGCTGCGTGCCGCGCGACCAGTGCCCCTGCATCAGAGGGTACCTCACGTGAGTGGGACATCATAAAGCTGATAAAAATGTTGGCAACTTCATCGAACGTTCTCTGGGACAACTTAAAAAAAATAGCAACATACTTTGAATAAATTTAAATAGAAAAATATTAGAAAAAATGGGTTTCCGGACCACTGCTCTAATGGTTAGAGCAGTGGATCGGAAACCTAAATGTCACGGGTTCGAGGTCTGTCTGAGAATAGCATGTGAGCCAAATAAATATTACCTTATATTTTTCTATAATTTATCATTATGATAGCTTGAAAACGCAAAACTTAAAAATAAAAACCTACGTGTCCTAAGAATCTGATAAACTGTGTTCTTTTTTTCATTTACTGATAAAACAAATAGTCCATTGAGTTGGAAATTGAGATTACTATTGACATACATTGCTTCTTTAAGGATCTCAAAATCGAAGTTAGAATACTTAAAATATAGGTGGTGGTGGTGATAAGTTAATTGCGTTTTATTTTATTTTATCTATTAGTACACAACCTATGTTTGGTTATGATGTGTAATTTGTTTTGGTATATTTGTATTAGATTCAGTCATACTAGCTTAGAGTCGATTGTTTGAAGAAGAATTCTTCAAAAAAACTATTGTTCATAGATATCCTGTCGGATCATCGTTCCGAGGCGAAAACTGTGACGAATGCATGTGTAAGATCGGCGGCGTCACTGACTGCCAGCCCGTCAAGGACTGCGAGTGTGCACCGGTAAGTGGTTATTGGTGCTTCGAGACGCTTTCATTTATATGTTTGTTTTACAATTTTTTAAATTGAACTTTTTAGATAATACCAACTATGTTTATCGTTCGATATTATGGTTATTTATTTGTTATTGCTGGTAACGCAGGTTTATCATAATAGGTTTTTACTTATGAAATTGCCGATTTGTATGAAGAATTTCGAAGAAAGTTCGTTTTCCATGCTAACATTTTTTGCTATAGTTACGATCAAAAATGCTATTGCCACAATTATTAAATGTACCAACATTGTATGAGAACTGAGCAATCTAATGCTTAATTTTCATTTTATCAATAATGAGTATCTTAGAAAACACAGGTCATTTTTGCTAACAAAAAAATGAGTAACTATCGAGGTATTTTTTATCGTATAAGAAACAAAATAATTAACTTATGATTACTTACTTATTCTTAAGTGTTATGATCTTAATTTAATATAAGGCAAGCAATTGATGTATTTTTAATTATAGAAGTAGTGAGGTTCTCTAGAAGTGTAAGAAAAAAATCGGCAATTTCATATGTAAAGACCTATTATAGTAACAGCATACCATCATTCCGTTATTAGTAGCACAACCATGATAAAAACTGGCAATAATGTTCTGAAATATATTTTATGGCTGAAAATTATGACGATGACACTTGTTAATAGAGCCAGCCCCCTAATTGTCTAATTTCAAAGTCTATCACAATCCTTTTCAAAGGTATTGTGATTGTGATTGTTGAATTGTGTAACTTATAGTCGCAATTCCTTTCAAAACGAATGATGTTTTAAATGGCACTTCATTTGACACTTCTCCATACACATTTGAAAGGTATTTTCATCTGACACTTTACTTAGACACTTCAATTTGTTCATTCAATACCTTTCAAAACGCGTCCCGATCACAATCCCTTTCAAATGTCAAAAAGTGACGGAAGTATGTAAATATCTTTCAAATGATGAATTGAAAGGGACTGCGATAGATTTTAAAATTAGACAATTAGCCCCCTGAATTGTCTACTAGGGCGGTTACAACCCGATACTCGGGTTCGTCGATCGACGAAAAATTCCAAATTATGCGGAAATCTTTAATTGCAGTTTGTGATCATCACGTTTAACATTTTGTATATTTTATAGTTTTCGGAACAAATAGACTCGAGTACCTTTAATTTGATACCTTACTCGGCCGCGTACTACCCGCCAAAGTCCCTATCGAGTCGTCACAAATTTTGCGGACCTGAATTAAGTATATAGATCATTATCTATACCAAATTAATCAAGTAAACTTAGCATAACTTTCACAGAACCTAGTACCCAAGCTGGTAGAGAAGCCATCATGCGAGTGCGTATGCCAAGCGTGTCCTACCGGCACTCGCATCTGTCCCACCAGCAAGATCTGTCTACCACTGACCAAATGGTGTGATGGTCTGCAAGATTGCCCTGATGATGAACGAGACTGTGCCACCACGGCGGTTATTACCACGCCGAAGCCCACGACACCGACAGAACCAGAAGTGGTCACCACTGTGGTGCCAACTGTTGCGGCTAAACCGTCTACGCCGGCTGTCACCACGCCTAAACGTAAGTACAGTGACATACAGTATAGATTGATAAAACGATTTATTTATTTATATTATATCAGATCTCAGTGGCGTGCACTTGGAGAGGCCTATGTCCAGCAGTGGACTGCGACAGGCTGATGATGATGATGATGATGATGAAGTCTTAAATGGTTAAGTTTTGAATAGGTGCACTGTATTGGCTTCGTCTCGGCTCGGTTGCGATGTGACGCGCAGCTTACATTTAAAATACATTTAGATTATACAGGAAAAAAAATGTCAATCTACGAAAGTGACCTTTTGCAAACGTGATTTTTTGCGAAATTGACGTTCTTTGTCAACCTTCGTCTACAAGTCTAGATAAATATTTGTTGAATAGGATAGTGATTTACCTACCCATTCTGATAATGGAAATACGAAATACTCGTATTACTCTTCTACAATGAATGCTCACTAGTTTCATCTATATTTTGTATTAATTTTTTAAATAAAGTAGTAATAACATAAAAGTCTATCCATCTATCCATTATCAGCCTGTGGACATAGGCCTTTCCTAGCTCACGCCTATTGTGGCGTTCATAGGAGGTTATTAGCCTACTGCTACCACGCTGGCCAGACGGGTTGGTAGAGGGTTAGTTTCAAGTTTTCCTTCTCTCGCACGGGTGTTAAAGCGTCGAGCCTCTTAATCGACTCTTACGACATCCCAGGCATTTAAGGGAGTGGTGACACTTGTATTCGTAGGCCGTCACCACACGGCATCAACATAAATTATACATTGTGAATTCACATGAAATTACGCTATTTTAATCTAAACTAAAATAAATGAAACGTTCAACAGTCAGTCTGTGCTAAATGTAACCTTGTCTGTCATTTTTCCGACTTTACTCCAAACTCTAACTAGCAATCTTTTGTCTCCTCAGCGGTGGTATGCCCAGTGGTGCAATGTCCACCCGGCTACATGGTGAAATACACGAACAGTGCGTCTCGCTCTCGCGCCTACACTTCGGACTTGCCACCGCCACGCCCACGCTACTCCTACCAGCGGTACTACCGTGGTGGAACCAAGAGTGGGAACACTAAAGGAGGATACTCAAAAGGAGGTTACTCTAAAGGCGGCTTCTCTAAAGGAGGATACAGTGGTGAGTATACAATTTGTATGGTGAAGTATGTGATATAGCTCGGATTTGCCGTTGTCACACCATCACTACTCCTCAACGGTACTACCGTGGTGGAACCAGGAATGGGAACACTAAAGGAGGATACTCGAAAGGAGGTTACTCTAAAGGCGGCTTCTCTAAAGGAGGATGCAGTGGTGAGTATACAATTTGTATGGTGAAGTATGTGATATAGCTCGGATTTGCCGTTGTCACACCATCACTACTCCTCAACGGTACTACCGTGGTGGAACCAGGAATGGGAACACTAAAGGAGGATACTCGAAAGGAGGTTACTCTAAAGGCGGCTTCTCTAAAGGAGGATACAGTGGTGAGTATTCAATTTGTATGGTGAAGTATGTGATATAGCTCGGACTTGCCGTTGTCACACCATCACTACTCCTCAACGGTACTACCGCGGCGGGACCAAGAGTGGGAACACTAAAGGAGGATACTCGAAAGGAGGCTCTCAAAAGCCCTCTAAAGGCTGCTTCTCTGAGGGAGGATACAATGGTGAGTGTTCATATTGTAAGGTAATAACGTGATAGCTTGCCGCCGCGCTGCCACCCCATCGCTACTCCTATCAACGGTAGTACCGCGCGGGACCAAGAGTAGATACTCTAAAGGGTGATACTCAAAAGCTGGTAACTCCAGAGGCGGTTTTCATTAACCATGCGAGTCTGTGGTAATGTATTTGCGTACCGATATTTGTTAGTTCTATGTAGTTTCTTTCCGATATCCAAAACACAAATCAGCTGCTAAACTCCTAGGCAACGTCCTATTTATGTTATTATGATTCTGTATGATATTTATTTTTAATGACTGCCTGCGTAGACCAGAGTTGGGCTCGCAATTTCTTTTTTCGTAACCAGCGTGCTTGTTTTGGAGCTATCTCGTTCAAACATACATCAAATTGATTATCCCAATTTAGATTAATACCTATCTATCAATGGTTTGTCACAGGCCCGCCCCGCCCGCCGGGCCCCAGTCAAACCTTCACCCTGGACAAACCCACTGCTCCCCCCGCTCCAACCAAGCAAGAGGAATGCGTGCAGTTCACGTGTGTAGCCAACTTACCGCCGCCGCCGAAACCGGGAACCAAACCTGTGGCCGTCGAGTGCTCTGCTCCTGTTTGTCCGAAGGGATACACTCTGCACTTGGATAGAGTGCCCACTGGCGTTAATGAATGTCCACGGTCAGTATTTATTCTGTTTGGATCTTAGTTCATGTTTGTAGCCAACTTGCCGTGACCGGGAACCAAACCTGTGTCCGTCGAGTGCTCTGCCCCTGTCTGTCCAAAAGGATACATCTTACATTTGGATAGAGTGCCCACTGGCGTCAATTAATGTCCTTTCAGAATATTGTTTTGGCCCTGTCAGAATATCAGTGCTTCTGGGTTATTCTGACCATCAACGAATGACCTAGAAGTTAATTTTGCTGAGACATATTTATTTTATTTATTTAGACAACAAAGATCCATTTTTAGGGTTTCATAGCCTAATGGCAAAAAACGAAACCCTTATAGATTCGTCATGTCCGATGTATGTCACAGCCACTTTATTTGTTAGTAACAATACTGCCTTACAAACTGTGTTAGTATTCTATGACTATTAGCAGCACACTTATTGTTCTCAGTTTGTCTCAGATGGTCATTTTGTTTTGTTGTCTAGTAATCTAATATAATTCTTGTCTTTTTGTCTTAATCAAGTACCTACTTGTCTCATTGTATTACTGTTTTTTTGTGTGTGTTGTTAATAAATGGTTTCTATTCTATTCTATACTTTCTATATTTATGTCTTGAAAATTGATGGCGTTGTCAGTATTCTCTGTATTTACTTTGAAACAAATATTATATGCTATGGAGATACAATTGTTTAAGTAGTTTAGCAGGAGCCCTAGCATACTTTAACTCTCAGTTTTTCTTTAACAGAAAATCAGGCCTTTTTGCACACCATACACTGACACAATCATAATTTTTATGTAACAAAGTTAAACTATAGAGATGTTGGTGTTTTACCTCATGATCTGTACAAAATGTAATCCACCTTAAGACGAAAGCTTCGTGAGTTTTTAGCCAAACCAGACCTACATAGAACTGGAATTAATTCAGGATATAATGAGATATTTTGCCAACTATAAATCAGCCTACGACAATCAGATACCTCATCTAGTTTATCTATTTTTTTATATCTGTTAAATATGTACGTTATGTATGTATTTGCAAAAAAGAAAAGTAAATAAGTATGTTTATCCATTATCTAGTATCCATAACACAAGTTCAAACTTAACGTGGGCTAGATAGTTGGTGTGTTTGTATGCAATTATTATTATTATTTATTGTATCGTTTTAAAGTTGACCTAATCGAGTACTTTTTTCGTGATAGGTATGGATGTGTACCTCCGCCAGCGCGGCCAGTATACTGCAACGTGACGGGCCGCTCGGTGAGCACGTTCGACGGCGCTGAGTACAAGTATGAGCTGTGCGACCACATACTGGCCCGGGACACGCGCCGGGACGCCTGGTCCGTACTCGGTACGTACGTACTTGACGAACTTGGGAATGCAATCTTAAAGAGACAAAATCAATCTCAAATCAGCAAAATTCATCGCAGGTGTTTTCTATACTAATGTTATAAAGAGGAAAGATTTGTATTTTTGTATGTAACGAATAAACTCAAAAACTACTGGACCGATTTTGACGAAATTTGGTATAGAGAATCCTTAGACCCCAAGTAGTAACATAGGCTATAAATGATCCCAAAATTCCCACGGGAACGGGAACCACGCGGGTGAAACCGCGCCCGGCCTCTAGTTAAGGATAAGATAATTCTTTATTGAGTACCAAACACATAAATCAAATAAAATTAAACACCATGACCCGAGGTAGTAAAAAACTGTGCGCTAGGGTACTTCCAGGTAGATTAACAAATTAAAAGTATTTTTAAAAGTGTGGTCTTAATTAAAGTTATTTTATTACTACAGTAAAATTGATATAAAATGCTAACAAACTAATACTTGCTACTGTAACTTTACAAAGAGATTTTCTGTTGTTTCATAATCAAGTTCCTTAAGATTACTCAAAATTATATTTTTAAACATATTATTACTTAACTTAACAATTTCCTTTACATTACGGTTAAGTTTATTATAAAGCATAGGTATGTAGTGGTAGTAGGTACGAACTTAAACTTTTTTGTATGGAGGCTGGCCCGTCCAAATCCGTAGTATGAGACGCCATTATGAACCTATAAAAATATAAACCTATATAAAAGAACAAGGGACACACTGACGGACAAAAAATGTTATTATAAATATAATGCCCTGAAGTGTCACAAAATGAATAATGCCGACCCAAAGTATCACTTTTGCATCTTTAACTCCAATTATCTCACTAACCTGACACTTTAGGGCATTATGTTGGATAATATTTTTTGTTCATCTTTACGTTCCCTATCCATTTATAGGTCTTTAGAGTTCTTTTCTTTCTTTCTTTCTTTCTTAGTGGTGCGATTTTGAAAAAAAATATCAAGATGGCGGACCGGTGTCGAGGTCAAAAGATTCAAACCCCTTTACTCATCCTTAAATCACTAAGGCAAAACCTAACACTTTAGGTCACACTGACCCCAGTCCTTAGAAAACTGTCGGACTCACTGCTCATGTCCCTAAAACAGTCATAGTTTTCGAAAACAAACGAATATAAACTGGCCGGAACTTCATTCCAAATTCACACTGCGAGCACCCATTAAACCACTTAAATAAAATAAATAAAAATATATTTATTCCAGTTCCTGAATCAACATTGAACACAAGATATTTGAACACTCCTTTTAAGTATTTTAAAAACAGTTTGGCAGGAGTATCAGCTCTTCCTAAAACTTAATAGATACAAACGATTGAGTTTTTAAGGGTAACTTTGATCTAACCAGCAGCTGCTATGGGCCCCCCCTGCATCGTCAAATTACCGACAGAATGCGTATTTATGGCGTGCGAGTAATAGTTTTAACTTAGCATCGCGACAGGCAGACTTAGATCTATTTGCAATTAATGAGGCCTCGATCAAGCGAATCATGAGCAAATATTTTTTCAACGAGACATAATTCTGTACTGTTTTAGTATAAATTTAGATTTAAGTTTGTGCTTTTTGTAAACTTTGTTGTTATCTGTGATGACCAGTGATCGGAGTAGGTAGATTGATTTTACGTACTCGCACCATGAATAGTCATAGAAATCATAACATGGATAAGCCTTTTGTCATTATAGGTCATCACTGATGACCTATAATTGGCTTTCTGTTGCTACATAAGTTATCTTTTTTGTTAAACATAGCTGTTGGTCGTCCGAATATAAATAAATAAATAGTATGCCAAACTCGTACTAGGTACTAACTCCATTAACCTCAACAGTCCGCAAGAAATGCCGCTTGGAAGGCTGCCAGAACATGCTGATAGTGCACCAGGACGACCAGCTGATCAAGGTGAAGCCGGACCTGATGATCGAGTACGACAATTACGAGTACACCGTCGAGCAGACCGCCAAGATCTGCTTCCAGAAGAACAGCTTTGATGTAGCCAGAGTTGGAAATGGACTCTCTGTGTCTTCAAGGATATACAACTTTACGGTCTTGTTTAGTGCTGATGGCGATATAAAGATTGGGGTTAGTGCTGAAATGGAATCAATAGATTAAGTTTATCGGTATAAAAAAAAAAGTATTCTTTACAGCCTTTATTCTGTACAGGCTTTACACAATAGCACAGAATATTTAATAGTACAAGTACAGAATGTTCACTTCGCAACTCCAATAAAACAAATAGCTAGTCTAGCTCACGACGCAATAAAGTCCAATTCACGTCGCACGGCGCACTGCGCTAAATGCCTAGCATTTTATTCGCCTACAATTTGCGTCTCTTTCTATCGCGTAACTCTTTTTAACCGCCTCTGTGGTCTAGTGGTACAACCACCGGTATCAGACCCAGGGGTCCCGGGTTCGATTCCCAGCGGGGGTACATATTGTATTCGGTTTGGTTGGTGGTAGGACTTGTAGTAAGTCCGCCTGGCTGGCTACAACCATCTTATCTAAGTCTGCCGCTATAACAACAATGTTTTCAGCATTGTTGTGTTCCGGCAGTTAGAGATAAGATAGCCAGTTCCTCAGTGATTGAGGATTCCGGCAGAGGTTCGCTTCCATCTTCAGCCTTATCAATACTTAACATCAGGTATGATGAAGGCGAAGAGTCGTCTCCCCGTCGTTCATAAAAAAAAAACTTGTATTCCTTCTGACGCAGTTAGGGTTGACTCTTTGTGATTTATTTATTTATAGGTAGACTTTGTGTAGGCTGTGCATAGTATAATCAATATATTTTTTTTGTTGTCAAACTTTCATTTGCAGTTAGTAATAATGACGTAATGTATGCGTTAATTATAACATACAAAAAATACGAACTAAGTATTTAGGAAGGTAGGTAGATAGATCCACAACACAAGGTTGATCAGAACCATGGCCCGAGCTAGACTAGTCCTAAAAAAAAGGTAAGCCCAATTCATAAAATATATATTTATACATAACATAATAAGATGTACTTAGTATGTACCTATTCTCTAACCAACCATGTCATGTTATGCTAGTAAACAAAAAAAATGTGAACCTAACTAAGAAGTTACCTACTTATAACGACGAAACAGATCGTCAATCTCAAACACCAGAAATTCGTTTAATTCTATTAAACTCGTGAAAGATTATTACACCAACCTAGTATACCTTTTGTTTTTTTTTTAAACGCCCTCTGTCACCGCGTCACCTCAAACATTTTCGTTCTATTTTTAAATTCCCTAAAAAGACGCAAAGGTACTTAAGCTCCGCCCCCTTTTTAGGTTAAGAATAATAATAACCTAGTATACCTACGTTCCTACTTATTTTCGTAATCTTAGTAGGTAGGTACCCCATTTCAATATTAAACCTACATAATCATTGAGTTATATATTTAAAATCATTGAACATAATAAACCTAACATGAATGAGAATTTCATAACTTACCTTCCATCGTCCTTATGAAGCTTAAAAAAAGTTAACTTTAGATCGCGATCCGTGTATAAGCAATTAAACACTGCACAATATTTACTACCTTTTTTTAAATATGTTTCCATTTTAACAATACTTAACAACAGGTATAATGAAGGCTAAGAGTCTCACAGTAGTTAATAAAAAAAATAAAAAAATTACCGATTTTAAGCTAGTTAGCTACGGAAAGTAGGTGACGAACAAAACTCGCGCGACCGTCACTGCTCGCTCGTGAGTCCCTACTAGATTAGCAACGCTGGAGTTGCCGCCGCGTGTAGGTACGTTTTCGAGCCTACACGGGGAGTGAAACAGGCCTGACAATAGGCTATTTGACAATGCGAAAAATAAAGTGTCAATTACTGTTATCAGTATAAATTATGAGTTTAAAAATGGTTTTTTATTAACGTAAGTTGAAAATAATTATAAATTTATTTAAAAATCCGTAAATTAAAATGCATTTTTAAACGTTTTGTCACGTGACACAAAACGCTCCTGATTCGTCGAGTTTATAATGACGTCACCTGCTTGTAAACATCGTTTGACTACGTATGTGGATGTTATTCGGAATACAGGCAAGTGACGTCACCGAACCCATTGCAGCGCCATATTGTCAAAGTAGCGTTTTGGCGCGCTATATAAATATTGAATTTTTAATTTGATATTTTTCAGCAAATATGTACCAGATTATAAAAAAAAAATTTACTGGGTTCCTTAAACTCCACTACATAATATAAAATGGATTTTCAAAACCTGTCAAATAGCCTATAGTAACAGACACACAGTGTAACAATAGTAACATATAGGGGGCTACTATAGTTTAGTAGCTTAGTTATTTCTGTTAAATGACGGGAAATAACAAAGATTTCCCAGCAATTAAGCCACAGTAGGCCATCTCTTACTGAGGATAGGTTATTGGGAATGACCGTTAGAGATATTTAGGTGAACAGTTCATATAACTTTTATTAAAGAACAGTTTCTTATACTTCATATCTGGCATCAGGTATTGAAAAGCTCGATGGGCTACGTGGACGGTCTGTGCGGCGCGTTCGACGGGTCACTTCACAACGAGCAGCGTTTGCCAAACGGCAAGCTAGCCGTCAGCGGTGAACAAATGGCCGCCGCGTGGGGCCGCCCGGGTCTGCCCCGTGACGCTTGTGCCACGCGCGTGGCCCACGAGCGCGAGCAGCGGCGTGCCTGGGAGCTGTGTGACGTCATCACGTGAGTTTGGCTGGGTGACATCATCACGGGGGACAGCGTGCCCACGAAAGTGAGCAGCGGCGTGCCTGGAAGCTGTATGACGTCATCACGTGAGTTTGTCTGGGTGACGTCATCACGGGGGACAGCTAGACCACGAAAGTGAGCAGCGGCGTGCCTGGAAGCTGTATGACGTCATCACGTGAGTTTGTCTGGGTGACGTCATCACGGGGGACAGCTAGACCACGAAAGTGAGCAGCGGCGTGCCTGGAAGCTGTATGACGTCATCACGTGAGTTTGGCTGGGTGACGTCATCACGGGGGACAGCTAGCCCACGAAAGTGAGCAGCGGCGCGCCTGGGAGCTGTGTGACGTCATCACGTGAGTTTGTCTGGGTGACATCATCACGGGGGACCGCTAGCCCACGAAAGTGAGCAGCGGCGTGCCTGGAAGCTGTATGACGTCATCACGTGAGCTTGGCTAGGTGACGTCATCACGGGGGACAGCTAGCCAACGAAAGTGAGCAGCGGCGCGCCTGGGAGCTGTGTGACGTCATCACGTGAATTTGTCTGGGTGACATCATCACGGGGGACAGCTAGCCCACGAAAGTGAGCAGCGGCGTGCCTGGAAGCTGTATGACGTCATCACGTGAGTTTGGCTTCGTGACGTCATCACGGGGGACAGCTAGCCCACGAAAGTGAGCAGCGGCGCGCCTGGGAGCTGTGTGACGTCATCACGTGAGTTTGTCTGGGTGACATCATCACGGGGGACAGCTAGCCCACGAAAGTGAGCAGCGGCGCGCTTTGGAGCTGTCTGATGTCATATCTTAGATGCACTTTAAGACGTCTATATAGCCATAAATTAATTTATATTTTTATTTAAAAACGGGTGGTTTCGCAACTAGATAATTCGTAATTTTATTTTAGCAAAGTAACTAAATTCATATATATTTGTTGCAAGTGTTTACGAACGAATTCGGTAAATAAATGCGACCACCTGTTGTATAATATATTTGTTCGTCTAACAGCAAAGAGCCGTTATCAAGATGCGGTAAAGTGCTGAACCTGGACAAGTGGCGCAACATCTGTTTGGAGAAGATCTGCCAATGCAAAGACCTCGTAGTTAACGGCACCAAGCGAACTGAGGAGCAGTGCCGCTGCCTGGTGGTGGAGCAAATGGTGGCCGAGTGCTTGGCTGCTGACAAGGACGCTGATATTAGTGCATGGAGGATGCAGCTCGACTGCCGTAAGTATTTGTTCTCTATTGACTCCTCATCTTGAAATTCATCACCTCTCTTTTCACCTATTTATTTTTCATCTGTTCCATTGACCCATGTCACTTCCTGATTCACTTTTTCACTGCTTACATGATCTATCCATCTCTAAACTTCCTCTTTACACTTTAAACGTTTTAGTCCACCACTATTTTAGTGTCATGCCTTGCAGCAACCATCGGTTTGCTTTTTAAATTATCTCTTCCTTGTTACTTGTTGATACTTGTGATGATACTTGTTTGTCTATAGTTAGGACTTTGCCGTATACTTTCATCTGAATCAAAGGTATTGTTAAACCTATTTATGTATTTATAGAATTTCGTCAGCCCTGCGAAAACAATATGTCAAATAAATTTTAGTCTGATTAACTGGGATTTATTCCGTCCAGCGGCCGAATGCCCACCGCCTCTAGTGCATAAAGACTGCTACCGTCGCCGCTGCGAGCCCACGTGTTCTTCCCTGGGCGCATTATCTTGCCCACCTGTGGACGGGCAATGTTTCCCCGGTTGCTACTGCCCTGATGGGACTCTAAGGGTGGGCGACCGTTGCCTGCCTCCCCGTGACTGCCTAGACTGTGAGTTATTAAGTTTCAAACACTTTGGGAAGAAGTTAAGTAACTTGATAACCGTTCGGGTGAAAATGAGAAATCAGCATCACAGACCTATATCGAGATAGACGAAAAGAACTCTTTAAACTGTATAAGAACCTAGCGTCGAGTCTTTCGTACCTACAATGACGTCATGAGCGAGATTTTCACGCCCAACTGTTTTTGACGAGCTCTTGCAAGAACGCATTAACTATTTTCGTTTTTGACTGACGCGTGTTTTCACGGCAATGGTCTCAAGCGGACTGACTTAGGTCGGACAAATCTTTGACCGTGGATCAAACTTTTTACACGCTAGGTAGGTAAATTTTTGCCGTCTATCTTGATATATGTCTGTTATCAGCATTATACGAGAACGATATTGAAGTAAAAAGTAAAAAAGTACTAAAATTACGATCACGTATGATAGATTCAACCCAACTTACCGCAAGAGGAAAATCTATGACCAGTGTGTATTGCCAGTGATGACTTACGGTAGTGAAACGTGGTCGCTTACTATGGGTCTGATAAGAAAGCTCAAGGTCACCCAGCGTGCAATGGAGAGGGCTATGCTTATGTGTGTTTCTGTTTATTTATGCTTGTATGTGTTTCCCTACGTGATCGAATCAGAAATGAGGAGATCCGTAGGAGAACTAAGTAACTGACATCGCTCGAAGGATTGCTCAGCTGAAGTGGTAGTGTGTGTAGTAGCCGTTGAGGCGGAAAGGTTCTGGAATGGCGACCGCGCACTGGACGACGCTCCGTGGGTTGGCCCTCGACAAGGTGGATCGACGATCTGGTGAAGGTCGCGGGAAGCCGCTGGATGCGGACAGCGCAGGATCGATCGTTGTGGAAATCTATACCAGGGAGGCTTATATCCAGCAGCAGTTAGTGTTATGTGGCTGAGATGACGACGAGGATAGACTCTGTCGTCCTTGCAAACTTACGCATCCCTTTCAATGCACAAATTTGTTTTTAATAAAACAGTAACTCACGCAATTAATATATAGTTTTCCGATCTCAGAGGTAGCCTAAAAAACTTTATTGTTTTTAGGTGTTTGCAAGGGCGTGGGTACACCCGCCGATTACACCAGCTTTGAAGGAGACAACTTCCCCTTCCTCGGAAACTGCACCTACCTCGCCTCACGCGATCGGAACGAATCTGGTCTTCACAGATATGAGGTTAGTTTGAAATATATATGTCGTAGGAGGATTTGATAATTAGAATTTTTGCAAAAATCCTAGAGTTATTGCAAAAACACGGATAATTAGACAGTGGTGTTGACATTTCTCAATCTTACTGAAAAAATATAGGGTTTTTGCAAAAAATACGGGTTGCTTTAGTAACATTGGATATTCTTTACTCTGATTGGCTTAATTTTTGCTTGCTTGCTAAATCCTATTCTGATTGGTTTACAGAAAGTTTACTAAACGTGAGAGAATGGATTGACATTTGAAACGTCAAGTCGGCAACCAATCAGAGACGATGTTGTTTTTGATTTTGATGACAACACCATTGTCTAATTTTCCGTGTTTTCGTAATATCCCTAGGATTTTCGCAAAAAAATGATTTATCTAATTATCATGCGACATATACATGCAATAGAATATGTAATTCATCATCGGTCATAAAATTTTATCAAAAGACGCTAAGCCTTCATCATACCTCATGTTAATAATGACTAGGTCTAAACATGAACAGTTTTTGCACTTGGCCGATATCACGCGCTCACATATACACGCGCCGCTCGCTATAGATAAAAGGCTGGCCCCCTCGATCTCACTGGTTTTCACTGGTAAAACAGTAGCAAACGCTCGTGTAGCGGAGAGCGTATCTGTGCGAGTGCGCCATTTCGGACGTGCAGTGCAAAGACTGATTCGGCTTCAGGTGGAATCATTTTCTCCCGGAATCCGCAACCACTGATTTACTCACAGAACAGAAAACTGTTCTGTGGATTTACTCAATGCTAAACAATTCTTGTTATGGAAAATTATTATAAACGCCTTGTAGATTACTTATCCTATAGAATCCGTATGCATACCCATAAAAGGTGATGTAAGCCACTTCTATCATCAGTAATCTTGTAAAATTATACATAATTTATTTTTCTGATTGTACTTTTTGTTTGATGCCTGCATAACAATCCAGGTTTACGCAACGAACGGCCCTTGCGAGGACAATGAAGACGTGTCTTGCACCAAAACCATCCACGTGGTTTATGAGAAGGTCGCCATTCACATCAACAAGGACCCCACTACGCAGAAGGTAACACGTAAAACTCATGTGGCAAAATTTCATTTGATAAAATAGTTTTTGCACCAATCATGCATAAGTAACATTTATAATAAAATTAGACAATAAACATAAATGTTAATGCGAAAGCAGAGAACTGAGACCAACATTTACTCGTAGAGTTTCTCGGAACAAGTTGATTTTAATTTAAACCTAATTTAAATGAATCGCATATTAATAAAATGTATTCGTGATGTAGCTATTGTTGTAAAAGTAGATATTAGTGTTCACAAAATTCAAAATGAGTAACCCAATTTATAATGTCTAGCTGTTGACCACAATCGGAAAGGAGCCGGTCTTCAAATACCCGGTGAAGAAAAGCTGGGTAACCATCAGTCTGCTCAACGGGCAGGACGTCTCCGTGCTGCTCACCGACGCCAGTGTCGAGGTAACGTCTTTGTTTCAACTTATAAGGATGTCCATCCAGCTGGTGATCACAAGTACCCAGTGAAGAAGAGCTAAGTGATCATCAGTCTGCTCAACGGGCAGGTTGTTTCCGTGCTGTTCACCGATGCTTGAGTGGTAACACTGATGTTCCAATTTAAAAGATTTCACCACTGACGGATGAGTTTTGGATAGCTTATCTGGTCGATAATTTGACATATATATTACATTTGGCGTAATACATAGTTCATTTCAGTTAATATAATGAAAAGTATCTTTCCGACTTGTTCCTAAGCCCATCTTCTGCGCCAGAGGTCCCGGGTTCGATCCACGGACAAGACAAATATTTGTGTGCAATAACATGTCGATTTGCCTTGGTCTCGGTGTTTAATATGTATATTATGTATGTATTTACAAAAAAAAAGGATATAAGTATGTTTATCCGTTATCTAGTATCCATAATACAAGTTCTTCATAAAACTTAACGTGGGCTAGATGATTGGTGTATTGTATGCAATTATATGCAATTATTTATATATTTCCATACGTACATCTTATGTTTTGGCGTGCACTGTTCATTGAAATAAAACAACTTTTACGGATATCAAACGCGCTATATTTCACGAACTGAGTTGTAATTTGTCCGTATTTTAGGTTTTTAGGGGTTTTTTGATTTTCCCGACGTTTCGGCACCTTCTCAGCTGCCGTGGTCACGGGATGACGCATATATATTTCCATTTCGGTTGAAGATCCATTTGAGTTCTTTACGTATTTATTATTTTCTCGCAGGTGACAGTGCAGCAGGCTAAAATGGAGTTAGCAGTGCGCGTGGCGTCGTTCGTGTACAAGAATCAAACAGAGGGGCTTTGCGGTGTGTGCGGCGGAGAAAGGAACCATCTGATCACTAGCAACAGGTCTACCACCGAGGACTTCTTGGAGGTAAGCAACACGACCCGAAATATTGTAGACGCTGTGAAGATCAAGACATCAGTAATTATTCTGAACTGCTATAATTCTTTCTAAGAACAACTCACTTAGAACAATAACTTTCTCTTCCCTTTCGAGTGTTGATTTGCCAGGTTATGTTAAATATCATTATTTTGTATATTATGTCTGTTGAAATCACTCCATAGTTTCCGGTTTGAAACCAATTATTCATTTTCATTTCTCTTCCCTCTCAATCGGTTAAGGTGCTTCTTGCAGTCAAAGCATTTTTTTTTACTTTATTTACTTTGAAATTAAAAAAAATACTAGGCAGTGGTGGTTGGGCAGAGGGGCCTTTATAGAATGTTTTTCACAACTTTTTATTGTCTTCTAGTTTTAAAGTTTAAGTGCCCACTATTAGTTTTTGAGCATCAAGTGTATAAATTAAGTTGCATTAGCGAATCTCTCACGTCTTTGTATTTGATGACCTATTTGGCGCAGGGGTACAAGGCCCGTCTGCGCCAGAGGTCCCGGGCTCGATCCCCGGACAAGACAAATATTTGTGTGCATGAACATGTCTATTTGTCTTGGTCTGGGTGTTTAATATGTATAAAATTTATGTATTTACAAAAAAAAGTATATAAGTATGTTTATCCGTAATCTAGTGTCCATAACACAAGTTCTTCTTGAAACTTAACTTAAAGATAATTGGTGTGTTTGTTTGCAATTATTTATTATTATTATATTCGTCGCAGTTCGGCAGAAGCTGGCAAGCGACACCCGTGGCTCTAGGCGCGCTAGGGCTGCCAGTGGAGCAGCAGCAGTGCGACCAGCCGCCGCCGCCGCCCTGCGAACTGCCGGAAGATAACCCCTGCTTCAAGCTGCTCAACCCAGACGTGTTCGGACAGGTATGGTGACTACCATAAGGCTATAGGGCTAAATCGAGATAGACGAAAAGAGCGCTTCAAACTGTATGAGAACGTGTCGAATTTTTCGTACCAAAATTTATTAAACCTCTCTGGCCCCGGATTATGAGACACAATAGATAGTCTATTGTTCTGTAGACACCGGTGTCCGGTTCGGGTTTGCTGAATTAATGATTTCCATCATCATCAGCCTGTGGACGTCCACTGCTGGACATAGGCCTTTACTAACTCACGCCTATTGTTGCGTTCATAGGAGGATATTAGCCTACTGCTACCACGCTGGCCAGACGGGTTGGTAGAGGGTTTGTTTCTAGTTTTCTTTCTCTCGCACAGGTTTTCAATGCGTCGAGTCTCTTAATCGACTCTTACGACATCCCAGGCATGTAAGGGAGTGGTGACACTTGTATTCTTAGGCCGTCACCACACGGCACGGAATTAATGATTTACATCGGACAAAACTTTGACTGTGGATCAAACTTTTTACTTTTTTTTACCTTCTATCTCGATATAGGTATGTGGTTCATTGTGATAGGTTTGGATGAACTTGATTCTCAAAAGGTTCGTTCTAAAGACGACTTTTGTTTCATTATAAGAAGTAGCCTGGATAAACTTGATTTCCGCAGGGTTCGTTCTTAGGCCCACTATTGTTTCATTACAAAAGTAGTTTGGATCAACTGGGCGGTGACATATTTGAATGTCAATGGTGTGTATGTGCTTCAATAATGCAACTGTCAAGTGGTGGCCGTGCCAATCCTACTTCCTAGTAATATTATAAATATGAAAGTATGTCGGTTTCTTTATTTGTTTGTTTATTACTCATTCCCGCAAAAACTACTGAATGGGTTTGGATAAAATTTGCTATGTAGGGATTTCAAATTGTGTACTAACACATTGGCTACTTTTTGTCCAGATATTCCCACGGAAACGGGAACCACACGGTTGATTCCGCGGGCGGCCGCTAGTCCCATTTAACATTATAAATGCGAAAGTATGTCAGTTTGTTTGTTTGTTTGTTACCCTTTCATGCTAAAACTACTGACCAGATTTGGATGAAAATTGGCACAGAGCTAGTAGATAGCCTGGATCAAAACATAGGATACCAAGATAAAAAAAATATATTCCTGAGATGATATTCCGGATATCCTGATATTGGAATATCAGGATATCCGGAATATCATCTATGTTTTAATAATAAAGTAGCCTATGTTTTAATCCAGGCTATATTCTATCTGGTTGCCAAATTTCATCCAAATCGGTTCAGTAATTTTTGAGTGAAAGAGTAACAAACATGGAAACATCTAAACATCAAAATATCCAAACATCCTTAGAAATTTTCCCATTTACAATATTAGTAGGATCTATATGCAAAGACAGAGTACTTTTATTCTTTCGTATCGATAGCAGACGTCTATGGTTTTCCATCGTCTATGGTGTTTGGTTTCGAGTCTTGTTGCTGCTACTCACGAGGAGGCCCCGAGGGAGGGTTGTAGTCTTCGATAGCGTTGAAGACTACAAAAACTCACTTTGTAACAGATATTTACTGTTTTTCTATGCAGTGCCACGCGCTAGTAGACCCTGAGCAATTCGTAGAAGCGTGTGAAGACGAGTACTGTGCGATGAACAAGGTGGACGTCTGCAGTGCAATGGAGCGATACGCCGACGCTTGTCGTCAACAAGCCGTGTGTCTGGACTGGCGATCCCGCGAACCACTTTGCCCGCGACCCTGGTGAGTGTGACCAGTCATCATCATCATCATCATCATCAAAGTGGATCATGAGGGACACGCCGGCGCTTCTCGTCAACAAGCCGTGTGCCTGGACTGGCGATACGCGAGCCCCTCTACCAGCGACCCTGGTAAATATGACCAATCATCATCATCATCATCAAGGTGGATCATGGAGCGACACGCCGGCGCTGGGCGTCAACAAGCCGTGTGCCTGGACTGGCGATACCGCGACCCCCTCTGCCCGTGACCCTGGTGAGTATTACCAGTAATCATCATCATCATCAAGGTGGATCATGGAGCGACACACCGGCGCTTGGCGTCAACAAGCCGTGTGCCTGGACTGGCAATACTGCAACCCCCTCAGCCAGCGACCCTGGTAAATGTGACCAATCATCATCATCATCATCCTCAAGGTGGATCATGGAACGACACGCCGGCGCTGGGCGTCAACAAGCCGTGTGCCTGGACTGGCGATACCGCGACCCCCTCTGCCAGTGACCCTGGTGAGTGTTACCAGTAATCATCATCATCATCAAGGTGGATCATGGAGCGACACACCGGCGCTTGGCGTCAACAAGCCGTGTGCCTGGACTGGCGATACCGCAACCCCCTCAGCCAGCGACCCTGGTAAATGTGATCAATCATCATCATCATCATCCTCAAGGTGGATCATGGAACGACACGCCGGCGCTGGGCGTCAACAAGCCGTGTGCCTGGACTGGCGATACCGCGAACCCCTCTGCCAGTGATTCTGGTGAGTGTTACCAATAATCATTATCATCATCAAGGTGGATCATGGAGCGACACGCCGGCGCTTGGCGTCAACAAGCCGTGTGCCTGGACTGGCGATACCGCGACCCCCTCTGCCCGTGACCCTGGTGAGTGTGACCAGTAATCATCATCATCATCAAGGTGGATCATGGAGCGACACGCTGACGCCTGTCGCCCAAAAGCCGTGTGCCTGGACTGGCGATCCCGCGAGCCGCTCTGCCCTCGGCCTTGGTGAGTGTGACCCGATGGCTATGTGGTTAGCCATATGAGATGATCAAGAATACCTCAAATGGTTGAGCTTGATGGTCGACGTTTTTAGAGAAAGTTGAGGTCAGTCAATAATAGTGTCCAGGTCTACGCGCTACATTTTTACGTTAAATTCACACAACATCTTGAGGATGGGTTTGAGCTGGGTCGAGTCACTGGTGTGGTATTCGTGGATCTTTCCGCAGCCTATGACACAGTAAATATAAATGATGGAGTGATGGAGCTCACTGGCGACCACGCCTTTACACAGCTTCTGAGCGAACTACTGTGTAATAGGCAATACCGGACCTTGTATTCCTTCCTACCTTCTCTCAGAAAAAAGCCGCAGGAGATCACTACACTAGCGATCAGCCATTTACGCCTTATACCAAACGGTTCATCTATGCTGACGACCTCGCCCTAACATTCCAAGCGCCTTCCTTTAAAGAGGTCGAAAGGATTCTTAAGTGTAGCACTGGAGAGCCTTAGCTGCTACTATAAACAATATTCCTTGCGACAAATTCCACCAAAACCCTAGTCTTGCGCTTTCCACCTGCGCAACTGGGCGGCACGGCGGACACTAAACATCCGATGGGAGGATCTTCCGATAGCTTACTGCTCTGCTCGCTCCAAAATACCTCGGTATGACGTTGGATAGGACTTTGACTTACAAACAACAGTGTTTGTACATCAGATAGAAAGTGAGTACTGGGAACAACCTCCTGCGCCGCCTTACATCCTCCAAGTAGGGAGCGTCACCGGAGACTGCGAACGATAGGTCTAGGTCTTTCTTTTTCGGCTGGCAAATACGCCAGCCCGGTCTAGAGCCGTTCAGCACACACACAGCTAGTTAATTTAGCACTAAACGACACAGGCCGAATCATAACAGGCTGTCTAAAACCAACTCCCGTTGGTTTGCTTTATTCACTGACTGGTGTTGCTCCCCCTGACGTCCGCAGAGATGTGTCAAGCTCTTTGGAGCGTCTCAGAAAAGAGACCGATCCGCGGTACCCCTTACACCACCACGTGCCGGTATCCCAAAGGCTAAAGAGTCGCCACAACTTTCTCCGGAAAGTTCTTCCCTGGACGGGGACCCTAAAGACGTACGCGTAAAGCTCTGGAAGGAGAGATAGTCCATAGACTCATTTACTGAGCAGGCTGAGCAACTCCCCCGTGGTCATGGTCCACCCTGGGCAAATTGGAAGTATTTAAATAGGTTGCGGACCCAAGTTGGCCGAAGTAGGGAAAAAATGCGCATTTTTTCCCTACTTCGGCTACAGGTCTGAGAGCGAATGTCTATGAGGTATTTCTCCCCAGACCATGGCACATCTTTTGTCCTGCCCTGCGTGTCCTTACACCTGTACAAAGGACCTTTACAAGGCCACTGACAGTGCCGTTTCGGTGGCAAAATTTTGGGTTCACACAAATATAGCCAGAATTTTATGTATGACACAATATTTGTATAAAGTTCCACAAAAAAACACCATAGATAAGCTTTGCTGAAACTATAGTTAATTTCACGTTTAACTTGAAAAGTGGTAATGATGTTCCCACACTTTTAGTTCCCAAATTATTATGAAAACTATGTTACAACAACCAATTTTTTTTGTATGTAATATTATAGTGCCGAGCCGCTAGTATACCGTGCGTGCGTCGACTGCGAGCGAACGTGTGAGAACCATGAAGAGATCGCGCGGAACCCCGAGCTGTGTGCCCGTGCGCCCGTCGAAGGCTGCTTCTGTCCAGAGGGGAAGGTGAATATTTATTATTCACACTTTTTTTTATCACGAGACGGGGAGACTTTTGGCCTTCATCATACCTGATGTTAAGTATTGATAAGGCTGAAGATGAAAGCGAGCATCTCCCGGAATCCTCAATCACTGACGAACTGGCTATCTTATTTCTAACTGCCGGAGCACACCAATGCTGAAAACATTATTGTTATGGCGTCAGACTTAGATAAGATGGTGGTAGCTAGCCAGGAGGACTCACAACATGTCCTACCAACCAAACCGAATACAATATGTACGCCCCGCTGGGAATCGAACCCGGGACCCCTGGGTCTGATACCGGTGGTTGTTACCACTAGACCACAGAGGCGGTTAAACAGAAATAATTTGTTGTATTCGCAGGATTTTCTACCAGGTTTTCCTGGAGCTTTATTCATCCAGGTAGTTTTGTTATTTTTTGTTATTCATCCAGAAATTGCTATTAGTACATCTCTTTTATTCATTATACGAAGCAATAGCAATTCAGAAAACTGACTGGAAATATGAGGTCATGAGTCCTGAAGAATGGTTAGCAGTAGATATGCAAATGAGAAGCGAGGTTCTATGACCAATCAAACTTTGCGTTATGATTAAATTCTCACTGTGAAATTCGAGTTGACTTGTATTATTTAATAAATAGTTCGATGATATGATGTGATGATGATGTTTGTGTTTATTAGGTGCGAGTAAACAACACGTGTATTGAACCAAACAAATGCTTCCCGTGCGATGTCGATAAGGAACACTTCGCCGGAGATGAGTGGCAGGTAAATTCTTAACTTATTATAAGTCAGAGTAAGATACATTTACAAAATAATAAAAAAAATGGTCAAGCAATCAAAACGCTACATAAGCAATCGGCAATAAAATGCAGTATCATTGTAAAGTCTAACGCCTACGTCAAGTCTCAAGAGAACACTGAGGAGTTCATTCGGCTTACTGGTGAACCACGTTGATGCCGTGACCTAGCTCGGTGGGAGTACTTCTTTTTCACTGAATAAGGGCCTGCGCAGACGACGGACATTGGAGGACTTTTTGTCCGCGACACGGCCTTATAACTAAGAACATAAAGTTGAATAATAACGAGGACTATCGCGCACTTTTCATGGATATACGCGATCTAAGTTAAATCTTATTTGGTTAACAATAAAGACGTGTCGCGGACAAAAAGTCCTCCGTTATCCGTCGTCTGCGCTAGCTATTAATGGTAAAAAACCGTACCTCCTCTATAAATCCTCTATAAATGTTTGATTATCACTGTATCTTGCTACAATCTCCCTACAATATGTAAAAAAAAATATGTTATTACTTTTAAAAAGCTAAATCTTGCCACTCATTCTAGGAGAACGCCTGCAAGAAGTGCACGTGCACAAAAGCTGGCGGTGAACGCGAAGCCCGCGTGTCCTGTACTACCCAGACTTGCGTAGCGCCGCTATGTCCATCCGGACAGGACTTAGTCCGCCGCCCCCCGCCTTCCGGTCCGCCGCCCTGCTGCCCTGAATATATGTGTGGTGAGTCTTTAAATGAGAAAGTTAGGATGTTTGTTAATCAAGCACGCCAAAACATCCAAATGATTTTAGACGAAATTTAGTTGGAGGGACAGTTTTATCCCGATATTCCCACGGTATCTCCAATATAACGGGAACCACGTGCGGCTACTGTATTGATATACACAATGCCAGTCACTTAGACTTGTGTTGCACCATTATGACTATCGAGATAGGACTTAGTTCGCCGCCCTGCTGCTCTGCGGTAAGTATATTATATAGGGCCTGTTTCACAAAAAAGCAAGTTCTGACTCTGAGTAGCTTACTTGACTAGCTTAGGACAGATGATCTGACAGTTGTAATATGAACAATATGTCAAATCATCTGTGAAGTAAGCTACTCAGATCTCACTTTTTGAGTGTGAAACAGGCCAATAGTTGAATAATCTGTGCTCGTACTAAACTGGTTAATGTGAAAGTTTGTTACTCAATCACAACTGGATGAATTGGGATGAAATTTTGCACTCGCGCGACAACCGCACGATTCTATGTTTTTGTGGTTGAGTTGCGGGAACCACGCGATTATGTCTGAACTATTTCATATAGGTTCATATAAACACAGCGTAAGGACTAACAATGGGACAAGGCCTTTGAAGTTGTCATTGCCGAAGTCATTTTCAGGCGTCTCCCGAGCGAGCATATGCAGTTCGGGCTCAATGGCAACCCCCACTTGGCCCGCGAACCCCACACGATTACTCTGTCGAGACGTGTCCATTGGATGACTAATCTGATGATGAAGAGGATAGGGCAGAGAAGTTATATTGACTGTGATATAAATATAACGTGCGCGATTCTCGCATAGTCTGAACAAGCACTAAATCGTGTACTTATTTGTATTCTAGTGCCGAAGCTGCAAAAAGAGTGTGAAGAGCCAAAGACGATGGAATGCGGTTTTGGACAAGTGCTCAAAGAAAAAACTACTGCCGATGGCTGCAAAGAGTTTGTGTGTGGTAAGTAACTGTAATAAAATAGCGAAATTGTTTATAAAGGACTACTCAAAAAGGAGTGTATTCTTCTTTGTATCGTTTTGACGACAAATATTACGTAAACTATTTTATTACATAATTTAAACATTTTGATAACGATTGTCAGTGGCAAGTGGCAACATCAGCTTGCGTGTTGGGTCAAGCAGAGCAGACCACGATTTGAGGCGGATCATTGGGTCATCACCAAAGGGTCTAGACTCTAGTTGCCCACGACAATGATAGGACGCTCCCCACCTCAAAGGTTTTAATTGTCTTTTGTTGGGATTTGATTTTCGCATACCGATAACTATAATAGCTCAGTGAAAGCTCCGTTTTCGTCCAAATTATGACTCAAAATTCTGCCTCAAAACTGTTAATCTGATCTCTTTATCTCCAGAATGCAAGCCGGCCAGCGAGTGCGAACATATCCCCACAGAGAGCGAGGTGCAACTAGAGCCGGGCATGAAGCGGGTCATAGAGCAGGGTGGTTGTTGTCCTCGTCTGCGCCTAGTTTGTGAACCTGCTGCTTGTCCGAAAGCGCCTGTCTGCAAGAAGTTCCATGAACTGAAAACACGGACGATGACAGATGGTTGCTGCCCGCAGTATACTTGCGGTAAGTACACATACACTGAATGCGCCTCCAACTAGATATTGAACCCGTCGTCTGGTTGCTGCCTGCAATATACGGACAGACGCATACACACATTTTGCTCCTTGAAGCGGGTCATAGAGCAGGGTGGATGTTGTCCTCGAATTCGACTAGTTATTGAACCCGCTGCTTGTTCAAAAGCGACCGTTTGCAAGAAGTACTACGAGTTGGAGACACGCACGTTGACTGATGGTTGCTGCGCACAATATACCTGCGGTAAGTACCCACACCACACACACTGCCCCCGCTAGACAGTCAAAACTGAAGAGAACTTGCACTATAGGTTCAAAAAAAGTATATAATAATGTAGGGATGACGGTGGAAGTATGGAAAAGGTGGTTGATGGCAAGCCACTTGCAAGAAGGTCGAATAGCGAGCTCTTCCTCCTTGATCGGCGACCTTAAACGTTGTTGCTACATGAAAACGTTCTTAGGAAACCATCCTTAATTTTCTGAGAAATATTGAACTGCATTCATGGATTTAGAAAACAATGTACAGTCAGCAGGAAAATGGCCAGTTAAAAAAATGCCAATCGATCCTGTTTCTCATGAGGATCAAAACAATCTAAGACACCAACTGAGGTATGAGTACTAGAAAAGTCAGAAAACGCGAAAAATGCAAAAAACACACTTCTCGCTCGCGTCACACGCCGCCGTAGCCGCTTCACCGACGAGTACCTTCGTTGACGGAACTTTTTTTTAGTGAATTATGTGGAAATACTTTTTCGGGATTTTGACTTTTCTAGTACTCATACCTCAGTTAGTGTCTTAGACAGTTTTGAACTTCATAGGAACAGGATCGATAAGCATCAAAAAGGTTTTTATAAAAAAAACTGCAATTTTTTTCTTTTTCAAAATCCGTGAAAGCAATTCATTATTTCTCAAATAATTTAGGATGGTTTCCTAAGAACGTTTTTATGTAGCTACAACGGTTAAGGCCTTTCGTGCCTCGTTTTAAATTTCCACCCTGTATAGGCTAGGTAGCTGTTGTAACTTTGCTAGCGAGATGTAGGTTTCCATACTTCGAGCGATGTTCCGTATTGTTATGAGCGCCCTATTAGTTACGGTATGGTTACTTGTTACTGCACCGTATGTTGTGGTACGTGCGGCGCCTGGTAGGTGCCGCCACAATATCTACAACGTTTACGTTTTGCGTACAAAGTTGGCAACAATCTAATAATTATTGAAAATTGAAACGGGTATTAAACGCGTAGAAATGATAGGTATTTCACCTACCTAATTTTCCCGACGTTTCGGCCAATTTACATCGGCCGTGGTGGCCGACTGCCTGACGGGAGTCATCCGCGTTTCTACGCGTTTAATACCCGTTTAAATTTTCAATATTTATAATGCAACGCGAAAGTTTAAAAGTGTAATCTAATAATTATTTTGTGTCCAATAGGGATAGAAACTAGTCGTAGACATGATCAGTGGGTCTACCATGAGTTTTTCTTTCCGTTTACTGTTCGGAAACATTTCGTATGCGAATCTGTACAGCGCCTCTAGTGGGCAGTAGCAGAACTACACATTCTCATACAAATTGTTTCCCGTTTGTTAAACAGTAAACGGAAAGTAAAACATGGTAAGCCCACTGCAGTCTAACAATTGAACCACTAAGGCGTAAAGATTATCAAAGAAGTGTCCAGTTAAAAGTTTACCAATTCTATTAATATCGTTTGTACTTATAGAACCACCAAAGGACAAGTGCATAGCATTGCTCGAATGGGAAGCTGCGCCCAAAGGAGGAGAGAAACAACGACCTAAACCGGAGCAAATTCTTAAGGATGTAAGTTTATGTAGAGATGATGGTGGATGTATGGAAAAGGGTGGTAGATGGTAAGCCACTAGTAGGAAGGTCAAATGGTGAGCTCTTCCTCCGGACTGGGTGTTGGTAGTCCGGGGACCGCAGTCCGACTGATAGACGTCGGACTTGGTATATATGTGAAGCGGCTGGTGAAACTCTGTAAGCGCGTTGTAGGTTTCCATACGTGTTGTTCCATCCTATACTGATTTTGCAGACAGCGCCTCACGGTAGGTAAATTCCGTGTGTAGTAGTATGTGCGGCGTCAGGTAGGTGCCGCCACATCACTCCCCCGCTGAGAACGGAGGTCGATAGTCTAATCCAAGCTCAGCTGTCACTGCGTCAGAGCTGTGTGGCCTTGCGGTGAACAGGCGCGTCGCCAGTGCTGCAGGCTGCTCCGTGTCCACAGTGAGTTGGGACCTGTTGTTTGCGTGGATTTTTAAGCTTTCATTCACAATTTTGGAATTGACGGAATTTTGCCCCGCCTGTAACAAACCTTTTGAATCCCCGGACCCAAAAAGAGGTGTTATAAGCTTGACGTGTTTGTGTATCTGTCTGTCTGTTTACCGCCTCTGTGGTCTAGTGGTAACAACCACCGGTCAGACCTAGGGGTCCCGGGTTCGATGTATTGTATTCGGTTTGGATGGTGGTAGTTGTTGTACTTGTTGTAAGTCCGCCTGGCTAGCTACCACCATCTTATCTAAGCCTGACGCCATAACAACAATGTTTTCAGCATTGTTATGATCTGGCAGTTTGAAATAAGATAGCTAGTTCCTCAGTGGCTGAGGATTTTGGGAGAGGCTCGCTTCTATCTTCAGCCTTATCAATACTTAACATCAGGTATGTTGAAGGCTAAGAGTCTCACAGTTTACTTATACTTCAAAGATTACTTACGAGGGCTTACGACAAGACAATTTTGTTCCGATATCCGCCATAGTTAGGTTAGATTACTGAATTTCTAAATACTGTTTTTGTTTTACATACATTTTAATTATTGTTTACCGTAGAAGTACTGTAAAAGTTATGTTTCTCGTTTTATATTGAAGATCTACACAACTTGTTTAACCGAGACACACGCTTTGCAGATTGACGAAGTATGGATGGACGGTCCATGCCGCTGGTGCCGCTGCACATCTTCCAGCGTGGGAGCTACCACTGCCTGCTCCACCACGGAGTGTCCAAGAGTTGATGTGACAGGGGATATAGTGGTGGAGCCGCGAGCGTTGCCCTACGCCTGTTGCCCTAACTTGGTGCCTGTTGCTTGTCGCGATGGGGGCAACATTTATAAGGTGACTACCATCTACATTTTAATGTCCTTTCTTAAAATGCGTGAACCACCAGCACTGCTTGTCGTCTTTCGAAGCGTCCATTTTGGACGTACAATGAGCCTCCAACGATCACAGTCCTCGACATAGTTTACGGGGATGCTAATCTATAGATGCGAAGCCGGTTATTAACGATTTTAACCAAGCGGTTAAAAATGCATTATTCATTATTAACGGTTACTTAACCGCATTTTATGCTTATTACGGCTAAATAAAAAATCTTGTATAATCCGCCGAAAAACTGTTTTTTCGGTGTGCATTCCATACCCGCTACCCAAACGTACATAAGTAGGTATGTTTAATGAGTATCTAGTTTGTATATTTTGGCTAGGTAAATCATTTACATTTACGTTAAATTACCCATATTTAAGATGTATTATGTATATTTTGTCGTTTTAAATATGATTTATAAAATCTAAATTGGAATCTTTATCCTTCGGATATCGATTTTTCATTTCACCTTGGAGTTGACTACACAATAAATAGACAGATTATTTACCTTTTTTCTTTGTCGCAGTTGGATAATTAACCGTTAATAACCGTATTTTATCAATAGCTAACCAAAAATTTGCTAACTAGTTTTTTAAAACTATATGCTAATTTTTGCCCTTTGTGTTTGTCAAAAAATCTGGTACCGATCTCTACAAAATGACTACACTGCCACCATCATCATCATCAGCCTGTGGACGTCCACTGCTGGACATAGGCCTCCCTAGCTCACGCCTATTGTGGAGTACAAAGGAGGTTATTAGCCTACTGCTACCACGCTGGCCAGACGGGTTGGCAGAGGGTTTGTTTCAAGTTTTCCTTCTCGCGCACAGGTGTTCAATGCGTCGAGCCTCTTGGTCGACTTTTACGACATCCCAGGCAAGTACGGGAGTGGTGACACTTGTATTCTTAGGTCGTCACGACACGGCAAACTACCACTACCATCATTATTATTAGCATCAGCCACTTTATGTCCCTTCTGCTAACCACGCTGATGCACTAAAAACTATTCCTAAAACATTTTTTTTACATTGTCTAAATTGTTGTCTGAGGAATATGGGACTACAGAATAAATGAGACAACGTCTAGCCGGTAATGCGAATATATTCGGACTAACACACTGGTACAGACACACAATTAATTCATTATGCAGGTTTCATGTATACCCTCAATAAACTAATAAACACATACATTACACCTCCCACGCTAATTCGCCATAATGACTTACATGGTCACAGTTCAACAAGATAACTTATATTATTACAATAAGTTACTTAAATCTAATTTATAATATCAATCTATAACAAATATCATGGTACTTGAAATGTTACTACGGGGTTTCGGATTCTTTTAGGATACCTGGGTACGATCTTATAAGATATACAATTAATCATTTAAGTAACTTTCAAATAACGTTTTAAGATTTTTTAGCAAATAAACTAGCAACACATTAATAAGTAATATGGATTGTAATGCACTGTGTTCACACTGCTGTATTGAAGATGATGCTGATTTACAACACATTGTTTTCAATTGTTCAAAGTTTACCAACCAACGGTCAATAATGTTCAGTGACATTGACAGTTCCGTTTCATTTCAAAACCGAGGCCCTACCGCGCAAATGTCGTCGGCATCGACATCGACTTCATTTGACAGATGGATGTGACATATTGCTCTTAGTCTTTGGTAAGTTTTCATTTGTATCAAAAAGAAGCAGCAATGTGTCACATCTATCTGTCAAATGAAGCCGATTTCGATGCCGACGCCACTTGCGTGGTACTGCCTCAGAGCGGTACGGTTCAACACCTTAGTAATATTGACTTTTTTATTCCTTTGTATTAATATATTGTAAAGAGTGTAGAAAAAAAATAAGTTTATGAAACAATACTTTAAATAAATAAATAAATATTTCCATACAATCACACCAATTATCTAGCCCACGTTAAGTATCATGAAGAACTTGTGTTATGGATACTAGATAACGGATAAACATACTTATATACTTTTTTTTGTAAATACATACATAATATACATATTAAACACCCAGACCAAGCCAAATAGACATGTTCATGCACACAAATATTTGTCCCGTCCGGGGATCGAACCCGGGACCTCTGGCGCAGAAGGTGGGGTTAGTACCCCTGCGCCAAACAGGTCGTTAAAATTTTTAAGTATTATTATTTTAGTTATGTAGTTGTCGGTTTTTTTTTGTTTTACATGTCTTATGTGTTTTGTCTCTTTTTATTTATATTGTTGTCGTATGTCTAAAGTTGAAATTAAATATAACTCTTGTCTTACATTAAGTTACCTACTTATAATAATATGTATGCGACTGAAGGACTACGTATCCAGGTCATGAATAAAAATAATTTAAAAAAAACTATTGTTATTAACATGATCACGCCCGTCCCAGCCGGGAGAGAACTGGACATCAGCGAGCAACCCGTGCGAGTGGTTCTCGTGCGTTACCACCGGCGGCGGCCGCCTGCAGCGCCGCGCCACGCTCACCGACTGCGACACCAGCTGCTTGCCGGTAACTATCATCATCACCAGTTCGACACCCGGCGGTGTTATTTTTTATGAACAACGGGCAGACTCTTAGCCTTCAGCATATCTGATATAAAGTATTGATAAGGCCGAAGATGGAAGCGAGCCTCTCCCGGATTCCTTATCACTGAGGAACTGGCTATCTTATCTCTAACTGCCGGAACACAACAAAAAATTGTTGCTGAAAACATTGTTGTTATGGCGTCAGACTTGGATAAGATGGTGGTAGCTAACTAGACGGACTTACAACGAGCCCTTCTACCAACGGAATCAATCGAACCCGGGACCCCTGGGTCTGATACCGGTGGCTGTCACCACTAGACCACAGAGGCGTTTAAAAATATAAAGTGGCGGTATAAAGTGATCAGAGGTGTGCCTACTTAAGACAGTTTGAGACAATGGCAAGGAAAAGGTGCTTCGTCATTGTTTTTGGATTAAATTGTTGAAACAAAAAAAATAATTTTACAAAATAAATATTTGGGTATTTGTTAAGTTCAACAGGTTAATGGAAAAATTACTGCATTATTTAAACTTTTTTTAACTTGCCAACTGTTCTGTAATCGACAATCGTTTACATCAGAGTAATACACACACTAAAAGTTCACCAACTGTCGATTAGAACGTCTAATCGTACGAATAGTTCCGTTCCTTTAAACTTCAAGCAAACAACTGAAATGCATAGATAAACAATTCTTTCTCATCGCTAACTTTTTCCCTTACAACCATATACACAGAGTCTCAAAAATCTAAACAAAGTCATTCATTTTCAGGGCTGGGAATACTTTCCCGCGGAGCCGAACAGCAAGCAATGTTGTGGCAAGTGCAAGCCAGTAGCGTGCGTCGTGGGCAACGAACAGAAACGTATAGGAGAGGATTGGACTTCTGTAGACTTTTGCACCAAGTATACCTGCGTGCTGGTCAATGGGACTGTAAGTATTATTCAATTCGTGTTCAGCCCTCCTAGCATTCGTCATCAGCAATTTTTAATGTCCCCACTTCTGGGGCACTGACCTTCCTTATGGATTAAGAAGAACGGGCCATTGGGCCACACGGACCCAATCCGGATTGGCGGGTTCCAACGACTGCAAATGCAGCTGGGATCAACGGAGGATCTCGAAGCCCCTAACGTGACATTTAGCGAAAGAGACATTTTGCGACTTGCAGACATTTTGCGAAGTAGAAGTTTTGCGACTAAGCCATAGTAAATTTATGGCCACCCATCCCGTGACCGACCATTGCAACCACAACAATCGCAGTCCGAGCGCGCGAACCACTGCGCCATGGGTTCCTCAGTTAGTAGTTAGTCATGAAAACCAGTATATCACGCGATATGATATGGCGCATGATGTTGTCTTGCTTACACTGCTGAAATGTGAGCAGAACAGTGACAAGTTATCGAGCTACGTGTGACAGGGCCAGGAGTACTTCCCCGCGGAGCCGAACAGTAAGCAATGCCGCGGCAAGTGCAAGCCAGTGGCGTGAGTGGTGGGAGATGAACAGATAGGTTACTCTCTAAGCAAACATCCTTGATATTGACGGCTGAAACAGCGGAGATCGCCCCATTTTCAATACTATTTGACAGCTAATGTGTCATTCAGTCATGACAACAGCGTCGATGTTTGCTTAGAGAATAACCCCCCAGACACGTATAGGAGAGGAGTGGACTTCTGTAGACTTCTGCACCAAGTTCACCTGCGTGCTCGTCAATGGGACTGTGAGTATGCAGTATCATCACCTTTTAATGTCCAACTGCTTAGGCACTGGCCTTCTGTCGACTTCTGCACCCTTAGTACAAGTTTGTCAAACCATATTTGTTTTCGGTAACTCGCTCTTTCTCTTTTATATCCAGCGACTGCTTTACCAACATGAGCAGAGCATCCGATAGTTGGCGATAACGTTGATATTAATGTCAACTCGTACTAAGGGTACTGCTCCACGTATACCTGCATGCTGGTCAATGGGACTGCAAGTACTTTTTTCGTGTTCAGGCCTCCTAGCATAAGAACCACTATATCACACGATATGATATTATGGCGCATAATGCTGTCTTGCTTACCCCGGTAACATGTGAATTGCGTAGTGGGCGGCGAGCAGAAGCGTATAGGAGAGGAGTGGACTTCTGTGGACTTTGTACCAAGTAGTTGCATCTGAGTGCTGGTCAATGGGACTGTATTGTTCAAGATTATAAATTTTTGGTCACCCATCCCGTGGCCGACTATTGCCAAAGTTACTTCACCCCTACAATCGCAGCCTGAGCGCACGAACCACTGCATCACCGAACTTTTCCAATACACTTTTTCGGCCATTTTTAACGTCCCACTGCTGGGGCACTGGCCTTCCTTATAGATGAATAATGAAAATGGGCCATGACCCACCACGCGGGCCCGATGGTAGGTTTTAACGGCTACGAATATAGCCAGGACCCAGCGGCTTAATGAGCCTGAGTTCGAGGTAATCTCCCCTCTCTCTTCTAGCCCTAATTGCGTGCCCAACCTGGTCCATAACAATGGTCTTACATTATTTTATAATATCTACATGTACATTATGGTTTTGCAATAAACTATTGAGTATAGAGTAATATTTTTTTTGTCACTTAAATGAGAATTTAACTGTCTCGATAAAGTTTATCTGACCAAATCCAAATTCACGTCCTGCCCCTTATTTACAAACCTTTGGCAACGTTTCTCGAGAGCGGAATGTATGCATTTGTCACTGTCACTCCTTTAAAATAGAGAAAGACAAAGCATAGAATTGGAATCCGTTTCCGTTGTCGAACGATTGAGAATCGGGCTGCTGAATCATACTCGTAAAAGAATAAACATTCATGTTTTTTTAAAAAAAACGACCCTTATTGTCATACTATAAAAGTGATCCTGTAAATTAGCATTTTTAATCTTTACTTTTTTTCTTATGATTTATTAACCTGTTAAATCCAATGACAGCTACAAGTGCAGAGCAGCAACGAGACATGTCCGGAAATAGCTGTGGCGGCGCTCAAACAATTCGTGTACAGTGATGATGTGGTGCCCGGTAAATGCTGCCATAAGAAGGAACCAGTCGCCTGCAGGGTTGGGAACAAGATCTATCAGGTTAGTCATTCATCACCATTTTGATCTTCTCCCTTTCGTGTCGACAGCAAACCTAAATCGGACCATAATTGAACCACTAAGACTGCAGCTTCAGTAGTCTTCATCAGGTCTTCCCGTGTAGACATGAGATCAAATGAATCATAATTTGGGGAACAGCACGGCACCTGCACTCCCAAGTTGAAATCTTCCAGGAAACTTCACTTGAACAGGTTGTGCTTATGATTTTGTAATTTTTGCATTATTCAATGCTATTTTTATACTTATGGTAAATTTTAAATAGAAAAATATTGGAAAAAATTAACTTGGCCACAAGTGAATTCTCAGACGGGAATCGAACCCGCGACCTTTGGAAATCCTGTCCAATGCTCTAACCGCTGAGCTACCGAGACTTGCGAACCACCGTCGAAATTCTCCAATACTTTTATATTTTTAATACGCTGTAGGCCAGCGTTGTTACATCAATGCTAGGAATATCCTTGCATTCGAAAGAAACATCTTTTCAGGTGTTTAACGATCGATTAAGATGCAACTGTATTAAAAATATAAAAGTATTGGAGAATTTCGACGGTGGTTCGCAAGTCTCGGTAGCTCAGCGGTTAGAGCATTGGACCGGATTTCCAAAGGTCGCGGGTTCGATTCCCGTCTGAGAATTCACTTGTGGCCGAGTTAATTTTTTCATTTTTCTATTTAAAATTTACCATAGGTTGTGCTTACTTCGGCCGACTAATATCCGAAGTCTATTTAATGGCTGGGTCATTTCGATGACCTGTGTATAGCGCCGTGGCAGCTTCAAGTCCAGAGTATCTTTGCTATTTTGATCTAATCTAAATATTTTCCTTGCCAGGAGGGCCAGACATGGCCGTCAGACGACCCTTGCAAGAACGTATCCTGCTCCCGGGACTCCAGTGGAACCCTCACTCGTGCTGAAAGTGTAGAAACTTGTAGCCGGGATTGTGCGCGTGGTTGGGTGTATGAGAATCCACCAGCTGGTGTCTGCTGCGGACGATGCGTGCAGGACAGCTGCGTAGTGGGCGATGAACTTAAGAAACCAGGTCAGTCATGTACTTTTAGTGACTTTAAAGTCCACCCTATTAGCATAGGCCCTCCTTACGAATGGATAAGGATAAGACTTGCAGTTGCGAACTTGCAATCAAGAACGTATCCTGCTCCCGGGACTCCAGTGGAACCCTCACTCGTGCTGAAAGTGTAGAAACTTGTAGCCGGGATTGTGCGCGTGGTTGGGTGTATGAGAATCCACCAGCTGGTGTCTGCTGCGGACGATGCGTGCAGGACAGCTGCGTAGTGGGCGATGAACTTAAGAAACCAGGTCAGTCATGTACTTTTAGTGACTTTAAAGTCCACCCTATCAGCACAGGCCTTCCTTACGAATGGATAAGGATAAGACTTGCAGTTGCGAACTTGCAATCAAGAACGTATCCTGCTTCCGGGACTCCAGAGGAACCCTCAGTCGTGATGTAAGTGTAGAAACTTGTAGCCAAAATTGTGCGCCTGGTTGTGTGTATGAGAACCCAGCTGCTTGTGTGTGCTGCGGACGATGTGTGGAGGACAGCTGCGTATTGGGCGATGAACTTAAGAAACCTGGTGGGTTACAAACTTTGTCATTTGTGAATTTAATAATCAATGGATAAGATTGCGATTTGCAGTCGCGGCAACTATGCCCGTGACTGAGTGTATGAGAACTCGCCTGCTGGTGCTTGCTGCGGACGATGTGTGCAGGACAGCAGCGTAGTGGGCGACGAACTTAAGAAGCCAGATTTGTTATTACACTTATGACACGATATTTTGGTACGATATAGACTTGTAGCCACGACTATGTGCACGACACAGACCTATATCGAGATAGACGAAAAGAGCGCTTCAAACTGTATGAGAACCTAGCGTGTCGACTTTTTCGTATGTACCATGACGTCACGAGCGAGATTCAGTGATGTGAAAATTTTATTGTTGAGCTCTTGCAAGAAGGCACTACCATTAACCATTTTTGTTTCTGAGTGATGCAGTCTCAAGCGGACTGACTTAGGTCAGAAAACTTAATTTTTTTTTACGCACGGTAGGTACTTTTACCGTCTATCTCGATATAGGTCTGTGGTGCACGATGAGAATCCACATAACGGTGTCCACTACGGCTGGTGTATACAGGACAACTGCCTCGGCGTAGGCATACAAATACGTCACTCGGTAAAATTCAACACGCGCTTGAAAATTTTATTATGAATGATATTTTACATATTATAGGACTGTTGAAGCGAAAGTAACAATCTTCCAATCTTGTAATTTTATTGAGAAATAAATACCTATATAAAAAGATCTGTAACTTCACCAAAACATGTGAATGGTCCTTAATGTAACTTTACCCCTCATTCTATCTACCTAGGCAGCACATGGCAGTCGGCCGATAACTGTACGACTTATTCCTGCGACCGCGCGGGCGAAGAACTAGTAGTATCAGCTGCAACACCCGTCTGTCCTGACCTCAGCGATTGTCCTGAAGAACAGATAATCAATGATACCTGCTGTTTGATCTGCAAGCTTAAACCACAGGACTTGAGTAAGTATACAATGTACAGCGCCCTTATATCGGTGGTTTTCGTAGTGCAGGTATGCTGCTGACGGTATTTTAACTGTTTTTTATTCAAAGTCTATATCATGTGGATGCGCTTCTCCCAGAACCTTTAACTGATGAGGAACTGGCTATTTTATCTTTAACTACTTTAATACAACAATGACGGACTTATAAGTCACATTATCACGAAACCGAATTAATATATACTCCTCCTACTTTATACTGGCGGTCTTATCATCATAAGACCTGGTGGTTTAATGTTAAATTCTTTTCTATATTTTATCTCATTGATACTCAATGAGGATTAACAGCACTTTAGGATTTATAATTATGCCTTCATGTAGTACATGAAAAATAAAAAAATACTGTGTCTTTATTTTTTCCATGTGTGTGGTTTTTCCATATTTCTAGAGATACCTATTTATTTTTTTAAGTTCGGGTCGGCGCGTTTTATTTTGTGACGTCACTGTATAACACTTTGTATGCAGCTTGCGCCACACGCTTGACTGATTTGGTCAGAGAGTCGCCTTTGTATAAAACGTATATAATGACGTCACACAAAGAGCGCGCGTATCTTGAAGTTTCAAACTTTTTAGTTGTGTGAATCTGTAATTGGTTTAATGTTGCTAGTTTAAATGTTATCCATATTTTGTTAACTGTTGATTCGCCTGTAAAAAAAAAAAAAAAAAAACTTGTAAATCCGAAACCACTTATCGTATTTGAATGAAACAAATACAGTTCAGTTTTTATACGTTTAAGCTATACTGTAAAAAAGTTTCAATCGACGATGAACTTGTTGTTAATCCCCTTCCCTGCCTCTATGGTTTGGTTTTGGTATCCGTAATCCGTAACAAAAGTGCTACTTATTTCGGATTCCGATCAATGTATTTGAAGTCTTCTGATATTTATTTATTCTAAGAACGATTAAAATATTCATGTGTGACGCAGGTATGTGCGCCCCAGCAGAAGTATCGGGCCCCGATTCGATAGGCGTAGTTCGCACTGTGATCCGTGGAAAAGGAGTGTGTGCCAACCGTGAGCCTTTGCGGGGTCTGCTCGAGTGCCGCGGCGCCTGTCGCTCCGGTACGCTCTACAACAACGGTCTGTATACCTTATGTTATTATTTGTTGACTTGTAAACTTTATATTTTTTTTAACTTTCTAATTTTGCATTTTACAATGCTATTTTTATGTGATAAATATTAAACAAGAAAATATACTAGAAAAAAGCAACTAGTCATGTCGCCCTGACGCGACATTATTTGGAATTTATATTTGTAATTTGTGATTTATATTGTTTCTCTGAAATTATGTTTTTCTTAATTTCACTCGATACTGACATGTTGGTGTTGTGTCTATGGAATTAATCAATATTGTATAAATCTAACTTTATTATGTACCTATATGATTGGCATGATATTGTAAATGCCTGCTTGGGCTGATCTATATTTTAATGTCATCTGCAGTGTACCTCAAACAAATGCAAATAAATGATTATTATTATACCATCTCGTCTCTTATGGTATGGGGATTAGTGGCCACCTCCGGTGTCAAGAGTTTATCAAGCCGCGGTTAAGGCTTCTGACTTGGCTTAACGACTGTTATCAGATGACAACAGCCGGGCCCTCGGAACGTGGCACGGAAGCGCTTAGTTGTATTGTAACGCCACTTTACGGTCACCCATCCGACACTTGGCCAGTCCGCTAACACGGGCCTTATATGGAGACTGGCCTATGACCCACCACGCGGACCCAATGAAAATTGGTGTTTTAACGACTGCAAATACAGTCGCCACGGGGCCAACAGTTTAACAGCTGTCTGCCTTCCGAAGCACGAAAACTCAAGATAATAGATTTTTGGTCAACCAACTTTACAAAACTGAAAAATTTCTTTTTTAAACGACTTAAGACTAAAACGTATGTAAGCCATTGAATTTCGTTGACATCGATTGTATGTCGATAGAGTAGAATAAATGCGACGTAAACGAGTCATGTTATGACCAGTGATCGCATAATCGGATGTATATTTACCTAAAGTTGATGTGTTGGCTGTTATGGAATGCACTTTTGTATCGAAAACATCGATCGATTTTGTATGGGGCAGCCACTTACCCGAATTTTTGAGTGAAATTACTATGGGATCTAGACTTGAAAAAAATTTGAGCATGTTTTTTTTTTGGACTTTTTATTATGTAAATTGATGCTGAAAGGTGGTTTTATGGCTAACTTAGGGAAACGAAAAATAACTTATTTTTGTGCTACGATGCATCGTTTTCGAGTTACGAGTATATTGCAAAATATTTAAAAGTCAATTCGGGACTGCAAAACCGACTACTTTTGCAGTCCTGAATTTTCTGGAATCCCGGGATTAATATTTAAAAAACATGTTTTAAGATGCCGCTTCCATAATTTCATAGCTAAACTCAAACTCAACTTTAGGTAAATATACATATATGGATCCGATTATCCGATCACTGGTCATGACTTTTTGTATTACTGCTGTTCCCAGCGACGGATATTCGAATTCGGTTCGATTACGCCTATTTCATCTAAGACCTAATCAGTGGGCCAGAAATATTGATGTATTTATTTATCTACAGCAACCGGTATCCACGACTCCAAGTGCGAGTGTTGTACAGCGACGCGCTTCGGCGCCATAGACGTGTGGCTGACGTGCGCTGATGGCTCGCGCGTGGAGCATCGGGTGGCCACGCCCGCCGCTTGTGCCTGCAGCCAGTGCGGGGACACACTCTCCGGTGAGTAGTCATCAATGGTTGTGTGAAACCACAGCTAGCGCGAACTTACGATTTAATCGACTGAAAGTTTGATCGTTCTAGAAGTAGGTATAAAAATATTAAGTACTTCACTTAACCCACTTCGTCCTTTTAAAAGAACGCATAATTTTTAAAATATTGATAAAAAGGGGTATTAAGGGCTATTAATACAAGCGTTGCCTATAAACAACGCTGATTTTCCGAATTTCTAATAGGAAAATATATTTTTTTCGCAAGTTATTTAGTATTTTTTGAACCGCATACAAAAAGTAGTAAAGTTCGAATGCAATATTATAATTCAGTTACATCTGGGTTAACCCTTACACTACTCGTGGGGGAGTTGGGTCCCCCACCAAGCACGTTTTCGTAAATATTTGTTTTATTTTAAACGTTACGCGCTTCATGTATTCTTAGTATAGCCCGTGAGACGGGAAATTAGACTCTAAAATAAGTTTGAAGACACTTTTTATATAACACGCCACAAGTGTCTCATATTTGATTAAAATCTTAATTAAACTTGTTAATTAAGATTTGTTATATTATGTGTTTTATTAATTTATAGAAATAAATGTGTCAATTCTTCTTTAAATTATACATTTGTTGGGGACCTAGGTCCCCAAATGGCGTGTTGCTAAGGGTTAAATTAGAATTGTTCATGTTCTAATTTATAGATTTTTCTACTAAAAATTATAATAGAATGGCATTGTTAATTTTGAAATCAACTTCCAGGTTACGTGAAAAAACCGACCAAAGATGGCGGCACGAAGAATGGAGCCTACATTGAACCATACGACTACGACATCCCAGAGATATACCAACGAATAAAAGAAAATGAGAAGATATAATACATACCTACAGCTCTCATTTTGTTAATAACTCAAATAGGAACAATGGGTATTCTGGGCCTTTTTTATATGACATTAAAAATTAAAAATTAAAAAACACATGTTAATTGATCACATCAATTGTATTCTTGTAAATATTCAATAAATAGTGATATAATAATGTTATCGTATCTTTTATTAACAATTTTCAAGTAACAAAAACTACTTCACCAATGTATTATTTATCAATCCAAAAATTGGAACACAAGAAACCTGTTAGATATTGAGACTTCATGATTTATATACAAGGTATAAAAGACTTCTATAAATGCTTTTGTCCCCAAGCATCACTACAATATACTAGGCTACAGCGATTTCTTGATACTTAATTAATTTCATAGACAAAATTCCTCGTATTTAGTTGAATAATATCTATACTCACTGCGTCATATCATATTGTGGTGGTTATGCTAGGAGACTGGGATACAGACATTATAATACTTGTCATGGAAATTACATGCATTAAATGATACGTATAAGTATTAAATAGACACATCATGTAACTTGCTTTCGTTCAAAACGAGTTCGTCGCTACAATATTATATTGTTTCGAAAAGAGTAATATGTAGTATTTACAATAGTAGGTACGTATATAATTCATGGATTAGGAAAGAAGGTTAACTATTCAGTATATCAGTAGGCCTAGCACGAATATCTTTCGACGAGGTATCGAGGAAGTAAAGTAAAAAAATGTATGAGATATTGAGCAGCGTTCCTACCGGACGTAAACGGAACTACATTTTCCTATACACTTTTTGACATTACTTTTTCCTATACTAATTCAATAGTTATTCGTGCTAACCCCAAAGTTTAGTAGAGCTAACATAAAAAACTTTCACGATTTTTTTCACTAATACACGAATCGTCACGTCAAAAAAATGTAGTTCCGTTTACGTCCGGCAAGAACGCTGCTCAATACGTCATACATTTGTTGAAGATACTCTCGTTACTCGAAAGTGTTTCGTGCTAAGCTGTCAGACGTACCCTTAGTACGAATTTATAAAATTTCACTAAAGAGATATAATATAGACAGAAGGATATCAAATCAAACATATCTGGTAAAATGCTCATATGAATAAAAAAGTCAGAGCAATAGTTATCATAAATTCGTAATAAAATAAATTATTATAATTTCTTGACAGAATGTTTCCCTATCTCAAACACATATAATTCCGTGAACGACACGATTAATTTAGTCACAAATAACATAAATAACACATAAGTATAAAAAGAGAACTTTATTATGAGAAGACATGATTTTAATAATTAAAACAGCATTTATGCGCATATGGTTCACTACCGTGCGCAACGGTGTGCCGTCTTCATAAACCAGTAAGACAGACTTTTGATTGTGCAAATTATACACTTATTTATAATATTATCATTCCTTATAAATTCGATCACAGGGCTAATGTCCTGGAGTCTAGATAGACGTTTTACAGACAATCAACAATAATAAAGATAAGTTTAGATAGAAAGTGGAGAAATAGGAAATATTTCAGTGCCTGTACGTCACAGCCATTTTTTTTTACTTAAAAATGTGATTTTAGTAGTAGTAGCAAACATTTTTTTTTATAGTAAAAAATGTGATGGTTTAAAAAGCATTTAGAAAGCTAATTGTAAAAAAGAGCCGTCAGTTAAACTTTAGTCTCTCGTCTGTAACCACTTTATTATTTCATGTATATCCAATAAATATAATGCTATGTCTCTCATTCGTAGTACCACGAGTAACGTTGATTTCGTACTCATGAAATACATATTACTAAACATTAATGTGTTACGAGCTGACGTCACCGTTTTGCGCGCTGCAGTCTTCACTTGCCTCGTTCTCATCGTCTTGGGGTTGCTCTTCTTCTTTCTGTTTCTGTTTTTTTACCATATCCGATAAGTATTTACATCTTTGCATGCACTCCTCCTAAAAATAACAAAAAATAAACAAGATTATATATATCTGGTAAATTTAAAATAGAAAAATATTGGAAAAAATTAACTCGGCCACAAGTGAATTCTCAGACGGGAATCGAACCCGCGACCTTTGGAAATCCGGTCCAATGCTCTAACCGCTGAGCTACCGAGACTTAAGATTATATATCAAGTTCAAATATGTAAAAGCGAAAGTACCTATCCATCTTGTCTGTTACCGTTTCAGGCGTAACTGATGCTGAACCGATTTCAATTAAAGAGGATTGGTGGAAGTTGGCGTCATTTTTAACTTTCAACAAAAAAAATTAAAATGGTAGCCACTTACGGAATTAGTAAATTTTTAAAGAACATATTAAAACTCATTATGGAAGATATAGCTAGACTATATCAGAACCAAGATTTCAGACTTTTATCGAATTTACATAGCATTATGAAGGTCGTCGTCGTCTCAGCCATATAACACCCACTGCTGGGTATAGGCATCCCCCAAAAGGGGGGTTTGCCATAAACGCCACGCTTGGCAGGCGGTTTGGCGATCGCAGTATGGCCAAGTTTGTAGGAGACGCTGCTGCCCATCTCATGAAGGCTGAGTCCCTTAGTCGCCTTTTACGACACCCACGGGATGAGAGGGGGTAGCACTATTCTAAGCCGACACTACACAGCAATTATGAAGGTAAAAATTATATTTAAAAAAAACATGTCTCAGCTCCTATATTAAGTTCCTAAGGCAAAGTTAACTATTCAGATATATTTCTTGATTGTTATACTTTAAAAAAGTAACAAAACATTGAGTAGCCTCTGAAAAAAAATGTCCATACAAAGTTACTCAAACCCCTTTGTTATGGCGATAACTTGAACCCCATATGGACTTAGAATACTTTCTTATTCCGATAGATGGGGCCACCACGCGGTAAACTTAGTTCGCGCGATAACACAAATCCACGCTGGCGTAGACGCGGACGGATGGCAAGTTATTAATTAAATCTATAAATCGGCAGTGTTACATAATAGTAGCAGTAACTTTGCAAAATCAGCGAACCGTAAGATTGCCTTTTAGATACGGTTTCACTCTTACATAACAACTAATGAAGTAACTAAATTCTGTGAAAGCAATCGTCACGAAAATTTAGTTCTTCTTTCTTGAGAAATGTTATTTTGTAAAAAAAAAACAAACTACACTTGCACTTAGTTTTAGACACTAGTATCGATGTCTGTATCTGGTTTTCGAATCCTAGAATGTAATTTTTAGGAATTATAGGCGGATTGCACTCATGTACACGTTTTGAATGGCTTGGCAAGTAGTTAAATGAATTAATGTAAATGCGCAATGACTTGAGTAACAGTACACTTGGGAAACTGGAAAAAATTCATACATTACATTACCGATTTACTTACGTGAACGGCAATGGACTCCTGTGTTTCAAAACGATGCATTTTAAAGTATTAGATAAAGTTTAAACACTGAAACTATGTGTGTAGTGTAAACATGAGCCAGCGCCTGTGCCTTCGACCACGTGTAACGGGGCGTGTGTGTGTACAATGTGTGTGACCGATTTTGGCCAGCGCCTGTGCTTTCGACCACGTGTAACAGGGCGTGTGTGTGTGTACATTATGTGTGACCGACCTTAGTCTCGCCGGGCACGGCGGCGGCGATTTTGACCAATGCCTGTGCCTTCGACCACGTATAATAACAGGGTATGTGTGTGTACAATGTGTGTGACCGACCTTGGTCTCGCCGGGCACGGCGGTGGCGATCTTGACCAGTGCCTGTGCCTTCGACCACGTATAATAACAGGGTATGTGTGTGTACAATGTGTGTGACCGAACTTGGTCTCGCCGGGCACGGCGGCGGCGATCTTGACCAGTGCCTGTGCCTTCGACCACGTATAATAACAGGGTATGTGTGTGTACAATGTGTGTGACCGACCTTGGTCTCGCCGGGCACGGCGGCGGCGATCTTGACCAGTGCCTGTGCCTTCGACCAGGTATAATAACAGGGTATGTGTATGTACAATGTGTGTCACCGACCTTGGTCTTGCCTGCCACGGCGGTGGCGATCTTGGCCCAGCGGTCACCGGCGCCGCCCTTGGGATGTTTGGCCAATGCCGTTTCTAACGCGCGTTGCTGCGACTGTGACCACACGCCGCCTGTGCTTTCCTCCTGCTTGCGCGTCTTCACCTGTGTACCACATTTTACATGGATTCAGTGTAAATAAAATAGGTATTACATAATTGTAATAACTATTATGATATACTCTTACCGCCACATTTAATGGCCCACCCCGTTATTCTCATACAAATATGCTGACTTTGCGATTTTATACATAAAAATGTCAACATATTTCTGCAAAGAACTGTATGTTAATGTTTAGGTTAAGCGTTCGACTGTCCAATGAGCACTTTAAAGAGTTTTAAAAATCTCTTCCCGTTTCCATGGCTTCGTTTAAGCAAAGCATTACTTTATAGCCATATCAGATTGTATGGAATCTAACGAAGCACTCATTGAATTAAAACAACTTTTACGGATTTAGATGCACTATATAGTGCATTATATAGTGCACTTAAGTTTTAAAGTTTAAGTGTTAAATCCGTAAAACATTTTTATTTCAATGATGAATGCGCGAAGAAACTTAAAATGTGTGAGCAAGTTTGTATGAAAATAATGGGGTGGGGCATTAAATGTGCCGGGGAGTGTATATTTTGTTAGAATTAATATATTAATATTTTAGTGTCTGCCATCGACACGCTAAGAAGAAGTTTAATTCAATGCAAATAATGATGCATCTCTTTAGTAATTTAGGTACAAATATTGGTAAGGTAAGGTTTTTAATGAACTGAACTACTTACAGGAAACTAAATTATCTTTTAAATCAAACAAAAACGGCAACAAAGTAGTTAATGGTGGATTTACATTTTTATTTTTATTTTTAATTAATGAACGACGGGGAGACTTTTAGCCTTCATCATACCTGCTGTTAAGTATTGATAAGGCTGAAGATGGAAGCGAGCCTTTCCCGGAATCCTCAATCATGGAGGAGCTGGCTATCTTATCTTTAACTGCTGGAACACAACAATGCTGAAAACATTGTTGTTATGGCGTTAGACTTAGATAAGATGGTAGTAGCTAGCCAGGCGGGCTTACAACAAGTCCTACCACCAACCAAAACGAATACAATATGTACCCCAGCTGGGAATCGAACCCGGGACCCCTGGGTCTGATACCGGTGGTTGTACCACTAGACCACAGAGGCAGTTAAGACATTAAGTTACATTAAAAATTAAAGATGCGATAATAACTCTATAACCCAGTCACCTTCTTCGGTGGCTCCTGCACCACCGGCTCCTGGCCATCCTGCCCCGGGATCTTGTAGCAGTTGTCCTTGAGCTTGGCGGCCATGTGCGTGACCTCGGGCACGCTGCGGCCCATCGCTTCGGCGATGCGCTCCCATCGCTCGCTCGACCCGCCCGGATGCTTCTTTACGAGGCGCACTAGTTCTGCTAGGTCGTCGTCCGTCCAGAGGCCGCCTGAGATTACGGGGGGCGCCTGGGGATGTAAATGCATTGGTTATGTGGGACTTGCATAAGGTGCCTATCCAGGGGCGTGCATTGGTTTTCCAGCGTAGTAGGCACTGTAGATCTAACTAGTAACTTTGCACTTATCCTATAAAGAATATTATAAGTTAGAAAGTTTGTGAGGATATTTGGATGGATGAATGTTTGTTACTCTTTCACTCAAAAACTACTGAACTGATTAAGATGAAACTTTACAGCAATGTAGCTTATACATCAGAAAACCACATTGTAGGCAAATATTTATAATTTTCATGATATTCCCACGGTATCGGCAACCACGCGGCGTGTGAAACCGAGAGCGGCCGCTAGTCATAAATGATAAGGTTCGTAATATTTAGTAGGAATATTAAAATGCTGACGAGTTTGATTGTTTGAGCACGTTAATCTCCAAAACTACTAGTTCGAATTGAAAAAATATTTTTGTGCTGGATAGTCCATTATCTCGGAAGGTAATAAGATATTTAATATCACGCTACGATTAATAAGAGCAGAGCATTAATGTAAAACGTTGCAAAAACGGGGAATAAATATTACTTTTGGGAGCTTCCGTTGCGGACGGTGTGTAAACGGTTAAAGTTACGTAATAATCATGTATGACAAAATTGTTCCTCATCAAAAGTTCTAAAATAAAGTCCGCGACAGCATATGTCTATGTTTTATGGTTAACTCACTATAACCATTTTTAAGATATTAAAATTTGTTCTAAACTTATGTATTATTTGAGAAGCTGTTTTCATAAACATGATATTAATCCTTATCTAAATAAATACGTTATTCATCACAAGTATTTAATTTTGAACAAAATTGTCCTTTACATCATTTAATTTTATTGAATATCTTAGGAAATATGATAGTTTTAAAATAACTCCTCTACAAAATAATTCGCGACCAAATTCATTCGTCAGGTAAGCTTGCTTACTTTATGCTGATATATTCCGGAAGTATAAGCTAGAACGTTACACGTACAAACAGCGCCCTTCTTGCCTTGGGCGGTTTATACTTGAGCAATACTTTTTCTAAATAAGTTGTACTCTTGTATGAAACGCTGCTTGTTTCGAGTAGGCAGTTACGAGACTGCCTACCGGTAGGTATTCAGTATTTAACGTAAGGAAAATCTTAGTGGGGTGAGTGTTGAATAGAAGTTTAAAAGAAAATAAAATAACTTTATCACTTATTGTATATTTATTTAGGTTTTGAATGAGGTAGGCACTGCCTAATTGCCTATATGGAATGCACGCCCCTGTGCCTATCCCACTTTTTGATGAGACTCTCTTCTTTAAACCACCTCTTGATCTCCCACGCAGCTAAAAGGGTTCGAAGGAGAATCAGGAGCCGCGAAAACTCAGGAGGGAAACATCAACAAAGCAAACATTTTATAATAAAAGAACCGTGAAGCGGTTTACGGAATACATCTACCTACCAAGTTTCAACTGTGTAATCCTCATAGTTTTGGAATAAAGTGGCTGTGACATACATCGGACATGACGAATCTATAAGGGTTCCGTTTTTTGCCATTAGGCTACGGAACCCTAAAAAAACAGAAAACAGGAAGGTCACAGAAAAAACCTATTTGATAAGTATTCATGTATTTAGTTACAATAAATTTACCATATTTTTCTACCATTTAATATCTAATAATTTGATAACCATAAATAAGGAAACACATGAAAACAATAAAGAAATTAAATAACCGGCATAGCATGAATATTGTGTCAAAACAAACTGCTGAAAGAGAAAGACAAAGAGATGCATTAGGGCTATGTGTAATTTAAAATCGACAGATTCCTGTAAGCCTCATTTTCAGAAATTAAAATTATTGACACTTCCTTCTCTGTATATCTTAGAAGCATCTCTAAATGTAAGAAAAAATATAAAAAACTTCCGAACGTTAAAAAGTAACAGACTAAATAAAAGAATTAGAGCACAACAATGTAGAACAAATTTATTCGGCAAAAGTGTGTTTGTTATGCAGGTTACCATTTACAACAATCTTCCGAAAAATGTAAAAGAAGCCGAATCTTATATGTCGTTTAAAAATAGATTAAAAAAATTTTTGATTGAAAAATCCTATTATACAATCAATGAATTATTAAATGACAAACATATTGACCGATAGTGACCACATTTTACTGTGACGTTTTTATTATATTTAAATTTTATTGTAATCAATGTTTAATAATTTTTGTAATTTTTATTTAGAGACATGTTTGGACATTAATTATTATTTTTATTATTTTAATTTTATTAATGCTAATTGATTAATTTAACTGATTTGATTTAATGTTTGTCTTCCATTTTACAATACATTTGCATACCGTGAAAGGTTAAATGTGGCGTTCTAATACCTTGTCAGATCTAATGATTGTACCCATATTTTGCAAATAAATAATTTTGATTGATTGATTGATTGCTGCATATTTTCAATATTGTATACTAATAATTATACAAGAGATCCTCACAACTAAGTCATAGATATTACGAGAAGGACTTACAGAAGGCTTGACATGCACCACAATAGGCCCATCAGGCTCCTCCGCTGGGTCCAGCAGGTAGGAGTCTCGCGCGAGCAGAGCCGGCGGATCGAACACGATACACATGGACACGGCAATCAAAAGAACAGCAACTCACCACAAAGATTTAAAAGCTACACTCACAGTCGGCTTAACGGCCACTACAACGGGCCCATCGGGATCCTCCACCGGGTCCAGCAGACAGGAGTCTCGTGCGGGCGGCGGTTCGAACCCGCGTCGGCGCCGCACCGGACCCGCCGCCGCCCGCGCTTCAAACGCCTGCGCCTCGCGCTCTGCCCGCAGACGCTCTTCTTCTTGCCTTTGTTTATAGATACTCAATTTAGTTTTAAAGACCAATAAATAGCTTTAAGGTGGTACGACTTCTATACAAACAAACATTACACAATTATTGGTTCCTCATACCTTAATAATTCATAAATACATGCGCAACTAACTCGTTTCAGTTAGTTGTTTGCGCGAAATAATTATAAAATTGCATTTTCATACATAAAACACGAATATACTAATATCTTATAATTTCAATAATTCTACGTACTTATGTGTGTGTGACCAATCGCATTTATATAGCTCATGAATGAAAGTACATTTTTTTTATAATTTCGCGCAAACAAATAACTGAAACGAGTTAGTTGCACATGTATCTATGAATTATTAATGTATGATGAACCAATTAATGTGCAATGTTTGTTTGTATGGAAGTCGTACCACCTTAAGAATAAGGTATGATTAAATAAAGGTCCTAATACTCAATTTAGTTTTCAAAACTGTTGTGTTTTTATATTTAGAATGTGTGTCTATGTTTTTCTGTTTCTATGACGATAATAACACTTGACACTTCTTTTGTCGGCTTTCTACTATGTTTTGTGAAAAACTGTGTTGAGATAAAATTAAATTTATATTTTACATTTTACTCTGATTTTGACTCACGGGCATCATATCAAAAGGCTAACCACAACAAGTTATGGGCCCAGTCTAGTCCAGAAAGGGAGTTGTATACCAGATAAGAGAAAAATGAGTGAGACTCGTGAGGTGAGTGCGGAAACCTCGTCGTCTTTTTCAGTAGCTTTTAAGAAGCTAAGTGGGAGAGATAACTATGTGTTATGGAAATTTCACATGAAGAATCTCCTCCTACATGATGGACTTTGGTGCACCATAAATGGTTATCCTGCTGAAGACAAAACGTCTCCAGAAGTCAAACAAAGAAAAGACGAGCGTGCGCTGTCAAAAATTTGCCTCATGATTGAAGATAATTGTATTTCTCATGTTCTAAGTGCAGTTGGAGCAAAAGATGCTTGGACAAAACTGGAGAAAGCGTTTGAAGATCGTGGTCTCGGTAGAAGACTGTCCATACTAAGGAGTCTTTGTTCGATAAGACTGGAAGATTATCCTAGCATGGAAGAGTATGTTGGGAAGTGTGGAATCGGAAATATCAGTAGCAAGTGGTCAAATATTAAAATGTGTTGGCGTTGGTGAAGTAATGGTCAAGATTTCAAAGACAAATGTGTGTATTAAAGACATTATGTATGTTCCCGGGCTCAATGTGAATTTACTTTCGGTCAATTGTATGGCTAAGAAAGGTTTCAGAGTAGAATTTATAAATAGTTTGTGCAATATTTATAATTGTCATTCCAAATCTGTTTTGATTTCGCTACATGGGGTAGGTGGTGTATACAAACTCTTTGGAAGAGGTTTGGCACTGACTTCTGTCAATGTAACGACAGAATGCTGGCATAATAGACTTGGACATATTAACTATGACTATTTGAAAGTTCTGACAAATGTGACAGACATTGACTGTACTGTTGACAACTTGCAAAATGTTTCTTGTCCAATTTGTATTTTAGGAAAACATGTAAGAAAACCTTTTAAACTAAATGAAACGAAGAAACGTGCTGAGAGACGTTTAGAGCTATTGCATTCAGATCTGTGTGGACCTATGCCAGTTGCCTCGTATTCTGGAAAAAGGTATGTACTAACTATACTTGATGATTACTCGAGGAAAGTGTTTGTTTATTTCCTACAATCTAAGAGCGAAGTTGCTAAAACCGTGAAAGAATTTATCATATTGGTAGAAAACCAATGCGAGAGTCAAGTTAAGGCATTTAGGTCGGACGAGGGAAAAGAATTTGTTAACGCTGACTTAACAAATTATTTTAAGTGTAAGGGAATAGTTCATCAGGTGACGCCCCCGTATTCGCCACAGGCGAATGGTGCCGCGGAAAGACTGAATAGGTCGCTAATAGATAAGGTAAGGTGCCTATTGTTACAATCGGGTCTTGAACATAAAATGTGGGCAGAAGCATCCATGACAGCAGCATACCTCATAAACCATTCTCCATCGTGGAGATTATCAGGAAAAATTCCTGAGGAGGTATGGTCTGCGCAAAAGATAAGCTATGGACATCTTAGAGTTTTTGGGTGTGAGGCGTACGCACATTAAGCCGCTAAGAGCAAAAGATATGTATTCATTGGTTATGAAGAAAATAACAAGGTCTACAAACTTTTTGATTCTGATACACGACGTATTATACGAAGTCGTGATGTCATGTTTAATGAACTTGTGTTTCCTGGAAAAGAGTCTAGGGTGAATAGTGACAATAGTGTGACTTTGTTTTTCCCGGATTTTCAGGAGGAGGTAGTTGTGCCTCCTAGTTCGTCTAATGGAGGGGAAGCTTCAAGTCATGTTGTTGTTGAAACAATGGAACCGTCTACTTCTTCTACGACTGAGGGGAAGGATATGTTGGATTCAGTCGTAAGTAAGCCATTGGTTTCACAATACAATCTTCGTCCTAGAAGATGCCTTTGTGCGTTGCCGGGAGAGCCTGAGGATGTATCTGAGGCTTTGGGCTCAGATCTCTGGCGCAGTGCAATGCAGGATGAGATAAACTCGTTTATTGAACATGATGTGTGGGAGCTTGTTGACCCCCCTTTTGGTAAAAATATTGTAAAGAATAAGTGGATATTCAAACTGAAGTGTGATTCCGAAGGAAAGGTCACACGGTACAAGGCTAGATTAGTAGCGAAAGGGTACTCACAGAAGTTTGGGGAGGATTACTTTGAGACTTTTTCTCCGGTGATTAGGTATAGTTCACTTAGATTTTTGATGTCACTTGCTGTTGAAATGGACCTAGATGTAGATCACCTCGATGTACAAACAGCGTTTTTAAACGGAGAGCTAGATGAGGAGATCTATATGTATCAACCTGAAGGTTTTATTGAGCCAGGTAATGAGCAAAAAGTGTACAGGTTGAAAAAGGCAGTGTATGGCCTTAAGCAAGCCCCAAGGGCGTGGAACTTAAAAGTTAGGGTCACTTGTTTCTGTAGGATATAAGCAGTGTAAGTTGGAACCATGTATATATATGAAAAATGTTGGCAAGTCAGTTATATACATCGCTTTGTATGTCGACGACTTTATCCTCCTTTACAATGACAAAGTGCTAGCTGATACGCTAAAGTCAGACTTGTCAAGCCTATTTAAGATCAAGGATCTTGGACCAGTGCGTCATGTGTTAGGAATCAGTGTGAGTCGTGATAGACAGAACGCTGTTATGAAATTGGGTCAGTCGCTGCAAATTGATAAGATATTAGACAGGTTCAATATGCAAGACTGTAAACCTGCTAGGACGCCACTTGATCCTAATGTCAAATTCACGGATAATGAGCTATTACCGCCAGGGTCTGTACCTTATCAGGAACTTATTGGGTGCTTGATGTATTTGAGTGTGTTCACTCGGCCTGACATTACGTTTGCGGTGTCACACTTAAGTCAGTATAACAATTGTTACACCCAGGAACACTGGAATGCAGCGAAACATGTTATAAGGTATTTAAAGCGTACACGAAACTTGTGTCTAGTATATAAAAAGCAGAGTACAATAAATCTTGAAGGATTCGCGGATGCAGACTGGGCATCAAACTGGAAAATCGTTTTCTGGATTTGTTTTTATGTTTGCAGGGAAGCCTGTATCCTGGGAGTGTCGCAAACAGTCGTGTACAGCCCTGTCGAGCACTGAGGCTGAATATATAGCCTTATGCGAAGCTGCTAAAGAAGCAACTTTTCTGAGAAACTTGGTTAGTGACTTGAATATAGTTTTGTTTGGTTCATCAATCACTTTGTTCTGTGATAACCAGTCAGCTCAAAAGTTAGTAATCAACCCTGTGTTTCATCGAAGATCGAAACATGTTGATGTTAAATTTCATTACATTAGAGAGTGTGTTGAAAAAGGGTTAATTGACATACATTACAAAAGTACTCATGAAATGACCGCAGACGTTTTGACAAAACCGTTGACTGTGCAAAAGCATGAATTTTGTTGTAATGAGTTAGGGCTGTAAAATTTTTTTTAGTTTATTACTTTGTTTACAAGTGTTATTAAGGGGAAGTGTTGTGTTTTTATATTTAGAATGTGTGTCTATGTTTTTCTGTTTCTATGACGATAATAACACTTGACACTTCTTTTGTCGGCTTTCTACTATGTTTTGTGAAAAACTGTGTTGAGATAAAATTAAATTTATATTTTACATTTTACTCTGATTTTGACTCTCGGGCATCATATCAAAAGGCTAACCACAACAAAAACAATAAATAGCTTTAAGAAAAAGGTATGATTAAATAAAGGTCTTAAACCTGCCCCCTAATTGTCTAATTTCAAAATCTATCACAATCCCTTCCAAAGGTACTGTGATTGTGATAGTGATTTATGGAATTGTGTAACTTATAGTCGCAATCCCTTTCGGAACGAATGATGTTTTAAATGACACTTCTCCATACATTTGAAAGATATTTTCGACTGTAACTTTGCTTAGACAGGTCAATTTTGTTTATTCAATACCTTTCAAAACTCATCCCTATCACTTTCCCTATCAGATGTCAGATAGTGACGGCCTGAAGTATGTAAATATCTTTCAAATGACGTATTGAAAGGGATTGCGATAGATTTTAAAATTAGACAATTAGCCCACTGAAAATAAGCACCTTTATTGTACCTCAATTTAAAATGTTTGTAAAGAAACTACATATTAAAAAATTCTTTTTTTACAACTTAGAAGCTCTTTATAATGCTTTTTCTAACTAACAGGCACTAAACTATCACAAATATCTCTTTTATAAGCTCTCTAACAAGAAACATAAAAGAGTGTTTTTGCATTATAACAGCACAGCTCCTATAAATTAGTTAAAAAGAAGGTACACAGAACCAATTACATAACTAAAATCTTTAACCTCTCAGAGCTTAAGCAAGTATGGCACAAGATATTGCTTTGATATGGTCTATTTACTACAATAATATATAGATAATGATGTAATTGGAAGTGAGAAGAAAAACACAATACAGCTAAATTATTGTTACCATCTGTGAAATTGTGGTTGTTACAAATTAACAGAGATAAGAGATGGTAAGGTACTAGTTTTTGAAATGAAAAATATAACAATATCTTTTATTTACTATATAATGCAAATAAGCCAATAGAATAAAATGTTATCTAAAGAACCTTCACGAGAAAATAGATTATTGATATCATAATTCAGCCCATAATTAAAAGGCAACAACTGAGCAAACAATATTAATATTCAGAAAAAACTTTAACACCTAACAAACATATTTGTATATTAATATGTTTACTGCAACAGTAATAGTTAATATCTTCTCACACAAAATTGTTATTCTTCTTCTTCTTCTTATCGAGTGAGGATTAGTGGCCACCTCTGGTGTCAGAGTTTATCAAGCTGCCTATAAGCCCTCTGACTTGGCTTAACGACTGTAATCAAATGACAACAGCCTGGACCGACGGTTTAACGTGCCCTCTGAAGCATGGAAGCGCTCAGTTATACTGCCACTTTATTGTCACCCATCCGACACCTGACCATGCCGAACTTTGCTAAACGTGATTGAATACAATCAGTCTGTCAAGCACGGCCATGAGCGCTTAAAAATTGTTATTTAAAATTGCATAATGAATATATTACTTAATCTCGGATTAACTGTGTATTTATCTTAATGCTTCATAGATAAAATAATTAAAACTGTTTCACCTTGTGTCAGTAATTTACTATACTTATAAGTCCACATCGAAAATGTCTGCCATTAATACTTACTTCTTTTTCTGCCTCTTTTCTTCTTCTTCCTTTTCTTTCATCATTCTCCTGAACTCAATGATGCCTCGCGGGATGGCTGTGATTGTCCACCAGATACAGCGTGGTATTTGGAATGGTAATGTGTCTTTTATACTTGGTTTTGGCAACTGTTCCAATATTTCTGCCAAACCAGCATCAAATCCAGATTTCTTTGAGTGTTTTTTACCTCTGCTATTCAGGATTTGTTCCTGAAAACCCATTGATATATTTACATACTGCATTTAAAGAAATGGATTTAATGTTACTAGATTCTATGTTAACCTCAAACCTAATATTAAGGTCTATTGTTACACTTATTTAATGTTAAAGAAAGTTGCTTCCAATGAAAACAATGGAAATTATCTAATACTGACTCTGTTATGAAGTCAACACTTACAGCAGTGTATCTTTTCTCTGCATATGCTGCCCATCCAACAGCATACTGTCCAAATGTGATTAAAATAAACAGTATGAAAGAACCTTCAGCGAGACCCATCTTTCTCACATGTCGATAATAGTAAACAGCTGATCTCCAGTTCGGCAATCCATTCTTGAGAACTTCATTGTATCTGTTATGGAATGAAGATACGTTAACAATATGAAACAAGCTTTAATCATAGTAATTTAAGTAGAAAACTTACTTTTCTCTCTTCCCGGGATCTTTAAGAATGTTGTGGACCGATACCAAATTTCTGAACTGAACGTCAGCATCTGGTGAGTCATTTTTGTCTGGATGCAGTTTGAGTGTCAGCTTTTTGAAAGCAGACTTGATTTCTGCTGGAGTTGAATCCTAAAATTTACAGGCAATAATAAAGCATGCGTCAAGACGTGCCGATTTGAAAAGCATTTAACTTTTACAGAAACGGCAAATAAGATAGACTTCGCACTTTTAATAGAAAGACTATACTAATTATTGTTTTATTTTACGCTGTTTTACCTGTTTTACTCCCATAAGTTCATAAAAATTTTGGTTTACTTCTTCAACCACATCAAACACTTCCAAATCATCGTCATCCCAAGCATACGCCGCTGTAGTTAGCAACAATAACAATAAAGCTTGAAAACGCATGGTGAAAGTATTCAGTTAGAACAATATTAAAATAATAGATTTTCAAAAAACATTTTAGATTTTGTAAAACACGAAAACGCTCGCTTAACTTGACACCTCACCAGCTGGGAGTCATAGACAAACTAGATTTTTGTATCCGCTGTCGTTATGACAAATTAAAAGCATAGAGTAAATCTAGAGTTTTATAATGGCAAGGTATACGAAACTTTGTTCATACGGCCACGTATTTTTTTCTATTTTGTCTAAAGTACTTATTATTATTATGTTTGTTTATTTTGTTTTTTTGCAAAGTATTTTTTATGTAAAAACAAAATCACCAAGCAAAGAAGATGGCCCAAAAGTTAATGAAAATATATATTTTATTGTGGTCGATAAAACAGTTTTAAAAAAGTACGACTACAAAATATCTTGAACAAAATAAAAATTTTGCCACCCGAAAGAGACAGTGATAGTTCAAAATTAGTACATAACTGCAGCGGCTAGCAAAAGAGGCATTGATGTACGAACGTGTAAATGCGCGGAAATTAAAATTAAGTAAGTAGTGCCTAGGCAGAACTTTTAATTTTAATAGTACATTCCATTCCAATAAAAAAAATCATTTTTTTTTCAATAAATTGCTTTCTATTTGCAAGCCCAGTTCGTTCCATAAAACCTATGATTGAGATAAGTTACATCCTTGGTTGCCATGTTACGGAGTAAATACCGTTCCATTTTTAAATTACACGACAGTTATGTGTTTACTATAAAATTTATTTGGCTGCTAACTAAACCACGAAAGATATGGATTTTCAAAATAATGCTCAAATTTCCAAGCATGTTTGACAAATTTATACTACATTACTGCAAAGGCCAGCAAAAGAGGCTTGATGGACGAACGTGTAATGTAAATGTGGTTCGAGGTGAAGCCCAGGCACACATACGTAAGTCCATCAATGCCTATAATATAGTTGTGGCCAAGGCTTGTATAGTACTTTTCTCAAATAATGCGCGGAAATTAAAATACAATTTGACTTTTCAAAGTCAATGACAAATTTTCCTGCGTTCAAGTTCATTTTGTTTTTTTTTTCAATAAACAGCTTTCAATTTGGAAGCCAGTTCGAAATTTAAATATTTTTTTTTATAAGTTACCTTCTTGGTTGCCATGTTTCGGTGTAGAAGATCGTTCCATTTTTAAATTACACGACAAATCTAAGTTAATTACATAAGTATTTATTTCGCCGCTTCACCACGACAGATATGGATTTTCATACAACTTTTGCCGGCCGCTGCTCGTATATTTGGCCAGTACTTACAGCAATTTCGATTTATCTCAAAGAAGGTTGTCAAAATAATGCTCAAACCAAGCATGTTTGGGAAAAATATTTTTAAATATCCTCTAAAATCTGAGATACAAAACTTTTGCGCCGGGAGCTGGGTATTTTTGTACGGCATAACAAAAAAGTAATTTTTCTAAAATTTCTCGAAAGCATGAACCATCTCTATGTGAAGTGACTACTGAAACGATGTAATAACGCGTATGAAAAATTACGTACCCAGTTTTGTTTTGAATTTAAACCTTTTTCGTTCTTAGCACAGAGGCATTCTTTGCAAATATCCAGACGTTACCACCGCGTGAGAGTAAAATTTTGACAGATAGCCTTAATACAATTGACATGATTTCATTATTAACAAGGTACTTTAAATCGAAAACAAACGTAGGACAAATTTTATGAAATGTAGTCAATTGGAATATGTAAGGTTGAGAATTAAACTTTATTCGCAAACTGCGACGAAAGCGAGTAAGGTGAGACAACTCGCACCAGGCATTCGGAAGATAAATACCACTATGATTCTAAGTTGTACAATCTACCGCACGTCAAGTTTTACATTTTGACTATGAAAGTTAGCTTACAATTTCGTAGTAACAAGAGTGGGTTTTGAACTTCGTTCGCATCGTAGTACAATTGTAAAGTTCGATGAGCTGTTCACTGCCTTTAGTTGCAGTAGTAGGTTGTTTCGTTAGTCCGGTTAACTGAACTTATGCAACTTTTTAGTAGCAGGAGTCCGGTGTACAATTATTTCAAGACTAAACATTTATTATTGATACCATTATAAAATCTTTTCATAATTCAATTTTTTTTTATGTCTTTCGATTTTATGCATCATTTATAGGCAGTTTATGCCTGCTACACACGTAACGATATATCGTAGCGATTTCAGTCTGTGCAGAGAAATCGAACGTTCCTGTATCTCCACACGCCTCCGATATCGACGTCGATCGTCTCCGCAGAAGCTCACGCAAGAAACATGTCATCCACGATGGAAGATGATGAAGCACTTGCGATATTAATTAGGACTGGTTATGTGTTTAAAGATACCAACTTATTAAATGAGTTGAAATTCACACCGAAAGATTGGCAAATTTTTTGAGGATGAATGAGAAGACCTCAAATCAGTCATAAATTTGGCAGAGAGCGATCAGCACGTGCTCACACAAGCGAGTTCCGTGACGTACTGGCGCGAACTGAACGATCGCCATCCACACGCGACGATAAAACTGTGCAAACGCAATCGACAATAATTTATCTAATAGAAATTGCAACTGCCACCGATGGACGAAATCACCGATCACCGATCACCGATGAATCAATCACCGATGGATGAATCTGCAACGATTTATCATACACACGATCGATAAATCTGCGCAAATCGGTTTGCACAGAATAATCGTTACGATATATCGTTACGTGTGTAGCAAGCATTATAGGTATCTTCCGTGACCGATATTTTATCCCCTCCTTGCTACGAATGCATAGTAGTCACTGCACCGTAGTCGTCGTAGTCACCGTAGGTAGTACCTAGCCGTAGTAATGTAGCTAAAAGCTTAACCTTTTTAAGGTGCATTCCATGAAATATGAAAATAATATTATGATGTGAATGAGACTGCCGCATATATTTCAATCAACTGTTGAATTATCGAAAGATACTTACCTAACTTTAAACTTAGTCTACGTTTTCGATCGAGCGATAATATGAATGATAATCCATGATTTTTTTCTTATTATATTTCATAACTTAAAAAACTCGTCTTCAAATGATACTTACTATACAATCAAATGAACCAGTTATCTAAAGACAAATGCGAAGACATACCCATAGAAACAGGTCGCGGCGAGTCGCTGAAATTAAAAATGAATGAACTGGGGCAATCTATTCAAGAGGGCAATAACCGGTCGAATTAGATTTATAGTATGTTTATCGGTTTCTATGTGTTTGCGACTGCTATAAATATATATAAAAGCATTGATTATAAAAAATAGCTAGTTATTTTGCGAAAAAGATTCCATTGTCAGGAAATATAGGACACAAAGTGAATGACAGTTGCAAAAACTCACCAAGTTCTAAATTATTACCCTCGAGACCGTGGAAAAATGTAGCCTTAAATTCCCGCGATGTCGTGCTGCGTCCATAATTTATGTGAGACAAAAATAACCTCATACGTAACAAACTTATTTGCTGTTTACATATTCTCCACCTATTGCAAACTTCTGAAAATCTCGGCAAAAACAAGTCCACTGAAAAAGTTTACCTATGTCCTTGCAATAAGTAATGCGTCGTCCGGCTTCGTCTCTGCATGGCCGTAAACTGATGTTAGCGAAATGATCCCACTGTCCAGCGCAATAAGATCCCTGCTTTGCGAAGGCTTCCACATTTCAGGCCGAAGGATGAGGGAGGCAGGGCGGGTCTTTGTGCGCTGGTCGGGGCTCGACTCCGATGGCAGTGCCGCGCGACCCTCCGGGAGAGATACATGGCGCGGGGATGCGATGTATCCCTTAAATAATACGGGTTTATTATCACGTGTGACGCGGCGCGGGGTGCGTATGCACCTTGCACACTCGCTCGTCGGTGCCAAATGATTTGAGAGGATCCATGCCCGGCCGCGCCGCCCTCCTCTTTGCAACAATGTTTTTCGCCTTAATCGCTTTGTCAATGCTCGGATTTTTAATTATCAAACCAGTGCCAGTGAGTTAATTATTTATTTGAAAAACCATAGAATGAATTAATTTAGAAATTTAGTGAGAGTAGGTACCTATCACGTATTTGGTAAATCTTTACAAAAGATAATATTTTCATGAGAGGAACACACTTTTCATTTTTAGACACCTGCTCCTAAATATTGATAATAAATCATTGATTTTTCTCTATCAAAACAGTATTTAGACAAAATATGCACATTATCAGGAATCATTTGAAAACAGTAAAGGATGCTCGAAATCGTTCAACGGCGTCCACATTCTATACTCACTTATTGTAAGACAATAGTTAATATATATATATATGCCATCAATAGGCACTGAAAATCATTGAAATATGCTTAGTCGCATGTCACGGCGGAGGCTCGGCGTTTCGCCCTGTCAGACGTGTTTGACAATACTATCGATCGGCTGAAACATGCGCTGTGGAGTTTCACCCGAGTTCTTTTCGTAATAACACATGTGAGGCTCCATTTTTAACTCAATCTACGATACAAAATAGATTTACTTGACATTGGCAAAATTCGCGTATTCAACGCGAGCACGCCATTAATTAAGAAAGAAGTAGAAGAAGAACATGCGCTGTAATTGCCCGCGCTTTTCCAGCATTACAAGCATTACTTTAGAAAATAGATTGGACCTATTAAATAAAACTTTATACAGGGTGTTAAAAGACCCATACCGAAGCGGTAATATTTGGGTAGTGTTCATCTAACTAAATAAGAATATGGGAAAATAATTGCTGGGAAACGAATTTTATATTTCGTTTTAAAAAAACGCGTGCAACAACGTATGCGTGTCTAGAGGGCACGAGTAGGTAGCCGGGATCCAGATTCTTTGATTGGTTTTGATATTCATTGCGGTTTTGTAACTATAAACGATAATATTTAAAAATAAATAGTGACTGATCCTCAATAACTCTTTAACTATCAGGTTCCCCGATTTGTCCCCATACAAGAAAATGGTTGTAATAATGGGTAGAATACGTGGTTTTCGTTTTCGTTATGGGTCTTTTAATACCCTGTATAAAATGTATACATACCTACTCTTATGCAAATGATTTCTAAATCATGTAACAAACACATACCGGAAAATCGTCAAAATAATTGAGTAAGTACTTAGTTAAAATTGTTCTAATCTAGTTTATCTAGTATTTAGGATACAATAGAATTACAGTATTTTATTCAAGCTATAGAAATAATTATTCGCTAGTCGAGACCAGAGAGTGAACTAAGTATATTAAATACCTCACTTTAATGGAGGTGATTAGAACCTACCCCAATACTATGTTCGCAGCCCCAACCAATACGACAAGACAACACACGCACGCTATGTTACAAGTTATAAACAATATCCTTTGATTTTTTTATGAAGTAGAAGTACCTAGGTAGTTACGTTTTTTTGTGAAATTGTTTAAATGATGTATCCCGATAGCACAAAGTAACTATACAGGTGGAAATTTAAAACGGGGCACGTAGGGCTAACTGATGATGCTTCATGAAAACGTTCTAAATTATTCATAAAATATCCCGATATTTTATCAATAATTTCGTAGGGGTAGGTCTGTTGCCAAGGTTACGGTTTACGTTTCTTGCAATACGTATTGTAAATTGTTAACTACTTATAATTATTCCGTACTTATCGATTCCCGTCTGAGAATTCACTTGTGGCCGAGTCAATTTTTTCCAATATTTTTCTATTTAAAATTTACCATAAGTATAAAAATAGCATTGAAAAATGCAAAAATTACAAAATCATAAATTATTGGCATTTGCATCTTAATCGATCGTTAAACACCTGAAAAGATGTTTCTTTCGAATGCAAGGATATTCCTAGCATTGATGTAACAACGCTGGCCTACAGCGTATTAAAAATATAAAAGTATTGGAGAATTTCGACGGTGGTTCGCAAGTCTCGGTAGCTCAGCGGTTAGAGCATTGGACCGGATTTCCAAAGGTCGCGGGTTCGATTCCCGTCTGAGAATTCACTTGTGGCCGAGTCAATTTTTTCCAATATATTTCTATTTAAAATTTACCATACTTATAATTAGTTAAAATAAATAAATATTTCAGATAACACAACACACATTGATAGAGTGTGTTACGAATATCACATAAAGAAACCCATCAAAACTTGATCGAAACACTTTTTTATAACAAAACCAAATCTGCGTCTTGCAATTAAAAATGAACCATTCTTGGTAAATACATTTCGTTTTAAAAGGAATCCACTAAATGACTCAAACTAAACATTCCAGCTGATTTTTATGAAGAACTCAAACTCTAAAACCAAACCTGATTTTTTTAGTCGTGACGTGAGTTTTTCGCATTCTCTTCTCACCTATTCAGCTGCTTTGGTAATGCAAACCGTAAATAAAAAAACTTTTTATAAAAAAATTAAAACCGACTTCAAAAAACTAAAAAGCAAAAAATAAACCTTTTGCAGTCGGTGCCAGCTTTTATTTTTTATTTATATAGGTATTTAATTTTTTTATAAAAAGTTTTTTATTTCACAATTTTCAACTCCTCATTACCTTTTACAAAGCTGCCTTTCCCGGTGCAGGGACGTTACTTATTGAGGGTTTATAGCCTATAGGTATGTTGGCGAGGACCAATAGCTATTTAAAAAAGTTTCATCAAAATCCGCTCAGTAGTTATTACGTGAAACTTCAGCTCGAACAAGAATCTAACAATTACCTGGATGATATAATTAAGAAGATTATCATCGGATCTCAATGAGACTTATATGGGACCAAATTGACAGTGTACCCGATCGAACGAAAAAACAACTATTAAAATCGGATCACCAACACCGGAGTAATCGGTATACATACATCGGACAAAAAAAAATACGGGTTGAATTGAGTACCTCCCTCCTTTTTTGTTGAAGTCGGTAAAAAGTGTAAACATAGGCATTCATCTGTGAAACCATTTCGAGTGCTTTGTGCAAACCGGCAGCCTCATACGCTCTTTGATGAGCAAATGGATTCTAGATCACGAATAAAAGCTCCCAAAGCGTGTCTGTTTGCAATTGAGGCTTTCATACCTAGTTTTACGTGTTTGCAAAGAGGAAACGATTCTCTTCAGAGCGCTTTAAAAAACCGACGATGTAATGGGACGAAAGTATTTTTAGAATTGGAGGATAGTCAAGAATCAACTCTTTTTTGCTAACGAAATATAAAGTTTTAGAGAATCAGTAAAAAAACAAAATTTCCTTTTGTCGTATTATTATTATTATTTATTTATTTAATAATAACACAAGGAGCTTACAATTTTCTTTTTACAATAGTCCCGCAAAACCGACTAGTCGGTTTGTCTGTGGGATCTTCAGTCGGAAGCCTACGGTCTTTTGCACAACACAGGATGGGAGGCGAAATCGAGACCTCTGAATCTTAATTTTGTTATCGGCGAGTGATCTTACCACTAAACGTCAGAGGATGTTGAAGTTCGTCGTACTTCAAAAAGGAGAGAGAGAGAATATCCTACACAATTTTTTTTTACTATCCTTTCTATTTACAATCAGCCTCTTAGCTTAAATTAAATTTGTTGAATATATAGGACTTTTAGGATATATCACTCCAGTGATGTGTCATCCCATGCAAAAGTATAACTTTGTGACGGGGCTCCTAGTCCGGCAGCGCTATAGTCACCGGGACGTCGGAACCGCCGCACTCATTTAATAGTTAGGGAAACGAAAATAAAAGTATCGTTCACAGGCGACTTGTTTATTTTGTAGTGTAGATAATGGAAATAAGGAACTGTAACAATACGAAAATACAAAGATATAGAAAAGTCCTAGTTATAAATACTTAATCTAAATAATGAGTAAAAAAGTAAGTAGTAATGCTTACCCCGTGTATCGGGTTCCTGATATATTTAGAGAATAAATATGGTTGGTTTATAAAAATATGGTTTAATAGCAGCGTCTAGCCTGCTGGCTTCTGTAAGATTACGTCCACTGAGCAAGTAATCACTACGTTTTTAAGAGACGGCACTTCCATAAAAGCTACTAAACTGATTTATGAACGTAGTTTCTACCAACCTGAGTTTTTTTAAGAGGTACCAACATAACAGTGTCAGTTGTCAAAATGACAAGGGATTAGGGATGCACCCCTAACCCCTAAACATATACCTATCGATATCGATAAATAAAACTTACACTATTATAAATGATCACATTCCACTCGGCAGTTCTTAGTTACCTATTAGTATAGTATTGCACAAATAAAACAAGGTTCCGTATGATTCATGTATTTCTGATAAATCTGTAGGAATATTGGAAGGCAGTATCAGGAGGATGAAGCAGCCACTGATAGAAAGGACAATAGCGGTAAGCTCTTCTTCCGAACTGGATGTTATTCGCCCGGGTACCGGAATCCAACCGAAGCTGGTCTGGAAGTCTTCGTCCAATGACGGACATCTAAAATATAACAATATCGATAACTAATAACTTGACAATGACACAGCACTATGACAATATAGTATAAACTACAATATTGTAATTTTCATAAAATTATTACTTAAATCCATAATATTTACTGATAATACCATTATTATTAACATGTTTTTACTCAAATAGACTTTAAACAATGTTTTTATTAAAACAATTGATTATATTACCTGTTCAGCTCAAGCAGGAATTTAGCCATAATATTACCTTGTTCAACCTTCTCACTCTACGGACACAACAAATTTCGCACATTCGCAAAGATTTGCCACCTTATGTATCTTTGTATTTAATAACATTATTAAAATTATGTAAAAATAAATTAAAAACTTCTGAGCAAAATATTACGTTATTGACAGATAAAGTTAAATTCGGCGGCGCGTCACATGCTGGCCAACATGACGTGACGTATAATACACTGCTAAATTACGGTGTCGTTATAATACGATGAAACAAATCTATTAAACTTCCTTTTTTATTAGTCGGGTTTTTTCGTAATTTGATGTTGGTACAAACTACGTTCATAAATCCATATATTTTACATTTTTGTATGAAGTGTCGACCCCCTGATTACGTCAAAATGAGCCGAACTGGAATCGTGGAACGGAGAAAATTTTAATTTAGACAGAACAGATAAAAATACAACTTGATTACTATAGAGTGAGACTACAGAGTTTCTATATAACCATTATAGAGGTTTCATCCATCCATAAGGCTAGAACGAAATGGCATCGTTACAATACCGGTGCGGCCGGCGCAAAAAAATCTTTAAGGATTATCTTTAGTCTTATATTATTATATTATCTTTAGTCGAAATACACTATCATCAGTGTTCGTCAGTGTTCTACCCAGTTGGTTTTTGTGCTTGTCTAGTCGGTATATCTACTTTTTACAGGAGCTAGCTATCTGCTCCCTGGTCGTAGGTATTTCTTTAAGAAACTATCTGAGTACCTACATCTTCATTGCTGGTAAACATTGGGCTTTATTTTGAAACTGTTGGATAATTTCAACATTGGAGTGGCTAGCCGATCACCAGAGTTCGATGCCATATGACCATACGGTTTTATGATACTCTTATATTACATTAATAACTTATTTTCCAGACTGAGCGAGTAAAAACTTCGAAGTTCAGTATTAGCTTGTTCTCTTTTGGCTTTTATGTGATCTTTCTAGGTGAGTCTCCTATCCAGATGCATCCCTAGGTATTTGACTGTTGTACAGTGAGGCAGGACAGTACCATCAAGCGTCACCGGTGGGCAATCCTCTCTCTTCGGTGTGAATGTCACCTATGTAGATTTAGCGGCACTAGCTTTTAATCTCCATTTCTCAAGCCATGATCCAACCTTATCCAGGTGTCTTTGAAGATTAATAGATGCTATGCAATGATCCTTGTGACATGAGAGGTGTCGTCAGCGTAGGTAGCTATCGCTACTTCATCTGAAGGGGGTGGGTCTGTAGTGAAGTGTAGTATATAATACTGGGCCCAAAACTGATCCCTGGGGGACTCCAGCTTCTATTGTACAGATAGATGACATCGAGCCTTCTGCCTTCACCTGAAACATACGGTCTTGTAGATAGGATTTCAGGAGCATGTAAGCAGTGTTCGGCGGCACTGTTTCAACTTGCATAAAACCTCCTTGTGCCATACTCGGTCAAAGGCCTGTTTCAAGTCAAGAAATAAAGCAGAACAATATTCCTTACATTCCAGCGTTTGTCTTACCGTATTAGCCACTCGGTGTATCTGCTCTATAGTTCCAGTTTCCATCGTGCGAAATCCAAATTGGTGATCTGCCCCCTAATTGTCAATTTGAAAATCTATCACAATCCCTTTCAAAGGTATTGTGATTGTGATAGTGATTTATGGAATTGTTTAACTTATAGTCGCAATCCCTTTCAGAACGAATGCTATTTTAAATGACACTTCATTTGACACTTCTTCATACATTTAAAATATATTTTCGCGTGTCACTTTGTTTGACAGTTCAATTTCGTTCATTCAATACCTTTCAAAATCGATCACAATCACTATCAAATGTCAAATCGTGACCGCCTGAAGTATATGAATATCTTTCAAATTACGAATTGAAAGGGATTACGATAGATTTTAAAAATTAACATTTACCCCCCCCCCCCCCCCCCCCCCTGTTTTATGATTGTATAATGTCTCAGGAGGTTCCTTACTTATGACTGTAGTGCTTAGCGTACATTAGCAGGTGTGTGATCAGAGTTGCGTCCAGACATGATCCCATCCTCGAGTAGAGTTCCGACATTCCTTTAGTAATAAAAAAATCAAGAAGATCAGGAGTTTTGTCGGGATCTGTTGGCCAGTAAGTTGGTTCACCTGTTGAGAGTGCACTTAGTAAGGTTTTGTCTCGCGTGTCGTGGTGAGTCTAGTCTAGAGCCCCAAAGAGTGTTTTTAGAATTTCAGTCTCCCGTGATGAATCTACTTACAAGCACACGAAAGAAATCTGTGAACATTTGATCGCTAATTCTATGCTTAGGTGGGCAATACATTTCAATTTGGTATTTTTTACGCTCGCGTCGCCCGTAATGCGCCACCCTGCGCCGCGCAGGCTCTGGCCAGCGCGCGGAATCGTACGCGGACGGGCGGCAATGCCCCGCCGGGTGGCGGTGCTGCTGAGCCGAAACTACCCACTATACTGTCGGGAGCCGAAGGCGATGTATTGAAACACCGAAATCTGATTAAACACTGATTTATTATAAAATAAGCAATGAATATAAATGGTTACATACATATATAATATGGGGTACTTTACTACACTTGTGCCTACCACCACACATAAACTATACTTGTGTTTAACCCGGTCGTCGTCCGCAGTGCGCCGGCGCCGGCTCGGGCCCGGGCGCGGAGTCCTGCGCGGACGGGCGGCAGTGCCCGGCCGGGTGGCGTTGCTGCGCGCTCGGCTGCTGCGCCGACGCCACCGCACCCGCTGCGCCCGCACGCCGCGACGATGACATCTACAAGGAGGCGCCTTATCCGTACCCTTGGTACGCGCAATGGTTAGTGCTCAGTTTATTAACAACTTAAACCCGCAAATTCCACATTGAAATACTTCATGGATCAACATCTCAGCCACATGACGCGGCCACTGCTGGGTATATGCCTCTCCCAAGGATTTTATAGCGATCGGTCCAGCCCTCCTTGTCTCCCCGCATCCAGCGGCTTCCCGCGACCTTCTACAGATCGTCGTTCCACTTTGTCAGGGGCCTACCCACGGAGAATCGTCCGATGCACGGTGGCCATACCACCACCTTTCCGCCCAAACGGCTATCGGTTCTTCTCTTCTCGCTACGTATCTCGCCCACTCGCGCGTCAGCTGAGCAATCCTTTGAGCTATGTTATTTACATTATGGTTTTGCAATAAACTATTGAGTATTGAGTATGTCGGTTACTTTCGTTCTCCTACGGATCTCCTCATTTAGCTCTAAAAATAAGTAAATTCAGCACACAAAATTTTGCTTTTTTCTATAAACGTAATGCGACATGCGGTCCAATGCTCTAACCACTGAGCTACCGTGACTTAGCCAAGTAGCTCAGTGACAAAAGCATCGTAACAGAATTCCAAAGTCGTGGGTTCGAGCACAGAATACTTAATAGTACAAGTACAGAAGGTTCACTTCGCAAATTCAATCAAATAAATTGCTAGTCTAGCTCACGACGTAATAAAGTCCAATTCACGTCGCGCTGCGCTAAATGCCTAGCATTATATTCACCTACATTCTGCGACTCTTTCTATCGCGTAACTCGTATTCTTTCTGACGCAGCTAGGGTTGCCTCTTTGTGATTCATTTATTTATAGGTAGACTTTGGACGAATATGCATAGTATAATCAAAAGGTAGATATATTAAAGGTTAATAGGTACCTACCAAAAGTTAAGAAAATAACAAACCTACCTATAACCTATAACGACAAAACAGAGCGTTAGTCTCAAACATTAGAAATTCGTTTAATTCTATCAAACTCGTGAAAGATTATTACACCAACCTACGTTCCTACTTATTTTCGTAACCTAAGTAGGTAGGTACCTACCTATTTAAAGATTAAATCTACGTAATAAACCTAACATGAATGAGAATTTCATAATAATAATAACCACTTTAAAGTAGAACTTGCCTTTCATCGTCCTTAGGGAGCGTAAAAAAAGTTAACTTTGGATCGCGATTCGTGTTTAAACAGTTAAACACTGCACAATATTTACGAGCTTTTTTTTACGTGTTGCCATTTTAAATTTAACTTATTTTAAGGTAGTTAACTACGGAAAGTAGGTGACAAACAAAACTCGCGCGTGCGTCACTGCTCGCTCGTGAGTCCCTACTAGATTGGCCCCGCCGGAGGGGCCGCCGCGCGTAGGTATGTTTTCGAGCATACACGGGGAGTGAAACAGGCCTGGTTCGAGTCCCATCTGAGGATTCACTTGTGGCCGAAAATTGCTTTTAAAAATGCAAAAAAATCAAAAATCATAAAGCAATGCGACATATTACGAATATGTTACGGTTTCTGTGTACACACAACAACAGGTCAGACTTCATAGTTTGACTAAATATTGCTCGTAATAGCGACAGTAAAATAAGTGAAAGTCTGACATGCTGTTGACTGCAGAGCACGTCCCACAAGTAAAGTACAGGATCATTATCAAAGCGACATTGACGAGGGTATGCAGCTGGCAGGCTTTCAAATTAACTCCATGTCTTGGTCATGAGCACGGTTGCTGCTTGATAGCTCTGAAAATGGCCAAGTGTTGTTTCCAATTTTTTTTTATTGTATGGGTCATTTAGATGATTATGATGCTGTTATCGTATATTTATTTATCCAAGGTAATTAAACTGATATGATTCTAGCTAGGAGAACGACTTATTGCGAACTGACTTAAATTAGGTCAAAACGTTGAATATTTTAAAACTGATCGCAAAGGTAAATAAATAATAAAATTAAATGTTCATTGTGAGAATTGCTAATTGGGGAAATGTTCAATGTGTATCGTACATGTATACTATGTAGTTCGCCGCCGAGCTGCAGGCGACACGGGCGCCGAGACGCCGAGATTTGTTACGTCACAGAGCGAATGATTTCGGAATTCAGTAAAAGTAGATTTATGTTGTCATTTTTCAAGATTTTTAAATAATTCTGTCACCATCCCATCCATCGTGAAAATGGAAACTTGCTTATTGGTTAATTCTTTAAAGATAATTAACTAAGTAAATGGGAAATTTATTAAGAATGATAAACAATTTGTTTCTTAAAACAGACAGTAATACCATAACCTAATTACTTGTAATTTGTGAACCTTAAAAACTTTCACCCTTTCATAATTTATTTTTGGCGGTTAAAGTCCCCCTGTATTTTATAATATGGACATTAAATGGTACAGAACAACATAATAAAACTAAAAAATATTTCTACTTCCAGGTCTGTGCTATTTCTTCTGGGGACTTTAGGAGGGATTTTGATTTGCTGCATCTGGTGTCTGTTCTTCAAGCGGTCGTCTCACGGCGTGTACATGTGCTCCATGGCGTGCTGCGTACGCCGGCCTACCTCCGAGCACGACTCGGCCGGCTCCGTGTACCCCCCGCCCCACTACAGCCGCTGCGGCTCCTTCCACCAGGCCCCACCGCCATACTCCGAAGTGAGTGTCTCGTCCACAGCCACGACGGTAATAATACATAGACGGTAAAAATGTACCTACCTTGCGTATCAAAAGCTTGATCCACGGTCAAAGTTTTCCAACCTATGTCAGTCCCCTTGAGACCATTGCCATGAAAACACGCGTCACTCAGAAACGAAAATGGTTAATTATGCAGTGCTTTCTTGCAAGAGCTCGTCAATAACATTTTCACATCACTAAGTCTCGCTCGTGAAGTCATCGCAGCATGGCTAGCATGGGCTGGGGATAAAACTTTTGTCCACCGGTTATTTCCACTGACAAGGGATAAAATTATTTTATCCACCTGCTAAAGCACGGCAACAGGGGGAAAGAGAATTATATCACTTTTTGACATTAGACGTGGATACGCACCCCCCGCCTATAGCATGGCGACTAGTGGAAGAGAAAAATTACAGATATTTTGACATAACAAAGGGAGAAATTTGTCCTCACCTTTAGATGGTGGGTTTAAGCATATCTCTTGGAAAAAATATAATTAGTTGTAATATAAAAATGTCTCGTGCTTACTGGAGCTTAGTGTTGTCGTCGGAAAGGGAAAACAAGTAGTAAAAACACACAAATAAATAAGTACTTACTTTTTGGCACTCATTATAATATTATGTATGTGTTATAAGATTTTGGTAATAAATTATTATTTGGTTTGAGGTTATTACTCAAGAGACATTGACAACAAAACAAAATCAATATCCAGCCAGATGTAATAAAACGAAAAAAGTACTTTGGTTTACGACGATATTCTCGACTATTTTGTAATTTAATAAAAGTTTTCTTATAATGGCAATAATTTCGGGGACAAGCGTTTCCCCTGTTTTGTCCACCGTGAATAATTTATCCACCCATGTCGCCATGCTCGGAGGGTGGACAAAAATGTCAGACGGGAATAGTATTTTGTCCTCTCCCCGTGGATAAAATGTCTCCGGCCATGCTAGCCCTGCAGGTACGAAAAATACGTCACGCTAAGTTTTCATACAGTTTGAAGCGCTCTTTTCGTCTATCTCGATATAGGTCTGTGGCCTCGTCCCATTCATCTTTGACTACCAACTCAGCTGAGAGCCACTGGTAGACGTTTGCTATCGACCAAAGGCGACAGCTGGTAGTTGCCTTTGTCGTCAGCTGCAGTTGGCTCTTTCGACATCGAGGTGCTGCTCGTGTGTGTGACGCCTTAATTTGTCCCTTGCCTTGTACAGCCGCTCTTTTAACAAAAACCCAGTTCATATAATAAATAAAGAAATAATAAATTATTGCATACAAACACACCAATTATCTAGCCCACGTTAAGTTTAATGAAGAACTTGTGTTTTGGATACTAGATAACGGATAAACATACTTATATACTTTTTTTGTAAATACATACATAATATACATATTAAACACCCAGACCAAGACAAATAGACATGTTCATGCAAACAAATATTTGTCTTGTCCGGGGATCGAACCCGGGACCTCTGGCGCAGAAGGCAGGCTTAGTACTTCTGCGCCATACAGGTCGTCTATATAATAGGAAGTTAAGTTCAATAACGCTGATAGACCGTGACGCGTCTAAGATACTCGTAATATCCTGGTAAATCATGGCGATATTAAGTATTGAGCACACTTTTATATATAACGGAACGATAACCTTTCAATCAGTAGTTCATAGTTGTTATTCTGAAAAGAGTTTAATAAACGATAAAATAATTACAAATCGTAGCATGACTACGGCGTAGCATTATATCTCGTAGATAACTGCTACGAGAAATAATGCTACAAGTTTTAGGCGGCATCATACAATATGATTGTAACTAAAGTATTTATTTCATTAGTAATCAATGGAAATTGAGTTTAAGGCTGGTTTAAGGTTATTAATCAGGCTCCGGATCTGGTGTGTGTACTACCCTACCGCTGAAGTACCTTCGACTAGGAAAATTCTTAAATTAACTAATTATTTATGTATCTCTTGCGTATGGCCCAAAAGACATTGGAATCTACAATATTATATCATGTTGTTTCCCTTGTTCAGGTGACTTCTAAGCCTGATCTGTATCCTCTGGTGATCACGTGCGGCGAGGGCGAGGGCAAGGCCGGCGGTAATTACCTTATGGTCCACTACTTCAGAAATTATGTAATTCGGGCTCCAGGTAAGCTAAGCTTATCCTCAAAATTCATTCTCTATAACTAGCTACTCGTATAAGATCTTGATCTCTACCTCTTTCTCATCAGCTGTTATTGCAATGTAAAAGTCACCCGCGACACGGCAGTCTCACATACAAACTTAATAGGTACCAAAATAATTTAAAATTTGAGCATTAAGACATTATTTATCAAGGGTTCTTTTCAAAAAAATCCAGAATATCTACCCAATAAAAAAATTATCCTAATAATTTTTGTTGTGAAATCTTCTTTAGCGGCGTTGTGCACATCAGAGTTTTACATTTTTTGGGATGGGTAAAACATGTTAAAGTCGCGTCAGGACAAGTGACCCTGATCGAAAATTCGTAAGACCATTTACCGTTGATCTATTTCAAATTACATAAAGTCTCACACTTGAAAGATCTGTACCTATATTAGTTATTAACAACCATTATATAAAGATCTCTCATTACTATCAACTTTCATATTGATGCCAGGTCAGTTTTAATGGATTTACCTGCCGCTGCCGAATTAAGTTGGTCTCCGTTTTCATCAACTTTTTATAAAGTTGTGGTCAAGATATAGTGGATTTTCATCGTTATTTTTGTTTAAGCGGTTTTCACTTCTGCCGGCACTCCCAGCCCAGAGTACAACCCGTTGTTTTTTTTTTGTCATATAAAACTGCAATTCGCATTTATTTTTAATCGGATAATTATTTAGAACCAGCGGCTGCCCACAGTTTCACCCGCGTGGTTCCCATGCCCTAGGAAATATCAATAATATTAGTACTTAAAATATTTTTTTTGATGGATACCTAGAAAAAAAACCGTCTTAATACGAATCACAAGTGCAGAAAATAATACTCAAATTTCAAATAATTTTGGTATTAGGTACGTTTACTATGGGGAGCTGCAATATGAATTTTTGCCATTGCAATGCTCATTTACAGCTCATGGTTATGCCTCTGAAAAAACTAAATTATTCACAAAAAAATAGGTATCGTAGTCAGATTTCAAATAAGAGTTTGTTTTATTTTTAACGTAACCTTAAATAAATGTTAATTAAAATAGTGATAGATACTAATTAATTAGTACCTAGTTAAGTTAGTATTTAGTTTTACTTTACTTTGCCATAAAAGTTGAAGATATGAGCAAAGGTTTTCCTTCTCTATTGAAGTACGTACTTAGTTACTGTATAGTTACTAATGTGATAATATTAAACAAGAAAATATACAAAAAAATAGCAACTTGTATCATGTCGCCCTGAAGGGATTCGAACCCGCATCCGTGGGAATCTACATTTTATCACATTAAAATTAGCATCGTAAAATGCAAAATTAAAAAGTTATAGATGGCTGTTTCATCTTAATCGAAAGTCAAATTTTTGTAAAAATGTTTCTTTCGAATGCAAGGATATATCTCTCATTGATGAAACGACGGTGGCCAACACCGTAGAAAGGTGAATATACTAAAAAAATTCGACGTGTCCTCATAGGTCTCTGTAGCATAATAAAATTGGTTAGTGCATTGGGCCGGGTTCGAATCCCGTCAGGGCATGAGACAAGTTGCTTTTTTCTATTATATTTTCTTGATTAATATTTATCACATAAAAATAGAACTGTAAAATGCAAAATTAAAAAGTTATAAATATATTTACTACTTTTTAATATGCTTGCTTGCTCTGCCGTCAATATCGTCCTTAAATGAGCATCAGCCACTTTCATTGCCGCAGCTAATCGGATTATCAAGATTATTTGAGAAGAAAAACTTATAGTTCTTAACTCAATTAGGAATGTCCACTTCTTGTTTGGAAAACAGTCGATGCGTTGTGCTGTGAGCGTGGTCGCGTTCAAAGTTAAATTAACATTCAAAATGTTAGACCCTGTAAAGAAAGTTTTCAAAAAACACGAGGGTGCTATAACACTAGCGAAGCTAAACGTATCCACTGTTAGTATAATTTTTATTTATAACTAGAATACTTATGATATTTCTATTCTAGTTGATTTTGCGCTTAGTTTGACTTAAAATTCTTTATTTTTATTGTTCCTCAGGTTCTATATCAGCGACGAGTACTGCAGAATCTCTCAACTCCAGTTTCATATGCAACGCAGCAAATGAGGTAAGTAATACAACGCAACGGTAAGAGATAGCGCAGGCGCAGATAACGGAGGACTTTATGTCCGCGACACGTCTTTATTGTTAACCAAATAAGATTGAACTTAGATCGCGAATATCCATAAAAAGTACGCGATAGTCTGCGTTATATATTCAACTTTATATTCTTAGTTATAAGGTCGTGTCGCGGACAAAAAGTCCTCCAATGTCCGTCGACTGCGCAGGCCCTAATACTCATAATTTTCATTCAATACAGCTTCAGTTTATGGACAATTTTAATCGAAGCGCTCGTGGCAGCGCTTGACAGAGTGATCGTAATCGATCAGGTTTGTTAAGCAACGTGCGGTTCGGTCAGGTGTCGGATAGGTGACCGTACAGTGGTATTACAACTGAGCGCTTCCGTGCTTCGGAGGGCACGTTAAATCGTCGGTTCCGGCTGTTGTCATCTGATAATAGTCGTTAAGCCAAGTCAGAGGACTTATAGGCGGCTTGATAAACTCTGACTCTGACTCTGTCTCTCATACAATAAGAGAGAAGAGAGAGACAATTCTAATCATGTTAACCCTAACTATAAGTAATAAATATTAAACAAGAAAATATACTAGAACAAGCAACTTGTCTCATGTCGCTCTGACGGGATTCGAACCCGCATCCTTGGGAATCCGGCCCAATGCCCTAACCAATTATGCTACAGAGACCTATGAGGACACGTCGAATTTTTCTAGTATATTCATCTTCCTACGGTGTCGAATCCCGTCAGGGCGACATGAGACAAGTTGCTTTTTTCTAGTATATTTTCTTATATAATATTTATCACATAAAAATAGCATTGTAAAATGCATTCGTATAAATCGTACGATCGCGGATTTTCCCGGCGAAAGCCCACTTTGCCACGCAAAATCCCTTGAACGGCTATCAGTAGTTGACGTTGTAGGCCCATATACGACGACTGTCCAAATCGAATGCACCCGAATATCGCCTAAAAGTGGTCGATCGGGAATTTCCGTATAGCTCGACGTAGGTAGGTACTGCTGACTGTAGTTCAATGCAAATTTTGTTTTGACCGACCGACAGGCAAATTCGATCATCCCGCCTCCATACTCGTGTGCGAGCAACTACGAAGAAGGCGGCGGTGTTGGGTGCGGGCGCTCGCTGCTACGGTCCCTGTCCTCACTGACGGAGCGGCCGGTCGCGCCCGCCTCAGCCGTCGCACCCGCGCCCGCTCCCGCCCCCGCTGCCGCCTCTGCCAACGGCGGCCGGCCGCGGCCGAGAGCGGTGTCCGAGTCGGCGAACGGCCGAGTACGCGACTCCTCGCAAGCTTTCAGGGATAACTTGATAACCTCCCCCGTCCAGCCCTTAGTAAGTATACTACCTATCTACAGCGTTCTCAATAGGTACCTGGTACTCCAATAGATAATCAGTCAGACACACTAATTAAACTGATGTTGAGCAAGGCCTATAATATAGCCAGCAGTGGGTGTCATACTTGGAATTCGTCTAAGTGTCATATAATGTAAACTGAAATGTTAATAATAGGATATTTTTCTCCTACATACGAGTACTACTTACTAGCATAATTTATGAATTGATACTTAGATTGAGAGTCTTATGTCACGGTCAGCATATTGAATGCTGAGCGAAATGAAGGATTCTGTAGTTAATTCCCGAACGTAGCGAGGCAATTTTGATGTTTTTTTTTTATACAACTAAGTAATTTGTGAATTATAATAAGAATCCTGAATGGAGCGTAGCATTCAAGTCTGCCCAAGACTAAGACACCTTTATTCCAGAGGAGCATACTCTACTTTATACACCTAAGTGGGTGCTTTCAATTTGTTTTTATTTAACGTCAAAATAGGCAAAGGCACTGTAACATTAAATAAAAATAAAAAAACTAATAAATTACAAAAATTTTACAATTCGCGGAAAAAATCATGGAACGGATATCACCGACATTTTTATTTATTGTGCTCTTTTCTTTCTATATAGTTTTCCGTAGACACCGATAGATAACCGAACAATAGATTTACGTTCATAGTAATTTACGTTGAATTTTCTGACAAAGACTACACAATTTCACAATTTGACATGTTTTACTAATATTATCTTATTGTTCTTATGATTATGATAATAGGACAAAAGAAAACCCGAAAATTAAAAGATAGCTAAATGAGTGCACATAATATTATATTCCAATTCAAATGTTTTCTTTGTGCAAGGGACCCCGAGACATACAGCCAAGTTATTTGTTAATTTGGTAGAGCTCATGGCCGCGCTTGACAGACTGATCGTATTCGATCACGTTCGTTAAGCAACGTTCGGCCCGGTCAGGTTTCGGATGGGTGACCGTAAAGTGGCATTATAACTGAGCGCTTCCGTGCTTCGGAGGGCACGTTAAACCGTCGCTAGGTCCGGCTGTTGTCTGTCGTTACGCCAAGTCAGAGGCCATAAAGGCGGCCTGATAAACTCTGACACTAGAGGTGGCCACTAATCCTCATACGATAAGAAGAAGATTTGTTATTTATTTTAAATAGGAGTAAAATTTCTTAGGTGTGTCAATTTTATAGTTAAAAGCTCCTTGGGCCAAGAAAGCTATGCCTTGAACTGCCTTGTTTTTTTTTCTCCAAACTATTTTCGATCGAAAAAAATTTGGTGACATCTTGGTGTTCCAATTTTAAGTGTCATCATACTTAGTACCCAAGGGAACTTCCATACAACATTAGCTCCCTCGGGCTTTAAAATCTTACTTTAAATTAAGAATACTAAGAAAATTATGAGTTTCAAACTGAAACTGATGTTATTTGTTCCAGGATCCCTCATTTGATTTAGAGTTGGAGCTGATCGACTGTGAAATGTACTGCGATGGCGGTTGTAAGCCGCGTCTGGGCGCTTCGCCCCCTGCCCACCGTTCCCCTTCCACCGTGGAAGAAGGCACGTACGATCACGAAGCGTTCGGCCTTCGCCATCTATTCGCCTGTCCATCACCCGACGGACCCACCGCTTGCGAATCACCTCCACAACCGACCAGCCCAACGCAAACCTCGAGAGAGTCCACGCTGCGGAGGCCGAGCGATGAGAGACGGCACCGCAGATTAGAGAGCGTTAAGAAGACTTCCAAACTCAGGAAATCGAGCTTATACATGCCTCTAGTCGCTTACCCAGCGAGAAGTTCTAGGACTTCCCCGGGCACCAGGGCGTCCTCCCGGTCGGCCCCGGCGACGCCGTGCAGCGGCCTCGTCCCCAACATCTTGACCTTCACCCAGAGAGTCTCAGCGTCGAGGCTCGGCTCCCGTTCGTCGAGGCTGGAGGAAGAGAGCAACCCTCTCCTAGCGGAAATCGAGGGCTCCCGCGCCGACCACAAGTTTTAAATGACTCCATGAGGCTTAATTGACTTTTATAAGATCAATTATTATTAACCACTGTTATTTTTATCACTGTGAGTGACATTATAAACTTGTTAACAGTGTCTTTCATTACTTAGCATTATTATTTTTAGGGCCTAAGTTTAACCCCACTTGACTGATTATTTCTGTGACGTGCTGAATATCCACGTTTTAAATGTTGTGATTGTATTTAATCCATGCTCATTATAAAGTAGAGCGAACACTTAGGCGAATAAGTAGTTAGTTTAAATGTTATTCAATTATATTACATTTAGGGATAAGTAAAAGAGCTTGTCGGACCATTGTTCACTTGCCTTCTGATAAGAAATAACGTTTAAAGTACTAATTTGTCTTTTATTTGACAATTTTATTTACTGAGTACCTACCTAATTAGTTTCAACACTTTAGTGAAATACAATAAAATGTACCTATATTTATTTGCAATTGTGAAGGGCAGGAGCTATCTGCGATTTTCACAGTGTGAAATTGTAGCAGTCAATGTGAAGGGAGTGGGAATAATCACATATGATTTTATGCTATGATGAAAAGTTCCATGCCTATAAGGCAGTATGGTCGCTAACCTTAGCCTGTTTTCCTCTATTGACGAATAAAAAAAACATTCTATTGTCATGATGATATTGTCAGTCACACAGGTCAGTCATGTGATATTTTATTGTAACAATTTGTTCTGACTACTGGAGAAAATAACGCTTTCTTCACTTTGAACTGTAAATTTTTCGTGGACTCTATAACGATTAAAAATTAAAACAAGGATTTACTACACTGATGAATTTAAGTTTTATTATCTTTACATAAGAATACAACTAAAACTAATGATTTTTACTTGGATTGACTACAAAAATTAAAAAAACTTATGAATTATTTTGTACCCCACAAAAACTAATGACTAGGCGGTATGGTCTTTGATCTTAGCCTGTTCCTATAAAAAACCAAAAAAAAATTTCAAGCATGTCAATGTCACAAATTCACGTCAAATTTGTGAATTGGTTCGCGGCTCTAAATAGAGGTTATCTTTCTGTTTGTTTATCTAATTAACGATAACATTAGAAAAAAATTCTTAATATTACATACAAATTTCGTAATTCGCCAAACTGAGTTCCAAAGTAGATATCGACATGAGCTTACCCACCGATTTCGGGCCCGACTCTGGTGGCCGATTAAAGGTAATACAAAACTAACATTAAACTACAATTTAGTATTTACGCGTGTTTTAATTAACATTTTTTTTACTTTTAGGGCTTGGTTATTGTAAAGCCAATTGTTTACGGCAACGTAGCACGGTATTTCGGTAAGAAACGGGAAGAAGACGGTCATACACATCAATGGACCGTCTACGTTAAACCTTACGCCAACGAAGACATGTCGGCTTATATAAAGAAGGTGCATTTCAAGCTCCACGAGAGCTACGCCAACCCCAACAGAATTGTTATGAAGCCTCCTTACGAACTTACGGAAACGGGCTGGGGAGAGTTTGAAATAGTCATCAAGATTTATTTCCATGATCCCAACGAAAGACCTGTAAGTTTGACTGTCTATCTTATTGTATGTACATTAGCAATATGTAAATTAATGAAAAATTAAGCCTAAATCAACCACAGCTTAGTTGTGTACAAATTGTTTTTGTAAATAAGTCCAAAACCACAACTTTTTTTATCCCTGTTTTTTTCTTATAATGATGTGATGTGATATAAACATAACATAAGGAGTAGTAGTAGAATGCTCTGATGATTGCTTCTGTAAACCACAAACTTGGTGTCTAGCCATATGGAAATTATTATTTTTCATTGCAAAGTTTTCCTGTGTATTACAGGTGACCCTATATCACATATTGAAGTTATTCCAATCACCGGTAACTGAAGGGGCAACCCCAGTTGTGGGTCGCGCACTGGTCAGTGAATCTTACGAAGAGATTGTCTTCCAGGAACCGACACAGCTGATGCAGCATCTACTGAATTCTATAAAACCAATCACTAATGGACCCTGGAAACATGATACTGATTGTAAGTAAATATATTAAATATTTTTATTGACACATCTTGAGAACAACTTTAATAAATAATTCTCAAAATGACAGGGTATTTTCAAAACAATAAATTGTAGGCCAAACCAAATTTTACACAAAACTATGGTTTATCTAAAACAATATTTTTTTTAAACAAACTTAATTAATTCATAAAATGCCTACTGGACACCACCAGTGTCCTGATAACAATGAAATATCCATTGTGACTCATTGTCCTGTACCTGATGAGTCAAAGACAGGTTTAGAATTTAAAACAGATTTAGGATAGATATTATCAAATGTGGAAAACAATAAAAAAAACCGTTTTAATAGTACACGGAATATATTTAAACAAAAGAAATGAGAAAGTTGGAAGAATTTCTGTTGTTAAATTGCACCTAAAACTCCAGCTTTACTGGTTTGGTCCAGTATTTGCCGATTTCGATCATCATTCAAAGAATCCACTCCTAAACATATTCCTGAACAATTAACTGAACAATTTTTGGATAGAATAACCTTGATTAGTGTTTTTTTTATTATTAATTTAAAGTGTAATAAATATAAAAAACAAACTAATATTTATTTTTAGTTGAGGAGAAGAAAGAAAAAACGCTTGAGAAAGTAATTTCTGCCCAGTCCAAAGTGCGTAATGAAATATCTGAACTTAAGGAAAAACTGCACTTAGCCAAAGAAACGATTGCAAAATTCAAGGATGAAATAGCCAAGATACAAAACAACACAGCAAGTAATGTGTTAGCTGGAGTCTAAATAATAGGAAGACATCAATAAATGTATGAAAGACCGTATAGGCTATAGGTGGTTATGGGTGAAATGGTTCCAGCTAGGGAGACTGATCACACCTTCAGGCTTCGCTGAGGTCCCTCTCCCCCTCCCCTCCGTCAAATAATAATAGGTGTTATATATGTAGATAAGGAATTTTCTATCTCAATATCCAATCTAAAATAAATATGAGCTGTACTTATAGTTTTCATGATACTGAAATTAAGTTATATAGACCTTAATTCTCAGTTGTTAATTGACTGATCCACATGTGATGTAATTTTATTTTACAAAGTATTATTTTGTAAATATTTTTAAGCCTAATATACTTTTTTTACTAAATAAATTATATAAAAAAATACTTGTTTTTTAAATATCTGTTATTATCACACTACATCACTCAACCAGGATAAATTCCTACACATTGAATTGAATGTCTTTGAGTTAAAAAGGTATGAAGGAAGGAAAGATTCCACAAAGAAAATACTAAAGATAAATTCTAATAACAACATTTTATTTTTACTCCAGTTTTGTAGCATATCGTTGTATATGTTGTATTTAACATTGTTATGTAGCATATCTCAAAATTGAAAAGCTTTCGACTGTTACTTTATGGGCGCGCTTATGTGTTTTATTAAGGGGACAAATTTTATTGACTTGGAAACAACTTAGTTAAATAACGATTTAAAAAAATCTGAAAATCTTATTCCTATAGATAATAATCTATACTAATACTATAAAGCTGAAGAGTTTGTTTGTTTAAACGCGCTAATCTCAGAAACTACTAAACCGATTTAGAAAATTCTTAGACCATTAGAAAGCTACATTTCTCCCGAGTGACATAGGCTATTTTTATCCCGATATTCCCACGGGAACGGGCACCACGCGGGTAAAACCACGAGGATCCGCTAGTGTTGTTATAAGTCCCTCTTGTTATAAAGTCGCGAACGACGCTACTTGACATCGACAACCAATCTTTTGCTCTCCGAATTAGTTTCCATATGATAAATATTAAACAAGAAAATATACCAGAAAAAAGCAACTTGTTTCATGTTGCCCTGACGGGATTCGAAGCCGCATCCTTGGGAATCCGGCCCAATGCACTAACCAATTATGCTACAGAGATAATTGGTTAGTGCATTGGGCCGGATTTTGTTGTTTTATATTTATCACATGAAAATAGCATTGTAAAATGCAAAATTAAAAAGTTATAAATAGTTTCCATATTTTAAGCCACCGATTAAGAATATTACTTCATAATAAAACTATAGTTAGTTATTCAATTTAGTACCTATTTTTAACCGACTTCAAAAAAAGGAGGAGGTTACGTACATCTTATGTTTTGGCGCGCACTGTTCATTGAAATAAAACAACTTTTACGGTCATCCCGTGACCACGGCAGCTGTAAAGGTCGTCGGGAAAATTAAAAAACCAAAAAATACGGATAATTACAACTTAGTTTGTGAAAAAAGATCTGGCTAGTAGATTTTCATAATCCTGAAAAATATCAATCACGTTTTGGCAAGTAGTCGTTTACCTAGATGACATAATTGTTGTGTATGGGCTGATTTTTAGTGTAAGTAACGGCACATGATGTAACTAAAAAATCTGAAATAAAGCCGACTTCAAAAAGTAAAAAATAAAACTTTTGGAGTCGGTGCTAGCTAGCTACAGCCAAAAAAATAAATAGTTAATAGAAGTGCAATGTAGAATGCCTTGGCTGGCACCGACTCCAAAAGTGTTATTTTTTACTTTTTGAAGTCGGTTTGAATTTTTTTATAAAATGTTTTTTACTTTAAAGGGTTGATAAGGATTGTTTTTTTATATAGGTAGGTAGGTCTATTGTGAGGTTGAAGGCTACCAACTAAATAATGTGTGAAGAACATAAGGCAACTCCAATGACATTCGCGAAGGCTTTCTTTTATTACGTTTTCAATAACTGAAACCATTTGATGGTCAATGTTAAGGCGGCGACTGAAATCAATTTGCAATATTAACTTGCGACGTTTTGTAGGAAGTTCGAAATTGTAACCGTTTAACTGTATTGCTGTATACAAGTGTTGACAATGGAAACATTTAATTTTCACCTGTTATTGTAACGAATTATTAGATATTTCTTGGTGGACGAGTTGCTGCAACGCGCTTCGAAAGGGACAAAAGATCTATTTTAATGATATTGTTGATATTTTGTATTCAACTCGATATAACGATAACGATACAAATGTAAAATTACTATAGCATACCCTTGACGACTATTATAATTGTACGTTTATTTCAATTAGGTAAGTCAATTTGCAATGAATTAGCTAATGTTGCCTGGGATGTCGTAAGAGTCGACTAAGAGGCTCGACGCATTGAAAACCTGTGCGAGAGAAGGAAAACTTGAAACAAACCCTCTACCAACCGTCTGGCCAGCGTGGTAGCAGTATGCTAATAACCTCCTATGAACGCCACAATAGGCGTGAGCTAGGAGAGGCCTATGTCCAGCAGTGGACGTCCACAGGCTGATGATGGACCTAATGTTAAAAAAACACCGTTTTATTAAATAGTTTGCGCCTGACGCATAGCAAACTCCAAACGGATACCAGGTTTTTAAGTATTTAAACACAATTTAAAGTAGGTAGGTATAGAAAGACGATTAAGTTTATGTTTTCTATCTCTTGCATTGTCAAAGATAATTCTGCTTAGACAAGGGGAGCACCAACCCCTAATGACGTCACTGCATAAAACGCTTTTATTTCGACAAATTCTGTAGTTCTTGGTTGAAAATTCTTACGATAGGACTTCCAATAAAATGTTTTACCATATTGTTGTGTCGTATTGATATATTTCTATCAACGATGCCATAGGTGTCTATCGTACCCCACTTGAGCCCCCAATTGGGACCCCTGGGGGGTTTATAGATACTCACATTACTTTTAACTGACTTCCAAAAAGAAGGAGGTTCTCAATTCGGCCGGTATGTTTTTTTTTAATGTATGTACACCGATCACGCCGAGATTTCGGGATCGATTTACGTGATTCTTTTTTGTTCGATGCGGAATAAATAGTTGCCATTTGGACCCATAGAAATTTGGTTCAGTTTGGTCCAGTAGTTTTTATTTTCTGAATCAGAATCAGATATGAACACATTTGTTGACCATTGTCACGTTACTTTGTTTATTAACGTACATTAAACCTAATCGAATCTAGATAAATCCTACTGTAGTTTACAAAACAACAGTTTTCATTTTTTTATTACGGAAACTAAAAATTCAAAAAAAAAATGTATTTGGTTTGCTTGGTAGTGACTTGTTTTAAGTCCGCCTGGCTAGCCACCACAGTCTTATTTTGTCGCCATAGGTAATAACAATGCTTCCATCGTTGTAGTGTCTGTGTTCGGTAGTTAAGAAATTAGACAACCAGTTCCTCAGTTGTGCAGGATTCCAGAAGAAGCCCGATTCTACCTTCAGACTTATATCATTACGGCACCTATTTCCCATATTGGTTTAAAACAAACTTGAATCTTGTAAAAGTTGTAAAAGTCATAAAAATTTGTCTAGGCGGACAAAGTCGAATAATAAGTCTTTAGAAAATTTTATACGTTAGTGAAGTTCAACAAAACTATTTTGAAGACGCTCACATTTCCGTATTGTAGTAATACTACTGTGAACTTCCCAGTCATAGCTGTGTGTATATTTTTAGTAGCAATTTTAATATCCGTCGTGTTGTATCGATCGTCGATGACCACGCCGGCAGTCTTCACGTGCCTATGATTGTTACATGACAGAAACGGAGTTATGAATGCATAGAAAAATCACCTAATGAGCCTCTACTGACTCAGTAGTACCGTACCGGGTAATCATCAATAGATTCTAGACTGGTAATATATTTGTATAAATAATGTCTGGAAATGAGTAAAAAATTGTACCTTCTCGAAAATACATTGCCCTTATAGTCTTAGTTAGGCACAATAAGTAATTAATAAGAAATGACAAGTAATTAATTAAAAAATCTTTTACGTAGGTACTTAAATGATGTCCTTCCTATCAGGCTTATTTTAAACTGCTTCACATTTAATTTATCAACAAGTATAATATAGGTAATCCAATCCGTAACAGTCTGCAAATAAATATTTTGAAGTTTGTAACAAACGACGGATGATTTTACTTCAAGTTTTTGTTTCATTTACCTATGAGAAACATTATTTTAACATATATATACATATATTTAACAACAACGTATAAGTATGTTTATCCGTTATCTAGTATCCATAACACAAGTTCTTCATGATACTTAACGTGGGCTAGATAATTGGTGTGATTGTATGGAAATATTTATTTATTTACCTATGAGAAACATAATTTTTTCTCATGTTTAAAGTAAAAATGGTTCTGTGAGACCAGTAGGTAGACCTCGCTTGCAAAGTTAGGGCGGATATGCTTTATTTTAATTTAATGCAAATTTTAATACCTAGGTACATAAAGTAATTTGCGCAACATGATTAACCAAGAAAGTCCAATTTTAAGTTGAATTTCAGTGCTTGAATTTTCCAAAAGGCTTAAATAAGTTAGTAGACTTTTGAGCAAACTAGGGGTAAAAGTTTTAGTGATTAGGTAGGTACTCTCGTTCCTCTGGTCCTAGTCCTAGAAGGTCGAGTCTGGTGTCTATGTCGTCTCGCGAAGGTCGTAAGGATTGCGGAATGAAATTTCCAGAAAGGTCCAAAAATTTAAATCCGGCCATATAAAACGCTAAAGCAAACTTAGCAAACTTTCCCCTCCACTGCCACAGCATATTGGCCAATCTCGAAACTGAGACGCATCGCTAATAAATAATTAGTAAACTTTTAATGTAAGAACTACATCACTCATCTGATTGTGTAATCAGATGAGTGATGGAGTTTGGATGTTTCGTTGCATATTTTCTAGCGTTCTATATAGGTACCTACTTTTATTTGCTCATTAAAGCAACCAAACATTCGGAACGCTTTTAAATGATGTAATTATCTCTGTGCTTTCATGAAAGTGAAGACTGCAAACCGGAACTGGGTCATGCCGGGATCATGCTATCGTATCGACACATCGCGTGACGGACAGACAGCGGAATGCATTCGACAATTAGCCCTCCGCTTATATTTACTTATGCTGTGTTACGGCGCAATGCATGAAACTTCAGTTTCGGTTACTCATCGTATTTAGTTCGCTTGAAGCTCGAAGCATTGATGCTTTAAGTAGTTATAGCTAGCTACTTAAACAAGTCGTTCTTTAGAGGCGTCTTACATGTTGGTAAGTTCTAAATTACCATATTTTTTTCTGTTTAGAATGCAAATAAAGTGATATTTAATCTTAATTTAATAAGGCAGAAACTGGTAAGATAATGCTAAACAAGTTAGCTTGTTGTGTTGTGCACATTGTAAATCATGATTCACGTACCTAGGTGGTATTTACACTGACCATGCCACGGCAATCATGAAAACAATTTAGTTAGTCATATTTGTTGTAGTTTTAAAAATATATCAAAGAGGTATATATTAGGTACTAGACCCCGGAAGCACTCTATCACTGTCCTTCAATTCAAGTATGTTATTAATTTTACTTATATTTAATGCTTTAAATTAGCTTCACGTTAAATTCTGTTTTGAGTTTCATTTCGGAAACAAAATATTACTTTAGTGTGGTCACTAAAGTAATATTTTGTTATTACCATATCATACCTACCATTTTATATGCGTAAATATTATTTCTTATGACGATGACCTGCCTGGCGATGGCGTAGGTTCTACGCAGAGAGTGCCGGGTTCGATCCCCGGGCAAGACAAATATTTGTGTGCTGATCATATCTATTTGGTTTGATCTGGATGTTTAATATGTATTATGTAGGTATTAAAAAAAAGAATATACAGTGGTGGTCACATAATTAACGACATTAGTAGATTTTCATAGAATCGAGGTGAATTGGAGCCTTGGTTTTCTGCCAAGCCAAGGATTTATCGCGCTGTTATCTGTTAATGGCCATCCAGGGAATGAATGTAGGCGATCCAGATTCCTGAAAGTGAAAACTCTGATCCTTACAACTTTTAGAATATTGATAAAATCAGTTGGGTATGTAAAGCAATCTGGGTCTTATGGTAAATTTTAAATAGAAAAATATTGGAAAAAATTAACTCGGCCACAAGTGAATTCTCAGACGGGAATCGAACCCGCGACCTTTGGAAATCCGGTCCAATGCTCTGTCCAATCTGGGTCTCCTCCATTCACTCCCTGGATGGCCATTATCAGATCACAGCTCGGTCAATCCTTGGCTGAGAATCAAGGTTCCAAAGTTACTTCGATTGTAAAACATCGGCTAGTGTCGTTATTTATGTGACCGTCGCTGTAAGTATGTTTATCCGTTATCTAGTAGGTACCAATTCATAACACAATACAAGTTCTTATGAAACTTACTTTGGTCTAGATAATAAGTGTGATTGAATGCAAAAAATGTAAAAAAAACCTGTGATTTATCCTTTTTAATGCAAATACTCGTAAATCATTATTTACATCAAAATCTATAGGCATTACATTCATCATTGAAATCCATGCCAATTCATCATTCAAATACCTAAAACTTCGTCTGTTCAGTCACATGACACTCCCTGCTGGGTATAGGCCTCCCCCAAGGATCTCTACGACGATCGGTCCTGCGCTGCCCGCATCCAGATCGTCGGTCTACCTTGTCGCCTACCCACGGAGCGTCGTCTGGTGAAACCTAACACTCATATTCATTTAATTCCTTCCTTCCTCCTTTACATTAATCCATAGTTTGAGCTGGAAGTTTGACAATATATGTAAGGCGATGTCTTCTAAACATGTACCTACCTAATTGAATTCATGACTCAGCAACATCGCAACATTTTGTAAGACAAAGTCGCTAGAATGAACTTAAAAGAGGGCATGTGTAATGAATGAAAATGTCATCACTTGACTACACTATAGAAATTACAAAACAGATTTTAATACAACTAACTAGGTATCCAGTTTACGGCCTGAAAAGAAAAGAATAGCATAGTGTTGAAAACGAAATTTCTGAATAGCTGCAATTATTTTAGGTCTAAGTATATTTAGGGTAAAAAAGGCCGTCTCATAGTTGCTTCATGAGTCAGTGGGATTCATGCCCTGGTTTTGAATACCATCTCATTGTTATTGATAGCATTAGTGCTTTACTTCCTAATCAAACGTCACCCTCATTCATCTATTATCAGCACCCCGACCGCCTTACGGGATAGCTTGTGCTATCGCTATAGCTATCAAACTTCAAACTCTCATAAAAACCATCAACGATAGGGTTTTTGTCTAATTTTTACATATTTCTATTCATCTATTGGATTCACTATTGCATTTTTAGTATGAAAGTGATAGCGTCAGCGAGAGCCCTTGTAGTGGGTTTAAAAAAATGATAGCTATAGCGATAGGTCAAACTATACCGATAGGCGGTCGGGGTGCTGGTTAGTTATCCAAACCAATTACAAAAATAACAAGTTTGTCTGATCTCTGAATGTGCGGTTTCAAGAAAAATCTCATAGGAAAATTTCGCGTGCCAGTCCGCTCTGCGAGCTTTGTCGTAGATAATTCAAATGTCTTTAAAATTGTGTCCATACCTGTCTTTTAATTAGTTATTCAAAATCTAAAATAGTAGGTTTATTAACATGAAAGCTGGGATGGGGTCTTGATATTAAACGATAAAGCCAAAGTAGAAATGAATCCTATCAGTTTTATTTACAACCGCCACAGATTATTAATAATAACTAGAGCATAAACATTACCATTGCATTTTGATACGCTGGGTTGGCAATATACCTATTTCGAAAGTAAAAGTATATATTTTACAAAAATAAACGAAACGTTTTTTTTTCGTTTTAGCGTACTTACAACAATGGGTGTTTTTTATTTTTTTTATTATAGGTCAGCGCTTAATCGCTTTCTCTCCATGTTAAACGATGATGCGATGCTAGGATAAAAGATTAAGGCTAGGAGTCTCCCCGTCGTAAATAAATAAATAAAATAAATAATCTCGCCACCTATTTAAACTCGTCACGTAATGAAAGGTTCCATCATATATTGAATGTAAATTCGCCACTACTATGGAATTTATGTGTAAATTTGTAACAGTGGGGTTAGCACGAAAAGCTATCGAAATAGTACCGTGTGCACGTAATGTCAAAAAATGTATAGAGGAAAATTTAGTTCGTTTAAGTCCGGTAGGAACGCTGTTCAATATCTCGTACATTTTTTTACTTTACTTCCTCGATACTTACTCGAAAGTTATTCGTGCTAAGCCTACAGGCCACAAAGGAAATTTATTTTTAAAATGCTACCAGTGGCAAGTTTACACATTATTTTTTGCCATTTTTCTGATGACGAATTAACTTTTATGGCAAGTTTACAATAACCCAAACGCCCAAGAGCGAGATTGCGCGACTGTTCTGTTAAATGGTCAAAAGTTTGTTATGTTCTCATAGTCATTAGCAGTCAGCGATTGGCGTCCCAAATTACAGCATGCGCCGGGCAGCCTGCGAGCTGGCCCATCACCTCCCAGTCACGCGAAACGACCAATTAGTGTCGATTGCGTCCAAGGTCGAGTTAGCGATAGCCACAAGACATTTTCTTTGATAGAAAACATTTTTATATCCTTGATGTTTCCCATCGATTTTCAAGTTCAAGTTCAATAATGCTTATTAGTTTAGTGGTCTGTCGTTCATACCGTCTTTAAGTTATTGTTCTATGAATAATTTATTTGGTCAACAAGACTTGTTTTGTTTCTAAGCAATATCAATATTTTTAATGATTTTTGTGTGACCTTCAGGATAAAATCGATAGGTAAAATACCCCGATTTTCGTCATTATTATACGTTAGAAAAATTCCAAGGAGACAGAAACAGAAGCTTCCATAATATAATTATCTGTAATCACTGTGAATGTGTGATAACGTAGGTAATATGTATTACATACCTAAGTTAAGTTTTGAAACACATCTCGATCTATATTACCTTTCTCGTAAGAGCCGACTAGTTAAGCTATAAGAGACGGTTAAAGTTCCAGAACTCTATCGTTTAGTTTTGGAAAAAATGCACTTTTACCTTGTAATAATTAAGTCAATGACTTTTACTTTCGAACTATAGCAATTTTTGTCAGATCTGTGAAAGTCAGATTTCAAGAAAAACCTAATAGGAAAACTTCGCGCGCCAGTCAGCGCCGCGAGATTTGTTAATTGTATGGACATCAAATTACGGTAATTGGACGGAAAGAACACTTTGCAAATTTTATTGAAAGGAAACATTCCTTTATTTTAAAAAATAAGTAAAATTGCATTCAAATATTATTGATTATAATCACTTGCCTGAATCGGGACTCGAACAAGATGTGTTTATACTTATGATAAATTTTAAACAGAAAAATATTGGAAAAAATTAACTCGGCCACAAGAGCGGTGGACCGGATTTCCAAAGGTCATGGGTTCGATTCCCATCTGAGAATTCACTTGTGATCGAGTAAATTAAAAAAAAAAAGATGTGTTTATGTTTCAATGCAATCAAAAGATAGATGTGGTCGACATCTAACTTTTTAGTTAAAGCAGTCAAAGTCTAAAGTAATAATTAAGCTCGTCTTTCCACTCTGTATACATATAAATATTGCTTGTTGTAAACTTTGCATAAATGAAAATGCACCAAACTTTAGAAAAATCACACTTTATTAAAACATGTAGGTAAGTTTCACAAGTCCACAACGTCGAAACTTTGAGCAATATGATATCTTCGTATACATAAACTTTGTAACTTTCAACAAAACTAAGCTCTCAACACATTATCACTTAAATTGCTTTTCCTTTATAACTACCATATAAAAATTCTTCACATAGTACACGTACATAAATTCAACTCTCTTATCCTAAATTACAATTAAAACCAACTGTTTTCCTTCTTCATTCTATCTCTGTGCCTGCCCTTCATTTCCAAAGTTTGGAAAATTTCTGAAAGTTTGTCGAAATTCTGAGTAGGACTGTGAGGCAGTCTTTGTAAACTACATGAGGTTTTCTCGTCATCCTTGAGACAGATATTGAAAGTTTGTCTTTCTCTCAAACACAACAATTTCCCTGTCTTCGGCATCGAGGAAAGTTTCGCTACCTGCAGCGCCGCCTTTTTGAATCTCGTTTTCGGAGATATTTTTGGTTTCACTTCTTCTTCCTTATTTTCCGTATTTTCGGAGGCTTCCAGTTTCCTCGGGACCGAGGAATCTCTCTTCCTAACTTTTACCGAACAATATAACGGCTCTAAAACGTCATAAGTGTTCTCTCTTAAAAGTTGTTGGGGCTTCTTTTTATCTAATTGGTCCAAAGAGTTCTTCCTCACAAATCCATGTATCCTCAGCGGAGTTAAGGGTTTCAACACATCATGAATCTTTATCGGCTTGTTACTGAGGTCTGTCCTTTCATTTTTGTTTAAGTCGAATAGGATAACTTTCGTGTTGGCCCTCTCCGGTTTCTGCCCGATCGCCGGCAGGGGATGAAACGGGGATAAGTTGGGTTTCACCGGTATATCGTCGAGCATTCTGCTTTGCGCCGTTTTGTTTTTCCGCGGTTTGAACTTGCGCGGCGCGTAGATGGTGGTGAGCGCGCGCGTCTTGTGCGGGTCGAGTGGCGCGAGTGCGGCGGGGGCAGGCAGCATGGGCACGGGGCGAGCGGCGGCGAGCGGGCCCGCGCGCCGACAGCCGCCCGCGCCCTTGGGCACTGCCGCCGCCGCCGCCCTGCCGCCCACCATCGCTCGTCACGCTTACGCCGCACGCGCGACAGCGACGCCCGCCTCTCGTACACACACGCACAACAACCAACACACTATCATAACAAGTAACAACCGAACAACCACTCTGGCTGCTTGCTATTCACTTTTATAGGTTTTGGAAAGGAAATGGGGAAATGCGCGAGTAACTTTTTTACTTATCTGTTTGACATCTGCAACATTTTTATCAATTCCATAAGTGTCATGCATGTCTATGGTAAACAGTAAAGAGGTTATTATACTATAAATTTTAATAGAAAAAAATAGAAAAGACCGACACGTTCACAAGTTATTCTCAGGTGGGTCTTGAACCTGCAACCTTTGGATGTCCAGTTCACTGCTCTTCCAATTGAGCTACTGAGCCTTGTGAGCACGATTTTCTACTAGTGTTTACTTTTTTCTACGCTGTAGTAGGCTGGCGTTGCTTCATCAATGAGAACAATGTCCACGCATTGAACGAAACATTTTTCGAAATTTTTGTGAAAAGCCAATTTATGATAATTTATGTGTTGCATTCCCAATGCTATTTTATATTACACAGACTTTTTCATAACGATACGTGCCAGCCAACAAAGTTTCACTAATCCAAAACATATTATGAATTTAAAATAGAAAAAATATTGGATTTAATCAACTCACAAGTGAATTCTCAGACGGCCCTCGAACTCGCGACCTTTGGAAATCCGGCCCACTGCTCTAACCACTGAGCTACCGAGACTTGCGGACCACAGTCGAAATTCTCCAATACTTTTTTTTTAAGTACCCTATAGGCCAATGTCGTACATCAATGCTAGGAATATCCTTGTATTCGAAAGAAACATCTTTTCGGATGTTTAACGATCGATTAAGGGGCCGTACAAAGCCAAATACACATTTTTGATCAAGGATTTCACATAGTATTACTAGATTTATCGGCCCCAAAAAAATACTGTAGAAAGTAGACTATAGTACTCAGTTATGTGATTGACAGAAACATGATTGCTAAAACTTTTCTCGATAGAAAAAAATCGTAAAGTTACTTCCAATTTTGTAGTTTTTCAATGCTGTGCCAACCACTATTAAACCTTTAGTCTTGAAACTATTATTAAAAAATACCTTAGCTAGTTCTCTAGTTTTGTGATTGACAGTTTTTCAAAATTTTAAAAAGTTCATTAATAATAAATTAAAAACGATAATGTCGCTTACGTTGATGTTTTTAAAACAGACACCAGTGTTTGCATCTCTATCGCATGCGTTATTTCACCGTATTTCTGTCTGATTCGCTCCTCGCTCTTCAGTCGTGAGTGCTCCATTGAGACGTGTGGACTGCGCTTGCCTTACGCTCCGCGACGATTTCGCACGTAGATTATTTAAAAAGTCTATTTGTTAATGATAACCTAGGTATAGGTAATTGTAGCAAACAGAGATAAAAAATAAGCTTTTGTAGAAATTTGTAGAAAGTAGACAAGTATTCGACGAGCAGCATATTAAGATACAAAACTGTCAAATATCTGTCAGAAATCAGTGCCAATTTAAATGTTTGAAATTGATTAATGATATTATTTGACTGTACTTTTTAGATAAAAGTAGTAATTTATTATAAGTAAATACATAGTATGCTTTTTTTAGTTTCAGGCACAAACAAAAGGGGGGGGACAATAGTCATTGCCCCCCTCCCCCCGGCACACAGTTTTACGCAAAGTTTTTAAGCAAAATGTTTGCAATTATGATATAACCTCCCTGAACCAAATCCCCCCCCCCTCAAACAAATCCTGGATCCGCGCCTGTATTATATTCTATGTAAGTTCCGAACAAGACCAATTTGGTACCTCATTGGTCACATCGAGGAACCAAAATATTGCTTGGCACTTACTTATAGTAATGCAAAGTTTAGATGACGGAATTATTAAGACGGAATGATCAGAATTTCTTTTCTTTATTTCCTCGGGCTGTACCTGTTTCCGGTTTTTATTTCAGAGCCGAGTCTAGTAGTAACAGCATTGTAACAGGTAGCTCAATGTTCAATTCTGATATGACGGTGCAGGAAGCTACGAATGTCGAATGTATTAGTCCCAAAAGGTATCTTAAAATACCCAATACCTTAAAAGTGCTTTGGTGCATGACAAAACAAAACAGTTATAAAATGTATTATTTTTCGGTTTTTTAGAATCGTATTGGCAGATCTTACAAACATAATTCCTGATGTTACTTCTACTTTCATTAATGATGAGCAGCAACAACATTTAGATAATGACAATGTGAGGGCTAAAATGTAAGTAAGTTTGCAGACAGTGGTACCAGTATCGAGCGTAATAAAAGACTTAGACTTAGACGGAAGGTAGATCTATTCGTGTGCCAATAACATCAACCCGCAACAATCAACAGTTCTTTCGTGACCATGGCACATGCAACTGTTCTGAAATATCGGAGTCTCAAATATAAACAGGTACATGGTGTAAATCCAGTCCTAGTTTATTCTAGGAACTTCAATAACCATGGAAATTTAAAAGAAGATAAGCTTGTAAAATTAATAATACTTATATTGTCGAAAACATTATACAACCCTACATGTTTTTATTGTTAGACACAAATACATGTTATTGTCTCTTTTTCAGATCTGAGCATAGAAGTAGTTCAATGTCCAATTTTGATCTGACGTTGCAAGAAAAAAATACGGATGGCGAATGTTGTCATTACAAAAGGTTTTTAAAAATACCCTTATTGTTTTGTACTGTGTGTGTATGAAAATTTAGAAAATTGAAAGAGACGACAAATTTTGGGAGACCTTTATGCTACCGAAACTAAAAGACTTTTATATGCAACATGTTTTGCCAGAATTAGTGAATCCTCGTCAGACTCGAAATATGCCCTTAAGGTGGTACGACTTCCATACAAACAAACATTGCACATTGATTAGTTCATCATACCTTAATAATTCATAAATACATGCGCAACTAACTCGTTTCAGTTATTTGTTTGCGTGAAATAATAAAAAAAAATTACTTTCATACATAAATCACGAAAAACCTAACATCTTATAATTTCAATAACTCTATGTATGTGTGTGTGACTCATCGCATTTATATACCTCATGTACATTTTTTTAATAATTTCGCGCTAACAAATAACTAAAACGTGTTAGTTGCACATGTATTTATGAATTATTAATGTATGATGAACCAATTAATGTGCAATGTTTGTTAGTATGGAAGTCGTACCACCTTAAGCAGTCCGCTAGTAAATGTAAGCAAAAATAAACGAAAAGGAGCAATATCAATGAGTTTTGAAGCTAAACGTAAGAAAATGTAAATAAAAAATTGGTTGCTTGTTGAATAGTTTATTATTTTTCACGCTTCCATCTTACATGGGTTTTGGGTATATTATAATATATTTTTTTGCATTTCTATACTAAAATCAAGAATTAATAAGAAAAGGATGTTTGTGTTGAGTGTATTAATTACTATAATTATAATTGAGAGACGTACTGAACCCCTGTCAGAACGTGTAAATTGCGTTTTTTTCATATAAATTTCACGTAAGCAAACAAAACTCACACTAGGCATACAGACCAATGGATCCCAAGATGGTTGTTAACATATGTAAAACGAATAATAATGCGGGAGGTTCACCAAACCACATTATTATACAAAATGTAATGTCGCACATTTTTTATATATTTATTACTTGTATGTTTATTATTAATCCTCAGGTTACCTAAGGATTACCATAATAAAAAGTACTCGTCTCCTGTTTTTAATCGCGCTACACTGTTGCCAATCTGAAACAGAAAAAACATTATAAATATTATAAAAAAACGTAATTTATAAAATAAACAATAAACAGTACTCACCAGGAATATCTATTTGAATGCATTAAGTATGTGTATACATGCGACACTTGTCTCTGTTTTCTTCATTACACTGTGCACGTAAACTCAAGCGAACTTTGTTCTCGGCCTGCGATAACGACACGCGCGGAGCTAGTCTACAGCGGCATAGGGTGCGGGACGCGCGGGGGAAATCCTTATTTCTTCTAGCTTTGTATGGGCCCTTAAGATGCAACAACCAATAATTTACGATTTTTGATATTTTGCAATTTTCAATGCTATTTTTATACTAATGATGATGATTTTTTTTTTCAACAGTTTTTCTATTTAAAATTCTAACAAAACGCTGGTCTACAGCATATTAAGAAATATATTAAAGTATTGGAGAATTTCGACGATGGTCCGCAAGTCTCGGTAGCTCAGTGGTAATAGCAGTGGACCAGATTCCCAAAGGTCGCGGGTTCGAGTCCCGTCTGAGAATTCACTTGTGGCCGAGTTGATTTTTTCCAATATTTTTCATCGTAAGTATAAAAAAAATTAATCCAAAACATTTTCTTACAAAACTTTGAAAAAGAATTGAAGATTTTTCCAGACTTTAAAAGGTGGCATTAGGTGGCAGTCACTACGATTATAGTGGTTATCGTGGTAATAATTTACATATAAGTACTATAATAAAGTATTGTCGGTAGGCATCACGCGGACACACCACCGGCAGTGGTCATTACACCGGACAATCGATCGGGTGACCTTCGGTTACTATAAGCATGGTCTGACACTTCGCCGTCGCCATCATCGGTCAACAATTGCAGTTAACACTGGGGTCAATGGAATTAGCTCCAAATAACTATGCATTTTGCAAAGCGGGATTTTATATGGCCACTCTATTTGTTTTGCTTTGACAAGATAAAAGAATATTGTGTTTTATTGGACCGATGACATTTCATTTAAAGTGGTGAATCTGCCTACCTGCTGAGGATCTGAGGCTAGTGGTCGTGGGTTCAACCCACACACGAGAATATATTTATTGGTGTTTGTTGTGTCTGTGTGTGTAATTATTATCTTCGTCTGTTCTCAGATCCGTAACAAAAGTGCAAAAGCAGCTTTTATTGGAGTCGAATGAAGCATGAAATATCGTCTAATAATAATTTTTATTATTTCAATCAATTAACCATCTAAATGAATTTAGAGACTGTTTAAAAATGTTTAAACAGTTTTATTTATAAGTCTTACATTTACGTCATCCATTCATATTTTAATTTTAAAGGTATCATCATTCACGAAAACGTGTGTTTCAGGGTTAAAATGAACATTATATAGAGGGCAATGTAGTTAAATAGTTAGCGGAACGACCTTCGCTCCATTAGATATTGCTTAGATTAGATAGAATTATATGGCTTTTGACGTAATAGAACCCATGGTATTCTGTGTATTCAACGCTAGGTAAAAAGGTACGAACCAGGTAAATTAGATTAAAGAAAAACGAAACCTAGAGTCGAGATAATAAGCCCAAAATAAACGTCGATAAAAAGGCTTTTTTAATTATTATTTTTTTATCCGGTGAACGGCTCTTCCAAATCAGCTACCAATAAAACGTCATAGTAACGTCGATTTTTCTTTTTTGTATTTTATACTTTTCTTCTCTGTACGGCTGCGTGGTTTTTATAATAGTAATATTTCTCGCATTCGGAAGAAACATTTTTTACAAATGTTTAGACAAACGATTAAGATGGATATGATGATTGAAAGAAATTTTAGAAACTACAGTTGTTTTTACGAGTATAGCATAAAAAATATATAGGTACGCGACGAATTGAAAATATAGCACTTTGGATGCAAAACTTTTCATATGAATTGAGGAGCGTCAGAACAAAAACCGATAAATCACATTTTTGTTATTTTTTTTATGATGCCAATGGACAACATTTCAAAAATATATAATGCAAATTTTCCTATGCATAATAAAACTAGATGTTAAAATACGAGACACGTATTTTTTATTTTTATTATTAGCATTATATTTGTGTATTAAATCCGTATTTCAAAACTTGCTCATTCTAAAAGAGCGTAAGTGCGTTCTCAGGAAGTTAAATTGGTAAGGCTGTTGCTTATTTCGGATTAAAAAAAAAACTGACGTAATGGTTTCTAGTAGTGATGTGACAGTGGTAGAACTTAAATATCGATTACTACATAAAAGTTGTAATTTTCGTTATTTAACCAAAACATGTTTCAAAGATTAACACTTTGGTTAAGATAAAAAAAACTTAATAAAAAAAATATAAATTTAAATTTATACGCACAAATTCGCGTTCATGAACAATATTAACATTTTGGGTATTTAGAATTGAAATGTATATCAAACCATATTAAAATTTAAGGCCTGGTATTTCATTAGTGGAACAAAAAATAACCACTTCGTTAAACACACACAAATTTCTGACCCGTGGTCCACATGCCTGGTGTCGCGTGGTGGTTTACCTAGCAAACATAAAAAGTAAATCTATTCAGCAATAATCATAAAAACAATGTATTCCAAAAAACTCAAAACAATCACAAACTGTTTTTTCATGAGGTTTTATTGGCATTATGTAAATTAGAAAATATCGAATATCGATATCTTAGATTTTGATCGCTCTTTCACTACTTGAATTGACTGTCATTGTCAACTCAGCCAGAGACAACCATTTTTTTTTATATTAGACAGAAATGAAAAGGAATGATGGGATCAAATGCCTGACTTTCTCGATTTGGACTACATTTTAGTTTTTATTAAATATCTCACAAATTACCGATCAGAAAATTCTAAAATAAAAACTGTGAGCTTATGACACTAAAATCTCGAAATGGTTTTTTTATTTTATTGCTTTATAGAAAATGAAATGTTGTCCATTGGTTGTCCTCGTACATATCTTGCTCTATGGTTAATGTAAACTGGCCGAAAACTGTCCGCGAAATTCCCGGTTCTAAACATAAACAATAATTACACCAATCGTAATACGATGGCGACCGGAACAGATACCGCTGTTGACTCTTTTGATACTGTCAAAAACCCCTATATCTAATTTCGAGTTTCTCAAGACCAAACCATAAACAATTGTAGGACATATTAGTGTAAAGCGGTCTTATATTTTAAGTCGACCACAACAACCCGCAAAAGTTGGATTTCTGCGAACATATTCCATGTAACATGTGCAGTTTCTCTAAACTTATGATAAAGGACAACTTGCATATCGCTAATCGCTATGAACGGCTAATAAGATAATTGGCATAGGTTAATGTCAAGGTTTGAAAGCAATCATCAATAGCCTTCATTGCAAGCCTTCTTTCAATGGTATTTTTCCGTTTTATTATATTGCGTGAAGCCTGCACCGGCTACTAGGTTAACTTTACTCACCTAACTCTTCAATTAAGAGTTATGTTACAATGTGTTAATGTAACGTAAAAAAAACATAAAGTTTTGGAAACGAGGATATTTGAAACTGTTCAAAGTGCTAACTGGATAGTCGACCGCTTAACATTAGCATACAGATATTTGCAGAAATATATTGTCATTTTTATGTCCCGGCTACACGTTGCGCAAACCGGTTTGTGCAGGCATGCTCTCAGGTAAGACGGAGCGTGTAGTCGGGACATTATTTATAGAATCGCAAAGTGAGCGTTAGTATGAAAGTAACGGGGTGACTGGTTAGATGTACCCCTGAGTTTACAATGAAAAGTTGATTGGTGGAGTGGAGTACCCAAATGAAATGTTCATTGATCGTATAGAGAAGCCATGTCATATTAGGGTCTTGTACGAACACACTACTATCTATATTCAGCTACGAATTTTCCGTAGTAAGAAATATGGATCACAGTTGTTTGTAGTACCAATAAAAGGTTGTTTGGCGAACACCGAAGGGAAATCTTCATGATTGTATAGAGAAGCCATGTCATATTTACCTGTATTCCCAGTGGTGATGACCACAGGGTTTGCTACGAACACACTACGATCTCGTAGCACGTATTTTGCTACGAATTTTCCGTAGCATGAAGTGGCTTAACAGCAGGTTCATTATATCGCTTCAAAAACTTGGTTACAATACAGCTTAAACGTATAAATACTGAACTATTTTTCTATTAATATTATAAAGAGGAAAATTTTGATTGTTTGTTTGTTTGCAACGAATAAACTCAAAAAGTACTGAACGGATTTGGATGAAATTTGGTACACAGATAGTAGATATCCTGGTTATGAACATAGGATACTTTTTATGCCGATATTCCCACGGGAACGGGAGCCACGCGGGTAAAACCGCGAGCGACCGCTATTTATACATATTCAAATACGATAAGTTTTCAGACTTCAAACTACGCGCGCTCTTCGTGTGACTTCATTCTGAGCCCTTAGTACGAGTTGACATTTACTGTCAACATTTTCGACAACTATCGGATACTCACTCATGTCGGTAAAGAAGAAACAAAGCGATAGTTTTCAGAAACGATTCTAGTTTGCCAAACTGATACTAAGGTACAGTTTCAGTGTAAAATATTTGGTTTTATACAAAGAACCAAATTCTCTCTGACCAAATCGGCCAAGCGGGAGCCACAAGCTGCATATAAAGTGACGTCACAAGTAGTCACAACATAAAACTACGACTCGTTAAAATTTTAAATATCGGTAGATATATATGTAAATCTATTACTACATGATGACATATAAATCTAAAAGTACTGTTAATCCATAGTTGATTGGCTAGTATGCAAGAGATATCTTCAGATGGTATAGAGATGCCATGTCATATGAGGGTCTGGGCCCCTAGCCAAAGTAACAATTCGAAAACGATAACGAGGTTCGAAAAGAATTAAATGTATGGGATTGGCGGATTGGCACAAGCCGCGCTAAATCACGTGGTCTTAACGCAAGTTAATTGGCGAATATAGACCATAACGAATCGAATTATCGTTTTGCTGCATAGCGATGTTACTTTGTCTATGGGCCCTGATGCGACTACATACTTATACTCAAAGCACGTACAGTTGTCATAAATTGTAATTGTCAATTTCTGTGTGAAACTTTCTGTTTGGTTGGTGGTAGGACTTGTAGTAAGTCCGCCTGGCTAGCTACCGTCATCTTATCTAAGTCTGACGCCATAACAACAATGTTTTCAGCATTGTTGTGTTCCAGCAGCAGATAAGATAGCCAGTTCCTCAGTGATTGAGGATTCCGGGAGAGGCTCGCATCCATCTTCAAGCCTTATCAATACTTAACATCAGGTATGATGCACGCTAAGAGTCTACGCGTCGTTTATAAAAACATAAAAAACAACGGGTTGCACTATGGAAGTGCCGGCAGTAGAGAAAACCGCTTAAACGAAAATAACGATCAAAATCCACTATATCTTGACCATAACTTCATAAAAAGTTGACAAAAACGGAGACCAATTTGATTTGGCAGGTAAATCCATTAAAACTGACCTGGTCTCAATATGAAAGTTGGTAGTAATGAGAGATCTTTATACAATGGTTGTTATTAACTAATATACGTAGATCTTTCGAGTGTGAGACTTTATGTAATTTGAAATAGGTCAACGGTAAATGGTGTTACGAATTTTCGATCAGGGTCACGTGATGTGTGTGTCTACAGCTTCCTCATAAGACATAGAGGAATTCTAAGCATGCCATATTTTAGTGCAAATTAGGAGCAATCAAACGTGTCAGTGATATTTTAGGTGCAACCATAACTTCGTTACTAGGAGTTTTTTTTGTGTGTTAGCTGGAGAAACGTGTCCCCAGCTGACACATGCCGTTTTAAGGCAAACCAGTGAGGTTAGGGCTTTAGACTATAGTCAGAAATTTAGTGCACAATAGGAGCAATGAGAACCAAAAAAACTAACCGTCACACTCAAATACTGTTGAAACTACGATCATTAAAGTGTGTGTTAGCTGGAGACCCGTGTCTCTGGCTTACACACACCTGTATCTTCGTAATTATTTGAGGTAGGATTATGTCTTATACCTCAAATTTTAGAGTCGAATTGGAGCAGTAAGCTCCAAATTTTTCTAATCTCTAGTTCGAATAGTTTTTAAGCTACGAACCGATAAGCATGTGTAAGCTGGAGACACGTTACACGTTTTGAATCAATTTTGAACCGTATAAGTTAGAGTCTCGTACTAAGAATCAAATGATACCTTATAATAGGTGCACACGGCATGCAAAATTTCAAATCACTGGGCTTCTTAGTTTCAAAATTATTGGCAAAAAACTGGTTTCCCGCCAAAAAATTCAAAATAAATGTCTTGGACGCAGCTATAGCGCGGTTGCCTTTCCGTGCGCTACACTGTTGCAATCGACTTTGAACCTAACGGCTGGTATTAATTCGAGTCACTTTAGTTTGCGCTTTCGATCGTTTTAATTTCTGTTTTGAGAATTTCAGACCAGGAGCCGTCCGATATATCTACGCTGATTACAAACCATCTATGGTAGTTACTTATTGAACTATCTGATTCTCTTATGAAGTATTTTTTAAATGTTAGTGTTAGAAAATTCACAACATTTGTTGATATAGGGCATGGATGATGGGCAATTTTCTATGAAACCTGGGCGTTAAACCAACAGAAATGGAACTACTATTTAGTACTTAGTACTAGAAAATATTTTCTTGTTTATTAACTATCATAAGCCCCCAGGTTTGCTTGAAAATAACCAGAGCGAAATACACTATTATAAATTCTAAAATAAATAAATTCTTAACTATACTTTTTTCTCTCTGATGGAAAGTGTCCTCGTCGTGAAGAGTTCGCCACGCGTAGTACTGGCTTACTCCGAAAATTCTGGCAGCATCTCGAGTACTGGCCGTTTCGTGCTCTTCGAAGAATTCCACGATCCGTTCTTCCACTTCAGCTGACACCACTCTTGGTCTACCAGCATCAACTGGCGGTGGTGGATCCAAACGGCCATGTTCTCGGAAACGGTACACGGCATTCAGTATGGTGCGGTGACTGAGGCGCACTCCGAACCTCTCCTCGTAAAGCCGCGCAGCACTGCTTAACACTTCGCTACTTTCACGGTAACAAAATACCATTTCAAGGTACTCTCGACTAGTATACCTCCTAGGCATTTTTACTAACGCGCGTCGCGACCTGATAGCACAGAATGCACAAGGAGACTAACTAAAGAAAATATCAAATCAAAGTAAAGCGCGAAATTTCACGTGATTATTAGGGGTGGGACACGAGAAAAAAAGAAAAAAATATTAATTTGTGTCCGAGTTAATATTTTCCAATATTTTTCTATTTAAAATTTACCATAAGTATAAAAATAGCATTGAAAAATGCAAAATCATAAAACATTAATTATTTTTTCAGGCACATATTATCTTGGTTTGCATTGCTTCGCAACTTTTTGTTTAGTCTGATCACATAAATATCTGGGCAACATCTTGCTCTAGTAGGCCTTATCTCTTACTGGGGATATAGCTAACTTATTGATAATATTGATATGATATATCACACATAGAGGCTTTCGTCGTGCGTGATACGTTAAAACTTGTATAAGTAATTAAGTTTATTACAAATTCTTTCACAATTACAAAGTGATTTTATGCAAGCCTTTAATTATCTTAGCCATCGTCTACTTCCAAATTAAGACATAAGCAGGCCATACAGGCAAGTATGGCCTGCTTTAGGAAAAATTATTACATTTTTTTTTATGAATCTTTCTACAGAATAATGAAACTAGGATTACAGAATTTACACACCCAAATTGACTACCGTAATAATTTACAATAGATAGATAAGAAGTTTACTTGCTACATAAAAATTAAAATCAATAGGCAAAGAGGCAGCTCTAAAATAGCGGCTTTTCTATTGATGATTCATATTGCATGCGGTTTCATTGATCTACCGCCACTGTCATCGCCGACAAACGATGCCGCCACGGCCGCCAAACGCTGCCTATCGCTTTTCGGCACCGTCCGCGTCGCTCGGCGGTCAATCAAAAAAGTTAGTGACTCGAAGATGATTGTGGTGTGCAGACGTGCAGTTGCGCGCCGCGTGCGGGCTGCATTTTCGTTTACGATATCGATCGGCAAAATGTGTACTAATAAACAAGCAAACGTGAGAAAAGTACTAACCAGACAGTGTCTCAGTGAGTGTAACAACAAATTAGTGTGTAACCCATCAATCAGTGCAATAAGGTTAATTAAGGAGTGTTGTGATGTATGAGTGAATGTGGTCGACAGCGACACAGGATAATGTATCCCTTTTTTGTATGCAGAATATGCAGATGATATCATCTGAATGGAACTAACTATTAAGTAAGTGAATGTAACTATTAAGTAAACTGGATTGCTGTTCGACGCCATGTAAGTACTACTTACCTACTTATACTTACCTACACATATTTATTAACCAAAACTTATTTGAAACTTGATTTTGTTTTAATAGGGAAGTTTGAATAATAAAGTCACGTCACAGCTTAAATAAGACTCATCACAGCATAATACTCACCTCAATGTTCATAACATGTGTTGTTTGTCACTACAATGTGGCCTTGTCTGGATCTTGCAATTGATTGTTTGCCTTAACTGTACCTTAGAAACGAATCGTTCAAATTAGTTGTGAAAAGAAAATAATTAGGTCTCAGCCCAGGCGGTAGCTTTGCTGCATAGTAGGTAGGTAGGTACTTATGGCTCTCAGCTGACTGGCCGGGTTGACGGCCGGGCGCCGCGCAGCGCAGTGTAGCTTAATATCAGCTGTTTTTAAATAGTTTATTTAATGGTTTTTTTTTCATTATTCAAGGTTTAATTAAGTTTGATAATGAATAAAGTACACTTAAAAAATTTAACTAGTAGGTAAATTACGAACTCGTAATTTATTTTTTTATTAGGTGAAAAAGATTTTTTTAGATTTTTTTATTATTTTTCTTAGATTGCAAACACTTGACCTGACCACCCCTTAAAATTTTATTATTAAATTCCATTTCGCCTTATATAGTTTATAGAACAAAGACAAAAATCGGAGATTTCCCTAATACAATTTTTTTCCGGTAAAACTGGGAATTTAATTAGGCGAACTTTAACACCTTATTATTAATATTTAAATTATATTTGCTTTTCGTTTTGACACAACTGCTCAAAAATTATTAGAATGTTTTCATGGTTCACGTAATTTTAATTTCCTAAAATTTCATTAATTTTTACCATAACCAGTGATCGGATAAAGTTAATTGTTGGCTGAAAAACTGTGGAAGCAGCTTCTTAAAACATTTTGTTTTTTTTTTATATTAATCCTAGGATTCAAAAAAAAAATCGGGAATGCAAAAGTAGTCGATAACATAGTGTGGAAACAACGACTTTAGCATTATGGTACTTATTATAAAATAATCCGGGACTTGCAATCCAGGTGTTGCAAAAGGGGTTACATATTCATATTTTAATACTTTTATAAAAAAAACTGTCGTCTCTGGAATTTCGCCGGCCACTGCCGCGGCAGACTCGCTTTTCTAGCTCGATTCGCGCGTCTTTTTGTCACAGTTCTAACCTAATCTAATCTAGAGGTACCTTAAGTACTGTGGAGATTATACATGTCTCCGCTCTACAAGGAGGCCGCAACACCGGCGTTGCTGGCTGGTTTTGTTTTTAATAAAATTAAGCAAGAGAGGCCCGTCGTGCGTAGTAATGAACAGTTGCCTTGTCAAATAAATATTTTAAAATATTGTGAAATAATAATATAATTGATAAATATAAAAACAGTATCGAAGTCCTCCGCTGCTCTTCTATATTTTTTGATATATCTCGGAAACAGTGCATCGTAGCACAAAAATAAGGTATTTTTCGACCCCCTACGTAACCCATAAAACCCCCTTTCAGCATCAAATATCAATAATAATAATAATATCAATAATATCGATCGATTTTGTATAGTCAAGTGACTTGTCCAAATTTTAGAGTGAAATTACATTGGAATCTGCCCCCTAATTGTCTAATTTCAAAATCTATCACAATCCCTTTCAGAGGTATTGTGATTGTGATATTTTCGTCTGTCACATTTGCTTAGACAGTTCAATTTCGTTTATTCCATACCTTTCAAAACGCGTCCCGATCACAATCCCTTTCAAATGTCAAATAGTGATGGCCTGAAGTATGTAAATATATTTGAAATGACGAGGGCTACGAATCGTACATGATGTACGTTTCGTAGCACAAAAATAAGGTATTTTTCGACCCCTTACATAACCCATAAAACCCCCTTTCAGCATTAATTGACATGATAAAAAGTTCAAAAGAACGAGCTCAAAATTTCTTCAGGGGGCTAATTGTCTAATTTTAAAATCTATCGCAATCCCTATCAATTCGTCATTTCAAAGATATTTACATACTTCAGGCCATCACTATTTGACATTTTAAAGGGATTGTGATCGGGACGCGTTTTGAAAGGTATGGAATAAACGAAATTGAACTGTCTAAGCAAATGTGGCAAACGAAAATAACACAATCACAATACCTCTGAAAGGGATTGTTATAGATTTTGAAATTAGACAATTAGGGGGCAGTTTCCATAGTAATTTCACTCTAAAATTTGGATAAGTCGTTTGCCCATACAAAATCGATCGATATGATTGATATTATTATTATTATTGATATTTGATGCTGAAAGGGGGTTTTATGGGTTACGTAGGGGGTCGAAAAATACCTTATTTTTGTGACGACAGTTGTGTGACGACAGTTTTTTTTATAAAAGTACTAAAATATGAATATGTAACCCCTTTTGCAACACCTGGATTGCGATTCCCGGATTATTTTATAATAAGTACCATAATGCTAAAGTCGTTGTTTCCACACTATGTTATCGACTACTTTTGCATTCCCGAATTTTTTGGAATCCTGGGATTAATATAAAAAAAACAAAATGTTTTAAGAAGCTGCTTCCACAATTTTTCAGCCAAAAATTAACTTTATCCGATCACTGGTTATGGTGAATATTAATAAATTTTTAGGAAATTAAAATCACGTGAACCATGAAAACATTCTAATTATTTTTGAGCAGTTGTGTCAAAACGAAAAGCAAATATAATTTAAATATTAATAATAAGGTGTTAAGGTTCGCCTAATTAAATTCTCAGTTTTACCGGAAAAAAAATAGTAGTAAGGAAGTCTCCGATTTTTGTCATTGTTCTATGAACTATAGGTTAATCAGCCTATTAATAAGAGAACTAATCACTGAATTAATAAGAGAGAAAAAAGTATAGTTAGATACAGAATTTATAATAGTGTATTTCGCTCTGGTTATTTTCAAGCAAACCGGGGGCTTATGATAGTTAATAAAAAAGAAAACATTTTCTAGTACTAAGTACTAAATTGTAGTTCCATTTCTGTTGATTTAACGCCCAGGTTTCATAGAAAATTGCCCATCATCCATGCCCTATATCAACAAATGTTGTGAATTTTCTAACACTAACATTTAAAAAGAACTTCATAAGAGAATCAGATAGTTCAATTATAAGTAACTACCATAGATGGTATGTAATCAGCGTAGATATATCGGACGGCTCCTGGTCTAAAATTCTCAAAACAGAAATTAAAACTATCGAAAGCGCAAACTAAAGTGACTCGAATTAATACCAGCCGTTAGGTTCAAAGTCGATTGCAACAGTGTAGCGCACGGAACGGCAACCGCGCTTTAGCTGCGTCCGAGCCATTTATTTTGAATTTTTTGGCGGGAAACCAGTTTTTTGCCTATAATTTTGAAACTAAGAAGCCCAGTAATTTGAAATTTTGCATGCCGTGTGCTCCTATTATAAGGTATCATTTGATTCTTAATACGAGACTCTAACTTATACGGTTACAGTGATTCAAAACGTGTAACGTGTCTCCAGCTTACACATGCTTATCGGTTCGTAGCTTAAAAACTATTCGAACTAGAGATTAGAAAAATTTGGAGCTTACTGCTCCAATTCGACTCTAAAATTTGAGGTATAAAACATAATCCTACCTCAAATAATTACGAAGATACAGGTGTGTGTAAGCCAGAGACACGGGTCTCCAGCTAACACACACTTTAATGATCGTAGTTTCAACAGTATTTGAGTGTGACGGTTAGTTTTTTTGGTTGTCATTGCTCCTATTGTGCACTAAATTTCTGACTATAGTCTAAAGCCCTAACCTCACTGGTTTGCCTTAAAACGGCATGTGTCAGCTGGGGACACGTTTCTCCAGCTAACACACAAAAAAGAACTCCTAGTAACGAAGTTATGGTTGCACCTAAAATATCACTGACACGTTTGATTGCTCCTAATATGCACTAAAATATGGCATGCTTAGAATTCCTCTATGTCTTATGAGGAAGCTGTTGACACACACATGGTCACGTGTCCTGACGCGACATTAAAAATTTTTTACCCATCCCAAAAATTTAAAACTCTGTTGTGCACAACGCCGCTAAAGAAGTTTTCACTTTAAAAAACTAGTACGAAGCCAATTGACGAGTACCCAAGAGAAATCTTCATTGATCCATGTCATATTAGGGTCTGCTACGAACGCACTACCAGCACGTATTAAGCTAAAAAAATCCGTAGCGAGAAATATGGATCAGAGTTGTAATAAATTGTAATTCACAATTTCTGTGTGGAACTATACGAAGTCGATTGACGAGTACCCAAGAGAAATCTTTATTGATCTTATAGAGTAGCCATGTCATATTATATTAAGGTTTGCTACGAACACACAACGATCTCGTAGCACGTATTCTGCTACGAATTTACCGTAGCGAGAAATATGGATCACATTTTTAACACTTGAATTGAATTGAATTATTTATTTGCAAAAATAGGGTGTATATAGTTGATATCAAGTTCACAATTTATATAAAGTGTCTTAATCCTATTTAGCCAAATAACATAGCATGCATTTTTTTTTGTAAAAGTCGTAATATAATATCATAATGTCAACTAAAATAAAATTAAATACAATAAATGTAAATTAAATACAACAAACTTGTAATTGTCAATTTCTGCGTGGAACTAATAAAAAGATGATTGGCGGTACCCAAGAGAAGTCTCCATCATCTGCGTATAGAGAAGCCAGCAGTGGCAAAGAGTCTATACAGATTCCTATCGGCTTCCCTTGTAGAAAACCTACCCCAGGGATCCACCATGAAGATCATTTAATACTGTCACCAATTACTTAGTGCAATATCCTACGAGGATGCCAGACAGCTGCAAAGTGAACAAAATGATTTGTTTTGCATGTTTATTATTGTTTATTATTGACGACCTATTTGGTGCAGGGGTACTAAGCCTGCTTTCTGCGCCAGAGGTCCCGGGTTCGATCCCCGGACAAGACAAATATTTGTGTGCATGAACATGTCTATTTGTCTTGGTCTGGGTGTTTAATATGTATATTATGTATGTATTTACAAAAAAATAAGTATGTTTATCCGTTATCTAGTATCCATAACACAAGTTCGTAATGAAACTGAACGTGGGCTAGATAATTGGTGTGTTTGTATGCAATTATGTTTGTGTGTATGTCTGATTTGTGAATTTTTCTTGGTTTGGCTGTCCGGCTTACCTTCGTCATATTTCGCCCCCTCGCCACTGGAAGCCAGCACCCCTAGGTAGCATGAATACTGCTATAACACGCGATATGATGCAGGTGCATGATGCTGTCTTGTTTACCCCGCTAAGGTGTGGGCGGGACAATAACACGTTATCGAGCTACGAGTGTTGATAAAAGCCGTTCAAGCTAGGCTAGTATGTATTATTAGGGTCTTCTACGAACACGCTACGATCTCGTAGCACGAATTTGTCTATGAATTTGCATATTAATTATATGAACTTAGGTATATTGCGATAAATATTCGTATATTTTATGGATCACAGCTGTAATACTTGTAATTGACAATCTGGAGTTTATATTTTTTTACATATAATGTAAAATTTCGACTCTATGTTTAACCGACTTAAAAACGGAGGAGGTGGTTTTATATGGCCACGCATTCGAATATTTTTCAATGTATGAACACCGATTTCTCGAAGATGCCTGAACCGATTGAAACGATTAAGACGTTATTAGATCACACGTTAGTCCTATTTTTATAGTTCTGTAGTTTTCAGGATTTCAGTCTTTGTATTAGATTATTTTTAGTTCTTTGCTCATACGGATGTAAGAATCTTACCCTTTGTTTATAAACCGCTTGATGGTTATTTAAAATATTACTTTAAGGATGATCCTTTTCTGGCCGACTTCAAAAAGGACGTCACCAATGTATTCCGTTTTTAGTGTTAGTAGGTAAGTTCTGGAAATCTCGACTTAGGTATTCTTACTTTAGAAATACTTACTTATAATCTTAAAAAAAACTTTTTAAAAGCACTATGAAGTCGTTGCAGGAAAATAAAGAGTACTTACCTATAAGAGTGCAAATTTTCACTATCTATGCCTTAACTGGCACCGACTCCAAAGAGCTTATTTTTTACTTTTGACGACGGTTTTTATGTTAAGAACACTAGCGTAGTAAGTAACACTTTCCACTTTTCAAATGGTCCGTTAATAACCATAAAATTACAAATACATTAACAAAAAAACATGTATCAACCCTCAATCCGACAACCAACCCTCTATTACCGGACCAGTGTCCAAATTACGATAATTTTGTATACACATTAGGCCGGCCGTAAACTAGGTCAAGCGCATTCGGAGCCAATTAAACTAGTGTCGAGGACGAGAACTTGTAACAGATTACTTATTTGAGTTGTCTTTGTCCTGCGATCTGTCTCTTGGTCGTGAGCTGGATTTAAAACTGTTTGATAACGATTTTTAACTGTGTCTGCGGTCTAGTGGTACAACCACCGGTATCAGACCCAGGGGTCCCGGGTTTGATTCCCAGTGAGGGGGTACATATTGTATTCGGTTGATGGTAGGACTTGTTGTGAGTCCGCCTGGGTAGCTACCGCCATCTTATCTAAGTCCATAACAACAATGTTTTCAGCATTGTTGTGTTCCGGCAGTTAGAGATAAGATAGCCAGTTTCTCAGTGGTTGAGGATTCCGGGAGAGGCTTGCTTCCATCTTCAGCCTTATCAATACTAAACATCAGGTATGATGAAGGCTAAGAGTCTCACCGTGTCGTTCATAAAAATAAAATAAAAAAACGGTCGTGTATGGCTCAGTATCCAATGTATGTCCAAATTAGCGCTAGCTGATGCACATGAAATAAGGGGGTTACTCTTGACGAGCTTGCGTTGAGATCCAGATTGATGACAATAATTATTACTGATTTAGGACGTTGATTCGATTTGACTGACGCTACAATTGATTTCTAGAGTCAAAATTACGTAATATTTTTTTGGTCTAATTACTTATTTTAAGTAATATACTAGAAGCGCTCATGGCCGCGCTAAACAGACTGATCGTATTCGATCACGTTTGTTAAGCAAAGTTCGGCCCGGTCAGGTGTTGGGTGGGTGATCGTAAAGTGGCATTATAACTGAGCACTTCCGTGCTTCGGAGGACACGTTAAACCGTCGGTCCCGGCTGTTGTCATTTGATTACAGCCGTTAAGCCAAGTCAGAGGCCTTATAGGCGGCTTGATAAACTCTGACACCAGAGGTGGCCACTATCCCTCACTCGATAAGAAGAAGAAGTAATATACTGACTTTTGACGTAGGTCAATCTCGATCTCTATGCGATTGCATCAAGAGTAAGAGGGCAGGTGTTGGTGAGCACGTCCTTTCAGCCTTTTGAAGGTAGAGCATGGCTTTTTAGCTCTATGCTCATCAGCTCCCTTGCCAGAAGGTTTGGGAGCCGATTTAGTTTTCTTGAGTATTTAAGTAAAATCTCGACAGTAAGCTCTATTACTCGTCGTCGTCGTCGTCTCAGCCACATAACACCCACTGCTGGGTATAGGCCTCCCCCAAAAGGGGGGTTTGCCATTATCGCCACGCTTGGCAGGCGGGTTGGCGATTGCAGTATGGCCAAGTTTGTAGGAAACACTGCTGCCCGTCTCCTGAAGGCTGAGTCCCTTTGTCGCCTTTTACGACATCCACGGGATGAGAGGGGGTAGTGCTATTCCAAGCCGATAATACACAGTTTCTCTATTACTATGGAGATAATTTTAGTTAAAATTATATTCCGAGTGCCATCTTTTGTGAGACCGACTCTTGGAAGCTTTTTATTACCTCTGACAAATTCAAGTTAGTTCAGTCTCCACAAAGACTTTCAGGTCTCGTCAAGACATGGGCAATTGACACCACGGTGACCCAGGACCCTACGGCGCCTGCGGTGGGAGAGCAAGAAAAGGGGCTTAGCTAGTAAATATATAAATAAATAGTACCTCCTCCCGGCCTTCCATTGAGCTGATTGAGGCCGAATGGGAGTCGAAAGGCGTCAGGTGAGCCCAGCATAACCTTTTGGTATGCGTAAATGCATTATCCCCTCACTCAATAAAAAACTTTTTTACAGGACGCGTGTTTGTTGTACTAGTTGTTATGTTGTTATGTACAGTCAACAGCAGCTACGGCTTTACATATCTGTCAAAATTCTACAGACAAATCTGAAATCAACGGCATTCGTCTTGAAGTCCAAAGTCGATTGGACTTTCTAGCGGTCCGTAAATCAGGTCAAGCGCATTCGGCACCGAACCAGTGTCGAGGACGAAAACTCGTATCAATTGATAAAGATTTGATTGATACGGCGACCAAGGATTATTGATCGATTATCTTTGGTGTTTTAATTATTAATGGTGAATAATTTCGTGGGTATTGTGTGTTTAGGTGGTTTGATTTATTTATCTTTTGTTTATGAGATAGGTTAGGTTAGTATTGATTTTGAAGGAAAACGAACGACGAAAAGTTTTTTTTTTTTAATGATTTTGGATTTTTTGCATTTTTCAATGCTATTTTTATACTTATGATAAATTTTAAATAGAAAAATATCGGAATAATCAACTCGGCCAGTAGTGAATTGTCAGATGGGACTTGAACCCACGACCTTTGCAAATCCGGTCCAATGCTCTAACTACTGAGCTAAAAAAAGTCTCGGTAGCTCAGTTTTCCACTATTTTTCTAATTGAAATTTATCATAAGTTCAATATTAGTTATTATGGAAAATTTAAAATGTATTTACAGATCCCAATAGTGCAAGTCTATGATACGATTAGCAGTGTATACTAATAATAATAATAAGCATTTATTTCAGAATTTTACATCCATATTTTAACAGATAATAACGATAATAAAATTATAAATTACTTAAAAATAAAATACATATTTTTTTATTTGGGGCACATGAAGCGCAACCCAATGCTGCAGGAGTGGAGATTCCCAATAAATATAAAATTTACTTTTTTTTATTAAAAAAACCATTAAGTTTATGCTTATATCTAGTCTGTATCAGCCAAGACGAGCCAAGCAAATGGCCAAGCCACATATTCTGCCTAAGGTGTAGAGTTTTTTTTTTTTCTCTTTATTTGGGTCAACAAACAACTACATATTACATATAAGGGTTTAAATCATATTTTCTTTAGTAACTTAAACAAATATGCAGTCAAAGACGTTAACCACAAGTTACTTAAAAAAAAAAGTTTATAAGACAGTGTGAGTGAGTGAGTGAGTGTGTGAGTTTGTGACTTGTAGAGTTAGAAGCTTGGCTCTATATAAGATCTGTTAACTTTTTGACACTGCTAGCCATGTGGTCTCGTGTTGGCAACAGTTTACATGAAAATGTCAATGTCATCTTTAAACGATATAACGATGATTTTTAGAACATTTGGTCACGCTTAATTTGTCCTTCTACACTTCTAGTATTTGTTATTTCTAAAGTAAATAAATAATCTAGTAAACGGAATGTGTAAAAATTTACTGTAAAACTTACAGTATATTTTTGAGGGTTACGAACCTCTAATGAAAAAAAACATTTTATAAAAAAAATCAAACCGACTTCAAAAAGTAAAAAATAAAACTTTTGGAGTCGGTGCCAGCCTACATTGCACTTCTATTAACTATATTTTTTTTGGCCTTAGCTAACTAGCACCGACTCCAAAAGTTTTATTTTTTACTTTTTGAAGTCGGTTTGATTTTTTTTATAAAATGTTTTTATTTCAGATTTTTTTGTTACATTATGTGCCGTTACTTACACTAAAAATCAGCCCATACACAACAATGATGTCATCTAGGTATACGACTACTTGCCAAAAGGTGATTGATATTTTTCAGGATTATGAAAAAACTACTAGCCAGATCTTCGTGAAAATTATATGGGACCACACATAAACCATTTTCTTCCAGATAAAAAAAGAATTTTAAAAATCTGTTAACAACTGGCGAAGTTATGGTGGAACATACATAAAAAAAAATTTAAAAAATTTAAAAAAAAATACAGTCGACTTGATAACCTCCTCCTTTTTTTGAAGTCGGTTAAAAAGGAACCCTTATAGGATCTCTTTGTTTTCCGTCTGTCCGTCCGTCCGTCTGTACGCATTTATCTCGAGAACTCGTGGAGGTATCGAGTTGAAATTAAAACCATATATTTAGGTCAACATCTGTTGCAGAGGTAAAAAAATGAAACTATTAAATTGACGTAAAAGAAAGATAGGACCGTTTATGTCTCAAAAAATTTTGACACCCTCAAGGGAATCAAAATTCATAGGGTACTTCCCGTTGACCTATAACTATGAAATTTGGCAAGCAATCTCGTCTTTTACTGCGAATACAGGAATAAATTTAAAAAATATACATTTGTAATGAAACCATAAAAATATAGTCGTTAGTTTCGGGAAAAACTCGGGACCGCGTTTAGGTATCGAGTTGAAATTAAAAACATATATTCACGTTTAAAATCTCTTCAAGCTGTGAAAAAATCAAACTTCAAAATTAACGTTAAAAAAGTTAAGAGCATTTATGCCACAAATACTCTACACTCTTAAGGGAATCAAAATTCAAAATTCAACACTCTTAAGGGAATCAAAATTCATAGGTTTCATTCCGTTGACCTACTATGAAATTTGGTAAGTAATATCGTCTTTTACTACGAATACAGAAATAATCAAAAAACTATACATTTGTAATTATTTCATAAAAATATAGTCGTTAGTTTTGGAAACCGAATTTCGTGAAAAATTCGGGAACGCGTTTAGGTAGCGAGTTGAAATTTAAACCAATTATATTCACGTTAACAATCTGTTTAAGCTACGAAAAAATCAAACTTCAAAATTAACGTTAAAAAATGTAAGGGCATTTATGCCGCAAAAACGTATACTTCGACACTCTCAAGGGAATCCAAATTCATAGGATACTTTTCGTTGACCTACAACTATGAAATTTGGCAAGTAATATCGTATTTTACTTACTACGAATCTAGACATGTCTAATTAAATCATGAAAAATTTAGTCTTAAGTTTTGGAAACTGAATTTCAGGAAACTACGGGAAAACTGCAAGACTCACTTCCTGAACTATTTATAATATTATGTACCTAAGTAGCAGTGGCGGGGGTCAAAATAAGGGGAAAGTAAGCCGGTCCAAAATTTCTAAAAGGGAAGCCGATAGGAATCGGTATGATGGTTTAGGGGTGATTGCGAACCCTACCCCCCGTGACTAATGGCGGCCTGGAGGGCAAGTACTAGGAGTTTTAGTTGGTAGTACCCGCCCGTCTCCCGGTGAGTCCAACATTTCGAATCGCCCCTGCACCAGGGGGCGAGGGATGCGTAAAAGCATTTCTCCTAGTATAAAAAAAAAAAAAGGAATCGGTATGATGGACCCTTCGCCACTGCAAGGTAAGGTACCTACAAATTTGTGCTTGTGTGGACTCGCACTTGTACGGCTTTTTTTAAGCTTAAAAATGCTTAATCCCACCCAAGTACCTATATTATGTAAATGAAGCCCGTGAATTAATGTCCGGAGTTTTGCGTGTCGTGCCCTTGACATTGCCGCCGCCACGAGTGATTCATAAGGTGTACTTAATGAACTCGTGATTCAACTGATCCCTTTTCAGCTAAACATCGGACCACCATCACCGATCATGACTCAGAGATAAGACCCGAACTAGTGAACAAGATATACAACCTATAGACGGTGTAATTTTCGTACTGGCTCTGTATATACGAGGGTGGATTGAAAAGTAGTCGGCCTAACACAGATCCATTCAATTCTAAAAATCAACTCTACCCACATTATTTAGTTCAGTTCAGACTAGTTAATTGTGTGAAGTTTGAAAGGTGTGCTATACTTAGTTGTGATTTTATAAATTTATTAACAAAACAATCGGACATAATCTCAGCAAATGGAGCAAATCGAGCAGCGTGCCGTCATTAAGTACCTCCATAAGAAGAGGCTGTCATCAAAAGCCATCCATGATGATATAGTCAGTACATTATGGGATTCCGCTCTGTCATATTCATCCGTCAAAAAATGGATATCAAAATACAAGCGTGGTAGAGAGAGTGTGAAAGACGAACCCCGCTTTGGGAGGCCTTCGACGTCCACTCCTGACGAAAATATTAAAAAATACTTGATTTAATTATGGGAGACCGCAGATAAAAAATCAGAGAGATAGCCAAGACTATAGGCATCTTTTATGAACGAACTCAAAACATCATAGTCAACGTGTTGGGTTTCCACAAGGTGTCTGCGAGGTGGGTTCCGCGACTGCTTTCAGTTGAACAAAAAAAGCATGCGATTGACTATTGCACGCGACTGTTTGGAGTTATTTGAAGACGATGACGATGATTTTTTGAATCGTTTTGTTACTATGGACGAAACATGGGTTCATTACTGTACACCAGAAACAAAACAACAATCGAAACAGTGGAGAAGACCTGGTTCACCACCCCTAAAAAGAATAAGGCGATTTTGTCGGCAAATAAGGTGATGGCTTCACTATTCTGGGACTCGAAGAGTGTAATTATGGTTGATTATCTTGAAAGGGGTCAGACTATAAACTCTGATTACTACTGCACCTTACTACGTCATTTACGAAAGGAAATAAAAGAAAAACATCCAGGAGAAAAGACCTGTTTCATCAAGATTACGCTCGTGTTCACACGTCTGTGCAATCAATGGCTGAAATCCAAAACTGTGGCTTTGAACTGTTACCGCATCCGCCTTATTCACCTGATCTGGCACCATCAGACTTTTTTCTGTTCCCTAACCTAAAAAAGCACTTGGGAGGTCAAAGATTTTCGACAAACGACGAGGTCAAAGCAGCAGTAGACGCATATTTTGACTCTAAGGAAGAATAATTTTTTTCAATGGTCTAAATGCTTTGAAGTTAAGGTGGCAAAAGTGCATTGAACTTGATGGTGATTATGTAGAAAAATAAAAATATATTTGATATAGTATGTGTTTATTTTCTTGGTTAGGCCGACTACTTTTCAATCCACCCTCGTACAATCAAATTTTCATTACCACTCTAAAAGGTTGAGTATTTAAGGGTCAGTGCTCTTTTCGCAAGTCATTCTTGACTGTCAACAATTATTGATAGGTTACTACCTACAGCTGTGTAGTGTTACAGCTGCTTAGAATAGCACTTCCCCCTCTCATCCCGTGGGTGTCGTAAAAGGCGACTAAGGGACTCTGCCTTCAGGAGACGGGCAGCAGCGTCTCCTACAAACTTGGCCATACTGCGATCGCCAACCCGCCTGCCTAGCGTGGCGATTATGGCCCTTTTTGGGGAGGCCTATACCCAGCAGTAGGTGTTATATGGCTGAGACGATGACGACTACCTACATAAATTAGTGTCAAGTAAAATTGATGTACTAAATTATAATGTACAAATATTAAGGAAAACGAACGGTAGTAGATAGGAATATGTACTGTACCCGTATCGCACTAGTCACACATCACTTAGTCACCTTTCCAAACGTAGGGAATGAAATTTTCTGCGATTCTACATATCTCTTGCTTTGCGCTACTATACTGGTATCCAAATTAATTATGAAGTTGTCAAGCATTTGAAGGGTAAAGAAAACGCGACTACAACAATACAGCTAAAAAAAATTTAATTTAAAATAATGAATTTCACGTGACTATTTGACTCTACCTATTTATAATTGTCGGACGCCATCGACTGCATAGATATGTAAATTATTTCATTTATTTTTTACTAATGGCCGTTTTCAATAATATATCCCTAACAAGAGATAGGCCTATCTTGGTTACGTTACTTAGCAACCACTGTTATTTTAATTTATTTTGGGCTGAATAACAAAAATATCTAGGCATCAAAGCTCTAGTAAGCCTATCCCTTACTGAGGATAGGTTATTGAAAAAGACCGTGTGTCAATCATGCATGCTACGGAAGTTGTGAAAAAAAATCAGGCGGGTAGTGTATTTAAGTATTTATATTTTTACAATCACAGCGTTATACTCAATACTCAATAGTTTATTGCAAAACCATAATGTACATGTAGATGTTATAAAATAATGTAAGACCATTGTTATAGACCCGGTTGGTTATGTTATGTGAACTCCGCTGGGGGACAATTCTCGCGCCTTCGACATCTCGAATTCCAATTTTTTTGGAGCCTAGGTAGGAGCTAGGAGAGATAGGTACTTAAAACTGACTGAAAACATTCTCAACATTATAGCATTGACAAAGATCATTGAAACTAAAGTATTTTGACCATAGTAAAGATGGTAAATTTTAAATAGAAAAATATTGGAAAAAATTAACTCGGCCACAAGTGAATTCTTAGACGGGAATCGAACCCGCGACCTTTGGAAATCCGGTCCAATGCTCTTTCCAAAGGTCGCGGGTTCGATTCCCGTCTAAGAATTTACCATAAGTATAAACATAGCATTGAAAAATGCAAAATTTACAAAATCATACATAGTAAAGATGTTACTTACATTTTCAATAAAGGCATTATAGTTAAAAAAATGTCTAATTCGACATATCTCAGCGCGAGAATTGCCCCCCTGAACAGTTTCTGTTGGATAATCAGCCCTCCTGTCGCTTGTTTTCTTCTTCTTCTTTCTTTCTTTCTTCTATTATCTCTTATGAAATCAAACTAACTAAAAAACGCAAACTACTAAAGCGATATACAATTTCTTCAAGAGAGCCAATTTGATCAAAACGTAAAAAGGCTGATTCTATACAATTCCCGCGACATACGCCGGCCGCGCTGGCCGTAGTTTCCGCTCACGTAATGTAGTGACGTCAAAGTATCGTCATCGGGCGCGCGGAGCGCCGAATTATGTCAGTCAGTCAATGTTGCACCCACACTAGCACGAGAGCTCACGGCTACACGCGTCGATTCTGCGCACCACTGTGATAACACTCATTTTGGAGCGTAATCTTAAGGCAATGACTGATTCGTGAAATAATACCGTGTTCATTATATCATAATGTTATATTATAACTGTTTTAGGTGTGTTATTTTTTAAAGTAAGTAGTTTCATGTGATGTTTCGTGTTCAAAAGTTGTGCTAAATAAAATTTATTTTAATGAAAGAATATGAACCTTATTGCTAAGTGGTAAGTACTTCACATATATAATGAAAGGTTATGGTTAGATTACTACGAGTTGCGAGAAGAAGAAGTATGTGGCCGTATTGCGGTATTACGTACAAAATATTAGTCACAGTTTTCGCACGACTAGACAGTTCTTGTAAAATTTACCATTAAATCTATTTGTTTGTAATTACTACAATATTGAAATTTTTAATAAGTAGGTATTTAAGTAGGTACATAGTTCGATAAACTTCTGGCGTCATAAATACTGATTTATTGTGTCATAATTTTATAAGGCTATGTAAACTTCATTTGTAAATTTTTAACAAGAAATATTTATTTCGTAAACTTCAGTAAATCATAGTTTTAATACTAAATCAAATAATCATTGATATTAAATGCGGTTTCTGACTGTCTGTATTCCCGCTGTAACTACTGAACGTTCTGGACCATTTGTAAGAGATACTTTTATGCCCCGAAAATAAATCTTAAAAGGGTTAAAAAATATCCGCGGACATGTTCGCCTAATTTTATGAATACTTACTTAATTCAGTTTTTAAATCATTTCAAACATGTATTAGTGATACTTATTTTAAATACTTACATAAGAAATAATTATAACTTTAAATTTTGCATTAACAATGCAATTTTTATGTGATAAATATTAAACAAGAAAATATACTACAAAAAAGCAAATTGTATCATGTTGCTCTGCCGGACTCGAATCCGCATCCTTGGGAATCCAGCCCAATGCTCACTCACTCACTTATCAGCCTGTGGTCCACTGCTGGATATAGGCCTCTCCTAGCTCACGCCTATAGTGGCGTTCAAAGGAGGCTATTAGCCTACTGCTACCACGCTGGCCAGACGGGTTGGTAGAGGGTTTGTTTCAAGTTTTCGTTTCCCAGGTGTTCAATGCGTCGAGCCTCTTAGTCGACTCTTACGACATCCCAGGCATGTAAGGGAGTGGTGACACTTGTATTCTTAGGCCGTCACCACACGGCACATGAATAGGCCCAATGCACTGACTAATTATGCTACAGAGACCTGTGAGGACGCAGACACGAAATTTTCTAGTATATTCACGGTGTTGGCCACAAAATAGCATTGTAAAATGCAAAATAAACAATTTAAAATAAGAAAAGTAAATCATTCGATATAATCAAATCACCATGTGTAGAATAAGGTAAAAACCCAAGTGCTTAAAAGTTAAACCATTTAAGACAAAATAAAATTTCCTCTTTGTTTATGAATTTTCCCTGTTCCCTGTTTTCCTTGTTCACGCCAACTTGAAAATGACTGAACCAATTTGGATATTATTTCTGAAATACCTACCTATATTCCATGAAGTTTGAGGAAGGTTTTTATGTCAACAAAAAAGGATTCTTACAGGAACAGTAAACACACGCGTAGGGCCCGGCCGACCATTAAAGTTCTTAATAGTCTTAGGGCTTGTTTCACAATCTAAAAGTAAGTTCTGAGTAGCTTACTTGCCAAATTTTTTGGCAGATATGATATGAAAAATATGTCAAATCATCTGCCAACTAAGCAACTCAGAACTTACTTTTAGATTGTGAAATAGGCTCTTAATGAAATCATCCATAATAAGCTAAACCCAACAAATATAATATAAAACTCTTTCCCGCTAAAACCTTACAAGTTACTGCTGAACTTTTAATCTAGACAAAGTATAAACTGCCCGAAATATTTTGCATCTCGTTCTCGACAAAAAGTTGAAAATGTAAAGTCACTTTCTTGTCAATAAGTTACGATAGACATTGACACGTTTTATCAATTTTAATATTTTAAGAAAAAATACAATTACGACCGAAAAAGAAAAGGAAAATTTTATGATACTACGATAATAGGTCACATCTAATGTAAGGAAAACAAAACATTATGTATCAGATTTTTCTATTTATATCACATTAGAATTTCACCCATCACAATAGTAATGTGCATATCGTTCTATCCTTTTTTTACTGTTGATTCCCTATTCTCTACCTATGCAAACGATAACAATGCAATATTATAATTTCCCCGCAGTCCCCGTCCACCTTATCGTAGGCAGTAGGAAACGAAAACCTTGAAAGATAAGAAAGATCAACGCATCCTAGACAGAATATTTACTTTTAGCATTAATTTCTATTTGATTTTTTATCTTAATTAAATCTTAAATTAATGTTAACAACCAATTCATATTGCCTCGCCTTACTATCTGTAGGTTTAGTTTCTTTTGCTAGTAAATACAGTCAACAGCAACTACGACTTTACACTTTGACCTTGAGAGCGCCGTTACGTCGGCGTCGCATGTAATAGCGGCGGTTTTCGTAGTGCAAATGTAAAGCCGTCGCTGATATTGACTGTACATAAACACAAAGTACCTCATATAAAGTCTAATATAAAGTCAGGATTCAGGTGTATGTACAATCGGGGAAATTTCCGATTGACCAGTAGTTATAAAAAAAATACCTATTAATGTTCTATTATTATGTGATATTAACTACATATTTCTGTATAACTATCTGTAATTTTTTTAAATAAAGCTCCTTAAAAAACATTTCTGGTCAACCGTGAAGTTCGTGTTATACTTCCCAGCAGCGCCACTAAATTGTACAAGTTTCAAATTAGTCTCAAATGAACAAGCATAAATTGTTCTAAATGGTCCGCTGTCGCAAAAAATTGTTCTAATGATAGTTTCAGAGATAAAAATACTTTTGTGTGGCGCTGCCAGGAAGTATACTTCCTAGCAACCTCACGGCGTACAAATGTGCAAATCATTTTAAAATATCGGCCATAAATTGTTCGTAATTAGTTCGTAATTAAAAATCTCAAATATGCGTAGTTTTGCTGAAAAAAATACTTTTATCAATTACTTAAATTATAGATAATAATCATTGTCTTATATATTACAAATAATAATGCTCGCTCATTGCCACTGCGGACCCACGATACCCCTGGTGGTATTGTGGTCTTTTAAAATCAAGCGATACCCCAACAAATAGTGTTGCGACACTAGTTAATTAGTAATAGCTTTTTTTTATGTTTTTCGGAAGTAAAAAGGAGCGATTGACACTACCAACTCAACATTTCGCATCGCTTTTGTAAAAAAATGCCAATCTCATCCGTAACAAGCTAGTTTATCGTTATCTTTGTAGGACATGAAAGATCAGCAATCGCTTAAATACGTAAGGAGCATTTTTTTCGGTTAGGGAATATATTGCATGATAGATAATATGTTTATTTTAAAAGCGTAAAGAAATAATTTTCGTTAATCATATTATTATCATACAAATTTGTATTACTTATTTAAAATTATAAATCTTAGTATTTTTTTAAGCTTCGTAGATGGCATTGTACTATAGAAGCAAAGAGAAGGAACGTTAAAGTAGTTAACTTCGAATGAAGGATTTTTGTAATAATACTATTCTTATTGCTTCATAGATTAGATGGAACACTAACCAAGTAATGATTATATGTCGATACGTTCGATTTGGGAACTACTGAGAAAATAAAACCAATGACATTTTATACATAGATCCAATGATATTATATTATGTGCATAGATGCATATATGCCTTCTATGCAGTGGGTGCCGGGTTCGATCCCCGGACAAGACAAATATTTTGTGTGCATGAGCATGTCTATTTGTCTTGGTCTAGGTGTTTAATATATATATTATGTATGTATTTACAAAAATAAGTATATATGTATGTTTATCCGTTGTCTAGTACCCATAGCACAAGTTCTCATGAAACTTACTATAGGCACAGAATACTAAATAGTAGAAATCCAAGGGCTAGATAATTGGTGTGATTGTATGAAAATATTTATTTATTTAATTCTATGATTTAAAGATACATCAGTAGCTTGATTTTATATTGAACTAGCCGGCCCGACAGACATTATCCTGTCTCATAGCTGACGGTTAATGTTTAACTAACTGACAGTTATGTCAAACGCCATAAAGTTGCATTCGTAATTACAAATTGTCAAAAGCACTAATAAGGTTTCATTATTATAGTAGATTGTAAGTATTAAAAGGGGGTACAATAATATTTACAGCGAGGGCGCTATTTTGAATCCAAAACGAAGCGAAGGATTTTAAAGTGGAATCCCGATCATAGCGAGGGATTCTAGAGTACAATCCTGAGCGCACTGAGGGATTCAAAGTACATCGCCCAAGGGAAAAATTGTTTTGCTCTCGCCACTGCTATAACTACTGAGTTACCGAGACCAGTATCGGTAGCTGAGTGGTTAGAGCAGTGGGCAGGATTCCCAAAGTTCATGCGTTTTTTATTTGTTTTCTTATTTTTTTATTTTATAAGAACCTTCTCCTGACAGTAACAAACACAAAAAAGAAACAACGCAATATGGGTAACGACATAAAAATCGGCGCAATTATATAGGTAAATAAATACTAGAGTAAACATACTTGACGACCTCTGTGGTAGAGTGGTGCGTACACCAGTTTCAAGGTGTCGCTTGTTCTGAGGTCCCGGGTTCGAATCCCGATAGGGGCAAACGTTTGTATGATGAATACGAACATTTGTACCCGAGTCATGGACGTTTATATATATTTCTACTCATAAATACTACTACTACATACATGTATAATTACATGTATTTATATCCATTACCCTAGTATTCCATATATTTATTTATATTTAACACCCAGACCAAGACAAAAACACATGTTCATGCACACAAATATTTGTATGATTGTGCGTAGAAACAGACTATGTACCTCTACGCCAGACATCCAATAAGATAAGTTAGATAAGTGTGTTTTACATAAGCGTTGTCGAGTGTTTGATCTCATCTTCTAATCTAAAAGAACTATTACCACTGCAATAAGGGACCATTATTATCTGTAATTTAAGTAATTGATAAAAGTATTTTTTTCAGCAAAACTACGCATATTTGAGGTTTTTAATTACGAACTAATTACGAACAATTTATGGCCGATATTTTAAAATGATTTGCACATTTGTACGCCCTGAGGTTGCTAGGAAGTATACTTCCTGGCAGCGCCACACAAAAGTATTTTTATCTCTGAAACTATCATTAGAACAATTTTTTGCGACAGCGTACCATTTAGAACAATTTTTGCTTGTTCATTTGAGACTAATTTGAAACTTGTACAATTTAGTGGCGCTGCTGGGAAGTATAACACGTGAAGTTCCCCGAATGTACCTATAAAATCAGCCTGCATATTGAGAAAATGCATTTTTCCCAAAATATACCGTGGGATAGGTACTGTAACGTCTATCCTCCTCCCATTGAGTCATTATAAGCAGAGTATACTCAATTACCTTGATTGCGTTCTTCCTTAGCGCCCATACTGAAAGAACGATTTTCTTAGAGCAACAACTTTCAGCACACTTAAAAATGTAGTACTTAGGTAAGTATATAAATCTACAATAACAGCGTCCTTGATTCACCGTGTAGATTCGGTGGCAAAATGGATTTCATAATCGGCGGGCTGGCCGGTGCCGGCGCCACCATATTCACAAACCCCATGGACGTCGTCAAAACGCGGATGCAGCTGCAAGGGGAGCTGCGCGCGCGACACGAAACCAAGACGCGGTACCGAGGCATCTTCCACGCCCTCTATGTCATCGCCAGGAACGACGGAGTCATGGCGCTGCAGAAAGGACTTGCCCCTGCATTGCTGTTAGGCTTCACTATGAACTCAGTCAGGTATGAGACTAATGTCATCGCCCATAGATACTTTTTGAGCTTTAAGTCCATCGTCAAAACGCGAATACAGCTACAAGGCGAGTGCGCCATTATAATTTCATCTCCCACCCATAGATACTATTTTGAGCTTTAGCACCTCGGACACTGAACTGTACTGCTTCTTGTGTTCTGTATTTAAGACTATTCACAGAAAAGCAAATTATATAGAACAACCCAATGATATTGTATACATAGATATGTACGTTCATAGTAATTTGCGTTAAAATCTGTGACCAAGACACTTATTCATAATTCATATCTTTTCTTTGTGCATAGAACAACGCCGGACCCTATTATAGGGTCTTCCCAATTTTTACAACGCGAACTCGTATGACTTAACTGCTTCCAGTACACACATTAACTTATACCATTGGATCGACGTAAGAAACAGTTTAGTAAGAACCAAGCTATAACTATTTGATCTATCGACATTTTCTATTCATGCTTATATTTAAGTTTAAAAAGCTATAGATTAAGACGTCCCCTTTTCACCAGATTAGGAATGTACCACGTAGCAGAAGTCCAAGGCTGGACAAGGTACAATGATGGCAGCATAGATGTGAAGAGAGCTGTGCTTTGGTCCAGCATCAGCGGTTTTTTGAGTGGAGTGTCTGGAAACCCTGCGTCGGTGATCAAGACTAGGATACAGGCGGCGGCGCACCCGAGCATCGCTGTGGGCCGGCAGCATAGGTACAAAGGTATGGACTTTTTGGGACTGGTTCGGATCATATAGCCCAGGGCTTCCATACTTATTTTTACTGTCACGCCCTTGGAATTTTGCATTTTTACGATGCCCCTCGAACTCCCAACCCCGTTCAAAAATACCTTCCAGTTTTGGTACTAGCCACAAGCTACGACGTAGTGGAGCTACAGTGCTACGGCGTAGCTTTCGACAAGCGTAGTGCCTTATTTTTTTACTATTTACATAACATCTAATTGGGCTATGAATGCGTAAAAATAACGCCAGTAACAAGCTACTAGAAAAGCTGTACCTATTTGTTCATTTGTGATTTTTATTAGAAAACAAAAACAAAACAATAAGCATTAAAATGAATAAAAAGAGTTAGGAAGGAGTGCTTGCTCTTCTGAGCATTATAGCTTTTCATGACTCGGTGGCATCGACACGCTACGCCCCTGGAATGATGCTGCGACACCCCTGGAATGATGCTGCGACGCCCCAGGGTGTCGCGACGCACAGTTTGGGAAGCCCTGATTAGATATAGATATAGATAGCCTATCTATCAATATCTTAAATCACTTTGAAAATATTGAGTTTTGTGCCAAGAAAACGGAAATAATTTTTTGATAAAAGGTTGTTGGTTCTCAGGATTTGAATGAAAATATCACAAAAATTGCAGATCTCTTCGGCAATTTGGCACCGTATATCTTTGAACCAATTTTCTTATGTTTTCAGGCACGTTGGACGGATGTGTTCAAATCTATAAATCAGAAGGAATAAGAGGCTTTTTCGCCGGCGTGAACGCGACATGTACAAGGCTAGCCATCGGAAGTGTAGCGCAACTCACAAGCTTCACTGCGTACGTGTAATTCCAACTTAATAATTTATATTTAGAGTTCTTTTTTGTTAATCTTATGATTTCTACTTCAGTGCAAAACAGGCTTTGAAGAGCCGAGGTGTTTGCGAGAACTCTGTGTTTGGGCTTGCGTTCGCCGCGAGCTCAGTCAGTGGCATCGCCGTAGCCTTGGCAATATGCCCTTTAGACGTCGTCACCGTTCGACTCTACAACCAGGGTAATAACTCTTAAATTTCTTTGGCATCTTACAGAATGAAAGAGAGCATGAGGTTCCACGGTTACTTCGAACATTCGCCGGCCATGCTCGCTTTCGTGGCGAGTCTGGGCTGCGGGGTGTTGTGCGTATTGCTTGAAACTCCTCTGGATGTTGTCAATACCAGACTTTTCAACCAGGGTAACGTTGATTATGTCTTCGAATCGGGAGCATGTGGATGTGAAATCTTGTAGTAGAATTTGTATCAAGACGTTATGCTTACCTTTTCTTTCAGCTTCTTTATTTCACTGCAATTCTGATTGCTATCCTTTATTATCCTTATTATTATTTATCTTATTATTTGCAAATTTATTTCTAATTTCAATACGCGCGTATATAAAGTATACTTGTATATTTTCTTAAACAGTCATGATTTTTGTGATGTGATGAATGTCGGTTCAATGGAATAAATAACATTTAATAAAATTGTACCCGATGAATAACTTTTTGGTTCTGCTCACATATGATGGTTTCAGGACCTGCCACCAGCGAAGGGCGTCTATACACGGGCGTGGTGGACTGTCTGGCCAAAATCTACAAGACCGAAGGAATCCACGGCCTCTACAAGGGGCTCGGTCCCTTGTACCTCAGGATAGCACCGCACACCACGCTATCTCTAGTCATATGGGATATGTTGAATAATTTATTGTTACAAAACTAGAAATAAAACAAAAATTGTTGAATTTACAATGACTTTTAATTTTTAAATACCGTAACTACATACAATAATACTTAAAAAAAAACAAATAACGGTTTTGCAAAATATTTATCGATTTTGTTTGGTATCGTTTAACATTTTACATTTGAAGATTAACAATACAAAATACTCCTTATTGAACAAAATCAAGAATGCGATGCTATAGGTGGAGAGAAGTGGATCTCCCAGTCTACATCGAGAGAGCTGCAGTCAGAGCTGACGTCATCGTAGTCACAGTAGCAGCTTTCGCTAGACTCTACCAGCTCAACGTCATCATCGCACGTGCACTCTGGCCGCTCCGGGTCCAGCCCCACTGCTGCCTTATACGCCTTCAAGCAAGTCTGCTGGCAAATCTCTGGATGGTAAGGATCTTTAAAGTTCCCAACCAACTCTTTAATTAGACGTCTCTTCCTTAGCTCCAACTTAGCCAGTTTATCTTTGTTACTAGCTTTAGCTATCTTGTAGATTAACGGAGAATACTGCTCATTGTTCCCTTCGTTGTTCTCTGGTGCAGTTTGCATTTCGACCACATATTCGCCATTGACCTTACAAATAATCAACGTAGGCTTGTTTTCGGCTCGTTTCTTCGATCTCTTCAGCGGCTTTCTGCTTTCTACGGCATATCGTTGTCGTTTCACCTTGTTGAGCTTACGTAAGAGACGTTTGGATATAGCACCAGGCTTCCAGCCATTGGCTATCTGAAAAGCAGAGGAGTCATGTTCAGAAGAGAGGTTAGGTAGGACTAAAGTGAAAAATAATATTATTCAGAATAGCCTATTAAACTTACATAAATAAAAAAAACTCTAATACTTAACTATTAAGTATCCATTGCAATATCATAAAAATAAATGTCTGAAAAAAAACCATAATTTTGTCATCCTGTCAATCATGAGAATTACTTTTTGTTGCCCTCATCGGAAAATCCTAAATTAGAGCAACCATTTGTAGGGTTTGCATGATTGAGTATTTTTGCTATTATTTTGCATAATAAAGAGATCATTTACGTTTGTGCTATTTCCCCATAACATTATTCCGTTTAACTACCTACTTATACATCTATTTCATAAATATTTGTTCAAACTATTGCTAGTTGCTTAAAACTACCTAAGTATATAGGTAATTAATCATCAGAATGATGTAATAAATAACTTATTTAATGACAAAACGTTACAAATTTTAACTTATCTCAGGCCAAATATCACTTGCACTTATGACGCTACTATAGTAATAATTACACCACAATTCCTTCACCAAACTTGAATAAATAAATATTGGACACAGTACATATCTATACATTTCAAAACCCCGTGCTTATGAAGTACCCAGGCTTTGACTGTAAGGCCTAGGATTAGAGATTTCTTGTTTTTATTGCCTTAAAAGACATCCAGATTGCATTTAAATGCCGTTAATAGGTATTTTTATGCTATTTTCATATTTCATATTTTTTATTATTCTCACATAAAGATTAATAAGCAGCTGGTTTTATTTTTTTGTGTCGTCTAGGGACCACTGATGGTTGAGGTATTTTCACGTCCTCTCCACGAGCTATCATCGCCTTAAGTGTAGCCATTAACAACTTTCTATCAATACCATGACCGATTATTCCCATTTTAGACAATTCTTTTGGAGAAGCATCTCCAAAACAACTCCATGTTGTGTTGGAAGGTGCCGCCACCGCAGTTTGTTTTGGGTCACCCTTTGCAACAGGCTTTTTAGGAACCGGAACCTTTTTCTGGGGATAGAAACGCCATTTACCATGACTATCTATGTAGCCATCGACCCCAACTACAAGCCATTTTCCATTTGCTACCTGAAATTTACCATCCTCTGCATCGACCTGTTCTCCATTTGGCCCTATGAAAGACATGGGAGCCCAACGATTGTCAGGTGCTACATAACCATCAATATTAATTTCAAGCCATTCGTGTTCTGGACTCCAAAATCCACCCAAATCGCTACACTGTTGTTTACCGTCAAGACCCTTGAAAAATCTAGGGACTGGATTTCCATATCTATCGACTATCTTGACTCTATAGTCTAAGTAAGTGTATTGTGTTTCTTTATCAACTTTCAACACTTTTTTGCCTTTATATGTTGGATCGAAGTAAGCATTAGGTGGTGTAAATTCGACTATCCATTCATCAGAATCGGTAGCGGAACCCAGAGAAGCCGAATCTTCGGAACATGAACAAGAACGGTCCATATTCGTCCTATCTGGCCCTGGTTCAGCTGGGTAGCAGGCGCATTCTGGATCTTCCGTGTCAGGTAAGATTCCCAGAGCCTGTTGATATGTTTTAAGACAAATTTCTTGGCACATATCTTTGAAAGCGCTTTGGATGAATTCCCGTTGAGCTCTCTCAAGTCGTCTCGCGATGCGTTCTTTTTTCTTACGCCTCTCGCGATTTTCCTCCTCGCTCCTGCCTATCGTGTATGTAACCAACGGTTTTTCCTCGTATGGCTGTTGATTAATTGCCCTTTGCTTAGTATATGCTTTCATAGTTTCCATTGTTACAGTGAACTCGCCATCTTTCTTGTGAACTATTAAAAGCGGTCTCTTTAATGGCTTCTTTCTTGGTTTGTCTTTCTTTCGTTTCTTAGAAATAGCTTCATCAGGATTTCTTGCTATTTTAAGCAACCGTACAACATGCTTATTGGTAGCACCCGGTTTCCAATTTGGGCGGAACTAAAAAAAATAAAAGAAAAAAATACCTATTTAAAAAAAAATTACAAAAAAAAAATAATCAATAAATATCAAAAGATCAAAAAGGTTAACAATTTCACGGAAACAATAAAATGACATTATAATTACCCTCATTCCAGGCACATCTTCAGCCGTCCATAACCAACCCATATTCTTCGGTACTGCACCCAAAGTGCCTGTACATGGCATCGCACATTGACTGTGTCCAATGTGAGGCGCTGAAAACAAATATAATTTCGATTAATGTTACATAATATTTGTACATTTAATATTAATTAACATTAGAAGATTTCATCGTATAAAATAAAAAAAACACCTTTAAAATACGTACGTATACCTGTATAGCCATAGTTAAACTTGAATCTATCGTCCTTTCTTTTCTTTTTTCCTTTTTTACTCTCCATTTCGGATTCACCGTTTTTGTCAGCTAAAGGTTGCTTGGAGCTTTTCTTTTTACTGTCACTTCCAGAACTAACAGTCTTGGCTTTATTTTTATCTACTAATTTATGAAAAATCGGACAAGGAAATGCAAGTTGTCCTAACTTTTCTTCCCCAAACTTTTCAACTCCACCACATATACTACAGTATGTTGTCTTCTTTGTAAAACCAAAAGTACATTCACAAGAACAGTAACACGGATGGGAACCCATTTGCATTTTAGCTGTCATTCCTCCGTAAATTTGCTCTATTTTTGTTTTTGATTTTCCACAAGTGTCCCTTTTCATACTAGACAAATCTACCATCAATCTTTCGTCTGGTGGACTCGGCGGCTGCCTATCTTTTGGACCACCGCAATCTACTCTGTCACATTTTTTTAGGGATATCAAGTGTGCCGCATTTTTAGGCAAATCCAACGAACATTGACTTGGACATCCGTATGAACTTGGTTTTTTACTGGGACATTCATCTTGGCACAGTTTGAATTGATATCTTTCACTTACTTCATCAGATTTCACTGAACTTTTGCTACTTTTCATCGATTCTTTGGGTGAGACTGGTTCCTTTGCATAATCATTCTGAACAGTAAAATATCCAACACAATAAACTTGATTTCCAAAAGGTCCTTTACTGTCTCCAAAAATGTAGTTCAAAGTGTTTAAATGTTTAGCATATTCCAAGAAGCAATAGGAGTGAGACTTTGCTAACGATTGGTTTTTTCGGATTTCTATATAAGTTTCACTCTTTACAAGGGAAACTGTGTTATTAGTTTTAATTATATTATTTTGAATATAGTCAATGTGTGGAGCGTCACCATTTTCATTTGATTGGCCATCCGTCTTTGGATTTCCAGATGTTTTCGTAACTAGTGGTGTACCATTTGAACGCTTGAGTTTAGATTTACCTCCATGATATATAGTTTTGATTGTACCTGTTTCTTCTCTTATATCACTTTCTTTGTCCTTTATTATACTCAAAGTAGTTGTCGGGTTAGTATTAAAACTGTACATAGAAGTCCGTGGATTTTCTTCAGACAGCGATCTTAATTGAGTGGTCAATTTATCTTTGAAGCAACTTAATTTTATACTTAACTTAATAGTGGCCATACGTTTGGAAGTGTATTCGTGAAATATGCTGTATTTCCCATCTACGGTTACAGAGTCTTTGTCCTCACTATTATTTAATTCACTTAAATATTCTATGAAGGATTCACACCAAGGTATTTGATTCGAAGCCAGGATAATATCTGCATTATATTTGCTTCGAAACGTTAACTCTAAGGGGTATTTTCTCATTTTATCTTTAAGAAGTTCGCTATTGCTTACGACCAAGACGGATTGTCCTACAGTAGGCTTAGAATCTGTTGATAGTTTGACTTTTGAGTTACTAATTCGTAATTTAGACTTCTTTTTTGTCTTGGGCCGCTTCTGGCATGGCTTCAACTCGTGAGTATTATTTAGATACACTTGAAAAAGATCTGCAAACTGGCTTAAAATCTTATAATCTTTGTAGTCGAAAAAACTTTTAAGTTCTTCTATTATCATTTCGAACAAAAACATAGAATCCGAAAGAGCCATTTTAAAGGACTTTTTGTAAAGTATATTTAACACATAATTTATACAGAATAATCCTAAAATAATTAAAAATAAACAAAAAATTGGAATTTGGAGACCAAAAAAAATTTTTATTTATAAGCTTGTCTGTCACATCTTACGTCATTTTTTAAACTTGAAATTTCGTTTTATTTTACGTGGCTGAAATAGTGCTCAAATTTACCAAATAGTATTTATTTAAATAAGTTGACCCAAAGGGGCTTATTTTCTATCGGAGTCGCAATGGAAGAATGGCGTTTGAGTCGCGTAATTCTTGCTGAACAAGCGTATACCTACTTACACGACAACTCAAAATGAGTTGTTTGATAATATCAAGAACCATGATGAACGAAGATTGCAATATAACGTACCTAACTACCTAGCATAGCGTTTGGCTGCATCCTTGAATTCTCTTTTCTTTTATGAACCTTATAATTGGATCGGGTTGCAGAATCACAATTCAAGCTGTCCCACAAAAAAAAGTTCGTGGGTTAATACTTGGTGGCGGTCAGAGAAGCCATGAAATTTAGAAACCGAATAATTTTATTTAAATGTTGACGTCTTTTTTATTTTATTTAAATCAATTGTCGAGTTGAGTAAATAATTTAAATAATAATGCGTTTCATACAACTGTGTTATAGTTTTATTTGTTTATTCGATGACTAAACAGTGTAACAAAATACTTTTATTAGGTAGCCATAGATAATACAGTAGAAGTGTCGGTAGCGACATAAGACGGAGTAGCCCCGACTACATTTCTAATATTATCATGATTTGCATTGATAGTGAATGGTGATATCTTTCTAGGCGTATTGCAAGCTCTGTTTGTTTTGACTTTAGGTTTACTTTCATATAGGTCATCGTACATTTCCAATTCTTTTATTATTTCACGATATTTAGCAATTTTCTTAGAATTAACTAACTTTACTTTATCCCAAGAGCGTATTTTTGGCAGTATATTTTGTTCATAATTAGCTGATAAAGTCATAACAACTTGATTCTTTCCTCTAAATGTAGTTTTAGGAGGACTTCTTTTTCCGTCGCTCTCTGCGGCCTGTTTTGTTTTTTCTACGTTTCCCTTACGCTTACGTGATAGTATACCGCCTTTTCGTTTTTCCTCGGGTTTATCTTTCACTGGTGAATTTCTACCACCTTTAGGATCCCTCTTGGTCGAACCAGACGGCGAAGATTTTACACTTTTGCTTAGCCTCATCCTAGAATACCAAGCCCATTTACCCTCCTTATCAATATATCCATCAATTCCGATTTTTAAAACTTTACCAGTAGCATCAGTGATGAATCCATCTTCCGCTGAATAAAACATTCCATCAGGGCCTATAAAATTTTGCGGTACCCAACGATTATCAGGACCAATGTAGCCGTCTTTATTAATTTCAAACCACTCATGACCAGGGCCCCAAAATCCACCCAGATCGCTGCATTCTTGTTTTCCGTCAGGACCCTTGAAAAATCGAGGGACTTGGTTTCCTGATTTATCCAGTAACTTGACCTTGTAATCTAAATAAGTGTATTGTGTTTCAGCATCTACTGGAACTGGTGGATGTTTAGCCTTCGAGTCCCACCTAGCTAATGGAGGGGTAAATTCTATGGTCCACTCGTCATCATCTGTGTCACTACTTGAAATGGACCCTTCATCGGAACAAGAACAAGAGTCTATTGGCGGGCTGAGAGCTGGGTTGGGTTCGGTATAGCAAGGACAATTGGGATCGTTAGGATTGGGCAAAGGAAGTATTCCTATGGCTTGGTTATAGGCTTTTAAACAAATTTCTTGACACTTGTCTCGAAATGTAGATTGTATCAGTCTACTTTTTCTTCTAGTCTCTCGGCGTTCCCTGCGTTCTTTTGCCTTTCGTCTCTTTAAATTTTCTTCCGCTGACCTGCCTATAGTATATACCAACGGAGGTTTTTCGTCATAGGGATACTGATGCAACAATCGTTCTTTAGAATATTTCTTAAATACTTCCATTTGTACAGTGTACTCGCCGCCTTGTTTTTTTACGACTAGAGTAGGTTTCATTTCTATTTTCTTTTTCCGCTGCATCATGGCTCTTTTCTTTTTTGCCATGTTGTCAAGGCCTTCTCTTAGGGCCCTGTATTTTCTCACTAATATTTTATTAGCTGCACCAGGCTTCCACTTCGGTCGAGGCTGGAATTTGAAACAATTATGTAGGCATCAGATAGTAATATTTTTTTCATTAGAACTGCTGTTATATTTCTATAATAAAATGATTTGTCGTGCCAATATTTTTATTCAGTGTTCAAAACAATAAATGAGATAATAATTCATTTACAGTAACAAAATTATATAGCTATGGTCTTTTGTCGTATTATTTGAGTTTGATATTTTTGTCTTGACTTGGCGTGGTATAGATTCATTCATGCATGGTTTTCTTCGTATTGGTTATTGCCGTATCGTATAGGTTATTGTGTGCAACTGTAATTAATATAAAAATTATACAAACATAACCATAACAAATGTTGGTAACATCATGGAAAAAATATTGTTTTCAAACATACCTACTACAAATTATCATAGTACACAAACAAAATAAATAAAAAACTTACCATAAAAGTAAAAAAATCATTAGAGTTGAAAAACATTTTTCATTTTAAAGTTGTAAGTACCATTATGATAGTACTTAAATGAACAAGAAAAATAAATGCATTATAAGCTTATTGTATGTAAGTATAGTCAAGATTCTTCAAAATGGGGCCAACCCGTAAATATTAATATTAGTACCTTCATGCCTGGAATGTCTTCAGCAGTCCAGTTCCATCCCATGTTCCGAGGCACAGGCGGGTAAGGATATTTCGTATCTGGTTTTTTTTCTACTAGTGGCAACGCTTGCGCTGTGAATCACAATTAAAATTGTATTTGACTTGTGTAGCCTAAGACTTATTTCATGACTAGTGAAAAAACTATTTATTTAAAGTAAAAAAATAGATTATAGCATATATCAATACAATGAAAATGGCAACAACTTGGAAGGCAAAGTTACTTTCGTATTAAGTTATTTTCTAGTACGAACGTTGGTCGGTGGCACCGGCGTTGGCAGTAAATTTTCCTACGGTCTTCTTTTCTCGTTTTTCTTTCTTTGTTTTTGTTTCCGTTTGATCTTTTTTCTCTCCTGTCAGTTTACTTATTGACCTTGCCGTTAGTCCTCTCTCATTTCCCATCTTGGAACCTATCGTTCTGGAGCTTTTTATACTAACGTTATCTGGTTGTTTCTTTTCTTCCTCAGGCCACGGGTTTTGAGTTTTGATGTATTTCTTGTCATACAATTTATGATAAACAGGGCAAGGATGGGGCTTCGCATAAATTGGCTGATCTTTCATATCATCGCCCATGCACTCGTAACCCCCACAGACGGCACAATAAGTTGTTTTTCTCGAAAACTTAAAGGTACATACACAGTCGCAGTAACATGGATCCTCATCTTGAACTTTGCCTTTTTTGGCCGTGACGTTATCTGCTATGAAATCTTTAACTCTTTCTGCCACGTCGCATGATTTTACACAGCATGGATTATGAATGGCATCGAAAGGAATCTCAACTTGGCTGTCTGCTGGACTAGGTGGAATAATGGTGGATGAGGTGCATACTTTTTGACCGCATGTCGAGTTATTTGCTCCAGTGCCTGGGTCAGTGGAAGGGCAGGCCGTTTTAGAACAAGAGGTTACCGCGGAAGCTCTAGCACTAGGGCAGTCAGTAGAACAAAATTGATATTTAGAAACTTGTTGCGAAGGTGCAGACGAAGGAGGGTTGGAGGGGGAGGAAGGAGGGTCTTTATCCATATCACGTTCTACAGTGAAATAATAAACATTATACACCTGATTAGTATTGCCAAACGGACAACCCGGACCACCACAGTTACTATCTTCGCTTTCAGCGTCTTCACAATCTTTACTACATACTGATTCACAAGAATTCTTTTTTGTAAGCGCATCCTGCATAGTTTTCAAACAAGCGCATTGTGTGGAAAGTCCTTCTAACGTATCACTTTGACTAAATACACCTTCGTGACGAAGGAATTGACGAATATTGTCTGCTAAAGTACAATCTTTGCTACCACAGGGTCCAATAATATCAGTCAGACTAAATTCTTGATTATCCTCCTCGACAAGGTTTTCAATATACGCTTTCATTGTTCTGGCTATTCGACAGTCGTGCCTACCACAAGGACCTCTAATGTTTGCGATATCGAAAATACAAGGCCGATTACTCTCTGGCCTCTTCCCAGCATTTATACAATTTGGACAAGGTTCACTTAGAGCTTCTTTTTTGAATCTCTCCGCAAATTCTCCAGCAGGCCATTTGGTTTCTTTGCAGTAGCACAGTCTATCAATATCTGTAGCTTTTACTCTTGGGCTAATAGTCGGTCTCGGAGTTAACATCCTCATGTTGTCATTGCAAGAAACTATTATCTTTCTCACATAATCGACAATGTGATCAATGTCGGGACATGTTTCTGGTGACTTGTAAATCGATTCCGGCGGCTTGTCGGCACTACCTATACAACAATAGTCTCCATCATTGAAGAAAGTGAGGTTTGCGCCAGGAACATTTTTATAATCGGCGTAAACAATTTTTCCTGGTTTAGGCTTGTCTTTGATATACTTATTTTCGATTTTGTTACAGTTTTCTTCAAAAACTTCATCTGTTGTTTTCAAAGTGCACATATAGGATGTCGTCTTCGAGTTTATTCCTGTGTACAAAACTTTCTTCACTATTGGGTCTTCAGTGAGTGTCCGGAAAGCCGTCGTCACTCTATCGGTCAAATATGTTAACTTGACTTGTAAACCTATTTTAGCCATTAGTTTAGCGGTGCCTTCCTCAAATATATTATATTCATCGTTGACAGTAACCGGCAGTGGTTCTTGGCAATTGCAAATTTTTTCTAAATATTCTACAAATTTTTGGTCCCACGGAATGCTGTTTGACCCAATAAATACTAAATTATCTTCCTTGCTCCATAGAGACATCTCCAATGGGAACTTTTTCATGTTTTGTATGAGAAATTCCGGAGTACTGGTAAAAAGAACTGACTGCCCTGACTGTATCACTGGCTCCGGTGGTGGGAGAGGCTCAGCTTTGCCTTTCTTTCCTTTTCCTTTTTTCGGTTTGGGGGGCTTTTTTTTCTTCCCTTTTTTGCCAGCTGGTTCAGGTGGTAACGGTGGCGGGTCTGGTATTACGATGTACATCTGCTTCGGATCTTTTAATTCCAGAGAGAAAATATCACCGAATTCACTTCTTATTACTAAATAACGACTTTCAACCAAACTTTTAACATGTTCGATGACGACTTCAAATAGAAACATTGCGTTAGTAACGGCCATTTTTAGATATTTTATTTTTATTGAGATACTTTTACGCGTGCTTTACATAATCATCACTAAAAATTTTGCTATTTATCTCCTTTTCACATGCAATTTGATGTAATGTTAGTCAACATTGAATGACATGATAACTATGACAAGTAATTAGTTTTTTTTATTGATGTAGATATTTTACTATAAACCTTATTTATTTCAACCTCATAAGGTATTTCGAGTCGAGTATTGGAAACGAGTCATCCATTTTTCATGCCTAGTCTTGATATTCGTAATGAACTATTGTTATTAACCGACATTAAAAAAAGAGGTTATCAAATTGGTTGCGTACGTTTAGTACCGCCCGGTTCATTGTTCTCCGACGACTGCTGAGGCGTCAGTCGTGATGCGTGAGGAGACATCATGAAAGAGGCGAGAACGGATTGACTAAACTAACATGGCTCTCAGCCCCACCAAAACGGTACCGACGGAAGACCAGCGCTGGCCAAAAAGCCAAGCATTATGCTGAGTCGGTACCGTTTTGGGACAAACCTGTGCCTTTTTTGTGTTATTTGTATGTATCATTATCGTGTTTGTCTCAAATAAATATAACTTTCTTTCTTTCTTTCTTTCTAAACTAACGTTATTATGATGACTGATTTAGTATCAACAGCGTGTAGATCACTTATGTGAATGGGAATGGGGTAGAGCCGGTCTGCTGCATGACGATGGTACGTTTGATAGGTGCAGCCGTTGAAACACGTGTCACTAAACGTAAGTAAACTAAACGATCATTAGGATGGCTGATTCAAGGATAATATGATACTCTATACAGTATAATGTAAAGATTTTATACGCACAGTATAAAATAATTTCTATCACCGTACTTCTCTTATTATCTGATTGATTAGCGCTACAGTGATTAACTGATTGATTACCTCTTCTTGAAATTTTGGTTTTTAGTTAGATTTTTTAAGTTTTGCTTAGCTGTCATGCGCCTAATTGTCTTGGTCAGATTAACAAATTCAGGGGGAGTCCGGACTTTCCGGTCTTTCTTTGACTAATTCTTTGACTAAATCAGCCACAATAATCATAGTTTAGTCGATCCGTTGCCGCCTTTGCGAATATCACGTTTGTTTCGACATTTTGGTTCCATATTTGTTTAAATCGATTCATTGGTCTTCAGGAAATCTTGGAAATACGTAATCGTTTTCGTTTTGTTGTCGTGTAATGTATGAGTCACGAGCTTGGACTCACGAGCGATGACATGTACATGTCGCAGGATAATTAAATAAATTGATTTTTTGCGAAAATCCTAGGGGTATTGCGAAAACACGGATAATAAGACAATGCTGTTTTAATTTCTCAATTCTACTGAAAGAAGATAGGGTTTTTGCGTTTAATAGAAAAACTCGGGAAATAGCATGCAAATAAAAGAGTGTATGTTTTTTAAGTAGAATACTTATTTATAAGAAAATAATAAAAAAAAGGTTTGTTTCTTACTTTCCGTCGAAAACTTTATCGACGAATTTTGTTACTTCGACTTGTGGAAATCGTCAGACTAGATATTTATCGTTATCCTTGAATTATTTTCTTCAAAATAAAAAAATTAAATGCCACGCTCGAGAATTGCGCAGGGCACGTTTCGACCACATCGGCCGCATTGGAGCCAAACTTGCTACCCACCTGGATCTCGAAGTAAAGAGTTTTGGTCCCTTGCCAAAGCAGCAATAGTTATTGGTTTTGCAAGGCTGGAAAGTTGGTTATTTGGCGGCGAGTTACCTCTATTGAAATCTGAGCAAGTGAAGGATCCTAGGATTGAACCACGAGCGTAGCGAGTGGTTCAAAGATTGAATCCTGAGCGAAGCGAGGATTTCAAAGGTACAAGACGCTAAAAACTTTTCTACCGAGCGCAACACACAATTTAACACCTCACAACAGCGAGGAACATTTTATGGTTGTTTCCGCGGTCAAGTTCCGGTAAAAATCATTAAACATAAAGTTCAATCTAAATATACCTTATTCTCGTTGTTTTAATTATATATTAAAAAAGGGAGTATTATAGGTCATTCAAAGTTATTTAAAGTAGGATTATATTGTTACTTATTAATAAGAATAAAAACGATTCCGTAAATGTTGACACTGACATGTGGTACAAGACAAAGACAATTTAAAAATAAAGATTTATGTCACAGTCCGAAATCCAATTATAGGTTGTGAAATCTCACCCAGCCTAATATAAAATTCTTATAACAAATAGTTTAATTTTATTGTTATTGTTTTTATGATTCAATGAACTAAGATAATATAATTAAGCTTAAACGGAGTATTATAATTAATTTAAAGCTATTTAAAATAAGAATCAAATATTTTCAATAGTGCGATTTGGAACGCATTATGAAATATTTTTAGGTATTATATTAAAAAAGTACTTTGCCGCGCTAGGCCGCAAAAAGCGATTTTCTACGCCTAAACTGATTGACAAAACCTACTTTTCAGAGCGTGTGAGGTGAAAAACAATTTTTTTGTCGCCCTACACTTTGGACACTTTGGAGAGTGTGCGAAAGAACTGCACGACCTTGTTCCTTCAGCCTCTTTCCACCATCGGGGTACCAGACGCAGGTTAGCTTATCAACCTTACGTCGTTGAAATTCCAGCGATCGTACCAAGCGCTTTACTGACACCTTCGTGCGAACCGCTCAAGAATGGAATGCGCTCGCTGCCTGCTCATGTGTTCCCCAATTCCTACAATCTTGGTCTCTTCAAGGCGAGAGTGAATAGGCATTTCCTGGGAAAGCATGTTACACCTTAGACTAATCCTGTTCACTAAGCACGATGGTGGTCAAATGCGTGTCCAAGTAGTTCTAAAAAAGACCCATACCGAAGCCGTAATATATGCAAAGTGTACATCAAATTAGATAAGAATATGTAAAAATAATTGCTAGGAATCGCCTATAATTTTAGTTCAATGGGTGCTGTTTTTACACGCAATGATAAGCCTGCAACAACTTATGCGTGTGTCTAGTAGGTACGAGTAGGCGGCTGGGACTCAGTTTTATTGATTGGTTTTGATATTTATTGCGGTTCTGTAACTTTAAACTATAATCTTTAAAAAATAATTTTGACTTTGATCCTGAATAACTCCTAAACTATCAGGTTCCCAGATTTGGCCCCATACAAGAAAATGATTGTAACGATAGGGATAATACGTGGATTTCATTTTCGTTATGAGTCTTTTAACACCCTGTACATATTATTTCAATATCTAGCATAATAATTTGGTATTTGACAGATTGGGTTAGCCTTTGAGCTCATAGCTGAAAGGCTAACCCAATCTGTCAAATACATGCATTGCAAAAATATTTCGAACCAACGAGCTCCGCCAAGTCGGCTTTCGAACTTAAATAGCAGACCCCTAAAGTTGATAAAAAGAAGACTTTTCAATCGACAATGAATTAACTATGAGCATGTTTTACCGACCAATATTCGGTATAGATTCTCAATTCTCATAAACTTACTCATAATATTATTAGCATTACCGAGGGTTGTTAATTTTTTCGGTCGGTATAATAGCTTCGGTAACAGGCTTTGCTTTCATCTTATACCGGCCCACAAATTAATGTTAGTTGTGTTACTTTAAATCAATCTGACATTAATACGTATTCAATTAGCGCAAGAAGAATCATATCCGGATACCTTTTTTAATTAAATAACGGTCTCTTGAAAGATAATTATAGTATCTATAAGTAAGTTTAATTTGTTCATGGATGAGGACAATTAAACGCGTTGCCGGAGGAATTTGAAGATTCTTCACAATTTTCATTTGATAAAAAACATCCAAGCATTGGCTCCCACTTGTACTTTTTCGTGATGAGCACAAGCGGTTACAGCACGCCCCGGGCGGGCCATAGCGATGGGCCGCTGGGAATATTCCCATTTCCAAGTAATTTACTCGTTGTAAACTTACGGGAATATTCCCAATATTCCCGGAAACTTTCCCAAAGTTTCCAAAATAATATATTTTCAAGTATGGTAAAAATTCTGTGCTATTTATATTTTCTTCTTAATCCCACGGTTACGCAACAACAAGTATGTGCATGCACTTGCTTGAGCCGCGAGGGGAGGGTCCCGCCGCGCCGCGCCGCCCCCTCCCTTTTCCTCTAGTTTAAAACAAAAGAAACACGTTTACCCCAGTGTCGTTTTGATTGTCGTTGTTCATTTTGTAAAATTGTATACAAATATAAAAATAACTACTAGCTTTGCCCGCGACTTCGTCCGCGTGGAATAGTGATTTTCGGCAGGGGCGGAACTTTTCGCATAATGTCGATTGTCCTAAAGTCGTTTGTCATACATCAATTGGCATAATCATGTGTCACATATTTTTTCCCTTCGCATAAATTTTAAGTAGCATAACTGTCTAAAGGCATATTATTATAAAGCATAATAAATGAAATCCCTAACTTCATTTGGCCTAATATTACGCAGTCCTAAAATCCCTTAGCATAAGTTTATTTGCCATAACTATAGAAAAACCTAATTTTATTTGGCATATTATAGGTAGTCATAAAATTTTTAAAAAAAAAATTATACATAACAATTTCTATTATACTTTTGGGTTAGGGTGTCGCAAAGGGGGTGCAGGGCTTAAAAAAATTTCAACAGATTTTGTATGGATCAGGGACTTGTAAAATTATCAAGAATGAATTTTATAAAAATGCGAATATCTCGAAAACGGTGCGTACGACGCTAAAATCTAACAAAATTTTCGACCCCCCTTAGACACCCCCGGAGATACTAAGGAGAATTCCGACGGACATATATATTTTTTCTCTCAAAAATTTTGGAAAAAAAACAGAGAAGGGGGGACGGGGGGCTGCAGCAACAAACTGTAAAAGACGTTTCAGGTTAGGTTAGGTTAGAACTGTGACCAAAACGCCGCGCGAGCCAAGCGAGCGAAGCGAGCGTGCCGCGGCAGCGGCCGGCGTAACGTCAGAAAAAAATGTTTTTATTTATTTAAAAAAAAACACTTTTTTAATTTATTTGCATACTAGTCAGTGACAGAAACGAATCGCCTAAAAACCGACTCCACGCAGTCTTGTATGCCCTACCCCTAGAGTGTAATTTAAGCCCGCGTAGGCGCGGAGGGGCGAGGCGGCCCGCGATCTGAGGAGCAGGTGGTTTGAAAGGTCGCCGCCGCGGTTGAGGCTGGCCGGCGCGCCGGCCAGCCTGAACGCTGAACAATGTCTTTTAAGATGGTATATTTGTATCTCTTATAGTTTAGCTGGGCTGCTAGGGTTCAACATCAGGTGTACCAGACCTTCGATATTTTTCCGTCAATAGAAAATGTTCATTACGTTAAACAACTTTTCTTAAGACGCTATGTTTGTATCTCATATAGTTTAACTTGGCTGCTAGGGTTCCACATCAGGTGTACCAGATCTTCAAACTTTGTACGTCAATAGAAAATGCTCATCACGCTTAACAATTTTCCTTAAGACCGTATTTGTATATCTCTCATAGTTTGACTGGACTGCTATGGTTCCACATCAGATATTGCGATCTTCAAAATAAATTATAGCCTATATGTTGGCGAGTACCAATAGCTGTATAACAAAAAAAGTTTCATTAAAATCCGTTCGGTAGTGTTTGTGTGAAACGCGGACAACAGACAGACAGACAGACAAAAAATTCAAAAACTATATTTTTGGTATCTGGTTTGTTTAAGAATACCCCTGGAGGGAGGTATTTTTTTCTATTAATTCTTTTCAATGTATAGAATTAGATCGCTTACAGTTTTACTATAATTAACTATATGGGTATTGGAAATATTCCCGGAAACATTGGAAATTTTCGCCATGATTTTCTGACTGATTGTAATATTTTACATCAAAATCAATTTGGTTTTCGAAAAGGGAGTAGTACAACTTTAGCTTGTTTTGAACTCATTAAATTTATCACAGACAGTATTAATGAAGGAAAACCAGTAACCGGTATATTCCTTGATATGACGAAAGCTTTTAATTTCGTAAATCATCAAAAGCTTCTCAGAAAACTTGAATCATATGGCATTCGAGGTAAAGCTTATGAGTGGTTACATAGCTATTTGACAGACAGAAAACAATGTACTGAAATTACGAAGTTGATGGCAAATAACAAGCAAATGGTTAAGGTTAGCTCTAGATCTCAATATAGAATAACTAACATTGGTGTTCCACAAGGTGGCGTCGTTGCACCATTGCTTTTTTTTAATTTATATAAACGACCTTTCAAAAGCCCTATCTTGTAAAGCCGTACAGTTTGCGGATGACACAACAATATTAATAAAGCGTAACAATAACGATTATTTTCAAGATGATATAAATAGATCCTTAAAAGAAGTAATAGACTATCTTAAGACAAATGACCTCCAAATAAACTTAGTTAAGACAAAATTCATGACATTTAATTCATATAATACTATTCCAATTAATTTAAATATTCATTTCGATAACATTACCTTGCAAGAAGTTGACGACATAAAATTTTTGGGCATTGAAATAGATAAGAATTTAAATTGGAAGAAACATATAAACGAAATTTGTTGTAAATTAGATCGATTTGTTCATGCACTAAGGCGCTTAACGCAAACTGTCTCATTCGGGGCGGCGCTTGCGGCCTACCACGGATACGTCTCTTCTGTGCTCAATTACAGCTTAATACTGTGGGGAAATTCCACAGAGTTTGACAGAGCTTTCAGACTACAAAAGAAATGCATAAGAGCTATTTGTAATGCCGGATACCTTGACAGCTGCAAACCACTATTTAAACGATTAAACATACTCCCAATACCTTGCATGTATGTCCGAGAAGCATGTTATTTTGTGAAGCAATACCCTCAATATTTTAAAATATATTATGAAGCTACTAACAGGCCTGTAAGAATACAGTACCAAAACTTGCTTCATCAGCCTCCCTGCCGTAAATATATATACAGGAAAAACATACATAACATGTGTATACAACTATATAACACTCTTCCAGACAGCATTAAATCGATACCTGCTATAAACCAATTTAAAAGCAAATTAACTATGTGGCTACATGAAAGAGGCTTTTACAGTGTGAAAGAGTACATGGAGTTCGAACACTAGTGCCGTAGACAACTTGACTTTAGATTTATACATTTTGACATGTTAATTAGTTATTTATTTGAAATTTGACATTAAGTATCTTTATCTTATTTTGTTTGTAGTAATTGTAATTCAATAATTTTGACATGTTAAATATAAAAAAAGATTTTGCACGCTTGCATGCAGGCTGACTACATCCAATTATATTTAAGACCATGTATATTGATGTTTTCATGCAAATAAATGATTGATTATGATTATTATGATTATGATTAAGTGATAATTAAGCTTCGGCATATTCATTAAGCCTTGTAATATTGCCAATAGAATGGTTAGCATACAACAAAAAAATATTGTAATACAACACAAGCAATTTTCCCCTAAATTTCCGCTTTTGGGAATATTGCCGGGAACGCTTCTGGGAATATTCCCAATGTTTCCAATATTCCCGGGAACGGCACATCACCCACAAGCTTTGTGTTACAATATATGCGACACATATTGGCCAGTGGGAGGTAAATATCTAGCTCGGCTCATTGTACATGACTGCATTATTTGTAAGCGGTTAAAGGGTAAAACTTTTGTCTCCTATTATGTTCAATTTACCACAGGAAAGGGTTACTCCGAGCTTTCCATTTCTTCATTGCGGTGTCGACTACGCTGGGCCAGTGCTCACACTGAAGCGTAAGGGAAGGGTCTCAAAGTTAGTGAAGCGCTACATTTGCCTATTTATATGCTTCGTCAGACGCGCTGTACCTACATTTAGAGCTAGTCAGTGACCTTTCTTCGGATGCCTATATTCTCGCGCGAAAGAGATTCATTACACGTCGTGGAAAACCTGCTAATATTGACGACCTGTTTGGCGCAGGGGTACTAAGCCCTCCTTCTGCGCCAGAGGTCCCGGGTTCGATCCCGGACAAAACAAATATGTGTGTGCATGAACATGACTATTTGTCTTGGTGTTTAATATATATATATATATATTATGTATGTATTTACAAAAAAAAAGTTTATAAGTACATATGTTTATCCGTTATCTAGTATCCATAACACAAGTTCTTCATGAAACTTAACGTGGGCTAGATAATTGGTGTGTTGTATGCAATTATTTATTTTATTTTATTGTCTCAGATAATGTTAGGAACTTCGTAGGCGTCGCTAATGAGTTTGCAAAGTTTTTATCAACATGCTTTATGGATACCTATCCTTGAATACGCAACTAGTCAAGATATCAAATTTACATTTAACCCTCCGTATGCGCCACATTGCGGTGGATTGTGGAAAACTGGGGTCAAATCTTGTAAGCACCACTTGTTACGAGTTGTTGGCAACGCACACTTTTGAGGAATTTAGCACAGTATTGTCGCAGTCGCAGGTTGAGTCCATTCTAAATTCTCGTCCCATTAGTCCCATGTCCGCTGATCCAAACGACCTGAATCCCTTGTGTCCTAGTCATTTCCTGATTGGTCGGCTTTTAACTACACCAGCAACTATGCAACTAGATGAAGTTCCAGTTCATCGACTGACAAAAAAGTACTCTGTGCGACTGACTCGCTAACAGAGGCTAAAACAGATCCGCCAGCATTTCTTGACGCACTGATATAAAGAATACATTTCGGAATTGCAAATCAGGACAAAATGGTGGAAAATAAATATGTAACACATAAATAAATAATAATCACATTCATTCCCACGTCATCGTACTACATTTAAAATTTCGCACACAATCTCTCTTTTGTCATATTCAAAATTCGCTTTTTTAATCATTATTGTTGTAAATCCGTATTTTTCGCTATTATAATAACTTATTATGAGAACCTGAGCTGAGCTATAAAGAAAACCTACACATAAAACATTAGAAAAACACCATAAGAATCCATTATAGGCAGCATACTCTCCGGCCTTAGCCTGTTCGAAATAGTGAACGAAAAAGAAATTATACATCAGCTGACTGTCAAATTGTGACGTTTGTTTGCAAAATGACGTTTGATGACTTGAAGAGTTATTTTGTATTGTATTACGAAACAAATGATAAAATAAAGTTTCCGCTGTTCTCCAGTTTCGAACTGCACGGCACCTAGCAAACGATGCTCGTGGCTGGGTTTTTAATAGTCCACGGAAGATGATTCCTCTATATCGACTGTGTAAATAGACAGGTAGGTATCAACAATTTCATCATGTTTTCAACTAACTTTGTCGATGTTTCTTATCGTTATACCAAGAGTTTTTGCGTCATTACACTAAAACTAACCAAATAAAGTTGTGTGCTATAATTAACAATGAATATTTCGTCTTGTCATCTTCTGAGAACTTCTCAGTAAAACTTAGATTTCCCTTTATTATTTATAAGCTCACACAAAAATAAATAAGAAATAAGTAGTTCCTGATTCGTATAACGTGAAATCAGATGTAATATTCAATCTTTTATTTAATGTAAAACTTTGGAGTGAGTTCTGGTAGTTTTTGCTTAACTCAAAAAAAAATAACTTCATATAACAAAATTAACCTGGGCCTGCCCATAAATTAATTACAATATATTACCCATGTAAGTAATTATGTAACCAGACTAAATATGTATTTTTAATACATAAATTGTGATATAAAAGTGATTAAAAATAATGGTGAATTCCATAGCACCATGGACTTCCTAGTGGGTGGTTTGGCCGGTGTGGGAGCTGGGTTCTTCAGCAATCCATTTGATGTTGTGAAGACAAGAATGCAGTTGCAGGGGGAGCTTCGAGCTAAAGGCCAACATGCCGTATATTACAAGAATATACCACATGCTATGTATACTATTGTGCGCCATGACGGAGTGCGGGCACTGCAGAAAGGATTAGTGCCAGCGTTATGGTTTCAGTTAGTAGTAAATGGAGTTAGGTGAGTTGTTTTTTCATGATACTTACTTGAAATACTGTGGCTTTAATAAATAACACAAATAACATATTTTGATATAAAAATATTACAAAACTTATAATATTTAATTTAGTATTTAAAATGCTGTATGTTATGATAACTGTATTCTAGTAAAAAAAAAAATATTTTACTTCTAGGTTAGGCATTTATCAGCATGCTGATGACTACGGTCTTCTGAGAGATGAAAAAGGGAACACTATATTTGTAAATAGTGTATTCTTTGGGGCTGTGTCTGGAGCTTGTGGAGCTTTTTTTGGAAGTCCATTTCAATTAGTTAAGACTCAGCTAATGTCATATTCATCTAGGAAAATAGCAGTTGGGACTCAACACGGTCACCAAGGACTGATGTATGCTTTTAAGAAAATTTATGATAAAAATGGACTGGCGGGACTATGGAGAGGTGCTCATGGAATGATGATAAGAAACTCTATGGGATCAGCGTCACAGATAGCTGCATTTGCTGTGTAAGGAATTATTTAAATTTTATGTTGAGGGCACATTAGACATGTGCTTCTTTTATTAATTGCGTTTGATTAGATAACTTAGTTGTTAATGACAATCATTATAACAGAATAATTAAATTCTACATATTTGTTTCTGATAAATAAGAACCTACATTTATCAAAAACAAATTGAATTTTAATTATTCTTTATATGCATAATACATTTAATTTTGTAAACTCTTTAAAAATATGGATACCAGAAAAATTGGTCCTTAGCACCGGATAGTATAAGTAGATATATGTTAATTTCAGCTGTAAGGAATGGATGGATGATAACAAAATGTTCCAACAGTCGCGGTACCTATCTGCGTTTATGGCGAGTAACATCGGCGCAATCGTCAAGACTATCACGCTGACGCCCATGGACGTCATCATGACGCGACTGTACAACCAATGTGAGTAATTTAACCGTTGAACATCACAGCTTAAGCTGTAAGTCCGGGGTACGGGTAGATCTGGAGGACAGCCCGGGCAGTCCTATCTTCTGGACCTGAGCCCCGACCGCCTAACGGTATAGCGTGTGGTATTGCTATGGCTATCAAACTTCAAACTCTCATAAAACCCTTCAAAGATAGTATTTTTGGCTAATTCCTACATATTTCTATTCATCTATTGGATTCACTATTGCATTTTTAGTATATAAGTAATAGCGTCAGCGAGAGCCCTTGTAGGAGGTTTGAAAAATCGATAACTATAGCAATAGCACAAGCTATACCGTTAGGCGGTCGGGGTGCTGGTCGGTCCGGCTCCGGAAAGGTTAATTGGAGAAAAATATGTTTGGTGCACATATATTCTGCATTTAAGTAGATATGATATTACCAAAACTTTAACTTTCTAATTACATAGATAATAGAGGAACAGGTCAATTAATGAAATGCATGCAGTTATTAAAAATACATTTGGATAACTAATAATACTATTTTTGTTTGTATGTTATTGGTGACAAAAATTATATTTCTCTTTTTTCTTTTAATAACAGCTGTTGATAGCAGTGGCCGAGGACTGCTTTACTCAGGTATTGTGGACTGCGCGCAAAAGATAACCAAGACAGAAGGAATGCTGGCCTTCTACAAGGGCATGGGACCTTCATACCTCAGACAGGCACCCCATAGTGTACTCCTACTTGTTTTCTGGGATATACTCAAGGATATACAAAAAGCTTGGAAAATAGAAGAAAATGTACGAAAAAGCTCATAATAAATAAGGTCTGTAGTATTAAACGGTGTCACAGACATGAGTTGGTGGCAGGTGTATTTTTGTACTATCAAATAATAACTTAGTTTTACTCGAACAAAAACATGTAGGTATTCAATCAATATAGATCCATCCCAGTCTTTACCATTGAAAAAAAATGTTGCCAGTAAAAATATATTAATTTAATATTTTGGCTGGAAGGCAGCAATACTCAGTGAATGTTGTGCTGATTTACCAATATTATTTATAGGAAGGGCTGTGTTAGAATTATCTCACATAAACCAAAGAGGCCTACATACATAGTATTTGTCTTTGGATACATATTTTTTTTTTTATCAATTCAGTATTTTAGCTGTATTGTGATTGTGTTTTTTGTTTTAGCAACTCATTATTACTCTTCTTTGTGTTATTTTTAAACTTACTTATTTTACAAACTCCTACTTACAAATTTGCTGAGTTATTTATAACTTAATATAAGTAGGAATATGATACTTATTTAAGAAGGTGATGTACCATAATTAAAAACTTTTATTTATTTTGCTGTTTAAAGTACAAATGCTGACAAATGAGATGTAGAGTCATTAAAAGGAGGTCATTCTTTTTGGCCCGTTTTCTAAAAGTGCTGGCCAACAAAAAAAATGGTACGATTGGTTAGAACTGATCATTTGGAGCAATAGTTGATATGGCACCAAATTTGTAGGATTACTATAAGCCAAGGTATACAAGTTCAAAGATTAGCCATTTTCATACCTTGCTTCATTTCTAAAAATGCTGAAAATGAAAAATATTTATACATATTGCTATAACTAATAATCCGAGACGTATTCTTTTTTTTATTTGTTGCAGGGGTATTGTTAGACGTGTTATTAGAACATATAATTACCCCATTGCATAATAAAAAGGCTTCAGATCAAATGTCTTTACACTTACAAAAATCCATAAATTTGTATATGAAAATGACGAAACTTTGAACATGTATACTTTGACATTGAGTAATCCTACAACTTTTGCTCCAAACGACTAGTTCTAACCATATGTAGCAATTATTTTTTGTTGGCATTTTATAAAACGTCCCAAAAATGTATGGAGCCTGAATGATCTCCTTTCGTTATTCATCAGCTCCATATCACAATATAATAAATATGTAAATACATACTTGAAAGTATTTTAGCAATGATCATTTATACATTATGCGTTGTAAAAAAATATGAGTAATATGGCAAATCTACAATAAGCCTCTATGAGTTTCAAACATGCCATTTACCAGTGACATTTTCATATTAATTAATATTACTACAGTAATATTACCAGCTTTTTTATTAAGTCCACATTTATGTATTCTGAAAAATACAAACATAATCATTCAATTTCTTTTATCCGTTCTTAATAACGACTTACAGATGTTTTATCCCACGAGCGCGGGTGAGCCATACTAGTGTGTTTAAATTTGTATGTGCACATTGTCTTTGCGTGCGTAAGCTCAGTAGCGCTCAGTATTGGCCGAGTCGGCTGGCTGGATCACTAGGCAACATACAAGCGCACATGCCCATACGTATTACTACAAGCATGGCTAATTCGCGCTCGTGAGATAACACATCTGTAACTGGCATGATGACTTGAAATTAAGAAGAATGGTTTTGTCTGATTTCACCATTATATAGTGTAACTATGAATAGTACCTGACAAAATAATCTTCCTCGAATTCAGTAACAGCAGTATTATTGTGAAAATATTTTATAAGAATTTGTTAATAAGATGTTGACCACGATTTAAAAATACCGCTTAAAAATATAAATATAGTGCTTTCGCATTTACAATCGTACTAGGTACGGTTAACGGTACGTCAGGCCTTACACTCTGATCTTTGGGCTTTACTGCAACCGCAAATTGAGCCACTAGTCGCGTCCACTAAACGTGATTACAAGTGGATCGGTCAAGCCACTAAACGCGCCCACTAATCGCCACCACTAGTGGCTGACTGGTGGCGAATTGTGGCATTCGCCAGAAAGAAACCGTGTCGTGTGGCCGAGCGTGCGCGCCACAAACGCGGCACTAGTAGCGAGCGTGAGCGACTCCCGCAGATTGTGGCTCGCTCGAACGAGGTCACTCGAGCGCCCAGGACCTCTATTTTTGAATCACTCGTCGCGCGAGTGGCGAGACGAACGAAGAGGCGATCAGGCGATTAGCGACCTTGTAGGCATGGACATAGCACGCTTTTCGCTTTGCCCCTCGCGCGCTCGTGTTGGGAGGCGGTACTACAGGCGAAAAGCGAAGCTATGTATGTACGTGCAAGGTCGCTTTTACGGAATACGGAAACTCAAACGTCGCACGAAAATCAGTAGAATCCTCGAGACGAGTGAATCAAAAATAGAGCTCCAGTTTGCGCCGATACTTTACAAAGGGGTTTGAACTTTGTATGGACGCTGGCCTCATCCAAATCCGTTGTATGAGATGCCATTTTGTATTTTTTTTTCAGAATGACGTCGCACGATAATACCTATATAAATCAAGAGGGGACTCACAGAGAAACAAAAAATGTGATGATATGTAATGCCCTAAAATGTCACGTTAGCCAGATAATTAGAGGTTAAAATTAATAATGCCGACCCAAAGTATCACCTTTGTGTCTTCACTAACCTGACACTTTAGGGCACTATGTTGCGTAAAATGTTTTGTCCATCTTCACGTTCCCTATCCATTTATATGGGTATTATCGTGCGACGCGATTTTGTAATATTTACAAAATGGCGGACCGGTGACGAGGCCAAATGGTTCAAACCTTTTCAAACTTCAAACTTTTATGAAAAAACTCGTTCCCAGTTTGTGGTCGCGACTAGTGGCTCAATGTGCTTACACTCTGACCCTTATGTCGCTCGTAATAGCGGCCGTTTTCGTAGTGCAAGTGTAAAGTCTGACGTGCTGTTCACTGTACATTAAGATAATAGACATAACCGTGAAACTGTTATAATTTTATTATAAGTAAATCAAATTGTTTTTACAAAGTTTAAATTTATTGTAATTAATGGATGATATTATGGAAAATTCAGTAAGGCTTTATTAGTAAAATTTTATAATTTGAGTTATTGTAATGTTTGAATTTTTTGCGTAGATGGAAATATAATTCTTCAAAAGAGGTGCAATATTATAGATAAAATTGCTTTTATTGTCTTAGAAAAAGTTTAATATTTAAACGTTGAATAAAATTTGTTTAATTTTAGTTTATACTTGGTTTCATTTGCCCTAGACCCGGATTGAGTTCTTAAAATTATTACTGCATAAAAAAGGCTACATCAAATAGGCGTAAATACCTAATTTAATTTAATAAACCCAAAGAGGCATTTAACTTACATAATTTCACTCTTCATAATGGGCCAAGCCATTCTAAAACCCGACTTTCGATGTAATCCTTACATACATCGCGTTAAGGTTCAAAATGGACACAACCCCTTAATTGTCTTATTTCAAAATCTATCACAATATTTTTTAAAGGTATTGTGATTTATGGAATTGTGTACCTTATAGTCGCAATCCCTTTCAGAATGAATGATGTTTTAAATGACACTTCATTTGACACTTCTCCATACATTTGAAAGATTATTTTCATCTGACACTTAGCTTAGACACTTCAATTACGTTCGTTCAATACCTTTCAAATCGCGTCCCGATCACAATCCGTTTCAAATGTCAAATAGTGACGGGCTGAAGTATGTAAATATCTTTCAAATGACGAATTGAAACGGATTGCGATATATTTTAAAATTGGTCAATTAGACCCCGGGACAGTAACCAAGAAGGGGTATTTAATTAAGCTAACTTAATTTCAGCCCAAAAAGTATATATAGCGCTCATAGCCGCGCTTGACAGACTGATCGTATTCGATCACGATTGTTAAGCAAAGTTCGGCGCGGTCAGGTGTCGGATGGGTGACCGTAAAGTGGCATTACAACTAAGCGCTTCCGTGCTTCGGAGGGCACGTTAAACCATCGGTCCCGGCTGTTGTCATTTGATTACAGTCGTTAAGCCAAGTCAGAGGTCTTGACACCAGAGGTGGCCACTAATTCTCAATTGATAAGAAGAAGAAGTATAAATCCCATCCTATACAATGATTAGAAGCAATATTTGTTTACACCTGCCTCAAAAATAGCCGGTAATGGGGAGTAACAACAGGTTCATTAAATCACTTGAAACTTTTTTTACAGTATAGCTTAAACGTGTAAAAACTGAACTGTATTTGTTTTATTCAAATACGATAAGTAGTTTCGGATTTACAAGTTTTCAAATTTCAAGATTCGCACACTCTTTGTGTGACGTCATTGTATACCGTTTTATACAAAGACGAATCTGACCAAATCAGTCAAGCGTGAGCCGCAAGCTGCATACAAAGTGTTATACAGTGACGTCACAAATAAAACGCTGACCCGAAGTTTTTTTTTATGAATGAACGGGGAGACTTGCCTTCATCATACCTGATGATTAAGTATTGATAAGGCTGAAGATGGAAGCGAGCCTCTCCCGGAATCCTCAATCACTGAGGAACTGGCTATCTTATCTTTGACTGACGGAACACAACAATACAGAAAAACATTGTTGTTATAGCGTCAGACTTAGATAAGATGGTGGTAGCTAGCCAGGCGGACTACAACAAGTCCTACCACCAACCAAACCGAAATATAAATAATAATAATAATTGCATACAATACACCAATTATCTAGCCCACGTTAAGTTTCATGAAGAACTTGGGGTTATGGATACTAGATAACGGATAAACATACTTACCTATATACTTTTTTTTTTTTTAAATACATACATAATATACATATTAAACACCCAGACCAAGACAAATAGACATGTTCACGCACACAAATATTTGTCTTGTCCGGGGATCGAACCCGGGACCTCTGGCGCAGAAGGCGGGTTTAGTACCCCTGCGCCAAACAGGTCGTCAAACAATATGTACCCCCGAATACAATATGTACCGAATATAATATATACCCCCGCAGGAAATCGAACCCAGGACCCCTGGGTCTGATACCGGTAGTTGTACCACTAGACCAAAGAGGCGGTTAAATAAAATATCTCTAGAAATATACCACAAAAGTTAAAAAGTAAAAACAGTTTTTTTTTTTTACTCCATGATGGCATATAATTCTAAAAGTGCTGTAAATCCCCATTGTTTGCTTTTACCATGGAAAAGGTATTTTCAGTAGTATGTATATGTATTTCGTAGGCATAGCCAGACAGCAAAATGGCGGCAAAAAAAGATGGCATCAGTCGCGATCTCACCGACATGGCGATGGGCGGGGTGTCAGCCATGTTCGCCACCCTGTTCACCAACCCCCTGGAAGTCGTGAAGACCAGGCTGCAGCTGCAAGGCGAGATGAAGTCCAAGGGGCAACATGCGGTCTTCTATAAGAGCGTGCCTCACGGGTTATTCGTTATAGCGAGGACTGAAGGCTTTATGGCTCTACAGAGCGGATTGCCTGCGATGCTGGGATTCCAGTTCTTCTTGAATACTTTTAGGTGAGTTCTGGGGAACAATTGATATTAGTACCCTTTACTAAAGGGTTCATACTTACACACACTATTAATAATAAATAAATAAATAATTGCATACAACACACCAATTATCTAGTCCACGTTAAGTTTCATGAAGAACTTGTGTTATGGACACTAGATAACGGATAAACATACTTTTATACTTTTTTTGTAAAAACATACATAATATACATAATAAACACCCAGACTAAGACAAATAGATATGTTCGTATGCACACAAATGTTTGTCTTGTCCGGGGATCGAACCCGGGACCTCTGGCGCAGGAGGCGGGTTTAGTACCCCTGCGCCAAACAGGTCGAATTTTACTCTCTGTCCTTTCAACTAACCCTATGCCAAAAATCAAGTCGGTTGGTTTCTTATTTCTTAGTAAGGGCATAAAGGTTCGATCCCCGGATAAGACAAATATTTGTGTGCATGAACATGTCTATTTGTCTTGGTCTGGATGTTTAATATGTATATTATGTATGTATTTACAAAAAAAAAGTATATAAGTATGTTTATCCGCTATCTAGTATCCATAACACAAGTTCTTCATGATACTTAACGTGGGCTAGATAATATTAAAAAAATATTATTAAAGGAAGGACCAACTATCACACTTTCGTATTTATAATATTAGTTAGGATTAGGATATAATCTGTAACGGCTCACACTTAAGGCGGTACCCCCACCGAAAGTGGCGCCGCGTTGAATTTTATTTAATATCGTAATTCTAATTCAAAATTTTAATAAAACTAAACGTGGAATTTTTGGAGTAGTCTAGTATTTTTACATGGTATCATTACATTCCCTCGTAGTCATTGCTAGAAGTAGATAGCAAAACTGCTAAAAGTGGCCGTTTTTGACACATTTGCTATCTAATTCTACGAATGACTATGACGAGATGTAGCGATACCTTCTAAAAATACAAGACAATGGGCTCTAAAAATTCCACGTTTAGTTTTATTAAAATTGTGAATTAGAATTACGATATTAAATAAAATTCAACGCGGCGCCACTTTCGGTGGGGGTACCGCCTTAACTCCCATAAGGAGGAGTCCCAGAGACAAGTCGTGCCTAAGCAAATTTTTAAAAATCTCAGCACCATTAAAAAACTTTGTCTCTTTTTCATTGCTTTTAAGTATCTCAATAGCAATATTTATTTGCATACCATAAAGTGAATACATAAGGTGTTCATTTTATAAAAGAACATTTATGGACCCACTGGGGTACCTACAGCAATTGAAGGAGAGGACGTCCTATTTACTAAAGAAATATTATAACATATTCTGCTTTTTAAGTTAAATATAGTTGTTATAAATAATTATATAATACTAGCGGATCCTCGCGGTTTTACCCGCGTGGTTCCCGTTCCCGTGGGAATATCGGGATAAAATATAGCCTATGTCACTCGGGAGAAATGTAGCTTTCTAATGGTCTAAGAATTTTCTAAATCGGTCCAGTAGTTCCTGAGATTAGCGCGTTCAAACAAACAAACTCTTCAGCTTTATAATATTACTAGAGGCCGGGCGCGGTTTCACCCGCGTGGTTTCCGTTCCCGTGGGAATTTTGGGATCAAAGCTAACCTATCTCTTTAAGTTGGACCAGACTGCTCACGGTGTGCCAATTTAATTTAAAATCGGTTAAGTAGTTTAGGAGTCCATCGCGGACAAACATCGTGACAGGAGATTTATATATATTAAGATATATATAGTATAGATTAGGTTTTTATTTTATCATTTAAGTACTCAGTAAACAATTACAGGTTAGGAGTGTACCGAATATCGGAGCGTCGTGGCCTCATAGCAGATTCCAAAGGGCGTACGTCGTTACTTAAGGGCGCGGCGGCGGCGGGCGTGGGTGGTGCACTCGGTTCTATAGCTGGCACGCCGTTCTTCTTGGTGAAGACTCGTCTTCAGGCGCAGGCGGCGAGGGCGATAGCCGTCGGTCACCAACACAAGCATGCTGGCACGTTTACTGCTCTTGCCGACATATACAGGAATGAAGGGATCAAAGGTAAGCATTTTGATTACCTAAATCTTTATAACACATTTGAACAGCACACCCGGTTTAGCAGGGTTGAATAATGAAAACAGCTGGCAAAGCGCATTTTACCTTACACAGACGCGAGTCGCATTTTTGAATCAATCGAATTACTATTCGCATACGAAAACCGCCTCTGTGGTCTAATGGTACAGCCACCGGTATCAGACCCAGGGGTCCCGGGTTCGATTCCCAGCGGGGGTACATATTGTGTTCGTTTTAGTTGGTGGTAGGACTTGTTAAGTCCGCCTGGCTAGCTACAACCATCATATCTAAGCCTGACGCCATAACAACAATGTTTACAGCATTGTTGTGTTCCGGCGGCAGTTCAAGATAAGATAGCCAGTTCCTCAGTGGCTGAGGATTCCGTGAGAGGCTCGCTTACATATTCAGCCTTATCAATACTTAACATCAGCCAAGTCTCCCCGTCATTCATAAAAAAAAGAATCGCTAGATTCGCATGTGAATGCGGTGTTGAACAAAAGTATTCGCATGGGAATGTTGCGATTCCGTATGCGACAGTAAAACCGAAATGATTTAAAAAAATGCGATTTAGGGTCTAATGATACCGAATGCCGCCAGGAACAGATTATAATATATCCCCAATTTTTTGTGCGTTCCTGACCCCCCGTTTCCACCGGCAAAAGATTTACAAGAATGCATGTTGTAAAGTATGTGCGGCCGCTGATGATAATGCATTTTCTCACCGCACCACACGTTTACAATATTATATTTTCTTATAAATGTTTCAGTGGAAATGGGGGGTTACATCACTTGAAAATATGTTCCTTCCAGGTTTATTCCGCGGCGTGCAACCGCAGATACCGCGCGGAGCAGTCGGTAGCGGCTCGCAGATGGTCAGCTTCTCGTTCGCGAAGGAACAACTACGTGAGCGCGGCATTTGTGCTGATTCGCCTCTGGCGCTGTCCTTCCTGGGCGCCAACCTGGGCGGAATCGTCATGACGTTGTGTCTCAATCCGTTCGACGTGGTCGCCACCAGACTATCTAACCAACGTTAGTATTGCAAGAAATGCCAAAGAACAGCTCATTTTTTATTAAAACATTGTTTTTGAATTAATAAACAACACACAATCTAATATTTTGCATTCAACTAAAATACCTACATATCCATCTGTATATTTACTACATGCCCCAAAAACATATTTTATTTCTATTACAGCGGTGGACGCACAGAATCGTGGTAAACTGTACAGCGGCATGCTGGACTGCTTCATGAAGATGATCAGGACCGAAGGCGCGCGATCACTTTACAAGGTAATATAACTCAAATACTAGAAATATTAGATTAGATTAATTAACACTTTATTTACACACACAGAAGCATACATGGAAACAATAACACAATAAGTTGTACAAAGGGGCGGTCTTATCGCGTAAAAGCTTTTTTGTTGATACTGGGGGCAGTTTGCAAAAAAATAAAATGAAGGAAGTAGATTAATGAACTACAATAAAATAAAATGATAAACACACACAATATAATAAAAATACATAAAATAAATATAATATATACAGCAGAAAGGTACAGTCATGTGCAATGAAATACAAACACTAAGCAACCTTGTCACATTACAATATTGAATGACATTTGTGGACAAGAGAACTTTCTTTCCGCGTGCGTCAATGCAATGCGATAAGGTTGTATGTAGTGTTTACATGACATTACGCGTGACTGCATAATGATGTACTAACGTGCGATAAAGGCAACAGCGCCATGAACATGACCTAATACAATATGTCAATTAAAACAATTCGATTCTGAACTCTACTGCTCACATGTCAAGTCACAAAATTGATTCGTGTGCCTCATTTTAAAAAATATGAATATACTAATCTATCTCTTTTATGATTTTGTAATTTTTGCATTTTTCAATGCTATTTTTATACTTATGGTAAATTTTAAATAGAAAAATATTGGAAAAAAAATCGAAAAATTCGAATCGAACCAGCGACCTTTGGAAAGGTCGCTGGTTCGATTCCAGCCTGAGAATTCACTTGTGGCCGAGTTAATTTTTTTCCAATATTTTTCTATTTAAAATTTACCATAATCTATCTCTTTTTAATTTTGCATTTTACAATGCTATTTTTATGTGATAAATATTAAACAAGAAAATATACTAGAAAAAAGCAACTAGTCTCATGTCGCCCTGACGGGATTCGAACCCGCATCCTTGGGAGTCCGGCCCAATGCACTAACCAATTATGCTACAGAGACCTATGAGGACACGTCGATTTTTTCTAGTATATTCACCGATCTACGGTGTTGGCCACCGTCGCGACATGAGACTAGTTGCTTTTTTCTAGTATATTTTCTTGTTTAATATTTATAATCTATCTCTATTTTAAGGGCGTGGCCGCCAACTACCTGCGTCTTGGGCCGCATACCGTGTTGCTGCTCGTCTGCTGGGATCAACTCAAAATATTGGAGGAGTACCTTCGGGGGTAACGCTGATAGTTCTAGGACAATAATTACCATGGGTATCTATACTAATATTATAAAGAGGAAAGATTTGTATTTTTGTATGTAACGAATAAACTCAAAAACTACTGGACCGATTTTGACGAAATTTGGTATAGAGATATCCTTAGACCCCAAGTAGTAACATAGGCTATAAATGATCCCAAAATTCCCACGGGAACGGGAACCACGCGGGTGAAACCGCGCCCGGCCTCTAGTATTTTATATTTTTAATTAAGACTAATTAATATTTAAATAATAATTATAATTGTTACGTGCAACTGCTTGGACCAAATAAATAGAATAAGTAACAGGGATTGACACTTGACTTCAATTTGTAGTTATCGTTATTTTCCGTCGGTAAGACAAAAAAACGATCCTAAAGAACTATTACAAGTACTTATGATAATCGGTGCGGCACCGGTCCAATGCTCTGAAGAGCATTTCCAAAGGTCGTGGGTTCGAGTCCCATCTGAGAATTCACCATTTGTGACCGAGTTGATTTTTTCCAATATTTTTATATTTAAAAATTTATCATAAGTACAAAAATAGCATTGAAAAATGCAAAAAATAAGAAAACATAAACTATTACAAAGTCCAAATTCGTGTAAATAGTTTTGGAGTGAGCAAAATAAAGAGATTGGTTTGAATGTCTTAAATTAAATTCATAATGTTTTATTTTATTGCTCAAATTTTCGTGAAGTAAGATGTTCACTTTTATATTATTGACCGTTATTTATTATTATACAAAGCAATGGACAATGTAATATAACAGCAATGTTTATGCTAATAACCGTTAATACCTCATATCTGTATTTTGACACTGATAAATAAATTTGCACCTAAAAAAATCTCATAATGATATCAGTTTTTCAGATTATGACTCCAACTCTTGCTCGAACCTGGAGTTTTCTTTCAAGTTATTTGTACCTAATAGTAGCATTTTTTTATCAATCGTATGCTATATTATATAATAATAATTGATTGCAGCTATATTTCCTGAACTGAATTTCATGATATAACGTTATAATTATGTTACTTTTTATTCGATGTTATTACTAATTGTAGTTTATTTCTACATTTCTTACAAATTTATTTAAATTAAACTAATTTATTAGTATTACTCGATACCTACTGTAAAAAGCAAAATGTAAATTGAAAACTAAAAATAATAAATAATAATATAATATGAACCATGTTATTATTACCATCATCATCATCCTGTTGAGGTCCACTGCTGGACATAGGCCTCTCCTAGCGTTCATAGGAGGGTATTAGCCTATTGCTACCACGCTGGCCAGACGGGTTGGTAGAGAGTTTTTTTTTTAAGTTTTCCTTCTCTCGCACAGGTTTTCAATGCGTCGAGCCTATTAGTAGACTCTTACGACACCCCAGGCATGTCAAGGCCGTCACCACACGACAGTAGTTTTATTACCATACCTTAGATATAAACTTTACATTAGATACTATTTTCAGGATTAAAATAAAACAAATGTTTGTACTAAAAAATTGCTTGCTTTTATTAGCGTAAACATACATTGTGAAAAATATCTTATAATAACGTCTTAATTTAAAAGCACGTAACAACTTATGAATAAGTTGGGCGAGTAGCTTAGCTTTATTATTTTCTATGTGACGCATAATGTAGCAGTCATCTGGTTAAATCAGCCGTTTGATTGGATGGCTAGCCCATCAATTAAACGCCGGTATTCAGTTGAATACCTATGCCGATCGTTGATTGAACTAGCAACGTTCAACTAGTTAGCTTATTGTAAGTTAGCCCTTTGAAGATGACTGGCGTTAATTCAGCCACGTCATTCAAAAATACTTTTTTTGCTACTGGGGCGCTGGTAGTCTCGAAACAAATATGGCGTCAGATAGCTCGCATTTTTCGTTTCAACATAATTTGTATTAATATCAATATTGATATAATAAAAATGTGCCTGATATTACACCGCCGCCGCCGGCTAAAAGTTTTCACGAGTAGGTTGAGTCTTTAATGATAATCTCATTTAATAAGACGGCTAAATATGACGTTCAGCCAAGTCGTTAAACGTTTCATTAAACCACTTGGCTAGTCGTCCCTTAGCCATTTCATTGAATGCCGGCGTTTAACGAACGACCTAGCCCTCCAATTTAACGGCTTATTTAACCAGTTGGCTGCGACACATATAAAGCAGTGAGCTTAAAACTAATTGAGCGATGGACTTTAATTCATTTCTTTTGACACATGTCAAGTCTCTTTAAAAAACGTCTTTGCAGATAGTATCGACTCAACGCCGACTGCATTCCAACACACAGCATGAAATTGAAATACGAGCTTTGTATCGTGTTACCTAAAGTAGATATTTCGACTGCGACTGTGGGTTCAGTTGGAATGGAGTCAGCGTCCGTCGAGTAAGCTAAGTTGGGTATCGAAACCATGACTTTTACCAATAATTCGCTATGTTACGCGACGTAGACGTGTACATAAAGCTCGATCCGAATATTAAAAAAAGCAAAATCACTCTAAGAACGAAGGTTCATTCGCTTGGGACAGCACATACTACTCGTACATAGATCTGTAGTACGCGTAGTAAAACCAAGTATGAAAAGATTTAGGAACCTCTTCTGCAAGATAATATGTGTGGACTAACCTCAATAAGAAAATGACAGTGCCGTTACGATGGCAGAAATTTGGTCTCATAAATATAAGGCAGATTCGACACGCCAAGAAGAAGAATAAGCAACCTCATGATGTTGATACCCAAGTATATTATGGTTAAACCTCTTTGTTATATTAAGGATGGCGTTCATTAGCGGCGGGCGCACTGGTACGGGCCCCCCATTCATCGCTATTACAAAACATAGGCGTAGTTTTGCGTTGCGTTGCGACCCGACCCGGTCCGTCATTATTCACTACAAAACAGATAGGCGTATTTTTGCGTTGCGTTGCGGCGGCCCGACCCGACCCGTCTAGTGGACGCAGTCCTTTAAACAATGTCGAAGGAAGAAAGACATTTTGTAAACAAAATGTCAATAGATTTAGTTTATTTTTAACAGTACGATGTGCCCTTGCAAGGACGTATATAAACCCCTTCCATTACTAAATAATGTTTACCTCTGTGTAACCTCACTCATTCAGTAAAACTATAAAACTAAAACACACAACTAAATTAAACAAAGTGTTCTGCATAGACAATCAATCAACAAGGAATACATAGTAGGTCGAAGGCACGGACAAGTCAATCTTCTCTATATTTTATATAAAATATGTATTCTCTTTAGTCTACAAGAGAAATGTCTGAAATGTTAAACAAAATACAACCCTATAACAGTACAAAATTAGAGTTCTTCCAATGCCAGCACCCAAACATGTGATGTAATGATATCTATAGAAGTATACTGCACTAGTTTTGAATTACCGTCCCAAATTATAATTTAGACGAGTAATATAATATGACTATTGAACAATTTTACTACACAGTCATCAAAAATAACAGATACTTCTGGGTATTTAATATCGCTCACAAATAAGGCAATAAAATTTTAACTTTTGTTTCATGCACACATCATCTGATAACAGAAGTATAAAATAATTACAAAAAAAACAGATATTCGATGAAATATTCAAGACTCCAGACAATACATATTGAGATAAGATTCGAGAAAGATTTAAGAATTAAATTGTGAGATTCCACTAGTAAATTATTTTTCATTAAATAGATGTATAAGTGCCTAGCTATATTTGAGTCGGATATATATATTGTATATATACACAATCTGTATATAAAATTAAATGCCAAAAAGCACTTTTTTATCACTCGTATGAAACATTCATTAATTCATTATTATAATAATCACTGATTTGCCTTTTTATAACATCCAATTCGTTCGTATTAACAAATTAGAAAAGAGCTAGGTACAGTCAACGGCAGCCACGGCTTTACATATCTATCAAATTTCTTAAATCAACTTCGATCTTTAAGACCCAAGTTGTTAAGTTCGGAATTGTCTGTAGTGACATTTTTTAGTAGTACTAAAACGCCGTTTGCCGTTGTACTATTAAAACGGAGGCCAATAAAAATAAACTTATTACATTAACGAACACATAATTAGAAACTAGAAACATTGAATTGGCATTTACTGGATCTACCACTTTCTTTCAACGTGAAGTTATGAAAATTATATAAAGTACTGGCACTATGATAGTCGTTTAGACACACCTGTGCAAAGCATAGTGTTCCTTATGTCAATGGAATAAGAGTCAGAGAAAAACAACATCCGTATTTTTTTGAGATAGCTTATAATAGACAATTAGCTTATATTCCATAAGACGTACATAACTAACACTTGCTCGGACAAGAAAGGTGTCAAAACGGTTATCATAGCGTGTCACTACTATTTATCCTAAAATACGGATTTAAACTGTTTAGTACTTGTCTATTGATCTCAGAACATTGTAAAACCGTTTATTTTATTACTTCTATTCTACACTTCTCAGCAAATAAATGGAGTTACAGCGTTATTTTCATACATTCATTACATTTTCTTACTTTGCACAAAACTCGAAGTTTTCTTGAACTTTTGGGACTATTCGCAAGTCGAGTATTCGACTCATACATCGACGTACAAATGTTTACAACTGTTTATACGTTTTGAATAATGAGACTGTAAAGTGAGTAGGTTTGTATAAAAATACCGCAGTCAGTCTACTCTATTTATTTGCTGACGAGTGTATAATTTTTACTATAAGCTAAGCTATGTTCAGATATTTATGGACGCAAGATTATTTTTACATCACTGGCTTGGATTTATTTTTGTCAAAACTGGAATTAATAAATGGGGCAACAAATACACACCTAAAATACTAACTGCACTGCAAATTGTAGATTTGTTTTGTTTGTATGATAATGATAATTATGTTGATAAAACATCAAAATTCAAGTTAATATTGAGCATGCCCTTATCGCGTGACATTTCGCAATCTGTTATGAATGAACACAAAATGAGCAATTTTAAATACGTTTAATAAATTCTGCGCTATAAGTGTATTTATCCTAGAGGGTATATATTAGATTTTTCAGTTTCTTTGATTGACGGACCAATTGAGCATATCATAGCCTGTTCAAAAGGCTAATAGTCAGTTATATGCATTAGGCACTATGGCTTACATTATTTCATTTAAAAATGACAAAATCGGTAAACTTTCTTAGTCTTTGGTCACAAAAAACCTCTTTTTAATTTAACAAAATATTATATCTACCTATCGTTATACTAATAACTTATCATAAAGGAAAAACTAGACCGCGTAAAAAATATTGTTTACCTTTTTTGTCATGTCTTATTGTATTGGCATAGAGTTCATTTTGATGTGCGTCAAACGCGGTGCGACTGCGAGCGGCGGCGGCCACCCGCGCATAGTTCTGCTACCTGCGCAGGAGTCTTTCCGCTCGTTTCGGGGAGATATAACCTGGGAACGGAGAGGAAAATCTAGATGATATCAAGGCTGTTTATAATAAACGTGGCAAAGAGGAAAATCTAGATGATATCAAGGCAGTTTATAATAAACGTGGCAAAGAGGAAAAATATAGATGATATCAAGGCAGTTTATAATAAACGTGGCAAAGAGGAAAATCTAGATGATATCAAGGCAGTTTATAATAAACGTGGCAAAGAGGAAAAATATAGATGATATCAAGGCAGTTTATAATAAACGTGGCAAAGGCTGTCACTTGTCTGGCAGTTTAGACCTCAATTCGGAATTGTAACTGAGCTTTGAATGTTTCTAGTTGACCAAAAAAATATGAACTAATAATGGTGTGGACGTTCTCTTAATTTAGGTCAAACAAACAGAATCATAATATTTAACAATCGTGGTATTCAAACAGCTCATATGTGTAGCGACAATTTTACAAAATTGTCAAAAGATGTCAAAATCGTGAGATTAGAAAGACCCAGCGCCAGTTTCACTAATTTTAACTAGTTCCTGTCTGAGTAGTAAGAGACATAAGTAATATAGTAATAGGATAGTTTAAACGCGCTAATGGGATTCGAATAAAGGTGGTGTCGAAAAATTTATAAAGTCTGGGCCAAGTCTGTGTACAGTATACCAGAAGATATTTAAAAATACGATAAACAGTTTCTAATTACTCAATTTCTTTAAAATAGCTTTGTTTCCTGGAAGGGACAATCAATATATAATGCAAACACAGATCAAAGACGAACAGCGCAACAGTCAGCGCGGTGAACACCAGGAAGCTGTAAGCCCCCATAGCGGCGCGCATGGAAAAGAAGCACATTCCGACCAGAAGGCAAGCTAGATAGATATAACATGTACAAGAAACCTAGTAATACTCACGCTTCAAAGACGAACAGCGCAGCAGTCAGCGCGGCGAACACCAGGAAGCTGTACGCTCCCATGGTGACGCGCATGGCAGGGAAGCACATGCCGACCAGGAAGTTGCCGGCCCAGTTGGCTAAAGAGCCCCACGCCATGCCGCCCGGCCGGGGGCCCACCTCGAACATCTCTGAGATCACAACCACATTATAATATTGTTAATACTATAGCACAGATATCCAATTCCATTCAAAACTACTTATACTGAAATGGAACTTAAACTCAATATAACTTATTCAGTCTATGCTGTTACAAGCACTTGTGAATGTCAAAGAAGCTACGCCATCATAACATCATCAACATAATACCCTCCTTGTACCTATTGCAAAAAATGGGACTTACTTGGTAACAATCCTTCCTTTTCTTTTAAACGAGGCTTTGGTTTCTCCTATACCATTTTCATTTTCTAGCCCATATCTCATCTCATCACAAACAACAATCATACACGTAAACTAGTAAAATCAGCAAAAATCCAGAGCCCTTAGTACGAGTTGACATTCACTGTCAATTGTCATCATTGTCGGTAAAGCAGTCTATGGATATTAAAGAGACAAAGCAATAGTTTTCGAAAACGATTTTAGTTTGCGAAACTAGTACTAAGGGTACAAATCTCCAGTTTCCGCAATTACTTCCAACTTGGTCCTTCGAGCCGTATAACTCACCCGAGGCGATGAAGTACGGTATGGGTCCGAGCCCGAACCCGTAGGCCAGCACGTAGCCGAGCACCGCCGCCATACACACGTACGGCATCCAACTCAGCAACTCCTGCGAAAAGAATGAGTTTTAGGCAATTATATTAATGAGGCAATTAAGTCTAGGCGATTGACTTCAAATTTGGCAACTATCCAAAATTAACGCTGAGATAACATCGATTAATTAAAGTAGTTACCTATTTCAGCCTCAAGAGTTTAACTCATAATAATATTTAAGCTCAGTTCAATTGATAGAATGAAAATATTTAATAAGGGCGGTTTATATTTAATAGGTTGAGAGTGTCTGAAACATCACTCTGCATGATATTGTATCTACATATTGTTTTTCAATTTGGGACGTTCTCGTCAGTATAGCATTGCTACCGCCGCGCCGTACAAACGTTTATGTAGATACTATACTTACAATAGCTCTCATACAGGCAGCCAGTGTGGCCAGTAGAACAGCGGCAGTGGCAGTAGACCCCAGGAACAGCGGGCGGCGGCCAAACCTCGGCAGTAGGTACAACATTGCCACCGCCGTGCACACGTTTATGAACCCGCACCCTATGGTCGCGTACTGCGAGTTCTGCTCCGACAGACCCGCTTGCATGAAGATTGTTTGGGAGTAGTAGAACACCTAGAAATGTAAATTGGATTATAATCGATTTGAATAATTGTGTTTGACTAGCAATTAGATACTTTTTTAACCGTCATTAAAAAAAAAGAAGGAGGTTATCAATTCGTCGCGTATATTTTTTTTATGTTTGTTCATCGATTACTTGAGAACGAATGAACCGATCGAAATAATTCAAACGTTATAACAGAGATGGGGAAATGGCGGCACGCGGGCCAAATCCGACCCGCGACTAGATTCGATCCGGCCCGCGACTATAAGCCTGCTTTCTGATTAAATCGGACCGCTAAAAACAATATTTAAATATCTGCGCTAAAAATTAGTGTAGGGCACAAACAAAGGCATGAATCATTCACCATTTTACACCCTTTAATTAATGAACAGTCACAAATTTCATCAATCCCATCGAACCAGTACGTCAAAACTTTATTAAATATACTTTAAAGAGAACCTACTTGGTATATTTTGTTATCTAGTTAGAATAAAAGAATTATGTTCCTTGGCACATATAAATGTTGTGATTAGTTGATGTGGCCCATCTCTAAACTTATTTCCCCGTCCCTGCGTTATATATAACATCGGGTCAGTGCCGAAGTTAGTCCCATTTTTTGAAATTTTGAAATCGGTTCAGTACTTTTGAGGAAATCTTCAAAACACTGTCGTTTTTAAAAGTAACAATTTATCTTTTTTTTTTTTCAACCATATAAAACACATGAAAAATGGACTAAAAAATTATATATAAATATAAATTACAGATGCTTTAGATCTAATAAGCTCCGGTTTTGGGGACAATTCATGGATAAGAATCAGTTTAAGAACGTGTAGTCTACAAAACATTAAGCTCTACAATTTATTGAATGTATTATTTGTTGTCTAATTTACTATATTCTGGTGATAGGACTTCTTCTAAGTACGCCTGGCTAGCTACTACCATCTTATCTAAGTCTAAGATTAAAGTTTTCAAAATTGTTGTACCGGCAGTAAGGAAAGCGATTACACCACCAGCCTTCATCATACATGATGTTATACAATTATAAGCGTTATCGAAATCTGCCGTTCAAGAGTGTGAATATGTCGAGTGGTAAGCGTGACTGTGGCAGTACTGGTACTCTATTTTTGAATCACTCGTCGCGCGAGTGGCGAGGCGAACGAGGAGGCGATCAGGCGATTAGCGACCTTGCAGCGTGGACATAGCATGCTTTTCGCTTTGCCCCGTAAAGCGCGCTCGCGCGCTCGCGTTGCGAGGCGGTGCTACAGGCGAAACGCGAAGCTATGTATATATAGGCAAGGTCGCTTTTACGGAATACCGAAACTCAAACGTCGCACGACAATCAGTAGAATCCTCGAGACGAGTGAATAAAAAATAGAGCTCCTGCCTCGTATTTAAAAGTGACTGCGTGTATGCGTAGATATGATATGTCGAGTGGTGTGTTTCACTTTCGCATTCGTTACCCCTCCGCGTTGACCCCGCTAAACTGCTGGCTGGTCCGCATGGCGCACATGAGAACCGCGCCAGCCCTCACTCGCCGACCCTCTTCGCCTAATAGCTTCACGATTTTCCCAAACATTCTAACCGCTTCTGTAATCTAGTGGGACAACCACCCGGTATCAGACCAAGGGGTCCCGGGTTCGATTCCCAGCGGGGGTACCGGGGGTACATATTGTATTCGGTTTGGTTGGTAGTAGGCCTTGTTGTAAGTCCGCGTGGCTAGCTACCACCATCTTATCTAAGCCTGACGCCATAACAACAATGTTTTTAGCATTGTTGTGTTCCGGCAGTTTATGATAGCCAGTTCCTCAGTGGCTGAGGATTCCAGGAGAGGCTCGCATCCATCTTCAGCCTTATCAATACTTAACATCAGATATGATAAAGGCTAAGAGTCTCACCGTTCGTTCATAAAAAAAAATGCTGGTCGTATTGTCTGACTGTGGATATGAATATGTCGGCAGGTGTGCGTTACCAATCCAAATGTGGCGTCGATCTCTGCCAACTCTGCAAGGGATTATATGGCTGAGGGTATGTATGGTGTGAGTGACTAAGGAGGCAGCACTCACCGCGTTGATCCCGCTGGTCTGCTGGCCGGCCTGCATGGCGCACACGAGCAGCAGCGCGAGGCGCAGTTTCGGTGCGGCGGCTACTCGCGCCAATCCCCACTCGCCATCCCCTGTAGCCCCTGAACGAGCCTCTTCGCGTAACAACTCCACGTCTTCTCTTAAAATGCTGCTCGATACGCCCCGTAGCTTACTTAATGCTGCAATAATAATAAATCCGATATTGGAAATTTTCGTATTTTCTGTTTTACTTTTTAAAATTTCTAAGATGCAATAGAACTAACTTGACTAAGAAAGTCAAATATATGTCTCCATGTTAGAAGCCGACGACTGTATAAGACCGCGTCCCCATTAGGCTCACAGTGAGTGGCGGACTCCTCCTAGCCTCTAGTACTCCCTACATATTTTAAGGGAGTGCCCATACAGCGCTTACTCAGTTTGCGGGCGTTTCGTGCCTTTTGTGCTTGCCGACTCATTAATCGAGCGGCTGAATCGCAGCAAACGATGCTCACCGCGGACAATCAGCCACCCACTGTGATTCTAATGGGGACGCGGCCGAAGGAGATCAAAATTAGTCCAGCAATTCTTTCAAACGAGTTAAGACTTAAATGTCAAGTTTTTTGGCAAGTTTAAGGTTTACATATTATTATGTTATATAGGACAAAAAACAACGAAAATGTGGCAAATTTTGGATTTGTCTACGCTTCCATCCATCCATCCATTATCAGCCTGTGGACGTCCACTGCTGGACATAGGCCTCTTCTAGCTCACGCCTATTGTGGCGTTCATAGGAACAATGTAAATACATAACAAAGAGAGACTGGAAAAATTACGTCACACAAAGTTTTTAGGCCATATTCAAGCTGGCTACTTAAACATCTTTGTCAGTAAGTAAAAGATTATAATTATAATTGAATTGTATAAAGCAAAAATAGTCAGCTTTTTGTTTGTTTGTTACTCTTTCACGCTAAAACTACTGTACGGATTTGGGTAACATTTGGCACAGAGATAGAAGATAGCCTGGATTAAAACACAGGATACTAATTATCCTAATATTCCCACGGGAACGGGAGCCACGCGGGTAAAACCGCGGGTGGCCGCTAGTATTTCTATAAATACAAAACAATACTCACCTCTAAAAGCGCTGTCTTCATCTTTCTTTACTACAAATAGATACTTGGGACTTTCAGGTAAAATATAAAGTATGGGTAAACAAATAATGACTAGCAACACGTAGACGGATAGTAGATAAGGCCAGTCGTCGACTCCACCTGTAACAAAAAAAAGGAATTCGTTGCAAAAACTAACTATCATAAAAAAAGGAAGTCTTGACTTTGACTTTTGGGCCCGGAGTTATTTTTAAACGTGTATAAAAATAACTCCGGGCCCAAAAGTCAAAGTTCCGGTCAATGAAAACATTGTGATACAAGGGAGGAAGTTAGTAGACGTATAATAAATTGGTATTACGGCTAAGACTTACGCGATACTGAATTTAGAAATTTTGCAATATTGCTGAGTTTTAGACACGCGCGCTACTGCCATAAGTTCTAAATCGCTGCGGAACTGAAGAGTTGAAGACTGAATCATTATAGCAATCTTATTTTCAAGCATTAAGGTTGAAATTGGCTTACCCTACAAGCCCATAACTTGTCCGACAAGCACGACCACGCCTATTGATCCGGACAGCAGCAGTGGCGTCATCTCCATCATTACAGCAATCTTATACCAAAACATTAAGGTTGAAATTGACTTACCCAACAAGAACTTCAACCCCATGACTTGTCCGACGAGCACGCCCACGTTCACGCCCATCGGACACGCCACGCCCATAGCTCCTGACAGCGATAGAGGCGCCAACTCCGTTAAGTACATTGGCACTATACTGGTTGTCAAACCTGGTAAACAAATGCCTACTTTACGACCTTATTTATTTTATCCATAAAGCCTAGTATACGGTGAATTATAATAACATGTCTTAAAATATATAATGATTATAATTTTCACAGATCTCTATATTTCTATGTCATCCGTGCATCTTTGTGAGATGCAGTCTGAACTTTTTAAAAGTTAATTTTTAAATATACTAAAATAAAATAAGACAGGCGAATAAATGACCGTTATCTTGCTTGCTGATACTTCTCGTAGCAAAGTCTCCGCATAGAGCTATTGGATACTTGGATATACAAGTGTTTGTAATAGCATAGACTGAATAAGTGTTTTAGAGTTGTTTGTTATGATCATGAGAAAAAATATTAGAGGCCGGTGAGTATCGAATCGAACCCACGAAGACATGATCGGCAAATCAAACACTATCGGTTGAAACACTAGAGACTAATTACTTGGTGTAAAAATAATCTATAATAATAAGAAATAATAATCGTCGTAAAAGGACATCAGCCCCCCTGATTATAACTTGTTTACATTTGACATAACAAAGTCTATGTTTTTTTAAATGCCGAGTACACTTGTAACAAATGTCATAAATGTGAATGTTTCTCATATGTCATGTTATTTTATGTACCTTGTTGGAGTATCTTATATAAATAAATAATATTTATTCTGCTACCTCTATACACTTTTAGTTATTAGAATAATAAAACAATAGTAAGTTTATTTTTTAACTGCTTAAATTATTTTTTGATAAAACGGAAGAATACAGATGAAACAAACACCATTTTGATTACTTACGCACTTTAAAAAGTATAATGTCATGATAACTGACGTGACATTGACAACCAAAAATTAGTTCAACTGTCACTGTTGCTGTCAGTTAACTGCCAAAAGCGTTTTGTTTCGACGGCTGCTTCCGTTTCGTCTCTTATTTAAAAAGTTTCAAATATAAATATCTCCCAAAATAAATGATTTAATAAAACGCTGAATATTATGTATGACTTTTTGATTAAGCGCCTTTATTTTAAATTAAACTGAAATGTTATAATGTAATAGTTTTTTCCTTAAAAAAGTGCCTGATGTCCTTTATTATGATGTAGTAATTACCGCCACCATCAATAACAGACCATAACACTGTTTTAACACGTATATAACAGTTTTGTATATAACAGTTACACCCATTTGCACTAAACTTAAGAATCTTTTCTTAACTATCTTTATCTTAAAAGTATCCCCGTCGATCATTAAAAAAAACAACGAGTTGCACTCTGGGAGTGCCAGCAGGAGGGAAAACCGCTTAAACGAAAATAACGATCAAAATCCACTAATCTCGACCACAACTTCATAAAAAGTTGATGAAAACAGAGACCAACTTGATTTGGCAGGTAAATCCATTAAAGCATCAATATGAAAGTTGGCAGTAATGAGAGTCTTTATATAACGGTTGTTATTAACTAATATACGTAGATCTTTCAAGTGTGAGTTGTAATTTGAAATAGGTCAACGGTAAATGGTCTTACGAATTTTCGATCAGGGTCACGTGTCTTGATTTGGCAGGTAAATCCATTAAAACTGAACTGGCATCAATATGAAAGTTGGTAGTAATGAGAGGTCTTTATATAACGGTTGTTATTAACTAATATGCGTAGATCTTTCAAGTGTGAGATGTAATTTGAAATAGGTCAACGGTAAATGGTCTTAGGAATTTTCGATCAGGGTCACGTGTCCTGACGCGACTTTAACATTTTTTACCTATCCCAAAAATTTAAAAATCTGATGTGCACAACGCCGCTTAAGAAGTTTTCACTTCAAAAAAATATGCTTTGCTCTATATTGTAATTGTAAGACGTTCTTAAATCGACTAAGGCTATGGCCGAATATCGAGCGCCTAAGGCTTAAGCTATTCTTATTATGAATGTCTTAAGATAGATAAGAAAAGCCTTAAACGATTCTTAAGTTTAGTGCAAATAGTTGTTTGATTTTAATTAGTGAATATTTTACTTCCAGCAGGTAACTATTAGCTTACCACCAGCCAGGCCAACCACCAGCCTGCCCAGCAACAACATCTCAACAGAGTTAGCGGCGCGGCAGAAACCAAACAACGCGGCGCCGACTATTGACAGCAGGCTGATCGATATCGTCGCCTTCTTCCTGAGAGGAACACGAAAATATTATAAGTAACTAGCGGCCGCCCGCGGTTTCACTCGTGTTGTTCCCGTGGGAATATCTGGATGAAAGTAGCCTATGTTCTATTCCAGGCTATTTTCTTTTTGTGTGCTAAATTTCACCCAAAGTAGTACAAGTTGTTCAGTAGTTTTTGCGTGAAAGTAACAAACATCTATCCAAAAATCCTCAAAAACTCTCGCACTAGGAAAACCTGCGATAGCACCAGCAACCTTCTATTTTGCAGTGATTGGTAGAATGTAAGATTAACACATTTTGAGACAAATAGCTTCTGTCTTTAAAAAATCTATCAACATTATTAGTTTACTAGTCCACTGCTGAACATAGCCACACTCTAAACCACAGACCTATATCGAGATAAGACGGTAAATGACCTTGCGTGCCAAAAGTTTGATCCAAGGTCAAAGTTTTACGACCTAAGTCCGCTTGAGACCATTGCCATGAAAACACGCGTCAGAAACGAAAATGGTTAATTGTGCAGTGCTTTCTTGCAAGAGCTCGTCAATAACATTTCCACATCACTAAATCTCGCACGTGACGTCATCGTAGGTGCGAAAAATTCGCTAGGTCTCATACAGTTTGAAGCGCTCTTTTCGTCTATCTCGATATAGGTCCGTGGTCTAAGTCAGTCCCAGTCGGTCAGCTGTGACGGCCCCCAGCAAGAACCCCGTACAACCCCTCACTATGAATATGGACACGACGGCGGCCTACAGCATGCTCAGCCATTACTGTAATAAGCTATAGTTACCTTCCTAGTCGGTCAACTGTGACGGCCCCCAGCAGGGACCCCGTACAGCCCTCTCTATGAGTATGGACACGACGACGGCTCACAGCATGCTCAGCCATTACTGTAATAAGCTATTCCCTTCCCAGTCGGTCAGCCGTGACGGCCCTCAGCAGGAACCCCGTACAACCCGCCCTCTACGAATATGGACACGACGGCGGCCCACAGCATGCTCAGCCATTAAAGCTATAGTTACCTTCCTAGTCACGACGGCGGCCCACAGCATGCTCAGCCATTACTGTAATAAGCTATAGTTACCTTCCTAGTCGGTCAGCCGTGACGGCCCCCAGCAGGGACCCCGTACAGCCCCCCACTATGAATATGGACACGACGGTTGCCCACAGCATGTCCAGCCATTTCTCGTCCAACACCACGTCGTAGTGAGCGATCACACTCTCGTTGCAGAATTTCCTCAACAACTGTAACAATAATTTATTCGTAACTTGAAATATGTATTACATGAATTATGTTTTTTTTATGTTCTTTTAGCCCTTGGCGTGAGGCAACCACCCCGGATAAGGGGAAGGGAGTTGGTGAATCCTCACAAATATTCCAGAGCCGGCTGTGACACTAATGGCAGACTCTTAGGTCCACTTACGCCAAGCCGGGTTAACATTTAACTCAGAGTTAGTGCATACAAAAGTAGCGTCAAAGGTTGAATGTGTAAACCCGGCTTGGCGCAAGTGAGCCTTACTATACTAAACATCACCCGAGTACAGCTGCTACTCGAAAGAGTAATTCACTCAGCTCTGTCTAAGTCATCGCCATTTTTATTCCCCGCTGCCGTGACACAGGCCTTCTTGATGGAACAACTCCGATGTTAGAGCCCGAAGCGACGGACAGTCAGGAACCATCCACCTCCATATTTTCCATTATCTTTACCCTCCTTTACCCTTTTAATATGTTTTGTACCCGAGGTAATAATACTGCTGACCTCTTTTAAGAGGTAACAATTACCTCGGATTATTCCAGACTGATCGTCCTGGACATCCTAGGGGGAGGCCTTTACCCACGTGTGGCTGTCATGTGGCGGAGACGACGACCTCAGATTATATTACACATTATACAAAATACCGTGTCAAAAGGAGGGTGATAACTAGACTTCGGTGCCGTGTGGTGACGGCCTAAGAATACAAGTGTCACCACTCCCAAACATGCCTGGGATGTCGTAAGAGTCGACTAAGAGGCTCCACGCATTGAAAACCTGTGCGAGAGAAGGAAAACTTGAAACAAACCTTCTCTACCAACCCGTCTGGCCGGCGTGGTAGCAGTAGGCTAATAGCCTCCTATGAACGCCACAATAGGCGTGAGCTAGCAGAGGCTTATGTCCAGCAGTGGACGTCCACAGGCTGATGATGGATGGATGATGGAACTAGTCTTCACAATTTTAAGTTTACCTCAGCAGGGGTATTAACAACTCCGATGTTGAACCCGACGGGCAGCGAGGAGCCAAGGGTGGTGGCAAGGCCAGCCAGTACCAGGTAGAAAGACCATCCTGGCTTGTACTCGGTCGATGGGGTTAGGTGCTGAAGCTCATTGGTAATCTACAACAAATATTTTTCTTCAATGTCTCTCTCTCCTCAATATCTAAAATTCCTTTCATTTACTGGTGATAATGTATTTGTAGTACTGTCAATCAGATTAGTCCTTAAAATAATATTTAATGTCTGACATTATCCAGAAATATAATTAATTAAGGCCCGTATTACAGAACGTTACTCAAGCAGTGGTTCTTAGAAACGACGCTACATGCGATATATAAGCGCGTCCATTGCTAACTGTACTCACGTATAGATCACTGCTTGAGTCATGCTCTGTAATACGGGCCTCCGTTTTTATAAAATAAAATCGTTTTGTGTGGGTATTCTAATATTTGTTTCTAATAAAGCATTAAATAAATCAAAATAATATAGTAATAAAACATCTAAAATCTTTTCAAACATTAATTAAGAGTATTATCTTAGTTATAAGTAATAGTTACACAGTGATTTGTTTATGTTCTTAAGAGTGTGTAGTCAAGTGTTAAATCATTGTTTATTTAGCTTCGCTCTATCGGCATTACAACACAAAATAATTAACAATCAAGTAAGAACTTACAAACAACCGCAGCATCAGCTTCTTGAAAGGCATATTGATATTAAATAAGTCTTTAAAACTAAAACACTCGGAAATGCGCCTTATCACCACTTGTTAGAGCACATAGTCAGCAGAGCAGTCGTCAGGTCGGCCAAGCAGGGCAGTAGCGAGCAAACGGCGAATATTGGCCAAAACCAGTCACAGAGCCAGCCATCCACCACGAAATACGTGAGGAGTATTGACGCCGAACCGTGCCCACCGATCGCTGATATTATATCTCGTTAAGGAAAGTGATTGAGGACGACACAAGTCAATGGAGCAGAGAAAATAGAGACATTCCGCGACCAAATTATTAATGTTACTAATTCACACGATAACAAAGTAATAATATTATAACGGAACCATTAAATGTCAATTAACTTTCAAATGCGAAACAAACTGTTATGTGGGTGAGATTGACGATTTCCTTTACGATTATTCGGTTTCGCGATTTTAAGGCAAACTTCATACAAAAGACGACTTAATTTAGTAGTTACGACAAAAAAATAATTAAGTTAGTTTAGCGTTCCTGGTTTTGAGCTACAAAAAGCTGTTACAGTTACAGCAATCTTATATTATAGAATACTAATAGAAGCGAGATTGCGGCTGCGCACGCGGTATTAGGTCCGTCTTTTAACTAACATTTAACTATGTAGTAACAAAAAATAAAAATATCGTAATAAATATACTAGAAAAAAAAATTGTACTCATGTCGCTCATACAGACGGGAATCGAACCCGCACCCTTAGGTATTTATCTAATTTATTTCCATATTTATATTTACTAGGGCGGTTACAACCCGATACTCGGGTTCGTCGATCGACGAAAAATTCCAAATTATGCGAAAATAATGACACTTTTTAATTGCAGTTTGTGATCATCACGTTTAACATTTTGTATATTTTATAGTTTTCGGAACAAATAGACTCGAGTACCTTTAATTTGATACCTTACTCGGCCGCGTACTACGCGCCAAAGTCCCTATCGAGTCGTCACAAATTTTGCGAACCTGAATTAAGTTATAGATCATTATAAAAAGCAAAAATTAAGAAAAAAATAAAACATTAATATCGTATTGTGTGCTTCGTGTCCTATATTTAGAATCACGTGCTTGTACCAATTCTGGTCAATTCAGCGTCGTTGGATATAGTGTGCGAGTGATAACAATAACGATTGTTATCGAAGTATATTATAGTAGCGGTGTGCTCTAACTTCTATGACACAGCTTCGATAAATATATTACTCGTAACTTGGTCTAAGACTGTTTTTATGCACAGAGCTAAGAATAATTCTAAGGCACAGAGAAAGCTTAGTGCGAAATCACCTCCGGTGCAGCGCCCGCCCGCTATGACATCGAACTCGACGATTATTTATAGGGTTTTTGATTTTTATGGAAGCAGGAGGGTTTTCATATCCCCTAAAGCAAAGAGGAACAGAGAAGAGATAAGTTTCCATTATAGTAGAGCTGACTCTGCGGCGTCAAATGTATGAAGACACAAGACAGTTCTGCTCTGGGTGGCTATTCTCGCGCCTTCGACATATCGAATTCGACATTTTTTGGACCCAAAAATCTGTATTATAAACTAACTGAAAACAATCTTCGACATTATAGGATTGTCATAGATCATTAAAACTAAAGGATTTTGACAGTGGTCGAGATTTTACTTACATTTTCATTATAGACATTATGGTTTGAAAAATGTCGAATTCGACATTTTTCAGACGATAATTTCGTTATTAAAAATGTAAGTAAAATCTTTACTAGGGTCATATTACTTTAGTTTCAATGATCTTTGACAATCCTATACTGTTGAAGATTGTTTTCTGTGAGTTTTATATATAGATTTATGGTTCCAAAAATGTCGAATTCGAGATGACGAAGGCTCGAGAATTGCCCCCCAGCTCCTCTGTGCCTCAATAGAGATTCAAATATATGATATTACTCTATTATTTGATAATGTAAGGAAAACACAGCTGTACTCATTCCTATCGCTTGCATGTCTTCGCCATAATTAGTATGGAAAAAATGAAGAGTTAGCAGAAAAGGATACAAATCAGCGAAACAGTGGGTGAGAACATGGTTAGTCCTAGGATGAAGGTAGTTAGCTCGATGAGTATGAAAGCTATGGACACCGCGAAACCAGCTACCAACCTGCAAACATGCACACAATACAACACTTAATACACATTTTCGCTACTTTAATAGATTATAAATAAATTTACATTCATAATGCTATTTCATGAAGATTTCAAGACTGGCATTATCCAAGTACTATATTATATACATTTAATAATTCAAAACTGCAAACAACTAAAATGGTACACATATAACTTATTTAAAGCCAAGATCGTTTACCAGCATTCCTTGTAACTTAAAAAACTGAAATGCCATTTTAATGGCGATTAGCGTTAACGGCTGGGTATCCAGTTGGTGGACTCGGACCTTATAAGATTAGTCTCCTTATTTTGTTTGTCGGACATCTAATTCAATGTTTAGACTAAACCCTTGGACGAATTCGTCCAAGACTGTACCATAACAAAAGAAGAATTAAAATTCACTTTTAAGTCACATTCTAGTGCCGTTTCTTATGAATCGTGACATTGAATCTCTCTCCCTCCCTCCCTCCCTCCCAACACAGGTTATAGTTAACTTACAGGGAGGAGTCCACTGTATTATTCAAAGTCTGTGTTTGTCAATAAAGATTATTGATTGTTGTTGTTTATTGAATTCCTATTTTTCGATACAAACAAAGCCTCGATTTACAACGTAATGACTGCATTCAGTGTTTTGTTATCAGAATCCTAGCGTTATCTACTCAGTAGTCCCGGTTGTTTACTGTGCAATATGTACGCACGTGTGCATAAGGTTTTGTTGTTATTTCTATGAATTTTACTACCAATTGTAATTCATACATTAATCACTCATCAGTTACAAATATATGGTATTAAAAAAGTAACGAAATTCGTATGGAAACAGATTTTAAGCCAACGAGCACTTGTATGGTCGATCGAACAGTGTGGCTCTCAAATATAAGAAGAAGAATAATTTTAATGAATTGTTTGTTTTATGGTATATTTATATGCTTTAATGTGCTTTGTTTTTAATAAGTTATCAATTTAAATTTTAGATTTTATAATGTACATTATGAATTTGTTTTATTTCAATTATGAGTGCGCGAAGAAGCTTATGATGTGCTTATTGTTTATTTTAATAATTTCGGTAAATGATTTTTCAAATGTTAATTTTATTGTATTTGCGATACCTTTTCAAGGTAACTAAGTTTTAAGTACGAGCAATATGTAACACCTATGTAACACTTAGTTTGCAAATAAACAGTTTGAGTTTGAGTTTTGAAGAAGAACAGTGTGGCCGTTCCCGAAGGCGTTCGGGAATAAAAGGTCAATTTGCCTCTCAACTGTTTTTATCGGTCGGTATTATCGGATGCGTTATTGCACAATTCGTGTTGTATTAAGACGGCCACAAAGGACACAAAGTTACACACTGCTGCATAATAATGAAGCAATAGAAATAAGACGAATTTATCGAAATAACGCATCCGATATTACCGACCGATAAAAACGCGCTATGTGTCGGTCGACTAAAAATCACAAGAACAGGCTGGCTCTTGAAGCAGCATTAAAAACAAGCCATTATTACAACTACAAAGTCCAGTGTACAATCTACAAGTCCAGTCTACAAATATTAAAACACAAGCAATTTTCAATTCTGAAGCTCTTACTAATAATTTTAAAAAGTTTGTTTGTATATGCTCGCGTGGTTAGGGAATGCAATCTCGACTCGAGATTGACGAATCGAGAACTCGAGATCGAGTTATTCGAAACCTTGCTTTAATCGAGATTAGACTTACTTTTTAAAAATAACTTATTATTTGATCAAAAATTGTTAAATTGAATATAAACTACCTACCTGTGTCACTGCTATAATATATTGTAAATAAAACACAATAATAATTAAGCAAAAAAAAATTACATAATAATTAATAAATCATTTTTTATTAAAGAAAAGGTAAGTATCAAAAGAGATACAACAAAATGAATTAACTGATATTGTTTTGTAAATAACTTCTCAGGAAGAATAGTGTGTTCAAGGTGTTATCAACCAAGCGGCACCTAATATTTGTCTGTAGTAATATATCCGGCTGCTGAGATAGCCGCCTCAGCCTCCACGCTGCTGGTCGGAACTAAAGTAAGAAAATTATATGTGAACTTCAAGTACTGCCCTCTTTCTCCACCGCACTCAAAAAGAATCATCTTTTTTGTCTGCCGGCTAGAAGCTCAGATCAGTCAGCTGTTACGCATCGATGAACACGTGGTTTTTTCATGTGCGCTCAATCTCGATCTCGAATGTAATCTCGATCAATTTGGTCGACATTACGAACGATATTTTAAAAATGAGATTACCTATCTTCGAGATTAAATCTCGAAAAATTACTCGAGATCTCGCAAGAATCGAAATCTCGCGAGATAGAGATTGCATTCGCTACGCGTGGTAGAACGAAAATTTGGCAAACTTGGATGGGCTATTACAGCGAAAAAAAATATTACAAGTGGTAAGACTGGGTAAGACATCCTATTTCATGAATCGATTATTCATGAAATAGGATATCCTTAACCCATTCACTGCCTCCCTTAAAAGTAGCGACATTACCCCTATGCCGCCATACACTGATGCTAGCCCGCACATGCGCGGGCCCGGCATCACGTTAAACTATTCTTGCCCGCATAGGGGCGTTTTCGGCATAAGGCTTTAGATTTCGACATGAAATGATTTTAATGTTGAGTTTACATTGACTATGTGTGGTATATAGTATATATGCATAATTTTATATCATTCTTGTGGCGAAACTCTGTTAATTTTATTGATTTTATAACAAAAAATAGTAATTAAAATTTAAAATAGTTAAAATTTTTAGTTTATTGATTTACGACAATCAAAATCACGGAAATTGCCGTAGTGGGTAGATTTCTGCTCAAATTTATGTAAAGAAATAAAAAATCAATTAAAAACGTCTTAATTTTAGGTGCTTTTTAAAAAGTAAGGAATCGTCAACCTTTTTTCTTATTTTTAAAATTCATGCTTATTTTAAGAGTAGGTGTTGTTATTTAGCAATTTCTTCTGTACTAATATAATAATTCTTTTCCTTTTTATACTATTATAATAAAGCTGAAGAGAATAGATTATATTGTGTTTGTTTGAATGCGCTATCACTGGAACTACTGAACCGATTTTAAAACTTTTATTTAAGTAATGTAAAACTATAGTAATAAATACTGTTACTTACGTGTTTTAATGAAATAAACAAATAAAAATTATTTATTTATTGTGTTATACTTCGTAAGTAAGCTTATATTTTATTTAATATTTAAACGACTATGATAAAAATATTCGAACTGAAACCCTCGCATTCGAATGCAAGGATATTCCTAGCATTGATGCGACAACGCTACAGCGTATTAAAAATATAAAAGTATTGGAGAATTTCGACGGTGTGGTTCGCAAGTCTCGGTAGCTCAGCGGTTAGAGCATTGGACCGGATTTCCAAAGGTCGTGGGTTCCATTCCCATCTGAGAATTCACTTGTGGCCGTGTTAATTTTTTCCAATATTTTTCTATTTAAAATTTATCATAATTATAAAAATAGCATTAAAAAATGCAAAAATTCAAAAATCCAAATTTATAATCCAGCAGACTGGACTGGGCTAGAGAATGGGCTATCTTCGTGCCGGGCGAAGTCGATTGATGGCCGGCCAGTATTTTTTTTGTGATTGAGCGCTGAATCCTTCTGAAAGACCCAGTGCTGACTTTTTCCCATGGTCTGAAATAGTGCTTCTACGTAGTTTATCGAGACTGTATTTTGGTACACATTGGTACTTGTTTTCATACCCTTTTCACAGAAAAACTGTTTATTGGGCCAAAATAGTGTCGTATTTTGGCTAAGCCAAACCATCGCTGATGAGGGCTGATCTAAGAGTTATTTTTTTAAAAGCGGAAATTGACTTCGCGGTTCACTCCTCTCCATTGTACCAAATGAAGAAATATCTAAAAATTATTGGTTTTTCTATTCGACAAATAATCGAAAATCAAAAGCAAATAATAATTATAAGTACATAGTCTTACTAAATAAAAATAAAATCTGACTGAACTATGGGAAGACTAATATAAATACTTATAACAAATGTTCGAACAGCCGATAGTGTTTGTATGAAAAGTTGTTTGTTGTTTCGTCTTTTTGAGAAAATTAGAACTACGTTGCTTATGATATAAGTAGCAAGTTATCTACTCCTGCGAGGTTGGTGGTGTTTTACAAATAATACGTCTTTCCCTCAAGGCCAAACAAATGGCCTTGGGGGAAAGACGGTACTCCTCCCCCGCTAGTTTTACCTAAATCAATTCTCACGCATGTGGTATTTTTTTGAATGATTGAATTGAATGAATTATTATTTATTTTGCATTCCTTTGCCATTGAGACAGGTATCTTATCTGATATACTTAACATGTTATTACCTAAATGATTGGTACTCCTATGTTGTTTTTCACAAACTAAGTTGTAATTGTCCTTATTTTTTAGGTTTTTTAAGGGTTTTTTGATTTCGAAGTTTTCTTGGCAGCTTCTTTCTTCGAAGGTCCTCTCAATTTGTGAATTGCCAGTAGAGCTTTTCTTTCTTTAGTTTTCTCTTTTTCTTAATAATAAAGAATTAAAATAACAATTAAATCAAAATATCAAATCAATAATAATTTGTGCTAAAGTAAATGTCTAACCGTATCCGAACGAAAATAAATTAACTTTTCGAGGGTAGACTTATAAGTAGCCAGTCATCCCGTGACCACGGCAGCTGTAAAGGTGCCGAAACGTCGGGAAAATCAAAAAACCTAAAAAATACAGACTATTACAACTTAGTTCGCGAAAATATAGCGCGTTTGATATCCGTAAAAGTTGTTTTATTTCGATAAAAAGTAAATTACCACGACTGATCAGAGGGCAAATTTTCTTATTTTAAAATCTATGGCAATCCCTTTCAATTCTTCATTAGAAAGATATTTACATACTTCAGGCCGTCACTATTTGACATTTGATAGGGATTGTGATCGGGACGCATTTTGAAATGTAAATTGACACCCGAAAATATCTTTCAAATGTATGATTCTTCATACATTGTCACAACAGTGTCACTAAAGCGATTGCGTCTATAAGTTACACAATTTTATAAATCACTATCACAATCACAATACCTTTGAAAAAGATTATGATTGACTTTGTAATTAGACAATTAGGGGGCTGGTTTAGAAGAAATAACATATAAATCATTATTATTAAATAATCAAGTAGCAGCGCAACAAGGTTATATTCGGCGCAGGCACTTTTAAAATTTGATTCAATTGAATTTCAATAGTTATTTGTTATGCAAGGCTGGAAAGTTGGTTATTTAGCGGCGAGTAACCTCTTTTGAAAGCTGAGCAAGCGAAGGATTCTAGGATTGTACCACGAGCGTAGCGAGTGGTTCAAAGATTGAATTCAATTAATGTTTTAATTTTGTTAATGCTCGCATTTCCAACTACATTTTGCACATTTAATGCTCGCATAATATTTAAAAACCTATTTCTAGACATATATTTATTATAAATGTTATTATATAATGTTAAACTAAATTTTAGTAATTTAAAAATTTTAAAAGGAACCTATCAATGACCTACATAATTGTAGGTTTTCTTGTGAAACAAGAATGAAACAAAAATTAAGTTAAGCTTACTGGTACGCAACACAAATAAAAAATGGAACATATATCTTACCGGATGATTCCGAGTTCTGCTAGTACTGCAAATGTACCAAGTAACGTGATAACACACTGCACATTTAAAGCGTCTATACACAAGATTGATATGCGCGAAAAAATTAAACTTGACGGCCAGGACTTAGGCAGAGGAGATAATCTCAACTCAAAGCACTAAATCAAACAGCAAACGAACTTCCAAGGCACTTAACAAAAATTGATGTTAATACCACGAACTTCAAGTAGCGAGTATACAATAAAGGGTAATGCTTAGTTTTGGCGCCTTTTCGAAAATCCCTGCATAACATCCAAACCTTGTTCAATTGATAGAGTATAATTTTAGTACAAACAATAGTTATTGAGACAGCACATTTCTGAACTGTATCCATTCCGAGATAAATGCACCTATTCATCACTATTATTTTCTAGATTAAGGTAAAAAATTACTAAATTTTTGTAATTTAAGATATTTTAAATAATAATATTTAAGATATTTTGGTTTAACATAGATATTTTTTATCAAACTTTACCTACTCATAACACACATAAGCCTTCTAGTATTTATGTTTATTACTTGTATAGAAAGTATTTCGAGATTTTTTGGAACTAAGAGTCGTCAAAATAGGCTACTTACGCGCGATAATATCGAGCCTGATCATAAATAGTACCTAACTAATACAGCGACAGCGTATTTCAAAGATTTTGAAAAACTACTGAACAATTACTGTAAATTTGTCTTATTTGGTAGCGTTGGAAAGTTTGATCTTTCAGATAAAAATAATAGAGAAGATATATCAGATAAGAAGATGAGAAAGAAACAATCGGCAGAGTACATTAAAAAAACAGTGGAGTTGAGAACCGGTAAAAAAGTGAAATTCACTAATTTTTTTGTTTACTGACGAATCACGAAATCTCGAAGTTTCTTGATCTATAAAGATAAAACAGTTTTTCATCTTCAAGTAAAATAATCAAGTAGAAAACATCAAAGAGCGTTTTTGTAAAAAAAAAAGGTGAAATGGAAGACGCGAGTTTATTTGTCCACAAAGTCCACGTGTATGAAGTCCCGGGCATTTATAAATTTTATGATATTTGTTAATTTACTCAAACTTACAAAAAGGTTTATTACTTCTGAATACGAGTCTTGCCCGCACATAAGCGGTCTCGGCATGAGCGATCAGAATTGGCTTTTTTCAAATGTTCAAATATCCACAGGCCGTTTAAGTAGCCAATAAATTATAATAAAACAAATCATTAGACAAAATCTCATAACTTTCTGATGTTATTTCGAAAACTTATTGAACTTTAAAATCCAACCGCACATGGGCGGTCTCGGCATGGGAGTTCGAAACTTTTGCCCGCCAATGTGCGGGCTCGGCAGTGAATGGGTTAAGGACGAAGTCGCGGTAGCGGCCGTTCAATTACGTTTTGTGGGTTAGATTTAGAAATAAGCTCCCTCGTTCTGGGGAAACTGTCACAGTAGGGGGGGCTCAGGGGGTCTTACTCAAACCCCTAATATCGATTTTGGCTTCCGGAGAGGTACCTACGTATTTTTTTTCATTTATTTAATTTTTGAGTGAAACGAAACGAAAAACAACACGGATAAGTAAGTAATGAATAAAGACTAAAGAGTTCATTAGGTTAGGTTAGGTTAGTATGGTGACCAAAAACGCGCAAGCCGAGCGAGCGGAGCGAGCGTGCCGCGGCAGCGGCCGGCGAAGCGCCAGAAACGACATTTTTGTACGTACAACGTTTTTTTTCATACTTTTTCCCCTTTCCCCACCTCTTTTTAGCCTCCCTCCAGCTAAATTTCCAGTATTTTTTTTAAGGTTATGTTTACAAAAAAAAATATTTCTCGAAAAGTACGCATCGCCGGCAGATGGGGGTTACAAGGGGAGGGGGTTGTTCCCCACCCCCAGCAAACCCCTATCGAGGGAGCTTATTTAAAATTTTTTACCAAAAAAGAACTAATACTAATGTACTGTAAACTTTTGTTAAAAATAAAACAATTTTCAATTTCAATTGACAAACCTTCATATCGCGATATTTCATGATTTAAAAAACACAACGACTTGTAAGCAAGCTATGAAGTGGTAGCGCCTGATAACTTACTAATTTATGCCAACAGACGTCAGATTACCTTGAACTTAGCCGATCCCGAGCGAATCGAACACGAAAAAGGTAAATATTGCTCAAATTAATTAAAAATATCCATACTTCACTGGAAGCTGATGAACCCATAAATTTGCTGGTGCTAATATGCTAAAAATTCGCTTGAGAGCTAACACAACACAAATACAACCCTACTAATTAAGGCTGACAAAATATCAAAGCCACTCCAACTTAATAAGAATATTAGTATTCAAAAAGCACGTGACTTTAATTTCATGTGCAAAACGAGCGCAGACAGCCGACATTATGAGATAGTCAATCGTAAGCGGATCATAACAATAATAACACCTCATGTTTTGTAAACTTTTCAGTGGTAAGTATATTCATATAAGCAATTGTAACTGGTTATTACCAGCTCTTAGGGCAGGCTCCAAGGGTTGTGTTGTGGTTACGTTAAATGAGATCGAGACGGGAACTTCTGATAATTGTTATCTACATATTACTGCAAAATCATAATTTAATTAATGAGCAACAGCAATAGCTACCATTTTACAAATCTAATATAGCACAGGAAAATTATACACAAAGTTGATATAAATAGAATGTACTATTTTGCAATTGCGATTCACCCACTGGCACCGCGCCCCTACGCGGAGTGTGGTGCAGCGGACACGCGCGGGGACCGAGACGCAGGAGTTGTAATTTTGAAGCAATCGCATTACTTTTCGCTCACGGAATCGCAGTTTTTTTTTTTTTTTTTTTTTTTTTTTTTTTTTTTTTTTTTATTTATTTATTTGGCACAATAACAGACAACAGACAAAAGGATAAACAAAAAATAACTTACAATAACAACAAATGCGTGTCTACGTCCTATTACAATTGCGCACAGCATTTTATCTATAGCATTAACTAGATGACACAAAAATTATACGAAATTTCATATAAAAACATAAAAAAAACTAGTTAAGTAAATGAACAATATAAAAAAAAAATATTACAACCTAATGAACTACTATAATTTTATTTTTTCGACGGGGTTAACTTATAGTTTAAACAGGGACGTTTTAAAAGATTGGGCATTACAATTGAATATATCAACAGTTGTACAGATATCATTGTAAGCCACACACATTCTATTCAGTGGATTGTTTTTAGATACATTATTCCTAGATACAGGTACAGAAAACAGTTGTGGTTTACGAACTGACCGATTTGAGGTTTTAAAATTTAGCTGCTGTAGCAAGCTACCACCAAATAATCCATTAGCAATCCGATGAAGTGTGCTCAGGTCATTTATCCATCTACGTTTCTCAAGGCTAACCATGTTATAGTGCTTAAGGCGATCCGAGTAATTGGGTATTTTTTTACGTATGCCATCTTTGATACATAATGCTCTCACAAACCTTCTTTGAATAGCCTCCACTCTGTCTGTGTGGGTATTATAAATTGGATACCATATTTCGGAACAGTATTCAAGTACACTTCTTACCAAGGCACTATATAGAATTATTAAAGATTTTATATTTCTAAATGGCCGAGCGATACGAAGAACGAAAGTTAGCATTTGATTTGCTTTATTACAAATATAATCATAATGGTGCTGAAATGAGAGAGAAGAATCAAAGTATACTCCCAAGTCACGCACCGTACCAACACGAGCAAGTGCAGACTGTCTAACCGTATAATCGAACTTAATGACATTTTTATTTTTGGTGAAAGATATTATTTGGCATTTTTCTGCATTAAGTGACATTTTGTTGCAATCACACCATTTTAAAACAGAGTTAAGGGCATCCTGCAAAGCCTCACAATCCTCAACATCAGCAATGCGCTTAAATAGCTTGATATCATCAGCAAAGGCCAGGCTAGTGCACTTTATAGTCGCAAGAAGATCATTGATGAAGATCAAAAATAGAAGAGGACCCAAGTTAGAGCCTTGTGGGACCCCTGAGCTCGGAACAAAAGGAACTGAATCGTAGCCATACAGCGCCACAAACTGAGAACGATTTTTAAGATACGAAGACAACCACCCTAGCAGACTCCCGTGGATACCCATATAGAACGCTTTGGTTAAGAGTATGTCATGATTCACACGGTCAAATGCCTTTGCAAAGTCTAAGTAGATAGTGTCCACCTGTGTCCTATCGTTAAAAGAATCACACAGAAAAGCGGTGTAGATTAATAAATTGGATTTGGTTGATCTACCTTCAATAAAACCATGCTGAATGTCACTAAGAAAGGGTTTTATGTGATTATATAGATACTCGTAAACAATCGACTCAAATATCTTTGGAAAGCAGCTCAATATCGTTATAGGACGATAGTTTTTAACATCTTTTTTGTCACCGGATTTGTATATTGGAGTAACTTTGCCAATCTTCCACAGAGATGGAAATGTACCCTCCCTTAGTGATTTGTTGTATATTATCGTTAACGGCTCAGCTAAAGCTGTAGCACACATACGGATGAGAATGGGAGGAATACCATCTGGTCCGGGACCCTTAGATATATCAACTCTTTTGAGTTTCTCCAACACATAATCTTTTTGTATCTCTAAATGACCAAGAGAGAAATGATAAGGGGGAGAGCCTGAGCTAATGCCACAGTTAGATGTTTCACTTTTCTCATAGACTGATGAAAAGAATTCGGCAAACAGATTTACAATTTCCGTCCCAGATGCCGCTACATTGTCGTTGTAATGCATTCGGTTCGGAACTGTGTTAGTAACTCTTTTACTTTTTGTATATTTCCAAAATGATTTTATACCAACTGACAAATCCTCTTCTATGCCCGAGATATACTGTCTAAAACAACTATCCAACAAGAGTTTGGCCCGTGATCGTAGCATCGAAAAGGTGTCGAAATCCCTAGGATTTTTATAGTGTCTATATCGGCTATGATACTTTGCCTTAAGTTTAAGGACTCTTTTTAGACCCGTAGAAAACCATGTAGGATAGACTGAATTGCGGACCCTACATTTAGGTGTATGTTCGTTAAGTATAGTGTGCAACTGATTGTAAAAGAATTGAACGAAGTCGTCACAATCAAGATCATTGGCATGATTTACCCAATCTATTTCATTAAGCTTCTCAATGCAACCTTGAAAATCGGTCTTATTAAAGCACAGTTTATCAAGAAAGGAGTTAGGCCGCAATGGTAGAGGCAAGCCATGAAATTCAAGTTCGAATGGGGGATGGTGAGCATCAAGACGACTAATTGGTACTGTAGGATGAAGAGAAAAAGCATCGGGTTTGTTAGTAATAGCCAGATCCAATATTCTGTTGTTGTGATTAGGGATGTTGTTTAGCTGAACGATGTCATTGGAGATGAAGAAATTACACAGATCATTGGATTTTTCACAGTGGCTGCTTAATGGAGTCTTTGTTTCATCAGACCACTGCAGGTTACCTAAATTGAAATCGCCAACAATACATGTAGACCGGTTTGAGTGAGAGGTTAATATATCGGTGCATCCGTTGGTAAATCTCAAAAAATCTTCACTAGGCAAATAATCAGGAAGATATACTGTGCATAAATTTAATATATGATTACCGCTGACAACAATCTCCACCCATAAATCCTCCACGTAATCTGATTGCCAATGAGCCCTGACGGTAAAATCAAGTTTTTTTGAAATTGCTATTAATACCCCGCCTCCATGATGCTTACAAAATCTCTTGAGGAATTTACTATCTCGGTCTCTGCGTATGACCGAATACCTATCATCGAACAACTCTGACGATAGGATCGAATTATCGAGCCACGTTTCAGTCATGCAAATTATATCATAATTATTACTAAGGACAGTATTATAAATGTCTAAGGTCTTACTCTTCACACCCCTCACGTTCTGGTAATACAAACTAATAGCCATTAACAATAGTTAGAAAGTTATACATAACATTTGCAGTAATAAAGAACAGAGAATTTTAGCGCATCAGGTCTAAACTTTCAACACTATTAATATGTATATGTGAAGAGTCTGAATTTTTTCTGACAAATACTCGACCACCACGGACCCAAACGTACTGGTACTTTAACTCCTTGGCTCTCCTTCTTGCCGCCGCGTGCAGACGTTTATTAGTCGGTGATAGGTGCTCTGATATGTAAACCGGTTTCTTGTCGCCCGCAAGTCCCAGTAGTGCGGTATTTAGTTTTACATTAGGATTTGATTTATTGTATCGATACACCGACGATAGGAACTCATCACGAGCCCCAACACATCTGAATTTGACTATTATTGTACGTGGTAATTTGTTTTCCTTATTTTGTTTGGCGACTCGAACACAGCTGACAAAATCCTCTTTCGTTGCTTTTGATCGAATCAGAGAAGAACATTGTTCCATGAGATTAGTGAGATTTTCATTGCGGTGCTCGGGAACTCCATGTATCTCTACATTGTTTTCGCGTAAATGTTGTTCAATATTGTTCAAGCGTTCGGAGAGTTCCTTGACGGTCGTTTGTAGTTTTGTAGATATATTGGTTAAGGATGCATTCTCGTTTCGTACCGAAGCCAGCTCGTTCTTTGTGTCCTCATATTTGCTATTTATGAAATCAAGAGATGCGCGAAATTCTTGAAGTTCTTGGCGAAAGGGTGACAATTCTTGTTTAAGTACAGCAGTTAATATTGATGGTATTTCTGCTTTAATTGACTTAAAAACTCTTTCACTAATGGCAGTTATGAGTTCATCATCGTAAGAGCAAGGTGAGTCCTTATTATCGCTGCCGGGAGGCGTTGTAGTTATTAATTTTGGGTTAGATCTGCGGAACGTCACGTTTTCATTTCCCATTTCATTACTTTCGGTAGGTGAGAAATCAGTCATATTTCGAACCGGGGTATTAATATTACTACATTTAGGCAGTTTACTCTTGCATTCAAAACAATTCCAGTTATTTTTTTGATCTTTCGTTAAAATGTTGCGAAAACGCTGTGTTGATATATTTGCGCAATCCAAATCGTAAGTATTGGAACATTCTTTGCATTTTAAATATTCATTATTCATGCACTTTTTTCGACATCCACCACAAACAAATTGTGTCGGAGCCATTCCAATGTTATTACTCTCAGAGAATAATCACGTAGGTAAAAAGCGTGTTGTCGCCTCTGAATCACTTATCTATGTACAGTGACGCACCGATATCGGCTAATGGCCCGCGGTTGGCGCGCGCGGGCAGTAACAGCACGTATACCTAGGGGCGTACCGATGCAAATCGCGCGCACGCACTTCGCTGACAATGGATTATTCACGACAGCTGATTGTTGACGTACCGTCGGTTGTAGTATTTTCGAGGAAGATTCTTGCCTTTCGTGCACTCAGAACACATATGACAAACACAATTCACATTCACAATACACTGAACAATTGTATTATAAAAGATTTAATTGGAAATAGCGCAATTTTATTTAGTTTTACTTATTTTTTTACAGAGTGACTAACTAACATGTGTGTCTTGTCTAGTGTCAAAGACTAACCGAAAATACGACTCTCTCTGACAGCTTGCTCCCCACCGCGCCTCCGCGCCTAGTGGCTGAATCCGCTAGCGGATTGCGCTCGCGGTTACGGTGTGTTGGACAACGCGGTTCTCTATACTAATTGATGACACTTACATACCTCAAATATTAATGGCGCAACGCGAGCAGTGGGTCTATCGCCTAAACCAGGGATTCCCAAAGTGATAATTTTTTTTTTAAAGAATTGGATTGAGCAACCCTTTGGATTGTTATTTTTAAAGAGATAGGATTTTAATTTTTATTTATGATTGAGGCCTTTGTGGTGCCCATCCCGACATCAAGACTGGAACTCTTCATGAAGGAAGACATTTGGCCGCAGGACGTGGTGTACAGGCGCTTCAGAGGGAGACGTTGCCGTGTGCCACCGAATTGACAAAGAAACTGTCAAATTGATTTATAATAAAATTTTGATTTTAATATAATGTATGTATGCTAGTCTATAAAGTATTTATTGTATGGGCCATTAGATGCCTGAAATAAATGGTTAATAATAATAATTTATAGTATTTTGGCTATGGTCTGCAGTATCAGTTTATTTTGGAAAAGGACCTCTTGCCCATCATAGTTTGGGAATCCCTGGCCTAAACTATACAAAATTAATTTTGGTCAGTTGTTGTTTTACAAACATAAGCATAAAACAAGAAAAAATATATTCTTGTTATCAGTACCAGCGAGATTGACCTTTGAATACAAACCAAGGTCGATTAGTAATCATAATGACTAAATTATGCATATGAACTGTTTCTGTATAACAAAGTACTGTTGGGATATTCATAAGGCTTAGTCATGTTCCAGTACATAAAACAAAATAATAATTGTGTTGTTTCTTGTATGTACTTGGTTATTGATATTTAAATATTGAACTGTAGTAGGTAGTATTTTTTTTATATAATTTGAACTAATATAATGTATGGAGAACATTAACATAGTATTTTATAGCATGACGAGATTACAAGTTTGCTTATCAATATGTCGGTAAAACACGCATGTATGTACTTGAATTTTGAGAACTGAATTGTACCGTGTTCTATGCAAATAAATATTACTATTACTATTTTAATGCTCCAGCTCCTCATTTTACTGATTGTATAGTTATAAAGAGCAAGGCCAATTTATTGTATTTGTTATTGATCTTGGTTATCTTTAATTATTAGTTGAGCTGCAGCTTCTAAAATAATATTGTTTTTATTGTACAATTTTGACGGCCTGTCGGGGGTTGAAGTACATAGCCTGTCTTCTATGAACAGGGTGCACAAGTGAAATGCACACAGCCACATAGTAATCCCAATATTTATAAGCTATTCACCTATGTTTCTGGATTTAACCAGTTACAGTTGGATAGTCCATTGTTGGATTAAAACAAGACAACCATTATATTTACTATGTACTAGTCTATAAGCTATAAACCTTGAGTCTTCAGTCTGTATTGGTGGGAAAAATAATACATTTGACATAAAGTGTCTGTACTCAACATTGTATGTAAAGTTTGTTTCAGGTTCATCATGCAACACTTTCAGGTCAGCAATTTATTTCCCATGTCAGTAGTTTGGCAACAAAAAGTTACCTTGTGAAATTACTGATTATTTTTCTTTGTTGATCCAAGTTTTGAAGTGTGATTTAAAAAGACAGAAGTTCCTTTATCTCTTATTTCATTTATTAATGTAGTGAGGCTGTAGTGATATTGAACATTCGTATGACACAGCCAGAATATAAATTCTATGTAGTATTTATAAAAGAGTAAAAGATAAAAGATTTTATTAAACTTTTAACAATCTGTTATGACAATCAAACAAGTTAAGTAAGTAATATACAACAATGTATATTATTTTTTCTATTCATGAATTTGAATAAAATACAAACACAGATAATCTCATAAATTTTGTAGAGGTAAACACATAAGCATAAAAATCATACAATGCTTATTAAACAAATCTAAGGTCTAATATGGACAGTATAGTGTTAAATTCAATCACCATGTTCCGGTTCCAGTATAAAATCTCAACAGCAATAATTGGTTGAATATTTGGCAGTCAATATACTACTAATAATTACCCTAAAACTAAAACTAGCTTTTGCATGTTTATTCTATTGCACCAGAATGAACAGCACAGCAGCGATACTTCATTTTTTCACATACTCTTTAATAATTCACATGCATAATGTAAAGTTTGTCCCATTCGAAGGTTGCACATGACAGACAGAAACAACTGCATGCTACCTAATTACTCAAAGAACATGCATGCAACTTTCGTGATCCGATTTATGACTTAGTAACAACTAGGATAACGTAACTAGTCATTATAAATACTTGATTCTGAATACATAAATGTGGATTCTAGAGGAAACTGGTCCTTTCCACTCACCGGCTGTGATAAATCTGGATAAAGTTCGAGTGGTACTGGCTTGGTAAACAGTGCCGCACGCTCTGCTTGCTCTCCCATAATAACGTAACGAGCACACACAAATGACCAATGAGGGTCAGGAAACGAGCTGGTATTAGAGTACTGGCTCCTCTCATGCCGTTTTTCCTTTTAAATATTAATTTGTTTAGTGTAAACCACCCTCACCAAGAACACGACGATCACAGACTAACTAACTAACAATTAACAAACCAAACATGTGTGGCTTGCCTTGTCAAAAAAAAAAACAATTATTCTATAGGTAATCTGTCTGTTGTCGTTGGATGCAGTACGTGCAGGACAGTGAATGGGGGCTTTTTATAGTTTGAGAAGAAAGTAGCTATGTTACATTTCATAAATAGTATGTTTAAAATCATATTTAATTATTTTCATTATTCAACTGCTACTTCACTTCACATTGACTGCTACAATTTCACACTGTGAAAATCGCAGAATGCCCCTTCCCTTCACAAGTTCAAAATAATAATGAAATATGAATTATGATGAATGATAGCTAATTTGCGATTTAAATGAAATGCTGTTAGAGCAAAGAGGTCATGGCAATTGTTGACAGACTGGCTGGTTTGTTTGAATCTTGAAAGATGTTTGAATGGAATGTTATGACGGTTATCTGTCAAGAAAATTATACTGTCAGTAGAGGCTGTTTATTTTCTATAGAGATATCTTATTTTGTATTATGTTTATATAATTAAAGTGCTTCACAATATACATGGTGTTTTTGAGTGATTAGTTATTGTTAGCAAGTACAAGTCCTCACAAATGCTCTTATATGAAATATTACTGCTTGCAAGTCCTCACAAATGCTCTTATATGAAATATTACTGCTTGCTGTTTTGGAGTCTCTGCAGCGATGCCAAGTTGACTGGCGATATACCGAGGTGATGAAATTTCTGTATGACACCGCGTTTATGAGTGTCCAAGTACAGAATCAACAGACTAAACCTATCCTACAACGTAGAAAAGTGAAACAGGGAATTTATTATTCTCGAAATGTTTACAAACACCTTTGAATTGAAGATATGTTTGAGACGTTGGACTGGAAAGAGATGGGCATAAAAATCAACGGTCAATCATCTCACACCTAAGATTTTCTGACGGCGGAGTCACTGCAAGACATACAAGGAATGCTATCCAGCATAGTTGATACTTCTGCAATGATTGGTCTTGTTATAAACATTGACAAGACGAAAATTATGAAAACCATATTGAAAGTCTAGGAGTGATCTGGTAAACTGATTTATTGTCAATACGGAGAACTCACAACTATGCAATACACAATTCACATCATAACCGTATGAAGCTCGAAAACTGAAGTACACCAGAGAGCAGGTTCTTTGTGATCTGTGGCACTGGCACGTACCAAACGTCCTTCAGGGTGATCTCGTAAACCTTTCCACGTACCTCTGATTTGATGTTGATATTCCCTTTGCCTTTAGCTTACAGTGCATTGCCATTAGCCATAGAGACGGTGTGCATCTAGTCAAAAATTTGGAAAGTTTGAAATAGATCTCCGCGATTGCTGGCAGGGCATGTTGCGCCGTTATCAACGTACCAGTTGCCTGTATTCGATGAAGTCGTCGATACTTCATTCTCTGTTGTCAGTACTTCCTCTTGTAGGCACATCGATTCCACTACTTGAGATTCCTTTTGAGACGAAACAGAAAAAGGCGGGTTACTGCTTTTCGGTGGTTTGCCATCTTGAAACCATCTTTTGCAATACTTCAAGCGGTGACCTTCGATGAAGCAGTAGTTACATTTTATCTTTGCATCCTTATTCTTTTTCTTGGTCCCATTATGTGTGGTCTTTGATGTTAAAGCCTCTTGTTCTGGTGGCACGGTAAACACCATCAAGTTCCTTTCGAACACGCACAGACGGTCGGTTAGATTGTCAATGGTTCTTTCGGACGTTGGACACATTAATTATCCACTCTTGAATTGAACGTATTCTTCTTCCAGAGTATCGAGCGTTTTGCATATGAGAAGAAGATCTGGAAACTTCTTATTTTCGCCGAGCTCTTTATTCAATGAGGTCCAAATCTTCAACTTTGACATATGAGTTGCTGCGTCGTCAGCTGGATCCTTTCTCAGTCCAAAGAAACTCCTATTGGAAGTTCTAACCATATTTCTCTAATGGACATAAATCTCATCACTTTTCGTAGCATTTCTTCAGTCATATTGTTGGTGATAAAGAAAAGAGCACTCGAGTCGGCCTTCGTGAATTCCGACACGGTAGCGGCGGCGTGTTCTTCAGTCGCAATGGCTTCGCTTTCTTTATCCGCTGTAAGTCTACCTTCAATTATGTCGAGAGCGTATGGTATGCTCTTGAGTATGATAAGCATTTTATACTTCCATGTATCCCAGTTGCTTTTACCTTCGAAGGGTGTAATGTTGTACTTGAAAGTCGAAATTTCCATCTTTCAGCTAAATTGCAGCAAAACCATAACCTGTTGAGATATAGCAGTGCGCAGACGATGTGGAAGCTATTTAGAACGATGGAATAAACACTTATTGATATAATTATTATAAAACAGACTTTTATTTACAACACTGAAGAAACATACAATTCGTGTACAGATTTTTCTTAAGAGTGACGTTTGACATATAAAAATATCAAATACAAAACCCATGTAGGTTTCCAAGTAGGTTGCACTCGCTTGCTTTGCGATCTCCTTCAACATTGGCATTATGACGCATGAGCATTGATTGCAGAACACTGGTTCTTTATGGACAGTATTCCATAAAGTTCCATAAAGAACCTCCTTTCTACAGAATGGGGTCCTCTCGAAGTTGTTCAAGAAAATGTTCAGATGGGTAAAAACAACTTTGAGAGGGAAAAACAGAATAATTCAGCTGGGATGGGCAGCATTCCGAAAACTTCGTCATGTCTTCTCATCGTCGATTCCACAAAGCTTAAAGACGAAAGTCTTTAATCAGTGGGTCCTTCACGTAATGACGTACGGAGCCGAGACATGGGCACTTACGGCGGGACTGGTCCACTTATTTAAAGTCGCTCAGCGAGCTATCGAGAGGGCTATGCTCAGAAACACTCAGAGTTACTCTGAAAGATTAAGTCAGAAATTAAGTTATCTGACAGAGAACCAAGGTGACCAACATAGCTCAAAGGATAAACAGACTAAAGTGGCAATGGGCTGGTCACATCGCACGAAGAACCGACAGCCGTTGGGGCAAACGAGTTCTGGAATGGAGACCGCGTTTAGGCAAGCGCAGCGTAGGGCGCCCTGCAACCAGGTAGAGTCATGACCTGCGAAACGTGGCAGGCAGAACAGGATGCAAAGAACTGAGGACCAGGCTCAATAGCGTGAGCTAGGAGAGGCCTATGTCCAGCAGTGGACGTCTAGTCTCAGCGCCGCGCCCGCCGCCCCCTTGGTCCTTGTGCCCTAGGCTCTAGCCTTAATAACCTGTGGTTAAATCAGGCCCTGGCGATGCTGCGACCAGCCGGCCGACGGCTGTTGTGTTTTCGCTGCATTACCATTTTAAACTTTATGTGATCGAAATAAAGTCTAATTGTGCTTACACTATTATCCTGTTACTATTCCAATAACATGTTGTCGACTGTTGCCAACTGTTATTGTGTTGTTTCTTTTTGTTGACATTGTCAGTTAGAAATTGCTAATTGCTTATTTAAATACAATGTTGGTAATTTGTAGTGCTAACGTGACCGAGTGTGACTACAGAAATTAAAAACAGTTAAAAAACAATTAACTAATAAAATAACAGTTAATTAAACTAAAATTATTATTTCATACTTCTTTAAATTTTCGTTAAACATTTTGAGTAAGTAGTTAGGTAATTGTTTGCTATGGTGTGGTGTATAAATTATTATTTTTCGTGGACTTGTAAGTAAACTCTAAATATAGGTAATCAATTAAAATGTCGAAAATAAGAGCTACAACCGCTCCATTTGGAATTATTTTGAAGTAGGTGATATCGAAAATAAAGATGCGATTTGTAAATATTGTAAAAACGTTTATTCTCATAAAAGCACCATAACTAACTTAAAATTACATTTAAAAAATTGACATATGAAGTGTATGAAGAATTTTGTAGAAGGGAAGAACGTACAATCCCTTTAAATACTTCAAGTAAAAATCCTTTGCATGACAGTTATCTTCCTTGTGGTAGCGGCAGCGAGGAAGTGGTTTCTGGTTGTGGTTCTAGTGGAAACAGAAGAGTGGTTTTAACTGGGGAGCGAAAAATATGTATCTGATGGTGGTGGAGTTGGGATTAGTGGTAATGAGTGTATACCGTCAACCTCCTCTACTGTAGTAAAATCTCAGCAGAAATCACACAGGTTTAAAATCTGTTTTTAGTGCCTCTAAACAACAGCGAAAGGTTTTATCTTATATACCAAGAAAATAAGGACCGAGCGAAAAGACTGAAATTGACAAATTGTCTTTTAAAATTAATTACAAACGACTTTCATTCAACCCTTCAGCGTCGTTGAAAATTAAAGATTTAAGGAATATACTCATTCCCTCAACCCGAGTCATGAATTACCCCATAGAAAAAATTATCGTATTGCAAAACAACAATATAACAGTATATCGATTTATGATAACAGTTATTATAGTATAACACTAATGTGATATATGTTATTGAAAAATAGCAAATTATTTCATCACTAGTTTTAATCTGTCAACTCACAACTGTCAAATAAATGTCAGTCTTAAAAAGCTACAAGACAAGACCGCAGTGTTTAGCATTTTTATCTCATTTCAAAATAAATTTTATACAATACCGATAATAAATGAAGCTTTTAAAACCAAGTTGGGTTAATCATGATGGTAATTTCTACAAAAAACGTTCCTAAACTCTCCAGTTAACGCGTTGTACAAGTATGTAAACTTTGTTTATACTTTCAGACAAACCTATATTTTCCGTGGATATTCATCCAGCGGGAAAGCGTTTCGCCACTGGTGGACAAGGTGGCGATTCTGGCAGAGTGGTTGTATGGAATCTTAACTCTGTGTTGTACGAATCTGTGGAAGTGGATCCAAATATACCTAAAATGCTGTGCCAAATGGACAACCACTTGGGTAAGTACTAAGAAGTAACTAATTACTGTTGAAACAAAAGTTCTTTGATGCTCTAAGACAACAGGAACAGTTAGTAAACATATTGGTCAGATGTGCAGTTGTTCAATCAGTGTCAACGCATTCTTTTGTGTTGTGATTTCATTTGTGTTTTTATTTCCAAAATAATGCATCAGCCCCCTTATACATTCTATACAGCTTGTGTGAACTGTGTCCGGTGGAGCAATGCTGGCAAATACCTGGCATCAGGCGGTGATGACCGCTTGGTGATGGTGTGGGGGTTGAGTGTTGCCGCTACTGGGGCTGGGAAACACAAAGCTGAGACTTGGAGATGTCTATCTACTTTGAGGGGACATGCAGGTAATTAATAACTATAAGAAAAAATAGGGTGTCCGGTGGCAGATTTCGAATTACCTTTGCTAATATTATTACAAGTAAAAATCTTAAGGTGGGACTTTTGACTTAGTTTGATTTGTCCTTTGTGTGATTTTGTTTACTAAACGTCTCAGCCGACGGGTGCTCTACAATCTAGACATATTGAAAGGCTAAATCCGATCATGGATGCAAAAGTTCTGAGACACATGTCATATTCAGCAGCAAACTCTCTATGGCCGGGGCCCAGCCATATGTTGAGCGAAAACGAAAGAAAACATCAAACTCATTGCAAGCATTTCAAACAAAATATTTGATAAACAGTTTTACACAAATCAACACCTGTGCCCCTTTAGCACTAAGCGGTCCCCGGGTACCGCGCTCGAATTACGCGCTACGCGATTTTAGACTCTATTGTTATTGCTTAGAGTCGAATTTATTTATGCTAAGAAAGTATGCAAAATACGAAGGGCGTTTCGATGAGCTAGATTACGGACGTACGTTACCTACCTGTCCACTCAGTTGTTTAGTAAAAAAAAACGCACAAAGGACAAATCAAATAATGACAAAATTCCTGCCTTAATTTTTTTACTTTTAAAAATATTAGCAAAGGAAATTCGTAATCTGCCTTGGTTCCTGATTTATGGAATCCTTTTAGAAAGTCTATTATTGAATTAATACAGGCATGATACAAAAATTTCATAAGTGTAACTAGAATGCAAAATTAAATACAGTAATTAGAATTCTTTTTCTTTTACCCATGTCTATAGAAAAGTAACAAATATTAATACTAGAATCAGGTAAATACAAATCTGCTAACAGACTAATAAAAACGAAATGTTAAGTAAGCTACAAAAGGCATGGGATAATAAACCTTTTTTTTTTTAAATTCTGTTTGTAATCTGCAATCAATAATTGGTAATTAGAATTTTGACATTTCATAAGTATTTGAGAAAATAAGTAAGTAGTAATACTTATTTTCGCGAGGAGCCCGTGGCGCAATGGTTCGCGCGCTCGGCCAGCGATTACTGAGGTTAAGCAACTTTCGCAATGGTTGGTCACGGGATGGGTGACCAAAAATTTACTACCTCGAACTCCGTGCGTCGGCAGGCACGCTAAGCCGTTTGTCCCGGCTGCATTTACAGTCGTTAAAACCCACCAATCCACATTGGGCGCGCGTGGTGTTTTATGGCCCGTTCTCCTTATCCATCTATAAGGAAGACCAGTGCCCCAGCAGTGGACATTAAGATTGGCTGACTATTTTCTTCCAGGTGACGTGTTGGATTTGGCATGGTCTCCATTAGATAAATGGCTAGCAAGCTGCAGCGTGGACAACACCATCATCATTTGGAATGCGGAGAAGTTCCCTGAAATGGTGTGCGTGCTGAATGGGCACACAGGGCTTGTGAAAGGAGTCGCTTGGGATCCGGTAAACATGTTATTTATTCAACAAAATATATCTTCTAATCATGTAATTTGTATCCTGTTTGATTGAAAGCTGCATAAAGCGTTGCATCTCGGTTCGGTTTTGGCAAAAGTCACTTGCTGCATAATCCATTGTCTAAAATCCATAGACCATAAGTTAGAGTACAGACCTGTGATGGGCATTTAGTGTGTACAGTTACGTGCATTAACTTATAAACACTTATCACATCACATTACAAATAGAATTATATTTGTTGACGAGAGAGCTTTATTTCCTTGGGTGTCAATGCGATAAGGTTGTATATTGTATACTTATCATTGCTTGTGACTGTACATTCGTTACAACAAACAGCCGATGGCAAATGGCCTATGATATTTTTTTTGTAGAGGTATGATCATATTATTGATTTATTTATATGAAATTATAGGTTGGGAAATATTTGGCGTCACAATCTGATGATAAATCATTAAGAGTTTGGAAAACAAATGACTGGGTGCAAGAAACTGTGATAACGGACCCATTTGAAGAGTGTGGAGGTAATTATTTGATTTTAATATTTACAAAGTTTTATAACATTACTAGCGGCTGCCCGCGGCTTCACCCGCGTGCTTCCCGTTCCCGTGGGAATAACGTATCCTGTGTTTAAATCCAAGTTATCTACTACCTCTGTGCAAAATTTCATCCAAACCCGTTCAGTAGATTTAGCGTGAAAGAGTAACAAACATACAAACAAACTGACATACTTTCGCATTTATAATATTAGTAGGAAGGATTAGGAAAAACGAGATTTTTTTAGCACTTTGTATTTGATATTAAACAAGAAAACATACTAGAAAAAATCAACTTGTCTCATGTCGCCAGGGCTACGATCACATAAAAATAGCATTGTAAAATGCAAAATTAAAAAGTTATAATATTTGTATTTGTTTGCGAGTCCTCGATATTTCGGCGCAGTTGCATACGCCATGATTGTTTATTATATGCTGACGATTTTAAGCTCTTCTTTAAAATAAAACCTAACAGTGATTGCCTTAGTTTACAAAATGACATTGACAAAGTATATGAATGGAGTTTGACAAATAAAATGCAATTTAATCATAGTAAATGTAACGTTATGACTTTTGATCGTAAACGAAACCCAATTAATTATAGCTATAATATGAATAATGTGTCAATCAATAGAGTCAGTTCTATAAAAGATTTAGGTATAACGTTCGATCGCAACTTGACTTTTCACGATCACATAACATGTCTTGAGTGTTATCGTCGTCTAGGCTTCGTTTTGCGCAATTCCAAAGATTTTCAAAATCCACAAGTCCTTAAAGCCTTATACAACTCTTTAGTAAGAAGCAAACTGGAATCAAGCGCGTGTGTCTGGAATCCATACCATATAACCTACGCACGTATGCTGGAGAAAGTACAAAAGGCTTTCCTCAGAGCTCTTTACAAAAAAGTCTATGGTTATTACCCTTTCCGATACCCGACCAAATTTTTACTAGGGCACCTTGGCTTCAACTCTTTGGAAGTAAGAAGAATTGTCGACCAGCTTACCACCTGCCTCAAATCGTTAAAAGGATCAATTGATTGTATCCTCTTACACAACTTATTGTGCGTCCTATTCGTCCCTGACAGCCCTGAGCCACCCCCGGCACGCCGACGCGGTCCTCCTCAGCAATATAATATTTTTCAAGTCAACCAGGGCCACACTGTATCGCGAGCGAATTCTCCGTTGGTTCGACCTCTGCGCCACCTCAATGCACTCCGTGACGCCAACGCTGATTTTGATTTCCCCTTTGACAACTGGTCAACTATCAGACGGGCATTACTGATTTATTGTGAAAGTTTGCGGGACCAATGGACTAATGCATGTAACTCTGACGATGAAAATAGTGATTAATGTATTGATTTTATTGTTAATTTTTTTTTTTTTTTATTCTTTTTGTGTTATTGACATTATGTAATAATTTATAATTGTATATATATTTTTTTTAATTGTATTTGTGTGGTAAATGTTATTGATATTATGTCGTTTTTATCACAATAAATAAATAAATAAAATAAATATGATCTCGTTAATGAGCACATCAAAGCCGTCAAGAATAACGACAAGCAAAAATCAGCTATTGCAAAACAAGTGATTCATTCGGGGCCGAAATGTAACATGCAATGTATCACAAGTAGTATTGATTATTGCGCGCAGAGGGCGCGTAGTTCGCTCGCGAACACCTTAAAATGTATGGAAAATTTTGCCAAAAAAACCATTTCATAAAATGGTTCTGAACATTTGCTGTTCCTATCATCTAACTAAGGATTCAAACATATAAGTTGGAGGAACAATTTCATTAATTAGCATTGCCTTCGGTACTTACAATAACTAAATCTCAGGCACAACTCACGTGCTACGTCTGTCGTGGTCTCCTGACGGGCAGTACGTGTTGTCTGCACACGCGATGAACGGCGGCGGGCCCACCGCGCAGGTGGTGGAGCGCGACGGCTGGCGATGCGACAAGGACTTCGTGGGGCACAGGAAGGCGGTTACTTGCGCTGTGAGTATTTTACACTCACAATAGTCTCGCTCACACTCACGCACTCTCGTGAGTGTGAGCGATCACACTCACGCACTCTTGCTCACACTCACGCACTCTCTCTCTCTCTCACACTCACGCACTCTCTCTCTCACACTCACGCACTCTCTCTATCACACGCGATGAACGGCGGCGGGCCCACCCCGCAGGTGCGTTTACTTGCGCTGTGAGTACTTTTAGTTCTGTATGTTTTACAGGTTTTGCAAAAGCCATGAAGAATTGTAGAGTATAGGTCTTAGACACACGTTTTCTCTTCCTCTCCTTTACATTTACGAAAGCTGACACATACAGGCAAGGCACACACACACGCACACGGACTCTTACAAACACCCGCTCTCTCTCTCTCTCTCTCACACACACACACACACTCACACACACACACTCAAATGCGCGCGCGCGCTCTCTTACATGAAGAAGACTTGACCGAAACCCTAATTCCCTTATATATTTAAGGCTAGTAATTAACCGATCGACTAAAATTTAAAGATTTTTGAACGACAAAAATACTAGGTAAGCGACTTAGTCGCCAATCTAACCTAACCTAAACTATTTTTTCATCAACCCAACCTTGACTTTTAGCCGCTCAATTTAATCGACGGTTTATTATATTCCTATTTTTTATAATAATAACTATTGCAGCGAATCACAATGACATTAACAAATGTTTTCATATTCACCAGCGTTTCAACAACAATATATTCGTGAAAGAAGGCAAGAAGTGTTGTTGCGCTGCGGTCGGATCCCGCGACCGGGCGCTCTCCATCTGGCTGACATCATTGAAGCGGCCTCTTGTGGTGGTGCACGACTTGTTTAGCGACAGTGTGCTCGACCTGACTTGGAGCTCCGACGGTGAGTGCTTAGAATCTTTAAAAGAGTTTTTTTTAAACAACATATTCTTGAAAGAAAAGTGTTGTTGCACGGCGCTTGGATCCCGCGACCGCGCGCTGTCCATCTGGCTGACGTTGTAGAAGCGGCCTCTGGTGGTGGCCAATGTGGAATACAAAAGCGAAAAAACTAGAAAATTTCGACGGGTCCTCATAGGTCTCGGTTGCATAGTTGGTAGTGCATTGGGCGGGATTCCTAAGGATGCGGGTTTATAATAGGTAAGTAAATTGTTTTTGAAAATACCTACTTGTTCCTCAAAAATAAAGTTCAAAAATTAAAACGGCTTTTGCTACGGTATTAAGAGAAAATTAAAAATAAATTTGTAAACCTATAATTTATTTTATAATGGTACCAACATTCATTTTATTATCTGCATACGACTTCCATAAAAACTTCCTTGCTTGTGGAATCAACTGTACGCGGACAGAAACTCGCAAGCGTGTGCAGCGTACGGACGTATTACTCACACTAGCACATCGCGATCCGATCGGAATGAGTTCCCGTTGTCCTCTCTCGTTGTCCCCGCCCTGTAACGCCCCGCTGTCACCTTAAAGTCGCTACTGCGACGCGACTTGTGACTCACTTCACAGCCGTCATCCTATTTGACTTTTATAGTTCTGAGTACTTAAAGTCTGTTTTTCTTACTTGTCTTGTAAACAATCTTTACGTGTCTTTTTGCAGGTTTCCTTAGAACATAAAACAAATAAAGATATTCCAAAATTATCTTTGTACTCAATAGTTGTTTTGTCATGAAAGGTATAGGTTGACATTAACATGTATTTTTTTCGTTACAATTCAACAATAAGTCTTGCCAAGATTGTTTACATTTTAAGACAAGTAAGAAAAAACCGACTTTACCTATTTATAGTGTAACTTATGCACGATAGTTATGCACGTTTTATGTTTCTGCTTTCGTGATTTGTGTTTCTTTTTTTTATTTATAAATAATTTACTGTATTGTCACAGAATACTTAATAGTACAAGTACAGAAGGTTCACTTCGCAACTCCAATCAAATAAATTGCTAGTCTAGCTCACGACGCAATAAAGTCCAAATCACGTCGCGCTGCGCTAAATGCCTAGCATTATATTCACCTACATTCTGCGTCTCTTTCTATCGCGTAACTCGTATTCTTTCTGACGCAGCTAGGGTTGCCTCTTTGTGATTCATTTATTTATAGGTAGACTTTGTGTCGGCATATGCATAGTATAATCAAAAGGTAGATATATTAAAGGTTAATAGGTACCTACCAAAAATAAAAAAAAAATAACAAACCTACCTATAACCTATAACGACAAAACAGAGCGTTAGTCTCAAACATCAGAAATTCATAAGGTAAATTTTAAATAGAAAAATATTGGAAAAAATTAACTCGGCCACAAGTGAATTCTCAGACGGGAATCGAACCCGCGACCTTTGGAAATCCGGTCCAATGCTCTAACCGCTGAGCTACCGAGACTTATCAGAAATTCGTTTAATTCTATCAAACTCGTGAAAGATTATTACACCAACCTACGTTCCTACTTATTTTCGTAACCTAAGTAGGTAGGTACCTACATATTTAAATATTAAACCTACGTAATAAACCTAACATGAATGAGAATTTCATAATAATAATAACCACTTTAAAGTAGAACTTGCCTTTCATTGTCCTTAGGGAGCGTAAAAAAGTTAACTTTGGATCGCGATTCGTGTTTAAACAGTTAAACACTGCACAATATTTACGAGCTTTTTTTTTACGTTTTGCATTTTAAATTTAACTTATTTTAAGGTAGTTAACTACGGAAAGTAGGTGACAAACAAAACTCGCGCGTGCGTCACTGCTCGCTCGTGAGTCCCTACTAGATTGGCCCCGCCGGAGGGGCCGCCGCGCGTAGGTATGTTTTCGAGCATACACGGGGAGTGAAACAGGCCTGGTATTGTCTTATCCTGCGAAGTCTCATGGGCACACAAACCCTAGCGATTTTGCTAATGAGTTTCGATATATAATAAAATTGTTTGTAACCGTGTCTTGAATAAATAAATAAATATATAAATTATATTTGTACTAAGTTTTCAAATGCCGGGGACTATACCGCTTGTTTTCTTCAACAGGTTTGAATTTGCTGGCTTGCAGTTCAGATGGCACTGTCGCCTGTATACAGTTCACAAACAAGGAAATCGGAACACCTTTGACTATGGAGGAGAAGGTAAAAAAAAACCAGTATTGTTATTTTTTCAATCTTTTTTAAGTAGATGACGAAATTATTTCTTCATCACCACTCGGTCTTCGCTGGTCCTGGTTAATTTTTTGTTTAAAATTTGTAAGAATCGAAGCAAGTGATCTATATATGAATGTCCTTTTTAGAATGCGTTCTACGAAAAGATCTACGGGAAGTGCTTAGCGAACGAGTCTGGTAACGACATGTCGTCGAACCTATTGGTGGAATGCCCTGAGATCCTGCTGGCTCGGGAGAAGCAGGAGGCCAAGAAGGAGGCTGCAAGGGAAGAGTCCACGCCTAAGAGCGACAAATCTGCGGTGAGTGAAATGTTGCAATATTCCATACTTATGTATGCGTGGTAATGTAGTTTTGTTGATTTAGGGATCTCGCAATATATTGTTCCGGTTCAAAACTTTCCGCATTATACCCAAAAAGTTAACAGTAATGATTTAGCTTTGATTTTATTTGGAACCGACGTCGTCGCAGGTCAGTATAATCTATCGTCAACCTCAAAGCAAATTGAGTCTTGATTCACTTTCGGTTTAATTAACCCTTTGTATGCCGGAACGTAGATCCACGCGAGACACAATTGATTTTCTATTGTGTCTAGAATCTCGGCATACGAGAAGTTAAATGATGTAGTGCCCCGCTCTCCCGGTCCCCCGGTCTGTCTTTCGAGGCGGATCGGGGGGGCCGCGAGGCGGACGTTTCTCCCCACTCTCGACCCCCCCTATCTGACCCTCGAGCCTGGTTTTTGGTTGGGAGTGCGTGAGACCTACCCCGTAACCCCGCCGAGCCTATTAGTCTCGACGGGGTAACGGGGATGGCGAGGGATAGTGTGATTGTCCCGGGTTTCACCGAAGACGGGTATGCTAGGTGACCCCAGCATATCCTCAAGGCAGGAATCTGTAAGGACTAGATTCCCCTCACTTAAATAAAAAAAAAGTATTTAAATGCTAGCGATCGCTGCCTTAGAGCGAGGCCACAACACTTCTTTGCAGCGTTGCACCGCACCGCAGAATTATCTGGCGCGTTGCCATATCGTCGCGGGTCTCAGTCGCAGCGTCGTTTTGAGATGAGAAACTTTAATGAGAAATAAAACTTTTGCGGATATTTAGTGCACTATATTTGGTCCTATATTTTTGGGGTGTTTTGGTTTCCCGACGTTTCGGCCCCCTTTTCAGTTGCCGTGGTCACGGGTTGACTGCCCGTCCATCCGCAAAAGTTGTTTTATTTCAGTTATGAGTGCGCGAAGAAACTTAAGATGTGCTAACTTTAATGAGGCTCGTAACGCGTCATATTTATCTGACTGACTACCAAATGGAGTGACGCATATTGAGTTTAATGTTTGTTTGTTCTTCAGTCAAAACCAGCACTAACCCCGTCGCCTGTAAGCGCTCTGGCGCCGGCTCTCCGTCCCGTGGACCGACAGATAGAGACGCGCACGTCCGACGGGAAGCGCCGCATCACGCCCGTGTTCATCCCGCTCACCAGCCTGGACGCCAAGTGAGTAGCCCCCCGTCGGCCGACAGATAGAGACGTCACGTCCGACACGAGCGCCGCATCACGCCCGTGTTCATCCCGCTCACCAGCCTGGACGCCAAGTGAGTAGCCCCCCGTCGGCCGACAGATAGAGACGTCACGTCCGACACGAGCGCCGCATCACGCCCGTGTTCATCCCGCTCACCAGCCTGGACGCCAAGTGAGTAGCCCCCCGTCGGCCGACAGATAGAGACGTCACGTCCGACACGAGCGCCGCATCACGCACGTGTTCATCCCGCTCACCAGCCTGGACGCCAAGTGAGTAGCCCCCCCGTCGGCCGACAGATAGAGACGTCACGTCCGACACGAGCGCCGCATCACGCACGTGTTCATCCCGCTCACCAGCCTGGACGCCAAGTGAGTAGCCCCCCGTCGGCCGACAGATAGAGACGTCACGTCCGACACGAGCGCCGCATCACGCCCGTGTTCATCCCGCTCACCAGCCTGGACGCCAAGTGAGTAGCCCCCCGTCGGCCGACAGATAGAGACGTCACGTCCGACGGGAAGCGCGGCATCACGCCCGTGTTCATCCCGCTCACCAGCCTGGACGCCAAGTGAGTAGCCCCCCGTCGGCCGACAGATAGAGACGTCACGTCCGACACGAGCGCCGCATCACGCACGTGTTCATCCCGCTCACCAGCCTGGACGCCAAGTGAGTAGCCCCCCGTCGGCCGACAGATAGAGACGTCACGTCCGACACGAGCGCCGCATCACGCCCGCGTTCATCCCGCTCACCAGCCTGGACGCCAAGTGAGTAGCCCCCCGTCGGCCGACAGATAGAGACGTCACGTCCGACACGAGCGCCGCATCACGCCCGCGTTCATCCCGCTCACCAGCCTGGACGCCAAGTGAGTAGTCCCCCGTCGGCCGACAGATAGAGACGTCACGTCCGACACGAGCGCCGCATCACGCCCGCGTTCATCCCGCTCACCAACCTGGACGCCAAGTGAGTAGCCCCCCGTCGGCCGACAGATAGAGACGTCACGTCCGACACGAGCGCCGCATCACGCACGTGTTCATCCCGCTCACCAGCCTGGACGCCAAGTGAGTAGCCCCCCGTCGGCCGACAGATAGAGACGTCACGTCCGACACGAGCGCCGCATCACGCCCGTGTTCATCCCGCTCACCAGCCTGGACGCCAAGTGAGTAGCCCCCCGTCGGCCGACAGATAGAGACGTCACGTCCGACGGGAAGCGCCGCATCACGCCCGTGTTCATCCCGCTCACCAGCCTGGACGCCAAGTGAGTAGCCCCCCGTCGGCCGACAGATAGAGACGTCACGTCCGACACGAGCGCCGCATCACGCACGTGTTCATCCCGCTCACCAGCCTGGACGCCAAGTGAGTTGCCCCCCGTCGGCCGACAGATAGAGACGTCACGTCCGACACGAGCGCCGCATCACGCCCGTGTTCATCCCGCTCACCAGCCTGGACGCCAAGTGAGTAGCCCCCCCGTCGGCCGACAGATAGAGACGTCACGTCCGACGGGAAGCGCGGCATCACGCCCGTGTTCATCCCGCTCACCAGCCTGGACGCCAAGTGAGTAGCCCCCCGTCGGCCGACAGATAGAGACGTCACGTCCGACACGAGCGCCGCATCACGCACGTGTTCATCCCGCTCACCAGCCTGGACGCCAAGTGAGTAGCCCCCCGTCGGCCGACAGATAGAGACGTCACGTCCGACACGAGCGCCGCATCACGCCCGCGTTCATCCCGCTCACCAGCCTGGACGCCAAGTGAGTAGTCCCCCGTCGGCCGACAGATAGAGACGTCACGTCCGACACGAGCGCCGCATCACGCCCGCGTTCATCCCGCTCACCAACCTGGACGCCAAGTGAGTAGCCCCCCGTCGGCCGACAGATAGAGACGTCACGTCCGACACGAGCGCCGCATCACGCACGTGTTCATCCCGCTCACCAGCCTGGACGCCAAGTGAGTAGCCCCCCGTCGGCCGACAGATAGAGACGTCACGTCCGACACGAGCGCCGCATCACGCCCGCGTTCATCCCGCTCACCAGCCTGGACGCCAAGTGAGTAGCCCCCCGTCGGCCGACAGATAGAGACGTCACGTCCGACACGAGCGCCGCATCACGCACGTGTTCATCCCGCTCACCAGCCTGGACGCCAAGTGAGTAGCCCCCCGTCGGCCGACAGATAGAGACGTCACGTCCGACACGAGCGCCGCATCACGCCCGCGTTCATCCCGCTCACCAGCCTGGACGCCAAGTGAGTAGCCCCCCGTCGGCCGACAGATAGAGACGTCACGTCCGACACGAGCGCCGCATCACGCCCGCGTTCATCCCGCTCACCAGCCTGGACGCCAAGTGAGTAGTCCCCCGTCGGCCGACAGATAGAGACGTCACGTCCGACACGAGCGCCGCATCACGCCCGCGTTCATCCCGCTCACCAGCCTGGACGCCAAGTGAGTAGCCCCCCGTCGGCCGACAGATAGAGACGTCACGTCCGACACGAGCGCCGCATCACGCCCGCGTTCATCCCGCTCACCAGCCTGGACGCCAAGTGAGTAGTCCCCCGTCGGCCGACAGATAGAGACGTCACGTCCGACACGAGCGCCGCATCACGCCCGCGTTCATCCCGCTCACCAGCCTGGACGCCAAGTGAGTAGTCCCCCGTCGGCCGACAGATAGAGACGTCACGTCCGACACGAGCGCCGCATCACGCCCGCGTTCATCCCGCTCACCAACCAAGTGACGCCAAGTGGACGCCAAGTGAGTAAACCTACGGCATATAATGTGCCAGTCTTTAACTTAACTACCCTAAAAAAGTCAAGTAGACCGAGTAGCTGCTGCTGCCGGACTGAAGTGTAGTTACTGTCCGACAGATACTGGGTCCGTGAAACAAAGTTGAATCAGCCCCCTAATTGTCTAATTTCAAAATCTATCACAATCCCTTTCAAAGGTGTTGTGATTGTGATAGTGATTTATGGAATTGTGTAACTTATAGTCGCAATCCCTTTCGAAACAAATGATGTTATAAATTACACTTCATTTGACACTTCTCTATACATTTGAAAGATATTTTCGTCACTTTGCTTAGACAGTTCAATTTCGTTCATTCAATACCTTTCAAAACGCGTCCCGATCACAATCCCTATGAAATAGTGACGGTTTTCAAATGACGAATTGAAAGGGATTGCGATAGATTTTAAAATTAGACAATTAGTACCCAGTTTCAACCGATCAGTTATTGAATGTCGAATACTTTAAAATTTTGAAATTCTACTTTCCACTGACGTTCCCTCACTCTCAAACGTCAGATAGTAGGTCGACACTCGCTCTATACGAACGTTAGAGATTACACGTCCATTAGATTCATTTTTTTTATCACAATACTATCATTTACTGTGTTATTCTGTATCCAGCGAGTCCCTCGGCTCCCAGCCCAGCGGCGGCGAGAACTGCTTCAGCACTTCCTCGCAGAGCAAGTCGCGGATCCGCGTGGAGGTGCGTGACGATATCGTCATCCACCCCAACGTCAGCAACCACGCCGCGCTCAACAACTCCAGGCTCTCAGACAAGTGAGTTCGTTAAGTTTGTAAGGAGATTAGAGAGATTTGAGGTGAGATAGAAGGCTGAATTTAAGATCTTTCTCTGGCCTAGGTGCTAGCTAGATTACTCTCTAGCGGTCAGCCCAGGGACCGCTAGACAGTAGTCTAGTGGTAACACCACTTACGTCAGACCCTCTGAGTTTGATTCCTAGTTGAGTACATATTTTATTATGTTTTGTTGGCGCTAGGACTTACAACAAGTGGTGGTCATTTTATTTAACTGACGTCATAACAACAATGTTTTCAGCATTATTGTGTTTCGGCAGTTAGAGATAAGATAGCCATTTCCTCAGTGTTGGAGGACTACGGGTTACCTCTGAGAGTACTGCAAAACCGATAATGTCAAGGATTTTGAGGTTCGCTGTTTTAATCGCTGGTGCAAGTTGAGTTTTGCTGCCTCGAGTTAAATTGAATAATAATACATTATTGCAAAGGCCGTGAAATAGGCAATCGCAGGTCGAGTATGAGTTTGAAGGCTGAGCCGTAGGCGAGGACTTCACTAATACGAGACAGGCAATTGCTATTTCCACCGAAGCATATTAATGCTTTTCTCAAAAGAATGCAGGGAAATAAAACATACTTTTTAAAGAAAGAAAGAAAGAAATAGATTTATTTAAACACAGACTCGAGACACAGTTATTATACAAAATTAATTATAACGTAAATAATAACAAAAGAAGAAAAAACTTTAATTAAATACTAGTTTGGTATTATAAAATCTGTGATTAAAACTAAATAAAAAAAAAAACAAAAAAAAAGTAAAAAAGAAAATTAACATTAATCTCACAGCTGCGCCAAAACAGGTTTCCAATTTAGCATAATGTCAGATTTGCGAGATCTGACGCTGGTTTTCAATTGGCACCTTGGTGTAATTTACATTATACATTTAATTAAATTAATATTAAAAGTAACAGTAGCCATATTGAGGCAATTACTAAAATAAAATGTTATTGATTTCCCCGGTACATTTATTGTTGTAGTTGTTGAACTTCTGATGAGGTTTGCAGGTGGGCATTGAATGTAGTGGTAGATGGCTGAAAATCAAATCCAGTGCACAACTTTGCTGGAAGGTTTCAAAAATGCTCCTGCAATGGATTTGATTTTCTTTGTCCGTAAATTCGATACTTAGCGTGTTGTTTTTTTTCGAAAATAATGACAATATTTCCATGCATGTTTGAGAAAATTACTTTTTCACCTCACGCTCTGAAAAGGAGGTTTTGTCGATCAGTTTAGGCGCTTTTTGCGGCCTAGCGTGGCAAAGTACTTTTTTAATTTAATACCTAAAAATATGTCATAATGTGTTCCGAATCGCACTATTGACTTTTTTGTTATATTTGATTCTTAACTTAAATAGCTTTAAATTAATTATATACTCCGTTTTGGTTTTATTATATTATTTTAGTTAATTGAATCATAATAGTACATTATTGCAAAGGCCGTGAAATAGGCAATTGCAGGTCGAGTATGAGTTTGAAGGCCGAGCCGTAGGCGAGGACTTCACTAATACGAGACAGGCAATTGCCATTTCCGCCGAGGCATATATAGTGCTTTTCTCAAAAGAATGCAGGGATTATACATATTATACATTTAATAATTACTAAAAGAAAATCAAATTCATTGCAGGAGCGTCTTTTTGAATTTGGAACATTACAGCGCTCCAGCAATGTTGTATGAAACGGCGTGCTGGAGTTGTTAAATACTCTTTGTAATATTCCAAATTCAAAAAACGCTCCTGCAATGGATTTGATTTTCTTTGTCCGTAAATTCAATACTTCGCGTGTTCTTTTTTCGAAAATAATGACAACATTTCCATGCATGTTTGAGAAAAAACAATAACAATAATATTAAACTATGTATTTGTTATAAGAATTTTATATTAGGCTGGGTGGGATTTCACAACCTATAATTGGATTTCGGACTGTGACATAAATCTTTATTTTTTAATTGTCTTTGTCTTGTACCTCATGTCAGTGTCAACATTTACGGAATCGTTTTTATTCTTATTAATAAGTAACAACTAGGGCGGTTACAACCCGATACTCGGGTTCGTCGATCGAAAAAAATCCAAATTTTGCGAAAATAATGACACTTTTGATCATCACGTTTAACATTTTGTATATTTTATAGTTTTCGGAACAAATAGACTCGAGTACCTTTAATTTGATACCTTACTCGGCCGCGTACTACGCGCCAAAGTCCCTATCGAGTCGTCACAAATTTTGCGAACCTGAATTAAGTATATAGATATATTCCTACTTTAAATAACTTTGAATTAACTATAATACTCCCTTTAGATTATTTTAGTTTTTTATAAATCATTAAAACAACGAGAATAAGATATATTTAGATTAAACTTTATGCTTAAAGAATTTTTTACCGGAAGTTGACCGCGGAAACAACCATAAAATGTTCCTTGCTGTTGTGAGGTGAAAAATTGTATGTTGCGCTCGTCAGAAAACTTTTTAGCGTCTTGTACCTTTGAAATCCTCGCGTCGCTCAGGACTCAATCTTTGAACCATTCGCTACGCTCGTGGTTCAATCTTAGAATCCTTCACTTGCTCAGATTTCAATAGAGGCAACTCGCCGCTAAATAACCAACTTTCCAGCCTTGCATAACAAATAACTATTTTTTTTAATCACCCAAAGGAAGAAAGCTGATTGTATATGGCACTTCATACGTAAGATCTGCAATCTGTGACTTTAAATAGGCCAATTATGTTTATTAATGGCTACGCTTGTTTTATATTTTTTAAACTCTCGGTTATGGCGGAAATAAACGGTTCACTTTTGCCTTTCAATTTGGATGAAACAACCAAATTGAACAATGTAAACTTAAAAGTGCATCAATTAATGTCAATGTGCGCCTGTATTTCTGCGCCTTTCAACCGAAGTGAATCAATTTGGTTGAACCGTGTAATATTAGCATTATGGTTGCATTGGACCAACGTACGTAGCGCCACCGGTGGCGAGTATTGTCAGTTTTCTTCCCCCATTAGTCCTCGGACGCTCTCTTTTCCTCTCCTAAAGTTGTCTCAATTTATCTTAGTTTCTATTTATTTTACAAGTGTTTGTTAACAGCGGCCTCGACCAGCGGTTACGCAAGCGCGGTTCAGGCGGAGGCGGGGGCGGATTGCCCGGCCCAAGGGCGGAAGAGGTGGCGGCTAAGAAAGCCCGCCCGGCGCAAGCGCCGCTACCAGTCACTCCACTACCGGCGCCGCCCTTGGGCGCCGCCGGGCCCGTCGTACGCGCCGCCGGGAACTTGCGATTACAAGTAAGTTTGAGTCGAAGCCCAACAGCGTGATACTAGCGGAGGAAGTGGCAGCTATGCTACCAGTCACCAGGGATTGATTGCGGTTGTTTTTTTTACGGTTAATATAGCGGTACCGAAATATTCTACCCTTACTTGAAATACCGAAAAAAATAATTTGGTATAAAACAACTGAAATATAGCGGTACCCAAATATGACAACCCTTACTTATGATAATTAATAAATAAATATTTAACCGAAATTTTATTTCGGTACCGAAATGCACTGAACCGTCCGCAGTGAACACTAGCTAAGCGGACGCTCGCGGTTTCACCCGCGTATATTAAAGAAAACCTTTATCATAGAGGTTAAATTAGCCGAAATATAACGGTACCGTTATGTTTGGGTTTCGATTGGGTAATGAAAAATTTTGGTACCGCTTTGATGACCAACCGAAAAATTAATTAATTTCTGCACACCGGTCGTGCTTAACACGATCGGAGCGTGTCAGTAAAGATAGAAAAGAAACACTATAAGTGGTTAACAAGTATAATTATAAAATAAAAGATGTTACAAGCTCAGGTGTGGGTTCATGGGAATCTTCGATTGGTGGTTCTCGCGAGGGTAAGAATGGGGACTTAGCTTTAGAACTGCCTAGAGGAGGCAGAAGCGAAGGTCCAGCGTCACGGACTACGTTTGCTGCGGAGCGGTATGTTCAGCCTCGGAAGCACGGAGGGTGGGCTCGGTATGGTGATGCGCACGTAGACACGGAGTGGAGTTGCTCCGGGGTAGGCCGGAACAGGCGAGCGCTCGGCAGGTAGGTGCCGAGGTGGTTGAAGGCCACGAAGCAGGTGTAGATGTAGCAACTGCCCGTGGATACGACCCTGGAATGTTTTTAAGAACGGGTCAAAAGGTGTTCGTACAAGTCGACCGTCTAAGGTTAGGATGCAAGGGACAGACAGCTACAATTGAATAGTCTCAAAAGTACACTATAAAACTATAAAAAAATATATTAAGGTAACCGCTATGTAAAAAGTAAAAGCATGTACAAGAGGTTGGTACATGGGTACTTTACCCTATTAGTAAGGATAAAGTTATTTAAAAGGGATCAAATCAGTATTTAGTCTACCAAAGAAATTCAAGAATAAAAATATTAAAGTTATTTATAGCGGTTTTAATATAGGGAACGCATCCTTCTTAGCGGTCTAAAAAAATAACTCACTCAAAGAATTATTAAAAAAAAACAATAAAATGTGAATTGTATTGGTTCCACGTAATATATAGTATTACGTTTCCCTTTGAATACAATTACATATACTGTAAATTACAAGAATTAAAAAGGAATAATCGTTTTGCATTGGAGTATTTAACTACCCACTATGTAAAAATATCGTATGGAATATTTTATAGAAATTATAAGTAAAACGTATCGAATAATTAAAACACTTAATTATTACGAGATTTAAACTAAATATATTACGAAAAGAAATAACTATGATTAAAAGAAATTAAAGTAAAATGCAAAACGATCAGATTTAAAACACACACTCACCCTAGTACGGGGATCGCGAATTCACAGTTAGAATAGGTAAGTAGTATGAAGAAAAAGAGGCAGATTTCGCTGGAGTTGCGAAATATATACTCAATTCTTTCTAGAACGTTCTTTAGTAAAAAATTAAAGTGGGAGATGATTCTCCAATTCTATAGGCGAATAATGTTTAGTCATTAGCATAGACAACATAAGGATTGTAAGTCCGATCGACACACGGTGTTTTGTCTATGGCCAAAGAAGTAAGGAATAATAAAGTATGCAAAAACATAATAGATATACATAGAAAAATATGTAGATTTTTTCTATATATAAATAGTTAAATAGAAATAAGTTTACTTTTGTAGTCTAATTTACTTGGCCGAAATACGAAATCTCCCGGCCGTGAAGTTAGCAATATCGAGAGTACGCAGGAATATTTTGTCAATTAACTACCATCGTGAAGTTTTATCAAAACAAAATAAAGTAAACAAACAAGTTAGAATGGTGAAGTGAATGGTTATTGATTTAATTTAGTTGAAAGTAAGTAATAGATTAAGATTTAGGAGTGTGCGGTTTTTAGAACCGTTACATGATTCCTGCCGGTCACTGATTCGAAGGTAAACTGTTTGCACTTGTATGGCTCAAGCGGGGGTGGATGGAGTGGTTGCTAATAAAACCCGCCCATTGCCCGCGCCGCTGCCGATGACGCCTCTACCACGCACAGTGATCAATCACAGTGATCAGGAAAAACACCTTTCTGCTTTTGAGTACATATCTTTAGATTGCTTAGTTGCAGTTTAATAGGAGGGTGTTTTTGAGTTAACTAAACAATCGAAATTCCCACCGTCATTAAAGCAATTAACTTGGAAATATTATGAAGTTATTATACAATACAATATAAATGTACTTGCAGGTAGTAAATAAGGCAGTGAGCACTCACTACGGTACGCTGTCGCGGTTGCAGCTGCTGCCCAATAACTCTGCCTCCAGCGACCCCGTGTGGGAGACGTATTTAGGTAACATTTATTTACTTATTTATCATATTTAATATGATGGTATCTTTTAATTTCAGCGATTACAATTCATGTAAGGTAAATTTAAAACGAGAAAAAACTAGTAGTCTCCATATTCGATTATATCTCCATTCTCTCATTTTTCTCTCTCTATCTCCCTCTCATATTCGGACCGGGATTTTCTTGGGAAAAAGAATAAATAAAATGTGCCAGCAGTTAGCTTTCCAATGCAGATAGTAAAATATCAAGTGAAAGATTTGAAAATCAAAGTAGGCCATGGGCTATCGTCCTGTCACTATTATTTTCAGAGGTGTGACTATGAGAGTGTTGTTTATGCATTTCACTCTAAGCTGAACTTTTCCTGATCCGACAGCCCCGGAAGGGATTTACGGCGTGAGAGTATCTCGTCTGTCTCACGAAAGAAGTTCCCTGAGAGTGGCGCTGCAGTCGCTTTCAACATTCAAAATAAGCTATATTACTATGGTAATAAGCAAACCACATTCCACATTTCGTGAGACAGACTATGTTAAATTTCTCTTTAAATTTGTTTCTTTATTATGTAATAGGTAGCCCCGTAACTTGCGTGGCGTGCGATGCACGTTGGGCGTGTGCAGGATGCGCTGACGGTGCGCTGCACGCTTGGAGACTACGGCGCGAGACTGGGGACCGCGCTCTGCCGCCCATAGGTGAGGCATGCACACGGGGACGGGCCATAGGGCCATACACACACATGGGGATGGGACATAGGGGGGGCATACACACGGGGACGGGCCATAGGGCCATACACACACATGGGGATGGGACATAGGGGGGGCATACACACGGGGACGGGCCATAGGGCCATACACACACATGGGGATGGGACATAGGGGGGGCATACACACGGGGACGGGCCATAGGGCCATACATACACATGGGGATGGGACATAGGGGGGACATACACACGGGGACGGGCCATAGGGCCATACACACACATGGGGATGGGACATAGGGGGGGCATACACACGGGGACGGGCCATAGGGCCATACACACACATGGGGATGGGACATAGGGGGGGCATACACACGGGGACGGGCCATAGGGCCATACATACACATGGGGATGGGACATAGGGGGGACATACACACGGGGACGGGCCATAGGGCCATACACACACATGGGCATGGGACATAGGGGGGGCATACACACGGGGACGGGCCATAGGGCCATACATACACATGGGGATGGGACATAGGGGGGGCATACACACGGGGACGGGCCATAGGGCCATACACACACATGGGGATGGGACATAGGGGGGGCATACACACGGGGACGGGCCATAGGGCCATACACACACATTGGGATGGGACATAGGGGGGGCATACACACGGGGACGGGCCATAGGGCCATACACACACATGGGGATGGGACATAGGGGGGCGCATACACACGGGGACGGGCCATAGGGCCATACACACACATGGGGATGGGACATAGGGGGGGCATACACACGGGGACGGGCCATAGGGCCATACATACACATGGGGATGGGACATAGGGGGGTCATACACACGGGGACGGGCCATAGGGCCATACACACACATGGGGATGGGACATAGGGGGGGCAAACACACGGGGACGGGCCATAGGGCCATACATACACATGGGGATGGGACATAGGGGGGACATACACACGGGGACAGGCCATAGGGCCATACATACACATGAGGATGAGACATAGGGGGACATACACACGGGGACGGGCCATAGGGCCATACATACACATGGGGATGGGACATAGGGGGTCATACACACGGGGACGGGCCATAGGGCCATACATACACATGGGGATGGGACATGGGGGGGACATGCACACGGGGACGGGCCATAGGGCCATACATACACATGGGGATGGGACATACGGGGGACATACACACAGGGACGGACCATAGGGCCATACATACACATGGGGATGGGACATAGGGGGGACATACACACGGGGACGGGCCATAGGGCCATACATACACATGGGGATGGGACATGGGGTGGACATGCACACGGGGACGGGCCATAGGGCCATACATACACATGGGGATGGGACATACGGGGGACATACACACGGGGACGGGCCATAGGGCCATACATACACATGGGGTTGGGACATAGGGCCATACATACACATGGGGATGGGACATAGGGGGGACATACACACGGGGACGGGCCATAGGGCCATATATACACATGGGGATGGGACATGGGGGGGACATGCACACGGGGACGGGCCATAGGGCCATACATACACATGGGGATGGGACATACGGGGGACATACACACGGGGACGGGCCATAGGGCCATACATACACATGGGGTTGGGACATAGGGGGACGTACACACGGGGACGGGCCATAGGGCCATACATACACATGGGGATGGGACATACGGGGGACATACACACAGGGACGGGCCATAGGGCCATACATACACATGGGGATGGGACATAGGGGGGACATACACACGGGGATGGGCCATAGAGCCATACATACACATGGGGATGGGACATGGGGGGGACATGCACACGGGGACGGGCCATAGGGCCATACATACACATGGGGATGGGACATACGGGGGACGTACACACGGGGACGGGCCATAGGGCCATACATACACATGGGGATGGGACATAGGGGGGACATACACACGGGGACGGGCCATAGGGCCATACATACACATGGGGATGGGACATAGGGAAGCATATACAGTGGTGATCACATAATTAACGACACTAGCAGATTTTTCAGACAGTCGAGGAGGATGTTGTTGATCAGATCAGTTGGGTATGTATAGCAATCTGGATCTCCTCCATTCACTCATCGAAAGGCCATTATGGTCGAGAACAAAGACTCCAAAGTTAATTCGATTGTATGAAAATCGGCAAGTGTCGTTAATGAGGTGACCACTACTGGATACACGTTGACGGGCCCATAGGTGAAGCATACAGACACACATGTAACAGACAGTCCAGTCACGTGCGTAGCGTATGATGCGATGGGCGACTGCGCTGGATGTGCTGACGGCGCTGCGCGTGTAGAGACAGCGCCGCGAGACTGGTGATCTCACTATGCCGTACATAATAGTAATAAATTTTTATTTCATACCACAATTGTTTCGCATTGAATAGGCTCCGAAACTACTGAACGGATTTGGATGAAATTTGGTATACAGATGGTAGATAGCCTGGTTATGAACATAGGTTACTTTTTATCCAGATATACCCACGGGAACAGGAACCACTGGGGTGAAACTGCGAGCGGCCTACTTATTTATAAAGTAGACTGTGGCGGGCTGATATCTGAACTTAAATATATAATTAATTATCTTACGTTACATGCTTAAATACAATTTATAGTTTATTCATGTTAATTAGTTATTTATTTACTATTTCATTCACATTAAAATTAAATTTATTATTAAAATATTCCAATAGGCCGCAGTAGCATTTATCTATTAATAGTTTTTTTAATTGCGCCTCAAAAGACCTGGGTGCTTCTATAGTTTTCAAGTTATTTGGTAAATGATTATATATTTTTATTAACATTGAGTGCGGGGCCGATGAGAACATATTTAGTTTTGTGGGTGGTAATTTTAGTTTATTCTGGTAGCGGTTATTTCGTCTAACATCTTTTCGCGGCGAATATAGATCAAAGTGTTTTTTGATAAACTTACAAGCCTCAAAGATGTATATACAAGTAAGCGTCATTATCTTGAGATTGCAAAATTGTTGAGCATGGTAAGATTGAAACAATACTGCGTTAAGAAATGGTGGTAGGCCCCCTTGATGTCGCCTGCAGTGAAGATGATGTTGTCTGGCGACACGCTGACGGTTGTAACAACGGCTGCCGAGCTCACAACCGCCGCCTGTCTCGTGCTACCACTCTACGAATAATGACCTAGGGATAGTGAGCTTAATCCCCAAGTCACCTTTATCTTGATGACAGTTACTTACTTCGCTCGCTCAGCGACCTTAATCCCCTGTCCCCGTCATCTCTTTTTGTTGGTCGCAGTATCTATCGCAGAATATTTTGGTTCTCCTTCAAGCTCATCGTCCAAGTTTCACACATTAATCTCGGTCTTATGATCATTTTGTAGGCTCGATTTCGTAGCTGTTTATCAACTTGGACATAAGAAATCAGAAGTTTGTGTCTACTTTATACGGATGTAATGAAATAACAGTAATCATGTCATTATTCTAATACTGATGACTCCTCATCATTCCGTCCAACACTGATCACATATACACTGGCCTAGCCAGGCCTGGTAACGGAGGAATACTCGATTCAATTGCCTCAACTTTGGTATCTTGTTGTGGATAATAACACTCACGTTCATTTAAATTACACCAACATTTAAATTTAATTGATTCGACCCGTCGTTTCCTCGTCCAGCGCTGATGTCGCCGGCAGTGAAGATGACATTGTCGGGCGACACCTTGGCGGTGGTGACGACAGCAGCCGAGCTGGCAATCTGGGACCTCGCTGCCGCTGCTTGCATCGTGCGACCCATCTGCTTCCGCGGTCTGCTCACTCATAATGGTAACAAAACAATGACTCTTTATCACTAACAGAGTACTGATTGTGAGTTTTCTCACTTGAATTAAGCCGAAGTTCGCAAATAGAGTTTTAATTCTCAATCTTATTCTCATTTTGTTAAGCTCTATCTGTCAAAATTTTACTCTTACGCGATGATAGTAACGTTTGGTCATTTGCAAACTCACACCAACCCTTTGATCAACCGACCGATTAACCCTAATATAATTTTTAATCTCATTGCATTTTAGTCGTTTGTTTAAAGTTAGAAGTATTACTCACAAAACGTGGTCCAAAGTTATGTTACGCGCTTGGAGACAGCTGTTTTATTCAACACGAAACCTACGGTTAGTAACACTAAAATCAGTGCCACAAAAGGATGTTCGGATCGCATCCGGGGTGACGGTCTATCCTGTGGTCTGTTCTTGTTGTCGTTGATGGTGAATTCAACACAGGATCTAAGCCCAGTCCTGCGAATAGACCACAAGACACACCCTCACTCCAGTCTCGAGAGTGAAATAACACGGTTGCGTATTATACATGCAACAGTTGGACTAGGTTTTTTGGGTATTCCGGACTGTGACTATTCGATGATAGGAAAACAGATACAGCAGCAGTTTTAAACCAGCCCCCTGATTATGTAACTTGTTTCTATCAACGTTTGATTAAAAGTGCTGACATATTGCTGTTTTGGTAAAAACCAATGTGACAACTATCTCATTAAAGCAGCAATGTAACTGCACTTTCAATCAAATTCTCTTAGCAACAGAGTTAGATAATCAACTAGCTGGTCTAACTTTAAACCACGTTTTGTAATAAGACCATAAAAGTGATAATAATGTATGTTACATAAAGTTATCTTATAGAAAAGTTCACTTTATTTTTTAAAACCTTTTTAACATTGAAATAAACAACCAACAATTATTGAGCTTAATATTTTTGCCATAGTAAAAATTATTAACTTTTAATTAGTAATTATCTAACCGTATCATTGTATTTGTATCCGAACGCAATAATAAATCAACTTTGTGAAGGTAGACTTATAAGTAGTTAGTCAACTCGTGACCACGGCAACTGATAAGGTGCCGAAACGTCGGGAAACCAGAAAACCGCAAATAAACCGAAAAATTATAGTACCAAATATATGTTTCGGGTAAATAAATCGCACTGAATAGTCTGCAAAAGTTGTTTTATTTCAATTATGAGTGCGCGAAGAATCGTACTGTTCGGTCCAAACAGAACATTTTTGTCCATTTAGCACTTTTTAGCGTTTAAATAATTAAATATTACATTCATTTAATTGTATTAGCGTAAGCATATTTTCAGTTCACATTCGAACGTCATACGTTGAGCGTGTGCTAATAAAACAAAACATTTAACAGTGAACAGTATTATCATTTTATCACCTCATCAACATATCAACATCAGCATCTCTAAAGTTGTCGAATATCTCGACACTTACTTAAGATGTCCTTTTACGATCGGTTTCAATAACCTACCATCAATAAGAGATCATCTAGGCGATTGCGTAAAATCGATCGTATTCATTTGACAGTTCATATTGTATCATAATAAATGTCATTTCATACAATTTGCAGCCGATTGAATACGATATGAACTGTCAAATGACTACGATTACCTTACGCAATCGCACCCAAGCTTACTAGACCTTTGTTACCTAGATATTTTTGTTAATCAGGCCAAAATAACAGCGGTTGCTAAGTAACGTAACCACGCTAGGCCTATCTCTTACTAGGGATAGATTATTGAAACTGGCCGTTAAACGTTGTTTATTTGTAGTATGTTGTTTTCAGTAACGGTCACTAACTGCACCCTCTTGGAGGATGGACACCCCATGATCTCACTCAGCAACGGGAAAAGTTATATCTATAGCAAAAAGTTATCTGCATGGTGAGTATTGATTGTAATAATGAGTTTTTCATATTGCTTCGAAAAGTATTTAGGACCAGACTATTGGATACGTCTGCAAGTAATACTGTTTAAATTTAAATAATGCTTTTAATATGTACTTTCTTAGACTTTTTGTGATTTAACAAAATCAAGCATAGGCAAAAATCGGTCGTTTGCGTAGGTCCTCAATGATTTTTTCTCAATTATGCTTGGAAATTTGAGCATTATTTTGACAACCTTCTTCGAGGTAAATCAAAATTGCTGTACTGGCCAAATACAAGCGTGCAGCGGCCTACAAAAGTTTTATGAAAATCCATATCTGTCGTGGATTGTAATTTAGTGGCTAAATAAATTCATTGTAAACTCACTGTTGTATCTCTGTCGTGTAATAAAAAAATGAAACTATCTTTTACTCTGATACATGACAACCAAGGAGGTAACTTGTCAAAGGTTTTACTTAAATTTCGAACTGGCTTGCAAATAGAAAGCTGTTTATTAAAAAAACAAACAAATGAACACTTTAACGCGGGAATGTACTATTTAAATAAAAAGTTCTGCCTAGGTACTATTTAGTTTTAATTTAATTTGAGAAAAGTACTATAAAAGCCTTGGCCATAACTAGGCATTGATAGACTTACGTTCGACCATCAATGCCTCTTTTGCTAGCTGCTGCAGTAATGTACCATTAGTTTTAAAGCTTTTTGGTGGATCAAAATCTTACAGTTTAGGTGTAATGTGCATCCGTCCGTATAATAAAAATAAACTGTTTTAACTTTGTTAACCACATGAATGCATTAAATAGATTTGATTTTGACTTTAGCTTAACTTGTCCTGACGGAAACGCATCCTCTCAGTGGTCGCTCTTTAGTACCGCGGGGATATTACCTAAAAATTTGCAAATATCGCGCGATCGCTGCGGAACGTCAAAATAAAAATGGTATGGTTGTGTCGCTGGCTAATCGCTCGTTGATGGTTCGTATAGTGGCGTCTCACTCTCTCGCCTTCCTACCTAGGTGTGAGAGTGAGACGCCGCGTGTTGTTGTGACGCTAGCGCCAAAAACAATTCCGTAGCAATAACAGGAACAAAATGAATGCACATTCTAGTTCATTGTTTGTTCAATAGAGGCCGCACTGTTGATACGTGACGTAAGTCATATCATAAGTCATGACATTTATTGCAACATGTCGGTTATTACATTACAGATGGTAAATACATAAAAAATCACCCATAAATATGACCCTGTAAGGGTATTGCAATTTAAATGTTTTAAAAGTATAAAATCTAAAACATAAACATTTTAAGTAACATCAAAAAATTCTTTCATGATATAGGTATAATAACATTACGTACGAGACGTGACGTAAAGCAATTATCGCACAATATCAGCACCCTGACCGCCTAACGGTATAGCATGTGCTATCGCTACAGCTATTAAACTTCAAACTCTCATAAAACCCTTCAACGATAGGGTTATTGTCTAATTCCTAGTATGAAAGTGATAGCGTCAGCGAGAGCCCTAGTAGGGAGTTTGAAAAATCAATAGCTACAGCGATAGCACAAGCTATACCGTTAGGCGGTCGGGTTGCTGGTCCCGCGTTGCCGTTGCATGATGGATGGGTCCCGGCAGGGTGGTGTGGGCGGACGCGCACGACCCGGTTTGGCGCGCCAGCAGCCCGCACGCCGGGGCACGCGCGCCGCCCGCCGCGCTGGCGCTGCACCCGCGCTATGCGCCCGCGCAGGTCTCGCGCAGGACCAAGGCGCCGGCCGTCGCCACGTGAGTACTGTAACGCGACCCGGTGTGGCGCGCGCGCGCGCCGCCCGCCGCGCTGGCGCTGCACCCGCGCTATGCGCCCGCGCAGGTCTCGCGCAGGACCAAGGCGCCGGCCGTCGCCACGTGAGTACTGTAACGCGACCCGGTGTGGCGCGCCAGCAGCCCGCACGCCGGGGCGCGCGCGCCGCCCGCCGCGCTGGCGCTGCACCCGCGCTATGCGCCCGCGCAGGTCTCGCGCAGGACCAAGGCGCCGGCCGTCGCCACGTGAGTACTGTAACGCGACCCGGTGTGGCGCGCGCGCGCGCCGCCCGCCGCGCTGGCGCTGCACCCGCGCTATGCGCCCGCGCAGGTCTCGCGCAGGACCAAGGCGCCGGCCGTCGCCACGTGAGTACTGTAACGCGACCCGGTGTGGCGCGCCAGCAGCCCGCACGCCGGGGCGCGCGCGCCGCCCGCCGCGCTGGCGCTGCACCCGCGCTATGCGCCCGCGCAGGTCTCGCGCAGGACCAAGGCGCCGGCCGTCGCCACGTGAGTACTGTAACGCGACCCGGTGTGGCGCGCGCGCGCGCCGCCCGCCGCGCTGGCGCTGCACCCGCGCTATGCGCCCGCGCAGGTCTCGCGCAGGACCAAGGCGCCGGCCGTCGCCACGTGAGTACTGTAACGCGACCCGGTGTGGCGCGCCAGCAGCCCGCACGCCGGGGCGCGCGCGCCGCCCGCCGCGCTGGCGCTGCACCCGCGCTATGCGCCCGCGCAGGTCTCGCGCAGGACCAAGGCGCCGGCCGTCGCCACGTGAGTACTGTAACGCGACCCGGTGTGGCGCGCGCGCGCGCCGCCCGCCGCGCTGGCGCTGCACCCGCGCTATGCGCCCGCGCAGGTCTCGCGCAGGACCAAGGCGCCGGCCGTCGCCACGTGAGTACTGTAACGCGACCCGGTGTGGCGCGCCAGCAGCCCGCACGCCGGGGCGCGCGCGCCGCCCGCCGCGCTGGCGCTGCACCCGCGCTATGCGCCCGCGCAGGTCTCGCGCAGGACCAAGGCGCCGGCCGTCGCCACGTGAGTACTGTAACGCGACCCGGTGTGGCGCGCGCGCGCGCCGCCCGCCGCGCTGGCGCTGCACCCGCGCTATGCGCCCGCGCAGGTCTCGCGCAGGACCAAGGCGCCGGCCGTCGCCACGTGAGTACTGTAACGCGACCCGGTGTGGCGCGCCAGCAGCCCGCACGCCGGGGCGCGCGCGCCGCCCGCCGCGCTGGCGCTGCACCCGCGCTATGCGCCCGCGCAGGTCTCGCGCAGGACCAAGGCGCCGGCCGTCGCCACGTGAGTACTGTAACGCGACCCGGTGTGGCGCGCCAGCAGCCCGCCGCGCTGGCGCTGCACCCGCGCTATGCGCCCGCGCAGGTCTCGCGCAGGACCAAGGCGCCGGCCGTCGCCACGTGAGTACTGTAACGCGACCCGGTGTGGCGCGCCAGCAGCCCGCACGCCGGGGCACGCGCGCCGCCCGCCGCGCTGGCGCTGCACCCGCGCTATGCGCCCGCGCAGGTCTCGCGCAGGACCAAGGCGCCGGCCGTCGCCACGTGAGTACTGTAACGCGACCCGGTGTGGCGCGCCAGCAGCCCGCACGCCGGGGCGCGCGCGCCGCCCGCCGCGCTGGCGCTGCACCCGCGCTATGCGCCCGCGCAGGTCTCGCGCAGGACCAAGGCGCCGGCCGTCGCCACGTGAGTACTGTAACGCGACCCGGTGTGGCGCGCCAGCAGCCCGCCGCGCTGGCGCTGCACCCGCGCTATGCGCCCGCGCAGGTCTCGCGCAGGACCAAGGCGCCGGCCGTCGCCACGTGAGTACTATAACGCGTGTGTTACTTTATAATAGGCTATTTGACAATGCGAAAATTAAGGTGTCAATTACTGTTATCAGTATAAATCGGATGTAACTAATTATAGGCCCATTTCCAAACTTTGCATTTTAGCAAAACTCTTTGAAAAGATAATTTACAACCAAATCTACCAAACCGTAAAACACTCTTTTATAGGCTCTCAACATGGTTTTGTTCAGGGACGTTCCACTACATCCAATCTCATCTTATTCAATGATTTTATTACTGATTCTATGGACAGGGGAAAGCAGATTGATGTGGTTTACACTGACTATAGTAAATGTTTCGACAGAATAGATCATAAGTTATTAATAATTAAATTGGAGAGCATGGGTATCAGTGGGGATCTTTTGAGATGGCTTACGTCTTATATAACTAACAGGTCGCAGGCAGTGGTTATTAGCAATTATATTTCCAGCTGGATTACCGTGCCTAGCGGCGTTCCACAGGGCTCTCTTCTGGGCCCTCTTTTGTTTTTAATATTTGTTAATGATATAGATTCTTGTTTTCAACATTACAAACTCCTTTGTTTCGCTGACGATATGAAAATTTTCAAAGCTGTGTCTTCTTCATCCGACATTGACGATCTTCAATCTGACCTGGCTCGACTGGGCGACTATTGTGAAAGAAATAAGCTGGATTTGAATCCATCGAAGTGCACATTAATCACTTTCTCAAGAAAGAACAGTATTATTCCTTCACATTACTATTTGAGAAATCAGATCCTGCAAAGAAATTACGTAACTCGGGACCTAGGGATTCTGCATGATTCTAAGCTTCTCTTTGATGAACATGTCGAGAATATTGTCAAGAAAGCCAATAGGGCCTTAGGATTTGTAATGCGTACCTCCAACAGCTTCAATGAGATAAAAACTTTGAAAATTTTATACTGCACGTTCGTCAGGAGTATCCTGGAATATGGGTCGGAGATCTGGAACCCGCGATATGACAAATACATCAATCGGATTGAGCGACTCCAAATGAAATTTATAAAATTTCTATGTTACCGTCTCAGGATTCCTTATGAATCAAACCAATATTTAAGTCTATGTGCGAAATTTCACCTTCTTCCTTTAGTAAAGAGACGCGAAGTGTCAGATGTTACCTACTTACTAAAAATTATATCTAACTCGGTCGACTCTCCCGAACTTCTGTCAAAGATAAATTTCAATATTCCAAGTAGGTCTGCTAGACACTTTACTCCAATTTGTGTACCACTGGCCTCGTCAAACTACCGCCAAAACTCCTTCCTGCTGCGAGCAAGCAAAAGTCTTAATAACTTGTGTAAATCTAAAAATCTTGATATATATCACTCTAGTTTAGCAATTGCGAGGCGTTTATTATGTGAGGAATTCTTTAAGTAAATGTCAATTTAAGTAACTTTAACTAATCACATTATAGGCACTGTCTTAGTTTGTAATAGTTTTAGATTAAGTTTTCCAAGAGCATCTTATTGTCTACACTTAACCATTTAAAATATGTTTTATATACGTGAAGACCTATTATTGCCTTACTGTTTTTATGACAAAAATTAACTCTGTCTACTCGGTGTTGGTCTTCCAAACATTAAATAAATAAATAAATTATGAGTTTAAAAATGGTTTTTTAATAACGTAAGTTGAAAATAATTATAAATATATTTAAAACTCCCTAAATAAAAATGCATTTTTAAACGTTTTGTCACGTGACACAAAACGCTCCTGATTCGTCGAGTTTATAATGACGACACCTGCTTGTAAACCTCGTTTGACTACGTATGTGGATGATATGCAGAATACAGGCAAGTGACGTCACCGAACCCATTGCAGCGCCATATTGTCAAAGTAGCGTTTTGGCGCGCTATTTTTAATTTGATATTTTTCAGCAAATATGTACCAGAATTAAAAAAAACAACTTTTACTTGGTTCCTTAAACTCCACTACATAATATAAAATGGATTTTCAAAACCTGTCAAATAGCCTATTGAAATGATCTTTATCTTGATACTGTTCTTAATTCTTATATATTTCGTTTTAATTAATTAGTACAGAATTTATAAATATTTTATCTGACATGGCGACTGTCCATATCTACGTACGACGGACCTCTACTTTTTTAGTTTTCACTACATAGTATAAAACGAAGTAGCTTCCCGCTGTCTGTCCCTATGTGCCGATATGCTTAGATCTTTAAAACTACGCAATGGATTTTGATGCAGTTTTTTTTTTTAATAAATAGAGTGATTCAAGAGGAAAGTTTATATGTATAATACATGGTGTCGAATACCACATTACACCGAAGCGAAGCGAGGGCGGGTAACTAGTCTATACTAATATTTTAAAGAGGAATGATTTGTATTTTTCTATAAACTCAAAAACTACTGGACCGATTTTGACGAAATTTGGTATAGAGAATCCTTAGACCCCAAGTAGTAACATAGGCTATAAATGATCCCAAAATTCACACGGGAACGGGAACCACGCGGGTGAAACCGCGCCCGGCCTCTAGTATATCATAAACAAGACCAGCCAACAAGGGCGGTGTACCGGCCTGCTTGTAGTGCGGAAACATATACGATCTCCATAGTACCGCCCTGTGTGCCCAAGGCTTAGCGATTTCTTGCTCAAAACATGCCAATCTCGTACTTATTTACGACATTTTCATAATTCGTATTTTCTATAATACTCGTAAATGATATAGTTATTACACTTGTACAATGACTATATAATTTGTAAGTGTCATATACTTTTACAATAACTATATAAATGATGATTTCCATCACATCATAAAGAATAAAAATTTCGAAAATGTCGTAACTAAGTACGAGATTGGGATGTTTTAACAAGGTATCGCTAAATGGTCACAGTGAATAAGAACCCAGGGTAATGTGGGTAATGTGACGCGCACGACCTAGAAAGCGCAGCCCCCAAAATTGGGGAAATAGCGGCCCGCGGCTAGATTCGATCCGGCCCGCGACTATAAGCCTGCTATTTTAATTAAATCTGACGGCTAAAAACAATATACCTACTAACATTCGCACTAAATATAAGCGCGGGGCACAAACAAAGGCATGCATCATTCACCAGTGCATTTTACACCTTTTAATTAATTAACAGTCACAATTTCATCAATCACGTGGAACCAGTACGTCAAAACTTTATTTTTTGTTATATACTTACTTATATACTTGGGGGAGGCCTTTACCCAGCAGTTGGTGTTATGTGGCTGAGACGTCGACTTAGAATAAAATAATTATGTTCCTTGGCCCGCGTAAATGTTGTGATTAGTTGATGTGGCACTTATTTCCCCCCCTGCACTAGCGCTTCAGCCGCGTGAGTACCCCCGCGTGACCCCCTTGTAACCCCCGCATGTATTTTATGAATTAACTAGCAACGTTATTTTTTATAAATCAAAACAAGTTATCAAAGTAAACAAACATGTTAGAATGGTGAAATGAATGGTTCTTGATTTCGTCAGTACCCACCCAGACGACTTATGACGATATTCGCATCAGTCAGTTCATCATAATCATCGTCGACTGTATCTGAATTTCTTTTCGCTCAAACAAACGGATTCAGGCTTCTAGATGTCGCTTCTTCCTCGGGCTTCATCTCGCAGAACGAGTCTACTACCATACCGAGTGGCTCGCTCAATCGGTGTGCTCACTTAACGATTGCAACGCGGCCCCCGAAGTGATGAGACCCCGTAACAGAGATGGTCGTTCACTGCTACATATAATTAAGCTTATAAGCCATAATAATTAGGCATCGCTGCTCCGGTAGTTTCATCTTACGAGGAAACGAGTTATATATTTTAGGGTTTCGTAGCCTAATGGCAAAAAACGAAACCCTTATAGATTCGTCATGTCCCATGTATGTCACTCACAGCCACTTGATTTTAAATTCACCTCACGCACGGCAATAAAATATAATCAGTAGTTGGTTGTGCTACTCTTCCCAACACGTAACAACGGATAGAGCCTAATATTATGATTGTTTGTCCAGCCCGTACAGTGCAGGCGCAGCGCGCAGTTGGCTGGAAGCACAAGTAGCCGCGTGTACTCACCTGCGCCTGCCACGCGACTACCGCCACTGGGCCACCGCGCTGTTCCAGCACCTCGTGCAGCACGGTGAGACATACACTGACTCATACACGTGACTACCGCCACTGGGCCACCGCGCTGTTCCAGCACCTCGTGCAGCACGGTGAGACATACACTGACTCATACACGTGACTACCGCCACTGGGCCACCGCGCTGTTCCAGCACCTCGTGCAGCACGGTGAGACATACACTGACTCATACACGTGACTACCGCCACTGGGCCACCGCGCTGTTCCAGCACCTCGTGCAGCACGGTGAGACATACACTGACTCATACACGTGACTACCGCCACTGGGCCACCGCGCTGTTCCAGCACCTCGTGCAGCACGGTGAGACATACACTGACTCATACACGTGACTACCGCCACTGGGCCACCGCGCTGTTCCAGCACCTCGTGCAGCACGGTGAGACATACACTGACTCATACACGTGACTACCGCCACTGGGCCACCGCGCTGTTCCAGCACCTCGTGCAGCACGGTGAGACATACACTGACTCATACACGTGACTACCGCCACTGGGCCACCGCGCTGTTCCAGCACCTCGTGCAGCACGGTGAGACATACACTGACTCATACACGTGACTACCGCCACTGGGCCACCGCGCTGTTCCAGCACCTCGTGCAGCACGGTGAGACATACACTGACTCATACACGTGACTACCGCCACTGGGCCACCGCGCTGTTCCAGCACCTCGTGCAGCACGGTGAGACATACACTGACTCATACACGTGACTACCGCCACTGGGCCACCGCGCTGTTCCAGCACCTCGTGCAGCACGGTGAGACATACACTGACTCATACACGTGACTACCGCCACTGGGCCACCGCGCTGTTCCAGCACCTCGTGCAGCACGGTGAGACATACACTGACTCATACACGTGACTACCGCCACTGGGCCACCGCGCTGTTCCAGCACCTCGTGCAGCACGGTGAGACATACACTGACTCATACACGTGACTACCGCCACTGGGCCACCGCGCTGTTCCAGCACCTCGTGCAGCACGGTGAGACATACACTGACTCATACACGTGACTACCGCCACTGGGCCACCGCGCTGTTCCAGCACCTCGTGCAGCACGGTGAGACATACACTGACTCATACACGTGACTACCGCCACTGGGCCACCGCGCTGTTCCAGCACCTCGTGCAGCACGGTGAGACATACACTGACTCATACACGTGACTACCGCCACTGGGCCACCGCGCTGTTCCAGCACCTCGTGCAGCACGGTGAGACATACACTGACTCATACACGTGACTACCGCCACTGGGCCACCGCGCTGTTCCAGCACCTCGTGCAGCACGGTGAGACATACACTGACTCATACACGTGACTACCGCCACTGGGCCACCGCGCTGTTCCAGCACCTCGTGCAGCACGGTGAGACATACACTGACTCATACACGTGACTATCGCCACTGGGCCACCGCGCTGTTCCAGCACCTCGTGCAGCACGGTGAGACATACACTGACTCATACACGTGACTACCGCCACTGGGCCACCGCGCTGTTCCAGCACCTCGTGCAGCACGGTGAGACATACACTGACTCATACACGTGACTACCGCCACTGGGCCACCGCGCTGTTCCAGCACCTCGTGCAGCACGGTGAGACATACACTGACTCATACATGACTGGAACTACATTTTCCTATACATTTTTTGACATTACTCGATACTATTTCAATAGTTTTATCGAATACCGCCTTATCACGCAATCGATTTGCGAGCGGCCGGCGACGCAGCGAGGCGACACGTGCACGCGACGAGTTCGTGACGTACCATAATAAATAAATAAATAATTGCATACAAACACACCAATTATCTAGCCCACGTTAAGTTTCATAAGGAACTTGTGTTATGTGATATATATTAAACAAGAAAATATACTAGAAAAAAGCAACTTGTTTCATGTCGCCCTGACGGGATGCAACACCATAACTTATGTTATGGTTACTAGATAACGTATAAACATACCTATATCCTTTTTTTTTGTAAATACATACATAATATACATAATAAACACTAAGACTAAGACAAATAGACATGTTCATGCACACAAATATTTGTCTTGTTCGGGGATCGAACCCGGGACCTCTGGCGCAGAAGGCAGGCTTAATACCCCTGCGCCAAATAGGGGGCTAAATGAGGTATCATCACCACGCGGAGAATGCGGCGCGCGGCCCACGTATGGCAAGGGTCGCCATGAAGGACGAGGAGTGAATTAAAACCGAGTGTTCCCGAACGTTACCTTTTATTACTGCATCAAATACAATTAAATGCATGAATAGGCTATTTGACAGGTTTAGAAAATCCATTTTACCTTAACCTGAAGTTCTCAATTTAGAAACTGATCATTACTCTATGATTACTTTTTTCGGATTCACAATGCTATTTTATGAGATAACTTTATACTAGAACCCGTCCCGTAGGACTTTGTTTGAACGGCTTGGAGACTAAATGGTTTTTTTTACCTATAAATTTTGTTTCAAGTCTCTCACGACCAGTATTGTTTGATACAGAATATTTTCTGCCTTACATAGCTAAGTTTAAAAGTAGCAAAAATCGTCCACATTAGCATTATAAGTTATCACTTTCTAAATGTTACTATGTAATTTCTGCAATAAAATAATGTTTTCTGACGAAATGTCGGGTAAAAAATTATCATAAATTCGTTAAATAATATAATTTTCGACAACACAGGTACTGAAGATCAGCTACGTAAGATACTAGATGACATGTTGGGGCCCAGCCACGGCATCTCCACACCGCGCAAATGGCAGCCGACGATACTGGTAACGTTATTTATTAAACGACATGTCCCAATTTGGGTTACGTCTATGTACACCACTCCTAAAGATAGAGAAAAATTTACTGATTCTGAAAAAAAAGAACTAATTTTATATAATGCACGGTTATATAGTTATTAATAAAAACAAATCAATTGATTTTTTTTCGAAATAAGGCGTCAACTATGACAATTCGACATGAAATAAACTGTCAATGTCACTGTCATTGATTTTTACTCTATGATTAAATGTAATTCTATTGACTGACAGTGACAGTGACAAAATCACATTTTCCGCCATGATGTATTTTTGATGTGTTTTTGCATTATATTTATTGTTCCTTCCATAAAACAAAGCGATTTTAAATAAATTGAATAATATCTTGGCTTAAACTATCTTTTGGTATACTGTACACAGACGTAGCCCAGACTTCATAAATTTTTGGACACCACCTTTATGACATTAGATCCATTAGATATATTCATAAAGATTACAGCTCCTAATAGACAGCCCTCTGTTACTCCAGGGCATCAACAAGCACGACATTTTAGAAGAGATGCTATCGCTGTTGGTCCGTCAGTTGCGATGGCAGCGCCTCTACACGGAGTATTCTGAGCAACTGCAAGCGCTGGTCAAACCCACTGACTCCGCCCCCGAACTTGTGACCCCCGCCCCCGCGGTCAACGGTCATTGACCCCGCGAGAAGTCGACCCTGCAAAGGTGTTTGGACCTAGACTGATACTGGCATTGTCATCATAAAGCCGCGTTTTGACGATCATTGTAGACTCGTAGAGTGGACTCTGACAGAGTAGTCTCAATCAGAGTGTACTATGATTGGAGCTTACAAGTTACTTTGAAGTTTAATCGCTTAATTTTATAAGAATTATGCGTATCTTATTTTTTTAAATGGTTTAAATAAATAATATTTGATAAATATTAAACGAGAAAATATTCTATAAAAATGGCAACTTGTCTCATGTCGCTCTGCAACGATTGGAACCCGCATCCTTGGGCTTCCAATGCTCAGGCCCAATGCAGTAACCAATTATGCTACAGAGACCTATGAGGACACGTTGATTTTTTCTAGTATATTCACCGTTCTATGGTGTTGGCCACCGTCTCGTTTCATCAATGAGAGAAATATCCTCGCATTCGAAAGAAACATTATTACAAATATTTTACTATCGATTAAGATGAAACAGCCATCTAATTAGAACTATTAAATAATATTTGCTGATTTTACATGTGAAATTTCCTATTTTATATAATTAAGTATAATTTCCTATTTTATTTAATAAATAACACGTAACTAAGGTGTTTACTCTAAAAACGTAAGCTACTATGACACTTATTATTGTCCGCTGTGGCAACTTGAGCGCGGTCCTAGTCAACTATGATAGCTTTTTTTTGTCAGTGTGCACTCGGATAACCGGTTCGCACGATCATAGTGTCATCACACCTCACATCTTGTCGTAAACTTTTTGGTCTAATGCAATTACTAACTCTGACTTCACTCTATTCTATATATTTGAGGTGTGTTTTTGTTATGCAAAACAAGCATTTATTCAGGAGACCGTGTGATATTTATCCACGTAATACAAGAGATTCGAATAGATTGGTACTTCATGTCACACCAAAGATATTGCAATACAATAGTAGCAACCTGACTATGTCTGTATTTTTTTTTAACAAATCACCCAAAGAGTTAAAAACATTAAATATTTATAATTTTAAGAGACATTTACTGACTTGGTTGTTGTCATATGTTTTTATGATTTGAATGAATTTTTCCAAATGAAATAATCTTTTGAACGAAGTTGTCCTGGTTTTATATAATGCTACTGTAAAATGTAATTGTATATTTGCATGCTATGCTATGGGATTAATTTTTTTAACTGTTACGTCTTTTATATACCTTGTTTATTTGCAAATAAAAATAATTATGATTATGGTAAATTTTAAATAGAAAAATATTGGAAAAAATTAACTCGGCCACAAGTGAATTCTCAGACGGGAATCGTAAAATCGGGAAAAGTATTGGAGAATTTCGACGGTGGTTCGCAAGTCTCGGTAGCTCAGCGGTTAGAGCATTGGACCGGATTTCCAAAGTTCGCGGGTTCGATTCCCGTCTGAGAATTGACTTGTGGCCGAGTTAATTTTTTTTCACATTTTTCTATTTAAAATTTACCATAAGTATAAAAATAGCATTAAAAAATGCAAAAATTACAAAATCATTCATTATGATTAGTAACGTCAGAGTATAGCGTCATAGTCCACTCTTACGAGTCATCTATGATCGTCAAAACGCGGCTTTAAAATGCGGCCACTAAGAGAATGCGTCTATATATCAGGTAAATAAAGCTTATTTTTAAAACACCCTTTTCCGGATTCTAAAATGTACTTTATTTACGGCCGGTTTCACCATCAACAGTTTTCATGGTCATTATCGTTATCGTTATTAGGAAAAACGGGATTTTTTAAGGGAGTAACTGGTTCCTCCGTGATCCAATAATGATACCGACCGATAAGTTCAGTTATAGTCTCGGTAGCTCAGTGGTTAGTGCACTGGGCCGGATTCCCAAAGGTCGTGGGTTCGAGTCCCTTCTGAGAATCCACTTTGGCCGAGTCGATTTATCCAATATTTAAAATTTATCATAATCTTAAGATAAGTTCATGTTTGATTATCTGGCAGATAATTTGATATAATAGTTTTCATATGTATATAACGTGTCAAATTATTTGCCAGACAAGCTATCGGAACTTACCTGTCGGTGGTGAAACCGGCCCTTGTAGACTTACAAACTGACAGGAAACAGCGGTGCGATTGCGTAAGGTAATCGTACTCATTTGACAGTTCATATCGTATTCGTATTCAATCGGCTGCAATTTGTATGGCATGACATCTAATACATATGATACAATATGAACTGTCAAATGAATACGATAGACTTTACGCAATCGCCTAGCTGATTCTCTCAGCGGCCGGCGGGATTATTACAATGTAACAGCAACGCGACAGCGACAAGTTGTGTACGTGTAAGTACGTGACTTATCGCTGTCGCGTTGCTGTTGCAAAGATAGGTAATAACCCCGCCGACTTTTAATACGTATTAACGAATGGATTTATACTACACGGTTTATTTCTGAATGATCTCCTAGTTATAACTTATAATGGTTAACTAAGCTATTGTATGGTTGTTATTTGTAACACGAGAACCTTTAATGAGCCATGAAAATCATATTTGAGAGATGACTAAAGACAAGTCGTAATAAATACTGATAGCAATAAAATGTTAGTTCCCAATTGTTTTGGTTGTGTAGAATTTAAGCATACACTTGTAATATATTTGATCAAAATTATCGTATAACCAGTATCTAAGAAAACCATTTGGAAATCGCGACATTCTTGGCTAAATCATTACAAAATGCATTACAAAATTCTCGTTTTTTATAGTACGATTTATAATACTGCTAAATTATGGATAAACAGAGCTTATAACATCTATTAGTGATTATTCATCACTACTAGTAAATATTTACATTATAACAAACAAAATATTGCGTTTTATATTTGCAATGAATGATTTCATTAACGCCCGAAATTAATTACCTATCCTCAGTAAGGGATAGGCATGTTTGAGATTGGATGCCTAGGTATTTTTGTTAATTTATACGGCCAGTGAATTAGTTCTAAACAAAATTTTTGTATGAATTTTCGACTAAAATTAAGCAAAAAAGTGGTCCTTTTAGATATTTTTTTATATAATGGCCAAACTAATTGTATTAATCATAAAATTCATCATCACATATCTCGACGGCCGAGTATTAAAACGTCGCTGAGATTTTTTGTATTAAAAGTTTAACAATCATTAATGATTGTTTATTTAAATACTATTTTAAAGTCGCCAAAAATAAAACAACCGTATATTTCTACCTGCACCCCGACCGCCTAACGGTATAGCTTGTACTGTAACAATGCCATTTCGTTCTAGCCTTATGGATGGATGAAACCTTTATAATGACTGGAAACTCCGTAGTTTCACTCAAAAAAAATTGATAAAAATGTAATCAAATTATATTTTTATCTGTTCTGTCTAAATTCAAATTTTCTCCGTGTATTGTATGTTCCTGATGCGTATGAAAAATATATTATTTACACAACTTTAGATAAAAAATGTTAGTAGTTTGTAATGTAGCGTTTAGCTTGCTGGTTTCTGTAAAATTACGTCAAAATGAGCTGAACAGGAATCGTGGAACGGAGAAAATTTGAATTTAGGCAGAACAGATAAAAATATAATTTGATTACCATAGAGTGAAACTACGGAGTTTCCAGCCATTATAGAGGTTTCATCCATCCATAAGGCTAGAACGAAATGGCATCGTTACAGTACTATCGCTATAGCTATCAATTTTTCAAACCCTACAAGGACTCCTGCAGACGCTATCACTTTCATACTAAAAATGCAATAGTGAATCCAATAGATGAATAGAAATATGTAGGAATTAGACAAATACCCTATCGTTGAAGAGTTTTATGAGAGTTTGAAGTTTGATAGCTATAGCGATAGCACATGCTATACCGTTAGGCGGATGGGGTGCTGGGCCGCCGTTATTTTTAAGATATTGAATACAACTGTTGATAGATTAAGCCACAATTGAATGAGAAACATTTATGATAACGTGTTCATATCAATCTTATGAATGTAGTTAGTATTAGAAATTATATAATCAAAGACTTTAAAAAAATAAGATAACATATAAAATATGTAATGAATCTCCGAAGTTCATGTTATAATAAGAATTGGTTTGAAAAATACCTTGTTTTTACTTTAAAATAACAGTATTCGAAAAGCTAGTGAAGCCTAAAATTTTATAACAAGAAAAATTGCTATAGTAACAAGAAACCACGAGATTTGTTCCTGTATTTTTAAAAGACTACATTATTCATTTAATAATTTACCCGATCGAGTTCGAAACCTCATTTTCATAAGTAATGAGAGCATGCACCTTTAATACGTATGAAAATAAGGTTCAATTTATCGCGATAAGCGCGCTTCTATTACCTATGGAAAATTGGTTTCCATACTTGATCACATACGTGAGTGCTAAAAAATACCTTTGTGCTCAATATATCCTTACTATTGTAAACTGTAGAAACTTTCAAGTTATAAATGATTGTCCTTGAATCTTTATCCCAATTACCACTAAGCGGTCTCCTGTGACCGCGCTCGACTTTATGCGTTACGCGACTTTAAACTCTGTGTAAATTCAAATTCCAAATTGATTTATGGCTTAGAGTCCATTTTGTTTAAGCTAAGAAGAAAACAAATGACAAAAAATGTTTTGATTGGATTAAAGTTATAGTGGGAGCTTCCACATATATCTGCTGCTATTCTATATGCTATATATCGCTCGCTCGGTCAACTAAATAAACAATCTGCATTTTTATTGTACTTATTTGCGAAGGACGGTCATAACAGCGCTCAATTGCAAATCAATCAATCAATCAATTTTAATCCCTAATTTATTATATTTAAATTAAATGTCCATTACATTTTATTTATTGTTATAGTAACCCAGTTTCTTGCATGTGGGTGATAGGAGGACTTTATGTAACTGAATCACTGTATTCGTTATTAAAATTAAGTAAGAAAATATGTCGATCCTTCCATTCGGTACTTCCAATCCAAGTTTAGCCCGTCAAATTCAAATCACTTTCGAAATTAACAGCATTTAATTGCGCCGTGGATTGTTTAAGTATTAGCTATTGAAATTCGAAACTACTTCAATATTGTAAATTGTATTCGTTTAAAATCTAGTCAAATATACATCTTCCCTAGTATTGTTTGTATTTTTATCTATCTCTGATCTGAAAATCATGAATTTGTAAGTACGAGCCTTTTACTGCCACTAGGTGTATTTTATCATAGGTAGTATAAAACCGATCGACTAAAAAACTTTTTTAACGACAATAATATTAGGTGAGCGACTTACGCCCGAAATCAATAACCTATCTGTAGAAATGGTATGGGCTATCTGAGATAGTAGCTTAGGATATTTTTGTTATTATAAGATCAAAATAACGACGGTTGCTAGGCAACGAAGCCAGTATCCTAGGCAACTATCTCGGATAGCCCTATCCATATCTACAGATAGGTTATTAATTTCGGCCGTTAGTCGCCATCCTAACCTAACCCTATTATACGTACATCTTATGTTTTGGCGCGCACTGTTCATTGAAATAAAACAACTTTTACGGATATCAAACGCGCTATATTTCCACGAACTAAGTTGTAATTGTCCGTATTTTTAGGTTTTTTTAGGGGTTTTTTGATTTTCCCGACGTTTCGGCACCTTTACAGCTGCCGTGGTCACGGGATGATGAACGGCAGCTGTAAAGGTGCCGAAACGTCGGGAAAATCAAAAAACCTAAAAATACGGACAATTACAACTTAGTTCGTGGAAATATAGCGCGTTTGATATCCGTAAAAGTTGTTTTATTCTAACCCTATTATTTCCACAACCAAACAGTATTTTAGTCACACAATTTAATATTTTTAGTCGACCGGTTTATTATATTTCTTTTATCAATAATGTGTTCTAACAGCTATCTTACTCATTAGATCTATCTTGTCGTTCTTCCACGACATTTATGACAGAGACGGAGAGAGAGAGGTTTGACATTTTACCATAAGTACAGCAACGTAAATAAAAAAGCGCGTCATCTCGCGCGTCCACCTGTACCGTACCCCTAGTACGAGTTTGGCAAGCTGTATTCGTTATTGAAAAGTATCGCTTTATAATCGTTAATTTAGCATTTTACAATGCTATTTTTATGTGATAAATATTAAATAAGAAAATATACTAGATAAAAGCAACGGCATGAGACTAGTTGCTTTTCTTCTAGTGTATTTTCTTATTTAATATTTATCACAAGTCGATTTTCGCATTGTAGAGATTAGCAGTGCATGTTATAATTTTCGATAACGTTGACAGTTTATATCAACTCGTACCTGTAGGTCTAAGATGAGCACCGCGACAAAATTTTCTGGACACTCATGTCGCATTAGCGCACTGCCTGTCCCTCTCGCACTGTACTGACATGAGCGCGACCGACACAGCCGCAGCACTCATCTTAAGCCTGCTGGACAAGTTCTTGTATTGATTGTATGATATCCGCCTACTTATAAGTAACATCAATAATGTTGTGATTATTTTTATATAAGCTGAAAATATGGTAGATAGTGCCTAAAGTGCAGGATTGTCTGCTATAATTAGTATGTATGAAGTTTGTTTAATACAGATGCTTTAAAAAGTTTTTATATTTTATTTCACACATTACATCATTTTGTACAGTTAACGACTACTACGGTTTATACGAAATGTCAATTTAAAGCTCGAAGTAGATTGTAGTATTGTTTATTGATATGATCACAGGCCTATATCGAGATAGACGAAAAGAGCGCTTCAACTGTATGAGAACCTAGCGTGTCGAATTTTTCGTGCCTACGATGACATCACAAGCGAATTTGGTGATGTCTTAGAGCTAGCGCAGACGACGGATAACGGAGGACTTTTTGTCCGCGACACGTCTTTATTGTTAACCAAATAAGGTTGAACTTACATCGCGAATATCCATAAAAAGTACGCGATAGTCTGCGTTATATATTCAACTTTATATTCTTAGTAATAAGGTCGTATCGCGGACAAAAAGTCCTCCAATGTCCGTCGTTTGCGCAGGCCCTTAATGTTATTGACGAGCTCTTGCAAGAAAACACTGCACAATCAACCATTTTCGTTTCTGAGTGACGCGTGTTTTCATGGCAATGGTCTCAAGCGGACTGACTTGGATCGGAAAACTTTGACGTTGGATCAAACTTTTGACACGCAAGGTAGGTACACTTACCTACTACCGTCTATCACAATATAGGTCTGTGTGTGTTTCCTGCTGTTTTTTTAAGTTCGATCTGATGCCCTTTGCTTTCCTCGGGTTGGCAACACTGGATACAAAGTCCCACTTTTTAATTTTGTGTGTTTATAAAAATTATGATAATTGCATCTAATGATATAATGATGTTATCGTGGTATCGCCTTTATTCGAAGCATCGATAAACATTTTGATTATATAGTCTTTCCTTCGTCTTCGTCTTCCGTTCAGCAATTTTCCTATTGGTCAATCTTACCTGTAATGACGTCATACCTCACCCCACCCACAGTGTTCACCGGTCGCCCTTGATGGACCTTCCCGCCGCGTTCGAATTGTTCGAAGTTGTGTCGAAATTTTATTTTTTTTAATAATAATTCCCGACTTATTTCGGTTTCAAAGTGATTTGATTCCTTACGTTTTTTTTATTTTTATGCGTGCTTCAATAAGTGCGTGCGTTAAACCACCAATGGCGGGCGGGTCGGTAAAAGACGCTAAGTAGAGAACGAGGAGATCGAGTATGATCAGAATTGAGGTTGAACAACACCTCGCCAACAGGTCAGTGAGTGAACATTTTTCATATTATCCTACCCACATTGAAGTATATTTCTTATTGCAAAAAGCCCATTTATATTTTACTAGCTTCCGCCCGCGGTTTCACCTGCGTGGTTCCGGTTCCCGTGAAAATATCGGTACAAAAAAATAACCTATGTCACTCTCCGTTCTTTCAACTAAATCTATGGGAAAAATCAAGTCAATTCGTTGTTTAATTAGGGCGTGAAGGAAGGACAAAGAAACACACTTTCGCATTATAATATTAGTTAGGATTAGGACTTTCGCCTTTGGCCTGTGCTAACTGGATTTGTTGAAATATTTGTCAAATAATTTAAACATTATTATCAGTCAACACTATTATTAGCTGAAAAGGTGATGGATAAATCATTATCAAGTTACGGAAAATAATCGTGTGATGCTTTTTCTATTTATGTCTTGGTTTTGTATTGTATACAATCACATCACCAATTATCTAGCTCACGCTAATAGCCCAGTCAAATAAGACTTTGAAGGTTACAATAATTCCCATAGAGCTGAAAATTGGTATGAATGTTCAGAATACCATTATAAATGAATTGTGAAAAGTCCCCATCAATCCCCCTTGTGCAAAAAATTTTATTGATGGTGAAAGTTTGCAAAAATAGGTTTTTCGCGTTTTTCAGCTAAACGGTGAGTTTTACAGCAAAAATAGTTCAGACAAAAATTGTAGATCATCCGATTCTCTACAAAAAATGTATCTACACTTTTTTTCATAAGTATTGCCATTTCCGTGATATAGCGGTTGAAAGAATTGAAAAAAATATTTTATTCGTAATATGCACACGTTTCCACACCACCTATGAGGTAGTGTGCTTGGCGCTTTTTTTTTAACGTGGTTTCCCCGGTAGGCCTATTGTAATTTGGACTTGAAAGACCTAGGCCGAACAGCACTCATAATACTATGGCTAATATTCGTGCATACTAATTGTAAATGATCTAAATTGGAGCGTTTATTTTTTTAAATGACCTTCTCTAAGAAATAAGTCAGTGACTTTGGAATGTCTGTATCAATATCTTCAAACATACGACCTGGTGGAGGATAATTAGAATTATCTAACACTGCACATTGAATATCCTCTCGAATAATTGCTGCTGCAGCTTCTAAGATGCGAAATCGCTCTTCTTTTTTATCGGTTTTTTTTTTTCGTACCAAGCTTGATTTAAAATATCATGGTGACTATCAATAAAACATACGAATGTTGAGGATCCTGATTTTTCTGTAATAATAATTCTATCACCATACTCCAACTTCAATCGCATTTTAATGGTTCTGTTATCTATTGTTGATTTTTCACAAATACTTTTCAATTCGTCTAATGTGAATTGACAATCATCGCTATTTTCAATATACTTAAATATTTCTCTCATCGCAATATTTGTAGCTTCATCTTTAGGACGACCGACTTTACCCCCAGTGGTCGGTTTCAGAAAAGAATTGTAGCAATCGTTATGATACTTAGCCTCGGCAGCGACTAAATCATATTCAAATTCAATTCGAGCAGCAACAGCTTTGGCTACATCATCACAACGAGTTTTAGCTATAGTTAGAATACTGTCTTTGAACGAAAGTGTAGTCACTTTAAAAATCTTACGTCGGTACTGCAGTGCTTTTTTCTTCTCCAACTCTTCATTTAATTCATTGCCGCAAAATAAACAACACTGGTTGAAGCAAAATGTAGTTTCACTTACTCGTGCTCTAGTACGAGGAGGACTTATTTTTGATGAACCAGCTTCTTCTTCTTGGCGCCGTCTTTTCACGGCATCAATGCTACTTTTTCGAGTATAATTTTTTCGACACTGCACATGAATTTTTACAGATGTCAGTACCCCTATTACGAGTTTGCTTAACATGACATTTACAGGACTCGTGAGCGTAGACTATCGGATACACTGCTCATGTCGGTAAAACAGTCGCTAAATATGAAAGAGACAGAGCTACATTTTACGTTAACGTTTACTGTAACGTCAAGTTTGCCAAACTCGTAATAAGCCTACTGGTCTTTCAGGTACTCCGAAAACTCATCACCTCTTTCAATACTTGCATCAATTAATGCTTTCATGCCGCGATCAACAGTAACAACTCCACTTTCAGTCAAAGGTTGACTACAAATAAAGCAGAATTGCGACATTTTTTTTTAAAACAGTAAAATGCACAAACTTTGTTACAAAATATAAGCGATAGCCACGAGTTGTCACTAACAGTATTTTGTTGAGTATGAGACCTTCGAAACGGAGCAGGTATACGAGCATCGCCACGCTGACAATTGAATGGAAGACAGATGTTACTCAAGGCCATGCGACTAAATGAAAATAGGGGAGGAGTTTTTGACGTTCATTTATATTCTAAGAATTATATAATTTGTATGTATAAGACATAGGGACTCATGTATTTACTCATATAACATTAACGTGCATATTACGAATAAAATATTTTTTTCAATTCTTTCAACCGCTATATCACGGAAATGGCAATACTTATGAAAAAAAGTGTAGATACATTTTTTGTAGAGAATCGGATGATCTACAATTTTTGTCTGAACTATTTTTGCTGTAAAACTCACCGTTTAGCTGAAAAACGCGAAAAACCTATTTTTGCAAACTTTCACCATCAATAAAAAATTTTGCACAAGGGGGATTGATGGGGACTTTTCACAATTCATTTATAATGGTATTCTGAACATTCATACCAATTTTTAGCTCTATGGGAATTATTGTAACCTTACCTCTATTTTAAGGACTAATTTGACTGGACTATAAGTTTCATGAAGAACTTGTGTTATGGATATAACGGATAAACATACTTTTTTTGTAAATACATACATACCTAATATACATATTTACCACCCAGACCAAGAAAAATAGACATGTTCGTGCACACAAATATTTGTCTTGTCCGGGGATCGAACCCGGGACCTCTGGCGCAGAAGGTGGGTTTAGTACCCCTGCGCCAAACAGGTCGTCGAATAATAGTATTGTACTTGTGACTTTCGCATTTTTTTACGGATACTGGTAAATAAAGTAGAAATAAAGGTTAGGTTAAGGAAAAACAAAGTATTTTGTATCACAATAATTTATTTTCACGAATCACAACAGTTCTCACAAGGTATAAATCTTGAGTTAAGTTGAGAAATGGTTAAAAATTAATCCTTCTCACGAGTGAAACATTTACAAAGTAAAATGAAGCAATGTTCAGAATATGGGATGAATAATCTAGACAATTGCGCAAGGCACTCGATGATTTCATTAGACAAATTTACATAAAAATTAAGTAGCAAGATTTGAGCTCATATTCCCACGTTCGCTACATTAACAATTCCCCTATCTAACAACAACCCGAAAAACGGTCACTCCTAGTGATAAAATTTCAATATATTGTACAATATCAACCGCGACAACAACTGCGCCGATTCCGCATCGGCCACGCGAATTTTGGTCCCAGACACTCGGGTCTACTACCTAACTAACGTACATTACTCTGTTAGAATCACCTAAACACTTAAGATACTAGGTCCGGTTCTGCACGAGTTTCGTTCCATACACTACACCTATCTCTCTTGATTTTACTACACGCGTTAAAGGTATCGTAACCTTCCGTTTCTGGCGGAAACATTCACAACCTTTCAAACTCCACTCCACCTATTAAATGTTTAAAAAACATCTACTAGAGCAGAGCAGTATGGCGCGTAGCAATAAATCATGCAACAATATACCCAATTAGTGTATAAAACGATCCTCGGGCAGAGCCAGTTACATAAATGTCCCGGACATAAAGGACGAAGCGGTGGATCCTTCCCACTTGTCCTACTTGTACTTTACTCACTAAAGTCCGACCGCTGACAGAATGCGTTCCTGACAGGTCTTTAAATCAAATAAAGCTTACTTTTCCAGACATCGGAAATGAACTTTATTTAGTAGACTTTAAGTACCTTTCAAATTCGCATTTTTTCAGTGGCCGGAGTGTTACTTAAAGCGAAGTCGTCGTAGGGCCAGTGGGAGAGAGCCCTCGGAGCAAATGCCGGCGGCGCTCCCCCTTAATAAATAAAGCGGCGCCGGCGCGCGTATGTACAGCGGGCCGAGCCCAAGGAAATATACAAGTCGCCCGCCGCTGTCGGAAACTCGTTCGATTCAATTTGTAAACAACGCTAAATTATACAGAAAAGTAGATATTTCATAAGAGAACCGCGGATAAGTTATGATTTTTAATCGTGAAAATAAAGTGAACGAAATGGGTAATCGAACATAATTTACAAATTAAATCGAGGCAGGCTCCGGCGCGGGCGGGGTAACGGAACTTAACTAATCGTATGTACAGGGTCACAGTCGGCCGTTACACGATGCGAATGCGAGCTATTCTGCTGCCAGCGAACTTACGCGATATGTGCTTTATTTATAACATCTACTCAGAAAATATACTAAATATTCTCTGGTCATATTGTCAGGATAACAAAACAATCGGGACAGCCAATACAATGTATTTCGGCAACCGGTTATGATTTTCAATCAAGATTGTAGAGTTTTAACTACTACCCTAGTACGTAAAATAATCTTTATAGCATTATTTTCTATTTTGGCAACTGGTTGCGAAATTCCACAACCACGACGAAAAGGTCGATGTCGTGATTTATGGTGGTCGTGCACAATGTACGTAGTTTGCGCATGTCGATACACTCGTGCAGGTATGTTCCGTGGAAAGATGGTGACCCGTTCACCGACTCGAGCATAAATCAACGTGATCGCTGATAGTTCATCAACGCAAGTAAAAAATTCACAAATTATAGAATATTTTGTTCGCTTTTACAATTGTCTGGTATCTACGTACGTATATTTAATAAATTGGTGACGATATAATAACACGATTATCATGATCTGCACGTTTGTTCGTTGCGGTGGGATTTCTAAAAGGGAAGCTGATGGGCATCGGTATGTATGGACCCTTCGTCACTGCTATGCTTATGCAACTTTGCCACCGGTTACCAAAATAGAAAATAACGTCATTAAGAAATTCTTACGTATTAGCATTGAAAATAGTGAAAACCTGCAGTCTCGTCGACCCTCACATTTGAGTATCGACATTGCACAACCTTTTTTTAAACTTTCATGCTTATTATCACTAAAACAGGGGCCGTAACCGCGCAAGTGGCGGCATCGAAATCGGTTTCATTTGACAGATGGATGTGACACATTGCTGCTATCTACCGAAGAATATTTTATTTTATTTTTACAATTTTTGGAAAACTAACAGCTATGTATGTAATACATTTTTAAATATAATATGTACTGACGGCTAATTACAAGTTTTCACAGGTAAACAGTTAAAAATAGTCTTTTTCTCACACAGTTTGAAGAAGACGACGAGACAATTTACTTATAAAATTAACATTGTGCAATGATAAGCATATTTAAGTTTGTGCTAGATTTTAGAATTTAGGTATTTATCTAAGTCATTCGAAAATTATACATATTACAACAAAAGGGTAGTGGGTTAATTTACATCTAAAAAGAAATTATTGTTAGGAAAACGTTTTAACTTAGAAACTGAAGTGTAAGAGCAATACGTCACATCCATCTGTCAAATGAAGTCGATGTCGACGCCGACGCCACTTGCGCGGTAGGGGCCCAGGTCACTATCACCACTATCAGTTAGTCCGTCATCACGGCGCATGAAACTGCTGAAATATCGGGCACTCGAGGACAAATACAAACATGGTACAATCCCTGTGTCGTATGTGGCGGGCGGCGGGGTGGCGGCGCTAGCACAGCACGGCGCGGTCGGGCGGCGGGCGCAGGCGCGGGCGCGGCGGCGCGCTCTGGAACTTCTGGCACAGCGCCAGCACGGCCGCGCCCGAGCGCCGCGACACCTGCACCACGCACAACTGTTTAGTCACAAACATATCCGCTCCACACTAACATATTCGGACATATTCAAACCGGGGCCCTTATTCACTATGACCACTTAGCAATTCCTTGCTCAAACCACGCCAATGTCGTCCTTGGTTTTGACATTTTTTAAGTCGTTTTCTCCATGATACTCCGAAATTATAAAATTATTGTACGAGTACATGAAAATCACAAGTTGTAAAATTATGAAACGAGTAAAATAACTTTAAAATTTGTAAATGTCATAGAGAAAACGAATTTTAAAAATGTCGAAACCGAATACGACATTCGCGTGGTTTGAGCAAGGAATCGGTAAGTGGTCATAGTGAATACGGGCCCAGCACGCGTGGCATGAGCACCTCGACAAAGCTTTCTCGCGCGAACGTATAGTCTGTCCCGCTCACAGACGGGACAAACATCGCGAGATAACCGTCGACAGCGAGTCGCGGTGCACATGCTGCTTTGGCAGGGAGCGACTGTTTATATCGTTTTTTTTACGATTAATACAGCGGTACCGAAATACCGAAAAAAAATTTTTCGGTATAAAACAACCGAAACATAACAACCCTTTTTTATGACACCGCTATTTAACCGAAATGCACTGAACCGACCACAGTGAACATTATTGAACACTAACAGACGCTGGCGGTTTCACCCGCGTATATCAAAGAAAACTTTATAATGGAGGTTAAATTAACCGAAATATAAGGGTACCCATATTTTGGGTTTCAGTTGGGTAATGAAAAATTTCGGCACCGCCTTGATGACCAACTCAAAAATTACGATACCGGAATTTTGAAGTACCGAAAAATTATGGTATTAAAATATGAAGGAATAGTTTTAACCGCTATGACGTCATACCGATAAAAAGTACCGCAATTTCCTGGTTAATCAGCCCCTGATTCAAACTCCAAGTGCTCGGCTAGACTGCACACGCGTAAATAACACATGAAATCCCATGCTGACCCATCGATAGGATAAAGGCTGAAAAGCGATGTTTCGCTCATCGCACGAGCGAAAATACTACATCGAGCCTAGACTCCGTTTTGCTGCTGCACATAGAGGCATCCGCACTACGTCTAACGAAGTGATTATAACGATATGTCACGTAATTTATGTCTACCTAAATACCAGATGTACATATGTGTGTTGCAACAAAATAAACAATGTTCTATTCTATTCTATTCTAAATTTTATTCGAGTGTCCACAGTAGACACGCGGAAGCGGCGAGTAAGATTTCATATGTTTGAGTTATCGCGCCACGCCCGCGTGTGCAGTATGGCCGAGCACTTGGAGTTTGAATCAGGACTGGAAAAACATGTCAGATTTTTCCCTCCATAGTTTGATCGAACGATCGGAAGGCGCTCGATCGATATGCATCCGATCCGATAGTCAGATCGGACTTCCGAGTCGGAAAAAACGCTACGCGTTTACGATTTTATTCAAAGTCAAAGTCAAAGTCAAAGATTTTTATTCAAATAGACTTATAGATAAGTGCTTTCGAATCGTCCAATTTTTTTTTCCTACCAGCCATTCAGGACATCTTTTAACTGATAAGAAGAACGGCCGCAAGAAACTTATCAGCTTTAACAGAAGCAACAACATTTACAAAGGAACATGTCGTTGCCAAACATGCCTTATCCGATTGCCTTGCCTTATCCCTTTGCCTTATCCTTTTGCCTTATTGCCTTATCCGATTGTCTGAAGACGCGCTATATGCATACTTCAGCATGCTTAGTGTGCCTTTTCTCACCTTACTCTCTTACGCCGCAATTTGCGAATTGAGTTTAATTCTCAACCTTATTCCTATTGCATTAAGGCTATCTATCAAATTTTTACTCTAACGCGATGGTAACGTTAGCAAACTCAGACTAAGCCCTCTGTACAGAGACGATATAGACGTCCGATTCTCCTTCCGATTTGCCAGTTGACTCTCTAGCGCATATTGTTTTACTCTTTGGACTGAGTTTAGAAAAATTCGGACGTGTATCGAGTGAATCCGATCCGATAGTCTGTTCAGATAATCGGAAGCAAAATCGAACGTCTATTGCCAGCCGGAATCAGGTGATGTATTTTTTTAATCATACGAATAATTATTCGCATACGAAATCGCAAGATTCACATGCGAATGCTAAAAACCTTATTTTTGAAATTCCAATTCGCATCTGCAACGAATGATCTCGACGACTATTTTTTTGACATGAAAGTTTGACGTTTAGCACTTATCGTGATTTTCAAATTGACATCGACATGACGGATAGTTTGACAACTTAAAAACGTTTCATTTCACGTGATTCAAGTCCGATTCAGTACCGGTTTAGGAGTTTAAGAAAACAGCAACACCGTATTCGAGTGATTAAAAAATATGTTAAAATGGAAAACGCATAAGAATTTCAAATGATAAAAAAAAACGTCTCATGTACAGTTTTCGAGGCTAGACGTAAGCTCGACAGCATATGTGCGAGTAATTACAGTAGCAACGGTGAAATATAGAAAGCGCGCAACAGGCTGAAGAACACGCGCGCTAGAACAAAATGCAGCTCAAGCCGATTGTCATCTTACGAGGGCAGGCTGAAAAATTTGAGTCTAAGTACCTTAAAGTGTCACTAATGTCTCGCGCTGCATGACACTTATTGCTTATACCCTTGGTAGTATAAAAACCCGAGTTTCATTACGATTTTAGTTATTTTAGTTTTACCGTAAACATCAGCATGTCTGAAATATTCGCGCATTGTACGAAATTTGGAGTACAGGACCTGTATTTTTGAATCACTCATCGCGCGAGTGGCGAGGTGAACGAGGAGGCAATCAGGCGATTAGCGACCTTGCAAGCGTAGACATAGCACGCTTTTCGCTTTGGCCCTTGCGCGCTCGCGTTGGGAGGCGGTACGACAGGCCAATACGGAATACGGAAACTCAAACTTCGCACAAAAATCAGTAGAATCCTCGGAACGAGTGATTCAAAAATAGAGCTCCAGAGCTGTCATAAAATTCCTCACAAAGAGGAACAAAACGCTGGCGGAAATATTTGAAAAGAAGTCTACAGTTTTAGGGGAGTCTCGTCCTTCATATGCCACCATATAACATTGGAGCCGAGAATTCAAACATGGCAGGGAATCTCTGGAAAACAATTCAAAAATCGTCTTCCACACTCATGGCCTCTGCTTTTGGGATTGTGAAGAGATTCTGTTAATCCTTAATTATAACCTTCCTAAAAAACTAAGACTATTATGCCGCATTGTTGACAAAACTGGCGAAAGGAGTCTTGCTTTTGCAGGACAATGCAGGGTTGACAGACAGGGTTTGTAGAAATCAACCACCCATCCTACAGTCCAGATCTAGCGCCCAGAAATTATTTCCTGTTTTCATAATTGAAGAAAGACGACGGTTCTCCGAGGACGAAGATTTTCGAATGACGAAGAGATTCGAATTTTTTTTCAGCGGGTCAAGAGCTCTTTACGAAAATTGTAAGAAGTGCATTGAAGTAGAGGAATATTATATCGATTTTTTTTTTATTATTTAGATATTTTTTTATACATTTCTAGCAGCATTTTTAATAGCCTAGACTCAAAACTTTTCAGCCTTCCCTCGTACACTAACGATGTGCACTCAAAGCCGAGCTAATGCCTTCAGAACTATTATTATTTGTAGGATATAGCGGCTACGCAGTTTCAGTTGGAACTGTAGTCACTGCAACCTAAAATATCATATTTTTTTTTCAGAACTATATCATTAATTTAATCTAGGCTGTTAAGAGCACTCATGAATGTCAAAGAAGCTAGGCCATTGATTTAGAAGTTCTACTGCAGGAGATCTTGTAACGAAAAGAACCGGCAAAAATCTAGTCGAGGGCTGTTTTTGCATTTGCAAAAATCCTATATTTTTTTGTAAGATTGAGAAATGTCAACACCATTGTCTAATTATCCGTGTTTTCGCAATAACCCTAGGATTTTTCCGAAAATTCTATTAATAAAATTATCCTATGACATATACAGTTTTCTTCTGGATGATATTGTTCGTTCAGTGTGCAGAGGTTTGTCGTATCATATTATCTAAAGTTGATGATTGCATAATATGATGATGATATAGAGCGTTTGCCGTATCTGTTCTCGCGTGCTACTGGCCTTAAGCCTCAAGGGCGGCATCGGGTGTGAAGTGGTTGATATGGATGAAAATTTTTGCTTTTCCCTGAAGTACAATGTTATAAATTAAAACAACGGGACTAAAACGCGACATTCGTGACGTAGGACAACTATGTATTTACGGCTTAACGTTTCGGCTATGTTGCAATAGCCGCGGTCACAAGCAGACTGGCGGTGCGCGGCATCGTCAGTTCGGGCGGGCTTGAAGATCTTCAGCCACCCTCAAATCGTCCCGTTGTTTCAATTTATAATGATAATGGATCGCGAAAGTTTAAAATGTTATAAGTAGATAATGTTGGGCGTAGTAAGTAAGTAGATAACCGACCTTGGGCGTGCAGGGCGCGGGGCAGGGCGACAGGTCGCGCGCGTGCTTCAGCGGCTTGTCGCGCTCCTCCGCATCTGAGCGACACTGACCCAAATCTGGAACAATCATAGTCATTACTCTCTATGAGGACACAACATCAATATTTTATGTAGTAAGGTTGTGACAGAATAGCAGAGACCGTGGGTTTCCCGTGGTCCACATTTTAAAACAAAAGGGTGTATGACTGAGTAGTCATATACCCTTTTGTCTTAAACTTTAAGTAGGTACGTACATTTAAAATTTTCAAAAATGTAATATATCAAAATTTCTATGTTTTTAAGGCAAATAAACGATTTTTTATTTTTATTAACGTTTCAGGCCCCGTATAGGTATGAAACACTATAGATATTCCGTTGTCTCAGGACACCGATGTCCGATTCAGATTTAATGAATTAATGCTTGCTCATTTCGATACGATCTTGCTTGTGTGGTTAATTTTTATGACTCATTTCAATATTTTAATATTAGCTATTTATTGACGCCATTAACTCCGACGACGCTATCAGTCGTCCCATTGACGATGGCATCGTCGGAGTCAGGCGTCGTCAGCAATGGCGAGCTCGGCGACGTTTTAAAATGTGTAATTCATCATCATGTGTGCCGTTTGTTCATTCCATTGCATCCACCGTGTCCGTTTACCCTATTAACTTCGTTGACGCCATGAGTCGTCCCGTTGTCGCCATCGACTTTAGCGTCGTCAGAATTAGTATCGTCATCACTAGCGAGTTAACCGGAATATCCACCTCTTTTTAAATTATGTAACTTTATACCTACAAAATATAACTTGCTCCTATCTTTTTCATCATGTGTACCGTTCGTCCCATTGCATCCACAGTGTCCCTTGACTCCGTTATCCCCATTAACTTCGTTGACGCCATTAGTCGTCTCGTTGATGCCATTAACGCTGGCATCGTCAGAATCAGCGTCGTCCTCTTTAGCGAGCTCGGTAGCGTTTTAAAATGTTATTTCTACGGAATATAACTTTTTCCATACCTTTTTCATCATGTATGCCGTTCGTCCCGTTGCATCCACTGTGCCCGTTAACCCCATTAACTCCGTTGACGCCATTAACGCCGTTGACGCCATCGGTGGTCCCGTTGTCGCCGCTGTCGCTGGCGTCGTCGGAGTCGGCGTCGTCGCTGGCGAGGTCGGCGGCGTCGAAGCCGACGCCCAGGATGGCCCGCGGGATGTCCACCTCGTCTTTCAACCAGGGGTGCTCCAGGCACTCTTCCACTGTAAGACGGCCCCTGGAAAGATGGGAGACGATGCCAACGTGAATAAATTTACACTCAGAAAAAAAAAATATGCCTGAAAATTGTTAAACAAGAAATTATAATAGAAAAAGCAACTTGTCTCATGTCATCATCATTAACAATTTTCACACAAACATAGCATTGTAAAATGCAAAATTATTTTGGATTTGTAAAATCAGTTACGTTACTTATAATATTAGATAGATAGATAGATAAAATCATTTATTCGCATCACAAACATACATGCACATAAACAAAATAAAAGAAAAGAAAAATAAACAAACTACTTACAGACTAACAAAAATAAGCGGGCACATAGGTTCGTATAGAGACCTACCCATGAAATCAAACTATTGTTTAATTTCATAAGTACCTATATCTGTGCATGTGTGTCATAGCGATGCAAAGAGGCAAAAGCTCAGCGTATATTTTTGCCCCGAAGGAACAAAACACTGGTTTTTCAGCTTTCACCCGTAGAAAAACGCGAGAGACGCATTAACAAAATCGGACGCCCTGTTATTAATTTAAAAAAGATTCTAACATTTTAATTTTGCATTTCAAATAAAATAAAATAGGTGCAGCAAATAATCATAAATAATAAAATAATTTTTAATACAAAAAAATTTGAGCGATTAATATAATATAAATAAAATATATTATCATGCCTTGAATAAATTAATTGAAAGAGAGTGAATTGAAAGCATGAATAACTATCGAAATAGTATCGAGTAAGTATCGAGCACGCATGTCAAAAAATGTATAGGAAAATGTAGGTCCATTTACGTCCGGTAGGAACTCTGCTCAATATGTCATAATTTATTTTACTTTACTTCCTCGATACTTACTCGAAAGTTATTCGTGCTAACCCCACTGGTACCATTTAGTCATACTATGAGAAGTGTAGAAACTATTCAACCTGGTTAATGACAGATACTCACTTGGGGTCAACGACGAGCGTCTCGCGGATGAAGGATATGGCGCGCTGCGAGACGCCGCGGAACAGGTCGCGCGGGAAGGACAGCTGGCACTGCGCGATGTTGAGGTACGTCTCCTGCTTGGTGTCACCCGCGAAAGGCGAGTAGCCGCTCAGCAGCACGTATGCTAGTACGCCAACAGACCAGATGTCCGCCGCTAACGATAGAGGCTCGTACGACAGGATTTCGGGGGCTGGAACATATTAGCAATGTTGGTCAGTAGTGTACTTTACGGCCCAGAAGCAATACACAAAACTTATTTACATGTTTCACACTTGGTCATAATAATTTGAATATTTATCGGTTTCTGAATTTAGAATTTAGTTGAGAACGTCTTACATCAAACCTCACTCATGCATGAATGACATGAAATTAATTCAGAAACCGATTCACATTCTATAAACACCACTCAATTTCATGAACTTCTTTCTACAATCTAAAATCATAGATCAGACTGACTGACTCACCGACATAATCCCTGGTGCCGAGTATCTCCCGCACATGCGCCCCAGGCTGTATAGCGCGGCTGATTCCGAAGTCGCATATAAGGAGCTCGTCTCTTGCAGCGCTCAGCAGCAAGTTCTGTGGCTTGAGGTCTAGGTGCGCCACGCGACGAGCGTGTAGATGCGCCAGGCCTTCTAGCGCGTGCCGCAGCGCTCGCCGCGCGCCGCCCTCTGATAGACGCTCCTCCTCGTCTAGAAGCCGCTGGAGCTCGCCGCCCGCGCACAGCTCCAGCACTATTGCTACCTCTGAACGGGTCTCGTATACCTGGAATGGTAGAGGCGAATATGTTAGAATGGTAATACGTAGGTATGTATCGTTATTTTTGAAGAGAACTAATTACCATGAAGTTGGGTTAAGAAATAATTTTAACAGCTTAATATAATAGGAATATGCAATCTGTGACTGTCAACATCACATCAGCTAAAATAGAATTTTCGTGTCATGAGTGACCAAGTGCAGGCTACTCACCTCGTGCAGTCTGACGACCCTCGTGCAGTCCGCGCAGAGCGCGAGCACGGCCACCTCGTGCAGAATCTCGCGCGTCGTGTCGGCCGCGCGCCGCCGCTTGCGAATGAACTTTGCCGCATACTCCTCGCCCGACACCAGGTGCCGTATCTTGCGTACTGATGCAAACTTCCCTCTGGAAACAAAAGATAAAACAATGTTAACAATTGCAAAACAGGTGACCCCGATTTGTGAAGAAAGACACCTTAGGAAAAGACGCTTTTTTGGTTAGATGTAAATAATATGTAACCAAAAAAGGGTCCTTTCTTTGCGCAGCTTCTTGAAATAGAAAAATAATTGAAACCAATTTAAGTTGACAGTGACTATCGCTTGAATTGGAATTGGCGCGGTGAGATGAGAACTCTAAAGAAAACGGGAAATAATAACGGACATTTGACTGGCACACACTGCCTAGCATCTCTAATAAACCTATTAACACGCATTCGTTGTTGAATTGCAATAGGCAATACTGTTCAACATACAGTGAGATATGTTTTCCTTAAAAGAAACCGCAATATAGAAAGTGGGACTTCACGGGACATCCGTGTTGTATGCAAGAATAGAGCACAGGCCGCATTCGTAATTGGACAATTTCATTAAATCAACAGCGCGGCGGCGGCGGTTGAAGGGCCTGAACGCGCTGCCATAAACATTTCAGAGGCGACCGTTAGACGAGCATTAGTCACAATAATTACCTTCAGGCATAAAGTATTCCGGTCGTGCGCTCGAGACGCATTCGACACGAACGGGGAAACAACGCTACTCAGCCGATTAGGACTTAATGAACTTCATCCCATTTGCACAAGTTAACATAAAACATTAAGACACGTGGTGGAACAGTTAACACTAATAATGGTCCTGTTAGGCCATTGTAAGGCGGTCGTGCATGGTGTAACAATCTAGCGTAATATATCGCACAGAACAATGGCTTATTTGCAGGCTTCGTGTGAATAATTGGAGAAACAAAGCGAGGGCCGCGATATGTGTAAACGGTTTACAGCTAACTCTTAGCAGTGCATAAATCCGCGCCTCTTGCGCCGCAATTAGGCGGGTCGGCGCCGGCGTCGGCGCCGTTGCCGCGCTCCTGCCGCGTCCGGCGGAATGCAAGAGCGCCGTGTGCTATACATCACCTCCTCGTAAGCAATACACGATTTGTTTGGTTTCATTTAAAGAAAACTTTGTTATCTTTCAGATAAATTATTGTAGCATTTGCAACGTCGGTTCAATAAACCCATTTATTTGTCCTAAAACTGAATGTCAAGCAAAGGTGAACCAGAAACTCGTGTAGATGTTAAGTGCCTATTTGCAGATCAGCAGAGGTCATCGAAGGAGCGGCCCGAGTCGACTACGAGTGTAATTCCGTTTATTCTGTATTTCCGCGGACCTCTTGCGAAGTAATCTTAAATCTGATCCCACGAGACAACAGATGGAGAAACTAGATATTGCGCGCGCATAACGCTGCACATTCCTGCTACAATAGTAAAAAGTGCATAAAATATGTTTTGGATGGAAGCATTTGAAATGACAATGCGACTTCCTTGTTTATGGTAGACATTATTTTTTACTTACAAGTGTGAATGCAAGCTTCCGTTATATTGTGAGGTTTATTATCAATATTGGGGATATTGAACGCAATAGACAGTAGAATATACTTGGAGAATTTCCATAGTATCGGTATAAAAGGTGCTTTTTCTTACTAGCTGACAATGTCATGGGAAAATAGACAATGAAATGACAAGCCCATTTAACTTAAAATACATTAATAATCATAATTAGGTCAATGCCGTCTAAATTTTCACAACAATAATGACGAAAGCTCAGATTCGTCAACAAAATTAATAAGAACCTACCTAACATTACGTAAAGACATCACGTAATTTGCGTCACAGGAGTGTGAAATTGCAATGTCAAGGTCTTCAATAGACGCAATCCGCTGTTCTGCGATCTCGAAGTACTCAAAGCTTCAATAAAACAAGAGGGGTTTTGCCTAGTGCCCTATTAAGATAACGCATTGACGTCATGGAAAGACTGATAATGTTTGAACTGCTCTTTGCCTCAAATAATAATGTAGCGCAGCATAGGAACAAAAGTTTGGTACCGACGATGAGTTGGTTTGCTGTCGTGAATAATGAAACAAAGTAAGGATGCGATACCACCTGCCTGCAATGTCGATTGTTATGGTAAATCAATAAACCATGCCGCGCCCGGGCCTGCTTGTGAAAGTGGGTCACGGCACGGGACCTTAAGTCTACATAGAATATTTGGGACAAGGGCGGTAGCAATTTGTACTTTGGAAAAATATTTCAGAATGTTCAAAAACTTTGAGAATGTTACATTTGAGAACATTGCTGATTATCACAGGCCATAGAAGATCTCAGTGACAATGTCCGAATCCGAATTGAAAACTACCTTTACCTTTGGGGTTTTTTTCTCATCTTGACAAATCAAAATCACCTAATTATTAAAGATCTATTCAAGCTAAAGCGTTGCCTTATAAGTCGCATCACAGCATTCGAATGTCAAGCACACGCTTGCTTTGAAAAAGAAGCAAAGGATGCAATAAATGCACTGCACGAGTTCCCGCTGGCATGTGCGTTTAATTGTTGACAGATTCAAACGACGCCGACGGCTGCTCCGCGTAAGCTCAGCGCCGAATTTCGCCGAAAAAGCTGCACCTGCCCCACAACAGCTGTCCGTACAAAAAATAAGGACCAAACGCCCGACCAACCGACGTTCTTAAAGCGCCGTTTATTTTCATTACGTCCTTTCGAAGTTGCTAAGTACATTCTGATGTAGATTTCTTCTTCTAAAAGCTCGAGTGTTGATTATAGTCAGAAATTTTTAAAGATACTTGTATAATATATTATTACTTAACGGCTTAACATCCTGTCTTAAGCCATTATTTCAACCATATTTGCAGATCTTCGATGTTTTTTTATTATAAGAATAAGTGCTTTTAATGATTTAGTTACGATATTAGGTATCATTGTACCAAATGGTACATTGCCAAATAGCTCTCATTTCCACAATAGCGTATACACATTTATCTCAGTAATTGCCAAGAACACCGTCTGATAGATTCGTTTAGTGTTGTTTTCGCAACGTTCTGCGCCGGCGGCGCTCTATTACTCAACGAAACAAAGCGATTTCAGAATAGTTCAGGTTACAGCACTTGCATTCGATCGCTCTAGCGCCATTGTTGTGGTTGTAGACTGCAGAGACGCCGGCCGATATGATCGACACTTATCTGACTTAATTATAGAGGTACAAGAGGTTGGTCTGCCTGCATGGTCATAAATTACCTGGGCCCCTTCTAATTTTAGTTATAAACATATTTTAGTATTAATCCATCAAGCAAGGGGGAAGAATCTTGCTTATTCTACGCTGAAATCATATGTTTCTGGTATTAACTCTTCCCCTTACATTCATTAATACCGATTTAGTTATTGATCTACGTTAGCGCAACAGTCCGTAAGTTAGCTTTTACTAGTTAGATGGCATTTCAAATAACATTTATCTTATTACACGTACTTAACACTGATGTACTTTAGACCTCATGAAGTAGATAGGAGGACTTAGTATGAGATGATTACATCGCTTGCCATTGCAGTTGAATTATATACCATTAAAATGAGATAATCGAATAGCAAGCAATCACTCTAATTGAACAAGTTGTGGTCCCTATCGGAGTGATAAAGCTTCCACTTCAGTTTATATTTACGAGCGTCCGTCAGCACTTATGAATATGCGATCCTCGGGTGCTCGGCTGATAAAACGCTCATTTTTCCATATAAACAGCTGCTGCGAGTGGCCGAACAGTGCTATAAATCACAATCATCGTATGATGAATCCTATATCAGCCGCGCCGGCGACGGATTCACTTTCCGGCCAGACCCGTAACGAGCGCCCGCCCGCCGCTGGTCAGTGCGTCCATTTGTTCCGACTCACTTTCTGCATAATAAAGCGATTTGTGGGCGGGTGCAGTAGTTGTGTAACGCGTCATTAGTCGCATGCACTTCTCACGAGGCACTGCTGCACAACGCTGGCGCAACGGGTCCGAGAGCGAAAGACTGCTTGCGCAACGGATCGATGACCGACTAAAAGCGAAAAGGCGTCCTTGGCAGTGAATCAAGCGCGCGTCCGTCATGCCACGCCGGCCGGTAATTATTCATAAGATGTGTTGCACAACAGTGCGCAGCGGCCGCCACCGCCGGCCGCCCCGGCCCCGAGCCGTCGTCGCTCGATATCTCTTTGTCGATCGCATCGCCTTATCGATCGATCATGTGAGAAGCGCGCATCTCGCGCCATCCATCAATTCCACCATATTTCTTAATCTGGCCTCTTCGATGTAGATAACACGCGGCGAACGGCGTTGAGGCGTATAAAGCTCGGAATGCGAGCGCAGCCAACGTGACTCAGCCGCGCGCCATGCGAATGTCATAAAAGTTTAGGTCCTCGTACTATAAATATGGTGCCCTTGCGGCGACTGCGTCCGGTCGAACTACAAAAATGGCGTGAACTAGAAGCGATTACGGTGAGGCGCTTCGATGTAGAATAATCATGTTCGGAGCAACACTCCGCGACCGAGCGGTCGCGAGCCCGATTTGGTCACAATTACGCGCCTCGGACGTCGGACATCCAACAACAGTCTGCTGACCGTGCGAGTAAGGCGAATGACAAACCGTGGCAGCCTTGCAATCGTTTAATTGCTATAAATTTGATGTAGGTACTGGATGCAGTTTTTAGACTATTTACGTTCGTATGTTCTCTGGCCACTTTAAGCCACCGCAATGGACTTAAGTAAAAGGAAATCGTAAAACTTTACAACTGCGTTCTTGCACCCTCAATTTATAGAAAAAAATATTGCTGCTCCCTACGCTCCGTCCGTCGTGAGCCGTGCAATAAAACCTCTACGACGCCAATTGGTTGTCGTGTTTCAAGTTCAAATGATATTAAAGAATCGCAATGTTAATACCTTATCGGATTGTTTTTGCCTAACCTATCCTCAAAACGCATCAGTTTTATTTAATATCTAGATTCTAGATGAATTGCAGCCCTGAGGTTACTCAAGATCACCAATCCAAGACGCCTTTATCTCGATCAAAGCCGAGTAAAAAACTACAGTCTCTAGTTGTTTTGCATTATCATGTGGTATCGTCAAGGGCTTTATCTTTTATTACTTGATCCCGTAGTACATAACTACAAGTCATTGCCCAATATCAGATTCCCGATGTCGCTTTGCGCAACTGGGCAAATGGATGGGAGGCGCAAACAATGCATCACGCTCGGGCTTATCACTCGTGTTATCTAGGCATCGGCGCGTGCGCAACACGCCGCACAAGACAAGAGAGCGAGGCGAGCGTTCAAGATGAGGACTCTACAAGCTAAAGTGCGATGACGCGATACAAAAAGCTTAAAGTGCGATATGTATTTTTTCATTTTAAAAGAACGAAATGATTTTTTAAAGGTAAGGTTTATAATGGTAATGGTGCAGCATAAGGAAAGTTCATCAGTACCTACATTGGCAAATCGGCGATCAGATCCATATCCACAGTCGCTTGTCACTTCGACGTTGCGCTGGCGCAAGGACACATGCCCTTTAAAGCGATAAGATCCAGCTCTCGTTGCGTTTTATTGTAACAAAATACTTATGGGCCTTACTGTGTCAAATGAATGTATCAAGAGTTAACAGACTATTAATTGCACTCTCACTTTCAGGTATTTGTATCATGTTTGTTATAAGGTAATGCAAGCGATACGGGTTCGCATTTGCTAATAGTTTACCAGCGGATTCCTTCAAAAAAAGGACCTGACTTTTTCACCAGTGCGCAGTGTATCACTCGTCTGGTTTCCATTAAATTTGATCGCATTTATTGATACATCTGTAGTTTTTTTTTTTAATGTACGACGGGGAGACTCTTTCTTCATCATACCTGCTGTTAAGTATTGATAAGGCTGAAGATGGAAGCGAACCTCTCCCGGAATCCTCTATCATTGTGGAACTGGCTGTCTTATCTCTTACTGCCGAAACACAACAATGCTGAAAACATTGTTGTTATGGCGTCAGACTTAGATAAGATGGTGGTAGCTAGCCAGGCGGACTTACAACAAGTCCTACCACCAACCATACCGAATACAATATTTACTCCCGCTGGGAATCGAACCTGGGACCCCTGGGTCTGATACCGGTGTTTGTAAACTACACCACAGAGGCGGTTAAATAGTTTCAAGCTTTTTTATATTAGAGCCACAGACTTATATCGAGATAGACTTTTTACCTTGCGTGTAAAAAGTTCGAACCACCGTCAAAGTTTTCCGACCTAAGTCAGTCCGCTTGAGACCATTACCTTATTTGCCATCATGAAAACACGCGATCTCATAAAGTTTGAAGCGCTCTTTTCGTCTATCTCGATATAGGAGTATATGATTAGAGCCTTAATACATTAAAATTATACACAACCATACATCCAATATTTCATTTCCAGCATTTCCAACGTTGAAATTAAACGCATCATAAATGCAACATGTTAAAGATTTCAAAGGAAACGTGAAGCACGCATTTACTAAACAGGAGTGGGTTATTAATGTGATTAGAGGTGCGCCGGCGCCGGGCCGGGTACGCCTCACAAATGGAGACATGGCGGGCCCCGCTGTTGAAATAATTGCACAACCATTAGCACCATTCACAGCAAAGGACAACCGACAAATGGTCATTAGAAAGACCCTTGTGTTACAATAAATTTGTAATAGTTATGGCGCTCGCTCGGTACAGGCACCGAGTAGAACTAGAATTATTATCTTCCGTTTGATTTTACCAACATTTAGTTTTATTGTTTGCTATTTTTTTTATATTGGAGACCGTAAACGAAAGTCCAAAAATAATAAGAGTTTCATTTTATTTATTTAGATATGTTCTAACGAGCAAGATGATGCTAATAGCAAGCGTTACGTACGATCATACAAAAACACACACCTGTCTAATGAATCACCACCAGCTACCAATTCACTAAACTGAGGCATGCAGTTCATAGAATTAGCAGCTAGAATGGAGATAGATAATATACTACGAGTATAATGCTACTAAAATTAATATATGCAGTCACAGACGCTGAGACTATTAAACAACACTTAGCGATTGTTGTTGAATTTTTATACGGTTCAAAATGTATATCGAGAAAAGACCACAAACCATATTGGCTTGGTTACGGATTACTCATAAAACGATTACAGATAGCCTATCTAGCATCAAGTCGTGTGAAGGGATTGATGTCGCATCATTAAATACAAGAACTGGCCCTAAAAATGTCCTTAACTCGCTGATACTCTTGTACAGTCAAAAGCACTACAGCTCAAGGGTAAGTGAATAACACTTTTTAATAACCGCTTCGACACTTGTCTAGCATCAGCTCAAAAGCCAACCACAGTGGCCCCCGCATCATATTGTATGCACGCTAACAAGTACGGAAATGCCGCTAAGTGCACCTAATGACTGGCAAGGTTCATCAATACAGAAACAATGGGATATTACAGCCGCGACTACGTTACTCATCTAATTGCCGCCACAGCTGACGGCTTGTCTGTTTCATCTAGAGATGTTGTGCTCTTTGTTTGTATGCACTTTAATATTCTTTTGTAAGGATGTTACTTTGCGTTTTCTTTCATTAACGTTTAAAAAAGATCACTTAACATCGGTTATGAGCCTCAGTTGACAGAGTAACTTTTCGAATCGCCTTGATGAGCAATCATGCTTTGTTTGTAATATGTCGGCACAATAGGTGCATCTAAACATGCGCGGGCGCCGCGGAAGCCGCAGCGGCCATTATTAATGCGCCGCCTACGCACCCTGCCGCTTTTGATTTGCCGCGCTTATTTCTTTGTTAATTGTAGCCTTTGAGAAAAGAACTGGTTTCATTTAAATTCATGTCAAGTGCATTGAATGTGCGAGCAAAAAGAATGATCGAGTGTCGAAGTTAGGTTTCCTGAACAATTTATCTCTCATCTAGACACCTATCTAAATGTTTCGCTTTTTGTTGGCGACATTCACCGTGGCTATTTTGTAATCAATTGTACAAAGACATGCACGTATCGAAGGACGCACAGAACTCCGCCTTCCGGGTGCTCGCTCTCGGGGTATTATTCGCATTTGCATCGTGGCTGAGACGAGAACCGGTCGCGGGACTAATAGACCGGCCCATTGTCACTGCCTATTAAGATCCTCGCTTCCGATAGCTGTGATAACCGATCCGAACGCACCGGCGTAACTTTCGAGAGAGTCGCTAGTCGCAACGACCCAGAAATGGAGACGGAAGCACCCAACGGAGGCGGGGCAATTAAGCTCTTAAGATTGCCGCCAATTAAGTTTACGTAGCAGCCTGTTCGTTCGCACGTCGAACAATATCCCGCGCTAATGACACGAAAGAAAGCGTCAGATCCAAGGTCGTCGGCCCACATGAAGATCGCTCTCTTTAGCACAATACCGGAGGAAATTACCAAGCGGCGATACACAATGGGCGTAGTGTTTGCGTGTTGAGCTCCCACGTTATTTATTTACCCAAATCTGCGGTCAGCGGACGCCGGAGCAGTCCGTGTACAAAGAGATGCGCGCGAGTCGTGCTGCTACTTTCTCTCAATAACCTTTCCAGGGGCGGGGGAATGCACAGCGATCTTGTATCGGCTGACCTCACGAGCGCTCGCCTTCTTTCGACCCGCGCTGGCGGCCATATGCGGAGGACTCGCTTTCTATTCAGCTGCTAGGCTCCTAATGTTGTCGTTATCAGATACTGCGAGTGCCGCCGGAGCAAAAACGTACTTCCGTAACCTAACATTTAGGTTTTACGGTCTCTTAGACAAACGTTGCAAAATGGTGATGCTGATATAAGGTATGTACACGCCGTTTGGAAGATTTACAGCTTGTTTCCGACACACTTCACTGACAGTAACATTAATAATTACATAAATGTAACCATGCAAGAACCTTTAATACTTTTAAAATTTAAAAACCGACTTCAAATAGGAAAATATAAAACTGAAAACGAAAAATTACCAAATAATAAAACCCCATAATTACAACAGAAACCGTCTTTAAAATATACTTTCTGGAGTCGGTGCCAGCTAGGACGAAAAAAACTGAACGTAACAGCTAGTTTCCGACACATTTCACTCACAGTTACATTAATAATTACATAAATGTAACCATGCAAGAACCTTTAATAAATTAAAATTTAAAAATCCGACTTCAAAAAGGAAAATATAAAACTGAAAACAAAAAAATACCAAATAATAAAACCCCATAATTACAACAGAAACCGTCTTTAAAATATACTTTCTGGAGTCGGTGCCAGCTAGAACGAAAAAAACTGAACGTAGGCACTTACCTGTAGAAATGCAATGTAGAATGCACCACTGATGCCCTGGCTGGCACCGATTCCAAAAAGTATATTTTGAAGAGGGTTTCTGTTGTAATTATGGGATTTTATTATTTGGTATTTATTTTGTTTTCATTTTTTAATTTTCTTTTTGAAGTCGGTTTTTAAATTTTAATTTTTTTTTGTGTTAGATAAGCTTAGTATTTTTTACCAAATTCATCCTGAGGACCATAATTGCTCAGAAATCGTATCGCACCGGTGATATACTGAGTATTTAATAGTTTCGATGAACATTTGTGGTCTTCACCATCCGTTCCAGTGGGGCTTTGGGGCTTACCGAAGCAACTGCACGAGTTACTTAAGAAAACACCGAAATCGATGTAGGTGTGCGTATAACAATTAAAGAGTTCCCTTGATTTCTCCAGGATCCCATCATCAGATCCTGTCTTGACGACAAATGGACCAACTTGAAAGTACACCCTTTCGAACAAAAAAATATTTATTCAAATCGGTTCATAAATGACCGAGTACTGAGGTAACAAACATATGCACGAATTGATAACCTCCTCCTTTTTTTGAAGTCGGTTAAAAATGGCGAACTTGACGTTTTCTTTTGCATTAAAGTGAAAAGGCGCTCTCGGTAGAAATAGGCTGGGCTGTCACGTTTGAAAAGTTGCCTGCAGAAGCAATTAGTGTATCAGCACACATCTCTACACCTCGGCTAGCTATGAAGAACCAACCAATCCGCGAGACACCTAAATCAAACTTTCGCAACAGTAGATCAATAATTAGTCAAACAGACCTTTACCTTTCACATTTTTGTTATTTTCATCAGAAAATCAATATTGTAGGATTGCATATACAGAGATATAGATATAGCTACTATTTCAAACAGTGTATAAACATGATACGTTGTCATTGTCGATGGTCGATCCAATAACTGACAATTAATAATGTCAACAAGCAATTACGACGCGGGCGACTAGTGGACAGAATATCTGAAACTATAATAACTAATACAACCACTTCAGTGTCACCATCACTATACCGTGACGATAAAAAAGCACAACTTCGAATCACAAGGTCATAAACAATTGCGCTTTAGTGTACGTAAAATTATTGTTGACAGCCAATGATTGATGGAATGACTTTTAATTGGCTATCGCAACTCAATTGATCATGCGTTTCGTGTTAATTACAGAGATTTCTTTGCATGATCACGATGGCGTTGTCTAATGGTGGCAGATAATGATATGCAATAAATCATGACGAGGTTGACGCACCGTAGGGAGGCCTGCTGGATCACATCGGCGGAAATGCATATTATGATAACGATGCGCCCGCGCAACTTGTCCGCCACCGGAGCGATTCTTCACTCATATAATCTCAGGAATTTAAAATAAATAATAAGTAAATAAATATTTGTTACACTCACACCAATGACCTCAGACTCAGGTACAAATGCTCGTATTCATCATACAAACATTTGCCCTTACCGGGATTCAAACCCAGGACCTCAGAGTAGGCGACGCCTTGCCTTAAAACCGGCGTACGTACTACTCAACTACGGAGGTCGTAAAATATTTATTTATATTAAGGTACCTACGCAACCGAAAAAACTTAGATTTACGAACCATTTAGAGTGTGGTGTAACATGCGCTACACATGAGACAGCCAACCCGCATGTCATTCTCGGAGCGGTTTACCGCTCGGTTCCGTGTTGTCTCGCGAAACAACAAGGAACCTGCATTACCAGCTCTTTGTCCTCTGTCGCAAGTCTCGGAGCCATCGCGGGCGGACGGTATCTTTGTAACCGGCGAGACGCGCAGCGATTCGTATTCCGCCAACCGCACGCACCGTTTCACATCAAAGAGGTCGTAAATTAGTCTCTTATCTCTCGGAGAGGCGGGATAACGGTGACGCGCAGACGTTGACCCGCGGTTATGCTGTGTCTATTAGTAGTCGATCCGCGACCGTGACCTACCCCAATATAGGCCACTGCCAGCGGCATCGTTGAATTTTACGATAAACGCGGTTGCGAAACAACCATTGGCAAAATTTCAAGATCCTGTAGTGGCGTCTGTAGTAAGTCTAACAAAAGAGCGTCAAAATCACCGGTGCGGTGTGCCATGAATCATCAGAATTGTGATACGAAATGAAAGCGCGTCCGTAATGATGACGACTCCCGCAATGTTCGTTTTCATTTTTGTCGTCGCCAGGCAGTTTAGTCTCAATTTAATCGGGATGAAGGTTTCATATGCAATGAACTCAAAGTCTGGACGTCGGCGCTTGAGATGAGACTAAATTTAGAATAACGGAAACAGTAGCGAGCGAGTGGCGCGGGTGCGGCACTTTCGTTTGTTTTTCCCGGCCTTCGCATGAATGGGATGCCGGAGCGGCGCGGAGGTCAACGCTCACCGGTTTTAATTTGAGGCGCGGACATTCAACAATAACGTATAAATTTATGAAGCATTAAACTTCCACACATTCCAATGTAAGGCTATTTACATCCATTTGCGACAGAAATCCAAGTCTTGGCTTCAGACTGTCAGTACGTAGTATTGACTCAATTCATTATTTCGGTTCGTCGAACTAGAACTAGACCAATATAAATAAACGCCTACAAACCAAATATGGCTCGTCTGTGATTTAAAGGGCAGTTTTAAACAAATCCTGATGACATATTATATGGCACGTGACAAGTGCCCGTAGCCGTGACTAAATCCGTAAGCTGTTTCAGAAACTATCTCAACTACGTGAAACATAGGACTGAAAATACACCGGATTATCTAACTAAACTAATTGACTTGACGAAAAACTATAATGATTAGTTCCCGAGTTCCCGACCAACAATAAACGGGTACTTCTGCAGTTAAATCTTGTGGCCGAGCTGGACAAAGAAGCATTAACGCTTCAGTTATTTAGTGACACTACACGCTGTTGTCCATTAAAATAATGTATTTATTGAACAGTTGGCACATTAAGAACGCGCACGGAATAGCCCATTAAATGCATGATTTTATTCTAACGCGCATTGAGATTTTATCACTAGGGTAGAATATAATTACTTTCGTAATGTTACGAGCTCGAACGGATTAGGTTAGGTTTAGTTCGTGCTTTCTGTTTCGCCATTTTATGGCTAGAAGTAAATATAGTCCTAAATTATCAAGAGTTTCTCATGCTCCAGCAATTATATATCAAGCTTTTATTTGTACAACGACTACCAAAACTTTTTGACATAAGACCTCTGTTTTATTTTGCTAAACTTTGTTTATCCAAAATCACTCGAACAAAACAATATTTCAATCCAAAACGAGCGAGTTCAGCAAATTGCCAACAACGTCTGAGGTCCAAAAGTGGGGTCTAGTTTTAAAGAGTTCGCTGCAAAACATCGATACCGGGTTTATAGCCTTTAGAGGTGATCATAACGTGCCCACGCGGACACGCGTATATTTTTATGTAATTACGTGAGTCACCAGGACGAGGTCGACAATCGACTTTTGTTCGTCATCCACATGTAAACAAATAATTTTAGGCTTCAATCTGAACTGTTCTTGGTCATGTTGCGAATATATATGCAAATCTCACTGCCACTTTTGAGTTAAACAGGTTACGTTAAACTATTAAATTCAAGGTAAGTAATGGTTAGCAAGAATCGGCGGGGCTATTACCTATCTTTGCGACAACAACGCGACAGCGATAAGTGACGCATCACCATAGCAACCGCACGGTTGCTGGTGGTTATATACGTCACGTTATGTTACAATCAGCGCCGCGGTTATGTTACAATCAGCGCCTTAACCACTTTGGATTTGGAATGCGCTGTAAATATGAGAGTTTTAGTAGAATAAAGTAAAATAATTCAGCATTAACTCATTCACCATACACACAAAGACAATATTTTATTACATATACAGATATTTGCAAATAAATAACGCCACTTGCGTAATGGCATATAGCTTTGTATGCCATTTTTGTATGATAATGGTGGCCTGTTGACATTTCATGAATTTATTGTCAACTATTGGTTTCCTTATTAGAAAATATATGTTACTCTAGTATCTCCTTTGTCAACAATTTGTTAAATTCGTTCCGCAAACAGTATAAAATGTCACAATCAGAATTAGGTCCAATGCCGTTGCCTTCTGCTGATCAATTAATCTTTTGTCAGATTATGGGCTAAGTTCTATATAAAAAGGGTCTACAAAAAGCCAAATTTCCGTTTATAATAGAGCTATTGGCAACGTCCGATACAATTCAATTGTGAAACAACCACAGTTTCATCAAACAGACTAGGATAGGCCGTTGTGCTCATTGATCTTTAATTAAGTTCATATCTAGCAAAACGAGCAAACGATTGGAATGTAATGTTATTTTTATAACACCCAATCAACTATTTTATAAGCCAGTTCAATGAATTCTCAGCACAATACGGTCTTAATTGATCATTTGAGGTGATGCCTATTGGTAATCTTGTTTGAATAGTATAGTTAATTAAACTTATAAACGTAATCATTATTTTGTGGTTCTGTGGTCCTGCGATAGGCTGGATGATTCAGAGTTATCATCATCATCATCCAGTCTATCGCAGTTCACAGCTGCTGGACGTAAGCCAAGGTGCGCCACAAGGCACAATCTTCCCGCCTTTTTCATCCAGCCACTACCTGCCACTTGTCTCAGGTCGTCAGTCCATCTAGCAAAGGGGCGACCTACACTACGTTTGCCGAAACGTGGTCTCCATTCGAGAACTCGTCTGCTCCAACGCTCGTCGGTTCTGCGACAGATGTGCCCAGTCCACTGCCACTTCAGCATGCTACACTGACGAACCACATCCGTCACTTTGGTCTTCTGTCGGATGACCTCATTCGGATTTTATCCCTTAACGAGATCCCAAGCCTGGATCTCTCCATAGCTCGCTGAGCAACGTGTAGTATGTTCAGAGCCAGTTTCATCCGTAGGTCATGACTGGTGGGTGGGGCGCATTGACCGCAGACCCTGCGCTTAATTTCAGGCAGTGTGGTAGTGGCGACGAAAAGATATGACGCAGCTTCCCAAATGCTGTCCAAGCCCAACCCAGCTTTTTTAGTAATTTCCCGCCCGTTAGTATAAGAACCAATCATTCAATCAAAACAACTACTTAGAAACTTATATGAAGCATGATACTAAAATGTCGAAGAGACACCAGATGATTATAGAAAGAAAACTAGATTTTCATTACAAAGTAATAATAATTATCTTCTACTAATCTAAGAGCACTACCATAAGTCCCGGCTATTGAATAAACATTTTTCTATCAATAATATTGTCTGGAGGCTTGTAAAGATGTTGGATACCATATCAGGACTTAGCCATGTAACTTGCAAACGTGAACGTAATACACAAGTATTATATTAAAAGTCTTCGTAAATCGCGTGTTCTTTAAAAACATGTAAATCAATAGGTTCAAACTGGTAGAAATTCTCTTTTCCTTTTCAGCGGAAGGAAACTTGATCTCGTGTCCAATGGGAAAAACCTTTAAAAGAGTTGTCAACTTTTTGTTTGAAATAATTTGATATAATGATGTCTAATATTTCAACCTCACACTAAAGAAGTATGGTCTATAAACTCACCCAGTCTCTTACTAACAAAAAAAACTCGACTCACCTGTAACAAAAACAAAATAAATTAAACAAATTGTGTTTTAAAGTACCGTATACAGATTCAAAGAGGAATCGAATGATAGATGTCAATTTGTAAACATCAGATATAACATATTAATTGACGTTTCCTGACGTGATGATCTGCACAACACTACCATTGACGGTTGGTTTGGAGTGCTCATTGATAGAGTAGATTATCGTTGGTTTGGTGTTGCCAGTTCCTCAAAGGCAATGCCTTTGGGAGGTGTCGCAACACGTGGCTACGTGCGTGGGCCACGCCGGTCACTACTCCGGAGCCCGCCCACGCCACCAATCTCTGATAGCCCCTCGATAACACTTAACGACATCTCTATAACGAACACACAAATAGCAGAACTAGCTTGAAAGACCACTTTTAGGAAAACGTTTGTGACATTTTGCTATGTAGTTTTACCCTGAAGTACATGCGGACATCACGAAACTGCGCTAATTAAATACTAAGGTGAATTTAATATTTAATCTTCTGATTGGCACTTGGGCAGAGCGTGGAAAAATTATGACAAAAACGTCTGTGGGAGGCTCGGCCATGTTTCTTCATAGCCCGGGTGATGAAACGGCCGATGTTTACACGAGCATTTTGACTATAACAAGGTGTAATGACGGCCGCCGATTTAATTCGGCTGTCATCCAATAAGGGCGTGTGCATCACCGTGTAAATGTGCAGTGTAATTTATCGCCTCTTGTGATGAATATTTACATAGATTATGGTTAATTTTCGACGTCCAAAGAGCCAATATCTGAATTTTACACGACGACGAGACATAATAATAATTCAGTTTGGACATCTCTGAATCAGTAAGTACACCTTTATCTAAATATTGTCGATTCATGTCCATATTATTATCCAGATTGTTCGTAGTGATAACAAGAAAAATATTGAAATTAAAAATGATAAAAACCAACTGAACTGATATGGAAACTACCAGAATAATGAACGACAACAGAAAATACTTTGACGTAATCTTATCAGGAATCATATGACATGATAACGAAGACTGTTGAAACATGATCAAAAAAGGCTTACTCGAAATTAAGACATTTCGCATTATGTATAGTAATAACATGTAAATAAATAAGATGTATATTTTTAAAAGATCATTAATTTAAACGGGCGGGCTACTGTTCAGTTCAGTAATCAAGCCGGTTGATCGATTCGAGCGGCTGCTGGTTGCGCAAACGGTCATCTAGTTCATTAGATCCCATCCTGTGCTGATTGAGAGCCGATTAAAGTCAGATTATTATATTACATTCCCTCCCACCAAATTCTGGACAAAAACATATCATTTTAGAAACAGAGTAACAAAAAGACTTGTTTCTAAAGTAAAGCTGGTAGATTTAGATTCAATATATTCAACTATATTTTTCACATCACTAATCAAACGATTAATACTTGTACTGATGCTACATCCCTAGTCCAAATTTCTACCCTAATATCATTTTTATCCTTTGCTAATGGGAGTAAACCAATATCTCGTCGTGTCGGCCATATTCAATCACTTCCGATCCAGCTGCCTTCGCGACAGGGCGTTTTGAGTCTAGCTCCATGTTCCTCATATTATCAGTCAAGTTCTAACATCTTCAAAGTGATCGCCACGAGTTTAACTACAGACACTATTGTGATCACGAATTATTAGCTGTGGAGGAGAGTTAAGGAAGAAGTGAGACGCGCGACCATTACAACCAGCACGCGGGAGCGAAGTTGAACAGATTAGGCCCACAATTCCTTTCTCTTTTCAAACGATCCACCAAAAGCGTTGTGGTATTTTTGAACAGACCTGCAACAGGTTGACTCCGACAGAATGAACTCCGAAGAACTGAAGGCGTTTTTCGTTTCATTTAGTGATTTGACTAAGTTCTTTCTAGTCATAGAAAAGTATGAATGTTGTTAGGTCTGTATATCTAGCCTATGCCAGTCGGTCTTGAGTTACTGTTTCTCGTCCTGGGGTGGAGCTGCTAAGACTCATCTAGTCTTGAAAGTGGGGGCCTCTCTCCCATTCCTTTGCCCAACAACAGTTTACAAATTGTGGCAGGTGCTTACTGCTCGACAGCTTTTTATACTATATACTGTACTTTGCCAACATTTACAGCTCAAATACGAGCCTTTGCTTTATAGTGGTAAGCGACGTAAGGGTTCTGTATGTCCCTTACGCCAATTTAAGTCCAAGCTCTCCGGAAAATTCTTCTGTTTTATTGGAGGATACTTGTATAATAAAATAAATAAAGCTTTGTCCCTCTATTCTCTTACTCACACACAATACACACATAAGCACAAACACTCATTTAGATGCACCTTTGTTATTTTTTCTTTTTCTTTATATTATTAATGTTTAACCATTGTTGCTATGTTCTCTCAGCGACATCTATTAGATAACGTTTTTATCAGTGATAATGTGGTTCGAGGTGGTGGGAGCCTGGTAACACAGGTATTTTGAACCTAGCTCTGGCATCAGCCTCTCACAAACTTATATTGCTTATTCCTGTTTTGTAAATGTCTTTATTTCAATGCTAAGTTTGTGATGAGAAAATAAAAATTATTATTAGTATGGTATCGCAAAAGATTCTATAAAAGAAGTTCTATAAAAGAACAAATCGTTATAAGAAACCCATAAATCGAAGGACACTTAGCAATCTTCATGGTCACGTTTAGCGCCGCGTCAATCGCTGCCATACTCAGAAGCATATTATTTTCTAACCAATATGGAAATTAAATTGCTTCGGTCAGTTGGTAGTGGCACCAATTAAATATATTGACAGCAATAAAACCATACAAAGCTGGAGGTGTCATCAGGAATTCCTTTTGACACCTCATAAGGTGAAAATTGTAAGTAACACAGATATTTACCATGAATTTTATGGTGTCAATATTGGCTCTCATTTAAAATGCAACGTTTTTATGGCGATTACAGCTAACAAAAAATTTATTGATCATTAGTTGATAGTAATAAATAAAATTAAACATTGCCTTTCTGGCAAATAATAGCAAACTTCTGGTTTAATTGGGTTCTTTATTGCATGCAATTGATGTCCAGTTCTAGATTCTTTTTTAGCTTTGAGTTTATAAATGAACCTGATTTAAATATAATGCTTCTTTAAGCATCTGCTACATAACTGTAGGTTTATGTGACAGCCCGAGAGAAGGCGATGTTTAATACGTGATTTAAAGTAAAAAGTACTCCTATAATGTATTCAGAAACCGTAGGGTGTCACTTTGATTACCAGCAGCTCTTTATTCTAAGTCATTGAAATCAAATGTTTTTATTAAAAGTCTTTATTATCTATAGTGGATAGCATATGTTAATAGGTAAGTGTCGGTATTGTGATGTTTTTTAACGTAATGCGTACGGTTTGAATGTGAATTAATCATGGAAGATCATTGTATATTTATACCTGAAAAGTGTTTTACTAAATGCCTTCATGATACATAATATGAAAAATATGCAAGTTTCGTACAACCGGATCAGGCATATTATGTTAGGCATTCAAACAAAAAAAAAATCGTCCACACATTGAACATACAGCCAGAGCAGTTTTTAAAACTGGTAAATCTAACGATAAGAACGCAAATTTTAATGCGCAACAACCCAATAATATCCATATCATTATGCTATGTTATTTACATATAGGTACTTATATGTATTATTTTGGAGTTCAATAAAGAATACTGGGATACCAACCTCAAAAGCAAAGAAGTTGGCTATTTATTCTATTAGCTATAGAGTAGCGATTGCTAATTGCCAATGTAATAAATAGAAGAAAAAAAACACAAAAACATATTTACATCATTACCATGTAGTTGTAGCAGTAGGTACTACATTCAAACAAGATCCAAGTGCTCTGAAGAAAGAATATAAAAACGAAAACTAAATAACTAAAGTGTAGGGCTTGCAATCTACGGCTGGTGAACAATTTCCACCAAAGTGGACCAAGTACGGGTCATGGGAAAACCAAATACGGAACCTAATGACGAACAATCGCCGACTGAGAATCGCTGCGGGAATGTGGCACGCAATTACACGCGTAATTTCTATTATGGCGATATTACCACCGTAATTAGACGAGATTTCAATGCCACTTTGTCTACAAATTAGACAAAAACTGTATACTTATCTACTAACGTATACCTAAGCGAATTTCATTGTGTTTTTGAGACAACTTTCAGTTCAGTTCAAGAACGCGGACACAAGACAATTACCTACATTGTTTGCACAATGGTAACAAAAATCTGGTAGAAATAATCTTGAAGGTTACACCGAATGCTGTATTAGCTAACATTTTTTGCCCCGCCGAATAGCAAACGCACCAACCGTATTTGTCGTTCTGCACCCAAGCATAGCAATCGATGACCTTCGACAAGTCATCGAACCCACTGCCGAAAAGCAGGAACAAACGACAACTGCAACATTTGAGACGCAGCCGTGCGTGAGCGCCGTGCCAACAAACGCAGCGTCATCCCCTGATGGAGACAACCTTGCAGACAATCGAGAAGGGTTACCAACCAAGGTTGCAGGAAATATAATATATTGATAAGTATTTGTCTCAATCATACACAATCAAGTTGACAGTAGCGCTTTTGTTTCACTTATCCTTTGTTCAACAATTCTTAAACTTTATTTTAGAATACCTACTTGAAGGTTTGAATATTTGAATCGCCAATGACGAAACTGCAAAGTAATTCCCTTATTTAAATCAGGTAATAAAGAAGACCAAAGTAATTATAAAACAAACAAAATTTAAAAAAAAAATACTTCATTAATTGTTGGAACATTTTACTATGAATCATCTCCTTCATAACAAACAATTCGGTTTTACGAATGGTCGGTCTACTACTGATGCTGGGGTTGAACTTCGCAGAATGCCATTGACATATTCTGCAAATTGTCCAAAGCTTTTGATTGTGTAGATCATCAGACGCTGCTGTTAAAGCTAAATCATTACGGAGTAAAAAATAATGCCCTAAAACTGATACGGTCGTATCTCAGTTCCAGAACTCAGACTGTTGATATCAATGGAGTTAAATCAGTCGGCTCAAATGTAAAACTAGGTGTACCCAATGACGACCTATTTGGCCAGGAGTACTAAACCCGCCTTCTGCGCCAGAGGTCCCAGTTTCGATCCCCGGACAAGACAAACATTTGTTATGAACATGTCTATTTGTTATAATTTTTTTATTTTGCATTTTACGATGCTATTTTTGTGTGACAAATATTAAACAAGAAAATATACTAGAAAACAGCAACTAGTCTCATGTCGCCCTGACGGGATTCGAACCCTTGGGAATCCGGCCCAATGCAGTGCAGACTAGTTGCTTTTTTCTAGTATATTTTTTGGTTTAATATTTATGTCTATTTGTCTTGGTCTGGGTGTTTAATATGTATATGTAAGTATGTATTTACAAAAAAAGTATATAAGTATGTTTATCCGTTATCTAGTATCCATAACACAAGTTCTTCATGAAACTAAACGTGGGCTAGATAATTGGTATTTATTTTTATTACCCCAAGGGTCCATTTTGGGTCCTTTTCTGTTTTTGCCCATGTGAGCCTATGTGAGATTGCCTTGTTTGCAGGCACTTGCAATTGATACTTCTTAGATATTTAATATTGATAGGAATAAAACAGATTTTGACGATGTGAACAAAGCACTCTCGCAAGTACTCGCTTGGTTTAATTCTAATAATTTGCAGCTTAATGCAAAGAAAACTAAATGTGTTCTATTTTATTTACCGAATGTACATACAATACCCTAGAAATAATTAAAAAATGGATTCAGTAGAATCAACTGTATTTTTGGGTGTCATTATTGATTCGAAACTACAATGGAATCCTCACATTACAGTTAATAATTTTAGACAGTAATTCTAAGTAAAATAAGACAGCTATCTGATGTAGATACTGCTAGGACTGTATATTTTAGTTGTTGTCATAGCATCATGTCATACGGCATTCTTTTGTGCGGATTAGTAGCTGACATTAATACTATATTTATCCTACAAAAACGAGCAATAAGGACTATTTGTCAGCTAGGCCCCAAAACGTCCCTTAGGGCAAGTTCAAGGAAACAGCTGCATCTCAATTTATATTAAATTGTATTATATTCGTGCGTTGCAATATTGATTTCTATACCAAACATGGCGATTTGCATGATCGCAATACTAGGAACAGAAATAAACTTAGAATGCCTCGGTTCCGCTTAGAGAGAGTACATGGGTCTTTTATAGGTCAAGTTATACAAATTTTAACAAAATTCCAAGTGATATCTTGGAATTGCCCTTTGAAAAGTTTAAGAATCACATCAAAAATTGCCTACTCAAAAAGGGCTACGACACTGTTAATGATTATTTACAACACAAACAACTTGGTCATCAGATTAAATGCATTGTGCAGTATGTTTTTGTTAAATGATTACCGGATTATTTACTTTTTTTTTTTGTTGTATTTATAATTTTCTGCATAATAATTGTGATGGAAAGTAACCTTATTCTAGTTTGAGGTCATTTTTCAATTTGACGATTCTGTGTGTAATAAAACGGAGAAAAAAACAGCATTTGGCGAGTTTCTTGCCGGTTCTTCTCGTTACAAGGTCTCCCGGTGTAGGGTTTGTGAACCGATGGCGTATCTTCTTTGATATTCACAAATGCTTGTAACCTAGACTGAATAAATAATATTGAGTTTGAGTTGGATTTACGAAAAAACGTGTCAATCTTCAAAAGGTCACTTCCCTCTCGAATGACGTAACTCAAACCTAACCATAGAGGATGTAGTCAAAACCACGGGCTACGCATGACTGGTCTTTCCATAGCCATTGGATGGACAAGCGGGTGTCGTAAGCGCAAATGGCCGTCCTTCAACTTGGTAATGTAAGGCGATGTCACGTAATGACACTCGGAACGTCCGTCGGTGAACCCTTTTAACTTTTCGTAAATATAAGACGAACTCATTTGGAACTTTCTTTGAAGCATAAAAAACTAGGTCTGACAAATTCCATATACGATGACTCATCCGAAACGTAAATATGAAATGTAAGTTACAAATAAACGTAGGTTTGTTTATTTGAAACGAAAGTGAGAAATCGAAAGCACGTAGTGATATCGGTCAAACATGCCGTAGACAGTAATGTTGATTATTTGTCAGATAATATTTCTAGCATATTTTAGTATGCAGTAAATGTCGCAGTACACGATACCTAAAGGAGAGCAAATAGGAGTTGAAATACAGTAATGTCTATGGACTCGGACAGGGCCGTACCTACCATATTTCAGGGCATTGTTTAGGAGGCGTGAGAAAGGAGATTATAACGGTAACAAATTGACCCTAGACCGGTTGGTGACCCGCAAATAACCACCTCTGGCTATCCGCGCCGGCCCGCGAATTCATGATCTGTCCGTCTTTAGTAATATAGAAATGTGTTTACTGAACATTCGCAAATTGAAACTCAACGGTATTTGAAAGGGGCAGTCACGACACTAGACGACGACGTTTGTTAATATGCTCGTTTAATATTGTTTCGAAATATAGACACGACTTCCATGAAGAAGGAGGGACAACAAGGGTTATGGCAAGCAATATGCTACGAATGCATTATTAAATATTAATTGCAGTTTTCTCGACCTACAATAAATATTGACTTTTTGACGACTAAATACATGAATGAATGTGAATAAACAACAACAACTTGATTGAAATGACATATAGTTGACGGCAAAGTATGTCACTGGTGACACGGACGACAACAAATGGCAACAGTCCACACTGGGCGACTCACACGTACGCCATTACCGCGGACATAGCCGAGAATAAATAATGCATTACTATTACATATTATTACATTAACTTATCATAACAGGTTCATTCATTTGCTTACATTGCGAACGGTGAATGAATTAATAATTGATGATTATAAATCCCGTATGTATTCCACTCCTACTATAGACTTTAGATAATCCTATTATTGTAGGTCCTAAATAGTACACTGATAATAACCTAACATCATCGAGAATTTAAAATGATAGTAGTTATAGTTAGCAGCGGAAACTTCCAAAACACCATATTTTATATTTGCTTCCTAATAGGTGTCATCAATTTTCTATGCTCAAAATAATTACGTGTTCACGACGCGGTGTCTCGCAGGTTGTCCAGAAAACAAATTGCAAATGGAAAACACATAATGCTAGATGTTTCGAAATGTCGCAAACGTAGCGTGCTTCTAATAACTGCACACGACTAGGATTATGTGTTCAGTCGCAAGACACGACCGTGTTATTTATTAACCAGTCCTATTCAGTCTGTTCAGTACTGTAGTGAAGCACCGCGACATCGTCTAGTATGTCTTGTAGGTTAGACAAATAGTTGACGCCTCTGCGCGGATTGTTGAGTAGAAAGTCGGCGGTGTCGGTGCCCACGTGTAATCAAACCACTAGTAAAGGCATCATTTGTTTAGGTTTATTACCACAAAAAGGTGTCGTCCCTCTCTAGCGGCGGAACATCGCCTTTAACGGGTGGCATCAATGACCACCATACTTACGGATAAGTCAATGCCCGTTCAGATTACACATTAATCTGTGTTTTCTTTGCACTTCTTTCCAACACGCTTTTGAGAAACTTGAGATGACACTTCACGGAGTTAACTTTTAAAACAAAAACACAAGTAGGCGGCAGGTATGTTCCACTTTCCTTTTAATACTTATGTATGTAGTTTACATATCTCGAAAGCACGATGGAAACTGGTGAATGAATGAACGATATTGCGAGGTCGCCTACCGTAAATCAAACTCCTTCAAGAGTAATTTTCTCGACATTTGTAAGATTAGATATAGTCATTGGAATCCTTACCGAGCTAAATCAGATATGAATGCGAGAACATTTGCTGGACAAATCGCCGAGATTTAAATTCATTAGGCAGGAGCTGAGTTGTTATAAAGCAATCAGCGGGCGGGCGTGGATTAGGCGTGCAGAGCAGAGCTAATGGTTGTGTGAAATATATTGAAGAGTTTGCTTACATAGGTTTTTACAAAAAGGACCTGAACTTTCTGGCAAGCCACTACTGGCTATCAATGCTATCGAATCATTTATCAACTTTGCCAATCTCGTGGAGAGGAATTCATGAAAGCAGACATAAGGCAGGAATTGGAAAAGACGGTGTTTTTTTAATATATTATTTCTATCTATCCCTGGGTGTTTCCAATGTGAATGTTGAAGTCAGGTAAACGTATATTTAACTAAAGTAGAGATTTATGTAATTTTATAATTATGGTACTTTAGATTTCATAACATAGGAGTTATGGGCTTAATGATTTTTATGTAAATTAGGTTGATAACTATATTTTTTATTCCGTTTATAAACCCCCTTACTTATGAGAGGAATGTTAGACCTACATCGATATGTTTTCTGATTCTGTGCAGCATATTTTTCTAAGTATTTAATTAGTCGGTCGGCGAGTAATCTCTGTCGATAGCTGTTGCGCTATTAATATTGTATGAGCGGCGCAGGCGCCGGCGCGACGACTGCATCCGAGTCTAGCTGAGACTGAGCCAACTCTTGCCAACTACAAAGAGAATGACCAATCATGTCAATCGCTAGAAGAGTTAATATTTTGTTGTTTTTATTTTTTTTTAATTGTCGAGATGTTGGTGTACAAAACAAATTCTTGAATATTGATTGATATTTCATTGCTGAATAAAATCGGAAAGAAAGGTAATCAAAGAATTACTTGAGCAGTCCACAACTCAACATACAGAGAAATATGTTGAGTACATAACTGTATTGCTAGCAGTTAAAGAAATAAACAATAGTCCAAAAGAAGCACGCAAAACTGCATGTTGTGTCCCTTGCCGGAAGCACGTGTCACGTGTCAATACTACCACGAATAGTAAACAACAGAGTTAAACGGGAATCGCCGGAAATAACGTATTTAGTTTATGTCGCTCGACGTGGGTAGCTTATTCAGAAATAGATTCAAAACACCATGTTTTAAGCACCCGTAGTTTCAATACAGCAACTGCATCACGACATTCACGTCACAAGGCAAAAGATGAATACTTTATCTTGGTGTTTTTGGTTTAGCAGAGCTATTAAAAAATTAGGCTTTGTATTCAAAATAAGACAATCAGCAGACATGCTTCTTTATTTATAGTTAAAAAAAACACCAATTTCCTGTGAAATAGCGGGGACTTAATATAAATAACAGACGTACTCATTAACGAAGCGTTCAAACGTAAACAATAAAAAGCTCTGGCGATAATTTCCCCAGTTTCAGCCAAAACAATTATTGTTTATTTTTGCGTGCTGAAGCTCAACCGCACATAAATTGCACAGGGGAATTTAAACGTCAAACAATATCGAACGTGGATTTACCGCGGGTTTGTTTTCGGATTTGTCGAACAGGGCCGGCTCCGGGGCGAAGGCGCATTCAAGAGGAGGAAGATTTTGAGCAATGACAGATTAGGTAATATTTTTTAGCATTATTGGGTGCTGCATTTGCCTACTCAAGTTTGGATTCACCTACTCACCTATAGCTATTTTTAATAAGTCTTTTTTTGAGTTTTAAAATAAAACACGATATGTCATTTATGAAGATGTTGAACAGTAAAGGTCCTAGGGAAGAACCTTGAGGCACAACTGATGGTATTGTCATGGAAGTTGAGCTATAGCCGTTAAGCACAACATGTTTTCTGTACTATATCTATACTAATATTATTAAGAGGAAAGATTAGATTGTTTGTTTGCAACGAATAAACTCAAAAACGACTGAACGGATTTGGATGAAATTTGGTACACAGATAGTAGATAGCCTGCCTATAAACATAGGATACTTTTTATCCCGATATTCCTACGGGAACCACTCGGGTGAAACCGCGAGCGTCCGCTAGCTTTACATGATGACAACCACCTAATATGCCAAATGTATTATATAACCAGCAAGGCTGGTATTAGAAAATAATGGGAAATTAAAAATACTAGTAGTAGTTATTTATCAAGCCTGAAAGATTTTAAAAACATTGTGCATGTCTCTCGATCTATGTCTTTCACCCAATTATATTTAGAGATATCGTACCAGTCAACCTGGAACCTGAAACATGATTTTCTCTCCCAAGCCAATTCTTTGTTTCATTCACGTAATCTTTCTAAGATCTGCCTCCGGTTGATTGACCCCTCGTGTAATCAATCGATGGTATAATCGGGATTTGCCCAACAGCACTTCCGCTTCGACTCTGGTGGTGCGAGCGTGCGGTCACGCTGGACATCAAAGCGTTTACATCTGGCGTTTTTTTGCAGTCAAACGGCACGGTCGTGAACCCGGGTTCAGCGGGTTCATCGAACTGGTCGGCTTCAGATGTTATGTTTCGGTTACATTTTTGCGTTGTACAACTGCAATCGTTAACTGTAATATTATCATCATCATGAGCTCTTTGGCTCCATCCCTGAATAGGTCTCTTTCAAAGTTTTCTACTGAGTCCGGTTTTTTCCGTTGTCTTCGTCATCCAGTTGTGATGTTGTTCCAAAAAAAAACATCTGTTTTATATATCTCAGCTGAGATCGATTAAAACTTTGTATGAAACTGTTGTTTTTTTTCGCGATTTCTGGTTTGTTTTTGCTTCCATTCATACAAAAATTTCTTCGTAATGATGAGTTCTACATATGGTATTGAGGTTTTGAGTAAACAAAATATAACATTGTATAGTCACCATTGAACTATTACAAAGTAAAAAAAAGCTATTCCTACCTAACCGGAAATTCCAGAGCAATTTCATTATTTGTAAATTCTTTCCGATTCAATTTATGTTGTTTTGTACAATCGGGGAACTTCCCGGTTGACCAGTAGAGTTTTTTTGGGAAACGTTTCCTCGGAAAGTACTAAGGTTAAAGAAATAATTTGTTATTCAAATGAAATACCTGTTAATGTTCTATTATTTGTGATATAAACATTTTCTAGCTGTGTAGTGTCGGCTTAGAATAGCACTACCCTCTCTCATCCCGTGGGTGTCGTAAAAGTCGACTAAGGGATTCAGGATTCAGGAGACGGGCAGCAACGTCTCCTACAAACTTGGCCATACTGCGATCGCCAACCCGCGTGCCAAGCATGGCGATTATGGCATACCCTCCCTTTGGGGGAGGCCTATACCCAGAAGTGGGTATTATGTGGCTGATACGACGACGACGAAACATTTTCTATATATCTATTACTTTTTTAAATAAAGCTCTCTAAAAGTTTCCCGACTCTACGTAAAACACTGTCGAGGGTATAAAATTAAATGTTACCAACAGCGAAATGCAAGAATTAGGCTGCGTTTCCACCAAAGCTGTGCGATGAAAATATGCCTACGAGGATGTGTAGGGGAGCTGTGAAAATGCGCATTAATGTGTGGTGCGAAGATGCGTTCGATCGTGATGCGATAAAAGTATCTTCTTTTTCCAATTATCCATATCTATTTTGCGCACTTCCACTTCCAACAAACTCCGTCTATTGACTGGCTGGTACAATATGCGCAAACCTTCTCAACACACATCCCTCGTACACATCCCTCGCACACATCCCTCGCACACATCCCTCGCACACATTCCTCGCTTGTTTTGTATGCGCAAAAATCTAGCTCCGCTGAGCCGTCTCCACCAGAGCTGTGCTGACCGAGGCGAGGTAAATGAAGCGATTCTATTGATTCTTTACAAACACATCTCTCGCTACGCATCCTCGCACATCTCTGGTGGAAAAGCAGCCTTACACAAATGATGTAAAGCTGTTGATTACTGAGACCATCATGCGTGAACCGGAACGGTAAATATATTTTTGCGTAACGGGTTCGGTGTCTGGCGTCTGAAGCGGATGAGAGGTGCCGTTGCGATTCGTTTAACAATTCGGCGTACACTGAGATCACAATCGAAACGTTTTCAACACTTAACTGTAACGTGAGATAACAGGCAGATTTATCAGCGCGCCGGAATTCGAGGTATGCGAGATATTACGAGAGACTCTGTGACAGCTTCACTGACGGAAAACACGCGGTATTTCAGTTGAAATTTCATCAGTTTAAAATATCTTGAAAGTGTATTTCATACGTATACTACGCGAACAATATATTCAGCAATACCGTACTGAATCTTGAAAATGTTCATGACTTTCTTTATCAAATCTTACAGATAAATTTATCGCAGCCTTCATCTTTAATCTTTAAGACAGGGAAAACTGTTCTTTCCGCAAGCCGTTTCAAAGGTGTCATCAAAAGATATTCCGAGGTATTATGGCCGTCACAATACTGCGCAAAGTAATCGACGCAGGCGCATGACAAGTTCATTGCCACGACAAGGGTTGTCACACTGTTACAAATTATATATAATTGAAAAAAGATTTACAGATTCCGTAAAAGATTTCCTAATGACTTGAGAGACAATATAAAAAACTCCTAGTACAACAAGGACTATCTAAAAGAGGTCAATTATTTTTTATGCTATTTTAAGTAAAGTATTACCTGGCAACATCTACCTTTTTAAGTAATATACATAAACGACGTAACAACTTATGTTATTTTTTATTATTTTGTTTCCTGGCAACCCTTGTCACGTGTCAAGACGCGCGGTTTGGCGATAAGCCGATTTGAATTCTGTCTGATTTGAATCGCGTTAGCCGCAAACGTGTTCATAATATTAATATCACATATTTTGATGACATTTACTTTGCGAATCACTGTAATCAAATCACACAAAGATATTGCAACGCTTTGTGATAAAAATGCCATAATCTGTTAGTTGCAAATTATTTCAGCGAAATTTACGCCCATGTCGTATAAATAAAGGATGTTGTACATTGGACAGTCCGACCCCCGACGCAGCGCGAAGAGGGGTGTTATAAGTTTGAAGCTTATGTCTGTCTGTCTGTCTGTAGGTACGTATATTCGTAGAGCCTAAACGAATCAAGCGATTTTAATGCGGTTTTTTTTTATTGAAAGCTAAATTAATCAAGATGGTTCTTAGCCACGTTTGATGAAAATCCATCTGGCCATTTATGGAGATGGTCAACTGACACCGACCCAAAAAAAAACAAAAAAAAAATTCTCTCTCGGTCAGGGGACCACAAAAAGAGAAGTACTTAAAGGGGTCCTATATTATAACGTTAGGGGTCTCCCGACCAAGAGAGTTTTTTTTTTGTGGTGTCGGGGGGTTTTTTAAAATTTTAAAATTTTATTTTTTAAGAGAGAAACGCAAATATATAATTCTCTCTTAAAAAACACATCACATTCCTCAGAGTATAATTGTATACGTTAGCAAATAAGATAACGTTTGCCACATACCTGAAATACTTGACTACTATTGATAACAAAGTCATAACAATTATGTTATAAACAGCGTAGTAGGTATGTTAATTTACCAAGTATTTGCGCTAATGTAGGAAAAGTACAAATTAATAATACATGAAATGTTCACACCACCTCGATTTACATAAATAAACACGGCCGGGCGGTTGTTCTCAAAACCACGTGATATTTTACGATCAACAGGAAAATACTGTATATGGGCAGGACATTATAAATGTAGGTAGGAAATTGTGCAAGTATTCCCATTTAAGTAAATGACAACATGAGCACTAATTGCGCTCTCTATATATATATATTTGCATATTCAATATATTATATGTATCACACACAACTGCGTAACGCTTTGTTACTTCATATAATTGATGATACTTTTAATAACATTTTTAGGCCCAATATTGAAACAAACATAACCAGTCTGAGACAATCTGTCCATTTTACGAAGAGTCATGTCAACTATGATCAAATATTCATACACCATTTGTTTTTTTTAATCGGCAACTAAACCATTAGTACGAGTACCTATCATAATAATAGACGATATAATATTATCTCCCTTTAGGTCCACTGAGCTCATAAATATAATATGCAACATGTGTATGAGCGCCGCCGTGGTTTTAATAAAAACGATCGAATCCAAAACATAATGGCAGCCCGACCGCCCGCTGAGAACGACGATTATTCAGAAAATCGTATTGAAAAGTAATTACTTCGAACCAGTGACACATATTCCAGTAACAGGCTATTAATAAGAAGATATCACTTTTAATTTTGATTGAAAGCGAACGTCTGCAAAAACATTGCTTGCTTTCACGTAAAGTGCCGTTCACAATAGGATACGAAATCGATTGGCTAAAAGATCTAACTTAAAGATAGAAAGCGGTATGAACTAGATTAGATGTACGCTGCTTTAATGTGAAACTTTACCAGGTTCAATACAAGATGGAGACATGTGCTTCGTACACGATGCATGGGATACGTAATGCCCCGATAAATATCGTTGGGGCGCTGCTAGAAAGCTTTGCCATGTTAGAATAGATATTATATCCGATGCAACAGGCGCAGATGCATCCTCTAATTTACAACTAACAGAATAACACAGTACAACGTCGGCCATAGTTGCAGTATTGGAAATACGTTTTAAAGATACCCAAATAATATTTCTGATTCACCGAAGACACCGTTTGTAACCGGGCGAAACGCAACGAATCATTCTGGTAGACAAAAAAAGACAAATGAATGCAGCGTGCGTCCCCGTCCATTGTGTTAATTGTGGTAGACAGACGGACAAAAAAACAAACTAGAATTTCAAATTACAACCTACGGGAAACAATAAATAAGACAATACAGGGACGCGAGGCGAGCCTCTCCTGGCTGCACAAAGGTAAGAGTTACTAGCATTAGTGTAATAAAATCAGGGCCGCCTACATTATGTGCGAAAACAGGGGTAAATGTGACTGCGCAGACGCATATTTCATTCAAGGATTGAGACATAAAATTTAAATGCCTGCCTATCTTTAATGAGGTGTACTCAAGTACACCTTGTTTATCAACTGACAGGTTGACGTCGTAATATCTATCTAGTAATGTAGTGATGTTTCTTTATCATATGTACTCGTATGTATAGAGAATCTCTAATTGATGAACCGCATAAAAACTTTGTTTGATTCCATTACAAACAAAGTATTCAGGCGAACAATGTCCCGTTCGCAAAACGCCCCTTCGACAAAAAGTGTCCCTTCCTCAAAAGGTCCCTTTCACAAAACATCCTTTTCTCAAAACATCCCTTGCTCAAAGCGTAATGCCGTAAATTTGCCACGATTACGGCACCTCACTGTGATTCCGCATGATCCGCGAATTTTGGGCAGCAGTGAGAAGAGACCGACCGACAGATTCTGATAACAGCTTACATAATTTTGATTCCAATGTTCTGTTCCGTTTACATGTAGGTGGCCCCATTCTCTGTTTTCTTTCAATAGTTCCACTTTGTTTTAGCCTGATAAGGTTTCATTACACTGTTCTCCGACTAGTATTGCAGGAGGTCGTATGCTCCGAAGTATATATGTCGCAGTAAGATAGATGAAGCCGTAATATAGTTATATCCTTAGGCATATAATTATGTACCGTAACAAAGTTATACGAAAGCGATTGATTACTATCTCACTAGGAATATAGTTATAAAACCTTCGAAGTTTAGTGATATACCTATATTACTGGATTAAGTTCAGTGCTATAAATATATTACTTGATTATGCTTGGTGAAAAATAAATCTACCATAATATATTATAATTAAATAAAACAAAATTTTATGGGTTATATCTTTATTAATAAAATAATCAACTTCCTGCAGTTACAATACTTTGTGACATTAACACGTATTAAATAAATTACAATTAAAACGATCATATTTTTAAAAATTTAAACTTATTTGCCATTTGTCGAGCAATAAACGTAACCGTAGGCTTGCTGAAAGGGACTTTTTGCAAAAGGGACATTTTGCGAACGAGACATTGTCCGCTTATATGAAACAAAGTTTTAATGCTTCCATCTTCAGCCTTATCATAAGGCTAAGCTTCACCCCGTTGTGTGTTAAAAGAAGATTTAGACTGAACATTTTACTTTGTCCACTATAGAGGAATGTTTCTCATCTCGTCTCTGCTCCCTCGCAGTAGGGTGCATCTCAATCAGCTGATCTGCGCGATGCACTTAAAACGACATTTGTCAATCGGGACGGTTCCGTCAGACCCCGGCCCCGCCTCTCTCGGATCCGGTACGAAAGGGAAACGTATCCAGTGAATACAATGAACATTAACATTTCTTGCTCCTGGGCTATTTTTGGAGTTCTTATGAGCACAGTTCCTTTGAGACAGTCGTCGGGTTCGCAAAGCAAGCTTCTTCATAACAGCCAACAAAACGGTTGTCGGCATATTTATGTCTTCTTTTTTACTCTACTCTTTGTGCTTAAACTTTCTTATCCATAAAAACGGGTCAGTGTCACAGTAAACCGAGTTCTTGTAAATTCATAGAACCTGTTATTGTAACTCCTACGCCTACGTAATTGTGTCTATAATTTATTGTTATAAGTTTCCCAAATGTCTTAATATTACACAAGCTATTTATTAGAATTCGATTTGAATGTTTATGAATACATTAAAAGGAATTACAAAAAAATACTATTACCTAAAAGATAGCTTGACCGCATGTTTAATTAAAGTCTTTTAAAATATTGTTTCATCAACAAGTATACCATCAATCACTAATAACTTTTCGTATCTAGCATGTACAGTTATTGTTAATAAATGCTTTTAATATTTTTGTCCATCAAAAAGCAATCAAAGCAATGAACCTGCACAAACAAAGCCTGAGTAAGCGTGTTGAATATTTACAATCACAAATAATGACTGAAAGGCAATCGAACATGGCAGTTCCGCTACTAAAACATCGATTAAGTGTCAAGTACTGCAACACTAGTTGCGGTAAAAAATACCTTATCTCATGAATACAAAGTTGACGTCCGAGCAAACAATATTGAATGTGGTTTTCAATACTTGATGCTTCATTAATATTTATTTTGAGTGTTTCTGTTATATTCTTATAACAGTAGATATACCGTCAGAAATCTGCTGTATCGTCGTGAACACTACGAACTGGCTGGAACCGTTGCCTGCAGACTCAAACAGTCAGTCAGTATTTAAACATATTAAAATGTAACTTATCACATAAATATCAGATTTTGCCAAGGACATTGACAGAATAGTACATTTACCCGTGACTTGATGCGACGACAGTAACGGGGTTCATCGGTGGCAGGCGTAAAGATACTTGAGGGAACGAATAAAGGTAGTGATGGTAGCATCATTGATCAAATCTCAAATATAATATTTTTGATGTCTAATTCAACCTGGCAAACAACAGAAGAAGCATAAAATATAACTTTAACAATACAACTCAATGCAAATGGAATAATGGAAACAACAGATTTATCGAGCATAATTGCGACAGCGACAAGGATGTGGCTGACAAGTCATTAGTGATATCGTATTGAATGCTTAATTCAATTAGCGCTGCATTGCGTGTGATCGGCAATGTCGCAATCCACACCCGCCCATGTCCAGCCGTGTCGTTGTTTACAAGTTTAGCAACATCTAAACAAAACATGCCTTAGTTGTTCAGCACACTCAGATAATTGACTTAGTGTGTATAGTTACAAATGTCATCAGATTCGATACATTGACGTTCAAAGCACATTATAATGACGTGGATTATTCTATCGATCGATATATGGAGTTAGAATGGCTAACTTTCTGAATTGGGAACGGATAGTGTCCTTTAATACAATAACTACAATAAATAATCGAAATTCAATTACAAAATCAGATCGATTTTGGGTCGTGTCAGATCAGATGGAAACGATTTATCGTCACAGTGGGGTTCCAAATTTATTGCTTACTGGTAGAAACCGATTAAGGACTTCTTTCCAATGTTGTGGGGTTTTGTAATTTTATTACATACGTTAAAAATTTAATGTAAAGCAGAAGAAATAAATCTAACACAACTCCGGTGATGGTTTTACACGTAATTAGCGAAACCAATTTTACGTTCTCCTATTAAGTAATGAATATAAATCTACCAGAAACCGTTGGTAGAAAATCTTCTGAATTTTTATCACCGCAAGATAATTGGCGAGTGAAATTCGTAAATTAGCGCTTAGCGTGCGCCCGCGCACTTCATTCGGCCGCCCCTAATTGTGATCAGAGATGATTCGCTCCACAGAACAAGTAAAATGTAGAAACGTTGCCGAAGAATTATTGCCATTCGTCGTAAAATGCAGCTCGTTAGTCGGAATCACGTTTCAGTAATCAGAGTCGGTTGCTGTCACTGCTGTGGCCGAAATGCGAAACTGAGTTTTATCGTTACACGTACAGTAAATGTGTAAGAAGAATTTCACGTCATGTTGGCAACATCTACAGTCGATATAGAAGAGTACGTTACTTCATTGTTTTGGCTTGTTCACAATGCTCCAGTTTTGCATATAGCCGCAATATGTTTCTATCGGGCAATGTAAAATACTCTGTGCCCGCCAAACGTCTTCCCTGGTTATAAGATGAAATAACCAGGGAAGATAACCCTGGTTATAATCCGAATTATTCATTGTCTGATAGAGTAGGATAGTGAAAAACTTTGCCTACGTATTTTAATTTAACCCAGATTGCTGTTTCTCGCAAAGAGACTGGATAAATCAAAGAAAAACACAAGTCTACAGTTTTCCGTATTTAAAATTGAAAAAAAGGTCTCATTAAGTAGAGAAAGAACACGTAAAGGATTGATTCACGCGGTAAAATATTGTTACGGTCCATACCATAGTAAGGTCCGTTAGTAATATTCGCGTGCCCGCAGGCTGCTCTCACGACTTCGGCAGTGATTTCTGCTTTTAGTGCTTTTGCCATCAGGAAGATGATGATCAATAGTCTTTCTTATATAATGCAACGACCTGATGTGCTCAATGAGTTGTGTATTCACCTTTTGTTTGACTTAATTATCTTGCGTTGTCGTTAGAACTTTTATTATGACATATTTTCGCCTTTAAATGGAGTAGAAAATAATGGATCTTCTTCAAAGTTTAATTTCGAACATAAAAGAGTTACCATATGCACGTCCGTTTGAAGAGCATTATAAATCGTAGAGGTATGTCTACAATTTACTTCTTCTGTGTAAACGAACAGGTCTCGCGGACAATTGATTCCGACGATTCCCACAGCGGCTAGCGTTTACGAAAAAACATAATTTGAGCGAGTGGCAATTAGGTAAGGCACGGTGGAAAACGTTTGCCGGAGACGAGTGCTGAACGACCCATTACAAGATTTTAACAACGGGAATAAATCTTTTTGTTTTATTCTTTTAGTTTTTTAAAATTTAGCATTTCAAAGCAGACCCATCTAATTTGTAGACATGAACCACTGACGCTAACAAAAGCTACCAAAAGAAATAGTCTTTTTATAAATCCGTTCTGACTAAAGTTCTTTGACAGACCGGCGGCACCAAGACGGTGTAAATGGAAAAGATTTTTATGTATTAATGATAATTTATTGGGGCTATTGCAAAGCATTATATTGACGACTGTGTTAAATCATTATAAATTCTTATAGCGTTAGTAGCAGGTTTAGCGAAGCTATGCTAAGGCGTGAAAGGAGTGAAATAATCGTCTCTATGAGGTGTGAAAAAAATATTTTCCCCGTGAAGTCTTTGAATATCTGGTGGGAGAGTATGCGAGTCACTCGCGGGATGTTCAACACACAAAAATAATTTAAACTTTACTAGGGTTCTCGGTGCCCAAATCGGTACCTTCTACTATTGGAGATTTATCGAAGTTGGTCTGAGCACTTGTCAATAATGCAAACGGCTTTACATTTGCAGTACAAAAACCGCCGCTATTACGAGCGTCGTAAGTGCGCTCTCAAGGTCAAAGTGTAAAGCCGTAGCTGCTGTTGACTGTACCTACTTAAGGAAATAAAGTAATATTTATTCAAAGAATTGATCGTGAAGTTACTATAGTCGGGGAGATAATTAGACGGAAAAAAAGTAAACAAACAGCGGTAATTTTTTTTCTTAAATTAATGAAATGATACCATATAAAAACTCTTTGGTGGAGTCGTTATATTTTCTAGTTTTTTAATTTTTTTATTTTTAAATTGTAGCAGAAATAATATTAAGAACATATTATATTGCAGCGTAATTTTTCCATTTTACTATATAAAATCCTATCCGATCCTACAGTACGACACAAAAGAGTAGAAAACGGATTTTTAAGGAACAAATTACCAAATTCAATGTAAGGCAACAAGACTGTGAAGTTAAGATGGTAATTCTGCTGTTAAAACTTTAGCGTCTTGGTAATAAATAGTTATTTTCGTATTCGTTGTCTTAGCCACATACTACACACACATACACTGCTGGGTATAAGCCTCCCCAAAAGGGGGGTTTGCCATAATCGCCACGCTTGGCAGGCGGGTTGGCGATCGCAGTATAGCCAAGTTTGTAGGAGACGCTGCTGCCCGTCTCCTGAAGGCTGAGTCCCTTAGTCGCCTTTTACGACACCCACGGGATGAGAAGGGATGGTTTTCGTATTAAAAAGTGCAAATAGTGAAATACTTGCCAAATGGTTGTGAGGATTTTTGTTTGTAACTCTTTTACGCAAAAACTACTGAATGGATTTAGATTAAACTTTACACAGTAATATAGATCAGAATAATCAGAATAACATAGGCTTCTAAATTATCTCGATATTCCCACGGGAACGGGAACCACGTGGGCGGCCACTAGTATTATAAATGCGAAATTTTGGATTAATTTTTGTCACTATTTTTGTTAAATTTTACAGTAAGTATATAACTTATATTAGAATAATACAAGGGCTAAAATTTATCCCGCGCGGGTGAAACCACGAGCGGACGCTAGTTTTATTATATTCCGTTTTTTAGATTACATTAGCCTCTTAGTTTACTGTGATTTTCCCTAACTTGGCCTACTAAGTATTACTTACCAGAACTTGAAAAGTAAGAGACCGCAAGATTCTGGACTTTAAAAAAAAAAATTTTTTTTAAAGTTGCTAAACCCAGTAATTAACTTGTGACACTGACAGGTCTTTGTTTACATTATTTCCGTCTAATTATCTCCCCGACTTTAGGTACATAATTTTTCATGGTATTTTAACATAGAGCCTTTAACTAGATAAATATTTTGCTAATTTTTTTTTTTATCTCTTAGAACCCTTGGAGTTCAATACCTAGATGTGATACTTACTTACATCCATTTCGAATATTGTGACATCCCTATTCGATCTGAGTATCTTCAGACAGACAGAATGGGACTTGAACGAACACGATACAATACATATCAAACGTAAGCTTCACGTGCTCGGCGCGAGAGAATGCACTCAGCGCACTGAGTGCCCCGTCACTATAGCGTTCCACTCAATTCTCCGAATCGTGCTGAAATAATTAATTGAATCTTTTTATCACATTCCCATCCTTGCTTCGAATTCTTGCCGACACGGCGTATTTAAAATAATGAATCTCGTGGCTGAAACCAATTTAATTGACACTTAGCAGCCTCATCAGTCATCAGGCCGTGTCCCTGATGTCAAAGCGCGATGTGGATACGACGCTTCATTTCACGGTTATTATTTATGAATTAAATTGCGGCTCTGATGATGCTGTTAAGATGGTTGGCATTTCGTTTTTACAACACAATATAAAATAAAACAAGACGAGGAACAGAATCACAAAATAAATCACTAACTTTTGCGATACCTTAACGAGTGGCATTCTTTGCGGATACCATGTGAGTTGTATCGTAGGAATGCGTATTGTAAAACTTAATGAACAAAGATATTTTCGAGTAAATCTACATATTAATGAATTACACTTCCAACTGTAGAGAATTTATATAAGACTGTTGCAAAACCTAATATAGATGCGTCGGCGAAGCGACTTGCGAAACAACTGTCAATAAATACAACAATAAAATCTGTCACGACCGTGCAACGACCGTGGGAATGGCAAACCAATACTGTTAAAAACACTCACATGTCAATTGCGACTAATGACCGTATTGTGATATGATTAATTTATGCAACGTCCATAGTAAAGCGAAACAGTAACATACAAGGTTTTTTAAAACTTATAATAATGAAATGACATTAAGGCCTCTCTCATTCTTGATGTACCTAGTCTACCACGGTCGTGACTGCAATCACAAGAGCCAATGACAGCACACAATGAGGTAGTGAATAATTTGGCTCAATTCAAAATCGTTGTAGTGTAAGCAATTAGCCCAAGTGACGAGGTCGCGACCTTTGCTGACATAATTGTTAGGACTTGAAATGTTATGCAAACGTATGCAGGTTGAATCATATTTATACAATAGATTATTTTTTATATCCGGTTAAGCTATGAATGAATAGATACTCGTATTATGCATAGCAGCCTGTTTAATAGCATACCCAGTCTATGATTTAATAAAACTAAAATAACAAACTGAAACTGATTACCAAAAAAACTGAATAATATTTAACATGATATCTAGTGAGGGTTGCATGCAACAGAAAATGACGATTTGTCTTAATACGACTATGATTGTAGCCACGATGATGAAGCATTGTCTCAGGCGATAGAGGCTGCGCCGGCGCCGCCACATGCGACGTCAGCGGAAAGGGCCCGTTACTCGCCGCATGCATCGGGCCCGTGAACTTTGGTCGTCGATGCGACTGACCCTAATGAGGCCGAGACGAAACAAGCAGTGGACTTTGACGTCACTACCTTTGCCATACCGGGACATGATAAGTTTAAAGATTTTACATAAGAATATATTGATACGAACGAAGGCTGTGCAAAGTCAAACATGAGATCTAAAGAGAATAACTCATAATAGTCAATTCGTAAATCAGGCATCGTAGGTACTACAAATAAATCTTAATGGATTGTAATTCGTGGTACTGCTCAAGTCAACGCGAGAGAGGAGATGAGATAACGTACCTTCATTTACTTTAAATGAGCTATAAGATTTATCATATTAGTATCGAATAACCGCATGCCGCATGTTTCCTTCATATGGCGTTTTATTAAAACTACAAACAACAATTTACACTGACAATTCATTACCTCGCAAAATATATTCTATGAACAGCTTTCTATATTCTATTCACGTGATAGGAGCCGAAATGTTATTAGGTTAATGGCGTTGCTCATATTAGGTAGTTATGCGGAATTGCAACTATTTAATATGCTAATTACACTGATAAAGAATCTACAAACCAAGTTGTAAGATATTCTTATAATTTAAATTATTCATAATATAATCGTTTGTTATAAATTATCGACGCTTCTGGTTATCAACAAAATCGTGGACTAATGAACCGTGTTCTCGAGACCGGGTCAGCGTGCTTCGCAGAACTAGTTCGTGTGTATAAAAATATTTGCACGGCACAGATGGTGAATAGTGACGACGTTGTTCACAATACAGAGATGTAGATCACCTAAGCAAAAACGCTGAACAGAAACATGGGAACTTCCAAAAAGCTGTAGCATATAATTATATCGTTAATATTTTGTACTAATGATTTCATGCCACAAGGACTACGATATTATGCATTAAATACTCCTCGACTACGCAATTAGAAAGCATAAAAAGCTGTTATTACGTCGAGATTCTTGTTTCAGTTTATTGTCTTTGTGCGTTTCGTTGCACCCAGTGTTCCAGTCCGTTGATTCAATCGTAAAGTTGGTAAAATAACAAAAGAAGTAGACAATTTTCGTAACCGATTCATAGAAGGCACCCAGAACTAAAGCAAATAAATTAGCATTATGATCACAAAAATAAACAACCAGACTCAACCAATTTATCAAAATAGAGTGTCGCAAGTCGCAACCACGGATGACTTAAAAGATCAAAATAATTTAGGAGAGCCCAAAGATAAGAGGCAATGAGGCAATCGAAAGAAAGACCATGTCCCTCGTCTTGTCGGTAAGAAGAGCAAATAAAACACGTGACTGTATGCATTACTATGAGTTGAGTCGATATATGCACAGATGCCAGACTATTTACATAATAATGCCACGGGTAAGTTAAGTATCTACGTCGTTGCAAGGAAGACCAGTGGTTATGGTTACATCACGTGTGCGCATTAAGGCGATATTCAAAGTAATTTCCAAACTGATTGCTGCTGTTATACAACCGTTCATTACCACGTCCGTACATCAGAATCGATGTACTTAAACATGTCCAGAAAATTTGAGTTGGGTTTTATCATAAATTTGCACAGTATCGGGCGGAGAGGAGTATTAAGGGAGAAATGTAGAAGGCAATTTGCATCAGATTAATCGTTGACTTATGGTCAAATTGCGGTACCGAGCAGCGCGGTAATAACACAACCGGATTTGTTTACGGGGACAATGTTGAGAAAAAATATTCTTTAACGGTACTCCTGATCGAAATCATAAAACATGCTTCGGAAAGTTCACCCACTGCAATTCGCACAGGCTGTCTGTATCCAAATTATTGCTGTCTTTACCCGTTATCGACATTATGGACTACCTGATAAACAACATTTTAAAACAAATGTCAATAATTATAAAATTGATAAGTATAATAACGGTTTATGGAAGCACGACTCCGCGAAACATCAGACACTGCGCTAAAAGATCGATAATAAATAAAGGCTAATATTATCAACAATAATAAAAATACAAGTGCAACGCTGTATTATGTATGCGAAGCTGTATCTGCTGCTTTCATAATTGTAAGGACCAAAATAAGAACAGTGACCATCGACAGTACCTACGGAAAAGAGGCAAACACAAAATGCAAAGTAATTCTGCAATATCCAACCAGAGATACAGGTAGATACAGACAGATCAATCGGGTAGCACGAGACGTCGCAAAGAATTATAAAGGTCCGGCAGACGACAGGTCGCGGACTTTCTCCTTGATTGGCCGCAGATTACAGCTATCAGCTGGCGGCCAGAGCTCTCTGACCAGTCGAGCCACATCATAACCAACGGCCAGGAAGCCATAAACATTAGCAAACCCAAAAATGCCTTGATATGGCAAAAAATACAACAGAACAGGAAATCATACTAATATCCTCTAGGCATTAGTTTATTTCTGGTCTACGGTTGACTCAGGAAACTCTTTATCTTTTATGCTCGTCGCATGACCAATATTTTTTCTCGACAATATATTACATTTTTATTACGGTCACTAATGTCACTATAGCTTGTTCCTGGATATAATTGTTGATTTAAAACCATTAATTAATTTGCAATTCTAATCAAATTATAATAAATTTCCCACATTTGTTATAAAACAAATATCGCCAAAAGATCTCGACATCTTTATGTTATTCGCAATAAAAAAGTCGATTGTGATTCTCGAAAGTATCGAAAGGGCTACGGAACTTTCCCATGCAAAATCGAAAGACATATAGATAGATCCAACCGGTTGTTTTGAAGTACGAAGCGAGGCTTCATTAAGCGCACATGTAAATCGATCATATCACACGAGATATGCAACAATACATAGTTAGGAGCCGACGCACAGCCTGCGGGCGCATTTTAGTCTCCATTGTTGCGTCCGCATTAGGTTCCATTGTTTCTGCGCCCGACGAGGAAGATGCGAGACAGGTGCCACGGGTCAAGGATGACCCCTATCTATCTATTGTTTGGACAATACATTGATGGGCATCACTATCGAATCGAATAGTGAAGGTCAAGTTCCGTTGGAAAGTGGCAGTTTATTTTAATGAGCAGTGGTCGGTGGTTAATTGAGTAAACACATTTTACTTGTCTGGTGGCTCAAGGACGACTTATTATATTGAACAATAATGAGATTAATATTGCCAAATAAATACAAAATTATGGATTTGTGCAAAATTTCTATTACTGCTTTGGTGTTTGTTACAAGTACAAAACAAATTCGGGCAGATTGTATAAACCAAACATAGATTAGTTCCTGTCAAGGGGTTGTTGTAAACTTAACAATTTATCGACACCATACCTTACTTATCTCGAGAATCGGTTGACAGCCATTGTGTGACGCGATATTATCGTATCTTACCTGTGAAAAGAAAAAAAGACGTTAACTAAATGCTCAATTACTCAAAGACTCTTTTACTGGTCTCTTTGTCACGTTGTCGCACGACATAAAAATAGATATTCATGAACTTTATAAATCTAGCTTATGGAAGGTAAATATACGATTCAATTTCAATTTTATAGGTTCATGAGAGACCACACAAGGGACATTTTGTAGGTACACAGAATATGGGAAAGGATAACATCAAAAACATATTTCTGTGTGGTCTCTATCTAATAAACTCTCAAACTGAGGAGGTATTAAGTCGGCTGCTGACTTAGCGGCCGTTTCGCGACTTAGCATTTAACCTACAAATTCAATATGGTAAATTTTAAATAGAAAAATATTGGAAAAAATTAACTCTGCCACAAGTGAATTCTCATACGGGATTTTTTTCCAATATTTTTCTAGTTAAAATTTACCATAAGTATAAAAATAGCATTGAAAAATGCAAAAATTACAAAATCATAAACTACAAATTCAAATTTTCGTTCACGCGGAAAATTTTACTATCTGTTTCTTTCTCACATGATCTAATGTCAGCGGCTGTAAAAATCATTTAGCATCACAAGTAGCAAAAATAACCATAACAAAAATTTTTTTTGGGTAGTTATATAAGTTTGAACCATTGCATTGAAAGTCGATTTCCTGATACGAATATAGTGAGCCTGCTCAGTCAGCAGCCGGCTGTACGTTTAGTGAGAACATCACTTCAGCTGTAGAAGATGAATGTGTCGAAGCAGCCGGTTGCGGAGGCCGTAGTTTGGTGTTAAAGAAACAAATTGTGGCCGGTACCTCCGGTACGGCGCGTCGCAGGCAAAGCACGCGCGCCGCCGACCATATGGCGGAAGTGGTTCGCATTCTCAAATGTGTTGTTCTCGCAACTGATAAACCAGAGACCTCTTTTTAAATTGGAATACACTAATGAACCTACTTTTTAGTATAAACAACTTGATTTAGTAGATATCTATATCTTTAAACGCCTTCCAATGCTATTGGAAACACCAAGATCTAACACAAAAGAAATATTTGGTCAACGAGCACCTTTCACAAAATAGAAACTTATTAGTTGACTAACTATGATTTTATGCCAACTTTACATACAAAAGAGACTCAAGGTCCACCATTAGCTACACTTTTGAACAAAGTCTGAAGAGATTTGCAGCAATTACAGCTTTTCCGCGTTCCGGAGCCGAATCTAATCGTCACTGCAGCCATCAGCGGGTTATTAAACGCCCATGCCATGTTCGAATTAGGGAACAACACACAATGGCAAGCGATTACACAATGTCGAAGATGCGGAAGGCAAAATCTATGGCGTCTGAGATCTGCTAAGCCAAATAACGCCATTCGCGAATGTTAAGGTCTGGAAAAACTCCTACGCTACGCCTGATGTTTCAATAATATACGTTCGTGATTACAGTAGTAGTGTACTTACACAATACTAAACAGGATTTGTTATACGTTTTAAAAGCATTACCAGAAGTCTTTCAAGCGTAACTAATGGAACCCTCAGAAGGAACATTCGCGACCAGCAAGGTCGAATTTTATGACGGAATATGAAAACAACTTTTTGTCAGTTTTTATAACACGGACGGGAGATTTATGAGAAGCATTTATGGTGGACCGCACACTTTGCAAGCTAATATAATTACCTACGCAATAAAATCCTAAAGTAAAAATAGATATTAGTTCCGCCGCTTGTCTTTGAAGCTTTTATAGAATTTCATAGCAGTATAGATAGTCTAGCTAAAGGTTTTATAAAAATATCCAGCATTCCAATTAAATACTATCGGAAACATTTGTTACATGTATAAATGATTCCCATACTCATCATTCATCGTTACGAAATTAAACGTAATATCCAATAATTCAACGATGACGGTCTGCTTACCATATCAATATCTTCTACAGAAATTATGCCGTAAATGGACCAATAGTGATTTGTTCTGCCAAGATACCATACTTATATCGGAATACGAATTATATTGTAAGGTGAACTAATAAAAAGAGGAAACAGTATTTAAGAAACGTTTGATCTAAACCGGATCTAACTTAAGGGCACCAATAGTATCTAAACCATAGTTCCCTTATCTCTCCATGTCCCATACTAGTTTGTTTTGCAACAAAAGAGATCTTAGCAGAGACAACTAGATCTTATATCGCGAATCTATAGGGTGCGGCGACCGAAGGCCGCTCGGCTGGTCACGACGGAGACACACGAGCGTTGCAGCCCAATATCCAGGTCCCAAGGTCCGTCGTGACTAGATAATATATACGCCCAAAGGCCAAAGTTCGCAATGAAATTGAACGCGCCAAGACAGTTCGACGCGTGTCATAAACAAACGTAGATTAGGAACTCAAAAACGACACAAGCCCACCTACCTTGTTGTGAAATAGATTGATGATAAGTATTTGACCAAATCGTAATTCACAAATGAATAAGGGAAACGATTCAAGATCATAATCAAACTAGTCATAAATATTTGGTAAGTCGCTATAACTATATTTATTAATAAATAAGGAAGTAAAATTTCAAGGTGGAATTTTTGTACAAGAAACAAATTTCATTATTGTAACCACAGTTTTTTGTTTACGTTACATTAGTTGCCATCACAAATGAACTCTTCAGATGTTCGGTCAAGCATCTCGTTCAAAAATCAGACAAAAACATCTTTTTAGTACCTTGTGGCGAATCGAATTGATCTGCGTCGCTTCGAGTCCAAAATGTATTTGTTTCGATTAGATATCGATTACATCACGATCGGGTGATTTGAGTACATAAACAGAGTTTACGTAAGACACCGGTATGACACAGTACCTTTAACATTTCAACGATAGTTAAAATGTTAATTGTTTGTGTAGCTAATGGATCCTTGACAGTAGAATACTATAAACGAATTGGAGTCATTAATCCAAAGCAAAAAGAATAATAAATCATTAGATAAGTTTTTGAACACAACAATAAAGTGTGTTAATTTAAACAGCGCGTATAAAGCCTTGCCTAAACGGTCGTTTTTAAAATAGCCCGGTTATGTTTGACGGCGTCCATTTTTAACAAGTAACAAATTGTACACGAAACGTTGAGACATTGGGGTTCATTAGCAAGGGCCGGAAGCAGGGACGTCACTCAGCAAAATAAGCGTTGAGCAGGCGCACCGTGAATGTTAATGAGGATCGATGTTGAATGCGTACACTTAGTCAGTTAAATTATAATTATCGTTTGTTTTCTTGATTCATTATGATACCTGAACGCTTTTTAATCAAAGTTTATTAAAGAAAAAGTTATATTTATCCACTATTTCGTTCCCTAATAAGGAGGAGATTAAAGAAAGCTATTTTTTATATCTAACAGCGGCATCTTATCGTTGTTTTCTCGTTTTTTCCCGGCGCGTGCGTATTTTGCAGCAGATAACGTAATCTGGACGCGGTCCGTTGGTTAATTGAATTTGTTGGTCGCAGGCGCCGATCTTATCCAATCGGTCGCAGCTAAATAATGGGACACTATGCAACTATGTGGTACCACTACTGCACCATCTTAATAAAATAGGTTCATTATAAGGTTTATTACGGTGAGGGAAAAAGGTGCTTTGCATTTATAAGTGTGAAAATTCTACGGTATTAAAAAAAACATTAGTTGCAAATACTTGAGTTACTAGAATATACTGGGTTCAAGTATGTTCTCGGTAATATGCCTAATTAGCGAGAAAGCTCGCACGCAATCCATCAATATCCGCCACGATATCGATCTAGCATATATACGCACGCACCCACCACGTCTTGACTCATGGGAACTAACGCTTTTGCATTTTGCAATTAATTGCCGTTACATTTCTAGACTTGTACTGAACAACCTTAAGCTATGCTCACATCAATTGGTTCCTCAAGAGGAACGGGGGATATAGAAACTGTAATGTCTCCTCTGTCAAGAGCTGATTATCGACCGAAAAAATCTGGGATATCTTCATTATGCATATATAGGCAATGTTCCGGACACACGATGTAGAACGTGCGAACCGCCATCGCCAGCCCAGCGAGTATAGGCAACATTGATGAGAGAGCATTCAGGCCCATCACTAATTACGAGACTACATTGAGCCAAGCAGCATCACCGGAGAATGGGGGCGAACCCTCACTTCTCTAATGACTACGCTTGTCATACGTTTCAACACTTGCTCCAAATACTTTACCCGTCTGTTACTTCGATTATAAATACGTCCATGAGAAAAAAGCTGTTGCACCATGCACTCTTCTAATATACATATATTAATAAATGAAGACGATTTGTTGTTTCGGAGGTTTATTGTCATCGTGATCAATAAATTTTCCTCCTTCTTGTGGTCATCAAGTCGTGCCGAATTGTAAACCGCACAAACCGTATAGTGGCAAGAGTTGCCAAATGGAATCAGTAAATATTTGTTAAGAAATCTACGGTTAGGAGTGTTATTGTTGTCATTTCGGCATAAGAGTAGGTCCGTTAAGGAATTCTGGTTAAATTGGCACGATCACGTTTCGCGTACAAGAAGGAAGCACCGCACGAGATGTCATTAGTGACCATTAAGAAGCTCGGGCAATTACGCGCGGTCACGGGGCAAGGCCGCTGGGCCTAGCATGCCTCAAACATTCCTCATTTCTCTCTATTCTTATCCGACGACGACCTCCGTGTCAACATTAATTGAAATCGTCTAATAGTCGCTGTGAGTCTTGAGCGCTATTGTTTGGGAATATTTAACAATGCGCCTTATTACACTTTAACGAGATACACAGTTAAGGTGATATTGTTGAAGTATAAATGTAGATTTGTGAAACCAAATAAGAATGCTAATTAATGGTCGGGATTATATTTCAGCGATGATGATGAAGAATGAAGAACGCGACCTTATTAAGATTCCACTGAATATGAGGACAACGACGTCTCCAAGTCTGCACTCCTCATTGATTTAATTGCACTAGGCACTGAAAGGCACATTGAAATAAGTGGTTGCACTACGGCAGCGCTCTTGTACCACTGACCTGGCACATAAACTGCGAGATTTACTAGATTATTTAAATATCTTCTTGGAGGCTAATATGGTGTAAACAATTCTTGTGTCTTAAATTGATTTCTTAACATTTTATGCTTGTATAACCGCATCAGATTCTCAACCGCGGAATCTGATTGCCAGTGAAAATGCATATAATTCCGTTTTCGGGAACGTTTGTGAGTCAGGGGCTGAACTTTCCTGGTCTTACGTTGTGTTGCTCGGTATTAGTAAGCGGTAGTTATCTGTGAATAGAGACGACGACAACGCTAATAATGTATATGCATTAAGTAATCCTGGGAAAATATTTTAAATCGTCATAACAAGGGGCACGTGATATTAGCCGTGTCCGTACATAGCCATATACATAATTAAACAACCGATACAAATTCCGACACATAAATCGTACCCATTATTGCATTGCATTACGTCTGTCATGTATGTAAAATATGTGTGCAATAAATATTAAAGCTTCGCTTGTTACTTTGCGAAATGAACAAGACATTATAGTGAGTGAAGGAATTTTCATAAAGGAATTAATGTTGAATTAGGTTACGTCTTGCGGCATGTATGATATATAAGATTATATAAGGTGCTCGATCAGCACTTGATAAATTAACACCTTATATATATATATATATATATATAGGTTAGGTACTTTACAAGGTAAGTTTTTTTTGTCTCGATATTAAGTAAAGTTTTATCACCAGTAATATAAGCTTAACATTTAACACAAGTTTTTTAAATTATTGTAAGGACTATGAACACTTAATTATATTTTAATACTTCATAAATTATTCTCAAAGTATTCTAGAAAATCTTCATCCATCTTCACCTTGAGGAGTCAAAAGAAAGACCGAGTGCAATCATAATATGCCTTTTGTATCTCACAGTTTACGTTATCTGGTAGAACTCTAATCCATCATCATTAGCGAAGTAGGAAGTTTATCACAAATTTATCAAATTATCACATGCTGACAAGGGTGCGTCTGCTAATTGAAAAATACGAAAGAAGTGGACTGTGAACTGGAGTTTTTAAACCTATTTGATTGGCGACGGCTTGTTTGGCGCAGGGGTACTAAACCCACCTTCTGTGCCTGAGGTCCCGGGTTCGATACCCGAAAAAGTAAAATATTTGTGTGCATCAACATGTTTGTCTTGGTCTGGAAGTTTAATATGTATATTATGTATATTTGCACAAAAAAAAGTATATAAGTATGTTTATTATCTAGTATCCATAATACAAGTTCTTCATGACATTTAACGTGGGCTAGATAATTGGTGTGATTGTATGCAATTATTTATTTATTTATTATTTACCTATGCACAATTTAATGCGGTTATCGATCAAAAGATACATCATCTTCATCTGCATCTTCGGCAAATACAGAAGCTAACTTAAGCGTTCACTACTGATGACCCTAAAGCGCCTTCAGGCCGTAGTCGTGTCAGGATTTTGGCACAGACTTTGGTAAATAGTAGGTAATCACTTACGGCCGGTTTCAATAATATATCCCCAACAAGATAGCCCTATCTTGGTTACGTTACTCAGCAACCGCTGTTATTTTGGGCCGATTAACAAAAATATCTAGGCAGCTTTAGTAAGCCTATTTCTTACTGTGGATATGTTATTGAAACCGACCGTTAGTCGTCCATTTCTATTCCCTTAAGAGGATTGTGTAACTGTAAATTTTCATACAAAAAGGGGGGAGAAGCAAAAACGTTTCTTGCCCCTTAAAAATAATCCAATTTTTATATTTTTTTTACATGTTGACAGATTGGATAAGTAGGGCCGTACGTTTTTATTTTAAAGAAATAGTGCTCATAAAAAAATATTGGCATCTCAATATCCATATTTTTTACTGAAAAACTACCTCGAGCGTTTAAATTTATTTATGTTAAACTAAACCTAATTATTAAAAAAGAAACAGCCCTAGATTAAGGTGTATTGAATCGAATGACGCCAAAATTGCATTATTTCGTAAAGGTATAGGGGGTGGATACGCCATCGCCCGAAACAATATTTCAGAAGGAAAAAGTGGGCAATCGCAATCCTACCAGGACTGGCGACGCGTATCGGAACTACACAATCCTCTGAAAGGTTCTTAAAGAAAATATGCCTTTCAGGGTTTTGTGGCACAGACTCGTTTTAATTGTCAATTCTCCAGTGAATCTCCGAATCTAACCAAGCTAGCGTCTGTGATAGAAGCCTCATTGATATGTATGTACTAACTGCAGTTACAGCTGGGTGCTGGGCTGAATACCATAAACGCCACAAGAGGCGGCTTCGGCCTCACATACTTACCTTCTTCCCTACTTCGATGCATTACGAATGGTCAAGGTATTCATGATACCAGAGTAGTATAGTAATAGTACAGACACACTACCACCTAATAGCTGTCAGGCCTCAAGAATAATGTTTTCGATAATATGTGTTTTTCATCATGGGGTTATAAAGACAGTCGAAATAGTTACGATGTATTTATCTATGTGTGTTTTATAATTCCATACGTTTTAAATTTGATATCTTTAATGGTTCCCTCGCCTCAGCCAAACGTTGTATAAAAATGGCTATTTAGTTAAATTTAAAATTAAAAATAAAATGAAGTTTTTATAAGTAGACTTAGGTAGTCTTCATTTTGTTTGTTTTCCTTAGCATGCTGTGCTTACTTCGAGCAGGGTAATCCTAGTAAGTTAGTTTTCGATAAGTTATTATTTGCCTAGATTATTGTGGATTGTACCCAGTTTATTAAGCCAATTAAAAAAAATCTACTTTACTTACTTATATGTTAAACTGAAAGCGATTCAAAGGGGGCTCGAAATTTAGATAAACTCTAGTAAACTCCTAGGTCCTTGACCGCCTAGGGCCTAGAGTTTGGTGTTGTAAGGACTTATGTACCTCTGTACGTGCTCATGTCATACGGGCCATTCACGGCGAGATTGCAGTGCACACGTTGCATTACACCTGAGATGACATTTCGCTGTTAACGTGGATCGTGACTGCGAAATGACAAGTCGTGGCATTCTCGATGTATTTTTCACCTTTGCGAAAGGAGTCGTGATCGTTACCAATTGTCTATTTCCAGGCGGCGGGCGATCTAATCGAAATAGGTCGCCCATACACTCATGCTGCGGTGCACGCCGAGCAGCTTGCGCAATTCACGCAGAAAAACGAAAAATAATATATACAATAACCCATATTATAGAGGTTTTCTATATCAATTACTTTACTTCAAGAAACAAAGCCATTACGGATATTTATTATGCCGCATGCCATTGTGGCATTTAAAAAGTCATTTCGGTACGGCGAGATACATACTTCTGCACTTAAGATATTTTAAATACGTCCAACTGGAAGTCCACATACAGTCATTCATTATCCATGAGGCATCTCGTCGTGGATATCAGCCAGGTCGATGTGTTCATTGACATCGGCTGTTGCCTCAGGAATATTTTTAGCCCAGGCGTCCGCTATCATAGCATTTTTTGCCGTCCAACCAGACAGGGCGGCATACCTCTGCCGTAATTTTATAGTTCCGGAGAAACTGTTAAGGGAAGCGACAGTCGTACTTAAACGATGTTAATTATTACTTAAACGCGCCCGATGGCGCCATTACAAAATATCTGCGTGGTGAACAAGGTTCTTGTAGAAAATTTATAAACGGCGGGTGAGTTATGCGGTGACCGAACGCGGCGCACGTTCACGAGGGTCTGGAGCTAATTCATCCCGATGAATGAGGCAATTTACCATGTTTCCATGTAGCCGGAGACACAACAAAGGGGCAGCAGACGGCCGCTCTAGTTGCACAATGCGTGCAACAACAATAACACGCGCGGCGCCGACGCAGCCTGCGCCCGCGCTCAATTTATTGCCCGCGCGCGCCACCCGCCATTGTACCGTACCGCCCCGCGCGATGCGTGACCGCTTCATTTGCGTACTCAGACACTATTAAGCGGATATTATGACATCGTCGTCATTTAACATTAAGAACGACTATCGATAGTACAATATGAAATTAAGAATATCATCGGTACAATTCAGCGCTTGTCGCTGTTGAATTGAGAAACAAAAGCGTCGAGATAGCTGACAGACAATAGCTAAGCCTGCAGCAAAGGGCGGAACTGCAGTTGATAAATGTTGGCAATATGCCACAGTTCAAGCTTTTGTATTTCATTTTATTTCCACACTTTTATCTAATAGGATATAAATGTATAGTATACATATACTTATGATAAATTTTAAATAGAAAAATATTGGAAAAAGTCAATGCTCTAACCACCGAGAGTCTCGGAAGCTCAGTGGTTAGAACATTAGACCGGATTTCCAAAGTTCGTGGATTAGAGTCCCATCTGGGAATTCACATATTTTTTTATTTAAAATTTACCATAATTATAAAAGTAGAATTGAAAAATGCAAAAATTAAAAAATCATAATAAAATGTATAGTATTACAGTGTATGGCAGTAAGCATAAACTCGTACATAGTCGCTAGGGTCTGCTGTATTGTATGAGTCAGCCGGTGCCAGACTGTAACAACTAACAATGCCTTCTTACGTTCCCTCGGTTCACATCGTTACAATCGTTACTAATAAAAATATCGCAAGGAAATTAGTCAGAAGAAATTAAGATTTAAAAAGGTAATAAATACCACTTGATTAAAATGTGCGGGCGTATCAAACAAGTAATGAGCCACTAATTAGCTTTAAACGAGCCATTCAAGCATTCCTTGGGAAGGCAAAAAGCTCTATTAATGCGCAATGTTGAATGGACTACGAAAAAGGCTGCAATGTCGTGGGCCGCGATTGCTGTGCTCCAGATACATTGTGCGACGTGGTGTGCCAGTCGTCTTGTGACATCTTGTATCTTCTGTTTGGTAAGAAATATTTAACTATTATGGGAGAGTGATGCAAGCGACGCACGCTCCAAGCTCGTTGTCGTGAGTTTCCAAATATTATATTCCTTTCCTTCCTTCCTTCTTAAGAAAACTATGGAAGAAGATGTTGTTGAGGTAAGGAAATGAGAATCAGAAAAGTTTTAAATCCCATTTATCAATAGTCAGTACAAGCCATTGGTTATGTATATGTATAATATTATAGAGCCACCCTACAATAGTAAAAAAAATGCAATTTCTAATAAACTCCAAAATATCTATTGCTAGAATTATTTTAGAAGATACAGTAGCATAACATGCGCACACGCAGATCGTGTCATGTCACCGCGCGCACCGTAGGCGTAAGGGGAGATAAGCTTGTCAATATTGATCCACATCAAGAGACACGCTGATACGTCTATGACTGATGTTCCTACTGACTGATTGATTATACTTTACAGAAGCAAACAAAGTTGGAAACAGCAACATTAATTATTTTACAATAACGTGCATTGTCGTAGCTTCATGGGAGATTCTTTCATGAAGCATAATAATTAATAGGTACCGAATATTAAACGAAAATGTTTTTAAGCCCACGCACATTACGGAATGAGAAGCGACGCATATTTTTAAAATACACGGTGGGGTACACGTAACCTTGCACGTTTCAATCGGTGAATGCACCCGAGGGGCGCACCAGACGATTCCTTAATGCTCGAGATTTGAGTGCGTACAGCAGACACAAAGCCGACGCGACGCGCCGTCCAGACCGCATGCACCCCCCGCCCGCCCCCATGATTCACAACCCCGACTATCTGATGAGTTTCTATGTGAAGAAACAACCGATAGTTTGCTCGTTTGCATATTTGGAAGCACGCCCTAAGTTACAAATGTGCGTCCAAGTAAAGAAGCATTGCGTTTGTACGTTGGATCGGAAAATGGTCAAAAGAAAATAAATGTCGACGCTGAATTTATTATGCTAGCTTTATAACTGTAATAAAGTAACAGTACCTCAATTATGAACGAGATTGCTAATAAACTTCAGTAAATAAGTTAACTTACAAAAGAAAATTTTCTTTGCTCAGAAATAAACCTACGAAACTAAAATAACTTTAGATGGCCAAGTAATAGATCTTCGTGAAAAATCTGAATTAAACGCAGAAGACTATGGCTGGCCAAGCAAGTATTTATCTTGGTGACAAATCTGAATTAAAAGCAGAATACTATGGCATCCATAAATACCCTCCGTCCACTTGGATCCACCGCCCCCAGGATCCACCGGTGGATCGATGGGTACAATTATCTGCTTTTCAATCCACCAACGAGTGGATCCAAATATAATAGCATTTTTATATGCCACTTAAATCCACCAACGAGTGGATCCAAATATCATCCAAAGACCACCAGACAGAAGCTACCCGTTTCAAAATAGGAAAAAAACACTTAAATGGTTTTTATCTGTTTTATCACCTGCAGAAACCGAGGTTAGCCCATTAAGAAACACGCAAGACAACGAACGAAGCTGGTGCAGGCGCCTGTCGAACAATAAAACGCGTCGCGCGACAACTCATTCGCACTTTAAAGTTGTTAATCAACACAAAAAACACACACGAATCATTTTAATTAATGCCTTCCTCGATGTTCCGTCTCGAATGCTCATTTGCCTCCATTATTCATGTGTGCGGATCCATCCGCGAAAGGCCATTGTTTACGCGCCAGTTTATCCCATAATCCTTAAGCGCGATGTCGGTAGTTCATCATGTTGCGGCGCAAAGTGCCACGTTTTATTTACGCCAATGACACATTGTTGCTCTGGTTCTTTCATGTCAAAACTCCAATCAGAAGATAATTTATGTTTCACAGTTGCTGCAGGTGATGCATGGCACAATGGACTATTTTGAGTAATAAAACGGCATGATTTATTTACTGTGATGTTTTGAAACATGATTGAAAAGCACAACCTTATATTCAGAAATGAAACATTGAAGCAGCGTTCTTGGACAGTGTTAACAGGTTTTAAAAGTAAAACGTACAGCCTCGACCTTACAAGTTGATTGATATCCACTACTCCCAGAACAGAAAATCAATTCTCTCATCAAAGTACAATGACTGATTTTATTCTGGTGACAAATTAGAATCGTGACTAAAAGATTATCTAGCTTTAGACTGTTCCATACTTAGGGGATCAGTTAAAGGTTCGTCGTATTGTGTCGTCCCCGAAGATCTAAATCATAGCTGCCGTGGGTGGAGCTAATTTCATTGTGCTGATCTGAGGCAACAGCTAAAGCTAAAAAAGTAAATGCTTAATCCATTTATATATTGCACCTTTATTGCGTTGTGCGAAATACATCGGACGTGACATTTGTCACCATCGTCAATCACGACAAATTTTTTGGGAGTTGGGAGTGAATTTATTTCTTCAACTTAAGCAGTCTCATAATATTAAAAACTGTTGCAGTAGCAACTATAATGAGACGATTTAGAACGCGCAGTGCCGTCATAAAACACCTTGATTTTTCTCAAAGTTGGCACAATAAATTGAGTGTGGAAAAGTAAAATATATTATTGTTTTTTTTATTGTCGGTCTTGTATCGGTGTCGCCAGCAAACTGTATGGCGTCAGTCGATACAGTTAGGAATCTAAAGCCTCGCGTCTCCTCCACTCTTCACATACACACGTGCGCCTACGCCATGATCTTCCAAGTTTTTTCTTAATGGCCTCGAATTGAAACGGAATGGGGCACAATCTGCAATTTAATGTGATATCTGATAATAGGCGGACGGCGGCGATTAAACTAACGTCGCGTCTACATTGTTTATTTCGCTTCCGACACTGACGATATTCATGACCACCCACACAAAATTAAATGGCGATTATTTTGCATTACAATTAAGAACATGTCATGTCAATGAATAAAGATAGGATAACCTACTTAAGTTGTAAAATGCAAAATTAAAAAGTTATAACCTACTTATACTTTATAAAAATGCCGCCTTTTTAATTCTACATTTAAATGCAACAAAGTAAAGAAAGTATGGACTGGTATGGCTAATGGACGATTCTTGTCGTCTTCCAGAATCATATAAAATTTTATTCTATTTTAACGTCATAAGTGATGAAAAAAAAAGTTCAGTTGGATTTAAACGCAATCATTAAAGAAAAATTATAATTATGTCCTTTGAAAAAGTAATAGCGAGAGATCAATCAGTCTCTTTCATAAACGATCACCGATCAACAAATGGTGCACATACTGTCGGTCTCTTTAATCAGTGCCTGTCACGAATTCAATTAAAGAGCTATAAAATATGTTCATGTCAGCGATCTAATGAGTGTAATATAATGATATTGTTTATTGTGATTTATGTTATGTCTCTTGTTCCTGGTATGAATAGAAACTATATTATTCAAATACGATTAACATGTATAATCAATATATTTATTCCAATTGCGTAGGAGTCAGTAACTACTTCATCTCCAGCAACATTTAAATATACATTTAGTGGAGATTTTCTGAATAAACGACAAACCGTTATACCTACCGGAATTCCTATAACATTGGAACCATTTAGGTAACCGTTAGTTCAGACAATAGTTTGACACGTATTGACCCCGAGAGATATGTGACCGCGTTTGAAGTAGGAATCCTAAATAAACTGGAGGGTATAAGCAAACGTCGATTGTTTGTTGTGTAAAGTAAGAGGGTATGCGAAGCGACTGAACCCTTGCAAACAAATCGTCATTTTGCGGTGCGCATTAACGCGCAGTAAGTAATGTTTGGGTAAACTAACACGTTGGGCGCCAGTGGGGCGGCGGGATTATGCTTCGCCGTCTACCCTCAATAACATGTTGAATTAAATGCATTGAATTTTGTTAATGCAGTATAATCTCGGCACGTGATAAATCAAGATTGGGCTGCAATGGGTGTTTCCTATGAGGATTGTTAAGCGAAATCAACGTCAACCCTAGTAGTAACATTATATTTATCACCCCAATAAACTTTTTGGTCTTTTCTTTAAAGTGCCCTAGGGCTTCGTAGTTGGTAATTTTGTAACCCTACAGTTAATTTAAGCTGAAAATCGCACACGCGCCGCGTGCACAAGCAGCGTGCATGAATTGGTACAGAGAAGCAATGTAACTAATTGCATATAAATCATATAATTTGGACAACCCACGCGTGCACAGCACACAACACAATGCAATAAATTTAAATATTAATGTTAATATTGCAATTCAGATAAAATAAAAGTGTTAAAAGTAACCAATAAATAGTTTTTTTTTTTTTTATGAACGACGGGGAGACTCTTAGCCTTCATCATACCTGATGTTAAGTATTGATAAGGCTGAAGATGGAAGCGAGCCTCTCCTGGAATCCACAATCACTGAGGAACTGGCTATCTTATCTGTAACTGCCGGAACACAACAATGTTGAAAACATTGTTGTTATGGCGTCAGACTTAGATAAGATGGTGGTAGCTAGCCAGACGGACTTAGAACAAGTCCTACCACCAACCAAACCGAATACAATATGTACCCCCGCTGGGAATCGAACCCGGGACCCCTGGGTCTGATACCGGTGGTTGTACCACTAGACCACAGAGGCGGTTAGAATTAGTAGTTAGCAATTTTATTTTTGCTACCGGTTACGTTACGGGCAAAGATTACCTAGCGTTATCATTAAAAACTAAGGGTTGACATTTACAATGATAGGAGTATTTTCATACGAGCGAGAGAGAATTATTATTAGTATTATGATAAAACAACTCGAACAAAAAAAAAAGGTATATGTAAAAATACTAATGCGTTGTCCGTAGGGTTATAAATATGACGTCGTACCATCGACGACGCATAAACTTGTACACCTTGACCTTGCGTGCGCTCTTATCGCGAGCGCTATAAGAACTGTTTTCGTAGTACAAATGTTAATCATGACTTGTTTCCAACTGTACATGACTTACGTGCATATCGCTAATGCATCCACCGAGGCAGACTCGAAAAGAACAAACTGACATAGAGGTCTTGATGAATGTGGCGAGCGCGAGCGACTGCCAGGAATTTGATTGTTTTTTATAAAACAACTTGGCAAATTACTTGATTTCATTCATAATATAATAAATATTGAAGCACTTACGATGATTTCTGGTACAAATAGGGATAAGATGATAGGATTTTATCCAAAAGTTAAACCCAACATATTAAATAGGTAGTAAAGTAAATAATACCAACAGAAAAAAAAGACTAGTAGTTTCTTATGACCTGCTGGCAAAATTGCAAGATTTGTTTGTCTAAACTAACATATCCGCGAATGACAGTAAAGCATACCATATTTATACGAATCTATGAGCACTATCTGTTACTAATACTTGAGACAGATTTAATAGTTCAAGACAAGGATATAATTACAGCCAGGAAAATATTTAAGTATAATAATAACAATCAAAAGAAAATCGAAAGAAGTAAGCTAGCGCACGCTATTCTCTTATTATAGGAGCATATAGGAGTCCTATAATACGTGTAAAATACCCTAACCTTAGAGTATGGACAATAATTAGTTATTACTTATAAAGCTCCCGTTGTATTTTCTTATTTAAAAAAAATCGGCATTATTATTAGTGGACATCCAAACATATCTATGGTGATGGGGCAGACCGTGGGGCAGAATATTGCAGAGTTCGTGGCATTCGTCGGCGCTCGGTGTCCGGCCGATAAATCCTGTTCGACGTTCCCTCAAGGGCGCGTCTATTTATAGCCGACTCCCGGCCGAAGGCCGCCGCCGCTCCCGTCGTGCGAAGGACGCAAACGCTCTATGCGCACGAGTCGACAGAGGTCAACTTCGATTTTTACTTCTTTTATTACCTTCGTATTTCCATTTAATCACTATTTTAGAGGATGTGAAAGTTAAACATCACATCCTAAGAAAGTGTTCCTAGTATCCTCTTTATAGAAAACAAAAAGAACTGCAAGGAAAAATTCCGCTCACCAAAATGAGCCCACAACTTGCATAAATACTGTGCCAAAAGTACAAAAATACTTTTAGTGGAATAGTTAGAAAATCTTCCTATTCTATACACTTGGACAACATTGTTTATTGAGATTGAGATAATTTTGACTATTTTCAATAGGTAGACTAGTGGACAATCAGCTAGAAAACATGTTTGAGAGAAGACTAGCCAACCTGCAACCACATCGATTCAATGTCTTAATGCCAGGCCAGTTTGTCAGCATCCCTGCATAGTGAAAGGCAAAATTTGCGTAGCATTCCGATGTGGCGCTGGAAAACGTGGTTTCCGCACTTTCGAGAGCGCTGTCGCTAAGTGACTGAGCTCAATTTTCCAATCAGCGGTGGCGTAAGAAACTTAGTTGGAAAACTGCTAACCACCCAACCAACCCAACCAAACTAAGTAACTAGAAATACATCTCAAAAACTTATTAGTAAACTAATTGTGAAACAGCAACGAACATGAGCTTAGGCAAAAATATATATTTAACTGCCTTTTTTCCATCACTTCCATCAGTAATATATTCTCATCAACCGGAATGGTGGTTGCTTCAAGCTATATTTCGTCTGCGAGCCGTGGCACTGGCACCGCTTGTCTGCCGAATTTTAATGCGTTTCTCCGAAACGCCGCAAAGCTCGCCGCCCTCGTGTCCATCATACAAGCCCGCGGCATGTTTGTTGATATGCCTATGTTAAAATAACTAAAAGAAAACTGAGCTTAGGAGGTTTGAATCGATGCTTTGTTCTTGCTTGGTTAAATTTCAGTTACCATTACCTATATTTCTACTATATTCTATTCCTAGTCACAACTATGTCATACGTTGGCTATTAAATATAAATAAAAAAATGCACAAAAGCCCTTTTAAATGTAGGTATGTGTTGTTAGTTTTACCTGATGAATAATGGTAATATTGCGATATTATTCTAGGATGACAATGACGGTGCAATGAGGAAAATTCTACAACATTATTATTAAATTATTTACAACCAAACACGGAGGACACGTAACTAAGCAGGTCAATGACGATAATGTCATCTACTATAAATAACAACTAAAACAATGCGATCTTACAATTAATAAGTGTCAATCTTACATACGCCACAATTCCCCTGAGCATACCCACTCTTCAATATAGTTAATTAAATACCCGGAATGTTGACACATATTTATTTATAGATAGACTTTAATATTTGTAAATTAATAATTAAATGATAAGTTAAATACAGCCGACAAATAGCTTTGGCTAGATAAGTTTAGGTGTTCAAATGCCAGATTTACGAGCATCGATATTTAATTACCGCTGAATAAATTGCCCACTAACATTTAATTACTCGCAGTCAATTAGTGCTGATGATGCTATCGGCCAAACGAGGGCCGGGTTCAGATTATGCTTCTGCGAAATGCGCAGATTGGTAAAGACCATTTAACGTTCTGGCTGAACGTATAATTATTAGTTGAAAAATTTTAAGTTTTAGTCTCGATAGCCAGTAAAGTAGTTGCAAGTGACGCAATCAATCTGCCATTAAAGAAATGAAAGATTCGATCTTTTGATTTAACTTTTGAAATAACCGTCTGCTCCCATCTCTGGTCCGTCACTAGACATTTGTCTAAAATGCTGGCTCAGCAAACTCTATTTTTAACATGAATTCAAATTCGCTGTCAGGTGTTAATTAGATCGTTTTGGGAACTAAAACAAGTATCTATCGCAAGACCATATAGACTCACACTCAAAACAATAACACAAGCTCGTACCAAGCCTGATATTGCGGTCATTATTCATGACATCACGTGCCGCGGCGTTCGTGCAAGAAGCAACATGACAACAAATTAGATTCCCACACTGGATTGCAAAAAATTAAGACATTTCGAAAGAACGGGGTATCGCGACGTACGTGACGTTTTGTTTGAGTAGAAGCTAATACGAATAAACTTTTTGGCGAAAATATGAATCATACATTACATGACAGCACAAAAAGCGTCAAATAATATATGATTATAACGTCATAATTAACATATTCAAACAAAGTGAGAAAATATCTCGTTCTATCAACGAAGTTTGTCATAAATATTCTTGAGCGTGTTTCAATACGTTGTCTTCAACATAATATGAACATATTAGCAAACTTGAGAGTCAGCCAAGTCACTATCTAATAGGCTAGTTGAATATACATAACCCTTACATCATAGGAACCGCGTTTCCTTATTGAAGGGAATTTCGCATTTAGCTGCATAAGTACATTTATAAAAGGTATACACAGGCTTATATGAAACTTATTTTAAAGGTAACCTAGGGCTCATCTTGATTTCCAATACAAGTTTAAAACAGACTGCTTTAGAATACTGTCCTATTGTACCGAAATGAAGTATTCTATTCTATTCTACCTTTACTTTCTTCTTCTTGGCGACCTTGGCGTGTCGACTCTGGCTTATATTTGTGAGGACCACTAATTGAACTAAGGACCCATTTCACAACTTTATGTTTGATTTTGTACCTTTTTTGTTAAGTCAATACGGTGCCTTCTTACTTAACCACGTAAATGGGACGGTATGACCAATAATATTTTGTTGTAATATTTAGTATTCTGTGATTTTGTATGCATTAGCTTGTCATGGGCTATAGCGATAGAATAATGCATGCAGCGATATCAGTATATGCGCCGCATCAATATAATATTTATTGCGGCGCCGCGCGCCGGGCTGCGGATCGAGTGCGCGTGCGTCGGCAACTAAACTAACGTCAATAAAGCTCTTACCATTGACGGACGCCAAGAGTGATTCAATTTATGATTAGAGACATCTTACAAACTATTTATTTGAAGACTAACTCAGACAGTTTGATGATAACTTGTCAAAAATTTGTGTCCCTAATAAAATAAAGCGTAACAACGACGACTCTAAAAAAAAAATTGTAACAAAGACGACTAAAGGGTAACCTAACACGAATCCACAGAGTAGAAGTTTGCTTTTTACTTGTACGTCTTCATTGACGGCCTACGTACGACGCAGCCGATACGAGGTGAGGTGACCCTAGCTAGCTAACAAACCGTAAAAACCGGGCGCAGCAACCGTAAGAATCTTGCAGCTGTCTAAAATCCGACAAAATCCGCAATTTCGCGTAGTAGGTACCTACTTACGCCTACTTTACCGATGCATGCAACTGGCCAGGCCGGTTCTAGTGGTCATGTAAACCTTGCGAGTGATCAATAAAAATATCTCCGATTTCCAAAGTGAAAAATCGAGCACGCACAATCATAATTTTTTTATCTAAATCTTAGGAAATTATAAGATAATAATCAGACCAACGACTAAGTCAGTTCTCTTGCCATTGCAATATCGTTCATTTTGTTAAATAATTAAATATAAAGTGAAAACTTTCAGGTTCAGGGTTCTTTAGGTTCTGGGGACTTGGGACGCAATGGACGATATGACATTCTGTCGTACATCGTTCGCAACTCTACCTTGTATAGCAAATCTAGTCTGCAATAAAAAGCAGGGTGGTTGTCGAACGAGGTTGCGCGGGGTCGCCGGCCCCCGGCGGCCTTCCCCCGCGCCCCGCGCCGCAAGGACGTCGCCCGCAGTTGCATAACCAGATAACCACTCGCACGCAACTCCTCGATACCGTTCCGATGCGCCCGGTGTCATCGCATCGCCCGCGCAGCTCGACCGACATCAGAATAAAAAATATCTTACATCTTTATAACCTCGACAAAGTTTGCACTCTCGACGGCCGCGGCGCTTATGGAACAGGGCAACCCTTGACATTTCTGGGGCTTTGTTAAAAAATAAACAACCGTCTAAGACGAAGGAAACTTTTGAATGTTAATACCGAGGCTACCTAAATAAGAACATGCAAATTTAGATATTAATGTAGATTTTGGCATGACATCCTGGTCACGACTACCATAACACAATCTTGATCTAGTATTTTACCCACTGTTTCCATTATGTCAGGCTCTTGGGTGCGGCCGTTAACTTTTCCTCCAGGCTCATTATTGCCGAGGTGAGTTTCCTAACCCGGTTCTAGTAGATTTCGCATTCTCAAGGACCTCATTAATATTCAGAATGTATTTACATGCCTCCATAGATAGAGACTAATGGTAGTGGCCAATTGCGTCTCGGACGTGCGTCTATAATTGTAGGAACTGGATATCGGAGCGAGTGGAGCCGGGGGCAAAAATTATAATAGGTGCTTTAGTTGAGTTGCGAACTAATAGTGATTACGTGGTGTCGAGAAATGTCAAAGACGAATAATGGTTCGCGAGCCGAATCATTGGTTGATCGCCAATTAATAAGTTATAATCGTGTGTTTCAGGATATTGAAGACAAGCTGTCGGTGGCAGGCAGTGATCTGCAGCCTGGCGACCTGGCGACGGCTATGCACGCCTGTGTTGGCTTAACTTATGATTATCCAGTTTCCTTACACAGTATACGGATAAGAATTATTATTTGTCGAATCATAACTTTTGGTACCAAACAAGAAATTTTAATAGACCCCTATAACACATTAAAAAAATATTTTTTTTTGTTTTTTAGTTTATATTTTTTTTATTTATATCTTTTTAGTTATTTATTGGTCATGTCATGATATACCCTTTTTGAAATCCTAAAGATCAGCCCTTTAATTTGATACCCAAAGAGCCGTCCAGGTTGCAGACCGTGCCAAACATTTGCATTTGTCGCAAAAATCCGCCTATTTGTTTATTTATTTAATTTGATATACCCAGTGACACTCTCACAGTAAATATGAATTTAACGAAACCTCTCAAGCTAAAATCCATCGAGCCGTTCAGGCCGCAGAGCGTGCCAAATAAATACATACATACATATCTGTAAAAACATAACTCTCCTTTTGGCACAGTCGGGTAAAAAGAAAGAAATCTAAAAGCTTCATACTCCTGTGCGCATTTAGGAAACCATACAATGAGTATAAGGTAAGAAGTTATTTGTTATCCGCTATAATTTTATAGTACGAACACACATAAGGGTATTAGGGATACATACATACAAACTCGCCCACCCATCAATCAAGGTGAACCCACGTGGCACAATAGGCTCCACCATTCGCAGAAATGCCCCGAGCTATGGTTACCTGGAACAAACATAGCGACAGCGTTATTATAAGTTATATTTAACTCGCTCTGTGGAGTGTTGTTTACTCATTTTATTCGTTAAAACAGGATTCTAACAAATCATTGTTTGAGAACTCTTTGTTACCGAAATTATACCCTTATAGGATAAAAATATATAGATAAAGTTAGAGCGAAACCTAGCAAAAACCAGTCAAACTGACAGACGGTCACACCTGCAACTGCAACCGATATTAGGTTGGGTATAATAAAGTACATATTGCCTCAGCAAACAATTCATTTTAAGATTCAGATACTGGGGACACGGTAGTGTCCCTGCCAATGCGAGCCAAGCGAAGCGCAAGGGCACTAACGACTTACTTTCGAAGCGCTTCGTCGGTTTTTTTAAGTCTCATAATTTGGGTCTGTATTAAACTAGATAAACAAAATTCTCGTGATACAATGACAATAGTGGTCTTATTAAACGTATAAAGTTTCAATTGCATAGCTCTTATACTTTAGATTTTATTCATATGTAAAAAAAACGATTTCGTCACTGACCCACTAACGTACTTCCTGAAGTGTTAGAAAGCTGAAATTTGGTGTGTAAGCTAATACTAGTATAAAAATAACAAAAAAAAACTCTAATACTTGGAACTTTCCTTCCCCTAAAAATAGGGGATGGTAGTTTTTATTAAATTTCGACCAATTTTGATGCTATGAGGTCTGAAAATTGATAAATGGTTTCCTTGTAATAATTAAATAAGTATTTCAGGATTTACAGTAAATCCTTACAAAAAGAAGTGAAATCCCACCAAAAACATGTTAATGTAAAGTGTTGCCAAAAAGTTATCAGATCTCATTTAAGCCAAGCTTCTAACTCTACACGGCCTAACTCTATAAGTCCTAACTTAATAAACTCTACATTAGTCAAAATATGAGGATTGGACGTTTCGTAACTACAAGAGCTAATATCTAACAGAAAAGTAAATGAAACAGTAAAGGATTGACCTTACGCCCATGGCTCATGTGACGGTAGCGAAACGGCCAAGCCACATATTTTGACTAAGGTGTAGAGTTTATTAAGTTAGGACTTGTAGAGTTAGGCCGTGTAGAGTTTGAAGCTTGGCTCTAAATGAGATCTGATAACTTAAAACTTGCCTTGACGGAATGACATGAGACAAGTTGCGTTTTTCTAGTATATTCTTGTTTAATATTTATCACATAAAAATAGCATTGTAAAATGCATAATTAAAAAAGTTATAATTAGAAGGCTGTTTCATCTTAATCGATAGGCAAACATTTGTAAAAATGTTTCTATCGAATGCGAGGAATATCCTCTCATTGATGAAACGACGGTGGCCAACACCGTAGAAAGGTTAATATACTAGAAAAATTCGACGTGTCCTCATAGGTCTCTGTAGCATAATTGGTTAGTGCATTGGGCCGGATTCCCAAGGATGCGGGTTCGTATCCCGTCAGGGTGACATGAGACAAGTTGCGTTTTTTCTAGTATATTTTCTTGTTTAATATTCATCTGATAACTTTTGACAGTGAGAATCATATAGTCTCGTATTGGCAAGAGTTAACATGAACATGTTTTTTGTGGGATACAATTTTGCAAGCTTATGCAGTTAAGGTATTGGCAAAACCTAAGTTAATAAATCAATATTTATCAGAAATATAAAATATGTCCAAAAATCTGATTGTCATTAAACATTTTAAGTAATTTTTGACATAAAAGTATTAAATTTGCATTTCTGAAGAAAGAGTAAGTATACAAATCATCTGAACTCCAGTGGGGACACGCCTGCGAACTGCACAAGGACGTATGTCGGGTAGAATTACAGATTTAAAAAAAACCTTTTGACGACCTGTTTGGCGCAAAGAGGTAATAAGCCCGCCTTATGCGCCATAGGTCCCGGATTCGATCCCCTGACAAGACAAATATTTGTGTACATGAACATGTCTATTTTTGTTTTTTGTGAACGACAGTGAGACTCTTAGCTTTCATCATACCTGCATGCGTAGCATGAGCACCTCGACAAAGCTTTCTCGACACTTTTCTCGCGCGAGCGTATAGTCTGTCCCGCTCACACCGTACTGATATGAGCTGAACAGACATCGCAAGATAAGCGTCGACAGCGAGTCGCGGTGCGCATGCTACGCTGGCTGGAAGCGAGTCTCTCCCAGAATCCTCAATCACCATTTGTCTTAGTCTGGGTGTTCAATATGTATATTATGTATGTATAAACAAAAAAAGTATATAAGTATATTTATCCGTTATCTAGTATCCATAACACAAGTTCTTCATGAAACTTAACGTGGGCTAGATATGCATGTGTTTGTATGCATTTTTTTTTATTCCTTGAGAAATATAGCACTAAGCAAATACATATACTTATAATATGAACGGGTATCTTAAGACATCAACAAACATTGGAGAGCAATGACACGCGAAAGGAGGATCGCTGTTATGACTTAGCAGACAAAGATCTAACAAAGATCTGTGTACTTACTGTTAAAGGTTGTTCACATTACATCTATTCATTCACATTCAAAACTTTGCATATCTCTATTGTATCATTATTGTAGATATTATTTATCGTATGATTTTAAGAAGCTCTAGGAACGAAACTGTGGTATATGTCTCTGTAGCTATGAAAATTGTAAACATTATATTTGTTTATTCCCAAACACTTTACTTTGTAGTAATGTAGGTGAACAAAAAAATATAGTTTGATGTTATAGTTTGAACTGTTGTTAGTCATTTCATCGTTGGATTGAAGTTATTTTCCTCTGTAATACCTAAGCTTCGCAGTTCGCACCGTGTCTGGAATACTAAAACAGGCGATGACAGCAATCATCGATATTTCACCAACGGTTCGAGTTGGCGGAACATGTCCCGTTGTCCTATCAGATCCAAACATGACTCACCATGCATTCAAAATAAGCCTTATCGGAGATTAATCCATCGATAGACAAACACACAAATCATGAATGATTGGTTATCGAAAGGGAGTGTGTGTGGGAGTAGGTGCACCAACTAGTGTATTAAAATAGAAGCATTACGAGTATGATCTTATTAATGTACCCGTTTACCTCTTCTGTAGAATAAAATACTAATTACATAGAGACAACATCTACATTACATTAATACGAAATAGATAAATATGGAACTCGCAAGGTACACAAACCAATAAATATCTGAACCTGAGCTTCTGTTGACCTTTACTACCTTATACACAGAGGCATTGTAATTTCCCTATTGCAATTTGCAATTATTCAAAGTAACAGGATTTATCGGCGACCTGCTGTATATAGGACGCGGAAAATGGCTGCGTAGCCTATTGATACGGAACGATAAGGCCTCTCTGGTATAATGTTACCACGAAGTCCACTCAACTTGGAACACCTGTGTTTTTACAAAATCTGGATGGGAATATGTATGTTTTCCATAACAAACGAGAGTCTTTTGTTTTATTAATACCCAATCATCGTCTGGAGCCCTATTCTAAAAGCCCGTCAACTAAGATACGGGCCCCCGTCCGTAAGTTTCCCGAAACTACGGATGGATCCTACTCTCTATTTATTTCGGATGTACTAGTTTTGGACAAACGGCACAAACACATTGGGAGTAGGGACAATGTCAAAACGTATTCTATTCATTCTTAACTAATAAGCTGTCCGTAGGTGATAGGGAGTAGGAAACGTCCGTAACTTAGGCCGAAACTAAGGGTTTCGTGCTTAGAGAGTATAGACCTCTTGGTCATTTCAAACAGACATATGACGGTAACAAACGCAAGTTTTCTAAGTAAGTATTAGCCGTTAAACCTTAGATCTCCGTGAAGACAATCGACGTTTTAGGTCGCTGGGTCACACTAACATCCGTTTAAAAGGGCCACAAGCAAAGCCATCGCCCCGGCGACATTAACTCCACTCCACAGTAAAACTCGCAAACACATTGAGCTTAGATTTTTAGACGCAAACTCGTAAAGTGTCGATATCCCAATAGAGTGCAGCGATCGATACATTGCATTAGGTACTATCCTTGACACGTGGTTATGATAAAGCGAAGGAGCCTTACCGCTAATAGCAGACAGTACATAATAAACTAATGGCGACGGTTATTCAACGCTTAGTCATTAATCATAGTAGAAATGCCATATCGGCCGCTTAGAGAATTCGCTGCATTTAAACTGAACATAAAAATGTAGTGTTTTAGTGCAGGAACCATATAAGGTGGCGACCACACGCGCGGCGCGACGAAGTCCGCGGACGACCGCAACCAACATACTCGTTGATTTATCGAGCTCTCTTGCTATGTACAGTGTGTACTTACAACTGCCAGGATTCTCTTTATCACTAACTGCACTGCTAAAACAACTGCATAGATTTAATGTAGCTTAGACGTGAGCGTGCGTTCGATGAGCGATCTCAAATTATTGTTAATGAAAATAATAAATGTCTCGAGGTCAAAGAGCTAATTATTGTAATAAAAACAAGACAAAGGTGTGGTTTAAATTGCCACACATTTAGCAAAGTTTTAATAACCATTAATTCTGGCATATGCCATGAAGTAAATGCGTCTGTCCGACACAATAAGCAATAAAATCGCAACTGCCTATTGCGAAAGTAAAAACCATTCTTAACTTTTTCCCAACGCGCTGGAACTTCAATGAGACATTAATCATACTCAGGTCTAGGTTGTGCTACGACAACTTAAGATAAAAGCTCTGGATAGTAAGCACTGGATACTGGATACGGTTTCAAGTTTCAGGTAAATAAGAAAGCGGATTCTTTGCAAGTACGGTAATTCTTAAGTGATGTAAGTAATGTAATAGACATGGTAGTAGATAATTTCAAATCACATTTTGACTATCTCTGTCTGGTATCACCAGCAGCCGCATTATCGCCACGACTTCGTATAAATATACTCTGGTGGCACAGACAGACGGACGACTGTCGCAGTTTTTACCAAGTTCGCATTCGCTACAGCTATTATTGTTACTGCCGCCCTTTGTTCTGCTCGAGCTAAAATGTCAGCAGCTACAATGTCTTTAATGATCCGATCTGCATACTTGAAGCCTAGTCGAGAGCGTCATTAAATGCCGAAGCGGCCAAATTACCGCTTATTGCCGTGTAATAAAAAATAAAAACATGCATAAAATTTATAAACACTGTTTTGCTACGAAACCATACCGCGAGAGATAAAATCATAATACTGGACATTCATTGTTCCAGTGAATCCAGTGATCGTTTCATAAATTGAAGTCAGTTGACGTTTATCGATTCGTCAAACAGTTATATATTTTACTCGATTCCAAGATTTTGTAAATGGAACGTGAGACGAAGTACTTCAAATTAGATTGCTACGTGATGGAACTTCTCGATTTCGTATTCCGAATACACGGCAACCGCTTTGTTTGCTCGGGCGCATTGCGCAAGCTCACCGAACTATCGAATAAGTGACAGACAACGGACAATTTATCAAATACCTATATTAGGCTGCAACAGTTTCAGTTAACGATCCGTATTTCGTTACACGACCTTCATCGTCATTCCCGTGAGAATAGATTGAGACTAGAGTGTTATATTTTGTAAATTAATATGCATTGTTTGTTAGTTGTAAGTGGTTCTAAATAGGTACTTATAATAAGCACGAATCGGGTCAAGTATACCGGAAACGGTGTGATACCCGCTGCGCACGCGCACGCAACTCATTCATTCCTAGCACAATAGTAAATTCGCTGACCACAACGGCATCGAGCTATTGTATCCAGTGAATTAATATTGAAATAAATTATGGTGAGGAAATATGTAACTCTCCAGGCTAACGAATAAGGGTTAGTGTAGAGATTCTAACTAAGAGCATTGGACCGGATTTCCAAAGGTCGTGGGTTCGATTCCCATCTGATAATTCACTTGTGGCCGAGTTGGTTTTTTCCAATATTTTTCTATTTCAAATTTATCATAAGTAATTGACACTTTATTTTTCGCATTGTCATAGCCTATTGTTGTCGGCTGATGATGTTAAATTACGTGTCCATGACCATCATTAGGGAACTTAATGGTAGTTTCCAAAGGGCTCGTCTCTCGTGATCAATTTGTAAAACAAGATTTTCACTGGCTCGACAAATGTGTAATGTTGTGACTACATTTTGACAAAAAGTTGGAGGGGTTTGTTAAAACGTTTACGATCAAAACAAATACAGGAGGTTTACCTTATTTGTTTATGAAAAAAAGTAAGTAATTATCTCATCAACAACAAGCTCGATTATGAACCGATAACAATGGTCATAATTCCTCAGGGTAATTAATCACGACCAGCCTTCAGCGGGTGGTTATACGCAAAAGGTCACGTAAACTCAACGTACACGCGACGATACGACCGCCGCACTTGTTACTGTAATAATTACATCATTTTAAAACCATTATTGTGTCGGTTAGATCATTAAACAATATGTTGAACTGTTAGCGATACAGAAGCAGATCAGTTGGTGATTATCCGACGGGTGCCCTTCGACACGCCTAAAATCATTAGTCCTAATTTCATCTCGCCGTATTTCGTTGGCCTAAAATTCTTAAGCTTGTTTAGCATAATAGATTATTTCGCATTGTTATAATTTGGCCTAACGTTAAAATTAATCAAAACCACTATTATTCAGTGGCCTAAAATGTATTAGTATACATATCTTTTGACATAATAACTTACTAAGCATACGTATTGTGACCCCTATTACAGTTTTGCATACTAGTCAGTGACAGAAACGATTCGCCTAAAAACCGACTCCACACAGTCTTGTATGCCCTACCCCTAGAGTGTAATTTAAGCTCGCGCAGGCGCGTAGGAGCGAGGCGGCCATGCTTGCCTGCATGCTCGCTTACATGCATGGCTGCTTGCATGCCCGATTGCATGTATGCTTGCATGCCTGCTTGCATACCTGCTTGCATGCCTGCCTGCTTGCACGCTTTCTTGCACGCATGCTTAAACGCTAGCTTGAATGCTTGCTTGCATGCCTGCTTGCTTGCATGTTCGTCACATGCATGATTTATTTCATCAATTTGACATCGGAAATGGTTAGGCGTAACGGTGTTGGGCGAATCGTAATTTAGTACTTGGGAACAGGAGGGTTTAATAAATAATTAATTTGCACTCCCTGGCTGTGCGCTTAATAAAAGATGAGGAGAAGCGCTTTGTAGTAAACTAGGAATATCAACCAGCCAGCGTAGCATGCGCACCGCGACTCGCTGTCGACGCTTATCTCGCGATGTCTGTCCCGCTCATACCAGTACGGTGTGAGCGGGACAGACAATACGCTAGCGCGAGAAAAGTGTCGATATAGCTTTGTCGAGGTGCTCATGCTACGCATGCGATAACCCGCAATACGTCTGGACTCCCGTTGGTAAAACGGAGCTGGCGATGGCGGAGGCATTTTTTAAGATCAAGTATAAGTCTAGTTTCTTTGGGGTCTACAATATGCACAATTCCATCAGGAAATCGTGCGCTAGTGCAGTTCAATTCACGGTACGGGCGGTTAATATTCCACATCCGCCACAGCGCTTTCCAAACAAGAGCATTTGAGGATTGCAACGCCTTGTGTTACACTGCCGCCGCCTTAATTGTTGCATTATATCTGTACGAGTAAACAATTATTGGAATACTGGTGAAAGCACCACAACATACATTGTACAAAACCTTGAGTATCTACATTATTACAGAGACGGATTGTTATTACGTAACTAACTACTCACATGAGAAAAAAAAAAGGAAAATAGCTCTAACTTCAAATAATCTATGAAAAATGATTATTGTAAATAAGTAAAAGTTATCCCATTTTCATATCGGCGTGCCATCGACACTATAATGTGTAACGAGCTGACTACAACGCACCTTCCCAGAAAAGGCTATTAAGACAAAACGTGCGCTGTGCCACGGTTAAATTGCAAACTTTATGGGTTTGGCCGGCCGCCCCCGACGCGACGCCCGCGGCCAGTTCAAAGGGCTACCCTATAGCCCGGCGCACAGCGATATCACCGTACACCGTGCCCGCTTCGCGATTGTAAACTTTCGAACGTGGACAACAGAGCCCTCAATCAAGGGCCGCACGGGCGCTATTGTCAAGCCCGTAAGCTAAACAAAGTGGCTGCATGTCACGCCAGCGCCAAAGAGCAAAGGTCTCGAGCACTCAAAAAGGGTATAAACATTACTTTCATTTCGAAACAATGGCACGCGAAAGCAATAGGCTTTACGGGAGAAATCGCCTGAGAACTAGGAAACGGTCCGATCGAACTATACTAATTTGATTTGCCTTTTGCAGAAAGCTTAGAAAGCTCCGTTTAAGGGGTTAAGTAAGCAACGTATGCATGGTTTACGAGTCGATTTAATGTCACATAAACGCGCAAGACGGATAATCCGTATCAGACGAGCTTTACCAACGACGACGCCAACATTTCCGTGTAGTTTACACGGAAATGTTGGCGTCGTCGTTGCTTTTATATAAAAGCCAGCTGACTCTACTCTCTATCATAATATTTCTTAAAGTAATTACCTAAGGCGGATGCTTAATCTGTCATTATGATCATGGCTTGGAAAGACAATTTAGTGCAATTTAATTAAAAGTTTTAATGGGAATGTCTTCTATAATAATTAAAACATCAGCCTTGACAAGATCTTCTCTTTCGTATCTAAACTATGCATCGAGTCTGTGGATGCCGCCGACCAAAATCATCATTAAACCGGAAGATTATCTTTTATAGCGGTTTTAGTGTGGAATGAGGAATGTTTGATATTATAATATGTTGATAATAATCAAGAATCTGAATATAGAAAAAAGTATGCATAGGTATTACATACGACCTTGGTTCCTGGACTAGTGAGCGTGCTGAACACTCAAAGTAACCGGCACTGACAAAGCCGATGTAAAAAAAAACATAATGATGTCTATTGCTTACCAAGAAGAATTCGATAATCTGAGACGAATAACCGACAAACACGGATGAAATAGAATGTCACACACATTGCCTCCAAAGCGCATGCTTCAGTGTCTTGTTAAGATGCTCGTTGTAAAAACACATTTAAAGTGCCGCCCAGGCAGACAATTAGCGACTCGGTTTCCAAGAGGCCATGTCTTCATCCTCGAGCGATAGGACAGAAGGTGGACAAAAACGCAGCCGTCTCTCACTGGATCTCGGACGCGTCGCGTGACCCGGTCACAACACGGAACCACTGCGAGACGTCTCGTGCCTGCCTGGTAGGACTTGGAAGAATTATTACAACTATTTATATCTAATTTGATCTCATATCTGAAGCCAACTAACCTCTCACTAAATATTTTGCAGTCCAAGGTTGATAATGTTGTTTTTTGCTAATAGACATGTAAGCTGTCAGTCTCGGGTACACTCTGCAAACGCCCACGCAAATGTATTGTTTAAATCGGGTATGCTTTCGCAGGTACCTGCCTGCACGCATATTGGCACTTCCTCATCCTTTGCTTAAGATAGACAATACGTTGTAACGTTACTCTTGTATTAATTTTTTTTGTTAGCATCTTTTGAGCTAGTTGTCTCTCTAATTTATTGTCATGTTAAAAAAAAATAACGAATAAGCCGGAAGTTGTGTCAATAAAAGCCAAACCTGACTATTGTTACTTCAACTGTAACATGTAATTCAAGCTTGTTTAATGTCGTGATCCTGTCCAGCCCTCTTAGATATTTAGTTTGTTGCAATTTTATAATGCACTGCCCGAGTGAATGTAAGGTCAAAATTGACAGTTCATTTATTAGCATATCCGCGGGCTAGCAGTGCCTTTGTCCCATTATATGTATTTGGCTATGATTACAATCTACAATAACGTACTACTTGCACCTTTCGTCGTTTTATTGTTTGTTTGACATTTGACATATAGCGTGGGCACTAAGTTTAAGAGTAATAATTACTTGAAAGCGTATTCAAATAGTTTGCTAGCTGAGTGATTTAGTGATACAGTCCGATATCAGGCCTTGACCTGTCGCTTTAGAGTCTGCAATTAAATCAACTGCCCACGCCGATATGTCTTAACGACGGCTACTATCGTTCGCGCGTGGGAGCGAACTCTCATGCATGTAATTCTTGGAGATTTAATAAAAAATAATTTTCTCACGTCGTAGTCGACCAATTATATGGCAGGGTGCTTGGAGATAATAGCTGTTTGGCCCAACGTCATTTCCAAAATTATTATTAGATAAACACCGTCGGAGGCGCACCCTATGCTTAAGTACCAATATCGTTTAACGCAAATCCAAGTATCGTTTAATCAAATGTAGTGTGGCATGTTTAAAATTTAAATATTAAATTACTGATATTACTTGCTAAAATAATAAAGTAACTTTAATTTAAATTACAGTGGTTAAATTGTTTTTGGTCACTGCGATACAAGCAAAAGCTTGCTTTGCAGAGGCCGTTAGAAATAAGTTTGCAATGTAGGTACAGGACAAAGGTTGCATGTGCCTCTTTTCCGACAGCGATGAACAGGGGGCCGGCCGCCGACCATCGCGCTTGTCGGAAGCTATTATCACTGCACGGAGATATGCGAATCCTTTTGACACGTATAAAGTTTCAAATTCACATTGGCCGTTCAGCTTCGCAGTCAAAATAGCATACCGACTTTTTGTAAAAAAGCGCTCAGTATTAAAATAACATAGGCAGTTCTGCTACAACTTCCTACTCTTTGATGAAACTTAATATAAGTAATAATTTCTGATTTTGATACAGGGATGAGAGAATGTGATGTCTGGTATCGCAACATTGGTGTTGACACCACGATGCGTAGGTTCCCGCGGCTCGGCCCAGTTGCACAACGGTCGAGTTGGCCACTGCAGTTGTTTACAAAGGTAATTAAGCCGTCGGCCGATACCGCCCACTGCGAGGACGCAGACGATTCAATTAGCCGCGTCTAATCCCAGCGCCAGCTTGCACAATCTGTGTTATCACGCCAAGCCGGGACGAGTGATAATGATAAGGCAGTCACATGCCGCGCGGATCTTACGAAACTACCGACCTCGCAACTTATTTAGACAGCTATTTCTATTCTGAAGTGTGTAAAGCAATGAAAATAAAACAAGCCTTTATAAAAGGATTAATGTCATGTAATCATCCATCTACATGTGCTGTTAGTGTGTTAATTCTGTGAAAGTTTAGCAATCGTACCCTGGCAGCACATATTGAATTGAAACCTACAAATAAATTCGCACATAAAACGAGGCCGGCCTGTGGCCGGGATTCCAGAGCCATATATGAGTATTTGGCGAGTACGCTACGTGTGTTGGTTTTGCGCAACTCTCCACCGCAGCTCGTAGGCGTTAGCTCGAGTCTCGCGAATCGTCGCTCTAGATGCGCAGAGACAATGCCGGTTGCGCCAGCGGGCTCAACTTGCGCAACGACCGCTGCAACAGTGAAACTCGTGTATCTCGACATTTACAAATCACGGAAAATCGTAAGGTGCTGCTTCAAACAACTTTTAATGACCTTAAGGACCATTAAAACGACTATCGAACAATAAATCGGAAACGTATTGTTCTGACAATAGAATGTAATAATACTGCATAAGAACGGAACTTATAAGTTACGAGATGATATTTACCGGCGATTGCGATATCAGAAGCATCAGAACAACTTCACATCATATCCCAGTACCTACGCGCCCACCCCACTCATTTGACGCGTGTCCAAATTATCATATTGATTACTTACAATAATGGCAAGCCATAGAAGCCAAGCTAGATTTCGGCTTTAAAATTTTGCCAGCTGTACTAGTAACTATTTAGTAATCTGTGGCTGTACTGCTGGACGTAAATTGTTGTCACAATTAATGACCTCTTTTGTTTGACTTTGACTGTGTAATAAAAAGATAAAAATATGACTGATTTGTTTATCCAGAAATATGCCTTTCTTGTATCTTAATTTATATTCATAATCAGTCAATGGCCATCACCAGTTCGAGGAGCTGTGGGTTTCCTTAATATGAGCTGACACACACACAATGGTCCATCGCTGCGCATGCAACTCGACCGTGGGAACTGACGCACGAGCACGACAAAAATGCGACAATGCGCTTTTGTTGCAACTGCCATACTTCACCTAACTGGGTAAACTACGTTTTTAATCAAAGTGAGATTATTTGATCTCTTTAAAGAAAATAAATGTGACAAATTGATGGCGCCATTGTGTCTAGTCGTCGACAGACAACTTAAAAATAGCCACGTCTTTAGAGAATTGACACAGACGAAATGCTGTGCAGATGACTCACAAAAAAAGTTTGCAAGTAGTTAACACCTCGACTGCTAACAGCTATGCTCATATCACTTCATTGTTCCGTTTGAAAAACTAACGGTTTCTCTTGTTAAACAGAATTGAGTAAGTCAAAAACGTGTTACATTAATTTCAGTCCATGTCATACCTACAGGGTATATGAAATTTCTGAAATGAGAGCAGTGCGCCGTCGAATCACTTATACTTGACCTATGAGTAACAAAACAATAGCTGTGTGGAATTTATCAACACGCTACATTCTTCGTAGCTCTGGAATTTTGTTATTGATCCTCGTGATACAATGAAAACACTGCATCTGTACAAACATAAAAATATTATGTTCACTGTCTAGGGTTTTCCGAGTGTACACACAGATGCGTCACGAAGTCAGCAACAGATAGGCAGACAGCTAGTTAAACGGTGGGGAGGTTAACAACGGTCGCTTGTTTACCAGCGTGGACCGGCCAACAAAAGAGGCAAGCCTGTACACCGACCTCGATGGCGGTGACTCACCGACACTGACCGCCGTATAATCGCCAAAACCGTTGAAAACAATTTGATTTTCAAATTCAAATTGCGAATGGGCGAAGTCGAACGGTCGCCCCATGTGATAAATAACGACTTTTTGTATATTGACGATAAATTTTACAGTTACTGTCAGAGATCAATGAGCAATAAAATAATAACGATGTGCCTAAGCATTCTAGCACAAATTTAAATTATAATGAGATATTTGAAACCAGTTTTAAATATCTAACTGGAAGACAATGTAAAATAAATATTTTTTTGTGATTCAGTGGAAAGTTGTATTCTCGTGGTATTTCCATTTCTCTTCGGTCTAGAATTAGATAGCCCGTTCAGCACAGTGAGGTCACCCTATCTGAGAAATGGGACGAGTATATTGTTCGTGACGTCCAAAACCGAGATTTATTGCTTTCGAAACTTGCTCAAAGAAGTAGTACGCATGACATTATTAGAATTGATAAGAGATGGTGTAGGTAGCAGTGGCGATAGGTCCATACACATTGTTTTCTATCGGCCTCCCTTTCAGAAATCCCACCCCACCGATCCGCCATACAGTTCAAAAAATTTTTGGAGAAATTTTTAGTCCGGCTTACCTCGCCACTGAGTAGGTATTATTTACTATAGAAAACAGCGGACGGGTGCAGATAGAACTAGTTTTTTTTAAATGCATGACGGGGAGACTCTTGGCCTTCATTATACCTAATGTTAAGTATTGATAAGGCTGAAGATGGAAGCGAGCCTCTACCGGAATCCTAAGCCACTGAGGAACTGGCTATCTTATCTCAAACTGCCGGAACACAACTATGCTGAAAACATTGTTGTTATGGCGTCAGGCTTAGATAAGGTGGTGGTAGCTAGCCAGGCGGACTTACAAGTCCAACCACCAATCAAACCGAATACAATATGTACCCCCTATAGGTATATAATGTACAATACAATACAATATGTACTGGGAAAGGAACCCGGGAACCCTGGGTCTGATACCGGTGGTTGTACCACTAGACTACAGAGGCGGTTTGTTATAAGATATGTAAGATTGGAGCAAAATATTGTTGTGATCTTGCAAGTGTTTAGCAAGAGATAATAGTGGGTCAAGCTCAGGTGCAGATATTCGGATAAATAAAACGAAAAAAAGTGATCTTGACATCTTAACACTGGGACTTTGGTTTAAGATCGATGTTAGTGGGGTGGGCCAATACGTGAGGCATATTAGCATTTTACGACACGCTGTTGCAAAAATACAACAACACGTAAATCCGATGACCGTCGAGGACTACAGTTTTGCAACAACAACCTCCAGGCCGTAGAACGTAATGTATTTAGCTAAACTTTAAAATTTCTACTATTTGCCTCTTCGTATGCGAAATCACCGTGGCGAAAAATCTACACGCATATACGAATATTAGTGTCAATCAAAGGAAAAGGACCCAATTGCATGTGAAACCACTAAATATGAAACAAAGAGACATTTGCAAGGACCAAAACAAAGTGCTGGAGCCGAAGTGGAATGGAGTAAAGTGCACAGACGTCCTCTCGATCCCACACAATGACACAATTGACACTTGACATTGACACGCCTAATTACACGACGTGCACGAATCAGCGGTGAATGCTCGGCCGGTCACCGTCACTACTCATTCAGATGTCAATCTAGCTAAAGCGGCAACCAACCACCAACCAAGTCGCTAACAACTATTTGAACTAGCTAAAATGTCTGCCGCATGCAAGCTAAAGATATTTCAAGTTCCCTGATAAAGATAATGTCTCTGCTTAAAGTTTTAGGCAGATTTAATAAAGTGTGTTGTTAATTAATTAGTGACAAGTTGAATAGCTGCGACCTTGTTATTGTATTCTAATAGCTGGTGAAATATTCCATTGTGCGCAGCAAAGGCGGCTGTGCAAGCCCGCAGCACGGCAGCTACGCTACTTACTACCCGTATGAGTTATTTTCCGTTAGGAAAGTCGCAGGTAATTCAAAAGTATTTAAAATAATAATGATTGTTATCATAATAAAAATAACTCAAACTCAAAATAAATAAAACCTCAAGGCATTGTACGTATCCTGCATAAAAAGTACAAAAGATTATGACAAGCTTTATTGGCAGATTTTACGTCGAGTTAACTCAAAAAAAAAAACATTCGCAGCTGCTCGTCCTCGGCGTTTCGTGGCAACAATTGTCCGCATATTCGTGATTAGTTTCTTTCAAAATATCTGCTTCGTTAGTGCTCAAAAGTAAAGTTATTCATGTGGGTCGCCACTCGCCATAACGGTCATTGTTATCCTGACATTCGTTATTTCGCTCTCCACTTCGTGATATCATTGAGTTTTGAAGTCTTGTCACGAGTATCTTTCTTGGTACCTATAATTGCCAGCGTTATGTTACTTCGATGATTAATGCATTTACTACTTTAAAAAGCAATACTCGAAACGCGTGTATTATTAATATTGCTATGGTTCCATATAGAATACCTATGATCTATCAAGGAGTATTGATTTCATAATAGTGTCTGTCTGCTTAATAAGAAACAAATGAAAGGATGTTAAAAGCACTTGAGAAAATTAATGTTTTATTAACAACCCATTTGTGGAGAGTCGAGTGGCGAATCGAGCAATTGTGCAAGCGTTAATGATACGTCTATTATCAGCGGTAGTATGTACAAAGCGTTGGGTTTATGCGCCGGCGCCGGGCGGAGGATACGGCTCATTACGGGCAATTAGAAGCTGATCCCAACCATACTCTGTAGTTAGAGGCTCGCGCCAACGCCGACGCTTGTTCAGTACTATAGAAACTCTAGGGAGATAATACGTACAGCTTCGGAAGAGTTCGGGTAACTAAGCGATCAGCGAACCGTGCCAAAACGCCAAGTAATTGTATGACCAACGTCAAGAGGTGTGACATCGTCATCATCAAGAAACGTGGGAGATCACAATGCTATATTGATATTATGGTAAGTATTGATTGGAATTATTTATTACCAAAATCGACCCTACATAGGATTGCTCTATCGGTTAACGAAAACTTTTGTGAGTTCTGGATAAGGAACTATTTATGTATAGTTTCAAGAGATAAACGATTCTATTAAGAAACAGCTACTCCTTACAAATGGGTGTTCCCGTTGCTGGTACTAAAATAGTTACCTACTGCATGACGTTTATCTACAAAGTAAAATTAATTCCTATTTATCAACGGCTCAGCCACTTAGCGGAATTAGGGCGGCGGCGTAGTCGGCAGCGTGCGCGTGCGCAGGGTTTCGCACACCATCGCCTTTCACCTTAATGCCGAGTAACTGGGGTCACGCACGCATCCGTATACTCATGTTTATCGCCCATTCGTTTTAAGTGATCTGCAATTCTTCCTACGAGCGGTAGACCGAAACGTGCAACACACTTCAGTCCATGTTTACACGATTAACCGCTTAAAACGTGCCATTTCTGTAAGTGTTCCCTGGTATTTAGAGAAATCCAGTATACTTTACTTAAGTACTTTTTATGTGAATTGCGGAAGTAACACCAGCATTTTGGTACGAAGACGAGGCGACCTTGAGGTATTAAATTAACCAAATGCCTCAAGCTCAACCCTTCTTATTATTCTGTCATCCAAAATATCTAAAAAAGCAGGATTTCATTCGGCACAGTTCAAATACGATATGGAGTAGAAATACACGGTCGGATCAAAGAAAGACGCGCAGTGATCACGAGTACCATTGCCGTAATAGAATAATTAATGGGCGGCGGACCGCGGCGTCGAGGGTCACTGACAGCGATGCACAAGCGCGCCCCAGCACGCAGCCGTATGCGCGAGGGCAAATGTGAGTACGGTTCATAGAACTCAAACTAATGCCACATACAATCACTTTCTGTTAATTCATTGATAAAGCTCCCTCTCATACAGGAGCACGTGCACCGAAGCATATGATACTAGGTATACGTTAAAAGCGTGAAATTGGCGTATCCTTTGACTTTGAAGGCAAATGCGACAAACAGATGGGAAGGCAAATGTCAATGCGGTTCATAAAAGTCAAGCTAATGCCACATCACATACCTACAATCACTTTCTGTTAATTCATTGATAAAGCTCCCTCTCATACAAAAGAACGGGTGCACCGAAGCATCTGGTACTCGGTAAGTATACGTTAAAAGCGTGAAATTGGCGTATCACTGGACTCCGAAGACTTGACTTGACCCACTTCTTTGCATTAAAAACAATACAATAAGGAACTATTGGAACCGCCCAAAACCGTAAACATCTCTCTAAGTTTCTAAAGAGAGGCAGTCCGTTCTACTTACGAAACTCACTGAAGGCTTGGCTCAGTAGTTATTAGCCATTCAAATTGTTGAAAACAATACTCTTAGTTAAGGGGGCGCTGCTAACACACAAATTCATGCTAATGTCTGACACTTGGAAATAATCACCGGTTAGTTCAATCTATTGTTCACGGAGAAAATGAGCTATGTTGCAATGAGATGGCCACTGGAGGCGAAAAGGTGGTCAGTGTGTCCAATTCTTAGCAAATTTAAAAGTACAAACGGACACCATGAATATAGAACATGTCATTGCATTGTATTTAAATTTAGGTTAGTCATATCATAGCTTTTTTCTTCTTGATCTTCTATATATTATAAAAACCTCGTTTTGATGAACACTGATGAACATGATGAAAATATTTTATGACATGGTGTATCGGCTAGCAACGCTATGTATATTGTACCTACATTGTTGGAACCCATAATGTAAGTTTTTATATAGTTGACATCGGTCATATCAATCAGTAGTTTTTGCTAACAGCCGTCTTTCCAACGTGGTTTTAATTGAAAGGCATGTAAAGAACAAAAACAAACATAATTGAAACAAGTGGACTATTGGTGTTTTAATCAGTAGTCATTACTTACGTAAATGGTAAACGTCAGTCAAGTGTTGCTGGTCTTAAGGAGTTCTCAATAAATGGTCATGCAATTTTCAAACCGTGGCAGTGGTGCCCTGTCAGGGTGGTCGACGAGCAACTCTAATGTAATGCAAGCGTGCTCGAGGCGCTCCCGACTTGAAATATCACGGAATATTGCAATAACCTAGATGAATATATGTATTTGTATCACAGAACATGAAGTACATGACGAATTGGAACAGCTATTATTGCATCTAAGTGTAAATGCCAAGTTGAAGAAGAGGAAGAGGTGTACTGAATTCGTAAAGCATTCGTTTAACTAGCTCGAAAAAACTTTTGGTTCCCAATCACGACCTCTAACGTGACATCTGTTGTTTTCGACAAATGCTAACAAGATCGAGGTGCAGCACACCTACGTTATTTCATATATTTGCCTTGTAAAACGATTTTACCAACAAGGTAATAGGAATAGGAGCCTTAAATACGATGCAAAATTGTTTACACAGAACAGAGTCTAATACAATTAATCGACCTCAATTTCGACCAGGCAAAAATTGACATAGTACTGACAAATAGCAAGAGAGTTAACGTAATTGGGAAGTCGTTCGTATATATCTGAGGGTGAGATAACGACTTACGGAAGCCTCGCGAACGGGAGCCAATTCGCGAGCTATTGTGAGAGCCCGGCGCCGGAACGGCGACTGTCCTCTTAAATACAATGAGGCCGAATCGACGAATACAATGGAAAATGAAACGGCGAATCACGCAGGAGTACAAGGAAGCGTTCCGCTCTGCATTTCTATCTATGTGGTAAAAGGAGAGAGTGCTCGGAAGACTATCGCGTTACGAGTGTCCGTTTCGTGAATGACAACTGCGGATGTGTAACCTGAACATTGTAGGAACACGAACGCATCTGACAAAGCAGTGCAGTGCCGAGGGCTAGTCGCTATCGCACAAATCACGGCTTTGTCGACGGCTAATAACTTTGAGGAAACGCCGTAATCGCAGCGACCTAGTTGCGCCGCTGCCGCTGCCCCGCGGGGAGACCGCTACTTCGACTCAATTTAGCGCCTGCGCTTCTACCTTACTGGACTTCTTCAGAGTAAATAGGTATGCGATGCTCACGCCGGATAACAATGAGCTCAGTGTAGTAAACTACAAGTTAGAATTACCTGGAATATCAGAATCAAATAAAAAATATATTTAATAGCTTATTTTGTTTTGCACTTCCATAAATCATTGATGTCGGTCGGGTGGTATACCTTCATACTGACAAGATACACTTGCGATAGACATGAAATAGATAAAGCAACATCAAATCAAATACGCGTATAATAAGATAAGGTACAAGAATATGAACTACTAACTTAAAGAAGTCAACAAAGTTCAGAACGGAATGTGTTTATGTTTACATCCGCCGAGTGTGCGCACGTGAACGCGTTACAATTGCACGAACACGTGAACGAGTGAGGCTATTAATATCTGGACTCTACTTCATCTACTATACTTATAGACGATACTAAAAATATAATATCGTTAAACAAAACCATAACTACTCTTATGAAAGCATAAGGAACCAGTCCAAGCAAACAGCTACCTACCGAAATGTTGAGCTAATAAACTTCTAAAAAACATAGCAATATTTAAACACCTTGATTCAAATAATGTATCAGGAAATGTAAAGAAACGTAATTATCATAATTTAATTTCGTGGTTAGTGCGCGTGCGACATCGAAATCGTGACGTCACGTGAACACTCCTGCGAAGAAAATGGAGTGATTCATTCGTCAAATCGTGTCGGTGAAGTGCGCGGGCGCATACTGATGTGGGCACGAACACTAGCGCCCTCCCTGAATACCTAAAGAGCGACCACGTTTTACTGACACTCATAATCACTCACATGTACTCCAGCTGACGTGTGCTTCGACTTTTCTAGAATTATCAGCGTCTTACCTGCAAAGATAAACAATAACTTTAAGTGATATACATACATGACATTTCAATAGCATTTGTGCAAAGGTCGCAAAATAAAATACAATGTGGTTAGTACTCGTTACTTAACAGTTAACGTAATCAAATAACAACCCAATGTCATAGGAAAGTGAAGTAGCACTATCGAAACAAAACAAAGAACCTGAGATCGCAGAAGCAATATTTACGCAACTTCTAGCTACTGGTAGCGGGACGGCATAGCCTTTCATTAGCAACTATGACATTTACATGTGTTTTTATAATTGAATTACGATCGAAGCGAATTGGTAGCGTTCACGAATCGAACAAAACCATTGCGTAACAATTGGACGCGAAACGCGTGGAATCAGTTCAAGGTGGAGTTTATCTCGCATCGGATCTAATTTGTAATTTCAATCTCTTGCGCAACTATCATACAATATTTCTAAACCAGTGTCACGTTCTGCGATCTCCTTTTAAGCAAGGAATTCAATCAAATCAATTGCATGCATCCTATGTCTTGAAGCTTCTAATCTTACACTTACATTATACGTCAAACATCGGTATTTAGCTTGTAAGTTAAAATTGTAACTCCGTTCTGTGTCGAGAATTTCATAAGGATGTGGGATTGAAAATGTCAAGCAAGGATGAGAAATGAAAATGTAGTAACGAAGACATCACTCGACGTAAGTGTAAATTCCAAAGGAAATAAGCGTTGGGCGATTCGAGTGGGATTTATCTAGTAACAAAGCCTGTCTGCAGGGTCATAGCCATCCAGCGCGAGTCAAGATGAAGGGTCTAAGGGTCAACATTAATACACAAAGAGAGTTTGCATAAGATTTGCATGTGAACTGTCAACGAGAAAGTCTATTCATTCTCATTTGCAAAAGATGCTTGGATGTGTTTAAGAAACACTGTTTATTGAACGCCAGATCAGAATTTATATTTCACTTAGATCATGTTGCTTACGTAGTTCAAATGTTACCGACTTACAATGCCTCGAGCATCTTGCATAAAAGCTATGTGTCATGCGTGGAAACTTAAGAATTGCGTCATGAATCGTGACAAAGATGTGTTGAACTCGTGAGACAAACAATAAAAATTATAAAACCGAAGGGTTATTATCCAAAATCAATCGGTGCGGTATGTACATACGATGTCGCATCGCATGCAGTTGTTACATAACGAAGAGCAATTGCATAATACGGAAAAATAACAGGTCACAACGTGGCCGGCTTGAGGCCATTATCAGAAGAGATATAGCTAAGGTTGAAAATAAACACGCAATTAACTCTTCAGATGGGGTTTATAATTTAGCAGCACGACTCGCGGGAAAGCTCGGCGGCTCTGTGGCCGAAGTGCACGTTCGAAGCCGAGATAGTCTCGGCAACAACGCCGCGTTGCACCGCGATAATTAATTAAAAAATGTTCCCTCATTAATCAAGTGTTGCCCGCAAAACGATCGCGATCGGCAATACCGATTTATTACGCTCCAGATAAGAGCTAGATCAGGGTTCTAAGCACAGACATCTAGTTATTTTACTACTTAATAGTAAGTAATCGAAAAGCTTAATCTTATTATAAACCGCCTATCTATAACAGCATAGAAAGATGTTAAAGTTTAATGGAAATTTACTTAGTAATCTACATTATGCATATGCGGCTTATTCGAAGAGGTGTCGCCGAGGCTGTTTACGACTTCAAGGAAAGTCGCCGAGGGCGCCCTTCATCTATCTCATTAGGTACTAGAAAACAAGATTCCAACGAGTTTCTTTACGAGATTAGTAACTTTATTGCTCTTAAAGCGGAGTATCTGAAGGCTAAAGCCGCTCCTTCTACGAACTATGATCGTCCTGTGTTCAGTTTGGAGGCAGGTTATCGTGTAATGATGTTGTTGCGCCGCTCCCGCAGGCGGCGGGTGGTCGCGATAACGCCGAGCGCCAGCGCATCTCAGCATGCGCATTGTGTAGCTCTGTTTACCCTGATAAGATAATTAACCTACCTCCGCAATGTTCAAACTGTAACTAACCTTAATTAGGGCAAGTGGATGTTGAATGATTAAATACGTATTTAAAATCCATTTCACTGAATGTCATACACAACTTGGTGATATTTTTTAACTTAAATAACCTTATTAGACCTTTCATTATTAATCATTGTTGTTTATGTTTGTGGAGTTAACCCATTTGGGGCTACCGCACCAGGATAGTAGTAATGTGTCTGTTGCATGAATATATTAAAAGTGAAAATCAAGAGTATAGTCGTGGTGTCGTCATATCCGGTGACGAATAGGGCACCTATCATCAAGTGGGACACTCGCTTTCTAGGAAGAGCCTGGCGAAATGACAAACGAAGGAGCGTGATGCGATTACTAACGACAGAATTATTACACTGCATATAGGCAGTGTACCTTGAACATTTTCATAGTTATAGTAATAATGACATTTAATTGTAAGAGGTCATTGTAAACGGATATAAAACGAACGCACCTTATGCCAATCTCATTGCAGAGCAAATTGGTTGCAGATAAAGAGTATTATGTCAAGGTAAACACTTTCAAATACTAAACGTTTGTAAATGTTATACAAATTGACATGTTCACCAAAAAGTGAACCCAAAGATCAAGGCGTCATAATAGTAAATAGAAAGGTGCTATTTATCTGTCTGGAGTGATTGATAGATAGTACTGAAGACTTATTTGGTGTGGGTAAATGACCTCGTTGAAAACCTAAGTCACGCCTCTCTGGTCGTGCTATCTTATAAAATTCATCTCACATCATTGCTGCTGTTTCGCTCAATCGTGTTCCGTTACAAACAATGACCCCTTTGCAATTACAATTCGTTTCGATCGACGCAACCTCATATTACGAATCAATATAAAACTAACACTTTCAATTAGAACACAATTGCGTCGATAAGTGCATTGCTAAATTGAAACAGAATTAAAACATAGTTTGAAAGATGTTGCCTAATCTGGCAAGTTAAAGATGTTCTAATTCTCATTCAGCAGATGATAATCATTCGATCGTAGTCAATTCGGGTTCTGAGGTGACTGATTATAGAGATTTTTAATCGCCCACTGACAACAAAACAGAACAAAACAGGGTCACTGCCAATTCGAGGTTCGACCATCATTGTAATCGCATTAAGAATTTCGAAGTGACCGCGACAAGGCAGGCGTCAGTGATGAGGCCGCGCATCCTCAGCCGGGGTCAAACGTCAACCCACGACTTTGTCATAAGTTCGCACAACAGGAGCCTCATGTCATGAGTGCCTTAATTAAATTCGAAAATAGCCGTGCAGTACGTTTCCCTACTATAGTAGCTATATCGTCTTGCTATCAATCAATAGGCGATAAAACTGCGTTAAATCGCCGCCAGGGACGCCTTGTACTCTGGGTAAACAATCATTTTGACAGTAATTTTTTTACATTTTTTTTCATCTGTTTTCTGCTAGCCTAATTGCTAAGAAAATGCAGATTTGCTGTGTCTTAGGCTGTAAAAATATCGGAAATCATTCTATCCCAAAAGATGAGCGTCGAAAACCATGGCATGTTTCTATGCGGTGCCATAACCTCACTCACAGGCCTCCCAGTTGATTATATAACGGAATTAATTTATACAGCTTTGTTTCACATAATCTCCGAAAGAAAAGCATGATTTGTGCGAAACGCGTGACCGCCTTCTATTTGTGAAATCCTAAAAAGTGTGATAACCTCAATCGTAAAATGCAATCGCCTGAATATCCATGTTCTATTTACAGTATTATACTATACACAGTCAAGTGATTCGAAGAAAATGGTTCCTTCAGTGTTTGCTTGGACTCAAGAAAGTATTATGGCAAAACAGAGAAGACTGAGGGCAGAGCACCGTGAAGACGGTTGAGTAAAGATGATGCAGAGGCAACAGTATATTCTGTCACAGGGAATCTTCATGACTTAAAACATAAATTGGTAGAGACTTGGTAAAGACTTTAATCATAAATTGGTGCCCAGGTTAGATATAGTCAAGCAGAGCAGTTATTAGCAGTCAATCCAAATATTTAATAGATTACCCAATCAAATAAAAAATATATTATATAGGAGTGACTTCAATCGAAACTGAAAAAGTTTTTATTAGAAAAGTTATTATGCAGTGGAAGAGTTTGTTAACAATGGCAATACCGCATAATGTAATAAGTATTAAGTTTTAATTTTATTTTATAAATCTCGAGTTGACGATGACGCTATATATATTTTTTATTAATTAATTGTATCTGTTGGACATTTATTTTTAATTGAAATTGACATTGTACTTAGTTTGTCAATTATAATTTTTCTAGTTTGACATTTATTTTTAATTGGAGTTGACATTGTACTAAGTTTATCATTTTTTTTTAGTTTGATATTAATTTCTAATTGGAATTGACATTTCAATTTATTTAAGTAATTATTCATTAATATACCTAATTGTTATATGTAAATTCTAAAAAAATAATAATATTCAACACAATGTATATTGTATGGAATAAATCAATTGTATTGTATTGTATTGACAATATAGTCTAAGTAGTAATAGGGACTAAAATGCAACAGTGTCCAATGCAATTCGTCTGAACATATGATGTCAGTTTCTAATCGCTGACGATTTTAAAAATGATGATAATTAGATGCGTTCTTTGTTTACCACAAAGCATAATGGCGCCATCTGCGAGAACTTTTGCGTATGACCTCCCATTGATTCCTGTATTGAAGTAAACGGTATTTTCGGTACGGCTAATAAGTAAAATAATACACATAATGGTAGAAATTATGAATCTAAATCAAACGTTTTTGTCTAAAGATCTGAAGATTATGTGCGACCTAAAACCTAAACATTTCTTGCTCTTGTAAAGCAAGATTTAAGCTCAACCATAGATTATGTCGACCATAGGATGCTTCGTACCCAGGAAATGTATTTGCGGCAGATATGAGATCGTTGGAGATAGTGACTCCCTACAAGATGGGAAGATTAGTTTGATCGCACCATCACGTACCGTATGTTTGCATGGCCGTCCGTAGTGCTGCAAGCCGCGATGGGAACGCCAAACAACTTTAGAATAACATCTTACCATAAAATATCCTTCCTTTCCTTTACAACGACATGAAGCTCATTTTCTTTTCCGTGATAATCTTTTAGATATGGGTTAAAATCCAGAACTTTATTACAGTAATGAACTTGAATAAAACTGAATAAAACCTTCTGCAGTCGAAAATAAATAAATAACTCCCGTGGAGAACAATAACAGATATAGTGAATCCATTGGAAGTACGACACGAGACCATGTATTGATGTAGCCTGTCGCCAATCGTGATTTGCGACTCCTCTCAGCGCAATTATGTCGCCTCGAGCCAGTTGCATATTTTAAATTAAACGACATTAAAATAGCCCGGAACTGAGTGTTCAAGGGTGGACTGCAACAATATTTCACAAGGAATTCAAAAATAATTCGGCTAATACCTTACTCTCCTAGAAATAAGAATCATAATCATACTCGTTATAAAAGCAATTTTAAAGTACATAATGCGTGCATTGAACTTAAAAGGTTGTGACAGGGGTATTACGGTAATTACCTTAATTTGTAAGCACGCAAAAACCACTGTTGACTTCGTGCGTTAACCAGGCGAAAAATTTTATAAGACGTTGGACCCAATAATCGACTTATGATAAACACGAGCACAATATTTGTTTACTCCTGTCCTGGCGGCCTGGGGGGTTACTCTTGACAGAATCGCGTTGAGATCGAGATTGAATGTCAATAATTATTACTGATTTACGACGTTGATTCGACTTTAATTGCCGCTAAAATAGATTACTAGCGTACAAAATTGCTTCATTTACTAATTTCAAGTATTAATTTTTAGTTTAATTAGTTATTTTAAATTATTATTACTGACGTTTGACATTAATTCAATCTCGATCTCAATGCGATTGCGTCCAGAGTAAGGGGGCTGGTCTGGTAGTAATCTTGATAGGACTTTAAATATTAGCTAAATGAACAGCACAAATTTCAGCATTTAGAGTAACAAGGTACGTAAAATTTAGATGTTTTGAAAATCTTAATCTTGTGTGGGTCAAAGCAGAGTTCTCAATAAAAAATCGAATCTCACAAACAAAGTAAACGGTTGGAAAACAGCGCCAGGTAAGGTTATACGACAAAAGGTACACTATCTCTGCGAAAAAACCGCTGTTTGAATTCAGTTCACGTGAGGTGAGGGCGCGCTCCTAACGGCTGAGTTTGCATATCATTTGCATGAATCTCCTGATGACGAACTCTGCTGGAATGTGCCTGGATTCTGCAGGACCGGTCGTTGACTGATCGCCCAAACAGAGTTCCGCCCGCGGTCTCACGAATATGGTCACATCTATTGTATGTAACGCAAAAAACAACACACAACGCAAACATTCGTGAATCACCGCCCGAAGCCTTTTGCGGAAGGTCGCAGGTTAACAGCGCCTCGACCAAGGATGCCGGTGATGCGTAAATCAAAGCATTTAACAAGGAAACCGTCCCGACAACAGCACGTGTATTTTCGAGCTAGCTTTAATTAACCATCGCCTTAAACGGTCGACCTTCAACAGTGACAGTCAAAAGATTAATCGCAAACGCGTATTATTACGAACCCATCGTTTTATATCTTATCATAAAATCTGAAACGTGATTTTCGTCGGATACGAAACGAAACTCGTGGCGCAATTTCATCCTTGTTGAAATGTCACTCCGCCTACAAAATGGTAGTGGTGTAAATAAACACGATTATGCGTTGGCGATGTGGTGTGGAAAATTGTTAGATGCGTATAACCAGTGGTGTTGAGATTTAGTCAGTATTGCATTGCCAGAATAGGGACTAACTGCTGGTCGATGTCGCCGGCGGTAATTGGTCCCACTTCGTGGACATACTCAAAGGGGTTTTGCGTGACTATCCTTCGTGATACCCATGAATCATACGGGGCGAGAGCATTTACATACGGGGAGCAGGTGTACGGTACGCAATAATAACTTGCATTCTATGGCGCGTTTAGATAATGATCGCTAACGTCAGTGCCTATAAAACGTAAATACAGTTGCGGCGGCGGCGGCGAAGAGTACCTCTGACTGAATTGATTGTAAGTAAGATATTTTTCTATGGACAACAAGGATAAGGCTTCATTTTTAGAGGAGTTTTTTTTTTTCATTAACGTTAAACGGCGCATTCGCCGTGTCCCGGTGGAGAACGGTTGTCGGGAGTCGGGAGCGGCGGAAGCGGGCCTTCCGGCAGTGCTTGCAGGCCGCCTTGAATATTCAATGGAGCTAATTAATATTGTCCCGAACCGCTTAGGACTTCATTAGCAACCAAATAACGATGACGCATACAATCCCAAAATTACTTGACTTCGCTAATATAATAAGGCAATCCCAATAATTAAAATAAAGTGTTTAACAGATATCAGTATATTAACTAATGATAATGGTTGTATAAAAATAAATTATCATCGTAACTTTTCTGATTGAATTACGTTTAGAATGGATTTATATCTCGAGGTTTCAAAAAAATTTACATCCAAATTAGTGATCCCACGAGTCTCACACTTGTAAATGTATCATACGAGTAGAGTAGATGAATAATGGAAAACCGCAAAGAAATAAAACATGAAAAGAAATTGAACTATTACAATACAATGAGATGAGATTCCGTTCTCGTATAGCATGAAACCTCAAATGGAATTGGCGAAATAAAATAAGTGAGAACAAAATGAGTAAAATAATGAAAAAGTTTATAGGTATAAGGTTGAAGTTAATTTATTTATTTATTTAAGGACAACCAACATAACAAACGATATTCACATTTACAATAATGCACATTCTATAAGCATTTCAAATCGTTGTCATACTTAAAGGCTGCCACAACATGCGCCAATTTTTACTATTAGAAAGCAGACAAAAAACAACTTAATTTAAACACTTTCCTATTTAAAAATTATCAAAAAGAAAAAAATATATATATACAAGAGATGCGTTCATACCTACGATTCCTACACAACGACCTACGATTTCGGCACTTATTATATCTAACAACAATGATTTATACTCGCGTGGTGAAAAGGACATGTCAATATTAACTGGGGCTGATAGAGACGAGCGTGACAAGCGACTATATTGTGATTGTATTCTGTTAATAGCAGAAAAATGGCCAAGCTTGGTCTTTGAGCTTCTCGCTTTAAATGGTAAGTACCTCGATAGACGAGCCAGTTTATATGGTACATTGAAATTTACTCGCTGCAATAAATCCGAACTATCTAGATGACCATTAACCAATTTATATAAAAATACGTGATCAAGCATCTGTCTTCTGGTGTCTAGGCTGTGAAGTTTAAAATGTTTTAAACGTGAATTATAAGAGGGAAGTTGTTTAGCCATTCCACATTGAAACGATAGGTGCCACAAAAATCTTTTTTGAATTGACTCAAGGCGACGTTTGTAAACATCATAGTACGGAGTCCAGACTACGCTACAGTACTCTAAACTTGATCTCACCAATGAATTGAACAATGTAATTTTACTTGAAGCTTTCCTGAACTCCTTACAATTCCGTATTATAAAACCTAGTAATTTAAAACATTTTTTTGGCAATTTATCAACATGCTTATGAAACTGAAGCTTTTTGTCTAAGGTAACACCGAGATCTCGTATCTCATCCACCTCTTTTATCACTTGACCATTTATTCTGTAAGATTTCAAGTAGGATCCTTTTTTACGAGAAAAATGTATAAAATTACATTTGTCTGTATTTAAAATCATTCGATTAGTATGACACCATTGTGTGAATCTATCCAAATCAGCTTGAAGCAGACTACAGTCACTATTCACTTCAATTTTTTTAACTATCTTGAGATCGTCCGCCAATAGGTATATCTTTGAGTGAAGGAAACAAGACGTTACGTCATTGATGTAAATATTAAAAAATAATGGTCCTAATTGCGATCCTTGTGGGACTTCGGGCGATGCCATAAACGGACCAGACTCAAAGCCGTTAACCACAACCTTTGAAGAGCGACCACCAAGATACGATGCACACCAACTCAAGAGATTACCCGTGATTCCACAGTGAGAAAGCTTTTTAATTAATGTTGTATGATCGCACCTGTCAAACGCCTTGCTGAAGTCCGTATATATGACATCCACCGGTGTCCCACGATCCACAGAATCGACCACATCTGACACAAAGCCTACGAGATTTGTTGCTGAAGATCTAGATTTAATAAATCCGTGTTGCTGTGGTATTATAATATGTTTAACATGCCAAGATAAGATTGGATAAATAAGGGCCTCAAACACCTTCCCAAAAACGTTCAAGATGGATACCGGTCGGTAATTTGCTACAGCAGACTTGTCTCCCGATTTGTAAATAGGTACAATCAATGCTTCTTTCCATAAAGTTGGGAAGGAACCTGTTGTGAGTGACTTATTGTAAATTATGGAAAGAGGCTCCGCTAGGGCTTCACAACATTTTGTTAAAGTAATTAATAAAACTATGCCCATGTCTCAAGATGGTAAATTTACTTCTAGTAGCTGATTGAATCACATAACATATTATACAACTAATATAAGGTTTATGGATAAAGCGTCCGTTTCTTTGTTACCAACAAAGAAATGGACACATTATATTCAAATGAAAATTATTTGGTTAGACACAAACTTAACGATAACGATAAAATTACGATGATAAGCGTTGTAAACTTGTGTAGTAGTAATAGTAGGTCTATTCTTAAATATGTTAATATTTCCAGAGATATAAGAATAAAATCCATCGTCTCGACAGAGAAGGCTGATTTAATTCTTGGAGACATACAAGCAACCACAGACAGAACAAGGAACTTGTTCCGTGCAAGCAAAACTGGGGCCAATCGCGTCAATTTCGATCAATAAAACTTTTTCCGAGCAACTGTTACGTTAAGGGCCTGCGCAGACGACGGACATTGGAGGACTTTTTGTCCGCGACACGACCTTATAACTAAGAACATTAAGTTGAATATATAACGAAGACTATCGCGTACTTTTCATGGATATACGCGATCTAAGTTCAATCTTATTTGGTTAACAATAAAGACGTGTCGCGGACAAAAAGTCCTCCGTTATCCGTCGTCTGCGCTAGCTCTAATGTTTACAGAAAATGTTTGCATTCCCTTTTCAGTTGCACAAGGCTTGTTCTCACGGTCGTCGTCAGCGTACGTTGCGCGTGCGCCCTTCGAGCGCGCACGTTACGCGCCACTGCGCCTCCACGGCTCCTGAGCAACCTAATCGCTCCAGAAACATTGCCCTCCACGATATCCGCTGAGAAACATTAGTATGCTGGTTTTTATTAAGTACTTCTGGACGAAAATCGTCCAAACCAAATGTCGTTTACATTAATATAATAAAGGTTCAAAATACTCGTAGATAATAAACTTTTGTACTTACTAGGTAGCGTGGCGAGAGTTCGTAATACTCGTTATTACGAGCGAAAAAATTTCTTTAACAATTTAGTGCTCTGCATGGTGAACCGGCGAGGTGGGAGCTTGGAATGGACCCTTCGCAATGCTAGGTTTAAGATTTGTATTAAGTAAAGCTGAAATTTAAACGGAAATCAGTTCAAAATAATATAACACCAAAACCAGAAGCTTCATTCGCAACGCAGCTGAATCTATGCATTGTATGTCAAGTCAACCTCATCCATTAAACGATTAGGTAAGCATGATTATAAAATCAGGACCAGCAGCAGGGAAAGCATTTGGCGAATGAAAAAGGAAAGTGCCGCAGGTGCGGATCCCGACCCCAGGGAATGGAATGCGACTATTATTAGAGGAGCCGGCGGACGACGAGGAGCACACGGCGACCGTAACACAGGGTGTGCCTTAACCGCAACGCGTCAGACTTGATAATAAATCATGTTAATGGATAATCATCTTTGCGACCCTGGAGGTTGATTGGAAGCTATCAGAACAGCAAACGCCACACTAAATGGTGTCATCCTAGAAGACTTGATGGCTGCAGGTCAACCATTTTTTATTCCACATCACATCCTCGTAGATTAGAAGGCCGCAGCTTAGTCTTCTCAATTAAGAATCCATCCTTGTTGACGATAACGTACAATTTGCCCACTTGTTCACCTTGGGCCCAAGCAGTATACAAATGGGCTTAAAGAGTCAGTAACGACATCCAATGCTACAGTAGTTGTAGTGAGTGTTATCGGTGGATGCTGCGGGCATCTCTAGGCTGGCGCCGCGCCGCCGCCGCCACCGCCCGCTGCCATTGTTAGCGAGCCTGCGCCTGAGCGCCGCCATGCTAATCCTGCAACGTCCTCAGACCGAGGGCTGCCATCTTATATCATTTGATAGCACCTGTTAAACAAATATTCTAATATGGTGATTTGGGGTCATGTTAAGACAGAAGCTGTCAAGATTGATACAGTTTTGCTCATATATAAAAAGCACACCTCCAATTTTAGCCCGTGTAATATTTTAGCCCGTATTTTCTTTGTAAAACACCTTATATCTAGCAAACAAAAAGAGAAACCAACCGCGAATCAGCAGCCCTATAGCGCAATACCTGCACGACACGTAATGGCCGATACCCGGCCGGAACAAGTTCTAATACTGCGCTGAACAATAGCGCCGGTTCAATATGCAACGAGGCTCAGAGTCGCAGGTACACCAGGAATTCGCTTTAAGAACTTGCCAAGCCAGTGCAACTATAATTCACTATTAAACTTTACAAGGACCTTATAGAGGAACAAAATTGCAATTTTTTTTAGATGTCACATTTTTGTTATTTATTACTTATGCTTTTTTATTGCAATGAAATCTTGTTTACTAAATTCATTTATTAGGCTTTCAAACGAGGCTAACATTGGTGGGGGTACAAGCCGTCCACGCATTTGTAAAGTGTTAATACCGCTTAAGAAAATTTTAAAAAGGTGCGGTTTTTTTTGGCGTTGAGTGTATGTTAAAATTTTACGAGTCTTGTTAACACGAGTAAATCTGATAGTAAATTAAAAATGAAAGAATGTTTATCAGAAGTCAAATGAATTTAAACTTCCACCTACGGAGTTGTCCGGAACTAATTAAACTGTCAACGAAAACATACTGACGTTATTAAATCGTCTTTAAAGATTTTCAACATCACTACGACTTCATTGCACTTAATTACTACATAAAATATTTTGATTCGATGCAGCTTATTACTGACGAATATAATTTTGGATTTCTTGTTACTCATTAATACGCATAAATGCTCAAATATCAAATGTATTATTCATCAGTTAGAAAATATCGAAACATCAACACTCTGGGTGGAACAAAGACAATTTATCAAGAGGGAATCGAGCCTCGTTCGGTGGATAGATAAATTATGTGGTCCTTTGTCTTGTTAAGTAGGCACTCCGACGTTTATCTATGTTATCAACTGCTTGGTTAATCTGACAGCCATATGCATTTGTTTCTACTTAAGAAATAAAACAACGCAGTTCCCATGAGAGTTGAGAATAAAGATTTCGATTATGAATCAAAGGAATTCCAACAAGTAAATTGAAATCGGGGAATGATACTGAAACAAAGGAGGATGAACAAGCAAGAGTAGCTAAGTACTAATGCATACTGAAAGGAAAAGCATTTGTTTAAGTTATTATTGGAATGTTATTAGCTGGCGTTCCAGGAGATTAAGGGGTTTCGTTACGGGAACGGCACGGATTAGGCAAGCAAACAGTTCCAGGTACTAATAATAAGCGAATACCGAGAATTCAGCCGTAAGTTCACACCTCGAATATCGCATTACTGCGCGCGATCGTTAGCGGGTAGATAAACCTGACTGCCTGCACTATTAAGCTTGCTTCACATCACAAGACAAATAGGTCTATTCTTAAAAGTGAGAGTTTGTATAAAATATAGCCAATATTACTGTTAGAAGAACCTAATTTGTTAAGCAGAGACTAGAGATTGAATTCAATAGCTGTCTAAAAAGACCTTTTTGTATTTGTCAAGAAACTTAATGGGGCAACTAATGTCTACGACTTTGTTCGAAGAGATTACAAAAATTAACATTTTAATGAATCTATATTCTATAACTAGGCAATGCACTTCTTAGTACAGCAAAACCAACAAAACTGTGTTCATACTATCAATCGCGATATAAATCGTGCTTAGTAAACTTTTGAAACGTTTGTCCTACATGGCTGAGCAAATTTGGTGAATTGCGACGTTAAAAGGGCAATTGTGCGTCGCCAAATGGCGTCAGACTGCAATTTGTCGCTCAGCTATAGCGGCGACATAACTGTCGTCAGAGAGCGCTCTGTTACTGCTTTGGGAACACGTTTCTTAAGATTCATTTCATTTGCACGCGGGCAAGTATACTTAGTTGCCGTTCCCCATTAATTCACAATGTTGAGTCCCAAAACAATAAAAGTACAGTTATTTTGTCTTCCTAGTACACTCAATAGTAGTTGGGTTGTTGCTGTTGGTAAGTCGACAAAGCGCAATGATTTTTAATTACACAATTGTTAACCGTCTCTTTTACGGTATGTGTATGGCATGCACTTCCAGTTAGGCCGTTATTACACCCTTGTCTTGTGTAACTGCGGTGGTAACCTCTTGTAGAACAAGAACGCTAGCGGTACCGTAAATCGTGTGGTTAACAGCTTTTTCATGTCAATGCCAATAAACATTGCTGTAATGGCCTGTGTATTACGTCCGGCGTAATGAAACATTACATTCGTACTTACTTTTAACTTCAAAATGGTTTCTTAAGCAACAGAGTAATAAAATGTTTGATTAAATAAGCAACACGGATCAATTATAACTTTTTAATTTTGCATTTTACAATGCTATTTTTATGTGATAAATATTAAACAAGAAAATATACTAGAAAAAAGCAACTAGTCTCATGTCGCCCTGACGGGATTTCTTGTTTAATATTTAACACGGATCAACTTGAAGAATATTTAATAAGGCTCACGATCCATCATAACATACTAAAACCTACGCATCACCAACAGAGCGTGTAATCGTAAAAAACACAACAACATTACGAGCAGACACATTGTCCGTTGCCAGTTACTTAATAGTTTTTGTTGTAATAAAATCAAGATCTTCGTCAATTTGCGGGCATGCAGATTGCATGATTAAGTCATTAAGCCATCAGCTAACTCTTGTATTCTAACAGGGGTTATCTTTTTAGACCATCGCGATTAAGGTCGGTCAGATCGCGAGTAGACTAAGTAAGCATTATGAAGATACTGTAGGGCTTTTGAAGAAAGTGTGAATAAATCGTAGGTATCCTAGATTTAGAGTGACTTGCTTATTTTAAATACAGTTCTACATTTTTTGTACCTACTTTACACGTACACTAGGTATGTTGCGCACTTTACATTTGTTATCTACAGGCACTATCTGTTTCGAAGTCAATCAACTGATATTAGGTACTCTCAACTCAACATGATCTAAAACTACTTTAATAAATGCATTATGTAACTGACCTTCGCAATAAAATGCATTTACTTAACACAAATTCGCTATGCATAAATTATTCGTAGGAGATTAGACGCCCGCAATTAATCGACACTGAATGTATCTATCATATTTACTAAAGCATTGAACAGACTATAAACGTAATAAATACCATAATTTGTTGTTGAACTTTAAGATTCTCTCTTAAAGTTCATGGAATGGAATGGAGGCCGTGGGGTTTTAGGAGACCAGTTGCCAGACAGCAGATGAGATGGAAGGAAGATGTCAAAAAAAACAACCCAAAATAAGAGAGTTGAAGGAGGCCTTACACGAAAGTGGTTGAAGAAGGCTGGAGATGATGATGATGATATTTGAAAGCATCTTCAATTTATCAAAATTTTACACCTTATATATTTTTTACACTTTTTATAATGATTACTGCTAAAGAATAACAAATAAGGAAAGTTGCTTATTTGTTTACCAAATACCTATATGGAGTATTGAAGAACTGCCCTCCCTATGATTGACATGACAGCAGTGTAGCCTCCGTCAGCAATCCAGTGAACGGCGCCTGCGGCATGCAAATACCCGCGAAACGTGTCAGGGAGACCTTAACGACAAATACGCCTCATTCCACCGCATTCATTACGATCTATCTGTAATCGCTATAAGCTGATGGAAAGGCCAATGCTAGAAATGTATGGAACATTGAAGAACTGCCGTCCTATGAACCTATGATTGATATGTAAGCTGTGTAGCCTCCGCCTGCAACCAAGTGAACGGCGTCTGCGCCAAGCGAATACCCGCGAAAGGTGTCAGGGAGACCTGAACGACAAATACGCCTCATTCCACCGCATACATTACGATCTATCTCTAATCGCTATGAGCTGATGGAAAGGCCAATGCTAGAAATGTATGGAACATTGAAGAACTGCCGTCCTATGAACCTATGATTGATATGTAAGCTGTGTAGCCTCCGCCTGCAACCCAGTGAACGGCGTCTGCGCCAAGCGAATACCCGCGAAAAGTGTCAGGGAGACCTGAACGACAAATACGCCTCATTCCACCGCATACATTACGATCTATCTCTAATCGCTATGAGCTGATGGAAAGGCCAATGCTAAAAATGTATGGAACAGAACATTGAAGAACTGCCGTCCTATGATTGATATGTAAGCTGTGTAGCCTCCGCCTGCAACCCAGTGAACGGCGTCTGCGCCAAGCGAATACCCGCGAAAGGTGTCAGGGAGACCTGAACGACAAATACGCCTCATTCCACCGCATTCATTACGATCTCTAATCGCTATGCGCCAATGGAAATTACATAGCGACCGCCAATATTTAACGCGCACGTTCCAACTATATTATATTAGTTCAACACTTTCTAACTTACACAAGTTTAGTATAACGTACCTACACTATGTGAACGAATGTATGAGATAAGGCTAATCGAGAGTTTTCGCAAGTTGGTGAACCCATTCAGACCAGAGGGGGCTAAATTATCTTATTATAAAATCTATCGCAACCCCTTTCAATTCGACATTTGAAAGATATTTACATACTTCAGGCTGTCACTTTTTGATATTTGATAGGGATAGTGATCGGGACGCGTTTTGAAAGGTATTGAATAAACGAAATTAAACTGTGTAAGCAAAGTGACACACGAAAATATCTTTAAAATGTATGGAGAAGAGTCAAATAAAGTGTCATTTAAAACGTCATTCGTTTCAAAAGTGATTGCGACTATAAGTTACACAATTCCATAAATCACATTCACAATCACAATACCTTTGAAAGGGATTGTGATAGATTTTGAAATTAGACAATTAGGGGGCCGTTTTCTACATCTAGATATCTCAATCTATTAAAGATGATGATTACGCTTGCTTGTGCAAGATTGCAGATGATAACAATGCGATCACACTGCATAACCTTATGTTATTCATCAATGCATTTGAGTTTGTAATGAACAGGGAATCAAAGGAAGTCGCACGCTATGATTTTTTTCATGAAACCTTTACTTCGATTAAAAATAAGAACTTGATTTGTTGTTCTACCTACAATATATTATAAATATGTAATTTGGTTAATAAGTAAGTACTTATACTTATATCAAAAACTATTAAAGATACTTAAGGGTACATCTTTTACACACCTACTGTATATCTTTGACTAGAGGCATATTAAATCGCTCTTGTACTATGCCGTTCAAATAAGAATGACGGGCCATTGGCTAACTTCAGACGCGAAAGTACCGTTTGCAAAAAAAGTATTAATTAATCGATGTAACACTTTTTTTTTACAGATAGGACTTCGTTAAAATCGAATTTACATGACAAAACTATTGTCATGTCATGAATAAGTAAATTTACGAAACTTTTTATTGTTATGAAATTAATGCATGCATTGTGAAACTTGATGTTTACGCGTACATTTGTTGATTAAAATTAGTTAATTGTAAATTCGGCTTACGTACAATACATAGGTACTTTAAGGAATTTAATTTTTAATTTTATATTTCCTTGATTTCTTTTTTTGAATACTGTACTAAACTGAAGTTAGTTTGACAGAATGACGTCACAAAATGGCGCATGTTTCATTCTATTCCTATTTTAACGGCATAGTACAAATAAATATACTTATAGGTAATTTGTATTAACAATTGCACTCCTAACTTTTTCCTGTTTAATACAGAAAACCAAAACAAGAGCATTGCTAAGAGTGAACGTCATCTAAAACAATATGAGCGCGCGGGCGAGATTGTAAACTTATTTCTATCAGCCACCCGTACAATTAATCACCAGTTATTGTTCGCCACTGGGTGCCCGATAAAGGCTGAATGATTGAGTTACAATCGCCTAATCTAGAACTCAGCATATAAGATTACCAAAACAAGTTGTTGAAAGCTAGCTAGTACCAACATCATAGACTGACAAAATGGGATCTCGAAACTAAATTGTGGTATGTACAAAATAAATAAGGAAACCTTTTATAGTGTCGATAGATAAGATCCATATCAAACGATAAACGATCCAGCTTACAGTACAGTGTTAGTGAAAGTGGTCGCATTCAGCGATGCGCAAGCGCAATTTTCTAATCTGAGCTTCCGATAAAGCGTCGAGATGAGAGTATACGAGTACTGAGAGCGTCGTTAATAAAAATATTACGTAACAAAACATTTGAGCAAATAAAAACAGGTTCGTGTCGTGGGAACGTACAAGGTAACTTGATACCCAAACAAATGATCTATTATGGTAAGATCCGTTCACAATAATTATATTCAAAATGTTTGAGGTTGTTGCGGAAAAATCAATCGATCATGTGCTTCACAGTCGATTACGGTATCGGTGCTAACATCTCTATTACGTCCAAAACAAAACTTGACATTCACCTTTCTTTGCGGCTGTTTATTGCAAATTTCCGGGTCCGCACCGCGAAAGCGTTAGCCGTGACGAATGGACACCATTTCGATAAGCGACGCACACGGAGCGCCGGTCCCAGGTTCAAGATCGCGGCTTTCAACGCCGATAGAATCTTTCGTAAACGCTGACTTTTGACCCGTACCGAATACATCTCTATGGTAATGACAAACATGTCGAAAGTTCGCTAAATGGCCAATTTTGGTAATCAATTATCATCAGGTGGGGCTGGTGCGATTACTTTTAGAAACTAGTGAGAGAAGGCATAAATCGTTACTTCTAGAGCTTTTAAAAACAACACTTACCTTTTTATAATTTGAGTTAACTTCCAAGTATTCTACAAGCAATTATCTTCAATCAAAGAAGTAGGTTGATTTCACAATTTAACGTGTTGTATTTACGAATGCCCTTAAGTCAATTGGTTGATACTTGATATCGTCAAAGGGAAAGCTTTATATTATAGTTTGGAACAAGTAAACATGCGTGTGCGTAAATATTATGAGCTGTAGGCTGCTCCTGATCCTATAAATCTCGGTGCAAGAAGGCAGGTGGGTCGTCCGGGCGGCGCCGGCGCAAGCAGCAAGCACCCACCCACTTGGGCTTGAAGCTGCTTTAACTATACAATTACTGACACGCTTGAAGTATTGCTCTTGGGAAATCTGTTTTTGTTAGTATTGAGAGCGAATTTAAATACTATTTGCTTTATTGAAACCGGCGCGCCGTTGACAAGTTTCACAAGTCAAACATCAACTTGCATCGGCAGCTCCTAACAAATCGTTGTAAGCAGTTTGCATTGCATAAGAGTTTGAATTAAACTCAAACCAGTTAACAGTTGAGCATTCCGATTCATTGTTTTATGTGAAGTTATGAACAGTTATCGTCGGTAACCACTGTTAATTGCGCGATAAGATTGTAGAGTCGTAAAATTTCATCATAAAAAAACCGCACCTTTGCGTTGCGGAATCTTAGTCCGCGTTTTTTGGTAAATATAGTGATTACTGTAATTTAAGAATTATTATAACAAATAAATCTTCTTTGCTTTTACGAGTATACCTACGTGATACTTGGGGGTACTTACTTTCTTTGATTAAAAATAACTTGCCGGGTTAAAATAGCAAAGCCTTAGAATAATTAACTATTATGCTACATAACTTTGTTGAAATTACAAACTCTAATAAGCTTCCAAGCAAACGTCTAGTGTTAGACATGGTAAATTAGTTTTCGTCTGAAGGGCCATAAATAAGATAGACAGACAAGTATCAATTACCGTCAACAACATCAGCAAAAATAAAAGGATAAAGATGAAATATACATAGAAACCACAGAAACAGGAAAGAGGAAACTTTCTTGTGTTCTGTGTGTGATAGAAACTCTAAGATCTTTTTTTATGAACAATGATGGGGAGACTCTTAGCCTTTATCATACCTGATGTTAAGTATTGTTAAGGCTGAAGATGGAAGCAAACCTCTCCTGAATCATCAATCACTAAGGAACTGGCTATCTTATCTCTAACTGCCGGAATACAACATATACAACAGCTATGATGAAGGTTAAGAGTTTCCCCGCAGTTCATAAAAAAAGAAGATTTATCCTGTGAACGCGTAGCGTGCGCAGACGCAGCGATTGAACTCAGTAGTTGACATCATTTCAATATAACCCAGTTACTCTCGATCACAATCGAGAGCGCGACAAGATTGTCGATTGTTTTTGTTGCGACACATCACGCTATGCACATTGTGAGTAAAGAGGCAATCGTACTTGGTTAAAAAAATATTATTATAGTTTTTGTTGTATTCCTAGAATAAATAACTAATTGTTTTAAAATAGTGCCTGCATAAAAGTCTTCAACCGTATAGCCTCAGAGGCAAAAAATCTTTTAGTTTAACAATAAAAATACTTAGTGCCTGTTTCACAATGTCCGATTAGAAGATACTTTTAAAGTTTAATTGACAGTTTTGTATGGAGTATCTGTCAAGTATCAGCTAATGAGAACTTACTTACACATTGTGAAACAGGCCCTAAATATAATATTTTTAAGCGACTCATAAAGTGCAAGCCCGATCCTGGGATACACTTTTGTTTCATAAATAAAATGTTATGCTTACTGGACATAGGCACCCTCTGGATCAAACCAATTTGAAAAAAGTAATCATTGACACTTAACCAAGAAGAACATTTCGATTATTCATGCTACAACTACGATTGGTGTATATGAAATTGTGTAAGTCCCTTAATAAACCAAATGAACAGCATCTAATTATGAAAGTCATTTATCAAAGTGTTGTGTTCAATAATTACTTTAGCTGGAGCTAATTGAGTAAATCAACTGATTTGATTTAATGAACTGCTGACCTGATAGAAAATTCCACAAAGCTAGACCATGATAGACAACGCTGCGTACCCAACATTATCTATACCTTATCGATCACACAATCTTACACCTATCAATATTAAAATATATTAATGTTAGTAAATTGAGATGCATGCAGTCTTAAAGTGAAATCTCAAGGATACCTATATAACCTTTTTTATTCCATCAATCTTAATATTGAACGTTGATTGAATAAAATATTGGGGTGTTGTGCTTACGCATGCTGCCATCATCAATCAGGAAGCTGCTGATAATTACCTGGAATAAAGAAGTAATAATTTATTATCACATCACTCCATACAGAGAACCGTTCGAGTGGAACTAATTTGGAATATAAATTCGTTTCACGGTATTGGAACAATGGCTGTCGAAAGAATTGAAATTTTAAATATTGCTGGCTGATTTTAAGGCATCCGGTATTGAATAGCACTTCGGCAAGAAATATATTCAATCTAGAAACTCTCGATTAACGTAATTTTTTGTCAAGTAGAGTAGAGAGTTAGAGACAGCCAGTTCCTCAGGTGTTAAAGATTTTTTTTTACGACGGGGAAACTCTTATCCTACATCATACCTGATGTTAAGTATTGATAAGGCTGAAGATGGAAGCGAGCCTCTCCCGGAACCTTCAACCACTGAGGAACTGGCTATCTAATCTCTAACTGCCGGAACACAACAATGCTGAAAACATTGTTGTTATGGCCTCAGACTTAGATAAGATGGTGGTAGCTACCCAGGCGAACTCACAACAAGACCAAACCGAATACAATATGTACCTACCCCCCGCTGGGAATCGAACACCTGGGTCTGATACCACTAGACCACAGAGGCGGTTAAAACGCGGATTCCGGGAGAGGCGCGCGTTCATCTTCAGTCTTATCAATATAACATCAGGTAATTATGATGAAAGCTAAGTGTTTCCTCGTTGTTCATAAAAAACTTCAATAATTTATCAAAAAAAATACAACTAGTTTAAATAATGAATTCCATAAAAATATTAAAGAATGCCTCAAAAGGGGTGTTAAATCAGACCGATAGAATGAAAGTCTTACAATGTACATTTCTCAAACCCCGCCGGCAGTGTCAAAACGACAAAGTGGGTACGGCGTTGGCAGGCAGGTGCTAAATGGAATGACTAGGTGATTAATAGGGTCTAAAAATACGCAAGTCTTCAATCAACTCATTTCCGCTTTCGGAACGGTCTACTGTCTATGAAGACGGAAAAGAAAGACGGCTTAAAAATTAAAATATATTGTTGCTTTGTAACCTAACCATTGGCATTTGATTACAGTAACCAGAACATAGTTATCTAAAACATAAACAAAGAACTATTAATCAAGTATCGAGAAATAGCTCAATAGCAATTGCGGTGGGCACGAGAACAATTGCGGCGTTGACCCGCGGCCAATCACGACTAATCATTTGAATTAACTGTGGGCATATGAACGCAAGCCACTTTGTTAGGACCGAGTGGGCAATCATCTCACTCAGGGTTACACCGCAACATATTCAGTCAGACCGTTTATCTATGTCTTTAAATAAAAAAAGAATAAAACTCGTTGCGGAATGCAAGATTTAAGTTTTATCGCGTTTGCAGCGCAAAGGATATTTCATTCATAAAATTTTATTTTCATGGAAAACTAACAACATTTAAAACTGATAACGGTCACAAAATTGGTGAAGTCTAGTAAAACAGAGAGTAGTTATAGGATCCAAATAGATGAAGGTGAAGTTATATGAGTCGTCGTCCACTAAGAACTAAATAATGAATAGGTTGCCGGTTGGTAGGTAGGTGTCGGACTTAGGGCACAACGATTTCACAACTATTCGATTGTAACCGAAGGAACTGAGGTCGGGCAATCGATCCCGATTAAATACCAAACAATATCGGCCGGTTGCACAATCTCGGGTCGCCGGTCAAGGGCATCTCGATTAAGACCGTCTACTCGATTGTGTTCGGGATTCTGTCACGCTACTTTATTAATAGCTATTGATTTAATAGGACCATTGTGTCACAATTCGCCATGAAGTTCAGGGCTGGGTTAAATAATCGAGTTCTCGATACGCTTGTGGCTGATGTCAAAACTATTTCAATACAATAATATGATAGAAGTTTTCATCATAATTGACGACAGGCGTTGCGACGAACCGGAGTGCGAATGATTGATCGGTCACATTGATGAAAGAAAGCAAGACCACATTCAAGACCTTTTTAAACGAGTTCGATAAAGAATGAATTAGTGCTTTGTGTAGGTAAAAGAAAGAAAAATCTATGACTGTATTTAAGTGTGTCGAGGGGTTCTTCTTCAGGAGCAGAATAATAAGCGTAGTCTGAAATGAAAAATACCAGGTCAACAAGCACCTTTTGAATTACTGGAAAACATAACAGAATCTTCGACACGTTTAAATTAATTGACGGTGCATACCAGATATTTTATCTTCATACCTTAAATGTTTTTTATTACAACAATTTGTCATTATTATTATCAAAAACAAGGTAACAATATCATGACATCTTAAAGTAATAAATAACTTAATAGGTCTCTTATCGGATCAATTTATCTCTCATTGCTACCGCAGCATTTCGTCACGGTGGCATATCGGATTAATTGGAACATGGAGTTCAGTTATTATACCTAAGCGACGACATATCATTGTTTCTTAATTATAGACAAATGGGTTTCGTTCTATTCGTGTGCTATCGTATCGTAACCTTGGGATTCGGATCAATCCTTATCGCGATTAGTTTCGGTTGCGAAACGACCTGATTAGGAGGATGATTGAGTGACGGAGTCGTGCACGAGACCATTCGACCAGTCGACAGGCTCCAGGGCCGCGCCTCACATGTTCTCGTGACCCCCGCGCCCTTGTTACTCCAACACTAGTCCATTCAAATCTCCAATTCAAGGGCGCATTAAAAGCGGACGTTGTAATTATATACTTAAACGATGTCAAAGTTATTAGTATTAGTAACGACCGAGACGCATAGTAATTAGTTAAAATCACATTGCTCAATCCGAACTTGGCACTGCCTTGTTATTATTTTAGATGTTTGTCGTAGCTACAAAACTTAACGACACCAGTAACCTTAAAAAATTTCGATGTTAATTTTGCATGAGCAATGCAATGACTGACGTGTCTGACGTTCCACGAAAGAAAGAACTTATTTTTGCTGTTGAATATTGCAATCTGAAGAAAATCGCTGTGGCTACTGAATTCAGTCAAGTGCAATTTAAGTACTAGGCGTACCAAGTGAATTTAGCTGATGTACTTATTATAAGCAATAAATAATAATTGGACGGTGTGTAATCGACGCCGGCGTCATAAGGCCGAATACCTACGAGCGCCGCCAACGCATCCACTCAAGGGAATTGGGTCGGCGAGTGCTCTTGATTCCAAGTTGCAGCGGCGCCGCCGACGGCGCCGTGGCGCTCAAATGCACTACACTGCCAAGGAATGCAACTGAAGGCTACTAATTACATTTGTATTAGAATGTACCATCGAAATCATAACTAATGAGTGATTAAATATTATTTTCACGAGTAAGGTGATTTTAATTGTATCAGGATCAGATCGGTTAGCACGAATAACTTTCGAGTAAGTATCGAGGAAGTAAAGTAAAAAAATGTATGACATATTGAGCAGAGTTCCTACCGGACGTAAACGGAACTACATTTTCCTATACATTTTTTGACATTACGTGCTCGATACTTAATCGATACTATTTCGATAGTTATTCGTGCTTGCCCTACAGGATGTGTAAATTTACGGTCAACCCTGCATGGTACAAAAATGTACTGTGAAAAAGGGTAAAAAAAATGTTTAGGGTAAGTTGATAAATGTATGATTACTTTATAGCTTATCTGCAAATTTGTTCTATTGTATCGGAAACCCATTGGGTAGTTAATAACAATCGTGACAAACATTTCAGTTTAGGCCATCTCTCTCAATTCAATGCAGTTCATTGGATGACGAACTGCCGGTGCCGGCGCCGATTCAATCGTGCGTGTTTCTTCGATGTTCGCCTCTGTTGGAGCCAAAGGAGCCAAACGCGCATGCATACTATAAATCCTAGTTGCATGTTAAGTAAATAAGTAATTAAAGAGTCAGTTGAGGGAAAGAGAGAAGCTTTTCAGTATCAAAATAAAAAGACGCCTATTCAATGCAGATTGCAGATTGCATTACATCCATAGGTAGGTACTAAATGCGGTATGAACGAAAAGTGTGAAAATATTAATCTTATATCTTATCCCTATTTGTGATTGTGACAGAATTAAAATGAAAAACGTAAATAAGATATGAATTAACCGACCAGCGCGAAATGTCACGATGAGTAGAAGAAATAGATATCTTTGAATAAGATAATAAAGAAACGAGTAAAGTCCCTGATGATGTGACAGATGGGAGACATAACGTTACGTGCTTCCGCAATTATACACCGGCGGCGCCTGGGTACATCTGTTTTTACTAAAAGGTTAACGAGCGGCATTAAGTGCATTTTTAAGTCTACGCAAACAGCAAAAACTTGATGAAAGTGGAAGCAGTACTGATGTGCACTGTCACTGTCGCCGTTCTGAGTCTCTGTTTACTTTTCCTTATGCGGCCACTTTCTAGGTGATAGACAAGACATCATCCTCTACGCAGCTACTTAAACAATGTCGACCAATCATGTTCTCATTTTACAATCTCATAGAACCTTTTCTGCAGTAAGAAAATTTATCCGAGACTTATAGTGAAACTTCCGCGTAGCTTGTATTCGAGATAAGTAAATGTGGAGCACCTTTATCTTTAGATTAAATTAGCTGAATGACATGTAGGTTGGCATCGTGATGTGTGATGTGCGAAGAGGGTCAGGCGAGCGACGCACGCGACGCGAGGTGTGTCCCATGTTCTGCAGAGCGGACGAGCCGAGTGCGCACCAGCGACGGGTTTACCGCAAGGCCCGATTGCGTCGCGAATAAATCGCGAAACGGAGACAACGAAACGATTAACGGGAGCCATCCGAAAACACCAATCGATCGACGACGTATTAATAGCCCCCTTAGCTTAAGAAACAGCCCGTAATAACAACGCTGGATATTTTATAATATTTTTTTATTAATAAATTTATATTTATTTCTCCCAAACATACACTGTTACAATTGATTGTAAGGGAGACAGGAGTCCAAACTAGGTAGACCCCGTGCTAAGGAATCTCCTGGTCTCCCCTCTCGAACAATATGATGAATGAATATATCTTTCACAATTTTATTATATTAGTTACGCATTGCATGGGTGGAGATATGATTTGGGAAACCAAGATACATAGCTGCTTGCAATGTGTGCAACAACAACAAACTTGTCATGTCTGATACTATAAATAATGTATTAGTCAGGAAGAATGGAAAAAATTATAATGATAATCATTTTGTATCATAAACAGATGTAAATAATCTCTGTACAATCTGTACATGGCTTAAACTACTAGGATTCTCATGTAACTGATTCAAATGCAGACCTTTATTTTATAATCAGTTAAACAGTTAATACAAGATAATTTAAACTAACGGACAGTGACAGACTAATCTGTCATGAGGAAACAACACTATTATGTCAACTCCATAAAAGTGAAGCGGCACAGTAAGACGCACGTCCACTGGTTGCTATCTTTAATAAAGAAGCTAGCGAAAAACTTTTTCGTACTGAACTAAAATAAATAACTTTCAGAGCTTTCGAAATATGTAAACCTCGCGTCACGTTAAAAGAACGCTGAGCGATAGAGGTAGTAGATACTAATAATATATGTTTCACTTGAGCAACACATTCTCTATCTCTATTTCTCAGTGTTCTTTTTACATGACGCGAGTAATATCATTGAATGTCACGATTAAACTGATTACGATGACTACTATTTAACGATAGTCAGTTCTAATAAAACATTTTCTCATTTATTACGAATATAGCATGAGTTATCAACGCGTTATAGTCATAGCTCATAGTGCAGCCGAAGCAGAACATGGTCACACATAACGGTTCTTCATTTCTCATTTCAATTTGAGTGTACAAACTTACGTGGGAACAGCAGTGGCGGTCGGGCTTGCACTTCTCACAGAATTAACTAAACATTATTGCGCATTGACAGTATGGATTGAAATACCAACGCGTCGAATGAACAATTTGCTATGCGATAAATGTCACACGCCATTTAATTTTCTTTAGGGCTTTCAGATTGTAAATGCAACAAACGGAGAGCGCGACGACGAATTGCATAGGAAAATTAAACGTACTCTGGTCTGGTATTAAATCTTTGCCTGTCGTGTCGTTAAGTTGATACGCAACTGAGATTTTATGGTGTTCTAGGTTGGTGAAGACAGAAATAAAAGTAAATGTGAATATACTCAAATAATGGGAAATAAATACTAGATTTTCCTAAATAAAACCGATGCTCAGGTAGTCAAGTTAGGGCTAATTCCCATGTTTAGATGTTGGTAAATATTTAGGCGCAGCACGTTGTCTGCTATCCACTACTTTAGCTCAATATCAGCGATGATCCAAATATGCGCAGGAGCAGAATATGATTTTTTTTGTAAAAAATAGTTAAGAACCTAAGAGCAGAGTTCATAAACAGTCGATTAGATAATCGTGGGTTAAAACATTGTTCTGTCCCTATCAATTAAATTCAAACAAACGACAGAAATGCAATGACATTTAACGTTTAGCATTAACCGTTCGGTCGGTTACAAGCCTAAATTAAATAGATATGTGTAATGAAGGTTTAACAGAGCAAAGATAATTGTTATAGCCTTTTCACTGCTTTTATGATTTACTATAATAAATGAACATCTTTAGGTATTTACAGCGTTATAAATAATGAATATTTATCGAGCTAACCAGTTTACATGACAATATTTTTAACGCAAGTTTGAGTTTCCTCGTTTCTGACCCTATAATCAATGTTTATAACTTTATGAACGCTAAATATGATATGTAATGAGAGAATTTAAAAACGGCCGATCCACCTATAGAAGGCTCTGTAATAAAATAAATTAAATGAAAATTGCTGCAGTCAGTCATGCCACTACGTTTTTTGGCTATTTTATTAATGGTTCGGTTATTAAGAATCAATTTTCTTTAATAAAATCGATAAATGTTTTGAATTGTTTCATTTTCCATAAACAAAAAAAGTATTTTTAAACTTTGTACTGTGGAGGAACCCTCATTTATTACTTTTAATTGATTACAGTCCGATAGTAAATAAATACATATTTCCATACAACAATCACACCAATCTAGCCCACGTTAAGTATCATGAAGAACTTGTGTTATGGATACTAGATAACGGATAAACATACTCATATACTTTTTTTTTTAAATACATACATAATATACATTTTAAACACCCTGACCAAGACAAATAGACATGTTCGTTCATGCACACAAATATTTCTCTTGTCCGTGGATCGAACCCGGGACCTTTGGCGAAGAAGGTAGGGTTAGTACTCCTGCGCCGAACAGGTCGTCAAATAGTAAATAGTAGTCGTGAAATCGACTTAATCCTATTCCACTATACTAATACAAACAAATTGCAACGCTGCAACAATGATCGCAACATAATAAAGATTTACCAGTTAAATTTTCAAGTTGAGTCGTTGTTAATTTCATAGAAAACTTTCACCTCTACCACGCAAACATAATTGGTAATCACTGTCAACAAAACAAATCGTTCTTACGTAAAATGTTAGTTCATTCACAAAACGAAGAAACCAGCTGCCATCGTCGACTGATAAAAAAAAAAAATACCATTGTCAATGTCGGAGTTAACGTTCTAGAAGCGCTTAATTCACGACAGGCGTCAGTCTAGCTTGGGAACCGACTTAATAAGACAACCGCGTAACGAGACACGCTATTTCTTAACAATGCCTAGCTGAAATAGGAAAAGCATGCTCGTCAAGAGCAAATCGGCACCTGCCGCCGACCTCGAATCTAACGGGCGTCCCTCCAGCCCATGACCATTTATAAATAACCCGTTAGAATGTGACTTGTTGCGAGGTGTGGTGAGGTGAGGGAAGGATCCGCATAAACTGGTATATCGGTAGAACTTTGTACAGAGGTCGCGGGGTCGGGCCCGGCGGAGGCGGCTAGTTTGCGCCGGCCGTCAAAACGGCAATACTCAAGTCGGCCAACCGATGTGTGCCGAATAACTGTTCAAATAAACATTCGCAAACATCTTCAAATTAGAGATGCCGTCTGTGAGTCACGCTGTATTGATCCGTCGCCATGATAACCTCATCAGCCCCTGTACCGCGCAAGTGTCATCGGCATCTACAGCGACTTCATTTTGACAGATGGATGTGACATATTGCTCTTAGTCTTTGGGAAATTTTCATTTGTGTTAAAAAGAAGCAGCAATGTGTCACATCCATCTGTCAAATGAAGCCGATTTCGATGCCGAGGCCACTTGCGCGGTACGGCCCCTGGCCTCAGCCGATACAGGAGAACTGTCCAAAGATTATTCGAAGTTTTTGTGTGATTTCCTAACTGACGCACAAAAACGAAATCACGCTACGGCCGACCGCCGGTAACTTCACGAGGTCGAAGTCACGCATGCTATAAAACATTCAAATTAAGCAGACATGAATGTACGAGTATATGCATATTGTCAATGCAAATTGAATTTACCAGATACGATTTCTATAGAGACAAAATGAAGAAACAGCATGCACCGGCAAAGAGGTTTTGAAAGGAACATGCGGCCACAACAGAAACTGCAGGATCAATTAATATTATAACGATGGACACCCACCTGCCCAGCCGTGCCCAAGATAAAACGTCGCCGCCACAGAACATTATGATAAACGACATGTAGGATATGACCGCGCTATTTATTACTATGAGCCGTTTCCTAAGCGTCAGGTCGTCAGATTTATCAATTAGTTCAAGTATTCATGTATTACAAAATGTTAATGTCAATAATATTGATGAAGTGACTTATCACTTGAATGTCGCTGGACAACTGGGTGATTGGTGGCGATGTTTAACCTAATATGACAAGTTTTCACAATTACCAATTTATTTACAATAGCGTTATCTTATCTCCAGGACTGACGCACGGGACAAAGGCGCGGAAGCCAAAATTCACTTTAAATATATTAACCATCCTATAAAAGGTGAAAAACGATTTAGTTGGGCGCGATAAACGTTTAAACAACAAAGTGGCCCTATTCAGATAAAATTAAGTCACAAAGAGCCAAGTCGCCTTTTCGAGGTCACCGCTGTAGGACCATTAATTCCGCGTTAACATGCAATAACTTTGCGGTTTTACGAGAGAAATATCAACCGAAATTAATTAGCAATAAGAGCTTCCGTCGTCCGCGCGTTCCATCGTATTAATAACGCAACGCGCAATATAAGAAAGCGAAGCGCATATCATTCAAAACGCAATAACAATCAAAAGGTAATAAAAGATAATTTATAATCGTTTTTATGAATATGGAAATGAAGTACCTACCTCCACTTTCGACGGATACATAACTAAAACATATACCTAGGTACTTATCAAGTAAAACAGCATTCATAAACCAAACCAATTACTTATTACTCTTTTTATTTCTTTTTGGATATTTTTGCCGACATTCGAAAGGAATAATCAAGCCGTATTCACCACCAAACCAACAGATAAGTACTGGATAAGTAGCTTAAAAGACAGATAATTTGACAGTTGTAATATGCCAAATTATCCTTCAAGTAAGCTATCCAATTCCAAATAAACTATCCAAACATAACACATAGGTGGCGAAACCGACCCGGGTACATTAAATACCTAATCAAAACTCCCTGACACGATGAACCATTTTGAGTATTTCTATTTATTTATCTATCTATTTTTATAAAATCCCGAATCTATACTACGCAGGAGGCCTGAATCATCAAAATACAGTGAAACACATATTTGGGTATCGACAAAAAATCTCCTTACTGTACGATTACTGGTTTACCACCCACAGCGTGGTCGAATTGGTTCTCACTTAGAACCAATTTATACAAAGACATGTGTTTCGGACGGAGTAGACTTTGTATGCGGAAGCGTTTACACACTGTAACTGTTTATTTGGCGTTTGAATACTTTAGTAAGTCCCAGCGATCAAATTCGTTTCTCCTAATTTATAGAGATATCTTAATAATCGCTCAATCAATTATTTATTATGGTCAATCCACACCGCTGTTACTTTTTGTGGAGCAACAGTGTGCAACATTCGATAACAATCAGCAACAACATGACAAAATATACTAACTCACCGCTTTAAACTTTCAAAAGACGGGGACTCGAAATAAAATACAAATATGGTAAAAATCACGTTTTTCCAAATATTGATATACTAACTTGTTGTTCACAGATGTTGCCACAGACCTATATCGAGATAAACGAAAAGAGCGCTTCAAACTGTGAGAACCTAGCGTGTCGAATTTTTCGTAACTACGATGACGTCTCGAGAGAGATTTAGTGATGTGTAAATGTTATTGACGATTATTATTATTTTTTTGAGTTTCACGTGTTTTCATGGCAGTGGTCTCAAGCGGACTAACTAGGTCGGAAAACTTTGACCGTGGATCAAACTTTTGGCACGCAAGGTATTTATTTTATTTTTACATTTTTTGGAAATGTATGTAATACATTTTTAAATATAATATGTACTGACGGCTAATTACAGTTTTCACAGGTAAACAGTTAAAAATAGTCTTTTTCTCACACAGTTTGAAGAAGACGACGAGACAATTTACTTATAAAATTAACATTGTGCAATGATAAGCATATTTAAGTTTGTGCTAGATTTTAGAATTTAGGTATTTATCTAAGTCATTCGAAAATTATACATATTACAACAAAAGGGTAGTGGGTTAATTTACATCTAAAAAGAAATTATTGTTAAGAAAACGTTTTAACTTAGAAACTGAAGTGTTGAATAAATCTATGTCAGCATTCGCTTTTGTCAACACATTAAAGAAATCACATGCTCTAACAGTAAATGCGTTTTGTCTATAATTAGTTCTTGTGTATGGTAAATAAAGTAAACTGGGGTTTCTGAGCGCGACCGAGTTAGTGCGCAGTCCTATGAGTTCCAACAGCTCTGAGCAGTCAAAGGTGCCATTTGCTATACTTAAAAGATATGATACATCGGAAATGTTCCTTCTCTCGTAAAGAGGCAGGAAGTGAAATTTGCGACATCTTGCGATGTAGTCAGGGAGATAGATTCCAGCACGATACTGTAGATATTTTAAAAACTTCTTTTGAATACTTTCGATCCTTTTAATATAGACGTCATATCTAGGGTTCCAAACTTGCGAGGCGTATTCTAGTTGACTACGGACATATGCACAATATAAGATTTTAAAGGTTTTTACGCTGGAAAATTCAGATGATTTCGCAAGTGCACGAAATGCTTTACTCGTAATATTATCGATATGATTTTTAAAAATTAATTTATTATCGATAGTTACACCTAAGTCTCTGATAGTATCAACTCTAAACTTTTACCGTCTATCTCGATATAGGTCTGTGGATGTTGCTCAGTAGTATTTGGAAACCATTACACAAGCTGTTTGCAAACATAGTATCTGAATGATGAAATGACTAGTGCCAAAGGGTCCAATAATCCCACCCCACCAATCCACCTTTAGGACAATTTTTGGTCCGGCTTGCCTTTGCCATATTTTGACCCCTCGCCACGACAAGATACTACTTAGGTATATAAAAAAAAACCTTCAACTCATAAAAATCGTACACTCTTGTTGGATTATACTAAACCGAAGTTAAATATTTCCTTGTGTTTCAAATATGGTAAGCAAACGCAAAAACATAAGCAGCTTATAAGCGCTTACAACGGCTTTAAGTTACACGTGTTTTTCCACTTCCGAATCTGTATTTATTTCATTACCATAAAACATAATCAACTTTAACCCTGGATTACCTGTACCAGTTATGTGTTTGGATTGGAATAAATTATTTCTTAATAACATTGTTTGTTGTAGAACTAAAGGGGTTCTATCGATCCTATTCAAGTCTAAATAACCGCCTGTGTGTAGTGGTGTCAACCACCGGTATTAGACCCAGAGTGGGGGTACATATTGTATTCGATTTGGTTGGTGGTCGAACTTGTAAGTCCGCCTGGCTAGCTACCACAATCTTATCTAAGTATGACGCCATAACAACAATGTTTTCAGTATTGTTGTGTTCCGGCAGTTAGAGATAAGATAGCCAGTTGCTCAGTAGTTGAAGATTCTGGGAGAGGCTCGCTTCCATCTTCAGCCTTACTAATACTTTACATCAGGTCTGATGAAGCCTAAGCCTGTTGGTCATAAAAAAAAACGGCCAAGTGCGAGTCGGACTCGCGCACCGAGGGTTTCGTAAAATATTTTTTATTATATGATGTAACTAAAAATTTACGGATTTCGCAATTTTTCCTTTATCTGTACTATAAGACGTTACTTCGTACCAAATTTCAAGATTCTAAGTTCACGGGAAGTACCCTGTAGGTTTTGATTCCCGTGCGAGTTTCGAAAATTTGCGGCATAAACGGCTGTATCTTTTGATTGCTTTGGCTTAGAAGTTTGATTTTTTCAAAGCTCCAAGAGACAGTAGACCTGAGTATTAGATATAAATTTCAGTTTGATACCTCCACGCGTTCCTGAGAAAAAAACGGTCTTGACATGAACGGACGGACGGACGGACGGACGGACGGACAACGAAGGGTTCCGTTTTTTCCTTTTGAGGTACGGAACCCTAAAAACACAGAAATTCATAGAAAGTAGAATCATCATCATCATCATCAGCCTGTGGACGTCCACTGCTGGACATAGGCCTCCCCTAGCTCAGAATATCATCACTTAATTTCTAGTCAGTGTCTGTTGTCATAGTAGCATCCTATTTGAGTCACATAGACGTTTGTATTCAGGATGAACCACAATAACGGTACTGCGGGGCTTTACTCATCCTCACAGTTGGCTTCGTTCCCGCTGTCTAACAGTCAGTAGGCAGGCATCCAAACAACTCAACTAGGCATACAACCATAACTACCATTTTAGGTCGTATATTTATGTGAATACAGACGTTACTGCTAGTTGTTTTAATGTATCTATCGTCAGCCAACAAAAACGTTTCTGTTGTAAAATTAAATAACAACTAAGTAACTGTAATAATATGGAATACTATTGAATTAAATTTTCGTACCGGAATCTCCTTATTTTATGGTAACTTGTAACAATTTGTTGAATTTGTGGCTTTGTTTGTCACTAGTTATTTTATTTAATATACTACTCAATTCGATGTGTATATAATGTATGTATTTACAAAAAAAAGTATATAAGTAGGTATGTTTATCCGTTACCTAGTATCCATAACACAAGTTCTTCATGAAACTTAACGTGGGCTAGATAATTGGTGTGATTGTATACAATTATTTATCAAGAAAAAAAAATACATTATAATAATACAAAAATACAACACAAGCTGAGGCGGGACTTGATTAGCCATCGTTTGTCTTTGTTCTACAACTTGTTTGTAAATGTTCAATTCTGTGTAATAGTCACCTAACTATATCCTATTTTTATCATATGTTATATTATATGTAACTGTGTGTTGATGTGTCAATAAATTGTCTCCCTCTCATATTCATATCATTTAATAATATTTGTTAATAAATTTACAGTTCCTGTGACGCCCTGCAAGGACGTTGCAATATAAGAGAGCTTAATAAAAAAATATATAACAAAAGACATTCTCATTCAATAATTTCGTTTGCATAAAGCGAATTAAAATGTCGCATAAATTACAATTAAATACATTAAATCTAACTACTTAATAAATAAATAAATGAATTTAAATTCACAATGTCATTATTAAAATAAATTAATCAATAAATATTTGAAAAAAAAAATGCTGCATTCGATACATTAAAAATAATCAAGTCTACAAGTGTTCAAAAGCGATTTTAACAAGCTAAAGCTAATCGTCCAAGACGCGACGCGACGCGAGTGATTATATCTCGTAGTCTTAGCACTATTAGCAACTGCATATATATTTTTCCTAATGTCCCCACAATTGCGATGAAAAGACGACGGTCGTCGCATGTCCGGTGATTTATAGACGCGGGCCTGCGTGGGCGCACCCACGGCCTATTAGACGCTGCTTACTTATACAAACACCTAATCTTATTCCTTTTTTCAAGTACTAACCAACAATATGTTTAGCTAATATGTATAATTAATTAAATGTTTTATCTTTTCCCTTCAAACATAGTCATAGGTAATAAAAAAAACGGATATTTTCAAAGGTAGAGTTTACAAATGATATAGAGTCAAGATAAACCAGGGTTTGAAAATATCAGATATTTATTATAAATATAAAAATATCGGAAATTTATGATATATATCCGATATATATCAAAAATTTGATATATATCCATTTTGTATGAAACCCATATTATTATTATTTTGTATTATTTATGTATAGGTTAGGTACCTACTATTTGCATATATGTTCATGAACATAATTCATTTAAAAAACACAAAAAAACTTACTCTTTCGTAACGAAATTTTTCTAACACGAATCACACCATTAATGCCATTTATGGATTAGAACTTAGTATTAGGTAGTCTCGTCGAATCCAACTCGGATGGGCAGCGTTCGGGAAGCTCCGTAAAATCTTCGCGTCCAACTTACCTCAGTGTCTCAAGACGAAAGTCTACGACCAGTGTGTGTTGCCAGTGATGACTTATGGCAGTGAAACGTGGTCGCTAACTATGGGTCTGATAAGGAGACTCAAGGTAACTCAGCGTGCAATGAAGAGAGCTATGCTCGGCGTTTCTCTGCGTGATCGAATCAGAAATGAGGAGATCCGCAGGAGAACTAAAGTTACTGACATCGCTTGAAGGATTGCTCAGCTGAGCAGCCCACTGCCACGGGCGGGACACATAGCTAGAAGAACCGATGGCCGTTGGGGCGGAAAGGTTCTGGAATGGCGACCGCGTACCGGACGACGCTCCGTGGGTAGGCCCCCCAAAAGGTGGGCCGACGATCTGGTGGAGGTCGCGGGAAGCCGCTGGATGCGGGCAGCGCAGGACCGATCGTCGTGGAGATCCTTGGGGGAGGCCTATACCCAGCAGTGGGTGTCATGTGGCTAAGACGACGACGACGATTAGGGAGTATGTTTTAGCATTACTCCAACGATATCTATATATAAGAAGTAGAGATACAGTGACAAACGCCAAAAATTACTTAATAATATAAAATTATTAAACGATTTTTGTATTGATATATATCGGATATATATCATGATATATATCCATTGATATATATCCTCGAACCTTGAGATAAACATGAAATAGTTTGCTACTATATTAAAAACTTTAATATTCAATGCAAGTTTTATTTATTTACGTTTTCTCAACAAAAGTGGTTTGAGAAATCCGAGAACGTTATTGGACTAAACTTACACGCTATTTGCAATAATTTTGTATTCGTGTTAAGCGCTTCTGCAAACCTTGTTATCGGTTAGATAATGTATAAGCCTACAAAGTGATACTTACTAAGGTCTCCGAATATTTATAGGACACGGAGAACGCTAAATCGCAGATACCACAAGAGCTTAAGTCAGCCGCGAGGAGGAAGAGATGCAAATTTATCGGCGCGAACCCGGACAAACTGCTGAATTCCAATTACGGGGTATGTAGCGCCGCGGTGAAATATGGCCTGCGCTTGCGCGCACGTTGCTGCGACACGCCAATACCTCTAACTCGAGTAAGCTTTTAATACCGAGGAAAATATCGTATTATACCTACTCATTTTGCTCACGTAAGAATTAAAAGGAGGTTTAATGTAAACAGAGCGAGCCAACTCAACAAGTCGATGAGTAAACACAAGTGACGCTGTCTGCTCACGTACTGTGCTTTGCACAGCACGTGCTGCACAAATACATTCCTGATTCGACGCAGAGTTCACCGTAGCAAGTTAACAACTGCACTTCAGAATGTACAATATCCATTTGAAACTATAAGTGAATTATAATTTTCGTGCAGCACGCACGAGCCGAACACCGCTATTTTCATATAGAGACGTCTACAAAAATTCCAACATAAACACAAAAGCAATTAAAGTCGTAAAATGAGCAAAGAGAGAAATCGAAAAACATTATAGCTCGTTCACGGATTTAAAAGCTGTCGTTACAGTTACGGTAGCAATAAACGGTCCAGTTGAAGTTCGCGAGACGCGGTTGTCTTCGGTTTGTTTTCGAATAACGGCCGTGACCTCTTCACCGGGAGATATCATCGAGTGACCAAGCGCTCTCGCCCCTCTATCGCTTTCTTCTGACCTGCTTTTCATAAACAATACTTCAACAACGGCGCTCCGCTCGCTCGGGCTCGAGAAAGTGGTCGATAACATGCGAGAGACGAAGCCTATATCAATACAACCGACAGAAACGTAAGCAAATTTTACATTGCATTTTTTGGTCATACGTAGCAGCAGGTCTTGCAATCCTTATGACATTACGATACAGCGGAATCGAATTGCAACTGCATATCGGGTTGTAGCATGGCCCGAGTGAGTTCAGACTTAATAATGTATTGTAAACATCAAGAGTTAAATAAAACTAACCATAATTAAGTAAGTACATGGAAAAACACAACTCGTAAATCAACCAACTCAATAGAGGCAAATTGTCTATTTCGGAGGGTGGCAGGTTCGATGTGTGGGGAATATTTTAGGGACAGAGAGAGAGTGACAAAGCAGATGTGGTGTTTCTCGAATTACGGCGCATCTGGTTTTGAAGTAGCTAACTAGATTGCTACATATGAAACATACTTTCAGATTTTAAGATTTTGGGGAGGCAAGCAAGTAATCGTAACGTAGAACGTTCTTTATTGTCAATAAAAAGGTTTGCAAATTAATAACAATTAAGTAAAAAAAAGAATATAAGGATGTGGGGAAAGAAATCTTAGACACAAAACAATGAAGATCGTAAATCACGGCTTCCTCCGTATAATAGTCGCATCCTACAGAAGCTCCGTGGCAGTGGCAGCAATCCGGCGCACTATCTGAATTGATGGTTTCCGGTGCACATTAGAGCAGAGTCTATCGCGCATCTGTCTGTGCGACACACTTCATTTGGCGCTGCGCGTGCGCACGTAGAAAGTAAAAGACGCTTTGTCACGCGGCCCCGCTCGCCCAAAACTGTGCAAACAGCCTCGGGAAGGGGGCGGTATGATCGCGATAGCGTTTATTGGGAACAAACCAAAAAAGACGAACCTGTCATTTGTTATTTTTGAAGCAACTCTGTTATCGGTTCGTTACAAATTGTTTGTAAACATTGAACAACTACAATAACGCTGTTGCTACAGAGAAACAAAAGCAACCATTAGGTCATTTGTCATAGAAGTTTTTAATAGGTGTTTAAAAGCCAAAAAAGCTAATGTTTAACACGATGCGGTCGATTGATTTTAATAACATATCCATAAAGCTGAGGGAGGCTCTAATTAATTAACAATGAATCAAATTAATATCTTGTCCACAATCGACCGTGTCGGCGAAGGTGGGAGTACATGAGTAGGAATTAATTTATTCATGTGGGCCGTACGGCAGGAGATGAAAACATGCGGTGTCTGGTTACGGTCGTTAATCAAAGCGGCTGGCCCGACTAGGAAGACAACGAGTTGGCCGGGCGACAAAAAACGCAGCGACGCCGACGGTGACGACACACGCTCGATGGCCACCACTCTAATGGCCTTTTTAGACGTTCATGACTGTTTTCAGCCGATCGTGGCAAGGGCATTGAACTCTAAGCGGTATCGCGGCGACGGCGGCAGCGGCGTAGCTCGGTATCCTTAACATTTACCTGACCAGAATACAATTTGAGGTTTTTTGAGAGGTTAAAAGCTGCGTGCGCTGTTAGGTATAGGTACTTCTAAAATGAAGCAGTTCAAAAAACTTTCTGTCGGGATCCATCTTGATGTAATATTATTATGCTAAATGCAAAATATTACTTCGATAGATCGCAAATATCGGATGCGTGATCAAAATGAAGCCACATTGTCTGAGTCACCCGGTCAAAAGGATCAACGGTTATAGAAGGTTGATTACGTCAACATCTAATATAAAGTTAATAACGTAATCAGGAAATGAAAAAATGGATGGAATGCGTATTCTGTCGCAATCAAAAATCAACATAAATATCGAATATTTTCAAAGTAGATAATTAAATAAAGACATTATTAAAACCTTACCATGTTGTGGGTGCCAATCTTAACAACTAAAATATATGTAATGCATGCGGTGCATACCTGCAACAAAACAAGCATAATTCACATTAGATAAATTCCAGACAGACAAGAACAATAGCCAGGGAGAAAGGCCAAAATAAAGGTCACGGCTACAGAGGATGGACCATTAAATATTCATGCACTCGCGTTTTGTGTAAGAATAATATTTAATGCACTCCGTACAATAACACGGACACATAAACCGCAGGCGCATAATAAAAATAAAGGATGACATTGAGAGAACGTGATTTGCATGTGCTGATGTGTAATTTTATTGTTAGTTTCAACAAGGGTTGACTGAAATTACATTTCCTTATAACCGATTATTTGTACAATATTCGACTTTTGTGAGATTGCTGACATTCAAGTGACATTTACTCCAAAGTTAACATTTTATTTCCTTTTGTATTTTGTTAAGGTTTATTATTATTGGTGGGTCTGACATTTAATGCAGCAAAGGCACAGTACAGTGCAGTGCAGTACAAGCGCGGGCGCCAGCGGCGGGCGGGTCTGAGCGTCCCCCGGCCGGCCGGCGAGAGTGCACGGTTTATGCTAATGGGCTGCGGCTGGGCCTAACCAACCCTGCCTTGTCTTCCTTTAGAAAATTCTTGCATAAGTACTTTAGAAATGATTTTAGATCGTCATTTAAATATTTTCAAACAAACAAATTTTAAATGGCTGAATTCATCAGTTTTTAGGGTTCTGTACCTCAAAAGGAAAAAACGGAAACCTTATAAGATCACTTCGTTGTCCGTTCGTCTGTCAAAACCGTTTTTCTCAGGAACGCGTGGAGGTATCAAACTGAAATTTATATCTAATACTCAGGTCTACTGTCCCTTGGAGCTGTGAAAAAATCAAACTTCTAAGCCAAAGCAATCAAAAGATACCGCCGTTTATGCCGCAAATTTTCGAAACTCGCACGGGAATCAAAACTTACAGGGTACTTCCCGTCAACTTTGAATCTTGAAATTTGTAAATTAAGGAAAATTTGCGAAAACCGTAAATTTTTAGTTACATCAAACAATAAAAAATATTTATGAAAATTTTAAACGGAACCTTCGGTGCGCGAGTCCGACTCGCACTTGGCCGGTTTTTTTTTTGTAGGTAAATTAATAACCGACTATGTATTTAATGTCATGCATTCCTCCATGAATGTTCTTCCCATTTGTAGTGGCTGTAGAAGCACAATTTTATTTTAATTGATGCCCTATGAGGTGTCAGGTGAAATTCAAGAGTGGACAATTATATATTTCCAAGTGACATTTGTAGCCGTTCACACTTGACGTCCCGACACTGCCCTTGGACTGACTGCAAGCTACGATAAATAGACGACGGGCGACGACAGTTACAGTGCACCGAGCATCACTAATAGACGTGCATACGAGAGGAATGCCGACGTTGTAAGTATAGAACGATGCTTAGAGCCGTCATAAATTAATCTAATCCTGAAGACTAACAACGACCGTCTCGGCCGTATCGTGCATCGCAAATAATCCGGGAGAGTAATCCTCCTTGATTGTAACGTATGGGGGTTAGATCCAACTGCCGGCCAGATTCGCCTAGACCTTACCGATAGGATGACATTCCATTTCTTGACCGGATTGAGCCGTCAGCACTGGCGCTAGATTTACAGCGCTGATAGCGAGTGCCCTTCCGCCGAGCTGATAAATAGCGCCTCTAATTATATTTACGCAGCGCCAGTTGACGTGCGATAAATCCCCGAGAGGAATGTCGGTATAACTTCGTTTACAGCCCATAAGGCCCTCGTTCATGGCATCCATCACTGTTTTCAATTGTATTAGTACAAAATTAGAATGTTGGGGATAAAACTCACATTTGTCGCGAAGAGTAATGTTTAGCTTCACACCCTAAGCGTAGAAGTTATAGCCCAATCATCTTCACATCGTATGTTTTAATTGCGCCTAATGATAACATTATTTTATAGATTTGACTTTTTCTAAAAGTTTTACAGAGAACAAATTATTTTGGTCTTTCGGAAGTTTCGGAACAATGTCCTCGTTTACTGGTGTACTTTGAAGGTTTATTGGGTTTAGAGTCAATACGATAAATCGCAGAATCATCATCACTGATTCAATGAACTCTGTTGACCTCGTGGTTGTGAAGGATAGAAGAGCTAACTATGACGAGCCACATCCATCAAGAAGGCAAACAATGTAACCGAGACACGTCAATATTAGCTCGTAACGTGGCCTCTTTGTACCCGGAGAGTCAGATATCTCGCCGTATTGAAATTGCAATGTAAGACAAACAACGTATGATAAAGGCACTCAAGCGATAGGATACAGTCACGACTGTATAAATCGACGATAATATCAACAATTTGATAAATAAAGCACGCCCAATATTGATTACGTATTTAAACGCAAATGTTGTACTTACAAATTGTTCACAAAGAAAAGGAAAGTTGACAATTTGATATGCATTTCGGTTTACAAACCACCGTGTAAACGTCGCTATCTCGTTTTAAGGACGTGTCCGAATTTCACATCGACGCGGGACGGCCCAGCCAACGTGTTACATCACTTACAATCCTCATAACCGTGATTCACGGTTTTACGCCTGATTCAGAGGACAGACGCGCCGGTTACTAACAACACAAATGTTAATTAAAAATGTTTGAAAAAAAAACCCGTAAAGAACTGTGTTAAAAATTTTACTTACTCATAAATGGCAATCTATGAATACCTAAGAAATAAAAGATCGAGGTGGTGAATACCGATATATGTGTAATTGTGTATGTACTAATAATATTGTCAGCTCTGTGCGACAAATCAACCAGACTTTATCAATAGAATAATCATCCTTGATAAGCTATAGTTTGAAAGAGGATGTATGTACTTTTCTAGATATATACAACATCCACGTAACTGGGTATTTGTGACAATTATCTAAAAAATCTTGCCTAATTGGGCGTGTTAAAATACTAGGCGCTTAATACTGACTATATCTAGACTCCGAAGGTCGTCGAGACTTTCGCTACACACACAGCCATGCTGCGTGGCTAAATTATGCGAACGGCCCAACCCGAGAATCGGAAAATCTAGTCGCCTACACGAATATGCAGCTACTAATATACATGCGAGAGCCACCAACAATGATATTTACATAGAGACAATCCCACCGAACGTCAACACAGAAGCCGTCTTGACATTGGTCTAACGTTACAGTTGGTTTTGTAACGATATCAAAAGCCTACATTCCAAAGTATGCTTGACTGAGATGTTCGATTGTTCTCGAGAGGCTGGTAATCGCCCACGTGCTGCGAAGTGTCGCGGTGGTTGCACAACCAGCAGGCCGCATTGGGAGCCCGCCCCCGACTGCAGCCGCAGGTGAACATTCGCTTGTCAAATAACGGCCTTGTCACTCAAGGGCACAATTCTCATTAAGAACATCCCAATCAGATTCAAGTAATTAGATTTCTATCCATTCCACAAAAACCCTCTTGATTATAATTGTTTCAGACAAGCAAACCATGTTCTTTGGTGGCAATTCAAATAGTAATTAGAAAATATTATAGTTGCAAAGCTGCAAACACAGCGACAGGGTCGGCCTCGCTTGCGTGCCACTGCATACGTATCGGGTTTCGTTCCGCAAACTCGAGATAACTGCAGTACGCTGCCGAGAGTTGCTGCATACTTGGTGCCGACTTTGAATCTCACCTCTAGCCTTATTGTATCCACGTTTAGCTCTCCACGGCCTATTTGAATAAGAATCGCGAGGTTGCAATTGTAGCTAATTAATTAAGTTTCCCGAGTGCTTTGAGCGTTAGTCACGGCGACAAATATGGTACGCGCAACAAACGGATCGCCCGGCTAAAAACAGCGATCTAATAATCGACACTCGATCCGAAATAGCATCGTGACAAACGAAACTGAAAGTGATGCGTGATGCAACGGTCCCCAAATTAGCTGGTAGAGCCCAGAGCGGTGCATCGCCCGCAAGGGAACGCCGTGGCCGGCGCCCGCGGGTGCCAAACGGCTGGCATTTCGCACTAATGACACGAATAAGATATTAGAGCGGATAGCTCGCCAGCGGCCGCTGGAATTCGTCTCAGGTATTCGGGCCGCTTGTAGTAACAGAATTAACTGACAAATTGTACACTCGATCATCGCTTTTTAAGCATATCTTGGTGAAGAAACAGTTCTAGACATGGTCGGCTATCTCTGACGGTGTGCCTTCGTAAAACGCGTCTGCAAGGAAGAAGTTAATATGCAAAACTTGTAGCAGACGTAATCGTTAAGGGCTGCGGGCGGGTGAGCGTAAGCGTGGGGAGCGGCGGCGGCGGTGACACAGCGGCGGGCGCGGGTCGGAGGTCCGGCCGCATTCCGCCGCCGCTTGAAAGTGAAACTGCTCTGTCGACCAACCGCTCAGCTGTAGAAAGTCCACGATTACATCTCGGCAGTGGCGCGGGCGAGACGCCGGACGAGCAAAAACTGCTATCGCTGTGCTGGGCTCCCGGGAAACGAGGCGCCCTAGGCGACGGAGAAATTGCCGATATCTTCTGGCGACTAATAAGCGACTCCTTTCATTTTACTCAAACATGAGACTTTCAATATTTCTTGATATGGTGAATTCCCATATCAATAAGATCTGGCCTGCAACAGAGTAATAGACTAATATTGTTCAGTCATTGAAAGCTCCCAACAGACTGACAATTTCTGATATATATCTTTATTTAAAAATTGAATTTATAACAACAGCACAGCATTAATCATTAATTGCGACGTTGAAACGCCCCATGCGAAGGGAGAAAAGGATTTGTTTCACAAGCTAGAGGAACCTGTTTCACAGCGGAGGAAGGAACAGAATAGAACATACAAGGCAAATACAATTAGTTGGACGGACGATTAAAGGCGTCGGCCACTAATGGCGGCGGAGCAGATCGTCGCGAAACGTCAGCGCGCGCGACCTTGCGCGTCACAGCACCGCATGGAAAGATCCACCACGGTCCACCCGACCACCCCACACCCAGACATGTGCGGATACGACTTATAAACAAACGCATTCAAACCTTAATAAATAACAAGCTCGAACAAGAAATACTATTAATAACAACTTAGGGAGACTGGATAAAAGAGCTGAGCCGGACTGGATCAATCAAACTATTACTTAACATGCTATAATGTATTTAATTATTTCCTAACATTGGTTTTAAACAATTTGTCAAAACTAGTTCATTTGTCTAATTATAAGTATCTTAATTGTTTCATAAAATAATGAAGCATTCTGCAACTGATTACTTTTGCTGCTTAATAACAAAGGCAAATCAAATTATATACTAAGTTTAAAGATTAAAACCCATAGCAATAGAAATATCTTCTAATAAATTACCATTAGTAATCTTCTCTACCACCATCATTCCCATACATTATATTAATTAAGTAATTCAGCAAATTATGTACATGTAAAATATCATAATTAATTTATAAATGCATACACATTCCATAAAATGTACACATTATTTAGTGTTATCCTACACAATAACATAATTGATTGTGTAAGTGATTTTTTCAACCTTTATTATAGTTGGCTAATAGTAATTCCAATTCAACTTTGAACCCATGCGGCCTCATGTGTTCACACAACAATTAAATACTTACTAAAACTCTTATTCATTAATTTTAAATTTGCCATAGTAAAAACAAAAAATTATTCACACATTAAACTACAACATTAACAAAACAAAACTTACAACACAAATGGGCTTATTAAAAAGCTTGGTCTATTAATTGGTATTAATAAGTAACATTATTTTCATAGACTTTTTTATTTTTGCATTTTTTAATGCTGTTTTATATTTATACTTATGATAAATTTTAAATAGAAAATATTGGAAAAAATCAATTCAGCCACAAGTGAATTCTCAGATGGGAATCAAACCTTTGGGTATCTGGCCCACTGCTCTAACCACTACACACCGAGACTCAGATAATTCTCTCAGAAGATATTAATTCTATTTTTCTATTTAAAAAATAACTCTAGACAGACAAGACCTACAAACATACTCTGATCCATTATTGAATAATGTACTCCAGTTTGTAAGACTCGGGATATTTTTTTATTTTCAAATCGTAGTAGGGATAATAATGATTTACTACATGGCTAAGAAGAATAACTTGCATCATTGAAATATGATAATATTTCTTTTTATTGTGTATTAATTTATAAACAAAATACAGTTCTTAACTTGCCTTTATCATAATAATTTGAAGTGCAAGTCAATGTACTTAACATAGGCAAGTTTATCTTTGTAAGGTATTTTTTCCCCTGAACAACAATTCATGAGGCTACACATTTAGTTTATCACATATTATCAACAATAAAATTCATCATCATACTTTATCAGGAGGCCATTTTGATAAGAAATAAACATAGATATTGCGATGTTACACCAAAACAATGCTGGTATATGATGACATTGTGCCATTTCAAATATGCCGTATCATATCTATTGTGTTGCTTAGAAGCACACAATAATGGCACTGTTACAAGTCAGAATGCCATATTATATAAGTTATCAACATTGGCCATGAAATAATGGCTAGTCAATTGTAGTTATTATCATGTAACTTGAACAGAAAAACCAGTTCAGTTAATATGAATTAGAAAAAATTGTTTTAAAGAATAATCAGAACATGATTGTTTACTTAAATCAAAACATTTTAAATAGTTTGTTTAGTTGTTTTGTGTACATGAAATTTTCATTTTTACTTAGTTTAAATTCTCGCCTTGTCTGTGTTTCACAAAATCTTATATAATAATAATGATAAAAGTCGATTGTGTGAGATTCAGTATTTAATAAATAGGTAATATAAACTAACAGGATTATGTGATATTCATCACCACACAGTAATTAAATAATGAAAGCAAGTAGAAATCACTAAGTATTCTAGCGTATTCAATCTTTTAGCAAGTCAGATGGGTGAAGAGTGTGATATGAATAAACCCTGCCTAGCATTTGGAACTTAGAAAATTAAAGAGTTCTAATTAGGTACTACGAGAACTATAGTGTTTGGTGGGAATGACGGATGACAGTGACGCAATGGTAACAAAACTGACCTTGCAAAGGGTGTCTGCTCGACGTGGTAAACGTCTGTGATAGGCTCCGAGCGCATTATGCTGCGCAGCCTCTCCTCTGGCAACTCCAGCAGGCCATCGCTCGCTGTCTTGAAGTCCGCCTTGCTCAAACCACTTAAAACACTCATTTTTAAACGTGTAGACGACTAACGACCGAGTCGAAACGGTAGATATAAACTTTCAAGTGTCACTAAATGATACACGATAGTCCTTATAAAACAACAAATACACTTATAAGTATTTACATCAATTAGGCCACATGAAACATTTTAATGCCTCCGGTTTCTCAAAAGGTAACAGAGTGCTCTCCCTTGTCATTGCGAGAAGCGGTTACTGTTTCGTTTACAATGCTCCACTGTTGATAGACACGATTAAAAAACAAACTAAATCACTTCATCATTATCGGAATGAAAAGATATAAGTTGTTTATTTACACACGCGTTTCGAGAAAACTGAAAATTGACAAGCGCGGTGAGACAGCTGCGCATCGACGAGTCGACCGCACTTCGCCGTACACGTTTCTGCCGTTTGAGGCAACTTGGTTGGTTGGGGAATGCACAGCCATTCAAAATTCCGTATCCGACGTTCTAAGTTCGAAAGTTGCACGGCAAGGACGATACGTCAGCGAACTTATAAATTCCTTTCTACGCCAATAGATGTCACTTTAGACGAAGTTGTTTAATGTTGTTTTTATTATTGCTTAGCCAAATTAAGAGGATTCAAAATTAATATTATTGATAAACTATAATCAGAACATCTGCAGAATCATTCTATTTCAGAAAACATTTAAAACAATACTAAATTTGAAAACACTTATAGAATAGGAATGTAGCGCCATCTTTGAATTAGCCACTTAGTTTTAGTTTACATAGTCCATTCTAGAGGGCGTTAAATCTATATTTTATACCTTAGGTACTGCCCACAAAAAAGGAGTGTTCTATTCTAATATCGCTATTTCCTTTGTTCTACTTTTTGATAGTATTAAAATAAATATTTAAGATAACAAACTACTCTAAAGTGGCAAAAGAAAAGTAAAACAAACACGAGATACCGGAGACGAATTAAAAACTTTTTCTTGTTACTTTTATTTAATTTTACTTGAAACTAGTTAACAAGGAATAAATCCCATTGAATAGTTCATAACCGGATATTTTTATTGGCTAAGAAACTAATTAAATATAGGTTGGGAGCTGCCGTTCAACCGACGCTCTGTGAATGAATACACACAAACTATTTTTTAACAGACTTACAAAAGAGAGTTATCAATTACTCAACGTAAGTTTGCTTTTTATTTAAATACTGTCACAAAAGAAGAAAAGGCATATAAATCAGGCTGTTGGAATACATAACTGTTCCAAATAACTATATGAAATGATTTAAAATTGTAAAAAAAGATTAATTTTAATAAACTCTAGCCACATTACTAATAGTTTTATATCTCTTATAATTAAGTTAGGTAGGCTCTAAGTTAGTTACATAAAGTTTTGTATATTTGCATAAAAATAATAACAACACAAATTAAAAATGGAGAATGCTTTATTTCCATGGACGAATTAAATTATGATAAGCTTTAATTACAACTTGAAATGTTTATTGGAAAAGTTTTCAGCAGTTAGCCGGATCTCTCAGTAGGATCAACTAAAACAGTGATAGATTATGGTAGAAACTGCATTGAAATTTATTCTACTGCTTCTTCTTTATGTAAGTAAGAGTGAGAGAGTAAACCTGGTGTAGGTAGGGCCAAAATGTAACATTCTAAGTATGTACTTCAACACAATAGTAAAAAAGCTATCTCTCAACACCTGAGCATAAAATAGTTGGTTTCTTTTAAGAACCTGCTTCTTCTCATATCAGCAATTCTCAAACACTAAGCTTCATTCCAGGTTTCAATCAAAAGTGATATATATTTTGTACCCTCAATAACTACGGCTCTTACTCATACACACTCACAACAGTTTTTATGTACTTATTTCTACACTTATTTATTTAGGTATCACTGGATGGTAAAAATTCATTGGTTATACTAATTATTTTGCTAACTTCCTCCTCTGTCAGCCTTTCTTCACTCTCCTGAACAATCTGTAAAAAAATTGAAGAACATACAATTATTTGGATTGTTGATCTTTCCTCAATTAAAAATAATATAAATACTTTGGGCCAAAGTTTATAACTATATACAAACAATTTATTTATGATTCCCAAATCATACTACGTGTATTTAAAATGAAAAACAAACCAATAACATCAGAGTTTATTTCAATGAAAGAAATGCAAATTCCGTACCAACTGGATTTCAAGTTCAGTCCGAGGAGGGGTATTGAGCATCATCAATTTTTCAGATTTGGTCAGCCTGAAAGGCTTCATAGCCTCCAAAAATTTTTCAATAGATTCTACATTTTGACTTTTACAATCCGAGTTTTGTAAATAGTGTACAGTCTGTAAAATAAAGAAAAAAAATTAAGCACTAAGATAAGTGAATCTTAGCTATATAGTCCAAAGACCGCTGGTGCACCTGAAGTTTAGTAGCAGCCTTGGTAAAAAGTATTAAAAGCAGTTGCCTTTATAAAAAAGTGGATTTCAGTACTTTACCTACACACATTTATTGGAGAACTACCTCATCATTAAAATTAATCACACAAATACCCTGCGGCCTGAACAAGCCGCTTTTGTCAATTGGATTCTTTCCATAAAACTATAATGATTTCGTCATTTGCTAGCAGCACTCCAATGTCCAGAAAACAATGAAATATCTATTGTATCTCACTACTCAGGATTTGAGAGGATATGAGTTTTTACAATCTGGGGCCGTACTGCGCAAGTGTCATTGGCATCGACATCAACTTCATTTGACAGATGGATGTGACATATTGCTGCTTCTTTTTGACACAAATGAAAACTTATCAAAGACTAAGAGCAATATGTCACATCCATCTGTCAAATGAAGTCGATGTATAACCATCATGGTATGAACCGACGACACTTGCACGGTAGGGTCCCTGAATATCTGTATTATATTTTTGAAGTAAACAAAGTAGTTATACAACACTTTACCTCATAAGTCACTGTTGCCAATGAGCCTTCTCTTTTGTGTTTCTTCTGAGTGCTATCTTTAAGCTGTTGCAGTATTTGCATGACCTCGAAATTGCATAGAAATGCTGCATTCGGCTTTATCCTGAAATTTATAAAGATAAACTTATAACATCGTAATATTATAAGGTCTCTAATGAGAACAGCAAGTAGATATGTAAGCCAAAAGGATTTTAGCTATATCAATAGATTATTTTGCAAATAAAAGAGAATGCGCTGGCTGTTAGCTTTCAAGTGCAGATAATAAAAGCCTGTCAACAGACTGCCTATTTGAAGAATCTTTACTATCCAACCAAAACAATGAGGCTTATGACATCTGAGGAAAACTTAAATAAACTAACCTAAAAACCAAAAGTTTTAAGAAGCGGCAACAAATCAGTTAATCACTGTAGCGGTAATTAATCAGAAGATGAAGAATGAGCCATTTACACAAGAGACATGGCGTGAGGGTGTACTATATTAAACAGTATGTTTCAAGTAACCAAAGTATTAAATCGTAGTGGTTTATGAGGAACTAGAACTAACCACATTAGAATAACTCTCCGACCAATAATTCTTATAAGTGATTAATAAATTGACTTACGTTTCCATGCTCTAGAACGTGTTCGGAAAATAATAAATGAATAATTTATTGCCTCTCTCTCCGATACAAACAGCATTCATTTAATATATTTTCGATGAATCAGTAAGTATCTCGCTTGATTTCGTTTCTTCTTCTTTTTTGATTGATTTGAATAATTTGTTCACGAATTATTCTATGTACGTTACACCACAGAATACTTAATAGTACGTTACATTACACAGTATATTGAATAAATAATGATTAAGTAAATTAGCGATGGGCGATTGTTATTAAAAAAATCGAATTATTCGATTGTCAAAACAATCGAAATTATTCGAATGAAAATCATAACTAGTCGATTATTAGTTATAAAAACAATCGACGGTCGATTGTGTTCGAATGAAAATCGTTACTATGCAATCGATGATCGATTGATAGTAACTACGCGATTGTTACTAGAACAATCGAAAGCATTCGAATGTAGTCGATTTATTAGTAATTTCGCAATTGTTAAAAAACGATCGACAGCCGATTGTGTTCGAATGAAAATCGTTATCACTCAATATTGATAGTAGGATGCAAACGAAAGCATTCATCCGAATTATTAATTACTAGCTAGTACATATACCCAGTAACCTGTTGATCGATTAATTTAGTAACTTCGCGATTGTTACTAAAACAACCGATTGAATCAAGAGCATTAATTTTAATTACTACGAATGAAAATCATTGTTGATCTGACCAATTTTCAAAAACTGATTTATCGGTTTCATAGAAACAACCATACGGCCGGCGGCGGTTCACCACGAATAAATCAAACCTACGTACTGTAGGTACTGTACAGTACCGTACCGTACTACACTGTACCTACAGTCAGCTACACATGAAGATATACATAATCATTGATTTTTAGTTATTGTACCTACTGAAGATCAAAGAAAGTACCTACCTAGACGGCTAAGTATTAGGTAGGTAGCTATTCGTGGTGGTGGTGCAAGTGACATCAACCTATCCAAAACTGTCATATTTCTCTAACCACTTATCAGTCCGAGACTTTTTTTGACACCCCCCAGGGCAGTCCAAGCTTTTATTTTATTTTTTTATTTTTGAAAAAAAAAATGTCGGCCGTCGGAATCTTAGCTAAAAGCTTATATATAATAATCTTAGCTTGCTATTTTCTCGCTAACTAATGAAGCTAGGATCAAACAAAAAAATCAAGCATCAAGCTGATTAAATAAAGAATCCACCACAGAATATTTGGGTTAATAAACACATGATAGATACTAGTAGATACTATACAATTTAGTCGATTCATTCGATTATTTTTTAGTAACATTTGATCATCAATTTTTATTCGATTGTATTCAGGTAAGAACGAATGAATCGACAATCGAACACAATGATAGATACTAGTACAATTTTGTCGATTCATTCGATTATTTTTTAGTAACAAGCGATCATCAATTTTATTCGATTGTTTCTAGGTAAGGACGAATGAATCGACAATCGAATACATACTATAGTGCAATAAACTGTGTGCCCTAATATTAAACAAGAAAAGTTGCTTTTTTCTGGTATATTTTCTTGTTTAATATTTATCACATAAAAATTGCATTGTAAAATGCAAAATTAAAAAGTTATAATTAGATGGCTGTTTCATCTTAATCGATAGTCAAACATCTGTAAAGATGTTTCTTTCGAATGCGAGGATATTTCTCTCATTGATGAAGCGACGGTGGCCAACACCGTAGAACGGTGAATATATTAGAAAAATTCCACGTGTCCTCATAGGTCTCTGTAGCATAATTGGTTAGTGCATTGGGCCGGACTCCCAAGGATGCGGGTTCGAATCCCGTCAGGGCGACATGAGACTAGTTGCTTTTTTCTGGTATATTTTCTTGTTTAATATTTATCACATAAAAATTGCATTGTAAAATGCAAAATTAAAAAGTTATAATTAGATGGCTGTTTCATCTTAATCGATAGTCAAACATCTGTAAAGATGTTTCTTTCGAATGCGAGGATATTTCTCTCATTGATGAAGCGACGGTGGCCAACACCGTAGAACGGTGAATATATTAGAAAAATTCCACGTGTCCTCATAGGTCTCTGTAGCATAATTGGTTAGTGCATTGGGCCGGACTCCCAAGGATGCGGGTTCGAATCCCGTCAGGGCGACATGAGACTAGTTGCTTTTTTCTGGTATATTTTCTTGTTTAATATTTATCACATAAAAATTGCATTGTAAAATGCAAAATTAAAAAGTTATAATTAGATGGCTGTTTCATCTTAATCGATAGTCAAACATCTGTAAAGATGTTTCTTTCGAATGCGAGGATATTTCTCTCATTGATGAAGCGACGGTGGCCAACACCGTAGAACGGTGAATATATTAGAAAAATTCCACGTGTCCTCATAGGTCTCTGTAGCATAATTGGTTAGTGCATTGGGCCGGACTCCCAAGGATGCGGGTTCGAATCCCGTCAGGGCGACATGAGACTAGTTGCTTTTTTCTGGTATATTTTCTTGTTTAATATTTATCACATAAAAATTGCATTGTAAAATGCAAAATTAAAAAGTTATAAATATTTTAAAGTGTTTTAAAGATTTCTTTCAAATCTGCCAAATTCTGCCACTTTTCGAAATCGTCGGCATATTCTGCCACACTGAAAATTCAGGTGTCTGCCACAATTGGTTACACTGGTTTCCCTTCAAAACGTATAAATCTTTCGCCTTTTACTATTAATGACGAGGCAGTACTATGACCCTAGCCTGTTCTTAGGAACGAAAAAAAAAAAAAATCTTTCGTCTTATAATATTGACGTCAAACGTCAATCTATACCACAGAACACTTCAATCAATAGGGAACCTTAACCTTATTGGCAGATAAAAAAGCGACACCAACATACGGAAAAATAAATGTACTACAAGAAAGAACAAAACAGTGTTTAGTAGAATTTTTGGAAATTATATTAAGTTGTATATGTACACAAATTAGCCCCGCGCGGGTCCATGGGTAAAGTATGGATGGTATCATCTGCGGTTTTGCTTGCATTGCATTTTTAATGCAAATTATTTTGAAAGAAAGACAGAAAAACGATTTATTGGACACACACACAATAATAACATAAAAAAAAAGTGATCGGCCAACTAGGCCCCATCCTCAGCAATACTTGTACATTACTATATAATTTGTGCTCAGCAATGTCACAGTGAGTGACATACGGAGCATGCCACTGAGACGCTGGTATTCTGGAGGAGCCTATTTGGTACAACAGGAATAATACAAAAACAAACAAACAAACAAAAATTATACACTGGAATAATGAACTATAATAATAACATCGTAAAATATAAAACGCAGATAAATGTCGGCAGCAGGACAGATCGCTGACAGAGAACGTCTTGTCACGCAACAGCTCTATGGATGTTGCATGCAGGTTGGCAATCTCATGTCAAATAATATAATAAAAAATATCTATATAAAAACAAAAAGTAAAACTATAAAAAAACGATAGGTATTGGAAAGGCTGCACAGTAGCGAGTTCCTTTGCCTTACCAATAGCACAAAAAATTGATTACCGAGTCGACAAATTATCTATTATTGATTGTTCTGTGCTGATTTTAATGCAGTGCCATGACATGATATAAAAAAAGAAAAAAAAAAAGGATAAACAGCAGAAAAAAAGTGTGTTACAAAGTGGATATGCATACAGACTTATATAATTTGTGATACAGATGTAAACAAAACAAAAACAACAAACACACGAAAATGGAACAAAAAACATGATTCACAATGAAACTTAAAAGATGTCTGCCTCAAGAATCCTGCGCCGGACTGGATTTTGCAGTCATTCGAAATCTGATTCGGATCAACGAAAAAGATTTTATAAACACTACATGATTTAACAACTAATGATTTTACAAACTAGCCTTCCGCCCGCGACTTCGTCCGCGAAGACAGGATGTCGCGTGGTGGTTCCATATATTAGAATAAAAAGTACTCTACGGTTCGAGTTATGTCCATACCAAATTTCACTAAAATCAATTTAGCGGTTTACGAGTGAAAAGGAACAGCCAGACAGACATACAGTCACTTTCGTCTTATAATATCAAAGTATGGATTAGTGTGAATGAAAAAGTATTTCACGTCACGAAGTATTGTGAAAAATATTCGATCAAAGTCGCTATGCCTACTGTCCATAATTTTTCTATTCATTTGATTGAATCTCTTTTTCAAACCGTTAAGGGTTATTTCATGTCTACCGCACCGGACTTCGAAATCGATGTCATTTTGCTCCTTAGGAGTTATTTCCGTAAAATCACAAAATGTAGGTTTATTTATTGGAATTTAATTTCCAACCATAAGCCTAATATTGACGTTTACTTTGAAAATAAAGGACTTTTCTTACTCAACTTCATCCCCCTTTTCACCCCATTGGGGGTTGGAATGTTGATTTTAAATGGGTACTTCTTCGAGTAAGGCATTCTTTGGTGATTTTCGTGGCAATTTTCAAATTCATGTTTTTTTATATATTGATATCAGAATTTTAAAATATACGTAAAAGTAATATGTTTAATAGAAGAGGCACCTCAGAGAGCTATATACTTACAGATATAATCGAGGTTAAACAAATGGAGGCCACGCTAATCACAATACACCCCCACGAAAATGATAATTTAAATATAACTTTATCAAATGAGTTACTTAATGTTATTCATTTTGAAAAAAAGTTATTCTTATGTTAAGATAAACATATAGAAACATATAGAAATCGTAAATGCCAATCAGTAATCAGTCCGACATTATTTATTATTTGTTAAGGAAATTACAAATATATAACATTAATTTAAAGATTAAAAAAACACTTTCTCTTATTATAATCAGTCATTTGTTAGGAACATGATCAATAGTTTTAATTATCACTATCATTTACTTGTTTATATAAATTCTTAAAAAATGCATTTTTGGCCTTGTACTCTTCAATTTGTTAAAGCCTCTCTCTTCTTCTTCTCTTGGATAACTTCTTTCTTTTTAGTTTTTCTTCTCTTGTTAATGGCATTGCTGGTCTAAAATGTTAATAATCCGTTGTAATTTTATTAAACAATAATAAAAGTAGCTAATATAACGCTATTTTTATTTGCTTTATTTATTTATGCACAATTAATGTACAAACGCGAACTCAATGACATACGGCATTCTCTGCCAATCATCTATTTCTATTTTGTATTTTTATAATTATTAGGTACTTATAAAGTCAGAAACCCAGCCCATGTGACATTTTAACTTTGATCTAAACGAATTTACAACTAACTGAAGCAATAAAAAATAATATCATCCATAACTAGTACAAAACTAAAAGTTATTTCATTTGCGTGGGCCAAAACTTCCATGTAAACCACGTAAATCACGACCACGAAAATAAAAATAAATCCTTAATGCTAAAAATACACAAAAACCTTTTAAGCAAATAAACTGTGTTTTGAATATAAGTTACAATACCTTGTATTTGTTCGCTACAACATTTTATTAAATAAATAAATTCACAGACACCGTAGAAAATTGTACCACGAAAATCAAAGTTTTAAGAAACTAAACCCACGCAACGATGTTCTTACCGTTATTTTTCGAAAACTCGATACACTATCACATAAGCACTCTGCCCAGCCGTCAGAGCGTGACTATTTGTATCTTAAATTATGTTGAAGCATAATCGGGCCGCGAATTCAGGGATGTGCTAGTTGAATTTATAATGATCCACGCAAATCAGCAACTACCCTAGGACAGTTACATTTTCTTTTTTTTTTTAGGAAATGTTGTTCTTTTAGAGGTATAGTCAAATTTTTCATAGCATTGTCAACTTTTTAGGACAAAATGCTTTTTTTTTTGGTAAGCATGTAGGGTTTAGTTTAAAAAATATAATTTACTAAGTGACCAGATCGGAACTTGGGACACTCCACGAAAATCAAAGAATTAGGGTAAATACTCCACAACGGAAACACTCCACGAAAATAAGAAGGGTATTTTATTGTTTTAATGATATTAATTATAAAAATAATTCAATAATAATCATACCCAGTTAGCAGAGGGTTTAAGCCAGCGCGAAAAAAAAACGGCTTGCTGACTTTTCGATTTCTATTATTTTTATGTGAAGCCGCTTGAAAAACGTGTCCAAAAGAATGACCCAAATACAATACATACACAATAGGTTTCAAAACAAAAAAAAACCCATACAAAAAAAAAATCTCTCCTTTCATATTTTATTGGGCTACGGCAGCGCGGGGCAAATCGATTAATATGGCCATAAATGAATGCGAACCGATTTTCATGTTTTTAATTAACATATACTTAGATGAGACTATGAGACGTCGCTCATCACGCTCGTAATATTTTAGCTAAGCGGTGCGCCACGATTTTGGCTTATTTTACTATGCTTAGCATACTAGTTTAATACGAAACATAACCAACCACCTAGATTTCGGCAATAGTTAGTACACCGGCCACGGCTATGTCATCATAACGACAGATATTTTTTTATATTATGCTCGTACGAAATACTTAAAATGTTTTCACTAAGATATTTAAGAAAGATTGGGTTTGAATGTGTTCGTCAAATACAGAAAAATGTAAATATCCGATCCGTAAGCCAGGAAAGTTTGACATGTGGTCTTTCTAAAGTGGAGTCGCCTTTAAATACTCATTACAAACATTATTTGAATTTACTGTTACCGGAAAATAAGGTATTTGCAACTTATATATGGATCGATGGCAGCGGAATCACTATGCGATCGAAGGACAGAGTTTTGGATGAAGTTCCTTGTGACTTGTCAATGGTTCCGAAATGGTCCTTCGATGGGAGTTCAACAGGACAAGCCAAAACGCACAACTCTGATACTTACTTAATACCTGCTGCTATATACAGAGATCCCTTTCGAAAAGGCCCGCATGTTATAATTCTTTGTGAAACATATTACGGAGATGGTACCCCAACTTCCACAAACCACAGGGCACATTGTGCAAAAGTGTTGAGTCAAATTTCCGATCAAGACCCATGGTTTGGGATTGAACAGGAGTATACTATGTTTGATTCAGACGTGTGGCCCCTTGGTTGGCCAAAAATACGCGGCTATCCTGTAACAAAGGCACAGTACTCCTACTGTGGTGTCGGTGAGCATGTAGCTGGTAGGGATTTGGTAGAATGCCATGCAAGAGCCAGCGTTTACGCAGGTATGGATTACGGTGGATCGAATGCAGAGGTTATGAAAGGATCATGGGAATATCAAGTTGGCACTACTCCTGGAATCAAAGCAGCTGATGATCTATGGGTGGGACGATATTTACTGAACAGAATTGCTGAACACTTTGGAGTGATTATTAGTTATCATCCGAAACCAATGGGTAAAGATCAACCTGGTATAGGGTGCCACCATAACTTCAGCGTTTCTAAGATGCGTTGTGATGGTGGTATAAAGGAAATCGAAAGAGTTTGCAAAGTTTTATGTGAAAAACATAAAACTACTATGAAAAGTTACGGACTGGTTGACGGAGAAGAGAATAGGAAAAGATTAACAGGAAAGTTTGAAACAGCTTCTTTTGATACCTGTAGGTGGGGTATTGCAGATCGTGGAGCATCTATAAGACTTAATCGCAGTGTAGCTACGGACAACAAGGGCTTTCTAGAGGATAGAAGACCAGCCGGGGATTGTGATCCTTATAGAGTGTGCGCCTTGATAGCAGAAACTTGTCTCTAAAACGTCGCATATATTACTATTATGCCACTTTGGTATGAAATAATTCACTTTTATTCTAAATTCCCAATTTGCATCCAACTTTATTTTGTTTGTCTGAAGGATGAATTAAAAGAAAACTTATTTAAAAAATAAAGAATAAATGTCGCTATTCATATATTTTCAGAGACAGTTCTGAGGTGACATTTGACAATATGAAGATAAATTTTTGTAACTGGTAGAAATAAAAAATAATAAAAATGTATAAATTACTAAATTCCGCTATACGATCATCGCTCCGAACCACCTACGTCGGAGTCGTTCCAAAAAGGACACTATTGAAACATTCTATAAATCATATTATGGACAAAAAGGTTTTAGATAGATATCTTAGACTGCCGAACGCCTGTAATAAGGTGTTGGCTACTTATGTGTGGATCGACGGTTCCGGAATAAACATGAGATGTAAGGACAGAATACTTAATTGCGTGCCTTACTCAGCAGAGGCAGCCCCAGATTGGGCTTTCGATGGAAGTTCCACAGGTATGGCTTCTACTGATAATTCAGATACCAAGCTAAAACCAATCGCAGTTTATAAAGATCCATTTCGGATGGAACCGCATGTCTTAGTGATGAATGAAGTATATGAGGGTGGTTCCAATAAGCCTGCCAAAACAAACCATCGAAATTTTTGTAACAGATTGTGTGAAATTCACAAAGAAGAAGAACCTTGGTTTGGACTTGAACAAGAATATACTATGCTAGATGTAGATGGCTGGGGGTTGGGATGGCCTAAAGGTGGTGGCTTCCCCGCCGTAAAGTATCAATTTTCGTATTGTGGAGTTGGTGCAAAATATGTAGCAGGAAGAGATATTACAGAAGCTCACGCTAAGTCATGCCTTTACGCCGGCCTTGATTTCGAGGGGACAAATGCTGAAGTGATGTTTGCGTGTTGGGAATGGCAGATCGGTACCTCTGTGGGAATAAAGGCACCTGATGACTTATGGATGTCCAGGTATATAATGGGCAGAGTAGCTGAAGATTATGGTGTAGATATAACTTATCATCCGAAGCCTTTGGGTATGTTGCATCCAGGAGTAGGAATGCACCATAATTTTAGCACAAAACGAATGCGGTCTGACGGTGGCTATAAATTTATTGAAGAATGTATTAAAAAGTTGGAAGCAAACCATATGAAACATATGAAAAACTACGGCAATGACGAAACCACAAACAGAATGAGGTTATCTGGACAGTTTGAAACGTCTCCATTTGATAAATTTTCATGGGGCATAGCCAACAGGAAAGCGTCGATCCGCCTTCAAAGAAATATTAAAGAAAAAGGTAAAGGCTTTATGGAAGATCGAAGGCCAGGTGGAGACTGCGATCCTTACTTAGTTTGCGGGTTGTTGATGGAGACCTGTTTGGGAAACAGTCCTGGCGGCTCTGGCGGAGGTGCTACATGTGATCCATGCAAGAAAGATCCATGCAGGAAAAAATAAAGAGTCGATGTAGGTACCATAAATAACTACCTACTGGACATTTTTTTTTATTGAGTTTAATATTATGATTTGATATGTTGGTAACCTAAATTAACTGTACCTGTATTGTTTAAAAATAAATTATTTGAATTAAGATGTAAGTGATTTGAATCAATTTAAAAAAGATATCCTATGTAATATTAAAGTAAAATGTTAAAGGCAATTAAAAATGAAAGCATTCCAAGATGGAAAAACCTTTCTTTTAAATCCACAGGGGCTTTGTTGTACACACTATTGCATAAAAATAGTTTCAAAGAAAGTATAATTGGCTTCTGGCTGGAGCTAATTTTAAGTTTAACGATACCTATATTTTTAAATGAAATATCGGTAATAGTAGCAATATCTTAAAATTTCAATCTTTCACAAATATACACTCACCAGCACATTTAACCGCCCACCCCGTTATTTTCATACAAACATGCTCATGCAACTCTGTATACATAATGTCATAAAAAAAAAATCGGCCAAGTGCGACTCGAACTCGCACATGAAGGGTTCCGTCTCTCATCCAAGGTTGCCTGGAAGATATGTATTCCTCTTTATTGTCATTTTCTCTGTATGTGTTTGTTTTTGTATCATGTGCAATAAAGTTTCTATTATTATTATAATAATATATAATGCCACTATTATTTTTCGTCTGCAAAATAACTTTGTTTTTCATAGTGTTTGTATGAATTAAGGTATATTTGCGGTTTAAGTTAAGTTTGGAAAATAATCTATAGCTCTGAAACTGCTAAATATATTTCGTTCAAACCAATTTTCGTTGAAAGTTTTTAAAAAGAACTACAGCTTATTATTTTTTAGATTTTTTACTTTCTTATTTTAAAAGTTAGAGGGGGACACACACACACACACACATTTTACTATTTTGAAAGTGTATATCATTCAAACGGTTGACTTTGAGAAAAAATCGTTTTACAAACCTCAATGTAATTTTTAAAAACCTATCTATAGATACACCACACACACGTATCGGTTTGATAAAAAAAACAGTTTCAGTTCCATGTATGGGAGCCCCCCTCAATATATATATATATATATATATATATATATATATATATATATATATATATTTGTATAAAACCAGTGAAGCGGTTTACAGAATACATCTACCTACCATGTTTCAACTGTGTAATCCTCATAGTTTTGGAATAAAGTGGCTGTGACATACATCGGACATGACGAATCGATAAGGGTTCCGTTTTTTGCCATTAAGCTACGGAACCCTAAAAATTACATTTATTTCACATGTGATGTCAAATTGTGAAGTTTGTGCCAGTTAATAAACAAAAGTTTTTCAAAAAATAAGAAAACCAAAGATTTCTACTGAACACGATATTTTAAAAAAGTGGTTTGATTTTATTATGTTAAGTTTCACCAATACCATCCTTTTCTTGTTGCTTTCAATAAGATAAATAAAGTTGCAGACTGTAGGTACATAGGAATTAGGACCTATATATCAAACCGTATCTTATATCGATATCGGTTATCAGTTAGATCTATTATCGTATGGATAGTAAGATTTTACATAATCGATATTTCAAAAAGTATAATATCGAGACCAAAACTCAACACGCGTAACTAACAACTAACAATTATATATATAAAAAAAACTGCAAACGAAACAACAAAACTAAAACCGACGTAACTATTATTCATAACCGAACGCACGATACGATAACTTTGTTCAGTAGGCTTATTAAGAGTTTGGCAAACTTGATGTTACAGTAAACGTTAACGTAAAATGTAGCTCTGTCTCTTTCATATTTAGCGACTGTTTTACCGACATGAGCAGTGTATCCGATAGTCTACGCTCACGAGTCCTGTAAATGTCATGTTAAGCAAACTCGTAATAGGGGTACAGTTGATATTAGCTTTTTTGTCTTTCAGACTGGCATTCTTACATCTGAGTAAAAGAGATCTCGCGGTTATTTGGATATAATGGCGTAATGAGCTAGCAATGAAAGAAATTTTTTCTTGTCTCGATTTAATTTTAAGGATAAATTTGAAGTGGGTCAGGGGGGCCCTATCGCGTAAAAAATCTGGGCATGACCATATATGGTAATTTTATTAGCTTCAACTGTCAAATGAAGCTCATATCCATATCCATATTTTTTACGCGATAACCCCTCTGAAGGTACAGACAATACGACATAAAAGAGTAGAAAACGGATTTTTGCAGAATTATTTACCAACTTCAATGTAAGGCAACTTTACAAATGTCAAGATGGTGTCAAACCTAGCGTCTTCATAATAAATAGGTATTTGATCAAGGTTTTTACACAAACCACTTCCGGCGTATTCGGAATGTTAGCGCTTCCAAAACCTAAATAAACCGGTTTCATCCAAACTGCGAAATGTACCTACTACTAGCGAGGCGATCAGGCTAACAGCGAGCTTCCGTGTGTAGACATAGGCTCGCTATTCGATTTACCACTCGGGCACTCGCGTTGGGGGACGGGCCGTTATTTCAGGCAAGTAGCGGGTTTATGTCTACGTGCGAAACATCGCTTTTCGCTTTGCCACTCTCGCGCTCGCGTTGTCCCGTTGTGCTTAGGTACTTATGAAGAGCAGAAAAAACCTCTATAAACCGCTTCCCTTTCAAATTTGCTCTTTCATGAATACGTTATTTTAAGGTTTGGGTAGAGCCAATCCAAACTAGTACTCGCTGCTGCACCGGTTAGAAAATTAACTGGATAAACAAGCCCTGTTGATAATGGTTATGGAAGGTATGAACTGGTTAATTTACATACCTGATCAGCAGTAAGTACATAGGGAGTGTTTTTTAAGGTTTGGTTTTACCTTAACCTTAAAAATACCGGTTTCATGAAAGAGCATTGGTGATCAATCACGTTCATACATTGTTGCAATCAAGGTTTAAAACCGGTTTGAAAAAAACTGTTAATTGAGGTTTTAAGAAACGCTTCCGACGTACAGTGCGACAGAAAAGAATAGAAAATAAATTAGGGCGACTAGTCTTGTACTAGACTACAACTAGCAACACTGTAAATACTACGAAAACAAATTTGATACAAGACATATTTTTATTATTTATTCAATATTTTTTTTCAAAACCAACAAATCATCAGTGGGGCTGTCGCGTAAAAAAATGGGTATGGATATGGGCTTCATTTGACAGTTAAATGACCATATATTGTTATTCAACTGTATAGATTCAACTGTCGAATGAAGTCCATATCCATACCCAGATTTTTTACGCGATAGCCCCCCAGAACCTATATAGTAACCTACCTATTTACCACTGAGCGGTAGGTAACCAGTTATCGCGCTAGACCTTTCACGGTGAATTCTATTTTATGCAGCTTAGCCTTAGAGTTGATTTATGTAAGCTAAGAAAAAGACAAAAGGAAGTATTTGATAGATGATTAATAAGAACAAGTAACCTATTACATGGCAGAAAATTGTAGGTATGAAATCCTACCCAACTATATAAAATTTTAATAGAAAAACTACTTGTCTGCAACTAAGCCATTCTATCTAATAAATGGTAAATATTAAAAGAAAGAAATAGTTATCTCGTTTTGCTACAGCACACTAACTGTCACAAATAGATTTAAAATAAACAATTTGATATAAAGTTACAAACTTTATTTATAAATTTTATCCAAGGATTCAAAATAAATTACTTACTTGTAAAATCCGCTATTTGTTTGTAAACATTGTTGGCAAGCAACATTCCGTCTTGTATTTGTGCCAAACAACGTAAAACAGCTTATATGGTACATCACGGGCACATCACGACTCAATCAAAAGTCTTGGAGTTTGTAACTATTTCCACTTCTTAAATACGAAAACAACTATTTGATATGAAGACGCTAAAGGTTTGACAGTAGAATTACCAATTTGACCACCGGAAGTTGTGTGGCCATATAGTGCAGTTGGTTAGTTCCTCAAAAATCCTCTTTCTAATCTTTTTGTTGGAATGAGAGCGCTTCAAAACCTAAATAAACCGGTATAATCCAAAGCTGCGAAATGTACCTAACTACGGTAAAATCCCTAATCGTAGGCCACGCTCCAATGCTGTACATTTGAAACAAATCCATTAAAAAATAACTAAACGAGTTATTTAATACAACGGTTAACACTTATTTGAACAAGCCACACACACCTCCTCTGACATACTATCAACATTTGCCAGAAGAATGTTGTTTATTTATATTATGAAATATTTGTTTAAAATTTCCGTAGAGGTTAGATACCAAAAAAGTTTTTTCTTAGGATCAGATGCGCCTGAGTCGTAAAAATTATATTTTTCACCCCATGAAGTTTAAACACTTATTATATATTTTTTATACAATAGATAAGGATGCTAATTATACCCTTACTTTTCATATAATGTTGTAACGTAAGCTGACACATACGATGTTCATGATTGGTTCAGTGTGCGCTAAGTAACCCAATCATGAACTTTTTTTTAATTAATAGTGCTGAGTGCTGAAACAAAATTATTATCTTATTTTAATGTGGTATATGGCAATCGGTAAATGTGAAACAACATATATATGTGTTTATCAATTTTTACTGCAAAGTGATAACCGTACAATAATGATAAATAATTTTAAATTTCAAAAAATAAATATAAACATAGTAAAATTAATCCAATTACGCAATAAGTAGCTTAAGCCCTTGTGCTTCGAATATCGGAACATTTGTAGGTACAAATATCTTTATATTTAATTATAATAATGTCCTGTATTATCAACAGTTAAACGATAAATCTTTTGAGTACTATTGTCCATGACTGGAGGTCCATGACTGGATCTCGCCGGTCCACGATTAGCTTTAAAGGATTTAAGGCTTTTAGCTTTTAGGGAATATCTTTTTTAATGGTTATTAAAAAAGATATTCCCTAAAAAACTAACTTTTATAAATAAAGTAATCACCCATAGATATTTTTTTTTATATTTGTTAGTACTCTTTCACCTGTAGGTTTTATGAGTGATCTCATATTTGGATAAAGGCAGGAAAACTGATACATTATATTATCCGTCTACCATTAGTGGTTTTACCTTATTGGCGAGGCGATTAGGCTTATAGCGACCTTAGCTATGTAGCCATAAGCTCGCTAGTCAATTTACCACTAGCGCGCTTACCTTGGGAGAGCGGTGTTTCAGGCAAAGAGCGAGCTTATGTCTACGTGTGGAACGTCGCTATTAGCTCTTCCACTCAATGTGGAACACGTGTTGTCACGTTGTGTTTAGGCACTTATAAAGAGCGTCTTTAAACTGCCTAATTGATTCAAACCCCTTTTGCTCTTTTATGAAACCGTTTTTATGTAAGGTTTGGAAAGAGCCAAACCTTAATAAAACGGTTTCTATGTACTCGCTGCTGTACCAGTTTCAAAATTAACCGGATAAACAAGCCCTGTGTACGTACCGGTTTGAAAATTAAATATATGTGCAAGTATGTGTTCTACATGGAAGTAAGTGGAATCCAGGATCCAGGATGATAAATTATCCTTTCACATAAAGTGTTATGGGAAACAAACATTACAGTATATAGAGTTTGATTACTCTACATATAATTTTGGCCTCATGTAGGTATCCGAAGAGATAGTTCCACCTTTAACTACATCTTATTGGATGAGGGTGTATATTCTGTGGCAACTTTGACAAATCTGTCATAAAGCATAGACAAAACAAACAGTACCAAATCCGCCATTTTCATTCTTTTCTCTATTCCTTTCGTCATATGGCGTACGGTGTGTTTCGCGTTGATCCGCCATATTAAATGAAATCAATAAAACAGAACAAAATGTCGCCTTACTAAAGTGCGAAAAGTTATCCACTAACATCCAGTTTTTGTGTGATTAAATCATCAAGAGGATCACAATGGAAAATTCCTACGGTGTGGGGGTTAATAACAGATATGCTCTTTTTTTGGACGATGAGTCCGATCCTCTTGATGCGTTAAAAGCGCGAGAGCAAGCTAAAGAGCTCAAAAAGAAGACCAAAGAAGCTGAGAAAGAAAATAAGGGTAAGCCTGAAGCCAAGCCTAAAGGTGGTACAATTACTGCCAGGAAAGGAATAAAGGAAACCCAAAATGTGAAAACTCAGGAGAACAAGAGCGGTGATCAACAAAAGAGCAAGGGCCCCGCTCGGCCGAATGACCGCAATGCGGAACGTCCCCCGCCGCGACGCCGCGAAGATCGGCCGCAAAACGGTGCCGTCGAGAACAAGGATGGAGCACCTCGACCTCCCAGACGTGAGTTCAGTGACCGCAGGCCTAACTTCGAGCGGCGCAACTTCACCGACAACCCGGAGGGGCGGCGCAACTTCACCGACAACCCGGAGGGGGCAGAGCGCCGTGGACCTAGGCCGCGTGACACCCGCGATCGCGATGGACCGCGCGGGCCGCGTCCATACGACAACAGAGGCAAGCGTGAATTTGACAGGAGGTCCGGTTCCGATAAGACCGGCGTGAAGCCGGTGGACAAACGTGAAGGCGGAGGCCCACACAACTGGGGTACTTTGAAGGACGAACTCGACGAGTTGAACAAAACCGGCTCGGAGGGTGAAGTGGTGGAGGAGAAAGCACCTGAGGCGCCAGGAGCTGGAGCGGGCGATGGGCAGCAACCGGAGGCTGAGAAGGCTGCGCCGACCGAGGAAGAGCCGCGCGAGCTCACGTTGGACGAGTACAAGGCGCTTCGGAACGCTCAGCGCATGGCACCGCAGTACAATTTGCGCAAAGCCGGAGAAGGTGAGGATCTTAGTCAGTGGAAGAACTTGGTTATGTTGGAGAAGAAGAAGGAGGGTGGTGAGGACGACGACTCTGATGACGAGTATGATATCGCTGACTACCCTCAGCGCGTCGGCCGTCAGAAGCGCGTGCTCGGTATTGAGTTCACGTTCAACGATACAACCCGGCGCGGCGGCACGGGAGGCCGAGGCCGCGGGCGCGGTCGCGGCCGGGGCCGGGGCCCGCCGCGGGAGGAGGCGCCGCCTGAAGAGCGCCCCGTGTCTCGCCCACAGGTTGCTCCACCTAAGGTGGATGATAGCAAGGATTTCCCCTCTCTCGGCTAAACTCACAGTGAGCCTTTGCTCTAATCCACATGATAGAATACAAATGAATATTGTATTACCGTTATTTTTGAACTAAATATACAAAATATTTACACATGCGTGTATTATATTACAATTTTATTTGTAGATTTTGATGTTGATCGTCAACAAATCTGCAAATCAACATTGTTGGATTCGCTTTTAATAATTCTCATTATAAGATGGCTCCTAATCATGCTCATGTGTTGAGTAGCATGTATAAGAGGGGGAGGATATTTTTAAGAGTTTAATTTTCAGTACACATAGCTACAACATTGCATATTATGACTATCATAACAGTAGCTTTTATCATAATGTAATCACAGCTTTTAATAAGATCGAATAATTTTAAAGTTTACAGACTGTGACATACTATAATGAATTAACTCCGTCACAACTTAGCGCGTAGACATTGTGAAGAAAATAACCCTTGTTGCATTTTATATCATAAGTTTGTGTTGACAAATGCAGACTTTGGGAAATGTAAATAGTTATATGTTTAAAATATAAGGTCTTAACGAGGTTGATTTTTGTTGTTACACAAACTTCTTGAAAAATAAACATTTTGTATGTGTGAATTTCTATGTTATTTCTAAGTCTCTAAAAATATCCTTTCCTCTCAAGCATCACATTCCCATCTCCTTTCCTGGGAAGTACTTTGTGCTTAGCACTAACTGGTCTGTGTATACCTACTTGCCTTATTTATCAAAATTCTGTGAAATATATTTTATCCATGTGTAGGATTGTTGGAAGATACCATAAAAGTTACCTTCTCTCTGATAATGTTGGTAAATTGTAATTTCAGTACCTAATGATTAACTAAATTTATAAGATGAATAGAATGAGAATTGCTATTGCTGTTGGAGATTGTTGATTGGGTCAAGTATTTCTCACAGTTCAAAATACTATATTGTAATAAGAATATGCTGTCATATATTTCTGGTTGCTGGCAACCATGAAAAGCAGTAGAAATCAAACAAAGTTTGTAAAATTATGTTTTGTATTGACACATTTTATCACTTGCACAAAAACAGATAAAAATTTACACAATAAAACAGTACATACACAAAGAAGTTAATGATCAACATAATAAAACTATTTACTTTAAAAATATAGTAAACTTTTACACTTGTGTAAAGATTACCTAACCAAAATAAATAATCTATCTACATTTCCTATTCTCTAAGGAAAATAATACTCATAAAAGAAATATTTAGTTTTAAGGAAAGAAATGTAGCTCTTTTAAAGTAACACACTACTCAAGTTTTAATTCGTTATTTTTAATATGAATTGTTTGTTTTTCTTCAATAACATTTGACAAACATAAACAGATTTTCTTTGTATTTCAATGCATTAATTGATTCTAAGATATTAATCAACCTTTTTTTGAGTTATATATTATTCCTTTTTGAGAAACGAGTAACAATAAAAAAGCAATTTGTACCATAAATAAGGCATTATAATATGTTTTACAAACAAATACAGAGAAAATCAGTACAAAACTTAGACTGTAGCAAAATGAGGTAAGAATACATAGGTTAAAATGTTTATAGAGATAATATGGTTCATTAAAGTAGCTGACTAGTTCTGATTGTAATTGGAAATATTTTCATAATAATCTTTAATTAAGAAATAAAATAATGTTTCAAAAATCGTTTAAATAAACTCATGAAGTGAATACAATTGTTGGATCCTTTGACAAAAGCGATACGAACTATTAGCGATCAATAACTACTAGGTATTTTGAATGATAACATACATTTGTAAATTATAAATTAGTGACATAAAGCGTAGTAGTATATCTAAGTATGGGACTCGAATCCCACGTCACAGCCACAGTATATTTCACTTACACAATAAAAGCGTTAATAAAGTACAAATAGATAATAATAATAATAGGAGTGGCTCGTTAGGTAAACGTCTAGAGGCACATCTACATCAATGTTATATATAACATAAACTATCTTTGTTTGTTCGTCTGCTACACTATAAATTGACTATTATTTACATTGACAGTGATATTTTAATTATTGTTATATTTACATATGGTAAGTCATTAATCATTGGATAGCAATAAATAAGTTCGTCGCTTTACAGCACGGCGAAGCGTCTGCTTAGATTAGACCGGTTCGAGTCCGATTCAAATCTAGGTGTCAGATCGTACCACTCGCATTTCCTGCTTCGCGATGTGATCGTGAGCGATTATGAAACAGCATTAACCGTTTATTCGATGCCAAAGGTGTTGGTCTCTTCCACGGCGAGTAGTAACTTCTCATGCAGCAGCTGCGGCGTGGGGTAGGGCGGCAGGTCGAGGCGGTTGAAGCAGGTGTGCGCTCGCGGCAGCGACTCCACGCGGCCCCAGCGCTCGATGCAGAAGCGCCGCGGGCCCGTGGAGCCGCGCAGCGCCGAGAAGCCCTCGTACGGGATCGAGGATGTGCCCGTCACGAACTGGACTAGCCTCAGCCGCTGCTCGTTGGTAAACCTGAACGTGAATATGTTACTTAGTCATTTTGATCAGTTGCGGACCGGACGTTGCGGTGGGACAGTTATCGCGCGTTTAAATTATCAGTGTTTCGACCGCATTGATTTTTCTGTAGTAGTAATTTGGCCGAGCCAGCGAAGTAGAAGTAGTATATTAAATACTTGGTAAAAACAGTTGAAATGAATATAAAATGCATACTTGAAAAAAAAACTATTTCCTTTTTAGTTTAGACGGAAACATTTTTTAGAATATGTTACTAAAATTACCATAAAAATCAAAAGTAATTTTTCCTTACGTTTTCATTTGGAGTAAGTATTTAAGACATAGAATCTTAGATGTTTCACAAATATATTTAAGTGGTACTATGTGGTCAATGGGACCACATAAACTATAGAGATACTTTTTACCACGTGGTAGACAAAAAACGACGTGATTGACTTGTCTAACTCGGGAGTAGCAAATATAATAGCAAAACAATACTGTTAAGACTAGCGACATTACGCAGTATTCACATATACAGTGTATCACAGAGCATTAAAGGGCTACTCGACTGAAGCGAGATAGTCATGAGAAAAGGACACGCGCGAGAGCGAGACCTATTTTGCTGATTAGGCGAAAAAAACACGAAATCACTTCGTAGTAAATAACTATAGCGATTAAAGAGAAAATGAAACTATACGATACTAAATATTATTGGTGTCCACTAATTAAACCAATTTCCAATAGTATATGTAACCCCACTTGAGAGTAATCTTGAAAATTCGTATTTTTAAGGGGTCATTTCGAAAAGAAAAAGTGTCGAGACAAAATCATAAAATTGTTATTCTAAAACTTTACGAATCAAGATAAAGGTATATAAAGAAATATATATCTTATTACCAGACTAGCGGATCCTCGCGGTTTTACCCGCGTGGTGCCAGTTCCCGTGGGAATATCGGGATAAAATAAAGGCTATGTCACTCGGGAGAAAAGTAGCTTTCTAATGGTCTAAGGATTTTCTAAATCGGTCCTGTAGTTCCTGAGATTAGCGCGTTCAAACAAACAAACTCTTCAGCTTTATAATATTAGTAAGAATAGATTTGTACCATCTCTAACCGTCCCATGTTTTATACCAAAAAGTACGTACTTTTTCGATATAGCGTCTTAAGTATTCTATCAATGGTCTGCGGCCGGCCACTAGGCGAGGGTCTTGACCCCTATTTTGGAGGAGACCTTCAGAAATAGCCGGTAGTTACCTATCAATGGCCTGCCAGAACCAGATGATGACGGGGTGCGCGTCGTGGTAGCCGCCGCGGTACTCCGTGTTGGCGCGCCAGTCCGCCACGTCCAGCTCGGGCGCGCCAGCGATCACCAGCTCCAGCTCTCGGGCATCGAATGCTGCTACCAGGCGAGGGTCTACCACCTGTAAAGTAACATTTTGGTTGATATGATGATGAAGCTTTTGTGTTAATGCAGTTGCTATTAAAAAACGACTCGACTGGATTGAATGTTCAATCTGCCCCGTAAGTTTATGGTTTTTTTTTAATATTAAATAGGCTTACTCGTGGCCTCATTCTGAATCGTTGGATTAGAATAGTCTAACCATATTCATTATAGGTAATTCGGCGCACTTATTTTATATAATACATAATTTCCTACATCAGTTTAAATAATATCGAAAATAATAGTAAAAAATGCAAACTTAAAACTAGAGTATCCATTGTAACTATCACAGTTATTACTTTAGGTATGCGACATATTGCAACGCTATCACACGGTAAACAAAATGCGGTCAATAACCGGACACCTCCGATAAATTGAAAGAAATTGTTTTGTGCGAATTACGGAAATAACTGCATTATTGGCTAGTAACTACGTAGTCTCGAATGATGGCACGCGGGATATTACTGGTACTAAAATGTAGTTTGCTTATCCCCATAGTGATAGAGTTTATTTTCGAATGTTGAAGGCGACTGCAGCGCCACTCCGATATGCCATAATTCGTGAGAGCCTTTGTAATGTAGTTGCTTATGCTCAACACTTATCAGCTTGGAAGGTCATGGACGAGGGTGGGACGTGATTAGTTAGCAAGTAAACGCGACTATATTGACAGCTGCGTGTTACAACTATAATATTTACTCTGTGGCATTTTATTTAGCTTCGTTTTAAGTGTGTTGTAATTTTTGTTTGCACACCTATTTTAATGTAATAATGGTTGGCGGTGTTTCTGTGTTTGAGTACATTTGGGTTATTTATTTTAGCTTCTAGATGTCAGACTTCTATTTTGAGGTCAAGATAAGTTGGGTAACATATGCTAATGTTAAAACAAACGTGTTGTGTAGAATCATTGTAATTTATATCAAGATTAGTTTAATATTGTTTGTACTAAATTAAATGAGGTTGGCGAACACTGATTGATGCCTACCTTTGTAACTTTGATAGCAAATTTTTCATGTTATTTGGTGATTCACGCTTAGAAACGGTGTGTATATAAAAAAAAATAAAAAAATACTCAGTCTCACGTCGTGAAAGCCCCTGACGAGCCACTCGGTCTGGTCGGCCACCCCGCCTCATGACGTCATCCCCCTCACCTCGTGGAAGCCCCTGACGAGCCACTCGGTCTGGTCGGCCACCCCGCCTCATGACGTCACCCCCCTCACCTCGTGGAAGCCCCTGACGAGCCACTCGGTCTGGTCGGCCACCCCGCCTCATGACGTCACCCCCCTCACCTCGTGGAAGCCCCTGACGAGCCACTCGGTCTGGTCGGCCACCCCGCCTCATGACGTCACCCCCCTCACCTCGTGGAAGCCCCTGACGAGCCACTCGGTCTGGTCGGCTACCCCGCCTCATGACGTCACCCCCCCTCACCTCGTGGAAGCCCCTGACGAGCCACTCGGTCTGGTCGGCCACCCCGCCTCATGACGTCACCCCCCTCACCTCGTGGAAGCCCCTGACGAGCCACTCGGTCTGGTCGGCTACCCCGCCTCATGACGTCACCCCCCTCACCTCGTGGAAGCCCCTGACGAGCCACTCGGTCTGGTCGGCCACCCCGCCCCATGACGTCACCCCCCCTCACCTCGTGGAAGCCCCTGACGAGCCACTCGGTCTGGTCGGCCACCCCGCCCCATGACGTCACCCCCCCTCACCTCGTGGAAGCCCCTGACGAGCCACTCGGTCTGGTCGGCCACCCCGCCCCATGACGTCACCCCCCCTCACCTCGTGGAAGCCCCTGACGAGCCACTCGGTCTGGTCGGCCACCCCGCCCCATGACGTCACCCCCCGCACCGCGTGGAAGCCCCAGACGAGCCACTCGGGCTGGTCGGCCCCCCCGCCCCCGGACGTCACCCCCCCTCACCTCGTGGAAGCCCCTGACGAGCCACTCGGTCTGGTCGGCCACCCCGCCCCATGACGTCACCCCCCCTCACCTCGTGGAAGCCCCTGACGAGCCACTCGGTCTGGTCGGCCACCCCGCCCCATGACGTCACCCCCCCTCACCTCGTGGAAGCCCCTGACGAGCCACTCGGTCTGGTCGGCCACCCCGCCCCATGACGTCACCCCCCTCACCTCGTGGAAGCCCCTGACGAGCCACTCGGTCTGGTCGGCCACCCCGCCCCATGACGTCACCCCCCTCACCTCGTGGAAGCCCCTGACGAGCCACTCGGTCTGGTCGGCCACCCCGCCCCATGACGTCACCCCCCTCACCTCGTGGAAGCCCCTGACGAGCCACTCGGTCTGGTCGGCCACCCCGCCCCATGACGTCACCCCCCCTCACCTCGTGGAAGCCCCTGACGAGCCACTCGGTCTGGTCGGCCACCCCGCCCCATGACGTCACCCCCCCTCACCTCGTGGAAGCCCCTGACGAGCCACTCGGTCTGGTCGGCCACCCCGCCCCATGACGTCACCCCCCTCACCTCGTGGAAGCCCCTGACGAGCCACTCGGTCTGGTCGGCCACCCCGCCCCATGACGTCACCCCCCCTCACCTCGTGGAAGCCCCTGACGAGCCACTCGGTCTGGTCGGCCACCCCGCCCCATGACGTCACCCCCCCTCACCTCGTGGAAGCCCCTGACGAGCCACTCGGTCTGGTCGGCCACCCCGCCCCATGACGTCACCCCCCTCACCTCGTGGAAGCCCCTGACGAGCCACTCGGTCTGGTCGGCCACCCCGCGCTCGACGCGCCACCGCACCACTCGCTCGAGGTACTCCTTCTTGTTGCGCTCGGTGACGGCCAGGTCGCGCCCGCCTGGCTTCAGCTCGCGTTCTAGCACGCGCCCGTCCGCCAGACGCTCGGAAACCGCGAATGTTAGCTCCAGAGATGACACGCAACGCGCGGACTGAGGAAAAACAATACGGCAAAAATTAGAAAATGAAGATGGTTATGATGGATGAGTGTCCATCGAATGGAAATAAATTAATGTTAGGAGGATGACTCGAAGTTATTTAAAAAAAATGTTAATAACCAATGAAATAGGAATATAATAAACCGGTCGACTTATAATTTTTAAATTGATCGACTAAAAATCTAGGTTGGACTGCGCGTCGAGAGCGTCGACGTCCGTCCGTCGAGTGGGCAGTGGCAGCAGTGAACCAAACTTACCAGCAGGTAGTCGAGTACCAGCGCCAGACTGTTGTTCTATATGTCCAGTACCTGCAGCCACCGCAGTGAAGCAGCAAACTGCGCGTCGTGAGCGTAGATGACTAGACGTCTTCTAACACGGGGGGAAGCCGCAGTAGGGCTCGGTATAATGCGGCAGTGCAACACCCTTCTAGCAGGTAGTCGGGCTCCAGCGTCAAACTGTTGTTCTACAGGTCTCAGGTCGACCGCGCGTCGACATCCTCAAGCGCGGGAGGAAGCCGTAACAGTGAACCACGTCTTAAACAGGTAGCCTTGCACCAGCACCAGTCTGATCCATTGTAACTATAATACTTTAAGTCCAGTACCTGCAGCCACCGCAGTGAGGCAGCAAACTGTGCGTCTAGAGCGTCGACGTCTTCCAATGCAGGGGGCAGTCGCAGCAGAGCGCGATATAGTGCTCGCGTGAACCACGCCTCCAGCAGGTAGCCGTGCACCAGCGCCAGCCCCAGCACGCGCCCCGAGAAACGGAACCTGACGACACGACACACGGGATGAAGATAGAAAACTAGCAGTTAAAAACTTCAACAGTGAGAAGAAACAACCCTTTAGCACAGTCTGGGTCTTGTTTCGTAAGATTTTGCGAAGCGATAACGAAGCTTCTTTAACGTTCATAAGTGTTCATTACTTCATTAGTATGGTCCCCAAGATTACTTATTTTCATTTTAAAAGTATTTTTCACTATCATTTTAGCATCCTAAGGAAATATAAATCCGTAATACACAATGATATTTGTCCCCTTTAATAAATAAACTTACTATAATACCAAAATAGTCGTCATTCTCGTGCAATTCGATATATTAATGACACTAAATCAGCATTTGACAGTTTTTTCCTAAATCCAAATAGCAATAGGTCCGTTACGCATCAATTGAATCATCGAGATTAAGTTACAATAACTATAGAATAGAGTCGTTGCAGACAGAGATGGACAAAAACTGTTGGTTTTGTTTATATGTAACTGGATCGCGGTAACCCGACACCCTGCTGTATGGGGCCTGCGCGGGCGCCGCGCGTCGGAATCCGCGCGTAAATATAGACGCTCTGGAGACATTGCCGATGTGTGCCTCTGTCGTTTACGGGCTGACACTAGATATTTACCATATATAAAATATATGTTCAATAACCTTTTTTAAACAAAGATTTACGGCATATTTATTTCTATGTATTTCAATAGGTGCATTGTCTGATTGATAAGCTGATTAATTGTAATCAGTTCTAAGACTTCTAGTCATCCCGTAAGCCATATTTTTTATTATATTCTAATACACTCGAAATATATTTTCCACCAACTTATAACTCAAAATAATTGTGTCCAAAAATGGTCAATGTGTCAATAACCTAGATGCTGACACACAAAGCACGATCAACTACTTAATGTTCAAGAAACATATTTTGCTAGCCTTACTTAATAAATCCGTTGTTATCCTTTGTTCTAAGTAGTTACATTGTGCCAAAAGCAGCGACGTGATCGAATAAAGTTGATGGACAACATACTGTTTAACGAATGAGTGCGTTTGCGCATACAATCGACGGAAATCTATATATGGACGAAAGGATAATGATTTCTTGGTACGCTTAACTGGTAGCGTAATTTTGTATGTTCATTATAGTTATTGCTCATAAAGGTCTTATTCTTCGAGTGAGAATATTAGATTTCTGTGAATACGTTATGCCGGCCTTAGATGTTCTATAAAATGTACTATTTTATTACCTAGCGTTAACATTTAATATTACGATGTATCGTGCTTTACAATGTTACATTTAGTTGTATGCGAATTCATGCAAATTTTGGAATTATGTTAGATTTTGGAGTTGTTGTTACTTTTTCTATGAAACATACATTTAACTTCTCTTTAACTTGCAGACAGACAAAGGCGAGTTGCTTTTCAAGCGTAAATTTTTTCTAACAAAAAATACACGTAAAACAAAAATACATTTTTAACTCAGCTTTACTAATGCAACTCAGAACTGGCGTATACGCATCAAGAGAAACGCTTAATCGCTGATAATGCTGTCAACAATAGCAGTCGGCTAACAACTTGCGTGGCACACTTGAAGGCACTCGTGCAACTTTATTATGCACTCAAAGCCGGTAAGTGTTAAGTGAAAGACGATTGAATGCAGACTCTTCATTCAAGGATGATCAATGATGTGTCAAATATGACGCGTGAAGTCGCTAGCTTTGTAATGGAGTCATATATTATTTGAAATTTTCACTGTTCCCTACAATATATTGTATTAAATATAGAAACTTATGGCCTAAGCAAGTTTCCATACTCTCTTATTCCATATTTATTTCAATATTATTTAATAACTTTGCAAAAGTTTGTTGTTTGGAGTCGAAATTTAATAGATAATATCATAAATAAGATGGAATATTTTTATTATAATGAAAAACAAATACATTTGATAGTTAAATCTCAAAACGCAGCTAACTATTAAGCAAAAGGCGTTATATAATATATAAGTATTTTAACTTACTTACTTTATTTATTGTTTATTTAACAATTAAGCAAATTTAATTAAAATTAATTTCTTTTTCAATATTGACTGTAGGCACTGCAGCAAAAGTTATAAAGGAGCGAGAATTTTACAATAATTTATTCTGTTCTCTTTCAACGGGCGTTCGGGCGCATGAAAGCTGCGCGCAAAGAGTAGGCTGCGCGTGCACTGAAGTGACCATGGACGGACCTAGTACCTCGTGCACAAAGTCACATGTATACAAATCATTTAAATTAATTAGTATTAGCATCACAATACGTGCAATGTAAAAATGGTAATGACAGCCATCCGCGTAATAGTGGGTAATCAACGCCACTGAGCTACAATTTGCTATTATAATATTATTGTTTTGTAATCGCCATTATTTGTAACACAATCTAGGAAGCTTATTTACAACGCTTCCTTGTTCGCACTTGCATTGACAGGAAAATTGTTTGCATAATTGCAGGACATTTTCATAACAATAATTATATTTAAAAATAATTGCTGAACTTGCCATATTTAGCTTTTCTTAACAATCTATTGTATAAATAAAAATAGTGTATCTCTTTAGAGTAGGTAAATATAGAAGATTATTACAAGGTAGATGACTATTTAAAAGACCAAAATGCATGGATGTGATACCAACATTAAACATACTATTGTAAATAGTGTAAGAGGAAAATATTCTAATATGAGTATGAGAAAATTTTCTTCTTTTATTAAATATATTTCAAGATTGTAGATTTGTGTTTGGCAACAACATGTTCCATTGTAAATGTTGTTGTTTCTGCTAAGGCTGATAAGTTTCTTGCGGCCGTTCTTCTTATCAGTTAAAAGATGTCCTGAATGGCTGGTAGGGAAAAAAAATGTTGGACTATTCGAAAGTACTTATCTATAAGTCTATTTGAATAAAAATCTTTGACTTTGACTTTGACTTTGAGATCCAAGTAACCAAATACCCTAAATTTTTCAAGCACTGAAAGATTTTTCCTCATTTTATATTATAGTCTGAGTCTTTGGTTGTTAAGTATTTCAAACACAAGCAAAAGAACAAACCAATAAAGAAACTGAAAATAAACTTACCACTCATGGTGATTATCCACGAAGGCCGACATGGGGGACACGTGGACCGTGTAGGTGTCGTTAGCGGAGTACTCGAACAGTCCGTAGTAAGGGTTGAACAGCTCCCGGGACAGCAGGAAGAAGAATTCCCGACTCGGCCCGCCGTAGTCGAGGCCTTCCTCGCCCTCCCACAGGACACAAAGTTTGCCCTTCTGGAGTTCCTTCTTGCCGCACGACATGATGCGCCTGAACGCGTCTTCTAGCAAATGTTCGCGCCGAATGTGCAATCTGGAAACGTTGGTTGTTTGTTAGGCGTTTTGTACAATAAGAACAGTAGACTTACCAATCTCGTGAGAATGGAAAATAACGCTGATTTGTAAAAAAACACGCCCTAGAAACTTTAATCAGCTTTTGATTGGAAATGGAAGAAAAATCCTTTTTCAGTCTGTCGATAAAAAATGACAAATGTATGCCTTACCCCAGTCTAAATACTTATAGAATGATCTGTCAAACTAGAGAGACTCGTATAAAGACAGAGCCCTGATAAGTAACTTTTAACTAGCAAAAGAAACTTAGTAAAAGTTCAATCGAGTTGCCGAATCTCATAATCATGTTTGTTTGCTAGATAGAATTCTCATAGGGTTCAATTCTCATAACTAAACTATTTCTCATTTATGTTTCGGCTTGGGTTGGTGGCATTATTAGTTTTGTATTGGATTACATTTCGTTAAAGTACCTATAATTTGAGTTGCGTTGGTCAAAATGTTGACCAATTTCAACCAGGGGGACGTACCTAATTGAATATTTCTACCAAACCTGAAAGAATCAACAAAAAAAAAAACGTGTTTTAACAAATAGCACTCATCCCACGAACACACTAACACAATGGGAAGCCCGCCTACGTATTCCACCCATATCTATTTCAGGTGAACGGAGCTAAAAATAGGTTCACTACTGACGATATTACACTTCGTCGAAAACGAAAAATTACGTGTCGTATCGATTCCGTTTGTTTACATGCTATTTCTGTACCGCACAAAGGTCAGCTCAACTGTCCATCCACTAAAGTTCATCGCTGTCGTCACTAATTAAGCTTCCACACGGGGTCGTGTATACGCGTATACAAGCTATGTTGAACGATGACCCATTTCGCTGCAGCTAGTTAAAATAAAACCGACTTTACGGGACGAATGAGCTTTAATTAAAACGGTTTGTAGGTCGTTGCAGTCGTGTATTCGTTTGAAGCTCGGTTCATAAAATAGTAAGCCTTTTAAATTCTCTCTAACCAGAAGAATTACTATACTCTGTCATGTATCAGAGTGGATTCATATCATAGTCTATATTCGAACAGTCAGCTTTTACAATGTATTTGAAAAAAATAATTAATTATTTTGGTCCTACTATACTATGCAGATATGTTTTATGTGCATGGATGAAAATTTTTCATCAAAGTCCTGCCGCTGATAGGAAACGTTACTAAGAAAGAGGTCAGTTCTCTGTATCAAGAAGAGAAACCATATTTACTGAACTAGGAGCAAAATAAAAACAGAATGCACCAGCTGCATGCAGTGTGGCATTGCCAGTGCCAGGCCAGGGCATTTTCGCAGCTGCATAAATTCGATCTAGTCTTGGCTAAACACTCATTGAGTTTATCAAGCCCTTGCTCTCAAGCTTGCGGTAGAAGGCACGCAGCTTGGCCTCCAAGTCGCGACGACCTTTTCAGAAACGGATTCCCGCAGGCGTCCTTAAGTCTTGATTAAGTTGAAATACTTACTTGAGTTTGCCCGGCCCCTGGCCGTACCCCTTGCTCTCGAGCTTTCGGTAGAAGGCGCGCAGCTTCGCCTCGAAGTCGCGTCGCTGCGGCGCGGGCGCTCGCGTCGTCCGCGCAGCAGCGGGTGACGCAGCCGGCGATGCGTTCGCGCTCGCGCCGCACCCGCCCGCTGGCACGTAGCTCATTATCTCTTGCTCGAACAGGCTAGAAAAACATAATGGTTAATACACCTAAAATTTTCAGGGTACCAATAGGAAAATTTAAAACAAGAAATTGAATACTTATGATAAATTTTAAATATAAAAATATTGGAAAAGTCAACTCGGCCACAAGTGAACTCTCAGATGGGACTCGAACCCACGACCTCTGGAAATCCGGTAGGTACAATGCTCTAACCACAGAGCTACCGAGACTTGGTCTAAGTATTGAAAAATGCAAAAATTTAATAATCATAACAAAAGAAATTGAATGTTAACCAATAAAAATATTTTTCAACATCTCAGGCACATGAAACTGGGATAGGCTTGTCCGAACCTGGGATCTCCAGTACGATCGGTAATTAACAATTTCTCCAATTTATTCAACAATTTATTCAATTAAACAATTTATTCAACAATTTATCCAGCCTGGACGACTAAATACGGGAATCTTAACATCATGCTAAATCAATATTTAACAAGAAAATATACTAGAAAAAAGCAACTAGTCTCATGTCGCCCTGACGGGATTGGGCGACATGAGACTAGTTGCTTTTTTCTAGTATATTTTCTTGTTAAATATTAATTACATAAAAATAGCATTGTAAAATGCAAAATTAAAAAGTTATAACATGCTAAATCCTCAAGTCTGATTCGAATGAAGTTGAGCGACACCTATGTTTGCCGTTACTAGGGAGAAAGGAAACCTCAAAAAATCTCCTAATTCTGAATCGTTAATTTGTAGCCGATCGCAGATGTTCTCAACTTCTCATGCTGCATCATTAACATTTCCAGCTATAAGAAAACCACTACAAGTACTTACATCATTTTATTATGTTATAGGTAGGTAGATACTATAGATAAGTAAATACCTACTATAATTAAATCAAACAGTGACACACCGGCCGGCGCATCGTCGGTTGATAAATATTTTTAAAATTTAATGTTTGTACTGGACAAAATAATGAGCACTCAGGCAACGTACATGATTTATTATAATAAGGAAATTTGTGATATCCCGGTTAATATATTTGTTATTTTATTTTTGCGGTTAAATTATATTAGGACCAAGCATATTAAGGAAAATAACATTCCTCTCCTTCCTGTGAACCAGTACAATCTAGCATCAGTTTATGAACATTTTTCGATTTTATTGTTACAGATCTTAAAAACAACCTATACCCTCGGTTGCAACAAGATTTTTTTATGTTATATTCGTATTTTTACAGGGTAATGGTTTAAAAATGTATGGAATTTAACAGTTTTGAGAAGCAAATTACAGTTAATTTATAATGCGTAATAATATATTTTGGTGCAACCGGCGGATATTGTGACACCCGTAAATAAGTTCTCAACATTACAAAAGTTCATCACTAGAAATCCATGCGAACGTCTAAGTATAACAGAAAAAATAAGCGTTGTTGTGTTGCGAAAACTGTGATTATTATCTATGAGCAAGTTTTTGTTTCTCTAATTAAATATGCAGTATAATGTGAAAGCAAGTTTAGCCTTATTACTGGAGCGCGAACTTCTAAATAAAGATAACAATTAACATCCAATTCTGTTAAAATACATCAAGGTAATATTACAAAAGGCCCAGAATGGATTTTCCAGATGTAGGGTTCACTTGACAGTTTATAGATTGATCTATTTTCAACTGTGTGGCTTGCGGTTTTAAATAAGAGGAAAAATCAAAATGACAATTAAATTTTCTAACGAAAAACAGCTCTGCAATTGTTATTTCTCAGCAACAAACAGTCAAACATAAAAGTCACGTCAAAACTTCTTGTAATATAGGTACTTAATATGCCCATTGCCCATACGGAGCAATGAACCGAGAAAGATTACATCCAAAAAGAGGAGAGCAAGGCCGGCCCACATTAGACAGAGACAAAACGTGGTGCTCTAGGCCAGTAATACCCGTAATCGATTTAGGAGAGCGGGTCGAGATTTAGAGCCGGCCCGCCTCCCGCTCGTGATCGAGATTCGGTAATTAGTATAATAATTTTATTTGTGGACCCGTGAATTATACGTGGGGCTCGCCGCGTGCGCAGCCCGGCCGATGGTCGCCAGATAAGCTTCGGTTCGATCTGGCCCATTTTAGTGGAAATGTTGACGGTAACTAAAACTTGCAGACATAACAAAACACAATTTTCGGAACGCAATGGCCGATAACAATGAGCCAATCGATCCGCAGGGCAGCACCTACTAATATCACGTTCACGCTATCCACTCAAACGACATCGAGCCCTTTTAAAGAATAGCGAGCCTTTAAAATAAAATGTTACGCAAGACGCGCTTGCAATACCAACGGTCGTGCTAATTATTTGCAGTATTGTTCTTCCAGTGCCATTGTTGCGTTTACAACGATAAAAGTCCAGGAAGTTGAGGAAACACTCGGCACCGGCAACTATTGCGTACGCGCAACCGCAAGGTCGCTTCCCGGCACCGATCGAAGGGAATGACCTAAAATTATGCCATCGACCAAGCCACCAAGGGATGTATGTACGAGTTAAACTTGTACAATCGCTCCAATAAGTAAGATAATGCGTTTGCGTGCACGCTGTTGAGTTGGGTAAGGATGATATTTGTACTTCGCATGAAGGATGGCTATACTTACCGGATTATTTGAATACTTCGAAAAGTTATTCATGATTTTGATATTTGGTAATTTAGTTTTAACTATCATGTGGGGTTGAGCTACATTCATGTTACTCGTTCATCATTGAAGCGACACCGAAGACAGAACGGCCGAAAGTTAATGACTATCGGAGGCATTCCCCCGGAGGTCGGCGGGCGCACGCGCGTCCGCGCCCGAGGCAGCGCGCACGCAGCCGTCCACCGCCCGCCCGCGCGCCCCCCGCCGCGCCCGACAGGTGCGCGAGGTGTGGCTGCCCCGGGCCAGACCATTGTGTACAGATCGCCGATAGTCCCCGTGATAACACTCCCATCACTTGACGTCTTGATTCTGCAGGATGAATCGAACATGACGCAGCACCGATCGCGGTGCACCGATATCGGCGGTACTTATTCAATTAACGGTGGCTGCGATAAAGGTGTTCCTAATTAGAAGTGACGTAATAGTTTAAACCTTCCGTTTAATCGACGAGAAAGGATACGGTCGGTTATGAGGCGTCTACACTAATGTAAAGGGCTACTTTCACCATAAACAGTACACTGCCCGTGGGCATGGGTAATAATTCATCGCTCTAAACTTGTTGGCTCCTAAATACTTGACTACTTAACTGATATATTTCGGTTTGTGACTGTTGCGTGATTCGTTTACTTTAAATATTTCGAATACTGTCGATTTTATAACTTTAAATACATCAGTATAATGCAAATCACTGAAGCCAACTTGGCTGAAACCTCACGTGATTAGGACAGGCGTGCTTCCTAAGCGGTGGGGCCCGGGGGCCTGTTCGGCAGCCGGGCGGAGCGCGTCGATGCCGGCGCCGGCGCAGGTACTACGGTTCGGCACCTGGAGGTTACTGCCGTAATTATTGGGACGCAGCCTAGGAATGTACAGCCCGAAGGCCGTATGTGATGCTTGAGATTTTTCTGATAAGTACCGACTGTGAAATTGCTCTAAATGCAAAGGCATATAAATGACTTCCTAGAAAGCGACGGACTTTACATTATTTAAAGTTTAAGTTGGACCCGAATTTCATTGTGATACATGAGACAAATATGACACAACCAAAACAACGTTACCAGAAGCATAAAAAAGTACAGCCAACAGTCCAAAACATCGATGGTATGGTATAGCGTTATGTAGAGAGGACAAAAAAGTATCAAATTACTTCCGAGAATAATTCAAATATTGACACGCAGAACGGGACCTATTGTTCCACACAATAGACCGTCCGTTTTAAATTTTAAAATAATGTCTCAAATGATATATTTTTTTCTAGAAGGTAAACATGAATTATTAGAATCGACATTGGAGCGACCTCATTGGAAATAGCAGCCAATACGTGCCCAATATCCTAACAAATTACTTCCTATGATGAATATGCCTTAGTTTACAAACGAGAAAACAATGCAATGATTTTTTCGTTTAGAATAAACAAACTTGGCTTAAGGTAGCACCGACGCGTTGCATCAAGGCCACAAGAGTGACTGATCTATTAACCATTTTCAATTTTGTGAGATAATTACTAACTTGGGAGTGCTATTATAACAGTAATAATGTAACATTATCTGTCTTTCAAAAGATAATATTGACCGATTTTATATGAACGAGAATGGTGGTTAAAACCTTGCCTCTAAGCATTTAATATATCCGTCCTTTTACGAGTATATTTAGAATTTGTATCATCCCTCAAAATGTGAAGACGAACGCAGACGTAGACGGTGAAGGCAGGTCAGAGCTTATAGGTACCATTTTAAATGAAAGGATACTTTGTGGACCGGCAGTGGTCAGTTACACTTCAAATGACAATAGATTTCAATTCTTTATGTAACAGGTAGGTGAAAGACGTCGTTAAAAGCTCAGTGGTACTTTTTAAATAATTACTCATAGCAAACAAACTATGAAGAATGAGTAACAAATTGACTTGTCTTTTGTTTTATTTACTTTACTCCATCTTTTTCAAGAGTCATTGTTAACAAAAGTTGCACAATTGGATACAATCAATATACGTAGTAATTTGGTACTTCCCACCAGACGACATCGAATGACAACCAATCTAGGTTTGCAAAACCGCAGATAAAATAATGGAAATATTTTTTCTGTTGATTCCCGCAAATATGAGCAATCAAAACGTAATTTTATTGCTAACGTATTCATATTGCATTTATAAAATAGCTCGGGATGCGAAATAAATTAAGGGGATCCTTTTTTGTGAGTTATGGGAATTTTGGAAATTGAAAATGTTGATGGTAGGTAATGTGTTATAATGATGGGTTAGGGATAATAATATTATCAAAACAGCGATAAAAGATTAACACACACGGTCTTCATGGTCTTGCCTTTAAATTTGGGATCTATGTTGAATACCTTAAAATACTAGCTTTCGCTCGCGGACTTGTTCGCGTGAATTCTATTGCCAATACAAAGGGTAAAAGTCCTGTAGAAATTCATCTCAGTCGCAAAAATCTTAGTAGGTAGCCTTGTTACCTTAACATCTGGTGAATCGTCCAGATTATTATGATTTCACGGCGTATGCATTATATATGTCGCAGGATAATTAGATAAATCGTTTTTTTTGCGAAAATCCTAGGGATATTGCGAAAACACGGATTAGACAGTGGTGTTGTCATTTCTCAATCCTACTTAAAAAAAATGAATTTTTACAAAAAAAACTGGTTGCCTTAGTAAGATTACGAAAAGAATCCTTATGGCTTTTATGAAGTAAGAACACTGATTGGCTGGTCGGACCGTACAAAACAACATCTTCTCTGATTGGTTGACGACTTGACATTTCAAATGTCAATCTATTCTCTCACGTGTAGTAAACTTTCTATGAACCAATCAGAATAAGAGTTAGCAAGCGACCAAAAATTAAGCTAATCAGAGTAAAGAATATCTAATGTTACTAAAGCAACCAGTATTTTTGCATTAACCCTATCCTTTCTCAGGAAGATTGAGAAATGTCAACACCATTGTCTAATTATCCGTGTTTTTGCATTATCTCATGGATTTTTGCGAAAATTCTATTTATCAAATCCTCCTACAACATAGGTATATACACAGGTAATTTCTTTAAATGACCAGCATTCAGATGACGCAGATACAGGCAGCCAGAATAGTCAATGTCTAATGAACAATGCAAAGGCTGGCAACGACTTAGCGTTTAACAAACACAATTTAAACTTAGTATTGTAGCGCAAACGGCCCCGGCCGCCACGTCACGCCAATTAGGACATTACGAAGGACTTCCGCCGCTATAGCAACGGACGTACAGACAATTTTATTATGTATGTATGCAACGGGTTTGCAACACGCGATTTTGCTAACACATATCCTACCGACCGCTTCAGACCATATCATTTCTTTGTTGCTTTCGCTGGCGAGGTCAAGCTCGCAATGAGCGCGGTTGGAATACTGTCATTTTTTTCAGATTGAAATGACTAGTTGGTAGATGAAGATGCCCTGATAAATTTGACTATTGAAAATGAAAATGATTTCAACATTAATAGAAGTAAATCAGAATCTAATAACCGGACTAGTCAATACAATAAGTTTTAGCCCTTGATCGAGCTTAATACCGACTAGTTCTTCTTAGAAATATCTATCTCCATTTTTGAAGTAGTGGAAAGTCCCTACATACCAAAATTTCATCCAAATCCGTTCGATAGTTTTCGCGTGAAAGAGGAACAAACAAACAAGCAAACAAACAAATTGACATACTTTCGCATAATAATATGAATAGGATGGCCGGCTGCACATTGTGAGTACAACCACCGCTGAGCTACAGACTGTCCTGTCTATCAGCTACAATGACAACAGGCCTTCAGTGTTGAATGTCCTTAATTAATGCAAGTTTATACAGACAGGAAGCGGGCACAATACCATGAACAATGGGGGCGTGGGGCGGCCACTCTGACCCTCCATGGTAAATGCAGACCACTTAATTAGCGAATTTAGTGGCAATATAAAAGTTGAAGAGCTCGGTGGAGCAGGGTTGGCGCGTTCGGCTTGCGATTGCGGAGGTTAGGTATGCAATTCTACTATGGTCGGTCACGGGATGGGCGACCAAAAATGTATTATCTCGAGCTCCTTCGTGTAAGGCCTTTGGCAAATTGTTGTTACTCGTCAACACCTACACCCGCATTAGGTTAGGACTTCGCAGTGGGTCATGGGCTCATGGCCAATCCTTATCTTAATTTAAGGCGGGAACAAAAATTATTAAAGCATTTTTGATTTAAAAAATCCATTAAAAAATTATAACTCGCATTATGGTGGGAATCTCCACTCCTGCAGCATTGGGTGGCGCTTTATGTGCCCCAAATTAATAAATATGTATTTTATTTTTAAGTAATTTATTATTGTTATTAACTATAGAAATCTGGATGTAAAATTCTGAAATAAATGATTATTATTATTATTATTATAGTCAAAAGTTGTCCCAAGTTCGGCTGTTCTTAGAATTAAGAACATTCAATACCGAGAAGCTTAGTGGCGCAGTGGTTCGCGCGCTCGCTCTGCGAGAGTAGCGATTAAGCAACTTTCGCAATGGTTGGTCACATGATGGGTGACCAAAAATGTATTAGTTCGAGCTGCTCCGTACTTCGGAAGGCTCGATAAGCCGTTGGTCCCCGACTGTATTTATACTTGCAGTCGTTAAACCCATTTAAACGCATAAGGCCTGTGTGGTGGGTTACCCATTCCCATTGTTCATCTATAAGGAAGGCCAGTGCCCCCACCCCCCATAATAATGTGGATACCTCTCTAGGCCATGAAATTTATGAATGCCTTATAATTTTTATGAATAACTAGTGATTGAATTTCGTATTGTCCTCTCTAACGTTAGGTATAACGTGTAATCGAAAAAAAATAAAAAGGACTATCAGTAATCCCCCGTGCGTGACTAACTGTTGTCACGCAAGCAATTACGCTACGCACCCTATAGAAAAGTACAATCTACCTACAGTGTTATCAATGGCAGGAAATAGAGACAATGACCGATTGGAGCACCTGTCACATCAGGCAGACTCGGCAAAGAATAAAGTGCTAATATTGTCTCTTCGAAACTTTGAACTTTATCGAAAGACGGAGTCAATAACGCGATAAGGAACATTCACGTGATTGAGTTTGCTTAGAAGGTCTATATAGGTTTTGGTTTTGTATACACAATTCCCTACCATTTTATCTTAAGCTGGGAATTTATTGGGCTTAATGAGTCATTGGCATTTGGCATTGGAATTCAAGTTACAAATAACTTGAATTCAAAGGTTTTCTTTCCAGAAATTGGTTGAAAGAAATTGATCCAAAAGCTTTTGGCCGTTGTTGTTAATTGTAAATATTAATATTCGAGTTGAGTGAAATCGATAGATTCGCGTCCCGACGGACTTTTTGATGATCAAAGGCACACGAGCACTGGTTTTTACTTCCAAGGACATGGAGTGACCCTCGACGCATGCCCGTTATTGTACTGTGTTCTTCAGACAGAGGTCACGCTATTGTCTCGAATGTGTAACCCCAGTTATCCTTGGTCACCAAGTCGCACCGGTCCGACCGACCGACTCCAGAGTACTGCAGACCATGAAAAAACCGGACATGTTCTAAATTGACATCAAAGGAATTTGTGTGGAAAATTTTGATTACAATAAAGCATACTCATTTAACAGAAACCGAAATCGAGCAGAAACAGCCGTCCCAGAACTCCTTGAAGCTGTATCTATAATATTAGCATTTGTGAAGAACACAAACGTAATATTTGAGACAATAACAACGGTCGTTAAAATCAATGACCGAACGAAACAGCAATTCTCCACACATGGTCTAATCCATATCACGGTGTTTGCCCAAAACGTGATAACTGATACTAACGCGTTCACATTTAAACAATACAAACTTAGGCGTGTGGTTGTTATGGCGCTTGTTTTATGAGCCTTTGGTATCTTTATTGTGTGTTCCAACTTCAAAGGAGATAGTTCGGTTTCATCGGTATCATATCTAGTCGATCTGGACAATGCACGTTCCCATATCGAACGAGTGGATTACGAGTTACGAGCGAGACGATTACCCTTTACGAGGATTTGATTGGAGCGCGACTAACGATATGGGTGCACGATGTTGCGTCGCCTGCGCGTAAAAAGCCGACGATTTATGACCTATATAAAAGTGTACGACGTGTCCCATTGTTTAATTTAAAACCAATACCGGGCCTTTTAACCACCTCACTGCCAGGCCTAATTTGTTTACCGTCTTAGGAATCGGAACTTAGTTACTTATTGTTAAAAGTTTAAAATGAATTTGAGAAATCGATGTAACGCATTCATTGTAGTGTATACCGTATACAGATTAAGTAATCGTAACATTGAGTGATGGATGATCAGTGTCGCGGAACCCTACTAATACGTGACCCGCACGCGCACTTAACCAGTTTTAAACCAGTAATTAAGCGTTATCAAACCTTTTGTAACGTTTAAATTTTGTAAGCTGATAATGAACCTAACCTTTGTTCAGATAACACTATCTAAATTAGTGCATCGTTGAAAGGTTTTTTAATTAGCAATATTACGAAGACTAAATCGGATGCGTAAGAAAACAAACATCTTAATGATGGATAACAATGTTTGTAATTGTGTCTTTGGTCAATAAAATGTTTCTCTCTCTCTCAACAAAAGCGCGGGTCTTCTTATTGTGCTTTCTCCGCAATTGTCGAGTTCCAAAAGGATAGTATAGTGATTAAAAACTGTTACATTATCTTTGAAAGAGCGCTACAAAAGGGTGCCGCTTTGCCGACGGTCGCCTTCCAGAAAACTAAGAAAGATTAGCCCTACAACAGTACGAAGTACTTAGGATAGGAACTAACAATGATAGCAGCTTCTTAACAATTTCCCGTGTTTGTATATTCATGAATCTTTTCCGTGGCAATCTAAAGGTTTACAAATAGTACTCATTTAAGCGATAATAATAATAAAGTATACTTAATATTTATTAGTTTACTAACCAAATTGTGGTTGTTTACGCTAAATGCGTTCGGTTTAATAACAGAAGAAAGGGACCGCTTGCAAGCAAGGCATTATTTTTAGGTCAATCGAGATAACTGTGCAGGTTTCCACATTTACGGAACTGTAGTCTATTAATTTGAGGTAGAGCCAGTAATAAGGGCGATAGCCGTTGGCTAACCCTGTGACGTCAGCCTCTTGGGGAGTTTTCGCGCTTAACACTATGATATATTATTTATTTGGGACAACAAACAATTGACCAATGTGTGTTACATAATTAGGTGAGTAATAATGAGGAATAACAATTGGACAATCAATCAACACCGTTATCCACAACTTAGCTTAAACAAAAAGTATACCTGTTTCATAAGCCAGAAATCTAAACAAATGGGACTACTATGTCTATGAGCATCAAGTAACCCAGCACACACAGACGACGAAATTTCGAGCCCTCTTACAACCCATTATTATATACATAATACTTTACCTTAATATATTGATTGATATTAATAATTAATGATAATTATGATATGAACAATTCTCATTATAAAATTGTATAATACGAGAAAAACCGCAGTTAGTAGTTATGATACGTGCTTGTTATAATAACTATCATGAAACTAAATTGAAAATAAATAATTTGCCGGCAAATTAATGTAATTTGTTTCCCGTTATTGCCGCAAGTGAAGTCTGATAATAACAATAAATTGTGTTAAATATTTAAATCAATATTATTGTGGATACATTCCATGATTCACCTCCATGAAGAGACGGAAATAGATCTAGTTATTTCCCATTCGGAAATATAAAAGTACACGAAAAATCAATCATTTGTAAGCAAGATAATGGATGAATCTAATAATTCAGTATGACGTGAATGTTCAAAAACAAATGACGGCAGACGTAACATCGAGTTTCACTGGTCCTCCGTAGATTACGGCGTACGCATTGTTGCGTGCGCGCAGATTAGTCTCGTTAACATACACCCGGCGAAAGTACCTCCGGTGGGAAGGGAACCGACTGCTCCAAACAATCCGAATTGAGGCGACAATCAAATTAATTACACGCGTGATGTAATTTTTATGTGTGATGTAATTTTACATTTACCAGTCATTGAAGACAATCTGTCAGTCAAAATTAGAATCTTCAATGTTACTACTTTTCATTTGCAATACTGTAACTATTGCAAGCAAGTACCTGTATTTTTACAGGGTATTGATAGTGATTCTTATCTTAAAGTTGCATATTGGATTTGCTGTGCATTTGACTAACCAGTAGTTCTTAAGTCGGTATTAAATACAAAGATACTATTTAGTATATCCGCGATAAATAGTATTGAGTCAGTGTAATGAATAGAGCTGACAGACAACTAGAGTAGTCTCATTACTAGTCTCGTTGCCAGAGCCAAAAGCGCTCTAGAGTCTAGTACCATCGAACGTGCGAATAGGAACGCTTGCGCAACCTGCAGGGACGCCGGAGCCAGACGCTGGATAATGGGCTTTTATTGCCACTCGCTGGCGGAAGCAGGCCCGATAAATTGTAGCGATAGAGTAAATTCTAAGATTTAAAATGCGATGAGTATGTGACGTTCTGCCAGATCTTACCAAATCTGGAGACTGTAATGATGCGATTGGCAAAAGAGCCAATTGGAGCGTTTACTTACAGACTGAAGACGACGCCGAAGGTCTTCGAGATGACCCCCATGGTCTTCTTCCAACCCTTGATGAACTGGCGGCGGCGCGTCCCGGGGGACGACGCCGCGCGCGTTCCTAATTCCGTGTAAGAGTTAATTTTGACAGCTTTTGTCTCTTTTGAGAAATCCTTTCATCACTGGATTCACTTCACTGGGAATAGGGTTGGTTATCACTATGCACGAATTCCATGTTCTTTTCATTCATCGAAAAGTTTGTTGTGCTTTAAGCACCGATACAATTTACTTGTCTAACGTTGACGTCCTGCTAGCTGTTTATTACAATACAATCGTACACGCCCTGACAACTTATTTCTTTATTCCAATTTGAATATCAAATTGGGTGTACCGTGACGAGGGTTCGATTCATATCGTCGAGATAGTCGGATAGGAGCCGTGTCACGAGGCGTCCGCTCGGCAGCGAGGCGCGTACGGCACTGGCGGGTGGCGGGCTTCCGCCGTAGAGCGCCGGCGGATGCTACGGCCGCTACGGGGGTGTCACGGCAACTTCGTAAGCTCACGTGAATCATTGCAATTCCATGCGTGTGACGTATGTCGCATGCAATTTTCATCGTATTTTCCAATGAATGGAAAATCTTATAAGCTTTTAAAATGGCTCTGCTTCGAATATAGTGGTGGACAGCTACGGGCATTGCTGAGTCGGTGCTCGCTTTCAATTAGCTTGTCGCCGGGGGGTCAGTATCGCGTGCGCGTTTGTCAGTCAGACATCAGTGCACTCGATTTGTACTCGTTTCATTGCAAGAAAATTTAATGACGTAATTGCAAGTGGCGATCGGGGCTGTTGTGGAACCCAAGACTGCGATTGGCACGCAATAGTATAAAATTAGACAATAAATAGCCTTATGCACATATTCTGTTGATGTCAGCGGGTGAGATCATTGATGCGACTCATTCATATGCAATAAACTTTACAAAGTACCTAATATTGAATGGCGTTTAAGCGTAGAAGGCGGATTGACAAAATTTTAAGCACATTTTGAAGCCTACAGAAAGATGACCACTGGACCAACGACCTAAAATGAAGAATTGAATTTGAATTTGAATTAGTAGAAAATACATATAGTACGTAGTAATTTTACAATGATATTTTTATGTGATAAATATTAAACAAGAAAATATACTAGAAATGTATGTATATATGTTCTCTCGTAAATATAGTTAATTAAATAAATAAAACAATATAAGAGTTTAAAACAATAAGGCTGTGTCTGGCATACTACCGTTCTGGACTATGATCTAGTAACTACTAGTTCTAATCTAAAATAGAGATGTGCATTAATTCGCTGTCAGATTTTTCCTGTATAAACTTGTCTAGCGTCCACAAAACTTCGATTTTGGTAACCAGATCTTCTTACAACCAAAAAAAGAAGGGACAATGATTTAATATTCGAATCAGCAGTCATTTGTTTCTTCGAGGGTCGAATTTTGTTTTTGTTACCGAATATCTCATCTGTGCGTTGCACACGTGCGCGCGGGTATCTCGACCTATATCTGCGCGCTCGTCCCTCCGGCCCGCATGTCACGACCTCTCTTTAATCTTCACACCAGCTATTGTGCATCTACCTCATGAAGATTATCAACCGACAGATATTCGGTTGCTCTATTTTTATATTTAGCTCCATGCACTGGTGAGGCATCAAAAGAATCGCTCAGACTTTTAAGAGCCTTTTTGAAAACTGTTATATATACTTTCGAAGATCTAATGGTGAATGTTCTACTAAAGCACGTAGTGGTTAATTATCTTTAAGACAACGAAAAGATAAAATATTCATTAACTTACTCATTAAAACGGGTTTACCTTTACTTTCTTTGTTTATCGTCTTAACTGATTGTAGACTATTCATATTCTATAACGATTGCTGTATCTTTGAATCAGTAAAGTCGTTAGTAAACGGAGCGCGATATGCCAGACTGTGTCTGACCAAAAGTTAATAGTTATAATGTCTTGTTATTCTGTAAAAAAATTAACATACCAATAAAAAATACTTCTGAGGTAACATCATCTTATCCATTTCACATACATGTTGGTGTTGTGTCTATGGAATGAAGCAATATTGTATAAATCTAATCTGATTGGGCTGAACTATATTTTAATGTCATCTGCAGTGCAAATAAATGATTTTGATTATGATTACATTTTATTCAAATGGCGCGTCAAGCGTTTGGTTGCACTTGCATCAGTGCAGCAACACGTCATTTTACTTATTTCAGGAGGCCTACCATCAACTGTATTGCGATTTATTTTAGGTAGTAAGAGTGAGATGCCGCTATACGCGCCGTATGACAGCATCCCGCGCTCTCAACCTAAGAATTACCTAAAATTAATCGCATTACAGTTGATTGTAAGGCCCCTGTACTGTACTAGTTTACTGCACGCCCATGTTTGTCATATAAAGGAGTTACTGTTCGTCCGACCGAAAATTTTATCATTTTGGATTTCTTCTACAGACTGCTGTGAACTTTTACGAAAAAATACAGTGCAATAAACGGAAATTAGATGTTTTTTGGACGTAGCTTTTCATAAAGGATGACTAACTAACCTCAGACTAGGATGATCTAATACCGATTAAATTTAATGAACAAACAATTACTACCGCATTATAAGACAAAGTTATTAACAATGTGCATGGATACGGATGTAGCTACAGCAATATGATATAAGTTAGGTCCTTGCGTGATGAAGTAAATTATCAAGTTAAAAGTTGCGGATTTAAAAATTATTTTGATATAATTTTAATAATAATCATAACATCTTACCGTGATTCTGCGATTGTATTCAAACAAGTTTTAGTAGATTAGTAAATAAAGCTACCAAGTTCGCGTGTAAAGTCTGAAGTATAAATGAAGATCCAAGGAAAAAATACAACCGTGTTATTAAATGATCTTTGTTTTTTAATTAATTCTTACGTGCAAAGGTTCTCCCAGGCCAAGAGAATAAGAACAACTTAATCATTATAATCGTCGCATTCTATAGTAACGCGAAACAATGCGTTGCGTTGTGTTCGTGACCCAGTAGGATGCGCAGGCGCTCCGCTCGCCGATTACGCGCAATGATCGAGTCATCTCACTATTTCTTCATATCCTTTATTCGATACGGTCTGGTTACTGCATCAAATATAAATTCATATATTTTTTTATATGTTCTTTTTAACATTCACTTCTGCAGCGGTAGTTTCGTGTAATACATTTATAGACGTAGTGTATGATAATTAACTATAGTAGTCAAGGATGTTGAATTGTTGAGGTATACTAAATAATGTTGCAGAATATTTACGATTGTCTACAATTAGTTACGATTACGACCGCATTGAATAGAAACTATGATTCTAGAATGTTTATTGAGTAGACAATACTTTCACGGTGGCCAGGAGTACGGTGGGTCTATAGACCTGACGTAGACTATGTTATATATAACATACACAATCTCATTAATTGCGCTTCAAACTTTGGATGAGAAGAAAAGGCGATCCTGAGCACTAGCCAAAATAATTATGTATGTAGTAGTAATAAATAACTACGTAGTAATAATAACAATAATTATTCTTATGATGTAGTAAACTAAAATATTTAATTAAACGCTGTTACATTTTAAGCGGCAACACCGCCGATCGTAGCATTCGTATCGTAGCGGACAAGACGTACCTACTCGTATATATGTTCTTTAATATAGCACGTGTTTAAAAAAATATAAAAGATTACAACTTCAAAGTTGTCGCTGCAGATCGCGCACGCGTCGCCGGGCAATAGGAATGACGTCCCGGGATGACCGGGAGCGCCGGCCGCTCCTGTGCGCCCGCGCAGCCTATCTATCGGGTTGTACGCAACTTGTTCTACGCGTCGTTTTATTTCCATCGAGTCGACGCCGTCGGATGCAAACGATTTGTAAGCTATGTCGACTTATATTTATCACGGGCTCCGGTTTTGCGGCATTCTTTTTTTATCGATTATTTGTTGTCAATATAAGGTTACGGTGAGTTTTAGCTGAGAAAGGGTGTGTGCAGCTCACAAACATACCTATAATGAGCGATCGGGAACCCTTACAAAACGGTAAAGTTAATTTGAGGACATTGAAATAATTTCCTCTATTCTCTTGTCCCTTATAGAGTTCCAAATTGTTTTGGAGCGCCATAAAACGGGCGCCCGACATTTTACTTTCTCCGTCGTCCATACAAAGGGAACCTATTCAGATGTCCAATGTAACGTTATTTAGTTTGTCAAGTAATTACCGGGCCATTAGTTGGTCCAAAAAGGGTTTTATTACTCATACAACTGCTCATGCTGCCACGCGTCAAGGTGCATGAAAGTGAATCACGAGGAATTATAACAATTGAAACAAGATCAAACAAATTTTAATATAACGAGGAGCTTGTTGAAAGACATGTCTTAAATAAACTATGTTTGAATAATATGTTGAACACTACCGGCGATGACACATTCGTTACAGCAATATTGTAATTATTTTCAAGTTAGTTACATATCTACCTGGAATACCAATCCATCAATATCGCGTGACTAAGTTTCTGATATCCGATCAAAGAATTATACATTGTAAAGAATTATACAAACATAGGCTAAACACGAAGCGGATGAACCATCAAGAAAGTTCAACGACAGATTGATTCAATTCAAACAAATTATATAACGAAAGGGTGCGCGGGCGCAACTACCTGCGCCCGGGCAGCTTGTACCGTTAGCCGCAAAAAAGCCATGCTCCATCGTGTTGCCAGGGACGGGTGATGAGTAGACCTAACCTAGCTCATTGTGCGCGAAGTCTGCGTGAAATTACGACAGCTGTTTGATATGTGGACGCAAAAAGCAACCGCTCAAACGATTTGAAAAGGATTTAAACACTTTAGAAAGCAGATAATGAGGGAAGTGAACTTTAAGAAGAAAAAAAAACTGTTGTGAATGTAACAAAAAGAACAACATATTAAGATTCGGATTCAGAGCAGAGTCTTAGCAGGCAAAGATTACCCAACCTTAAAATTCAATGACATATTGGTAAAATTTATCCGGCCACATTAAGTTAATTATTTCAAAGAACCAAGCAGGTATTCGGTATTTCAGATCAGATTACCTAAATAAGAAAAAAAAAACAAAGCGGATGTCAACTCAACAAAATTTTTAAACATTGAATTCGATCTTCAATACTTAGCCAAGGATAATAATAACCCTATATAAATAGCTCATGTGCTCTGAGCCATCTGAGCGGTAGCCATTGTCACTGCACTGCAACACCTGCGCGGACGCATAGCTCTACAAAAGCAACACAATTGGCGAATCTTATTCCGTACCGTGAGAAATATTTACCAGCAACGGGACTTTACGATATAAATCGTACTTGAAAGGATTTTTTTACTTTATCAAATGTGGATTGATGCTTATTTCAACCATGTAACTATTAGTTGCAGTACAATTTCATGATAAAATAGAAGCCTCATTATATGATGTTTGTTGCTTTGGACATTTTGAATAAAGTTCGGTTAAATTCAATGTCGCCTTCGAGGAGGAAATCTTAATCATAATCATCTTTATTTCCCAGAATATGGTATACAATTTATGATGATAAATAATATAAGTTCGGCATATTCTGCCTTAGTTGGCGTGGAAATCAGTAAATATTTAACATTAAAATAAAATGAAACATTATAAAATTAAAGATTTTATATCCAACCACAAAATGAAACATTAATTATAACCATTCATTCATACATGGATAAAAACAATTGATAAAAAGATAAATAATGATTTAATGTATTTTTATAAGTAAGTAAGTATGATAAAACTCAGCGAGTTTATAATTGGATGCAAGCTATCTAATATTTAAGATGCTAATGGTATTAAAAGAGACATAAACATTTATTAAACCGCCTCTGTGGTCTAGTGGTAACAACCACCGGTATCAGACCCAGGGGTCCCGGGTTCGATTTCCAGCGGGGGGTACATATTGTATTCGGTTTGGTTGGTGGTAGGACATGTTGTGAGTCCGCCTAGCCAGGCGCTAGGCCAGGTAGCTAGCCAGCTACCGCCATCTTATCTAAGTCTGACGCCATAACAACAATGTTTTCAGCATTGTTGTGTTCCGGCAGTTAGAGATAAGATAGCCAGTTTCTCAGTGGTTGAGGATTCCAGGAGAGGCTCGCTTCCATCTTCAGCCCTATCAATACTTAACATCAGGTATGATGAAGGCTTAGAGTCTCCCCGTAATTAAATATTGTTCACGTTTTAATAGTCCTATTGAGGTTATCGAATGAATCAGCTTACCACTTATTTTATAAATACCTTAAATATTGTCTTAATTGCTGCTGTTTACGCGCCGTCACCTTCAAGTTTAGAAATTGCGTGTCCCTTTTGGAAAATCCAGGCCAGAAAAGTACCTACAATTGGCTACGAAATCTAAATTCTGAACACTTTAGTACTTGGTCACACTAACTATTGTGTTTGTTCAGAAGATCTAACTCTATTATATCATGGCGTGTTGACGTGACATGGTTGTAAAGTGTGTAGGTACTCCTAACGGCGTCGGTACCATAGGTATTATTTCTAGGGCCGGCGTTATCATCGCTCGTCATTAGCCCAGTCATGAGATGTTATCGTGGTCGGCCATTGTTTGTCTTGGTGTTAATAGGCTTTACCCACCCGTGACGGCGATAGGCTAAGTTTATTCAGGATTACTGGAATCTGGGGCAAGGTTATGGTTATCCATGCTAATAGCGGTCAGCTAATTGTCAGCAACGATGTAACTATGCGTTTTAATAAAAAGATGTTTATTATAGACCAGCGGATTCTCGCGGTTTTACCCGCGTGGTGCCCGTTCCCGTGGGAATATCGGGATAAAATATATAGCCTATGTCACTCGGGAGAAATGTAGCTTTCTAATGGTCTAAGAATTTTCTAAATCGGTCCAGTAGTTCCTGAGATTAGCGCGTTCAAACAAACAAACTCTTCAGCTTTATAATATTACTAGAGGCCGGGCGCGGTTTCACCCGCGTGGTTCCCGTTCCCGTGGGAATTTTGGGTTTATTTATAGCCTATGTTACTATTTGGGGTCTAAGGATTCTCTATACCAAATTTCGTCAAAATCGGTCCAGTAGTTTTTGAGTTTATTCGTTACATACAAAAATACAAATCTTTCCTCTTTATAATATTAGTATAGATGACTTTGCTAATTACAGTGATCAGGTTTATAAGATGAAAATGAGAACCAAGTCCAAAGGAAATAATGTTGACTTCAAACAGTTAATTGATCGTTCCAAATATATCGTGAAAGCTAACTAACATTTGACGATTCTTAAGAATAAATGCCGGAAATGAGTGTATCGTTTTGTTGTAAGAGTCTAACAGTTCCAGTAGATGCAGATGTGTTTATAATTAACAACAGATAAATGTGTGGTTCTCTGAATTTCATTGGATGAGTGTCTGCCATATAACACGTTGTGACACTCGGAAATACCAGTAGTCACATCACAGGCTTGGAACCCAATAATAGGTATAATAGTAATATTTCGACATACCTGTTGTTTAAGCCCTTTATAACTTTAATTATGTTAACATTATATACAGGATTTTTTTAACAACGTCGATAAATCAATTGACCGAAAACATGTCTCTTTTTGACAAGCATTTGATTGATCACCAATCTAATCTATAACTGCATTGATTGCACATCAAAATAATACTAAAATGCAGATCTTAATAATATTTGCCGTGATTGTACTAAGTATTTTAGGACTACACCTTTTCCCTTTCTTTCATCCATAGGTACTCGGTTTAACACCAATCCATCAGTAACAATAAAGTCTGTAATATTTCTAACATAATAAAATGTATCAACGATGCTAGGTACACTTTACAACAATGCTAGGTACCTCTAAAATATTCCATCACAAATCAAAATAAACAGTAAGTACTTGTGCCAATTTAGCTATTTCAATTTGTACAAATTTGGGAAAACCTGTAAGTGCGTTGATCACAAACAGGCAATCAAGGACTGTGAGTCCCGTCACGTGATCGTCTCGCACGCGGCCCGTTGTCGGCCTGCCCGACCTGCCCTGACATTATAGATTTAGTTCATGGAACCGTAATTGCCCTTTTTGATCAGTTTTACTCCTTACCTACGTAGATACGTTTATGTTTATTCAGTCAGTTGTCAAGCTTTTCCATATTGACCATACCTGATTATTCCAATTCCAATGAATCGTAATGTTTAGAGCTACATTTCAGGTCTTTTTCAGAGGTATATGATTATGGTATTTGAAGATGTTTACTTCTTTACGATTTAAGATCTCAAACCTCTTAGATTGTTAGTTTCGCTAAGTGTCAATAATACTTACTTAAACCACTTGAAAATCTTAAGAAACTCTCAAAGCTCCTTACCTGAAACAAGTAAAAAAACATCGTAAGTGGACGAAGAACATTTGGCAAAGCAACTGACGTTCGAAAATACACCCCAAGGATAATAACTTTTATTTGTTTATTTATTTCGTGAGAGTGCAGTGCAAGGATCGTCGAACCGGATGAAAATAGTCGCGGCGGGCGGACAGCGCGAAAATAGCGACCAACGTGGCGCACGCGCATCTCTTTGTGGAACTCTATAATTTGCACGTTATTCCGAACGAATACCATCTGCGCGCAATCCTGAACTGATTTACTCAACGCGTGCTTCATAAAAGCCTAGAATAAATATTTCATACCCCCGCGTATTGTAAACAGTTTGCTACAATATAGGTAACTAATACGCATTAAATATGTCATCGCTAAAACTTGAAGGACTCCAGTTGAAGTAATTTAACGAAAAAAGGTCATCAAGTCAGGTCGTTAAATCAAATGTGACACTTTTTAACGAGCTTGTCAAAAATTGCAGGGAAATTCGCGGTCGGGCGATCGTAAACATCCCGAAACGACAGAGGTGTTAAAACTTCAAGAAGTCGTTAAGCGCTTTGTGTAACAAATTACTGGCAACAATATTTATTGCTATATTTGATCATCGTTAATTTGGTCAGACGAGTAAATCTTTTAAAGGAAAGATGAATTGAAATGCCCATTGGTTCCTGAACTGACTACAATGCGAGGCAACTAACATATTTTTTCTGAGAATGCGAGAACCTTAATTCAAGGACAAATAAAGACATCAAGCGCGCTAAACCTGTAAGTTAACCTCGTTCGAAAATAAATAAGTACATCAACTGATTAACCCAAGGGCTTTCATGTCGAAACAATAGATAAAACTTGGTGTTGTCACTTCATAGCGTTTAATGTCGGAGTAATTGGGCTAAGGGAGGAATAAATCTTGGTTGATCGGTCTGGCGGTATTGTATGCAAATACCCGCATGTCGCGCCGGCATCGGCAGCGTCGCGTGCGCATCGCCCTGCCTTGTTTAATACTGCTGCCGAATAATTAAATTCTGATTGCGTTATGGGATTTGTTAATTATTCTTATAATGACTGGGATTAATAAATTATCAGTTTCAGACGATGCTATCGTCTCACTTAATTTTATTTAGAAGACGTATCCTAGGTAGGTTTTCGAAAGTATTTCGTTGTCAACGCGTCATAGGTACACTTCCATACTAGAAAGATTTATTTTTCATAGGCGTAGGTGTATTATTCACTATGCAAACATATTATTCGATTTCATAAGTTAAATAAGTTGGTGCGAGTTTTCGTAGTCATCAATAGTCAATTTTGAGGTTCATTGCTTTAGCAAAATATGTTGGATGATCTGCAAATTCTATGAATAGACTTGTTTTGTTCAGAATTTAATCAGACATCGTAATGACTTCGGTGTAGAGTACAAGTTCCCTCATCGTTATCATAATAACTTTTCTATGTTCTTCTTTTCTCTCAGGGGCTTCGTGGTCAGCCACATGACACCCACTGCTGGATATAGGCCTCCCCGAAGGTTCTCAGCTTGCTGGAAGAAAAATCATATGCTGTGCTCCAAGTAATTCTTCTGTCTACTTTTAATTTACTTAAAATTGTGTGTGTACAAAAAAAAAAAAACATTATTTAGCATCTAAATTGTTTTGTGTAAATGTGCATTGAATTGTATAAACAAAAGTTTACACATATCAATGCCGGCCGTTGCATATGTTTTTGCAAGAGCTGCAGATTCTCGCTTAGGCACAGATTACTAAATACTTACTTCGGTGGCACTTATCTTCAGTTGGTCCGTCTTCGGTCGCGTCGTGTTACAAATATTTTTTTACCCTTCACTCAAATGTCAAGCGGTATTCGGTAACCACGTGTTAAGAGGCCCGCGACACGTCAGTCTCCCATACAAACGAAATACCAAAATAATTTAAAATTTGAGCATGATTGACTTTACTTGTGATGTTATTCGAATTAGGACGGTATTTATCTAGGTTCCCATTAAAAAAATATCCAAAATATTTACCCAATAAAAAAAATACGTGTGACACTCGGGGACTGCCGCGGTAAAGCATAATTGCATAGCATTTTTTATCATAGATTTTGGTTGCTTAATTACGATTGTGAATAACAAAATGGTCAATGATGAAAAAAACTGTATGAAAAATTGTGTGAAAATATAATTTCTTTTTAAAATCTGGTACCGCGCGGAATAAACAGAGTGGGGGGTGTTAGGTTTTATTTTCGTTACGGAATTTCTTTATTCGGTCGCCGCGCTCAAAGCCCGCGATAAAAGCTATGCAATAGCTTAAAAATAATGCCATTTACATTTTTTCATACAAAACTGCAATTCGCATTTATTTTTAATTGGGTAAGTATCTAGGGTAAATTTTTTTCAATGAAAACTTAGATAAATACTTACTTAATCGGAATAACATCACAAGTACAGAAAATAATACTCTAATTTCAAATCATTTTGGTATACGGTTATACCAAAATGGCGTATACAGGGGCGTAGCTGCCGCCGTATCAGCCGTATCAATTATACGGGGCCCCCGGGTTGGGGGGGCCCCCAAAATGCCCAAAGAAGCCTACAGAAGTTTTCACTTAAAAAATGACGATATTGGAAACTCTTTAGAATATAGAAATCGATAAATCTCCGAAATATATGGCAGAACCGCAAAAACTTTGCTAACGCGGTAGCTATAGCGTGACTGCCGTAAACTCGACTCATTTTTTGAAACAATTAGAAAAACTAAAATCGTCTTCAATTGTGAACAAATTTTATAAATTAGTCCGCCACCAAAAGGCAAGAATAGTTATTTGTTATGCAAGGCTGGAAAGTTGGTTATTTAACGGCGAGTTACTTCTATTGAAAGTTGAGCAAGTGAAGGACCATAGGATTCAAAGATTGAATCCTGAGCGAAGCGAGGATTTCAAAGGTACAAGACGCTAAAAACTTTTCTGCCGAGCGTAACACACAATTTTTCACCTCACAACAGCGATGAACATTGTATGGTTGTTTCCGCGGTCAACTTAAACTAAACAACTCAACGCGGTAAAAAAATCTTTAAACATAAAGGTTAATCTAAATATACCTTATTCTCGTTGTTTTAATGATATAAAAAAATAAAATAATAAAAAAGGGAGTATTATAGTTAATTCAAAGTTATCTAAAGTAGGAATATATTGTTACTTATTAATTAATAATAATAAAAACGATTCCGTAAATGTGGACACTGACATAAGGTAGGTACAAAACAAAGACAATTTAAAAATAAAGATTTATGTCACGTTCCGAAATACAATCATAGGTTGTGAAATCTCACCTAGCCTAATATAAAATTCTTTTAACAAATAGTTTAATCTCATTGTTTATGTTTTTATGATTCAATGAACTAAAATAATATAATAAAGCCAAAACGGAGTATTATAATTAATTCAAAGCTATTTAAAATAAAAATAAAATGTAACAAAAAGTCAATAGTGCGATTCGGAGCGCATTATGACATATATTTTTTGGTATTAAATAAAAAAGTACTTTACCGCGCTAGGCCGCAAAAAGCTATTTTCTACGCGGAAACTGAATGACAAATCCTCCATTTCCGAGTGTGAGAGGTGAAAAAGTATATTATGTATATGACTTATTTATTTATTTCGCTATATAGCATGAAAGTAATATTCACGTTTTTAGGGTGCGTTTCACCCAAAGGGTAAAACGGGTCCCTATTATTAAGACTCCGTTATCCGTATTTTTGCAAAAACCCTAGTAAGATTGAGAAATGTCAACACCATTGTCTAATTAACCCTATTTTCGCAATATCCCCAATTAAACAAACATAGGACAAAACATAGGACAACATAGGAAAAAAAATTGGACGATTCGAAAGCACTTATCTAAAAGTCTATTTGAATAAAAATCTTTGACTTTGACTTTGATAGAGGACAATTTAAAAATCTCTTTTTTTAAGTCGGTTAAAAATATAATTATTTTAATTTAATGCAAACGTTTTTGTTTCATTTGTATTTTTTCCCATTCATTAGTAAATTTTAATACGGGGCCCCGCTAAGGCTAGCTACGGTGTAGGGATCTGACCGGTCGCCGGCCTCTTAACAAACTCTTCAGATTGGAGGAAGACATGCGAGGAGCGGATGTGCATGCATAAACCTATTAACACCCAGCCACACTTTAACTGTGACAATAATAACCATTATGCCGCATGCAACTGCATTTGTTGTCAGTTTTAATTATAAAGAAACCTTGTAGGAACCTAGATATTTTCTTACAACAATAAAATTTTAGAGTCACTAATTTGATAGTTGGCACGGATATTTATATTACCTTCATCAAACTATAAGAAAATTAATTTAAACGGAATCGTTTAATTCAGTCTCAGAATACTTTACTAAAATACATTTTATATGGGTTTATTTATAATTATCATAAGTTTCTTAGTATAAATCTGCAGAAAATATTAATGATAGGTACTGCGTTGATATCTTTTCTTTGGAGACAATGTTTGCTCAGACAAAACAAACAAAATACAGTTGACTATTATTATCTATCACTCTTATTTCTGTTACACATACGTACCTAATCATAATATATTGCATATTGCTATAGAAGCGATAAAGATGTGAACAAATATAATAAATTTAATAGGGTATAAATACTAAATTGGACTTTATAAATGCTCAAGAGAGTATAAGTTAAAAAGTTAAAAAACTTCCTACACGGTAAGTTTTACCAATCCAATCACGTATATTATCAAATTACCGGATCACGTCAATAGCCTACTTAATAGTCAAATAACTAATCTGGAACCTGGCATTATTCGATTTTTGTGACTAGCGTAAATCGATCCAGATCTATAAATAATTTATCGCTTAACGCTTTTACCTCAAAAAGTTGTTATAAAAACATAATCTTAATACATACATAATTTCTTGTAGAAAACATCATTAACTTTACGAAACAAAAATATTTCAAAAGTACTGCAAATAAAATAAGACAAAAACTAAAAATAAAGAATATTCAAAAAATACATAAATGTTGCGAGAAAATAAAAAGTTGGTTCATCGCTAGAATGCACCCTCAAAATAGAGGTTAATACTTTCAATACCATCATTAAAACAATGATGCATTACCAAAAAGATAGTTCAAAGTATCAAATTCATTTCACCGTTTAACTTACATCCATTATCCATGACATGCATAAGTAATACAAAAATTCATGCCCAAAACAATGTAAGTAGCTACATTAATTAAATAGTACTACGTAAGCAAACAGTCATTAAAAAAACAAATGATCGTTTATTTTGGAACCATGACTTTCAGTAATTCAGAATTCATGAATAGCTGAAGCGCGTATCTACTCAATACCACACCACATTATTTTTTATGCATCAGTAGAAGTAAGACAATTAAGTACATTGATTATTAATGGTTTATTCCGAAGCATATATAATGATGATGATTCTAATGTCCATGTAATGAAAAGCTTCCACTGAACGTACTTTATTTTCCGGTCTGTTAGATTTATTATAAATTGAATAGTCATTAATTATTTTAATTTTTAATTCCATCTTATATATCTAAACGCCTTCACGCTTAAATCAAAACATAAACTAAAAGATCTCTGCTTACTCTTTTTGAAATATTTAATTAGTAACTTATTATGACACAAACTTTAGCACTTTCAAACAAGCCTTGTCACGAGTCCTGACAATGAAGAAAAAAAAATGAATTATCCGATTTGGTGCAGTATTGTTCTGAAGCTTTGCCTTCGCCGATTTGTTATTATTTATTATTAATTTATTAACGAGACACAATATCTGATTTATCTTAGGAAATAAACAGCATTGATTGTTCTGATCAGACATATTTTTATGTTCACGCTAAAAGTATACTGTGCCGTGTGGTAACGGCCTAAAAATACAAGTGTCACCACTCCCTTACATGCCTGGGATGTCGTAAGAGTCGACTAAGAGGCTCGACGCATTGAAAACCTGTGCGTGAGAAGGAAAACTTGAAACAAACCCTCAACCAACCCGTCTGGCCAGCGTGGTAGCAGTAGGCTAATAGCCTCCTATGAACGCCACAATAGGCGTGAGCTAGGAGAGGCCTATGTCCAGCAGTGGACATCCACAGGCTGATGATGAAAAGTATACTGCTTTACGTTTAGTTCTACGAAAATAAAACCCAGTAATATTCCTCGTAGCTTTCCACAATGCATACTTATAGTTCTTTGGAAATTACAATTTATGTAAGTACCTAATAAAAAACCTATAATTTATAAGTTTTATAACATGCAGTGATTAGTATGCGAGTCATACTATGAATCAGCGCACTTATATGTCCACTGTCGCCTTATTCGTCTACCGCAATTAACGCACGGATCTTATAATCTACGTGATAAGATAGGAAACTTTACACCTCAATATGGTCTAATAGATATGCAAATCGAAAATGTTTGCTGTATTACAAACAAGCTCCTGTATTATATCTAAAACTTCCACTTAATGTGTTATGCATACCAAGAACATTGGCAGAACAGGAGTTATGGTTTAAATACGTACTGGATTTAAAATTATATTTTTTCAAGTTAAGCCCTTTTCAGACTACGCTATAATATAATAGCATAAAGCTTATAGCTCATAGCACAACGATATCGCTCGCCATCACCATATATTTACTTAGATAGCGTATAGTAAGCCAATAATATATATAATAGCTAAGTGTGAACGTGTTCTAAGTAAATGTATGGTGAGCAATATCGTTGTGCTATGAGCTATAAGCTATATGCTATTAATATTATAGCGTAGGTAGTCTGAAAAGCGCTTTAAAATTTACACTAGGAAATTAAATTTTTTTCTAGTTTAGCAAAAGCTTTCAAGGACTACGTGAACGTGTACTCGTATGGATTCCAGTGTGTTTTGGCCATTATATTGATGATATCACACGCATTATTTTCAATGTCGCAATGAAGATTTGTAAATGGCTATTTAAAATAAAACTATGTTTTTATGTCAAATATAGAAAGTGAAAATATTTTCGGAGTTATAGAGATGATATTCGCGCTCTGGCGGCCACGGAATGCTAATCGGGAGCACTTTCGGTGAAACGCTGGTGCATTACGCATAATACCCTAATTTCTCTTCGCAATTAATCCACATTGTGCGAAAATCATATGTTTCGCCGACAATGGCCAAGCGCGGTTCAGTGCCATCAATATTTGGAAAAAGAAAGTAAATGAGATCACTATACAGTACACGCGGTAAGTTTTACTTTTCAAAAGTCTCGTTGAAGAGGGTATAGTAGAGACTAGAGACATGCCCGAGTAGTTTGTACAATTCTGTACAATTAGAAAATTAATTGGAGAAAAATAAAATCCTTTTGGTTAGATATACTTAATGGTTTTAAGCATATTGTTATAAAGACAAATCTTTTGATGCCTAATGACAACATTTATTTTACTAATCTCATTTCTGGTTTATTAAAAATAACATAGATTGTTATACATTTTTGCTCGCTATTGGTAGGTTCCTTTAAAATGAACTTACTTACAAAAATGACATTAAAAAAAACCTATATCTCGCCTTTGACGCTACTATTTATTTGAATGCCTAGAACATTATTAACATTCCAATAAACAACATAAGCAATATGACGAGGTTATTCTAAGAAATATTTCTAATTAAATACTTTATAAACTTGCAAAAAGGTCAGGATTCAATGTTCTTTCGAACCGCCAAACGGATTTTTAGCAATTTAATTACTTATCGTCCCTCATCATTCGTATAAACATGTCGCCTACGCCCTTGAAGCAAACGAATTCTAGTTAAAAAAAACTGTATAATAGTAGAAAACGAAAAATATGTCGCGTAATTCCGCAAGAAAAAATGCAGATGCAGCCCAGTGACACACCTTGCACCTTCACCGACTACTCTACACGTGTTTCGCCCACACACGGAGCATCCTCAGGAGTTGTTAGACCGTGCCAATCTCAGCACCGAGTGAGTAAAATGGCCCCAAACAACCGTATTTAATGCTTCCCACTCCCCCCCTCCCCGCCCCCAGTGTGACGCATCGCGACAGAGAAAGTGAGACAGAGTAATAATTATTGAAAATGTTATAATAAATGTAAATTAAATGTAAAAGTATGATTTATATATGTGATATCGATGGAAGTTTTTTTTTTTTTTTTTTTTTTTTTTTTTTTTTTTTTTTTTTTTTATTTATTTATGAATCCCTATCACTGTTTGTTTGTCTACAAATACGCAGAAGTGGAGAGGAAGAAACATTTATCTGATCGTTAAGTATGGCTCCATCAACATTATGTTTGATAATTTCTAATTGTTCCAACACGTTCAGTCGTAAACTTTTATTACAAGTATGTAAAACCTCGTAGGAATGCCCATCAGATAATTGGTGACCGGTATCTAATAAATGTTCCGCGAAATGAGATCGTTCTGGTCGGGCATTCCTATAGGCAGAAATATGTTCTTTATAACGTGTTTCAAAACAGCGCCCAGTTTGTCCCACGTATACGGAATTACACTCGTCACATGTTAACCTATATACACCTGACTTCCTGCCAACCTCTGTTTTTTCCTTACCATTGCAAATGGCCCGTCGAACGGTGTTAGTGGTTCGAAATGCCACGTGAACGTCGTTGTTTCTTAAGATTTTTGATATTTTCTCTGAAATTTTCCCTACATAAATCATACTTGACCGATAAGTATGAACAACACGTTCACGCGGCACCGCATATAAAAGTTTAGCCATCTGTTTGTTAATTTTAGTCTTAACCAATTTATCTATCATCCGTCGATCATAACCATTTGCAACGGCAATATTATAAATGGTATTTAATTCTTTCATATAAGATTCATTTGACAAAGGCACCGTCAATAGACGATTAATATAAGAATGAAAAGCAGCTAGTTTGTGTTGCCAAGGGTGACAGGAAGCCGCGGGTATTACTACATCAGTATGTGTAGGCTTTCTATATATTTGGAAATTGTGACGACAATGTTCCCGTGTAATGGTTAAATCTAAGAAATTTATAGAATTATCGACTTCAACTTCTAGTTTAAATTTAATCTTTGGATGTAAATTATTTACAAATGAATAGAAAGACTCTAATTCTTGTCTAGTACCGGTCCAGCATATGAGTATATCATCAACATAACGATAATAATAAAGAATGTTATTATTACCTGTGAAATACCTATTCTCAAAATTGTCCATGAAGATCTCCGCCATCAGAGGTGATAACGGAGAACCCATGGCCAACCCCTCCTTCTGTTTGTAATACCCACCATTGAATTTGAAAAAGTTTTGTTGCATGCAAATATTGGTTAAATGCACAATTTCGTTTGCCTCCCCTGGATGAATACGCCTTCTCTCTAGAATTTTTGAGAGTATTTTGAGAGTTTCTTGATAGGGAACGTTAGTAAACAAACTGTCAACATCCAGAGAAAGCAAAATAGAATTAGGAGGTAAAATAACATCCCTTATTTTGGCAATTAAATCTGCTGTATTTTGAATACTATATTTAGGATAAAATGATGACTTTTCTTTAATAATATCATTTAACTTTTTTGCTAGCTCATATGCTGGACATCCTATATATGAAACCACAGGGCGCACGGGAACATTGTCTTTGTGTATTTTAGGTAAACCGTACAACACAGGGGCCTGTGGATTCATCGGGGTGATTAGCCGAGATGAATAATCGTTTGGAAAAAGAAATTTACAATGATTAATATTATTTTTGACCTCCGTGTTGTACCGTGTCGTCGGGTCCGAGCGCAAAGGAATGAAGTCGTCGCTATGAATTATGTCCTGAACTTTATTTATGTATTAATACGGTTGTTTGGGGCCATTTTACTCACTCGGTGCTGAGATTGGCACGGTCTAACAACTCCTGAGGATGCTCCGTGTGTGGGCGAAACACGTGTAGAGTAGTCGGTGAAGGTGCAAGGTGTGTCACTGGGCTGCATCTGCATTTTTTCTTGCGGAATTACGCGACATATTTTTCGTTTTCTACTAAGATATGGATTTCCGCCAAGTAACGCCTGATTCTATCAAATACTTACAATCAGCAAGCGTAGCTGTACAGGCACGTTTTTACATCAAATTAACTAAACTCCATCGGGTGGCGTCTCAAAATGTATGGTTCAATCAACAATGCAAGCGATTCAATGTTATTCCAAATTATATTAATATCCATTCCAACACGACCAGTCCTGCGGCCGGTTTGGCCATACGTAAAGCTCAAAAAGTCTGGTTAGATGCGGAATCTCGCCGTTGGTTCGCGATTAGAGACAATCTTAAATTACATATTAAAATTTTACATACAGAATTATCACACAATTTACATAGCGTTGAGTTCGACCTTTTAGACCAAAAGGCTAGAGATCTCGCATCACAGACTATTCATTATAAGTTTATTAATCAATCTCACAAATTACAAAGGTTAAAGGTAACACAACACGGTGGAAGTAATGTGGGTAGACATAGTAGAAATAACAATGGTAGGATTAGTGATGGACATTCCTTCTATCCCCGCGTAGAAAACTTAACAAATGTGCAATTTTCCCAAAGCGAGGTGTCGCTTTTGGAAAAAGGTCTCAAATATAACATAACCCCAAAATTGACTTCATCTTTGGTGGAGGGATTAGCTGTAGATTCAGAGGTGGCTATTGTTATTAATAAAAAGGATAATATGGTGAAGGGTGTGGTTACCAACGAATTAAATAAAATTCAACCTACTAACTGTGGGGGGCCCGAGTTGCGAACAGTGAGGTCGTTGCAACAAAAAATAGATAATAATGATTTAATAGTGACAAAGGCTGATAAGGGCAATAGTATTGTTATATTAAATAAAGATGAATACATAAATAAAGTTCAGGACATAATTCATAGCGACGACTTCATTCCTTTGCGCTCGGACCCGACGACACGGTACAACACGGAGGTCAAAAATAATATTAATCATTGTAAATTTCTTTTTCCAAACGATTATTCATCTCGGCTAATCACCCCGATGAATCCACAGGCCCCTGTGTTGTACGGTTTACCTAAAATACACAAAGACAATGTTCCCGTGCGCCCTGTGGTTTCATATATAGGATGTCCAGCATATGAGCTAGCAAAAAAGTTAAATGATATTATTAAAGAAAAGTCATCATTTTATCCTAAATATAGTATTCAAAATACAGCAGATTTAATTGCCAAAATAAGGGATGTTATTTTACCTCCTAATTCTATTTTGCTTTCTCTGGATGTTGACAGTTTGTTTACTAACGTTCCCTATCAAGAAACTCTCAAAATACTCTCAAAAATTCTAGAGAGAAGGCGTATTCATCCAGGGGAGGCAAACGAAATTGTGCATTTAACCAATATTTGCATGCAACAAAACTATTTCAAATTCAATGGTGGGTATTACAAACAGAAGGAGGGGTTGGCCATGGGTTCTCCGTTATCACCTCTGATGGCGGAGATCTTCATGGACAATTTTGAGAATAGGTATTTCACAGGTAATAATAACATTCTTTATTATTATCGTTATGTTGATGATATACTCATATGCTGGACCGGTACTAGACAAGAATTAGAGTCTTTCTATTCATTTGTAAATAATTTACATCCAAAGATTAAATTTAAACTAGAAGTTGAAGTCGATAATTCTATAAATTTCTTAGATTTAACCATTACACGGGAACATTGTCGTCACCCTTGGCAACACAAACTAGCTGCTTTTCATTCTTATATTAATCGTCTATTGACGGTGCCTTTGTCAAATGAATCTTATATGAAAGAATTAAATACCATTTATAATATTGCCGTTGCAAATGGTTATGATCGACGGATGATAGATAAATTGGTTAAGACTAAAATTAACAAACAGATGGCTAAACTTTTATATGCGGTGCCGCGTGAACGTGTTGTTCATACTTATCGGTCAAGTATGATTTATGTAGGGAAAATTTCAGAGAAAATATCAAAAATCTTAAGAAACAACGACGTTCACGTGGCATTTCGAACCACTAACACCGTTCGACGGGCCATTTGCAATGGTAAGGAAAAAACAGAGGTTGGCAGGAAGTCAGGTGTATATAGGTTAACATGTGACGAGTGTAATTCCGTATACGTGGGACAAACTGGGCGCTGTTTTGAAACACGTTATAAAGAACATATTTCTGCCTATAGGAATGCCCGACCAGAACGATCTCATTTCGCGGAACATTTATTAGATACCGGTCACCAATTATCTGATGGGCATTCCTACGAGGTTTTACATACTTGTAATAAAAGTTTACGACTGAACGTGTTGGAACAATTAGAAATTATCAAACATAATGTTGATGGAGCCATACTTAACGATCAGATAAATGTTTCTTCCTCTCCACTTCTGCGTATTTGTAGACAAACAAACAGTGATAGGGATTCATAAATAAATAAAAAAAAAAAAAAAAAAAAAAAAAAACTTCCATCGATATCACATATATAAATCATACTTTTACATTTAATTTACATTTATTATAACATTTTCAATAATTATTACTCTGTCTCACTTTCTCTGTCGCGATGCGTCACACTGGGGGCGGGGAGGGGGGGAGTGGGAAGCATTAAATACGGTTGTTTGGGGCCATTTTACTCACTCGGTGCTGAGATTGGCACGGTCTAACAACTCCTGAGGATGCTCCGTGTGTGGGCGAAACACGTGTAGAGTAGTCGGTGAAGGTGCAAGGTGTGTCACTGGGCTGCATCTGCATTTTTTCTTGCGGAATTACGCGACATATTTTTCGTTTTCTACTAAGATATGGATTTCCGCCAAGTAACGCCTGATTCTATCAAATAACTGTATAATAAATAAGATATACAGGATACCAGAAACAAATGCTAAAGGCGAAACTATACAATAAATGCTATTACTAGTTCATAATAAATAGGTAGGTACTATGATGCAATTGATTTATTTATGAACTTTGGTGTAAATAAAAAATTATTACTACAGCAAATGTGGGCTAAGGATTCATAATAATTACCATTAATTACATATTGAATACAATCGGGGAAACACTCGGCGCTCTTTAAAAAAATAATAAGTTTAAAGAAATAATGTATGTTTTCTAATGAAATACCTATTAATATTCTATTCGAAATATATGATTTTGTAAGTACATTAGTTGTACTACATAACAAATGCCGCGTTTTAGTCCAGTTGTTTTAATTTATAATTATTAACGTTTTCAATAAATAGAGTATTTTTAAATAATTCTCCCTAAACAACTCTACTGGTCGACCACCCCGACCGCCTAACGGTATAGCTTGTGCTATCGCTATAGCTATCAAACTTCAAAGTCTCATTAAACTTTTCAACAATAGGGTTTCCGTCTAATTCCTCCATATTTCTATTCATCTATTGGATTCACTATTGAATTTTAGTATGCAAGTGATAGCGTCAGCGAGAGCCCTTGTTGGGGTTTGAAAAATCGATCGCTATAGCGATAGCATAAGCTGTACCGTTAGGCGGTCGGGGTGCTGGAAGTTCTCCGACTGTACTAATTCCAATATGGTAAGCATGGTAATCCTCAGCCCTCAGTGTATTAACATTTATTAAATTCGTTAAGCTATTTATTGAACACTAACAGCCGCCCGCGGTTTCACCCGCGTTGTTCCCGTTCCCGTGGGAATATCGGGATAAAAAGTATCCTATGTTCATAACCAGGCTATCTACTATCTGTGTACCAAATTTCATCCAAATCCATTCATATTTATTCGTTGCAAACAAACAAACAATCGAATCTTTCCTCGTTATAACATTAGTATAGATAACGACGCTATAGAAAAATAGTCGTCATCTATTGTAGCCATAACCTTGAAATAGACCGACTAGCGACTACACAAGTTCAGCGCTCTCTTATCAATGCGTTACTTACGCAACACAATAACAATGCGATCGATACTATACATGGTCACTATTAGGTAGGTATAACTTCCGTCTACGACTATAATTTTAACAAAAACATCATCATCAATCAATCATCATCCCCCTTTTAATGTTGCAGTAGTCCTTAAGGATAAATAAAGATTTGACGACCTGTTTGGCGTAGGGCCTTCTGTGCCAGAGGTCGGGTTTGATCCCCGGACAAGACAAATATTTGTGTGCATGAACATGTCTATTTGTCTTGGTCTGGGCGTTTAAATTATCTAGTATCCATAACAGAAGTTCTTCATGAAAATTATCGTGGGCTAGATAATTAGTGTGATTGTGTGCAATTATTTATTTATATTTATTATTTATTCCCGTGGGAATATCAAGATAAAAAGTAGCTTATGTGTAAGTCCACTACTTGAAGTCCTTACATACCATTTTCATCCAAATCCGTTCAGTAGTTTTGCGTGAAAGAAGAACAAACAAACTGACATACTTTGACATCTATACTAATATTATAAAGAGGAAAGATTTGTATTTTTGTATGTAACGAATAAACTCAAAAAGTACTGGACCGATTTTGACGAAATTTGGTATAGAGAATCCTTAGACCCCAAGTAGTAACATAGGCTATAAATGATCCCAAAATTCCCACGGGAACGGGAACCACGCGGGTGAAACCGCGCACGGCCGCTAGTAATTTATAAAGAGGATGGGCTTGATGGGAATAACCCTCCAAGCGGCCAGTATGCGGATTTAATGACAATGGAAAATCTGAGCTCTATTTTGGGTCACCCGTCCCATGGTCGACCATAGCTAAAGTTGCTTCAGTCACAGTGTTATCAAGCCTACTTTAAATGTGCCATCTAAGCTTAAAACTATCACACAGTCGTCTTATTTCGAACTCCTTATTGGTTTCTAGTAAATTGCTAGTTTCATGAGTGAATTATATAACATTATAAATATAATTAAGTGCATGCTAAGATCAATTTTAATTCACAAACAGTTTATATTTCTATTTTACGTAGCTAACTTAGCAACTTCATAAAATAAATGTATCGATCTATGTCTTAATTTGCTTTTAATAGCTACTACGGCTATAACGCTATAATACGGCTATAATAAAGCTACGGTACTCGTACACCAAAGCGTGACAATTAAAGAGTTAACAATGAAGTCATTGGTGACATAAATATGTGTTCGATTTTGAATAATATTTGAAAAGCATCCAAAGAGGCGGTAGCTAATTTACACAATCGGCTCAAACCTTGGCGCTTTAGTTCCAAGCTGTTTAAACTGACACAAGGATGGATAAATAAAGGCGGTTTTGAGATACGCACGCGACACTTAGAACTATTCCGCATACATAATTTTGATACACAAAGCTTAAGTATGTCACAAATTAAATTTAGTTTAAAACAGCCACAAACTATAGGATTCATAAAAGAACGAAAATGTAGTTCCAAGCTTTAAATTAGTAATTAGTTAATGGTTACAAGTTCCTGACTAAGTGTAACTTGTACCTATAGTGACTATGGATGGACAGGCCTGAATGTTATAGACAGACTCTCATCCATCACACATATTTTTAGCATAAACCTGGATTTGAACCTAGGATTTTTGCGTTATCTAGGTACAAGGCGGAGCTGATACGCCAAGAGGCTGGCTATCTACCAATTTGATTCTTGTATTTTATGGCATTTAATTATGGCTTTGATTAAGGTTTGAAGACACAGATTGTTTTGAATTTAGAAAAAGAGGTTTGAGATTTGTTGATGACGAGACAAAAAAAGCCGCAGAAATAAGTCTACATGTGTTGTTAAAGAAGCGCGCGCGCACAGCAAGTCATATTTGTTTACACGGCTTATTTAGTTGCGCGTGCTATTGACTCAGTACCGTTCCGAATTAAGTGTGCTACCAGTTACGGCATATTATGTTCTAGTATTTTGAAACAAGCTGGCAAAATATATTATTTGTTAAACCTTGTATAACTAGTATTACAAAAAAATATTGCTATAGCATCAACGAGTGACAAAAACATTTCGATACAAATATTAAAAAATACTTTACTGGCGGTCAGTATGAGAAATTAACAAGTGTGAAAAACCCCTAAAATAACTGCTGAAACTTTGTTGTATTGGATAGGTAGTCGAGAAACAAGGTAGATTGCACCTGAGATAAGATAGTGATCTCTAGAGAGCGCTTTATTGTGCAAAACACGTCATTTAATAAATACTGCATAACGGTGACCAACAAACATATCAACATATCAAGTTACTCGGATGGTACAGTGCAAAACGCTGATGGGAATAAATAGGTAGGTATCACTGAGTTTTTGGCTCTTTCTATCGATGCGGCACACAGATTGAGATGATATAATTTTATTTGTTTCTTAGTTTTTGTGTTTTATTCTTGTTTGCATGAATGTGTGTGCTGTATATGATGGAAAGAAACATTTATCTTAGCTTATCTTATCTTAAATCTATATCAAGTTATATTTTAATCACTTTTGTTATTTCGTAAAAAAAAATAGCATATTTTTGGCGTTTACTTCGCTCTATAATTTTAAACTGCGAAAACTTGTTAATGGCTATGATGTATCTATTTTTAGTTGTTATTTTGTTATCTTAGCTGTAAGTATTCCAAACAAATAAAATAAAATATTATAAAGCTGAAGAGTTTGTTTGTTTGAACGCACTAATCTCAGGAACTACTGGACCGATTTAGAAAATTCTTAGACCATTAGAAAGCTACATTTTTCCCGAGTGACATAGGCTATATTTTATCCCGATATTCCCACGGGAACGGGCACCACGCGGGTAAAACCGCGAGGATCCGCTAGTATATTATAAAAAGGTATTAGGGAGATTTATTTTAAAAAGGTACAGATATATAGAAAACTTTTATATCACAAAAAAAAAAAGATAATTAACAGGTATTTCATTTGAAATTTGAAAAATAAATTAATAAAAATAACTCTACTGGTCAACCGGGAAGTTCCCCGCTTGTACCTATCCGTGTACCAAATAATAATGATCCTTGTAACAGTAAAACATTTGCAAGCAGTAGTATATCTTGTAACAGTTACATTAATTTAAACCACTTTAATCAGGAAAAAATTACCTAGTTTTTCAATTATGCATTCCCACTGAAACGGAAAAGAGCGCTGTCGAAGGTATTAAATCTCCGCCGTAGAGACAACGCACTCAACTAAAATATTATCATCAAGACTACGACGAACAAAAATTTTATTTTATTAAGTAGACTCATTGCAAGGACTCAAGCATAGACTGACAAATTATTGCAAGTGAAGTGGCCTCTCATAAATGCACCCATTAAGTTTAACATGCACTTCATGTGTGCGACAACCATATCGGTAAAGATCCGCGCCGCGCCTTGTTATCACGACATCTAAATGGAATCGCACTGACCTGCCCTAAGAAGCGCTTACTGCATTACATAAACTATACTACAGCCATCTTACGCAAATAGTTTGTAAGCAAAAATCTGTGAACTTTTCGTAATTATTCCGCAAATACAATACATTTCAGTAAACTCATGCCACATATCAAACTTGGACAACGTAACTAAGCTATTAATGAGGTGCACATATTTCGAAAACGAGTAATAAAAACATAGTTTTGAGGTTAAGTATGGTTTGTTTAGAATATTCTTTCCGTAAAATGGCCGAAGTATACGTAGTCATTCAGTTATTATGAATGTAAGCTAAGTCTTATATTTTTTTTTTCAAAACAAAGTATTTCTGTTAACCGGTTTTTCTTCTTCTGCTAAATCTACTATTGTGTAGGTACCTAGTATAGTTTGTTATTTGTTTCTGAAATATATGGCAGTATTAAAATTTTTAGTTGATATGCTAATAACTGTAAAATATTGAAAACCTATTAAATATTGTAACCGCATCTGTGGTCTAGTGGTAACAACTACCGGTATCAGAACCAGGTGTCCCGGGTTCGATTCCCAGCGGGGGTACATATTGTATTCGGTTTGGTTGGTGGTAGGACTTTTTGTAAGTCCGTCTGGCTAGCTACCACTATCTTATCTAAGCCTTACGCCATAACAACAATGTTTTCAGCATTGTTGTGTTCCGTCAGTAAGAGATAAGATAGCCAGTTCCTCAGTGATGAGAATTCCGGGAGAGGCTCGCTTCCATCTTCGGCCTTATCAATACTTAACATCAGGTATGATAAAGGCCAAGAGGGTTCCCGTTGTTCACATTTTTGTGAAAAACGGGAACACTCTTAGCCTTCATATAAATGATAATAACAAAACAATTTAACTGTAAGCAAACACTTTCACTTTCAACAAGCCTCAAGCTATAAAACACAGCAAAGAACTGACAAACTAAAACACAGCTAAGGACTAACAAACAAAAATAAACCAAGCAAAACTACTATAAACACTCATAAGACTAGTGAAACCATGCTTTGGCTCAGTGTCGCTGCCTTAATGACTGTAATTAGGAGTAAGAGATTGTACCGCGGCTGCGCGTACGCACGTCGCCTCGCCACAGGTGCGCGTGCGCGTGCAGGCGACGTATTTTAGAATCATTCGAATCACTATTCGCATACGGAATCGCAAGGTTCGCATGCGCATGCTAAAAACCGTATTTTTGAAATTCCAATTCACATTCGAATCTGCAACGAGAGTTCCCGACCACCCCGACCACTCTTTATTGATTCTAGAAAGTTTGACGTTTAGCACTTATGTCATTTTCAAATTGACATTGACATGACGGATAGTTTGACAAGCTATAATCGGTTTACGTGATTCAAGTCCGATTCAATATTGGTTTTTGAAAATCTTTGGAGTTACGTTACCGGTTTTTAAATAATCTGCGTAAAATGAAATAATGTCAAGGGAGTTTAAGAAAACGCCAACCCCGTCAAATTCGAGTTATTAAAAAATGCGACAAAATGGAAGTCGGTGAATTTAAATTCTTTCAGAATTTCGAATGATTCAAAAATACGTCTCGTGATCACAACTATAACGCGTTATTATGCTTTAATTTCATCTAAGACCTTGTCCACAGTGGGCTTATTTGCTAGGAGTATCATTGTGACAATATGTGCTAATAACCGCTGCTTTACCACCTCTGTGGTCTAGTGGTAAAACCACCGGTATCAGACCCTGAGGTCCCGGGTTCGATTCCCAGAGAGGATACATATTGTATTCGGTTTGGTTGGTGGTAGGTATTGTTGTAAGTCCGCCTAGCTAACTACCATCATCTTATCTAAGTCTGGCGCCATAGCAACAATGTTTTCAGCATTGTTGTGTTCCGGCAGTTGGAGATAAGATAGCCAGTTCCTCAGTGATTGAAGGTTCCGGGAGAGGCTCGTTTCGCCTCCATCTTTAGCCTTATCAATACTTAACATCAGGTATGATGAATGTATCTCCGTCGCTGTCATTCATAAAAAAACGTGCGAAGTGAATTTTAAGGTTATGGAGCTGTAGTAAATTCATAATATATATGGGAAGAATGAAATAATTGATTGCTCCATGAAAATTAGAAGTCCTATTATTAAATTATAACACCGTTCCACCTAGTTACATCGTAGTTACATTATCCCAAGTAGTTACTTAAAAATATTATTTTAATGTAACTAGTTGGACATTTTTATTCCAAGTAGTTACATTATTTAAAAATATAGTGTACTTGTATGGTTTAAGAGTTTACTATAATTTTAATACTAGGGATACATAAGTTGGTAAGAGGTTTCATACATTAACGTTATACTTCATAATTTATTTTATTAAACATATTCCAAAGAACATCTCTTACAAACTTATGTACCCCTAGTATTCTTTACTTAAAGCAACATACATTACATTCGCCTTACATACATTTTACGTATAAAAAGTCTGTAACGTAAAAAAAAATTTGTTTATATATAATTTGTTCAGGAAAACTAAAAACTAAAAGGGAAGATGACATTGTAATTGCTTTGCATTAAACCAAGAGATATAACAATTATTATTAAGAACTTAACCCTAGAGTAGGCGCGCTATGAGCATTTTGAGGCCCGTGCTAAAAAAACGTTAATAATTCGGAAAACAATTGCCCGATAGGCTTGCGCTTTTTAGTAGCTGCCCCTAGTTTCGTTCACAAGGTATGCCGAAAGGCTGGACACCGTCAGTGCGCGGGGCACCGATTGAGGAGGAGGTTTTTATCATTAGGTGTCACCAGGCGGCTAATTGCTCACCGCGCGCCCACTCATGTAAGTAAAAATTGAGCCATTTTATAATCAAACCAAAGGTGGTGTTGACGTCGTAGACCAAATGCAGGAAGAATATTCTTTCGGAAGAATGCCTTGCAGATAGCTAGTGAGGTTGCTTTTTTCAATGATCAATATTGCCGGTATAAACAGTCAAATTATTTACAAAGCCCATACTGAACACTTGATGCTACGCCGACAGTATTTGAAAGAGATATCTATGGTACTAGTCAAGTAATATAATGATCACAAGGTCTTCTACTGAAACTTTAAATATTCCTTTGAGAAACCAAATCGCTCGCTTTGTACCTATAGAGGAAGCGTCAACTTCAAAGAAGGATGCATATGCAGTATATGTCTAACAAAGAAAAAATTACGCACGAAAAAAGGGTTTTGCACGTGCTCAAAGTTACTGTGCAATGAACATTGCACATACCTTTGTAAAGATTGTTTGGATAAAGAACAATTTTTCCCCATCTTTTTTCAGTATTATAGAGTATTTTTAGGAGAAAGTTAAAGAAGTAATATAAACTATTACTTTTTCTAAAATCTTTTGTAAAACAAAGTTCCTAAAGCAGACTTTACTATTTATGTTGATTTATCTTACTTATTTGTGTATTACATATTATCCTGATAAAATAAATAAATTAAATTGCTGTATTCCTACTTAAAATTGTCAATTAAAAGGCATAATGCTCCCTACGCGCCCACTGACGTTTTGCGGAAACACGCGCCCACTCTAGGGTTAAAAAAGCCAAGATTTTATCGAGTAAATGATTTACTGTTATATCTCCTGACAATAATTGCAAACGCGATTTTAGTACGAACAATATATTGTTACCTACTATAGAAAAATACTAAGGGTATATAAGTTTGTAAGAGATGTTCTTTGAAATATTTTTAATAAAATAAATTATGAAGGATAACGTTAATGTATGAAACCTCTTACTAACTTATGTATCCCTAGTATTCAAATTATAGTAAACTCTTAAACCATACAAGTACACTATATTTTTAAATAATGTAACTACTTGGAATTAAATTGTCCAACTAGTTACTTTTAAATAATATTTTTAAATAATGTAACTACTTGGAGTAAAAATGTCCAACTAGTTACATTAATGTAACTACGATGTAACTAGGTCGAACGGACCCGTTTGATTAATATAGATAACTAGTATAACTACACTACTTAGTAATAGTACCACAGTTTCACACGTTAAACTGTGTTAATACAATTTAAATATATTTATTTTTAAAAGCTTTAGCTTGCAACGACTTACCAATTGTTTGAAATAATCACAGATAATACCATAAAAACATCGGTCATATGAAATTGCAATACTATTTGCAAACAACAGTTCAGAAATGAGGAAACGAGTGGTTATCAACGTGCGAACTGGGACATGCGAATAACGGTCGGAAGTTGCAATGCGCCAAATGATAGTTTAATTTAGGGTTTTATAGAAATATGATACGCTATTGATTATATGTTAGATTCTAATTGAATAATGGCCTGCGCAGACGACGGACATTGAAGGACTTTTTGTCCGCGACACGACCTTATTACTAAGAACATAAATAACGAGGACTATCGCGTACTTTTCGCGGATATACGCGGTCTAAGTTGAATCTTATTTGGTTAACAATAAAGACGTGTCGCGGACAAAAAGTCCTCCGTTATCCGTCGTCTGCGCTAGCTCTAAGTGCTACAAGGCAGGCATATTACAGTAGAACTAGAAGGGAAAGACCACAGAATACAAGAAAAAGGTCAGACGGTACTTAGTTGGCTGTCACGCGTCTTCATTCTTTTACGTAAAAGCAATCCATTATTTTACTTTTGTACGTATTATCAACTAGCGGTCGCCCGCGACTTCACCCGCGTGCTTTCCGTTCTCATGGGAATATCGGGATAAAAAGTAGACTATGAATTAGTCCACTACTTCTAGTCCCTACATACCAAATTTCATCAAAATCCGTTTAGCCGTTTTGTCGTAAAAGAAGAACAAACATACTGACATACTTTCGCATTTATAATATTAGCGGCCGCCCGCGGATTCACCCGGGTGACTCCTGTTCCCGTGGGAATATCGAGATAAAAAGTATCTTATGTGTTAATCCAGGCTAACTACTATCTCTGCCAAATTTCATCCTAATCAGAAATACATTTATAGAAAAGAAAGAATATTGTTCTTTTAAATCCATTCAGTAGTTTTAGCGTGAAAGAGTAACAAACAAACAAACAAACTGACATACTTTCGCATTTATAATATGATTAGGATTTCTCTGTTTTGTAATGACAACGGTTTAACGACTTGTTTGGCGCAGAGGTACTAAACCCGCCTTCTGCGCCAGAGGTCCCGGGTTCGATCCCCGGACAAGACTAATACTTGTGTGCCTGAACATGTCTATTTGTCTTGGTCTGGGTGTTTAATATGTATCATAAGTATGCATTTACAAAAAAAAAGTATATAAGTATGTTTATCCGTAATCTAGTATCCATAACACAAGTTCTTCATGAAACTTAACGTGGGCTAGATAATTGGTGTGATTGTATGCAAATATTTTTTTATTTATTATTTATTCCTGTTTATCATGCACCTTCTAACCTTCTTCGTGTTCTGTGAAACAACGAAGGCAGGCTGGGGTAAAATACTACAGAATTGCCCAATCTCAATCCTCATACCGGGGCGGCCGATAGAGTACCGTTGGAACTGCATGAAAATTTGGAAAGCTGAGGTTTTTTAAATAGAAGCCCTAATGGCCTACTTACTAGGACTAGTAAATAGTTTGAACGAATGCCAAAATTAAACGTAGTGCGAAATCTCTTAAACCGGGCGGGTTTCTGAATGATTGACTGTCAATTTTCCATAAATTTTGTAGGGCTCGGTGGCACATGTCATCATGAAGTGGTATTGTACTAATCATAAATACTGTGCCAGAGCCAAGGGAGGCAAGTCCGATCCCCTGTCAGGACAAATATTAATGAGATGAACATGTGCGCTTGTCCGGTCTCTGGGTACTAAATATCCTACTAATATTATAGAAGTGAAAGTTTGAATGCTTAGATATAAGTATGGATATTTGTTGCTGACGGGTAAAACCGCGGGCAGCCACTTGAACGTATATTTTTACGAACGAAGTAAGGTCCTAAAATAATTATTTGGACTAGAATGTATCGGAAAGGTGAAGTAATGTTCCCATTTCCACTTATCCGAAACGATAATTTATAAATAGCAAACATATTTAGTTGCAAAAAAGTAGAACAGACAAACATGTTATTATGAACTTTAACATGCAAATCTATGCACGTAAGAACTAGTAGCGCCACCTGTTGAAGTCATGAACATGTAACGTTTGTCAGCAAGTAAAACTAGATGGCGCTGGAGGCAGTGTTATTTTCGGCAGATCCAATAACATTGCCATGCTTTTGCTGCACGTGGGAGCTGGCTTGTGTTATTTATAACTTTTTAGGTTATAGTCATGTGGTAAATAAAGTACTTAAGTCAAAGAGATGTTAAGTACTTCAATCACAAGAAAATATATTTTATACTGACATACATAGGGAGATAAGAATTGTATTTTTTTCCCGAATTTATACTAAGTACCACCTCAAAATTTTGTTTTGGCTTTGGCTGCCCAATTTTGACGCTACTAAATTATTTTTTACCTCACACGCTCTGAAAAGGAGGTTTTGTCAATCAGTTTAGGCGTAGAAAATCGCTTTTTGCGGCCTAGGGCGGCAAAGTACTTTTTTAATTTAATACCTAAAAATATGTCATAATGCGTTCCGAATCGCACTATTGACTTTTTTGTTATATTTGATTCTTATTTTAAATAGCTTTAAATTAATTTTAATACTGTGTTTTGGTTTAATTATATTATTTTAGTCCATTGAATCATAAAAACAATAACAATAAGATTAAACTATTTGTTATAAGAATTTTATATTAGGCTGGGTGAGATTTCACAACCTATAGTTGGATTTCGGACTGTGACATAAATCTTTATTTTTAAATTGTCTGTGTCTTGTACCTCATGTCAGTGTCAACATTTACGGAATTGTTTTTATTCCTAATAATAAGTAACAATATATTCCTACTTTAAATAACTTTGAATTAACTATAATACTCTTTTTTTATTATTTTAGTTTTTTATATCATTAAAACAACGAGAATAAGGTATATTTAGATTAAACTTTATGTTTAAAGAATTTTTTACCGGAAGTTGACCGCGGAAACAACCATAAAATGTTCCTCGCTGTTGTGAGGTGAAAAATTGTGTGTTGCGCTCGGCAGAAAAGTTTTTAACGTCTTGTACCTTTGAAATCCTCGCTTCGCTAAGGATTAAATCTTTAAACCACTCGCTACGCTCGTGGTTCAATCCTAGAATCCTTCACTTGCTCAGATTTCAATAGAGGTAACTCGCCGTTAAATAACCAACTTTCCAGCCTTGCCTAACAAATAACTATTGTTTCTCGGTCGATAAATTAGGTAACAATCAGTAGTAAGCTACTTCAGAATTTAAATAAGACGCGTTTACTGTCCTGTACTTGGTGTGATTAATTGAATAAGCTACTCAAGGACGAGAATCGGTGACGGAAAGAACGACTGTATTACCGTATTGTTTTTATACATTGTTAGAAAAACGAAGGCAAACCTAATGAAATAACATACGTCGCCATAAAAACCGAAGTATGTGTGGCTGGAAATGCGGCATTTGGGCTGAATCTTTAACATCATGCACAGCTTTGTAGGCAGCAAGCACCGGATGATCCAACTTTGGGTTTATCAGGGCTACTACAAATAAAAATATATTTTTACATCAAGGACTGCATTGTTGCCAATGCTCAATATTGGTAGGGGTTTTTTGTTGCATCGGATCAAGGAGAGCATTGGCGAGGTGAGAGCAGTTATGCTCATAAACATATGCTCATCCGACTGGGTTATCGTCATCATGCCGGACACACGTACAATCGCGAAGTTCCAGGTAGTCCACTAGTGGCGATGGGTCAAAATATGGCGAAAGTAAGCCAAACCAAAACTTTGTCCAAAAAATCTCATGAATGTATGGCGGAACGGTGGGGTGGGCATCTTAAAAGGGAAGCCAATGGATATCGGAATGTATAGACCCTTGACTACTGTAGTCCACTGACCGCGCAAAATCACTTGCACGTCTATCAGTGGGTGACGTTGTCAGCCTATCTATTCGATTGTCCAAATCGAACGGATACGTATATCGCCTTAATGTGACTGGACCGGCAAGTTCAGCAACTGTACCTCAAGCGGGCGCGCTCTCTAAGCGCATTGCGCTCACCAGCACCCCGACCGCCTAACGGAATAGCTTGTGCTGTCGCTATAGCTATCGATTTTTCAAACCCCCTACAAGGGCTCTCGCTGACGCTATCACTTTCATATTAAAAATGCAATAGTGAATCCAATAGATGAAATATCTAGGAATTAGGCAAATACCCTAACGTTGAAGGATTTTCTGAGCGTTTGAAGTTTGATAGCTATAGCGATAGCACAAGCTATACCGTTAGGCGGTCGGGTAGCTGGACGCCAGCTTAGTCGGCCGCTATGACGTATGACGTTACAAGCGCTCCTAAATCTATTCCTTCAATTCACAGGGCCAACCGTACTGTAACCTCTGCGACAGGATATTCAAAACAAAAATTTAAACTTGCCAGCCACCCAAGGGCACATGCACACCACGCTTGTTTCGATGCTTTCATCATACAAAGCAGTCTTACGCGTCAACGCGTTAAAAAACGCTGTGTGTACAGGCCCTAAAAGCCCACATAAACACGCAACACTTATAAACAGTGAACGGATAATCGGATGCTTTTCGGAGGTTTTTGGGTAACGTAGAGGGACAAAAAATATCTAATTTTTTTGCTACGATGCACCGTTTCCGAGATAGGTATATCAAAGTTTCTGGAATTCCGGAAAAACATATATATTTTAAGAAATCGCTTCCATAATTTCCTAGTCCAAAACTAAGTTTAGGTAAGTATGCATCCGATTATCCGATCACTGCTTATAAACAAAAAATAGTCAGGGTCTCTTCATCGAAATTCATTAGGATGATTATCTACAAAAGGTACTCACTCTTCCAAACGTGAGTGAGTACAGCGTGTTTCCCGCGTTCAAACTAACCTGAGCATGCAGGTGAGTTGCACGTCGTGTTGCAGCCGCGCGAGTGCGGGCGCGCCCTCGACCCGTACGCTGCTCACTTTGTCACGCAACGCACCGCCGCACGCACCGCACCGCTCGCGCAGGATCGACATTATGTTGGGCTGCCGCAGGAATGCCACCACCTACACAAATTTTAACCTTTGTTACCAAAGATTGCCTCATAAAGTAAGGGTTATCAGAGTGAGATGTATGATGACGGGTCTCGCCGTCATCAGCCATTTTAATGTCCCCACTGCTGGGGCACTGGCCTTCCTTATGGATGGATAAGGAGAACTGGCCATGACCCATCAGGCAGGCCCAATGCGGATTGGTGGGTTAGACGGGGAGACAGGGGTGTGAAGACGGGTCTAATACTTGTAATTTGGCATTGCAAAAAAACTGCGAAATGCGCCATATTTGAAATGAATTCGAGGCCTAATAAACGTCCAAAAACTTTAACTGGACATTATGGCAATTATTTGGAAGACTGGATAAGCCTACATAAAATTTTGCTATACTTGTTTGCGATTGTACTGAGGCCATTCCTGGTTTTGAGTGACTTCGTTTGCTAGTTTTGAGCTGGTTGGGGGCAGGTAACAATGTGTTAAGATGTTTTTGTAGTAATTGAAGTCTATTTCAATATGAAAAAAATGGCTGAGACAATTTGAGGTGTTTAAATTTTTTTCGGTGCGCTACGTTCGTATCTTGTTGTTTACTCGGAATTCAAAATATAAAGTTGTTTATAAATTATACAGCAATAAAGCTATTGAAAAATCCAAAAAAAGTGGCCGAGAAGTTTTTAGTACTTTTATTTAAAATTTCAAAGAAAACTTAGTTCAAAAGGCTGTACTTTTAAGAAATAATGAGCAAATACGTCGCCGGATTTCCAGCGCATACAACAGATTTAAAAAAAAATGCTAAGATTGATTCATGAAATATTACATCACTTATAATAAACAAATGATAATAATACTATAGCTTCTATAATATTATTAAAACAAGCAGAGAGGAAGCGCAGTAACTTTAAAAACTAGTCACTGCGCATCTTTTGTTTCGCCGCGTAAAATAACCTTATATATTAAATTATGCATTTTACAATGCTATTTTTATGTGATAAATATTAAATAAGAAAATATACCTACTATATTTTTAAATATAGTAAATTTTCTTGTTTAATATTTATTATATATTAAACTTTACCTTATCATTATAAGCTACAGGTATTTCTTGCTGGGTGCTTTGCGGCTGCGCGTCCGCCGCTGTCACCGGCGGCCGCGGCGGCGGCGTCGGGGCCTGCCGAGTAAACAGTCACATAAAACATTGGCAAAATGGACTTTATTACTATTGTGATAAGTGCCAGTGTTTGTGAGACTAGCCGTGAATAAAAGCATACTGTTCTAGTTACTTCAAAAGTACTGACATTTAAATATATTGCTAACATTCAAATCAGTTATATCCCCATTAAGTGTTTTTACAGGGTGCATAAAAAAGTAGGATTTCTACTTTTTACAAATATTTAATAATATGAAATCCGATATTAATTATTGTTAATCTTAACAAAGTCTTTGAACAATATTATTTTGTTATACATTCACCGACACATTTAATGGCCCACCCCGTTATTTTCATACATACATGCTCACTTTGCGACTCTATACATAAAATGTCAACATATTTCTGCAAATATCTGTATGCTAATGTTTGGGTTAAGCGTTCGACTGTCCAATCAGCAATTTTAATAAGTACCAAAACTACTGCATTTGACCATAGAGGTAGAACAATGATTGCTTCATAATCACATTTTAAGTTTCTTCATGCATTCACCATTGAACTAAAAAGTTTTACATATTTAAGTGCACTATATAGTTCATCTAAAGCCGTAAAAGTGGTTTTAATTAAATTAGTTCTTCATTATATTCCATACAATGTGATATAGCTATAAAGTAATGCTTTGGTTAAACGAGGCCATGGAAACGGTAAGAGATTTTTATTCTTTTAAAGAGCTCATTGGATAGTCGAACGCTTAACCTTAACATTAGCATACAGATCTTTTCAGAAATATGTTGTCATTTTTATGTATAAATAACGAGGTGGGCCCTTATTTGTGACGGTGAGTGCATTATTATCAGATATCCCACATCAAAATTTCTAAGTAAATCTAAGATACAAACAAAACAGCTTAAATAACACAATGCAAAAAAAATAACAGGTTGCTACCAAAACTCGCCAAAAAGTAAAGTGCTGTAAAGGTTTTACCCACAAAATAATATTAAAATAATAACGCTTGCTTAGTTTACGATGAAAATATCAGCTACTCAGACGCATCAGAGGCCCTACAGCGTAAATGTCGGCGACGCGTCGAATTTAGCGCGCAACTCTTCACACGCAAGCGCTGATGCTATAGCGCTGTCTTGGTCATACACAGAGTCGAGTGTTAACTGACTATTGAAAAGGAATCTTATTATTGTTACGACGATAACGCTAAAGTTGCGCTGCTGTACGAAAACACCGTCGGCTGTCAAAATGAAGTCGATAGCGATGCTGACAGCACTTACGCGGTAGGGCCACAGATCTTTATATTTTTATTGCAAACCTTTTATTTATACTTAAGCAAATTATTAAAACTACGAACTACTAAAAACACAACTACATAACAGCGAACAAAACACATAATACAAATGAAAAACTCAGAACAACAAACAAAACGACACAATAACAACACACATTAAAAACAATAGCTACTGTGCTACCCATTGACGTGCCCTAAATTAAATGTACGAATACCTCTACAATAGCAACACTTGAGTGACACAGATAACCTCCGCACATTATCAAAACTGCATATAAAAGCGTGTAAAGCACTGCTTTATGATTCTTTTATGAGATCGACGAAGCTGTGATCCCCGGTATATTAACAAAACTAAATTGCCTTTTAAAACATTAAGCTGTCAATGTTAATGTCAGCAGAAACATTTAATTTATAGCATCAAAAACTCGCTGAGTTTTGTTTTGTTTAAAAAGTATCTACTTTTTCACTGTTATCGAGAAGTGAACAAAGGCAGCTGTCGGTTGTGTTGTGTCTCATCTCGACCCGTTCCGAATCACACGTTGCACTGCTTTTAAAATAAAATATTTTTCTATCGAATTCAATAAAAAAGTAATAAATAGACACAGATTTTATATCTATATATTTACAGAGGTGTAGTTTTAACATATCTTTGATTATATTAAATATATAAATAAATTACTGTTCAAAAATATTTTGCTGACATAGTTTAAGCGATTCGGACAAACTTATAAGTGTCACAGGAATCATCCTAGTTGAAAAAAAAAACTTTAATTCTATAGGCGATAAAACTGTTTTGCGAACAAATAATATGTCCTGTACTCGGCGGCTATCTGCTATTGACAAGAACCAACAAATTAAGTCATTTGTTATCCCCGACAGCTTCCAAATGTCGCAGTATTTAGGGGAGTGCGCCGTGCATATGTTTAGAGGGTTATCTGTATCAAAATGAATCGTGTTGACAAAAGACCATAGAAGCCTTATCTGTGACAAGAAGCAGGGGCTGAAGGCCGTAGAAGGTAGAACCGGTGCAAATACACAAAACTAATATGGCGGCACTATGGCGTCAGTTGTTAAGAGGCATCATGGTGGCAGCGGCTAATGGCCATAGAAGCTAGAGTCCGTTTCAAAAAAGAAATCTGACGCATAATTACTGGAACTAAAATGTGATTTTCTTATCTCTATGAAAATAGAGCTCATATTTGAACGATGAAAGTGACCGAACCGCTACACGGGTATTCTGTCGTGAAACGGGCTCTAGAGCCAGTGCAACCTTACAAAACCAAGGCACAGTCTAAACATAAGTTGTTGCACTCGTTTGAAATGACGCTCACACACGCACACGCCGCTAGCGCTATATAATAGGCCTTTACCTATGAAATTGACGATTTTTTTCTTACACTTCTAGAGAATCAAATTACTTCTATGTTTATAAAATACATCAATTGCATAATAGGCTATTTGACAGGTTTTGAAAATCCATTTTATATTATGTAGTGCAGTTTAAGGAACCCAGTAAAAGTTGTATTTTTTTTAATTCTGGTACATAATTTGCTTAAAAATATCAAATTAAAAATTCAATATTTAAATAGAGCGCCAAAACCCTATTTTGACAATATGGCGCTGCAATGGGCTCGGTGACGTCACTTGCCTGTATTCTGCATATTATCCACATAATAGTCAAACGAGGTTTACAAGCAGGTGACGTCATTATAAACTCGACGAATCAGGAGCGTTTTGTGTCACGTGACAAAACGTTTAAAAAATTCATTTTTATTTACGGATTTTTAAATAAATTTATAATTATTTTCAACTTACGTTGATAAAAAACCATTTTTGAACTCATAATTTATACTGATAACAGTAATTTACACTTTATTTTTCGCATTGTCAAAAAGCCTATTTTATATTAAATTGAGTTCATGACAGTCAAAAATCAGTAATCATAACTTTATTATTTTCGTTTCTTATATGATAAAAAATACCTCGAAAGGTACTCATTTTTTGTTAGCAAAAATGACCACTTTACTTAATATAATTTCTAAGAAACTCATTATTTTTTAAATAGAAATATAGCATTAGATGGCTCAGTCTTTATACAATAGTTTACATAAAAATATTGTGGCATTAGCATTTACCGTAGTAACTATAGCAAAAATTGTTAGCATGGAAAACGAACTTTCTTTAAAATTCTTCATACCAATCGGCAATTTCATAGGTAAAGACCTAATATATATTGGTCGGTCCCTCGATCTCAATGGTTTTTACTGTATTTCGAGCTTAAAACGGTTACGCGTATCTGTGTGAGTGCGTCGTTTCGGCTTTGAGTAGGCAGTTCGATCTTCTTATCAGTCGTGATTGGCTGGTAGGGAAAATAATGGACTATTCGAAAGCACTTATCTACGAGTCTCTTTGGATAAAAAGCTTTGACTTTGACTTTGAAGTGCACTGTTTATACTGTGACCACTGTTTATACTGTGACCACTGTTTATACTGTGACCACTGTTTATACTGTGACCACTGTTTATACTATGACCACTGTTTATACTGTGACCACTGTTTATACTGTGACCACTGTTTATACTGTGACCACTGTTTATACTGTGACCACTTTTTATACTGTGACCACTGTTTATACTGTGACCACTGTTTATACTGTGACCACTGTTTATACTATGACCACTGTTTATACTGTGACCACTGTTTATACTGTGACCACTGTTTATACTGTGACCACTGTTTATACTGTGACCACTGTTTATACTGTGACCACTGTTTATACTGTGACCACTGTTTATACTGTGACCACTGTTTATACTGTGACCGGCGGCGTCGCCCACACCTGTTCGTGTCGTCGTCGGGGCGGCAGCAGCGGCGAGAAGGGCCCGGCCTGCGGCGCGCGCGGCAGCCGCGGGTCGATGAACGTCGTGCGCCGCATCACGTGGTCCACGAAGAACCGCTGGTGGACCGCAACCGTATACTCTATTATGTCTATTATCGGCTTTATGAGGGTACTACTAGTCGAAGTGCAATAGCTGCATTGCACTACATAGGTATGTCTGATTAAAGATGGCACTGGGAAAAGGGGGGAAATTAAAATAATCAGATTATGGCCATAATAATACAAGTCAAAAAGTCTCTGTTACCACGGGACATTGATTTTTCAACATGTGAAATTGTTGCCATACTTAAACTTAAAAAAATAACGAGTGCCACGATTCATTAGACAGACTCTATCGCCAATTTGAAATCAGTGTGACAGGTGCTGGTCAGAGTTCTGACCTAACCTTAACAATTGATGTTTATTTTGAAAGTGATTTATTTCTTTGTCATTGTAATACAAAAAATATAATATAATATCTTGGTAGCAGTTATTACAACAAGACACCTAAATAAAAAAAATACCTAACTGTAAAGCACGGTAACCTTACTGGCGCAGTGCTCCGATCATGGAGAACGGCGGGGCTATTACCTATCTTTGCAACAGCAACGCGACACCAAAAATTGAGCAATAATTGCTTTACATCATGTATGAACAGTGCGGCCTCTACCGAACAAACGATGAACTTACAATGTGTATTCATTTAGTTCCTGTTATTGTTACCAAATTGTTTCTGGCGCTAGCGTCATAGCAACACGCGGCGTTTCACTCTCGCACCTAGGTAGGAGCGCGAGAAAGTGAGACGCCGCTATACGAACCTCAGCGAGCGATTAGCCAGCAATCACATACGTAATACCATTTTTATTTTGACATACCGCAGCGATCGCGCGATATCTGCGCGATAATTACTAATGTTTAGGTTATAGGCCCGCCGGTCTACTGTTACCTTTATGGAGCTTAACTTTTTTACGGATGTTTCAATTTTCTTCAGCAATCGTAAAATGCACTGTGCTGCGCACCGACTCCGTCCGTTCGGTGTGTGTCATACATTAGTTTAGGATCGCGTTTAGGTATTGAGTCCGCGTGTTTTTTTTTAGTCGTGCGTGGGCATATCTTAGCTCTAAGGGCTAACAATTGTAGCAAGATACGATCCGTCCCTAAAGACGTCAAGTAATCTCATTTTCCCATTCCTGTCAAACTTGGTGCACCCGAGCGGCAGATCGCGGTCGTCATCGCTGAAGAGAGGTAGTGAAGAGTTGCAGTAGCGGCCACTTCCTCATTATCTCAGCGATATGACACGCACTGCTGGGTCCTCCCCCAAGGACCTCAACAACGATCGGTTGTTGGCTGCCCGCATTCAGCCGCTTCCCGCGACCTTCACCAGATCGTCGGTCCTCCTTGTCAGGGGCTTACCTACGGAGCGTTGTCCTGTGCGCGGTCGCCATTCCAGAACCGTTCCGCCCCAACGGACATCAGTTCTTCTCACCGTGTGCCCCGCCCACTGCCTGAGCTATGTCGGTTGCTTTAGTTCTCCGACGGTTCATCTCCATTTCTCATTCGATCATGCGGGGAAACGCCGAGCATAGCTATCTCCAATGCACGCTGGGTGACCTGGAGCCTTCTTATGAGACCCATAGTTAGTAAGTGGGCCGCTAGTAAAGTACAATGATAATCTCACCTTCCCATTCCTGTCGAGCTTGGTGTCCCACCCGAGCGGCAGATCGCGGTCTGCATCGCTGAACATGTTGACGAGCGCCACCAGGTCACGGTTGTGCTGGTAGCGGTCGAAGGAAGAAGTGTCGCGACGGATTTTGGAGATCATGTGCTTTAAGGTGGAGTTGCAGTTGTAGAGGGCTGACGCTTCCTGTAAGGTGGAATATGGATGTTAGGTTCGGTGGATTTCGCGGTTTTTCTTCCAGGTAAAATTGTTGACGTCTAGAGAAAAGATTTGACTACGACGAATGTCATTATTCGTCGTGTCACGTGTCTACTCATTAGAATAATTTGTTATTAATTACTCATTTAATCAAATACCTAATTTATCGTTTTAAACAGTTGTACAGTGGTCCTTCGAACCGGATCTGAATAAGCGACCTATAAGATCATTTTCACGACTCAAGTTTGCATATTTTTTATCAATACAAAAGATAATATTCAATTAATAAAAAATGATTATTGAGTATCAGTAGAATTAAATTTCCCCCTTATACGTGAGTACTAGTTATGGGTAATACCGGATTTTTCGACGACCGAAGCGAAACTATGTATTTGTTCTCAATAACGGTTATCAAAACTCTTTATTTTGAAACTATTTATCGTAGACATTGGTTTAATAAGGTATTGCCAATACGTAGTTAAACGGATGTTACAGATTAAAAACAATCCATTTCAGAAGATGAATGATCTTAAGGTCTGTTTTGGATTGTTTTTAATCTGTAACATTAAGTACCGCAACCAGCAAAGAACATACCTGGTTCATATGCAGTATGGAGTAGAAGTCGGGCCGAGCGAGGAACTCGGCGGCCGGATGAGGCGCTTGCGGGTCGGAGCGGGACGGGCCCGGCACCGGCGGCGGCTCTTCCAGCTGCGTCCGAGTCATCGTCCGCCGGATCGATTGGTACCTGACAATGTATTAGTCATTTATTTAATACTAGCTGAGCTGGCACTCGAACTGTCAAACGGGCGAAGTACATATAGTTGTAAAATTTTCTGAAATTTTTCAATTTTCTGTGCAATTTTTATAAAGGGTTGTGAACTTTTTTGTATGGAGGCTGGCCTCGTCCGAGCCCGCATTATGAGACGCCATTAAAAAAATTAAATGACGTCGCATGATAATACCTATATAAATGAACAGGGGACCCAAAGAGGATCAAAAAATTATATGTATATCATCATCAGCCTGTATGTATATACAGGGTGGAAAATGAAGAAGGGGCAGTAAGGGCAAGTACCGTAGTCGTTGTAGCTACATGAAAACGATCTTAGAGAACCATCCTTAATTTTTGGAGAAATTTTGAACTCTGCTTCACCGACGAGTACCTTTGTTGATGGAACTTATTTTCTTAGCAAATGTGTGGAAATACTTTTTCTAGTACTCATATCTCAGTTAGTTTCTTGGACTATTTTGATCCTAAAAAAAAACAGGATCGTTGTGCATAATGAATGAATTGATGAATTGCTGATTGAATTTTTTGTTTTATTTTTCAAAATCCGTAAATGCAGTTCAATATTTGGGACAAAATTTTTAAATGGCGAACTGGGGCGGCGCCCATAGGTTCAAACCCCTTTCTTTGCATTAGAACTTTCTACAATGTATTCGAAAACTTACAAATAAAAAGGTAAATAAAATCAGAAAGTTGTCCTCAAGTTATGGAGTGACCAAGGGGAATAGGAATTCATTTTTATATGTATAGGAGATCTAGGTTGGTGGGTTGGGGAAATCCTACCCAAAGTTCAGTGTCCAAAACAAGAATTCAATTAAATTAATGAATGAAATGAACGTTAGAACTTTCTGATTTCAATTATAGAGAGGGAATTCTTGTTTTGGAAATTAGAATCTAACTCCTCTGCAATCAGATTGCCAAACTCAATGAAATGAATTGTTCATTTCAAATTCATTTCATTGAGTTTGGCAAACTGATTGCAGAGGATTTATATAAATATAAAAATATGATATTTCTGATTGTAACTATTCGAATTACCTTCTATCTAATTGTCTTCTTTGAACTTCAGGCGCAGGTGATCTAGGTGCAGTGCCGTTAGCTCCAGGTCTTTGCCAAGTGGTTGTCCTATTAATGTGGTCAATATAGAACACCCGACCATGACTATCCATTCGTGCCTCCCACCCTGAAAGTTAATAAAACATAGACTTAAGTATCTAGACCATATTGCTCATAAGATAGAAATCTAATCTTGGCAAATAAGTACAAACCTGCTGGTAGTGGCTCTTCACATTCGATGATCCCGCCAATCATATTCGCTGGAAAATCTCCTGTTAAAGCCATCTGTCTCGACGCTCGCTCAGGTATCGATGGCAGCCTTATCCCCGCCATATGCCTTAAGGGAGTCGGAGAAGCAACCGCATTGTCATTGTCGTCACTATCCTCCACGGGTCCCGGCCTCCTGAAGATAACATCGTCAGGTGGCCCCGCGTGCACTATCGTGAAATGGTTACTATTGACGAATTCTAGATTCGGAGATCTTATCTCCGACGTTCTTAACTCGTTTGTGAATTCAACCATTTCGAAGTTGTCATGTAACCTACTTTCGGCATTTTGTATTGGTGGGGGGTGAAGGTCTCCGGGCGGCATGGGGCGGGGTCTCCTGGCGTGGTGCGTAGGAGTTGGCGGACACTGAGGCACGCTCACGCCAGCTCCAGCTAGCGCAGCTACCCTCGTCAGTACTCTAGGGTGTGGCCTTAACGGACTTTCTGGGTTATTTTTTGCGACCGTCTTATGGGGCGAATGCTTAGGCGTACTTTCGCATCCAAGATTTTTCAACAAATGCCTAGGTAAGCTGGAATGTTTCGGTGTCGAGCTCTCACAAGAATACTTTCTATTCATCAACATGGTGCCCACGCTGGGCATTATTTTACTAGACTCATCGACGGGCGAAGTCGAATGGGAGGAATTGCAAGAACTAGGAGCGTTAGAGCTATTGTTATCTATTTCCCTATTCGGTGTATCTATATGGGAAGAATTCAAAAAAGCTGTCATCATTGTTGGTGTGTTGGCACGTATGGAACTTTGACGAGTTAGAGGTTTGTGGCCTTTAACAGTGATTTCCTTCTCTTCAATTTGATTTCTGTTGTCGTCTTCAAACTCTGAACTATTGCTGATATCGTTCAAAAAAGTAGTTTGAGCTTTTTCTTCTGACTTTGCATGATTTGGAGTAAGATTACTAGCAGTTTCGGCAGATGGACTTCCTTTCTCTTTCCTTGCAAAAGTTGTAGTAATGTAATTATCAGGCCCTATGTCTTTAATAAACATTACATTACTCTTATTATTACTAACACTCGGCGAACCGTCAGGTACATCTTTAGATTTTTTTTCTTCAATTAATTTAGATAATTTCATAGAGGAAACTGTAGATTCACATAAGCTGCCGTCTGTTTCTGGTGTCGCAAGTGGCGCCACATTTTGACCTCCTCTCCAAAAACTGGTGGTGGAAGACATAGCAACCTGATTACCGCTGTAAAATTCTCCAGGTTTAAAATCATTTATCTCTCCTTGTAAAACGGCTGAATTAGTAATATTATTGTCAGTAAAAAACTGCTCATCTATATCTATTAACTCAAATGTAAAAGTATCTTCGGGCTTCGTCAGCTTTTTCGGTTTCCGATGTCTCGGTACTTGTGGTGGTGATAACGCGTGCGTTCTTTCAAGCGGTTTGTGTGACTGTCTCGGTGGCAACGGCGGCACCGGAGATTTCTCTGCATCGTTTGGCATATTAGCGCCTTCAACATCGTACACGAATTTCATTATTTTACAGGGGTTCTTTGGTGACCATATTTTATAATATTCAGTGCCTGGCGAAGTTGGAGATTCAAAACCACTGTTCCCTTTGGACTTTTTTTTAACACCTTTAGAGGCTTGGCCTCCGCCAGTGTCGACTGGAGGTGGATATTTCTTTTTGACGCCCGAGGACGTCGGCTTACAGTCCATAGCATTTTGAGATTCACTATTTACAGAATGAGATTCTTTACTTAAATTACTAACTAGAGATTCACTAGCATCACATTTTGTTCGATCGAGATTCAAATTGTTCCCGTTACTTTCTAAAACACTAATTGAGCATTTGTTGACGTTATCGCTGAGATGCTTAATGTCATGACTTGAGCCTGGAACGAACTCGACTCTTGGAGGATTTTCCGAGTTCATTTCGAAACTCTCGTTGTTGTATGAGAAAGGGGAGACTTGGTCGCCACTCCTTTTACGCGACATACCCTCTTTGAGCCGAGACGGCAGCTTCTTGAGATCAACCTTAAATCGCGCAGGCAAGGTTGGTGATTCTGCGACGCAATCTTCGTTTTCGCCATTATAGTATCGAAAACAAAGCAACTGCTCACAATCTGTAAACGAATAAGAATAAAATTGTACTAATAAAATATGAGAAAGTGCGCCAAACATAATTATGGTAGGTATATAGTATCACCTTCATAAGGTTGATTAGGCTCATCAAGAAGCCACATTATGTCGCCGCTGGCGCATCCGGTCGTCGGCACGCGCTCGACGACGCCAGAAGTGCCTACCAATCCTGTAACAAAACAGCACGTGTGATTAGTCTAATGAAGATGATAAACACAATGATTTATGATTTTGTAATTTTTGCATTTTTCAATGCTATTTTTATACTTATGGTAAATTTTAAATAGAAAAATATTGGAAAAAATTAACTCGGCCACAAGTGAATTCTCAGGCTGGAATCGAACCAGCGACCTTTGGAAATCCTCTCCATCTCCTTTGGAGAGCATTGGACCGGATTTCCAAAGGTCGCTGGTTCGATTCCAGCCTGAGAATTCACTTGTGGCCGAGTTAATTTTTTCCAATATTTTTCTATTTAAAATTTACCATAAACACAATGATGTTGATATGGAATTTGTTCAGCATATAGACAGGTGTAAAAGAGAAGGCATGAATAACAAAACAAAATATATTATATAGAGCTTAGCAAAAACATATTTCGACTCGCCAATGAGTATTAATACGATAAACAAAACTTGCGCAGGTGCAAAACACTCAACATCAAAAACAAACAACAAGCAAGTGAAGTGCGCCACAAACAAACTACAACAGCCGAACCCTTCTGTTTTTTATCTAACAAAAATCAAGAGCGGGCGTAGTTTGGGCCGTTCGGCTCGGCGCAGGCGCATCACAAATTATGCGCCAGACGTAATTACCGGATGCGGGAGTCGCCCGCACATTTTATGCGAAATAATCGAAGCCACTGAATTGCCAGTTAATTGGGGAAACATGACCATAAATATTACGGGGCAAATTGATTCCGCAACAGAATTCGACTGGATTCATCCGACGCTCCATTACCATATTTTGATTGGTTTAATATACGAGCGGACGGCTAACATCTTCCTGCAGTTGATTAAGTGTTCGATGGCGTCGTTAATATCGACCCGAGTAGAAACGTTTACAGCAAACGTTTCTCTTCACAAATATAAAATGCCGGCCGTTTCGTGTCCACGCGAGCGCAGCGGACGTAAAAGGAAAAGGGCACACTGTTGAACAAATAAACTAAACTCGACTCGTATAAATTGCAGTATTATCTTATGGCTGTTTCCGTTTGAAGGCAAGCGTTGGAAGATCAATCACTCCAGCCTGCTTATTAAAACTGCCTTACAAGGAAAATGCTGACAAAGTCGGAAGTCGGAGTGACTGTTTGTCGGAATACGCTCTGTAAATCCGTTCCGTTTATATAAAATGGATCTAGCTTTGTTGTTTCTTGTCAGGGATTAGTGCGTGTGACAGATTTGCCTAGTCAGCCCTTTCGCTGTATGCTTCCGGACCCGGATCAAGTTTCCTGACCTATGTTTATCATATGAAAAACGCAACATCACGCTTTATCCAGAGTAACTAATTAAGTACAACAAGAATCAAAAAGGGACATTAAGAATTTTCTGTAATAGGTAGCACATAATCACTTCAGATTAAGCCTGCAAGGACTTATCCCTAAGTACTACGATGACACAAAGCTAGATAAGTGTCGGTTAAGTGCACGCAGCGATGATTAGCTTGTAAGTGGAACGTCATGCCGCGTGACGGCGTCGATGACGGGGCGGGCGCGGGCGCGGTGACACAGAGGGCGGCCCCTTCCGGCGCTGACGCAACATCCCGCGCTTCCGTCTCGGAATCGGATACTGGATCCGATAGCTGCGGAGATCAGCTCCACTCCAAGCTTCCGGGATAAGCGATATCTCACTATTGTTACTATCACTGTAATAACCGACACATATCTAACTAACTTTACTATTAGACATGCTTTTGTACAATAATTATATAGTTAATTAAAGTATTTTAATATATCATTTATTTTATTTGTCTACCCTCAGTACGAGTGTGGCAAATTAGTTTCGTTTTCGAAATCTATCGCTGTGTCTCTTTCATATTCATGGACTGCTTTACCGACATGAGTAGAGTATCCGATAGTTGTCGAAAACGTTGACAGTAAATGTCAACTCGTACTAAGTTGTTTACGCATAGCATTATTACTTCTCGGGTAACTATCGATCATGCATGATGATCGAAGCGTTGAATCACGATTGAAAAGCGCTTAATTTGAATAAGGTTAACTTTGGCTTGGTAACTCATCACCGAAGTATCTTTTTAAATATCAATTTCAAATTGGTAGCTCGGTCGTTTCTCAGACAAAGGGTCTTGCTTGCCAAACTGAATAACCGGCGACTATAAGTATTAAAAGTAACCTTTTATCCTTCCAACCATTTGAGCATTTGTAACCTTCGATCATCGGATTTTAATATTCGAAGATTGAAAACCTAAAAATCCTTTGAGGAGACTGCTATTTCAACAGCATTAATCAGTAAAATATCAGGGTTTGTCTTCACAAGAAGCGAAGGCATATCCGCCCAATGATGGTCATCAAATATTTCCCAGAATATCAAACCAAATCTAAAATCTTCATCGAAATGACACGTGCTGGTATACATAACTTAATAATTTTAAACTGTACTTTTTAAATTAATAAGCTAGGTTTTTTTTATTGGTATGTCTTATATTGTTAGAGATATAACACAAATAGAAAATGTATTCATGAATGTAAAGACTTACACGTAAGAATAGTCAATAGACTCATTTTACATGGAATACATTCAAACCGCACTGTCATGACATTTTGGGGAAACAGTGACGCAAACGTGAAAAATTCAATGCTAATTTGTTTCCGCTTACTTTTCAGGAACCACTTAACATAGAAAATAGTCTGACAAAGTATAAGGAACATCTGTTTGATATTCATCCCGTTCTAAAGATAAATAGTGTGGAGCATTCAAATGTGTAGGCTGCGGCACTCGTGATCATGTTTTCGGTTTTATTATTTAAAAGTCAATAAACATGACTCTCATAGATAATATATATTTTTATATTACACGTGTAAGGAACGCGCAAATAAATAAAGTGCGATATGTGTATAATAATAACAAAATCTTGGACGAATCGTCCAAGAACAAAATAGATCGAGAGGACCGGCCATCCCATGACCATTAGAGGACATTGGCTGAATTTGAAGAATTCGGATATTAGATACAGTTGCTGGATTTGTTATTGATGTTTTCACTGAATTACTCAACGCGGTAAAACCAAAGTTAAAATCTACTGACTCGTCAGAAGTTCTAACTACTAATTTAGCGGAAGCTCGTAGTTAAACTAAACTACGGTCATTTCACGGCCCCTATTCAGCGCATCTGTCTCTTGACGCCTACGCCTTATGACTTTAAACTCTGTTTTTTATCCCGACTATGATACCTTTTTAAGTGGACCCCTCAGTTTCACACGAGACGTATTCATCCCACCTTGTATTATTTTTTAAAGTCAACAGGCTGTCAATGCCTCATGTTGATGTTTTAAACAGCTACTTGTTTCTATACTACCGTACAATAGAAAAAAAAAATACTTTACATTCTACTCAATACGCAAAAAAGTTAAAATGAAAAAAACACTGTTGTTGATTCAAACCATTTGGCAGGCAGGAAATGCCAGTTGAAAGGGGTCGTTGTAGCAGCGATGATGACAGAATCCCATTTCAGGCGACGATTTTACTATTTCGACACCACCATTAAGAAAAACGTGGACGTTTACTTAATCTTTATCTTCGTTCACACGACGTGCTTTCAGCGCATTAACAAGTCTTAAAAATCTGTCGATAGACAATGGAACTAAAAGGACTGAACATTTCACTCTCACGTTTCAGAGTGACAAAAAAGGATGCCTCGAAGTCCGGTTGTAACCTTCATAAAGTCGGCTATTGGTGATCCATTTAAATTCCTTTTCATTCAGTCGATATTGCATTAATGGTCCGGCGGATTTTACGAGTTTGGAGTGCGGACCACTTAAAATTTCCTTAGGTGCGTACAAATCGCGCCGGATATTGGAGTATAAACCGATTGCTGCTCTACGACAAAACCCATTAGCACCTATGGAGATAAAAACTGATGACACTTATCGCTCAGAATGTCAGCGATGATGGATGAACGTTGAGCAGGGGTTGGGGATGACCTCGATACGCCCGTGACAGGACTGTCAGGCGGTGATATTGGTATACCTACTATTGATACTATATTCAATAACTAGTTCCACTAACTTATAAATAATATAAAAAGTAGAGTTTAGGATAGATAATCGTAAATTTTTGACCATGTGGAAAAGTTTAACTGAAATTGATAAAACTGTAAACAGGTACGCTACTTTATTTTACCACTTGTATTTTCGCCGAAGAAATGGTGAAAACATACACAGCGGATCCAATATGCTCGACTATGATAATTATGTATATCCTACAAGTAGACGAGATGATTGGATAAACGACCGCCAAGGAAATTTCTAACCTACAGATAAGAGCCATAAAAACACCGGACTATCTGTAATAGAAAATGGAAAGTAAATAAATACAACGACCGACGAGGGTAATGAATTTGTTTTTGTATCTTTCTGTGGATTGGTCACGTCTCACGTGTTCATTGTTTGTCAGTGATTGCGTGAATGGAAGTGTTTATACGAAGGGACAATTACTTCCTACCTACATAAGTATATCTAGTTTACATTTTTCTTTTTCCACCGTTACTTGTTAATTAATACAAGGTGAGTGACTCACATGAAAAAAAATACAAGGGTGCAGTAGCGACTACCTATATCGCAGGTACAGCGTAAAGACAATAATAGTGATTCATCATGATTAGAATATTTATAAGTGTTGCTGTGACCTGTGGTACAATTAAATATAGCACATAGCCAATCTCATATTTACTTACAAACACATGAACACAAATTGTGGTAGATTTGTGCTATTATTTTCTATGTGTCTCTGACTGGTATTAGACCATAATCAAAATATCACCTTGGTTATAAGAAAAAAATGTTGTATCATAGTAATTTGTTGTTCCGTACTTAACAGGGACCCTGGGGGTGGATTTGCACCATCGATAACATACATAAGAACTTTAACGGTGAGAAAATGTAGCTAATAGGATCGATTTGACCGCTTTTACAACCATAAATCGGTTAAAGTTAAGTGGTGCAACTCACCTTCAGAATTTACTCCAAAACCTTATTATTGTCATTACAGAGGTAATCTAAAACCGAAAGTAAACAACAGCCGAGTACTGTTAATTGATACGCAGTTATTTCCCAAGGGCCGCTGTATATGGCCGGCAAAGGCTGCGTCTGCGCAGAGGCCTCTCAGAATAGACCGTGCCAGTTTCCACATAAGGACATCGGCGGAGGCGCCCGTTATCAACATCTTCGCTGACCGGACGGAGCGGCTCTACGCGAGCTTTTGAATGAAACTTCCTGAATTTACAACTATACAACGAGTATAGCCTTTTAAAGAATCACTCGAGATTACGAAATAAAATGAATATCTATTAAATCCTATAGAATAAATTGATGCAAAAACCATTCATATGTCAAAAAGGTTATTGAAAAATTTAACAATTATTTGATTCAACTAGCGGCCTCTCGCGGTTTCACCCGCGTGGTTCCCGTTCCCGTGGAAATATCGGGATAAAATGTAGTCTATGTTACTCGAGGATATTGCAACTTCCCAACGGCAAAATAACTTTTGAAAGAAAGAAAGAAAGAAAAAAATGTTTATTTGGGACAAACAAGGGCAATACAAACAAAAAACAAAATGAAAACATATAAATAAGCACTGTTTGTCCCAAAACGACTCAGCATGATGCTTGGCTTTTGGCCAGCGCTGGTCTTCCGTCCGTCTTTTCAAATTGGTCTAGTAGCTTCGGAGCCTATTCAATTCAAACAAACAATCAAAATATCGTCGTATTCTGGTTCTTAACTGGCACAATAAAATGACCCGTGTTGCCCACGTGATTTTCTCATGTTTAGGTTGCATAGAGTAGGTAGACACACAAAGGATTTTGTCTGCAGAGGCATTAATGAAGACAGATATTTGGCTTGTGGCTGGCGGCGCCCGCATGTAGGTGGGGACGCAGGCGCAACGACACCCAGCCCCCTTCCATCTGCTATTATCGTAATATTGGACTAATGTTATTTTAAAAAGGAGTATACCTACCTAAACTTTGAATAGGACCATCTTGTTTACAAAATAACCTTGTTAATACTCATGGTAGGAAGTCAGAACGAGTCTAAGCGGCGCATGGATTGGTGACTGCCACTTTAAAATCTTAGGCATTGCTAATAAGGCATTTACCTGTCAATTAGTAGCCATCAGATCAGACTGGCCTTAGAGCCAATTAGCTGGTTAGAGAAAGACTGCATTAAAGCCTTAAAGCGTACCTTAGCGAGTAACAGAAAAAGGAGATTGTATGAGAGGAGCTGGAGGACTGCTTGCTGGTTCGGGCGCGCGTCACTGCACGTGGTGCGGTCCGCGCTCCTGCGCACCCAGAGGCCCGCCTTGATCCTTCTGACCAAGGCGTATCGCTCGACGAGCACTGTCGCACTGCCGGTCTTGGCTGGCGTTCTTCCGGCCGACCTCGAGGTAATTCGTGCAGGCAGACTAGGCGAGGCACGCGAGTCCGGGCTTACTAAGGAGGAGCTTCGAAGCGCCAAACTCAGAACAACTGAGTCCGCTCTTGCCGAATGGCAGGAGCGTTGGGACGCATCGGATCAAGGGCGGGAGTTGTACAGATTTTTCCCGGAGGTGTCGGGTCGACTAAAGGCAACTTGGGTCCAGCCTGACTACGAAGTCTCCCAGTTACTCTCAGGTCATGGCTGTTTCAGGGATAGGCTACACCGACTGAAACTCGCGGACGTGGGGTCCTGCTACTGTGGGGAGTCGGAGGTAGAGGACGTACACCACGCGCTGTGGGAGTGTAGCTTATACGGGGAAGAGCGTAGGATTCTTTTAGACGGCGTGAAGGTGCTTGAGATCGGTCCGGTCTACTATCGCGATCTCGTAGGCTCTGAGGCGAACTTCAGGCGGCTACGGGACTTCGCGCGTAAGTGGCACAGGATTCGGAGTGGACTCGAAGTCAGGTGAAGAAAGAAGAACCGAGGCGAAGAAAGAAGAAACGGAGCCAAGCGGTACCACTAAAGCAATAGTGGGCACGTTGCGACCTGGAAGGCACCGAAGGCGTAATTGTGTGCGTCCGCCCCAGAAAGGGGAGAGGGACCATAGGGACAAAGGATACAGATTTAGAAAATATTTGTAGGGAGTCAAGAAAGTGCGTGCGGTGGAGGCCATTCCGCGCGCATCTCCCGCTGCTTCGACCTGCATAACCATGAGGGTTCGTCAGGTCATGGGTGGTTGGTGGGTTTGGCCTTAGAGCCAATTAGCTGGTTAGAGAAAGACTGCATTAAAGCCTTAAAGCGTACCTTAGCGAGTAACAGAAAAAGGAGATTGTATGAGAGGAGTTACCGTGTTTTATTGTTTATAAATTACCAATACATAATTTTGCGTTTAATTTAGATGGAAAATGCGGCATTAAATATCTAGTTCCTAAAACTTAACCAAGGTACAAAATAAAATACAACACTTGCCAGCGTGACTGTATCACGAAACAAATCGCACAGCTCGTCACGATAACAGATACGCAGGTTGCATCGATGGCCACGTGTAGTCCATTGAGAGTGGAGGCGGCCCACGCGCGCCCATTCACAACTAGGCACTGTTGCGCGCGCGCAACTCTCGTTGCAAAATTTAAATTCGGTCACACTCCAGTGCACGAATACATACACTCACACATTACATCATAAATACATTTTAAATTGAAACTAACTTAACTTATCGCTACACTTTTAAATGATGATGGTGATAAGGAATAACGCCAGTTTTTGAAAAAATAAACAATACTAAAATCAGAAGCAGTATGTCAACCTTATATTAATAACGCTCCACGCCTACGATCCTAGCAACACCAATGTAGACTGTCAGAGCATGTGACAACTTCAATATTAAATTAACCGGCCGATTAGGTAATAAAGTAAATATAGTATGCGAGTACTGAATTAGGCAAGCGCTAATATTTGCGGACACCTACATCCGCCAACCTGCCGCATGCCGATCGGAGCCGGCGAGTCAATAAACTCCCACCGCGGCGAACGAGACGCCTCATAAAAACAGAGCAATCAGATATAGTCGTGGTGACAATCATTTTACTATCCAGTCCAACACGCCATCGCCATTCCTCTGGGTAATCAATTTCCAAGCGAGTCAAGCCCGCTTCGGTTTGACCCGTAGCAATTACTTTCACTTATAAGGTTTATCACGACAACTTCATTGATAATTGAATGAACCCGACCAATAAACGTTCAAAGTTTCCATAATAGTAAACTCATCGTTTTATCATAGATGTACCGAGTGAAATGAGGTCGCCTAAATTTCATCTGTTACTTCACGATTATACACAAAAGTGGATCTATTTACATTTACTTATACAAATGTGAAGCGAATCCCGTATTCAAACATAATTTTCACAAGGTAGCTGCCTGAATTTGATTGGTTGACCAGACTGAAGCCTGAAATGAGAGAATTTGCTAATCTCCAAAATATGCAGATGTAAATTCTATGCAAAAAAACTTAATGGAAAATGCAATTATGCAAATGATTATGCTAATAACTGACATCGTCGCTACTGAACTAATAGGTTTATGAGTATTTGTTCGAGAGTATGGAAACGCATTTAATGCTTTAAATGTACGTGGTCCTCGTATGCATGAGGTTGTTACTACTTGTCAAGGGCTATTAGTCAACACTGGCTACAAATAGATTATCACTGAAAAGCCAATCGTTTAGAAACGATAATAACAAAATACATGCCAGCAAATAAGGAATGATTAGGATTATGAAGATGGAAGTAGCAAACAGAAAGTAAATTTTCAAAGAGACTGGAGTCAGTTGGACTCAATATTATCATTTCAGCCACAGGGATACCCACTGTTGGGTATAGACCTGTTCTGTAGGCCTCCTCCAAGAATCTCCACAACGATCAATCCCGCGCGCGAATTTACAAAGCCTATTACCATTTCAGTCTCAAGTCAAACTCTAATAGATTAGCTTTAATTTTGTCCGTAAAAATTCCTTGACAAAGTCTAGTCGATTTTAGTCAAAATCTGTACCGTAATAGTATAGGATTTATAGATTAATTTGAAAGTAACATTGCAGTTTCAAATGCTAGTACGATTCAGTAAAAAAAAAGTATTCGATAATATCTTAACTATTATTTGTAAAGAAGTTCGCTTCAAAATCTTAGGTACTTAGTAGCATAGGAGCTAATTATGAATTAAAAAATCTTTAAGTAGGTAATTACCTTTCAGTAATATATTCAACGAATTATAACCACTCATAAAATAAAGTAACCATTGAACACTTACTTAAGAAATACATAACAATGCTTAATAAGGAATAAATCAGTTTACCAATCACAGACACGTTATAAATTTTTGAAATTAAACTTTCAAACCTGTAAATGTTTGAAATTAATCAAAACTGTAATGAAAAAATCTTAAAGTCGGTAGGTATCAGTAATACATTAAACGAATTGTAAAGAACTTTCTTCAAAAAGCATAGCCGCTAATTAAATTAAATATGTACCTACTTAAATGTTAATGCAACTCAAAGTTATTTTGGTAGTTGTTTTTATCCATTACTCACTCTTTTTTAATTATTACGAATACTTATTCTGGTTTACCAATTAAAATCAATTAAGTACGCGAGTACCAACTTTCATTTTCATTACCGTTTAGAATTTTAATTTCCAATAATTATAACGTGTCTGCAAATTTGTACTTAATTGATTTTGATTGATTGCTAAACTGATTTATTCCCTAATAAGTATTCATAATTAACGCCTATGTTTCTAAGTACCTAAGAATTTTGAAGAAAACTTCTCAACGAAAACTTATTTTGACTGAATCCGACTAGCATTTGCAACTTCAATGTTGCTTTCAAATTCATCAACAAAGCCTATACTATTACGGTACAGATTTTGACTGAAATAGTTTTGTTAAGGAATTTGCACGGACAAAAGCTCATCTATTAGGGTTTGGCTAAAAAATTCGCATCCCGCGCCGCCATCATCCAGCGGCTTCCCGTATACTTTTCCAGTTTTCCGGAGAGCTGGACTGTTCCTGAAGAAAAAATCCAAAGGGGATATCTTCTGGGCACCAATTATCTACTTTTTGGTACCCGGGAGGTGTCCTCTTATTTAATTAAGATGATTTTAATTAGCGATAGCCAAAAATGTAGTGTTCGAATTTCACACTCCATGCGAATGGGGGCGGCGCAGCCGTCACGTAGGCGCGCGGCGCGTACGACGAAGGCGATGGCGTACGCGCCCACCGTTACCCATTACTGATTATACATTTTAAACGACTTGCGGAATTTATGGGAACTTTGCCAGCGACATCATCGTCTATCGACAAGGTTATTGACTGAATATGCGACTATCTTTAAACAAAATAATAAAAGGAGAAACGGTTGATTGATTCATGAAACATTTATTTCCATCCTTCCTTTTAAAATATTTTATGTTCCGAGTTGCTTTATAGCTGATCCGCATTTCAGACTACATGCATAAATTACAGACTTAGGAGGGGACGAGTCCGGGTCGAACGACCTTTGCGTTTCAAAAGGAATACAAATGTGAAGATTTATGCAGCTGGATTACACTATAAATGGCATTGGATATTTATTTATGGAATACGTGTCTTTTTCTCCTATTTAATAACTTTGAAACAGAACCCCAAGTATCACTAAACACAGTATATAAGCCGACGAACAATAAGAAGCAAGTCGCTTGAATACGTTCAATAGAATTTAGTAGAGGCACCTGATGAACCGAATGTTTGCACGTACTTCCTGTACGTATTGAACTGGCGAAAATGTACACACTAATAGTAATATCGATAAATCACGATTGTATCATCGACCATCGTGGATACTTATTAGCGAGATAATGCGAGTAGCTATTTACATACAGCGGAGAGCGTTCGTTCGCTCGTGACCCTGGCCGTGAACGAAGCACACAAATGTCAAAGTTCAGCACTCAGGATTTCCTTGCAACTATTTTAAAGCATATGTACTTAAACAACCCGATCTAATACGCTCTCTATTTAAAACTTTAACTTAGAACTATAATGATTTCTAACGGGTTCCAAAGTAAAACCTGAGAACCCGCCTAATCGCAACCACATACAAAACAATTGAATTCTTGCAAAAATTCACACTTTGAAATAAATGATGCTATTGTTTGGTTCTAAGTAGCTTTGAGAAGTAGAACTGAAATAATTTTAGACAAATTATGGAAATCTACCTGCAATATCTTTGAAATGATAGGAGCGCCAGTCACAACTGTGGTTTTTCCTAACAAACCGGTTGTGACTAAACTCAAAGAATGGACCTGAGAAACAGAAAAGAAAGCTCAGATATTAAATAATACAGACCTAATCCGAGTAGAACAAACCAAAGAGCAATATGAGGCAATAAGCGGTTATTTTATTACTCGCTCCGTGTGTCGAAAGCAAGAATAATATACGCAACGAAACCACAGGAACACTAAAATGGAATAAAAGCTGATACGTACAGCCAGATAAAAAGCTTCAGTGTCAGGTTTACAGAACGAGTCGCGTAACGGAATGGAGTGCAACTGTAAGTGGAGCGTTGCATTCCCACATGATAAATGGCACTGTTGTCTACGCAGGGAACGGATTTATCTTTTTGCAATTCACTTCCGTTTAGACCAGACAATAGCGCGTGCGAAATATACTTTGAGTTAGTATGGTTAAGTTTCGCGTTTCAAATTAATTGTTTGTTGGCGTTAACAAAAAAGTGGCCGGGATACATGAGGCTTGTTTTATCAAGCTAGTGCCAGTAAGCTAGCGAGAGGTAATTCAGGCTTTGTGTGAACATAACTAGCTGAATTTCTAGCAAGTAAGTTCCAGGTCAGAACAGCAAGCCAGGATTATACTGAAATTCAGGTTTGCCTAGCTTATTCTTGCTTGGCAAAACTAGCCTTATGTATTTATTTGTAGGTATGTATCTAAGTTAACAAAATCGATACCCTGCCAAATCCCATGCGTATTCGGATGTTCCTATCGATCCGTTTGATGCTACGGGCATATTCGCTTTTTGCAAATTGTAACTGCATTTATGCATCAGTATTTTTTAATACAATGTAAGTAACGAAACGAATGCGATGCACCTTTAAAGTCTCTCATGGCGAGTCTCGCGAGCTGAATCAGGTTTTGCAATTACCCGCATGTCAAATCTACAGTGAAATATACATATTGAAAACGGGTTGAATACTCCCGGTGGTATAAAGGCGTGGATCCCCCTATGTGAGCCTGAGTTAAGAGGATTGTCTATTGTAAGTACGCTGCGTGAAGTATTAACATCTGTAGATGCAGGTGTACATACTCTGTAAAAACACAAAAAAACTACAGATTGTAATAATTAAAATAAACAATTTACTTTGGAAGTGTCAACTACTCAGTGTGAAGCATCGTGTCGTTTATATAGCGGCGTAGGCTCATTAGCTCAACCCAACACGAGGCTTTTACTACCTAGAGTCATGTGACCGACATCTAATACACATTATCTGAACATCAGTTTATTACCTACCACTTACAAGGAACAGTATTCGATGCTTAGCTTAATAGACTAATATAATAATCATTACTCCTCAGGTGCAATAAAATTTGCAGAAGGTGGCTTAAAGCAAAGATGACAAGCAGTAGTCGCTTCCCTTAGCGGAAAAAAGGTGCCTTTGATGAAACCAGCACCAACTTTAAGTATGTTAATAAATATACTATTCTTGCTCTAAAACTGTCGTCGGGAGACGACAAGCTGTATAGTGCTTGGTTCCGCAGCTATAACGTCATCAAAAAGGCTGTCATTTTGAAAAGTGCTTATTACTTTGAAAATATGAGTAGTTTGTATATTTGTGGGGTATCAAACTAACGGTAATTATATGATCTACAATATTCTTTCGACATGAGAGCACGTGAGTTATAACGTTACAAAAATATTTAATTTTTTCATTGAGTTATAATGTAGGTACTACGTACTATAGCTCCATGAATTTTTATGATTTTTTAATGAAAACTTTTAGTCTAAAATTTCCCGTTTTTCTATAATAGTCTCTCAATTGCTTACTTTAGAAAATCACTATGTATGATATAATTATGTTGTATATGTATGTATGTTGAAGTCGGTTAAAAAAGAGCTAGCTCCATTGCATGGAAAATGCCATGCCATAGTGTTGTGATGTGACCCTTTTAACAAGACGCTCTCATCTCAAAATGGTGGACGCCGCAACTTAGCAAATGCTTATTATTTTGAAACTATAAATAAATAAAAATAAATAATTGCATACAATCACACCAATTTTTACGTTAACTTTCATAAAGAACTTGTGTTATGGCTACTAGATAACGGATAAACATACATATATACTTTTTTATATATACATAATTTATACATACTAACCACCGAGACGATTTTGAAAATTTTGAGTCGAGAGCGCCTTAGCTGCGGAACCAAGCTCTCAACTTGTCTCCCGACCGACGACGGTTTTATAATAAGAATAGTCTATTTATTTACATACTAAAAGTTGCTGCTGGTTTCACAAAGGGAACTATTCAGGCCTTTTTGAGCTAAGAGAGAGAGAGAGAGACTTTAGGCCCTACTGAAGCGGAAGAGGCTTGTCACTTTATAAATATGACAACTACGAAACTTTTTGGTTCGTAATTAAGAAAAGATTTAGCTTTGCTAGTAATCGTAAATAACTTTTCACCTATAAAGTTCTAGAGTTACACTACATATCTATGCATCTGTTTTATAAAACTTTTTGTGATAATCGAATTAACTAGAATAATATACCGCAACTGCAAAGGCACCGTTCCAAGGTCGGTCGGTTTGGTAATTAACATGCACTTCCCGGCGCGCACGCACAACATGCATCGAAGACTACATCAATGAACATGCGGGGACCACCCAACATATCGGTAACACTTCAAAAGACCGTACACTTTATCTGTGACACTGCATTAATAATGTGAAGTGACTCGAACGTTGACATTATAATCTTAACCTTATTAGCTAGAAATTAATATTTTTCTGGTGAAAACTAGAGATTGTAATTATCTAAAATATGACACAGGCATTGACCCTTGGTGAAACTGATTTAATAACAAGAACTTTTCTTTTTGCAATGTAAAGTGTAATATGAAAATTTTCAAAATTTGGATAGTTGGTTTAAATAAAAGCTATCAGTCGCAGACATCTAGGCACATATTGCCTGGGCGACGGCCGCAGTGGCGTCGTCACATCCGGCCGCAGCCGCGGTTGCGCAAGCGACTGCCAATATGGGTATTGTATGCAAAACGCCGCTTGCACACCCGCTGTCAAATACTAATTCAGCACTATTAACGGTACCACTAGCGTCCTGCGCTTAGGACTAACCACAGACCTATATCGAGATAGACGAAAAGACCGTTTCAAACGGTTGAGAACCTAGCGTGTCGAATTTTTCGTATGATGTACAGTCACCATCAGATATATCGTAGCAGACAAGGTAACCAAATACACCTGAACAGTTGAGACAATAAGTTTCTTACACTCTAAACATCATTAAAATCTTAACATTCAATATGTAAACAGTAGCTTGTCAATAATTTTTACACACACAAAAACCCAAAAATATCTGAACAAATACCTATAACCTTTTAACCGCCTCTGTGGTCTAGTGGTACAACCACCGGTATCAGACCCAAGGGTCCCGGGTTCGATTCCCAACGGAGGTACATATTGTATTCGGTTTGGTTGGTGGAAGGACTTGTTGTTAGTCCGCCTGGCTAGCTACCACCATCTTAAAACCATAACAATAATGTTTTCAGCATTGTTGTGTTCCGGCAGTTTGAGATAAGATAGCCAGTCCCTCAGTGGCTTAGGATTCCGGGAGAGGCTCCCTTCAATCTTCACCCTTATCAATACTTAACATCAGGTATAATGAAGGCTAAGAGTCTCACTGTCGTTCATAAAAAAAAACATATTGTATTCGGTTTAGTTGGTGGTAGGACTTGTTGTAAGTCCGCCTGGCTAGCTACCACCATCTTATCTAAGCCTAAAACCATAACAACAATGTTTTAAGCATTGTTGTGTTCCGGCAGTTTGAGATAAGATAGCCAGTCCCTCAGTGGCTGAGGATTCCGGGAGAGGCTCGCTTCCATCTTCACCCTTATCAATACTTAACATCAGGTATAATGAATGCTAAGAGTCTCACTGTCGGTCATAAAAAAAACGTCAAGTGCAAACACCGGGCTAAGGGTGCCTTTTCACCGGAGCTATGCGACACGACTTTACTGGGACACGACTTTACTGTGACACGACTTTAATACGACACGACTTTACTTTGACACGACGCACGACTCCACTGCGACAAGACTTCACTGCGGTATAACTTCACTACGACATGACTTTACTGCGAGACTTAACTTCTCAGACTTTATGAAAACACTAAATTATTGAAAAGATACTGTTCAGATATTAATGACGTATTGAATGTTGAGATATTAATGATGTTTAGAGTGTAAGGAACTTATTGGCATTTCAACTATTCAGATGTATTTGGTCACCTGTTTGCTACGATATATCTGATGGTTACGTACCATGACCTCACGAGCGAGATTTAGTGATGTGGAAATGTAATTGACGAGCTATTGCAAGAAAGCACTGCACATTTCTGAGTGACGCGTGTTTTCATGGTCTCAAGCGGACTGACTTAGGTCGGAAAACTTTGACCGTGGATCAAACTTTTTACACGCAAGGTAGGTACACTTTTACCGTCTATCTCGATATAGGTCTGTGTGACTAACCCACATTGCTTGAGGAAATCAAACAATAAGCCATTTACTTAAACCGGACAATTCCTACTTATTTCGTTTAAGTTGGAGAATCTTAATGTTCTCCAACTTAACTGTTTTAAGAACCTAACACGTTATCCTTCTATTAGATATTAGATGCGTACAACACATAACGTCCTACAATGAAGATAAAAACCTACGTTGTTTGACTTATATGTATGATCTGCTTCCGGATACACACGTATAATAGGATTCAGACTTAATACTGCCCACAAAAAGTGGAATCACACTGTGGTAACAAATTATGTTTGTACAAGGCAAATACATTCAAACAAACAGCTCCCTTTGAGATGCGCATAGGCCGCATATCCGAGTCTTGGAAGGGCCGGAAGGACTTTGGCGGCTTACTGAATACTCCCCGCCATTTTTTAAGAATGTATGCAAACAGATCCGTCATAATCACGTAACATAATGCATTCATCTTTTGTGATAAGTTTAATTCGATTCAAAATATGGCTTGGTTTATCTTTAAATTTTCTGCTTTTAAACGTTTTTGGCGCAAACAGTGGATAAAATTGATTTAATCAACAGATTTAAATATTTACTCAGAATTTTATTTCAAAATCTATAGGCTCTTTCCTGTTGTATCATGAAAATAACACCAAACCAAATTACAAACCGATAACACCATTTTTTTTAAATTTAGTAGTACAAGTAAAACAAGATTGAGTTTAAATGAAACTGTAAAAGAAGATTATTACTGCTGCAAGTGTTATTCGTAGAAATAAAACACCTAATTTAAAAGCGAAACGTGATATTAATTTATTCTGATATTAATCTTTTTAGCACTCGAAGAGCAACACTCGTGTGAAACGAATCCTGACCGGCACCGGACATCCGTCTTTGTCGATATTCCCATTCTACATCAAAGGGAACGTACAAGTTTTCTCGACACACCGATTTCAACCTTAAATTCAAATGTTCTGGGTTGCTATTGTGTTAGTGGTGAAATATAGATCGTAAAACTGCCCTAATACATCTTGTAACTTGAGGAGATGATTAAATTGTAGTGGACAGTGTTACAATGGCGGATGCGGAAATAAGTCGTAGTGTTACAAATTGTCCCGTCCCCACTCTATCACTTTCGCCTTCAAGTTAGACTGATAAAGTTTTTTTTTGACAGCATAGTCAAAAAACAAGAAATCATACAGATGGCAAGAAAAACCTAATCGTAATACCATAATCATTTACCATAATAATTGTAGCCTACAACTAATGTTCACAATCATTTAATTAGAACTATTAACTCAAAACAAATAAGCGGAAAATTAATCGAACCGCTTCGAGATGAGGAGTAACAGAAATAGATAATGATATCAAATTTGTCACTTGGTGCGAGTTGAGTCGAGAGCGGTCACTCGCGGTGTAGGCGTCGCCCACGTCTTATCCATTTCCGTTGAGAACTTGAAGACACGAAACATCGCTCTTCTCTTAAAATACCAAAAATATCATACTTCTTTATTAAGTGACCACAAACAACCAAAAAGTTACCTCTTAATTAAATGCTAAAATTGGTACCATAATATTAACAATAGGTAGTCTGATCGATATGAAGGAAAACAGACATCATATAAGAAACGACCTTGGTTAAGGTCTCACAGCGGACGTGGATGGTCGTAAAATAAAAACGCAGTCGCAAATAAACATGAATACGACTGTAATATATGGCGAGATGCTCACACGATTGACGGTCGATAGCTCCTTAGAACATCGGCATCCGGCATTCAAGGTGACACAACCCATCCTTGCAGATCCGGTCCGATCTCAAGCCAAATACTACAAACTGCAACAAAATAGGAGATTGCGAGAAAATTGTTTTTGACTTTTCCAGAGAGAATATCATTCGTAATATAATGGACTCTAAACAAGTGCAAACAACTACCGTTTATAAAAATACTCATATGTTAGCGTAACTACGTACCGGTAACATCATTCCTAGGCCACAAAAAAAGAAAACCTCCTAATCCAAAAATTCAATATCATGAAGCAATATAATATGCCGGTAAGATAATAACAGTTGAGTAACATCGGTGACAGCGGGGCGGATTGCCGGACGTGTGCACTGAATTGTCGTTAAATTGAATTAGAGCACACCACCGGCAGCCTGCGCCCGCGCAGTTCGACGACCGCCCGCCCACAACATTCTCAATACTTATTGATTCCATTCAATCGATCCTTCGTAATTGATAATTCTTGTCGTAGGAGTGTCCGCGTCCCAATTACGGCACCTCCTCGCTCCTCTGGGCACCTACCTATTTGATTGTACAAGTTTGTCTGAAATCGGATATTCCTTGCGAGTCTTGATATCATATGCATGAAAATATAAATGTTCACAAGTTCTTGCGTAGGGTGGGTTGCGTAGTAAGTTAATACCTGACTGACGTAGCGTGGGTATAAAGCTGAAGGCGGTGACAACGCTCTATTTACAAAGCTTTTGTTACTTTCAGAATAACACACAAATGGTAATGATTAAAACTTTTACGTAGGTTACTTTGCATAATCGTTAGATCTAGCAATAAATGAGACTAATCTTATGAAGGAGAGAGTCTGGGGAAAACTCATATACCTAACAAAAACCTAATTCAGACTTAAAGAAGGTACTACATGATCTCGGCCCCTAAATGATGTTATTAACTTATATTTGATAAAATTTATATTTAAATTTTTAGAGACGATTAAACGTTAGAAAGCACGCTCTTCTTGAGCAAACATGCGATGGCGGAAGTATCGACACCGACGCAACCGCCTTCATCATTACGATCAGGTATTAAGCAGGATTACGGAATCGAAAAATCTTAATAACTTAAGAAGCTTAATTTAATCATTAAGTGTAAAGTAAAATTAACGCCAATTAAAAAATTCTACTCAATGAAAGATTTACTTGATGATATCGTCAATGACGATTTTTGGAAGTATATCCATCGACTCTTGAACCACGTTTTGTTTGTTATTCAACATCCCCGCTAATTCTGGTACAACACCGGAAATCACGATGACGTAGCCTCGTAACTTGTAGTTCAATAGGGGTTTGGACAGTTTGGAGTCAATAAATTCATTACGGTAATCGCTAACACTGCAGGCGGAGTAGCGGCGAACGGTTCGTCAACCGCAAGCCTCGGTTACTTTCACCGTACCGCACCATATTAGTTACTTCATGTGTCATAGATGTCATAACTCACAGCCCACATTGCTGCGATGTCACCGACACGAATTTAGAGCCAGTGGTAAGATAATTACTTAAAAGGGTTGGGAGATTAACATTCATTGGGCACATAGTTGCACTTAAAAGGAGAACAAGTGGTTGTTTGAGTGGCATTTTTTTATCGAATTTTTATATATTAATAAAGTAAGGGGTGATTTTTTTCTTAATGAGACTTAATAAAATAATAAATCATAATCAGATATAAGATCTGAAATAGCCAAATTTCTAATACCTCAATTTATTTTACTTTTATTGTTATGATAAGGGTCAGCATCAGCACTCATGATGCTTAGTGGTTTAGCAATATAGTCAGAATCTGCTACAACAGAATTGACTGCAGAACCTATGATAAAATCAATACTCATGTTTTCCACGATGTAAGGAACTTCTCGATCAGGAGTTAATCAATAATGCTGCCAAGAGTACTGTAACCACACTGCGATGGTTGCTGAAAGTGTGTTTATAGCATCCGCCTTCCTGCCGTGGACCGACGAAAATACCGTTGCGCCCGCACAACCAAACTCCATTGATTTACATACGCAAATTATGACGAATTGCCCACAATGCACGTCCGAAATACGCCGGGGCTCTACCAGCACCGGTACGCTTCAAAGTGAATCATCGCCAGATTCCTTCCACAAGACACGCAAACGGTGAAGATGCAACCCTAACGTCTCTAAGGACGTAGATAATGACGAGGTTTTTAGTTAAATATGTACGATTATAGTCGCATCGAAACCAATAATTTTAGAGAAAGAATTATTGAAATTGGACCAACAATGACGAAGTTGTAGCGATTTTAGTTCCGCATTCCCAAAAACGCGCGCTAATATGCACATTTATCTTTCATTAATTAATTACTCTACACTTACATTAATGTATTTTTATCTTTCTTTTTTTGTTGTTGCCATTATATTTTTTAAATTTATACAACTTAACATAAGTACTTGAAGTACGTCATGTTCACTCAAACGTTTCTTCGGCGGTGTCGTCTGAGGCGAGTCGTTAAGTTCCCTAAAATATGGTTGAGCGAAGCGATGGCTGGTTCATGCATCATGCTCGTGAACGGGTGCCGCCAGCGGAAATGGGTCTACTTCAGTCTGCTTATCTTAATATTGTACTTAAAGCTTAAATATTTTTATTTAAAATAAATTGATACTGACCTGTATGTACCTCACTAATTGCAGTACAGTAATCTTGTAATGCGAGAAATGTTGTAATGTATGATAGCAGTCTTTCTTTGCCAGTTGAAAATTGTTTACGGTTACAATAACCATAAAATGTAATATTATTATTAGTATTTTCTTTTTTGTGATGGAAATTGACCTTACTGATCATAATGTTAAGATGATGTTAAGGTCACTTTTCCATTTGACGACTCTGTACGAAATATAACAGGGAGAAAAAAACAACCCTTGACGAGTTTCCTGCCGGTTCTTCGTTACAAGGTCTTCCGCCGTAGGGTTTGTGAACCGATGGCGTAGCTTCTTTGACGTTCATAAGTGCTTATAACAGCCTAGACTGAATAAATGATATTGAATTTGAATTTGAAAACATATGAAACCTGAAACAACTACAATTCTTCAACAAAAAACATCAGTCAATACGACATGGCTATATGAAGTTAAGTATATTAAAAACCAAAAAAAGTAGTCTCACAACAACAAGAGCTTTAATGGTATTAAATGATGGTGTGATAACGTCACATATGTAGACCGCTACGTAATGAATAAAGTCATGGCGGAAACACGGCGTTCCACAAAAACCAACTATTGCGGCATGGCGAGCCTTAAAAAATTTTACACTCGTTAGTGCATCCGGTGAATTACGATTGCGCGTGGCGTCTTTTTGCTCTGGGATTGTAAAAACAAACCGATCAATCGGACAGCATAGCACGCGGGAGGCACGGGGGAGTATCCTGTCGCCGCGGGAGTGCCTGGTGCGCCCGCGCACCATTCGGCGGGAGGCTGCGCGCAGGCATCCGTGAATGCTCCCTTCTAACGAACCCGCTGGCCTTGGCAGGACGACGCTTACCTCAGCTCAGACTCAGACCCTCTCGCAGTTCCCATTTGTATTTCAGATCATTTCTTATTTGGAATTCTGACGTCGGCGTAGGTCGTCACTGTTCTCCCTGATGTAGTTACAAGAATTTAATAATATTTTGGAAGCTATTTTGGACTAAGCAATATTTAAGAATTTTCTAGTTTTAGCTTTTTATGTTTTACAGCAAAAGCTTTTTGGGTTTTCAATTTTGCTATTTTAAGAAGAAACATTACATTAGGTGGGGTGCTTTTTATCAATTTAAATTCACCCCCGAGACCTTGATGTTCATGGCGTTCGAGCCACTCCACAGCGGAGCTCTTAAAATAATCAGCTCGTAAACATGTTACAGGAAACGATTGGATTCTTCATCATAATGTATGTGTTTGTATATATAGTTGCGTACGCGGCAAACATCTCATTCACGATCCTTTGATTGAGTTTGAATGAGTGACGTGCTCAGTGTTTACAATTCACCTCGTAACAGGAAGTGAAACGAGTCTATATCAAGGACGTTTTAATATTGAAACTTATTTACACCGTGAATGGTCTAACCAAACGTTTGAAACCGAAGGTCTATTCGTGTTAGTATTTTTTTTTTGAAGATTACTCAGAAGTCTTTCTAAAATTTTATAGGTATGACTTAAAGATGCTGCATTGTTATGCAAATTGAACAGGTCGAATTTGAAGGATATGGCCTTGAGCCCGCGCGAGGAGACACGGTAACCCATTTCACGGTGCGTGCCTGCGCGTGCGCTCCGAGGATTACGGGACGGGCTATTATAACATGACTCGACACATAAAATATGATAAATTTCAACTCCATATGCGGTTTTTACCTTTTTATAGTTATTGCTGGCTTATAGTTTAAGCATACCTAAAACATGTTGCACAGACACAGGTTGGTATAACAGGATTACAGGACGAATGTTTGATGAACATTCAGGGTCAGTTTCACCGCCTCGGCTACAAATAAGTTCGGAAAACTTATATGACAGAACATTTGAAAATGATGACGTATGTCAAATTATATGCCACAAGCTATCCAGAACTTATCAGTCAGTAGGTGGTGAAACCGGCCATAATTATACAATTTGATCCGGCGCGCGGCGGCGAACTCAATATAATTTATTCAATCTAGGTGCTGTTAAAACTAGTGAATGTTAAAGAAGCTACGCCATTAGTACACAAAGACCTTGCAGCCGCCGAAGTCCCGAGTGAAAAGTCTTTTTTATTGTAATCGGAGTACAAAGTTCTCAGGCAGGGCGCGGAACGCGCGGAAGGCGACACGCCACGAAGCTCGTACGCGCTGAACCATACTACAAACAACGAAATTTAGACACAGACCTACAACAAAATCACTATCTACTACGTCTTCTACAAATCTTAGCAACAAATAGATCTCTGACATCATTACAATTTGTTTACATGTTCTGCAATGATTTAACAACATAAGAGCGGAAGTGTCATCATGCAGATACTGAAAATATAAGTTCAGTTAACAGTTCAAACCCTGCTGTACTCATGTATTTAGTTTGGTTACATTTACATGTATGGTAATTTCACAAAAAATAATAATTTGAAGTTTATTTACGGTCAAGCGCACAGTATTCTCAATAGTACTAGTCATCACAACAAGTCAAGCACGAATTCCGATTGGTACCGCATGGAGTAAATGCCAAAACCATTATCATTTTACCGGCGGAATTGCCGTTGCAGATCCGTGAACGAACGTTGGCCTGGATTCGTAAATATCGAGCTCGAGCATACACTATGGCATTTGTTGACCGGCTCTTAGATGACAGCAGTTTTAACAAGCGGATCACATAGCGGATCTGTGTCCTGAAATCGGAATAAAGCGGGGAGACTTCCTAACGCATCAGAAACAATACCTCATTATAGCTCACCGTCTCTGTCACCAGCGGCTGAACTGAGGAAGTCGATATCTATTAGCCTGGCACAATAGGCGACATCCTAAGCTCATTACGCGCGTTTGTTTCCGTTGGCTATTTGCAATACGCCGCTAAATCGCCGCTTATTGAGTAGATAGTGATATCATTAGAGACGGTATCAGTTGGTCGTCATTTCGAAACTGCCAATACACCACACACACCTCATAAAGTAATGAAATATATCAATAGTGTTCATATTCTAATATTTGTAATACATATCTAGAACTAAGAGTTAAATAGCAGCGCGTAGTCTGTAATGGATGTCAAAAAAAAATATCTCGAGATAGGTACGCGGTTAGGAAGACACGACAAGCTTTGTTTCCAGTTGCATTTGAAGTGCAGTGGAACCCTAAAATCTACATTGGACGTGATTTACAGGTCATGGGCCGTCCACATCCACCTCGGGTCTCTGCCTCGATAGTGGAGTCGTTAAAAATAATTTTAAATGAACCAAATTGTCTGAAAGTGACAATGTTGTGTTAATTGAATCGCAATATTTCCAAGATTATGAAAGTCAATAAACATTTATAAATTAAATGTATAGGATAAATGCATTTTACAAAACAAACAATAGATACTTTGACCATCACAAATATGTACCATGTATGCAATCCATTACGACCAATACAAACAGTACGTGAGGACGCACGCATCCGAGCCCCGACGAACCATGCACACAATCTTAAGGACATAAAATAAGCAAACACGATTTGCCCACAACAAACACTGCAGTAGTTATCTCCGCGGCCTTTGCTCACCGTTGCACCAGACGAGCCCAAGGCAGTCAACGTACGTGCCGCTATAACTATACAAATATTTGTGAAGTCAATATTTGACACAACTAAGAAACCCACCTATCACCCTTAGCAATTTCAAAGACATTGTAAACAAAAGAAATCCATCATTAAATTAGCATTTTGATGACTTCTTAAAGTTTGTGAATTCAGCTCCAGTGCAGTGCGAACTGCAGTCCTTGCGACTTAAAAGATCTATTGTAAGTTGCCGTCTAGTTAAGAGTGTCTCTTTATACTCAAAAGTCTAGGAACTTCCTAGCTTTAAGCAATTTTAGTTCCTCTGGCTATAAGAATCTGTTCTGATCTGAATTATTTATTAAAGTTTCACAATCACAAAGGACATGTATGGGCGTTTCTCACTCGCAAAATAATAAGTATTACAAGAGCACGAATACGGAGTGCATGATCTGATAAGCAAAACATGCATAATATTAATTTGCATCGTTTTTGGTGAATTGTAAATCGCGTGGCGGAAAACGCATAATGACTTCCGCTAGGGTCAACTGCGATCGATAGCGAAGCGAACTATATGAAAAACCACATTAGCATAAGCACACCAACAGATATAAACACATCTGCTGCATATAACTATTATCTCCATGCCCTCTTCCCTATTTATTTGGGGTGAAAGCAGTACGTTCTTCTTTTCTATACTGATATATCATCAGGGACAGCAAGAGAGAAAGTAAGTATAATATGACATATTTCTAGAAGAATGTTTTACGGTCCACCCAAAATTTTGTCGGCTAACAAATATCACAGATTTTGTTTGGTTTTGTTGTTTTGTAGAGTTCATAAAAAAGCTAAACAACAATAAACAAGGGGCGAGTCTACTTATTTATACGTCGTTGACTATGGGCGGATATGGGAAGTGCGGTCGACATGGCGCAAATGATCCAGCGTCCATCTACTCGCAATTCTAATTTCGATATATCCTGTTGATTTCCAGCGGTCTCTTGGATCTGGCTATCTAAATCTTAAAAAAATACCACTCTTTTCCATGTTATCTAATTTAATCAATCATGTTCAAATTATATTTGCCTCTAAAGTATGCAATATCATATTATTGAATATCACAACAATAATCAGTATAATCAAAACAATCTACTAACACATCATTTATAGTGTACATAACTACCTTAGTCACAATGATGAATACAATCAACGTCGATTCAAGACTTGCCCGAGGTATAACTAATAATGAAGTGCATAATGGCCACTATGTATTCATAAACAAATAGTTTATTAAACTGAGCAAGATGTATAATATAAACTACGCGCAATTTGTGAAGTTGTTCTTTCCGATGGCCTAACTAGAAACAAATATGAATTGAAGAAAAACCATCTGACTGGTCATCGGTCCATAAAATGCACATCCTCTTCAGACTCTAGCTACACTACAGAGGTTACTTTCTTTTGTTCCAACCTTACCATTAACTGCATCAGAAGTGCCCATCCACTTTTCGAGGAACCTCACCACACGTATTGTTTAATTCTCAGGACGGCAACTACTTACAACCGATTGAATTGAACCAACCAGCACACGCATACTAATTACCAAATCTCTGCTAGAGTTTCGGAGACATTTACTTCAACAGTTATGGGAAAAAATAGGACAGGAAAACAATAGTGCATGTGCCTTGAGAGCAATCAGAGTACATGACGTGTGTAGCATAAAATTATATTCCAGAAAGAGCTACAGACCGTGGCCGGTCACAGTCGAGAACACCGTCATGGGAATCTGCTGTAATGTCCACTTTACAGAATGTTAATGAAGACCCCGAGGCCACGGTAAGTAACTTTGCAGGTTACATTAATTGCAGGCAGAAAAACTCATGAGAAAATATTTTGATTCAAGTTCTTATCTTTATTCATAAATCTTTTTCAAGGTAAAATTTAGTTGCTGTAAGAGTTTGATAATAATAATAAATAGAGTGATTCAGAGCTGACAAGTGGCCAACTGTCACGAGCCGCCATGCGGTGTCGTGGCCCGGGGCAGGAAGCCAGGGGCCACGCTACACGATATCCCTTTTACTCGGATCAATTAACGGACTGCGGCGGACCGGACGTGCATACACACATACATTAACACCTCCACCCTACACTAATCTTTTATGACCGTAAACGTCTTGGGAAAAATTACGGTAGAGCAAAATTTGACACCTCGACTATATTACTGGTCACGTCCCGTTTGGGAACGAACGGAAAGCAAGGCATGAAGACTTACGTGATTTCATTGACCGGATTGCTCAAGCGATCGTCCTTGGTTTCACTACTCAGGCCCAGATCGTCTTTGGCATACAGGACAATAAAAGATACCGACTATACACCTACATGACCATAGAGGATACATTAATGTAAGTAGTATTCGATACGCGTACCACTCGCGTTGCGTAGTAACTTCAAAGTGACGAAGAATTTTAACCTATATGAGATACCTACTTAAATTGGCAGAATGTATGTCTACGAAACTAGCAGCCGCCCGCGGTTGCACCGGCGTAGTTCACATTCCCGTGGAAATACCAGGTTATCTATCCGTATCTGGGTGGCAAATTTCAACCAAATCCGGTCAGTACTTTTTGCGTGAAAGAGTAACAAACATCTAAACAGCCTCACAAAATTTCGCATTTATAATATTATAGTAGGAATAGTAGGATGTGCATAGGACTTGTGCAATTTGCGTTTAGTAGTCGTATACACCTTTAAACAGACATTATCCAGTAAAGATCGCTCCGAAACAGTTCAGACTCAACTTAAGTGGTTCTAATCAACTTTTTTTTTACTACAATCAAAAAATTATTCCACTACTAACGTCTACGAACCTTCTTCAGTGAATTCTAACGTTTGTAGTTATCGTATAGGCCTTGAAACAAAATTTAAGTCAAAAAGATCGTTTTAAAAAAATACTTCAAAACAATTTTTTTATTTTTTATTTTTTCTGTTTTACTACTTACGAATAAAACTGCACTACAATCCACTACTAACGTTTATCGATAAAAACAGCTGGAAAAACATGGTTTTTCAAATTTCGGGGGACAATTTTTTTTTATGTTGTTATATATTTTTTTTTTCATACTACTAACGAAAATTGTTTCACTACTATCCACTACTTATCGAAATCTTTAAAAAAACACAAAGAAAAAGTAGTTTTTCCAAAGTCGGGTGCCAAGTTCACACAGGTGTTTGATGCGTTTCTGAAGCACTAAAACAGAGACTGGCATTAAGTGCGTGTGAATAGACTATGACAATGACAGTTCTTTACAACTGTCATTGTTCAGAATTTGTTAAAACATATCTACTATACTGACTGCTGAATTTTACAAATTAATTCGATTCTTTCGACTTCCAAACAATAACTCCCCAAGTTAAATCGGAATGTCTAATGCCCACATGCGCCAACCTGGGTTAGCAGATATAACCCAGAGTTAGTGCTACTTTTGCATAGACTAACTCTGGGTTAAAATTTAACCCAGCTTGGCGTAAGTGGCCCTAAGTGCACATACAGTTTAAAAACAATCCAAACTATTATTCAACCCCTAAAATAAAACCGGAAACAAAGCCCGTGCCACCAATTACGTAGCCGAAGTATGGCAGACGTATGCTACTTCCGCTTTCGCTCCAATGAGTTCCGCCCTCGTCAGAGGGCTGTTTTCATACGACACAAAAAAATTATCCACTCAACTCGGAAGTGGTTTAACGTTGCCGAGAAAAAAAAAACTAATTTACAGTTTTGAATTCACTAGTCAAGCATTCAGTAGTAAAGACTTTAAATAGGATAAACTGATATTTATGATTATTCTGAGCTCCACAACAACAGGCCATAGGACATTACACTATGAAAATAACTAAAGTAAACTAGTCTTGCCGTTTCAATATCAGTTAAGAGATGTCCTGAATGGCTGGTAGGGAAAAAAAATGTTGGACTATTCGAAAGTACTTATCTGTAAATCTATTTGAATAAAAATCTTTGACTTTGACTTTCCAAAAGGTGAAGCTGATTCCCTTGAAGACGGGCTACTTTACGAGACTGCGCGAGCGCATATAGCCCATTACGAGCCGATCGTATAAAACCTCGATCACGATAATTTATTGTTTCCTCTCGAGGTTTTTCACTCGACAACAATACGAACACTTCTCCCACTAAATTTGAAGGCTGAAATTGATGACTTTATAATTTTAATAACATTTTATGCTTTAATATTAAAACTAAGAGTCAGCGGTCTCGAATCAATTAAATTTAATTATTGGAATAATGTATATCATATATCTTATAACTACGAGAAAACGCGATAATACCTTCACGTATTTTAAGATTTCTTAAAAACTCATTTAATATGAGAATTCATTATTTCCCTCATCTTTTCAATGAACTCCAATTAGCGAAGGCAACAGCGGTATCTCGTCTGTCTCGTTTCTTAGTATGCTCGATTCGTGAGAATCAGTCCCACAATTTCTTTCAGTTGTTGCAATACAGCAGTTGACTAACTAATGGCAGTTCAAGACAACGTTGCCGTCGACGAAACCTCGTGAGAACAATTCATGGATTAAATAGCTGACGAAACCCAACGAGTATTTGCCAGTACAGAGTATTTTTTTTGGTTTCAATATCCGAAAGTTTTTTACATTATTATTTATCATACTGTTTTACAAACCTCATATGCCTTACTTCGAGAAACTGTTATTTACGCAATTGGCTTCATAATTCACTTATTAAAATTCATCAAATCTGAGCTTGACCCTGGTGTCCCGCACCGTAAGGCAAAGTTTTCGTTATTTTATGAAAAATGAGAACTCTCGTGGTAATATTTATTTTGAGACGCTGAAAAACTGATTACGACGGGATACATACAATCTGTAATGGAAGCTACATCACTTCGAAACGCGGGCGTGTCGATTTAATTTCCGCCGGCCGGCGTCCGACGTCCGAGCCCTGCTGAGGAATTACCGCTCATACTAGACCCATTACCATCACCATACCATTAGAAATCAAGCGAACGTGTGCAGTTACATACTCTATAATTTCATATATTATAATTAACTTCTCGTCTCATAGCAAGCTTAGTTTTCTGCTTATTATTTTGTTCTTTACATAATCCTACTTCTGATAGTGCTGTTTATGACAAACAGAATTCACTATCTCTCGAGTAACTCAGTTAACCAGTTGGTGAAATGTCATCATCTCATTCATTCATCTCTAATATAAAATTTTATTTACTACAGGAACAGAACCCAAGATTATTCCAACTCTTTTCGTCTATTAGAAATGGGACAGAACAAAACTTTAAGGATTTTATGGATCTACTTTGAACGAACTGTGGCATCTTTCCAAATGCGTGCAGTAAACATATAGATTTATCAAATAATAAATCAATTACTTAATGCAGTTGCGATAATTAATTAACTGCAACAAACGAACGAAAAGCTGTTACGTTGTAAGGATGATGAGTTATGGGAAACATGTTTCTTGGCAAGGCGTGTCAATTTGATATCCGCCAATGGCCATGGGAGATGGCTAGGTGTGGTTAACACATCATTTAAGGTTCCATAGACATTATTATGACGCGACTAGATTATTATGTCATTCCGAATTCAAGGGCGATTAAGCCGATTAGTGTTAATAGAGAAGACGATTTCGTATGCTTCCTTGCAAATTCAATCAGCCAGTTCCCTACTCGTAAAAACGAAGATCAAAATAAGGGATAATATCAGTCTAAATAAAGTATAAGTTACCCGAATCTAGCCATCAATGCAATATAATAATATATTGTGACAATCTAGAAAATTATGAATCTTTCTTGGTGTATGGCACCCAACCGTCGCCGTCGGTCGAAAGGAATGAAAGAAAAGAATTGATAATTTCTAACGTTACTGAAATGTCTGTCAAACAATATTGGCAAGAAGTGGGAATGCATACCAGGTAGTAGGTTGCTTAGCGCCTTATAAATGGCCTATTGTGTTCGGACGGCGCCTAAAACTGGCCACTTTTTATAAACACTTGGCAAAACAAAAAAATACATCTGCCCAATTTAGATTCGTTGGAGATTACGGACCATTTCTTATTGAAGGATAGTTAGAAACTTCTGATAAATGATCACTGTTTTAGTGGTCAGGAATGGATTTACGAAGAGATCTCAATTAATGCCCTTTTGATATTGATATCATCTGGGCTAGATACTCAAAGTTATTCTCGAAGCAAAATGTGCTAGATAATATTAAAAATATGTCTTGGTTGCGTACTACACCTACTAGTTTTTTATACGTGGGCACCAGCCTACAAACCAACCCACTGTCATATTTTGTCGTTCACTTTATCCTCTTACTAGTCACTTCATCTTAAAGATAGCCTTCAGAATTAGAAATTTCAGAAAAAAAAATTATTCACTCACCTTATATGATAACCGTGTCTGCCGACGTCGTCGGCTTTCCCAGAGGTTTTATTTCCTCAACAAGAATGTCTTCAATGACCTGGTAGAGCACTGCGGTAAACGCATATAACCGATACGATAAATGAAGCACAAAATGTCAATTGCCAAGCAACTTCGCACAATTAAACAAGCACGATTCCAAATTTCGAAACGTCAAAATTTGGAACAGAAAGTATGCGCTCGCGTGTTAGCGCGCGTGATCAACGGCGCGACTGAGCGTGAGCGGCGAAGGCGGCACGCGCCCGGCTTCATTCACAAATCGAGTGGCGGGGCAGCGCGCGGGGCGCCGATGGGCTCGGCCCATTCATACACGGCCCCGGCCCGAGCGAGTGACCTGCGGCCTGCGATCCTCGCACGTTACGACCATACCAACCAAAACCACAACCGTGCCGATACCGAGAAATAACGAGATTCCTACGCCAATTCTCGGCGACCGCAATTCGCAATAAATCATACTGATTAACATGCAAAGGGTAACGAGTTCGTTTCCTGTCCTTTACTTTCCAATGTGACACCAGCTTCGCATAGTCGAACAACATCATTGAAGAATCATCAATCATACATTTTAATCAAATAACACCTATTCAGAAAGATATGGTTACTATTGGCTAGTAAAATTTAGATTCGAATCTAATAGTTGAGAGTGACAACTAAAATCTCCAGTATTAACAACTCGCTTGTCATGTAATTGTGCTCATTAGCAAATTAACTAAGGATCTTTTGAAAGAAAATACAATATCGTCTGGTCTGGATTTTTGACGCAATAATAATTTAATGTCAAGCATAAAAGCGTTCTTTACATACACAAAAAAACACGGCCAGTGCTTATATAAAACCATTACAAACCCGTTGACTTAACTACGCATCTTATTTACGGTAATAATGACTATAAACGCAAGAAAATTACAAAAACCGGTGCTGGCGAAATGCTTTTTAAGTGGGTAACTGCAGTGCACCAGCCAATGGCTTATATAACACGCTTGCAAGCACGTGCCCTGAGTTGCCTCACCGTATTGCGATAATGATTTCCGTTATTTGTTACATGAAGGTGCCAAATCTAATATGAACAAAAGAAGAAACCTGTGAGTTCAGAATCATTCGAAACTGGCGTCACCGTTCCCATTTCTGGTCAAGTAACGCAATGCAACCTTTACGACAATGTGGAATGTTCGATGGTCGATGGATGATTGATTGAAGGACCAATTTCAGTATCTAATATTTTGGATATTAATGATGCTAAATAGCTATTGCTAATGTAGGTATGCGATACTATCTCATGAGAATGGGTTATGGACTTAAATATAAATAATTATTGGGCTTAAATTTAAGTGTGTGTAGGTTTCTTGGGATACAGACGTTTATGCATTCGGAATTTGGAATTCTGGTTCACGCCTTTATAAGGTGTATCCGCATATTGTGTTTCTGTCATGGTGCAAGAGGTTCTTATATCATATTTAGCTAGAATTTGGTACCAGAAATGAGGGTAACCAACCAATGATTTAGTACTTAGTTTGCACAACAACAATTTTATGAGAAATAAATGAGTCTTGGTTATCTATCGATAGATTTCGATCCAGCTTTTAGGAACATCATCATCAATGCCTTGAAAGTCATTTGTTGTCTATTTGCCGAAAAAAGAGAGATTTGTGCATGAAAATCACAATGACGAATACGACGAAGTCCTAGATGTATCAGTATGGAACAGGTTTAACATCTTCGAATGGTTGAGCAAGCCTATCCAGTCGGGATTCAAACTGAGATCAGAATCAAATTAATGCAATAAGTAGTTCAGCAGCGCTGCACAGTTATGTTATGTGGTTGCAAAGATATATGGCGCACTACGGAGTTACGGAGCTACCAGTGAAACGGCAAAAACTTTGCGATATCGGGATCGGTAGAAGTTGTGACTCTTCGAAATGCACAAGTGATGTTATTGTAATTTCCCTTAACAGAGTTTAGTATTGAATGGTCATTTAACAATACTAGATTATCATGTTTGTTGCTCTCAATTCTTAGTTACATACCTTATAGGATAAGTATATAAAGTGTGGCGAGAAATAGATAAGAAATCACTTACCTGAAAGGCATAATGCGATGTAATCCTTTACAGTAGCAGCCCCTTCCGGCAGTTTCCATTCTACAGCGAACTCATTTTCTTCTAATTTCCAATCGAGTTTGGCCTTATCAGCGTCAGTGGCACCATACTCCGATTCTTTTTCATCAACTTCAATACTAACATTATCTTTATGGTTTATTACAGCTTCGTTATTTTCATTGGCACTTGGTTGCCCGACTTCTCCTTCAACAGCTTTAGCAGTGTTTTCTTTTGGATCTCTGTCCGCGATGTTCCGTATATCGTCAATATTTTGAACACTTTCGATTTCGACACAATCGGAGTCATGATCTTCTGACATGACTTTCAATATTTCCTAATTATACATCTCTATTCCTAAATCAAACAAAAATTAAAGCTTGTATGCCTATTTAACGCATATTGAGAACGGGCGCCTGCTCATAATTTCGTAGCAATTGTTATTGAACACGAACTCTTAAAGTAGGAAAGAATACCGTATGTAGTTTGTTTGGGAGGCGTGAGAGGAGACTAAGAGCATAGCAGTAGGCGAGCAGCAATGAGGGTGCGCGCGACGGCGACGCCGACGTCGCGACGCCAGACGTCAGCCCGGCCGGCGCCACCGCCGCCGCCGTCTGACGCCGTTAATGCGCTCTATTCATGTACAACTAGCCACTGTAATCATGTCCCACTGTGGCATACCAAATTGATAGAAAGCGAATGCAGTATCCACACTACCTTATTACTTGCTTAGATTAGACTCTATTCCCAGTTCAACACTCTCATGACTCTCATGACTACAAGTCCTGAAGTCAGTATTAGCAAAAATTTTATTATTAAATTCAATAAAATGAGAAATAGAATAAGTAGTTGGCTAGGCTAAACAAACAATGAATCTATAAATCTATAAATATAAAATTCAAATCTATTCATAGAATAATGCCACAAGTATTGAAAGTAGGTAAAGAAATTAAATATTTGGTTCTAAAGTAGGTACATAATTATCTTTCTCTCTGCAAATCATAAAATTTATTTTTATCAATTACAATTGCTAACAATCTCTCACTGCTTTGAGTTCCTAACTCAGAAAAACAAAAACAATACATTCACTTGTAATCTTATTTGTCTCCCAACTTATTTCTCATTCAACCTCTGCTTCCTGCATACCCACTTAACTGCAATGTACACTAAGAAGATAATGCACAAGCATACGCTCAGGATCTGAACAACTTATTAGAATATCTGATCAAATACATTAAACAGTCCTGAACTATTAAATGTAAAGAGATCAACCACTACTTTTGTTGGAACTGGTGAATGTGCTACAAATAGAACAAAATAAAAGGCAACAGTGAAGTCATAAAGAATGGAATTTAATACAAACTGTTAGAGCATTCCAGCACAGGACTAATTGTCGTGGAGATCCTTAGGTGAGGCCTAAACCCAGCAGTGGGTACTATGTGGCGAGAGACGACAACGATGAGAGCATTCCAAAGTTAATGATGTTTGCTACAGTCAATGCATATTTGGTGGTCACTACTTGAGGCATTTAGGTCTCTTTTTTTTATTTATTTAGTTAATTCAGGCAACTAGCCTCATACAATATATACCTTACAGATTAACATACATATTTAAAATTACATTCTTATACTGTTATCTGAGGGTGTGGCAGTGGGGTAAAATAAAAAGAGTGTAAGATCTCTTGTTAAACCATACAACAAATGATAAGAATAACAGATAACAGTAGTTTTTAAATTACTCATTTATGTATTACCCCGGATAATGAGACACGCCAGCCAATAGATATTGCATGGTTGTCTGGACACCGGTCTCTGGTTTAGATTTTATGAATTAAGTAAAAGATTTTTTCTTATCATTGATGGCTTGATCAACATTTAAAGGATTCTGTAGATATTTAACCGGCAATCACTAGCCACAAGTGTATATTGAACACATTACTCAGTTGAATTTACACTGTTGAAGTCTATTTACCCCAATACATTTATCATAAAAAAAGAGGGTCGAGTGTCGGCTTAAGTAAAAGGAGGTGCAAGAGAGCCGTCATATAGGAGATAAATTATTAAATCTTTCAGAAATCTAACATGTTGTTTAGGTTTTAGAGTTGGATCGCAATTTCAGGCTGGCTAGGACTTAACTGTGAACTCTTAATCTAAGAAGTACTGAGCTACCTAAAACACTTGTTAAGGATACACATTTTATTCACTACGTAACTTTAATTCATGTCGTTGTTACTTTTTTGAATGTTTAAGGTAAGTAATCGATAAAATTTTCAAACTCGGTGTACATAACAATAAAATTGGAAACTATGAGCAGCCGCACTTGATTTCGCAAATGTAAAGATTACCAACACATTATTCACAACATGATTTGATGAAACGGTAAATAAGTTGCCACAAAACTGGTTTAATTATAGGATAAAGCTACCTTTTCGTAAACGATTGATTACAGACGAGACGGCGGACAGTAAACGAAACGAATCCCCCGTGTCGTGCTGAAGGGAATGACATTGACATTGAAGTATTGAGTATTCGTTTAGGAACTTTGAAGATTCCGAAATATATAAGGGTAGTTATCCACTTATCCAATAATTGATCATGAAAATTTATAAGTTTATTTGACATTTATTTATATGCGCAAAATCTTGTACAAAGTTAAATAGACAAGTCTTCTTCTTGAGTGATGGACAAGTGGTATGGGCAATACGTCAAGTCAAACTATCAAATCAATTATTTGAATGAAGGATAAGCTAAATGGAGCAAGCGCTCTCAATCTCAATATCTACGTGAAGCCAGGGCTTGTTTATCCGGTTAATTTTCAAACCGGTACAGCAACGAGTACATAGAAACTGTTTCATTAAGGTTTGACTCACCGAAACCTTAAAAAAACGGTTTCATGAAAGAGCAATATATTAAAAGGGTTTTGATTCAATTAAGTACCCAAGCACAACGGGACAACGCGAGCGCGTGAGTGGCAAAGCGAAAAGCGACCGTTCGTCACCTAGACAGAAGCTCGCTACTTGCCTGAAATACCGCTCTCCCAACGCGATCGCGCGAGTGGTAAATCGACTAGCGAGCATAATTCTACGTATGGAAGGCCAGTAGTAGGTCTATTTGGCAGAGTTTTGATTCAACCGGTTTATTTAGGTTTTGGAAGCGCTCTCATTCCGAATACGTCGGATGCGGTTTTTGTAAAAACCTTAATCAAAAACGCAATTAACCGCTCTTTTTCAAACCGGTTACAAGCCCTGGGCCGTGATTTCTTGGCACCATGAGCATTGTCATTTGGTTGGGTTGAAAAAACATTGTTTTTACATATAATTGTTCTACGTCGTGGTGGAAGTAATTCCTTTCACTGTTAAAAAAGGAAAACGAAATTACTTGGACAGAACAAGATTTCTCTAGATAAGAGAGTGAGATAAAGCTACATAGAATTTTGTTTCAAGTAAGTGTTCGTAATGTTAGCTCCACTTAAACCTATACCTTTATGGCCTTTGCTACACTGTTTAAAAAATAAAATGTTGATGTAATGTCATTGTCAATGTCAGAGACAGATGTCATGTCATGCAAGTCAAAGAAGTCAAACGTCAAATCAATGAGGACTGAGGAGGACAACGAATTTGTTTGTTTTGATTAGTTCAAGTTTTCATTGAACTTTGAAACTTAATTTTTACTATTTGAAAGATTTTTTGCGCATTATCTTCTCCCTTAAATGCCGCATCTGTAAATAGAAGAGAGTCTGCTTTGTCTCCTGTGTTTGTCCTTACAATATTTCCTTCCTCATCTTCTTATTTTAGGAGGAAACCGAAGATGACTTCTGTAGCTCCCTCTGATACGGAATCAAATGTTAGTGGGTTTATCCGTTACAGCGATAAAGATATAAAGCACTTGTACAGTTCAATGATTGAGGTAAGATCATAACATACACAATTTAAATAACTGTCAAATAACAGTCAAAGAGTATATAACCACTCATTGCTAACTAACGTATGTGTGTTAACTGTTTAACACTGTTGCAGAATGTGGTTAAGGAAAGTGGTTGCTAAACTAGAAAAAAGCAACATGTCTCATGTTTCAATACTAAATCTTTGTTAATAATAGTTATTACTTAAAATACCAAACTAATGTAACAAAATGTTTTCAGAACATGGAGTTAATAAATCAAGACATACTACAAATAGAAAAGAACTTGAAGAACATTGTTAAACAAGCTGGTCCACTGGAAAATCAACTTTCAGCAGTACTACAGTCACTTCCCAAGCCAAATACTTCATTTATGGAGACAGAGTAACACTGGCAAGACAACATTCCTTTTAAAACCTATTCACTTTATTGCTTCAGGGTGCCTACCAAAAATATTAAACTCCAGTGATCCTGAGTTTAATATTTTTGGTCATATAATTAAAATGCTCTTACTCCGGGTTTCTATAACTTCCTAAAGGATTGTTTTGGCTATGGACAGTTATGTTTTTTTACATACTTTCCATAGAACAATGTCAAAATAGAACTGTCCATAGCTAAACAATCTGATAGTAAGATATAGAAACGTGGGATTACTGATACCGAGATACTTTGTTTACTATTATGAATTAATAAAGGATACAATATGATTTTAAGATTTGTGTTACATGGTTTTTGTTTGTCTGAAGTGTGGCACCTTTTCAAGGAATGTGAGAAAAGACAGTTTGCTGGGAAGCAAGGTAAACAGACTGTGAAGTTAAATATGTTCTCTGCAAATCCTATACAGAAAATTACTCTGTCGTTACTGACATTATCGTAAATGTCACTGTGACAAATACAATGCCAAATTAAAATTAATATTTTTGTATTAATTATTTATCAAGAATCATAAGTATCACAATAAATATAATTTTAAATGATGGCAGCTACAATATCCACAAGAGCTAAGTCTCCGACCCGGGCTGAAGCAATTGCCATAGCCCTGAGACCTGGCCCTGTTTTTAATACTGGGGTTTTGTTAGGCAAGTTTATATTTATTGTAAAATTTATTTGTTTCCCTACCTACCCAGTGTTTCTTTGTATAAGAACAAAGAAGGCTATTTTATGTTAATTATAACGAGATGACAGTAGTACCTACTGTATTTTAGAAACTATATTTAAAAATATTATGTGCTGTTACATATAAACACAATGATCAAAGTCATGAATGGCTTATTACAATTTAATGTTTGCATATTGATTTCCTGGCTTACACACAAAATTAAAAAAAAACCGCATTTTTCCGCACTTAATTCGTTTAGGCACTACGAATATTTATATATAAGACAAAAATTTTTTGCCGCCATTTTTTTTTTGCTTAAATTTGCCTAGGGTGTACATTATTTTACTCAAAGCGCCACCTTTGTATCTTGTACCGTTTCGGCAGGCAGATCACCATCTCCATAAATGGCCGGATGGATTTTCATCAAACGTGGCTAAGAACCATCTCAATTAATTTAGCTTTAAAAAAAAAACTGCATTGAAATCGCTTGTTTCGTTGAGGCTCTACGAATACAGGTTGTTTTATTAACGACGGGGAGACTCTTAGCCTTCATCATACCTGATGTTAAGCATTGATAAGGCTGAAGATGGAAGCGAGCCTCTCCCGGAATTCTCAACCACTGAGGATCTGGCTATGTTATCTCTGAACTGCCGGAACACAACAATGCTGAAAACATTGTTATTATGGCGTCAGACTTAGATAAGATGGTGGTAGCTATCCAGGCGGACTCACAACAAGTCCTACCACCAACCAAACCGGATACAAATTGTACCCCCGCTGGGAATCGAACCCGGGACCCCTGGGTCTGATACCGGTGGTTGTTACCACTAGACCACAGAGGCGGTTAAAGAGGTACAGACAGACATAGGCCTCAAACTTATAAAACCCCTCTTTGCGCTGCGTCGCGGGGGGTTAAAAAGGAAAGATTTGTATTTTTGTGTTTCTAACAAATAATCTCAAAAACTACTGAATGGATGGTATTACTATCCAAAAACTACTGATTAGTTAGATGAAAGATACTTACAGATAATTAGATAACCTTGATAAGGTAACTTTTTATTTCGATATTCCCACGGGAACGTGAACCACGCGGGTGAAATCGCAGGCGGCCGCGCCGCTAATAAAATAACAAGTGATCTCTAAAATACATAATACGGAAATATTTTTTAAATCAATTCTATTATCCTGTAGTGCTATTGTTGTTCACGTGCCGTTGACTGTACATCGGTATTTTGGAGACGAGAATGATGCTAGCTGTCATTTGTAGCTATGAGTGTCGAAATCTGTTATTTCAAATTATTGGTTGAATTAAATATTTACAGGCAACTGGGTGGAAGATCGGATTGAGTGCCCAAAAGCAGGAACTTTATATTTCCCTCCTAAAGAGAATATCGACTATGAAAAGCTGAAGCCAGAATCTAGACAAACAGATATTCGTCTTAACAAACTAAATAGTGTACAGGTACTTATTGTTGGTCACTAAACATGCACATGCCATGCCATGATAATAATTTCTCAACCTTTTTGTAGACTAGTAGACGACTACATACAGACGGACGGACGAAAGGATGAAGCCCCGTTTGTGGCCACTTTGAAGTATCATCATTATCTCACTCACGACGTCACACTGCTAGGCTCCCAAGGATCTCCACGACGATGACGATTAAAACATTGTTGAATTCTAAGTCTAGAAGGATTATTGGGAGGAAATAGGAGCCAGTGGCGGAATGGTTCACGCGCTCTGCCTGCGATTGTTGAGCTGCCTGAGGTTAAGCCGCTTTCGTAATGGTCGGTCAAGGGGTTGGTGACCAAAAATCTCTCGCTCCTCCCTCGAACTCCTCCGTCGGAAGGCACGTTAAGTCGTTAGTCTCGGCTGCATTCATAAGAATGCCAGTGCCTCTGCAGTGGGGACATTAAAACGCCTGATGAAGTGATACGCATTACCTATATTAAAGAGAGAAAGTGTTAGGCCACGATGTTTAGGTTTTTGTCGTTTACCATAAGCGCAAACGAATCGAGACTGCTGGAGTTTAACGAGTGGGAGTTCCAACCATCACTTCCTATAATATGTGCTCAGTATGCCCTAGCATGAGCCGCGCGGGGCTATTACCTATTTTAGCAAGAGCAACGCGATAGCAGAAATTGCTTTACGTCACGTACAACCGTGCGGCCTCTACTGAACAAACGTTGAACTACAATGTGCATTCATTTAGTTCCTGTTATTGCTACCAAATTGTGTTTGGCGCTAGCGTCATAGCAACTCGCGGCGTCTCACTCTCGCACCTACGTATGAGCGCGAGAGTGAGACGCCGCTGTACGAACCATCAGCTAGCGATTAGCCAGCAATAGCATACGTAATACCATTTTTATCTTGACGCTTCGCAGCTATCGCGCGATAATCGATATTTTTTAGGTAATAGCCCCGCCGCCGCCGATTTTATCGACACTCGTAGACACCGACATCGACACAGGTATCGTAGCTCGATAGCGTGCCACTGTCCGCCCCTTGGGATAAGCAAGACCAGAAGCGTCGCCAGCCCATGGCCCAGGTGAAAAATATGAATTGTAGGTACAGTCAAGAAAATTAAGCTACACTTGTAGCGCGAGTCTGCCTCTATGGCGATTGATTTAGCACGGCCTTCTTAGGACTTTGATTGCTTTGCAGTTGGCTACATTTTTTAAATCTCTAGGGTGGGGCGGCAGCTGCTCCTCCCTGCCCCCCAAGACCTCTATTTTTTAATCACTCGTCGCGCGAGTGGCAAGGCGATGAGGCGTTAGCGACCTTGCAAGCGTAGACATAGCACGCTCATAATCATAATCATATCATAAATTCTTTATTTGTCAGAATATGGTACAAATTTGATGTTTCTTACATTAAAGTTTCTTCATATTCTACTGATACGCTTAATTTTCGCTTTGCCCCTCGCGCGCTCGTGTTAAGAGGCGGTACTACAGGCGAAAAGCGAAGCTATGTATATACGTGCAAGGACGCTTTTACGGAATACGGAAACTCAAACGTCGCACGAAAATCAGTAGAATCCTCGAGACGAGTGAATCAAAAATAGAGCTCCTGGTGACGGCCCCTTGAGCAAGACAACATCATGCGCCAAAGGTATCAAATCGCGTGATAAAGCGGAGCTAGCATAGCCCGAAGAATAACCGCCACCATAGCATATCCGCTATGCTATACCTATAGCGGATATGCTAGGGGGGCGGATATTCCATTTATCTTTATCTACAGGGAAATGTAATTACAACTATACGGCACGATAGCCATGACCACTGCGGAAACTTTGTGACGACGAACGACCTCGTCTACAACCACTTGCCCAAGCCACTGTGTGGTCCGAACCAGCGCCATTACAAGAGATGCGCTCACCAGTTCTACCCGCAACCTGACCTTATGAAGTGTTTTGTACGTTTTTCTTTCTTATTAACAAATAAGTACTTCGTCTTAATAAGAAAATGCACCAAATACGAGAACTGGAGCTCTATTTTTGAATCGCTCGTATGACTTAGTTACACGCGCATGCGACTTGTCACGCGTCGCACGCTTGTTTCGCTCAACTGCAACGAGCGGGTGAGGGCACTCGTGTGGCCGAGCGATTCAAAAATACGGAAATTCGGATGTCGAACGAAAATCATTAGAAGCAAAGCGCTCGACGCGCGACGAGTGAATCAAAGAAGAGCTCCTGGAATTGGAGCCTGGAGGCATGTGCAGACGTAGGTTTTTTTCATCATAAAGGTATCTAAAGGGCAGCTCGAAGCTAGGTGTCTGTGCACGTGAAACGCATCTGTGGTCCAGTAGTAACAAACACCGCGGTATCAGACCCAGAGGTCCCGGGTTCAAATCCCAGTCGGTTTTTCCCCATATTGTATTCGATTTGGTTGGTGACAGGACTTGGGGAAATTTTGCCAGTATAGCTACCACCATCCTGTATCCATAAAATAAATGTCCTACTAATTTTTGTGCGGATGTTTATTGGATGGATGGATGTTTGTTACTGTGATAATAATAGTGGATTTGCGTTAGAATATAATATGACATGGTCCAATGTCAATTAGTGATGCATGTTAAAAATATTTTATAATGAAAATTCTCAGGGTAATTTGACAGAATGGGGATTGAGGAAGTACAAGCAATATGAATGGGCTTGCACGGATGTTTCCGACTATTCCTCCACTCTTTACGAAGACACGTTTGTTCCGCCGCGACCTCATCAATATCTGCAAAGATGTGAGAGAAGAGCTCGAAATTCGTAAGTTTATGCTACGATGTTATTCATAAATTCATAAACATTAGCACAATATTTAATGGCACGGTTGTGATCACGGGAGTTCCTACCCAAGTCGAGTTACTCATAAAGTAAGCAGCCAGCGTAGCATGCGCACCGCGACTCGCTGTCGACGCTTATCTCGCGATGTCTGTCCCGCTCACACCGTAGTGATACGCTCGCGCGAGAGAACTGTCGAGAAAGCTTTGTCGAGGTGCTCATGCTACGCATGCACGTCTTACCATCTGAAATCATGTCTTAATGACAATAAAAAACTATGAAGAATAATTTTCACTTATTTAATTACAGGAGCTTCACAAAAAGTTTCCGATTTAAAATGACAAAATCAAAACAATGATAACATCAAGAATCATTTTTCTTCACTTTTTGCAAAATTACTAGTCTTTACAATATCACATTTTGTTCGAGAGAGGACAGTGACGTCCATATAAAATTGTAACAATACAATAATTCTTAATGCTTTCATATAGCCATCACCTGGCACCAACACGAGATCAGCAAAATATACTTAACTCTACATTTAGTCTCAAATATTACAAGTTACGACTATTAATTAACCACTTACATCTACGTGATATAACTTAACAAGATTTAGTTCCTTAATACAAAACATTGGCAGTTCATTGAAACATTGAAAAAAAAGTATATCAAAGAATAAAAGGCAAAAATTTATAAGAGTCAAAGAAATCATAGAAACTCAACACAACCTAGACTAGTTGTTTGCTTACTGAGATATAGAATTCACTTGAGGCAGCTTGATCAGTCCAGACCCACCAGGGGTTTTGAAAGTATTATTTTGTACATAAGTATGCTGTTGTGCAAATAAGTTTGCAGAGGCCATATTTTGTTGAGCAAATCGAGGTTGCGGTATATGAACATGGCTGTTATACTGCATTTGGGGAAATACCGGTGAACTTATACGAGAGAAATTCTGAGGAGTCGGGTAACTGCTAAAACTAGTTGGATTATGGCAATGGACATTATCGACAATCATGGGCTCGCCACAGACCGACTCCTCGCGGGACGGAGGTTGCGAGAATATATTTCGCTGATTCATACTGGATGCTTGAGACTCAAAGCCTGAACTTTGACTCGAAGAACGACTACCATCAATGTTGAATATTTGACGCTCTCCTTCAGAGCCCCAGTAGCCTCCTGCAACCCAAGAAGTGCTGTGGCCTAACTTACTAGGTGATATCAGTGGCCTGGAGCGATTTAATGGTGTTGGAGCCACAAAACATGGAGTTGCATTAAATTTTCTTAAGGAAAATATTGAATTACTTTGCTTTTTTTTCTTTGGACTACCAATGCACAAACTGCTAATGCTCTCATCTAGCTCAGAATCGGAATCATCTTTACCAAGTTTTTGATATTTGTTAAAAGATGGCTTAATAAAGACACTGTCTGACACTGAGCTTGGACTTTTGCAAGAGACAGAGTTTACACAAAATGTTGAATTAAGTTTTGGTTTACTCCATAAACTATCACTGCGAGGTGTGAAAGACCTTCCATTCAAAATACTGTTATTCTGTTGAGTAATAGTCTCATGTGATGAGTCCGAAAAGTTGTGTAACCCAAATTTACTAAGAGACACATCATCATCCGTATCTAAAGATAAATTATCATCTTCATCAATAAATGAAGAAACAGTTCCATTAATAAGATTCTTCATCTTCATTGGAGTCATTAAAATTCTTGACCTATTTTTATGTTTCATTGTTTTGTATACAAATAGCACTGCCAAGATGCTGGTCAACTGAAACAGAAATTAAGTTCAAATAAATATTTGTTATAAATTGATTAGTTCTACACTAGGCAGAAAATTCAACAAATGACACATACCTTAATAAAGCTCATACATATTGGATCTATAGTTTCTGGGTAGTTTACTATAGATGCTAATACAAATACTGACCACAGTAAGTCAATAATAATTGTATAATTTAATTTATTAATGTTCCATATATGTCCAAATATCTGCATTAAGCAAACAAATCCTCCTAAAGCTTTCTGAGTCAACTTAAGATTTCCTTCTAAGTCTTCCGAGAAATACAGTTTTGGTACCACATCCATTCCAGGTATTTCTTTAAAGCTGAAAAAATAGCTTTCTAGCCATGGGAATGTCAAAAGTGCCTTCATTGTTAATATAGAAACAATTCTGTCAATAAGACCTATTATTATGTCAATAATATTATTTATGGAACTTGATAAATTCTTGTGGTTCATTAGAAGTTTATAGCATTCCACAGATATCAATATCACAAGTAAACCAGCAATCAACATTGAAGTGTTATTTACAGCATTTTTTAAAAGCTGGTTATGTTTCTCTTTTTTGTGGTGCCTTTTGTCAGGAGTTCTGCTTTCTATTAGTTTTGTGCCTAGAAGTGATTCTTTTTCTTTGTGTAATTTCACTTGCAGTACTTTTCTACAAGGATTGCATAATCTATATGCTTTTTCTAATTGAGCCCTGTAAAAAGTAGAAGGAACTTTAAATAATCTTTATTTTAATGTTAATTTATCTTATCTAAATTTTAATGTTTCAAAAGAAATACAGTAAATTAGGTCACACTGCTTTCAGTTTTATAATATGCTTATAAAACAACTAAAATATATTAGATAAATTAACATTTAGTGTTCATGTTATGAAAGTGTTATACATACTTGTATAGTTCTACTTCTTCATTAAATTTTTTCTCATTCATTGGGACAAAGTTAGCAAGCTGTACTACTTTTAGTTGTTGGTTTATGTTACACATTTTGCACAGTCCATTTCTCGGTGGGCTTTTCTGAAATACTTTAGGGCATTTGATAGACTGTTCTGGACTGGATACATTGAATAGTGTTTTATTATAATCTCCATCCTGTAAAGTAAAAAAGTGAGTTATAGGATAGTACTATTATGGTTCGGAGAGATGGGTAGCTCTTTCAATAATTCAAAGCTAACCTTAGTAAATCCATTGTATTGGTCACATTTGGGGCAGGTCCAACTGTTGCGATTCACAAACTTCATCCAAAAATTGTTGTTACAAAACCAACAGTTTACGCGCCAAATCAAGATCGTCCTAGAAGCAAATAAAATAGATGTAAGGATCACTTTTTATACAATATCCAGGCGGGAAAGCGGACGATATAACCTTACTCCACTCACCGTAGTTTGTATAATAACTTGATAAATAAAATGCTACATAGAATAGTAGTAATAGTAACTAACACTATTTCCATTTTAAAAACTAATTTATATTTTGGATGCATCTCAATAACTTATAAACTAAAATATTTTATACCTAACCTAAAAAACACACGACATTTGGGACATTTTAAGTGTACTACCACAGAGTCACAAACTATAGGATGCTGACAGAGTACAAAGAACTTAACCAGACCAATAAAGAAGGTGAACACGACATTCCATGAAAATGTAAATTGAACTCTGTTACAGCTGGATATAAATCAGTTTTTTAACTTTTTATTCTACTTACCGTACCCTTTTTTATGTTCGATTCGATGTAGAGGAAGGAACGAAGGAACAGAATTTGTGGTAAGCTCTCAAACAAAAACCATGGAGCCTAACCAAAACTTTTTTAAAGTATTTTTTACAACCACAGATTCATAGATAGTTTCTTGACGTATTGATTGGGTGAGTGTGCGACTGTGCGACGTGCGTGCAATAAATTAAATTAGTCTGAGATAAATAAACGTAGAGGTTATAATTTTTTTTTGTCAAGTGCACGATAAAAGTTGTAAATAATACAAATACGCGAAATTAATCAAATCATGTATAGTAGTAGTTCTTTTTTATATCTGTGCAACTATGATGATCAATTTGTTAAAACAGGTAAATAAACTCATTTATAAGTTATTGTTCTTCAGTCTTGCATGTTTTAGAATTGTAGATACCTATAAAAATAAATACATTATATTTACAGATCATGATCACATTGACAAACTGTGGTCTGGAAATTGGGCAATGGAAAATACAGATCTTTGTAAAAACTTGGTCATAGCTGGTGTTGATACTGACCTTAACAAAGTTATAAGAGACAATATTGATGAGAGAGAAGGTATTCTTCGTTTCGCCATCAATTCTCTTTTGACTTTTTGTCAGCAAAATTGGAATCCACATCCAAATGACCTCATCTTAGAAGAATACCTCAATATATTGTGGCCAGTTACTTTTGATGTTAAACAGAATCTGCAGCGTGATTCCGAGCCTCTTTATGACAATATTTTGTATCCAGAATTGTTATATTTATCTAATCAAATTTTTACGGCTTTGTATTCAGAAGAACCAAATTTGGCAAGTATTTTCATACTTATTCTTTCAGGCCCAGGATTATGAGATACAATATTCCATTGTTCTCTGGACACCGGTGTCCGGTCCGGGTTTGATAAATTAAAACTTGTATTATATGTCAATTGTTGTGATCCACTCTTGGACTCATTTTTTTTCCTTTTGAATCTGAGCTGTGGTGCGATTGCTTGAGGTAATTGTAGTCATTTCACAGTTCGCATTGTATTCAATCACCTGCAATTTATATGGAATGGCATGTAATATGATACAATATGAGTTGTCAAATGAATACAATTGACTTTGTGAAATCGCCTAGCTGATATTATGAGGGAACTAAAGCCAGTTCATAATTTACATACAATTTTAGCATGAAGTTAATGTAACTTTACTATTGTGTAGGTCCATTTATGGTGGTGTTTCCGAAGTAAGGTGTTGCATCAAAGGGCTTTAGAAGACACCAGTGCCACACTATACTCTGAACTTGAGTTGATAATGGCAAAATTGTCCAATGAGCTTCTGAATTTGCATTCCAAACCAAGACTTCAAATATTATTATGTCTGGAAATAGCTCAGGCGTACTTGATCTACAGTAGGATTCAGAAGGTGGAAGAATATATAATAAGAGCAAGAGAAATAGCGGGTCTGAAGTTGGAACTTACAGGTAAACCAATCATTTTGTTTAGTGATAATGTAAACAAATCTTTTGGCGCAGGGGTACTAACCCCACCTTCTGCGCCAGAGGTCCCGGGTTCAATCCCCGGACAAGACAAATATTTGTGTGCATGAACATGTCTATTTGTCTTGGTCTGGATGTTTATTATGTATATTATGTATGTATTTACAAAAAAAAAGTATATAAGTATGTTTATCCGTTATCTAGTATCCATAACACAAGTTCTTCATGATATTTAACGTGGGCTAGAGAATTGGTGTGATTGTATGGTTTTTTTTTCCCTCTGAAGGGATGGGGGGACTATAGTTGTAAAATAGCCATTAGCTACCATTACTTATCGAAATTTTTGGTTAGCTACCTATAAAATGTGGGTATTAACGGTTAATTATCTAATTGTGACAAAGAAAAAGGGTAAATAATCTGTCTTTTTATTGTGTAGTCAACAAAGGTGAAGTGAAAAATCGATATCCGAAGGATAAAGATTCCATTTTAGATTTTATGAATCATATTTAAAGCGACAAAATATACATAATCCAGCTTTAAATATGAGTGATTTAACGTTAACATAATTATTTTACATAACTTAAATATACAAACTAGGTACTTATTAAACATACCTAATTATGTGCATAATTTGAACAAACGAGACATTGCTGAACAAAATTGGCAACATCGTCATTTGGGTAGCGGGTAGGAAATGCACACTAGTTTCACCGAAACAGAAAATCTGGTTTTTCGGCGGTTTATACAAGTTTTTTTATTTTATTAATAACTAGCGGCCGTGCGCGGTTTCACCCGCGGGGTTCCCGTGCCCGTGGGAATTTTGGGATCATTTATAGCCTATGTTACTACTTGGGGTCTAAGGATTCTCTATACCAAATTTCGTCAAAATCGGTCCAGTAGTTTTTGAGTTTATTCGTTACATACAAAAATACAAATCTTTCCTCTTTATAATATTATAATTATAATAATAATAAATGGTTAATAATTACAAAAATAAAAATTCTTTAATCACTGTATTGTAATCTCTGAAATCAAGGCTGTAAATAAATGTAAGCAATCTTCCCTTATTCCTTTTAATAACATCACAACTCTTTGTTATTAGGTGTCTTAGGGAAACGCACCAAATTCCAGCAGCAATCTCTGCCGCAGTTAGCTCTGTCTAGTGAGCTAGATGAGACTGTGGAAAGACCATCAGCTGAAGAGAGCCATGGCAACTCCGCATTGCCTACTGATATCGAGCTGCAAGATGACGTAAGACTTAACAAAATTGAGTATTTGGAGAAGATCAAACAATCTGAACTACCTAGTTTGGAACAGACGCTGTGTCTGCTGACTGTGTAATAATTCTTTGTTTATTGTTTATTGCTTATTAGTATTAGACTATGGTTTTTGTTTTAAACCTTGTTGCCTATGCTTATCAGATATTATAATACTAAAACACTTTTTTATAGGATCATGTTTTTAGTTTCTTTAAATACACTTGCAGGCAATATCTCCAAAAGTCGCAGCCAAAAGATGATCTGATGCTTGAAGAGCTGCAACCTTACATTGAAACAGTGCTGACCCAGAAGAAGGGTCCGTGGTCGACGCGTGTGGCTGCTCTCCTGATTCGGTGCAAGCTTGAGGCCACGCACAAGCGGACCGTGGAGCGAGCCATGCTGCAGTGCGAGACTATCGTAAATGATAAGACTGGAGTGTCTTCTACTGACAGGTTAATATAATAGACCATGGGAACAACTACATTCAATAATAACAAGTCTTTATTTCACAGTATGTATCCAACAGCTGCTCTGCAAATTATCGCATAAAACTTTATTAACGGCTTATGATTATTATTTTGTCGATAATTTTTTGGCTTTAGATTTTGTGAGACCAGTATTGCGCGACACTGAAAATTTTTGGTTAGCAACCTATGAAATGTGGTTATTAACGGTTAATTGCCGCATTATCGTAAGCTCTATATAGATCTTCGCGGGTGCAGGTTGATGGACACGCAGGGCAAGACAAAAGGTGTGCCATAATCTGTGGGGAGGTGGAGTGGGTACTCGCAGCGTTGTCGGAGCCATCATGATTATTATTGATTACTAGTGATCGCTCGCTTTCACCTTCGTGGTACTCGTTGCCGTGGGAATATCGGGATAAAAATTATCCTATGTTCATAACCAGGCTATCTACTCTCTGTCTGTGTACCAAATTTCATCCAAATCCGTTCAGTAGTTTTATAATCATAATCTATATTTCCCAGAATATGGTATACAATTAATGATGATAAAAAATATAAGTTCGGCATATTCTGCCTTAGTTTGGCGTGGAAATCAGTAAATATTTAACATTAAAATAAAATAAAAAAATATAAAATTTAATATTATATAACCAACCACAAAATTAAACATTTATTATAACCATTCATTCCACCATTTTATTTCATTCATACCATTTTATAAATATTTGTCTAAATAAAATTTAATAATACAATGTCAAAACTTGATAATGTCAAATGAATATAATGTCTTATCTTAATAATTGCCTGTCAATTTAATTTAATATATATAATATACAATAAATTACAGTTTATGACCTAGGAATTCGGAGCCTATTCAATGCAAACAAACAAACAAACAATCTTTCCTCTTTATAATATTAGTATAGATTATTATTTTGAGCAATTAAAAAACCATGAAATTTTATAGGTTTAGCGCATTTTCTGTAAAAGTTTTTTTTTCAGAGGATTATTTAGGACTCTGCAGTTGTTAAGCCTGGTAGTAGAATTGTTAATGTTATGAATTGTGTATTGTATTGTCTTATGCGGAACTATATGAATATGACACTCTGTAGGTTATCATATCTCTGGGCGTCAGGGCTGCCCCCCGCATGGATGTGGCGGCAGCAGCTGGCCGACCTGTACCTCAGCATGGGACTGGTGAAGGCAGCCCTGGAAGAGTACCAACGGCTGCAGCTCTGGGAGGACATTATAGTGTGCTATACGATGTTGCAGCTTCGGCATAAGGTAAATAAACATTTAGCTTTTAAAATACCTAATCTGTGACCATCCCTCGCAAGTGTCGTCGACTTGAACTAAAGCGCAACTCTTCACGCGCGAGCGCTGATGCTATAGTTACACACAGGATCAAGTATTAACTGACTTATTAGTTGAAAAGGAATCTTATTGTTAGGACGATAACATTGAAGATGGTTCAGGAACATTTAAACTTTTGACCCTTTGATTAACTCAGTATTCAGGGTACATTTGATCCGTATTTTGGGTATAGATTGGAACGCCTATTTTTTTGTCCTAATAGTCTTTGGCACACATATTATAGGCCTATTATTTTTTCGCACAATTGTCAAATGACAATTTAGTTCTATGCAAAACTATAATAGTATATAATGTTATTTCAAAAGATATATATGCTAAGTTTTAGGATACTGAATATCAGTTATTTCAGGCTTTGATTATTAGGTATTTTAGTGTTTAGGCGAAAAAGCTTTGCGTAATAATCTATTTTACTAAAAAAATATTGTGCTTAAGAAATTTAAGCCAAAGAAATACGGCGATATGAAATAAGGATTAATGAATTTATTTTTTTAAATAAATGCTTAGCATTTTTGCCAGTTTTAATGAATAATGTAATGTTTATTTGACAGGCTGCAGAAATAATACAACAACAAATTGACATCAATCCTACAGTCAAGCTATACTGTCTTCTAGGCGATGCTACAGGTGAGTGTGGTACAACACAATATTCTTCCAGAAAGTGTATCAAAGCATCGTTAAGTGTGATACATGACAACATACAACATTGTGGGCCCGTTTCACCACCGACAGATAAGTTCTGTACAACTTATCTCGCAGATAATTTGACATATAATATGAAAAGTATGTCAAATTATCAGCCAAATAAGCAATCCAGAACTTATCTCGTCGTCGTCGTCGTCTCAGCCATATAACACCCACTGTTGGGTATAGGCCTCCCCCAAAAGGGGGGGGGGGGGGGGTTTGCCATAATCGCCACGCTTGGCAGGCGGGTTGGCGATCGCAGTATGGCCAAGTTTGTAGGAGACGCTGCTGCCCGTCTCCTGAAGGCTGAGTCCCTTAGTCGCCTTTTACGACACCCACGAGATGAGAGGGGGTAGTGCTATTCTAAGCCGACACTACTCAGCTAGAAGAACTTATCTGTTGGAGGTGAAATCGACCGTTTATCTTTTTTTTTATTTTTTTAAACTTATTCTTATTCATGATACATTTTAAAATAGAAATATATCGGAAAAAATCAACTCGGCCACAAGTGAATTCTCATCTCAGATGGGACTATTCTTACCTCTTCTCATTCTTACTGCAGACGACGTATCATGCTACGAAAGAGCATGGGAATTCTCCAACCATCGCAGCAGTCGCGCGCAGCGGCACTGGGGCAACCACCTGTTCGACCGCAAGAAGTACGCCGAGTGCCTGCCGCACTACGAGCGCTCCGTCGAGATCAACTCCATTCAGGAGGGCGTCTGGCTCAGACTGGGGTGAGTTGCAGTTAGTTAGATCGGCACTGGGGCAACCACCTGTTCGACCGCAAGAAGTACGCCGAGTGCCTGCCGCACTACGAGCGCTCCGTCGAGATCAACTCCATACAGGAGGGCGTCTGGCTCAGACTGGGGTGAGTTGCAGTTAGTTAGATCGGCACTGGGGCAACCACCTGTTCGACCGCAAGAAGTACGCCGAGTGCCTGCCGCACTACGAGCGCTCCGTCGAGATCAACTCCATACAGGAGGGCGTCTGGCTCAGACTGGGGTGAGTTGCAGTTAGTTAGATCGGCACTGGGGCAACAACCTGTTCGACCGCAAGAAGTACGCCGAGTGCCTGCCGCACTACGAGCGCTCCGTCGAGATCAACTCCATACAGGAGGGCGTCTGGCTCAGACTGGGGTGAGTTGCAGTTAGTTAGATCGGCACTGGGGCAACCACCTGTTCGACCGCAAGAAGTACGCCGAGTGCCTGCCGCACTACGAGCGCTCCGTCGAGATCAACTCCATACAGGAGGGCGTCTGGCTCAGACTGGGGTGAGTTGCAGTTAGTTAGATCGGCACTGGGGCAACCACCTGTTCGACCGCAAGAAGTACGCCGAGTGCCTGCCGCACTACGAGCGCTCCGTCGAGATCAACTCCATACAGGAGGGCGTCTGGCTCAGACTGGGGTGAGTTGCAGTTAGTTAGATCGGCACTGGGGCAACCACCTGTTCGACCGCAAGAAGTACGCCGAGTGCCTGCCGCACTACGAGCGCTCCGTCGAGATCAACTCCATACAGGAGGGCGTCTGGCTCAGACTGGGGTGAGTTGCAGTTAGTTACTCGGCACTGGGGCAACCACCTGTTCGACCGCAAGAAGTACGCCGAGTGCCTGCCGCACTACGAGCGCTCCGTCGAGATCAACTCCATACAGGAGGGCGTCTGGCTCAGACTGGGGTGAGTTGCAGTTAGTTACTCGGCACTGGGACAACCACCTGTTCGACCGCAAGAAGTACGCCGAGTGCCTGCCGCACTACGAGCGCGCCGTCGAGATCAACTCCATACAGGAGGGCGTCTGGCTCAGACTGGGGTGAGTTGCAGTTAGTTACTCGGCACTGGGACAACCACCTGTTCGACCGCAAGAAGTACGCCGAGTGCCTGCCGCACTACGAGCGCTCCGTCGAGATCAACTCCATACAGGAGGGCGTCTGGCTCAGACTGGGGTGAGTTGCAGTTAGTTAGATCGGCACTTGGGCAACCACCTGTTCCACCGCAACAACTCCATACAGGAGGGTGGCTTAGACTGGGGTGAGTTGCGGCTAGATCAGCACTGGAGCAACCACCTGTTCCACCGCAACAACTTCATACAGGAGGGTGGCTTAGACTGGGGTGAGTTGCGGCTAGATCAGCATTGGGGCAACCACCTGTTCCACTGCAACAACTCCATACAGGAGGGTGGCTTAGACTGGGGTGACTTGCGGCTAAATCAGCACTGGGGCAACCACCTGTTCCACCGCAACAGCTTCATACAGGAGGGTGGCTCAGACTGGGGTGAGTTGCGGCTAGATCAGCACTTGGGCAACCACCTGTTTCACCGCAACAACTCCATACAGGAGGGTGGCTCAGACTGAAGTGAGTTGCGGCTATATCAGCACTGGGGCAACCACCTGCTCCACCGCAATAACTCCATACAGGAGGGTGGCTTAGACTGGGGTGAGTTGCGGCTAGATCAGCACTGGGGCAACCACCTGTTCCACCGCAACAACTCCATACAGGAGGGTGGCTTAGACTGGGGTGAGTTGCGGCTAGATCAGCACTGGGGCAACCACCTGTTCCACCGCAACAACTCCATACAGGAGGGTGGCTTAGACTGGGGTGAGTTGCGGCTAGATCAGCACTGGGGCAACCACCTGTTCCACCGCAACAACTTCATACAGGAGGGTGGCTCAGACTGGGGTGAGTTGCGGCTAGATCAGCACTGGAGCAACCACCTGTTCCACCGCAACAACTTCATACAGGAGGGTGGCTCAGACTGGGGTGAGTTGCGGCTAGATCAGCACTGGGGCAACCACCTGTTCCATCGCAACAACTTCATACAGGAGGGTGGCTCAGACTGGGGTGATTTGCGGCTAGATCAGCACTGGGGCAATCACCTGTTGTATTTAAAGGGCAATTTTGTACAAAATTAAATACTTGTGATGATTAACGTATTTAAACGATATACGTAGCGTAAGGAAATGGGTGAGTGTTACTAAAATAAAATAACTTTAACACTTAATGTATATTTATTTAGGTTTTGAATGAGGTAGGCACTGCCTAATTGCCTACATGGAATGCACGCCCCTGGTTGCAGTCCCGATCGGCTCTGGGGCAACCACGTGTTCGACCGCAACAAGTTCGCCGACTGAATCTCGCACTATTTGGTCTAAGACCAAGGGAACGCGAGTAATCTCTAAAACTGCGAGGTCTACTGTCCTTATCTCACAGAACCACTAGTGTTTTTGTACTTAATATAAAGTCTACATTAGCATAAACAATTTCAAACGAATAGAAAATTCGTCAAATAAAAATACGCAATAAATGAATAAATCTCTCAAAGCAATCTTAGGTTAATCACATAAATCGAAATAATGTAGTAAGGTATTAAAATTTTACATTATGTTGCCTGCACTTTAATAATAAATATTCGCATACAATCACACCAATTATCTAGTCCCACGTTAAGTTTCATGAAGAACTTGTGTTATGGATACTAGATAACGGATAAACATACTTATATACTTTTTTTTTGTAAATACATACTTAATATACATATAAAACACCCAGACCAAGACAAATAGACATGTTCATGCACACAAATATTTGTCTTGTCCGGGGATCGAACCCGGGACCTCTGGCGCAGAAGGCGGGGTTAGTACCCCTGCGCCAAACAGGTCTTTACTTAAATTTGCGTTAACGTTCAAATTCAACAGAATAGTTATTTTATTACCGCTTTCTGAGTCAGTTTTAAATTTGAGAGCGATCTTATGTCGATAGTTATAGCGGCGGTTTTCGTATTTTATATTTAAACCCTGACGGCTGTTTCTTATTACTTATCTTTATCACAGTTTCGCCGCCCTAAAGACGGAGCAGTGGGAGACCTCAGCGAAGGCCTACCGACGCTACACATATCTGCAGCCGAATTCGTTCGAGGCGTGGAACAATCTCGCTAAAGTCTACGTCAATCAAGGCGACAAGAACAGGGCTTACAGGGCGCTCATGGAGTCGCTACGGTTCAACTATGACAACTGGAAGGTTCGTATTTAAAACTCAACAGTCAGCGTATGCGCACTATGTCCAATCGAATGGATATGGATATAGGCTTTATTAAATTCAATATTCAATATCATTTATTCAGTCTAGGCTGTTACAAGCACTTATGAACGTCAAAGAAGCTACGCCATCGGTTCACAAACCCTACGGCGGGAGACCTTGTAACGAGAAGACCCGGCAAGAAACTCGTCAAGGGCAATTTTTTCTCCCTGTTTTATTTCATACAGAGTATTTGATAGTTGAAGCCCATAATATTATCTTATATGGTCATTTAACTGTCATAATCCATATTTTTACGCGGTAGAGCCCTGGGGACTAATTGACTAATTTTAAAATCTATTGCAATCCATTTCAATTCGTCATTTGAAAGATATTTACATACTTCAGGCCGTCACTATTTGACATTTAAAAGGGATTGTGATCGGGACGCATTTTGAAAGGTATTGAATGAACGAAATTGAACGGTCTAAGCAAAGTGACAGACGAAAATATCTTTCAAATGTATGGAGAAGTGTCATTTAAAACATCATTCGTTCCAAAAGGGATTGCAGCTATAAGTTACACAATTCGATAAATCATTATCACAATCACAATACCTTTGAAAGAGATTGTGATAGATGTTGAAATAAGACAATTGGGGGGCTGTTATGTCGGTCGGTCTGAAAGTAAAGCCGGAAACCTTCCGTATCAGGAGGACAATTTTGTAAAAGGTCCTTGTGGGATTTATGTATGTTAGTCTGTAAGGTATATATTGTATGGGCCTATAGATGGCTGATTTAAATAAATAAATTAATGACATGAAAGTAAAACGAACTACTAGTAAAATGTCTGTCAGACTAGTAGAACGTCTGAAATTAAAAAAAACCGCATTTTGGGCAAAGGTACTTGCCAATGCTATTTATAATATACATTAAATTGCACTGTTGACATTGAAGCGCTCATGGCCGCGCTTGACAGACTGATCGTATTCGATCACGTTTGTCAAGCAACGTTCGGCCCGGTCAGGTGTCGGATGGGTGACCGTAAAGTGGCATTATAACTGAGCGCTTCCGTGCTTCGGAGGGCACGTTAAACCGTCGGTCCCGGCTGTTGTCATTTGATTACAGTCGTTAAGCCAAGTCAGAGGCCTTATAGGCGGCTTGATAAACTCTGTCACCAGAGGTGGCCACTTATCCTCACTCGCTAAAAAGGATAGTGCACATTTCTTTTTCATTTCAGACGTTCTACTCGTCTGAAGTTTTTAAATTTAAGATGTTTTATAAGTAAGTCATTTTACTTTCATCTCGTTTAACCCATAAGGACCTTTCACTAAATTGTCTTCCTGATACGGAGGGGTACGGAATTCAGTGGCCCTACCGCGTAAGCGTCGTCGACGTCGTCAACTTGTCGAATATGGCCGCAACTCTTCACACGAGACCGCTGTTGCTATAGCGGTCTCGGTCGCACACAGAGTCGAGTATTAACTGCCTATAGAAAAGGCATCTTATTTTTAGTATGATAAGGTTGAAGTTGCGTTGAACGAAAACGCCGTCGGTTGTCAAAGAACAGTTGACAGCGATGCCGACGGCACTTACGCGGTAGGCCCGCAGATCTAATGTAGTCTAAACTACCAGAAGTAGTCACAGAACTACTTAGTTCTGTGACTACTTCGTATTTTCATGCATTCGTATCGGACGCACAGCGCAAAATCGCTCTAACGTGACATTTATTGTGTAATGACAAAGATTATACTTAATTTGATTCTGTACCCAAAGTCTAGAAATTGAACAGTTATGTAAAACCTATTGTACTTTATTTTCCACTATACAGCCATATGTTTAAGGTTGAATATACTAAGTTCTTTTTCCTTCCTCAGCTATGGGAAAATGTTATAACAGTCAGTATGGACACCGGCCACTTCGAAGACGTGATTCGAGGCTGCCACCGAATTATCGACCTTAGGAACAAGTTCGATGACGTTGAACTCCTCTCTCTGCTCGTAAGAGCCGTCGTACAAGACCACAAGGACGCCGAAGGGAATAGTACTGCGAGGTATAGTATTTTGCTTAGGTATTTTTTTATAAAGATAGTACATCTGTTGATCGTCAGGTCAGGCTTTACAAAACTGTCAAGTTTCTCCAATTGACTTAATTTTAATTTAAAATGTAAGCCGTTGAGCTCGGAGTTGTCTGAAGAAAGGAGATTATCCATGCTCCATACATACATGGGCCTTTTCTGAAAGTGCCGGCCAACACAAAAAATGGAACAAATGGTTAGAACAACGTTTGCAGCAACAGTTGATATGGCACAAAAGTTGTAGGATTACACGAAGAGAAGAAGTATACAAACTTCAAAGATTCATGGTTCAAGTTCATACATTTATGTTTGAATTTTTGCATTTTTCAATGCTATTTTTATACTTATGATAAATTTTAACACTCGGCCACAAGTGAATTCTCAGATGGGATACTTTGGCCGAGTAGATTTTTTCCAAAATTTTTCTATTTAAAATTTATATAAACACTTTAAAATAAATGTATATATTCATACATTTGTTTTAAAGTGTAAAGGAACTTGATCTGATGCATTTTTGTTATGCTGTGAGGTAATTATATGTTCTAAAACAGCCATACTCAACCTTTTTTTTATATGGGCCAGATACACTTTTCAGTCACGGGATCCCGGGCCGCAAGTAATAAATAATTAGGTATTAATTAAAACGTAATTGCAAGTTAACGAAGTATTTACTTTAATAATAAAAAAGAAGTTTTAACACAGATGTTTATGTTTTCATGCAATTTTTGATACTGTGAACATTTTTTGAAAACTTTATCAAGATCTGGCTTGTCGCTACATGCCAATCCTAATACATCATCCAGATGAGATTCTGTAAGTTTATTTCTGTAGACATTCTTTGTGTATTTCATTTTTGAAAAAGACGATTTAAACACTTAAATTGACCTAAAGAATTTTAGTAAGATTTAGACACATCTTTGAACGCTTTTATTTTTTTTGGGGGCACAATGCTCCATAATTCCGCTTTAACCATGTTTTTCCCTTTTTCTTTGAACATTACTTCTAGGTTGGTATCATTTTTAAAATCGATAAATTCATCAAACAACTCCGAGTAAATACAATTTAAAACTGAAGCCAACTCTGAAATAGTTGTATTTCTAAATGCCATGGATTTTCTATAAGTAACAAACTTTTTTTTCTAAGATCTTGGATAGCGCTCACATACCCGTATTTCCCGTTCCAAACGATCTTCGATGGGCGCGAAATAAAACAACTAGTTGTAACTTCCAGGTGGGCCAAAAAGGTTGAGTATAGCTGTTCTAAAAACACATCTAACAATTTACCTGCAACAAATATAAAATATACGTATGACTAAAAATTCTTTTTTCTAATCCATATCACTGTAGGTATAAGTATGATGGGCTACTAAATCATTTTGTTTCGCGATGACTTCGGATCATTAGTTTAAGCAACATGTATAAATAATTTTATTTTTTTGCGTTTTTAGAAATTAAGGAATATATGAAAATGGCTAATCTTTTGACTTGTATACCTTGAGTTAGAGTAACCATACAAGTTTTGTGCCATATCAACCATTGCTCAAAACAACCAGTTCTAACCATACGTAGCAATTTTTAGAAAAGGCCCAAAAATAATGATCTCCTTTGACATATTGAATAAATGCCGTTGACTGTATTATTGACACTATTCACAATTCCATCCGGTTATCATCACAATAAAGATATATTATCTCTTTTTTTTACAGACTTAGGAAAAGAGTGTTGGAGTTATTCGGTAGAATTACTGCCCTCACGCAAAATAAACCAGAAATATGGCAACTCTACTCAGATTTAAGTCCTACGTATTTATTAAAAGCTCAGCGCCTACAGAAAGCTTATCGAGGCTTTACACAAGTAAGATATAGTTCAATAAATAAATACAAAAACGATGAAAACATTTTGTTCAAACTTGTTTGTTCTATATCTTATTTATTTTTCTAAATTATAATCCATTTACAGTATCAGAGTAATAACTCTAAATACAATATTTTACCCTTTAAACCCCAATAAGGCCACTTGCGCCAAGCTAGCTCACACATTTAACCCAGAGTTAGTGCTACTTTTGTATACACTTTTTATTTTTATTTTGGGCGGTATTTCTATTCCCGAAAAAAATATATGTTACAATATTTACATTTTTGTAAACTTCCAGAGTGGCAACTGGTCGAATAGTCCCGAAACATGTAAGCAAGTGATCGAGCTGGCCCAGAACCTTCTAGAGTTAAGTCTCAAAGCGCGGCAAGAGGCAGACGAGAAGGAAATCCCTCAGGGCGACCAGCAGCTGTCATCCGCACGCCTCACTGGCCAAGCAGTGCTCCGCGCCGCTGAGAAACAGGCATGGCCCGGGACAGGAGATATGGTACAACAGCTAAAAGAAAAGTTTGATACTGTCACAGAATATAGAAAATCAAATGCGTAAAATGTTTGTTTTATTTGGAAACTGCGACACCCGAAGCTGTTAACTTAATACAAATAATAGGGTGCGTGTCGTCTTGCCTAACTATAGAGTCCCCTGAGAGTGGCGCAATACAATTATAATTAGACATTTATATTCAAGACCCCATTTTTAGGAATAATATAAATATCACTGGACTGGAATTATTATCACAGAATATATATTAGTACCTTACGGTACAGAAATTTCACTCCCGAGTTTAGGTATGATAAACGCAAGCGTCCGGTCACCGGACTAGTCTCAATAGGTTGGAACTCGCTCGACTAGTCGCACACGCAGCGCACGCATCCGCGAAACAAAAGTAAACTGTTAATACCTCTGACAGCCCTAGCAGATTGGAGCGAGACGGCAGACAGTTATTGTACTATGAACGCTATACGCAATGCAAAAGGTTGAAATTCTCGGGGATTTTGCGCCGCTTATATGGAAGTGAGACAGGCCTGCTAGTATATCTTGTAACGAAGCTCAATTAAAAGTGCAGTGGACCTGAAATCCAAAGATTGTGGGTTCGAGTCCCGTGAGAGTGAAAGATACGCCACGGCTCGTGTTAACAACGAGTTTAGTAATGTCTTTTGAAAAACAAAATTTTACAATGACAGCCTCTCAGTAAGAAATTCGCGAATATCTGTATCGCGTTGACCATCGTTAATAAAATCAAAATCCGGCTATTGGCATATTGATGCATTGACCACAAATTATATAGTATACCAAGTAGCATTGACCCCGCCTTGACAGACTTAATTCACCTTGGCTAATTCACGTAGTAATTATGTATACATAAGTCCTGGATTTGGCAAATAACGTGTAATATGAAAAATATGTCCAATACTTGCCTACCTTACCTTACCAGTCGGTGGCGAGGTGAAACCGAATAATATAAACTAACTTTGCCTGTATGATTAAAAAAAAAATTACGTTTTGCGTTTCGACACTGCTGTTCTTGAGTGTTTTAGTACAATACAAGGTCTAATTTTATTTATTAGAATATGTAGTTTACGGTATTTTAACAAAACAAACAAGATAGAAATTATACGTTAATATGTTTGAATAAAATATTTTTTTATATATATATATATTTTTAAATATTTATAAAATAATTTTACATATTGACAATTTACTAGTTGGAGAAACAAAACGATTAATCATAATAATTTATCAATGTGAAGGGGAGTTTTGTTTCATTCCAGTGATTTTATTAATTTTATTTTACCCATAATTAACATGTATTATGGTGTTATTAAGATGTACTGTTAGTTAAAGTTTTACTTTAGTATAATGGCGGCTGCTAATGACGAAATTTTAGAAGGTTTTCTGTGTCCAATTTGTAAGGCCGACTTGAAATCAGCTTCGCAACTAACCAGTCACTTTGAGAGCCTCCACCAAGAGGAGCAGGACGTTCTTAAGTCTTTGAAAGACATATTCGGTAAAGCGAAGAAAATTATACTTAATAATGATGAGTCAGACTTGAAAGAAACTTTTGATAGAGCTCTAAAGTTCAACTATCAAGAGACGGTATATAATTTAGAAGAACAGGTAGTAGGTGTGTCTCGAAGCTCTACGGACTATTTCAAAGCTGTGAGGTCAGCAAGATTGGAGAGATATGCTACAGAAACTAATAAATTATTGATTAGACTGGACAAATTAGTGTGCAATATGCCAAGTGAATCAAACCAGCGAAAGCAATTTGAGCAGGAGGTAATTATACACTTGAATGTTTTGATAGATCAAGTGCTATTCAATTCATAATCTATTTTATTATTTCTCTTGTTTGTCAGGTTGTGCCATGGCTAGATGGCTCTTCAGTGAAACTATGTCCAAATTGTGCAAAGGCTTTTAACATTACAAGAAGAAAACATCATTGTAGACTATGTGGATCCATTTTATGTCACGACTGCTCTCTCTTCTTAGACTTAAATGTAGCCCGTAAGTTTATACTATTTTATTTCAACAACTATACATGGTACCAGTGGCAAGGGGTTGAAATATGGTTAAGGTAAACCAGATTAAGAAAAATCCAAATCGGACAATGATAAACAAGAAAACTAAAAATTTTGTTCACTTTGCAACTACCTGGCATCCACATATATTTAAGTAATTGGTAACCATAATTAATGACATGATTATTATGATCTACTTGGTGGATCGCTGGGTTGGGATTTCTAAAAGGTAAGCGGATGGGAATCAGTATGTATGGACCCTTTGCCACTGATGTGCTTATCATATTTCCAACAAGCAGGTATATTATTATTATTATTCTATGTAACTATAATAGCAGGGCATTGCTATGCAAAGGTAAAAAAGGTAAAAACCAGGTGAAAAAACATTGAAAATTGTTAATGATCCCCTTGTAATTTGATCAACAATGATGTAACTCATAAAAATAGTAAAGGACACTTTCATGATAAGTTTAAAAGTCAAATGATTTATTAATAGTGTCTGCTGGACTTATCACTGCAACAACTAAGGAGATAAAGACAGAGTTATCATATTGAATATTAAAAAATAATAAAATTGTAAGCCTATTACATTTAAAACAATATTTTAGGAGCTATAGTAGACCCATCAGCACCCATCACATCAGAAGAGTCAGATCAAGAAACACTAGAGAAAACTGGTTTGAGACTTTGTGAGCATTGCTATAGCCTCATAGAGCTACGGAAACAAATCCAGGATAGTAGGAATGCAAAGACTGTTGTAATGACCGCCTATGAGCAAATGAGGAGTTTGATGGAGCAAGCAAAGCCTGCTGTTGCAATGTACGAAAAGGTATGTCAGAATTTTGATTATTATCTGTTGATTTCATGAACTTGCAAAGATTTTCGAATGTAATAAAAACATATCATTAATAACTGAGGAATTAATAATAAAGCATTGCTTAAAACATTGTTGTTTTGATAGACTTAGATAGGCTGGAGGAATCTTAGAGGCGGATTTAGGGGCCCCCAGGCGCGTAGCCAGGGCGCTGTAAAGATAAAATTTATGGTGCCTAACAAACGAAATATACTTGAAGTTGCAGGCGGGCGGGCATACATTTTATCTATACAGCGCCCTGGCTATGCGCCTCTATATCAATGCCTTTGAACAAGTTTTACAACCAACCAAACCAAATACAATAGGTATGGACCCCCACTGGGAATTGAACCCATGTCTCTCGGATTTGATATTGCTGTGGGTTTTACCACTAGACCACTGTGGCAGTTAGATTAGATTACCACTAGACCACTGGCGAACCAGAGACAGTTAAAATAAGTAATGTAATCTTTTCTTTTTCATAATTTTCATTTTCACTACTTATCGTTGTAGATGTGTCAAAGTTTATTTGACGGCGAGACAACATACAACCTCTCTGACGTGAACGCGATGCGCGGCCGCATAGGCAAGCTGGCTGAAGGGATAGACCTTCTGAGCAAGCAGATCGCTGCCCACCCCGCCACGCCGGGCACCCGCCACGCGCGGCTCTATGCCAGCATCAGGCAAGCCGCGGCACACTATATTAAGGTGGGTTTTAACAGTGTTTTATACAAAATCTCCGACGTGAGGAGGGGAGAGACCTGCTGAGCAAGCACATTGTTGCCCACCCCGCCTCTACGCCAGCATCAGGCAAGCCGCCGCACACTATATCAAGGTGGGTCTAAAAGTTTTTTTTCTCAAAAATGCTTGGATATATGAGCATTATTTTGACAACCTTCTTCGAGTTAAATCAATATTGCGGTACTGGCCACATACATGCGAGCAGCGGCCGGCAAAACTTGTATGAAAATCCATATCTGTCGTGTTTAGCGGCCAAGTAAATTGCATAGTAAAGTCTGATTTGGAAAAGTATTATTTGAGAAAAGTACTATACAAGCATTGGCCACAACTAGGCATTGATGGACTTACGTATGTGTGCCTCGGCCCACATTTACACGTTCCGCCATCAATGCCTCTTGCTGGTCGCTGCAGTAATGTACTATAGTACCAAGCTGGCCGAGGGGACACTTACTGAGCAAGCAGATGTTCGCCCACCCGCAACGCCCGCCGCGCACTTGCCACGCGCGCCTTTATGCGAGCATCAGGCAAGCCGCGGCACATTATTTTAAGGTGGTACGACTTCCATAGAAACAAACATTGCACATTAATTGGTTCATCAAACATTAATAATTCATAAATACATGTGCAACTAACTCGTTTCAGCTATTTGTTTGCGCGAAATTATTAAAAAATATACTTTCATTCATGAGGTATATAAATGCGATGAGTCACACACACATACGTAGAATTATTGAAATTATAAGATATTCGTTTATTCGTGATTTATGTATGAAAGTACATTTTTTTTTATTATTTCGCGCAAACAAATAACAGAAACGAGTTATTTGCGCATGAATTTCTGGAAGTCGTACCACCTTAAGGGCCCATACAAAGCTAGAAGAAATAAGGATTTCCCCCGCGCGTCCCGCACCCTATGCCGCTGTCGACTAGCTCCGCGCGTGTCGTTATCGCAGGCCGAGAACAAAGTTGGCTTGAGTTTACGTGCACAGTGTAATGAAGAAAACAGAGACAAGTGTCGCATGTATATACACATACTTAATGCATTCAAATAGATATTCCTGGTGAGTACTGTTTATTGTTTATTTTATAAATTACGTTTTTTAATAATATTTATAATGTTTTTTCTGTTTCAGATTGGCAACAGTGTAGCGCGATTAAAAACAGGAGACGAGTACTTTTTATTATGGTAATCCTTAGGTAACCTGAGGATTAATAATAAACATACAAGTAATAAATATATAAAAATGTGCGACATTACATTTTGTATTATAATGTGGTTTGGTGAACCTCTCGCATTATTATTCGTTTTACATATGTTAATAACCATCTTGGGATCCATTGGTCTGTATGCCTAGTGTGAGTTTTGTTTGCTTACGTGAAATTTATATGAAAAAAACGCAATTTACACGTTCTGACAGGGGTTCAGTACGTCTCTCAATTATAATTATAGTAATTAATACACTCAACACAAACATCCTTTTCTTATTAATTCTTGATTTTAGTATAGAAATGCAAAAAAATATATTATAATTAACCCAAAACCCATGTAAGATGGAAGCGTGAAAAATAATAAACTATTCAACAAGCAACCAATTTTTTATTTACATTTTCTTACGTTTAGCTTCAATACTCATTGATATTGCTCCTTTTCGTTTATTTTTGCTTACATTTACTAGCGGACTGCTTAAGGTGGTACGACTTCCATACTAACAAACATTGCACATTAATTGGTTCATCATACATTAATAATTCATAAATACATGTGCAACAGAAAAAATGTACTTTCATACATGAGGTATATAAATGCGATGAGTCACACACACATACATAGAATTATTGAAATTATAAGATGTTAGGTTTTTCGTGATTTATGTATGAAAGTACATTTTTTTTATTATTTCACGCAAACAAATAACTGAAACGAGTTAGTTGCGCATGTATTTATGAATTATTAAGGTATGATGAACTAATCAATGTGCAATGTTTGTTTGTATGGAAGTCGTACCACCTTAACTTAATATTTCGAGTCTGACGAGAATTCACTAATTCTGGCAAAACATGTTGCATATAAAAGTCTTTTAGTTTCGGTAGCATAAAGGTCTCCCAAAATTTGTCGTCTCTTTCAATTTTCTAAATTTTCATACACACACAGTACAAAACAATAAGGGTATTTTTAAAAACCTTTTGTAATGACAACATTCGCCATCCGTATTTTTTTCTTGCAACGTCAGATCAAAATTGGACATTGAACTACTTCTATGCTCAGATCTGAAAAAGAGACAATAACATGTATTTGTGTCTAACAATAAAAACATGTAGGGTTGTATAATGTCTTCGACAATATAAGTAATTTTACAAGCTTATATTCTTTTAAATTTCCATGGTTATTGAAGTTTGGATTTACACCATGTACCTGTTTATATTTGAGACTCCGATATTTCAGCGCAGTTGCATGCGCCATGGTCACGAAAGAACTGTTGATTGTTGCGGGTTGATGTTATTGGCACACGAATAGATCTACCTTCCGTCTAAGTCTAAGTCTTTTATTACGCTCGATACTGGTACCACTGTCTGCAAACTTACTTACATTTTAGCCCTCACATTGTCATTATCTAAATGTTGTTGCTGCTCATCATTAATGAAAGTAGAAGTAACATCAGGAATTATGTTTGTAAGATCTGCCAATACGATTCTAAAAAACCGAAAAATAATACATTTTATAACTGTTTTGTTTTGTCATGCACCAAAGCACTTTTAAGGTATTGGATATTTTAAGATTCCTTTTGGGACTAATACATTCGACATTCGTAGCTTCCTGCACCGTCATATCAGAATTGAACATTGAGCTACCTGTTACAATGCTGTTACTACTAGACTCGGCTCTGAAATAAAAACCGGAAACAGGTACAGCCCGAGGAAATAAAGAAAAGAAATTCTGATCATTCCGTCTTAATAATTCCGTCATCTAAACTTTGCATTACTATAAGTAAGTGCCAAGCAATATTTTGGTTCCTCGATGTGACCAATGAGGTACCAAATTGGTCTTGTTCGGAACTTACATAGAATATAATACAGGCGCGGATCCAGGATTTGTTTGAGGGGGGGGGGGATTTGGTATCATAATTGCAAACATTTTGCTTAAACACTTTGCGTAAAACTGTGTGCCGGGGGGAGGGCGGCAATGGCTATTGTCCCCCCCCTTTTTGTTTGTGCCTGAAACTAAAAAAAGTATACTATGTATTTACTTATAATAAATTACTACTTTTATCTAAAAAGTACAGTCAAATAATATCTTTAATCAATTTCAAACATTTAAATTGGCACTGATTTCTGACAGATATTTGACAGTTTTGTATCTTAATATGCTGCTCGTCGAATACTTGTCTACTTTCTACAAATTTCTACAAAAGCTTATTTTTTATCTCTGTTTGCTATAATAACCTATACCTAGGTTATGATTAACAAATAGACTTTTTAAATAATCTACGTGCGAAATCGTCGCGGAGCGTAAGGCAAGCGCAGTCCACACGTCTCAATGGAGCACTCACGACTGAAGAGCGAGGAGCGAATCAGACAGAAATACGGTGAAATAACGCATGCGATAGAGATGCAAACACTGGTGTCTGTTTTAAAAACATCAACGTAAGCGACATTATCGTTTTTTATTTATTATTAATGAACTATTTAAAATTTTGAAAAACTGTCAATCACAAAACTAGAGAACTAGCTAAGGTATTTTTTAATAATAGTTTAAAGACTAAAGGTTTAATAGCGGTTGGCACAGCATTGAAAAACTACAAAATTGGAAGTAACTTTACGATTTTTTTCTATCGAGAAAAGTTTTAGCAATCATGATTCTGTCAATCACATAACTGAGTACTATAGTCTACTTTCTACAGTATTTTTTTGGGGCCGATAAATCTAGTAATACTATGTGAAATCCTTGATCAAAAATGTGTATTTGGCTTTGTATGGCCCCTTAAGGTAGGTTTTCTTCTGAATAGGTTTGTTACTTACTTATTAAACCAGCGTTGGTTTTTCTGGCCCACAGAGGCCAATGCGTCCCTGCCATTTACATTGATAACTAATTAATTTACTAAATCTATGCTGTTATGAACTTCGATACGAAAGCTAGTTGGACAGAGGGCGGGATAATTTATAAGACCTTGTCTGCATACCAACCCATGTATCAAGTTACTCATTTTATTCAACTTCTTCATCTTTTATTTCTCAGGAGGACCTACTATCGCTGCGCAAGTTACCTACCGAGGCGCAAATAGAAGAAGTCCGCCGGCAGAGGTACGAGCGAGCGGAGCGGCAAATACAAATGGAGCGCCAACGTATGGAAGCAGAAGGCACGGTGAAAGAAGCAGCTGCGAGTAGTTCCTCCGCCGTGCCCGAGCATGACGATGACAACCCGTTGTTGGAACAGATGAACATTATACGAGGGTATATTAAGGAGGCACGGAAGGAGCTGAGGTTTGAAGAGGTTTGTATGCTATTAGTATTACATAAACAAAGAAGCTTTTATGTGTTTAGAAAAACGAAAACGTGAAACAATATTTGGAAAAATAATTTAAAAATACTTTCATGTTCTGGCCGCCTTTGGAACTCTGGCAGATCGTAGACTATCACTTTCATGATGTGACCGATCATTCATTAAAATATGGCCAACTTAAAAGCCTGGTTTAAACTCATCTATTGTAAAATAAATTATAGAGTGCTATTTGTAATTTTTTGTATTATAGTTGACAGTGATATTGATTGTTGCAGGTGGCGATATTAGAGGCTAATCTGAAAGAACTGAAAAAAGAATACCAATTTCAGAAGCTCTCCAACAAGTCCTAGTCACATTTGTAAGATATGCAACTGTTTAAATATAATTATTGTATTGCATTTTATTATTTATACACACACGCTAATTACGTAAATGCATCAGCAGACTTTGTACATTATATAGGTATATAAGAAAATAAACATATTTACAAATATATTTTCATTTATTGTCGATGCGTCGTTTTTATAGAATATGATTGATAAAGATTATAAAAATAAAAATGTGTATAATATTGAAATGACATGATTTTACGTTACGTTTCTGAGTTACGGCTCTCTCTAAATTTTTCGAGTTTTTCTAACTGCTTTAGCATTTGCGGCCTCGTACACAACGCCTTCTTGATGGCTTCGTCGAGCAGCTGTCGTTGGTAGAAAGGGGGGATGGGTGTGTCTTCCAAATGGAAGGTGTGAACCCGTCCCGTCGTGTCTCCGACGAAAACATTGTCACCAGATGCTGAAAACTTAATATACGTAAGCACCACATTATTCGGAAACGAATACTCCGCACACGGTATATGATTTTTCCGACGGAGATCCCAAATCGACAAAACGTTTCCACTTATGGAAATTATGACGGTAGCGTTTATAGGACAGAAAGCGACCCCGTACACAGCTGAGGGGCAGTTCAAGGTCATTATGTAGTCGTCCACGCCATCTAACCAGAGGCGGACTGCGTTGTCAGCCCCGCAGGACACCAGCAAACTCTTCATGAACGGCGAATAGTCTAAGTTATAGACGGGCCCCGCGTGCGCCCTGAACACGTCCATGTGCTGATTCAAATAGTGCGTCGAGCATTTGTGAATGCACCCCTCGTCGGTGCCCACTATGTAAACGTGGTCGATATACGGGTGCCACTTCATGCACAGAGCCGCCGGGTGGCGCGTTATCGCAACGTCCACCTTCAGGCACGCCTTAGCTGCCTCCAACCCCTTCATCTTACCCTCTACAGTCGACAAACGCATCATGGGAGTGCAGATAAAATCGTGAGTCATAGTGCTGGTAAACTTGTTGATCCTTCCGTCTTGGCATGCGGTCATTACGTATTCCGATTGGCATTCTGTCGTCGCGCGCCATGACGTCACCCAAATTGGTTCAAAGCAGGGATTCGTGTCTCGTTTGCTTTGAGCTATTTTCTTTACGGGATAGGAAGTGATATCGAGTATGAGGACATCGCCGTTAGCAAAGCCACACGCCAACCAGTTTGGCTTCCTCTCGGAGAACGATACAGCTGTAAGAGGGTCATCGAAGTGATATATCCTTTCTGGCTTACAGGGGTTCTTTGTGCACCAAATGGCAACAATGCCGTTGCAATCCTCAGCGTGAGCGAACTTTCCGTGGCCCACAGCCAAAATATTCTCGTTTCTTGGATTAAAAGATATACTAGTGATAGGGCGTCTAATCGTTTCTTCACACTCGAACGTCCACAAAGGCTTCATTGTATAAATGTACACCAACTCTAAAGACAAAGGATCCATTATATCAAGACCTCTGAACGTTTTTTGTTGCTTTGTGTACTCCAAAGTGGAGAGGACACGTTCAGCCAGAAGCACTGCATCCATAAACTCGGGAGTCGGAGCGATTTCTTCAAAATTCTTTCCTTTTCTTATGGTGTCTTCTTTTTTAACTTTCTTTTTACGCAATAATGTTGGCTCGGCGGACTGATACAGGACCATCTCGTCTGGTTCCTCTTGCGGTTTGAAGGTAGCTAATCGCGCGTAAGTGTCGTGCATATCCCACATGGATGCAAATGCTATAGCGTTTCTCTTCTCTGGTCTGGTCGCAAGCGTGTGACGGGATTGCGTCACGCATTCTTTCGTTTGAGTTTCCTCTATCACCATTTTTCTGTTTCTACCCTTTCCTACGGTTATATATTGATAATAATCATTTTCTTCCTCGATGGCAGTACCCTCGGTCGTCCCCTTCTCGTAGGAGAATGATGGTAACTCGAACAAAAACTTTGTTTCCGTCTCTTTGAGTACAACAAATATTTCAGGTGGGTAAGACATAACGGGGCAAGCTTTAGGTAGATAAAACGCGGAAGGTGCGACTTCTAGATCGACGTCCTGTGGAACGAATCCCTCCTCGGTGTTGCACGTGTGATCGATATATATGTCGTCAAGGGAGATGGTTGTCGCGTACACCCTCATGCCGTCTATAGCAGATTTCGCCCTTGACCTGGATTCTTTAAGAGATATTTCACTTTTGTAGCCTTGGCTTGTTTTGGTTTCGAAAGCCGCGTGGGAGAACGTATCTTCCATAGTAACGTACTCGCTGACCACTATGTTTTCTGGCGTGCAGTCGACACCATCTACAACGACTCGATACTTTTCCCGTTTTTCCATGAAACTAAATGCATTTCTGCTCATTTTAGATGGTGATTCATCGAAACTAACTTTTGATACATTGAAACTGCGTTGCAGTCGAGATTCGTCGACGGACAACATGATTAGGTACTAGATTCTAACTATTGCCTATTAATTATAGATATACCCTTCTCAGCTAATAAATTACACCTAATTAATATAACAGTTCGAAGTCGGAAATTATAAAATTAATCACATTGATGACAACATAAACACAAATGACATTGATGTTTTTGATAGACAAATCTTCACAAAAAAGAGGTTTGTTAAATAAGGTTCGTATAAGATAGCCATAACAATGTCTTGGGTGTCATTTTTTCGAGTACAGGCAGCGAGCAAGTATATCACGCACTCGTCGCGCTTGGCGTGCTGGTTTGCTAAGCCAAGCGCACATCCGTTGCAGAGTACGGCTTCAGATGATCACAGGTTCAAAGCACTCTGTTAAATATAGGGTTCCGTAGTTTAACGTTGGATCTAATGTTTTAATTCTTAGAGTATTAGTAAATGCACGTGTTTTATATTGATATGTGGTGGTCGGGTGTCATAGGTCACCATCAGTCTTGGCATTAATGAAAGTAGCGTGTTTGATACCTATGGCATGGCATAAAGTTTATTTTGGCATATTTCTTTGGTAAGGTTTTCCAGTCTGCAATAATTAGTTTCTATTCTACCTCAATCTGAATGACAGCATTAGGTATTCTTAACTTTGTACTGGTCTCAAAGTCTCATATCATAGGGCACTGAGATAGACTTTTTCAATAGTCTCAATATTCGGCCGCTTCCCTCAACCAGCAACTTATTTTAAGTTTTTTTTTATACACAGTCAACAACGCGTCAGTACTAGCGATGTGCCGCTGGGAATATTCCCATTTCCAAGTAATTTACTCGTTGTAAACTTACGGGAATATTCCCAATATTCCCGGAAACTTTCCCAAAGTTTCCAAAATAATATATTTTCAAGTATGGTAAAAATTCTGTGCTATTTATATTTTCTTCTTAATCCCACGGTTACGCAACAACAAGTATGTGCATGCACTTGCTTGAGCCGCGAGGGGAGGGTCCCGCCGCGCCGCGCCGCCCCCTCCCCTTTCCTCTAGTTTAAAACAAAAGAAACACGTTTACCCCAGTGTCGCTTTGATTGTCGAGTGTGCTGTGCTAGCTGTGTTAGTCATAAAAAGACCATAAAGTAAAATTTTTTATTACTTTCTACAAACTGTTAACGAACAAACAAATTATATATGTTCATTTTGTAAAATTTCATTTGGCCTAATATTACGCAGTCCTAAAATCCCTTAGCATAATTTTATTTGCCATAACTATAGGAAAAACCTAATTTTATTTGGCATATTATAGGTAGTCATAAAAAAAAATTATGGTAAAAAAATGATACATAACAATTTCTATTATACTTTTGGGTTAGGGTGTCGCAAAGGGGGTGCAGGATTTTAAAAAATTTCAACAGATTTTGTATGGATCAGGGACTTGTAAAATTATCAAGAATGAATTTTATAAAAATGCGTATATCTCGAAAACGGTGCGTCGTAGCTAAAATCTAACAAAATTTTCGACCGCCCTTAGACACCCCCGGAGATACTAAGGAGGAATCCGACGGATATATATTTATTTTCTCTCAAAAATGTTGGAAAAAAACAGAGAAGGGGGGACGGGGGGCTGCAGCAACAAACTGTAACAGAAGTTTTAGGTTAGGTTAGGTTAGAACTGTGACCAAAACGCCGCGCCAGCCGAGCGAACGAAGCGAGCGTGCCGCGTCAGCGACCGGCGAAGCGCCAGAAAAAATAGTTTTTATTTATTAAAAAAAAACACTTTTATAATTTATTTGCATACTAGTCAGTGACAAACACGAATCGCCTAAAAACCGACTCCACGCAGTCTTGTATGCCCTACCCCTAGAGTGTAATTTAAGCCCACGTAGGCGCGAGGCGGCCCGCGATCTGAGGAGCAGATGGTGACTGAAAACCATCTGCGACGATAAGCTCGCGTGGGACCGCCAGAGCCCCGCAGCGCGGAGCCGTGACAGAAATCATGCATGCTGCATGCCTGCTTGCATGCTGCTTGCCTGCTTGCATGCTGCATGCCTGCTTGCATGCTGCACGCCTGCCTGCATACAGCAATAATACATTTAAAAAAAAAACGTAATTCTATTATTTATTGTGATTATTATGCTATAAGATATTATTCGTTGTGATCATTATGCTTTACATTAGTTATGCTTTTAAAAATTATGCTTAAAGCTATTCTGCGTTTCAAAATTTATGCCTTTTCATACTTATGACAAACAATTTTAGCCTACACTATATTAGGACTTTTAAATTATGCGTCGCGATAATATGCAACATGATGATTATTGGTATTAAAATTATGGAACATGATATTATGACAATAAACGTTATGCTTAAATTACGGAGCCATTTTCGGCAGCATGATTAATTTAATTTAGGCTAATTGGGCTTTTGTTTCTTTTTTATTTATATATTTATTAACACATTAAAAAATTATATCACATAGCCTACCGCCCGCAGTTTCGCCCGAGGGAAAGTGATATTTTTCCGGGATTAAAATTAGCCTATGTCACTCTCTAGCTCCTAAACTACCCACATACTACAAAACACTTCAATCCGTTGCTGGGTTTTCACGTGAAAGACGGACATACAAACAAACACACTTTCACATTTATAATATTAGTATAGATTGTATGTCAAAAGAAAATATATATTACGCTGAACAATGTCTTTTAAGATGCTATATTTGTATCTCTTATAGTTAAGCTAGGCTGCTAGGGTTCAACATCAGGTATACCAGACCTTCGATATTTTTCCGTCAATAGAAAATGTTCATTACGTTAAACAACTTTTCTTAAGACGCTATGTTTGTATCTCATATAGTTTAACTTGGCTGCTAGGGTTCCACCTCAGGTGTACCAGATCTTAAAATTTTGTACGTCAATAGAAAATGCTCATCACGCTTAACAATTTTCCTTAATACCGTATTTGTATATCTCTCATAGTTTGACTGGACTGCTATGGTTCCACATCAGATATTGCGATCTTCAAAATAAATTATAGCCTATATGTTGGCGACGACCAATAGCTGTATAACACAAAAAGTTTCATTAAAATCCGTTCGGTAGTTTTTGTGTGAAACGCGGACAACAGACAGACAGACAGACAAAAAAATCAAAAACTATATTTTTGGTATCTGTTTCGTTTAAGAAGACCCCTGGAGGGAGGTATTTTTTTCTATTAATTCTTTTCAATGTATAGAATTGGATCGCTTACAGTTTTACTATAATTAACTATATGGGTATTGGAAATATTCCCGGAAACATTGGAAATTTACTGGGAATATTCCCAGGAACATTGGAAATTTTCGCCATAGGTGATAATTAACCTTTGGCATATTCATTAAGCCTTGTAATATTGCCAATAGAATGGTTAGCATACAACAAAAAAATACTGTAATACAACACAAGCAATTTTCCCCTAAATTTCCGCTTTTGGGAATATTGCCGGGAACGCTTCTGGGAATATTCCCAATGTTTCCAATATTCCCGGAAACGGCACATCACTAGTCAGTACACAGGCAATACGAAAACCGCGGTTGTTACGAGCGACTCTCTCAAGGTTAAACAGTAAAACCTGAAGTGCTGCTGACTGTACTACTTACGTATACAATATATGAAGTAGCAGATTTCGTGTTACAATATCGTTCCCCAAGGTTTATCTACCCGGGACGGTACGGCGCGTGCACCGGGCCGTGACGGCAGCCGGCCGGCTTTATCAGCCACTGCATTCAAGTCGCGCGCGTGCCACGGCACACCTGCCAGTTTGTGGACTTGTTACTTCAACAAGAATAGACAACTAATAAGTAGGTATATTCAGCAGAAGAGATGAAGAGGATCTTCCGGAAATTCAAACAGAGTAAGCAACATTTTGGTCTTAATTTGATCTCATTCTAGTTCTTCATAGTCATAGATGAAATTCCTATTCGTTACTTTGACATTAGTTTAATCGCATAATAAATAGATAGATATAATCGTTGGGCATAGATCAAAAGTTCGCGACATAATTTCTGCGCATTACTTCTATTGACTAAAGGCTTTGTAAGTGCAATTCTACCCTTCATGCAAATGCGTGATGACAACATGTGCGCCCTTCAGCTTATCTCAAACGGAGACTCAACTTTATTCTAATCGTCAGCTGAGTCCTTTGCAACTTATAGACGTTCTAGTTTAACTTTTACTAACCATTCTGATTAAACGATTGTTACCTACAGTAATCACGGGTATAGGTAGTTGTTTTGACTTAAACATGCGTTTAAAATTTACCCTCAGGCATCAAATCTAAATTTCAAAGATGAAATGCAACATAGTAAAAGGTAACGAGATTGCGGACCATCGTGCATTGGTTTCATAAGTGCTGTTTATTAAAAGCGCAATGTATCGCACAAATTAATCGTCTTCATGGCTGGATTCTGTGCGAAACAAAAAGAGGAGCAAAGCTAAAGAGCACACCGCATCAGATACGCGTAGACTCGGGTTAATTCCTACTAACGCCGCCCACTTTTCGTCGTAGCGGCTCGGCTTGCGCCGGCGCATCTCTCGAGTTCTTGCCGCCCGATACTAGATGTATCAGTAATTGCATCTCTATGGACGACGTTATAATAGAATGAACTAATGATCATTAACTTTTTTAAATAAACTTGTTGGCGACCTGTTAGTACGTTAGGTTGTTTGTTACCAATACAGGGAGGATCATCATCAGGATTCTAATTTCGATGAAAATTTTATTATGCCACTGTTTTTAATACGTATATCTAAACCTGGTGCTGTTTTTAATGCACTACTACTACTGACGGAAATCGAAGCAGCACCCAATCATCTCATATACTCTAAAAATACTGAGAACACTCGAAAGTAGGTGAGGTCGTGCCCGCGAGAGCGAGGCGTTGCAATTTCGAAATTCCTCGGCTCGGCCGTTTCAGCGTGACAGGACGAGTGTCCACGGAGCGGGCGCAGGTCGAGAGGTCGCGCGCGCAGACGGGCCCCGCCCCACTAATTGCCGCCCCACGCAAATAAATTATTTTTATTCGCCACGAGATCACGCTCCCTCTTGACCTTAAATTATGGGACGTAAAGCTCTTTTTTGTGAAATTTTAATCGGTTTCCCGAATGCCGAAGCTGGATCGCTGGAATAACTTGGACTTCGAGCACAGAAATGTACGATGATCGCGTTCCTCCGATACCATCTGGTACGTCTGTCTGTGGCGAATTGTTAATGATACGTTCTCAACTTTACACAGATGTAATAATTAACATTGTCGATAAAGTAAACTTTTTAATCACTTGTTTTTTCGGGCCACCACACCCAGCAAAATTTTGTGTATCTAGAAGGCATATATAAATAGGTAATATGGGTAGAACTAGTGTAGGTTCGAATACGACAGGCGTTAAGATATAAAATGTGTTTTGAAAATCAACTGCACATCACGCTAAAGAAACACAAGCACAACCGCCGCCCGGCCGGTGTTTTAACCGCCTCTGTGGTCTAGTGGTACAACCACCGACCGGTATCAGACTTAGGGGTCCCGGGTTCGATTCCTAGCGGGGGTACATATTGTTTTCGGTTTGGTTGGTGGTAGGATTTGTTGTAAGTCCGCCTGGCTAGCTACCACCATCTTATCTAAGCCTGACGAATGTTTTCAGCATTGTTGTGTTCCGGCAGTTAGAGATAAGATAGCCAGTTCCTCAGTGGCTGAGGATTCCGGGAGAGGCTCGCTTCCATCTTCAGCCTTATCAATACTTAATATCAGGTATGATGAAGGCTAAAAGCCTCCCCGTCGTTTATTAAAAAAAACAATACGTTATGAACTTATGATGAACATGAACAATGTTAGATGCATGTTTGCAACATTATTCTCAAATTGCATTCCCGTTTAAGTTAAAGTATGCAAGATTTTGTAACCGGAGATAATGAGAGTAAAGTCACTGATATAAACTAAACTAGAGGAGACAAGTTCCTTGAGTACAGCCATTCTCGTTAGGTCGTGAAGACTTCATTCATGAAGGAATGAGAATTATGACGACATGCTCTAGAGGAGAAGCGTCTCATGTATGTAAGCTCGCTTAACTAATTTTGACTAACAAGTATGAAAACACAGAAATCTTGTCAATAGTTAGGTATTTTGGTAGAATTACTACATTTGTGTAGCGTCGGCTTACTACAGCAGTGTAGTGTCGGCTTAGAATAGCACTACCCCCTCTCATCTCGTGGGTGTCGTAAAAGGCGACTAACCCCTAAAAAACCTAAAAATACGGACAATTACAACTTAGTTCGTGGATATATAGCGCGTTTGATATCCGTAAAAGTTGTTTTATTTCAATGAACAGTGCGCGCCAAAACATAAGATGTACGTAATATTATTGTTTTTACTTTTTTTTACTTTTCTTTCTTTTCTATTGTATAAAAAATGCAAAATTAAAAAGGTATAAGCGTGTATTTTAACATGCCGTAGAAACAATAAGTACACTACGAAATCGTTTTGAACGTCGAATTAGGAGTTCCTACGCTACAAAGTCGGCGTAGTGACATTTTCTTACCATTTTTTTGTCGTTTCCAGGCAGAAAAATCTTTGCAGAAATGCCTTACATTATTCACCCTCGCTCACTATGAGACATCCTCCGGTAGCCAGCTGCGTCGAATGGCTGTGCTGTCGTAGATTATCTATTGGTCACAGTCATAGCAAATTTTACGACGAAGACGTGAGGAAAGCGCTCCACTGACCTCTGAGACAATTTCGCTTTCTACCACCTTTGATTAGCTGAGTAATCGTAACAACACCTTAAATAGCGACACGGTCATCCAGCTTATGACCGTATTTACAATTTTACGGTACGGTTTGAATATTTTTTTATTGCACGAGGCGCGTTTTAACCTTCTTTCTTATAGAAGAAAAGGTTTTTAATGAAGGGTTGTACCTATTGGGAATTTAAAACCCGCAAACTGATAAGTAAGTATGATGTAAATATGGTCGAGATGACAGTTGAAAAATGAAAATGAAAAATGGTTTATATTATCAGTCATAAAGGTTTAACAATAAATTGAGGTTGATTCCTACTTTTAAGTGTGAAAACACTTGTGCCAGGAGAGATCGCTCTCGCGTATCAATATCGGTTATTTTTAACCCCCGACGCAGCGCAAAGAGGGTGTGTTATAAGTTTGAAGCCTATCTCTGTCTGTCTGTACGTATATTCGTAGAGCCTAAACGAATCAAGCGATTTCAATGCGGTTTTTTTTACTTGAAAGCTAAATTAATCGAGATGGTTCTTAGCCACGTTTGATGAAAATCCATCCGGCCATTTATGGAGATGGTCAACTGCCTGTCGAAACGGCAAAAGATACAAAGGTGGCGCTTTGACTAAAATAATGTACACCCTGGGCAAATTTAGATACAGCAAAAATAAAACAAAATGGCGGCAATTTTTTATTTCATTTCTGTACATAAATATTCGTAGTGCCTAAACGAATTAAGCGATTGCAATACGTTTTTTTTTTTTAAATTTTGTGTGTAATTTAAAAAGGATGAAATAAAAATAAAATTTTAACATTTTAAAAATAAAAAAGACTAAAAAAAATCTGTCTCGGTCGGGTGTCCACAAAAAGAGAAGTACTAAAAGGGTATATTATACAACTTTTACGGATATCAAACGCGCTATATTTCCACGAACTAAGTTGTAATTGTCCGTAATTTTTAGGTTTTTAGGGGTTTTTTGATTTTCCCGACGTTTCGGCACCTTTACAGCTGCCGTGGTCACGGGATGACCACGAATGAAAATGAAATGAACAGTGCGCGCCAAAACATAAGATGTACGTATGGGTATATTATACGTTGGGGGTCCCCGACCGAGAGATAAATTTGATTTTTTTTAAGTTTTTTTTGTGTCGGGGTTTTAAAATTTTATATACTTATAACATATTTTCAAATATCTTATTATCTAGGTATATATAATTAATAGCATTAGTTTCACTCTTGATTCTACTGGTTCTCGCATGTGTGTTTTTTGTACTATTTCTTTGTTTTATAATGTATATTACTAGCGGATCCTAGCGGTTTTACTCGCGTGGTGCTTGTTCCCGTGGGAATATCGGGATAAAATATAGCCTATGTCACTCGGGAGAAATGTAGCATTCTAATGGTCTAAGAATTTTCTAAATCGGTCCAGTAGTTCCTGAGATTAGCGCGTTCAAACAAACAAACTCTTCAGCTTTATAATATTATTTAATTAAAATTAAGGTAATTATCTAATTTTCTACTTCTCAGTTCTTTTACAATCAATCACTTTTGTTAGGATTGTTTTGTTTCAAAGGGAATTAACAAGTAACATGATAGTATTTCCTACCAACCTATAACTTTATGTAAAAAATAATAACAAAACCTAGTTTATTTTTTAGAAACAATTAACCATGCACACGGCACGCAGCGTGTAGCGTGTCCGCCATTCGGGCGGTGTGCACAGACATACAAGAGGGCGGTAATGCGTTTGCGCAGCAATTTTCTCTTTTCGCCGATTGCTGCGTGCAATGCTCGCCTGATGCATGGGGAAGTAGAGTCGGCAAGGCAATGCCTAATGACTGGCTGCATTAAAGATAGATTACGTGTCCGAGTCAACTCGACTGAGGTTACTTTATGGGAGTTGTCTGACCTATTGATAACTTGGGGTTTTATTTAATTGCAGCGCGGAAATTATTTAAGATTTATTTGCACTTAATGAGTGGAGGAAAACCTAAGCTGAACTTTTAAACTTAGAACGAAAGGGCCATAATTACATTGTCACAAGGTGTTATTAAATAGACCATTCGAGAAGATTCATAGCATTCGCCGAAACTTCTTTTAAAATTTCAGAAATAATTACGGTCGTCGTCGTCCTCGTGCGCGGTAACAATCTCATTAAAATCTGCAAATTATAAGTCGATTTCAGAGTGAATGTATTACTCAAACATGTACAGACTTTAAGACAATTTGATGGCTATCACTAAGCGGCTCGGGCGGCTGCTAGTTTTTAATTTGGAATCATATCAGTGGCAGGTAACATTATGTCACAGCACAAAAACACTTTCACTGAGTACTTTTTGCGTAAAAATAGAAACAAAATGTGCGAGTTTTGTGCTGTCGGCGCGAGTGAGGCTGCGCGGGCGCAGTGGCCCGTTCTCACGGTACAATTATCGGCTGCCTACACTTAGGCACCCTTAATTTTAACTCGCTTACCAGTTCCAACACTGTTTCCAGGATCCTAAGCTGTAAGTCCCGATTCCTTAATTGCCGCTTTATCTATGCTGCACTCTCGAACAGAACGCTTCATACGAAAATATATTTGTAATACCTACTTATTTATAAATTTATTCTGTCTGCTATGGTCTGAAACAAGTATTGTACCTACCTACTGTTTTTCTGTAAGGCTGTGCAGTTTTACATAGAGAGTTCAACATTCTTTGCACAATAAAGTTACTTACTTATAAATTTATTGTCTGCTATGGTCTGAAACAAGTAGTACCTACCTACAGTTTTTCTGTTTGGCAGTGGCAGTTTTACATAGAGAGTTCAACATTCTTTGCACAATAAAGTTAAGAGTAAAAATTTTGTTAAATTTCGTGCATTGTAGCCCAACTACTGAGGAAGTATTTAGGCTTTTTTATTTACCTTCTTATGTTCGTTGTGTATAGTTGTATAGTATACCCTTGGGAGAACCAAATGAACGGATTTGGCATCGATTAGCGTAGTTAACATGACGATGATGCAAAGGCTCTCTCGCTCTCTCGGTAGGTCGAGATAAATTTAACTAAAATTTAATTTATGGATTTCAAGATTTTGTTTTCCCTCAAAAGGTGATAATAATTGGTTACGTTTACAATGCAAGCGATATGGGCGTTGCAAAATAATATATTATAGTCCGTGGGCTTCATAAAATGGTTTACTGATTAGGATCATAATAACACGTTCATAGGTTTTTGGCGTTCAAAGTTTAAATCTAATCGTTTTCTAAAGGTATCTTATCTAACAAATTACTTTCGTTAATTAGTATTGTATTGAAGGGCGTGGTAATGACCCTGTGAATAATAAAAATTTAGTAATTTCTCTATCCTAACTCATCTTTCGGTGGAGATAGATTTTCGATTTGACATCTTTGATTTTGCCTGAAGATTCTTCACTTAGCAAGTTGTCGAAAAAAATGACGAAAGGAATTCCAAAAACACACTCACAACAAAAGGCGCGTACGTCACGCGTGCACCCCTGTCGCGTCACGGGCGATACCACAGACCTATATCGAGATAGACGGGAAAAGTGTACCTACCTTGCGTGTAAAAAGTTTGATCCACGGTCAAAGTTTTTAAACCTAAATCAGTCGGTTTGAGACCATTGCCATAAAAACACGCGTCATTCAGAAACGAAAATGGTTTAGTGTGCAGTGCTTTTGCAAGAGCTCGTCAATAACATTTCCCGATACTTAAATCTCGCTCGTGACGTCATGGTACATACGAAAAATTCGACACGCTAGGTTCTCATACCGTTTGAAGCGCTCTTTTCGTCTACCTCGATATAGGTCTATGGGCGATACGCAGTGCGTAACGCACGTTTTCGGCACTTCGTGAGCCGCCCGCGCATTCCAGGGATATTGTGCGAGGCATTCCCTACATAGCGTTATGCTCGTGCGTGCAATCGGTTAAATGCTTTGTCTTTCAGTTTCACGCTCCGAATATGTGAGAGAGACGACATTTTTTAAATTTACCGCTAAATAGTTTCTTTGAAATGACTGGAATAAATTTATTTATTTATTTTTTATTTATTTATTTATTACACGTATACAATTACCATTACAGGATATTTTCCCTACGGTAAAGTAGCATCACAACAGAAATTTTTTTTGATTTTTATAACATATAATGTATATCCGATCTTGTGAATTCACTCATAGTGCACGAGAAAATGTCGATAATTTCTGCAAGCAGATTCAGTTCTGCAAGTAAATAGTCAGTGCTTCTTCCTCATTTCTTTGCGACTCACTGATGGGTTTTATATTTGTTTACAAACAGCCTGTAAGTATAAATATCCCCATTGCGCGTGTCAGTAACAATACAACAACAACTCCAGTCTATCCAAATTCGCATGTTCGACAACCATTCAGACATGTTATCTCTGTTTGTTGGACCCTTAATCAAACAAAGGTGGCTTTTAGCTATTTCTTGTTCTGTGATAACTTGGAAGAAAAGTCATGAAAATTAACTAAAATTGTTTCGCAAACTCAGTAGCCAATAGAAGTCTGAAACAATACGTCGTAAATAATTTGCGGTGTGCTGGTGCAACAAACATTTTAAGCTTTATTTTTCTCCTTATACGTCGAATCGTTAGCAAAATTAAGTCAGTTAAAACCTGCATTCCATTCGCCCAGATTGGCCATCTTCTACGATTCGCATATGAATATGAGGTTCTAGCATAGATTCTTAGGCCTATAGGGGGATTTTAATAAAATGTTTCACTACAGTTCAGCTTTACTAAGCTATTACGCTTTCGTTACAGGCGTTCCGAGTAACTTAGAAGACATGATTTAGACGTAACTTGGTATCTATCTATAGGTAGATGGACAAAATTAAAATAGTTTAAGTAATCTTAGCTTCACCATTCCATCTTCGCAAAAATAATTCGGCAATTCTTTTTATAACTAATGTCCGTCAGTCAGATGCGTGCGCGCAGCAGTAACGTACCGAGACGGGGCGCGCAACCATCGGTTAATTATTATTAAGTTTTATAAAGCTATTATTATATAGTTTGATTCATTTGTGCGTAGGTATAGTAATAATAGTTTCCGCAAACGCTCCCGAAAACTGAAAAAAAAAAAATGTATCTCAAATTTTGCACAAACAGCATACTTAAGTAATAATCTATTTTTATTTTTTCTATAGTCAATTATTTTATTAAATACCGATGAATTACAGTAGTTTAGAGTTAACTTCCGAGTGTTACTTGTACTCTCAGTCAAACCTATAAATAGGTTTTGCGAATCCTATGTAGAGAGTTAGTAAGAAAGAAATAATAAATAAACGTGTGAGTATAAAATAAAATAACTTTTACAACGATAAATTGAACTCCTAACTTTGAGGGCTAATGGTAAGGAGATATGATTTTTATAATAAGTTGCCTTCAACCGTGAGAGCTTGTTTGCATAAAAAAAAACAAAAAAAGTAATGTTAGAATCTATTGCGTAGGTATATGGCCTTCATATTATTATTTATTAATTAAAAAACTTTTTTTTGTTAAGATAACAATGCCTTGCTTGACGGGAATGAATAACGAATACAAACGCAGGTGTTGAAGTTTCACAACCTCCAATTTAAAGCGTGAGAATCTGAACGATTCGAGAACTATTTGAAGAGTGTTAAACGTCGGCGCTTGGAGCTCGGTTCGTATTGTCTTATCTCTTTGCACTCAATTAGTGCGTTTGTCTTCGTGACGGTTTAATTATCAAGCCAAACTGCATTTTCGCACCTCTGATGCAGCGTTACGCCGCAACTTCGTGAGATTTCCATATCTCTGCATGGTTTTTTTTAATAAGATAATAAATAAACACGTAGCAAAGTTGATAAGAAGTATCATTATATCAGTCTCCTATTACAAATGCGGAAAATACAAAACAGCCTTTAATTTTAAGTGGAACAAAATATAAAAGCGTTGCAAAGGAAATTATACTATCACGATAAATACTTTACACGCCCTATTGAGCGTATTTGGGCCATATGCCGAACTCAAATTAAATCGTTCCAATTAATTCTTGCACAAAAACCCACACATAATGAGGTACATCGTGACCTGAAGGTTTGCGTCTGCTGTGAATCGTGTCCCGAGGCGTATTCGCCGTTCGCATGAGTAGGCACGCTCGCCGTGAGAATGTTCCGAGATTTTTTAGTGGTGGGCAATGGCGATAGCGTATCAGCAGGGCCGCAGTGCTGGGCGCGAGGCCGCGACCGGAGGGCGGCCCGGGAGCCGCACCCGGACCGACGCGCATACCCCCGGCGCACGACCCATTGTTTCACTCGCCCATTCATTGTTTTGACTGCGCCTTTATTATTTATGCCCAATAATCCGCTCAGCTGACTGTAGTAATAACACCCGTATTAATTGCATCCGCCGGGGAGTAACGAGCGATTGTAATTCAATTTATGATTAATCGGACGCATTTTGCTACAGAGATTTCGTTTAAAGAGTTACCGCCGCCGTACCGGGAGAGCGACGACAGCGGAGTACGCCTTCAGGAATATAATGAGAGGGTATGATTAATTAAAAACAGTGATTAAAGAATTTGTGTTTTAAAGTGATAATAGTATTTTTATATTTTATACATTTTTGCAGGAGACTGTACCTGCTTATGAAGTAATAGATTTACTTGCAAATTGTAAGATCACAGCACCAGCTGATGATAACCAAGAATCTGACAACGAATACGCTGAAATAAGACAAATGGGACTTTGGCACTCCACACCTTTGGCTCATCGCCACAAGTCGAAGATATCACTGACTTGGGTGTTGAAAGAGAACTTGGAGAACTCAAAACTTCCACCAGTAGAAAAATCACAGGCTGAAGATAGGACGAGGAAAACATTGGGAAGCAATGTCGATCGACATCAACGTCACAATCAGAGGTTCAATGAAAACGAACGTTACAGAAAGTGCAAGTATAGAGACGTGAAGGACAGGGTCATGGGCCGTAGTGAACATCAACATTTTAAGTTCCAAAATTCGTGTGATGGTTTTGTGAAAGGACAGGACGCTTACTCGGATGATACAAGTGTGTGTACTGAGGAGCATACAAGAAAGAAGCATAGGCATCGACATAGAAGAAAGAAGAAAAGCAATGGAAAGTTCGGATACGATATTAGAGACGTGGACAGCTTTTTGACCGAGGTAAGGCAAAATGTATTATGCACCAACTGCGAGTTGAAGAAGCACACAGCTTAGTTTAAAAACATTGTAACTAATTTGAGTTTTAAAAAGCCATTTATCAAGTTTCGACATGGCCGCTTCATACAAAAGAATTTAAATGCACTGGTAAATCTCGACCATTATTCATTTTCTGCAATGTTATTATGACATTATGGTATACATTCCACTTTTTGTGAATTACTTTGGCGCGAGCTATATCGGAACAATGTAAGCCGCGAAATTGGTGCAAAATTGCACAACACAAATTGCTCATCATTTTCAAAATTCTTTTGGAACGTTTAATGAACAGTTTTGAGAGTCCGAACCGAACGATTATTATAGTGCGGCTTATTTTGTATAATAATTCGTATTTCGGAGTGCTTTTGGATGGTTTTTGTGTTGGCCAAAGCCGACGTTAATCTTGAGTGGACAGGGCCAATTACCGCTGCGGTTCATCCAGACAACAATATATTTTGTTGAGGTTACATGTTGCGATGCTTAATTGCAATTTGTTATAGTAGAATTTACGAGTATGAAGCCAAGTGAATCGAAGTTAACTAAATATTACTTGTGTAATATTAATTTAATCGCGTAAATCATCGTACTTAGTCGATTTGAGTCAAATCAATTTGAGTTACGCGGTAAACCAGTGGGTTTGCATACAATAATAAAATCCGTGCCGCGACGGAGCGCGAAACAGTAGGTTTACCGCCTAATATTGTATGCAAATGTCATTAATTTGTAAAGAGAACCGTGTTGTCCAACCCATCGAAACCGCACCGCGGCCGCATGCGGGATTCCGCCGCTCCGCGCGGAGGCGCGGCGCATCTGTCAGAGAGTCGTATTATTAAAACGATCGAATAAATGCTTTTGAATAACACCGCATTCGCATGCAAATCTTGCGATAAGCAGTTCGATTGTTTCAAAAATACAACTCCTGCTTGTCCGTCCGTCGCCGCGCGCGGCATCCGCTGCTCCGCGCGCCGTGGCGCGGTGTCAGTGGTTGAATCGCGTTATTAGAAAATTGACGCATAAAAGCTTCCTAGAGTCGTCAGAACACACTGGATAATTTGTTTTCCAGTGGGAATATCGGGATAAAATATAGCCTATGACACTCGGGAGAAATGTAGCTTTCTAATGGTCTAAGAATTTTTTAAATCGGTCCAGTAGTTCCTGAGATTAGCGCGTTCAAACAAACAAACTCTTCAGCTTTATAATACTAGTATAGATAAAACTTCATAAAAGTATGCAATCGCGGAAGTTCGCGGTAGTCTAATTGCCACGCAAAATCCGTTATACGTTGTACGGCAATCAGCGGGTGACGCTAAACGCCTAAAGGTGGAACTTCTGCGACTACACATAAAAAAGTCTCAATATTTATTTTTCAGGCATCCCTCGACCGGCCAGGCAACATCCCCGTAGTGGTGGCCTACCCCACCACTCTGTACCAGACACATAAAGAACAGCGGGAGCTGACGCTGCCGCTGGGCACCGTCGTCAACGCGGTGTTCAAGAACCAGCAGTGGCTATACGTGCAGACGCCGCACGCGCAGGAGGGCTATGTCATGTACAACGCGTGTCTGCCGCTGGGGATACTGCCTAATAAGTAAGCAAACTAGAGACTAGATTAGATAGCATCCCCTTGGTGGTGGCCTACCCCACCACTCTGTACCAGACACATACTGCCTATTAAGTAAGTAATTAAACGCAAATTGGAGACTAACTTTAGGTACCTACTGTTGTCACGATTGACAGATAAGTTCTAGATAGCTTATCAGCAGGGCTAAGATGAGCGCCGCCACTGTTTGTCGAAATTTATTTCGCGATGTCTGGCTCTTATCAGTACGGCGGCGTGAGCGAGATACATAGGTCTGTGGGATACACAGTTCGCTTACGCGACATAAGCGTCGAGAAACGTTTGTCGCGGTGCTCATATTAGATCTACTGTAATATGACTGATATGAAAAATATATCAAATCATCTGCCCGATAAGCTATCAAGAACTTGTCTGTCGTCTTGAAATAAGCTCTTAGTATTCTTCTAGTTATTATGTGGTCAAACGTTCTTCGGAACAATAATGCTGCACCGACTCCAAAAGTTTTAATTTTTACTTTTTGAAGTCGGTTTGAATTTTTTTTATAAAATGTTTTTATTTCAGATTTTTTAGTTACATCATGTGCCGTTACTTACACAAAAAATAAGCCCATACACAACAATGATGTCATCTAGGTAAACGACTATTTGCCAAAACGTGATTGATATTTTTCAGGATTATGAAAAAACAACTAGCCAGATCTTCTTAAAAATTATATGGGACCACACATAAACCATTTTCTTTCAGATAAAAGTACCTAACCTAGTAATAGCTATTCTATGCCGAGTAAACATTAATCTTCCGACATTAGCCTAACAACCGCAACATTCAAACTCAATACAGTATCAGTTTCCCGAGCAACCATCGGTCGCGGAACTCCAACCGACCGCAGCGTAATCAATATTCATTGATTAACCATGTAAATTGTAAAACCATACCTTGCAAGAAAAACATTATTAATGAAGTAATCAATCTATATACTTATATTATTATAATAATTATAACTTTTTAATTTTGCATTTTACAATGCTATTTTTATGCGATAAATATTATAAAGCTGAAGAGTTTGTTTGTTTGAACGCGCTTATCTCAGGAACTACTGGACCGATTTAGAAAATTCTTATACCATTAGAAAGCTACATTTCTCCCGAGTGACATAGGCTATATTTTATCCCGATATTCCTACGGGAACGGGCACACGCGAGTAAAACCGTGAGGATACGCTAGTATTAACATATGGAAGCATCACATTACACTTGCCGTTGTAATTTTCTTATTTTATAATATTATATAATATAGGTACTATCGAGATAATTCTCGGTAGTCCGCATCTATACACCCAGATATGATATAGCCAGAGACCTATATCAAGATAGACGGTAAAAGTGTACCTACCTTGCGTGTCAAAAGTTTGATCCACGGTCAAAGATTTCCGACATAAATCAGTCCGCTTGAGACCATTGCCGCGTCACTCAGAAACGAAAATGTTTAATTGTGCAGCGCGTTCTTGCAAGAGCTCGTCGAGCTTCGAAATGACTCATTAAAAATACGTTTTTTCAAGATAACTCTCAAATGGGGTTACATATAAATAAATAATAAATAAATATTTGCATACAATCACACCAATTATCTAGCCCACGTTAAGTTTCATGAAGAACTTGTGTTATGGATACTAGATAACGGATAAATATACGTATATACTTTTTTTTTGTAAATACATACTTAGTATACATATTAAACACTCAGACATAGACAAATAGACATGTTCATGCACACAAATATTTGTCTTGTCCGGGGATCGAACCCGGGACCTCTGGCGCAGAAGGCGGGGTTAGTACCCCTGCGCCAAACAGGTCGTCAAAATATACACATATACTAATGGAAATTCGTTTAATTAGTGGATACCAATAATATTTAGGATCGTTTAGTTTCATTTTCTATTTTTTCGCTATAGTTATTTACTACGAAGTGATTTCGTGGTTTTTTTGCCTAATCTGCAAAATCGGTCTCGCTCCCGCGCACATCCTTTTCTCATTACTATTACTATTACTCGCTTCAGTCGAGTAGTGTGTAGTGTAGTAGTGTTAAAAGTGTTGAGTTAACACAAGTTTTTAGATTTTCCAGATCCCAATACAATCTTGCATCGCTTATTTCATCTCTTAATGTCTATTGCATTCCCCCATAGTTATTTTTTTCCATAAACAATCTGACTGGTAGAAAAGATATCAACGCGTTCAAACACTTTTCACGTCACATTTAATATACTGATATAACTAGATACTGGCGAGAAATTAATTATTAGCTTAGAAAAAGGACTATCTTTTTATTAGCCAAGACTTAATTATCACGACGCCTGTGGTTCCTAATGGTTCGCGCATATTTTACCTACTACAACCGCATCGCATTCGCAACGCATCAATACCAGATAATTATATATATATTTTTTAAACTTACTCCTGAACTTGGATGCTTAGTACTGTTGTATTTTTGATATCTGTACATTTTTTTTTCATTTAATTTTTATGTTAATTGAACTTAATTTATAATTTACAATTGTCAGTTTCCGATTAAATTATTTTATTTTATTTTATTAAATTACATTTAGACATTTAAATTTAATCTTTATAATAATTGTATTGCATAAATTATTCTATTATTTATAATTTTTATACTTAATTTTCAATTGAATGATTATCATGTGTGTATGTTCGTAATTCACTTCTATAATTTTTTATTTTCCATAATACTGTTTTCTCAATTATTGTTTGTTCTCGTGTAGCACCTATAATTAATTAAGATAGCATTTAGCTCGGATCTCTCATATCATTATATCTTGTATTCAATTCAATGTAAATCAAAATATTAAGTGTACACTACGACCTTTGTGATATCTATACTATATAATATTATAAAGAGGAAAGATTTGTATTTTTGTATGTAACGAATAAACTCAAAAACTACTGGACCGATTTTGACGAAATTTGGTATAGAGAATCCTTAGACCCCAAGTAGTAACATAGGCTATAAATGATCCCAAAATTCCCACGGGAACGGGAACCACGCGGGTGAAACCGCGCACGGCCGCTAGTACACAATATATTTAAGCGTAATGAAAATAGGCTTAGAGGTCACAGTCTAAAATTATGTACCGGCGTCGCTAATAATAATCCTTGTAAAAACTTCATTTGCAACAGAGTCGTAAGACAGTGGAATAAGCTTCCAGAAGATGTTGTTTCAGCTGCCAACATCAACCAATTCAAGAACAGACTTGATAAATATCTACAAGATATGGATTAAATAAATTATGCCACTATCAGGATAGAGGCAGTATCAGTTGCATCAACTGCTTGCCTGTTAAATAATAATAATAAATCTTGTTGGTGTTACATAAATACATTTGCAACAGAGTCGTAAGACAGTGGAATAAGCTTCCAGAAGATGTTGTTTCAGCTGCCAACATCAACCAATTCAAGAACAGACTTGATAAATATCTACAAAATTTGGATTAAATAAATTATGCCACTATCAGGATAGAGGCGGTATCAGTTGCATCAACTGCTTGCCTGTTAAATAATAATAATAAATCTTGTTGGTGTTACATAAATAAATAAATAATTACGCCTAGGATGCCTAGCGGTGCGGCCCGCCTTTAATGTGCGATAGCTAGCTCATATTAAATTTACGAAAGTGATGTTGGACTTTTCTTGTGCAATACGGTGCGGCCCGCCCTTTTTTTTTTTTTTTTTTTTTATAGTGAGGGGAATGCTTTTACACATACACTGAAGTTATGCTGGGCTCACCTAGAATACCGGACTTGTGAGTCCGGCACCCTATCCCTCGCCGCTCCCCGACGCCCCGTCGAGCCTAGTAGGCTCGGCGGGGTTTCGGGGTAGGATCGAACCAGCTCCCGCCCCCCCCATCAAGCTCAAAATCTCGATGGGAGGACAGGAGAAGGGAGGGACCGCCGCCTCCCGGCCCCCCATTCAGCCTCAAAAGGCTCAATGGGGGGCCGGGAGGGGGGGGGGGGGGTACTACCAGCTAAACCCCTCACTACTTGCTCTCGTACCGTAATTAGGTCACGGGGGGTGTTGTGACAGTCGCCCCTAAGACCTGGCGGCTGGCCCGGCTATCCGGGCCCCCTCGCGGCTGGGAGATGACCGAGCAAGTATGATCATCTCCCCAGTTGTCGGAACCGTGCAATGCCGACAATGCCGGCTGGCTCCACTATAGAGGAATGAGGCGATCATACTGTCGCCTCCTTCCCCTACGGTGCGGCCCGCCCTAATATGCGCCTCCCTAATATATTCCCGTTTTTTGTAACATTTTTTGTGATTACGACTACGAATGTTAAAGGGTAGACCACACCTATCAGCACGCTTTTGACTTTTCCGTCACCCTATCCTTTTCTGTCGTTCGGAACCGCCATTTGCTAGAGCGAGAAAGACTGACGGTACGCCACCGCACCGCCGCCGAGGCTTCCGCATGCTGAAGCGTTCCGTCACTCTTTCTTGCTATTGTAAATGGCGGTTATGAGCGATGGAAAAGGACGAAAGCATGCTTATAGGTGTGGTCCAACAATGTTATTAAAAAGTATGTTTCTACTTTCAGAACGTCGACTCAAAAGAAGACGCCCTGCTGGGAGAGCAGCACGGACATCTACCCGCAGCCCTGCGGCAACCTCACCGACACCGAGAAGGAGCAGCTCCGCGGCCGCACCCGCTCCGAGTGCCATTACCGGCCCAGAAATGAAAAGCGAAGGCCAAAAACCTCGTGCGCAGAAAAAGACTTTGACTCCCTGTATTTAAAAACCAAATCTGTCTGCTCCAACATAGACAAACTTCGAGACGATTTACCAGTGAAAAGACAAGTTTTGATGGTAGTGAATAGTGACTACAAGGGCAGTGTTTCAAACAAAACTTTGACAGTGCAGAAAGGAGACGTAGTCGTTTTAATGCAAGGGACTGGTGTGGAGACGGATGTTGATGCGGATTGGTTCTATGTGAGAAAGAAGGATGGAACTCAGGGATTTATACCAGCTGTGATAGCAGGCCATGGATATATATGATGTCTACAAGATGATAGTTTTGAGATTCGGGATAACTTATTGAACCATGTTAAATACCTTATGTTGTTCAAAGTATGAGTAATTGGGAAAGTTATGAAATCATACTTGCATTATTAAAGCAATCAATAAAATATCAAATAATACTCTGAAATTGGATCTGTGTTGCTATTTAAGTTAAGTTATTGTTTTATTATAGCTGTTGGTTGTGTGAAATAAAAAAAAATCAAACTTGTGGCTTAAATGCATCAATGTTAGTTTACTTCAAGGTTGAACACAATTTTTTTCTGTAAATAACAGAGGGCATTTCATTTAAAGTATGTTTTATTTCAAATCCCAGTCTTATTTAAATATTTCTTTAACTTACCCTATCGAAAGTGGAGAATTTGGTCTCGATAGTTAAATGATGTGCACAAATCAATTTCAGGGCTTGATCCGGCTATAGCTAAAGTATTGGGGTTGGTCTTCAAAACAGCAGAGTAAACTGTGCTTGCAGATACTGGTAGTTCAACTTTTATCTCCCCTGAATAACTTAGCTGGTACAAATGTTTTGCTGCACCTCCGGCGATGACGCAGTCATCGTGGAAGTAGGAGACATGTATTCCATGATCTGGCACGTCAAATACTGTTGCAACATCAAGTGAGCGGATGTGCCAGAGTGCTAGTCGAGGTCCACCACCACAAATCTAAAATAAAGAGAAACTCTTCAACATTGTGTTCTATAGAATTAGCATACGATACAATAGGTACCTACTCAACAGCTAGATTACAATAAATGTACCTGATGGCCAAAGATAACTCAATTCATTTTTCATATCACTAGCGGCCGCCCGCGGTTACACCCGCGTGGTTCCCGTGGGAATGTCGGGATTAAAAGTCTCTTCTGTTTTAATAAAATAAATAAATATCTCCATACAATCACACCAATTATCTAGCCCACGTTAAGTATCATGAAGAACTTGTGTTATGGATACTAGATAACGGATATACATACTTATATACTATTTTTTGTAAATACATACATAATATACATATTAAACACCCAGACCAAGACAAATAGACATGTTTATGCACACAAATATTTGTCTTGTCCGGGGATCGAACCCGGGACCTCTGGCGCAGAAGGTGGGGTTAGAACCCATGCGCCAAACAGGTCGTCAAATTTAATCCAGGCTATCTACTATCTGTGTGCCAAATTTCATCTAAATCCATTCAGTACTATTTATAATAGGAGTTTAGCCATTCAAACGCCATGGGACACAAAAGTGTCTCAAAAGTTTTTTGTCACATCAGTGTACACTTGAGTGTCCCCTGTGTATGGCGATGTGTATTACTACCTTTTAGGCTGTTTTAAGCATGCTTTTGACCGCCTCTTGCTCTTTAGTACAGTAGAATAAATAATATTGGGCCACACAATGGTATTTTTTTTATTTCGATTAAGCTTGTATGGTTTTCTTTTAACAAATGTTTTATCGGAAGAGTTGCCAAGCGATATCTGGCGTGAGATCGTGCGCTGTCACCGGACGTTTCCTAGCATTGACAGTTTGTGGCATTGACTGGATATTAGTCTACTAATTGATAACAAAATGTCAATCTAATATTATAAATGTGAAAGTTTGTGAGAATGTTTGTTTGTTTGTTACGCTTTCACACAAAAAGTACTAAACGATTGTGATACTTACAATCCAGTCATCACTCAAAGCTGCAGAGCCCACCCATTTGCCTATATCAGGCCGGCTAACTTTACTGTTCTTGTGGGGTTCTATCTTGTTTTGAATTTTTCCTGTTCTGAGATCCCAGAGCAGCACAATACCATCTTCACCAGCTGAGATTATTTGTTCATTTCTAAAACACACAATTTCAATTAATTTGAGATGACTTATTACTGTTAGAAATGAATATTATAAAAACATGTTGGTATTGGTAGAGAGGTTAGAAAATTATTTTCCAAGCAAACCTCTACAAAGGGTTTATTAAATTTGAGTTTCATTAAAAGCATGTCTCATATTTTAAGTACTTCACTCATATGGTTAGTCATTTGAATACCACTTGTTTAGTACTTAATGTTATGCTCCTTGAATAAATTAACCCGTTACAGTCATTTGAACAAATAATGACCAATGTAAACCAAAACAATAGGTACTTACTTTCCATGCACTGAATGCACATAATCTTCATGACCGTTTAATACTGATAGTTGACGCCTATCCTCTAAATTGAAAATATGCACCTTGTTGTCACCACAACCAGCGTACAACTTCTCTTGGTCATCGGACAACCACAAACTGTTTACATCAATTTGTTCCAGGGATGACTTGGATGATATCTTGATAATCCAAGACGGTTTACTTAACTTAGCACTCAATATAGCCTTCCAATTCCAACCGAATATTTCGTTCACAGTGCCGACAATAAGAAATTTATCTGAGCTAGCTAAACTGCAAACCTGATTTCCAGATTCGAGGTTATGAACATGTTTGGGCTTATTGTAATCGGGTGTAAGTAACTCTACCACAGGATTTAAGATACGATCAAGGCTGAAAACGAATTATTATTAAAAATAACTGTTAAGATCATTAAAAATATAGCAACTTTAAAGCGAAAAACAGAACTTACTCAAACACAGCTATTTGACCATAAATATTTCCAGCAACTAAATATTTCCCACAAGGTGAATATGTCTGACACAAAATTGTGTTATACAAAATTTTATCTAACATTTTGAAAGAGAGAAGAAAACTGTTTCAGGCTCTAGACTAGTCAATTAATTAAGTATTTTAAAAAAGCGGTAAACAAACAAAACATTAAAATAACATTGCTTGCTGCTCGGTAAGTAACAGATTAGATTTGATTAAAGAATCTGACACTGACAGCTGACAGTACTGCTAGCCAGCTCTACTTTGATGCTCTAACCTGTATTTTAATAATTTTCAGCAAAGTACCAATATAACGGCAAAGGAACTATCCGTATTCTGTGAAATAATGTTCCAATCCAAGCAGGGTTTGAAACCGGTATGAAAAAGAGCGGTTAATTGAGATTTTTGATTAAGGTTTATTTATACAAAAAGAAGGTATTCGGAATGAGAGCGCTTCAGAAGCCTAAATAAACCGGTTTAATCCAAAGTTGCGAAATGTACCTACTACTGGCGAGGCGATCAGGCTAATAACGACCTTCCATGTGTAGACATAAGCTCGCTAGTTGATTTACCAATCGCGCGCTCGCGTTGGGAGAGCGGTATTTCAAGCAAGTAGTGAGCTTTATGTCTGCGTATGAAGGGCATGAAGGTATTTTGATTATGTTTTTAAGACATGTATGTTGTCAAATCAATATAAATGGTGCATATATAAGTTCTACATGTTGGTGGAATTAGAATCCATGATACTAACTTATCCGTGCACTAATAGTGTTAAAAAAAGGATAACAAAATTAATTAGAAAGAGAGAGAATTTTTTTAGAGAGTTAGATAACGCTACGCATGTTTGCGCTTCAAGCTGCTGCTGGTTAGGTGCTTAGGTTGCTTATGCTGCTTAGGTGTTCGAAATGTTAGCTCTAGTTATATCGCTTTTCGCTTTGCCACTCACGCGGCACGAGCAGAAAAACCTCTATAAACCGCTTAACTGATTCAAAACCCTTTTAATTTTGCTCTCTCATTAAATCGGTATTTTAAGGTTAACATATAGAAACCTTAAAATGCTCCCTATGTACTTTTTGCTGCTGATTAAACGTTAGACAAGCAGCGAAGCAGGCAGGCACACTCCTAGAGTATATTGTTCTGTGGGCACTTCCATCACGATTCACGATTCACGTCACGGTCAACGTCACGTCACCGTCAGCCGCCGGCACACCACTACCTACAGAGAGACAGCGCAGGCCGCAGATTCAGAAGAAAAAAAACGTTCGCCAACCAAACCAAAATGGACGTGTATTAGTTTTATTTTACGTGGGAAGTCTAATTCTAATTATTAAAGTGTGGTGCTCGTAAATGGTATGATTCACGTTGAAAAAATATTAGATGTGTGCTAGATACAAAATTTTATCAATAACTTTAATTCCGTAAAATTCACGTGATATTTTCATATTACGCCTTGCTCATCGGCTGTTATTGTATTACTTTAATTTTAATTTTAGGTAGTTAATTCGACAATATGTATAATGGTATTGGTCTGACTACACCACGAGGGTCTGGTACTAATGGCTATGTGCAAAGAAACTGGGCTTCGGTGAGAAAAACCAAAGATACAGTGAACTATCGTACCGAAGAAGAGATTGCAAAATTGGACTCCGCTTCAAATAAACAGCCAAATCGTGAAATCCTAGACCATGAAAGAAAGAGGAAGATTGAAGTTAAATGTGCAGAGTTGGAAGACAGCCTCGAAGGGATTGGGTGAGCACTGATCTTATATATTTAATTAAAATTGTAGCCTACCAACCTCATGATAGTGATGTAATGATTATTTCTCAAGTCTAGTTCATAATTTTTTTTAAATAATGAAAGCGACTCTCTGATATGCGTTCAATTGTAAAAGCAGCCTAATGTATAATAATAATTATGAGATTTAATAAAATTTTAAAACAGAATTCTCTCAGTAAACTTATTATGAGGTCAGTAAATTGAGTAAATTTATACTATGTAGAGTAAAATGTAGTTAGAGAAAAGCTTTGAGCAATTTAGATTTATGCTGAAAGTAATAGTTACCCACTTTTCTTTTGTGAGAGAGTGAGTTGTGTTTATTGCTCATACAAACATGTTAACAACTAAAGTCTGTTTTTTTACTTGTTTTATAATGTAAACAATCTTTACATGTCTTTTTACAGTTTTCCTTAGAACATAAAACAAAGAAAGATATTACAAAATTATCTTTGTACTCAAATGTTGTTGTGTCATGAAAGGTATAGATTGATATTTACATGTAATTTTTTTCGTTACAATTCAATAATATGTCTTGTCAAGTTTGTTTACATTTTAAGACAAGTAAGAAAAAACTGACTTTAGATTCCAGTATTGTTCCAGTCGAACTTAAGTCTTAAAATCAACAGCTACACCGAAACTTTTTGAACAATGTGGCGATGCTTAGCCTTCATCATACCTGATGTTGAGATTGTTAGGTATTGATAAGGCCGAAGATCTACTTGCAATACTTTTTGGTCTGTTAGATCTTGAATTGAATATTATAACAATTGCTGAATCAAGAACATAAGGTAGCATAAGATCCCTAGTTCATAACGAGGAGTAATAAGCAAGTTATTATGGTTTTTTTCATAGTATAAGGCTAAAAGATAACAATCTATTTATTTAAATATAGCTAACTATTTATCTAATTTACTGTCAGGATTTAGAAAAGTAATATTATTGTTTTGTTAGATGTTGGTAAGATGCGATTGCTAGTCATATGGATATGGTTCTGGTGCAGTGCAATCCCAATCTAAAGGATCTAAGTAATTAAAGCGAACTTTTGATGTTTAGGTGCAAGTTTACAAGTTGTCAAACTTTATTGAGTTACAAGTCTTTGAATTAGTTTATTTATATAAAGTGTTTAAGAATTATCTTGCAATTTGTGACCTATATAATTAAAAATTAGAAATTGGGGCAATGAAGTCATTACAACATTAATGTTGGTTTCAACTTTTTAAGGTCTCCTTTTTTCATATTATTTCTTTAACCTATATCATGCAATCATACAGGTAATTTCATAGTGTAATCAATTATGATTCAATTAAGTTTACACCACATTTCTGTTTCTTATCAGGTTTGTGTTTAGATTGACCTAAAGGAATTGCAGTTTAATTGGTTTTTAGGATTTGCTAGCCAATCAGAATTTTCTTCTTAACCATTGAATTTACCAATTGGTTTTTAAATTAATTTGAATAATTAATCTATTTTTTTTTTATATTTATATAAACATAACTTGCACTTCTATAGAGCCTTAACTTGGCCCAGATCTATTGTATTGAGTTTCCATATTTGAAGTGTTAAAGTAGCTGGTTCTGGTAATACAGCTCGGTATCAAATAATGTTAATGTAACCTTTCATTTTGTGTATAAGACCAATGTATGAGCTAAAATTTTACACTTTTAGCAAATAACTGAGAGATTTTTTATTGTGAGAATTAATGTAGTAACACAGACTAAATATCCAAATATTTTGGGTTAGGGTAAGCAAAGAAGGTGCAGGACTTAAAAAAAAATTAATAACACAAAAAGGGAAGAGGTCATGTTCGATTATGTTAAAACTATGACAATAAAGCAGGAGCTGAGCGAGCGAATATGTTTTATGTCCAATGAACGAGTTCTTGGGTGGAGAGCACGTATCGGCAAACGCCGTGTAGGACGCCCTCAGACTAGGTGGAGTGACGATCTTCGCAAGGTGACTGGCAAGAGCTGGATGAGAGTAGCTGCGGATCGTGCTCGGTGGCGTGAACTTGGTGAGGCCTATGTACAGCAGTGGTCGATAACGGGCTGATGATGATAAGCCAGCAAAGCAAGCGTGCTGGTGAAGCGGCAGAATTCCATTAAAAAGCCGTGTTTTCAGTACACCCCTTTTTCAAAATATGCGCAAGGTAATACGGCGTAGTTTTACTGCGTGCTCATATAATCTGCACGTCGCACGCATGTATTCGCTTAAACGCCGGCGAAAATTGTAGGTACACGCTGCGTCGTAGGTAACACCGCTCCGATGAGGCAGATATGCGCTTACGCAGATACGCGCATCATAATTATGTTGATTAAACATGTAGAATGTTTTTGACCCAAATATTTTTCAAATCCCATGGATCGTAGCTTCCACTTGAAGTCCTCTCGATTACTAATTGAAACATATTTTATTGATTAAATATATTTATATAACTGGCGTTTCGCCAACGGATAATTTGTGTTGGCGTTAATCCATGGCATTTAGATTCATTTGTTATGGTGTTTAGAACCTTTGATCTGATAGATCGTTCCATTAACATCACTGGATTTAGACGAGTTACTCTATCGAAGACATGATTTTATTTATTTTATTTTTGTAATTTGGGACATTAAACAGTTACATGCTAAGTAATATTAACTAAAATTAAACTACAACATTGCTATACCAGCATATAACCCACAGCAATGTCCACGAAATAAGAACTGTAACAACTAATAATATATAACGCGCGTCGAAATGAACAGTAAACTAAGTTCTACATATTAATATATGAGAGTGGGAAAAGTATGATATTCCTAGCCTAATTTGTGGATCATGATCTGATTCGCCTTTTTTTTAAATGTCACTGTCGTAGAAGCCAAGATGTCGAGATCCTCGAAGTGTGTGATATACATCCAGTAGGCGACGGGTAGGTGCGTGCAGCCCGGTAATTAGTTCTACACTTAGCAGTATAGAACAGCCGGACTGCGCGAATCCCCCTGTACAAAGCAGTTCTAGGTACTATAAAACACAATCTGTCTGTAAGGCTGTTGCAATCGAATTTGTTACTACATATGCCGTGTAGCATCATGCCCATTAATAAAAGACGCCGGGACTCCAAGCCTCCAAGCCATGTTTAAGTAGGTCTGTATAAGGAATCCTAGTGTGATGACACTTGAAATGAACTCGACGTAGAAACTTTTTTTTGGACTATTTCGGCGGACACCATATCGGTACTGCGAACTCAAGTTGGGATCTAATCAAAGTTTTGTATAAGGTGATGAAGGTATTTTGACGCTTGAAATCTCTAGATGATCGCATTACGAAACCATATATATACGATAGGCCTTCGCTATAATATTAGTTATATGCTGGTCAAAATGTAACTTCGTATCAAGCACAACTCCAAGGTCACGAAGCTATCGACTCTTTTAAGGGTGACACCGTCAATACCGTAAGAGAAACTCAAAACTTTTAGCTTTTTCATGAATAAATATTAAACAAGAAAATATACTAGAAAAAAGCAACTAGTCTCATGTCGCCCTGACGGGATGGGAAAGACATGAGACTAGTTGCTTTTTTCTAGTTTATTTTCTTGTTTAATATTTATCACATAAAAATAGCATTGTAAAATGCAAAATTACAAAATCATAAATTTTTAAGACCTCTTCAGTCCCTGTTGCAAAATATATAGGTATATATTTGTTTAATTCTCTCTTATTTGCAAAATAGTTGGGCAAACGTCTTCTAAAACTATTCCAAATTTCAAGTTCATAGCATTAGTAGTCCTTGATGTATCGATTTGTGACAGACAGACTGAGTCGCACCATAAGGGTTCCTTTTTACTTTTTCGGTTCGGAACCCTAAAAAGCAATCTTTATAACTCAACTTAGTTGCATTGCAATGGGTTACAAAGCCACATTAACATTAGTCTTTTTGACGAAAGACACAATTCTTCTATTTAAAATTTACCATGGGTCTTAAAAATTCAAAGTGGGGCTACTAGGGCATTTGGGGTATCATTATGAAAGAGCGATGCTTGCTCATCCTTAGACATTTTTACTTTTTTTAGGCTGCATAGTTTTTGACTTGATGAAAATAGTAAAAAAAAATACCATCCCACCCCCCTATCTCCGAAGTTTACCTAAAGAAAATCTGAAATTATTCTGTGTGATAGAAGTTAATGTAAGGATTACAGGAAAAATAAAACGATGTCTCTAAATATCATACTTTTTCAGAAATCTTAAAAGAAGTTTTAATGTACTTAATTATTTGCTTTTGGTTTGGTATGTCGATGTATGGGGACAATATGATGGTCCGGAACCCTCGGTGCGCGAGCCCGACTCGCTCGTAATCGTTTTTTTACGACGATCAACCTGTTTTAGCCGCTATCCATAACGTCCAACTGTTCCCAATCATGTGTTTATCGATCAGAGAAAATAGCCTATTATACAATGAAACAAACATAGCGGCAACGCGGCGGGTCCAATGGCCTTTGTATAATGTATTGTACCGTACGCACCCTTGTTAAGGGGCGCCTTGCATGCGCCGGAGTCAGATCAATAATTCAGTAGAGCGGGGAATAGACCCCCTACCCTGGTTTATTAAATACGCTCTCGCCATCGCGGCAAGTCGCCTCAGAATCTTATCGCTCAGTTTTTATTGTTTTCAAAAAGTAATTCTGCGCGATTACAACGCGCCGTATCCATGCGTTGGTAGGTACAGGTGGGCTGTTTTTCATTGGACATTTTATTGTTCATTGCGCTACACTTGTTCTAACAGAACAGTGCTCTTTTGTTATATTTCGTGAATTAAGTTTAAATGAGTATTTCTTTGGTTTGGTTGCGCAGGTTGCCGAAGGATGAGATAGCGGCACGAGTGGCCTCGTTCAGGGCGAAACTCGCGGAGACAGGCGGCGCGGACAAGGACGTCCCGCGGGACGAGTTCGGAAGAGTAGCGTGAGTATCAATTTTTTATTTCCAATTTTCTATTTACGCTTTTGTTCAGATATTACGTAATACCTAATATGTTCAAGTAAATTTAATGATTCATATTCAAATAGACATAGTCGGGTCTATAGTCAACTTCCCGGTTGACCAGAGATTTTTTAGAAAGCTTTATTTAAAAAAGTACAACATATGTAGAAAACATTTGTATCACAAATAATAGAACATAAACAGGTATTTCATTTGAATAATTAATTATTTCTTTAACCTTAGTTCTTTCCGAGAAAACGTTTCCCAAAAAACTCTACTGATCAACCGCTTAGTTCCCCGATTGTACTAAAACAGTTAAAATTTAAAAATAACAATAATGATCAATATTCCTCGTTTTTGTTCATCTGTAGAGTCACACATTGTCGACAAGTTATATTAGTTAAATCGGTCCATTCGTTCGATCGTTCCACGTTCACTTATAAAATTAGTATGAAATCAATCTCGAACTTTATATTATGATGTGCGTATGCAACTCTGCATAAGTATGAATACTAAGCTAAACTATTATGATTTCGATTAGATGTATGTAACGAAAAGTTTCTTGCGGCTCTTTTATCAGTTCTTTCCTCCGTCGTTCTTTCTTCTTTCGTCCGTTCTTTTCGGCGTTCTCTTATCAGTTAAAAGAGGTCCTGAATGGCTGATGCTAGGAAAAAAATATTGGACGATTCGAAAGCACTTATCTACAAGTCAATTTGAATAAAAATCTTTGACTTTGTTATCTTAGGAGGAGAATATTTGATAAATATATTTATCGTCTCATCACATCATCAAGGGATTCAGTTTGTGAATGTACGAGGACCATCATTTATTGCCTAGTATGGATAGAAATACTATGGCACCCAAGAGTAACTGATCAAGATTAGTGGAGCGATCGGCTACTTGACCCCCAGGAGGGCTTGTTCTCGTTCTGCGTAATTTTTGTAGCTATAGCCATATTTCTTTATTAAAAATGTTATTGAAATCTATTACTGTAAAAATGTTTTAGTCTCAACGATCTTTGACAATCCTATAATGTTAAAGATTATTTTCACTGGATTTTTGATTCAGGTTTGTGGCTCTATAAAATGTCGAGTTCGAGATGTCGCAGCTCTAGAATTGTCACAGTGATGCGATGGAGCGAGAGCTCCGAAGCGTTCACCTAAATACACTTCGCCGGTGGAACGTTTCGCCGAAATCACACTTGGTCGACGGTTTGTTCTGCGAAAAATCCTTTGTCGAAGGAACGGTTTCTTAATATCACTGTTAGTCGATGGTTTGTTTTACGAAATTGTTTCACAAATATCTTTAGCCGATGGGCGCTACGCCGGAAAAACTTGGAGCGACAAAATTTATTTTGATGTCGTTGGGAAAAAGTGGCTGCAGTTTGCACAAGACAGTGACACAGTCCAGTGACGAATGGAGAAAATTGAAGGATGCCTACATTCACAGGGGAGAGACAGGCAGAGATCATAGACTTTATAATTTGTTGTTGATATTAAAATTCCCTATTTGGACAAGGATTTTAAGCTGCCAAGATGCTTAGTAAATAAATAATGAATTTGAAGATGGGATGTTTGTAACATCGCTTAAAGATTTACAGAAAACTAGATGTTAAAAATCTGCTCCGTGCTACATCAAGTGAATTGATAGATTCAATATTAAGTACTATTGAAAAGTTGTTGAATTCAATGTTCGAACTCAGAAATACGAACTGGTGAATGAATATTTTATGTTGTTTGTAAAGTGAGCTTATATCAACGCCGACGCACTGCATAATTCTTCGCGGTTTGGTGACGGTAAATTTTCACCAGCGACTTTTAAAGACTACTCTAAACTATCGTGGAGAAATATAGGTCGTATTCAAATCGATTCAAGTCTCAACCTCATTGTTACACAATTTGTGTATTTTGGCTGGGATAATCTGTGCATTCCGACTGTTGATATTCGAAGTATATGTTATTGATTTGCAATAGGCTTATTGCCAATGGCGTGGACAAAGCTGTTGACGGCATTAAGCACTATTATAATGAATAGAAAGTGGGTTTAATAAGAAATGAGCTCTACGACGATATTTGTGGACATGGAAATTAATGATTGCAATTTTTCACGCAAAATCCATTATCTTCGCTCCGCAATATTAATTAAACAAGAATAAGATGAACGAGCCTCGTAAAAGCCGTCTAATATCTGAATAAAGATTTTAGTTAGTATGAATTTGATGGTTGTATATAAAGTTTTTAACAAGACTGCGCATTTGTACATAAGTTCAAAGTCCTGAATATTTGAATTCTTATATATAGCCGACTAGACAGTTACTGCTTGTTTACGATACGTACTTTTTAGTTCTGACATTTGTATAAACATTGGATCTTTATCGTCGGTGCTATAAATATTCCCTATTACTACTTTCTCTTTATCCTTTTAAATTGCTGACTGTAGATCTATCCGCTGGCTTATATTAAAAATGAAAATGTGTATCAGAATGTTTGCCGGAAAAAAAAAAAAATTATATATGGAAATAATGTAGGCTGGATAAATTGGCTCACGTTCACATAATTTATTCGCTTCTCCCCAAAAAAAAATGGTTTTGTATATTAAAAGAGTGAGCAGCGACTTTTGGAGAAACGTACCTTTTCGCCAGATTGCTGGAGTCAAGCACTTCAGCAATGTAGTGTTTCCTCGGGTTTTCTTAGTTCAGTGTGTCATATCGATCGCTGGCGTGACGTAGGCACCCCACTGGGGTAGGAAGGGAGGCCATTTTAATATGTCGCGGGCACCCTTGCCCGGTTCAATAATGAATGAGGTTCGCGCCTCGCACATATTATGCCGGGACTGCAAACGAAATGGACAAGACCTATACCCGCGTATTTTAAATTGAATCTGACAAATGATTTTTATTTACATCTACTCTTGTTTTTTTTTTTTCATTTTTACTTGGCAGCTATGCGTGTTTTGAACAAGTTCGAATATCATTATTTACCTCTCAATCGCTTTTAGTTTTTATACAAACATATTGATATTGTGATTGTGAACACACGCCACACTGTTAATGGCTTCAATTAGGTACTTATATATAATTTCGTAAATTGTATGTAGTCATGAGCTGGCCAAAACTATGCTTAGGAAATTCAGTCTTAATTTGACTACGGAATAAGGTCGTAGTTTGTTTGTAGTTAAATGACTAAACCCAGTGACCGATTTATTACTAAACCCAGTGGATTTTGTGGTTAATTTCAATCCCGACTCGGTTTTATGACCTCTATAAAAGAGGCGTTTGCGTGTAAACGAAATTAGTGAATGTTCAATGTATATAGCCTTCAGGAGATCTATTTTTGATTCACTCGTTTCGAGGATTCTACTGATTTTCGCGCGACGTTTGAGTTTCCGTATTCCGTAAAAGCGACCTTGCACGTATATACATAGCTTCGCTTTTCGCCTGTAGAACCGCCTCCCCGCACGAGCGCGCGAGTGGCAAAGCGAAAAGCGTGCTATGTCTACGCTTGCAAGGTCGCTAATTGCCTGGTCGCCTCATCGTTCGCCTCGCCACTCGCGCGACGAGTGATTCAAAAATAGAGGTCCAGGAAAGTGATCACGGATTTTTTACGTTGCACACCTTACTTGATTGTAGCTTTGTGGTATAGGAGTTGTGGTGACTCTATTTATCTAGATAGAGTGGCGTGTTTAGGATTTGAAGAAAGTGCATCTTGAAGTTTTTTCAGGAAATGTTTTTGTGTTTGTTCCGCTTTGGAGGTGCTCTCTATATACTAGGTATTTTGTTTTTAATAACAAGTAACATACATACGGCGGTGATGTTCAAGTTCAAACTACCGACATTCAACTTATAGCTCAAGTTGCCTAAAATTTGCATGCATGCAAGTAAGTTGCATAATGCAATAGCGCCCTTAAACTCTGGTTGAATCAAGATACATTGGCAATGTAGTTTCAATCAGGAAATAAATGTGGATGACGATATAAAATCACCTACTATCTATTATGTACCTATTGGATAATACACCAACTCAAGTTCATGACTCAGTCTAGCTCAAAGAACTTAAAAGACTCGAAAGGCCTCGGAAGACTCAGAAGACTCAAAGGACTCTGACTCATGTGACTAACGAGTCCTAGTCTTGAAAAGAGACTCAAGTCTCGAAATGAAGACTAAAAGACTCGAGTTTCTTACAACTCTACTGTTGCAAGAGTTTTCAAATAATATCAAAGTCAAGCTTCATTTAGAACGTCATATTTCACGAATTAAATACTATGTATTGAATTTAATATTATTAAAAAAGGCAAACATTTCGCGTGAATTTTTTTTAAAAAGATCTAAGTCAGGACTACCCGAAATCATTGAGCATAATGAAGAATGAAATGTGAGTAAAAGAAGCAAGAAAAATATGTAAAGATCGTAGCCAATGGAAATCACTGAGATCGCTTACCCTACGTGCGGTTCATGTAAGAAGAGTAAGATCAATATCTAACGACTTTAAATTCTTACAGAAAAGTGTTTTCAGTATTCTGAAAGTACGTTTGTTATGTATCGTGTCAAGTAGGCGTGCCTGAGATTTGTTACGATTACTGGCGTTACGGCTAAAGATAGTGGATTACCAGTGATATACGGGTCGGCGTCACGAACTATTTACCCGCCCACCGCCCATCATTAACGACGACACGGGCGCAGCAGGTGCGAATCGCGTGACTACATGATGCCACCTCAAATTTAGGTTGACGAGTTACCTTAATTAATACATCATAAATAAAGGATGTTTTTAATTCGCGATTTTATATCTGATTTAATGCAATTGTTCCATTCTAATCCAATAGTTGTGCATGTTGTGTAAGTAATTCACTTGCGCTGTTTGAAGATTTGACCTTAGTAATAAAGTACGCTCTGAAATTGAAAGTAAGAAAGAAAAATCGATTTATTTGATAAGTCATCCATGTAAACGCACGGGTGTGGCTTACTAGGGATTCGAAATCTGATACTTCCGAGTATAATAATGTAGGTACTACGATACGAAAGGTACACACAATCGATATATAGCTTTTCTTTTCCTATGATTGATAAAAAAAATACTCGAAAACTATAAAAACAGTTACTTAATTATTACAAGTACAAGTTAAAATTAGACAATGCTGAATTCCATAATTACCTAACATCGAGCTATTACGTGTCGCGAAACGAGTACCTAAGATTGAATGATTGCTACACAAAGGGCGAGGGTGAAAATCCCCTTTGAGAGGCGGCGTCGCGTCGGAGCGCAGTTCCGATGTTTGCGCAGACTGCGCGCGTCGCCGTGCTTCCGCCGACGGCAGTAGCGCCGCCGGCCCGTCGCCGGCCGCTCTGCCATGTGCCCAGCGCTCACCTCACTCAAGTCTTCCAGCGGTTATCCGCCATGATTTAGTTGTACTCAATCCTAGATTTAAGAAACCAAGTCTTCCATTAGCTAAGTTAGGTTAAGATGGAAAGGGGTAGGGCGACGCGTCGCGAGCACAACGATAGAGTAGTTTTCGAAAGGCTCTGGCGGGGTACTTTCCAAGCGGTGCTGGCGGGACCTCAGCGTAGGGCGCGCGCCTCGTCGCACGACCCCAGCGAGGGGGCGATGCCGCTCGCGGTGCCCGCCGCCGCCGCCGCCGACCCGCTCGAGCCCGCGCTCAGGACCATCCTCGCGGGCCTCAGGACCTCTTGCTGCTGCCAATGCAGTTGCTCACAGCAACGAAACAATGCTAACGACAATTTGCAGGTCTGTCTCCCCGGTGACGAGGAGAGGAAGTCCATGAGATCCGTGATAAGGTGTGCACCATGTTCTCTTCTAGATTATTATCGAAAGTAGGTCGTTAGGTTCGTACCTATGATCTAATTTAATCTTTCTTAGATTGCAAGGAAAGTATTGATTGAATTAGAAAACGATTTCATAGTCGTTCATGGTACCTTACCTTTTTAATGAGATTACGGTTGGTTCATTATTTTTCTTTTGATCGGAATTTAATGAGGAAATTCTTAATTGTTTTAATGTTTACTTTTAGCGCACTTAGGTGCCAATCAGGTAAATATCTGTATCGACGCTTGAGTAGGTCAGTTGCGGCGGTGGTCGCTCGGCGGGTCGGTTGATCGTGTGATTGTCTGCAGCGTACGGGAGACGCACGCGATTGCCGAGGCGCAGCAGGAGAAGAACGCGCGGTTGCGCGACGCGTTCGGCATCTCGCCGCGGTTCGTGGAAGGGTCGAGCCTGGACCCGGAGCGGCGCGCGCGCGACCACGCGCAGCGGTACCCGCTCGTCCGCACGCCCAGCCATGAGAGGGACTTGCGGGACACGCACGCCTCCAAAAGAAAAAAGAAAAGAAGGTGCGTTCATTCTACAAGAAGTGGTGATAGTGTAAAATAAGAGCCAGCAACCACTTGTGAATTTTAGTCGACCGATTGATACAATAAATAATTGCATACAAACACACCAATTATCTAGCCCACGTTAAGTTTCATTAAGAACTTGTGTTATGGTTACTAGATAACGGATAAACATACTTATATACTTTTTTTTTGTAAATACATACATTTATAATATACATATTAAACACCCAGACCAAGACAAATAGACATGTTCATGCACACAAATATTTGTCTTCTCCGGGGATCGAACCCGGGACCTCTGGCGCAGAAGGCAGGCTTAGTACCCCTGCGCCAAACAGGTCGTCATAGAATAGAATACAATACAATACAATATTAGTATAGAAGTATAGATTGCGCACAATAGAGGATTTAAAGTTGTCTAGTTTTAATTGATTTTTTGTTTACAGTGCTTCGCCAGAGTCTAAGAAGTTAAAGAAGAAGAAATCGAAGAAAAATAAAAAAGACAAGTAAGTTTATTCTTATTTTAATCTTTATACAGGCTTTGTTTTATTCGTGTTTATTTCTAAACTCTATTACGAGTAAGAACTCATGGATTGCCTTTGAACGCAGACAGGTGACACTGCAACTGTCCAAGAGGCAAGTATAAATCTAATATAAATAAAATATAAGAAGATTCATTTCTGAGTTAATAATTTTTTGTTGCTAATTTCAGCGAAAAAAAGATGTTGTGGAACCTTATTCATAGGTATGGTTCTTGTAAAATATTTAGGCCCGGTTTCACCACTGACTTATAAGTTCTGTAGATAGCTTACTTGGAAGGTAATTTCACATATTTTTCATAATACAACTGTCGAATGATTCGTCATATTAGCTATTCAGAGCTTATCTGTCAGTGGTGAAACTGGCCCTTAGTTTTAAACAATTGCTATAATGATTTAAACATTAACTCACGAAGAGCGATACTCCTTAGGGTGTTTGTAAGTAAATAACATGTTTCGTTACAATGATAACATACAGTCATCAGTAGTAGGTTAGGCTTTACAAAACTGCATAATTTCTCCAATTGACTTTGAACTTAAAGACAAGCCGTTGACTAAGGAATTGTCTGAAGAAATTTGAAATATTGTAGAGTTCAAATTGCCGTTGATTGTGCATAGTTAAGATATGTTTTAAATTACGAGAGAATTACTATATGAAATGTAATTGATGAACATAAGAACGCTTTGTAGGCAAGAAAATAGCAAGAAAAAGAAGAAACGTTCGAAATCATCAGACTCGGAAAGTTCGAGCAGCACGGAGGCTCAACAGGAAAGCGACTCTGGGAGCTCAGAAGATGATCGCCAGAAAAAGAAGAAAAAGGTAATTTTCACCTCCCTTTCTATTCAACAATAATTCTATGTTCATGCAATATTTAGCTTCTAAATCTACATATAATAGGAATGGTTTTGATTCAAAGATTATGATTCTTGTCTCTGGCATATTTGATTCAAGTAAATGATTAAGACTTACATTTCGAAAGTTAAATGCAACCATAATCTTTGAAAGTACATTTTAAATATAATGTAATAGTAACTGCGTTTTAATATTGGGCTGATGGGGATCACACCAATCTGAATGACACCAGTAAACATGTAGACCTTGGGTTTCTTCTATCATGCGGCACTCGACTGTTCACGACCCTTACTCAGTTCTCTTCCGAACCTGCTAGTACGAAAATTTCTTGATATCAAGTAGCACTTTGCTTCCTTTTATTTTGTTTTAGTGAATATGTCCTTTCACATCTGAACTGAACTGGAATCCATGTGTCCTTCTGGCACTCTGCTTACAATATGGGCTTATTAAATTGTGTTAAACATTCTTAAAGTTTTCGTCCTCTTACTTCTCTTGTTTAGCAAACAGCGACGAGCTATGTATAGTTATCACCAATAACTTGCCTTGATCTCGTAGTCTAACGCTAGCTCCAGTGACATAACTGTATCCCTACACATAGAACTTCTCAAATAACTTCCGAGGGGCGATACGATCAAATTTGTTTATATGTGGTTATTGTCTTCTTATTTCATTTTACTTTTGTTTATTTTCTGTAAATACAAGAAATAGACAGTAAAAATTATCTGTTTAACTGTGCATCATTTCATAGGATAGCCATCTTTATCTGAAGAAATAACGTATACTGTAAGTATATCACAAAACAATAACACTCAGTAAGAACACTATGTTAGGTGAATACTAAAATACGTATCACGTGACAGTTAATGTATTTCATTTTGACATTGTGACTAACTTGAGATGATACTGAACTGTGAGCGGTGGCGGTTGTGAGGGTCTTATGTGTGCACTGTTGTTTATATGCATGGTGTTGTAGTCCTTAAAACAGATGGTGGTTCAATGTGTTCTCAACGCGATGCCATTTGGTGTGTACTAGAAAAACGCGTCCGCAGGATAGAGCGCCCCACTCGTATATAGTTCCAAGCAAGCGCCAGCAGCGACACTGCGCCGCGTTTTTGTACCACACACCAGGTGTATCCCAGTGTTTGTCTGTAAAATGTAACTAATCCATAACATTCTCCCTCTTCTCATTTACCCAAAACTAATTAAGGATGCTCCACTGTTTAAATGGTATACCACCACCGTTTGTTAAATAAGGTACGTTCCCAAAGAGTTATATTACATTTGACTTTTGTGTATTAATGTCATTACATTTATTTTAATAATTTATCAATATTATTGATATCGTAATGTGTTATTAACATAGATAAATACCTATATGTAAAAGTATACACTGGTGCCAAAGAAAATAAAATAAATTATTATGTTTATTTTCAGTTTTACACACTTTTTAATTAGTATGTATTTTGGTTTTAATAATCAAGTTGTTACAAGAGAATGTTATGGATAGATTATGATGAAATATAACATTCTATGAAAATGATAATTCTATATTTAAATTGAATTCATCTTTATTTATTGATGCTTCCATTGATAGCTGAAATATAATTTTTATTATATTATAATTGGTATGATTTTATGCCTTTATTATTTTTTAACTTGATGGTTCCTTACTTAGAATGCATGTGTAAAGTGGTTATTATGTTGTTGCGAAATTCTTCACTGTGGTACTTACATTAATAATTTTATGAAATAAAAGTTTAAAATTAAATGATACCTACTTATGTCTCTGAAGGATTTCACGTATTATAGTGTATTTTAGTTGCCTTTACCACTATAGTCTCATGTATTGGCACTGGTGTTTGAAAGTGTTCTTTTGACTTAGATATTTATATTTGTTTGTTGGATTTTGAACAGAAAAAGTCGAGCAGTAGACGTCGCGACAGCAGCGCCGCGTCCAGTCGGGAGAGGTAATTATAAATTGCAACTAAAATTTTATTCATGAGTATATAAATAAGCAAATTAGTAGAAAAACGTATTGGTAGAATTATCTTTTACTTTTAGAAGCCCAGAAAACATTAAAATACCTATTATGGCAATATCCACTGACAGATACATTCTAATTTATCACAATTAATAGACATAGTCTATATACGTAAATTTTGTTTGTAGTAAAAGCAGGTTGGCCTAGTTATAAATTCCGTAGTTAAGACAGTCAGTTTACATATTTTTTATGAGCTGTTAAACAAGATTGCCCTATGAATTTTATATAACATCATTTTGAAACTATTATCACTATTTAAAGCCATCTTCGTTTATTTAAAAATATAAAATGTATAATCTTGTAAACTTGACATAAATACGTACAAGTAACAGTTTAAAATCGTGACTTGAAAAGTATACTTCATGTTTACATTCTCATAAATATTTTATACGCTTATAGCGTTCATGCAATTACTTACGTGACTTTAATAAAATTACATTTATTTATTATTTTATGTTCGAACTGACTGGTACTTTTATGCGGTAGGCAACTAACTGTAACGTGTTGATATTCCAGTTGAGTACAATTTGTAATCCATTGCAAATTACCATAGCAAATTATTTATGTAGAACGTCGAATAATAAATGAAAACGACCAGTTTGAAACAGTTTATCGGATGGAGTCGCTTCATCTGAGCTTTGGAGATAACTTTCAATGGCAGAAAGTATTTATTAAGTATACGATATGTAAAAATACCAGATGAACTATTTATTATTATTATTATAATTTGACTAGTAGTTGCCAGTCAAATTAGGAAAGGCTTTTGCTAAGTACAAGTTCAAACTTGGTTTCGGTTTTGGCAAAGTCATGCCCTCTGCGCTATTTACCTACTTATTGATTATAACAGCACTTAATTTTGTAAAAATTATAACAGCAATGTAAGTTTCTTCAATGAACGAGAAATATTCGCTATTTACACTGCTACAGTATAATTCTATCAGTTGTTACATATTTTATTATCAATTGGTTCACCACTTGTTCAAATAAACTACCTACCTAATTTCACTTCATTGTTTTATCAGGGCCATTTATTATACTCTGTCTCAATCCAATTTGATGAAAATGTAAACAAACCTGTTTCATAAAAAATTCTCACACTTTCGGCCACTAAATGGATTTAAAAACACATTCATAAGTAATTAGAAGGTTTCAACTTATATCTCACTAATTTGTTCCAAAGATTGTAGTTTGTTTAACATTTTTAAAATTAGTTGAAAAATTTATGAAGAAATGTGAGGTTATTTATCGAAGCAAAAATTTTGTCTAATCTGTGGTCGCATAGTGCTTGACTTAAAATGTCTAACAGATAGTTCAATTATTTGTTCAATTATATCGATTATGAATCCATGTTATGTTATCGTAGATAAAATATCACTGTATTTATTGATAAAAATTATCACAAAAATCTCAAATATAAAAAAAAGTATATTCTCGGGTCCATTAGCGCTGGGAAGTAGCGGAATTCCGTGTGCATAATTTGCTGAAACGATGTCATTGCTACTTTACCGTAAGAAGAATCATTTTACTTAAAGCAACATTTTCACAATTTCTATATAACCTAGGTATGCCTACATAGGAAAAACGTTCCGTTTTATCGACTACACTTAAATGATAATCGAAGAATATTTATGTGTAATCTCATGAATATGATTTAGAAAATTATTTTACAACTTTTTACTTTAAATTTGAAAATATATTTTTAACGCAGAAAGAACGTCGTGTGAAAGGACCCTAAGGTTTTGGTAATATTAGTATTCGATTTTGACCGCGCGCAGACGTATTTATTTCGCACTCTACCAGTCTCTTTATGGTATTTCCACGCGAAAAATAAATAATAAAAAAATAAACAAAAGTTAATGTCTATGTCCTTTCCTAAGTTATTGAAAATTATTTACTGCTATGATTACCGGGTTCTTTTTTTTGTTATGTGATGATGATGTGTTTATGTGAAATTAAAAAAAATAGTAATTTTTACTCGGTTCAATATGAGCCTTTTATTTCTCTATAATCGCGATGAACACCGCCAACTCCCGAGGCTTGAGAAGTAATAAACTAAAAACTCTTCACTAACGCTAACGCGAATCTCCAACATAATAGTATTCAATTAATCGAATCAAAACAATCAATTAATTTATCTATTTATAAAGTCTAATTTTTACCACATCACTAAATAGTATATGGTCGGAATAATGGCGTCTTTGTTTACATTTTCATTAAATTGGATTGAGACAGACTATACAATCTTTTATTTTTTTATTATACGTTTAATTTACTTTACCATGTTTATTGCAGTTCCCCTGCGAAATATGCAAAAGAGAGGCCGCGGGAACGGAGAAGTGAAAGCCGTGATAACGAGAGCGAATACAGAAAGAGAGTTAAAGATCGCGAGGATAGGAGTAAACGGTTTGAGAAAGACGACGCTCTGCTCAAGAACAACCGCCCTGAGCCCACCAGGCGGCGGCAAGAGAGAAGCGCCTCCCGAGGGAACTATGAATCCTCACCAGAACCTCGCCAGCGATCCCACATCACTAAAATAGATAACAGGAAACGGGAACCCTCTCGAGATAACTCGGAGAGACTTCAACCAGAAAAACGCAAAAGACGCGATCGGCGGTCGTCGCCTGAATCCGAACCTGAAGAACCACCCCGAGCTCGCTCAGACAAGAGAGATAACCGACAGTACAACAGGGAAAAGAGCGTTTCACCTCCACCGGAGAAGAAGCGTCGAAGGAGTCCCTCCGAGCAATACGAGAGGAGCGAAGGTACTTACTACAACAAAAAAGCAATAGTAGAGAGAAGCAGCAGTAGACCCCGCTCTGTTCGAGAAGAAAGAAGGGCGCCGAGGCGAAGTGAGTCTTCTGAATATAGGAAAAAAAAGGAAGAGCCGTATAGGAGAGAAAGGGAAGAAAATTACGAGAGGAAAAGGAGAAATAGTCGTGACCGGTATGAAGAAGAAGCACCGAGACGTAGAGATAGGGAAGACTACGAGGAAGCGCCGCGGCGCAAATACAAAAGCCCGGTGAAAGAGAGACACGAACGTAACGCATCGCCCGATTACAAGGAGCGGTCTCCTGCAAGCAAGTCGTACAGAAATAAAGAATCTCGTAAAGATGATAGGTATTACAAAAATTCAAAGCCGGAAAGAAGGTCCTCTTCATCGGAGTCTGACTCTGCGCCACCACCGAAACAACGGTCAGATAATTTTCGAAAGAGCAAAGAAAAATATTACAATAATAGAAGTGTATCGCCACAACCTAGTAGAGAAAGAGATAAGAAAAGACGGAGCCGGTCTCCTGAATACAGAAGAAAAGAATCACCAAAAAGTAAAGTCGATAAATTTAAATCAAAAGTAATAGAAGATGATCGTGATAGAAGCCGTTCAAATAAAAGGTCTCCTCCTCCCGAAAACAAGCGTAGTAAACCATCTCCTAGTCGATCAAGATCTCCATCGGTGCGGAAGGCCTTAAAAAAGGAAAAGCGAAAAACTGAAGTTCCTAGCAGTTCGAAAACGAAGCGTTCATCCGAAAGAAGGTCATCGTCTCCCGAGCGCAGAAGCAAAGATGCGCGTAATCACGAAAAACGGCATTCTCAAAAGTCCAAGTCAAGATCTCGTTCAGTGCAAAAGAGCAGGAGTACGTCTAGTTTGAGCTACTCGCCTGCGCGACGAAGTCCGGAGCGATACCGCGATATTATCGAAAAACTACCTGAAAAGGACAAACGCAAATATATCAAGTCGCCTTCAGATCTACATCCAAAGAAGAAGAAGAAACACCCTGCAAATTATAAACCAAAGGCAGTTTGTTTGCGGAGTTCCGGCAGCGAGAACGATGATTCAGAGGGTGATTTTTTAGGAGTTGATGAAAGAGTTCGTCAGGAGGAACTAGATCTACGGGAAATGAATACGTTGAAAGAGAAGTTGGCTAAAATGGCTAAGGCATTGGAGAAGAAACGGGTTGAGGAGACTAACGGGCCTTCGACGTCGCAGGTGGCTCGTGAGGAGCCCAAGCCGCGAGAGGAAGAGAAATCCAAAGAGAAACCTAAGGAAGATAAAAGTCCTGTTGTGATAGAGATAAAAGAGAATTCACCTCCTCCAGCATCAGAGAGCAAGAGGAGTCCTAGTCCTAAAAAGGTATTTTATAATAATATTTATATTATGTAGGTGTTAATAAGATCTATCTTACGTAAAGCAAAAAACCACTATAATTAAAAAACCTGGAAACTTGTGTTCCAGTGTTCCAAACTGGACCTCATATTCTGCCCCCTGATTTACAACGGTTCGACAACGGAATAAGGAAGTTTCTATTTTCACGAAAACAAACAAACACGAAAACCTATGACGGCAGTGATAGATAGATAATGCATACAGACTGTTTGTCAATATAGCACGCTTTAATTGCGCTAATTTCAGACACCATTGCCTCAGTCTGATTCTAACAGTCTGAATGCCTTTACACTTGTCTGAATTCAGAGTCATTTTTTCATTTAGTGCACTAAATTCAGCTCTAAAAAGCGGTGTCTGGGGGTATGTAATCTTTTTATTTTTTTGGTATTTGCTGATTTTGATTTGTTATTAATTAGGAGACCGTGGCGCAGTGGTTCGCGCGTTCGTTCTGCGATTGTTGAGGTTGAGCAACTTTCGCAATGGTCGGTCACAGGATGGGTGACCAAAAATTTACTATCTCGAGCTCCTCTGTGCTTCGAAAAGCACGTCAATCCGTTGTCCCGGCTGCATTTGCAGTCGTTAAAATAAAACCCATTATTCCCATTATTGGGCCCGCGTGGTGGGTCATGGCCCGTTCTCTTTGTCCATCCATGAGGAAGGCCAGTGCCGTGGGGACAATGGCTGATAGCGAATTGTTATTTATTCAGGCTAAGAGTCCGAGCGTGAAGGGAAGTCCGCCAGCGCGTAGACGTAGCTGGACGTCGTCGCGATCGCGGTCGCGCGGCAAATCGTCGCGCTCGCGATCGCGGTCACGTTCGCGCTCGCGCACGCCGCGAACTTCGCGCTCGCGGTCGCGCTCCTACTCTTCCTCCAGGTAAGTCAAATTAATGCTACGTTAAAAGTAGTCCAGCAGAGGAGTGATTGGAAATGGGTTGTATAATTTTATTGAATAGTCTGTTTTTTCTTACTTGTCTTAAAATGTAAACAATCTTTACATGTCTTTTTACAGGTTTCCTTACAACATAAAACCAATAAATATACAAAATTATCTTTGTACTCAATAGTTGTTTTGTCATGAAAGGTATAGATTGATTTCGTTATAGTCGTAGATAGATTTTTTTCGTTACAATTCAATAATAAGTCTTGTCAAGATTGTTTACATTTTAGGACAAGAAACAACCGACTTTACCTTTTATGAAAGCATCTCATAATGAAACTGAAAAACTTGGTTCTGTAATATGAATATTATAAATGATTTTTTTATTTAATACATACTTATTTCATCTTTCGATATTCGCAACATGAACTAAATACCTCTTCAAAGGTGTAAAGGGAAGATGACATATTTTTTAAGATGGTATCCGGTCTAAAAATTAAAAATCATAAAAAAGGAAGATGAATGGTTGGCCCTCCTCACTCAAGGCCTGCACGGACAGGACTAAGGACAGTCGCAAATTTTCCAGGCGGTCGCGTTCCAGCCGCTCCAGCTCATACAGCAGTCGCAGCTCGTCGCGCTCGTCTCGCAGCTCGTCTCGCTCCACGCGCTCCTCGCGGTAAGGCACATGTTACTTCGCTACTGTTTATATTAACATTGTAAGGCGGCTGAGGCTTTTCGATTGGGGTGATCTGACTTATCAAAGTAATAAACATTTTCAGTATTTTTTCGTTTATTAACGTTAAATGATCTTGATACGGACAAATATAGTTAGAGACAATTCCTTGACTTTATTTTGTATAATTTAAGTTGTTATCTCCTGTTTGCTTTTAACACGGTTAGATTTTAACCCTATGGATATTTAATAAAAAATACCATAGTTTAATCGAGCGAAAACGAAAGGAATGAACTAATAACAAAAGTCATTTAAACTTCAAATTCAACCGTAATATAAATCCCACATCGAAAAGTCTCGCCACCGCCCAACGACGAAATTAATCGAAGTTTTTTCAATTCTCTTTCCGCTAATGAACACGTAATGCATGCATGCGCCATTGGTTGATGGTATACGATGACGATACGAACAGAACAATGACGGGCGTGTACGCCGATTACCGTAGATCGAGTGTGTCGCGAACATCGCGCTCGCCGTCCATCCCGCGGCGCGCGGGCTCGCCCAGCTTCCTCGATAGGAGGCGCATCACGAGGTATATGGCTGACAGGCCAGGAGATAACATACCTACGCCCGTGGAGTTATTCCCATCCGATCCCCTGGTGGATCTGTTTTATTTCCATCGGATCCCCTGTGTAGGGGATCAAGAATGAATATTGATATTTTATTCCCATCTGATACCCTAGTATTTATTAGGTTACCTACCTTACCTTGTTTAGAAATACAATGAGGGGATCCGTTGGGAGTCAATAATTATAAGGGGATCGGGAGCAAGAATAAATATTAATATTTTATTGCCATCTGATACCCTAGTACTTATTAGGTTACCTACCTTATCTTGCTTAGAAATACAATGAGGGGGATCCGTTGGGAGTTAATAATTATAAGGGGATCGGGAGCAAGAAGAAATATTAATATTTTATTGCCATCTGATACCCTAGTACTTATTAGGTTACCTACCTTATCTTGCTTAGAAATACAATGAGGGGGATCCGTTGGGAGTTAATAATTATAAGGGGATTGGGAGCAAGAATAAATATTAATATTTTATTGCCATCTGATACCCTAGTACTTATTAGGTTACCTACCTTATCTTGCTTAGAAATACAATGAGGGGGATCCGTTGGGAGTTAATAATTATAAGGGGATCGGGAGCAAGAATAAATATTAATATTTTATTGCCATCTGATACCCTAGTACTTATTAGGTTACCTACCTTATCTTGCTTAGAAATACAATGAGGGGGATCCGTTGGGAGTTAATAATTATAAGGGGATCGGTGGGGTTTTGAAATTCTTGGTGCATTAGTTACAGGCGATCAGATGGGAATAACTCCGCCCGTAACCTATGGATATGCAATAACTGACTCATATTCTCCGACACTTGTTTTGCCTAAAGCCTGTTTTGTGCGACTTGAATCAATCTTTAACAAACTTTAGAGAACCTTTTGAGACGCAGTTCTTGATTTAATTTGACACTGTTCAGGACCATTTTCATGGTTACCAATGACGAGTAAGGTCCTGTTATAAGTTTAGTGTAGTGTTTTAAATAATTGCAACTTTGATTAGGTATGTACGCCTCATTATTAGGCGGACTGCCCATGAAAAGGGGACAAAAAACTTATTTTCCATTCCTTTAGTATTATATATCTGCCATAGATAACCTCGTAATGTTTTTTTTACAGTAATCTGGTAATGAGCAATTGACAAAATTTATTCAACGTGATAGCAACATTAAATGTTACTAACATTAAACATCAAATCAAATTCTGGCTTGATATCTGTCCCTACACTAGCGCCTCTATCGAATTGAAGCTCAATATTCTTAATTGGAATTTCGTTCTTATCATGTGCGACATTCGACACAATATTGCAGTTACTTGTCGGGTGCCTATCCAGAGGTTACAGAGCTACGGGTGATACAGTGCTTTTGGTTTGTTTTTGTGTGTTATTGCACGCATCGATTATATTTACAAATAATTAGTAAGCTGACTTATATTTTATGTTAAAAGCAGATAATCTGTACATAAAAAAATGGTATTCTTATATTTTTGTTACTCTTTGACGTCACTAACAAATAGCATTAAGGTTTGGTTAGGTTAGGACATGAGGTGTAGTTTGTTAACTAGCTTGGCCTTTTTTATCATTGTTGCATTAAAAATAGTTTTTTTTATGTTGTGAAATTTTATACACCAAAAGCACTGTAGACGGGTACTAAAAGGGAGTGCCCATGTGAATTGTAACATTTGTTCAGTATTGGAAAGTGAACAAAAGTTATTACATGGATATCAGTGGAGTGTGTTAGGTGTTTAACACGTGTGTGGCTTCTTTACCTCGGTTTTAAGCTTTTCCTTTTATTTTGCCCATAACATGCCATAACAATATTGTTATGGCATGTTAATGCCATAACAATAGACAAGTTTTAATAAACTTTTCGTTTATCGAAGTATTAGTCCAAATACTATTTGTTATGGCATGTTTTTATGTGTAGTTACGCCCTCCTTTTTAAGTTATTTATTTTTTCTTTTATAGAAAACGAAAATATAGCACGAGTTCTGAAGACTCAAGTAGTAACTCCGATTAGTGTGCAGTGATTGTGCTAGTGTGAAATTAATACTATTTTAGACTAAGATATATGTATTCCAGTTTATATTTAGCTTAGTAAGAATTATTTTTTCCAATATAATGCAGCAAATTTTCGGACGTCATTTTTCATGTATCATTGATGCCATACAATCCAAAATTGAACTATTTTGTTTGATTGTCATTGTAATTAAACCCGGGAAACTTTGGCTGTGATGTTTGATTCTTCTTTAAATGGTTTTTTTTATATGTAACAATGCAATTTGAGTGTGTGATTCTAACCTGCTTGCATAACATGGGTGTGCTATTAGTTATATTCTACTCACAGTACCTTTAAGTCAAAATAATTATAAAACTATATAAATATAATTAATGTTGATATTTTTCCTCCCTAGCGCACCCATAATAGATCTAAATTATTCAACGAATAAATACAAGTATAGAAGAAGATGAAATGGCTCTGAAGTGTTCACGGCAATATTTTATTGAATTATAACGAGTGCCAGTGTAGACGTTGTGCTATATATATGGACATATTTTCGCAAGTGTGTTTTCTGTTTCAATTATATTTAGTTTGTTTTATCACATTAAAGTTTATTATACATCTTTAGTTGTTTTTTTTTACTGCATGGTAGTCGCTGTTTTGTAGATGTTTTTGTTTTCAAGAATGCATAAATTTCATACATATACGAGGTGAGTGATGTTTTTGTCCATTAAACAGAGAACTATTACATTTTCAATAACATACTAATAACTAAAAACTAGTTCATTATAAAATCAACTTTAACATGAAAGCAATAAAATATCACTCTTCATTGTTTCTTTTAACTTTGCATGTTGAACTAACTCTACAACTAACACATTAACCCTGACAGTGCCCGTAAGCGGCCGATTCCGTACCGGCGGCAGACGCCTTCCACCGCGACATCGCCGACCTACAGCAGCAGAAGTTCGCAACGGAGTTGGTCGCGCTCGCCGCAACCCGAACGAGAATAGTCGCCTACCCCTGTTACATGTTACAATTTAGTCAAATGGTTCTTTAAATCTGTAAACAAATAAGTCAAAAAAGCTCGAATGCTGTAAACAATCTAGTCAAAAAAGGTCGAATGCTGTAAACAATCTAGTCAAAAAATTTCAAATGCTGTAACAATCTAGTCAAAAAATTTCGAATGCTGTAACAATCTAGTCTAAAAAGGTCGAATGCTGTAAACAATCTAGTCAAAAAAGTTCGAATGCTGTAACAATCTAGTCCAAAGGGTTCGTTAATGCTGTAAACTAGCTAGTCAAAAGAGATTCTTGCTGTAACTAGTCAGGAAAGGTTTTCTAATGCATAATATCAATAATTTAACCCTAGTATGAGCCAGGCCTGCTAAGCATTTGTTCTGAATTTTCTAGAAACTTCATCTATATTAATTGATCCGTAGATCTATCCAATAAAGCTTTGGTCTCGGTTACGATGAGGCCGTAATATAACACGGAGTGACGTTATTATGACGTTGACCATGGTTTAGCTTTGATTTCCCATTTTGACGTGTTACGGTGTTAAACTCCGTTTTCTAGGAAATTGGGTCGTTTGTATACATAGCTAGTGTCACCGTCGTCGTATTGTGGCCATTATATGACGGTACAGTTGATACCACAGACCTATATCGAGATAGACGGTAAAAGTGTACCTACCTTGCGTGTCAAAAGTTTGATCCACGGTCAAAGTTTTCCGACATAAATCAGTCCGTTGAGACCATTGCCATGAAAACACACGTTACTCAGAAACGGAAATGGGTAATAGTGCAGTTCTTTCTGACAAGAACGAGTCAATAACATTTCCTATCTATATATATAATACGGCAGTGAAGCCGCTTCTCCTCCTAAACTAAAAGTCGCACAATCAAGTGCAATACACCGTTAGAAAGGTATTTGTCTGAAGTGGTCGGATAAGTCGAGAAATTTAGCAAAAACTCGAAAAAAAAAAAAAACTTTTTTGAATGTTATTATGTGTTTATTGCGCATTATGCGCACACGGGTTGCTCGTCACTTATATATCGTTCGTAACGTCTTCGTAGGTGTGAAAAATTCGACACGCTAGTATCTCATAGAGTTTTAGCGCTCTTTACGTCTATCTCGATATAGGTCTATGGTTGATACCACAAAGACAAATCAAGTGAAGGAAGCCTATTGGTAACAGGTAAAATTACCAGCGCATTAGATTTTCTTGACAAATAAATCTAGTCAAACAAAAAGAAATAACAATAGAATGTAAAAAAAAATGGGGCCACCCATGGCTTTGATGAAAAAAAACTTGTAGTTACTCATAAGTTTCTTTTTATTAAAAGCGCGATATTATTATTAATAGTGAAATCTACTCTGGTGATCTTGATATTTGTAAGAAATTATTTTTTGTCGCGTCAAAATGCAATTTTAGTTCACGTTAGCGCACTTTATTTATTTTGTTATTAATTTATTTGGAGAATTTAGGAATCGTGTCTAGTGAAATGTAAGTAAAACCAATAATTGTATATTCGAGATATTTTTACCATTACTTTTTTGTTATGAATAATGTACTGACAGATTACTGTCCGAAATGTGTTAGATTAGATAAGAAATTGAATAATACTCGTGTAATTGTTTCAATCAAATGTATAATACTTCAAAATATTTTTTTGGTAACTACCAAAATTATTGTTAACTAGATAAAGGCTGTTTGAATCTAGTCCAATTCAATAATCAACTACATTTATTGTTTTATTTTATTTTGTTATTTTTTATCGGTGGTTTTCAATTTTATATGTCACTGCAAAATACTACTTAGTTTAAAGTGCAATATATTTATTGAACTATTTAAATTAATTTATTCTATAATTTTAAGATTTCTAGTCATTTACACGAAATCAATTTAATTTATTATAATAATTAAGGTAATTTATGCGCATGAATATGTAGATATTTATTTGTAGTCAAAACTGAAAAACACGAAAACAAATATACAATATTAATGATAATACCCTGAGCAATAATATGTAATGTGAATAAATATATTCAATAATACTCAAGTTAACAGTTTAACAAGTTTTTTTAATATAAAAATATAAGTTTTGTTCAACATAATTAAATTTAAGCACTGAAAGAATTGATTTTGCAGATTTGAACATAGGTAAATAGAAATATTACTTTATTTCAAAAATACTATAATATAAAAATACTTTTAATGGTTTCAATCGCTGTTGTCGAAATATTAAAGTACATAACACATTGTAACTAGTTTTTCATTCACCATACCTTTATTTTATAGTGTATATTATAATTTTATTATATATACTAGATAAAAATATATTTACAAAAATACAGTAATTGTCAGTCCTATGAATACTGACACCCGCCACAGTCTTTATAGATGGACTACTAATGTTAATAGTCTTAAGTCTTCTTGTTAATTGAACCAACACCGACCGACGTTTTCAATCATATTCGTAGAAGATTAATTACTTATTGCTTCTTTTGATTTTGACGTCTTTTATTAGCTAAAAATATGGCCCAGCCTAAACCGACCAAGTTCATGAAGAGTACCCGTAACTGTAAACAACAAAAGACATGTATTATTATTTGACTTATTATTAGTACTTAATTAAAAAGAAACAATAATTAGGAGAAAGCGTTATCTGCAGTACATTTTAAAGCAGGTCAACTGTAAAATTTGACCTGATGTAACAGTTTGACCTGCTGTAAAATGAAGTGTTGAGAGCGCCCTTATGTGGCTATGGCTAGAATAGTAATAGGGACGGTTTTTAACCCCTCAAAACATCTTTTGTATTTTTCTTAGCATAAATAAAATAGACTTTAGGCAATAAATCAACTTGGAATTTGAATTTTCACAATAAAGTTACAAATCGCGTAGCGCGTAATGTCACCGGAGACCGCTTAGTGGTAATTGGTTAAAGACTTGTTCTATTAAGTATTCTGTGGTTAAAGTGAAAATGTACAGCCTGCCTGACGTACTGTCAAGTGAACATGTGTCGTTAAAGCTTTTCGAAGATAGGATCCTACCATAGTATAGTAACGCTGATAGTTTGATCGTTTTGGAAATAAGTATAGAGAAACGGGGACTGCGCGCACGCACGTGACGATTAAAAATCCGTCGGTTGACTAACCAACTGTAATGATACCGACTAAACTATCGATCGATTAAATAATTTCTAGACTAGAATTGGCCTAGGCTATAATGCATGCATAATGATGACTAGCAAGTACTGGACATACTGATAGAAGCATTTTATGGATTCTGCCAGACGCCTAAATGATATTTTTATTAGGTACTTGTAATGTACATAGTTCCTTTTCTTATTGTAATCTTGATCTTGTTTATTACTAACTATAACTTACGTAATGTCAAATCATTTTAAAACGGAACGGAGTTGTGTGAATAAATATTGGGGTATCATATCGTTTTATGTACGTAATAAGTTGATTACAATGATTTAGGGCTTTTGTCCAATGCCTGACGAAACGATTCCAGTTCCGGTAGAGAACCAAAATAATCATCATAGCCCACCGGATAACCAAACTGAAGTAGTATGGATGCTATACGAGTCGCAGAACCGATAACCGCTGGGGTAAAAAAGTTGTTGAGTGGAGACCGCACATTGGCAAACGTAGTGGAGAAGTAGGACGCCCTCAGACTAGGTGGAGCGTCGATATGTGCAAAGTGGAACGTGCTTGATGGCGTGCACTTGGAGAGGCCTATGTTCAGCAGTGGAATACGATGACACTGATGACGACATTAATACAGTATGAGAATATAACAAAAAACTAAGTACATGGCATGCTCAGTGGACTGCAATACTCATTTTGCTTGCTACCATTGAAGGTAATATTTTATATCATTTGCCACAAGATGTAACATTTTTGCTATTGTTTATTAGACTGATTATCAAATTTTAATTATTAATAATGATTTTACGTTATTTTTTATGTTTTGAATTTATCCGGATTATCCGTTTTTTTTATGAACGACGGGGAGACTCTTAGCCCTCATCATAACTGATGTTAAGTATTGATAAGGCTGAAGATGGAAGAGAGTCTCTCCCGGAATCCTCAATTACTGAGGAACTGGCTGTTTTATCTCTAACTGCCGGAATACAACAATGCTGAAAACATTGTTGTTATGGCGTCAGACTTGGATAAGATGGTGGTAGCTAGCCAGGCCGACCAACAACAAGTTCTACCACCAACCAATCCGAATACAATATGTAACCCGCTGGGATTCGAACCCGGGACCCCTGGGTCTGATGCCGGTGGTTGTACCACTAGATCACAGAGGCGGTGATTATATTATCCGAATAGTAAAATGAGCGGATAATTCCATGCCGTACGCATACTCATACTCGGCATATCGTGCCCAGTCTAGGCCCTAGATTTATTTTAGACAGATAATTATCATTGTTTATCATGACTGTCAATTAATACCACTATTAGATAGGTATAAAAAATATATATGTAATAATCGCCTGACAAGCGTATGCCATTGTTACAAATTAATAAAAGCCCGAAATAACTATGCTTGCGATATTTATTTAAAACACTACGCCTAATGCTGTAAACAATATCTTGTGATAATATTTGACGATAAGGTGTCTCTAAGGGTATAGTATATAGGGTATCTACCTAAGGCTTTAGCATTACGTTGTTTGATTGTTTGTTACGTACGTACGATTTGATTGTTTGTTTGCATTGAATAGGCTCCGAAACTATTGAACGGATTTGGATGAAATTTGGTACACAGATAGTGTGGTTAATTCGTCCAAGACAGATAGTAGATAGTCTGGTTATGAACATAAGATACTTTTTATCCCGATATTCCCACGGGAACGGGAACCACGCGGGTGAAACCGCGAGCGGCCACAAGTACCTATCGCATATAGCAGACCATATGGTTCAAAATCATATCGATTTAAAATTTGATATATTTGATACAATGTAGCACCCTAAAGTTGAGGACATTGGCGACATACGTTCGCAGCTGGCGACCAAATAAAAATTAAATTAACTTACCATTGGAGGTACGAATGCCAAATTTATAATTTGGAATAGTGTTAGCCATTTCCAGTTTGCAGTCAATACAGGTAAATACAACGCGTATAGTTGTTTCACTGCGGCTGGATGGTTTTTGCCTTCAAACCTGGCTAATGTGTACAAAGAGAATGCTTGAATGAACGGGGCGAAGAGTAATCTCTCGAATATCAACTTCTTCGCCAAAGGGAATGCCACCACCTCCTCTGGGAACAATCTTTCTAGAAACTCGTAGAAGTAGTGAGGGATTGAGCCGCCGAATAGTAAACTGAATGGAAGCAGTAAATGTGTTAAAAGTATAAAACATTACTTTCATAGATGATCTTTGTTTAATAAAATTAGTAATAATTTTATTACATTTACACTAACTTATCTATAGTCTGTTCACCGAAGTGAGCTAGTACTGAGCGAATAGGTACGTGCTCGTAATTTTTTTCATCGTTCCGGTGAACAGACTACAGTAAGCGATCCTACGCACTAGCGTTAACCGCAGGGGCGGCAAACCGCGCGGCTAGCCGCTTTTCCAGTTTAATATGCAACCGCCTGTAATTTTGTGGCGGTTAAGTGCGTACAATCACAGGCGGTTGCATATCAAACTGGGCCCGTATTCACTATGACCACTTACCGATTCCTTGCTCAAACCACGCGTTCGTTTTCTCTATGACACTTACAAATTTTAAAGATATTTTACTTGTTCAATAATTATACAACTTGTGACTTTCATGTACTTGTACAATAACTCTATAATTTGGGAGTATAATGTAGAAAACGATTTTTGAAAATGTCAAAATCAATTACGACATTGCTGTGGTTTGAGCAAGGAATCGTAAAGGAATCTGGAAAAGCGGCTAGCCGCGCAGTTTGCCGCCCCTCGGTTAACCGCTAGTGCGTAGGCGCGCTAAGTTATGTTTCATGGAACTTGTGTTACCAGATCCAGATAATAACTTATAAAAAGAATTATATTCATTATACATTATGAAAACACCCAGACCAAGACAAATACCTATGTTCATAAACACAAATATTTGTCGTGTGCTGGAACCAAACCCTCAACCTCTTGAGGCAGGTATCCCTATACCACCGCCATACAGGGGCACGATTTTATGTCCTTTTAATTCCGGATAGTTATCAGAATTACTATCAGTGCATTTCTTTTTCTCGTCATACAAAGAGGAAGGAATAGCATTCTAGGAATTCAGATAAGTGTCAGGAAATAAGAAGTCATGAATAGGGCCCCAAGTCGCAAGTTTTATTGAGATAGGAAATTAAGTTTACTAACCCATAGAATCCAAAAGCCAGAACTGGATCAAGTTTAACGGAATCTCCGGCCATCAACTGAGAAGCGATGCTGGCTGTCGCGCCCAGCGTGCCACTGGAAGCAACATTAGATTACTGAAGTTTGTAGTAGGTATCTTTTTCAGTGCTGATCAAACGTTAATTTCACCATCATCAGCCATTATTTATTTAATTAGCATAATAATGTCACAATATTCACTTGAACATTTTTATAAGTAAGTATGTAAGTAATTTAAACCTAAATGACAAATTGATTTTTTACACCTTAATGTCAAGGTCGTTAAGTTAAACCTTGATATATTAAAGTCTAAAATCAATTTTAATTACATGCTTACTTAACAGGTACTCGCTGTGTTTTTTAGCTCCAGAAACTTAGGCAATAGACGTCAGATTTTGCTTCCAAGTCTGATCAGACAATCTTATCGGATTCACTCGATACACATCCGATTTTTGCGTTCGACTTTTTCTAAACTCAGTAGTTCTCGACCTAATATCCTGAGTCCATGCACTCAGGATAATATTTGTTACTCAATACGCTAAAACGGCTTAACGGAATTGGATGAAATCTGGCAAACATATAGTTTATAGTCTGGATTAAAACATGGGATACATTTTATCCCGATATTCCCACGGAAACGGGAACCATGTAACGCCTGGATGCCATGTCATGCCTGGATTAAAACATATGATACATATTTAACTTGTCTCATGTCGCCCTGATAGGATGACACAAGTTGCTTTTTTTTGGTATATTTTCTTGTTTAATATTTATCACATAAAAATATCATTGCAAAATGATAGATAGAGGATACATATTTATCCCGATCCCGATATTCCCACGGGAACTACGCGGAATAAACGAATATTATAAAATGAACGTACCTATATCAACTGATAGATTTTTGTAAATATTACTTAGTCGAATTTGAAATTGGTCTAGGAATTAAATATTACCTCTTGATTTTTAATTGATGATTTAAATAAATAAAGCCTTTATTTCCAAACAAATACAGTGATTTTCCTATAATAAATTATTTCCAAACTTAACTAAAATACACTTATTTTCCCTATAATAAATCTCTTAGTTTGGTGTGCCTTTCGGCAAAGGCCTCCTCGATGATGACGAATTGATGATTTAAATTATAATAAATCACTTGTTTATAACTTTTAAAAACGATCTGACTATCGGATTGGATGTGTACTGTGTATTCAAACCAATTTATGGCACGAGCGCCTTCTGATTGTCCGATCAGACTATCTCGCAGAAAAAATCTGACGTGTATGCCCAGCCTTAAAAATCGACGAAATTCAAGCTCATACAAGTACTCTAATATCGACTATCTTGACTAAAATCAGATTTAATTAGTTCTAGCTAGCTTCTTCTCCGATTTTCTAATTGCATTTACTACTTTAATAGTGCAATAAGTTCATTAATAGCTTAATAATGATGTTGTTATCGTTTTAAATTACGTTACTACAAGTGACCTATATCACTATCGATTAACAGTGCTGGTCAACATTGGGGGTCAGTTTCTGTGGTGATAACCGCGTTTCTCTATATAAGCTCTTAACTTAAAATTGATAACGTTTTGATGATCCTATTTAGTATAAAATTACATTAAAATTCAAGGCCTTATGAAAGTAACGAATATTATCTAACAACTGTTACAAAATGTTACGTATTTCACCTATCAGGTAGTATACCTACAGCTTAACAATATTTTTGTTTTGCACTTTGGACATAGATAATACTCATGAACCTGATTGTTTGGCCGATTCCAAATTCATATATTTGAGTAGGTAAGTACCTAGTATTTTTCATGGGTGATGAGAAAATCTAGAAATTTATAGCAATTAGTATTTGCGCAAGAAGTTCTAAATGGTTAAAAAAATATAGAAAGCCTCAGTCCGCCTTAATGAAGGCCTTACAAATATAGACCTCAATTAGGTTAGGTTATTATTGGGCCTCACTATTACCAGTCCAACCATTTTGTAATTTATGTGAATAGATTTATAATTTTATGTAAAGAATAAAAAAAAACACTAAGAAGCTTACCTAGTAATAGATTTTGTCCGTACAGGGTATAAATATAAATTTTGTAAATATGATGTCAATAGTGACATTATAGGTTTAGATAAGGCCATGTTAAATTATTATAAACACCTAAAATTAAATGTTAAACTATGAAAACAGAGTTCTAAGACAATAACTGCGATGTATCACGGCAGAGCGCCTACTGATACCACTGTGTTTATCAATGATATACACAGTTATTAGGTTATCTATAGCACTTCAACTACGTTACGTACACTTGTCAAATTATTTTCATTAACAAATATTGAGAAAGTGAACAGTTGTCGACTGTCATGTACCAGCGGAGATATTCGGAACTAATATACTTGGGCAGACATCAAATTGAATTGCTATTATAACTTTCCATGAAGTATACACAATAATAATAATAATAATAATAGGTAATATTTTTTGTTAAAAGTAATTAGAATTTGGCAGATTATGTACGTTAATAAAGATAAATAATATTTTTTACGAATTTGTTGGGATGCGCGATACTAGCGCCATTGACACTATTGACAGATAATATTGTAGGTTAAAAAATACTGTTGATACATGTTCAAATGTATTATTAATTTATTTAGAGACAAATATACAATTTTATCTAAACATTATCCTAAGTTTTACAAATACACTTACAATATTTTCTGTGGTTATTAAAACAGTCAATACATCGATCTACAGGCATTTTGTAAATATTTCAATACATTATTCTGGCGTCATGTAATTTGATAAAATATTCAAAGGCTATGACAATAATTTTAGTAATATGATGCCAACCTGTAGCATAATAAAAAGATAAAAATAAAGCCCTTAAAAGTATATTAATGGTTAAAGCGAATTTCTTTATTATATTAATTTACTCAATAAAATATTTCTTCTTTTAAAGTTGGTCTTTCAATAAAATCTTATGAGTCTTAGCTTTCTCCATATAACTTATCTAGTTGTCTTTGTAAATTATGCGATGTCACTGCAGGTGTATCTGGCAACCCAATATGAGTATGTTTTACAACAGGTGTATTCAGGAAATTCATTTGTTCTTTCATTTTTAAATATATATTCAGTGCTCTGCTGTCAAGTGTATCTTTATTTGGAGTGTGCATATTTGGTAGCGATTTGTGGAACACTTTTTTTCTTAAACACAAATTCTTCTTAGGTATCTTGTAGGATGGCGACTTCAAAGGGGACTTGATAACTGAACATGGTTTTCCAATTGTATGACTCTTTTCAGGACTATTTTTCACATTTTCTAAAGTTGTAGGAGCGATATTGCCTATATTCATTAGCGTTTTGTCATGTTCATTAGCAAGGACTTGTTTACTATTTTTCTTTTCACTAATAAGTTTCCGCAAAGACTCTAGAGACATAACTTGAGAAGTTTTTATGTCTTGTAATGTATGAATAGCATTGTCAATCATTCTGATGTGGTGTTCTGTTCGTTTTTCATTTTCTAACAAGGTTTCTAGTTCCGTGCTGCTTTCAGAAGTGCTGACTTTAGTTTTAATGAGTAAGTCACACAATGATACGATGACTGACTCCTCTCTTTTATTTGCTGCCTGAGACAATGATGGTCTATCAAAGCACATAATAGTGTTGTCATGGTAGAGAGCTGAACTTTCAAGTTCACTAGACTGATTGAAATATTCCTGTACGTTTCTGTACTCTTTAAAAGGTGTGGAGACTGGTGGTGTGACTTCAGCAATGTTTTCCAAAGTCTGTTCTTCTGATATAGCTTTTGCTTTTTCTTCTATATCATTAATCCTTTTTTCATTTTGTAAGAAACTTGTATCACAGCTGGATTTCCAGGACTCATTTGACATAGGAGTATCAGGAACTGCTGGTTTATTTAAATGCTTATATTTTATACCACTTGGAGGTGCAAGGGATTTTCTTATAAGATTGGCATTTTTGGATATATTTTCTTTGTTAGCAGTTATTATTCTGCTTTTGATTGGTTTATTAACTATATTTGGTGTCTCAGGTATATTGCATATTCCACTGATCCTACCTATATCACGAGCTGAGAACAATGAACAAAAGTAATTATTAATTCATTCATTAACTTACCTTGGGCAATATATTATTTTGTATATTTTCTATATTCTTAAACTATTTTATTAGTATTAATTCATCCTACCTTGCAGATGTAGAGATTTTTTAGCTCGAAACTCTGGTTTAGGAAATTTTGGAGTCTCTGGATTCAGTTTAGTCATTCTTGAATTAGTGGCAACCTAAAAGAATCAAACAATAGCATAAAAATAATGCTAAATATTTAATTTATTCTACTTTCTAAAATTACAAACGTGAAAGTCTGGTTATTTGTTACTCAACCAGGTAAAAACAGCGGGCAATTTGAATGAAATTTTGGTTCACAGATAGTTATTATTATAGCCTGGATTAAAACATAAGGAAATATTTTTATCCCAATATTCCCATGGGAAATGGAAACTATTATTGGCCACCCGATAATAAATAAAAAATTATAAAAGAGTCCAACTTACTTTTGAGCCTGGTTGAAAGTTAAGCACTTTTCTGACAGGATTGTTTTTCAATTGACCATCAGCAGTGTGGCTTATTTTTCTATCAATTTTTACAGATGAATTCCAATTTTTCTTCTTGTTTGATGCTGTTGTTTGTGCGTATCTTCTTCTCGGTGACTGTATTCTTAATGCTTTAAAAAATATATATAAACTTAGATTGATTGAAAGAATTAAAAACTATGTGAGTACAAGGATAATAATTACCTTGAATATCAGCTTTCATTTCAGCTATGGTTAACGGTTTTACAACTTTCTCGGTAGTACGGGTAGGCGCTATTGTTTTTCGAGGCTGTTTTTTAGCAGTGAGGGTTTGAACAGCGTCTCTCGAGAGGATACCTGAAAGGCAAAAAAAGAGTTACTAGTGTCTCATATAAGAAACTTGCCTACATAGATTTCATCTAAGAAGAAAGATAGCAGCGAACGATACGATAACGAGTCGATGTCGGCTGTACTTACCACTGAGACCAGGCAGAAGTTCTGCCATCGTCTTTGGCCTAACAGCTGTTGTAGTATCCATTTTAGCGGAAATTATAACACGCACTAAGAGGTTTTTATTTTCACATTCAAAAACATTAAATTCAACACAACACACACAATTCAAAATCAAAAATGTCAACTGACTCAACTGTCAACTCAACCACCACAGACTATTATAGTCAGTCAGACCCATTGACTTGTAAATATATGGACCAGCCATACCTACAAAATTAGCGTGCATACCTATATTATGTTTGGAACATAATATGGCCGCTCACCCTAGTGTTGTACCATATTGAATAGCTGATATCGAAATAGGTACAATTAAAACTTATAATAAATATACGTTTTAAATATTAATATTTATACTCCTCAGAACAAAAAAAGGCCGGATTAGGCCCAGAAATGGATTTGAAACCAACTACTTCACTTGCTCATTTTTAAGTGATAAGTGATTATGTAATTGGGTTTAGCGCGTTTAATATATAGATAAATAATTATTATAGTATTTCAGATCTTTCGGGCCGACAGTTCGTACGATAGACGTTAAAAACTTTTCCCACTTGCGAGTATCGTTCCGAAGTAAGCATCAAAAGTGTTAGCGCGCTAAAGCATGTGGCCGCACTTGCGTGTATCGTGGCATTGTCCGAAGCTTCGGGGCGATACACGTAGGTACGGCCATAGCATAAAAAGGGGCTAAATCTAATAATCAAACTCATTCTTATGGAATCCGTTTTAAGGTAAAAGCATTTTTTTTTAAAGAAAACAGCTCATTGTCTATGTATGTCTATTTTAAGCTACATTAAAATTAATTATTACTTAAGCAATTATTTTGTATGAAAGTTGTATGGTGTTCCACACAATCTTTAGAAATGATACTTGATTGAGATGATAAATTATTTAATTGTAAAAATATGTATATGCTATGATGGAATGAGTACACGAAACGACTGCTAATTGTGAACTGAAACTGCTAACACATCGAAACAATAAATGATAATTAAATATATTGCAATTGACGTGAAATGCTGACATGGCGCTATGTACGGTTATTGCACCGTACATGCTCTGGGAGAGGAGATAAAAGGATGCTGACAAAATGATTAAGAGAAATGAATGCATGATAGTGATGAGTGCTTAAATATTTACATTTCAACTTAAATATTTCAAAACTTAATTATTAAAATGATTATAAAAATGAGGGGACGTCGCTTTGTGGACACGAGCGTAAGTTAAGTCATCCAATTCGATGTCCTCTTGATCTGATGGACCACTCGCCGGTTGTTGCTGCGATGTTGCTGATGCGAGGAACTGCACTCGGCGCGCGCGCCTGGCAACCGGCGGCGGGGGCGGGGGGCGGCGATGGAGCGCGAGTCGCGGTGTGTGTGACATCGTCGCCCGCTGACCTCGTTGCGCCGACGGAGTTTATTCGACATCGGCGTATTCTACGCCAGGCAAATATTATTCCCGTGATGCAAATAATTCCCAAAATTATATTAATAAGTACAGTCAGCAACGAAACTTGCCGAACAAAATAACGTTACAAAATACACTAGACACATGAATTGTACATAAGTTACTGAACATAGTTACAAACAAAATTCCATTTACATTATAAATTTCCAAAAGTAGCTATACAGTATATTTCCAAAAGTGGCCGGACATTATATTTTCAAAAGTCGCTGGACAGTAGACTTCTAAAAGTGGCTGGACAGTAAACTTCCAAAAGTTGCTGGACAGTATATTTCCAAAAGTGGCTGGATAGTAGACTTCCAAAAGTTGCTGGATGTAGTATCGTGTAAAAGTGATTTGTTAGATCATGCCCGGACCAATTTTCAAATTTAGACTAATGACAATCACCGAAAAAAGTACAGCGCTGTTATATAATTCATTTGTCTCTTTCAGTTTGATCGTGACATCATGGACATGTCATTTGTTTATGCCAGCCTCTGGCTTTTTTTACTATTTTAGATTTTAACCGACTTCAAAAAGAGGGGTTTTCAATTCAATTGTGTTTCACGACATTTATGAATAGATTTTACAAATTATTTTCTTTAATGGATAAGTTACACTCCCAACGGGTGGTGTTGGCTTGATTCAGGATTGTAGAAGTCAGTTTTATAAATTTTAAATTTAATAGTTTTACTTTTTCGCGGTTCAAGGTTTTTTCGCGGTGTTACTCGTGGATCGTTCCTATAGCTCCAATTTATACTTACTGAAATGTTTGATAATAACATGACTGAATTCAATTATTAATATCTATAACATAATTTCAACAGTTTTTTTTATTTTATTTCCTAGATAATTGATAGATACTTGTTCTCAGAAATGCGTATCGATCGGACTGTAAGATCGAAAATATTGTTCTACCTGTCGACTTTTATGATGATTGTACATATATTTATGACCTTGACTGTACTAAAATGTTCAGCCACTTTTGAAGATGACTGTATCAAACATGATATTTAAATGATTTACCTTATTGCCTTAGTAATAATTATTCATGTATGTTGACAGTCGGGCATATCAAAATCGATATTTCGATCATATCAGATTCTTATTTTCTCTAAAAAAGAGTTTTCATATTCCTAATCTTCCTAGCATTCTAGTTTATTACAAGAGATTTTTCCGTTGAACTATTTGTATTATATTAAACCTTTTTTTTACACGTAGCTATTCTTCTTTTTGAATTCACATTCCACGAACATTCTTTCTATCTTTTGTTTTTAATTCTGTCAATATAAGTGGTTTACATCTGCCTACAGTACTGCAATCGCTACTTAGAGTTTATTGTAAAAAATATGTTTAGCAAGTTTTGAGTAGTATACATATCAGTTGATTTGTGTAGTCAGATTTGTTCAGCACATTTTGATATTTTACAGATCAAGCTAATTATGTAATTAAACATGTTCAGCTATTTTTGTAAAAATAATGTACATCGACCTTTGGTATTCCCAAATATCTACAGAGATTTGTACAACACCCTGTTCAGTTACATTATGAACCTTTATAGTGTGCAGGTGTTTTGAAAATTTGGATATGTTCATGGACCTTTGTTGCTGACTGTACGTATTGGGTAATGTCGTGCGAAGAAGCCATAGAGTAGGCCGGCTGTATCTCCGTCTCGGCGTTCTTCAGCTGATGGATCCGATTATTTATTGACTTTGATTGTTCTTGAAAGTATTGATGGTCTAGATAGCTTTCATTAGTTGGATTTGAAATATCTGTTTTGTTGTACGTAGGCAAAGTCAATTCTATGATATGATTGATTGGCGGTATATTTATTTTTAATATATCTGCTTCTGTATGTAGGCTATTTTCTCGCTGTTTGTGAGAATAAATCGTAAAGGTGTCGCTTTTGATACTACATCCTTCACTGAGTGTGATGATACCGCTGCCATTCAATTTCTCTGATGAAACTTGAGTCTCACAAATAATTCGCGTAGCGCATGGATTGCAACATGAGAATAGGTATGTGTTTACTGCATGTAGTTCGGACCACGTCGATTTGCATGACTCAATATTTGTGACGCATTCTGTTGATACGTCACTTCTGACGCAGAGACTGTTGTCTGACGTCATGTGATAAACTGGCCTTTGTAATAAACATAAGTAGGTATCCTCATTATACTGACTGCAATCTTGAACGTCTTCCTGGGTCATAGTTACATATGAATCCTTTTGAATGTTTATTCCCACATAGTCTGCTACGAGTTTAACTTTGATCATGTTGTTTTCAGCCTTATGTTGAATAGGTATGAGCTTGTAAATCTCAAAATGATCCCTGGTGACTAACGGCAATCGAATCTCAAATATGAAGTAATCTCTTGTCATTTTTGCTTTGACCTTCAACAAGTGATATAGTTTAGGCAGGTCACTCAGCATGTTATTGATTGGTAATGCTAAGTCCTGTTTGGAAATCTGACCTGATATGATATTTAGTTCATTTCTTAGTTGTTTTGGTGATAAGAGGTGCACGTTGAATGAGCCATGGTGAAGGTCGGCTATTGTATCTAAAAGTTTGTCTTGAACATTTTGAAGATTCAGCAAAACGTTGTTGACTATTATAGCTGATAATGCAAAGTCGTTTTTATTAGTAATGTCTTGGATATCTTTCTTCATTGAATTCATTGTTTTTTGGATGTTGATAATATGCTGATTAATTAATTTGTGTTGTTTATTCATGGTTGCTTCAACTCTTTGTAGTAAGTTGTGTTCAGCTTCAACTACAGAGGTCTGATTTTTCCATAATAATCCCATGTGTCTCTGATTCATTCGTAGTAATTCGATATCTCTCTGATACTGTTCTGCGAATTGATCGTCAAGCACGCCGAACAGGGAACGCGCTATACTACCGACTCCGTTGATAAGCCCGCGCCGCGCACGTGTCGGCGCTACGTCGTCAAACTGCTGACCAAGTAACAGGTGATTGTAGTGGTCGAGTTCCGTATAGCCGTGTAGTATCTGAGTCATAATTGTTTCGCAAAGTGGTTCTTTATTTTTGTCACATAGTAATTCTAAATTGTTAATATATTTTGATATGATTTCTGCGCCTTCCCAGTATGGAATCATGTCATAGAATACGATGAGCTTCCATTCATCTCGTGCTAGCTGCATACTAGAGATCTTGTCGAAATAAACTGCTTGTTTATCCTTCAAACGTGCTATGTTATAGGCGCAGTGTGTCGGTAAAATGAGCATCATAGTAAGTAAGGTAATAGCCATTGTTTTCAGAGTGGCGCTAATACCTTTTTTGGGTTTTGATGAAGTATTGCTGAGTTGATTATTTAGCTGTAGTTGGACATTTTGTTGTGCTTGAACTGGATAATTGTTTTGCGTTTCGATCGGTAATTTTGATAATTTTACAATTGGTCTCTGTATGATACCGTTTCTTGTTTTAAGACTCACAACCCTTACGTGGCCATCCTTGCCAGGGTGGAGTTCAACAACTCTTCCTAGAGACCATTTTCCGGGTGGTAAGTTCGCATCTTGTATGACGACTATATCGCCTATGTTTTGATTTTGCTGAGACTGCTGCCACTTAGTTCGAGTTGATAATTGGCATAGGTATTCGATTTGCCATCGTTTCCACAGGTCGTTGAAGATTTTTTGCGTTAGCTGCCATCTCGTACTCTCATCTCGCTCTGTTTCGATGATACTGAGCGTGGGACCACTGGCTAGGAAATGAGACGGCGTGAGGAAATCTATGTCTTCAGGATCTTCTGTGATAGCACAAAGCGGCCTAGTGTTTAAGCACGCTTCTATTTGTGCTAATAGCGTGGAATACTCCTCGTAGGTGAGCTTTTGTTCGCCAAGTACTCTACGAAGATGGTGCTTCAGGCTCTTGACAGCAGCCTCCCAGAGTCCGCCCGCACTGGGCCATGATGGTGCGTTGAAATGAAATTCTATCTGCATGTCAGCGATTTGAGAATAGAATTCTTTATCCAATATTTCTTGCAGGTTTAGGTATTCATGTTGTAAGATACGACTAGCTCCGACAAAGTTGGTGCCATTGTCGCAATATATATGACGCGGTGCTCCACGCCTGGCTGCCATCCGTCTGAGTGCTGCTAAGAACGCTGATGATGATAAGTCCGAGACCAGCTCGAGGTGCACCGCCTTCGTGACCATACAAACAAATACGGAGATGTATCCTTTGGTCGTTTTGACTCCTCGACCTTTATTTGTCTTTACATCAACGTAGCCCGTAAAATCAACGCCACAGTTGTAAAAAGGCCGAGTCGGATTGCTTCGGGCAGCCGGTAAGTCCCCCATAAGCTGCTTTTGCTTTTCAGGGTTCTGTCTTCTGCAGATAACACAAGATCGTATGTGCTTCTTAACTGCTCTGTTTCCTCCTATCACCCAATATTGCTGTCTAATGTGTGATAGAGTGAGCCTGGTTCCTCCATGAAATGTCTTTCTATGGGCTTGATCTATGAGCAAGTCTGTTATATGACCACTATGAGGGATAATTAAGGGATGTTTCATATCTTCCTTAATTTGTGCATGCTTGATTCTGCCATCTACTCTTAACAATCCTTCCCTGTCCAGAAAAGGATTTAAGTTCAAAATCTTGCTCTTAGGGTTGATCTTCTCTTGATTCTGGAGGCTGTTGATTTCTTCAGTAAATTCTAGATGTTGATAATATTTAATGATCATATGTTTTGCTCTTGATAATTCATCGACTGATAAATAAAATTGTTTTTCTTGTAATCGTTGGTTACGCGACACCGCTCGTAATATCCAAGCGAGTACTCGAGTTACATGAATGAAATTGCTGTGTTTGCTTGTGATATCGTAAATTATATTGTTTTGATTTATCGTAGTGACGGCTGTAGTTGAATGAACTTTAGTTTGTTGTTTAGTTTCTTGATCTGTTACGTAAATAAGATTGTCGTTGTGATTTTCTGGGCTGAACGAGGTCAACCATGACGGTCCATTCCACCACAATGCGTGCTGCTGTAGTTGTTTCACGGTGATCCCTCTACTAGCGCAGTCAGCTGGGTTATCTTGAGATTTGACATGACGCCAACACTCGGGAGGCATGATTGCCTTTATTTGCTCGACCCGGTTCGCTACAAACGCTTTCCAGCGGTTGGAATCGCCTTTAATCCATCCTAGTGCCGCGGTGGAATCAGTCCAACCAAACATTTTGATGTTGTAGTTAGGTAACGTGCTTACTAAAGTTTCCATTAATTTTGATAATAAAAGGCATGACATTAGCTCAAGCCGTGGTAATGTGATATTTTTCTTAACTGGTACTAATCTTGCTTTTGCCGCGCCGATGGTAACTGATGAGCGTTCGGTATTAATCTGATTTTGAAGATTAATTTTGTAATAAACGACACAGGCATAGGCTTTTGTTGATGAGTCACAGAACCCATGTAACTCTATAGTGTCGTTTTCATGACTTCTTATCCAACGTTGTACTTTTATCTGGTTTATAGTTTCTAAATCTTGACTAATTGATTTCCATTCTTTGCTTATCTCTTCTGGTAGCTCGCTATTCCAATGAATGTCATGTAGCCATACAGTTTGAAATAGTAGTTTCAATTTGGTGGTAACAGGAGAGAGCCATCCCAGTGGGTCAAAGACCTTTGATATTTCAGATAAAAGTAAGCGTTTGGTAAGCAATTTTGGTGCAGTGTTCAATTGAAATTGAAACAGCAAAACGTCTTCTTGCGGGTTCCAACGCAATCCGAGAGCCTTTGTTGATTCAGGATGCTTGAAGTCGAAGGATGTTTGATTTGTAGTAGGTTCATTTCCTTTTAATAGGTCAGTGTTGTTAGATGACCATTTACGAAGGTTGAACCCCCCTGACTTAAGTAAAGCTATCAAGTCAGTTTTTAGTTGCAATGCTGAGTCAATGTTATGACTACCAGACAGCAGGTCGTCCATGTAGAACTCATTTTCTAGTGCTTGCTTTGCTCTGTTGGAGTACTTGTGACCTTCATCTGACGCGAGTTGTTTTAACGTCATCATCGCAAGAAAAGGTGCAGCTTTAGTGCCATAAGTTACTGTAGTTAGCTTATACTCTTGTAAAACTTGTTTTTGGTTGTTATCCTGTGTTTTAGACGTGCTTGGATCCCTCCAGTAAATCTTGTGGAGATTTTGATCATCAGAATGCAGGTTGATCTGTCTAAACATCTTCTCAATGTCTGCTGTGAACGCTATCTCGAACTGTCGCCATTTTAAAATCAGTGATAGTAAATGTTGCTGCAAGTTAGGCCCGCTAAACATTAAATCGTTTAGGCTAAGCCCTGATGACGTAGGCGATGACGCGTTGAATACAACTCGTAGTGCTGTAGTATCGGAGTCCGGGCGAATGACGCAATGATGCGGTAGGTAATACGATGGTGTCTGATTACCGTCTCCTTTGTTTACATTTTGCATGTGGCCGAGTTTAATGTACTCATCTATAAATGTTTTATAGTCGAATGATAGTTTTTCATTTCTTTCGAGTTTTTTCTCCAACTGACGAAACTGTGCTATTGCTCTCTGTTTGGACTCTCCCAATTTTTGCATGGCGTCTGGTTTCATGGGAAGCCTCACAATGTAACGACCGTCTGATTGCCGTGTCGTTTGCTCTTTATATATTTGAACACAGTGATGATCTTCAAATGAATTATTTTCAGAACTGTCCGCGATGTCTTCAATTGACCAAAACCTTTGGATATCGTCGATGTTGTTTAATATCACATTACATTGGTAGGTTTTGACATTACCGCATAGCAACCATCCAAGCTGGGTCTGTTGCGCTATTGGTTGCGTGTCATTGTCACCTTTGATGATTCCTCCCATCATGATAAGGGAATAGATGTCGGCACCAAGTAATAGGTCTACTGGTCTGCTGATGTAAAACTCGGGGTCTGCTAATTTTATGTGTTCAATGTGGGGCCACGATGGTTTTGAAAATGATTGATTTGGAAGATTATTGATGAGATTGTTCATTATGATGACATCCGTGCTGAATGTGAAATCACTATGAATCGCTGCTGCTGTTATCTGCGTTGAACCCTTGCTGCTGTTTTCTTTGGCGCCTAGTCCAAACACCACACCTTTACAACGACGGCGGTGTGCGTGGAGCCTCTGAGCTGCATTCTCTGTGATAAGAGATATCTGAGATCCTTGATCGATGAGCGCACGCATGGTATGATGCGTGCCATCTGCTGCCAACACCTTGATTAATGCAGTTGCTAATAGAATCTCGGATGCTTTCTGTTGTGATACATGGACGCTTTCTGTGTGTTTAAACTCAACACTGCTAGATGGTTTCGTAAACGAATCATGTAGTAATGTGTTATGTTGTTTAGTGCATTTACTACATGATTTCGTAGAAATGCATTTATTGCCCTTGTGATCATATAAACAATTGATGCAGATTCGTAGGTTGTTAACCGTCTTCAACTTCATCTCAGACGACAATTCCAAAAAATCTTTGCAGTTAAAAATACCGTGTTTTCCTTTGCATAGAGGGCATCGAACTGTTGACGAAACAAATAACGCTTTTCCAAACTGCTTGCTCGGCTGATGTGCGTTGCTAGTTGAATATTTATTGTAATTAAAATAATTTTGCTGATTTGACCTCTTTGCAGTAAATGACGGATTTTGTGTATTAGGTTTTTGCGCAATATTATCTTGCTTTCGTTTGGAAGCTTCTAGAGAAGTGAATTTATTTTCTAAAAATTCGAAAAATTCGGACAATGTTGGTAATTCTCTAGGGGTCTTCAATGACTCTATGTAGTCCTTATGTGTTTCAGAGTCAAGTTTCTGCGACAGGATGTGAACAACTAATGGGTCCCAGGTCGTGATGTCGACTCCAAGAGACTTTATAGCGTTCAGACACTCATTTGCAGTGTCATGAATTTTCTTGATAAGTGGTGCTGTTTGAAGTTGCATTGCTGGTAGGCTCATTAGAATGTTGATATGAGAGCTGAAGATTAACTTTCTATTGTTAAATCTGTGATTTAATATATCCCAACAGATTTGATAGTTCTCAGTGCTGATATTGAGATGCTGTATAAGCTTTTCCGCTTCGCCTTTAACTTTAGTTTTCAAGAATTGCATCTTTTGTGCATTTGACATAGAACGGTTATTGTGAATAGCCTCCAAAAATAGGTCTTTGAAGGAAACCCATTTATGATAATCACCGTTGAAAGTAGGAATGTCCATGGTTGGCGTTGAATGTGTTCTGAATGATGCTGACCACATTTTTTGATTAAGTACCTTTTTGATGTCATTGTATTCTCTCTCATAGATATTAAAGGAACGCTCGTATTCTTTATCTTCTTCATACAACTCACTGTCTATCTCCCAGTGTAAATGGTCGATAGCTGTCCAACGTGTTTCGATATGTTTCAAAATGTCTTCAAATTCCCATTTTTCGGAGATATTTTGAAGGTCGATGTTCGTGACTGTACGAGCGAACGCTTTAAAATTGCTTTTCTGCTTGCGAAGCAATTCATCTAACTTGCTGCTAGTACTGCTGTGCTTCATTTCTTTTAGATTAGAGCTCTGCTGTGATCTTAATTGAGGCACGGGTAAAGCCGGGGCATTCACGTAGGTGTCATTGTCAGAAGTTATGGTAGCTGCGGGCGGTGGAGGCGGCGTTACAGCGCTCCGGCCGCTCGGTGACAGTGATGGCTTTAGCTTCGATGTTTCTAACACCAGTAGCTTGCTGAGCTGAGGCCTCTCAGGCATTTCGTGAGCCGAAGGGTCTTCCGTGTATAAACAGTAAAGTTGTAAGTATTGCACTAGTTCTTGAAAGTAATCCTTGGTTCGTTGATAATGAGTCCTTTTGAAATAGTCGTGCTCGACGTTTTGATAGTCAACAAGTTGCATATGATTGCTATTGAACTCGTTCCAGTAGGCTTCTAACGTTGATATCCTCCTACGGATGTTAGAGTAGGTTTTGCGTTCAGCACCATCCTTCTTAAAGTTAGTGTAAACGCTTTCGATGCTTTGCATTAGCTGATATTGAGTGGCAATGATGTCTTCCATTTTTGTTTCAATTGCTGATTGAACAATCACGAGAGGAAATACTGTGTTAATTCAGTGCTGTTGGAATCCCAGTGGGCGTACTGAAGATGCGACTTCTCAATCTACCGGTGAGACCCGCTGGTGGGAGGCCGGAGACCGATCGCTACCACACGAGAACACACAACAACACTAAACTGATTAAAAAGTAGCTTGAAGATGTTTTCCTCAAGTTGCTTGTAAATTGATGATGTTGAATCACTGATAGCTTGAAGATGTTTTCTTCAAGGTATTTGCTTGATGATAATGTGAACGTCACTAAAAGTTCCACGTAGCACTGATAGTTCAAACTCCACACGAACGCTTTAACACGACTGATGACCGTAATCAAAACGCACACGCGAAGTCCTTATGCTCGAAGGACCAAAAAGATGTATGGTGTTCCACACAATCTTTAGAAATGATACTTGATTGAGATGATAAATTATTTAATTGTAAAAATATGTATATGCTATGATGGAATGAGTACACGAAACGACTGCTAATTGTGAATTGAAACTGCTAACACATCGAAACAATAAATGATAATTAAATATATTGCAATTGACGTGAAATGCTGACATGGCGCTATGTACGGTTATTGCACCGTACAAAAGTAATTGTCTAAGTTTAAATTACTTTTACTCAAGAAGTTAGTTGCCTTCTATTATAAATACGAGAGTTCACACTTGTATTTATTATAGTCAAGTGTAAGTAACTACATACCTAGTTAATTAAAAGTAAATTATACTTATGCATTTTTTTCATACAAAATAGTTACTTAAATAATTACCTTTATTGACGTATTACTTACATTACACTTGACTATAAATACGTATGGTATACAGGAGTGAGAGGAGGAAAAATAAGTTACGTTTGATTGTTTAAAATATAGTATTATTTTTTTATTCATTTCTAAATAATACCGATTTAGTAAAATAATTTCTAAACAATACTGTATCACAAATTTTTTAGCATGGTATCGGAACCTAAGATCGAGATAACCTTGATAATCGATTTAATAAGCAGTCCATCCATCCATCTCCAAAGATCCAAAGATTCTTTAGTAAAGCCAGTTTCAACATTTACATGTTGGTACCATTTACTTAAGTGTCCGAGGGTGTGGTAAACAAGTGTATTAGGTTTTCCTCATAAAATTGTAAGTTTTTGATAATTATAAATGGAGAGTAAGGGCGAATTTCCTGTTTTCTTCGCCATACTTTTCAAAGGTATAGAGATTTGGCTTTGGCATTTGCCTCTTCAAAAAATCTTTTGATCCTGCACATTCTTCCAAAATAACAGTTTCATCAATATTAATTGATTTTCTTCTTTGAAGATCTTCTATTACATTAACGAATATAGCAATCTTTTTATCACGTCTTCATACCCTTTCGTTTAAATTTTTTACTTTCTTCTTTAATTAAGAACACTTTTCTGCAAGACTTAATTTTTTTTTTAATCTGAAAATAAAAGGAATGATCAGGTTTAAAAGACTACTTATAAAACTAATAATAATTAACCTAGCCTATATTACATTAAGTCAAATATTATACAGTTTATTTATACTGACCATCGCATTGATTATTGTTAAATTGAACTTGTTAGTATTTGTTTTTGCCTGGTTTGTTGAAAAATATTTGATACGCTGAAAATTAACAAAAGAATCATTAATTACTTTCAATTTAATTTAGTTAATGATAAGGTCATGTGTGTAAATTTTTTTATCACTATTATACTGTACTAAAGCTATGTTTAATAGCAATTTTATAGCTACGTAAAGTAATATCACACATAGCTTATGTACAGTAAGTCAAACAGTAAAAAACAATCAATTTAATTCTCTTACTTTTACTAAGACAATTATAAAACATATCCTCACCGTAGTAGATGTTGACGCACCTTCTAGTGAACTAGTCATTTCTCGACTCTTTTGATTTTTCAAACAGATTTGATTAGGCTGAAAATATATTAATAGCTTTGATACAACTTCTACAAACTATAATAGGATTCAGAATAAGATAGAAGAATACACTATTCTGCTTTATAAAATTATTTACAATGTAAAAATCACTTACCAAAAGAGTCACGCAATCTTGTTAGATCGAAAGTTCTGTAGAAGCATTTTTCATCAAAATGCATCAGAGCAAACATACCAAATTTTATGTCGCGTGTTTATATTTGACCAATAGCCTCTATCCATTTCTGCTTCGAAATTTTGTTCGAAGGAAATCTATTTGACAAAACACCATTGATGAATAAAATGACAAATGTATCGATATTTCAACACAACCCATGACATCACTAATTTTACAAATGCAATACAACTCGAACTTTAATATGAAAAAAACTTCGAAATACCTCAACGTAAAACAATATATGTCCTTATAATCTTTCATAACAACTTTTTCTTATATTTCATTACACAATATCGTTTTAGATTCAACAGTAATTGTGAAAATTTAATACTAACCTATGGAGAGTCAATGAAGGTTGATTAATGTTTTTCCTTGCACCGTACTGCTTAACACAACACGAAGGCATGATGTTCCCAACTCTAGCAAGGCTCTGAATGGAACAGAACCAGGTTTTTGTGCGTATTTATCAAAAAATAAACAAAACTGTTGAGAGTTAATAAAAATTTGACAGCAGATCTACCACAGAACTTGGAACTAAAGATGGCGATGCCGGCACGCGTCAAAACGCTCATGACCTCACATGAAAATGTTGCCAAAATGTATACTGTGCAAACACTATCCGTCTCTTTACCCATACGCAAACATAGGTGAGTTAGAAAGAGACAAACATCGATTTGATAAGAATGTATCGATTTAATATATATTTGTATAAGCAAATTTTATATAGATCTATATGGCGCCTCCATAGTTCTGTTGTATCTCTATGGTCAGACCACACCACAGTAGGAGTGGGCGTTTCAAAGACGAACCGTTTCAAAAGACCGTTTTGTGATCCGCGACGATGTAACCGTTTTACGTTTTGTTCAATTCAACGGCATTGCAATGCCTATTGTATGGACGGAGAAAATGGTTCCATAGTGTTGACTTTACACAATCCCTGAAAAATTGGAGTGTAAACGTAGGAAAGGTAAAGTCTGCACCACCCACCCCGAGAGTAAGAACCGCTTTCGCCATGATTTTTTTTTTGTTTCCTAGGATCTCTCTTATATAATAAAATAAACACCACCCTCAACATATGTCTACTACACTCAATAAGCTGTACCTAAACATCTGGTAAAACGTCACCTGAAGACATTGGACTATGAGGCCGTTGAGTCTTTACTTTTGCCTCAGTCGTAACATGAGACGTGCATGAGACGGTTTTCGTTAATCAGTGTATGCTAACGTTTCCAGTTTATTTATTTGTTTATTTACTTTTACTCGCCCGATCACTTCGTCATGGCGGCTGAATTTCAGTCCTTCCTTGCATTGTTCCCCCTCTCACACACGTTTACGCTGACACCACCACCCCACACAACCTAAATCACAATCACACACACACTCACACAATCACTACAACATTCATCATGTTCTCTATAACCTACTTAGTTTATAAAGTAACCAGTAACCATAATAAATTGTTCATTTTACTCTTTTTGAACTTTTCTCATACTTTCATTTTTGTCTGTCTGGTCTGCTAGGCGTTAGCTAGCTAATCTTTGTATTGTATGTATCAGCTTCCACCATTGACTTGTAAATATATGGACCAGCCATACCTACAAAATTAGCGTGCATACCTATATTATGTTTGGCGCATAATATGGCCGCTCACCCTAGTGTTGTACCATATTGAATAGCTGATATCGAAATAGTTACAATTAAAACTTATAATAAATATACGTTTTAAATATTAATTTATACTCCTCAGAACAAAAAAAGGCCGGCTTAGGCCCAGAAATGGATTTAAAACCAACTACTTCACTTGCTTTTTTAAGCATTTATTTGGCAATTGGGGTGGGAGGTTACATAATGTAGTGCGAAGTCCATCTCCACTAGTCTTACGTGATTATGTAATTGGGTTTAGCGCGTTTAATTAAGTTTAATATATAGATAAATAATTATTATAGTATTTCAGATCTTTCGGGCCGACAGTTCGTACGATAGACGTTAAAAATTTTCCCACTTGCGAGTATCGTTCCGAAGTAAGCACCAAAAGTGTTAGCGCGCTAAAGCATGTGGCCGCACTTGCGTGTATCGTGGCATTGTCCGAAGCTTCGGGGCGATACACGTAGGTACGGCCATAGCATAAAAAGGGGCTAAATTTTCAAACTCATTCTTATGGAATCCGTTTGAAAGGTAAAAGCATTTTTTTTTAAAGAAAACAGCTCATTGTCTATGTATGCCTATTTTAAGCTACATTAAAAGTAATTATTACATAAGCAATTATCTTGTATGAAAGTAATTGTCTAAGTTTGAATTACTTTTACTCAAGAAGTAAGTTGCCTTCTATTTTAAATACGAGAGTTCACACTTCTATTTATTATAGTCAAGTGTAAGTAACTACCTACCTAGTTAATTAAAAGTAAATTATACTTATGCATTTTTTTCATACAAAATAGTTACTTAAATAATTACCTTTATTGACGTATTACTTACATTACACTTGACTATAAACACGTATGGTATACAGGAGTGAGAGGAGGAAAAATAAGTTACGTTTGATTGTTTAAAATATAGTATTACTTTTTTATTCATTTCTAAATAATACCAATTTAATAAAATAATTTCTAAACAATACTGTATCACAAATTTTTTAGCATGGTATCGGAACCTAAGATCGAGATAACCTTGATAATCGATTTAATAAGCAGTCCATCCATCCATCTCCAAAGATCCAAAGATTCTTTAGTAAAGCCAGTTTCAACATTTACATGTTGGTACCATTTACTTAGTGTCCGAGGGTGTGATAAACAAGTGTTTTAGGTTTTCCTCATAAAATTTTAAGTTTTTGATAATTATAAATGGAGAGCAAGGGCGAATTTCCTGTTTTCTTCGCCATACTTTTCAAAGGTATAGAGATTTGGCTTTGGCAATTTGCCTCTTCAAAAAATCTTTTGATCCTGTACATTCTTCCAAAATAACAGTTTCATCAATATTAATTGATTTTCTTCTTTGAAGATCTTCTATTACATTAACGAATATAGCAATCTTTTTATCACGTCTTCATACCCTTTCGTTTAAATTTTTTACTTTCTTCTTTAAAAGAACACTTTTCTGCAAGACAAATATATTTTTTTTTCATCTGAAAATAAAAGGAATGATCAGGTTTAAAAGACTACTTATAAAACTAATAATAATTAACCTAGCCTATATTACATTAAGTCAAATATTATACAGTTTATTTATACTGACCATCGCAATGATTATTGTGAGATTGACTTGTTAGTATTTGTTTTTGCCTGGTTGGTTGAAAAATATTTGATAGGCTGAAAATGAACAAAAGAATCATTAATTACTTTCAATTTAATTTAGTTAATGATAAGGTCATGTGTGTAAAATTTTTTATCACTATTATACTGTACTAAAGCTATGTTTAATAGCAATTTTATAGCTACGTAAAGTAATATCACACATAGCTTATGTACAGTAAGTCAAACAGTAAAAAACAATCAATTTAATTCTCTTACTTTTACTAAGACAATTATAAAACATATCCTCACCGTAGTAGATGTTGACGCACCTTCTAGTGAACTAGTAATTTCTCGACTCTTTTGATTCTTCAAACAGATTTGATTAGGCTGAAAATATATAAATAGCTTTGATACAACTTCTACAAACTATAATAGGATTCAGAATAAGATAGAAGAATACACTATTCTGCTATATAAAATTATTTACAATGTAAAAATCACTTACCAAAAGAGTCACGCAATCTTGTTACATCGAAAGTTTTCATCAAAATGCATCAGTGCAAACATACCAAATTTTATGTCGTGTGTTTATATTTTCTTGACCAATAGCCTCTATCCATTTCTGCTTCGAAATTTTGTTCGAAGGAAATCTATTTGACAAAACACCATTGATGAATAAAATGACAAATGTATCGATATTTCAACACAACCCATGACATCACTAATTTTACAAATGCAATACAACTCGAACTTTAATATGAAAAAAACTTCGAAATACCACAACTTCAAACAATATATGTCCTTATAATCTTTCAAAACAACTTTTTCTTATATTTCATTACACAATATCGTTTTAGATTCAACAGTAATTGTGAAAATTTAATACTAACCTATGGAGAGTCAATGAAGGTTGATTAATGTTTTTCCTTGCACCGTACTGCTTAACACAACACGAAGGCATGATGTTCCCAACTCTAGCAAGGCTCTGAATGGAACAGAACCAGGTTTTTGTGCGTATTTATCAAAAAATAAACAAAACTGTTGAGAGTTAATAAAAATTTGACAGCAGATCTACCACAGAACTTGGAACTAAAGATGGCGATGCCGGCACGCGTCAAAACGCTCATGACGTCACATGAAAATGTTGCCAAAATGTGTACTGTGCAAACACTATCCGTCTCTTTACCCATACGCAAACATAGGTGAGTTAGAAAGAGACAAACAACGATTTGATAAGAATGTATCGATTTAATATATATTTGTATAAGCAAATTTTATATAGATCTATAGGGCGCCTCCATAGTTCTGTTGTATCTCTATGGCTTCCACCTAGTTTATGAGTGTTTGTTGAGTGAAGTTCACTATAAGTCAAGGGTCAAGGCCATTAAAAAACAAAAGGAAGACTCTGGTCGTTGCTGTCAACTGTCAACGTCAATCAAATCCATGTCGTCAATCAAATTTTGTGCAAGTTGTGTTTTTATACTAAAGCTTTTTATTTTTAATTAAATTGGTAAAATTACTTTAAAAATGGCTTCAATAGTTGAAATCAAAGGCTTTGACGATTTTGATAAGTATATTAAGACAATCGATCCAAATGGCGCGCCAGTGTTTTTCTATTTTAGTGGTTCCAAACTACCCGGCGGCGATTCTTGGTGTCCCGATTGTGTAGAAGGTAGGATTTCACATTATCTTATCAAAGTCAGCTGTTTTACAAATAAAAATAATAGATAACCAACTTCAGTCGTACTAGTGTATTATACTTTACCTCAGTAAACGAAAATATATCTTCGCTGTTCTAACACCATATTTTAATAAATCCTAAACTATAGGAGAGTGAAAAAACAACAGAATTAATGATTGTAGATTTCATTGCTTGTAAAGCTGCCATATAACAAAAATAAAATAAGCTATCTGAATAGTTTGTTAACTGTTTTGGTTCCTTACTTGAACACTATAAACTTGAACACACACACACATTTTGGTATGGAATGTTATTCCACTTTGAAAAGTGACTGTATAATTTTGATGACTTCCGTGGTATAATGGTATGAACACCGGTTTCGAGATCCTGGGTTAAAATTTTGGTAGGGCTAAATGTTTGTATGATCATACTGCATACAGCTGCTATATTAATCTATCCGTTAGCCTAGTATCCCATAAAATAAGCCTCAGTGCTTACTTTGGAGCTAGGCTAATTTGGTATGAGTGTAAGAAATATTAATATATTTGCATTATTTAAATAAATACAAAAAATTTCAAGAATATTGTTACTTTGTTAACTGAATTGTTATTTGAATATTGTTTTTGAGTATTGTCTTGTAATTATGATTTTTTTTCACTTCTTTTATAATTGTGTATACTTTTGCATTTGTTAATCAATTTGTTCTCATAAAACAATCTTAGCAAGAAGGTTTGTTGTAATTTAGTTTTTTTTTTATATTATGGTGTTTAATATGTAATCTGTGGTCTTGAAAATTTGAAAGTTTAATGTCAGAAGATAAAATTAAAATGGGGAAAAAGAAAGTTCAAATTCATAACCTTAATAATTATGAGGAGTTTATGAACTTTGTTGACAAACTTCCACGAAAGGGGCCCAATGTTTATATTTTCTTTACTGGGAAGAAAAAGGAAAATGGAAGAAGTTGGTGTATTTACTGTCAACTAGGTGGTTGTTATAATCTTAACAAATATTATAAATGAGAAAGCGTGTTTGTTTGTCCTTCATTGACACCCTAACTAACCAACCAATTTCCAAATAATAATAATAATAGGGCAATATAACTTATTATCATTTCTACATCTTTCTCAATAGATAAATATTAAATCAAGTATTGACAGAATGCAAAAGTACCTAATATGTCTTATTGTAACACTTATCCTATTAGAATTTTATAATTTAATAATTTAATGTAAATGACAATGATATAACAATTTATCAGTCAAACCAGAATACATTTTAAAGAGTATGAATAAATGGCCCGCCTGCACTATATCTTAGAAAGTAATTGATCTGAGTTTGGTTGGTGTATTTATTTCTACTCATATGTTACCCAGTCACGCAACAACAGCTGAACGTATTTGGATGAAATTTAAGATTTTCCAAATGACTATACTCAGAAAGTTGTGAAATCTATTATTCTTCTTCGCATCTTGATAATGACTCTGATATTTGGAATTTGATTAGAATAAAACATATTGTTATTTTCAGCTATTCACACCGAAAATACAGTACTTTTTTTATCCATCCCATCTGAGAATTCACTTGTGGCCGAGTTGATTTTTTCTATTTAAAATTTATCATTAATTGTTTGTCCTTCATTGAATGTGTGTGTCTACAGCTTCCTCATAAGACATAGAGGAATTCTAAGCATGCCATATTTTAGTGCATATTAGGAGCAATCAAACGTGTCAGTGATATTTTAGGTGCAACCATAACTTCGTTACTAGGAGTTTTTTTTTGTGTGTTAGCTGGAGAAACGTGTCCCCAGCTGACACATGCCGTTTTAAGGCAAACCAGTGAGGTTAGGGCTTTAGACTATAGTCAGAAATTTAGTGCACAATAGGAGCAATGACAACCAAAAAAACTAACCGTCACACTCAAATACTGTTGAAACTACGATCATTAAAGTGTGTGTTAGCTGGAGACCCGTGTCTCTGGCTTACACACACCTGTATCTTCGTAATTATTTGAGGTAGGATTATGTTTTATACCTCAAATTTTAGAGTCGAATTGGAGCAGTAAGCTCCAAATTTTTCTAATCTCTGGCTCGAATAGTTTTTAAGCTACGAACTGATAAGCATGTGTAAGCTGGAGACACGTTACACGTTTTGAATCACTGTAACCGTATAAGTTAGAGTCTCGTATTAAGAATCAAATGATACCTTATAATAGGAGCACACGGCATGCAAAATTTCAAATTACTGGGCTTCTTAGTTTCAAAATTATAGGCAAAAAACTGGTTTCCCGCCAAAAAATTCAAAATAAATGGCTCGGACGCAGCTAAAGCGCGGTTGCCGTTCCGTGCGCTACACTGTTGCAATCGACTTTGAACCTAACGGCTGGTATTAATTCGAGTCACTTTAGTTTGCGCTTTCGATCGTTTTAATTTCTGTTTTGAGAATTTTAGACCAGGAGCCGTCCGATATATCTACGCTGATTACATACCATCTATGGTAGTAACTTATAATTGAACTATCTGATTCTCTTATGAAGTTCTTTTTAAATGTTAGTGTTAGAAAATTCACAACATTTGTTGATATAGGGCATGGATGATGGGCAATTTTCTATGAAACCTGGGCGTTAAACCAGAAATGGAACTACAATTTAGTACTTAGTACTAGAAAATGTTTTCTTTTTTATTAACTATCATAAGCCCCCGGTTTGCTTGAAAATAACCAGAGCGAAATACACTATTATAAATTCTGTATCTAACTATGCTTTTTTCTCTCTTATTAATTCAGTGATTAGTTCTCTTATTAATAGGCTGATTAACCTATAGTTCATAGAACAAAGACAAAAATCGGAGACTTCCTTAATACTATTTTTTTTCCGGTAAAACTGGGAATTTAATTAGGCGAACCTTAACACCTTATTATTATTATTTAAATTATATTTGCTTTTCGTTTTGACACAACTGCTCAAAAATAATTAGAATGTTTTCATGGTTCACGTGATTTTAATTTCCTAAAAATTTATTAATATTCACCATAGCCAGTGATCGGATAAAGTTAATTTTTGGCTGAAAAATTGTGGAAGCAGCTTCTTAAAACATTTTGTTTTTTTTATATTAATCCCAGGATTCCAAAAAATTCGGGAATGCAAAAGTAGTCGATAACATAGTGTGGAAACAACGACTTTAGCATTATGGTACTTATTATAAAATAATCCGGGACTCGCAATCCAGGTGTTGCAAAAGGGGTTACATATTCATATTTTAGTACTTTTATAAAAAAAAACTGTCGTCACACAACTGTCGTCACAAAAATAAGGTATTTTTCGACCCCCTACGTAACCCATAAAATTGTCTAATTGTCTAATTTTAAAATCTATCGCAATCCCTATCAATTCGTCATTTCAAATATATTTACATACTTCAGGCCATCACTATTTGACATTTGAAAGGGATTGTGATCGGGACGCGTTTTGAAAGGTATGGAATAAACGAAATTGAACTGTCTAAGCAAATGTGACAGACGAAAATATCACAATCACAATACCTCTGAAAGGGATTGTGATAGATTTTGAAATTAGACAATTAGGGGGCAGATTCCAATGTAATTTCACTCTAAAATTTGGACAAGTCACTTGACTATACAAAATCGATCGATATTATTGATATTATTATTATTATTGATATTTGATGCTGAAAGGGGGTTTTATGGGTTACGTAGGGGGTCGAAAAATACCTTATTTTTGTGCTACGATGCACTGTTTCCGAGATATATCAAAAAATATAGAAGAGCAGCGGAGGACTTCGATACTGTTTTTATATTTATCAATTATATTATTATTTCACAATATTTTAAAATATTTATTTGACAAGGCAACTGTTCATATCTACGCACGACGGGCCTCTCTTGCTTAATTTTATTAAAAACAAAACCAGCCAGCAACGCCGGTGTTGCGGCCTCCTTGTAGAGCGGAGACATGTATAATCTCCACAGTACTTAAGGTACCTCTAGATTAGATTAGGTTAGAACTGTGACAAAAAGACGCGCGAATCGAGCTAGAAAAGCGAGTCTGCCGCGGCAGTGGCCGGCGAAATTCCAGAGACGACAGTTTTTTTTATAAAAGTATTAAAATATGAATATGTAACCCCTTTTGCAACACCTGGATTGCAAGTCCCGGATTATTTTATAATAAGTACCATAATGCTAAAGTCGTTGTTTCCACACTATGTTATCGACTACTTTTGCATTCCCGATTTTTTTTTAATCCTAGGATTAATATAAAAAAAAAACAAAATGTTTTAAGAAGCTGCTTCCACAGTTTTTCAGCCAACAATTAACTTTATCCGATCACTGGTTATGGTAAATATTAATGAAATTTTAGGAAATTAAAATCACGTGAACCATGAAAACATTCTAATATTTTTTGAGCAGTTGTGTCAAAACGAAAAGCATTTATAATTTAAATATTAATAATAAGGTGTTAAAGTTCGCCTAATTAAATTCCCAGTTTTACCGGAAAAAAATTGTATTAGGGAAATCTCCGATTTTTGTCTTTGTTCTATAAACTATATATACTGAATTAATAAGAGAGAAAAAAGTATAGTTAAGAATTTATTTATTTTAGAATTTATAATAGTGTATTTCGCTCTGGTTATTTTCAAGCAAACCTGGGGGCTTATGATAGTTAATAAACAAGAAAATATTTTCTAGTACTAAGTACTAAATAGTAGTTCCATTTCTGTTGGTTTAACGCCCAGGTTTCATAGAAAATTGCCCATCATCCATGTCCTATATCAACAAATGTTGTGAATTTTCTAACACTAACATTTAAAAACTACTTCATAAGAGAATCAGATAGTTCAATAAGTAACTACCATAGATGGTTTGTAATCAGCGTAGATATATCGGACGGCTCCTGGTCTGAAATTCTCAAAACAGAAATTAAAACGATCGAAAGCGCAAACTAAAGTGACTCGAATTAATATCAGCCGTTAGGTTCAAAGTCGATTGCAACAGTGTAGCGCACGGAAAGGCAACCGCGCTATAGCTGCGTCCAAGACATTTATTTTGAATTTTTTGGCGGGAAACCAGTTTTTTGCCTATAATTTTGAAACTAAGAAGCCCAGTGATTTGAAATTTTGCATGCCGTGTGCACCTATTATAAGGTATCATTTGATTCTTAGTACGAGACTCTAACTTATACGGTTACAGTGATTCAAAACGTGTAACGTGTCTCCAGCTTACACATGCTTATCAGTTCGTAGCTTAAAAACTATTCGAACTAGAGATTAGAAAAATTTGGAGCTTACTGCTCCAATTCGACTCTAAAATTTGAGGTATAAAACATAATCCTACCTCAAATAATTACGAAGATACAGGTGTGTGTAAGCCAGAGACACGGGTCTCCAGCTAACACACACTTTAATGATCGTAGTTTCAACAGTATTTGAGTGTGACGGTTAGTTTTTTTGGTTCTCATTGCTCCTATTGTGCACTAAATTTCTGACTATAGTCTAAAGCCCTAACCTCACTGGTTTGCCTTAAAACGGCATGTGTCAGCTGGGGACACGTTTCTCCAGCTAACACACACAAAAAAACTCCTAGTAACGAAGTTATGGTTGCACCTAAAATATCACTGACACGTTTGATTGCTCCTAATTTGCACTAAAATATGGCATGCTTAGAATTCCTCTATGTCTTATGAGGAAGCTGTAGACACACACATTTCATTGACACCCTAACTAACCAACCAATTTCCAAATAATAATAATAATAGGGCAATATAACTTATTATCATTTCTACATCTTTCTCAATAGATAAATATTAAATCAAGTATTGACAGAATGCAAAAGTACCTAATATGTCTTATTGTAACACTTATCCTATTAGAATTTACTGAAGCTTTACAGTTCATGATAAATAATTTAATGTAAATGACAATGATATAACAATTTATCAGACAAAACAGAATACATTTTAATGAGTATCAATAAATGGCCCGCCTGCACTATATCTTAGAAAGTAATTGATCAGGGGTGCAATTGCATAAGGTAATCGTATTAATTTGACAGTTCATATTGTATTCAGTCGGCTACAATTTGTATGGAATGACATTTATTATGATACAATATGAACTGTCAAATGAATACGATTGACTTTACGCAATTCCATAGCTGAGTTTGGTTGGTGTATTTATTCCTACTCATATGTTACGCAGTCACGCAACAACGGCTGAACGTATTTGGATGAAATTTAAGATTTTCCAAATGACTATACTCAGAAAGTTGTGAAATCTATTATTCTTCTTCGCATCTTGATAATGACTCTGATATTTGGAATTTGATTAGAATAAAACATATTGTTATTTTCAGCTATTCACACCGAAAATACAGTACTTTTTTTATCCATCCCATCTTAGAATTCACTTGTGGCCGAGTTTATTTTTTCTATTTAAAATTTATCATTAATACAGTACTTATTCATTAATACATTAGTTTTTTTATGTATTGTTGGAAATATTCTTTTCTATCCTTTTTTCATCAAAAAAAGGTAAAACTTACTTACTCCATTTATTTTTTGTTACAGCTGAACCAATTGTGAAGGCGTACTTAGGTGAACTGCAGAAGGAAGTGATTTTCGTTTATGTCGATGTTGGTGATAGAGAATAGTAAGTGCATTATTTTTTTATTTTTCTAAATATTGTCGGTCTTACCACAAACCACTGTTTATCGTGTGTCCAAGTTATATACCGGCTAGACGCTCCTTCATGACTGCGCAGTCATGACGGAGCAAAAGCACAGAATACTTAATAGTACAAGGCAAAAGACGGAACACCGAGCTACCCACCACACGTGTAGGTTAGCACGCACAGTCCGGCTGCGCAGTTTAACAATACTAGCAGTCCAACAATTATTATTTGACAAAAATAAGTTCAAAAACTAAAACCCGACTACTGAAAAATCACGCTCTAAAAAGTATGAAAAAGAAAATATTCTCATCTGAAATTTCCGTGCCACTTACTGTAACAAAACAATACATTCGCCGATTTCGATGCCGACGCCACTTGCGCGGTACGGGCCCCGGTTTGTGCAGGCTTACTTTCAGGTAAGACGTTGCGTGTAGCCGGTACAGTGATGCTCTCTTTTTTTCACTTTTGTTTGAAAGAGGCGGCATCACTTTAATGGCCTGCGCAGACGACGGACATTGAAGGACTTTTTGTCCGCGACACGACCTTATTACTAAGAACATAAAGTTGAATAAATAATGCGGACTATCGCGTACTTTTCGCGGATATACGCGGTCTAAGTTGAATCTTATTTGGTTAACAATAAAGACGTGTCGCGGACAAAAAGACCTCCGTTATCCGTCGTCTGCGCTAGCTCTAAACCAGTGTTTTAAAAACTTTTGTGGTAAGGCCGAGACTGTTTAAATCGCAAAATACAACAAATATAAGAATCAAATTTAACGACACCGACACGATTCAACGCAGAGCTGAAAGGCTAATTGGTGACAAAGAACTGGTGAAGAGCAAGTTTCACACCCTAGCTCACCGCCGCAAAGTTGCCTGTCTGTCGGTCTTTTGCAGACTGGACTTCGGAGAGTGTGCTCATGAGCTCATACCGCCATCCCCCCTTCTTCCATCGGACAACCAGACGCACTGCGGGCTACCATCTTTGTTGGTTGATATTCCTAAATGTCGCACCAAGCGCTACTCAACATCCTTCATATTGCGCACAGCAAAGGAGTGGAACTCCCTCCCTGCGTCTGTATTTCCGAGTACTTATAACCCTATCTTTAAAGTAAAGGTGAATAGGCACATTCTGGGTTAGCTCGCTTCATCGTCGATTCTGTCCTAGCAATGGGCTTGATTGGGATCAAGTGCAAGCCCATTGCAAATATTAAAAAACTGTAAAGTACATCATGCTAGCATTCGCACTATAATACTTCTCCAATTCCATATTAGACAATGTCATTATACATGTTTTCTTTTGTGCTCAATACAGCCATCACCAAATTGACCTTATTTAATATTTATGATAAATTTAAAATAGAAAAATATTGGAAAAAATTAACTCGGCAACAAGTGAATTCTCAGATGGGAATCGAACCCACGACCTTGGAAATCCGGTCCAATGCTCTTTTGCCAATGCTTATTTAATATGTCAAATTTCAAATAATTCCAAACCAAATGTTTCACTTTAGAGAAGCTGTTAAGATTTAAAGTCTTTTGAAGAAATTCGACAGCTTTTAATGACTGATGAGTTGTTTTTAATTTTACAGTTGGAAAGACAGAGCCTGCCCATTCCGTACAGACAACCGCACCAAACTTATGGTCATTCCTACAATAATCAAGTGGCAGGGTGTCCAAAGACTGGAAGGCAGTCAATGCAACAAACGTGAACTTTTGCAGATGATATTCGAAGAAGAAGATTAAAATGTATCTATACCTATATCTTATAAGGCTGTGTATCCAACAACTAAATATATAGGAAATGTATATTATAACTAAATCATTTAAGCAATTTATTTTTCAATAAAACAGTTAATCACATGAATTCTTTTTATTAAAAACATAAAATTATAAAAAAATAACTTTAATAAAATAATTGATACATAACATTGAGTGATTGATAGATACATTGATTGACCTATTTATTTTAAAACCAAAAACGTAGATATTATTACGACTTTATAACTCTCTGAGATTAAGATCCACAGCTTCATCTATTTATAATACTTAAACATCAAAATTCATTACATCACTATATTAAAAGATTTTTTTCTGAAACGGAGAAAATAAGTAGAGAAAGTATTGGTATTGATTTATTTTTACATTATATATAATGTATTGATAAATCTCACAGCCTAAACCGTTTGTGATGTATGGTTTTGTCTTGACTATGATTTAATCCAACTAACTCACTACCTACCATTTTATTTATTTACCTATTTATAATCTGATACTTATCGTCAACTTTAAGATCTTTTCAAGTTGTTTAATACCTCATCAATGGGACGGGACGGGTTTATGGTTCATATTATAAATGCAGATTATAAGGTTGTTGTGCAGTACTACAAAATAAAAATAAAACTTTACTATCACAAAATCAACCCAGATGTTACTGAATTATATATAATATTGCATTCGAACTTAATAATTTTTTGTATGCGGTTTAAAGTCAAAGTCAAAGTCAAAGTCAAAGATTTTTATTCAAATAGACTTATAGATAAGTACTTTCGAATAGTCCAACATTTTTTTTCCCTACCAGCCATTCAGGACATCTTTTAACTGATAAGAAGAACGGCCGCAAGAAACTTATCAGCCTTAGCAGAAACAACAACATTTACAATGGAACATGTTGTTGCCAAACACAAATCTACAATCTTGAAATATATTTAATAAAAGAAGAAAATTTTCTCATACTCATATTAGAATATTTTCCTCTTACACTATTTACAATAGTATGTTTAATGTTGGTATCACATCCATGCATTTTGGTCTTTTAAAATAAAAAATACTAAATAACGAGAGAAAAAAAAATTAAAAAATATTTTGCTAGTAGAAACTCGGAAAATCTTCGTTGTTTATAAGCAATGCTAGTAAAATAGCTTTACCCCTTTTTATCAATACTTGTTTTAAAATTATGTGTTGTACTTAAGCGTTCTTTTAAAAGGACGGTAGTAACAAGTGGGTAACTTGTCCGTTAGGTATCTTTTAATGCCCATATTTTGTGTACTTATTTAAAACTGTATTGATATCTTTCTGCAAACTTAATCTAATTATTAAAGCTGTCCCCGACATTACCCTTATACATTTCAGTAGAATGTTCCCTTGTTTGTCCAAATGCCTACTTATGTTACTATGTAGGGTAGAAACCCCGGTGGTGGCGACTGACCCGGTTGAACCTTAACGATATGTTAAAAAAGATTAAACTAAAGTGGCCACAACTGGGGGTAAATAAACGACTCAAAGTAATTCATATAATATCATGCATGAGTCATGTTTGAGACATAACTATTTAACTTAAAATATCAATGTCTGAATTGAAAAAATCAGTCTACCCTACACCTACTTACGGTAGAATAAAATTAAGTGTGCGGTAGCTTTTCTTCAACCTGCGAGCCTACCTAGATTCTGCGAGGGTCTCAAGCAGTGATCATACGCACACTTATTATAATACTACTGTAGGTACAGTCGAGTTCAATAATATCTGTGCATTTCTGGACTTTGTTGCATTAAGTTTTTTGACATCGTCTTTGACTTTCTGTACAAATTGTCACAATAATTACTACGACAAAGTTCAAAAGTGTACAGATATTTTTGAACTCGACTGTACCTACCTACATACGATTTTTATTGAACTTGTGACTCTACACTAGATATTAGGGTTCATAATGCTGTCGTGCTTGAGGCAGCGACGCTGTCTTCAGGCAGATCGTTGGTGTTGAGGACTTTTTCAGGTACAGCAATCAGCACATCGTAATATACCTTCTTGCTTCTTAGGAATGCGCTGGAGTTGTCGAACATTACTGAATCTGTAAGAATTAGAATTGATACTTGAAAAAACATAAGCACACCTTTAATCGGGTTCGAGGAACCCGATCGACCAGTAAAATTTTTAGGAAGCCATTTTTGCCCTACTTTCTGGGCCCTTATTCACTATGACCACTTAGCGATTCCTCGTTCAAACCACGCCAATGTCGTACTTGGTTTTGACATTTTCAAAAGTCGTTTTCTCAATTTATTTACGGGCAAGGTCGGTTTTACGGAATACGGAAACGCAAACGTCGCACTCAAATCAGTAGAATCCTCGAGACGAGTGAATCAAAAATAGAGCTCCTGTAGGCCTAGCACGAGCGACTTTTATCGACTCGATAGCTCGATAACGTGTCACTGTCCCGCTCAAATCGTAGCGGAGTAAGCAAGACAGCATGACACGCTATATCATATAGCGGTGTACATGCTAGGGGTTCTGTTTTTTTTTATGATTTTGTAATTTTGGTTCTATATGTGTTGTAAGTCGCGCCTAGTTTCTGGTTGTACTCACAGGTAGCAGGCCCGGTGGCGGGTATGAACCCGATGTCGGGCGCCCCCTCGTGCACCTTGCGTGGGCCGTACACCAGCTCCTCGGACTCGTCCTCGCAGCGCCGGCTGATAGAGAACTTTATGTCGTGGCTCTCCACGCCGAAGTCCCACCTGGAAAGAATATACTTAGATAATAGAACACTTTATTGCACAAAAAAACAAATAAACAGACTGAAAGCTGAAAAAGATGGGTTAAATGAATAGAAATCTCTTTCAGGGAACCGGAGTAGGTACGCAGTCAGTCACAGTCAAAATCACTACTCCGCCGTGATGATCCGGATAAGATTTTATATAAAGCTATCTTCATCTTCAGAGGCACTGAATCAAGAACGGAGTGCTATTTAAAAGTCAATACAATTTTATTGAAAAACCCTTCCTTTTTTACCTATATAGTAATTATAGCACAGTTTATATACCTAACTTTTCTTCAGTCGGCTAACGGACACGTCTTGACAGAGCATTCATACAGGGTTGTGGTAATACTTAGTCTAATAACAAAATAACTTCCAGATACATAGTAGGCTTGGACAAAGAATATAGGTATATTTATAACTTATTAATTTTGCATTTTACAATGCTGTTTTTATGTGATAAATATTAAACAAGAAAATATACTAGAAAAAAGCAACTAGTCTCATGTCGCCCTGACGGGATTCGAACCCGAATCCTTGGGAGTCCGGCCCAATGCACTAACCAATTATGCTACAGAGACCTATGAGGACCCGTCGAATTTTTCTAGTATATTCACCGTCCTACGGTGTTGGCCACCGTCGCTTCATCAATGAGAGAAATATCCTCGCATTCGAAAAAAACATCTTTACAGATGTTTGACTATCGATTAATATAGGTATACTTACACTGCTTGGACGAATTAACCACATAGTAGGTAGGTAACTCGTAAACTTACTTCAAAACACTTTCAGGATCAGCGCATAGTAAATCGACGACATGTTTGTCTCCAGTCTTGATTGTGACTCTTTTGTACTCTTTTTTGGATTCATTATGAATATTTTTCGTATAGTAAGACTTAGGAACTTTTCCACCGGGTTTCACCTGAAACAGCAAATATAATAATATTATTTATTACATATGAACTTATTCTCTAAACTGGATTTCTAACCCCCATATTCTAAGTAGTTCCTCTAAAACTTGTTACACTCCTCTCAACCTCGTCGTGGGTAAAAATGGCAGTGTGCGCTAGGCCTAACACGGAGTGGCTACGTACTCTTTGGCTCCTCCAGGTCCTTACGGAGTTATGAGAATACCGATTTCGAGAGTATTTCGAAGAGGTTTTCAATGAGGTTTCGTTAAGTCGAGGACGAGTAAGTTTTGGAGGAACGACTTAGAATATGGATGTAAGACTATCATTCACCAACAGTTGACGAGTCTAACACAAGGTTCTTCTTCAGCTCCCGTAAGTGGTGAGTTACACACACTAATAAAATATACTTACAAATACCTACATTCCATACACTTAAACCATTTATATTTTGTCGGCAGGTAGATAACTGTGAGCAAAGCAACGAATATCTACTAGGTATTACTATAGGCGGGTATTAGTTAATCTAGCTGTTAGGAAAATATACCTAGGGTTTGATTTTACAGCTTTGTCAAGACAAGACCCATAATAGGTACCAAATTCTGTCTACATCTACGAAAACAGGAGTAGATTAATTTTTTTTTGTCCTTGAAAATGCTACTTATTTAATTTATAAGATTTATAGACAGAGATACAACAAAGAAATAACTGCTATACAAACATCCGCCATTTTACGGAAATAATGTTTTTAAACAAACCGCCCATCTTAATTGAGATTTAAAGTATTTTTTATTACACTTTATATAAATAAGTGCACGTCATTAATAGCATATTCCATTATTCCATAATTAATTAATTGAAATATAACGTGTTTGTTGATTAACTACAAACACGTACAAAGTTTTATTTAACAATCAATCTAACACACAAATCAAACTTTCCGGTTTCAATCCATCTAGTTGCTCTTCTTTAGTACCTAGATATACCTAGTATAAGGGCTCTTACACATAAACACGATACGATCGATACCTACGTACCTAGAAACTCACGGTGCACATCTTCGCCGTAGAACGACGCGGCGAGTGTAAGAGTGGTTTATCTGTGCCCTAACTCGATCAGAATTTACATCCTATTTGACTTACAATAAGCGAGCATCGTGGGTCTCCGTTATCATCCACCATGGTGCCGCCGTAGAAGACGGGCAGCTGGTCCTTATTTACCAGGCTCAGGATCTGCTCCTGCCACTTTTTGCTGTCCGAGCTGTAGATCTTGATCTTCGAGATCGTGTACTCGTGCATAAACTTCTTTATTATTGAGAACGCCAGCGAGAACACTTTTGGCGCTGAAAGGTTGATAAGTAGGTATAGTAGGTAAAAAATATACGGAAAAAGTACGTAGGTACTTTTTGTTATAAAAGTATAGGACGGTTAGAGACGTTACATCTGGTAATAAACATATACATTTCTTCATACCTTTGTCTAGATTTGTAAAGTTTCAGAAACGCGATTTTATGATTTTGCCTTGATACTTTATCTTTTCGAAAAGACCCCTAAAAAATACGAAAATTCAAAATTATTCTCAAATAGGGTTACATATGGGTACTATTGGAAATTGGTTAAATTAGTGGCCACCCACCAATAATATTTAGGATCGTGTAGTTTCAATTTCTCTTTAATCGATATAGCTATTTACTACGAAGTAAGAATTTCGTGTTTTTTTTCGCCTAATCTACAAAACCGGTCTCGCTCCCGCGCGTGGTCGCTTTCTCACTGCTATTTCGCTTCAGTCGTATAGCGCCTTAAGAATTTGTCTATTGGTCGGTTTTTTTTTAGAACGTCTCATACTAAATTCAAAGCAAAATGTTCGTAGTAACATAGATTATAGCATACTAAGTACGACGACGTTGGACAGAAAAACATACCGACCGAATTGAGAACCTCTTTTTTGGAAGTCGGTTAAAAGGTATGGAGTTTTCACATTCGAACCTCTATTATAAATCGTTTTTAGAATTTTAAATCTAGGATCCCATTAAAAAAATATCCAGTTTTGTTTGAAAAAATGTAATGGGCATTATTTTTTTATTGGGTAGATATTTTGGATTATTTTTTTAATAGGGGCCTAGATAAATACTGTCTTAATCCGACTAACATCAAGAATACAGTCTATCATGCTCAAAATATTATTTAAGTATTAGGTACTTTAAATAAAATAAAAAATAAAGGTATTTGAAAATGACGACGTTGATGTCTTTAGGTCCTGACAAAGTATGGAATTCTCACGTTCGAGCACTGCGAACAGATTTTATTATTTGATTTATCTCTTGGCATAGAAACGTTACATAACACTAAGTTCTAAAATTAATACGGTTCATGTCAAACTGTTTCGTTTATTGTGTTGTGTTTTGTTGTAATCCGTAACGATTGTTTTTGTTTTCTATGAAGAACTACGTGTGAAAATCTAATATGTGATTATAAAAAAATACCCTTGAATCTTGAGCCAGTTAAGAGAATCTATACTAATATTATAAAGCTGAAGAGTTTGTTTGTTTAAAGGCACTAATCTGAGGAACTACTGGACCGATTTAGAAAATTCTTAGACCATTAGAAAGCTACATGTCTCCCGAGTGACATAGGCTATATTTTATCCCGATATTCCCACGGGAACGGACATCACGCGGGTAAAACCGCGAGGATCCGCTATAAGATATAAAAATACTACGATTACCCTAGTAAGAACAATAGGTAAGTAATTTCTTGTTTAATATTTATCACATAAAAATAGGTGAGTAGTCTAGTTTGTTAAAATTTCGACTTTGATTTACTTAATTATTGGAGTAAGTTTATGCTATTTTAACCGTTACAATTACAATACTAACTTTAAAAAAAAAGGTTAGTATTAAAATGAAAAAATAATTACTCAAGTCGCTAGTAACCAGCAGGAAAGTCTAGGATATTCCTCGCATATTAGCGTAAAAACTGTTCAGCGAAAAGATAAGATTCCTACAGTTTAACACTACCTAGTTTTTAGTTTTTTACTCGGCTTATACATTTAGATCATCACAAACAGCGTATTGGAGAAAGTGTAGGCCAACGTAATTGTAAACCTACTTGCAGTATGATTGGTAGATGTGGGATTATGGCAACTTGGAATCTTATAAAAAAACGTCTGCAAGCACACAAAATAACCCCATGTTTAGAGGGGAGGTTAAACCGAAGTTTAAAGAGCGATTTCTGTAATCTGTAAGATGAGTTTCATAATTATTTTAAGTAGAATTTTGCGAACCGCTGATAGTCCGCTGAATGCAGTAAGATAGTTGATTGCGATTCTTTGACGTTCATAAGTGCTCGTATGAGATAATTTCCATGTAAGTACCTAATTCTTACCGTTGACTATGAAGCAAGTCTTGAGTATTTCCGGGTAATTTGCTTCGTAGATCTTGAGTAGGGTGACCACCATTTCAGCTGCTGGCTTCCAAGCGTACTGCCTCATATTGAAACCTTCCATGTCAAATATTACTGTGACCTGTGAATAAAGAACGATTAAAATTTAAAAAAATATCAGACATCACACATTGTTTCGATTCCGGAATAAACACCTTGTTTTGGCTATCGAAACCAACCGAGATTTATTAAACATACTTACTAGCGGCCGCTCGCGGTTTCACACGCGTGGTTCCCGTTCCCGTGGGAATATCGGGATACAAACAATCCTATGCTCATAACTAGGCTATCTACTACCTGTGTACCAAATTTTATCCAAATCCGTTCAGTACTTTCGGAGCCTATTCAATGCAAACAAACAAACAATCAAATCTTTCGTCTTTATAATATTAGACAAAAAAATTATAAGTACCTATTCATTGAAATTATTGAGGGATGAGTAGCACTAGTGTTAGGGACGGATACCTAGCTACCGAAGGGTGTACTGTTCACTACTAATTGGTGATCTGGAAATGTAACAAATAAACAACTGATTGATCCGGTCACTAATAGAATAGATCATAGCGCATGCAACTGCGCCGAAATATCGGGAACTCAAAAACAAACAAAATACAAAAATTGTAAAAATCCCGTTTTCATAATAAGTCATACTTAATAGTGATTATGACCAGACCATGAAAGTATATAATTATGAATATGAAAGTTAAATTTTGAGATAGGTTTGTAAAAGATAGGTACTTTCGTTACTAAGTACAGAATAACAAGTGCTAATGTCTTTTGATTATTTAAATAGGATTTTGCACGTAACCTTCGGTGATGACTGATGGATGAGCTAAGCAAACACGTACTTTCCAGAGCTGTCTACGAGTACGTAGGTATAGTGTCAAGTATTTCTGTAAACACTGAATGAATTAAACATAAGTTTGTATAAAATGTTAGGATAATAATGTCAAAGAATAACTATTACCAACTAAAGATACTTAATGTCAAAACATTGTAAGCAAATTGTCATCAATTTTAATGAAAATTGTGTAATTCATAATTAAAGTAGGTAGGTATAATATTCATAGGAAAAAGTCACAATACCTTAAACAAAGAAGTTGTTAAAAGTCGATTATCTTATTTCGCACTTTTTTGCATGCAATTATTGTCATGTGGTCATTGTTACCAGTCGCAAAATAGAATCTAACATAAAATCTGCCATAAAATGCAATGATAGCGAAGGTTTTAATAAACATTATGATTAAAGCGGTTTGAACAACGGATAGGGTTACTTCCGTTTATAGCAAAGAATAAACTATTAGGTACTAACGTAGTTTATGGGAGGAGCAAATGCCTGGCTTTCCCAAAACGAACTTGGCACTTTGAATCACGCCGGAATATTAATGCATTACCTTATAAGTAAGAAAGCATTTAAATTGCAAACTTAAGAAATCATAAAAAATAATGTCTCATGAATAATTTACCCTGGGTCGGAACATAACGATACCTTGGGGCTCAAAGGGCGTAACCACCATTTTGGTCAAAATGAGTTTTAAATGCCATCTTATTCAGTTTTTTCTGCGCTATCGAACTGTATTTTTAAAGTTCTCAAATTCGGAAAACAATGGTGAATACGACCCTAAATTTCAAGGCTGGTAATGCAGATTTTTTTGTATTTTTGGACGTAAAAGCAATAATTATTAGGCATCATCAAAGTACTGGGCGTAAACGACAATCTCAAATGAAAATGTAGGGCGTATATCTGTACGACTTAAAGCCATAAAGAATATATTTAATATATTTCATCATAATTTATTGTTGTATGTGAAGGTTTAGAGGGTGGAAACGTTATCGCCGTTTGTATGGACACCGTTTGCTACACATTCCTCTTAAAAAGTTTAGTTATAACCCATGTTAAGGCCCTCCAAAACTAGGTTTAATTTTAAAGCCACAATCATTGCTTTAATGTGCCTAACATTTGACAAAGCTGTGAAGCTTTGCAAATTTTGTAGCTTAAGGTTAGTTAAACCTTACTGGCTGTGTAGCAAATTGTTAAAAATAATCATTAAAAATAATTTGTAGTTCCAATTAATTTGTCTTAATATTTATTACTTTCGTCAGAACTAGCCAACAATCAAAATTGTTTTGCAATAGTAGCCTTTTACTCTTATCTTCCTTCTAGTAACTAACACCAAAAGTTGTTAATTTTTGATGTGCATAATGTTAAAACATAACATTTTAAGAAATATTTGTAATTAAAAAGTTAGCTGGTGAATACGCCCCACAAAATCCAATATATGGTGTAAGAATCATATTTATCGGATCAATAACAACAAAGTTGTGATAAATACAAAATTTAAATTTTAGTTTTTTGGCTCTCCTGAAAAGTCGTGTTTTGGTGGTTACGCCCTTTGAGCCCCAAGGTATCGATAATATAATATATGTGTCCGTCCCCTGGCTCAGCAGAAAGAATAATTATCTGCGTTAACATTGCTTATTGGCAACATTTGTAAGTCCTGCTGTCGTTTATAAGTAATATCATATTTTACATAAGTGCTTAATCTAATGATCTCAAGAATATCTACTTTAATACACAATGCATTATTGCATCAAGTTCAACGGCACGCTAGAGTCGATAACGTATTATCAGTAAACTTACATATATATGTTTGTTTGATCTAAGCAGTCTAAACAGACACAATAATGACAACTAGTCGATGAAGTCAATAGAGTTTACCTATTTTGCCAAGGTGCTACGCTAGGATAGGAGTAAACGCACTTTAGAATGCGTGCATTGCGTTCCGTTAGGGTTACAGAAAAAAAAAACAAAAAAATACTGGCTCGTGATTGTCATCTTTTCTAACTATTTTCTAATTTGAAATTGAATTGGTGACCGTAATTTATTTTCAATGGGTTATTTTTATTTATTTTCTCGCAATCGTAGTGAAAAGTAGATGTAATACACGGCGGTAAAACCTATTATAACTCAGTTTCTATTTACTTCCTCGCTGATGCTCGGGAGTAAAAATACCTCGTTGCAATTAGGACATTTTAGCCCCTTGTGTAACAATCTATTACTTATTAATAAAATGCATCAACGTTGTCTACTACAGGTAGGTACGACTTTTGAAGTTTGAATTTAATTAGCGATATGCAATCTCTTTTTGTTCACCTAAGCAGAAAGAGATTAAGATTATCTATTATGTTGTTTTGATTACAGTATTTGACCTTGCGTATATAACTACTGATATCTGTAATAAATATTTAACAAGAAAATATACTAGAAAAAAGCAACTAGTCTCATGTCGCCCTGACGGGATTCGAACCCGCATCCTTGGGAGTCCGGCCCAATGCACTCCCAAGGATGCGGGTTCAAATCCCGTCAGGGCGACATGAGAGTAGTTGCTTTTTTGTAGTATATTTTCTTGTTAAATATTTATTACATAAAAATAGCATTGTAAAATGCAAAATTAAAAAGTTATAATACTGATATCTGCCCAAAACTTTTAGTTGATGTAATTTAGCAGATAACACACATTTCGTAATCATCATTAAAATAATTTGACTTTTGTTGCGTCCGGTTATGCAAACGGGTTTTCCAGCCTCCAAGTTTCCAAAAAGTTAAACATAAATAAAAACAAAATGAACAATTTTATCTATGCGGTCGGTAATGTTTCCAACCAATTCCAATGACTCTACCTAGGGAGGGAGTCAAAACCAATAAAATGAAAAAATACTGAAAAGTGATTTTCGGATGGTACTTAATATAATTCTTCTGGCCAGCTTTGGGCCCTCCTGTGACAGCATTTTTTAAATTAGAACTCGGCTTCGGCGTATGACGGTGACCAGCTAAAATAGTAAGCCGTCGTTGCCGTATATACGCTGAGGCGGACATGATGAATGCTGATACAAAATAATGTATTTGGTACCACTGTCTCCCTCTCTCTCTCTAATTAGGGCCTTACCTTCGACGCAGCAGGTCCATGGACTAGTGCCTGCTTCCTCGCTGTAGCAAGGTAGTTCTCCAGATGAACCAAGACCATTCTGATGACGTCCGTGCGGGTGATCGAGTGCAAAAGTCCCCAAACGTCCAGGCCCACGAAAGGCACGATTATCACTGTGAAATTTAAACTTTACTGTATTCCCAGAAGAGATCGAAGACGCAGTTCCTGTAGCTCTTCAAAACCTAAGTTCATATTAACTTTCTCCTAAGGATAATTTTAAAATAGAAAATATTTGAAATTTGAAAAAAAAAAAACAACAATATCCTTGCTTTCTTAGCATTGATGTGACAACGCTGGCCTACAGCGTATTAAAAATATAAATGTATTGGAAAATTTCGACGGTGGTCCTCAAAGATCAGAGTCAGCAAGCCTCGGTAGCTCAAAGGTCGTGGGTTCGAGTTCCATCTGAGAATTCACTTGTGGCCGAGTTGATTTTTTCCAATATTGTTCTATCTATAATTTATCATAACTATAAAAATAGCATTGAAAAATGCAAACATTCAAAAAGTCACATATTTCTCCTGGGACTTTGTCAAATATAGTTAGCCGTAGTGACAGTAGCTGACATCAATGATATTATAATTTATGATGTGTACTTGAAGGGTGACATTATAAAAATGGCACAACTGGTAGCGCTGAAGGGAAAAGCTGTTCCCCAAGGCACTACTGGCAGTGTCACGCGGATGTGCCACGAGTAAGAAGGGAAACAACAGTGGTTGTAGAGTAGCAACGAAACGGTGTAGTTAGGCTCGATTGCACGTTGGCCTGCGGTTGCAGCGAAGGTAGGTTTTGCTAAGGTCAGTGTAGAGCCATCTTTCTCAAAGAGGATGGTAACGCCCCCTTGTGACCTAGAGGGGGACGGTAAAAGGCCCAGAAAAATTGTGGTTCGTAAACAAAAACAACGGGATGCAAACCGGGAGTGCCGGCTGAAATGAAAACCGCTTAAACGAAACAGCAGGAGCAGGCATAGGTACATTTTTGCCGCGCGGTAGAAAGAGAAAGGGATATTACTTCCTCTGCTAAGCCGGGCCGCCGGCGCGGTCTACTCTCCCCCCGTCTTACGAATTTTCGATCAGGTCACGTGTCCTGACGCGACATTAACATTTTTACCCATCCCAAAATTTAAAACTCTGATGTCAGGGCTCCGTCACTCCATGTTACCTACCTCCCGGTCGAGCGTTCTCTCTCGGGCCGTTTGCGGACCAAATTTAGTGCGGTTTTCGCAAGCGAAGCGCAAGCACGTTGTTCAATTTTAATCGTTACATTCGTTCGTACACGTAACTACCACAGAACAGAGTAACTACGATGCCGTCTGGTGCCTTATGTGCTGTAGATTTAAATATTTTTACTTTAAATATTTTTTTTATTTTACCTACACACTGACCTCTATAATTATGTTTTATCTAGATGTATTGCACAGTCAGCACAAATTTATAACAAAAATATTATATAAACGATACAATTTTAAACTACCACCTATAGTCAGAACATATTCACAGTTCTCAATAACATGACACAAAAAGTTATGTTAATTTAATTTTATTGAAGAGGCAGCCCTGCAATTGCTGGCTGTGGGATCGCGCGGTGCGAAGCAATCACATCTGTACGTTTGGGCATTTAGACATTTTAGCATGCAGCGGTTGCTGACGCGACGGAGTAGGCTATTATAGCAGTAGGTATTGGAAATTTTCCACTGAGTGAAGTATCTGTTATGTAGTAACTATTTAGTAATCTGTGTTGATGTGCACAACGCCGCTAAAGAAGATCTCACTTCAAAAAACAGGGGACGCTGAAAAATGTTTAATTCCAATGTGGGCGAAAGACGAAATAAGATTGAGAACCACTGGTGTAAAGTAGAGAGATGACAGATGACTTTTCTCCATGCTACGAAAGGCACGCAATCTCGTGAATCTGCTATTTTAAAATTATACGTAAAACTATTACGAATGTGTTCACCACTTTAAAAACAACTAAACAACATAAAATTACTGAGGTTTTTTTAGTAACGATTAATAAGAAAACATAATTAAAGTATACACATCAACAAAAAAAGATTTTTGACGTCAATGATGCCGTCACAAGGACAGGTTTGTTTCTTTTAAAAATTGTATGATGATAATTAATGTTAATGTCGTTACCAGGCGATCCCTCTTTGTCGAAACCGGTGCTGCCACTAGGGAAATGTTTCTCCAGCACTCCAGGTGGTTGCCAAGTGTGAAGGGTTGTGTCTATCCCCCATTTTTCCCGCCAAATCATCGACTGAAAAAGTAAAACACATTAAGTAGGAATATTCTTACGATGCACAAAGGCTCATAGGTGACCATTGTACACCATGAAAAGTGGAAACTGTACGCCTCCAAAACTTAGCACTTTAATACTTACCACACTTAAAATTACAATGTCTTTAACTAAGAAGTTTGAGTTTTAAAATTTAAAAAATATAAGATATTCATAATTAAATTGTAAGTAATTAATGGTATTAATTTTATTCTCTGTTTGATCCTTTTTACTTCGAAAATACTTAGGTACCTATGACATTCTCTAGGTACTTAAAAAAGTTATGTTTTGGATATGCGTTATTACTTACATCTCTGAGCATTTTTTCTGCTGCTTCCGCGTCCCATTGTCTAGCTGCAAAATAAATAAGTATAGGCATCATCAATACACTTATAAACAACATTCCTGCGAAATAAAGTGTTCTATTCTATTCCAATTCAGGCACAATACCAATATAATTTTCGAAAAAAAAAACGGTAAACAGTCAATCCATCGTCAACTAACTGACCCGACTCAAGTGACAACACTTGGTAAGATTTATGAGAAGATAAATAAACTACTTATTAGATTCACATCGTTACTGACAGTCGGCACTTAATGCGTGAAAGGATAAACACTGCGGTTTTTTACCCACTTCAACAAAAAAGAAGGGAGGTACTCAATTCAATGCGTTTTTTTTTTTTTTTGTCTGATGTATGTATACCGATTACTCCGGTGTTGGTGATCCGATTTTAATAGTTGTTTTTTTGTTCGATCGGGTACACTGTCAATTTGGTCCCATCACAGAATACTTAATAGTACAAGGTCCCATTTAAGTCTAATTGAGATCCGATGATAATCTTCGGAGATATGGGGCCTAATGTCATGGAAGTCATGAAACAAATATCATCCAGGTAATTGTTAGATTCTTGTTCGAGCTGAAGTTTCACGCAATAATTATAATTCTTTTTTTATCTGAAAGAAAATGGTTTTTGTGTGGTCCGATATAATTTTTTACGAAGATCTGGCTAGTAGTTTTTTCATAATCTTGAAAAATATCAATCACCTTTTGGCAAGTAGTCGTTTACCTAGATGACATTGTTGTGTATGGGCTGATTTTTAGTGTAAGTAACGGCACATGATGTAACTAAAAAATCTGAAATAAAAACATTTTATAAAAAAAAATCAAACCGACTTCAAAAAGTAAAAAATCAAACTTTTGGAGTCGGTGCTAGCTAGCTAAGGCAAAAATAGTTAATAGAAGTGCAATGTAGAATGCCCTGGCTGGCACCGACTCCAAAAGTTTTATTTTTTACTTTTTGAAGTCGGTTTGATTTTTTTTTATAAAATGTTTTTATTGTTTTCCAGGACGAGGAGTCGGTAGGTATGCGAAAGCTATAGGATAGAGTATATGGTGAAAGTATATCCCCGGGATAAAAACATGGATTCACTTTACGTCTCCTGTGCCTATTATCGCATCCTGGCTAAGTCCAATCTTTCCCAAAATCAGAAAACAACTTGACCGCTCCAGAGATTAGAGAGCATTTAAACAAATACTTACGAGGGGAGGTCTAAAAGTCCGCGGAATCAGGAATGGGAGGGATGGAAGAGGTAGGTTAATTTGTCCACCTAGGTATTGATTGAGCATCTCATCACGAGCATATATTCCAAATTTGAACGTAATCGGGTCATTAATATTTTAGTAATTTAACGTGCAAGCCAGTCGGTAGGGAAGACAAAATCAAACCAAGATTTTTTTGTCGCCCTTTGGAGCTCTGTAGCGAGATAATCAATGAAGTTACAGTTTGAAATAATACTGAAAATGAAAGCTATGTTCACCACCGTAATCCTTACTGATTTCAAAAAGGAGGTTGGCACTCAGTTCGATCCGTATTAAACAGTTAAGGCAAGAAAAATAAAAGTATAGGTAAAAGAAGTGAAATGCAGAATGCCTTGGCTGGCCTGGCACCCGCTCCAAAATTCTATTTCTTTTTATTTTTTGAAGTCAGTTTTTTATAAAAAGTTTTTGTTCTGTTCATGACTTCACGTGTTATAGAAACATAATTGCTTACCGAAAATATTTTGAACTAGATACATTCCTTCAAACAATACGTAAAAAAATGTTTTTTTTTATAAAACACTCATGTACAGACTGATGACTATTGAATTGATCATACATACATCATACCTAACGTAATGTAACGACATATAATAACTACAATAGCGAAATAAAACAATGTACTGATAGTAGAGAAATAAATGTAATAGATCTTAAGAAACAGAATCACCATGTAAAAGAGTATAATGTCACAAGTACAAGAATGTTGTAAAGAGTATTGTAAGAGTAATTTAAAACGATAGAAAGTAAAGATTTTATATAGTGTTAAAAACATAGTCTAAAATCAAAAATGTAAAAAGGAAAGCATAACCTACACTAGTATACCCTTATTTACCTGAGTTATTAATAAAGAATTAATTATAAAAAGTAGGTAGTAAAATAGGCCAGTTATTGCGCGTATGATGATGGATGACAGAAAGACCAAGTATGAATGGAAGTGCGAGAGGAATAAAAGAGAGAACTTGAATGAATGAGAAAACTAGACAAACAAAGTCCTAGATTATGTCCGGGGAGCAGTAGAAAAAAAATAATAAAAAAAATACATATACCTAAGTAGCCTAACTAGACCGACACGGAACTCTCGATGCGTAAGTCACATAAAAGTGACTTTGCCCGAAGATAAGGTTATTCATTATTAACGGCCAAAAAAACGACCTTTCCAACTCGTTTGTGCTTTTGTTTATTTGTGCGAGACACCGATTAAGACCAGAGGCGAAGGTGCATACAGATTTCCATCGGCTTCCCTATTTAACCGTTTTCAAAAAAAGGAGGAGGTTCTCAAGTCGACGGTATATTTTTTTATGTATGTTACTCGATTACTCGAAGACGGCTGGACCGATTTGAGTAATTCTTTTTTTGTTGGAAAGGGTACATTTCACATGTAGTCCCATTGTCATCATGTCAGGATCTGATGATGGGATCCTGGAGAAATCCAGGGAACTCTTCAAATATTATAGGCACTTCTATAGCGATTTCGGTGTTTTCTATAGTAACTTAACATATGCTTCCGGAAAGCACCATTTGGTGAAGTGGCACTGATGATGAAGTATCGGGAGAACTCCTCAATAAGAAACGCCCCTGCACCGGGAAAAGCAGCATTTTGTAAAAGGTGATGAGGAGTTGTCATAAGGTTATCAGCGTAGGAACGGGACCTCTTCTACCTTTAAAAATTGTGCAATAAAAACGAGTCGGTGCCAGCCAAGGCATACTACTTTGCGGTCCTACTATTTTATTTTTCTTGCCTTGGCCGGCACCGACTCCAAAAGGTTTATTTTTGCTTTTTAGTTTTTAGAAGTCGGTTTTCAATTTTTTATAAAAAGTTTTTACAAATCGTACCTCAGCGATGCACCATGCAGGGCCCTTTTCACTATAGCACTTAACGATTCCTTGCTCAAACCACGCCAATGTCGTACTTGGTTTTGACCACTTTTGACATTTTCAAGAGTCGTTTTCTCCATGATACTCCCAAATTATAGAATTATTGTACAAGTAAGTACATGAAAGTCACAAGTTGCATAATTATTAAACAAGTAAAATAACTTTTGTAAGTGTCATAGAAAAAACGTATTTTGAAAATATCGATAAATACGACATTCGCGTGGTTTGAGCAAGGAATCGGTAAGTGGTCATAGTGAATAAGGGCCCTGCTATTTGATTATCTAACTATGTTGCTAACAGATTTTGATTGAAATTGATTGAAAGTGCAGTGACATTGCTGCTTTAGTAAGATAGTTGTCACATTGATTTTTAATAAAGCAGCAATGTGACTGCAATTTCAATCAAACGTTGATAGAAACAAGTTACATAATCAGGGGGCTAATCATAATAATTATGTCATTCATTAATCATTGTCACCCACCCAGGATAATTTGATACATAATTTGAGCGTTTTTTAAGGGGGCGCTACTGTAGCTGCTGTAGACCTGTAATATTTTTCAAAGACGTTGTTCCTATTGTATTTACTTGTTTGCAATTTTTTTTAAATTTGGAATTTGGAAGCGAATCAATGCATTTTAAATAAAAACCCACATGCACGAAAGTACACAACATTTGACAGGTCTACATCTAATGCAGCGCCACCAAGCGCCGGGCGGGGCTATTACGTAAAAGTTGCAATTATCGCGCAGATATCGCGCGATCGCTGCGGAACGTCAAAATAAAAAAGGTATTACGTATGTGATTGCTGGCTAATCGCTCGCTGATGGTTCGTATAGTGGCATCTCACTCTCTCGCTCCTATCTAGAGGCCCTAGTCCTAGCATCCTCCTAGCCTAGTAGGCCAGTTTGTTAAGCAACGTTGGGTCCGGTCAGGTGTCGGATGGGCGACCGTAAAGTGGCATTACAACTGAGCGCTTCCGTGCTTCGGAGGGCACGTTAAACTAGGACTCCTAGCATCCTCCTAGCCTAGTAAGCCAGTTTGTTAAGCAACGTTGGGTCCGGTCAGGTCTCGGATGGGTCACCGTAATGTGTCATTACAACTGAGCGCTTCCGTGCTTCGGAGGGCACGTTAAACTAGGACTCATAGCATCCTCCTAGCCTAGTAAGCCAGTTTGTTAAGGAACGTTGGATCCGGTCAGGTGTCGGATGGGCAACCGTAAAGTGGCATTACAACTGAGCGCTTCCGTGCTTCGGAGGGCACGTTAAACAAGGACTCCTAGCATACTCCTAGCCTAGTAAGCCAGTTTGTTAAGCAACGTTGGGTCCGGTCAGGTCTCGGATGGGTCACCGTAATGTGTCATTACAACTGAGCGCTTCCGTGCTTCGGAGGGCAGGTAAAACAGTCGTTAAGCCAAGTCAGCCCCCCTAGTATGAACACCCGCGATATGTTATTGTTATGGCATGGCGCATGATGCTGTCTTGCTTAGCCCGCTACGATGTGAGGCAGTGACACTTTATCGAGCTATCGATTCGATAAAAGCCGCTCATGCTAGAACTATGGAGGCCTTATAGGCGGTTTGATAAACACTGACACCTGAGGTGGCCACTATCCTCATACGATAAGAAGAATGAGGCTAATAAAACTTCGGATTCTTGTATACAGGAACTTAGCTTCATTTCATTACTAGTTTCTGAAGTTAGCTACCTTTTTAACTGGCTATCCTAGAACCTAAAATAAACCGCCTCGAAAATATAATAACTACCGAGCATTATGGTGTTTCATAATGAAACTGTAAAGCTTGATGTGCTTTCAATTGTACCTGCTTATAAGTATTGCAATAATGTTTCATAAAATAAAAGAGACTTGCTTCACGGTCAAGTGATGACCTTGGCCGACCATCGTGGATACCAAATTGGGTGTCCAAACAAGTTTTACAACTGTTACCCAACTTCTAGAAAGTATATGCCTATACCTCACACGTGTGATAAAAATACATACAATTTAGTAGCGAATTCAATCAAATAAGATCACGATAAGTGTATAGTTTTCGAACAATCATTGATACGTTTATGATAAATTTTTAACAAAAAATATTGGAAAGAGTCCACTCGGCCACAAATGAATTCTCAGATGGGACTCGAACCCACGACCAAGGCCGAACCATTGACTCCAGCTCGACCACCGGCTCAATTTTTTCCAATATTTTTCTATTTTAAATTTATAGCATTGATAAATGCAAGAATTGAAAAATCATAAATCATTGATACTTTTTGTGGACAGCATGAATACCTAAATGAAGACAAAAATAAAATTATGGAAATTATTTTTTTACTGTTTGTCTATTTATTTTTTACGCATTAAACTACTGAAATGAGTTAAACGAAATAATGAAATTAGTTTTAACAAGTGGGGAGTTTTATGATTTTTTTTATAAAAATGCATTGAATGCTTAGCTGAAAGTGCAGTCCCTTTAAGAAAGTACAGTCCTTAAGAAGTGCTGTGCAGTGCAGCAGGACTCATAAGATCACACTACTAACTCCTGGGAAGCCTCTACATCTAGTAATAATATAATAAGTATAGTAGTTAGTTTATATCAATATGACTTAACAGATAAAACTGCAATTTAAGCAGAATTTCTAGTGTGCTCGAAAGTTTATAAATTATGTATTAGACTAGTATAGTATTATAATAATCTGTGTACGTACATATACGCACAAAAGAAAATAACATCTTACACAGAAATTAATTTAAATACCTACCTACTTACTTTAAAATAACAAAAAAAAAAAACAATTGAGGAACCCTTGTTTTACTTTTTATTTCTTAAATAGTTAGTTAAGATTCGTGTAGCTAATATTTTTTAAAGCAAAAACAAAAGTTAAGTTCAAACAAGCTAAAATATTAAAATAATATTAGAAAATAAACAAAATCGAATAATTAAAGAAATTAAAAGTTTCACTATTATTTTGATTGATAGCGGACTCCAGAATTTCCCAACGACAATTATCTCTGTCTATTATTTTATTGACTTACCTCTTAGCCACCTCAACAGAAAGTGATCGTTGTGTTCCGGTTTCAGAACATCTTTAACGCTTCTTCGGAACTGTAACAAAAAAAATAGAATAATTAATTAGTAAGTTTTACACAGGATGTTAGAGTTGGAGATGAAAAAATGAGGAGTCATCATAAGGTATACAAATAATGTTTTTACCTCACACGCACGGAAAAGGGGGTTTTGTCATTCAATATTATTGCTGGGTGGAAATTCGCATTTTAAGGCCTAGAGCGTAAAGTATTTTTTTAATTTAGATAGAAAAAGAGTCCTTATACGTTCGCTATAATCGCACTATTGACTTTTTATGTTACATTTTATTCTTATTTTAATAAATAACTTTGAATTAATTATAATACTCTTTTTTGGTTTTATTATATTATTTCAGTTCCTTGAACTATAAAAACAAGAACAATAAGATTCAACTATTTATAAGCACATCTTAAGTTTCTTTGCGCACTCATAATTAAAATAAATTGGTCGGCTTTTCAGAGAATTGTTGTACTATTCTTGTTTTAGTTAAACTTTCATGATAGCTGTAACTGAAAGCTGAAATTAACAGGAACGAATGTTCGTGAATCACTTTAATTTGTTTAATGTAAGCCATGTTTATTAATGTTATGGGAACTGCGTAAGTATTCGATTGCTAAAGTACGACCAGCCAAAATTTAACAAATTTGTTTTTAGCTTCATATCGTGTAAGTAAAGCAACAAAATCTAAAACTCATGACGGCATAAGTATGTACCTAGGGTATTTTTGGAGCTATTTATTTGGTTAAAAGTGTTAATAGTTTACTTGCAAATACGTTTTTTTCTGATTTTCGAAACCATTTAATTACATTGGTTTACGTCAACCAAATCAAAAACTAATTAAACAAGTTTAAACAAATTATGGTTATAGGTATTTTTTTTTACTTCTGCTTTGAACCGTTTTCGAGATCTGGGAAATCTCAAAACGTTACCGCCGTAAAATCTTAAATTACTCAAGTGCTAACATTTACTACGCAATAAAAGCTATCTATTCATGTATTTGGTTCCGGGCTGAAACGGCTTTTTTTTGCCAGGGTAACGTCTCAGACGTTACTCCAGCAAAATCTGTTTTTCTCAAATATCTTAAAAACTATAATTCACACAAATTAGTAAACAAATTGCTTAAAGCACAGCATTTTGCGGGGGTAACGCACTCTTATAATTTCGGAATCGTTTTTTATTTTTATTATTCATTCCTATTTTAAATAACTTTGAATTAACTATTATTATTTTAGTAATTTAAATCATAAAAACAAAAATAATAAGGTGGGTAATATTTAGAATTAACGATTTGTGAAAAGAATTAAGTATTTACTTAGCGGAAGTTGACAGCGGAAAAAAACAAAAAAAATCTTTGCTGTGAGGTGAAAAAATGTGTGTTGCGCTCGGCAGAAAAGTATTTAGCGTCTCGTACCTTTGAAACCCTCGCTACGCTCAGGATTCAATCTTTCAATCCTAGAATCCTTCGCTTGCTCAGTTTTCAATAGAGGTAACTCACCGAGAAATCCAACTTTCTTACTCAGATTTCATAGGCAGTGAAAAGCTAAAATGCGTCATTTCATACATACTTACATAGTTGGTACACCATATAATATCATTGCATATATATCAATATATAAAAATTACTGTTTATTGTCTTGTGAAGCAGTGGACATGGAAGTAATAAGTATTATTGTACTTAGTACATATTACTTCCATGGCAGTGAATGAAACTATTGATGATTGTTCGCGGATTAACCTGACACAAACATCTCTCTGCCAGAGCAACGCCAACACGGCATCCGGGGCGGAAAGCCGCGTTGGTTTCTCTCTGCATATTCTGACGTACTGTAGTCCAGTTGCTAAGCAACAGCATTGACTTAACCTTGACATAACTTAAACTGTCTGGTTATTAGACCTATTGTTATTGTATCATTTTTGGGTAAAAAGCTCACATTTTGAAGTTTATTATAATTTAGTACACCATGGCAGAAGCCGACAATATATCAACCTTTAGCGTAGATGGAGGGCAAGACACTGTAGGACTCCCAAGGATAGTGATGGTCACCGAAGGGTCAGATACATCAGCCTCCTCTGCATCATCCACTTCTTCCTCAGAAGACAATTGGGCAGACCTCATCAAATCCTCGGAGATACCTCCCGAGTATTGGCATATCCAGAAGCTAGTGAAATACATGAAAGCAGGTAATCAAACAGCGACAATGGTTGCGTTATCCTGCCTCAAAGATCACGACTTGACGATAGAAGTAAATCAGAGAGCCATCCAGGAGATAGGTGGCTTGGAATTGCTCGTAAATTTATTGGAGACCAGAGACTTATGTTGTATTTTGGGAGGCTTGGCCGTCTTGAAAGATATCACGCCCAATATAGAGATAAGAAAGAAAGTCACAGATTTGGGAGCCATTCCTCTACTGGTCGGATTATTGTCAGATCCAGCAAGGGATGTGCAGATACTATCTGCCGAAACCATTGCCAATTTGGGTCGGATTCGCAAAAGCAGAAAGTTCTGCAGAAAATTTGGCGGGATACCAAAGTTGATTGATCTATTGGATATAAAAGAAAGGTATCTCAGTAAAATTAAACAATAGAGTAGTACATTGATAATAGAGTGTTTTTGTAAGAAATCAATATAGATATTTGAGTATTTGTTTTTAATCTAATTTTAATGTCTGAGTAGGTACACCTGTGTTGGAACTCATACATTAATTAGGTACGAAAAATTTAGTTTTGGAATGACATCAAACTTTCCTTACAATCTCTAGATATTTAGTCACTCCTCGAGAAGAATTGAACTTAGATGAACTGCAGTTCCTGGATATAGCACGCGCGGGTGCAAAAGCGTTGTGGTCGATGTCATCTTCGCAAAGAAATCGTGAAGCGATGAGGAAATATGGCATGATACCTTTAATAGCACGAATGTTAAAAACGATACATTTGGATGTGGCGGTTCCGGCGGTAGGACTTTTACAAATGTGCGCAAACGAAACGTCATTCCAATTGGCTATTCAAACTGAAAAAATGGTCACGGATCTTATAACGCATTTGGCGAACGATGATAAAGACTTGAAGGTTGGTTAAGAAACATTGTTACTCTTTTAGAGCGATGCTTTATTGTTAAGTAACGCATCTATAGCCGGCACTTAACTATTATGACATGCCACGCAAACTGAATATTAAATTAAAATAATAGCTTCGGATAGAATACGTATAATTTACCTCAAGTTGATGTATTGTTGCTGTGAGATAACAATATATTTTTCAGACTTATTGCAGTTTGGCGATTTATAAATGTGCAAGCGATTCTATTACTAGGGATATGATAAGAGAAGCTGGCGGGTTGGAGTTGCTAGTGGAGGCTGCGCAAGACAGCACTAACAGAGCCAACAAGCCCTTGATGGCGGCAGTTACAGGGGCTCTTTGGAAGTGCGCCAATAGTGATGCCAGCGTCAAGAAATTAGACAACCTTGGCGCTGTTCCGATCCTGGTCAGGCTTTTGGACGATGAGAATGATGGGGTCCTGACAAATGTTGCGGGAGCTCTCGCAGAATGTGCAAAATATCCACCTAACCGGGATAAAATCAGGGCTGCCGGTGGTATTCCCATGCTTAGTAAGTATTTAAGTAACTTAAATTAGAGTTCTTAACATAGATCATTTAGAAATTAAATTTTTACAGTTCACCATCTCAATAATACGCATAAGCCTTTATTGGAAAACGTCCCATTGGTTTTAATGGAATGCGCAAAAGAACAGAGTTGCATGTTGGAAATCGATGAGTTGGATGGAGTGCGGCTTATTTGGTCTTTGCTGAAGAATGACTCGAAGAAAGTCCAAACAAACGCTGCTTTGGCTTTGAGTCCTTGTGTCCAAAACGCCGCTGATTCTGGGGAAATGGTCCGTTCATTCGTTGGGGCCTTAGAATTAACAGTGGATTTATTGGACTCGGACGACCACAATGTCTTGTCTGCTGTGTGCGCAGCAATAGCGACGATTGCTAAAGATCACGAAAACTTGGCCGTCATCTCAGATCACGGTGTTGTCGGGAAGCTTTCGAAACTTGGTAAGTCATTAAGTAGATGTTACGTTTTCATTGCTGCGGTTGCAGTGTTCAAATTGCGTTTATTTTGCAGTTAGCACAACTGATGATCATCTTCGAGCTAACTTAGGTGTGGCCATAGCTTATTGTTGCGATTGGGCTCAAAACCGCCAGGAGTTTGGTAAACGAGGTGCCATTACTCCGTTGGTGAACTACATGACATCCCGGGACCCTGCTGTACATAGAGCTACTGCCCTTGCTCTCTACCATCTTTCGTTTTATTCTATAAATTGCGTCACTATGCACGCGGTAAGTTTATAAATATTTTGTTAAAAATTAACATAAGTGTAACTATTAGCATTTTCTCATATTCGGAAGCAGTTAACCTTCAAAAGAGTTTGTTATTTTCCACGAACAATATATACCTAACCTATTTAACTAAACGATAAAGGGGAAAAACTGCTTAGACAACAATTGTCGTATATTGATAAACTGATGTTCCAGGCTGGAGTTGTACAATTCCTTCTGGAAACAATTGGATCCAAGGACCCCATACTCCAAGAAGCTTCGGCTGGCTGCTTGTGCAATATTAGAAAACTAGCTTTGGCCACGGAGAAGATTAAACTCAAGCAGTAGAATATTAAATCAATCATGTAGTTTATTAATTTGTTCTACCTACTTTACTTATTTATTAAACATTGGATGAAATTTTGGCTTTCAATACCGTCATATATTATAAAAGAATAAGTAGGTAGAGGTCTTTACTTGGGGTTTACACATCGTGAAGCTTTTTTAAGTTCAACATTATTAGGATGTTGATTTACGAATTGACACAGTCACAACAGTAGTAAGTAAATATTACTTATTATTAAGAGTGTCTCTAATCTGGTGTTGATATTTTGCAACTGTGAATCAGTTAGGCACACGGACGGAGTAGACCTCGAATCAAAAGCCCAATACGAACATATTCTGTAAGTCCATGTCCTTGATGCATGCAATGCACTTAGCACCTTTTTAATTTCACGTGAAGTAGCTAAGATTTAATCCAAATGGCGGCGTTTCGGTGCGGCCTTGTTGACGAAATCAAACCTTTTTTTATTCCGAAACTTTCCATATTCTTTATAGTAATAATGAAGAATGTGGTTGAGTCACATACTTTACTATTAACCAGATACTAAATGACGATGAGCCACCAAAAGCAGGCATGTCGTTAATAAAAAAGGAAACTCAATTTTATTTGTCTCTCATCACAGTTTCTTCATCCTTGGAGTTTCAATCTTTAGTTTACCTAGGGACAAATAGGGGTGTAAAGCCACGTTTGCCTACAGGGTTGTTTGTATTGTAACGCACCCAAAATGTTTCACGATCTCAAAGTAAAACTAACTTTTTCACCAAAAACATATATGGGTTGGACATAATAGTAATAATAAACTTTATTGCATATAGTTACAAAGAATTACAATACAAAGGAGACACAACAAGACAGTAAACACACAATAGGCGGCCTTATTGCTACATAGCAATCTCTTCCAGGCAACCTTGTGTGACAGAGAGTATAGGTATATAAAGGAATGGGTGCAAAAAGAAAGTGAAATAAGATAAAAAGTACGTATATATTCATATATAAATAGTGATGGGGACAAAATAAGATCGTACAAGTTAGGAGAGAGTGATGGGGATAAAAAAAACTATAAGTTAGGAGAGGGAGTGATAGGAAATGACTTCTAACTTGATCGCATAATTGTAACACTCAAAAAATCTAGTTAATCAATACAATTTTTTGTATAGTTTATTTATAGCATTCATTATTTTTTACTTGTAAGATTCAATAACACTATCTCGTTATTGATATACAGAAATATCACTTAATATTCATTTAAAATAACTGTTAATCTGGTTCACTAAACTGAAAATGTTACGGATTCCATTCACTATCTTCTTTTGAAGCAATTTTTACATACGCATACGACTCTCTCCTGAACAATTAGTAATCTACGGCAGACAGCAACCATTTATTTGGTAGCTAAGTATCTAGGTGTCGGCACGGTCTGGTCTAGATACTTTCTCTAGATGACTCGTCTATTTTCGCTGCAGTTAGTTGCAATCGGTTGTAATGACGTCGTTTTCACCGATGATGCGAAGAAAGTATTACTTATCCTATGGTATGTATGTCTAATTCAGGGGTTCCCAACCCTATGTGCCTCATCCAACGTTTTGCAAAAATACTACGCCCCCTAGGGGCAGAAGGCAGAATATGATCAATTTTAATAAAAAGTTAGTTTTTTTATTTTTAAAAAAATCATACAACTGAAGCCGCCGCGCCCCCCTGGAATAATTTTACGCCCCCCAAGTGAGGCGCGCCCTACTTATTGGGAATCCGAATTGATCTCACTCTCTAACTTAGGTACTATGGGAAAGCAATCTAATAATAAATTTTCTTATAATAACCCCCAGACCCAGTTTCCAGTTTATCTAGCCAAGCCAAGGTAAGTTCCTTAAAGAACGTGTGATGGATTTTTACTAGACAGATTAACATACCTACGCAGTTGTACTTTTCATTTATGATATATTAACTACACAGAAAACAATCAGACCATTACAAGACAAACCGGTTCATACACATAGTAATATCTAGTATTCTTTGGTAATACACCCAAAAATATTTGTCTTTCGCGGGAATAGAATCCGCGATTTCTGAGCAGAAGGCAGGTATTTCTATAATAACTAAAACTCAAGTTTGGATGATACTTTTTCTCTTTACATAAATAGCTTAAGTAACTTCATTAACACGTTTGAGGCGAAATGTTTCATCGCAAATAGACGTCTCGTCGTGTTTGATTGTTGCACTGAGCGGGCCTAGTGCGAGTTTGCAAATTTGGACATTTGCAAACTCACACTTTACCATCGCGTGAGAGTAAAATTTTGACAGGAGCCTTAATGCAATTGGAATAAGGTTGAGAATTAAACTCTATTCGCAAACTTCGGCGTGAGCGTGTAAGGTGAAAACTCACAATAAGCACTTTGTACCACAAAGCTTATGTTTGTGCACTTTGCATTGTTAGTTTGGCATTCACATTTGAATACTTATTTATTAGGTATAGGTAGGTCGCGGGAAGCCGCTGGATGCGGGCAGCACAGGACCGATCGTCGTGGAGATCCTTGGGGGAGGCCTATACCCAGCAGTGGGTGTCATGTTCATGTGGCTGAGACGACGACGACGACGATATAGGTACATTACTTAACACATTCTACTGACATAAAATTGCAAAAATACTCATTTGGTTTTTTGCTTTCAGACAAAAAATTTAAATATTTATAAGTACTTATAGAACAGTTAGGTAAGGAGGAAATAATTAGTTCCAAAAATCGAAAGGTAAAACTTCAAGTAGGTAATAGGTGGCTATAAATAAAAGCGGCTGTAAAAATTTCAGAATTCAAAAAGCAAAGAGAAAACTGGGCATATTGTTTTTGCAACTTTATTGCCGTGTCGGTTAAAAGATTATAAAAAGAAAATGCATGCTGCGTGTTCCGTATGTGTAGATCCCTTAACACAAAGTGCACTCACACGTTCGATGGAAATGTAGGTACCTACCTAAATCCATGAATGCAGTCTATTGACGGTTCAGTGCGCCTAGGCAGGAAGGCTGCTCGACGGTAACTACACCTACATTTTTACGTAATTTACGAGGTTTGCTCTTTCTCTCGAATCTCTTTCGAAAATAAGTAAGTACACCTTTTTTTATTTTTGAATTTTTGCATTTTTCAATTTCTGATAAATTTTGAAATAGAAAAATATAATCAATTATCATACTTAAATATACCAATAAGTCTCGGTAGCTCAGTGGCTAGAGCATTGGACTGGATTTCCAAAGGTCGGTTTGAGTCCCATCTGAGAATTCACTAAGTCTCGGTAGCTCAGTGGTCTGAGCATTGGACAGGATTTCCAAAGGTCGTGGGTTCGAGTCCCATCTAAAAACTCACTTGTGGCCAAGTAAATTTTTTCCACTATTTTTCTATTTAAAATTAATCATAAGTAGGTATAGGTAACCTTTATGCTCACGTTTTTTCCATCTTTATTTTTAAATATCTACTGTTTTTTTTAAGTACAACAGCCTGCTGATGCAATTCCACGAGTTTCCCAGTCGTTATGAGCCCATTAAGATGATATTTACCAATACCTTACGTCAATCGGTTGCAACTGCCACCTTCACTTGCGATTAGTAACCGGATTTTTATGCTTTGTATGATATAATTTAATAAAGGAAAGTGTTTGAACTTTTTTGTATATAAAAAAAATAAAATAAAAATGTTATTTATCGGACAACAGGTTCCATCTAGGTGTTAGTTAACATACAAACTTAATAACTTATGTTAGTATTTAATAACTACTAGGGATTTCGTTATATTAATCATATGCTGGAGCAGCGGACAGTCCCCACTGCCAGCGATGACCTGCAAAACATTGTTGCGGCTGTCACGAACTCGCCGTAAAAGTGAGCCGGCTTTTTAGGGTTTCGTAGCCTAAAGGCAAAATACGAAACCCTTATATTACGCATTATGGCCTGACTGTATTCTCTCTGTGTTTTATATATTCTGGCCTCGTCCAAATCCGTATTAGAGACGCCATTTTGTAATTTTTTCAAAAGACGTCGCCCGTTTATTCCTATATATAAATTAACAGGGGACAAACAGAGGAACAAAAATATTATGATATATGATGCTCTAAAGTGTTAGCCAGATACATAGAGTTAATAAAAAGCAAAATTAATAATTTTGGAATATCCCGCGACGGTTTAAACGTAATTGAAAAAGGATAAAATAACATAAAAACCCCTGAATTAATTATCCGTCGGGGGCTGCCATTAAATGAACTATAGTTTTGCAGTTTTATAATAACGTGGATAATTGTATTTATATATATTCATGCTGAAACTATGATAGTGATGCCATTTTTAAATTATTTTTTCTTTTTTCAATTACGTTTTAACCGTCGTAAGTTTTTCCGAAATTTTTAATTTTGGTTTTTAATTCAAACTTTTTAGAGAGCATAGAATATATTATGTACATTGTACTTACAAAAAAACCATTACTGAAAACCGCATCAAAATCAGACTAGTAGTTTTGGTTTTGCTCAAACAAATGTTCAAAGCAGCGCCCCCTAGTGAGTTGTCACCGTAACACTTATAAAATCTGAGTACATTCACCAATCAAACCCCAAACCCATTACTGAAAACCGTATTAAAATCAGACCAGTCGTTTTGGAGATAAATGGTAACATTGGTTTGCAATACAAATGTTTACTGCAGGGCCCCCATGAGTTGGCACCGTAACACCTATTTATGAACATGTACCAATCAAACCCAAACCCATCACTGCAAACCGCATCAAAATCGGACTAGTAGTTTTGGAGATAAATGGTAACATTTGTTTGCACAAACAAATTAACAAACATCCTCTCACCCCAAACGCATACCGTCTCCATACTACTTGTAAGTACCTACTATTAAGTATTCTTTGTCCGTACCATGAATAATGCCGACCCAAAGTATCACCTTTGTATTTTTAACTCCAATGATCTAACCTGACACTTAAGGACGTCATCCTTGGACGAATTAACCACTAATTCGGCCAAGACTTCATCTTACCGTTCCCTATTAATTTTTAAAGGTTATATCGTGCGGAACTATTTTGAAAATTTTTCAAAATGCGGACCCGTGACGTGGCCGAAAGGTTAAAACCCCTTTTTTTCTAGTATATTTTCTTGTTTAATATTTATCATAACAAATAGCATTGTAAAATGCAAAATTAAAAAGTTATAAAAAGGAAAATTTGTTTGTTTAAGCCCTTTAATCTGTGGACCATTCGGAAAGATCGGACGACATAGGCATAGGTGGTATTGGCTATCTATCTCAGTGGCGAGGGGTCATGGTGAATGTAAGCCGGACCAAACATTTCTCCAATAATTCTCTTTAATCAGTGGGATTGGGATTTCTAAAACGGAAGCCAGGGCTATCGCGTAAAAAATCTGGATATGGATATGGGCTTCATTTGACAGTTGAAGCTCATAAAATTACCATATATGGTCATTTAACTGTCAAATGAAGCCCATGTCCATATCCATATTTTTTACGCGATAGCCTCCCTGATGGGAATAATTTTGTATGGACCCTTCGCCACTGTATTTAGCACACTGTACCCTAACTGCTGCCAACTGCTACCTCCCTCCGCTTATTACGAAAATAAAAGGGAGTGTAAGTAAGTAAGTTTGTAAATGTAGGTACGGTTAACCTCGCTTTTCTACACTACTCACGTGAAATTTAAAAACAAAAATCGGCCAAGTGCAAGTCGAACTCACACATGAAGGGTTTCGTCTCTCACCCAAGGTTGCCTGGAAGAGATTGCTATGTAGCAATAAGACCGCCTATTGTGTGTTTTCTCTGTATGTGTTTGTTTTTGTAATGTGATGTGTGCAATAAAGTTTCTATTATTATATTAAATACACCTACAAAATGCCACTATAATTTTTCGCCTGCAAAAATAACTTTGTTTATTTGTATAGGTTTGATGAAAAAAAAAATTTTTCAGTAACAGTTCCATGTATGGGGAGCCATGCCAAGCCCTTAATTCATTTATTTTTTTATTTTTGTGTAAAAACCGTAAAGCGGTTTACAGAATACATCTACCGACCAAGTTTCAACTGTGTAATACTTATAGTTTTGGAATAAAGTGGCTGTGACATTTTACCACTTTGGCAGTGTATATCTTTCAAACGGTTGATTTTGAGAAAAAACTATAATAGGAACTTCAATGTAATTTTTAAAGACCTATCTATGGATACGCCTCAAGTATAGGTTTGATAAAATAATAAAAAAATGTTTCAAATCCCTTCGGGAAAAATGCTATATTTCTAAAACTGACAATCATATTTCGTTCAAACCAATTTTCGTTGAAAGTTTTTATTAGGATCTACAGCATATATTATTTTTAATTTTTCACTATCTTAGGTATTTCAAAAAATAGAGGGGACACACATTTTACCACTTTGGAGGTGTACGTCTTTCAAACGGTTGACTTTGAGAAAAAATCGTTTTAGGAACCTCAATGCAATTTTTAAAGACCTATCTATAGATACCCCACACGTATAAGTTTGATGAAAAAAAAAAAACACAACTACACAACACTAAACAAAACAAGCATTTTACTTTTATTAAAAAAGTTGGCTCTATCTTTAACATAAAGTGTAAGTATGTCCCATACCATACCCATAGCATGTTATTTTTAAAGAGACGAAACTAAATAAATTTTACCAAAGAAATGGACAAAACACATCGTATTGTAGCGGAAAAAATATAAATTACCAAAATGAACTACCTAAAAAATACTTAATGAACATCAAAGTTTTTTTTATCGATAAAACTTAATGATACTTTAATTTATTTACCTTCATGAGCGCAAAACGCTGGTCATCGTCGATTCCAACAACGTTGTTTGAGACCGGTGCCATTTTCACTGTTTTGTTTTGTCGCACACAACTTTTTATTAAATAAAACAACAAATAAGAACGTGTTGTGCGCGAGAGTGACAGCGCGTTTCTGATTCTGATAGGAGTTACTTAGCTCGGAAAGGGAAGGGCACAAGTCAACTCAACACGAACACGCCCGAGCCGTTCTCCTATAGTTGTTATTTATATAGCTTTGAATGGTGCGCGATAAACAAAAACAAAGTACGAGCGCGGCCGGTGGCCATTGCGTGTGCGATGTGATGTTAGCACTAGTTCAAGGTGAATGAGTCACGGTAAATTAGTCTTTATTGTAATGCAACATAGGTAGAGATTGGTATAGGTAATCAGCTCAGATAATTGAGTAAATCTGTGTAGTATAATAAATTAGGTAAACAAAACAATAAATGAGTAAGAAAATAGAATAATTTATTTCCAACATCAATTAATTATTTGATAGCCTACTGATAGCATACAATAACATCATTATTAATGAAGATCAGATACACTGAGCCAGCTTCTTTTAATGCTTTCTGAACACTTTTTGAAAATAAAGTGTTTTGATTGGACCCAGCATCAGCCCACAATAGCCACAATTATTATAAATGTTTTTAAATTCATATCATAATGTTGTAACAACTCCAGCAAATTGAGCTTGCAAATGTCTTAACTAAAATCCACATATATTATAACAAAAAAGTAAGATCATTTCATCACTGTAAATACGACCCCTCCTCTTTCTGGCTCCTCATCGTGAACCTCTTTATCGCTCCCTTCGACATCTGATGTTTCTGAATCTTCACTATCAGCCTCCCTATAAGTTCCAAACTTAGCAGTATCAGTGGGTAGCTGCGGCATTTTAATTCCTGCTCTTGCCATCAATTTCTCTGCTGCATGCTGAGCTTCTACCTCTTTCAAATGAATGTTGTATTCTTTTTGAAGTTTTAATGATTCTTCTAGTGGCAACAACTTGGCTGGTCCATGGATAATTGGAGGTGGAGTTGCTGCAGTAATTTCCCAATGTTTGTGTTTTTTTCTAAGTACCTCTTTTTCTGGGTTGTGGACATCAGATGTTGTTGTCTTGTAAAGCTTGAATTGACCTGTCACTTTAGGCTTAGGCTTTACCTCTGTTTTATCCACAAGGTATTTAACATGCGGTATGTCTCCTATCTTCATCAAATCATCAACATTAATAGAAGGTTCTTCAGGATGTAATACTTTAACTTTTTTCTCTGTGGATGTACTTTGACTTAATATGTGCATAACATCTTCAGGCTCACTATCATCATCAGAATCTAAGTAAGTTTCCTTGCTCTTATTATTTAGTTTACCTTCCCATTCAACATCTTGCACAGCTTCGTTTACTATCGAAATTAGGCTCATATCACTTAACAACCGACATGTCTGTTCCTCCTCCTGTTTTTCCTTTAAGGTAGCAACAATTTTATCATGAAAAGTTTGAATTTTAGCCCCTTTGTCAGCTAATTTTGATATAAAACTTTTGTTGGTCAACAACTTTAATTGTCGATCACGAAGTTCCAGAAGCTCGGGAATACTTTTGACAGATAAATCCGTTATTTTGCCATCAATTTCAGATTTAGCTGGAGGTGGCAATAGCCCTGGTATTTTCTTGTTTATCTTTTTCATGATTTGGATGCCTGTCATATTCTTACATATGTTTTAAACGCTCTTTTACTTGGAAATAGAATCTATCTATAGGTCTGACAACACTTATTAGTGCAAGGGACGGATTTGATTTGAGATTACAATATTTTCAATGATTTTCCAAGTTTATTTTCTTTTGTTTTTCCGAGTCCGACTTTTCGAGTCTGAGCATTGACATCACAAATTTGACATTGATGTCCGCCAGCCAGAGCCAGACATCAATGTCAATTGTCAATGTCACATTGACTTTAGACACAATTTTTTTTTCAGGCTAGTACGGTTTGTACTTGTTTGTACACTCGCCAACGTCAAGTAAAAGACACAAATTAAATGGCGACAAAACGGGGGCCGATTCTCACGCAGTAGCGATCATGCCGAAGTAGAGATTTGTCGAAAAAATCATGGCGGATGTCGAATGTAAACAGATTTTCGTATGTGTATTCTCGCAATCTCAAGGTAGAGATATGTCTATTACCATTACCAGCGTTCGACATGTCTCGAGTGGTCGATAGCGTTTGAGATCGAATATCGAAGTATACTGTACACAGTCGACTTGTCGTCTTATTTTCTTTGTTTTGCATTTATTTCTAGAAGGAATAAAATTAGTTGAAACTGTCGGCAAATGAACTTTTAATTTATTTATTAATAGCAAACATGGTGAAATTGGCGAAAACTGGTACGGATATTCCACGTTACCGTTGGAAATGTTTTGTTCCCTAAATCATATAATAACCAATATCCATAAATAAATAAAATTGAGCAAGGTCTAGGATAACAATTAGAAGTTTATTCTCGTACTGTATTGAAAGAATAATATACAACGGAATATTAATAAATATTATGTATGATTATTTGGAATCATAAGATGAAGATAGTCAAGATACATTGCTAAACTATTTATTATCAACTAGGATGGCAATTGCTTGCTATATTGTATAACCATTTTGACTTTCACACCACAGTCTAAGTCACAGAATAATTTTATTTTATTTAACTCTATAACTTGAAAGTTCTGATCTGATCTGACAGACAGAATAAATTAAAAAATACTAATTGCATACAATCACACCAATTATGTAGCCCACGTTAACTTTCATGGAACTTGTGTAATGGATACTAGATAACGGTTAAACATACCTACTTATATACATTTTTTTTAAATACTTACATAATATACATATTTACCACCCAGACCAAGACAAATAGACATGTTCATGTACACAAATATTTGTCTTGTCCGGGGATCGAACCCGGGACCTCTGGCGCAGAAGGCGGGTATAGTACGTTATAAAAGAGTGTTAAAAAAAAAATTTCTTTGCTACTTGGATGTACTTGGATTTGGTGAAAAAAATCAGTTAAAAATATTTTTAGTAATATTATTTGATCATATTTGAATTATATTTGTAAATGTAAAATAAATAAAGTAAAAACCCTTCTTTTAGTCAGTACATACATTTCTCGATTACAGTTAATATCGATAAAACCAGCAGGGCGTGTAACCGGTTTGAAAAAGAGCGGTTAATTGTGGTTTTTGATTAAGGTTCTTACAAAAATCGCTACTGACGTATTCGGAATGAGAGCGCTTCCAAAACCTAAATAAACCGGTTCAATCCAAATTGCGAAATGGACCTACCACTGGCGGGGCGATCAGGCTAATAGCGACCTTCCGTATGTAGTCATAAGCTTGCTAGTCGATTTGCCACTCGCGCTATCGCGATGGGAGGGCGGTATTTCAGGCAAGTAGCGAGCTTATGTCTACGTGACGAAGGACGCGCTCGCATTATCCCGTTGTGCTTAGGAGCAGAAAAAACCTCTATAAACCGCTTAATTGATTCAAACCCTTTTAATACTGCTCTTTCATGAAGCCGTTTGTTTAAGGTTTCGGTAGAGTCAAACCTTAATGAAACGGTTTCTATGTACTCATTGGTGTACCGGTTTGAAAATTAACCGTATATACAAGCCATGAAAACCAAAACGTGTCGTTCAAAATCTTTCGACATGTCATCTCTACCGAATGCGAGTATACCATTTTTAGGAAAAATAGAGATTTCAGTTCAGTGACAATTTCGTTGTTTTATACATTGAATATTCGACATTATGTCGATTCGAGATTATTTGTCGCACGTCATGAGAATTGGCCCCCATCGGATTCATCCCATTTCTGTGTCCAACTCTTTCTTAACTCAGTTCAAAAGAGTAAAATAATATGCGCTAGAGTCAACTGACAAATCGGAAGGAGAATCGGACGTCTATGTTGTCTCTGTACAGAAGTATGTACAGCGCCTACAGACAATTGGATAAGACATTAAAATCGTTAACGCGTAGCCTTCTTTCCGACTTGGACGTCCGATTCGACTATCGATGTATTGAATGTTCAATCAAACAAATTTATGGCACGAACGCCTTCCGATTGTTATCGTATCCGACTATCGAGAGAAAAATCTGTCGTGTATTCTCAGCCTTACTTCTATTTGAACAGATTAGCATATTTTTAAACAAAAAAGGCTAATCTGTGAAAAAAATATGGCTGCTTTCGTAAACTTCAGTAATAACAGCTGAACTGTTTACAACATTATTTAATTCAAATAAATCAATCTATAAATAAAGATTATTAGCTAATGTTTATTCACATACAATAATAAATAATTAAGTTCTTGTTGCAGTATTGTAATTATGTTGTAACACTTTAATACTTAGATTTGCACGACTTTAATTCGCATTTTCGCAATGGATGACTCTACGGTTGGTTTTATATTGTGAATTAATTGGTCATTCTATAGTGCGTTCCATTTGTCGTCGTGTGGATTTGGCATACCACTTATTATTGAAGTTATCCATTTATTTCCAGGTACCATTACACTTAGAACCGATAGAGCAGAGCGAGGTTTGCGACAAGAGGCTATGGATTGGAAACCTTGATTCTAGAGTTAATGAGTATGTTTATATCAATATTTCATCAGTTGTTATAACGATACTAGCGGCCGGCCGCGGTTTCACCCGCGTGGTTCACGTTCCCGTGGGAATATCGGAATAAAAAATATCCTATCCTAATACATACAAATACAAATACAAAAGCCTTTATTGCTGATAATGAAGTATACATAAAAACACACCAATAACATTTTCACTTAAAATTCAGCGTGTCCTGCAGACACATAGGCCTCCTCCAGCAGCTAATACATAGGATACTTTTAATCCAGGCTATCTGCTATCTCTGTGCCAAATTTCATCCAAATCAGTTGCCAAAATGTAAGCTACAAATGTTCAAGAAAAATGTATATGCTGAAGCAACTATTATTTGGACCTGAAATCTTTTGGTGAAAGAGAAACAAAATTCAAACTGCTATACATACTTTATATGAATACTTTCGCATTTATGATATTAGTAGTATAGGATTAGTATGATAATCACTTGTTTGATAATTCTTTGTTTAAGATTTTCATTTGGTTGTCTCTAATAAATCTATAAATATTCAATTTTGCTTAATAATGCTTAGAACTCACTTTAATAAGTTCCATTTCTTTTCATTACCGGTATCAATTACTGAAACTGGTCCGCGTGTACGGGATTATTGAGAAGTTCGACATGTTGTTTCATCGGAGTGGCCCAAATGCTGGACAACCTCGAGGCTTTGCATTTGTCACATACAAGATGAGACAGGACGCTATACAAGCTATGAATTCACTGAATGGACAACTTCTGGGTTCCAAGAAGATTTGTGTTAAATTTGCAAAAGCAACATCTGTAAGTATTCTTATTGTAGTAATATGTTTAAATATATAAAATATAAAAGCCATTTTATCAACATCCTGATGAAATAAATTGACAATTTATACATATAAAATATAATATAATAATAATAATAATTGCATACAATACACCAATTATCTAGCCCACGTTAAGTTTCATAAAGAACTATGTATAAATTGTCAATTTATTTCATCATATTTTTATCACATATTATCAAAATAGTTAATGTCTTATGTACACATTTTATTATTATTATTATTATTATTATTATTATTATTATTAACAGGCTAGCAGTTGTAACAACTGATAGCGCCTGTATCCTGCTATCTATGCGTTTTGTTCAATATTTAAATTCTAAATATCTGTCTAGTCGATTTTTGAATTGATTGACGTTAGAGGCGAGGACTACATCTTCCGGAAGCTTATTCCACTCGTTGACGACTCTGTTACTGATAAAATGTTTGCATGGGTTGTTGTTTGCGATTGAAGTACTGAGCTTGAAGTTGTGACCCCTAAGGTAACGGTTCTGATTACGCTTAAATAAGTTATGAAGATTGTGGAGGTCGTAGTGTCCATTAAGTATTTTAAAGGTCTCGATTAGGTCTCCACGGATCCTGCGGTCTCTCAGTGTTGTAAGTTTCAGCACTTTCATCCGCTCCTCATAAGGACTTCTTCTTAGCGCTCTGGGTATTTTAGTGAAACTTCTTTGCACTTTCTCTAATTGTTCAATGTCCTTGGCAAAATAGGGACTCCAGACTTGAAACGCGTACTCCAAAATCGGTCTGACATATGTTTTGTAGATCTTTAACATCATTTCAGGAGTCAAGTTTCCAAAAGCTTTTCTTATGAGGTATATTAGACTTTTGGCTTTCTTTGCTATAGAAGTAATATGATCTTCCCATTTCAAATCCTCGGATATCTTTACTCCTAAATCAGTCTGGACCTTTACCTCCGTCAGTTGAACATCTTCTAATTTATAAGTTCTACGAGGGTTTCGATTTCCTATGTGCAACACACAGCATTTGGAAGTATTAAGGTTCAGGAGCCAATTCTTAGACCAGTTGGATATGGCATTCAAGTCAGATTGGAGTTGATCATAATCAATAAGTGGATTAGCAAACAACTTTGTGTCATCCGCAAACATGCTTACATTGCATTTCAGGTTGTGAGGAAGGTCAAATGTGTAAATTATAAACAATACGGGTCCAATTTCTTCAGAATGCTCTATAAATATTAGGTCTTTACCTATGAAATTGCCGATTTGTATGAATAATTTCAAAGAAAGTTCCAATAATGTTTTGAGTTGAGAGAGTGGCACGGCTTAATCAGAATAAATAAAAATAAGTAAGGTTCTCCAATTATTTGAATTAAATGAAAGTCATTATTATCAATTTTAATTTAATTTAAATATGCTTTATGATTATCACCCAGCTGATGTGTCTTCCAGTAACATTGTAAGTTGCGTCTTACATTAACGCACTTTTATCTTTCTTTTTTTGTTGTTGCTATTGTATTTTTTATATTCATAAACTTTAACATAAGTACCTGAAGTATGTCATGCTCACTCAAACGTTTCTTCGGCGGAGTCGTGTGAGGCGGGTCGTTACGTTCTGTAAAGTTTGGTTGAGCAATGCGATGGCTGGTTCATCGTCATGCTCGTGAACGGGTGCCGCCGGCTGAAATGGGTCTACTTCAGTCTGCTTGTCTTAACGTTGTGCATGAGAGCTTAAATATTTTCATCTAAAATAAATTGCTATTGACCTGTATGTACATCACAACTTGCAGTAGAGTAGTAATCTTGTAATGCGAGAAATGTTATAATGTATTGTAAGTCCTTCCTTGCGAGTTGAAAATAGTTTACCGTTAGGATAACCATAAAATGAACTTTTATTTTAGTGTTTTTTTTGTGATGAATATTGATCTTACTCATGGGTCACTTTTCAATTTGACGACTCGGTATGAAATAAAACAGGGAGAAAAAAATAGCCCGTGACGAGTTTCTTGCCGGTTCTTCTTGTTACAAGGTCCACCATAGGATTTGTGAACCGATGGCATAGCTTTTTTGACGTTCATAAGTGCTCGGCAGCCTATACTGAATAAATGATTGAATTTTGTTTATTTTTTTAAATTTTAATATAAAATAAAGCAATTGGTGTATTTTTTTACATAGAAGTGGTGACATTCTCTGGAAGTGGAAAAAAAACGGCAATTTCATAGGTTTATAGGTTTTAGGTACCTACTACAACTTTAACAACCTACATAGCAACCAAAAATCTTTCTACAGGATGATTCAGATAAATCTAAACCAGAATTGGGAATAGCTGCTTTGGCCGGAGCCAAGCCTGAACTGAAGCTTAGCAAGAAGACTGCCATCCAATCTATCGAGGCTAAGCTAAAGATGATGGAGAACATGAAGCCCGGTGACGATTTTGTAGTTAACAAACTGGCTGCAAATGAGACTCCCATCATCGCTCAGTACCAAACTAAGCAACATCAACCACCTAATAAGTCTGTCACTTCATTCAGAAGACGACACCCTTATCACAAAAAAAGATAAAACTGTTGTTAAGAATCTCTTATCAGTTAAGATTACTTAATTTATTGTTAATGGACTGCCAAGATTACAAATAATTTTAGATCTTGTATTATAAGAATGCTGTGTTGTTTTTGTTATTGTAAGTTTTAGTTTTATCAAAAACTACTTTGTTACCTACACTACAGTATTAAAAAATGATGTGTGCTTACCTTAACAATCTTAGAACAAATGGGAATGCTGGTTGTTACATTTGAGTTACGTGATAGTCTCAAATAATAACTACTTATTATGCAAATATTTAAGAACATGATAATAATAAAATGATATGAACATAAAAAAAAAATACTACTACTATCTATGTAGCTTTAATCGAAATCTGTTCAGTAGGTTTTGAGTTTATTCCTTACAAAAAACAAGCAATCAGATCTTTCCTCTTTATAATATTAGTATAGATTATAATCTTATCTAACTCATTATTTTTGACTTATGGAAAAGTGAAGTTTTTTCATTTTTCATATTCTAGCATAGGATATTACTGATCATTGTAAAGTTTTATATGGCGATTTGATAATTTATTTGCATAATTAAACATTTTAGGTTTCATGAACAGCCATAATGTACGATTTTTGTACTAAGGTTTAATAAAAGTCTGAACTATATTTGTGGTTTTTATTAAAAACTTGTAATAAATACTGTTTTTCATATGAATAAGAAAGATTACAACCAATCACTTGGTTTTTACAAATCATAAGCATACATTGTGCTACTAAAATGTTATATATTTAATATTTTAGGTAAAATAAAAACAACTTATCAACTGGTTCAATTGAATATTTAACAAGTATAATTTATGTGTCATATGCTATGCTTATGTTAACAATTTTACATCATTATAGATTCACTGGTACGGAACCCTGGGGAAATGCTATTTGATAAGGAATTAGCTAGTCTCTGGGTAGGAGTAGTGAGCATTAAGTAGTCATCATCTTCTTCAAGTTTGCGCTTCATACTTGAGTATTGCGATTCACTATCACCTTTCATAAAGTCTTTGTACTCTATACATAAAGGCCATATTATTTTGCCAGATCTAGAAAGAAAATAAATAGATTAGTAGGTACTGATATTGTAATAGGGAAAATGAAATTAAATGTTTGTTTATTTCTCCCAACACAAATAATAGAACTGAAGACTAGTGACAACTATAGAATATAATTATAGGCGGTTTCTTGCGCGTGCGCACTTAGCTTACTAGGGCAACAAAATGCGTACTTGGGCAGCGTATACGGGTCGTAAGGGAACCATTCGTCATATTGGTCTAGAGCTGTAGCCTGCAGTGAGTGTCGGGCATTGCGGTCGATACTAGCTTGTCAGTAGACCACTTAGTACGCGTGCGCACTTAGTCAGCTTACTTACTTGGGCAACAAAATGCGTACTTACTTAGGCAGCGTATACGGGTCGTAAGGGAACCATTCGTCATATTGGTCTGCAGCGTGTGTCGACTGCCAGGCGATTATCGACCGCAAAGTCCGTGCGGCCGATAATCGCCTGGCAGTAGACCACTTGGTACGCGTGCGCACTTAGCTTACTTAGGCAACAAAATGTGTACTTACTTAGGCAGCGTATACGGGTCGTAAGGGAACCATTCGTCATATTGGTCTACAACAGTTGTCTGCAGCGTGTGTCGACTGCCAGGCGATTATCGACCGCAATGTCCGTGCGGTCGGTAATCGCCTGGCAGTAGACCACTTGGTACGCGTGCGCACTTAGTCAGCTTACTTAGGCAACAAAATGGGTACTTACTTAGGCAGCGTATACGGGTCGTAAGGGAACCATTCATCATATTGGTCTACAGCAGTGGCCTGCAGCGTGTGTCGGACATTGCGGTCGATAATCGCTTGGCAGTACACCACCTGGTGAGCGCGTGTTACTGATGAAAACGCGTGTGTCACTTGCGGCGGGCAGGTGCGGAGTGGATTTAGCTGGCAGGTCACTAGGCGGGGCAGGTTCAGGGATTCCACGAATAGGACATCTGGTGGAAAAAAATTTTTGGTGAATACACTTTTTTATGAACCACGGGGAGAATTTAAGCCCTCATCATACCAGCACCCCGACCGCTTAACGGTATAGCTTGTGCCATCGCTATAGCTATCAAACTTCAAACTCTCATAAAACCCTTCAACAATGCGGTTTTTGTTTAATTCCTACATATTTTTATTCATATATTGGATGCTCTATTTCATTTTTAGTATGAAAGTAATAACGTCAGCGAGAGCCCTTGTAGGGGGTTTGAACTAAATTGATGACTATAGCGATAGTACAAGCTATACCGTTAGGCGGTCGGAGTGCTGATGTTAAGTATTGATAAGGCTGAAGATGGAAGTGAGCCTCTCCCGGAATCCTCAATCACTGAGGATCTGGCTATCTTATCTCTAACTGCCAGAACAACAATGTTGAAAACATTGTTGTTATGGTTCGATAAGATGGTGGTAGCTAGCCAGACGGACTTACAACAAGACCTACCACAAACCAAACCGAATACAATATGGGAACCGCTGGGAATTGAACCTGGGACCTTTGGGTCTAATACCAGCGGTTGTTACCATTAGACGGTAACATACACAATAGTAAAAGCTAGCTCTAAGCATATTCCGTTAAAGTAAAAAAAAAGATTCAATTTGATGTTTGATGATAATCTTTAAAAATATCTTTATGGGACTTGGCAGACTAATATAAAAACTTATGCTAATCTAAGTATTGTGTATAGTTATACTTACTTTCTTTATTCATAAAAAGATGGTGATTTTTAAAAGCCACCAAGTAGAATACAGCGTGGCAGATTGCATGGAAAGCCCCATGCACTTTGGTATTATCATTAGCGGTGGTAGATTCCTGTGTGGCAGAAATGTATGAGTGGCACCACTCCGCCATACTCTTCAGGTAGTGTATTAGTCTAGAGTTGGGGACTCTAACGCATCGCGCGAGGAGTCCGGATAGGTGACTTGCAGCTGTTCTTCTTGTTGCTAGAGCTCCTGGACCGAGACCGTGTAGACCGGCTGCGACCATCCACAAGTTGTTGAGAATACGGTCTGCACATTGTTGGCTTATGGATATAGCGTAGATAAGTAAGAACTGGACGTGCCTGAAAAAGAAAATCGTATTTAAAACGTAAACTGCCTGGATATCAACTTTTTAATTATCAAGAGATGTGTCAATCAAAAAGTACATATTATTTTTAAATTACACCAAAAACTACAGGTCCTTATGTCGCTCGTAATAGGGACGGTTTTTACAAGTGCAAGTGTACAGCCAGCCAAATGCCAACCATGGTTTTCTTCTTTCGTTTATAAAATTTAACTTATTGAAACATAATAACATAGTGCAAAGTAAGTTCCCTAAAGCACATTTATATAATTTGTACCTTATTCCATGTGTTGGCAGAACTACTCTCTCAAACACATTGCATAAGATGTTTAAAGCTGGGTCTCTCTCCTCTTCCAACCAGTTCAATATTTCTAACATACAGTAGTCTAAAGTTTCAGTAATAATGTCTTGTTCCTCCGTATCCATCTCAAATATTGTTTCTGGCTGCATTTTATTCTTTGAAAGGTCTACTATATTTACGTCCATGACAACCATTCTGAAAGAATAAAGGTTTACTTGGATATTATTATACTTATTTTTAGATATTATGTAATATAAATATTTTTTTTAGTTACTGAATCCTAGCCACAAGGAATATCACTATGTTCAAATAAAATTCAAATGAACATACACATAATATGTTGATTTAAATATCAAATATTAATTAAACATCTTACATTGGTCCAACATTTTTACTTATATTTATATTAAAGGTAACAGACAGAACTGTATATACTAAAATATTTATTCAGTATCAATTTTATTACAACTTATTAAATTTTAAGCGAATCATACTAAGTAATAAACATACCTGCTTATAATAGCTGTTATGATTTGTTCTTGCAGTAGAGGTATGTATTTGCTCATCCAAATCAAATTGTGTATATATGCCCTATTGTTGTATACTCCAGCCTTGTAATAGGGAAGCTGGTCAATGACAGTTTGCATCAACAAGTCACTGCTCCTGAAATTAATAAATAGTTATAAATATTATATTTTGTTGGACACATTTATTTTTACCTATTAGAATTATTTTTGTAAATATACCAAACTGGTTAAATATTTATGATTCAAAATGTTATATTTTTTGATGTTTACTTAAGAGGATTTAGTGGATATTAAACCACCAAAAATTGAGGTAGAACAGTGTCAATATATTAATAGTATGTTTTTAATCCATCTATTTAGCAGTCTGATAAATCAATCAACTGTTATAATCAGGGCACAATTTTATAGATAGAGACATATAACTATTAAATTAGAATCAAATTATTCATGAAAACTTTAGTTCCAGGCTTAGTGCAGATTTCTCAAGTTAGGGAATATTGTTCCCTTATTAAGTGTACGGTACAGATAACCGCACAGAATAGTTGTCATTAATTACATTTATTCATGTCAGCATATTTACGCGAGTGCGCCGAATCTGGGGCACAGCGCGTCAGTCGTAGTAGATCATCAAACCGCGATTCACACTTCATCAACTAAATAAGTAATTTTGTGTCAATAAAAGTATATCTTTGTTACATCATAAAATATCTTTCTTTGGTGTATCCTCAACCCATACATCAAATGGTCCTTCGAGCCTCCGAAGGTGGGACAATTTTCGCGTGATACCTACGTGCGTGTTGGTAGACTCGTGCCCTACAATTTGGACCGCCACATTAACTACGTGGAGTTGAGTAAGTCCAGCAGTTCCAGTCTTCGGTGAGTTATCTTTGCTTTTTACATCATCAATCAACATGGAAGATCTTCTGAAAAACCAGAGCCTCATCATAGATGCGATGAACACGCTTTTCACTAATTTCAAAAAAGACGGTTCCGATCGCAAAACTTCGTGCTACGTAAAAAAGCGGTTGAGCACGTTGGAAGGTTACTGGCAGGAATTTCAAAGCAATCACATTAAACTATGCGAGTATGATGACAACTCTCATGATTATTTCGCGAGCAATACTTATAAGCGCACATCAGAATTTTACATTGATATAAGAGCACACATACAAAATTACTTGCCCTCTGATACATCGTCCGAGGAAAAACAACTTCTGCGTCCGGCAACTCCATTGACACATGGGGGGCGACCTGCTACATTTCGCATCGATTCACCAGCCGTTTCGCAGCAACAGCGTCCAATAGAGTCAAATTCTTCGCACAGCAGTACAGTCCAGGGGATGAGCAGCAAGCTTGAAGAAATGCTTCGGAAGCAGAAGAGCAACTTCAAAGCATTCTCTAGGACGGTTAGTAACATAAACCTTGATAATATATCTGACAGGTGGGAGTTCGAGGATATCTTGAAGTCGGTGCAAACCAGATGGTCCGCTATTGATTCCCTACACTGGGAAATAGACAGCGAGCTCTATGAAAACACTGAATACGAGCAATCCTTTGGTAAGTACGAGCAACAATTCAATGATATAAAAAAGAACATCAACAGCAAAATGTGGAGCCAGAGTCATCGGGAAAAATCTACTCCACAGATGGACATACCTACCTTCGTCGGGAATTACCATCAATGGGTATCCTTTAAGGATTTGTTCGTAGAAGCGATACACAATAACCGCTCCTTATCAAACGCACAAAAACTCCAGTTCCTGAAAAGTAAACTTCGTGGGGAAGCAGAAAAATTGGTGCAACATTTACCAATCACCTCCGAAAACTACGAAGTGAGCTGGGATATCCTAAATCGCAGGTACAATAATGTGAAATTAATATTCAACAGTCACGTGAATATTTTATTTAATTTGCCGTCTATACAGCAACAATCCGCGACGGCAATAAAAAAGATATTTGACACCACAAACGAATGTCTTAACGCAATAAAAGCGCTCGGTGTAGATATCACTACATGGGATCCATTACTCGTTTATATCCTGTCTAACAAATTAGATGCCGAGACACATATAGATTATATAGAGTCCTTAAAAAATCCAAGGATTCTACCGTCATTAGATGATTTATTACAGTTTCTAGAAAACAAATTTACATCCCTAGAGGCATCTCGACGTAAACCAGAGTCGTCCAAACCTCAAAGTCAGCAAGATTTCGGGAATAATTTCAAGAAACCTCAGTATTTTAAGTCGCTAATGAGTCATCAAAAGCATCATCAATATCAGGTGAGTCAGAATAGTGCCAGCAGTCTGACCCAGAAAGCAAAATGTGCCGTTTGCAATAAAGATCGAGATCACGCTATTTACAAGTGTGAAGCATTTTTAAATATGCTTCCGCATATGAGACAAAGCATTGTCACGAAGATGTCACTATGCATTAATTGCTTGCACTTTCATCGGAACGGAAAATGCTTTTCCAGCAAAAAATGCCGCGAGTGCGATGGAGATCACAATACATTACTGCACGGCTGCAACAATAAAGTCGTAGGTAAAACACGTCCGTCCGAACAGCAAGATGACGCATACATACAAGCGGGTCAATCAAACAGTAATGTGCTTCGAGAACAAGATTGCGAAATATTACTGGCAACGGCACTGGTAAAGGTAGAGAAGGCTGATGGATCTGTCCTTACCATGCGAGCATTAGTTGATCAGGGTTCGCAAGTATCCTTGATCACCGAGTCAGCCGCGCAACGTTTAGGGATTAAACGTAAGGGATGCAAAGCAGTCGTCAGCGGGGTTGGTTCCAAGGAAAATAAATGCAATGGCATGATCTCTATTATGATGTCGTCATTACACGATGATTACACGCTAGACGTCAGTGTTTTCGTCACAAAGAAGTTAGTAAACAATTTGCCTAATAAAACATTTTTAAAACCAACTTGGTCGCATATAGAAAGCATTCAATTAGCCGATCCATATTTTTTCAAGAGCAGCTCTATAGACATATTGTTAGGAGCCGACGTTTATTCCGCGATCATATTAAGCGGTATAATAAAATATAATGACACAATGCCTATAGCACAGCAAACACGCTTAGGCTGGATTTTATGTGGCAGCGCGTGTGTTACAAAATCATATCATTGTAATGTAACATTGATCGATGATAACCTGCACCAGTTTTGGCAAATCGAAGATGTCAATGAAAACAATGAAATGTCATTTGAAGATTTGCATTGTATGCAGTTATATCAGTCGACTACCGAACGTCACTCTAGTGGGAGATATATTGTGCGCCTTCCATTACATATAAATATTGATGAAAAACTAGGTCAGTCCAAACCAAAGGCCTTGGCACAATTTTATCAATTAGAACGAAAGTTTAAGCGACAACAACAATTAGCAGCTGATTACAAATTATTTATTCAAGAATATCGTTCATTAGGTCATATGCAATTAGATACCTCAGCAATCGCCGCCGGTAACAAGAAACCGAAAGGCTATTACATGCCGCATCATAGTGTACAGCGAGCTGAGTCTACAACTACAAAGTTAAGAGTTGTTTTTAATGCATCGGAAAGGACAACAACCGGACATAGTTTGAATGACCTTATGTTTCGAGGACCTAATTTGCAACACGATTTATTGGTACTTATCATCAGATTTAGACAATACCCGTTCGCATTTACAGCTGACTGCGAAAAAATGTACCGTCAAATTTTGGTTCATAATGAGGATCAAAAATACCAAAAAATTGTATGGAGGGACTCACCTGATAGACCAGTTAGGGACTACCAACTTTCTACCGTCACTTATGGTACGAAAGCTGCACCTTTTCTTGCTATTATGACATTGCGCAAGTTGGCACAGGACGAACGCCATACTTATCCAGCAGCCGCGAAGGTCCTAGAAGAGCAAATATACATGGATGACATCCTGACAGGACAATTTTCCGTTGAATCAGCAAAACGGTTGAAAGTAGAGCTCATTAAACTACTTGGTTCAGCAGGATTCAATCTCAGAAAATGGGCTTCGAATGAACTGTCATTACTGGATAAAGATATGTTACCTGAGTCAGAGTCTCCAAACTTTAACTTCCGTCATCAAGAGTCCACTAAGACGTTAGGGCTAGCCTGGAATTCAAAAGAAGACCACTTCACATTCCAGTGTAAAATGGCTCCAAAGTCAACACAAAAACCCACCAAAAGGTTATTGTTGTCGGAAATATCTAAAATCTTTGACCCCCTAGGATGGTTATCTCCAGTTGTCGTCCAGCTGAAACTACTATTTCAAAGCATATGGACTTTAGATCTTCAGTGGGATGAAGAGATACCGGACGAGCATTTCAAGAGGTGGGTCCAACTGAGAGAAGATATTGATAACATCAGTAAAATAACAGTACCTAGATGGATACAGAGCGGAGAGAGTGACGTATTACAGCTCCACGGGTTTTGCGACGCGTCCACGAAAGCGTATGCAAGTGTTGTGTATGTAAGAGTACAGAAGCAAAATGGAAATACAGTGACACTTCTGGCCTCCAAAACAAAGGTAGTGCCACTAAATAAAACAACATCGCTGCCAAGGTTAGAGTTGTGTGGCGCTCTCTTACTAGCAAAACTAATGACAAAGATAGTCGAGAGCTTAAAAGATCACAAAGTTGAAATATATGGGTGGTGTGATTCAACAGCAGTGCTTGGTTGGTTACAAGGGGATCCGGGCAGATGGAAGCCCTTCGTTGCCAACAGGGTCAAAAAGACAACAGAAGTCATCCCTTCAAACTGCTGGCGTTACATAAAGTCGGAAGAGAATCCGGCTGATTGTGCAAGCCGCGGTCTGTTTGTTCAACAACTTAAGGATCACCAGCTCTGGTGGAACGGACCACAGTGGCTGCCAACTATCAAACAGCAAAACCAAAACAATAAGTTCGAAACTAACTTAGAAACAAAGTTACAAACTAATACGATACAAATAAACAATACAGAAATAGATGTAATTGCACAACTTTTAAGCAGACACAGCAGTATTACGCGAGCAGCGCGGCTCCTTGCGTGGGTAATGCGAGCGATAAAGCGAAAACATCGCAGTCAGTCATTTTTAACAGCTGATGAGGTCATTGCCGCGAAATTGAAAATAATTAAATATGTACAAATGCATGAGTTTTCAGCTGACATATTAAACATACAAAAAGATGGAAAGGTCAAGCATAACAGCAAAATAAGTAATCTTAATCCATATTTAGATAAAATTGGAGCATTAAGAGTCGGAGGCAGGTTAGAGAACTCCAACATTAGCGAAGACATGAAACACCCGCTAATAATACCGCACTCCAGCCATCTCACAGATCTTTTAATTGACCATGCACACAAATCATGCTTTCATGGGGGTGCCCGTTTGACTTTATCATATCTACGAAGTGAATATTGGATATTGGGAGGCAACCGAGCCGTCAAAAAACGATTACATCAATGCGTTATTTGCAAAAGGCATGCTCCGAATAAACAATATCAGATAATGGGCGACCTACCTGTAGCTAGAACCAACCCTTCCAGACCCTTTTATCATACGGGGGTCGATTATACTGGGTTCGTCGACGTCAAGGCGAGCAAGGGTCGAGGCATTAAAACAACGAAAGGATATGTGGCAGTTTTCGTTTGCATGGCGACAAAAGCCGTTCACCTTGAACTTGTTTCTGATTTGACATCATCAGCGTTTTTAGCAGCTCTCCGACGCCTCGCAGCACGAAGAGGCACCCCACGCTATTTATACAGTGATAACGGGACAAATTTTGTCGGAGCAAATAAGGTGCTAAATAATGAATTTTCGACCTTAAAGTCAATTTTATCTGATGAGTTTCTAGCAGAAATCAGTGAAATGAAAATTGACTGGCGTTTTAACGCCCCATCTTGGCCCAACGCAGGCGGGCTATGGGAAGCAGCCGTCAAAAGCTTAAAACATCACTTACGCAGAGTAGTAGGCGAGCAAAAATTAACCTTCGAAGAGTATACAACTTTACTAGCTCAGCTCGAAGCGTGCCTTAACTCTCGCCCACTCTGCGCGATCAGCGAAGATCCAAATGATATAAATTATTTAACCCCATCCCATTTTTTGTCAAGTGGCCCGATACTCACGATCTATGAGACAGAAAAGGACGAGAGAACTCGCTGGAAATTAACACAAAAGATTTTCGACGACATATGGGCAAGATGGCGCGTTGAATATTTAACACAACTGACGGCACGATCTAAATGGCAACAAGGACAAAATAACATCAAGTTAAATGACGTGGTGGTCATACATGACGCCAACTTACCACCCGGGAAGTGGGCGCTCGGACGAGTAGTAGATGTACATCCAGGGAAAGACGGGCACGTACGAGTTATAAGTGTCAAGACGAAAAACGGTGTCCTAAAAAGACCCGTAGTCAAGGTGTCACTACTCCCCGTAAATAGCAGTGATAAAAATCAATTTGTAGCACAGCAAACAACTGCTAGTCAGCAAAAACCTTCACCGTCACCGTCCAAGCCAACAAAGAAAAATAATTTCGCGACGTCATGTATCAACTTTATTATGACATTGTTTATGCTATTCGCATTATGTGGAACAACAAGTGCACAAAGCAATTATGATATTAAGACTTTGCATAGTAACAACAGCATTTATTTTGATAAATTATCGGACCTGCGCATCATACAGGATAAATGGAAACTTATAGTCTATTATAACATGGATCCTTACTGGAGTGGAGCAAGATTGTTACAACAGTATTATCGTAACTTAAATTCACTCTGTGACAAATTCGAAAGGAAATCCCACTGTGAAACAATAACACTACAACTACGTCATAGCTTCGCGGAACTCGAATACTATAATACGATGTTGCAAATTCAGCGTTTTGAAAAGCCGACGCGCATGCGACGCGGGTTAATAAACGGAGTTGGTAATATTGCTAATGGCCTCTTTGGATTATTAGATGACAATTTTGCAAAACAATATGAAAAAGATATCTCAAAAATTAGAAACAATCAGAAATATTTAGTAAATCTTTGGAAAAATCAGACGTCGGTTATAGAAGCGGAAAATAATATTCTGAAACGCATTGGGGAAACCATGGAAAACCAACATGAAATATTTCAGAATCATCTAAATACTTTAGAGAAAGCAACAAACATTCTAAAGGGTGAGATAGAAAAAATTGACATTTCGGAAGAATTTATTTTGGCAAGTATTATTGCAAATAACATCGTCAACAATTTGAAAAGCATTCAAGATACGCTTTTGGATACGATGATTAATACTCACCATTTTAACTTTCACATTTTATCTCCGGAACAGCTGCGCAGTGAACTAAATATTATATCAGGACAACTGTCAAAAGATGCAGCATTACCCATCGATAACATCCAAACCGACTTACCAAAGGTGTACGAGATTCTCAAGGTCAGCGCTCGTATGACAAAACAATATTTTATTTTTGAGATCCAGATTCCGTTAGTCAACAGAGATACGTATGAGTTATACAAGACCTACTCCGTACCACAACAACATATTAACTCTACAATATTTATTTCCCCGATAGCAGACTACGTAGCTATCAATTTACAAAAAGATACCTACTTACCAATATCGGAAACGGAACTAAGGAAATGCAGCCAGTTGGACAAAACATCAACATTGTGCGAGTTACAAAAACCAGTATTCCATAGAGATTCGGATGAAGATTTATGTATCAGAGATCACCAAAACAGGGCATGTATAACATCTATAAGTATGTGTAGGGACACCTGGACAGAGCTTATCAATGTAAACAAATTCTTAGTCACCTGTTGCGATAAATGCAACTTGAGATTCATATGTGGTCGTCAAGTTACCACTGAACAATTAAAAGGCGCTAACATTATTGCGCTCGGAAGTGATTGCATAATCAAAAGTGATTCATTCAGTATAATGGCTCATAAACAAAACATGAACGAAATTAATTTGGAACCTGGAATAGTTTTGGCTGAAATTGCCACAGTTAACCAAATTATAAACTTGACCATACCTGTCACATCTATGAACTACACCGATATGAGAAAAACATTTGAATCGGTCGATAAGAAGATATCGGAGTTGAAATCAGAGGAAAGCAGACTAGATCGAGAGGACGAGCTATCATCACATGATGTCCACCAGTACGCTGCGATCTATACCGTAGCGATTATATGCGTCGCGTGTGTAGCATTCGTCTGGTGGAGATTGCGCCGTACGGCAATCCCGGTAACAGGTGAGCAGCACGCGCCCCTTGGGCAAGCAACCCCTGTGCCCTCACCGCCGGTATCGGCGCCCACGCCCGGCCCAGCAGCAGCAGCAGTGAGCATTCAGCTCGCCCCGCCGGCGCCACCCGCGCCAGCGCGCCCCCCTCCGGCTTTACGCCGGGCGGAGAGGGCGTTCTCCGAGGTCAGTGATTGTGAACAATGTGAAGTGAGAGTGAGTGAATACGATGGTTATAGTGTGCCAAATGTGAGTGCAAAATATAGTGGACATACTCGTAACACTAAACGGAACACTAAAGTGACCGCACCTGAATTTAGCAAAATAAGTTTCGTTACAAATTGAATGTCGGTTTCAGGATGTATTATCATTACTAACATAAACAATGCAATCACCTTGTCTCACACCATTACTAAAAACACCATCTTACACTCAGCTTCTCGCGCCCCCCAACATGTACGGTACAGATAACCGCACAGAATAGTTGTCATTAATTACATTTATTCATGTCAGCATATTTACGCGAGTGCGCCGAATCTGGGGCACAGCGCGTCAGTCGTAGTAGATCATCAAACCGCGATTCACACTTCATCAACTAAATAAGTAATTTTGTGTCAATAAAAGTATATCTTTGTTACATCATAAAATATCTTTCTTTGGTGTATCCTCAACCCATACATTAAGTCTGTTTTGCTAATCAGACTTAGGTACTTTCCATTTGAACTGAAACGGTCTATTAAGCTGCTGTATCTTAATCTTAACTAAATATATATATATTATATAAACACTATAACTATGTAACTTTAATTAACTATCCTAACTAACATAAATGCGAAAGTGTGTTTGGTTCTCCTTTCTTTATTTTGGCATAATTGCATAGTTGAAAGGGGGGAGAGTAACATAGGGTACTTTATATCCCAATATTTCCACGGGAACGCGGTAACCACTCTGGTGAAACCGCGGGCAGAATCTTCTGATCTGATCTTGTGGCACTATGAGAAGCTTTGCATTTGTGATGATAGTTTTGCTTAATAAGTTCTCCTCTTTCTAAACTATTGTGGAGAGAACATACACAAACTTGAATATCAACAATGAAACATTGAACTGATATTCTAAAATGTTAGTGCACTAATTCTGGTGTTTAGTTGACGGTTAATTCTGAAACTGATGAAGATTGCAGGACAGCTGACAATCTTCACTAGTTAGAGAGGTTATTAAAACAAGCTTTTCTTCTAAAAAAAATTTAAGCTATATTGAAATAATGGATATACTGGTCCATTATCTTAAAAAATGAATGTCTCCATACAAGTTTCTCGAGAAATAGCAGTTTAATGCCGCGCCGCGCCTTGTCACCTACATAAGGTGTTTGGCGAACGCCTCATTGTCAAAAGTTACCTGCATAACGTGACCTGGTGAACTGGTTATCCATGACTAAAAACATAAATCCATCTAAGATTTCATAAATTTTCATTTCGGCCGATTACTTTTTGAATATTACATAACATTAAGAAACATACAAATTATACTTACATAGGCATGATGGCGACTACTTGTGCAATAACCGTGTGAATGTTAGACCACTTGGACAAGGTTTCAGGAGAAGGGTTGTCTTCCCAATTCTCACCATCAACTGGAAAAAGTTTTAACAGAAAATTATAATATAGCTGTCATATAATATGTATCTTAGTATACTTAAAATATTTTATAGTATCAATATGCTACAAAAGAAATGTACAAACCTTTGAATAATTTCATTAGACAGGCCATGACTTTAGGACAGTGGTAATTGTGTGCGGTCACTAAACTTAACACAAATCTACTGAACATCTCTACCAGGTCCTCACTCCGACTCGCCCAGTCAACACTGCACACCAGTTCCACATACTGGTTCAGTTCTCTACTCAACAACACTACACATGACAGGCTATCTTCAAACAAGATTCTGTAATTGTCATCATTTAAAGGGTAATCTTGTAAAACTTTTAGAAGCTCACTGTATGGACCTACATTTCTGTCTCTGACATAACTTAGAAGTATCTGTTCTACTTGTTTATTCTTAAATCTGAACTTGACACGGGCCACAGCTGCCTGACGTTCTAAAGTTTTGCGCATCAATGATGCAACAGATTTTTGCGCTGTTACTGCCATTTTCTACTTTTTCAAGTCCGAACAAACCGACTTCAGATATTCCACTATTTCTGGTTGACGAAGTAACTCTGCTTTCTTGTGATTTAATACTTCTCTCAAGATATTACTGCTGTCTTCGAATGGTGGCAAGTTAACTGCTGGGTCAAAACTCGTACTGGGCTTGTTGTAACTGTGCGGGGGTTCTAGACTTTCTGTATTCTTTTTATCCTTTAGATACGACTGCAGCCGCTCCAAAACCACTTTATTAGTATCACTTTCTTTTCTTTCACCACTATAACCTTCTTTGGACATTGCACACAAAAAATTACATCGTTGGTGACTAAGTTTGCGAGCCTTTAATAAAAATTAAAAGAGTTTTCAAAGAATAGCTAAATGGGCACTTATTGTTAAGGAAAGTTGATAAATTAACAAGATTTTTCATAATACAATATAAAAACACGTGCAGCCACGGTGCGCGCAATTTTTTCTATACCAATTGCTTTTGTATACTTTGACATTGACAGTTGCGTTGCATGACATGACACCGTGAAGGGAAGTTTAACTTCTGTGGAGCAAGCGCTCTCACTCAATACCTAATTGAGGCCAATAAAATGAGTAGCGCTATCTCTGTTGACAATATCCGATATCCTTTCACTTACATTGTTAAAAAAATATGAAAACAAAAATTACGAATCAATTAGAAAGAGAGATCGTAGCGTCAGTCAACAGAGATAGCGCTACATATTTTTTTTGGCCTACTCATTATTATTCTTTATTTTTTTTTTAGCGTTTGCTCCTTTTAGGTTTTAATATAGTTAGTTTAGTATTCTTTGGTTATACCTTCATGCTCATGCATGACACCGTCAAATTGACAGTAGATTTCATTTCTTTTCAAGTTGTTTTTAATGGCCACAATGTTGGAAAATAGATATCTAGCTAATCTGTTTTGTTTTGTATTTTATTTTATTATTTCTAATCTGTGACATTCTCATTTTGAGTTTGGGAGGGGTGAAGTGCGTGTGTGTCTATTTTCTATTTTCAATTGGTTGGGTTTCTTTTTTCGATATTTTCGTTTATTTATGTGTTCACAGTGTTATTGCGGAAATGTGTACATGATAAACCATTTAAATATTGTTTTATATAGCTAGATCACTCTTATTCTTTGGGCGTTGATAATCATGCAAAATGGCCAACGATTTCTGGTCATGTACCTGTTGTACGGAGGCACTGACTTGCTGGCTGCGGTTAAAGTTATCTCCAGAAGAAATAGAGCAAAGATATAGAAGTAAAGAGATAGATAGGATATTGGAGAAAGATAAACAGACACTGAGGCGGCAGGTTAAGTTGTTACTACTCGGAGCAGGTGAAAGCGGAAAATCAACATTCCTGAAACAGATGAGGATAATACACAAAGTTAAGTTTGAGCCGGAACTGGTGCGGGAGTACCAGCACGTGATATACCAGAACATTGTGAGGGGTATACAAGTGTTAGTGGACGCGCGAGACAAGCTTGCGATACCGTGGGAAAACCCAAGAAACCTCGATGTTGGACAGCAAGCACTGCACTTCAACAGTACAGCCTCCCTGGACAGCAGGCTATTTATGCATTATGCACCACACATACACTCTTTGTGGTTAGACAGAGCCATAAAAAGGGCCTATGATAGGCGGAGAGAATTTCAATTGGTAAGTAACATACAGGCACTATTACTATGATTATAATTACTCTAATAACAAACAACTTCTGTGTACGATCTATTGCCACTGCCAATAGTTCAGTTCTGGGAGTTATCATAATTTTTTTATGTAGTTTTGCTTGTCACAAAGAATCATTTAGGTCAGCTATGTTTATAGTAAAGAATTTTAGATGGCATTACAATACAATCAATGTGTCATCGCTTTATGTGCGAAGTTATTGGGTGCATATTCTACTTCACATTTTTATTATAAACTACTATTTAATATATGATTTTGTAATTTTTGCATTTTTCAATGCTATTTTTATACTTATGGTAAATTTAAAATTGAAAAATATTGGAAAAAATTAACTCGGCCACAAGTGAATTCTCAGACGGGAATCGAACCCGCAACCTTTGGAAATCCGGTCCAATGCTCTAACCGCTGAGCTAACGAGACTTGAGTCTCGGTGATACCATAAGTATAACTATTTAATAGTCATAGAAGACCTAGTTTTCTGTAATTTTATATTTCTGTTGTCTTTCGGTTTTATTGGGTAGTAATTTAAAGTTTCTGTATTATAATATAATAAGTAATAGTAAATTATTGGTATTTGAGCTCAAAGATGACAAAAGAGAGATCATTCTTTTTCAGGAAGGCAAGAAGCATGTTCCATTTATCTTGAATTTTCTATTTAACTAATGAATTTTTCATTTATTGCCAATTTGATGTTATATAACATTTTGTAAAATCAGGTAAAATTATTGTAATATTTGTGCTATAAATTATAGGATAAAATACAACTGTACATTGTGCCATATTTGTAATGCTCATTGCTCATTATAGCAGTTTGCCTAATATGATTACTGTGGTGTTGTTTGCAGAAAAAACAATTTTCTTGTACCTGTTTTTTCCTCATTGCCTTAATGGCCAAATGTATTCATAGTTTTTTTTTATGATGTGATGCAATTTGCTTAGCCTTTCAAGCCCTGGATTATGAGACAATAGTTTTTCCATTGTTCTCTGGACACGGGTGTCCGGTTCGGGTTTGATAAATTATGGCTCTTGTTATTTTCTGGCTTCACATTTTATATTTCATCAGGTGTCTATTGATTATTAGTTTGTGTGGATTTTGTTTCTGCTCATGTATTTATAATTCTATAAAAAAAGATAAGCGTTACATATAATAAAATAAAATAATAGAGCATTTTTTTCCTTATCTAGTAGATATTATCTAATAATTGTTAAACAAGAAAATATACTAGAAATAAGCAACTTGTCTCATGTCGCTCTGACGGGACTCGAATTCCCATCCGTGGGAATCTGGCCTAATGCACTGACCAATTTTGCTACAGAGACCAATGAGGCTATGTCGAAATTTTCTAGCATATTCACCTTTCTACTGTGTACGGTGTAGATATTATCTAGTACTAGCGCGGCTACTCGCGGTTTCACTCGCGTGGTTCCCGTTCCTGAGGGAATATCGGGATAAAGAGTACTATTATATGTTCATTACCAGGCTATCTACTATCTGTGTACCAAATTTCATCCAAATCCGTTCAGTAGTTTTTGAGTTTATTTGTTGGAAAGAAACAATAAAATCTTTCCTTTTTAAAATATTAGTAAGATAACTTACATTTTGTGTGTTTAAGTTCATTATTCCATATGCTAGTTATTGTTAGTCTTTTCTTGATGATCCCATCTGGATAAAAGCCTTCTCCATTGAGTTCCACTTTTCTCGGTTCTTCTCTGCTTTCAACCATTCACTTGAGTGGGCATACATCGCTTTTGCATTACACGAGGAGCCCGTGGCGTAGTGGTTCGCGCGCTTGGCTTGCGATTTTTTAGGTTAAGTAACTTTCGCAATGGTCGGTCACGGGATGGGTGACCGAAAATTTAATATCAATCAATCAATCAATAATTTATTTATTTGTCACTTCACAAATTCATTACATATATCAAATCATACACAAGTGTCATAGCATAACCTAAATTTGTGAATGACTGGCGCCTGAAATAGGTTTCTTAGAAACCTGTACCACAGGTCACCAGCCTCTTCCCGCAGAAAGGACAAAACTATTACTCAACTAGGTGGAAGTTGATACATACAAGGATTTGCTAACATATAGACAAATATGAGAGTATGAGAAAAGTTGAAAAGAGTAAAATTAACAATTTATTATGGTTACTTATAGACTAGATAATAGCTAAGTATTTATAGAGTTAAGGTTATAGAGAACATTGTGAATGTTGTAGTGATTGTGAGAGTGTGTGTGAGTGTGTGTGATTGTGACTTAGGTTGTGTGGTGTGTGGTGTCAGCGTAAACGTGTGTATGTAATGTGTCTGATGTGTGTGAGAGGGGGAACAATGCAACGATTGGGATACAGCCGCCATGACGGATTGATCGGGCGAGTAAAGTAAATAAATAAATATATCAAGATTCAACGTGCTTCGAAATTCACGTTAAGCCTTCGGTCCCGGCTGCATTTGCAGTCGTTAAAACCCACCAATTGGGCCCGCGTGGTGGGTCATGCATGGCCCATTCTCCTTAGCCCCAGCAGTGGGGACATTAAAAATGCTGATGACGAATTTGCATCTGTTCAAAAGTAAACCCTGTCATATAGAAAGCAGGGTTGAAAAAATCAATCGTGATTTTTCAGATTTATTTGATTATTTAGTTTTTTTACGTTTTGCGATCATTCCCCTATTTTTCATGAAGGCATAGGTTTTATTTAGGTAGAATAGGTGTATAGCGTTGGCAACAACGCCAAAAAAAGGAAAATGTCACAACGAGCCGAAAAAACGATCTGAGTTTTATTGAGTTAATCATTATTGTGATTATTACTTTCATTGATTACTTGCATTGCATGTAATGAATGAAAGTGCATAACATGACATGTTGCAAAAGTTATATGAAAAGTAAATGACTTTAATTTTATAACTTCAAATGCAAATATGATTTTCAATTCAACCAAAGGTGGTTGGTTTTCCTGACGTTTTCTTTTCGCAATTTTCATTGCTATGACGAATATGTTTATTCTTATTAAGCAATGAGGTTAAGTGAGACTCGTCAGTGAGTCTATTCACTTTGGGCGACATTCTTTTCCCCAGTTGATACCCTCAGCCACGACCCAACCTCGAAAGAATTGATGATGGATGAGGTTAGGGAGGTAAGGAGACAAGTAAACACAATCAAACGCTGTTTATGGTTACTATAGGAGTTTGACAGAGGTCGATTGCCTGGCACTCTGTTCTTTTTTTCCTAATGATTCCTCTAATGAATTGTCTCGGTTTTTGATACTTGAAGATATACTCAACTCCAGTAGGATAACAGAATATTATGTGGACTTGAAGGTTTGCTTTACAACCATGTTCGTTGTTAATAAACATACTATTGTGTAATTAGATTACATGCTTTAGACCGAGCGTTATAAGTTTCCACATATGCCTTAGTATCTTGTAGTTGCGGACATAAATAAAATAATTGTAATTACATTCCTTATCTCATTTGATTAGTCATTGGTTGCGTCATGCGTCGTACCCAAGGCTCTGGCAAGCATGTGAGCCGGCACTCGGACTGATCTAATGTCTTTAGCAAAATTCATTTGCGAATCTTGCGTTTCGGTTGTGTTAAGACTCACGGAATCCTTATCCTTCCTAACAATAATAATATTATAAATGCCAAAGTGTGTTTGTTTGTCTTTTCTTCAGGCCAGGGTTGCCAACTTTTCCAGCCGCCATAACCGGACAACAAATTTAGTCTGGTCATACTTGGTCAAAATCGAAAAAAAACGGCTTTTTTCTACTATATTTTCTTGTTAAATATTTGATAAAAAAAACACGTTAAGTATTAAGAGCCCGCTATAGGCCAACTAAAATCAGATTGTTTTACATGATCGTCTGTATTATCAATATTAATGAAAAACTGAATTTCAAATTAGGATGCAGCAAACTACAGGACTAACACTAGTGACTATGTTACTCAAAAACACGATTGCAAAAAAAATTCTCGTTAGAAAAAAATGCGAAGTTGCCTCCAAATCACTATAATTAACACGATAAACTGCTAGTATTCAAGTAATACATTAAATAAAACTTGGAACTTTTTAGTATAATTAAACTATAGATAAGGCAGGGCTTATGTTATTTATTTTTTGTAAATAACCTTTAAATATCCTTTAAAAAAAGAATTTCCTTCATTTCTTCATTCCGGACCGCCCGGATGGGGCCGGAGAGTTATATAGTAAATGCTGCCTTATTTTTCATAGAAATAAGGCAGCATTTACTTTGCAGTTCGCCGTTGCAGTTATTACTCTTGCTTTTGCCTAGAGCGCGCCTACCACCTACTACCTACGCCGCCGCCCGTCGCCGGCGAATTAGCAACGTCGCGTTCACAATTTTATCTGACCACACAAATTGCGTCCGGTCGGAAGCTAGCGATCTGGAGCTCTATTTTTGATTCACTCGTCTCGAGGATTCTACTGATTTTCATGTTTGAGTTTCCGTATTCCGTAAAAGCGAACTTGCCCGTATATACATAGCTCCGCTTTTCGCCTGTAATATCGCCTACCAACGCGAGCGCGCGTGGGGCAAAGCGAAAAGCATGCTATGTTCATGCAGGCAAGGTCGCTAATCGCCTGATCGCCTCGTTCGCCTCACCACTCGCGCGACGTGTGATTCAAAAAGAGAGGTCCCGACGACCCCAACAATTCCTTCGAAAACCGGACGGTTGGGAACCTTGCTTCAGGCCCTAACTAATCAACCAATCTACTTGATTTTTGGTATAGTTAGTTGAAATGACGTAACGGAGAGTAACATCTAGGCTACTTTTTATCTCGATATTTCAACGGGAACTAAAACCACGCGAGTGAAACCACGAGCGGAAGCTAGTAATTGATACTTAGTTTTTGTATGATAGTAATATTTATAAGGTATTTATTAGTTTGCTGGCTGTTATCATGACTAGCCGACATTTATTTCAGTTGTTCTCTTGGTTAAGTGAATGTAAAATCTTTATTATTTCATAAAATGATTGAGTTCAATTTTCTCTCAAAACAATTCAGATTTTTCAGAAAAATAGTAGATATCTACAGGATCGTTTTTTTACTTATAAAACAACTTAAAGCTCCATTGGAGGCGTCGATCGTCGTCATCACACGCGTCGAATACTTTGTTGTGTTGACCCATCACACCTGCATTTATGAATCATCTGTAGTAAACAAGTATTACGTCAAGTACATTAAACATTTCACAATTAACCTGATAATATAACTTTGATATGTGTTATCTACATTATACAAAATCGAAATGTGGTGTTGTTAATCTTTTCGTAAACCTTCGTTAGTTCTGTCTGAGGTTTCAATTATCACATCGATTCGTTCGTATCTACAATTCACAAGGTAACTTGCGTAAATTGCTCTCATTTCATGGTTGAAGGATACAACATGTTTCAAGGCGATACTCCACGTCAATGAAACAATTTGTTTCATTATTATGGGAAAATATAGCGACATCGATCTCTTCAAAGGTTGCTTCAAATAGTAGAAATTTGGATCAATGGTTTTTTATCTAGTTCATCAGATATTAGAGGTTATTGCTCTATTGATTATGTTGCTAAAGACAGGTAACACAATCAAATCAAAAATTAAATAAGTTTCCAAAGTCGATAGATGATTTTTCGTCTAGGGCTTTATGTTCTTCTTACTAAGACATTATTTTTCTGGTTCCATTAACACATTGAATTGTAAAGAAGAAAAAACGCTAGACTTAAACTTTTTTTTTAAGCATTATGCTTTCTAAGCGATAAGATTCAATTGAGACTACCGGCTTATTGGTGTGTTTTCAGTATTTTAATCATACAATATTTAATTGAGCCAAATCATTTAATAATAATAATAATAATCATTTATTTATTTGCCACACAAATGGTCATTAAGATGGTAGATTATATTTTTTTTTACATCATATTTCGCCTATTTAAGCATGAAAATTTAACATTTTTTGATTAAAGTCAGTAGTAAGATAATATTTGAAGAATTAATTAAATTACATTTATTACATTAGAAAATAAAATTACATTAAACTTTGATATGTCTGAATAATGGATTGGGTTACATTCACAGAATATAAATTGCAAATTATTTAATTATATCGTTTAAAAATTATTAATGTCATAAAAGTTTTCCGTCAATAGCAATTAAACTAATAAACAATTTAACAAACATGGTTCCTCTGGTTCCTATTTACCGAAGCCTATGTATATTGCCGATTCCCGAACATATGGTAGACGGTACGATTAATTTCTTTTAATTAGTATGGGATTCCCTGTTTCACGTTTTATATTCAACAAGCGCATACAAAGCGTCAATGAGAAAGTCGTGTTAGCAGGGGCGTGCATTTGTATTCCAGCGTAGTAGGCACTGTAGATCTAACTAGTAACCTTGCAATTATCCTATCCTGCTACCGAATATTATAAGTTTGAAAGTTTGTGAGGATATTTGGATGGATGAATGTTTGTTACTCTTTCACTCAAAAACTACTGAACTGATTAAGATGAAACTTAGCAATGTAGCTTACAGCAATGTAGCTTATACATCAGAACACCACACTGTATGCGAATATTTATAATTATCCTGATATTCCCACGGTAACGGCAACCACGCGGCGAGTGATATCGAGAGCGGCCGCTAGTCATAAATGTTATGGTTCGTAATATTTAGTAGGAATATTAAAATGCTGACGAGTTTGATAGTTTGAGTACGCTAATCTCCGGAACTACTAGTTCGAATTGAAAAATATTTTTTGTGCTGGTTAGTCCATTTATCTCGGAAGGTAATAAGATATTTAGTATCACGCTACGATTAATAAGAGCAGAGCATTAATGTAAAACGTTGCAAAAACGGGCAAAAAATATTACTTTTGGGAGCTTCCGTTGCGGACGGTGTGTAAACGGTTAAAGTTACTTAAAAATCATGTATGACGAAATTGTTCCCCATCAAAAGTTCTAAAAAAAAGTCCGGGACAGCATATGTCTATGTTTTATGGTTAACTCACTATAACCATTTTTAAGATAATAAAGTTTGTTCTAAACTAATGTATTATTTGAGAAGCTGTTTTCATAAACATGACATTAATCCTTATCTAAATAAATACGTTAATCATTACAAGTATTTAATTTTGAACAAAAATGTCCTTTACATCATTTAATTTTAATGAATATCTTAGGAAATATGATAGTTTTAAAATAACTCCTCAACAAAATAATTCGCGACCAAATTCATTCGTCAGGTAGGCATGCTTACTTTATACTGATATATTCCGCAAGTTTAAGCTAGAACGTTACACGTACAAATAGCGTCCTTCTTGCCGTGGGCGGTTTATACTTGAGCAATACTTTTTCTAAATAAGTTGTATTCTTGTATGAAACGCTGCTTGTTTCGAGTAGGCAATTTCGAGACTGCCTACCGGTAGGTATTCAGTATTTAGCGTAAGGAAAATCTTAGTGGGTGAGTGTTGAATAGAAGTTTAAACTAAAATAACTTTAACACTTATTGTATTAATTGTATATTTATTTAGGTTTTGAATGAGGTAGGCACTGCCTAATTGCCTATATGGAATGCACGCCCCTGCGTGTTAGTGTTACAAATGCGCTTGCGTCTAATGAATGAATCCGTAATACGTAGTAAGTAAGTAATTAACTTCTACACACCCTACTACCATTCAAAGCAAGATTCCTTAATTTTTTTTATTTTTATGAATGATGGGGAGACTCTTAGCCTTCATCATACATGATGTTAAGTATTGATAAGGCTGAAGATGGATGCGAGCCTCTCCCGGAATACTCAACCACTGAGGAACTGGCTGTCTTATCTCGAACTGCCGGAACACAACAATGCTGAAAACATTGTTAGGCTTAGATAAGATGGTGGTAGCTAAAGCAAGATTCTTTAATTTTTTTTTTATGAATGACGGGGAGACTCTTAGCCTTCATCATACATGATGTTAAGTATTGATAAGGCTGAAGATGGATGCGAGCCTCTCCCGGAATACTAAACCACTGAGGAACTGGCTATCTTATCTCGAACTGCCGGAACACAACAATGCTGAAAACATTGTTAGGCTTAGATAAGATGGTGGTAGCTAGCCAGGCGGGCTTACAACAAGTCCTACCACCAACCAAACCGAATACAATATGTACCCCCGCTGGGAATCGAACCCGGGACCCCTGGGTCTGATACCGGTAGTTGTACCACTAGACCACAGAGGCGGTTAAATAATTTTATTTATTTATTTATTTATTTCATAACAATGTTCATTGTGTCGAAATTCATGGTTACATAAATAAAAATTAGTTAACAATTAAACAACAAAAAATTATATAATTAAATTGACACATTTACACATAATATTGTGGACATACACGCATTCGAGATGTTCGATATTAAAAATTTTACGTCAACTTATGATATAATAATAATGTCAACTTACGATACAATAATGTCAACATAATTTGTTTATTAATTTTTAAGTCCAATGCATAATAATAAAACTTAAGGAAATACAATACAATACACATAAATACTACTGGCTATTCAAAAAATCATTTAATGAATAGAAGCATTCCTTCAACAAGAAAGACTTCAATTTATTTTTAAAATTTGACTCGTACACTGCGCTTTTTAACTCATTTGGCAGTTTATTGAATAAATTCACTGACTGATATTTGGGACAATGCTTGACCAAATCTATTGTGGGAACGATTTTCTGCTTAAACGCTTGTCTTCTCGTTGCAGCCCTAATAATTTTCTCATCGGGATTCTCATATTCTGTTACAGTTTTAGCGAAGTGAGAAAGTATAACTAGAATATATAAACTAGGAACAGTTAGTATACCTAGTTTCCTAAAATGCTCCCGACAAGACTCTTGTTGGGGTATGCGTACCATTGTCCTAATTGCTCTTTTTTGTAATATGAAAGCCTTATTAACATTGTAGTCATATCTCCTACCCCAGCAGAATATACTATAACGGAACCTCGATTCTACCAAGGCATAGTATACTAGTTTCAAATGCTTTATGTCTGCTTCATCTCTAAGACTTCGTAGAACGTAGCAGGCTGAACTGATCTTACTCTCAATGTCTTCCAATTCCTGCCTCCAATTTAGTTGGTCATCAAATTTAACTCCTAAAAATTGTGTTGTTTTTACCGATTGAACCAATTCACCACTAAGATTGATATTTAAGGTACTGTGATCCCTAGCGTGAGTTTTGAACAACATGACATTAGTTTTTAGGCTGTTTATCATTAAACCATTTACAGTAAACCAATTTTTCATTGATAGTACTATTTGATTTACTGTTCTTTCTAAATCTATTAAGTTGTTATCAGATATCACTGCATTTGTATCATCTGCAAATAGAATTAGTTTCACCGATTTATGAGCTGTTGTAATGTAAGTTATCAAGTCATTCATAAAAACTATAAACAGTATAGGTCCCAAAATGGAACCTTGTGGCACACCTATTTCAATATCAATTAGTTTGGATCTGGATACAACTTCACACAAGCAGTCATTTATAGTTTTAATTTCTACATACATTTTTCTATTTCGTAAGTATGACTGGAATAGCTTTAATGCTCTTCCTCGAACACCATAGAACTGCAGCTTCTCTAGGAGAATTCATAATTCATAATTCATTTATTCACATACATAATGTTACAAATTTACAACACTGAAAATTAGAAATTTAATAAACATTATGACCTCTTCCGAGGCACTCGTGAAATTAAACTAAACATACTTAAATAAATAAAATAAAAATTGGCATTACAAATTTGGATTAACGATTGCAATAAAATTACTTATAATTAAAATTTTTCATTAAAATATTCATTTAAGTTATAAAATGGTTTATCTGACAGAAATTTTCTCAGTGAATTCTCAAACTTTTAATACGCGGTATAATCCTCCTTTAATATTGCCCTCTTACTTATCGCCTCATATATCAAATAGAAACTTGCCCTCAAATACTTTACTACCCATATCTATTATAATATATAATTGTTTTTTTTTGTATAGGCAAACAATATTTTGACCGACTTGTTTCATCTGGTTCATTAAATTTTAATTAAGTGAAATACGTAGGAACTTATTATGTTTGGCTCAGCAGTAATTCTGTCTTTTTTTTTTATTTATATTTTTTATTTTAGTATAAAAGTAGTTATGCTTTGTATTTTTATATTTTGTTGTTGCTCACACACACACAGCATCACACTGTCTTATAAACTTTTTTTTTTTTAAGTAACTTGTGGTTAACGTCTTTGACTGCATATTTGTTTAAGTTACCTAAGAAAATATGATTTAAACCCTTATATGTAATATGTAGTTGTTTGTTGACCCAAATAAAGAGAAAAAAAAATATCGTCTCACCCACTTAACAGGACTTTCTTCCAAAGAGTATCGATTGCTGAACCCTCACACATAATTTGTGTTTAAACTCGACACAACAAAACACATGAAAACCAATGGAAATAAAACAATTTCTAAGGATTGGGATTCACTTGAGAGAAAAGGAAGAAACAAAACGAAATAAAATCTTATTTTTTGCATTTTTCACTGCTATTTTTATACTTATAATAAATTTTAAATAGAAAAATATTGGAAAAAATCAACTCGGCTACAAGTGAATTCTCAGATGGGACTCACTGGAGTGGAATTCACGTTTAGCCGAGTTGATTTTATCCAATATTTATTATAAGTGGTATAAAACTATCATTATCTCGTGTACGGAGAACATCTAAAAATATTAAGGAAATATATAAGGAAAACCCGATATTCACGATTGATACGTTAACAATTCTATGACTCACTGTAAGCTCTTTTTAATTTTGCGATGAATTTATTTTAGTTTTTCGTTGAACTACGTGATGTAAATGATGAGAAAATTATACAGTGTTTATGTTTGCATTCCTATTACGTTACTTTTGTACTGTCAGGTTACATCTGTTTAGGTTCTATATAATATAGATGTGCATAGCGTCTAATGTATTGTCGTCTATTGAAAAATCATTTCGATTGGTCAGAACGGTAAGTCCGTCACCTTTGCATACAGCTGATAGCCTTTTTTCGGGTCGTTGATCCTTAAAAGGTCGTCGTTTTAATAAAAGGTCGCTCGGGCAAGGTACTGATTTGAGAATCGAAGAAGTCACTCAGTCAATTGAGTCTTAATACTTTTTAAGACCTTCAAAGGCAATTAATAAAGGCTTTTAGGCTTGGACTATAAGCATCCGGAATCTGATCCAGTCCGAGAACGTCATCAACCAACATGCAATCTTTGCTTCCGAGCAACATTTCGGATCGGAAGGCCCCGGATCCTTTTGTAGTCAATACAGGAACAAATTCAAATGATTGTTTGAGAGACTTATTGATACCGGGATTTTTCCGAGGACGTTTTTTCTGACCCGGGAGATTCTTTGACACTACATCTTGCCATCTTGTCTTGGAGATTTCGGATGCTCATGGTCCGACAGTTGAGCTTTTATCTGTATGAAAAATTTATATGTGTCGTAGGAGGATTTGATAAATAGAATTTTCGCAAAAATCCCAGAGATATTGCAAAAACACGGATAATTAGACAATGGTCTTGACATTTCCCAATCTTACTGAAAAAGATAGGGTTTTTGCAAAAATACTGGTTGCTTTAGTAACATTGGATATTATTTACTCTGATTGGCTTAATTTTTGGTTGCTTGCTAACTCTTATTCTGATTGGTTCATAGAAAGTTTACTACACGTGAGAGGATAGATTGACATTTGAAACGTCAAGTCGTCAACCAATCAGAGAAGATGTTGTTTTGGACGGTCCGACCAGCCAATCAGTGTTCTTAGTTCATAATAGCCAGGGATTCTTTTCGTTATCTTACTAAGGCAACCCTTTTTTTCGCAAAAATCTTATCTTTTTTCAGTAGGATTGAGAAATGACAACACCATTGTCTAATATCCGTGTTTTTGCAATATCCCTAAGATTTTCGCAAAAAATCGATTTATCTAATTATCCTGCGACATATGCAAATGCAACCGATAATATAAAGCTGCGTTTTTAAATGCTTATGTTGTTGTAACGCGATATTTCTTTGCTGGATTAATACTTTATCGGTTAGGAATGCTGTCAATCATCATGAAATAAAAGCCATTGTTCCTAAGTCAGTGGCCATGACGTGCATAGTATACACTGATCCGTTCATTGTGGTCTCTTATCATGAAAGTATTTTTATTGCGTTTATATGGGGACTTAGAACTTCTTTTTACTCATAATAGTACTGTGAATTGATTATGACTTATAGCAAAACAACGATGATTTCGTTAGCATGAACATTTTTCAAGAATACGACCGAAAGTGTCATCCAACGTTTCACGCAACGTCTTTTTTATTTAGGTACAATACTTCCTTATATGCGATCCAATCTTTTTCTGTATCAATACATACATTTATCTGGTGGTTTAAGAATTTAGCAGTTTAAAAAAACGAATACACATACAAACTTTAAAGTTTTATTATGTTGATATTGTTACAAAGTACTTCCATTTTATTTTGAAACTACGAAGGTATGTAGGTAGATCTTGAAGATACCCAAATTTTACATAAACACAAAACTTTACAGCGCTACACAATCCTTTTAACTGAGTAGCGGTAGTCTACTCTGATTGTATGGATGCGAAACGTGGACGCTGACCCAAAGAGATAAAGATCGACTGGAGGCCTTCGAGATGTTGAAGAAGAATGGAAGGAATTAGCTGGACTGAAAAGAAAACCAATGAGGATGACTGATGATGAAAGAGACTGACCATGGTTGGGAAGGGAAAAAAAAATACTTGGGGAGATTGGGAATAGAAGGTTAAAGATGCTGGGCCACCTGTTACGACACGACAGTTTCATAAAAAATATACTGGAAGGCAAATTGAGGGAAGGAGAGGGAGAGGTTGACCGAGACTGAGTTATATTTCACAGATAAAGGAGAAAGTTAATGTTGTGTCGTACCAGGAAGTGAAGTCATTGGCAGAGAAAAGAGAAGAATGGAAAATAATCAACCGACAAGAGCTCAGCTCTTAAATTTAAGAAGAAGAAGTCTACTCCAGACGTACATGACTATTATATATAACACTTCGTCAATAAAATTAATTAATCAATTCATTATTTACAGCACTTTTCCGAGGCATCTTTAATTGTCAAACGTATTTTTTGGATATAATTATCATGTGTGATCATGTGTAACAATTTAAATGAGGTTGTTAATTATATTGCAAATTAAAGCATTTAAAAGCATTATCAGGTAGTGTCAGGATTATAATATTTATTAGGCGGCGCTAAACGTCTTTGTTATTGCTTACTGTATAATGTATTAGTCAGTTTACTGTTTATGGGAGTAAATATTTATTTCTTTGTTTGTAGTACTGGAATGGTTGTTTGCATGAAAGCTAACATTATATTTTGATTTATTTAAAATATTAGGTACTAGCGGATCCTCGCGGTTTTACCCGCGTGGTGCCTTTTCCCGTGGCAATATCGGGATAAAATATAGGCTATGTCACTCGGGAGAAATGTAGCTTTCTAATGGTCAAAGAATTTTCTAAATCGGTCCAGTAGTTCCTGAGATTAGCGCGTTCAAACAAACAAACTCTTCAGCTTTATAATATCAGTATAGATTAGTATAGATATGAGGTATCCACAGATATCAGGAGGTATCCTACGTAGTCAGTCCAACAAAACCTGAGTGTATTCATAAAGTACAGTATGCAGGTTGTGCAGTACCGAATATTGATTTTTAAGCACCACGGCCGATCAAAACTGTAACTCTAAGCACATGTTGAGAAAGTATGCTCACAACTACATAGATTTGTAAATGCTTTAAGGCGCCTAAGGCAAACGGTATCCATAAAAGCTGCTACTAGTTCAGATGGTACGGCTCATCAGTACTGAGCTACGGTTTGCTATTATGGAGTAACTCGTTGGACAGAACGCAAACCACTTCCCTAAACATTCTGATGCGAAAGCACGACACACACAATACAAGGCATAAGATAGGTTGATCCCTCCAAATTGTAGACTCGATATTTTGAAGCGAAATGTTGATGTTCAAGCTATATAATAATAAGCTGCCTGATGATATTAAGCAATTGCCATTTAATATATTTAAGCGAAAACTATCGGTGTTGCTATTAGTAAATTGCTTGTATATTAGACTAGCGGATCCTCGCGGTTTTACCCGCGTGGTGCCCGTTCCCGTGGGAATATCGGGATAAAATATAGCCTATGTCACTCGGGAGAAATGTAGCTTTCTAATGGTCTAAGAATTTTATAAATCAGTCTAGTAGTTCCTGAGATTAGCGCGTTGAAACAAACAAACTCTTAGCTTTATGATATTAGTATAGATTTTATAACGAATATTTAAAAGGAAAAAATTCAGATGTTTTTTTAATATGTACCTATGACATGGTGTTATTTATGTTATTTATTATTTTAATTTATATTAACATCAAAATAATTTTTAAATTGACATAACTGTGATTATTAATAATTTGTCTAATACAATGCAACCTTGGACGAATTAACCACTGGACACGAAACCCGAGAAGAATGTATGAAAACACGATCAACCAATTCTTGCGGGGGTGAGGGGCGATTACTAATGTCAAATAATGACAGTAGTGCTTGAAGTAATCGATAATTTTTTTATCGATAAGTAAGGAGTGAATGAATGAACCTATTGAGTTTAATAAATCATGTGTGTTTAAAAAAAATAGTAAGTTAATTGTTTATTTCGTGGAAAAATAAATAGCACGATAGGTAAGGAGTGAATGAATGAACCTATTGAGATTAATAAATCATGTGTGTTTTAAAGAAATTAGTAAGTTGATTGTTTATTTCGTGGAAAAATAAAAAGCACCTAATAATATGAAAATGTCATTAAAAAAATACCTCAAATTCATAAAAACTATACAATATGGTTTCCAAAGCGTTAGTGTTTGGGTTTTTTTTTGTGAAAAATGGGTAGATACATGCAACCTGATACTAGTACTGTACTGATAAGGCTTAAGATGGAAGCGCGCCTCTCCCGGTATCCTCAATCTCTGAGGAACTAGCTATCTTACCTCTAACTGCCGGAACGGACTTGGATAAGATGGTAGTCGCTAGCCAGGCGGACTTACAATTTACTTACTAACACTTTTTAAGTGAGTAAAAACATTAATATTTGGTTTATATAGTAATATAATTCATTATTTACATTCACTTCTTCAATCACTCGAGCTTTTTTATATAAAACAAAATATGGGTAATTAGTTCATTACAGAACCATTGTATAGGACATACACAATAGCAACCCCTCCATAAGTGTTTAATTTTATAATCGATTGCAATCCCTTTCAAAGGTCAAATAGTTGTGGCGCGATGCTATGTGATGCGATGTGAATAATATGTACCTTTTAAATGAAAATTTTAAAGGGATTGTGATAGACTTAAAATTCTACATTTTTTTTGGAGCCAAAAATCTAAGTATACTAAAATTTATTGAAAATAATCATCGACATTAGAAGATCGTTGAGACTAAAACATTTTAATTTCAACTCTAGTATCCATTTACATTTAAGAAATATGCATATTTGTAAGAAAAAATATAAACTTGTTTTCAATTTATTAAAGATCTCAAAATTTACGCCACCGTACGAAATTAGCACAACCTAAACCCAAATTAAAAATAGTAGACTAGCGTTTGGATAGCGTATGGTCCAGCATACGCTATGACAGTTTTAAACAACAAACAGAAGTTATCAACAAAACATCGCATATAAATTACCTATATTTAAGAAAAAGCCAAGGCAGTATCTTTCTAGCAACTACTAGCTGAAATACTAATTGCAAGAATATTTCAACCAATAGTTTATTGTAGTTTTAAGATTGTTTTACTTGAATATAATAAAACGATCTTAAAATTAAAATATTATAAGATTAAAAAATAGTATAATATAGCTTACGTACATACATAAATATAATTAATTTTATTCTTGCTGTGACCTAACAAGGTCTATGTTAGAAACAAATAATAAATGTAATCACCATTTATAAAAAATATTGGAACAAATGAACTCGGCCACAAGTGAATTTTCAGATGTGACTTGAACCCACGACTTTTGGGAATCCGGCCCACTGCTCTAACCAATGAGCTACCGAGACTTGCGGACCACTGTCAAAATTCTCCGATACTTTTATACTTTTAATATGCTGTAAGAATATCCTTCCTTGCATTCGAAAGAGAAAAAAAACAAATGTTTAACGATCAATTATGATGCAACAGCTAATAATTTATGATTTTTGAATTTTTGCGTTGTCAATGCTATTTTTATACTTATGATAAATGTTAAATGTTAATGTACAACACACTATGATAATGTACAACATAAGTCTAATACTAAAAAACAATACCGTGACTGATTGATAGGCAACGCACAGTCCAAACGGCTAAACCAATTAAACTGAAATTTTGCATACAGGTTCCTTTAACGATATTGGCGAGCACTAAGGAAGGATGTTTTGATATTACCACGGGAACGGGAACCATGCGGGTGAAAAAAGCACCTTTTTTAAGTTTGAAGCTATATTAAAAATATAACGAGCTCAAAGTTCGTAGGGTTGCGTCGTATAATTACAGAGTTCCTATAGTTATCTTCTGGCTCCATCATCAGACCTTAGATGTTATCTAAGACCTGAGTCCTCGTCCATGTTACTCCCTGCGTACCGGTTCCACCCAATTTCTTCTTGTTAGGGGTTCAACTGTAAATCTGAAATTAATTTGAATAGTTCTTACATTAAAATTGGATTCGTTCGTTCATTTACATACATCGATATGTTTATCGATATGTTCAAGCCCTATACGACATAAAAATGACAATTGATTGAATGAGTGATACATATAACCCAACCAAATTACTTATGCAATATCTTTGAAGAATTTACACGTACAATGATTACTTTTTGAAATGACGTATTACATTTTGTTTACATACCAAATTTCATTTATTTTACGAAAAATTGCTACTCTAATAGATTGAAATTATACTTACGCGTGAAAAGAAAAATGTTTTGATTGTCCGGTATGTTTTTTACAAATTAACTCAGCGTATTTACCCATTTTTGAGATAATGTTCCACTTCGAGTTCTCGCGTCATACTGACAACGCCATATTGCTTACTATGTCTAAAAGGCAGGGTAAGTGACAGAGGGGTAAAGGCGAACGCGGTCCTCGTTACGCGTCCAGTGGTTAATTCGTCCAAGAATGCAACAAATCAACATGTAGGTACAAAACCATAATGCTATTATATAATTTCAATGAATACTTAATATTTTATTATTAATTTTGCAGATACTATTTTTTTTTCATATTTTCTTTTTTTTGCATGTCTATGTTATGGGTCAAATATACGAAACTCATCAACTATGACATCAGCCCCCTGATTATGTAACTTGTTTCTATCAGCGCTTGATTGAAAGTGCAGTTACATTGCTGCTTTAGTAAGAGAGTTGTCACATTGATTTTTAATAATTTTAATCAAAATCTGTTAGCAACAAAGTTAGATAATCTACTAGCAGTTGTACCATTTGTGCTATTTTAAATCTATATAAATGACCTACCTTCCTACTTACTACGCGAATAATTTATGTGAGTGAGACGGTATTTTTTGCAGGTACCTCTTTAATTTTCAAAATTGATAGAGGGAATAATTGTTCTGACGATGTAATGTTAAATTCTCATTTCCTAATGTAAGGCAGGTTGACATGCATATTAATTTGAATGCAGATGTAGTTCAGTTAGTTGAGAGCACGAAATTTCATGGTATTACTTTAGATTCAGGACTACAATAAGATCAACATATTGAAGCCTTGTCGAGTAGACTCAGTTCTGCAGCCTTTGCTGTAAAAAAGATAAGGCTTTTAACTCACATTGACACAGCAAGACTAGTTTACTTTAATTATTTTCATAGAGCAAAAGAGTCTAACAATGCGTCTAAATATGCTCAAAAAAAGAATATCTTCATTTTCGTTTTAGTTTTAGTTTTCGTTCTCGTTCTAAACCACCGGGCTTCACCGGGCTTAAAGGACTATAAATAGGAGGCGAGTTACAATAGATCTCTTAAATTTGCAAAGCCTTGCAAAAAGATTGCTGCAAAGCCCCTAGATCCTCAAATAATAATGATAAATATAAGAGGTGATAACATGTTTCTTCTCTCCATTCTTCCAGAGCGACTCGGTGAGCTACTTCTTCGACGAACTAGAACGCATAGCTCGACCAGACTATGTGCCGTCCCACCAAGACATCCTGCACTGCCGGAAGGCGACCAAAGGCATCACGGAGTGCACGATCAACATCAACACCGTGCCTTTCGTGTTCGTCGATGTCGGCGGGCAGCGGACGCAGCGACAGAAGTGGACGCAGTGCTTCGACTCTGTCACCTCGATATTGTTCCTGGTGTCGTCCTCGGAGTTTGACCAAGTCTTGTCTGAGGATAGGTGAGTGAAGCTTTTAATTTATTCTAATTGAACGTTCTAATGGAAGAAAACACACTCAAGTGGTGTGGCAAGGCGCGTAATGCTAAAATCGAGGCCGGTGCCGGGGGCGCCCATAGGGAATTCTACAGATACAGCAGAGTAGAAATTGTATAAGAGTTACAGTAAGAATAAAATTGAAACGGCTTTTAAAGGTACCTATGACTAATTCCGCAAACGCACCAGGAGGTGGCTTGCTAAGCGCCTAGAGCCTTGTGAGGTTGCGAGCCACCTACCGAATAGCTAGGTAAAACGAGCATGAGGAGCTCGGTGGCGCAATTAGTTGCTTACGAGGTCCCACCATAAGAAGTGTTACGCGAAATAATACGAAATGTCACTAATGTCCTTTCGACATGACTCTTGCTTTCCGCGGTACAACTAAACCAATCACTGAAAATCTTGAACTTCTTGGCATGAAGTTGTCATTAGATCTCAACTTCGGCGATAACATCGAGTTTAAGGCTCAGACTGCGGCAAAAAAGCTGGGCATCCTAAATAGGGTTAAGCGGTATTTCACGCCGAAACAGCTTCTTATGTTGCATAAAGCGAAAATTCGTCCGTGCATGGAATAATGCTCCCACCTTTGGGATGGTTCAGCAAAATACCAGCTGGCCGCACTCGACTCGGTGGAACGCAGAGCCATAAAACTCATTGGGGATGATAGTCTGGTGAATAACAAGCTTCACAGTCTCCCTCATCGACGAAGACTTGCTTCATTGTCGGTATTCTACAGATTGTACTTCGGAGAGTGTGCTATTGAGTTGCATGAGCTCATAACGCCAGCTCCTTTTTACCACCGGGAATCCAGACGTACTGCATGCTATCACCCCTACCTGGTTGATAACCAACCTAACAACCAATTTAATTTGTTCCAATCGCATCTGTTCAAGTCTGATCTGTGGCCCTACCGCGCAAGTGTCGTCGGCATCGACATCGACTTCATTTGACAGATGGATGTGACATATTGCTTTTAGTCTTTGGTAAGTTTTCATTTGTGTAAAAAAGAAGCAGCAATGTGTCACATCCATCTGTCAAATGAAGCCGATTTCGATAACGACGCAACTTGCGCGGTACAGCTTCTGTTCAGCAGAAAAAGAATAGGAACACAAAAACTTAATGTTAGAGACTTTGCTAACCTTCATTGTTATTATCAGTCTTTTTCAATGCGCAAGTAAGTATTAATGCTTTACCAACTATACTTTCGATCTTATCATAATCACCTCACTTGTTTCCTAGAATACTAGTTCAATTGCTTCCTTGAACGCTTAGATATAAATAGGGGCATCGGATGAATCACATGATAAGCTTGTAACGATGCATTTCGTTCTAGCCTTATGATGGATAAAACCTCCATATAATGGCTGGAAACTCCGTAGTTTCACTCTATGGAAATCAAATTATATTTTTATCTGTTCTGTCTAAATTCAAATTTTCTCCGTTCCACGATCCCTGTTCAGCTCATTTTGACTTAATCTTACAAAAACCATCAAGCTGAACAGAGCTTATTTATCAGAACCATATTTAAGAAAAAGTGTCGAGGCAAAATCATAAAACCGTGTTAATGAAACTATACTAATGTAGATGAAGGTGTAAAGAAATATATATCTTATTACCAGATTTGTAACATCTCGAACCGTCCTATAGTTGTATACCAAAAGGTACGAACTTTTTGATATAGCGTCTAAAGCCGTTGGTCCCGGCTGTTGTTAACTCCCACCAATCCGCATTGGGCCCGCGTGGTGGGTCATATCCATTCATAAGAAAGACCAGTGCCCCAGTGGAGACATTAAAAATGGCTGATGACGAGGTGTGGTATAGTAAAAACTTAAAGGCAAAGGCAAGTTGGTTTTACTTATAAATTGTCAAGCGAAGGTAAAGCTAATTTGCAATTAGATTCAATTACTAGTAAAACATTATCAATATCTTATCATACCATTGTGGATGTCCCAACTGTTGGGCATAGCTATCTAAATCATTTATGAAGAAATAGAACATTATTATCGATTACTGATACATTTACTTCAACCGCCTCTGTGGTCTAGTGGTACAACCACCGGTATCAGACCCAGGGGTCCCGGGTTCGATTCCCAGCGGGGGTACATGTTGTATTCGATTTGGTTGGTGGTAGGTCTTGTTCTAAGTCCGTCTGGCTAGCTACCACCATCTTATCTAAGTCTGACGCCATAACAACAATGTTTTCAGCATTGTTGTGTTCCGGCAGTTAGAGATAAGATATACATCCGTTGCGCCGAACCTTTTTCCATCATTGCAAGCCAGTTCCTCAGTGATTGAGGATTCCGGGAGAGGCTCGCTACCATCTTCAGCCTTATCAATATTTAACATCAGGTATGATGAAGGCTAAGAGTCTCACCGATGTTCATAAAAAAAAAAAAACTTTATTACATCGTTCGCTGAGTAAAATTTATAGGCTAGGCTTGGCTCTAAGAACTTTTATAAGACTTGCAATCGTTTAAAACAAGAGTAGATATTCAAAATGGCAACATAAACCATGCTACTTGCTAGATACTATTGTTTTGATGTGCGGTGAGAGCGAAGCGAGCGAACAAGTGCTCAATCGTGTTATTAATAAGACTCGTAAACAGGCGCGGGATAGGAAAACTATACATTACATTCGCCGACTGACTGCGAAGGCCGAGGCACTGTTATCCTAATGTGTCGGCCCATCTTACTTTTATTAAAATAGATATAGTACGACGCGAAACAATAACGAATAAAATATTCCGGCAGTACAAAGAACAAACAAGTTGCTTTGCTCTGTCTGTCCGCTTCCTGATTCCTGAGTTACGATATGGCCATGCTACTGAACATAAGAATTATTTTTACAGGAGACGTATTTTTGAATCACTCCAATTACTGTTCGCATACGGAATCGCAAGTTTCGCATGCGAATGCTGTATAAAACTGTATTGTTGAAATTCCATTTCGCATTAGAATCTGCAACGAGTGGTCCCGACCACTCTTTTATGGGAAATTATTTTTACAGCTGTTATTTAATCATTAGGGATGTTACTATGATCAGTTGGGAAACAAAATGGGCAGTTATATAATTTTCTGGCAGTTGGTAAATTACTACAGCAGTAAAACATGAACAGTAATAAAAAGAAAAACTAGCGGTTATTTCATCCTACAATGCAGGTTCAAAAATCATCTATGCAGTCCCTAATTTAAATTGGCAGTAGAATGACGGAATGGGCAGCTCGATAAATAGTTCGGCAGTTCACACGGCGAGCGGTAGAACTCGCATAATACTGTGGTTGCAAAGAGCGTTACGCTGGTGACGTTGAGTGCCGCATTTATTCATTTGGTTTATGAGGCGATCACTTACTGTGCTAGTGCATAGGTATCAATACTTTGAAATTATTATTTACTATTTACGCTTTAAAATCTTTAAATTATTCTTGTTTCTACTATTATGGAGGAAAACATCGATATTGACTGTAGGTAGATCTAACGCTCTAACGCAAAAAAAACAATCATCGGTGCCGTTGTTTCATTTTGAAGTAGGTAAGTAAATCAAAGCGAGAGCTATTCATATCATAACTTCGGTACCGTACGCTACAAATTATTGTTACTTTACACACTGAAATAAACAAGAAACCTCTGAGTCTGATACCGGTGGTTGTTACCACTAGACCACAGAGGCGATTAAATACATTATACTGTATTTTTTTTTTAACTTAAAAATTAGTTTTTTACAAACTAATTCCGATATGTTTATTGCCCACTTGTAACTGCCCATTCAGTCATGTTACTGCCCAATATTTATTGAACTGCTCTTTAATATTTGTTACGAATCATTTCTATTTAGTTTACTACTCAGTTTTTAGTTCTGAACTAGTCATTGAATATGCATTTGGTAATATTTAACTCTACCAAAACTACAATATACAACTGCCGCTTTAAATTTATTCGAGCGGTAGAAAGTTTTAGCTTTAACTTTATGTCATTTTCAAATTGACATTGACATGACGGATTGTTTGACAACTTAAAAACATTTTGTTTCGCGTGATTCAAGCCCGATTCAGTATCGGTTTTTTGAAATCTATGGATAGTTAGTTTCCGGTTTTTAAATATTCTGCGTAAAATGAAATTATGTCAAAGGACTTAAAGAAAACGGCAGCAAACCGTATTCGAGTGATTCAAAAATGTTACAAAATGGAAGTCTGTGAGTTTCAATTCGCATGCGGATTGAATTCGCATAAGAATTTCGAATGATTCAAAATACGTCTCCTCGACCTGTTGTCTATGAATTAATAAATACTTTCATAGTTAAAACGTTCAACGCGTACTCAATATCTCAAACATTAAACATATAACTAATGTGTATTATTTTGTAGAAGAATTAGGATATACGAGGGCGAATCAAAAAGTTCTTAGAATTGCCAATAAAGCATCAGTTAAATATCAAAAAAATAATTTATTTTCTACGTTATCTCCTTCTAACTCTATACATTTGGTATAATACTTCTCCACCTTTTTTATTCTTTCCAAAACTAAACAAATTTTCCGTGACTCGAAAATTCCTCTACCGCGGCCATTACCGCGTGATTGTCGAGAAACACGTTCTTTCAATAAGTGAAAATGTTTAAGTGGGTTAAGGGTTAAGTCCAGTGAATATGGCGGGTTATCTTAAATTTCAAAGCAATACTTAACAATTGCCGTGAGTGCATAAATGCCACTTGAAAATAGAAATAAAAACTTATAAAAATAGGGTATCCATTTCTAAGATCTTTTTGATTTGCCCTCGTAAATACAATTTATTTTTCACCAGAAAATGACGCAAATATAATTCGTCAGGCCACTTTATTAATTTACAATAGAAATAACTGGTTACCTATTGGGAATCATAAACTTGTAATTAAGTAAGTAATAAAGTCCATGATCTCATTTTACCGCATTTCTGCGTGGTATGTTGAAAATATTGTGTATGCTGTTTATTGATCCGATCTAGGTTTGGTGTTTTTTTTGTCCGATACGCATTTGTGAAAAAACATACGTCATCGTCATCAGCCATTTTTAATGTCCCCACTGCTGGGGCACTGGCCTGCCTTATGGATGGATAAGGAGAACGGGCCATGACCCACCACGCGGGCCCAATGCGGATTGGTGGGTTTTGACGACTGCAAATGCAGCCGGGACCAACAGCTTAACGTGCCTTCCGAAGCACGGAGGAGCTCGAGATAGTAAATTTCTGGTCACCCATCCCGTGACCGACCATTGCGAAAGTTGCTTAACCTCAACAATCGCAGGCCGAGCGCGTGAACCACTGCGCCACGGGCGCCTCCAAACAAAAAACATAAAAGGTAGAAATTACTTATAACGTTAGATAAAAACGAGATTGTAATAAATACTCCTTGGATTTGGATGTCTGATAATTAAAAAGTGAACGGTTTTTTTTTATATTTGCATTTTTCAATGCTATTTTTATACTTATGATAAATTTTTAATAGAAATTTATTGGAAGAGACAGTCTCGGTAGCTCAGTGGTTAGAGCAGTCTCATCTGAGAATTCACTTGTGGCCGAGTTGATTTTTTCCAATATTTTAAGTACATAAATATTGGTATCAGTAAGATACCTTAAAGTATCATTACTAACTAGATAACATTTTTCTTTAACGCGAACATTCATGACGAATAATTGTGGGAGCTAAACTAAGTCAGTAAATCATATTTGTTCGGTGAACTTGTACTATTCTTACGATAGTGTATTATGACTCGAAATATAAATAAACTTCTCCGTACTAGTGGCTACTAACTTGTTTATTATTGTAATTTAGTGCGGTTTTCTTGTCTATCTTTGTGGAAAATATATATTTCTGTCGGCATTCATTGAGAAATATAAACTTTTGTTTTGCGTTGCAGTTGTTTTGTTGACACTAGTGGTGAAAGAACATATTGAAAATATAAATAAAATAATAATGCGTCATGAACTGAAATCCTCACTGCTTACTTGCTTACCGACACGTATTCTATGTTAATTTTACTGCTAATGTTTGAGAGTATTAGAGCGATAAAAATGTACTTATTGCCCACAGACTTATATCGAGATAGACGTTAAAAGTGTACCTACCTCGCCGACGTGCTTTTGCGTGTCAAAAGTTTTTGATCCACGGTCTAAGTTTTCAGACCAAACTCAGTCCGCTTGAGACAATTGCCATGAAAACACGCGTCACTCAGAAACGAAAATGGTTAATTCTGCAGTGCTTTCTTGCAAGAGCTCGTCACGTCAATATCCTCATCACTTAGAGCGAGGCCACAACACTGCGTTGCTGCGTCGCACCACAGAATTATCCGATGCGCTGCCATACAATTTCATCGCGATGGTATGGCCTGGCATCGGACAATTCTGCGGTGCGACGCCACAACGCAGTGTTGTGGCCGGGCTCTTAATCTCGCTCGTGAAGTCATCGTAGGTACGAAAAATTCGACACGCTAGGTTCTCATACCGTTTGAAGCGCTGGTTTCGTCTATCTCGATATAGATCGTGTCTTACATTAAAAATGCCTTACATTTAAAATGACTGATTCCAAAAGCTATCGAGTCTGAGGATGAAAAGATAAGGGGTCATCATGTATTCATTCAACTAACAGTATCACTAAAATGTTATTTCTATTGATTTCAGGAAAACAAATCGTCTCGAAGAGGCGCTGAACATCTTCGACACGATCGTGAACAACGTGAACTTCAAAGGTATCTCCATAATCTTGTTCCTGAACAAGTCCGACCTCCTCGCCAAGAAGGTAGCCAGTAAGGAGACGGACATACGCTGGTACTACCCACAGTTCGCCGGTGACCCGCACAACCTCGCCGACGTGCAAATGTTCCTCCTAAACATGTTCGCGAACGTCCGCCGGGAGCCCAAGACGACCCTCTACCACCACTTCACCACCGCCATAGACACGCACAACATAGAGGTCGTCTTCAATTCCGTCAAAGACACTATCCTAAACCGCAACCTTGAATCTCTGATGCTGCAGTGACGCACGCGTGCGGACGCTCGAGTGACGGGTTAGGTATACCAATTGTGATACACGTGGGCAATACGTGATCTTTTGTATTTCATCAAGGGCTTCTTCTCTTCGTTTCCCTCAATGTCGTCGGTCGGCATCGCATAATAACGGGCGCGCATTGAAAAGACAAAACTTGTGATTTTTACTTTTTTAGCCACGAATGTACAATATGTATAATGTAATTTTTTGGTATATCTATTTATTTACCAAATGTAAAAAGTTGGTGAAACTATGTATAGTATATCATATAGTGATGCTAAAATTTGTATATCAGTATATTTATGACCAAAAATATAGATTTTGCACTCGATAATATTTTGAACACATTTTTGAGAAATTTTACGTATTTATCTACGCATGTACCCGTATTTACGTACTAGGGTTTAGCTATAAATCAGGCTGCGTTATGTACACAAAATTAGTATTAGTCATAATTTGTATACAATGTATAATCAATGTAGCGAAACGTCTTAGACAAAAACATGAAATTAGCAATTGAAGCTCCTATATACTACTCAATTTATATCTTGTGAGATTTGTGCTGAACAATTAGATTGTTTGAAAATCGGTTTTTTATATTGCAGTGCCAAGTTGAGACTAGACGCGTCCGTAGGTAGTTGATTGGTTATTGTAATAAATATCGGTTGATTTGTGGCTATTATACTGGGTGCTATATGTATAACCGTCGCACGCGCGTTGCATTAGTAACTTGTCTTTAGGAGGAAAAGTGTACAAAGAATTGTGTGACGACGAATTGCTCTGTGATGAAATTACATATTGTGGATGTGTTGGCTGGAACAGCAATTAAAGTCGTATTGTAAGGAATGTTGCACTCGAGGAAATTATGCGCTCAATAGTGGTTTGCAGTCTCAGGCTCAGACGTTGTTGAGATCTTTTTGTAAAGTAATCTATGTTCACTTATTCTGCAGTGTTTTCTCATACGAAATATTCCGTCCCTTGGCACAACATAATGCAAAGACGTAATCTCACTAGCTTCTAACGTGTATATTTTAATTATACATTTTTGTACAATTTATACATAATTTAATGATGGGCACAAACTTTCGGTTATTATCCAAGCATAGAAAACTGTCTTGGACATTTGATTTTAAGATTAAAAAGCTGATTTGATCTGCTAACCGGTATGATTTGCGGCGATGCATAATTTTGATCATAATAATTATACTCATTTAGTTGTATAAGATTTAATAAGCTTTAGTGTATTTATTTGAGCTTAGACTTATGAAATCTTTATTTACGAGTTTTAGATAGAACATTATCTATTTATTCACTGTAAATTTTATATGGACAGTTATCGAGGCTATGTGTAAATACCTCTTAATTTAATTTCGTTCTTCATCAGTTTGGTGTCTGGTAGTTAACGTACATTGTTTGCGCGTGTTTAAGGGCTACTTCGTAAATCGACATGAGAGGAACGGGAGAGTATCAAACGTGTGTTTATTGCTCTAGATCGGGTAGAATGATTATCTAACTCTGTTGCTATTGCTAACATATTTTGATGAGATTGCAGCAACGTGAGTTTCAATCGAAAGTTGATAGCAACAAGTTACAAAATCAGGGATCAGATCGGGTCGGATCGAGATGGATCCTTGCGGTGTTACCACAAAACGCGGTTTAAAGTTTGACCTGTTAAAATTTGAAATTTAAGCTTTTTGAAGTTTTTGTTTTCTTATTAGCGTATGGAGGTATAAAGCTCAGTTCCTCAAACGAAGTCCCAACTTTAGACCTCTTATTGTAGTAACATCATTCATGTTCATAATAGTAATGTACTGCAAGCATTAACGATATAAGCACATACAACGTGAGTTAGAAAGTACAATGAATTTCTTAATAACGAATTTTTACCATACCGAGTATTGAAACTTAAAAATGTTTGGGTTACAAAGTTTCGATGTTTATCATTGCTTCTATGATAAACATTCGGCATTAAGTCATTTGTTGTATCACTTTCTATGCACCCGCACATTGAGCCACCATTCGCGGCCACTAAACGCGACGACGCAGAGTCGCTCGCGCTCGCTATAAGTGGCCGCAAATGTGGCTCACCTTGCGCCATCACTCGGTCACAGACGGCGGTTTCTCCTCTGGCGACTTGTGGCTGCCACTCAGCCGCTAGTGGCGGCGATTAGTAGCCGCGTCTAGTGCCTTAATCGAGCCACTAGTGGTCGCGTTTAGTGGACGCGACTAGTGGCTCAATGTGCGGTTGCAGTAACGTAACTCACTTGAATCGGACATGTGCACAGTAGAACGCTATTTTGAACTTATTACAGAGCAGTCGTGCACATACCAACTTGGAACTTACTGCATTAACATAAGAGAGTATTACAAAAGGTTTCGATTTGTATCGGTTTGCGGAGAAAGTGTCGTGGTCATAGGAACGGGTGGAACTCACGGAGGACAGTGATAGAAATATGCATTTAATAGTGCCATTGCGTGGTGCAGCGGTGTTGCCACTGAAAAGAACTAAATGATACTCGATAATGTCGACAACCAAGCCTTTTGCTTAAAAAAAGAAAAATAAAAATCGTTAGGTAAATTATCTTACTGTTCACATAAAGGTTGATTTGTTCCTGGTCTACCGAGTCCATGCCGACGACCGGATTAGTATGCATAATATGATTTTAAAAAGTTAATAAGTCTATGCTCAGGCGCAGTGCGGTCTCTTGGCGTATCGGTAAGGTCAAGCACTTATATGATTTAATTGCAAAATTATAATTTTATTTGTTAAGTATTTATTGTTCTGAACTTAGCGTGTTATTGTAAAGTACAAAGCGACTTTGTTTTGAGATTCGTAAAATTTATATCGATAGTTCCTTGAGGCGAATAACGTTACGTGACGTTAATTTAATAATGATTGATTGGGTTGTATTTAACTGTACATCATACTAACCTATTGGTCCTTTTTCTGTCGAGCAAATTTTTGTGGATGACTTGCTCGTATTTGTATACGTGACCGACCCGCATGCGTGTCGCTCATTTCATAACTTGATGAGCATATAAATTTTTGGGTTGACAATTACGGTTAAATGTTGGTATTCAAAATGAAATTGTCGATTGTTTGATACTTATGAAATTAAAACCATTGTTTTGACAATTTCAATGTACTAATTCGTGAATGTCAAACCGGTTTATTCGATTCCATTCTTTTTCCAGCATTGTTGATTGTGGTTTTATAAAATTGGGAAAGGTACTGATTTGAATGATTATGATTTTGCTTATCCGAAGATGCTAAGGTAAAACATTCCTTCTGAAGCGATGCATTATAAAAAAATCAACTACGCTGCGTTTACTCGCTGGCCAATCTTCAATGATATCTATGATGTCACGATTACTACACATATGGTCAAAGGACAGTCAATGTTTGATAAAGACCAAATTATGTATGTTCTATAAGACCTATAGCGCCTTAGGCAGCCTAGCTGCGGCAGCCAGTCAAACATGACGGTGTATGAGTGCTCGCAACAGACCTATACCGAGATAGAGGAAAGAAGTGCTTCAAACTGCATGAGAACCTAGCGTGTCGTACCTACGATAACGTCACGAGCGAGATTTAGAGATGGGAAATAATTTAATGATTGGTCGGACAAAACTTTTACCGTGGATCAAACTTTTTACACGCCAGGTAGGTAAAATTTTACCGTCTATCTCGATATAGGTACGAGCTCTGCTGCATATTTTGGCTGCCTAGTGCGCGATGAGTCTTGGTTTGCTTGCGAATGTATTTGCACAAACTAGTACAGTACCCGGCGATTAAGAATTCCGATCTAGAAAAGTAGTAAAGCAAGCAAGCCGTTTCTGCTGCTCGAAGCATACATATGCGTGGTGATCACATACCTATAACGTGATAGACGAAAAGAGCGTTTCAAACTCTATGAAAACCTAGCGTGTTGAATTTTTGGTACCTATGATGACGTCACGAGCGAGATTTAGTGATGTGTAAATGTTATGGACGAGCTCTTGTAAGAAAGCAGTTCACAATTAACCATTTTCGTTTCTGAGTGACGCGTGTTTTCATGGCAATAGTCTCAAGCGGACTGACTTAAGTCGTAAAACTTTGACCGTGGATCAAACTTTTGACACGCAAGGTAGATACACTGTTACCGTCTATCTCGATATAGGTCTGTGGTGGTGATACTACAGATGTGCAGTAATTATTATTTGTAGTTACTGCACATGTTCTGACCTGTCTCGCCGCGTATAGGTTTTTTTGCCGCGATCCATACAAAATGTCACATGAACCTGTTAGATGCTAAGATCGATTTGCATTTTTTATAGCCGGGTATTGTTTATAAACAACACAACCATACATGATTTTGTATTTTTTTTATGAATGTAGAGAATGTCATTATTAGTATCCTATCTGAGTGTTCTATCTATACAATAGCATCAACTGTTACATATTATTGAAGTGGAATGAACTAAATTAATGCTCAATTTCTTATATGATTTGGATTGAATAATGTAGAATGACTTATTGATACTAATATAATCTAGGCAATGATTATTGTAAACTTTACTTTTTAACCGAAAGTTATTGATTGTTTTATAACTTGTATCATTTCATTCCAAAGAATTATTGTTTAAAAGAAATGTAACGTATCTCTTAACTAACACCGTGATACCAAAGGTCGAGGCATTCCTGATAAGATCAGAGATAACAAGAGTTTTATTTGACACTAACATTGGCGTAAAACCAAGACATAAATAATGACTTCCGACTTAAATGCTCATATTTTGCACAATAACTAAATCGTACAGTTCAACATTCGAAAGTATACGAAGTGTTGGATGTTAAGGATACATTCTAATCTAAGGTGTGAATAGTAAAATATTTTTTCTTTAACTGTAAAAATTATTGCCACGACAAAAACTTATGACAACATGTTTTTGTAGTGCGAACGCACGGTTACGATGAATTCGAAGACAATATTAAATGTTTTAGAAATCGCCGATTGATCTGGATAATGCTGTACGTATAGAATCTTTTGTAAAAGTTTCTAAAGTGAGACGATAAAATAATTTGTATGACTGGCATTATATTTGACATTTAGTTGTTGGATAGACTAAAATTACTTTGTTGTATGGTTAAATATTTTTAAATTCTCGCTTTGGACTTTTATATTATAATTTGCAGGATTTATATTTGATTTGTTTTCTAAATCTGCGTTTTGTTTTACAGTAGAACCATTTTGACTGTTAATTTATCGAAAAGATTTTTTTTTAAATTCTCGTTTAGTTCCAGTAACATAAATAACCTCAATACATTTTCCAACTCGAATTTCATGCAGAAGAATGTGATGCGAACACCAGATACCTAGGAACGTTGAAACGTGTTAGTTTAAAGATAGTGATGTTAGAAAGTGGGTCTCAAATTACTAGCCAGTAAGTTGAGGCAATGTGATCGATACGCTTTTTATTCTGTGAAGCATTCGCTATGAATTTGGAATTTAGACCTGTATGCTTAATGTTAAATTGTGTGGAGTTTTTGCTCTTAAAAGGATATGTTTCAGGTCTAAAATTGTGTGAAGAGTCCACTGTATTTTTTTACTTTGGAAATGTAAAGACAATTCAGATATGATCAAGGCTGAATTTTCAAAATATTTTGACATTTTGTGTAATATGATGCATTGCATTGGTCTATAATTTGGAAATCAATTATTTTAACTTTTTTTCCTTTGTTTTTTATTTTTATATTTAACAAGGCAAATCGAATTCAACATGAAATAGAATATGGCTTTTATTATTTCTTGCTTTAAAATTAAGATTTATTTAAAGTTCATTGTCTCTTGTAAATAATATTTATTTTAGAAGCAATATTAGATCTTAACTCGTTTGTTAGTGAATGCTTCACAGAATCAGAGCATTGTTATAGATAGTAAAGCTAAGGTGCCAATCAATAATATTGCTCCTATAAAGTATCCGATGGAAACCACTCAAAGATATGGACATCTTGGCCTAAAGGATATTAAGCATAATAGGAAGTCAGGTTGCCTAATTAGTCCGCTAGAGGCGCTACTTAGTTGCGATATACAGATATTTGATATCATATTTGGTCGTCATCGTTATATTTAGTTAATTAAAAAAATAACATTCGGCATAACCTGTCTCTTGTAAGTAGATAATGTATTTTTTTATCTAGCAACAATTTAATTCTGTGTAGGTACTGTCAAGGTCAAAGATATGTATATGTCGCAGCCATCTGGTTAAATCAGCCATTTGATTGGAAGGATAGCCCGTTAATTAAACGCCGGCATTCAGTTGAATGCCTAGGCCGATTGTTGATTGAACTAGCGTCACTTAACGTTCAACTAGTTGGCTTATTGTAAGTTGGCCCTTTGAAGATGGCTGACGCTAATTCGGCCACGTGATTCAAATTTAGGTTTTTTTTTGCCACTGGGGCAAGGCGAATTATGTCTTTTTTTTTCGTTTCAACATAACTTACAGTGTTTTATTAATTAAATAATTAATATCAATATTGATGTAATTAAAATGTGTGATAAAAATGTGCCTGATATTACACAGTTTTTACTAATAGTTTGGGTATATAATAACATCATTTAATGAGACGGCTAAATATGACGTTCAGCCAAGTCGTTAAACGTTTCATTCAACCACTTGGCTAGTTGTCATTTCATTGAATGCCGGCGTTTAATTAACGGCTAGCCCTCCAACTGGAATACTGATTTAACCAGTTGGCTGCGACATATACACCACTAGTTGCCACAAAATGTTACCTTCTAAATTACTTTAGATGGAAACAGCCAAAACTACATAGTAATGTACCCTAAAGTTAAAACATAAATTTGTGTTTTCGATTGCTTATATATTAATGCACATGGTCTACATATTTATGTTTCCAGTATTGTATACATATTTATTTGAATTTAGAAGAATACAATTTGTTGTATCTATATATTTTTGACCTTGACTGTACATACATTCGGAACTAATGTTCATAATTCTAAATATTGTGAAAATTGTTATTTTTAATTTGCGTATTATACCGCTGGGCGAGTTCAGTGGCGACCTCTACAGGCTTAAAGGCAATGTTGTACTCTCTAGATGGCCCAAGCTCACGATCGTGCAGTTATAGTTAGTTATATGTTACGAATTTTAAACATATGTTAGGAGTCATTTTACACTCATGTTATTGTATGCTAGAGTGTTGACAATATCTTTTGGAATTCCTCTATATTTTGTATACAGCCCAATATTTATTGTACAGTGTAATAAAATATCATGCATGTATACTGAATTGTTTTATTTATGATCTTTAATTCTATATTTTCAATGTGGTCAGTTGGAATTCAACGGAGTTTAGTCTTATAAAACTGCAGAGGGCGTAGCGTGAGTTTGCAATCGTTACTCACGTGTTTGCGATAAGGTTTAAAAGTTTAATTATCAATCTTATTCCCTTTGGGTTAAGATCTATTTGTCAAAATTGGACATGTACAAGCTCTCACGAAATTCTCTGTTTTTATTTTTTCTTATTTTGAATGGGTTCGCTCTTGAACCAAATCTACGGTGGAGCGAGCTAGTCTAGAAGATACAATCTGGGAACTTCCCGTTAACCACTAGAGTTTTTCAGGGAGACGTTTTCTTGGAAAGTACTAAGGTTAAAGAGAACTTATTATTCGAATGAAATAATTGTTAATGTTCTAGTATTTGTGATTTAAGCTGTGTAGTGTCGGGTTAGAATAGCACTACAGCCTCTCATCGCGTGGGTGTCGTAAAAGGCAACTAAGGGACTCCGCCTTCAGGAGACGGGCAGCAGCGTCTCCTACAAACTTGGCTATAAGTACTGCGATCGCCAACCCGCCTGCCAAGCGTGGCGATTATGGCAAACCCTCCCTTTGGGGGAGGCCTTAACCCAGCAGTGGGTGTTATGTGTCTGAGACGACGATTTGTGATATAAACATTTTCTATAAATCTATTACTTTTTTAAATAAAGTCCCCTAAAACCTCTTCTGGTCAACCGGGAAGTTACCCGACTGTACCTTTTAACCCTTGCTTTGAAGGTGGACGGGTTATAAGTACTTGGAAATACAGACGCAGGTAGGGAGTTCCACTCCTTTGCTGTGCGTGCGCAATATAAAAGATGATGAGTAATGCTTAGGAATCTTAAGGCTTAGGAATCTTAAGGCTTAGTAATGTTTGGGAGTCTGTTTAGGAATCTTGGTGAATCTTGATACGATGCTTTCTGGCTTGCCACACAACTATGAGTGCCAGGGGCTATTGCCCGTCAATAAATTCAGCGCTATTATAATTCGACGAAATCTATCGATACGTAAAGTAAGTTTTTCCAAAAGTATTTTTTCCAATAGGAAGGTTTCGAGGCAAAACGGTGCCGTGTGTAAAGTGACGGTCGATTCTAATAGCCGGAATAAAATAAATAATTTTTTATTTTCAGTTACAAGGTAGGTTTACAAAAATAGGTGTTGACTTCTTGTATTAGGTAAAAAAGCACCTGTGTCGGAAGAAGCCACTCTTCCTTAACTTAGTTTTAATTACTAGGTACCTTGCTTATACAAATAGTACAGTGATGAAGTTCACATTTATTTTAAACTAGCTGTGCCCGCAACTTCGTTCGCGTGAGAACCGGATATATTCTTTACTTTTTGAAGAGAATACTTAACACATGATACCAATTAATTTCATTCTTATCATCTTATCTCCTTCAATAGAGAAGTTTATCAATTCGCCAGTAACTACTAACCTATATTTTATAATAGAACTAAAAGTAAAAGTACCTATTAAAATGCAAAGTAGCATCTTTTTGAAATTCGTTTTTTTTTATTCTGATGATAATAATTAGATAGCCGATGCCTGTGATTTAATTTCATCAGTCATGAATTGATTCAATGTGGCTTTGTGACACGACTTCGAAATTAACAGAGTTGCTCAAATACGTACATCTTATGTTTTGGCGCGCACTGTTCATTGAAATAAAACAACTTTTACGGATATCAAACGCGCTATATTTCCACGAACTAAGTTGTAATTGTCCGTATTTTTAGGTTTTTAGGGGTTTTTTGATTTTCCTGACGTTTCGGCACCTTTACAGCTGCCGTGGTCACGGGATGACTGGCTACTTATAAGTTTACCCTCGAAAAGTTAATTTATTTTCGTTCGGATACGGTTAGACATTTACTATGGCATAAATTATTATTGATTTGATATTTTGATTTAATTGTTATTTTAATTCTTTATTATTAAGAAAAGAAAAATAAAACTAAAGACTCTACTGGCAGTTCACAAATTGGGAGGACCTTCGAAGAAAGAAGCTGTCAAGAAAACTTCGAAAGCGGGCCGACCTCCACCTTTATAAAAAATTATGATATATTACGTGCCGCGGCAGCGGCCGGCGAAGCGCCGTAATTTATTTGTATATAATTATACTTAATATAATATATATAAATATACTTAATTATAATTAATTTGTATATAACAATATAATTATTATAGAAGTTCTTACCTGTAAATTATTTGTCCAAGGTGAAACAAACATCCATGCAGCATATTTGACTACATAATACTTGGTAAAATGAAACATTTGCATTGAAATTATTTGTTAAACAATAAATTGGTGAAAATGAAATTGCTAACTGTAAAATTGCGAAAACTTGTTTTGCCAAATGAAAATTTGGGAAACATGCTTTGGCAAGTAATACTTTGGGAAACGTTTTTTGCCCGAACATTATTAATCTGTATTGAAATAAAACAACTTTTACGGATATCAAACGCGCTATATTTCCACGAACTAAGTTATAATTGTCCGTATTTTTAGTTATTTTAGGGGTTTTTTGATTATCCCGACGTTTCGGCACCTTTACAGCTGCCGTGGTCACGGGAATCCGTATTGGTTTATTTAAGGGAAACCTGTTATTGGCTTACTAAAGATTTACATAAGTTATTTTATATGCATGAATAAATCTGTTGGTTTTCTGAATAAATAAAAGGTTTTATTAATTTTATTCTCAATTTGAGAGGATAAATGCGAGAACTGATATTGGGCACATCGCGTGTGCACACCAACCACAGGGGCTACCTTAACATTCCTTCTTCTATTTAGTTTGACAGGGGAGTATTCTATAGATTTGTGGGTTTTCTAAACAGTGTATAAAGCTTTCTAACAGTTAATAATTCTGCGATTGAGTATAGAATGAGTAAAAAATCTTCTTGTTTTAAAATAGGTAAGTACCTACCTACATTACTTTTAGCAATGCACGTTGAGCACGCTCAACCTCTAGGAATTTGGTTTTGAGTGCTCCTCGGCAATCGTGGCAATGCTACATACTTACATCTCATTTAGATATTTTTTTATCAGGGATATGCCTTAATTCTTTGAATAGGTATGTACCTAAATCAAGTAGCGGGTTCGATTCCCGTCTGAGAATTCACTTGTGGCCGAGTTAATTTTTTCCAATATTTTTCTATTTAAAATTTACCCTAAGTATACCTAAATCAACTTACGCAATCTAGATGCCAGTGTGAATGCGAAATTAATATCTCTGATTTCTTAATTAATCAACCATCCATCAACCAAAAGAAGGTTGGACGGAATTGAAAAAGAAAATGACTAGGTAGAATGTAGAGCTTAAGTTAATCGTACCCTGATGCAATTTCAGTCTTCCTGAATTACTTAATAATGAATTAAGATCATGAATTTTCCTACATGGGCCTTGCCTTATCATATTAATTTAAGTATATGGTAGTACAAATTAGATTTCTGGTGAAAATTTTTGTTGTGTTTGACCTCCTTTTCTGATTAATTCGACAAAGTGTCAGTACGATGTTCCACTTTTGTATTCTCGTAATAAACAGTGTGAGTTAGGTAGGTACAGTCGTGGAACTTCCCGGTCGTCCAGTAGAGTTTTTTGGGAAATATTTATTCGAAAAGTAATATGGTTCTAGAAATATTAAATAAAAAAAAATATTTTCTATAATTTGCGATATATAAACGTTTTCTATCAATCTATATATATATCGCTTCGTAAAAAACTCTACTGGTCAACCGGGAAGTTCCCCGATTGTAACAGTCAATTAAGTTAATTTTAACTAACTGAACTTATTTAAAAGGCGCTAATTAAGTAGGTACCTTTTTCATATTTTCTAAATATAGGTTCAAAAATAGAACAAAACAAAAAATACCTCGCACACGACACAATACAAGAAACCTGTTGTATTCTTCTGTTGTATTCTACATAGAAATTCCCACTAGAATCTAGCAAAAATGAAACTTATCCGAATAACTCTTTTCCCTTCACATCAAGTCTGAAGCTAGATTTATAAAGAGATTTATTTCTTATTATTACTTAACTGGAGAGGGAGATTAGCAAAAGTTGGCCGACTCCAGATGTTTCATATTAATCAGAGCGATTCGTTCGCCGTCCGTCGTCCCGGTCGTAGCCCCCGCGAGAAAAATAATTAAGAAACATTACTCTTCCATTCATCCCTTTCGATGATTTACAGTAGGTACCTAAGCTTCGCGTGTTAGCCAAGATTTTACTTTTCAAGTTCCTACATAACTACTTACTTAAATCATATATGATTTACCTAAGTAAGTATATATACCTAAGCCTCGTTGTTACATTGAAGACAAATGAATTAACTAACACCCATTTGCTGGTAAATCTTCGGGCGGTTTGAACGCCGTCATTGTCCTCAACATATAAAGTGTCATGCAGCGAAAATAATAAAGGTTATGCTGCTAAACGCTACTCGTCTGGGACCCATATTCGTAGCTGGACAAGAGGACAACATTTATTACTCTAAAAATATGAAAGTATGTTGAGGACAATGACAGCGTTCAAAACACCCTTAGATTCACCCTTGCACTAAATTTGTAGCTTAATCAGCTGTGTAGTGTCGGCTTAGAATAGCACTACCCCTCTCATCCCGTGGGTGTGGTAAGAGGCGACTAAGGGACTCAGCCTTCAGGAGACGGGCAGCACCGTTTCCTATATACTTGGCCATACTGCAACCGCCAACCCGCCTGCCAAGCGTGGCGATTATGGAAATTATGGATTATTGGGGGAGGCCTATACCCAGCAGTGGGTGTTATGCTGAGACGACGACGACGGCACTAAATTTAAGAATCGACTAAGATTCTTATCTTTCTTAATCTTAATAAAAAATGCTTTGCACTAACCATTTTGACGTTCTTAAAATCCACTAAGGCTTTACGAACCCAATATCGAGCGCCTAAAACTTATGCTATGCTTATTATTAATGTTTTTAAATAGATAAGAAAAACTTAGGCGATGCAATGATCACTGATAAATAGCAAACTTCCTATCTATTTTACTCTAGTAATACTTAGTTGAAACTAATCAAGTCTAAGATAAGTAGGTATGGTTTGGAAATTTCTGATTTCCTTACCACAGAAATTTCGCAGCTCTCTGGTCTGGCTAAGTCAGCCATTTAATTGGAAGGTCAGCCCGTTAATTAAACACCGGCATTCAATTAAATGCCCAGGCCGATCGTTGATTGATCTAGCATCATCACTCAACGTTCAATTCAACTAGTGGGCAAATAGTAGCTAAGCTTTTGAAGAAGGCTGAAGCAAAATTAGGCAGGTTATTTAAAATTAGTTCATCATCATATTAAACAGCAGCCTTCCGGGTCATGGCTGTTTAACATGAAGAGTGAATGCAAAATTAAAATCATAAACAGATCAGTTATATTTACCTACCAATTTAGAAGTTTATCTAGATATAAGTTAGAAAACTGTAAGGCAATATCCAACATCGAACTAGGTATAAAGTTTTGCTCATCGTAACTTTCCTGAATGGTTGGAAACTGTGCGAGCAGTATACGCGTGTGTAAGAATATTCAATTTTGAATATAAATTTATTTGTCAATTACTGCTTATAAAGTCATTAAATTAATATTAGAATACATACTCATTAACATTCTTCTTCACCTTTCTCCTTCATTTAACCAAATTCTGTTAAAAAATGTGATTTGATTATCTGACAAAGACGACTATTCTTAAGTTAGTTAGTTAGTCTTATGTTTGAACTACTTTGAACTTGATTCACTTTTATTTAGAGGTCTACCTAAGTGTTTCCATACTGTTTTATTCTACCCTAATTATTACTGTTTTATTCTCCCGTAATAGTCACTGTTTTATTCTTTTCTAATACTGTGTATTCTCGATTAATTTTATTTGACATTTTGTGAACAGTCTTGTGTGGTGAGTCGAGCAGAGCGGTCTAAAAGTTAAGTACTTTAATACTGTCTAAATTCTACTTAAATATTGTTTTATTCTATTTTAATTTAATACTGTTTGAACTACTTTGAACTTGATTCACTTTTATTTAGAGGTCTACCTAAGTGTTTCCATACTGTTTTATTCTACCCTAATTATTACTGTTTTATTCTCCCGTAATAGTCACTGTTTTATTCTTTTCTAATACTGTGTATTCTCGATTAATTTTATTTGAGGTTATACTTGATGTTCCCCTTAAGGGTAAAGATTATGTTAATTAAATGTGTTATGTGTTTAAAGTTGTGTTTTAAATAATCATTATAATTGAAAGAACATTTTTAAATTGTCGTTTTTATTTAATAAATTCCAGTAATTGTTGAAAGATTTCTAAGGTTTTATTTCTTTATTCCTCGTATAACAATACTTTAATTTAACTATAATTGAAGCTCTTTAACATTTCCAGTAGAATTTTAATTACATATCCATTGATACATATACTTATGGTCATAATTTCTAACATCAGAAGTGGGATCGATATTCACAAACACTTTCGTAATACATTATTTAAATAATTTCAGGGGGATGTTACTGCATTGCAAGATCTTCACGCCGCGCCGGCCGCTATGCTGTTTCCGGAGCCCGAGGAAAAGACTACATCGCCGGCTCCGACGCTTGATCCTGCTACAAGCTACAGTGATGCTGAATGTTGGTGCTGCAAGATAGAAGCTCTCTCAATCGGATTCGGCTGGACCAGCATTACGACGGTTGAAAAGGAAGGTAAGGCCCTTAAAGGGGTCTTCTAGCTTCATTTGTATAGTACCTACGAATCATTGGACCAGACCAAAGGCCGTTCTGAGATAAATTGACGAACAGTATTAACGAAATATATATTTTTTTGTGATAATGAATAAAACTTTCACCAGCTTATAGAGTTGGTTTGTGGTGGAATCACTAATGTAAATGTTCTTACGGCATCTTAATAGCAGTGTTAAAAACTATTTCCGTTTAGTCATGTGCAAAAGCTAAAAATATGATCTTTAGAGCAAAGTGGGTAGGATGCTAAATTGTGTTTTCTCCTCTTACCACCAAAGCGCAGTGTTTTATGGGTGTAAGTTCTTGAAACAATTTTTAACACCTAAATTGATATAAAATAACCACCAAATCACCCCACTAAATAAAAGTACATTTTAGGCTTATCGAATTATAAAATAATTATTTACACACAAACAAGTTTTTATATACGGGTTTAATGATATAATACTCATCATTGATGTGTTATTCATATGACACGATATTATATCCTTGGATGTGAATTTTATGCTTTGATGTGTGTCGTTAATGTATATATCAATTGAAAATCTTTTAACCAGTTTTTAATACTGATATTTTTCAAAATGCTTTCACTTTAAATACCTACATAAAGAAAGCCTGGCCGAGTCATCAGAGTGACCTCGCATAATAAAGAACATAAACAATAATATTGCATTAGTGAAAGTTAACATTAGGTACAAGATGGCAAATGATTAAATTTCCATTGTAATTTACTTTTAAATAATTTAGTTTACACAGATAAACTGGCACTAGTATACAAAAAAGGCACTAGTATACATAAGTGGTGCCATAAAATGAGTTCCCTGGTTGTTTAGTTTTTGACATACAATGTATTTTGATAATAATTAATTGACATTGATTCTATTTATGTAATTCCTTCTGACATGCTTCGATTGTACTTTATTCACAGATGATTTTGACATTTATTATGGACATTTGTATTTTAATATTTCTTTATTCCATATTTTTTTTGACATACTGCGATTATTTCTTAGTTTTTAGATGATTTTGACATTTATATTTTAATATTTTTCCCTAAGCAATAATTCTCTTTGACATGCTGCGATGGTACTTAATATAGTTCATAGACGATTTTGACATTTGTATTCTTATGTTTCTTTGTTGTATTCTTTAATATTATTATTTTTTGACATAGTTCTCAAGATACCCCTTTGACAAATAGTATTGTGTAAATTTTGTACCTATATAACATTGTATTTTTTTTATATATAATCTGCAATTTTAATTTATTTTGGATTGTTACTATAATTCTACGTATAATAATGAACTTATCCTAACTTGCTGGCGTTTTGGGCAAACTGTAAGCCAGTAAGTACACTGTTTTTAATAAATAAATAAATAAATTTCAAGAGTATTTCAATAATAAGTATAGATTAAATTCACTAAGTGTTAACAAGCATTTAGTCCGACTGGTGATATGTAGGTATTGGATATACATATCAGTTTTGTTGAAATATATTCCGGATCCGGATATTTTGATATTTACTATAAATATCAGCTATATTTTCGAACCCTGGTTATCTTTTACTAACTTTTACATATTTATTGAAAAATTTCTACAATTAATATTTTGTTTTCTTTTGAAAAAAAAAATCATTCAAATCATAATAACAAAAGTATCTCTGCACAATGTAACTAAAAAGAAATTCGCTTATTGATACTGAAGCTTGGTTGGTTATCGCTTTTCATTGCGTTTGTAGATTAGGTTAAGGTAGAGTTTTATTATTTCACGATTGTTATAAGAGATGTAACGGAAGTTTAGTTCCGAAAGTTCAGACTTCCGATTGATTTTGCACTTTAAATTCCGGTTCAGATTTCGATTAAGATTCCTATTTCGATTTTGTATTCGATTAGGGTTCCGGTTACAATTTGGATTCCGGTTGCGATTTCGATTCCGGTCCTGTCCCGATGTCAATTCCAATACAGGTTCCGTTTCCGGTTTTGATTCCGTCTTACCAAAGTAAAAAAAAAAGGTCTGGTATCGATTTTGGTTCTCGTATAACTAATTCCGTAAGATACTTACATTCCTAATTACTTATTAAGTACGATATAGCCAGTACATATTTAAATAGAAGGGTATTGAGGAATGAAAGAGAGAGAATGAGAAACATTTATTGATATAAATACATATTAAATCATTACACATGTACCATTGGTGTTTAAAGAAGCAAACTGAAGTTATTACATAATTATAGATATAAAAGCAAAGAAATTGAAATTATTTATTAAGAAAATTTTACAATAATCATATTTAACTTAAGTACTGCTAGTCGGTCGCCGCCCTGATACCCTTCTGAAATTCATGTGCAGCAGGTGATAGGATTGGTATGTCAAGGCCGGAGGCTATTATGATATGAGATACTGCTGGTCGGTCACTGCCCTGATGCCTTTCTGAAATTCATGTGCAGCAGGTGATAGGACTGGTATGTCAAGGCCAGAGACCATTTATGACGAATTATGACTATGACTATGACTATGATGTGAGAAAAATATGATTATTGCTGTATCCTTCGAGAGCGAAGTACAGGTCAGTCTGGCCGTAATAGATTATTGCAGATATTTCAGTTTGTTTATTACACTAACAAGCATCTTATTCTCTAATTTTCAAAACTAAAAACGCCCCAGAAGTTAATTAGTAATTTAATAACATTGCAAAAATTAGTAATTTAATAAAATTTAGAAATATTACGATTGTGGGTAACGCTGTTGGCCGTTAAGCCAAACACAATGTCAGACTGGCCGAGCCATTTACAGAAAATAAAAATATATAAAAAAGAACAATGATTTTTCTCTATTTATATATATTTTTTTTGTCCATAGAATTAACTAAGTATATTATGTACCTACACGAATAAGGTAGGTAAACGATTGTTTCAAGTAGATTCTGTACAAAATGTCGTTTTAAAGGTAGAAAAAGATTTGGCTTTAACGATTAAGCGTTAGCGAATATCATAAGTTGCAAAGACAGATTTGATAAAGAGACGAATTTAGTCGTAAAGAATTATAACCCCTATAAAACATTGCCACAACTCCACAATAACCACTTTGCTCTTGAAAGGTATAGGTTATTTAAGAAAAATAGTTATTGTTAAACAATAATTACGTGTTTGAGTTGGGGAATGGGAAAAATAAAACACTGCTGTTAAAGATGCTATTAAAAATTAAAAAAAACTAGCTTACTTTTACTTATTAAGTATATATTTTGTACAATGTGCTTTTTTTCCATGATGTTCAAAAGGTCATTCAGATAGGCCAGCAGTAGTTCAGCAGTGTGTGAATGTGATCATATAATGTCTGTATGATGTAGCAAAATCCATAAGTAATTAGATTAGTTAATTTCTTGATTGGTGTCGGCAACATGTCTATTCAATAAATGTAAATTTATAAAAGTACTTGAAATAATATTTATTTTGAACACACAAATTTTAGCTTCCAGATTATGACGAAATAAGCTTTGGTTGATAATGACGTCTTTAAATCTTGTAAATGTTTTGGAGGTATATCGAAGGTTCCTATTTGTCTTGGGCGATTGTGTCATAGATAACCGTGTTAGAATAGAAAATAGCTGGTCGATAGTGTGTTTGGTGTCGGCTTGGTCTTCACGGGCAGCGGTGATGAGCCGTACATGGCGAGGCACACTATTCATAGGGAATCCACTGTCACTGTGAGCTTGGTGTCCTTTTGGTCTTCACCGACAGTGGGTGATGGAGTGGACATGTCGAGGCACACAATGGAAAATCCACTGTTACCGTTAGCTTGGTGTCCTCTTGGTCTTCACCGACAGTGGGTGATGGAGTGGGCATGGCGAGGCAAACGGTAGAATCTCTCGCGTGAATATGACACAGTTGGACTTTAGTAGTAATAAGCTTTTGATGTTAATAAAGTACTTCGAGAACGAAGTACTTGTCAGTATGGCCGTGTAAGAATATTCAATTTTGAATTTAAATTTATTTGTCAATTACTGCTTATAAAGTCATTAAATTAATATTAGAATACATACTCATTAACATTCTTCTTCACCTTTCTCCTTCATTTAACCAAATTCTGTTAAAAAATGTGATTTGATTATCTGACAAAGACGACTATTCTTAAGTTAGTTATTTCCTGTTTAGCAGATAATAAATTAATAATTATTATGTAAATTTAACATTAAATTCATTATATTGGTTTATCAAAATATTAAAATCGATAATTAATAACAGTAAATTACTAAAAAGATGTTTTGGCCAGACGATTGACAAATGGTCAGATTTCCGTTTACTTCCTGTTATTTCCTTAATCATTTTTGTAATACAAATATTGAACATGTATTGTATCTTGTTAAATTTAGTTATAAATAATGTTAATAATATTTATATTATAGTTAATACAAATAGGTTATTTAAAGTATGTTATTTTCATAAAAGAATTAATTTGACATGTTGGCGCCACGGTAGCAAATTTATTATTTTCACGGATGAGTTGTTAAAATGGCGGGAGAATCCCCCTCCTCTTTTGTCTCCCTCTGAGCATGGAGGACACATTTTGTGAACAGTCTTGTGTGGTGAGTCGAGCAGAGCGGTCTAAAAGCTAAGTACTTTAATACTGTCTAAATTCTACTTAACTATTGTTTTATTCTATTTTAATTTAATACTGTTTGAACTACTTTGAACTTGGTTCACTTTTATTTAGAGGTCTACCTAAGTGTTTCCATACTGTTTTATTCTACCCTAATTATTACTGATTTATTCTCCCGTAATAGTCACTGTTTTATTCTTTTCTAATACTGTGTATTCTCGATTAATTTTATTTGAGGTTATACTTGATGTTCCCCTTAAGGGTAAAGATTATGTTAATTAAATGTGTTATGTGTTTAAAGTTGTGTTTTAAATAATCATTATAACTGAAAGAACATTTTAAAATTGTCGTTTTTATTTAATAAATTCCAGTAATTGTTGAAAGATTTCTAAGGTTTTATTTCTTTATTCCTCGTATAACAATACTTTAATTTAACTATAATTGAAGCTCTTTAACATTTCCAGTAGAATTTTAATTACATATCCATTGATACATATACTTATGGTCATAATTTCTAACACGTGCCATGAGTTTTTCTTTCCGTTTACTGTACAGTAACCGGAGACATTTTGTATGAGAATCTGTAGTTCCGCTGCTGCCCACTAGAGGCGCGGTTCAGATTCGCATAGAAAATGCCTCCCGTTTGCTGTACAGTAAACGGGACGGAAAACTCATGGTATGATCATTGTATATGTAAGTAATATAAGTAATGTAATGGTTAGCAATGGTTTCGTTTCTGGTTGACCGGGAAAAGGAACAACAAAGTTTTTATATTTGATAGGTATAAAGTTTATTAGCTATAGGAATCTACGCAAAAATAATTGTATTTATATCTGGGGGTTAATTCTGTAAAATTTTTGTCATAATCGTCTCTCAGTGGTGTTTCAATAGTAGTGTTTATTCACATTCCGTACGCCGCGGCGGGGCTGGCCGGCAAACCGCGCGCCGCCAACAAAAACTGTGTACTAGTAGTTTGTTACACAAGGGACTTAAGGGAGCTATTACAGAACAAGATCCAATTTGGCGCCTGTGCGAGCGCAGCTCGCAAAGGGCGCTAAAGGATCGAGTGCACCCGAGATATTTAGACGCCCGAGCGAGCGAAGCGAGCGTGGGCGAATATAGTTCGAGGTTGTAATAGCTACTTACAACCGAGGTAAGCATTCTACTTTACATCATTCATGCGAGGTAAATAAAACATTTGTACGATATCTTCGGCTTCAAGATGACAGAAATCAGGCGTCCCGACCAGTTCTTCATCGGATGAAGTACTTGACATGATGAACTAACACTTTTAACTAGCAAAAACTTATAATTATATACTTATTTTAAATTTTAATACAGTCGTCGCAAGTGAACAAGCATTTAATTCAAATGAATTGCCGCCATTTTCATTGATTGGTTAATAAAATAGTAAATAGTTTTCTTATCATTTTATAAAAAAAAATTGACCTAAGAGTTTTGCATAGCTTGAACTGAAATGAAATGCCACCATTTTCATTGTTTTTTGTTTTCAGTAAAAAGATTCGTCATTTTATAAGAAAAGAGATTGGTTCACCAAGGAGTTTTACATGCTTAAATGGTAAAGTGTACTTTACAAGTACAAGTAACGTAAAAGTGAAAGTAAAGTGATTTGAAAATGGAACGTTCTATCTAAACAATGCACTGTGTTGCACATGCCAACTTACACAGCCTCTTACTATATCTAGTAAATCCTAGTTACCGAGCAGTATGATGTAAAGTGTACTTTACAATTCAAGCATTCACCCTATGCTTGATTTGTAAAGTGATTTGAAAATGGAATGTTCTATCTAAACAATGCACTGTGTTGCACATGCCAACTTACACAGCCTCTTACCATATCTAGTAAATCCTAGTTACCGAGCAGTATGATGTAAAGTGTACTTTACAATTCAAGCATTCACCCTATGCTTGATTTGTAAAGTGATTTGAAAATGGAATGTTCTATCTAAACAATGCACTGTGTTGCACATGCCAACTTACACAGCCTCTTACCATATCTAGTAAATCCTAGTTACCGAGCAGTATGATGTAAAGTGTACTTTACAATTCAAGCATTCACCCTATGCTTGATTTGTAAAGTGATTTGAAAATGGAACGTTCTATCTAAACAATGCACTGTGTTGCACATGCCAACTTACACAGCCTCTTACCATATCTAGTAAATCCTAGTTACCGAGCAGTATGATGTAAAGTGTACTTTACAATTCAAGCATTCACCCTATGCTTGATTTGTAAAGTGATTTGAAAATGGAACGTTCTATCTAAACAATGCACTGTGTTGCACATGCCAACTTACACAGTCTCTTACCATATCTAGTAAATCCTAGTTACCGAGCAGTATGATGTAAAACAGCATTACCATTGAAACACCACTGGAATACGATTGAGTTTCGGTGTTATAAAGTTTATTGACTTATCTAACTAGTTTTTAACTTTGTTATACTTAATAATATAGTATTAAACATAAATATTAACGCTCAAAAACTACAGCAAGCCCGTAGGAAGGAAATGTAGACAGTGCAATAGGGTATTGTAAACCTTCCAAGAACGATTTACCAGTTTTTTTAAGTGAAAACTTCTTTAGCGGCGTTGTGCACATCAGAGTTTTAAATTTTTGGGATGGGTAAAAAATGTTAAAGTCGCGTCAGGACACGATCCTGATTGAAAATTCGTAAGACCATTTACCGTTGACCTTTTTCAAATTACATAAAGTCTCACTCTTGAAAGATCTACGTGTATTAGTTAATAACAACCATTAAATAAAGATCTCTCATTACTACCAACTTTCATTTTGATGCCAGGACCTCTATTTTTGAATCACTCGTCGCGCTAGTGTCAAGGCGAACGAGGAGGCGATCAGGCGATTAGCGACTTTGCAAGCGAAGACATAGCACCTTTTTTGCTTTGCCCCTCGTGCGCTCGTGTTGGGAGGCGGTACACCAGGCAAAAAGCGAAGCTATGTATATAAGTGTAAGGTCGCTTTTACGGAATACGGAAATCAGTAGAATCCTCGAAACGAGTGAATCAAAAATAGAGCTCCTGGTAAGTTTTAATGGATTTACCTACAAAATCAAGTTGGTCTCCGTTTTCATCAACTTTTTATGAAGTTGTGGTCAAGATACATGTAGTGGATTTTCATCGTTATTTTCGTTTAAGCGGTTTTCACTTCTGCCGGCACTCCCAGAGTGCAACGCGTTGTTTTTTTTTTATAAGAATCGTAGAACCACTAGCTGTTCTTTGTATTGAATTCAGGCTTCTCATCCAGAAAGTTTATCTGTGTCTGGGTCCTGAAGTTTAAGCGGGACTGGATAATACCAAGTTTTAGCCTTTGCAGTAAAACAGTTATCTAACTGTATGTTTGGGGCAATTTATTTCACTTAATTTTACCGTTTAGTTTCGGAACATCCGCATCCTACTTCCTACTTAGAAGTAGGAAAGTTTGTTCGTTGGTAACACAACAATTTAACTGAATGAATTTAGATGACAATTGATATTACATATGACCATGATTGGGTCGGGTTAGGACAAGATCCACTTAGGATATTTTTTTTGTCATATCGATATTCGGTAAGTACCTATTTTTACCAACGACGGTACGGGTATATGCGTTTGGGGTGAGAGGTTGTTTGTTTGTACAAACCAATGTTACCATTTATCTCCAAAACTGCAAATCTGATTTTGATGCGGTTTACAGTGATGGGTTCGGGGTTGATTGCTGCATGTTCTTAGAAAGGTGTTACGGTGACAACTCACCAGGGGGCGCTGCAGTAAACATTTGTTTGAGCAAAACCCAAATAAATTAATAGTCCGATTTTGATGCGGTTTTCAGTAATGCGTTTGGGGTTGATTGGTGAATGTACTTAGATAAGTGTTACGGTGACAACTCACCAGGGGGCGCTGCAGTTAACATTTTTTTGAGCAAAACCAAAACAACTAGTCTGATTTTAATGCGGTTTTCAGTAATGGGTTTTCTGTTGTACAATGTACATAATATCTATGCTCTCTAAAAAGATTGAAATAAAAAGCATAATACATATATTTTTTTGAAAAAACCCACGATATAACTGCAAAACTATAGTTCATTTAATGGCAGCCCTCTACGGATAGTTAAGTCGGGGTTTTTTTTAATTATTTAATCCTTTATCAATTATGATATAACCGTCGTAGGATTAAAAAAAAAAATTGCTTTTTATCAGATGACAGTATGGTAATTTTGTAGGAAAGTGCTTACCCTTTTAAAAAATCAACTGGAAACCGAAGACACGAATATTTCGCTGCGAATTCGATTCGATCGTTAATGTCATATCATGTGGTATGGCGTACCGTTTGCGGTTTTATTATCACAGTGATGTGAAACGCTAATGAATTGAATTGATGGGTCATTTGCGATCGCTTGTAAAAGTGCTTAAGTTGCGGGAAAATGGTTGGTCTTGATTTTACGAATCCGCAAACTGTCGGTATGTCAAAATAGCATTTTTCAATATTTTTTTTCTATAGTTTGTTATTCTTGTTTATGCCACATTGAGACCTCATTAAGAATATCTGTAGTTTCCTAATTGTGCAGCGTGATATATTTTTCAATTCCTATAACGAAAACAGATGAATTTACGTACCATCATCAAAAATTGAAACTAGATTATTTTACTCATATGATAAATTTTAATGGAAAAAAGATTTAGATACCGAGGCTCGGTAACTCAGTGGTTAGAGCAGTGGGCTGGAAACCCGAAGGTCGCAGGTTCGAGCCCCGTCTGAGAATAACTTGTGAGCCGAGTCGATTTTTCAATTTATTATCATATAAGATTGAAATTAAGCATTTAAAATGCATAAACCAGAAAATCTTAGACTACGTTAACTCGTAAGTTAATTTACTTAAAACAACGTCAAAAGTAATTAATATTCTTCTGTTAAATTACCACGCGTATTAACTCAAGACAAAAGAAATAGGACTATTTTTTGCATTCTAAAAAGTAGTCAACTTTAATAACTAGAAATAATAATTTTCCAATCTCTATTGATTAAATGATGTAACAGAAAAGTGAATCATAATACTAAATGGATTGGACTCGGGAATTTTATTAATTTACGAGTTAATAAATTGCACATTTTAATTACATTTAGGCGGTCGCTATGCTCGGCCGGTGCCGGGACCAAATTAGCCGCTATAATGTATTTTTTCAAATTTATTACCTTTTGATGCAAGACAAATTACTGGCATCCAATTTTTCCTTGATTGCAAAAAATTAGGCCGTTACTTACAATTTTATTATGTATATCTTTTAACAGAATTGAATTTTATGCCATTATAGGTATTAGGTTATAATTATCACATTACTATTTCTACGTTCGCAATACTTAGATACTATTTGTGTAGGTACTTATAGCAAAAAGGAAATAAAAAAAGTCTAACATATTTTGTAACAACAAAGAAGGAAACAGTAGCTGTACGGATTTAGGTTTGTTGTGCTTGTACGAGTATTTATCTGTAAAATACCGGAAAATTGGTCGTATTTTTTACGGCATCCACTGTACGAATACCTATTTAAAAACCTCAGTTTCAGGTGGATTGATAATCCTAATGGCCTGCGCAGAGGACGGACATTGAGGTCCGCGACACGACCTTATTACTAAGAATATAAAGTTGAATAAATAACGAGGACTATCGCGTTCTTTTCGCGGATATACGCGGTCTAAGTTGAATCTTATTTGGTTAACAATAAAGACGTGTCGCGGACAAAAAGTCCTCCGTTATCCGTCGTCTGCGCTAGCTCTAACTATCCTAATCCTAACTAATATTATAAATGGGTAAATGTGTTTGTTTGTCATTACTTGAAGCCCTAACTAAGCATCCAATCGAGTTGTTTTTTGGCATAGAGTTAGTTGAAAGGACGGAGAGTTACATAGGCTACTTTTTATCCCGATGTTCCCACGGGAATGGGAACTACGCGGGTGAAACCACAGACGGAAGCTAGTCTTTTATAATAGTATAATGTATATTAAAGACTAGAGGCCGGGCGCGGTTTCACCCGCGTGGTTCCCGTTCCCGTGGGAATTTTGGGATCATTTATAGCCTATGTTACTACTTGGGGTCTAAGGATTTTCTGTACTAAATTTCGTCAAAATCGGTCCAGTAGTTTTTGAGTTTATTGGTTACATACAAAAATACAAATCTTTCCTCTTTATAATATTAGTATAGATTATATATCATACATAGTATAGAAGATGTATGTTCATTAACTAGTCGTAAAGGCGTTTTAAGTCTCCGAACGAAACTGAAACGCCGCTAAGGGTCGCAGTCCTTCGTTATAACTGAAATTTGAGTCAAAGCTTGCAAGACTGAAAGTAGGTCGACGCTATCTTCACTTTCCTTTGATGATAGACCCAAATAAACACACGTCTATTTTCCTATGGCCATGGAAAAAAATCTTCAAATTTCATTTAAAAGTGGAGAGAAGTTCGAAGAAAGGAAATAATTCTAAAAGCTCTTGATTTGTATTATCAAGTGCTATTAAGTAGGTATTCAAATGAAATTTAAGATATTATAATTTAGTTTTTACCTTACACGCTCGGCAAAGGAGGGTTTGTCATTCAGTTTCCGCGTAGAAAATCGCTTTTTGCGGCCTAGCGCGGTAAAGTACTTTTTAATTTAATACCTAAATATAATATGTCATAATGCGTTCCGAATCGCACTATTTACTTTATTGTTACATTTTATTCTTATTTTAAATAGCTTTGAATTAATTATAATACTCCGTTTTGGTTTTATTATATTATTTTAGTTCATTGAATCATAAAAACAATAACAATAAGATTAAACTATTTATTATAAGAATTTTATATTAGGCTGGGTGAGATTTCACAACCTATGATTGGATTTCGGAACGTGACATACTTAAATCTTTATTTTTAAATTGCTTTTGTCTTGTACCTCATGTCAGTGTCAACATTTACGGAATCGTTTTTATTCTTATTAATAAGTTACAATATATTCCTACTTTAAATAACTTTGAATTAACTATAATACTCCCTTTTTTATTATTTTAGTTTTTTATATCATTAAAACAACGAGAATAAGGTATACTTAGATTAAACTTTATGTTTAAATAATTTTTTACCTGATGTTGACCGCGGAAACAACCATAAAATGTTCCTCGCTGTTGTGAGTTGAAAAATTGTGTGTTGCGCTCGGCAGAAAAGTCTTTCGCTTCGCTCAGGATTCAATCTTTGAACCATTCGCTACACTCGTGGTTCAATCCTAGAATCCTTCACTTGCTCAGATTTCAATAGAGGTAATTCGCCGCTAAATAACCAACTTTCCAGCCTTGCATAACAAATAACTATTTCACCTCACACGTTAGGAAAAGGATGATTTGTCATTCAAATTCTACTTGAAAAACGCATTTTGCGGCCTAGCGGGGTAAAGTACTTTTTTAATTTAAAACCTAAAAATACTTCATAATGCGTTCCGAATCGAACTATTGACTTTTTTGTTACATTTTATTCTTATTTTAAATAACTTTGTACTAATTATAATACTCCGTTTAGGTTTTAATTTTTTTTCGTCTGTGTGTTGCGCTCGGCAGAAAAGTTTTTACCGTCTCGTACCTTTGAAACCTCGCTACGCTCAGGATTCAATCCTAGAATTCTTCGCTTGCTCAGGTTTCCATAGAAGTAACTCGCCGCTAAATTCAATTTTCAACCTTGCATAACCAATATTTTTAACCGACTTTAAAAAAAGGAGGAGGTTCTCAAGTCGACGGTTTTTTTTAAATGTAATTTTTACCATAACTTCGGCAATTGTTAACAGATTCTTATAAATCTTTTTTTATCTGAAAGAAAATGGTTTATGTGTGGTCCCATATAATTTTTACGAAGATCTGGCTAGTAGTTTTTCATAATCCTGAAAAATATCATAAATCATCATAAATCATAAATCATAAATCATTTATTTGCTTTATCAATCACGTTTTGGCAAGTAGTCGTTTACCTAGATGACATCATTGTTGTGTATGGGCTGATTGTTAGTGTAAGTAACGGTACATGATGTAACTAAAAAATCTGAAATAAAAACATTTTGTAAAAAAAAATCAAACCGACTTCAAAAAGTAAAAAATAAAACTTTTGAAGTCGGTGCTAGCTAGCTAAGGCAAAAAAAATATATAGTAAATAGAAGTGCAATGTAGAATGCCTTGGCTGGCACCGACTCCAAAAGTTTTATTTTTAACTTTATGAAGTCGGTTTGAATTAAAAAAAAAAAATGTTTTTTTTTTATATGTTGAGCTTTCCTGGGTTACGGCCGCTAGATTTGCAGCATTAATATTCTATTTTCGTTACTTACAAAAATCCCAGAAAAAAAGACAAGTAGTAAGCGAAATACAGTCGTGAAAGTTTCTTACCGACTATCGTTATGCGATCATTTTTTTCGAGTATCGCCTTAAGGAGTAAGCATAAGTACCTATGCTTTGGTTGCGCACCTCCTAAACGCGGGTACTTTTAGTAAAGTACCTGCGTTCAGGAGGTGCGCCGGAGTGGGGAGAAGGGGGAAAGGTCCCACTTTTGAGTTTTTCGCTAATAACTTTAAAACGGTGCGTCGTCGTAGAGCAAAGTTAGCTTCTATGTGATAAAAGCTTATAAAATGTTTTAAGTGCGGAGACCTATCATAAATCTATGCTTACTACGTCACCCACTGATAGTGATAGCCTTTCAATTGATTTTCCGCAGCAAGTGGACCAGCAAATATCACAATTATACCTACATAATACCGAACCCAAAATAAACTGAAAAGTAAGTTGAATGCGTGCCTTTCAGGAGCTCAGAAACAACATTACAGCGGCTATTATATCAACCATTTTTATTCCACTCAGTTTGTGACGTGTATTGTGTTACACAATGGGCAAAGCGTCAATGTATGCTAAAGATCGAAGCCATCGGACAGATACGGCGGTTTTGAGAGGGGTTTCCCCTTTTTCAGTTCAACAAAGGTTGGTTTATCTGATGTAATAAATCTGCTTATCTTTGTACTTTTCAAAAGACACTTGATTACTGTCGATTTGATCCTTGTCTAATGTTTTTTTTTTATTGGAAAGGATTTTTTTTTACTGTTTTGCGGTTAAGCTTCGTAGAGCTTGGCGTTGAGTTAACATTTCTCAAGGAATGCATTTTGATGGATAATGTTTCTTTATTTATTTGGAAAACCAAAAGCCACAATAAAATTAAATGCTACAAGATAGTAAACAGCTAGCCAATTACTGGTTTTCACTTTGTAGTTTTATTTTATTTTACAGCTCTTTGGAAAACTTACCGTTGAGTTGAGTTAACTATGGAAGAAAGTACGAGTCTTATATTGCAAATAACGCATTTTGACTATTTTTGTGTAAGTAGTTTAAAGCTGTTTGATCCAGGGTTTGTTGATCGCTACCGATTTTTATTAGCGCAACTTCCGATATTTTTTCCGCAATTCATCTATTGACATAGATGAGATAGGTAATAGACACTTTCGTTACCAATGGTCTCAAAAGGCAGACGTGTTTAGTTTGATAAATGATCTCTTCCTATCCTCCATGTGACGTTTATTAAACGATGATTTGACAATATCTTTGGTGTAGCCGTTCAAGTGTCGGCCTTCTGATAAAGAGGTCGTGGATTCGATTCCCAAAAGAATTTTTTTAAAGATATAATTAAAAGACAAATATTCAAAATAGATATTTAAGATAATAACAGTTTGTAACCGTGCTACAAAACACAAATTATCGGATCCTCAATTTTCTTTAACAAATAAAATAATTGTGTGATTAAAATACTCGCTTAGCGACTTAGTCGACAATGTAACGTTAACTAAACCTATTTTTTCCGCAACCCAACCTAGATTTTTGTCGCTCAATTTAGTTATTTTTAGTCAATCGGCTTATTATATTTCAAATTAAACTAGAGTAACTAAAAACTCCTTTTCCCACTTTATACTGATATATATTATCATGTGGCGCTGACTGTCACGCCAGTCCCTATTAACAATGCCGGATCTACATTTTGGCGTTTTTCGTTTTATTGGTCTAAAATAGTTGTTTTATTATTTGGAACTTCAAAAAAAACTTAAATTATGCTTATTCATGGTTTTCTCAAGTTAAAATTGTAGTATCTATCTACAGATACCGTCCGATTAAAAAAGTAAAATATGGCACCACCAGTTTTAAGCGGACGGGGGAGCAGCGAGCCACGCGGTTCTACCACTTCCGGCTTTGTTAACGGACCACAAGAACGTTTTGCAGATTAATAGTCTTCATCTAGTGTACGTTGTTTTTAATTCACTCCAATTCTTTCCATCCTTGCGTAAAAAATAACTATTGTTCATCTTTACGTTCCCTATCCATTTATATAGGTATTGTCATGCGGCGCGATTTTGAAAAATTTGCAAAATGGCGGGCCTGCGCCGGCGACGAGGCCAGAAGGTTCAAACCCCTTTGCACAGACTATCGAATAATGAAATATGTAAATACAAAATGCATTGTAACCAGAAAACACTGACATCATACCAAGTATCAAGAATTAATAATATTGTGTACTTAATAATTACCAATCATACGAATCGTATTCACGTAAACGGAAAATTTTATTCATGTTCAACAAAAGCTTTGTGAATAATGAATAATGCATGGGCCAAGTTCATCCAAGCTTTTAAATTGTTTTACAGACAAAACATCCCGCTCCTGTGTTCAAATTGAATTTATATTTTATATTGATCAATAGACATTCGAATGCGATGGAAAGGTTACTCAACGTTTAAATAAACGTTCGCTGCAAGTGTAAATAATGTAAATGTTGAAAAAGTGATTCGGCTCTTTTCAGTTGGTACTTATAACTTGTTATTTTTATTGTTAATCTTTTTTTTTATAAACAACGGGGAGAATCTTAGCCTTCATCATCAATACGCCCTTGACAAGGAAGATGGAACTAAGCCTCTCCCGGAATCCTCAATCACTGAGGAACTGGCTATACTATCTCTAACTGCCGGAACACTAGTCTAAGGCGTCAGACTTAGATAAGATGGTGGTAGCTAGCCAGGCAGAAGTCCTACTACCAACCGAATAATAATAAAAAATCCATAGTAAAAATTCAAAAACGATACCTAACGAAGTTCGAAAAGAATTAAAAGTATGTGCGTGTGAGTGTGTGCATAGACGGAGAATCATTATTTGTTTATTTACAGTTTATTTAGTGATCATTTTTTCAGTTTCGTCATAATCTTTTGTTTGTAACCAATTGTTTAGTATATATTTGGAACAAGCCTTAGTTTTGGATTAGATGTTGAAGAGTTTGTTAGCGCGATTATATTGGCTACATCCCTGGTAGCAGAGAGACCTCCTAAACATGTCCAACCTGCCAAATGTTAATTTGCAAACCATGTAATGCCTTCTAGTGTTTAATAGAGGATGGTCATTAGAAGATAATGTTGCTTCATAATAGCTACCAGAAGATATGTTTGACGAACAGTGAGCACCCTACACTCCCTATATAGTTATAGTCCTATATAGCACCAAGCTAAAGTATAAAAAATACGAATATAGCACCTTGGCATAAGTTGTTTAGTGTGATAAGTATTTTCAATTGACGAATAAAAATCGAAGGTCTGGTACACCTGATGTTGAACCCAGCAGCCCAGCTTAAGTATAAGAGATACAAAGATAGCGCCATGGGTAAGGTTCTACAGCGAACGAGCACTTTTTGTTTAGGTATTAGAATCGATGGCGGTTGGGGCGGAATGGTTTCAGAATGGTGGACGCGCACCGGGCGATGCTCACTGGGTAGGCCCCCGTCAAGCTGGACCGACGATTTGGTGAAGGTTGCGGGTAGCCGCTGGATGCGAGCAGTGCAGGACCGATCATTGTGGAGTTCTTAGGGGGGGCATCGTGCAGCTGATATGATGATGATGAAAAGCAACCTAAAAAATTCTCGCTGTTGTGAGGTGAAAAATTGTGTGATGCGCTCGGCAGAAAAGTTTTTAGCGTCTCGTACCTTTGAAACGCTCAGGATTGGAAATCGCTTGCTCAGGTTTCAATAGAGGTAACTCGCAGCGAAATCCAACTTTCCAGCCTTGCATAACAAATAATTATCATAACGTTGACAAATGTGCGATTACCTATAGACTATTCCACAACTGCCAACATTTGTGATTTGATTAATAACAGGATAATTAATCCAAATAGTTATTCAGATTGTTGGACGATTGTCCAGCTAACAAGTGTGTATTATCACGAAAATAGGATCGTCCCCGACTAAATATTCGCATAAAGCAACCGTTCTGTTAGCGAGCAATTGTTTCGGACACATGTCTATTGGTCCGCTAATAACACTAACGAAAACCATCTCCTAGCAAATAAGTCCGGTAACTGACCACCCTGGTTGGACCCCTCACACCATTGGAAATTATAAAGCTTTGTCTCTACGGCGCACTTGAGAAATGACACGAGAAGTTATTTTTATTTTATTTTTTGTGTATTCTTTTTTTTTATAAACAATGCGGTTAAAAGAAATCGCCAATTTCTATGAAATAACAATCTAAATATCACTGCGATGCTTCACTGCGATACATCGCGGTCTACATGAAAGTAAATACATTTACATCCTTGTTTAATTGCATTTTTTTTTATCTCGTTGACATCGAGATACCAATCTAAACCGCGATCACAATAACCGACAGGGTGGGGGTGGTGGTTTAAAATTTTGACATTAGTAGAATTTGTAGTTATCGCTTACCTACCGTGTTTAGGTTATTTATTTTAAATAGACTTTTAACCCTTGTTTAATTTCACCTCCGCGATAAATATTTTTGGACAACTGAATGCGAAGATAATCGACGTATTTTTTTTACCGAAGTCAAAATTTACAACAGTTAAATTTTAATTTTAACTTTTACTATAATATACGAGCAACCGGACCTAAGAATACATTATGTAAGATTATCCAACTGGCTTGTTAACTCCCAAATCAACCATTTATCGAAATGCCAATGTTTCTATTCAAAAATACATTTATCTATAAGATACTCATACGATTATCTAACTCGTTTGTTAACTGATAAATCTACCAGTTAACGACTTGCCAATAACTCATCAATACCATGTGTACAAGTCTGGCCTGTCCCGAGAAGGGGTCTCTTGTATCTGGTCGGTATGTAATGACACATTGCAATAGGTTGAGGGTTGATGAGGGTGCAGGGCTGTGAGCCGGAAAGCCGATAGCAAATATGGCAATAACAGACTATAACAAGGAGTGCGCCACTCGTTAACGCCGACTTTGATCGATGGATCCAATTCAGGACTGTCTTTGGTGAAGATTTCAATTGGAATTGTTTGCGCGGTTGTCGCGGTGATACGTTTAGAGCTATTTATTTATTTATGTGAATGTGTAGTATAAATAGAAGCGTATTTATTAAAATATAAATATTCTAATAACTAAGTATAAGAAAATTTCCCTCTTATATTCAATATGTTTCAAGATTGTAGATTTGTGTTTGGCAACGACATGTTCCTTTGTAAATGTTGTTGCTTCTGTTAAAGCTGATAAGTTTCTTGCGGCCGTTCTTCTTATCAGTTAAAAGATGTCCTGAATGGCTGGTAGGAAAAAAAAATTGGACGATTCGAAAGCACTTATCTATAAGTCTATTTGAATAAAAATCCTTGACTTTGACTTTAAATTTGCAACTGTCTGTCATTTAAATTTAATTTCTGTCATTGAGGTATTCAATCAAATATTTCTTGGTAATATTAATGGCAAACAAGCGTTATTAAAAATGTGATATAATACTTTTATTATAAAACTATAATGAAAGAAACATAAGATTGATATTGATAAGAGAGAGTATATCCATTTGATATAAATATCCATTACTTTTTTGCAAGTAGTTTAAACCGTAGCATCCTCTCGCAACAGGTTCGTAGCGACAAGCGTTATTAAAAAAAAAAAATATATATATATATATATATATATATATATATATATATATATATATATAAATATATATTATATGATTATGCTTCCTAACTAAAAATGAAAGAAAAAAACATAAGAAAGGTGTTGATAAGAGAAAAAAATGGATATAAATATATTTTTGCCATTAGTTAAAACTGTAGCATCGCCTCGTAGCAAGTTCGTAGTGTTACGTCATTTTCGTAGCAATACATATGAGACGGTTGGTTCGAATAGTTCATAAGTATTAGTACGGAATTGGTGTAGTGGCAGGTGTAGTACCTTATTAACCGACTTCAAAAAAAGGAGGAGGTTCTCAATTCGACGGAATCTCTTTTTATTTATTTTTTATGTATGTTACTCGACTACTCGAAGACGGCTGGACCGATTTGAGTAATTTTTTGTTCGAAAGGGTATACTTCCCATGTGGTCCCATTGACATCATGTCAGGATCTGATGATGGGATCCTGGAGAAATCCAGGTAACTCTTCAAATATTATAGGCACTCCTATAGCGATTTCGGTTTTTCTATAGTACCTTATGCATATGCTCCCGGAAAGCACCATTTAGTGAAGTGGAACTGATGATGAAGACCACAAATGGTCATCGGAACTATTAAATACTAAGCATTTCACGGAAGCGATACGATTACTTTAATGTGATTCATAAGCAATTTATGCTCGACTCAATAAATAAATGCATGTGATGAAGTGGAGCTGTTAATGAAGTATCGGAAGAACTCCTCAATAAGTAACGTCCCTGCGCCGGGAAAAGCAGCATTTTGTAAAAGGTGATCAGGAGTTGACATATGGTTATTAGCGTAGGCATAGAACCTCTTCTACCTTAAAAATTGTGAAATAAAAAACTTTTAGGCAAAATAAATAAAATAGTAGGACCGCAAAGTAGAATGCCTTGGCTGGCACCGACTCCAAACGGTTTATTTTTTGCTTTTTAGTTTTTTGAAGTCGGTTTTTTTTTATTAAAAGTTTTTTGTTTAAAGTGTCCCTTTTTTACCTTAAAAATAAACATATACAATAATTTCTAAAACAATGTTGTTAGTAAATAGCTTAAAACTATGTAAGTAGGAATCAATTTGACACTTTCTGTGTCGATTCACATTAGATAGATGTACATACTCGTATTGGGAAAAGAAGGTATTTGTTTAAAACTATTTTCAAAGGTTTATTAGATGGGTTGGTCTTGGACCTATAACACAATTTGACTACATTTGATTTTTGCCTAGAGCTTAAAGTGAGGGTAAGTAACTGGTCTATGGTTTTAGTAAAACGGGTTTACGACTTTAACGGTTTATTAAATCAGGATTACCAGAGTAAATTTTTTTTAAATAATTATAAGTAGTTACATCAAATAATTATTTAAAAAAAAAAAAACAAGTTTAAAATTAAAAAAACATACTCTTGTAATATAATATATTATCTGCCAGTGTGTACCCACTTGTAGTTCGTAACTAACATATTCGTGATCGAGCCAATATGAGAGGTAGTAGAATAAAAAAGTATAGTAGGTATTTCAAAATGTGTTAGACAGATATTCATAAGTTAAACAAGTTTATACTTTTTTTTTATATCTCGAGCTAACTTGGATGGATACCGGTGCTTGTAAAAACCTAAAAAGGTTTATATAGCACTGTAGAGGTAAGAAATCCAATTAATTGTCCTAATTTAAGTGTTAATAGTAATAATAGTAAATTTAAAAAAACCGAAACGCGACTCTTTCTACATTTATTTCAGTATCGATAAAGTAAGCAACGTGGATTTGAATTTCTCGTCAGCCTTACGTGAGGAGAGTATGTAGTTTTTTATTTGTGGCTGAACTTATTATTATTATTTTGTATTTTGTGGCTGAGTATTTCGTAATTCAAAGTCACTGATGCAATGAAGGAAGGTTCGGCGCAACGGATGTAAAATAAAAGACTGCCGTTATGAGTAATAATGTCTCTTTTATTCAAGCTTGCAGTGCCTTATATATTGGAAAGAGCTATGTATGTGTTAATAGGGAGTACACAAACTACACTGAAAAGGAAAAAGAAAAATCTTGGTTGATCGGTAGGAAATTGCAGGAATTAATTATTTAGTTCTATAATCATGCATAAACATACAAATATGCAGCTTTCATTGGAAGAGGTACGTACAAGTAAGAAATAAATGTCTCATGGAGGTGTGTACGTGTACGTGTGACGTGTGTTACATGATGCATTGAAACTCTGCCTTTCTGTGACATGATATAACGAACGAGCTATTTCATTTACGTTTTATTTCTTGACTCAGGAACTTATAGCTGTCACTCACAGGCTTGTGCTAATGACCTCACATCAGCGAGGAAATTTTTTATGTTGTTTTCGCGGTCAACTTCCGGTAAAAAAATCTTTTTCAATTCACATGCTCGAAAAAGGAGGTTTTGTCATTCAATTTCTGCGTGGAAAAAAGCATTTTGCGGCAAAGTACTTTTTTAATTTAAAACCTAAAAATATGTCGTACCTTAAGCGTTCCGAATCGCTACTATTGATTTTTTATGTTACATATATTCTTATTTTACTTATATGACTTTGAATTAATTATAATACTCCGTTTTTTAGGTTTAATTATATTATTTTAGTTACTTGAATCATAAAAACAAAAACAATAACATTAAACTATTTGTTATAAGAATTTTATATTTAGACAGGGTGTGATTTCACAATTACCCAAATATTTTTGAAACATACTTAACTTGTCATCTTGGTATGTCAACATGGCCGCGTTGCAGCATATTGTCTGAATATTAAGGAACTAAATTATCTTTATAGTAATAGAGATTATTTTCGGATGTTGAACGCAACTTCAGCGCTACTCTCAGGGGACTTCATTCAAGAGACAGACAATAGCTGCAACGCACGAAAGACTGGCCGGTGTGACATGGTGACGCGCGGCGCTGCGCAGCGACGTGCATCGCTGCATTTAGTTTGTCTCGCGCTTAATTCATGTCCTTATGTTAATGCCGATAATATCTCAAAACTCGATGTGCCGTGTGGTGACGGCTTAAGAATACAAGTGTCACCACTCCCTTACATGCCTGGGGTGTCGTATTAGTCGACTAAGAGGCTCGACGCATTGAAAACCTGTGCGAGAGGAGGAGAACTTGAAACAAATCCTCTACCAACCCGTCTGGCCAGCGTGGTAGCAGTAGGCTAATAGCCTCCTATGAACGCCACAATAGGCGTGAGCTAGGAGAGGCCTATGTCCAGCATTGGACGTTCACAGGCTGATGATGAATATCTCGAAACAAAACGAATGGTCGAGGCTGTTTATTTGAAAGTGATGTTTTAATTCATAGTGACGTTGCTTAATTTCCCTCATCGTATACCTACTACGTTATTTATATTATTTATTTAATAAAGACAATGGGTTTACAACAGGTTGGTTTGAATGTTATTTTTAAACTTGTAACCACTTATTTTGTTATACACTCCTACTTAATTAATACTTTATTTCAAAACATGGTAGAACTGCAGCAGCACTATAATGTGCATTATGATAATGGAGAGCGTGGCTGGCAGCAGCGGCATGGCCAGGGGCTGGTTGGTAAGGGTCTTCGCCCTCACTGGCTCCTGGGTCACCAGCCGGGCCAGGTCCTTGCATGGCTGCATACCGGGCCCGTCACGATCTGAAGGAATACACGTAATAATTTCAGAAATTTAAGTAATCAATACCCCAGGTCGACAGTTTGGTTAACGATTTTTTTAGTTACGCCAAAGGCAGTGCAGTCTTCTTACCGAGGATTATTCCGCTCTGCAGTCGCATCAAGCAGTTCTTCAAGCCATCCCAAGAGTTGTTTAGTCGCTGGCAGGTGAATAAAAGCAACACTGATGTGAGGAAAATGGAAACAATGTTCATCATGTATACTGAATTGCTGTAGATATTTGGTATTTCAGTATTGGATCCCTGTCAACAAATGTTATGTGAAATTAGCTAAGTCGTCTCACCCACATAACACCCACTGTTGGGTATAGACCTTCCCCAAAGGGGGGGTTTGCCATAATCGCCACGCTTTGCAGGCGGGTTGGCGATCGCAGTATGGCCAAGTTTGCAGGAGACGCTGCTGCCCGTCTCCTGAAGGCTGAGGCCCTTAGTCACTTTTTACGACACCCACGGGACGGGACGGGACGGGACGGGTAGTGCTATTCTAAGCCGACATTACACAGCGAAATTAGCTAAGTACCAAATATTTTTCTTAGTTATACAAGAGTTTTTATTGGTTGCAAAGTAAATGGTTGGACCTACAGTAGGACATAGGGTGTCCTACTGTAGTTCGGCGCTTTCGTTGTGATAACGTAAGAGGCAGAGTCACTCCCTTTATAACTAATGTTACTTTGAATACTTCTAGCATTAGACAGTGTAGAAATTAAGGAAAAATGACACAAGAGTAACGTAATCGAAATGACGTAGTGAACCCTAAGAAAACATACTTACTGATTCTACAATTTTTTTTATCATTTCGCTTATTCCAAAAGTGATATATAAAGTGGCATCAATAAGTGTAATAGAAATCTGGAAGAAATATTTAATAATTCAATCAATGAATGTTTATTACACATGTCATAAGCTAAAATAACAATAACAGAAAAACAAAATGTAAAGCTGTTATTGAAACAAAAAGGTCCTATTTTTTTTGAACAAATTTTCACATGATCATTTTTGCTATTGCTGTTTTAACAAAGTAATTAATTTTATTTATTTTTATAACATAACTAAGTTAAAACATACCTTACGTGTTAAGTAAGTTAACTTAGTCCTGAGTCATAGACAAGTAAGTACCAGAAATAGCTTCCCCTAAAAGCTTTAATTACGAATAATTTACTGAAGTTGAAGTACCTGCTTACTGAAACAGTGGTTAAACAATTCGCTGCATTGCATCAATTCTCGACATTGACTTGACCATTCCTCTATAATATCTGCGTTAAAACGCCATTCTATTGCATTTTCTTCAATGTCATCATAAAAGTCGAGATTTTCATCCCGAAAAAGATTACACACAATGTGTTTCACTGATGATTTGACGCACTCAATTAAATATGTCATACGTGTTACTATGTGTACGTACACATAGTACTGCAACATATATCTTGTTTCCATTATGACGGACATTATTTTATATGCGACACTAAAAATTATGTTGTCGTTAATGTTTATTCTGGTTACGCAACAAAAGATGTGCGCCGCTACAAAAAGTAAAAAATATGTCATATTAAATACTTTTGAGGGCTTTCTAGTCTTGACGACTTTGTAATGATCATTATTTTTTTTCATATTTGCCATTAACATTAGGAATTGTTCACTTGTCTTCAGGGATAGCAGTAACATGCACGTAATTCCTATGGCTGTGAGTATTGGAAATGCGGTCTCCACCACATAAATTTGAGTTTGCTTCGTGGCTTGGATCGCATCATAGCCACACATGTACCAGGTCAATATCAATTCAACCGTCACTCTTAAAATCGCCAATATTTTTTTTGTCTTGCTGAATATCGAATAATTTCTGTAGATGCCTAAAATATTTTCAATACACATAAGTACACAGGGTTCTGAAATAGCCATTTTGTGGCATACAAAGATTGTATGACAAGTCTTGAAGACTTCTTTCTTTTAACTAAAGGTTTTCCAACTTTTTCATGTGTAAGCTTGTATTGACATTAATAAATTAATTAAAACACGTTCAAACTTGACCGTCATTCCGGAAAATGACATAGGTTTGGAGAACTTCATAATTGATGGACTATTTATTAATACTTGATGATATTTTTCCAATATATTTGTATTAATACTCTATATGCCTGCCATAACATTTGACATATTTTTACGTAATTAATGAATGGAGATACTAAGTTATTTTGTTTTTTCACGTTGAAAAATACGCTATTGACGCTATCCATCGAAATGCAAAACATAACTACTATAGTATAGCAATGTCTGAATAAAAGGTGTCATTTAATTAAGTGATATGCCAATCGTAACGCTTAGCTACTTATTTATTTATTAATTTCGATCTGAGGAACTGATAAATACCTATAAAGTAGTGGGTAGCAAATTTGCTGTAGTTAGTCGGGCATGCTATTGGCAGTTCTTAGCTTCGGATGGCATTAATTTGAGATGTGTTATCATTTTCATATATTTGGCTGCGCGTTTGTTAGAGCTTTTAGATGGCTGAGTGTAATTTTATAAATGTGCAGACGTTACTATCGTGTTTGAGTTAAGGTTTTTACAGAAATACCATAATAGTACAAGTAAAGAGCTTGAATTATTCGTCAACTGCGCGCGCGAGTTTACACCTTCCGATTTTAACATTTATTTTTGTCATGGATCCATTCTTCAAAAAGTGGCCCAGTGGAGAGTCTTTTAGAAATGTTCAAATTTTAAGGTTCTAGGATAATAATGATAACAGCCCAATGAAAACACTAGAGTCGTCAGTCTGATCATTTGGTCAACAGTGAAGTGCACAACGTGTGCTCGTGCCGTGTGGCGACGGCCTAAGAATAAAAGTGTCACCACTCCCTTACATGTCTGGGATGTCGTAAGAGTCGACTAAGAGGCTCGACGCATTGAACACCTGTGCGAGAGAAGGAATACTTATAATGGTTGTCTCGTGGTATAAAAAAATGCAGTTAAATAAAAAGAAAACTTTTGTGGAAATATAGACTAAACCGTAATGATACAAATAAATATAATTTCAAAAAATATAGTAAAACTTATAAAAAAAATATAAAGCTTACACAACGAGCACAAAACAATTACAAAATTAAAACTTCAACAAATAAATCTAAAGCAACATGGGGGATAATTAACAAAACCAAAACAAATGTGCCGAAGGACATTATTGATTCAGTGAAAATTGAAAATAAATATATAACTAATCCTCAAGAAATAGCTAATTCATTCAACAACTTTTTCGTCTATAAAATCAAACCTGTATATTGCTCTATAAATAAAACAAACTTAATAAACGTAATAACTCAATGTTTATGGTCCCTAGCACTCCGCAAGATATTTTCAATATTATAAAATCATTAAAAAATACTAACACTGTTGGTCACAATGAAGTTTCAACAAAAATTGTTAAATATGTTGCAGCCACCATCTGTGGTCATTTGAGTTATATAATAAACACATGTATTTTAACAGGTACCTATCCGGATAAATTAAAAATTTCCGTTATTAAACCTTTATTTAAAAAGATGACAAAGAATCAATGGGCTGCTATAGACAGGTTTCTCTACTTTCCATATTTTCTAAGATATTTGAGAAACATTTATATGAACAAAATTATAACTATCTAGAAAAACATGAGATACTTGTCAGTGAGCAGAAAGGTTTTCGGAAAAAACAAACTATAAACATGGCCCTTTTTGACTTCTTAAACAATATTATTAAAAAGTTGATATGAAAATACCTATATGTGCAATATATTGTGATATGACTCAAGCCTTTGACTATGTGAGTCATGACATACTGCTAAATAAATTGGAGGCTTATGGTATTAGGGGCAATATACTTCAATTAATGGAATCGTTTCTAAAAAATAGAATTCAATACACAGAGATCGCTAAAATAAATATAAAAAAAAAACGTGAGGAAATCTATAAATCTAACAATCGTACTGTTATGTTTGGTGTTCCTCAGGGCAGTGTATTAGGACCATTGCTTTTTATCATATACATTAATGATCTACCGTTAGTCACAAAATATCCAATAACGCTTTTTGCCGATGATAGCACAGTTACCATAGACTCTAAAAAAAACACTTCTTATGAGGACCACATCAATAAAACTATCGAATCACTAATACAGTGGATGAATGACAACAATCTTAAGATAAATTTAACCAAAACAAAACTAATGTATTTTACTCAACGCATAGCTACTCCAAATTTTAGCATTAATTATCAAGGCACTTTACTAAGTACAGCTGACACAACTAAATTTCTCGGTATTGTTATTGATAAGAATTTAAATTGGAAACCACATACGGAGGCATTAATCAATAGAATTAGTTCCTCTGCATATGATCTTTATAAATTAACCGCTGTTATAGACGTTGATCACAGCTTATCATGGTACTGTTCATTCGATCCTAAGATTTGGTGTAATTTTCTGGGGAAACTCAACGAATAAAGAAATTGTTTTTAAGTCCCAAAAAAAGTGCATTAGGGCAATGTTTGGTCTTCAAAGTATTGATAGTTGTAAAGATTATTTTATTAAATATAAGATCCTTACCTTGCCTTCTCTGTTTATATATGAGGTCGCTGTTTTCGTTAAAACCAACACAAAACTATTTAGTCGTCTTGATGATGTATGTAGTCGTAGCCGAAGGGATAATGATAAACTGTGCATAGTACCATGTAATACAGCACTAATGCACAAAAGTGTTTTCTGTTTAGCCCCTGTTATATACAACAAACTACCCAAATCCATAAAACAATTACCCTTAATCTTATTTAAAATACATTTGAAAAATTTTCTCGTAACCAAATGTTTTTATGATATCAAATTTTTGTATTAAATAAATAACTTGAAATTTGTACGCCGTTTTTTCGGCAAAACATGTAAGGGACATTTATATTTTTTGTCACCACACTTTACTTGTACATGTACTGTAGACCCGTGTTTTAACAAATAAATCTATCTTTATCTTTTTATCTTCAAACCTCCTACCAATCCGTCTGGCCAGCGTGGTAGCAGTAGGCTAATAGCCTCCTATGAACGCCACAATAGGCGTGAGCTAGGAGAGGCCTATGTCCAGCAGTGGACATCCACAGGCTGATGATAGAAGTGCACAAATGCGCGGTTTACTTTACTCGCATTGCTAACGTCCAGTATAAATCTAGACCATGTTCTGTGCCTAAGTGGAACAGCCAGCAACCATAATTAGAGCAACAAACTCGGCCGCCATTGATGCGGGTTCATTATGGACCCCTCTAGTTCCTTTCTGTGAAATTGCAGGGCTTGAATCATTTGTAGTAATCCTATCCCTCCTACTAATATTATAATTGCGAAAGTATATCAGTTTGTTTGTCGTTGTTGTTCGTCGCCACTGACAAATAAAACAACGTATATTGCGCACGGTGTCTATTAACAAGGACTGCGGTACATAGTACAGTGCTAACTTAACATTGAATCATAACTATTCTAGGTATACCCACATATAATTATATCAATTTGTATGTTTGTTTGTTTGTTACTCTTTTACGCTTAAACTACTCAACCGATTTGGATGAAATTTTACACACAGTTAGAGAATATCCAGAATTAAAACATAGGTTACTTTTATCCCGATATCCCCACGAGAACGGAAACCACGCGGGCGAAACCGTGGAAGGCCGCTAGTCTCAGATAAACGCAAATGATGATGATGTAGATGTAGAAAATTGCAGGAACAGGTATTAAACAAGAAAATATACTAGAAAAAAGCAACTGGTCTCATGTCGCCCTGACGGGATTCGAACCCGCATCCTTGGGAGTCCGGCCCAATGCACTAACCAATTATGCTACAGAGACCTATGAGGACACGTCGAATTTTTCTAGTATATTCACCGTTCTACGGTGTTGGCCACCGTCGCTTCATCAATGAGAGAAATATCCTCGCATTCGAAAGAAACATCTTTACAGATGTTTCTTTCGAATGCGAGACCTTTCATATGTCCTAACATCAGACAATTTGATCTTAATAATAAAAATGTAAAAAGCTTGAAATAAAACTTAAATTTGAAATTTAAAAGACCTCAACACAAAAAATACTCTTAAAAAGTTTATAATAATATTTATGACAAGAAAATATACTAGACAAAAGCAACTATTCTGATGTAGCCCTGTTGCTTTTTTCTAGTAGGTATATTTTCTTGTTTAATATTTATCACATAAAAATGCAAAATTAAAAATTTATAAATAATATTTATTTACCCTAATTGCGTATTTATTACGTTGCAAAATTTTCAAAGACGTCGGGGACCGATATGTACTTATTGCTAGGCTCTTGCACGATACTATTCAGCTCATGATAGCAGTCCCTCGACGTCTGTGAAAATTTATAAACGTAATAAATAAGTAATTAGGGTAAATAAATATTATTTTTAACTTTTTAGGATTATTTTTTTGTGTTGGGGGTTTTATACATAGAAATTTAGGAATAGTATAGACCACTTGTACTACCCGCACCGTTCCTGTGGAACCCGTCCCAGACAGACAGAGGTCATTCCTCCACTGGCTTAATACAATTAATTTAAACAAGTAATTTAAAAGAGGACTTGCAAAGGGACTCATGCCATAATACTCTCTGTTTTGCCAATCTGACACCAAGGATATGTCCGTGTGAAGTATGCATTTTGAATGAGTGTCTGTGATATTTCTAATTGCTTAACTTCCGACTAACATTTGTTAGCCCAATTTCTCCTCGGCTACATTACAACGTTATGGGTCCACTAACTATATGACACGCCTTGAAGCCAGTATTATCAACAGGCAAACCATTAAAGCATAATCAATTCAATTCAATTCAACTCAGTCAGTCATTCGCATATGGTACGATTTGTAAATAAAACTCACCGAAATATTGAGAACAACTTACTCAACCCGGAACTTCACTACCTACTCACTTTTACAGTCTACTTAAGTACTAAACCACTGACTTCAGCAGTTGATTCAAATATATATACTTATATTCTTGAGAATATTATGACTATTCAGGACCGTGTCGACAATACGAATCCCAAGCCCACTCGCCTCTCCGCCTTAGTTCCTGATTATCCATACCCCTGCCTTTTTTCTTTCTTATGAATCTTTATTCTCCACCGTACTTTAAGAAGGTTTATAAGTAGTTTGCACATGTCAAGTTTGGGTCCTTGAAACTATTCTATTGACTTGTAACTTGATAAAAGCCATGAGAAAGACGTTAGTGTCACGAATTCTGTTATTTATTATTGTTTTTAAACTACCATTATTTTGTTATTTTAACTGCTGCACTTTTTGTTGAAGACCAAAAATATCGACGAAACGTGTCAACGTATTTATAATTTATGAAACCCTTAAAACTTTCGTCAGTGAAAGTAGTGACTTACATTGGTACTCGAATATTTTTACAATATTTATCTCATAGGGTTCTACCTTTTATCGCAGAACTTTTTAAGTCATAATTTTTTATTATGCTTAACAACGGAAAGCATAAACGTCATTTCGCAGAAAATCGCTTGGCATATCTCATTAACCATACTTTCAAAACCCATAATTTTAAAAGCCAGAATCATCTGAAGCCATATATTACATACGCCGCATTATATACGCCGGCCAGCCCCAGCCGCGGCGGCGAGCTTAAGCCACCTGCTCCTCAGATCGCGGGCCGCCTCACCCCTCCACGCCTGCGCGGGCTTGAATTACACTCTAGGGGTTGGCCATACAAGACTACGTGGTGTCGGTTTTGCAGCGATTCGTTTCTGTCACTATTATAGCACAAAACTTAAGAGTCTACCCTTTATCACGAACCTTTTTATGCCATTAGAAATAGAATGCCTAATGAAATTATTCCCAATGAAATTCTGCCATCAACGTAGTATGCCAAGTGAAATTCTGCCATCTTAAAAGTATGCCATAGGAAATTCGGACATATAAACATTCGACCAAAAAATAATTATACTAAACAATTTTTATGCCTTGAGTATTTTCGTTTAAAGAAAATTATGCCAAGTTTTTTCTGCCAAATGAAATTCGGAGCAACGATATTCTGCCAAACAGAGGGCACCCAGTAACTTTTAAATTTAAAGTGAAGTCCGTGTGGCTTCATTTCCCTTAAATACACTACCTACTATGTTAGAACCACTTATTTTGTCATAGATTCCTACTTTATTAAAACTTTATTTCAAAACATGGTAGAACTGCAGCAGCACTACAATGTGCATTATGATAATGGAGAGCGTAGCTGGCAGCAGCGGCATGGCCAGGGGCAGGTTGGTGAGGGTCTTCGCCCTCACTGGCTCCTGGGTTACCAGCCGGGCCAGGTCCTTGCATGGCTGCAGCCCTGGCCCGTCACGATCTGAAGGAATACACGTAATAATTTTAAAAAATGAAGTACCTATTCAATACCCCAGGTCAACAGTTCACTGCCTCTGTGGTCTAATGGTAACAACACAGACCTACGAGTATATCGAGATAGACGGAACAAGTTTACCTACCTTGTAAAAAGTTTGATCCACGGTAAAAGTCATTAAATCTATTTCCCATCACTAAATCTCGCTCGTGACGTCAACGTAGGTACAAAAAAATTCGACCCGCTCGGTTCTCATACAGTTTGAAGCGCTCTTTTCGTCTATCTCGATATAGGTCTGTGGGTAACACCACTGGTAATAGATCCAGAGGTCCCGGACTGGACCTGAGTCACGGACTTGTTTTAAGACCGTTAGGCTAGCTACCACCAATTTATCTAAGTCTGTCGCCATAACAGTAATGTTTTTATCAGTGTCGTGTTACTGAAGTTAGAGATAAGATAGCCAGTTTCTCAATGGTTGTGGATTCCGGGAGATGCGCGATTCTACATTTAGCAGAATTCTAATAAAAGATAATCGATTCGCTGTTGTGGATTAAAAAAAGTATGGTCCAGCCAGAGGAGTTTTGAGATGAGTAGCTACCTAATATGTAATATAGAATGCATTTTGAGGCTTCTTGGTATTTTAACGTGAATACATTAGTAAATTCAAAGCAGTCATCGGAACTCCTTAATACTATGCTAGAATCAAATTTTAAGCAACTTATCAAAGAACCTACACGCTTAAAAAAATGTATAGATTTAATATTTACAAATATCAGTACAAATAACGTAAATTCCACAGTACTGTAATTAGGGTTTTCAGACCACAAATGTTCAATGATACAATTGCAAAATGCTCCACCAGGAAAAAATAATAATACTTATTTTTATACATCTAAAAGAATATACAATGACAACAATATTAATAAATTTAAAGAATACTTACAAAATGTTAACTGGCCGCAATTTATTTCAAATAATAAAACTGTTGATGAAAATTATAATTCACTAAATAATATCCTACATGACGCGTTAGAATACTGTATTCCACGTAAGCGATTAAAGATTTACACTAAGCAACGACGCAAATCATGGCTGACATACGGTATAAAAAAATCTTGTAGACATAAAAGACTATTAAAAATTCACACTATATTTTCGAAAAGTAAAGTTTTACGAAACTATTATAAACAATATGAAAAATATTTAAAAAAGGCTATTATTAAATCAAAACAATTACAATCCATTAAACGAATGAATAAAGCAAGTAATAAAATTAAATGTATGTGGCAAATAATAAATGAGAAAACCAAACACGATAGGGCAAAAAAATATAACGAAAACATTAAATTGCTTATCAACAACAAGCCAATGTCGGACCCACATGAAGTTTCCAATGTTTTTAACAAGTTGTTCGCGTCAGTCGGGAGTGATGCGGCAGGCGGTGCGCCCGCGCCGCGCGGCCGTCCGGTCGAGCGCCCCTCACTGCACTCGATGTTTTTAAGCCCAGTGGATGAACGAGAGGTTATGTCAATAGTGAAACAACTAAAATTAAAATCTAGCTACGGTATTGATGAACTGCCGTCCACTCTTATAAAAAATGTGCCGAAGAACTAGTTCCGTCGTTAACTTTAATAATAAACCAATCCTTTTCCGAAGGAATATTCCCTGATTTACTTAAAATTGCAATCATAAAGCCGATACATAAAAAAGACCAAAAAACGGACCCCAATAATTATACCTTTTACCTGTAGTTTCGAAAATATTTGAAAGAGCTATGTTCAAACGGTTATACTCCTTTTGTGAAAAGTACAATATTTTTGATGACGCCCAAAATGGCTTTAGAAAAAATCGTTCAACAACTCTGGCCACATATAAATATTTTAATGAAGTTTTAAATATTTTAAATGATCAGAAATACGCAATAGGAATTTTATTTGACATGACGAAAGCATATGAAAAAATTAAATATGACATTCTTTTAAATAAACTTTTTGACATTGGTATCCGCGGTGTAGCTCATAAATGGTTTGCTTCCTTTCTCAGAAATCGTTCACAGTACGTCGAAATAGAGCATGTTGATCAAGACTCAAAAACCATAACGTGTGTCAGGTCGAGGGCCCAGCCGGTGCGGGACTCTATTCCTCAGGGGTCCGTGCTCGGGTGTGTCCTCTTCCTTATTTACATCAATGACCTTCCGAAGGTCATTGACAATCATTGTGTGATGTTTGCCGACGATTTTTCCGTTGTATTCCCTTGTATCGATAGTACTAAACTTAATGAAAAAATAGGGACAATCATAAATAAAGTAAAACAGTGGCTAAGTGACCATAACTTAGAAATCAATTTCAAAAAAACTAAGTTAATACAATTCAGACCAAGACAAAAAAATGAGATAAACATAAATTTTACATATAATCAAACAAAATTAGAATGTGTTCAAAATTTTTCTTTGCTGGGTATAAATATTGATTCTAATGTTAATTTTAAATCACATATTCAAAAAAATAAGTCAAAATTATCACAGTTTATATACGCTTTAAGAGAACTAAAAAAATGTACAAATTTAAAAACGGCAGTCGATGCACATGAACTTTTTATTCTGCAGAAAAAGTGTATCCGTATACTTGCAAATATTGAACACAGAGAGAGCTGCAAGCCCCATTTTCGGAACCTCAGTATACTAACATTATCGTGCTTATATATACTAGAAATGTGTAAGTTTGTCAGGAAACACCCAAATTTTTACACCAAAGTCATAGACGCACCCCGACACAGCGTGACTCGATATAAAAATAACCTTTTACAAATAAGATCCAAATTAGCATTGCATAGTTCGGGTACCTACCCGATGTCCATAAAAATCTTTAATAAGTTGCCAGAGTATCTGAAGGCCGAAACGGATATCGGTGTGTTCATTCGCTCCTTGAAAAAGCTGCTTGTAGGAAAAGCTTACTATTCCATTAATGAATACTTTGAGGAAAAAAGTTTCTAAATGTCTGCCCCTCTCCTGTTCGTTGCAGTGCCTTTCGAGGTGCATGCGATACATTGGTGCTTGCATGTTTTGTTTAGTCACTAAGTCGCATGTAACGCAATTTGTAATAAATAAATAAATAAATAATAAATAAATAAATAAATAAAAAATTACTCTGTATACCTACGGTCCTGTCGTATATCCCCCAAACAGCATGATGTAGGTATTTACCTCTACAGATTTATATATTATTCAATGCCAATCTGACACCAAGGATATGTCCGTGTGAAGTATGCATTTTGAATGAGTGTCTGTGATATTTCTAATTGCTTAACTTCCGACTAACATTTGTAACAACTATATGACACACCTTGAAGCCAGTATTACCAACATGCAAACCATTAAAGCATAATCAATTCAATTCAATTCAACTCGGTCAGTCATTCGCATATGGTACGATTTGTAAATATAACTCACCGAAATATTGAGAACAACTTACTCAACCCGGAACTTCACTACCTACTCACTTTTACAGTCTACTTAAGTACTAAACCACTGACTTCAGCAGTTAATTCAAATATATATACTTATATCCTTGAGAATATTATGACTATTCAGGACCGTGTCGACAATACGAATCCCGAGCTAACTCGCCTCTCCGCCTTAGTTCCTGACTATCCATACCCCTGCCTTTTTTCTTTCTTATGAATCTTTATTCTCCACAGTACTTAAGAAGTTTTATAAGTAGTTTGCACATGTCAAGTTTGGGTCCTTGAAAGTATCCTATTGACTTGTAACTTGATAAAAGCCATGAGAAAGACGTTAGTGTCACGAATTCTGTTATTTATTATTGTCTTTAAACTACCATTATTTTGTTATTTTAACTGCTGCACTTTTTGTTGAAGACCAAAGATATCGACGAAACGTGTCAACGTATTTATAATTTATGAAACCCTTAAAACTTTCGTCAGTGCAAGTAGTGACTTACATTGGTACTCGAATATTTTTACAATATTTATCTCATAGGGTTCTTTATCGCAGAACTTTTTAAGTCATAACATGCATGGTTTCTGTCACGGCTCCGGCGCTGCGGGGCTCTGGCGGTCCCACGCGAGCTTATCGTCGCAGATGATTTTCGCTCACCACCGCAGCTTCAGTTTGCTGGCCGGCCAGCCTCAGCCGCGGCGGCGAGCTTAAGCCACCTGCTCCTCAGATCGCGGGCCGCCTCACCCCTCCGCGCCTGCGCGGGCTTGAATTACACTCTAGGGGTTGGGCATACAAGACTACGTGGTGTCGGTTTTGCAGCGATTCGTTTCTGTCACTATTATAGCACAAAACTTAAGAGTCTACCCTTTTTATGCTATTAGAAATAGAATGCCTAATGAAATTATTCCCAATGAAATTCTGCCATCAACGTAGTATGCCAAGTGAAATTCTGCTATATTAAAAGTATGCCATAGGAAATTCGGACATATAAACATTCGACCAAAAAATAATTATACTAAACAATTTTTATGCCTTGAGTATTTTCGTTTAAAGAAAATTATGCCAAGTTTTTTCTGCCAAATTAAATTCGGAGCAACGATATTCTGCCAAACAGAGGGAACCCAGTAATTTTTAAATTTAAAGTGAAGTCCGCGTGGCTTCATTTCCCTTAAATACACTACCTACTATGTTAGAACCACTTATTTTGTCATAGACTCCTCCTTTATTAAAACTTTATTTCAAAACATGGTAGAACTGCAGCAGCACTACAATGTGCATTATGATAATGGAGAGCGTAGCTGGCAGCAGCGGCATGGCCAGGGGCAGGTTGGTGAGGGTCTTCGCCCTCACTGGCTCCTGGGTTACCAGCCGGGCCAGGTCCTTGCATGGCTGCAGCCCTGGCCCGTCACGATCTGAAGGAATACACGTAATAATTTTAAAAAATGAAGTACCTATTCAATACCCCAGGTCAACAGTTCACTGCCTCTGTGGTCTAATGGTAACAACACAGACCTACGAGTATATCGAGATAGACGGAACAAGTTTACCTACCTTGCGTGTAAAAAGTTTGATCCACGGTAAAAGTCATTAAATCTATTTCCCATCACTAAATCTCGCTCGTGACGTCAACGTAGGTACAAAAAAATTCGACCCGCTCGGTTCTTATACAGTTTGAGGCGCTCTTTTCGTCTATCTCGATATAGGTCTGTGGGTAACACCACTGGTAATAGATCCAGAGGTCCCGGACTGCACCTGAGTCACGGACTTGTTTTAAGACTGCTAGGCTAGCTACCACCAATTTAACTAAGTCTGTCGCCGTAACAATAATGTTTTTATCAGTGTCGTGTTACTGAAGTTAGAGATAAGATAGCCAGTTTCTCAATGGTTGTGGATTCCGGGAGATGCGCGATTCTACATTTAGCAGAATTCTAATAAAAGATAATCGATTCCCTGTTGTGGATTAAAAAAGTATGGTCCAGCCAGAGGAGTTTTGAGATGAGTAGCTACCTAATTTGTAATATAGAATGCATTTTGAGGCTTCTGGTATTTAAGAAATTACCCTGTATACGGTCCTGTCGTATATCCCCCAAACAGCATGATGTAGGTACTTACCTCTACAGATTTATATGTTATTCATGAATAAGTAATACATTTATTTTAGGTCTGAGTTTTCATTAAATTCGAATTACTGCATTGTTGCTTACCGCGTTATTTTAGTAACGCCAGAGGAAGTGATACGTCCAACTTACCACAGTCCAAACATTATTTGCTTTGCCTACCGGTCGAAATGACGCACTCACACAGATAAGCGCCACTACACGCGCGCTCGGTACTGTAGGCTCGGACTACAGCGAAAGCCAGTGAGATCCGTGTAGTGTGTGTGAGCGCGTCTTCGGCCGAGTACAACGACTGTTTATATGTTTAGACTGTGATCTTATCAGATGTGACATTTTGAAAATACTTCTATTTAAAATGCAAAATACTAAATACCTATTTCCATTTTGTATTTAATTGCTTTTTTTGAAAAAGCATTTTGTATTTATTTGAAATACTTTTGTGAACATATTTTGTATTTGCAAAATGCAAAATATTTTTCGCCAAGTTTTGTCAAACAAAATCAAAACATTCACGTGAAACTAAATTGTTAGGTGTCGTAGGTACAGAACTGAACTGTTTGTTTGCAAATTGGTTATTACTTGATTGATACCGGAGTTAACCAATGAACTAACCTAATTAATTGTTGAATTTTCGTTTTAAGTGCAAGTGAAAACACCAATATTGAAGATATCATATTGGCATCATTTCAATTCAACCTTTGAAGGATGATGATGTCTGCTTGCATATATCACAATCAGGACCGTCTTAAAATACAAGAGAGAGAGTCCTAACATTGCACTGCAAGGCTAGAAAGGCTTTTTCTGATAATGGAGACCCCTTGAAGCAACATGAACGACAGTGCCTTTGAACAAATTTACAAACACCGGGAAGACGCTTAGCTTTATATTTTCATCATACGTATTGTTAAGTAATGATACGGCTGAAGGTGGTACTTAGCGCGCCTCTCCCAGAATCTACTACCACCAGGGGCGTGCATTGGTTTTCCAGCGAGGTAGGCACTATAGATTTTAACTAGTCGTAGTTGCTATTATCATTTTGAAAATAAGAGGTTAGCTTACTAATAATATAAATGCGAAAGTATGTCAGTTTGTTTGTTACTGTTCCACGCTAAAACTACTGAATGGATTTGGATGAAACTTGGCACAAAAATAGTAGATAGCCTGAATTAAAGCATAGGCTACTTTTTATCCCGATATTCCCGCGGGAACGGGTGGAACAGCGGGCAGCCGCTAGTAATGATATAAATTCGCTTACCACTTTTTTGCCGTATTCTTGAGGCTGTAAATAATGTTATGTGAACATGCTTCTTGAACATGAATAATTTTCATAGGCACCTGGCGGTCGAACGAATTTTTCACCACCACAGATATCTCAAAAATGTATGGATAATAAACATGACTCTTAAAAAGTCACTTAAACAATGTCATTTGAGCGATAGCTGTAGTGGTTTAGCCCGTTGTTAATTTTGTTTTATGTCACTTCACTCACATCACTCACGAATACCAGGTTTAATATACGAGCAAAATAACAACTGTTCGAAAGGTTACGTACGTAATTTCTGTAAACAAATCCAATCCTCAGCACAATCGGCACACTCTAATTTTTCAATTAAATTTTAATTGCATAATACTTATTTTATACACAAACACACACACACCAACTCCTTTTTTCATAGCACTAATACTAAACACGGAAGGAAATTAACATAACAAGTAAATATTAATGTAATTATCGAATTAACTCGTGCGGGCGTAATGTCAACAAACACACTAAAAACAAAAACATGGCCGGCACGGCAGCACTCTTGTTACAAAACTTTTCTATCTCGTATTAAAAAGTGTGGTTGAATTGAAAATGTCAACAAACACTCTTATGGCAGCGCAATAATGTTGAAACTCGTTCAACTAATCTTGCAGAGCGAGCTATGGGAGCGAGCACGGAGCGATTTATCTCGCGACAGTTCATTCGGCCGGCTGGCCGCCGAGTAAGCGTGCTTACCTAACCCATTTCAATTGAGAACGTCATGTCTTAGGACGACGACGTTCACATTTTCGGTAAACATTATACGCGGTCGTATTACCTTGACCTTGACTTTTTATAATTTATGTTGTATGAAACGCTCTTGCTTCGAATAGGCAATCCGGAGCCTGCCTACTATAAGTATTTAGCGTTAGGAAAAACTACGACGTTGAGCAAGCTATTTGTTAGATGGCGCTGTTTTACATATTGGGTGAGGTGTTGAATAGACATTTTGTTATAGAATATCTGAACCATATTTAACTAAATTAATTTTATATTATTAAATTAGTGGCATGTTATTTAGGTTTTTAATGAGGTAGGCACTGCCTAATTGCCTATATGATATGCACGCCCCTGACTACCACTAAGGAATTAGCTAATGTTGATATCATGAATGTTATAGTGTCAGACTTAGATAAGATGCTCGTAGCTAGCCAGGCGGACTAACAACAAGTCATACCACCAACTAAACCAAATACAAATTTTGTACCCCACTGGGAATAGAACCCAGGCCCTCTGGTATAATGCCCGTGGTGTTACCACTAGATCACAGAGGCAGTTAAAAATCTCGGTATCTATTTCAAAATTTCGCTATTGTCAAAGTCAAAGTCAAAGTCAAAGTCAAAGATTTTTATTCAAATAGACTTATAGATAAGTACTTTCGAATAGTCCAACATTTTTTTTCCCTACCAGCCATTCAGGACATCTTTTAACTGATAAGAAGAACGGCCGCAAGAAACTTATCAGCCTTAGCAGAAACAACAACATTTACAATGGAACATGTTGTTGCCAAACACAAATCTACAATCTTGAAATATATTTAATAAAAGAAGAAAATTTTCTCATACTCATATTAGAATATTTTCCTCTTACACTATTTACAATAGTATGTTTAATGTTGGTATCACATCCATGCATTTTGGTCTCATCTACCTTGTAATATCCTTTGCTTAAGAGCGTTTTTTTAACATATATTTTAAATTTATGCAAAGGCAGCTCAATAACTTGTTGTGGAACTTTATTAAAAAAGGCTATGCCTTTCCCCAAAAACGAGCGTCTACATTTTTCAAGCCGAAATTTTGGAACGGCAAGCTTATTCTTGTTTCTAGTATTAAAATTATGAACATCGCTATGCTTTATAAATAAATCATGATGTTTCCTTACATATACTAAATTATCATAGATGTATTGTCCCGCCAAAGTAAGTATATTAATCTCTTTAAACAAATCCTTAAGAGAATCTCTACGTCGGAGTTTGTAAATGGCGCGCACAGCTCTTTTTTGAAGTATAAAAACATTTTCTATATTAGCTGCTGAGCCCCACAACAACACGCCATAGGACATTATACTATGAAAATAACTAAAGTAAACCAGTCTTGCCGTTTCAATATCAGTTAAGAGCCTTATTTTCCTTATTGCGAAAGCCGCAGAACTAAGTCTACTCGACAAGGCTTCAATATGTGGATCCCATTGTAGCTTTGAATCCAATGTAATACCAAGAAATTTTGTACTCTCAACTAACTCTACTACATCCCCATTCAAATTGATAAGCATATCGACCTGCACTACATTAGGTAATGAGAATTTAACAAACTTGGTTTTAGTAGGGTTAAGAGACAAATTATTAATGTTGAACCAGTGTGCGGCTTGAGAGAGAGCACTATTTACTTCGTCAGAACAATTGTTTCCTCTATCAATTTTAAAAATTAAAGATGTATCATCTGCAAATAGTACTGACTCACATAATTTACTCGTGTAGTAAGGGAGATCGTTAATATAAATTAAAAACAGCAAAGGGCCCAATATTGAACCTTGGGGCACGCCCATAATAATGGGGGCTCCAGTAAAAGCAGTATTATTGACAATTACTTTTTGATTTCTATTATGCAAGTATGACTGCAAAAGGCTAACCGATTTTTTAGAGACACCATAATGTTCTAGCTATTTTAAAAGTGTAACGTGATCAACGCAATCGTAAGCTTTAGACAGGTCACAGAATATACCAATTACGTCTTGCTTGCCCTCCCAAGCCTCAAAAATATGTTTAAGGAGTGCAATGCCAGCATCAGTAGTATTTTTACCTTTAGAAAAGCCGAACTGATTGTTATGAAGGATTTGATTTATTGTTAAATAGTCTAATAATTGCGAGTATATAATTTTTTCAAAAATTTTACTAAGTGCCGGTAGTATAGATATCGGCCTAAAATTTGTGGGGTCACTTTTGTCACCCGATTTAAAAAGAGAAATAAGCTTACTACATTTCATTAAATCGGGAAAAGTACCTTCATCTATGCATTGATTAATAATTAAAGCTAAATATGGAGCTATTGTATCAATAATTGATTTAATAATGTTGGTTGATATGCCCCATAGATCTTCAGTCTTTTTAATATTTATAGACTTGAAAGCTTTTAAAATGTCTTCACTATTAATATGCTTAAAATTAAAAACTTTATTACACTTATCAACACACGACTCCAAGAGGGCAGCAGCAACGTTTGGACAGGAATTTAATTTACTGGTAGTTTCTAAGGGTACCCGAGAGAAGAAATCTTCAAAAACACGGGCAACCTCAACGTCAGATTCAATTTATTTATCACCTACTTTAAGACAGAAGTGGTTGACATTATTTTTAGTTTTACCAGTTGTTTGATTAATAATATTCCAAGTAGCCTTTATTTTATTATCCGCTAATTTGATTTTATTTGAAAAGAACATCGCCTTAGCAGCTACACAAACATTTCTAAACATTTGAGAATACTTCCTGACATATCCAATAAAAATTGGGTCACAGGAAGTATGCTTTGACGCATAGAGGTCATATAGTTTTCTTCTACTTATGTTAATTCCCGGCGTGGCCCAATCACTAAACTTTACTTTATCCGAATTACAATTGATCACTTTTTGCTTAAACTTTTTACTAAATTCGTGTTCAACCACATGAAATAAATCATTATAAAGATAATTAGATTCCATAATAGGAACTGGTAAAGACTTAATTTTATTAATCACATTGTTTCTGAATTCATCTATGCCCTTTTTAGTTATTGGCCTGCATACAATTTTCCGCTTAGGACAGACATGATGGTGCTCTATAGAGGCTTGTTGTCCACTATGGTCCGATTTAATAACATTTATTATAGATTTCTCAGTGACTACACAGTTTGAAAAAATGTTGTCTAAACAGGTGGCAGATGTGGGTGTTATTCGAGTAGGCTCATTAAAGGTATGAGATAAATTAAATGATGTGAATAAATTTAATAATCTACTTGCGAGCTTCGACAACTTTGAGTCTAAAATGTCAACATTAAAATCCCCACATATGACAACCTTTTTATTACTTTTACTAGTTATTCTTAAAACTTCCTCCATAGTGGACTCAAACTCTGGGTAATTACTCTGTGGGGGTCTATAAACACATATTACAATGTTAAAACCTTCTTGGACAATGCGAACAGCCTGTACATTCTAAATTCAATAATAAAAATAATATTGTCTTGTCAGTCATGTTTACCTATACTCGTATGTCACAACAGCTTAATAAACTGCTATCTATGATAAAGTAAATCATTTTATTCTCGCATAACTAATTGGTTATGGGCCCAGTTTTGTGACAAAAAGAAGCCAAAAGTGTTATTGTGCTATGGAAAATTTTCTACCATCGGCAAGCCAGCCGGCACAATCATCTTCATCTGCGAGTCAGTCATCAGGTATTTCCATCACCAAACTCAATGGAAAAAACTTTAATACTTGGGCTTTTGCCCTTGAATGCCTACTGACAGACCTCGACCTATGGGATGTAGTTATTAAACCCATCAATACTGATGATCCAGATGCCAAGCGCAGGGATGCAAAGGCGCGAGCAAAACTATGTCTCATGTGCGACGAATCGGTTTACCCCGTCATTCGATCAGAGAAAACAGCATTTGAGACCTTCAACAGTCTAAAGAAGACGTATGCTCATAGTGGATTAACAAGACGACTACAACTGATGAAGAGACTCCTAACTAACGAGTTTAAAGGCAATATGCAGACCTACCTGAACGCATCACTTGTTGTACAGCAAGAATTACAACAAATCGGAGCTGCCGTTGACGACGAATTTCTAGCCATCATTATGTTGGCAGGATTGCCAGACAAGTACCAACCACTCGTCATGGCTCTTGAACACTCCAACGCCAAAATCACATCGGAGGGAGTAGTATCGGCTCTTTTACAAGAAGAGTCACGAACGTACATTCCAAGTACCACCCAAAGAAATGGACCTGTCACTACGGCGGCACTACTAACAAAGAAAAATAAGAAAACCTTCTGTACTTATTGTAAAAAGTTAGGCCATCTAGTTTCAGTATGTAGGAATAAAAACAAGAAAGTTTCGACAAAGGTTTATTCAAATAATACATCTGAATTTACACTTTCATCTTGTTTAATTACACCTTCATCCTCAGGTTCACAAGATTGGTTCCTAGATTCTGGTGCAAGCTCTCATATGAGCAACAGGAAAGATTGGTTCGAGTCCTTGACTTCCCATATCGTTCCCGTCACAGTAGCAAATAAGGACCAGCTTCAGAGTAATGGGAATGGTACTGTAAATATAAATATTTCCGATAGTGTAAATAAAATAAGTGATGTTTTGTATATTCCAGGTTTAGCAACAAATCTTTTATCTGTAAGTAATTTAACTAAAAAAGGTTACGATGTATTGTTTACATCACAAGGGGCATCGATCACTTTGTCAGGTGGATGTCAACTGACAGGTAAAGTAATAGCGACAGGTTCTAACCATAAAGGAATGTTTAGATTAGATCTAGACAGGTCGAATGCTTTTTATACACCTACCAAAGAGTCTCCAATACTTTGGCATAGACGTCTTGGTCATTTAAATGCAAAATGTATGCAAGTTTAAAAAAATAAGTGCATAGGCATTGATTATAACGGAACTTTCTCTGAACATTGCATTCCTTGCCTACAAGGCAAATTAGCGAAAAAATCGTTTCAAAAGTCTCAAAATAAATCGAGTAAGGTCTTAGAGTTAATTCACTCAGACTTATGTGGACCTATGAGTACACACTCGTGGGGCGGAGCTCTATATTTATTGACTTTTACAGACGACTTTAGTCGCAAAACCTTTGGATATCTTTTAAAATCAAAGTCTGAAGTTTTAAATAAATTTGTAGAGTTTAAGCATTTGGTTGAAAACCAAACTGGCGAACGTATTAAAGTTCTGCGTACAGATAACGGTCGTGAATATATCAACAACGACTTATCTACCTTTTTAAAAGAGAACGGTATTGTGCATCAAACCACAGTTCCGTATACTCCTCAACAGAACGGAGTATCCGAACGCGCAAATAGAACAATAATTGAAAAAGCCCGATCTATGCTTGAAGACTCAAAGTTACCGAAAGCTTACTGGGGAGAAGCAGTAAATACTGCTATTTATTTAAAAAATCATGTACCTACGCAAGCTCTAAGTAACAAAATTCCTGAAGAAGTGTGGACTAAAAAGAAAATCAACCTCTCCCACTTGAAAGTTTTTGGCTGTGAAGCCCATATGCTTGTTCCAAAAGAAAAACGAAGTAAGTTAGATTCAAAAACTCAGACTTGCATTTTTGTCGGCTATGCTACTGACAGCAAAGGTTACCGACTTATAGATCCCAAAAATCCTCGATCTATTATAATTGCGCGAGATGTTGTTTTTATAGAAGACAAGACACTACAGCAGTCATCCCCAATATCATCCGATTGCGAACTGGAATTCCCAGCACAATCGCAAGATATTTTTGTGCCTCTTGATAATGAAGCTGTTCCTCCAACACAACTTCAAACCCTGCCAGGTATATCTGTGACGCCAGGTACGTCAACCTCTGAAAATTTGACAGAGTCAGATGAGCCTGCTCCCGCTCGTGAAGTTTTGCCTGATTCTTCTGAACATGAAGAGCAAGCACCTGAACCTCAAAGGAGATATCCAACCCGAGACAGGCGCTGTCCTCAAAGATACGACGAACATCTCTACATGACTTCAGATCTGGAACCGGAAACTTTCAAGGAAGTTGTGGAACATCCGCAAAAAGAAAATTGGTTCGAAGCTATGAAGACCGAATTTGACTCTTTGCAGAAACACGGAACATGGATTCTTGTTGATAGACCCACAGGTAGAAAAACTACCAAATGCAAATGGGTCTACAAAATAAAAAGAGACACATCTGGGAATATTACAAAATATAAAGCTAGACTGGTTGCCAAAGGCTTCACTCAAGTTGCAGGAGTGGATTATGGTGAAACTTTTTCACCAGTTGCTAGATTGTCTTCAGTGCGATTGTTATTCGCGTTTGCTGCTTATCGTAGGTTAGTAGTAGATCATCTTGATGTCGAAACGGCATTCCTAAATGGCATTTTAGAAGAAGAGATCTTCATGGAACAGCCTGAAGGTTTCGCCGACGACCCTAAAGGTAAGGTATGTCTACTGAAAAAGGCCCTTTACGGACTCAAGCAAGCACCTCGCCAATGGAATATAAAAGTATGTGAAGCAATGCTCAAATTGTCTCTCACGCAGACAGCCAATGAACACTGTCTTTACTATAAAAAAGATGGCGATGATCTTCTCATCGTAGCCGTTTTCGTTGATGATTTCTTCATCGTCTGCACAAGTGACAGCATGAAAAATCATTTTAAAAAAGAACTCAAAAAGATGTTCATTATTAAAGACCTTGGTCCTTGTAAGGACTGTCTTGGTATGAGAATAGAACAAAGCTTTGGGAACATATTTCTCGACCAGACAAAATATATCGAAAGACTTTTAAATAAGTTTAGTATGACAGATGCCATTACTCTGTCGACCCCACTAGAACCTGGTCTAAAACTTAATCTTCCGACTAAAGATGAAGAAAATGCAGAAGTTCCGTATCAGGAACTCATTGGGTCACTAATGTACATTGCAATTTGTACGAGACCCGACATTGCTCATTCGGTCTCATACCTATCTCAGTTCAATGCACATTACGGGGGGGTACACTGGAAGGCTGCGAAGCGTGTTCTTCGTTACCTTAAGGGTACCAAAGACCTCCGTCTGCAGTTTCGTCCTGATGCTCCATTCTTTCCTCAAGGATATGTCGATGCGGATCATGGAAACAATCTTGTGGACCGACGTTCATTCACTGGATATGCGTTCATAATGAGCGGCGCCCCAGTCTCTTGGGAAGCTCGCAAGCAGCGGACCGTCGCACTTTCTACGACAGAAGCCGAATATATGGCTCTCGCAGAAGCTTGCAAGGAGGCAATATACCTTCAGTCGTTCATTAGTGAACTGTTCGTCACGTGTCACCCCATCGTCATCCATACTGACAATCAAAGTTCCATCAAATTAGCTCATAATAATACATACCATTCACGCACTAAGCACATCGACATCAGACACCACTTCATCCGAGACTCGCTTGCACACCACGACATACAACTTCAATACATACCTACACACAATATGATCGCCGACATATTGACTAAACCTTTGCCGAAACTGAAGCATTGTAAATGTACAAATTCTTTAGGTTTAGCATAGGTTAGTTGTTTCATGTTTTTGCGTTTTACATCATATGTTGTATTTGGTATTTGTTAAGTTTGTTATGTCTATTAATTAGCAAGTAAGGTGTACATAATGATGTTACTTTTAATTGTGTTTGTGTATATAGGGTATTCTAGTCTTTGATATGTCATGTATTTAATTCTTTGGAGCATATACAGGAAGATACAGGGTGTTCTCATTGCGGGGGGGTGTTAAAACCTTCTTGGACAATGCGAACAGCCTGTACATTCTAAATTCAATAATAAAAATAATATTGTCTTGTCAGTCATGTTTACCTATACTCGTATGTCACAACAGCTTAATAAACTGCTATCTATGATAAAGTAAATCATTTTATTCTCGCATAACTAATTTACAATAATTTGGTCTAGTTCCACACAAGACAATTCAATTATTCGTTCAATTGAGAGGGATATTATATCTTTGCGCTCTTTGTAAATTGTTTGAAAATTATTATGTAAAATTATAAGAGACCCTCCTCTAATAGCAGATTGCCTACTAAATGAACTTACAATTCTATAATTATCGAGATTAAAAAAAAAATCGTGACATTTTAACCAATGCTCAGTGATACACAATCCCCCCTCCCTCCTCGGATTTCGTAATGTTTGGACGTGTTTTGTGGTGAATATTTTTTGATAAAATTAACAAAATCTCAAAATTATTTCAAATAAAACGTCACTAGTACTAGGAGAATAGAAATCGTGAAGAGGTGAACATGTAGTGTGCAATAGAGACAGACACATACTGGGTGAGCGTAAACCAACTATTTACAACGTTTCTACTCTTAATGAGGTGCCGGCAGTTATTCTAATTGGCTACAGAAACCACACTCACATGCGTACGAGCCGTTTTCCTAGGGAGTGACTGTCGCAACATCTTCTATCCCATGTACGGTGATTGCTCTTTCGCACTTGTCATTTTAATTTTTGCTGACGGAAGGATATTCAAATAGGCCTACGCTTGGGTTAAACATAGAATTTTGCAAGATAGTATTGTATAATTTGAAAAGTTTTTGAATACTCCGTCGTATATTTAATATTAACATGTCTATTTCGCGGACCCCAACCAAGAATACGACAAATAAAATAGATTTCAGTGGAGGACATTCTGTTTCTACGCCGGAACTAAATGATATGGAAAATATTACTGTTCGCCCTATAAAACGTAAGCAGGACGATGAGCTTGTTACATTTATGTCTAAAATTGAAAATATGCTCTTGTCATGGCAGACTGTACAAGATAAAAAACTAGATACGTTTTTATCTACAATGACAGAAAAACAAGCTTAATTAACTACATCTATTGAATTCATTTCCAAACAATACGACGATATGCATTCCGTCGTGACAAAACTTATGCAGGAACGAAATGATAATACAAAATATATAAAATTACTTGAAAATAAAATCGATCTCTTGGAAAAAGGCGCCCGCTCAACAAGTTTGGAGATTCGCAACTTGCCTATGCAAACAAATGAAGGTACAACTGAATTAACAAACATAATTTATAGCATAGGTAATGTTCTGAGTGTGCCTATAAAGGAGCATGATATCAAAAATACCTATAGAACTAGGAAACAAAAAGATTCACCGTCATCTATCATTGTTGAATTTACGGCTGATATTTTGAAAAACAAATTACTTTCTGCATCAAAGCAATACAATCGAAACTCTGATAAACCTAAGCTCAATACCAGCATTCTACGTTTACAAGGACCCGAAAAACCAATTTTTATATCGGAAAATCTCACGCCAAGGACAAGAAGACTATTTTATCTTACCAGAGAATTCAAAAAGGCAAATAATTATGCGTATGCTTGGACTTCAAATGGAATTATTTTCCTTCGCAAGGTGCAAGGTGGGACCCCAATACGCATTGATGCTGAGGAAGATCTGCAGAAACTAACTTCTAAATGACTAGGATATCTACTGAATTCTGTTGTTATGTTAATAATAGTTTTTGAATTGCATGTTGGTATATTTTTAAGGTTGTTTATATGTATTTTTATAAAAATGCGGTACTGGTGTTTTATAGTTTTTAAGTACTTACTTATTATTATTACTTACTCGTCGAATAGCATACAATATATTAAGGTAATTCGAAATCCAATTGAAATAATGGTAAACTTCTATTTTAAATTATTCAAAAACATTTTTTATTTCACCTCTGTAGCACACATTGCTTTTTTGTTTTTTTATATAAACTTGTTTATATCAACACTCATAAGTTGTAAAATGATATTTTTATTTTTTGTAATCACTCAAGGGCTTTTACTAAACATAATGATAAATCGAGATTGCACTGCTACTACGACAATTGAATTGAATCATCCCAAGCATAATTATGTCTGTTTTATTCGTATGGGTACCCGCATTTGTTTGCATCTGTTTTTAAAGCTATCGAGTCTTTCTTTGACAAATGTTTTTATGTTTGTTGTGAGCACGGAGTGTCGTGTCATGGTTTTTTCTAAAATTCAATATCCACCTTTCCTTACGATTACTATGGTATGTGTATTTAATTATAGCCAGCATTATAATGAACAACTTGAAAAGATTGCTAGTGGAAATATTTGTTTAATTATTTTATCGGTGTTTGTTAATATGCTAGTCTGTGCATATTCAGATAAATCATGCGTAAAGAAGACATTACTAATTAAATTTTATTTAATGCAAGTGTCTTTTGTTAACATAATAATAAACAGTATTAGCTCTTTAAAAATAGGAAACACTACACTAACAAACCATTTCTATAATATCTATATTTGTTTAGTATGGGTGGGATTAGTGCATAAAGTTATAAATGTTATAATTGATACAAATAATATAACGAAATGGGTTTTCAGCTCGAATTTAGGTGATTTATTGAAATCTCTAATCCTATCGCTTTGCTTGCGATGGTCCATTGATTCAGAACACATTTTTTCTTTTCTTTTAAAAAGTAAAATATGAATTTAAATCATTCTACAATACAAAATGATTTGGATACTTTTTGTGACTCAAGATGCACTCGTGTGTGTGACACATATGTTATTAAGCAGACTGCAAATATTAGTGATAAATCACTTACTATTATTACGGCAAATGTCAGAAGTATTCACCAAAATTTTGATAAATTTCTTGTATTTGTTGCGTCGCTCAATATGGACATTGATTTGCTCGTTTTGACTGAATGTTGGACAGACGACTGTAAGCCACCGCCCTCATTAGCAAACTACCAAACATTTCTAACAAAAAGGGCACTCAACCAAAATGACGGTGTGGTTGTTTACGTGCGTGAAGGTATTAGGGCCATAGCTAGTGAACCAATTATTCAAGACGGTAATTGTCTTGTTCTGAATATTCAAGACAATTGTACGGTTATTTGTTCGTATAGACCACCGTGCTTTCCGAATCCCATAAAATATCTTGATTCCCTTGACACACTTTTACAAAGCATTAAATCTAAGACTATTGTACTTACAGGAGACATCAATATAAACATTTTACCAGAAAATATTACGAATCACGGTCTTCATTATATTAGTCTAATGGCTTATCATGGATTGTTGCAAGGTGTTGATAAGGCAACTCGCGATAAATCTTGTATTTTATGGTAAAAACCTCACTTGATTGGCAAACATTTGTTTTTGATCCACTTACAGATCACTCTCCCGTACTTCTAGTAGTAAATGACGCTAATATCAACAAACTCACAAAAAATCACAAAAAAGTAATTACAAACTATGATGCTATAAGAAAGCAACTCGCAGATGAGAATTGGGACGAGTACTATCTTTTGGACGATGCAAATAAGGCAGCCTATTATTTAATATCCAAATTACAATATGCAATTGATTGTAATAGTCATGAAGTTGAATTACCACATAGAAAAAAATGTTTAAAACCTTGGATTACTCTTGGAATCTTAAGATCTATAAAAAAAAGGAATTGGCTTCAACGACAAAGTAAGCATTCTCCCAATGATGTAATTTCGAAGTCAGTATTTATAGCATACAGGAACAGATGTAACAATTTAATCAAAACTCTTAAGGCACAATACTATCGTAATAAGTTTGTTCAAAATTCAGGCAATTCCAAAAAGACTTGGGATACAATTAAGGATGTTTGTAACTTATACAGTAAACGTACTGGTGCTGATGAGCTTTTGCATGCTAAATCAACTGTAGCGGAATCTTTGGACCTGGTCAATGAGTATTTTACCTCAATTGGACTTGAACTGGCTAACATCACAATGACGAAACTAGGATTAGATGAAAACACCTTAGCACGAAATACTAAGCCAAGTGACTCACCTCCTGGATCTTTTTCTTGTTCTTCTGTAGACTGTTTCGAGGTTCATGAAATCATTTTAGGTTTAAGATCAAATTGTGCGTCTGGGTGGGATAACATTACAACTAATATTGTTAAAAAGGCTTGCCCGTATGTTCTGCAACCGTTAACACATTTAATAAATCTTAGTCCTGACACGGGAATTTTTCCCGAAGCCTTTAAACAAGCCATTGTTACACCCATTTATAAAACTGGTTTAAAAATGCTTCCGACTAACTATAGACCTATTTCTCTGTTAACGACGTTTTCAAAAATTTTGGAAAAAATTGTAAACAAACGGTTGATGGATTATCTGGAGAAGAACAGCCTATTGAGTCCACGACAGTTTGGTTTTAGGCTAGGTAAATCCACGGAGGATGCTGTACTTGAGCTAACTGCTAAGGTGCGTACATATCTAGATAATGATGAGCGGTGCTTAGGTGTCTTTTTGGATTTACAAAAGGCATTTGACACCGTGTCAATTCCCATCCTTTTAAAACGTATTGAACATCTGGGCGTAAGAGGAGTCCCTTTATCCTGGTTTCATTCTTATCTTGAGGGCAGGTCTCAGAGGATCAGAATCAATGAGCACGTGAGTAATGATTCAGATTGCGTTTTTGGTGTACCGCAAGGTAGCACTTTAGGGCCGACATTATTTTTGATTTATGTTAATCAAATCTGTAATCTTAACATAGCAAGTGCTGATATCATCATGTTTGCGGATGACACTGTCCTTCTCTTCCATGGACCAGATTGGAATCAAACCCGTTTACTTGCTGAAGCCGGAATGAGTAGGGTTGTAGCCTGGCTAGAGGACAGTCTTCTGAACCTTAACACCACAAAAACAAATTACATTTGTTTCAGTATTTCGGATCGTACTTCTCCTAAGAACTTCAAGCTTCAGTTGCACACATATCCCTGTAATAGAAATCCTTGCATTACAGCTCTTTGCTCCTGTGGTTTTCTAACGCGGGTTCATAATATGAAATATTTAGGTGTCATAGTCGATGAGAATCTTAGCTGGGGCCCCCAGATAACCGCAGTTGCTAAGAGAACCAGAAAATTAATATACGTTTTTAAAAATTTGCGAGGTGTGGCTCCACCTGATATACTCCGTTTAACCTACATGTCGCTTGCTGAAAGTATACTATTGTATTGTATCGGTGCTTGGGGCACGGCATCTAAGACTTCTCTTATTGAAATTGAGCGTGCTCAACGTGCAGTTCTGAAGGTCTACCCTTCCGCTACCCCACTGAAGATCTGTTTAAGATCTGTGACGTGCTTTCAGTTAGAAAATTATTTATTTACCAGTCTCTGCGAAGATATCACCGTTACACTGTTCCCTTTTTGACTCTGCCTAATAGACGTGTATGCAAAGTACCATTACCTAAATGTAGAACCGTATTCGCAATGAAAAGCCATGATTACTATGCACCTATGCTTTATAATAGGCTTAACCGTAATGTTAAGGAAATTTCTAAGTTAAGTAATAACATGTTTAAAAATATAATTTTAAGTAATCTTAAGGAACTGGATTATGAAACGACAGAAAATCTCTTTGTAAGGTTACAGTAGCAAGTATTTGTTTGTTAGCATTTTAATTCAATATTACTGTACTATTATAACTTTAATTAAGATCACACTTTTAAAAACACTTAAATTAATTTGTTAATCTACCTGGGAGTACCGTGGCCTGTAGCACAGTTTTTACTACCACGGGTCACGGTGTCAAATTTTATTTGATGTATGTGTTTAGTACTCAATAAATAATTATCTTAATCTTAATTATCTTATCTTATCTTAACACAACACATCAACATTTTCACAGTTTAAAAATAAACTTACTTCTAGGTCTTTGTCAGAAAAGCCTTGTATATTTTGATGAACAATTTTTAAACATTTTGGCTTTCCTCTTGTCAACACTGGGCTAGAGGACACCTCTGTTGTCTCTAATGGTAATTTAAATTAACCAAGTCAGTGTTGGGATTCAATAGAATCAAATTACTTGGAACAGATTCCAAAGTTATATTACAAATGTCAGAATTTAACTGCTCAATAAAAGCAGAGGTTTTAATAGCCAGATTATTGGCTAAATGTTTAAAATAAAAAGATAGCGTGAGCGCTATTTGTCTCTTATAATAGTGAGGCAGATAGTAATTATCTTTTGTCAAGTTAAAATTATTTAACAAAGGATTTATGTCAATTATATGTAGCTTTTCAGGGTTATGAAAGGCTACCATTGATGCGGGTTCATTATGGACCCCTCTAGTTCCTTTCTGTGAATTTGCAGGGCTTGAATCATTTGTAGTAATCCTATCCCTCCTACTAATATTATAATTGCGAAAGTATATCAGTTTGTTTGTCGTTGTTGTTCGTCGCCACTGACAAATAAAACAACGTATATTGCGCACGGTGTCTATTAACAAGGACTGCGGTACATAGTACAGTGCTAACTTAACATTGAATCATAACTATTCTAGGTATACCCACATATAAATATATCAATTTGTATGTTTGTTTGTTTGTTACTCTTTTACGCTTAAACTACTCAACCGATTTGGATGAAATTTTACACACAGTTAGAGAATATCCAGAATTAAAACATAAGTTACTTTTATCCCGATATCCCCACGAGAACGGAAACCACGCGGGCGAAACCGTGGAAGGCCGCTAGTCTCAGATAAACGCAAATGATGATGATGTAGATGTAGAAAATTGCAGGAACAGGTATTAAACAAGAAAATATACTAGAAAAAAGCAACTGGTCTCATGTCGCCCTGACGGGATTCGAACCCGCATCCTTGGGAGTCCGGCCCAATGCACTAACCAATTATGCTACAGAGACCTATGAGGACACGTCGAATTTTTCTAGTATATTCACCGTTCTACGGTGTTGGCCACCGTCGCTTCATCAATGAGAGAAATATCCTCGCATTCGAAAGAAACATCTTTACAGATGTTTCTTTCGAATGCGAGACCTTTCATATGTCCTAACATCAGACAATTTGATCTTAATAATAAAAATGTAAAAAGCTTGAAATAAAACTTAAATTTGAAATTTAAAAGACCTCAACACAAAAAATACTCTTAAAAAGTTTATAATAATATTTATGACAAGAAAATATACTAGACAAAAGCGACTATTCTGATGTAGCCCTGTTGCTTTTTCTAGTAAGTATATTTTCTTGTTTAATATTTATCACATAAAAATGCAAAATTAAAAATTTATAAATAATATTTATTTACCCTAATTGCGTATTTATTACGTTGCAAAATTTTCACAGACGTCGGGGACCGATATGTACTTATTGCTAGGCTCTTGCACGATACTATTCAGCTCATGATGGCGGTCCCTCGACGTCTGTGAAAATTTATAAACGTAATAAATAAGTAATTAGGGTAAATAAATATAATTTTTAACTTTTTAGGATTATTTTTTTGTGTTGGGGGTTTTATACATAGAAATCTAGGAATAGTATAGACCACTTGTACTATCCGCACCGTTCCTGTGGAACCCGTCCCAGACAGACAGAGGTCATTAATCCACTGGCTTAATACAATTAATTTAAACAAGTAATTTAAAAGAGGACTTGCAAAGGGACTCATGCCATAATACTCTCTGTTTTGCCAATCTGACACCAAGGATATGTCCGTGTGAAGTATGCATTTTGAATGAGTGTCTGTGATATTTCTAATTGCTTAACTTTCGACTAACATTTGTTAGCCCAATTTCTCCTAGGCTACATTTAGACGTTATGGGTCCATTAACTACATGACACACCTTGAAGGCAGTATTACCAACAGGCAAACCATTAAATCATAATCAATTCAATTCAATTCAACTCGGTCAGTCATTCGCATATGGTACGATTTGTAAATAAAACTCACCGAAATATTGAGAACAACTTACTCAACCCGGAACTTCACTACCTACTCAGTTTTACAGTCTACTTAAGTACTAAACCACTGACTTCAGCAGTTAATTCAAATATATATATACTTATATCCTTGAGAATATTATGACTATTCAGGACCGTGTCGACAATACGAATCCCGAGCTAACTCGCCTCTCCGCCTTAGTTCCTGACTATCCATACCCCTGCCTTTTTTCTTTCTTATGAATCTTTATTCTCCACCGTACTTTAAGAAGGTTTATAAGTAGTTGGCACATGTCAGGGTCCTTGAAACTATCCTATTGACTTGTAACTTGATAAAAGCCATGAGAAAGACGTTAGTGTCACGAATTCTGTTATTTATTATTGTTTTTAAACTAGGTACCATTATTTTGTTATTTTAACTGCTGCACTTTTTGTTGAAGACCAAAGATATCGACGAAACGTGTCAACGTACTAATAATTTATGAAAACCCTTATAACTTTCGTCAGTGCAAGTAGTGACTTACATTGGTACTCGAATATTTTTACAATATTTATCTCATAGGGTTCTACCTTTTATCGCAAAACTTTTTAAGTCATAATTTTATTATGCTTAACAGCGGAAAGCATAAACGTCATTTCGCAGAAAATCGCTTGGCATATCTCATTAACCATACATTCAAAACCCATAATTTTAAAATCCAGAATCATCTGAAGGCATATATTCAATAACAAACATGCATGGTTTCTGTCACGGCTCCGGCGCTGCGGGGCTCTGGCGGTCCCACGCGAGCTTATCGTCGCAGATGATTATCGCTCACCACCGCAGCTTCAGCTTGCTGGCCGGCGAAGCAGGCCAGCCTCAGCTGCGGCGGCGAGCTTAAGCCACCTGCTCCTCAGTTCGCGGGCCGCCTCACCCCTCCGCGCCTGCGCGGGCTTGAATTACACTCTAGGGGTAGGGCATACAAGACTACGTGGTGTCGGTTTTGCAGCGATTCGTTTCTGTCACTATTATAGCACAAAACTTAAGAGTCTACCCTTTATCGCTAACCTTTTTATGCCATTAGAAATAGAATGCTGCGACCGTGACCGAGCAGCGACTGCGCGCCAGGATGGTGGAGGGGTGTTGGTTGCCGTCCTGCGCTCGCACAGCTCCGCGCTCTGCATATCTTCGCCCCCCACCGCCCCCCTCAACCTACCACCCATAATCGATCATATTCTGATACAGTTACTAATAGGTAAATCTAAAAAGCCGTACCTTATAAGTGCGGTATATATTCCGCCGAAAGTTAGTAATAGTACATACGAAACATATTTTGATACCATGCGTGACTATATACAGGCGAAGGGAACTAATGATTTTTGTATAGTCGGCGATTTCAATTTACCGCAACTTGAATGGAATATCGTAGGCTCTCAGACTACTCTAAATCTAAGTAGTAATGATAGATTAGCTTGCTCTTAATTTGTAACAGACTCAATGGATAAAAGAAAGAGCATCTGCGCCATTTTCATGGACATGTCGAAAGCTTTTGACTACGTTGATCATAGCATACTCTTGCAAAAGCTCTACCATTACGGAATACGCGGCGTGGCACTAACGCTATTTAAATCGTACCTCAGTAACAGAAAGCAACAAACCGCTACTAAAAGTATTTGTAAGGACAAAAATATTGAAATAGAGCATCTATCAAAATGTAGAGACGTCAAGTATGGGGTTCCTCAAGGAACAATATTAGGACCTCTTTTATTTTTAATTTACATTAATGACATGCCTACAACCATTTAATATCCCATGACTTTATTTGCTGATGACTGTGTAACATATCATTTTTGATATGTTACATTCATAATATACTTTGACGATACCAACCTTTATTTATGCCTTTTTATCCAATATTTTACATCATCACACAACATTTTTTTATACATCCCACATTGCAAGGTACATACATTTTCATTAATTCAATTCCACGCAATAATTGCTAGTTTTTCTTACATCTTATGTAGACTTAAATTTGTCAATAAACAACAGTTCGATCTGACGTGTGACATTTTGATTTTATTAGCATAAACATCATAATTCTCGGACTATTAGCTCAATCTTGCGAGGAATAGCAGAACTAATACAACGAACAATATCCAAATATATACGCCTTCTCATTCTGGCAGTTATGTCTAGCTATTTGCATCTCTTCCTTTCACAAAGCCACCTAGCGTCGAGATTCCGCACTTCATCGAAACTTAAGCGCTATCTAGTGTCAAATAGTGGCAGTCTGTCGCACGTATATTGCCATCTTTATCACACCTATAATGCATTACCATCATGTCATCTCGTTCACACAATAGCACTCAAAAGTGACATCTAGCATGACGTAGCTTCCTGCCTTCACGTCTGGATTCACAGATAAAAAAAATTGGATTACCTATGGTTTCTATAAACTTTTATCAATAACTTGATAAATATCTAATGTACAATGGGAGTAATTAGTTATTTATAATCTACCAATCTTCCTTTATTTGATTTCATAAAATTCTTCATTTATCTTTAACTAATTTTCTTAACCATAGACTATAATCTGATCATTCTAGAAGCATGCGAGTCTGTATGGTTTTTTCTTGCGATCTCGGGAATGTAGTGGATTGTTCGCGAAATTAAACGGCGGAAAGAAGAAAAGATATAAATAGGACTCGATTTCCTCCAGTGGGGATATTCGCTTTCTCTGAACTTCTACCTAGCTCGGTGTGCGCGATTGTTTACAGTGATTGAAAGATTTCTGATACGCTGTGTCAGGCGTCCCTGAGTAACTACGATATTCGCGTTCTAAACTGCATCACCGGGAATATCACAATTTCTTAAATTTGTCCTCGGATTCTCGACGTCCGGGTAAGTCTATCTGCTAAACGGCAATCATGTCTAACAACATCGTATTTATGTCACTGTTTTGTCATAACGCTGTGTTTTCTATCTCCTCGACAGTTTTTTTTTAACTCTGACGGGATCACCCATCCGAAACGAGTGCTGCTGGGCAGACTACAACATCGCTAAGCCCTCGTTCGCTGACCTTTGATCTTGAGTGACCGGGGATCCAGAAGGCCTTCCTCAGAGCACGAATCTCAGGTGTAACTGTTCCTATATTTTATCTTACTATACCTTCGTATACTATTCACGTTTGTGAGCTATCCACAAACGTGTGGCGCCCATACTCATCTCTACTCTTCTTTTCTGTCATCGGTTTAGCCTAGTTACATGCATAATTACACCGCATAACTCACCTTTGGTTTGTAATCTACCGCCTTAATCTAGAGTGCACTTGTGTATTTCTTAAAGGACTTCTTATTGATTAATAGCCTATATATGATAATACTGTGTGAACCCACTTAAGGATAGCGATAAGCTAGTACTCTCATATATCTAGATTTGTTTTAAAATACCTTAGTTGTTTAACTTCAGCTTTATTACTCTTATATGTGAACTCTCAATTCAGTGAGAATACTGTATTTTATCTGATCTAATACATTGTGAACCTACTTAAGGATAGCGATAAGCTAGTACTCTCATATATCTAGATTTGACATTAAACCGCATAATTAAATGGCTCGAAATGAATAATTTGAATATAAATATTGACAAAACCAAAATAATGCATTTCCGTCAATATACAAAAGCACCAAATCTGACCATACGTCAAGGCAATGATACCATAGAACCAGTGACTACAACAAAGTTTTTAGGATTACATATTGACTATCAAACCAACTGGCAAACTCATTCAAATGATTTGTGTACACGCTTGAGTAAATTTGTCTATGCACTTCGAACACTATCCAAAGTTGCTAATCAAGAAACAGTATTAACTGCTTATAACGGATATGTCGCCTCTATTTTACGCTATGGAATTATATTTTGGGGCAATTCTGCATGTAAAGAGTTAGTTTTTAAAACACAAAAAAAGTGCATTAGGGCTATTAAATCTTTAAAACGTAGGGATAGCTGTAAAGAACATTTTATTGAGCTAAAGATTCTAACAATGCCATCACTGTACATATACGAAACTGCAATGTTCGTCAAGAGGAATCCACATCTATTTCCCACAATATCAACTGGCCAGTCAAAAATAAGCAAACGCCATGGAAATAAGTTAAGTGCACCTATGACTAAAACAGCGTTAAAAGGAAATAGCTTTTACTGTATGGCACCTAAAATTTTTAATAAACTGCCAAATGGGTTGAAGGACTCGAGTTTGACTGGGTTTCGTAGGGACTTATTAGCATTATTAACTAGTAAAGCCTATTATACCATAACTGAATTTTTAAATGACAAATTTTAAATTGTTATCCGTTATTATGAATTGATTTACTGTATCTGTGACATAATGAAATACTTTTAACTTTACTTTTATTGAAATCTTATTTAAATAATTTAATGGATTGACATTTGATACGCCTGACTTGATTTATATGTATTAATATGTAACTTCTTAAGTCTATCAATCTAATTTAATACTTGTTGTTACTAAGCATAGGTAATCAACAATTCAAATTTGTACGCCTAATAATGGCCAAGCATAGTGATACTTTTTTTTTTATAACACCATCTGTATGTAATTTACTACCTGTGTTTACAAATAAATGAATTTCTATTTCTATTTCTATTTCTTACTTATCAAATTTTATGACCATTTTTGATTGTGCCCAGATTAACATATACAAAAATAGTAAAAATCATCTCTTGACTTATGCATCACAAGTATACCGCATTGCAAAACTTTTTCTACGCCTGTCACCTTGGTCCCGATTGACTCACATCACCCTCCATTTTATATACTTATAACTACTGATGAGTTAAGTAAATGTTTGTCGCGTAAGGCTCAGATTAGATATTGTTATGGCAATGCAGATTATGAGAAGGTAAATAATGATATTTCCAAAATTGACTGGTTTAAACTATTTGAGAGTAAAAGTGCCGAGCAATGTGTTGATTTATTCTATGAACAAATTTATTCAATCGTTCGGAAACATATTCCTACTAAAATGACTTCGGACTCAAAATTCCCTATCTGGTTTAACTCTTCGTTAAAACATATCTTTAGAAATAAGGACGCAGCGTGGATTAAGTGGAAAAAATATCAAACTGACTATTCCGAATTTTCTATGTACAGAGAAAGATTCAAAAAAGGCGCAAAAATTTTTTATAATGATTATATAAATAGAATTGAAGATAGTATTAAAGATAATATCAAATATATTTGGACATATATTAGTAATCGTAAAAAACAAACGGATATCCCTAATAATGTGCATTACCGTGACTTAAAAGCAAACAGTCCCAGCGACATCTGTAACCTTTTCTCAGCATACTTTAAATCGGTATTTCAGCCTACGGAAGTACCTGACTCTTACAGCATTGGTGACATTAGTAATCTAGACCAAAAAACTAACACCGAGAGCAATATCTGTGACATGTCTTTTCCTGAAGACAGCGTGTTGAAATAACTTAAATCCCTAGATATTACTAAGGGCCCCGGTACTGATGATTTACCACCAATCTTCTTCAAAAACACGGCTTCCTCTATATATATACCGTTACATATTATATTTAATACACGTCTTCGCGAGGGTGTATGTCCAAGGGTGTGGAAGTGTGGCAGGATTGTTCCGGTGCATAAGGGAGGCTCAAAGACTGACGTAACCAACTATCGGCCCATCTCTATTTTGTGTGTCTTGCCGAAGGTCCTCGAAAGACTTATACATAACAACTTATACGCTCATGTTCACCGGCATATTCTGCCACAGCAACATGGATTTGTCTCTAAACGATCGACAGTTACTAATCTCATGGTGTATGCAAACGATTTGTTTCATAATTTGGACTTTAATAAGCAAACCGATGCGGTGTATACTGACTTCAGAAAGGCCTTCGACCGGGTAGACCACAAAATTTTGTTAGAAAAGATCGCATTTAACGGCATTCGGGGTAATCTTTGGAGGTGGTTTAAGTCCTATGTCAGTAACAGGACCCAAAAAGTTGTTATAAAAGGCCATGAATCTCATTTAGTGGCGGTAACTTCGGGCGTTCCTCAAGGATCAATAGCTGGTCCATTGCTGTTCGTTCTTTTCATAAACGACATAAATAACTGCCTTGTTAACTGTAAATTTTTATTATACGCAGATGATCTTAAAATATACCGCACAATTGAAACACCAATGATCATTACAAGTTCCAAGATGATCTTAACAGATTGACCACCTACTGCAGCGATAATAAACTCAGTCTTAACCTTGACAAATGTAAGTGTATTACCTTTACCAAAAAAACTTGTCCCTCTACTTTTAACTACTCGCTGTGCGGCACTAACCTGGAAAGGGTACAAAGTATTAAGGGTCTAGGAGTGACACTGGACGCGAAACTGACACTGGACTCTCACATCGAAAGCATCTGTTGCAAAGCCTACAAAATGTATGGTTTTGTCACTCGTGCCTGTAAAGATTTTAAACGCCCTACTACATATATCTAATTATATAAATCATTAGTACGCTCACAATTGGAATATGCCACATCCATTTGGGACCCGTTCTATAATGTGTTTTCTGACCAAATACAACGAGTCCAAAAAAAATTCTTGCGATATATGCAGTTTAAATGTCATCGTAGTCGATTATCATATTCAAAATTGCTCGACCAATACAAATTGCAATATCTTAAACATAGGAGACAACAATTACATGCGATGCTGTTGTATGATCTTTGTCACAATAAATATGATTGCATCGATTTGATAAACAACATCAGTTACCAAGTGCCAGTCAGACCGCGAATGCGGGCCTGTCGAACAAATAAGCTATTCGCTATACCGAGATTCCAAACTAACGCAGGAAAACGATCGCCCTTAACTCGCCTGACTGACACTTATAACAATAACTTTAACGATGTTGATACACTTATACCTAAAATTGGCTTGTTTAAAAAATCAATTATTTTAAAACTTCCTAAAATTGCTAGTTCAAACGAAACATAGTTTACATACCTACTTTTCTTTGTTAAAAATTACATATAAAACAACGTATCTCAAAAAAAATCACTTATTAAGTCATAGTTTTTAAATTATTTAAGAAGTCATACTCTCAACTTGTTTAAATGTAATTTGTGGTTAACGGTGCTGGTTTCATAATCATTAAGTCTTTGAAAGTATTTAGACACTTTAAGTTATATACATTGTGAAACTGTTTGTTGACCCCAATAAATGAAAAAAAAAAAAATAATAATGCCTAATGAAATTATTTCCAATGAAATTCTGCCATCAACGTAGTATGCCAAGTGAAATTCTGCCATCTTAAAAGTATGCCATAGGAAATTCGGACATATAAACATTCGACCAAAAAATTATTATACTAAACAATTTTTATGCCTTGAGCATTTCGTTTAAAGAAAATTATGCCAAGTTTGTTCTGCTAAATGAAATTCGGAGCAACGATATTCTGCCAAACAGAGGGATCCCAGTAATTTTTAAATTTAAAGTGAAGTCCGCGTGGCATCATTTCCCTTAAATACACTACCTACCTTTGTCATAGACTCCTACTTTATTAAATCTTTATTTCAAAACATGGTAGAACTGCAGCAACACTACAATGTGCATTATGATAATGGAGAGCGTAGCTGGCAGCAGCGGCATGGCCAGGGGCAGGTTGGTGAGGGTCTTCGCCCTCACTGGCTCCTGGGTTACCAGCCGGGCCAGGTCCTTACATGGCTGCAGCCCGGGCCCGTCACGATCTGAAGGAATACGCGTGGAAGTAAAGGAATAATTTAAAAAAATGAAGTACCTATTCAATACCCCTGGCCAACAGTTCACTGCCTTTGTGGTCTAATGGTAACAACACAGACCTATATCGAAATAGACGGAAAAGTTTACCTACCTTGCGTGTAAAATGTTTGATCCACGGTAAAAGTTTTGTCCGACCTAAGTCATTAAATATATTTCCCATCACTAAATCTCGCTCGTGACGTCATCGTAGGTACTAAAAATTCGACCCGCTCGGTTCTCATACAGTTTGAAGCGCTCTTTTCGTCTATCTCGATATAGGTCTGTGGGTAACACCACTGGTAATAGATCCAGAGGTCCCGGACTGGACCTGAGTCACGGACTTGTTTTAAGACCGCTAGGCTAGCTACCACCAATTTATCTAAGTCTGTCGCCATAACAATAATGTTTTTATCAGTGTCGTGTTACTGAAGTCATCTCTCAAGTCGCACACTGGTTCAACAGTAATAATATGTCTCTTAACCCTTCTAAAACCAAGTTTGTTAGATTCTCATTACCTAACGTAGTGCAGGTCGATATGCATATCAATTTGAATGGGAATGTAGTAGAGTTAGTTGAGAGTACAAAATTTCTTGGCATTACATTGGATTCAAAGCTGCAATGGGATCCACATATTGAAGCCTTATCGAGTAGACTTAGTTCTGCGGCTTTCGCAATAAAGAAAATAAGGCTCTCAACTGATATTGAAACGGCAAGACTAGTTTACTTTAGCTATTTTCATAGTGTAATGTCCTATGGCCTGTTGTTGTGGGGCTCAGCAGCTAATATAGAAAATGTTTTTATACTTCAAAAAAGAGCTGTGCGCGCCATTTACAACCTTCGACGGAGAGATTCTCTTAAGGATTTGTTTAAAGAGATTAATATACTAACTTTGGCGGGACAATACATCTATGATAATATAGTATATGTAAGGAAACATCTTGATTTATTTATTAAGCATAGCGATGTCCATAATTTTAATACTAGAAATAAGAATAAGCTTGCCGTTCCAAAATTTCGACTTGAAAAATGTAGACGCTCGTTTTTGGGGAAAGGTATAGCTTTTTTTAATAAAGTTCCACAACAATTGATAGAGCTGCCTTTGCATAAATTTAAAATATATGTTAAAAAGACACTCTTAAGCAAAGGTTATTACAAGGTAGATGATTATTTAAAAGACCAAAATGCATGGATGTGATACTAACATAAAACATAACTATTATAAATTAGATAAAAGGAAAATATTCTAATAATTAAATATTGGAAAATTTTCCTCTTATATTAAATATATTTCAAAATTGTAAATTTGTGCTTGGCAACAACATGTTCCATTGTAAATGTTGTTGTTTCTGTTAAAGCTGATAAGTTTCTTGCGGCCGTTCTTCTTATCAGTTAAAAGATGTCCTGAATGGCTGGTAGGGAAAAAAAATTTTGGACTATTCGAAAGTACTTATCTATAAGTCTATTTGAATAAAAATCTTTGAATTTGAATTTGAATTTGAAGTTAGAGATAAGATAGCCAGTTTCTCAATGGTTGTGGATTCCGGGAGATGCGCGATTCTACATTTAGCAGAATTCTAATAAAAGATAATCGATTCCCTGTTGTGGATTTAAAAAAGTATGGTCTAGCCAGAGGAGTTATGAGATGAGTAGCTAATCTAGAATGCATTTTGAGGCTTCTTGGTATTTAAAAAATTACCCTGTATACGGTCCTGTCGTATATCCCCCAAACAGCATGATGTAGGTACTTACCTCTACAGATTTATATGTTATTCATGAATAAGTAATACATTTATTTTAGGTCTGAGTTTTCATTAAATTCGAATTACTGCATTGTTGCTTACCGCGTTATTTTAGTAACGCCAGAGGAAGTGATACGTCCAACTTACCACAGTCCAAACATTATTTGCTTTGCCTACCGGTCGAAATGACGCACTCACACAGATAAGCGCCACTACACGCGCGCTCGGTACTGTAGGCTCGGACTACAGCGAAAGCCAGTGAGATCCGTGTAGCGATAGTGATAGTGTGTGTGAGCGCGTCTTCGGCCGAGTACAACGACTGTTTATATGTTTAGACTGTGATCTTATCAGATGTGACATTTTGAAAATACTTCTATTTAAAATGCAAAATACTAAATACCTATTTCCATTTTGTATTTAATTGCTTTTTTTGAAAAAGCATTTTGTATTTTTTTTTAAATACTTTTGTGAACATATTTTGTATTTGCAAAATGCAAAATATTTTTCGCCAAGTTTTGTCAAACAAAATCAAAACATTCACGTGAAACTAAATTGTTAGGTGTCGTAGGTACAGAACTGAACTGTTTGTTTGCAAATTGGTTATTACTTGATTGATACCGGAGTTAACCAATGAACTAACCTAATTAATTGTTGAATTTTCGTTTTAAGTGCAAGTGAAAACACCAATATTGAAGATATCATATTGGCATCATTTCAATTCAACCTTTGAAGGATGATGATGTCTGCTTGCATATATCACAATCAGGACCGTCTTAAAATACAAGAGAGAGAGTCCTAACATTGCACTGCAAGGCTAGAAAGGCTTTTTCTGATAATGGAGACCCCTTGAAGCAACATGAACGACAGTGCCTTTGAACAAATTTACAAACACCGGGAAGACGCTTAGCTTTATATTTTCATCATACGTATTGTTAAGTAATGATACGGCTGAAGGTGGTACTTAGCGCGCCTCTCCCAGAATCTACTACCACCAGGGGCGTGCATTGGTTTTCCAGCGAGGTAGGCACTATAGATTTTAACTAGTCGTAGTTGCTATTATCATTTTGAAAATAAGAGGTTAGCTTACTAATAATATAAATGCGAAAGTATGTCAGTTTGTTTGTTACTGTTTCACGCTAAAACTACTGAATGGATTTGGATGAAACTTGGCACAAAAATAGTAGATAGCCTGAATTAAAGCATAGGCTACTTTTTATCCCGATATTCCCGCGGGAACGGGTGGAACAGCGGGCAGCCGCTAGTAATGATATAAATTCGCTTACCACTTTTTTGCCGTATTCTTGAGGCTGTAAATAATGTTATGTGAACATGCTTCTTGAACATGAATAATTTTCATAGGCACCTGGCGGTCGAACGAATTTTTCACCACCACAGATATCTCAAAAATGTATGGATAATAAACATGACTCTTAAAAAGTCACTTAAACAATGTCATTTGAGCGATAGCTGTAGTGGTTTAGCCCGTTGTTAATTTTGTTTTATGTCACTTCACTCACATCACTCACGAATACCAGGTTTAATATACGAGCAAAATAACAACTGTTCGAAAGGTTACGTACGTAATTTCTGTAAACAAATCCAATCCTCAGCACAATCGGCACACTCTAATTTTTCAATTAAATTTTAATTGCATAATACTTATTTTATACACAAACACACACACACCAACTCCTTTTTTCATAGCACTAATACTAAATACGAAATTAACATAACAAGTAAATATTAATGTAATTATCGAATTAACTCGTGCGGGCGTAATGTCAACAAACACACTAAAAACAAAAACATGGCCGGCACGGCAGCACTCTTGTTACAAAACTTTTCTATCTCGTATTAAAAAGTGTGGTTGAATTGAAAATGTCAACAAACACTCTTATGGCAGCGCAATAATGTTGAAACTCGTTCAACTAATCTTGCAGAGCGAGCTATGGGAGCGAGCACGGAGCGATTTATCTCGCGACAGTTCATTCGGCCGGCTGGCCGCCGAGTAAGCGTGCTTACCTAACCCATTTCAATTGAGAACGTCATGTCTTAGGACGACGACGTTCACATTTTCGGTAAACATTATACGCGGTCGTATTACCTTGACCTTGACTTTTTATAATTTATGTTGTATGAAACGCTCTTGCTTCGAATAGGCAATCCGGAGCCTGCCTACTATAAGTATTTAGCGTTAGGAAAAACTACGACGTTGAGCAAGCTATTTGTTAGATGGCGCTGTTTTACATATTGGGTGAGGTGTTGAATAGACATTTTGTTATAGAATATCTGAACCATATTTAACTAAATTAACTTTATATTATTAAATTAGTGGCATGTTATTTAGGTTTTTAATGAGGTAGGCACTGCCTAATTGCCTATATGATATGCACGCCCCTGACTACCACTAAGGAATTAGCTAATGTTGATATCATGAATGTTATAGTGTCAGACTTACTACTATAAGTATTTAGCGTTAGGAAAAACTACGACGTTGAGCAAGCTATTTGTTAGATGGCGCTGTTTTACATATTGGGTGAGGTGTTGAATAGACATTTTGTTATAGAATATCTGAACCATATTTAACTAAATTAACTTTATATTATTAAATTAGTGGCATGTTATTTAGGTTTTTAATGAGGTAGGCACTGCCTAATTGCCTATATGATATGCACGCCCCTGACTACCACTAAGGAATTAGCTAATGTTGATATCATGAATGTTATAGTGTCAGACTTAGATAAGATGCTCGTAGCTAGCCAGGCGGACTAACAACAAGTCATACCACCAACTAAACCAAATACAAATTTTGTACCCCACTGGGAATAGAACCCAGGCCCTCTAGTATAATTCCCGTGGTGTTACCACTAGATCACAGAGGCAGTTAAAAATCTCGGTATCTATTTCAAAATTTCGCTATTGAGTTGTTAAGGAGCCCGTGGCGCAGTGGTTTGCGTGCTCGGCCTGCGATTGTTGAGTTAAGCAACTTTCGCAATGGTCGGTCACGGGATGGGTGACCAGAAATTCACTATCTCGAGCTCACCCTGCTTCGGAAGGCACGTTAAGCCGTTGGTCCCTGCTGAATTTGCAGTCGTTAAAACCCACCAATCTGCATTAGTCCCGCGCGGTGTTCTCCTTATCCATCTATAAGGAATGCCAGTAAGGACATTAAAATGGCAAATGACGAGTTTATAAATAGCATGTTAACTCGTTTAAATAATTCAAAATTTACAATATGAGAATGAGAGTTGATAAAAGTATTTTATTTTAAAAAAGTATTTTGAAAATACGTATTTTGTATTTATTATTTAAAATAAAAATGAAATACAATTTTGTATTTAAAACAGAAAAATCAAAAAGTATTTGCATTTTCTATTCATTTCAAAACTATTTTGCACATCTCTGGATCTTACCGAGGATTATTCCGCTCTGCAGTCGCATCAAGCAGTTCTTCAAGCCATCCCAAGCATTGTTTAGTCGCTGGCAGGTGAATAAAATCAGCATCGGTGTGAGGGAAGTGGAAACAATGTTCATCATGTATACTGAATTGCTGTAGATATTTGGTATTTCAGTATTGGATCCCTGTCAACAAATGTTATGTGAAATTAGCTAAGTACCAAATATTTTTCAAGTTATACAAGAGTTTTTATTGGTTGCAAAGTAAGTGTTTACCCCTATGTCCTACTGTAGGTCAGCGCTTTCGTTGTGATAACGTAAGAGGCAGAGTCACTCCCTTTATAACTAATAGTGTAGATGTTACCTTGAATACTTCTAGCATTAGACGGTGGAGAAAAGTGAGGAAAAATGACACAAGAGTAACGTAATCGAAATGACGTAGTAAACCCTAAGAAAACATACTTACTGATTCTACAAATTTTCTTATCATTTCGCTTATTCCAAAAGTGATATATAAAGTGGCATCAATAAGTGTAATAGAAATCTGGAAGAAATATTTAATAATTCAATGAATCAATGTTTACTGGATACCGCACTCACATGTCATAAGCTAAAATACAATAACAGAAAAACAAAATGTAAAGCTGTTATTGAAACAAAAAGGTCGTATTTTTTATGAACAAATTTTCACATGATCATTTTTCTATTGCCGACGTGCTGGTGCTGTTTTAACAAAGTAATTTATTTTATTTATTTTCATAACATAACTAGCTTCAATTACGAATAATTTACTGAAGTTGAAGTACCTGCTTACTGAAACAGTGGTTAAATAATTCGCTGCATTGCATCAATTCTCGACATTGACTTGACCATTCCTCTATAATATCAGCGTTAAAACGCCATTCTATTGCATTTTCTTCAATGTCATCATAAAAGTCGAGACTTTCATCCCGAAAAAGATTACACACAATGTGTTTCACTGATGATTTGACGCACTCAATTAAATATGTCATACGTGTTACTATATGTACGTACACATAGTACTGCAACATATATCTTGTTTCCATTATGACGGACATTATTTTATATGCGACACTAAAAATGATGTTGTCGTTAATGTTTATTCTGGTTACGCAACAAAAGATGTGCGCCGCTACAAAAAGTAAAAAATATGTCATATTAAATATTTTTGAGGGCTTTCTAGTCTTGACGATTTTGTAATGATCATTATTTTTTTTCATATTTGCCATTAACATTAGGAATTGTTCACTTGTCTTCAGGGATAGCAGTAACATGCACGTAATTCCTATGGCTGTGAGTATTGGAAATGCGGTCTCCACCACATAAATTTGAGTTTGCTTCGTGGCTTGGATCGCACCATAGCCACACATGTACCAGGTCAATATCAATTCAACCGTCACTCTTAAAATCGCCAATATTTTTTTTGTCTTGCTGAATATCGAATAATTTCTGTAGATGCCTAAAATATTTTCAATACACATAAGTACACAGGGTTCTGAAATAGCCATTTTGTGGCATACAAAGATTGTACGACAAGTCTTGAAGACTTCTTTCTTTTAACTAAAGGTTTTCCAACTTTTTCATGTGTAAGCTTGTATTGACATTAATAAATTAATTAAAACACGTTCAAACTTGACCGTCATTCCGGAAAATGACATAGGTTTGGAGAACTTCATAATTGATGGACTATTTATTAATACTTGATGATATTTTTCCAATATATTTGTATTAATAATCTATATGCCTGCCATAACATTTGACATATTTTTACGTAATTAATGAATGGAGATACTAAGTTATTTTGTTTTTTCACGTTGAAAAATACGCTATTGACGCTATCAATCGAAATGCAAAACATAACTACTATAGTATAGCAATGTCTAAATAAAAGGTGTCATTTAATTAAGTGATATGCCAATCGTAACGCTTAGCTACTTATTTATTTATTAATTTCGATCTGAGGAACTGATAAATACCTATAAAGTAGTGGGTAGCAAATTTGCTGTAGTTAGTCGGGCATGCTATTGGCAGTTCTTAGCTTCGGTTGGCATTTATTTGAGATGTGTTATCATTTTCATACATTTGGCTGCGCGTTTGTTAGAGCTTTTAGATGGCTGAGTGTAATTTTATAAATGTGCAGACGTTACTATCGTATCATCCCGTGACCACGGCAGCTGTAAAGGTGCCGAAACGTCGGGAAAATCAAAAAACCCCTAAAAAACCTAAAAATACGGACAATTACAACTTAGTTCGTGGAAATATAGCGCGTTTGATATCCGTAAAAGTTGTTTTATTTCAATGAACAGTGCGCGCCAAAACATAAGATATACGTGCGTTACTATCGTGTTTGAGTTAAGGTTTTTACAGAAATACCATAATAGTACAAGTAAAGAGCTTGAATTATTCGTCAACTGGCGAGAATGAAACTCGAGAGTGCGCGCGAGTTTACACCTTCCGATTTTAACATTTTTTTTGTCATGGATTCATTCTTCAAAAAGTGGACCAGTTGAGAGTCTTTTAGAAATGTTCAAATTTAAAGGTTCAACAATAATAATAATTTTCTACTAACAGCCCAATGAAAATACACCAGAGTCGTCAGTCTGATCATTTGGTCAACAGTGAAGTGCACAACGTGTGCTCGTGCCGTGTCGTGACGGCCTAAGAATAAAAGTGTCACCATTCCCTTACATGCCTGGGATGTCGTAAGAGTCGACTAAGAGGCTCGACGCATTGAACACCTGTGCGAGAGAAGGAATACTTGAAACAAACCTCCTACCAATCCGTCTGGCCAGAGCGTGGTAGCAGTAGGCTAATAGCCTCCTATGTACGCCACAATAGGCGTGAGCTAGGAGAGGCCTATGTCCAGCAGTGGACGTCCACAGGCTGATGATAGAAGTGCACAAATGCGCGGTTTACTTTACTCGCATTGCTAACGTCCAGCATAAATCTAGACCATGTTCTGTGACTAAGTGGAACAGCCAACAACCATAATTAGAGCAACAAACTCGGCCGCCATTGTTGCGGGTTCATTATGGACCCCTCTATTTCCTTTCTGTGAATCTGCAGGGCTTGAATCATTTGTAGTAATCCTATCCTTCCTACTAATATTATAATTGCGAAAGTATATCAGTTTGTATATCAAATTTTGAATTTTGTATTTTTATGTGATAAATATATCACATAAAAATGCAAAATTAAAAATTTATAAATAATATTTATTTACCCTAATTACTTATTTATTACGTTGCTAAATTTTCACAGACGTCGGGGACCGATATGTACTTATTGCTAGGCTCTTGCACGATACTATTCAGCTCATGATAGCGGTCCTTCGACGTCTGTGAAAATTTATAAACGTAATAAAGAAGTAATTAGGGTAAATAAATATTATTTTTACTTTTTAGGATTATTTTTTTGTGTTGGGGGTTTTATACATAGAATTCTAGGAATAGTATAGACCACTTGTACTATCCGCACCGTTCCTGTGGAACCCGTCCCAGACAGACAGAGGTCATTAATCCACTGGCTTAATACAATTAATTTAAACAAGTAATTTAAAAGAGGACTTGCAAAGGGACTCATGCCATAATACTCTCTGTTTTGCCAATCTGACACCAAGGATATGTCCGTGTGAAGTATGCATTTTGAATGAGTGTCTGTGATATTTCTAATTGCTTAACTTCCGACTAACATTTGTTAGCCCAATTTCTCCTAGGCTACATTTAGACGTTATGGGTCCATTAACTACATGACACACCTTGAAGGCAGTATTACCAACAGGCAAACCATTAAATCATAATCAATTCAATTCAATTCGACTCGGTCAGTCATTCGCATATGGTACGATTTGTAAATAAAACTCACCGAAATATTGAGAACAACTTACTCAACCCGGAACTTAACTACCTACTCACTTTTACAGTCTACTTAAGTACTAAACCACTGACTTCAGCAGTTGATTCAAATATATATACTTATATTCTTGAGAATATTATGACTATTCAGGACCGTGTCGACAATACGAATCCCAAGCCCACTCGCCTCTCCGCCTTAGTTCCTGACTATCCATACCCCTGCCTTTTTTCTTTCTTATGAATCTTTATTCTCCACCGTACTTTAAGAAGGTTTATAAGTAGTTTGCACATGTCAAGTTTGGGTCCTTGAAACTATCCTATTGACTTGTAACTTGATAAAAGCCATGAGAAAGACGTTAGTGTCACGAATTCTGTTATTTATATTTGTTTTTAAACTACCATTATTATGTTATTTTAACTGCTGCACTTTTTGTTGAAGACCAAAAATATCGACGAAACGTGTTAACGTATTTATAATTTATGAAACCCTTAAAACTTTCGTCAGTGAAAGTAGTGACTTACATTGGTACTCGAATATTTTTACAATATTTATCTCATAGGGTTCTACCTCTTATCGCAGAACTTTTTAAGTCATAATTTTTTATTATGCTTAACAACGGAAAGCACAAACGTCATTTCGCAGAAAATCGCTTGGCATATCTCATTAACCATACTTTCAAAACCCATAATTTTAAAAGCCAGAATCATCTGAAGCCATATATTCAATAACATGCATGCATGGTTTCTGTCACGGCCCCGGCGGCGGCTCTGGCGGTCCCACGCGTGAGCTTATCGTCGCAGATGATTTTCGCTCACCACCGCAGCTTCAGCTTGCTGGCCGGCGTAGACGGCCAGCCTCAGCCGCGGCGGCGAGCTTAAGCCACCTGCTCCTCAGATCGCGGGCCGCCTCACCCCTCCACGCCTGCGCGGGCTTGAATTACACTCTAGGGGTAGGGCATACAAGACTACGTGGTGTCGGTTTTGCAGCGATTCGTTTCTGTCACTATTATAGCACAAAACTTAAGAGTCTACCCTTTATCGCGAACCTTTTTATGCCATTAGAAATAGAATGCCTAAAGAAATTATTTCCAATGAAATTCTGCCATCAACGTAGTATGCCAAGTGAAATTCTGCCATCTTAAAAGTATGCCACAGGAAATTCGGACATATAAACATTCGACCAAAAAATAATTATACTAAACAATTTTTATGCCTTGAGTATTTTCGATTAAGAAAATTATGCCAAGTTTTTTCTGCCAAATGAAATTCGGAGCAACGATATTCTGCCAAACAGAGGGCACCCAGTAACTTTTAAATTTAAAGTGAAGTCCGTGTGGCTTCATTTCCCTTAAATACACTACCTACTATGTTAGAACCACTTATTTTGTCATAGATTCCTACTTTATTAAAACTTTATTTCAAAACATGGTAGAACTGCAGCAGCACTACAATGTGCATTATGATAATGGAGAGCGTAGCTGGCAGCAGCGCCATGGCCAGGGGCAGGTTTGTGAGGGTCTTCGCCCTCACTGGCTCCTGGGTTACCAGCCGGGCCAGGTCCTTGCATGGCTGCAGCCCGGGCCCGTCACGATCTGAAAGAATACACGTAATAATTTAAAAAAATGAAGTACCTATTCAATACCCCAGGTCAACAGTTCACTGCCTCTGTGGTCTAATGGTAACAACACAGACCTACGAGTATATCGAGATAGACGGAACAAGTTTACCTACCTTGCGTGTAAAAAGTTTGATCCACGGTAAAAGTCATTAAATCTATTTTCCATCACTAAATCTCACTCGTGACGTCAACGTAGGTACAAAAAAATTCGATCCGCTCGGTTCTCATACAGTTTGAGGCGCTCTTTTCGTCTATCTCGATATAGGTCTGTGGGTAACACCACTGGTAATAGATCCAGAGGTCCCGGACTTGTTTTAAGACCGCTAGGCTAGCTACCACCAATTTATCTAAGTCTGTCGCCATAACAATAATGTTTTTATCAGTGTCGTGTTACTGAAGTTAGAGATAAGATAGCCAGTTTCTCAATGGTTGTGGATTCCGGGAGATGCGCGATTCTACATTTAGCAGAATTCTAATAAAAGATAATCGATTCCCTGTTGTGGTCTGTGGATTAAAAAAAGTATGGTCCAGCCAGAGGAGTTATGAGTTGAGTAGCTACCTAATTTGTAATATACTTAGAATGCATTTTGAGGCTTCTTGGTATTTAAAAAATTACCCTGTATACGGTCCTGTCGTATATCCCCCAAACAGCATGATGTAGGTACTTACCTCTACAGATTTATATGTTATTCATGAATAAGTAATACATTTATTTTAGTTCTGAGTTTTCATTAAATTTGACTTATTGCATTGTTGCTTACCGCGTTATTTTAGTAACGCCAGAGGAAGTGATACGTCCAACTTACTACAGTCCAAACATTATTTGCTTTGCCTACCGGTCGAAATGACGCACTCACACAGATAAGCGCCACTACACGTGCGCTCGGTACTGTAGGCTCGGACTACAGCGAAAGCCAGTGAGATCCGTGTAGCGATAGTGATCGTGTGTGTGAGCGCGTCTTCGGCCGAGTACAACGACTGTTTATATGTTTAGACTGTGATCTTACCAGAGATGTGACATTTTGAAAATACTTCTATTTAAAATGCAAAATACTAAATACAAAATACCTAATTCCATTTTGTATTTAATTGCTTTTTTTCGAAAAGCATTTTGTATTTTATTTGAAATACTTTTTTGGACATATTTTGTATTTGCAAAATGCAAAATATTTTTCGCCAAGTTTTGTTAAACAAAATCAAAACATTCACGTGAAACTAAATTGTTATGGTGTCGTAGGTACAGAACTGAACTGTTTGTTTGCAAATTGGTTATTGCTTGATTGGTACCGGAGTTAACCAATGAACTAACCTAATTAATTGTTGAATTTTCGTTTTAAGTGCAAGTGCAAACGCCAATATTGAAGATATCATATTGGCATCATTTCAATTCAATCTTTGAAGGATGATGATGTGTGCTTGCATGTATCACAATAAGGACAGTCTTAAAATAAAAGAGAGAGAGTCCTAACACTGCAAGGGTAGAAAGGCTTTTTCTGATAATGGAGACCCCTTGACGCAACATGAACGACAGTGCCTTTGAACAAATTTATAAACACCGGGAAGACGCTTAGCTTTATATTTTCATCATACGTATTGTTAAGTAATGATACGGCTGAAGGTGATACTTAGCGCGCCTCTCCCAGAATCCACTACCACAAAGGAATTGGCTAATGTTGATATCATGAATGTTATAGTGTCAGTCTTAGATAAGATGCTCGTAGCTAGCCAGGCGGACTAACAACAAGTCATACCACCAACTAAACCAAATACAAATTTTGTACCCCACTGGGAATAGAACCCAGGCCCTCTGGGTATAATGCTCGTGGTGTTACCACTAGATCACAGAGGCGGTTAAAAATCTCGGTATCTATTACAAAATTTCGCTATTGAGTTGATAAGGAGCCCGTGGCGCAGTGGTTTGCGTGCTCTGCCTGCGATTGTTGAGGTTAAGCAACTTTCGCAATGTTCGGTCACGGGATGGGTGACAAGAAAATCACTATCTCGAGCTCCTCCCTGCTTCGAAAGGCACGTTAAGCCGTTGGTCCCGGCTGAATTTGCAGTCGTTTAAATCCACCAATCCGCATTGGTCCCGCGTGGTGTTCTCCTTATCCATCTATAAGGAATGCCAGTGCCCCAGCAGTGAGGACATTAAAATGGCAAATGACGAGTTCATAAATAGCATGTTAACTCGTTTAAATAATTCGAAATTTACAATATGAGAATGAGAGTTGATAAAAGTATTTTATTTTAAAAAAGTATTTTGAAAATACGTTTTTTGTATTTATTATTAAAAATACAAAATGAAATACTATTTTGTATTTGAAATAGAAAAATCAAAAAGTATTTGCATTTTCTATTCAAATACATTTTCAAAACTATTTTGCACATCTCTGGATCTTACCGAGGATTATTCCGCTCTGCAGTCGCATCAAGCAGTTCTTCAAGCCATCCCAAGCATTGTTTAGCCGCTGGCAGGTGAATAAAATCAGCATCGTTGTGAGGGAAGTGGAAACAATGTTCATCATGTATACTGAATTGCTGTAGATATTTGGTATTTCAGTATTGGATCCCTGTCAACAAATGTTATGTGAAATTAGCTAAGTACCAAATATTTTTCAAGTTATACAAGAGTTTTTATTGGTTGCAAAGTAAGTGGTTACCCCTATGTCCTACTGTAGGTCAGCGCTTTCTGATAGCGCTTGTGATAACGTAAGAGGCAGAGTCACTCTCATTATGACTAATGTTACTTTGAATACTTCTAGCATTAGACGGTGTAGAAAAGTGAGGAAAAATGACACAAGATTAACGTAATCGAAATGACGTATTGAACCCTAAGAAAACATACTTACTGATTCTACAAATTTTCTTATCATTTCGCTTATTCCAAAGGTGATATATAAAGTGGCGTCAATAAGTGTAATACAAATCTGGAAGAAATATTTAAACAATTCAATGAATGAATGTTTATTGGATACCGCACACACAGTCATAAGCTAAAATAACAAAAACAAAATGTAAAGCTGTTATTGAAAAAAGGGTCCTATTTTTACCGACTTCAACAAAAAAGGAGGGAGGTACTCAATTCAACGCGTATTTTTTTTTTTTTTTTTTTTGTCTGATGTATGTATACCGATTACTCCGGTGTTGGTGATCCGATTTTAATAGTTGTTTTTTTGTTCGATCGGGTACACTGCCAATTTGGTCCCATATAATTTTTACGAAGATCTGGCTAGTAGTTTTTTCATAATCTTGAAAAATATAAATCACCTTTTGGCAAGTAGTCGTTTATCTAGATGACATTGTTGTGTATGGGCTGATTTTTAGTGTAAGTAACGGCACATGATGTAACTAAAAAATCTGAAATAAAAACATTTTATAAAAAAAAATCAAACCGACTTCAAAAAGTAAAAAATAAAACGTTTGGAGTCGGTGCTAGCTAGCTAAGGCCAAAAAACATATAGTTAATAGAAGTTCAATGTAGAATGCCCTGGCTGGCACCGACTCCAAAAGTTTTATTTTTTACTTTTTGAAGTCGGTTTGATTTTTTTTTATAAAATGTTTTTTTATGAACAAATTTTCACATGATCATTTTTCTATTGGCGACGTGCCGGTGCTGTTTTAACAAAGTACATATTTTTTATTTATTTTCATAATATAACTAAGTTAAAACGTACCTCACGTGTTCTTAAGCAAGTAAGTTAACTTAGTCCTGAGTCATAGACAAGTAAGTACCAGAAATAGCTTCCCCTAAAAGCTTTAATTACGAATAAGTAATTTACTGAAGTTGAAGTACCTGCTTACTGAAACAGTGGTTAAACAATTCGCTGCATTGCAACAATTCTCGACATTGACTTGACCATTCCTCTATAATATCTGCGTTAAAACGCCATTCTATTGCATTTTCTTCAATGTCATCATAGAAGTCGAGACTTTCATCCCGAAAAAGATTACACACAATGTGTTTCACTGATGATTTGACGCACTCAATTAAATATGTCATACGTTTTACTATATGTACGTACACATAGTACTGCAACATATATCTTGTTTCCATTATGACGGACATTATTTTACATGCGACACTAAAAATGATGTTGTCGTTAATGTTTATTCTGGTTACGGAACAAAAGATGTGCGCCGCTACAAAAAGTAAAAAATATGTCATATTAAATACTTTTGAGGGCTTTCTAGTCTTGAAGATTTTGTAATTATCATTATTTTTTTTCATATTTGCCATTAACATTAGGAATTGTTCACTTGTCTTCAGGGATAGCAGTAACATGCACGTAATTCCTATGGCTGTGAGTATTGGAAATGCGGTCTCCACCACATACATTTGAGTTTGCTTCGTGGCTTGGATCGCAGCATAGCCACACATGTACCAGGTCAATATCAATTCAACCGTCACTCTTAAAATCGCTAATATTTTTTTTGTCTTGCTGAATATCGAATAATTTCTGTAGATGCCTAAAATATTTTCAATACACATAAGTACACAGGGTTCTGAAATAGCCATTTTGTGGCACACAAAGATTGTATGCCAAGTCTTGGAGACTTCTTTCTAAAGGTTTTCCAATTTTTTCATGTGTAAGCTTGTATTGACATTAATTAATTAAGACACGTTCAAACTTGACCGTCATTCCGGAAAATGACATAGGTTTGGAGAACTTCATAATTTGATGGACTATTTATTAATACTTGATGATATTTTTCCAATATATTTGTATTAATACTCTAGATGCCTGCGATTACATTTGACATATTTTTACGTAATTAATGAATGGACATACTAAGTTATTTTGTTTTTTCACGTTGAAAAATACGCTATTGACGCTATCCATCGAAATGCAAAACATAACTACTATAGTATAGCAATGTCTAAATAAAAGGTGTCATTTAATTAAGTGATATGCCAATCGTAACGCTTAGCTACTTATTTATTTATTAATTTCGATCTGAGGAACTAATAAATACCTATAAAGTAGTGGGTAGCAAGTTTGCTGTAGTTAGTCGGGCATGCTTTTGGCAGTTCTTAGCTTCGGATGGCATTTATTTGAGATGTGTTATCATTTTCATACATTTGGCTGCGCGTTTGTTAGAGCTTTTAGATGGCTGAGTGTAATTTTATAAATGTGCAGACGTTACTATCGTATCATCCCGTGATCACGGCAGCTGTAAAGGTGCCGAAACGTCGGGAAAATCAAAAAACCCCTAAAAAACCTAAAAATACGGACAATTACAACTTAGTTCGTGGAAATATAGCGCGTTTGATATCCGTAAAAGTTGTTTTATTTCAATGAACAGTGCGCGCCAAAACATAAGATATACGTACGTTACTATCGTGTTTGAGTTAAGGTTTTTACAGAAATACCATAATAGTACAAGTAAAGAGCTTGAATTATTCGTCAACTGGCGAGAATGAAACTCGAGAGTGCGCGCGAGTTTACACCTTCCGATTTTAACATTTTTTTTGTCATAGATTCATTCTTCAAAAAGTGGACCAGTTGAGAGTCTTTTAGAAATGTTCAAATTTAAAGGTTCAACAATAATAATAATTTTCTACTAACAGCCCAATGAAAATACACCAGAGTCGTCAGTCTGATCATTTGGTCAACAGTGAAGTGCACAACGTGTGCTCGTGCCGTGTCGTGACGGCCTAAGAATAAAAGTGTCACCATTCCCTTACATGCCTGGGATGTCGTAAGAGTCGACTAAGAGGCTCGACGCCTTGAACACCTGTGCGAGAGAAGGAATACTTGAAACAAACCTCCTACCAATCCGTCTGGCCAGAGCGTGGTAGCAGTAGGCTAATAGCCTCCTATGTACGCCACAATAGGCGTGAGCTAGGAGAGGCCTATGTCCAGCAGTGGACGTCCACAGGCTGATGATAGAAGTGCACAAATGCGCGGTTTACTTTACTCGCATTGCTAACGTCCAGCATAAATCTAGACCATGTTCTGTGACTAAGTGGAACAGCCAACAACCATAATTAGAGCAACAAACTCGGCCGCCATTGTTGCGGGTTCATTATGGACCCCTCTATTTCCTTTCTGTGAATCTGCAGGGCTTGAATCATTTGTAGTAATCCTATCCTTCCTACTAATATTATAATTGCGAAAGTATATCAGTTTGTATATCAAATTTTGAATTTTGCATTTTTATGTGATAAATATATCACATAAAAATGCAAAATTAAAAATTTATAAATAATATTTATTATCCCTAATTACTTATTTATTACGTTGCTAAATTTTCACAGACGTCGGGGACCGATATGATGTACTTATTGCTAGGCTCTTGCACGATACTATTCAGCTCATGATAGCGGTCCCTCGACGTCTGTGAAAATTTATAAACGTAATAAAGAAGTAATTAGGGTAAATAAATATTATTTTTACTTTTTAGGATTATTTTTTTGTGTTGGGGGTTTTATACATAGAAATCTAGGAATAGTATAGACCACTTGTACTATCCGCACCGTTCCTGTGGAACCCGTCCCAGACAGACAGAGGTCATTAATCCACTGGCTTAATACAATTAATTTAAACAAGTAATTTAAAAGAGGACTTGCAAAGGGACTCATGCCATAATACTCTCTGTTTTGCCAATCTGACACCAAGGATATGTCCGTGTGAAGTATGCATTTTGAATGAGTGTCTGTGATATTTCTAATTGCTTAACTTCCGACTAACATTTGTTAGCCCAATTTCTCCTAGGCTACATTTAGACGTTATGGGTCCATTAACTACATGACACACCTTGAAGGCAGTATTACCAACAGGCAAACCATTAAATCATAATCAATTCAATTCAATTCAACTCGGTCAGTCATTCGCATATGGTACGATACGATTTGTAAATAAAACTCACCGAAATATTGAGAACAACTTACTCAACCCGGAACTTCACTACCTACTCAGTTTTACAGTCTACTTAAGTACTAAACCACTGACTTCAGCAGTTAATTCAAATATATATACTTATATCCTTGAGAATATTATGACTATTCAGGACCGTGTCGACAATACGAATCCCGAGCTAACTCGCCTCTCCGCCTTAGTTCCTGACTATCCATACCCCTGCCTTTTTTCTTTCTTATGAATCTTTATTCTCCACAGTACTTAAGAAGTTTTATAAGTAGTTTGCACATGTCAAGTTTGGGTCCTTGAAACTATCCTATTGACTTGTAACTTGATAAAAGCCATGAGAAAGACGTTAGTGTCACGAATTCTGTTATTTATTATTGTCTTTAAACTACCATTATTTTGTTATTTTAACTGCTGCACTTTTTGTTGAAGATCAAAGATATCGACGAAACGTGTCAACGTATTTATAATTTATGAAACCCTTAAAACTTTCGTCAGTGCAAGTAGTGACTTACATTGGTACTCGAATATTTTTACAATATTTATCTCATAGGGTTCTACCTTTTATCGCAGAACTTTTTAAGTCATAACATGCATGGTTTCTGTCACGGCTCCGGCGCTGCGGGGCTCTGGCGGTCCCACGCGAGCTTATCGTCGCAGATGATTTTCGCTCACCACCGCAGCTTCAGCCGCGGCGGCGAGCTTAAGCCACCTGCTCCTCAGATCGCGGGCCGCCTCACCCCTCCGCGCCTGCGCGGGCTTGAATTACACTCTAGGGGTTGGGCATACAAGACTACGTGATGTCGGTTTTGCAGCGATTCGTTTCTGTCACTATTATAGCACAAAACTTTTTATGCCATTAGAAATAGAATGCCTAATGAAATTATTCCCAATGAAATTCTGCCATCAACGTAGTATGCCAAGTGAAATTCTGCTATATTAAAAGTATGCCATAGGAAATTCGGACATATAAACATTCGACCAAAAAATAATTATACTAAACAATTTTTATGCCTTGAGTATTTTCGTTTAAAGAAAATTATGCCAAGTTTTTTCTGCCAAATTAAATTCGGAGCAACGATATTCTGCCAAACAGAGGGAACCCAGTAATTTTTAAATTTAAAGTGAAGTCCGCGTGGCTTCATTTCCCTTAAATACACTACCTACTATGTTAGAATCACTTATTTTGTCATAGACTCCTACTTTATTAAAACTTTATTTCAAAACATGGTAGAACTGCAGCAGCACTACAATGTGCATTATGATAATGGAGAGCGTAGCTGGCAGCAGCGGCATGGCCAGGGGCAGGTTGGTGAGGGTCTTCGCCCTCACTGGCTCCTGGGTTACCAGCCGGGCCAGGTCCTTGCATGGCTGCAGCCCGGGCCCGTCACGATCTGAAGGAATACACGTAATAATTTAAAAAAATTAAGTACCTATTCAATACCCCAGGTCAACAGTTCACTGCCTCTGTGGTCTAATGGTAACAACACAGACCTACTAGTATATCGAGATAGACGGAACAAGTTTACCTACCTTGCGTGTAAAAAGTTTGATCCACGGTAAAAGTCATTAAATCTATTTCCCATCACTAAATCTCGCTCGTGACGTCAACGTAGGTACAAAAAAATTCGACCCGCTCGGTTCTCATACAGTTTGAGGCGCTCTTTTCGTCTATCTCGATATAGGTCTGTGGGTAACACCACTGGTAATAGATCCAGAGGTCCCGGACTGCACCTGAGTCACGGACTTGTTTTAACACGGACTGCTAGGCTAGCTACCACCAATTCATCTAAGTCTGTCGCCATAACAATAATGTTTTTATCAGTGTCGTGTTACTGAAGTTAGAGATAAGATAGCCAGTTTCTCAATGGTTGTGGATTCCGGGAGATGCGCGATTCTACATTTAGCAGAATTCTAATAAAAGATAATCGATTCCCTGTTGTGGATTAAAAAAAGTATGGTCCAGCCAGATGAGTTTTGAGATAAGTATCTACCTAATTTGTAATATAGAATGCATTTTGAGGCTTCTGGTATTTAAAAAATTACCCTGTATACGGTCCTGTCGTATATCCCCCAAACAGCATGATGTAGGTACTTACCTCTACAGATTTATATGTTATTCATGAATAAGTAATACATTTATTGTAGGTCTGAGTTTTCATTAAATTCGACTTACTGCATTGTTGCTTACCGCGTTATTTTAGTAACGCCAGAGGAAGTGATACGTCCAAACATTATTTGCTTTGCCTACCGGTCGAAATGACGCACTCACACAGATAAGCGCCACTACACGCGCGCTCGGTACTGTAGGCTCGGACTACAGCGAAAGCCAGTGAGATCCGTGTAGCGATAGTGATAGTGTGTGTGAGCGCGTCTTCGGCCGAGTACAACGACTGTTTATATGTTAAGACTGTGATCTTATCAGATGTGACATTTTGAAAATACTTCTATTTAAAATGCAAAATACTAAATACAAAATACCTAATTCCATTTTGTATTTAATTGCTATTTTTCGAAAAGCATTTTGTATTTTATTTGAAATACTTTTTTGGACATATTTTGTATTTGCAAAATGCAAAATATTTCTCGCCAAGTTTTGTCAAACTAAATCAAAACATTCACGTGAAACTATATTGTTATGGTGTCGTAGGTACAGATCTGAACTGTTTGTTTGCAAATTGGTTATTACTTGATTGGTACCGGAGTTAACCAATGAACTAACCTAATTAATTGTTGAATTTTCGTTTTAAGTGCAAGTGCAAACGCCAATATTGAAGATATCATATTGGCATCATTTCAATTCAACCTTTGAAGGATGATGATGTGTGCTTGCATATATCACAATAAGGACAGTCTTAAAATAAAAGAGAGAGAGTCCTAACACTGCAAGGGTAGAAAGGCTTTTTCTGATAATGGAGACCCCTTGAAGCAACATTTTATAAACAATAATTATTAATAATTAATAATAATTTATAAACACCGGGAAGACGCTTAGCTTTATATTTTCATCATACGTATTGTTAAGTAATGATACGGCTGAAGGTGATACTTAGCGCGCCTCTCCCAGAATCCACTACCACAAAGGAATTGGCTAATGTTGATATCATGAATGTTATAGTGTCAGTCTTAGATAAGATGCTCGTAGCTAGCCAGGCGGACTAACAACAAGTCATACCACCAACTAAACCAAATACAAATTTTGTACCCCCACTGGGAATAGAACCCAGGCCCTCTGGGTATAATGCCCGTGGTGTTACCACTAGATCACAGAGGCGGTTAAAAATCTCGGTATCTATTTCAAAATTTCGCTATTGAGTTGATAAGGAGCCCGTGGCGCAGTGGTTTGCGTGCTCTGCCTGCGATTGTTGAGGTTAAGCAACTTTCGCAATGGTCGGTCACGGGATGGGTGACAAGAAATTCACTATCTCGAGCTCCTCCCTGCTTCGAAAGGCACGTTAAGCCGTTGGTCCCGGCTGAATTTGCAGTCGTTTAAACCCACCAATCCGCATTGGTCCCGCGTGGTGTTCTCCTTATCCATCTATAAGGAATGCCAGTGCCTCAGCAGTGAGGACATTAAAATGGCAAATGACGAGTTCATAAATAGCATGTTAACTCGTTTAAATATTTCGAAATTTACAATGTGAGAATGAGAGTTGATAAAAGTATTTTATTTTAAAAAAGTATTTTGAAAATACGTATTTTGTATTTATTATTAAAAATACAAAATGAAATACTATTTTGTATTTGAAATTGAAAAATCAAAAAGTATTCGCATTTACCATTCACATACATTTTCAAAACTATTTTGCACATCTCTGGATCTTACCGAGGATTATTCCGCTCTGCAGTCGCATCAAGCAGTTCTTCAAGCCATCCCAAGCATTGTTTAGCCGCTGGCAGGTGAATAAAATCAGCATCGTTGTGAGGGAAGTGGAAACAATGTTCAATATGTATACTGAATTGTTGTAGATAATTCGTATTTCAGTATTGGATCTCTATGAACAAAGTGAAATTAGCTAAGTACCTACCAAATACTCACCTCACACGCTGGAAAAGGAGGTTTTGTCATTAAATTTCTGCGTGGAAATTCGCATTTTGCGGCCTAGCGTGGTAAAGTACTATTTAATTTAGAACCTAAAATATGTCCTAATACATTCCGAATCGCACTGTTGACTTTTTATATTACACTTATTCTTTTTTTAAATTATTAAAATACTGCGTTTTGGTTTTATTACAATAATTTAGTTATGATTTTGAAATTTTGCATTTTCATTGCTATATTTCTACTTAAGATAAATTTAAAATAGAAAAATATTAGAAAAAAAAAACAACTCGGTGACACAGAGTATTAAAAATATAAAAGTATTGCAGAATTTCGACAGTGGTTCATTAGTCTCGATAGCTCAGTGGTTAGAGCATTTGACCGGATTTGCAAAGGTCGTGGCTTCGAGTTCCATCTGAGAATTCACTTGTGGCCGAGTTGTTTTTTTCCAATATTTTTCTATTTAAAATTTATCATATGTATTAATTTAGTTACGTGTATAATGAAAACCATAACAAAAATATAAACCTTTTGTTATAAGAATTTAATATTTAGGCTGGATGAGATTTAACAACCCATGATTAGACTTCGGAACGTGCCTTATACTGCGAACATAATTTTTTTATTGACTTTGTCAGTGTCAACAATGTCAATCACTTATGATAAATTTTAAATAGAAAAATATTGGAAAAAAAAACAACTCGGCCACTAGTGAAAAATTAATATCGAAAATACACTGCATGTACCGTCACTATATAAAGACTTACTAGCAAAACCAAAAATGACTGAACATTGTGCTTCTGTCACCTTTATTAAATACAAAGCGTTTGTACGTGATAAGAAAGGAGATTTACTTATGACTGCAGAAAAGTCTAAGAACAGTGGTCTCTAATATGTCAAATCGCAACAACACAACATCACAACATCGAACGAAATAACGCAGCTACGCCTGAAACAATTTCAACGAACACGAAGAAAAACGGCTTAGCACAAGAAACTTGGACATATGAACGACAAAGACCTCCATCTAGCTCTTAACAACGACGCTATGATTTGATTACAATTTGATAAAAATTATAATGATAAATTCAAGCAAAAATTACTCGAGTGCCAAGTCCTCCACAAATAACAACTCGAACTACTGAACGATTGGAGATTGTCCACAGTACCGTATGTGGTCCTGTCACATCGTCATATGGCAAAAATCGCTATTTTGTCACGTTTATTAATGACTACAGTAGATATGGACGTGTCTACTTAATGAAAAACAAATCTGAAACACTAGATTATATCAAAATGTATAAACAAGAAATGGAAAACTTTACTGGAAATTAGATTAAACACATCCACACTTTTGGATCTAAAGCATTCGTAGTACTGAAAGGTCCTGCGAAACGCTTAAAGTTTGCCCCTATGGCGATTCCAGGAGTATTCGTCGGGTATTCTGATAACAGCAAGGCGTTCAGGATATATGTCCCATCTAAATGCAAGCAAGATTTCCATAGATGTAAGAATTGTCCAGACAAATTCTGTTTCGATTTCGACTTCAAAAATTCTGTTGAATGTCGAAGATTCTCAAGATGAGCAGATTTCAATTCCTAATGGTATAGATTCAATTCAGCAAAATGGAATTATCAATCAAGATAGCACAGATGATGAGCAACAAGATTTCTATGACCCTGATCATGAAGCTGTTGACGTTGAAATCGAATCTGGACCCGAACTAAACGAAAATGAAAACATTGAACAGAATCAACATGAAAATGAAATCGAAAGTCAACTTGAATCTGATCTGGAGCAATATAATTTGAGAAACAGATCAGCTGTAAAGCGACCACAACGGTATAATGACTTTATACTGGCAGCTGTCGCTGAAGCCGAAAATCTACCAAAGGATCCAGAAACTTACAAACAAGCTCTGGAATCACCTTATAAAGAAAAATGGCTCAAAGCCATGCTGAGCGAGATAAATTTACTACATGAAAATTAAACTTGGGACTTAGTGAATTTGCCTAAAGGACGAAAAGCCCTACCTTGCAAATTGAAAACGAATCCAGATGGCTCTATCAATAACTTTAAGGCAAGGGTTGTTGTAAAAGGTTACTCCCAACATCAAGGAGTAGATTAGATAAAACATTCAGTCCTGTTGCTCGCCTTTGCACCATACGAGCAATCAATGCTCTTGCGGCCAAAGAACGATTAAACCTACGACAGTTTGACGTTGCAACAGCCTTCCAATATCACTTAATCAACAACATTACATGAAAAAGGTTCTTGGAAAGTTCGGTATGCTTAATAGCAAACCAACTCCGACACCCATAATTAAAGAAAGTATCAACGATACACAGCCAAGACTAAAACACAATACAACCTTTCCATACAGATAGGCAGTTGGAGCCTTAACATACTTGAGTGGGTACAAGACCCGATATAGCATACGCTGTTAGCAAAGCATTGAGAAACCTGGAGACACTCACAGAAAACGATGTTATGCTAGTGAAACGGATCTTCCATTACCTAAAAGGAACCACAGATAAAGGCCTCGTTTATCGTCTCTCGCCGCCGTAAGTCCAACGGCAAAGCCCATTTTTTGTACTCTCCCCTGCGACCGGCGCCCTGCCCATCTATCTGGGCCACCTCCCGGTGCTGGTTTCACTACAGTGACAAGAGGTGCGCAGAGGACCCGATCCGCATGGACATCCTGTTCACGCGCCCGTTCTGTTGCCTTCTTTTGCGAGATGACGTCCTCGCAAAAGGAGACTGCCGCCTTCCAGAATAACAAGTTGGCCAGCGAGAGATCCCTCCCTATCACCGCAACCAGAGCGCGGCGGGGGGAAGCCCAGGCGGGGCACACCTCAAAGGTATGTTGCGCACTGTCCTCCGAAGCGCCGCACTCGTGGCACCGTGGGGTCGCTTCCCTCCCAATTCGAAACAGGTACTTACATAAGCACCCGTACTCGGTAAGCACCTGCGTCAATCCTAAGGTCAGCGACCCAAACTCACGGTTGTACCATTCTTTCAGAATGAGACGGATCGCCTCCACCGTCCTTCTCGCGACTGTATCCGTCTGGAGTTCCCTGGCCCACTCTGTCATCAGCGACTCCTCGGCCATTCTCCTTGATGCTGCCAACTCTATAGGAGCCGGCCGGTCTCCTCTTTGCGCCGCAGCGCGTCGCTCGTGGTAGGCCTCCTTGAGAGACTTGAGAGTCAAGGACGCATGCCCGACAAGACACAAGCTTCCGTATGGGATACCGCTCGGTATCAACGAATCACCTAAAAAGCTAGTATGTTTTTCTGTCTCTGACTTTGCAGGAGATAAAACAACTGGACGATCAACATCCGAAATTGTCTGCTTGCTCTCAGGAGCTGCTATCAGCTGGAGGAGTCAAAGACAAACGACTGTGTCGATTTCATCCACAGAAACAGAGATTATCGCTGCAAGCGAAGCTGCACAAGAATTTACGAGGTTGAATGGCCTATTGAAAGATTTAGTGGCCTTAGAAAAACCCACATCTTTTTCTGGACAATGACTCAGCTGTAAAACTATCTCATAATCAAAAATATAAGTACCACAAACGTACTAAACACATTAAGATCAAGAATCTCTATGTACGTGACTGTGTCACCAACGGAAAATGGATGTGAAACAAGTTCCATCAATTGAACAATAGGTAGATATGCTTACGAAGCCTCTTTTTGGTCCAAGATTCGAAGAATTAAATGGAAAGATCTGATTGAAAAGAAATTCCAAATAATTTTTTAAATTCTTAAAAACTTCAGAGGGAGTAAAGAGAGTATACCGTGATACCGTTCTCTTGATTCGTCTATAGCATAATATTTGTCTATAGTTGTTGGTTGCTACGGCTACGGTGTGCATGTTATTTCAAATATCCTTTTTTCCTTTGTTTCACAAAATATATTTGATAGATATTTTACAAGTTTATTGTGTTTTAATATTTCTTCGATACAAAAACTATAAAAAAACCCAAAGGAAAAATTATAATAATTCTAAGTTATTTAAATACTTCGAGAACAAGGCGGTGTAGAAAAGCGAGTAAACATAACACAAGATAAACGTAATTTGTGCGCCAAGTAAACATACTTACTGATTCTACAAAGTTTCTTATCATTTCGCTTATTCCAAAAGTGATATATAAAGTGGCGTCAATAAGTGTAACAGAAATCTGGAAGAAATAATTAAATAATTCTATTAATGAACGTTTATTGGATACCGCACACACATGCCATAAGCTAAAAAAAACAAAATGTAAAACTGTTATTGGAAACAAAAAAGTCCTAATTTTATTTTTAATGAACAAATTTTCACATGATCATTTTTCTATTGCCGACGTGCCGGTGCTGTTTTAACAAAGTACATATTTTTTACTTATTTTCATAACATAAACTAAGTTAAAATACACCTCACGTGTTCTTATAAAAGTTCTTGGTCCTGAGTCATAAGTACCTGAAATAGGTACTTACATAAGCTTTATTTACGAATAATTTACTGAAGGTGAAGTACCTGCTTACTGAAACAGTAGTTAAACAATTCGCCGCATTGCATCAATTCTCGACATTGACTTGACCATTCGTCGATAATATCAGTGTTAAAACGCCATTCTATTGCATTTTCTTCAATGTCATCATAGAAGTCGAGACTTTCATCGCGAAAAAGATTACAGACAATTTGTTTCACTGATGATTTGACGCACTCAATTAAATATGTCATTCGTGTTACTATATATACGTACATGTAGTACTGCAATATATATCTTGTTTCGATTATGACATACATTATTTTATATGCGACATTAGCAATTATGTTGTCGTTAATGTTTATTCTGCTTACGGCACTAAAGATGTGCGCTACTATAATAATGAAACAATATGTCATGTAAAAGACTTTTGAGGGCTTTTTGATCTTGAAGTTTTTATAATGATCACTATTTTTTTCCATATTTACCATTAACATTAGGAATTGTTCACTTGTCTGCAGGGAGAGCAGTAGCATGCACGTCATTCCTATGGCTGTGAGTATTGGAAATGCGGTCTCTACCACATTAATTTGAGTTTGCTTCGTGGCTTGGATCGCATCGTAGCCACACATGGACCAGATCAATATCGATTCAACAGTCACTCTTAAAATCGCCAATATTTTTTTTGTCTTGCTGAATATCGAATAATTTCTGTGCATCCCTAAAATATTTTCAATACACATAAGTACACTGGGTTCTGTAATAGCCATTTTGTGGCACACAAAGATTGGTGGCAAATCTTGGAGACTTCTATTTTTTAAATAAAGGTTTTCTAATTTCCTCACGTAAAAGATATTGACATTCATAAATTAATTATCACAATGAAACTTGTCCGTCATTCCGGAAAATGACATAGGTTTGGAGAACTTCATAATTTGATGGACTATTTATTAATACTTGATGATATTTTTTCAATATATTTGTATTAGCACTCTCTCTATGCCTGCCAGAACATTTGACATATTTTTATGTAATTAATGAATGGACATACAAAGTTATTATGTTAGGTTATTTTACGTTGAAAAATACGAACTGACGCTATCCATCGAAATGCAAAACATAACTACTATAGTATAGCAATGTATAAATAAAAGGTTTCATTTAATTAAGTGTTCTGCCATTCAGTAGCTACTTATTTATTTATTAATTTCGATTTGAGGAACTGATACATACCTATAATGTAGTGGGTAGCAAATTTGCTATAGTTAGTTGGGCATGGGATTGGCAGTTCTTAGCTTCGGATGGCATTCATTTGAGTTGTGTTATCATTTTCATACATTTGGCTGCGCGTTTGTTAGAGCTTTTAGAAGGCGGAATGTAATTTTATAAATGTGCAGACGTTACTATCGTGTTTCAGTTAAGGTTTTTACAAAAATATCATAATGGCACAAATAAAGAGCTTGAATTAGAACTCTTAATGTAAACGCGATAGTTACGTCGCCACATTTACAAACTTAACAATATCGTATTGTAAATTTGTTTTTATCGATATGTTATTCGGCAACTGGCGAGAGTACAATTAGCGAGTGCGCGCGAGTTAGCACCTTCCGATATTATCATTTATTTTTGTCATGTATCCATTCTTCAAAATGTACCCCAGTGGAGAGTCTTTTATAAATGTTTAAATTAATAAAGGTTTTGGGATAATAATAATTTTCTACTAACAGCCCAGTGAAAATACACTAGAGTCACGACTGATCATTTGGTTAACAGTGAAATGCACAAATGCGCGGTTTACTTTACTCGCATTGCTAACTAGGTCCAGCATAAACTGGACCATGTTCTGTGGCTAGGAACAGCCAACAATCATAATTAGAGCGACAAACTCGGCTGCCGTTGTAGCGGGGTCATTATGGACCCCTCTAGTTCCTTTCTGTGAATCTGCAGGGCTTTAATAATTTGTGGAAATCCTATCCTTCCTACTAATATTATAAATACGAAAGTATGTCAGGTTGTTTGTTTATTTGTATGTTTGTTACTCTTTCACACTAAAACTACCGAACCGATATTGATGAAGTTTTACACACAGATAGAAGATATCCAGGATTAAAATATAGAGAACGGAAACCACGCGGGTGAAATCGCGGGAGGCCGCTAGTCTCAGATAAACGCAAATGATAAGTAGTGAGTAGATGTAGGAAATTGCAGGAACAGGTATCATACTAAACTTCTTTACTGGAATGCACATATGCATAATTAATATTAGAATAAATATCATCAAGGTTTATAAACATATTGGACTTTACATTTCTCTCTGTCACGAACTAATTTATTTACATTTTAATTCTTGACTCAGGAATTGACAATTTTCTTGGAACTTATAGCTATCACTCATACGCTTGTTCTAATGATTTTTTGAGGTAGATGTAGGATGCTTCCCTCTTATTGCGGACCGTGTTCCAAGACTCCACAGTTGAAACTTGTTTAGTATTCGCAGCAGGCGTAGTCATTTTTGATATCGTCACACAGGTTTTGAAAGTTCAGTTTCGCAAATGTTTAATTTCTTCGTTTGCAATCAGCTGGGGATCTACTGTGAAAGACTGATCGCAATAGCCGGACGGCGGCCTTCATACTGGACCTTATTTTGTTGCCGATAAAGTCTCGAAAGTAGACAAACCGTCGTGTCGTCTTCCGATTATACATGATTGGTTTTCGAGTAGACCCTGTCGTTTTTATATAGTGATGTTTAAATTTAAAGTGACGTCGTCGTCGCTTCAATTCCTATATATATGTCGCAGCCAACTGGTTAAATCAGCCGTTTGATTGAAAGGCTAGCCCGTTAATTAAACGCCGGCATTCAATTAAATGCCTAGGCCGATAATTGATTGAAATACCGTCACTCAACGTTCAACTAGTTGGCTGATTGTAAGCTGGCCCATTCAAGAGGGCTGACGTGAATTCAGGCAGGTGATTTAAATTAAGTATTTTTTTTTACCACTGAGGCGCTGGTGTCACCAAAACAAATATGGCGTCATGATAGCTCGCTCAGCTGACAATGTTTTTGTATGTTTCTTTCGTTCGAAATTAGAATTTTTTTTTGTTGAATAGATCTACTGACAATAATTAAAGTATTTTTTCTACTCCTGCGTACGCAAAACGTAGCGGAGCGTGAGCCTTAAATTTCGAGGTTACTTTTTTCAAATCATAGAACCTCCGAAAACTACCAAAATATTCAGGGTCCATAAGTAGTTTTACCCTAGTCTATTTAACGAAACGGCTAAATATGACGTTTAGCCAAGTCGTTAAACGTTCCATTCAACATTTTGGCTAGTTGTTCTTTAGCTATTTAGTTGAATGCCAGCGTTCAATGAACGGGCTAGCCGTTCAATTAAACGACTGATTTAACCAGATGGCTGCGACATATACACTACCTACTGTGTAAGAACCACTTATTTTATCATAGACTCCTACTCTATTAAAACTTTATTTTAAAACATGGTAGAACTGGAGCAGCACTATAATGTGCATTATGATAATGGAGAGCGTGGCTGGCAGCAGCGGCATGGCCAGCGGCAGGTTGGTGAGGGTTTTCGCCCTCACTGACTCCTGGGTCACCAGCCGGGCCAGGTCTTTGCATGGTTGCATCCCGGGCCCGTCACGATCTGAAGGAATACACGTAATAATTTCATAAATTTAAGTACCTATTCAATTTCCCCAGGCCTGCTCTGTTCACTGCCCCTGTAGTCTAGTGGTAACAACACATACCTATATTGTGATAGACGGTATAAGTTATACCTATATAAATATAAATTATACCTTGCGTGTAAAAAGTTTGATTAACGATCAATGTTTTGTCCGACCAAAGTCATTAAATATATTTCCCATCACTAACTCTCACTCGTGATCGTGACGTCATCGTAGGTACTAAACATTCGACACGCTCGGATCTCATACAGTTTGAAGCGCTCTTTTCGTCTATCTCGATATAGATCTGTGCTCGGACTACAGCGAAAGCCAGTGAGATCCGTGTAGCGATAGTGATAGTGTGTGTGCGCTCACACGCACTCACCGCAAGTCAGTGCAACGACTGTTTATATGTTCAGACTGTGATCTTACCGCGGATTATTCCGCTCTGCAGTCACATCAAGCAGTTCTTCAAGCCATCCCAAGCATTGTTTAGTCGCTGGCAGGTGAATAAAATCAGCATCGTTGTGAGAGAAGTGGAAACAATGTTCAATATGTATACTGAATTGTTGTAGATATTTGGTATTTCAGTATTGGATCTCTATGAACAAAGTGAAATTAGCTAAGTACCTACCTACCTAACACATGCTCGGAAAAGGAGGTTTTGTCTTATTAAATTAATTTAGTTCATTGTATCAAAAAACAATAAAAATAAGATTAAACTATTTGTTATAAGAATTTTATATATAGGTTGGATGAGATTTCACAACCTATGATTAGATTTCGGAATGTGCCTTAAACCTTTATTTCAACAATGTCAAGCACGTCAATGTAAACATTTACCAAATCGTTTTTATTGTTATTAGAAGTAACAATTAATTCATGTTTTAAATAACTTTGAAGTAACTATAATACTCCCCTTTATATTAATTTAGTTTTTTTATATCAATAAAATAACAAGGATAAATTTATATTTAGATTAAACTTTTCTTATTTCTCCCGGAAGTTGACGGTGGAAACAATCTATAATATTTCCTCGCTGTTGTATGGTAAAAAAGTTTTAAGCGTCTCGTACCTTTAACTCGCCGCTAAATCCGACTTTTCAGCCTTGCAAAATTTTATGTAGCGGAGAGTTACCTCTATTGAATCCTGAGCAAGCGTAGGATTCTAGGATTGAATCATGAGCGTTTGTTTCAATAACAAATTTACATTTGTTTATTTATTTGTTACCTTTTTTGTTCTTGAAACTAAAAAGGCCTTTTTTTAATGAACAAATTGTTACATGATCATTTTTCTATTGCCGACGTGCCAGTGGGGTTTTAACAAAGTACATATTCTTTACTTATTTTTATAACTTAACTAAGTTAAAACACACCTCACGTGTTTTTATAAAAGTTCCTGGTCCTGAGTCATAGATAAGTAGGTACCTGAAATAGCTTCCCCTAAAAGCTTTATTATAAAGTTCTTGGTCCTGAGTACTTTCTTATATAAGTTGTATTTACGAATAAATACTAATTTTCTTCAATGTCATCATAGAAGTCGAGACTTTCATCCCGAAAAAGATTACACACACTTTGTTTCAGTGATGATTTGACGCACTCAATTAAATATGTCACTCCTGTTACTATATATACGTACATGTAGTACTGCAACATATATCTTATTTCCATTATGACGGCCATTATTTTATATGCGACACTAAAAATTATGTTGTCGTAAATGTAAATGTTTATTCTGCTTACGGCACTAAAAAAGTGCGCTGCTAGAATAAGTGAAAAATATGTCATGTAAAATACTTTTGAGGGCTTTTTAGTCTTGAAGTTTTTGTAATGATACATATTCTTTACTTATTTTTATAACTTAACTAAGTTAAAACACACCTCACGTGTTTTTATAAAAGTTCCTGGTCCTGAGTCATACATAAGTAGGTACCTGAAATAGCTTCCCCTAAAAGCTTTATTATAAAGTTCTTGGTCCTGAGTACTTTCTTATATAAGTTGTATTTACGAATAAATACTAAAGTTGAAGTACCTGCTTACTGAAACAGTAGTTAAACAATTTGCTGCATTGCATCAATTCAAAACGCCATTATATTGCATTTTCTTCAATGTCATCATAGAAGTCGAGACTTTCATCCCGAAAAAGATTACACACACTTTGTTTCAGTGATGATTTGACGCACTCAATTAAATATGTCACTCCTGTTACTATATATACGTACATGTAGTACTGCAACATATATCTTATTTCCATTATGACGGCCATTATTTTATATGCGACACTAAAAATTATGTTGTCGTAAATGTAAATGTAAATGTTTATTCTGCTTACGGCACTAAAGAAGTGCGCTGCTAGAATAAGTGAAAAATATGTCATGTAAAATACTTTTGAGGGCTTTTTAGTCTTAATGTTTTTGTAATGATCATAATTTTTTTTCATATTTGCCATTAACATTAGGATTTGTTCACTTGTCTGCAGCATGTAGCATGCACGTCATTCCTATGGCTGTGAGTATTGGAAATGCGGTCTCCAATACATCAATTTGAGTTAGCTTCTTGGCTTGAATCGCGTCGTAGCCACACATGTACCAGATCAATGTCAATTCAACAGTCACTATTAAAATCGTCAATATTTTTATTGTTTTGCTGAATATCGAATAATTTCTGTACATGCCTAAAATGTTTTCAATAGACATAAGTATACAGGGTTCTGAAATAGCCATTTTGTGGCACTCAAAGATTATATGTATATGACAAATCTTGGAGATTTCTTTCTTTTAACTAAAGGTTTTCGCATTTTCTCATGTAAAAGCTGATATTGACATTAATGAATTAATTAAAACACATTGAAACTAGACCGTCATTCCGTAAATTGACATAGGTTTGGAGAACTTTATAATTTGATGGACTATTCATTAATATTTGAGGATATTTTCCAATATATTTGTATAACACTAATTTTATTGCCTGCCATATCATTTGACTATTTTTAGTGATTAATGAACGGGCATCCAAATATGTTTTTTATCGTTGAAAAATACAAACTGATAATAGTTATTTGTTATGCAAGGCTGGAAAGTTGGTTATTAGCGGCGAGTTACCTCTATTGAAACCTGAGCAAGTGAAGGATTCTAGGATTGATTCCTGAGCGAAGCTAGGATTTCAAAGGTACAAGACGCTAAAAACTTTTCTGCCGAGCGCAACACACAATTTTTCACCTCACACCAGCGAGAAATACTTTACGGTTGTTTCCGCGGTCAACTTCCGGTAAAAAAATCTTTAAACAGAAAGTTTAATCTAAATATACCTTATTCTTGTTGTTTTAATGATAAAAAAAACTAAAATAATAATAAAGGGAGTATTATAGTTAATTCAAAGTTATTTAAAGTAGGAATATATTGTTACTTATAAATAACAATAAAACCATTCGGTAAATGGTGACATTGACATGAGGTACAAGACAAAGACAATTTAAAAGTAAAGGTTTATGTCACGTTCCGAATTCCAATCATAGGTTATGAAATCTCACCCACCCTTAAATAAAATTCTTATAACAAATAGTTTAATCTTATTGTTATTGTTTTTATTATTCGATGAACTAAAATAATATAATAAAACCAAAACGGAGTATTATAATTTATTCAAAGCTATTTAAAATAAGTATAAAATGTAACAAAAAAGTCTAGGCTGCAAAATGCGAATTTCAACGCGGAAACTGAATGACAAATCCTCCTTTTCCGAGCTTGTGAGGTGAAAAATAATTAACCTAACTCTAATATAGTTACTAATACATTATTATACCTATTATATTGTGTCCAACATATCAATATACGGTTTCATTTAATTTAGTAATCTCTTATCATAAACTTATTTAATTAAAGTGAAACTTTTATGGGCTAGCAAATCTTGCTAGCCCTAAAGGTCGGGCATGGGATGGGAGGCTTTCTTAGGTGCTTTTAATTTAAGTTGTGTTCATACATTTTGCTGTGGTTAATTCGTCCAAGATTTTGCTGCGCGTTCATTATCGCTTTCGGAAATTAAAAATCTTAATGCAAATCCGATAGTAACAGATTCAGAAATTTACAATAGAGGTTCCTATCTATATGGGACCCTCCTCACCACGTGGGCCCATATCAGCACGTGAGCCAATATCAGCCATTCTTCAAATATGCCCCAGCCTTGGACAATAATAGTTTTTTACTGTTATCCAATGAAAATGCATCAGACTGGTCATTTGGTTAACAGAGAAGGACACAAATGCGCGGTTTACTTTACTCGCATTGCTAACTAGGTCCAGCATTAATCTAAACCATGTTCTGTGACTAAGTGGAACTGCCAACAACCATAATTAGAGCGACAGACTCGGCCGCCATTGTTGCGGGGACATTATGAACTCCTCTCGTCCTTCCTGTGAATCTGCAGGGCTTAATCGTTTGTAGAAATGCTATCCTACTTTCCATTAATATTATAAACGCTAAAGTATGTCAGTTTGTTTATTTGTATGTTTGTTTGTTTGTTACTCTTACACGCTAAAACTACTGAACCGATTTTGAAGCAATTTTGCACACAGATAAAAGATAGCCAGGATTAAAACAAAGGCTACTTTTGATTCCTATATTCCCACGGGAACAGAACCACGCGGGTGCGAGCGCTAGTCTCAGATAAACGCAAATGACGATGTTAAAAGCACCAGAAATCTAGACCATGTTCTGTGAAAGTGGAACTGCCAACAACTATAATTAGAGCGACAAACTCGGCCGCCATTGTTGCGGGTTCATTATGGACCCCTCTCGTTCCTTCCTGCGAATCTGCAGGGCTTGAATCATTTGTAGAAATTGCAAGTAAACGCAGCTGATGTTAAAAATCCTTGTTAAAAATGTTGGCAGAGCGGTACTTTCATTTTTCATTAAGTCTCATCCCGTGGGATTATCGGGATAAAAATAGTAAATAATTAATAATTTATTTTATAAAAGTTTAGAATACAAAATACGAATTCAAAATATTTTACAACTAGCGGCCGCTTGAGGTTTCACCCGCCTGGTTCCCGTTCCCGTAGGAATATCGGGACAAAAGTATCCTATGTTCACAACCAGGCTATCTATGTACTTGTATGTGTAACTATCTGAGTACTAAATCCTGAATAAAGCGAAGGATTCAAGTCTGCCCAAGGCTAAGACACTTTTATCCCGGAGGAGCATACTCTGCTTTATACACCTACTGTGACGTTAAATAAAAGCAAATATATAGTAGATTATTAACCAAGGGGTTATCCCCTTCAGAACTGCTTTATAGCAGTGTCTTCTGTCGCGGGTGACGATTTAAATCGCGAGTGTAGCGAGGGATTTAAGTTCACCCAAGACTAAGACAGCTTTATCACCTAGGAAAATACTCTACTTTTCGTACCATTTGTGAAAAAATTTACACAATAATAATATGAGATGTATTTGAAGAAAACACAAACGCGGCAAATTCCTAGACTAATATTTTTTTTGTCGGAAAAGCAAAGGCATCAAGCTCATACGGCCTCGTCGGTTTTCGTAATTTTATTTAATAATTATAACTGCATTATAGATGCGTATTCCTTTTTCAAAAAGATGTGTAATGCTTTATATACAAACTCAATGGTGTAAACACAGATGTAGTTCAGTATAAATTTCGGTAAGTATTCCAAATTTAAATCACATTCGCCCCCTAGAGGATGAATGAAATTCAGTACAATTTTCTTTCCCTGTTTTTTAACAGATTAAAAATGACTATTGTTATGTTCGCTTTTTGTGGCATAGAATGTCACTTTTTTGAGCAAGTGGTACGAAAAAATTAATAAATGACAACAATTTAACAAGTCGCGGAAAAAAATATCGAAAATATCGAAAGGATCGAAAATCAAAAATTTTTTCTTTAGATATTTGTTCCGTAGGCAATGCAATGATAATTTTCATTACCTATAATATATTCTGTAACCAAGAGTCAAGACTACACACATTCACAATTTGATAAGTAAGACAAAATACACGAAAAGCACGGAAATGCAGCGGAAATGAAAGAGATAGATAGGTATTACTACAATATATTTGAATGAGTGCACAATATCACATAATTCCAATTTCAAATGTTTTCTTGGTGCTGAGGACCCCGGATACATACAGCCATGTTTATATTTTCATAGGATTAGTCTGTTTGAAGTTTCAATTTTATAGTAAAAAACTCCTTGGACCAGGAAGTTAAGTTATTTTAAGCCTTAAACAGCCTTGTTGTTTTTTCGAAACTATTTTTTGATAGAAAATTTTATTGACATTTTGACGTTCGAAATTTAATGTGATCATAATTACCATTGGCTTATATATTACTTTGAAATCAGTGATAATTACCCTAGGGAAGTTCTATACAGCATTATCTCCCTCCGGCCATTAATAGCTTAGTTTCAAATTGAGAATTTTTGATATATTTTAATACGTGCTACAGATGCAGGTGGTGTATAAAAGTATATACCTAAGTATGTTTATCCGTTATGTAGTGTCCATAACACGAGTTCTTCATGAAACTTAACGTGGGCTAGATAATTGAAGTGATTGTATACAATTGTCAAATACATATATAGCTTATGGTGTATAATGAAGGAAGATGAGACATATTTTTGGCCGAATGGTGTCCTGTTCCGGCGGTTTCGGGGTCGACTATCGGATACCGCAACGCGCAACTTGTCCCCGCCGCCGTCTTTACGTGAAAACTAATTTGTTATTTAATTTTTTATGTATGTTTAGTTTTAAGGTATTTATCAATGGGCCATTGTAGCCTGAGTACAAATAAATAAATAAAATATAATGTGCTTTACGCTTTATGTATAATTTCAACCAAAATCGATCCGCAAATACAACATGGTTGAGTTTTAAACAAACTTTCCCATTTATACTAGCAATAGTTATTAGGTTAAGTAAGATTTTAGGCTGCCCTGTACGATTAGAACAGTCCAGTCATATTTCATAATTATCGAGGTGGGCAGCAATCAATTTGTCTTCCAGCGGGATACTAATGGGCAGCTGTCGAGTTACAGGCTTTATAGATTCGGAGTTGAGACCCGCTAGTTGATTATCTTTGTTGCTAACAGATTTTGATTGAAATTTATTGAAAGTGCGGTTACATTGCTGCTTTAGTCAGATGGTTGTCATATTGATTTTCACTAAAGTAGCGATGTGACTGCACTTACAGTTGATAGAAACAAGTTACATATAAGCACATCTTAAATTTCTTCGCGCACTCATAATTGAAATAAAATAAAACAACTTTTGCGGAATATTTCGGTTTATATGAGGTTTTTGGTGTCCTGACGTTTCGGCACCTTTTCAGTTGTTCTTTTCAGTTCTTTCTTCGAAAGCCCTCCCAATTTGTGAACTGCCAGTAGAATCATTAGTTTTTCTTTTGTTAATAATAAATAATTTAAATAGCAAACTAATCAAAATATTAAACTCAATATTAAAATTTGTTGCCATAGTAAAAATTATTTAACGTTTCCGAACGCAATAATAAATCAACTTTGTGAATGTAGTCTTATAAGTTGCTAGTCAACCCGTGACCACGGCAACTGAAAAGGTGCCGAAACGTCGGGGAACCAAAAACCCCCAAATAAACCGAAAAATTATAGTACCAAATATATATTTCGTTACAAGTTGTTTTATTTTATTACAAGTTACATAATCAGGGGGCAGCTTGGACGAATTAACCAATTCGTCCAAGGGCGCAGGTAAATGTGCGGTAAGTTCCGTAGGCCTATTCTGTAACATGTCAAACTTGTTGTCTATTGAAGCCAAGGATGTTTTCAGTTCTACTTATGACGTCCTGCGTGACTGAAGTGGTCAAGAGTCGCACAATAAGGGCTGGACTAATAAAAACTAAGGCTAGCCGAATACTTATTTATTTTGCACAAAAATCAAAGCTGCTTATCTCAATTAGTAATAAGTCGTATCGAAACTTCTTAAATAACAAAAACTGTCCATTCCTTAGAAAAAAAAGGTTATATAACTCAAAATAAATTGGCCCAATTACTAAAAAAGTTACAGGTCCATACTGTTCAATTTGTTTCGTATTATAAATTGAAGCTTAATAAAAACGACAATATAACTGAAATATGTTTTCAATACAATTGTTAGTATATTTAGTGCTCCTTTTAATATTACGTTACCAAAGAGCAAAATCAACTTATTCTATTATGTAAATAAATATCAAAGCTAGCATTCCGATAATAACGTCTGAAGGATTCTTAGCAAACTTGCCCTAAGAGCCTTATCACGCTAGCGATTTTCGAGCGTTTTCGGGGCGGAACGTAGGCGCAGCGAAGACACCGCGAATGCGTGGCGAAGACGTCGCGGACGCCTAGCTAATTCGCAACGTCTTCGCTGCGTGTACGCAACGAGTTACAAAATGGATTCCGGCGGAGAAATACTGCAGTCGACTTTATTGCCAAAAATGAGGACTTCGACGAGGAGGTACTTCTGTATGTACTACAAAATCTTCTAGAAGACTTCTTCTAGTATTTTGAAATATCCTGCATGGAGTAACCTTCGAAACACCTGCACAATCGAAGATTACTATTTTGTGCTTCATATCGTAGCGATATCGCAGCGCACACACGAGTGATGACTCGTGCGCGCCGCGATCTCGACCTGCCGTGAAATCGCTCGTGTGAAGGTGATATAAGGTTCTAAGGACTTTCATTCTAGGCTGGGATAAAAACCTTTTCGCTAACTAGACAAAAGAGTCCGTAACAATAATAAACGGGATAATCGCGGGAGCAGAGGGCGCCACTGGTAACTTTAGGGTTCCTGCTCATGATTGATGGCAGAAGTTTCCACTGCAGTTTCATCGCCTCGGCTTACAAGTGACCTACGGTAATCTACTAATGAAAACTTTACGAATTCTAATCAGCCTCCTAATTGTCTAATTTCAATTACAATCCCTTTCAAAGGTATTGTGATTGTGATAGTGAACTAGGGAATTGTGTAACTGTTCACCCAAGCGTGCGCCTGGTTGGCAGGCACGGCCGTCGTCAGAGCCGCCCCTCAACAGCCGTAAAGACAACGCCGTGTACCGTGTGAACCTTGTGGGAGGTGGTTCGGTGCGAGGAGTCTGTGTGAGTGGAGTGCTCTCGTCACGTTCCCGGGCCTTCCACGTACAGCTGGTAGATCGCGGGTTCGGTTGAAGGGGGGAAGGTTTACCACTGGTAAATGATACGGCACTTATGGTTTTCACTGTTTATTGCGGCGTCTACGCCGACGCCGTATTACTGTTATGTACTATAAATATAACAATACAAACAATGGGTGCACACTGCCACAGTGATTGTGGTACGGATCACGACGATTCTACGTAATAAATAGAGTTAAACTATTAAAGGACTATCCTTTAGAAATGGCGGCTGCGCCCGATACTAATTAATTACGCGTGTGCGTCACACCGCGGTTCAAAGGTAACAGAGCGCGCAGGCGGCCCGGCAGCCGGCACGCGCCACGTTAGTGTTGGGATGCACCAACACAAATTGCATCGACATAGTGATGTACATAAATATCGCATTATTGCGTGAACAGTAACTTATAGTCGCAATCCGTTTCGGATTGAATGATGTTTTAAATGACACTTCATTTGACACTTCTCCATACATTTGAAAGATATTTTCGTCTGTCACTTTGCTTAGACAGTTCAATTCAATACCTTTCAAAACGCGTCCCGATCACAATCCCTATCAAATGTCAAATAGTGACGGCCTGAAGTATGTGAATATCTTTCAAATAACGAATCTAAAGGGACTGCGGTAGGTGGATTTTAAAATTAGAAAATTAGCCCCCTGGCTTGTAAACTTTACAAGTTAACTAAACTAATCCTTCTTCGAAGCTGTTATTGGCGCAAGCCATTTCAGAGGTTGCGGGGGTCGCAATCTGCTCCTATGCAATGCATGCTCAATTGTGGTCGTCCTCCCTCCCTAGCTATACTAGCACAATTTAACTAGTAGTACTTGTATTATTAAGAATTCTGTGCTAGTAGTAAAGTTTGCTTTTTTATTTATAGTTATATGGAATAACCATTCCTTAGAAGTACCAAACCAACCAGTGCGGGAATGAAACGGGATGTATTTTGACAGTGAAACTTATTTTATTGATCATAAAAGCATTGATCCGTATCTTATCTAACTTCTTTGCCATACGCACTCCGTTTTCATTCTTCCTTTTAGTTCCCTATTTCTTACAATATTATTTCTCATAAAGTTACATTCCTTGCATTTAAAATTTTATTCTTTGACGTTGTTGGCCCACCAAAAAGAATGCCAACCCTACACAATGCGCATTCAATATTTGAGAGCTAATTTTATAGATGGTTTTTTTTCGGAAAATGTGGTTTATGATAATGAGCGTAGAGCCTAAAATGCAACATGCCTCTTTTGTAATAATACCTACCTAAAAAGTGAATTGACTAAGAAGCAGATTGTCTGACTGTCAAGCCTAAAATTGTTATTGCCTAAATGCTATTTCGTATATGAATCGAAATGCCTAAACAGCGGTATGTCACATCAATGGCTAATGCACAAGTTTTTACGTCGAGATTTCTGATCCGATTTACGTGACAATTTTTTTGTACGATACGGAATAGTTAATAATAATAATAAAATACTATATTGCACACTTAGAAAACAAAATAACGACCTAACAACTTAAGTCAATAATGCTGGGCTGGTTACGAGATGGGTGACCATAATGTGTTATCTCAACTTCTTTGTCTTTTGAAGGCATGAATAAGCTGTTGATCCCTGCCACATCTACAGTGGTTAAGATATCCACAGTGGACCAATGTGGACAGTCCAATCCACATTGGTCCTACGTGGAAGTCTATGGTTCATCCTCTTTAGTAAGGCCTATGCTTCTAACTAATGAAATAAATAATTATTAATTCCGCAATTTGATTTACTTGTTTTTTCTATGAAAAAACGGGGAGTCGCTTAGTCTTCATTATAAGGCTAAAAATGGAAGCCACTCCCGAAATCATCAACAACTGAGAATAACAAAATGATTTTTATTTAGAACCCAAACTTGATAACTATGTACTAACTCAAACGATTTTGATGAAAAAATATGGGGCCATTCTAGAAAAAGAAACTCTTTCAAATAAAAAGAATCTAAATCGGTCCTGATGACGAAGTTATGCAATTTATAAATACAATCCAATTGAGCACCTCCTCCTTTTTTGAAGTCGGTGAAAAGTGGCAGTTAGCAGCCAACATTATAGTCACGATACTTCGTAGGAAATCTGCTTCTTTGTGAATTAGCATTTTAGGCATGTTGCAGTGGCATCTTTCGTATAAGGCAATCTGCTTCTTAGTATTTTTTTTGTTTATGAACGACGGGTAGACTCTTAGCCTTCATCATACCTGATGTTAAGTACCTATTGATAAGGCTGAAGATGAAAGCGAGCCTCTCCCGGAATCCCAATCACTGAGGAACTGGCTATCTTATCTCTAACTGTCGGAACACTACAATGCTGAAAACATTGTTGTTACGGCCTCAGACTTAGATAAGATAGTGGTAGCTAGCCAGGCGGACTTACAACGAGTCCTACCACCAACCAAACCAAATAAGATTATGAATAAGTTTTATTTGCATTAAACATTTGATTTTTCAGAAGTGATTGGAACCACCTAGCAAGCAAATAAATGCCTGTAACAGGTGACTCCGCTCTTCCTTAACTAATAAATAAATAACAACTAGGTGTCTAAACTAATACATGACGTTTTTAAACAAAAACTTATTCTTAAACTATTTCCACTAGTAAAAGATAATTACATAAAAAATAAAAATAAAAAAAATATTTATTTATAAAGATTTTATTTTTTCTTCTTTTGAGTTTTTCCGTAGAGGCTATATAGGCAGTAGATTTATGCATCTTTAAAAGAGTTTGAAACATATACAACTTTCTCACAGTTAAAACATTACTGATTTTATAGAGAGACTCTGTTGAAAAACGTCTTTCTTTGAAATGCATTACCTTCAGTAATCCACGTTGTGCTCGTTCTAGTTCTAACAATTTTGTCTTACATGCACCACCCCAAACAGGGATGCAGTAAGTGAGAACTGACGGTACCTCTATTTTGATCAAATGTATACATAGATAGATAGATTTTTGGTAACTCTTCTGGTGACCGACCATTTTGAAAGTCTCAGACCGAGCGCGCGAACCGCTGGGGCCACCGAATTCATCTACTCTTATGATTAGACATCTGAATGAACTGAATAATAGGATCATGAAAGATTCACCATCTTATTTCGACGAGTTATATTGACACTAGAACAATCCACAAGTTCCGACAGGGCCAATTAAACTTTGGTTTAGTTTCTCACATGCATGTGTATTTCGATCCTATAGTGCGTCCATTAGTAGTTTATATTGTCTGTGGTGGTAGCTTTGAATCGTATTTGTTCTGTGGAGATCAGTCTTCATCAAAAGCGGAATCTGTAGATGTTTCTTGTTCATCATCATCGTCCCAACTTAGGGCACTGGTCTTTTTCTGCTTTTTATGCTTATAGTTTTTTGTTATATAATTTTAATTATGTTTTGGCCGCAGTTCATAGACAAAGTTTGTGTATGTTTCTCTGGTTACGTTTCACGCAATATTTGCTTGACGTCATAAATTAATATAACTACAAAATACCTTTGAAATTTAAAACAAATCGGCCTTTTCTTGTACAAACAAAGTATAATTATAAAAAAAATACAGATTAATAATGACATACATGATGTTATGTTTCAAAATATTACGAAAAACAAATATATCTACATATCGTAATCGTAGCAAAAGTCCACTTCTTACGTTCTATATTCGTTTATTCGTCAAAATCATGGTCATTTTAGTAAACCTCACTGCTAAACAAGCACTTGAGCAAGTTCTAGATAATAACACTTGCAGTTGCAGATGGTTAAACAACTTTGAAGAACTGCAGCAGCACGATGACGTAAGTGACGAATGGCGGTCAGCTCGGTGGGCGGCTTTTAGCCGCGCTTGCAGCGGCTTTTGCACCATCAGCTACAACAGGTCACGGCCACAAACTGGCGTATGATTCTGGCGCGTCAGGGTTTGATCAGATTTTCAAACAAATACATATATATACATTTTATATGGCTATGTCAATGTGAGGATAGAACTAAGTACTTTTGTTACAAAAGTCCACTTCTAACATTGTCTCATTCTTTATTCGTCAAAATCACGATCGATTTAGTACACCTGTCTGAGCAAATTGTAGTTAATAGTAAAAAGCACACTTGCATAGTTGCAGATGGTTAAACAACTTTGAAGAACTGCAGCAGCACGATGACGTAAGTGACGAATGCTGACAACGCGGCGGGCAGTAGCGGCATGGCCAGCGGCAACGCACCCGCTAGCCGCATTTGTAGCGGTTCTTGCACCACCAGCCGCAACAGGTCGCGCACAGCACGCGACTCTGGCGCTTCATGACCTGTGCGTAAGATTTAAACACGTGTGGAATAACCACTCAAGGCGATTCTTTCCAAACCATTGGCATTTTTTAACTCGAGTATGACCGAGAAAATTCATAAAATGTTTTTAACACTTAATTCGACATCTATCGCCACCATAGAGAAAATGTGGCTGTAAGTGCTTTATTTTAGTAAGGCCAGCCTCTTGTAAGTTGCTGCCGTAAATTTTATGTGGAACTTACGCGTAGTCTAACCAATTACGATAAGCTGTTGTTAGTTAATTCCATAAGTTACCTAGTTTGCGGTTCTGTATTATTTCAGAACGGTATGCAAATAAATCAACACTTTCAGTAAGTAGCAACACCAAGAAGAAAACCGGAGAGCTGCTGACACTAAGTTGGAGAAACATAAAAACCATAGTGGGAGTACTGACAGGGCACTATTCACTAAACAGACACCTGACAGAGTTCAAACGGATAGAGGATCCCATCTGTCCGCAAAGTAAAGAAAGGGAAGAAGCAAGCTACCACTTCATGGCAGAATGCCCGATGTACGCATTGCTGCGTTGGGAGCTCTTTAAAGCGGATAAGCTAAAGGAAGAGGATTTAAAGCAGTAAACGATAAGTCAACTTAACAGGTACCTACTGTAAGCGCACAGGTAGGTTCAAGGTTCCGACGCCGGTGGGGTGGACGATTACCTGTTTTCAGGGGATTTGGGTGAAATTGTTACGATTAGGGAGACTGATCACCCGTCTGGCTTTGCTGGTGTCCCCCTTCCTCCAAATAATAATAATAAGTAGCTTCACGGCTCAAGGCGACGTCCGCTCGCTACGGACGCCAGATCAAGACTGAGCTGTCAGACTGGCTATAGATATTCAACTGACAGTGACAGTAAAAGAGGGCCCGCCTTGTCTATGCACTACACATTTATTTGTGAACAGTTGAACACCACACCTACTTACGTAAGCAAACTTACAAGTGTAACTTAGGCCTATAGATAAAAGGCCTATATGTAATAGGGATGCTATGAAGTCTAGTTAAAGAGTAAACTAAAGTCTATTATGTACCTTCTAACTTACATTCTAGTAGATGCGTTATTAATTTGGCCAGCGATATCCTTAACTTTTTCCATTCGTTATTTAGCCGCTGACCAGTAAACAGCAGCAAAGCCATGGTTACCGAGCATGTTAATAGTCCTGGCAGATGGTATATGAATTCAAAACAGTTTTTAAATCTCTGTAAAAAAATAAAGAACATTTGTACTTATTTTTATAAAAAGGGAGTATAGCATCTTCATCACTGAAGACGAGCTCGAGCAGTACAAGAAAACTACGTGCTATTCGGATGATTATGTATTTCGACTATACTGACAAGGTATTTTATTTACACCAATGCATATAAAAAAGATGAGACTAGAATTTGGATTTAGAATAAATTAGCCAGAGAGAAAACCAAAGAGAAGGCCTTAAAGACTGTAGCCGATCTTGTCGGTAACATTCACATTCTGACGAATTAGGTGACTAGGTACCACAAATAATTGCATTAATTTTTAAGTTTTGATGACGATGATATTACCCATTTTTTCTACCCACTCTCTAAAAATAATAACGGTGATTCCGTTTTCAACCTAACTTCTAAATCAGTTTCGACCCACAAAACGAAATAAGTTACATTGATGTATGCATAGACGCTGCTCGCGTAATTTATTATGTCGCAATTCTAATAACCTAAACCAATAAAATCTTGAAAGACATCTGATTTCTCAGTTTAGCTTCAACGACATATCACTGAAGATTTTCAGTAAGAAGAATACACAAGAATATACTGCCTTGATGTCGTGGTATCCCTAGGGATTTCGTGAAATCCGTATACTTATTTCCATGTGACATAGGTATATTTCTCTCTTTTAGTTTTTATAAAATCTTACCTGGGTTATAAGAGCTTCAAGTATGTAACTTATAGCAAATATATAGTAAATTGGAATGACCAATAATAGCTGGAACATCTGAAATAAAGGAGTATATTTTTTTTGAAAGATATCTTAAAATAACTGATAAGAAAAGCTTCAAATATATATATATATATATATATATATATATATATATATATATACCGTGCAATTTTTTTATTGACCCAAGCTTAATTTTAAAAATACTTTTATTTTTTAATAATTTTTGTTTTTATGACTTACCGTCAATCATTCGGATATAAAACCCAAACAAAGGCAAAAATAAAAAAATAAAAGCAAAAATAAATTAAATAAGTAAAAATACTAAAACAGCTGATCGCCGACGCGGTAGGTGCGGCGCGACCTGTGTTGACCTCGCACAACCACACGCTCTCCTATGCCCTCTGATTACCGATCCATTTCTACAACTGAGACGAGACAAGCAAAATGAAAGAATTTTTCAAACGAGTTAATGAATAAATAAACGTCTGTTGATAAAACCAACTTACGATTACGGTCACATCACAGTACCAACCGTACTACCTACTGTTATTTTCTCGGAAAGTTATTACCAATTTTTTATTTTGTCAAAACAATGTAATCGTTGATTTTTCGGATACTTATTAAAACGTCACCCAAATAGTCAAACAAAACCACTGTTTGCAACTTCTAACTTACCGATCTCACTGCCTACCTACTGTTACTTACGCGGGAAAGTTGCGTTTTATCTTAAACCAACATCAGCAAAAAATTTAATAATTACAAACGACTTTCGAGATAAAATAGAAATACCAATTTAAAATCTAAACTGTGTAGGTTCAGTTTAAATACTTACATACTTAGTGTCGAACGAGTCTCCTTCAACACTTTCATTAATAACACTAGAAAGGTGATAACTTTCCATCACACTTAACAGGCTTTGGAATGACGAACTAATGCAATAATAACTAAATCATGACTTTTTTTCCCTGAATAACGTTATCATTTTAGAATTCTTAGGTTATCTTGAAATAAGTAGTTAAAACACGAAATAATGAAACAGCTCTCAAAATTGTGCGATGCTCGACTCGTACACCAAACCAAACCTTTCATGATAGAGGTGCACCGCAGCTCTAAGCACTTCATTGCTTTCCCGATAACAAATGACCATCTCCAGGTACTCCTGGTTGGTATACCGACGAGGCATGTTTATGTTTGCAAACGCGCGCGACAAGCAAGAGTAACATGCAAATGCAAACTGAATAAATAAAATCAGAGCGCGATATAATTATTATTTTATATAATATATAATATATTATTTTTATTCTGTGCTTTAGGCCTAGTTCACACTAAGTACATCTTAAGTTTTGGCCCGCACTGTTCATTCAACTCATATCGAATTGAATAAATATCAAATCAACAAAGTATTTTTTTTATCAGTAAAAAAATAATTGCTTACTACGAATAGAAATTAACTTTTAGGGGCAGAGTTTTAGTTCTTCTACTAGAATCGTATTCTTCTTTAACTATGATTCTCTAGGGCGGATAGCCGGATAGTGATAAGTAAAATAGGTACCTAAGAAAAGTAAAAAAAACAACTATCAAAAATTTACTAAATGCAGATAGCAATGCGATATACTCACATGTTTTTTTAAACGAAAATTATTATTATTAGATATTTCATCCAGTGGCTGTGTCCACGTGGTTCTGTTTCAATGGGGGAAAGTATTCTTTGTCCCTAGTCCGACTTTGGATAATGGTCTGCAAATTGCAAATTGAGCAACAAAAACAAACCCGTACCATTAATTTTGCTTAAATCCTACTAATATTATAAATGCAAAAGTATGTCAGTTTGTTGGTTTGTTACTCTTTCGCGCTAAGATTTCTTTTAGCGTGAAAGAGTAACAAAAGTTAAATTTGGCACAGAGATAGTAGAACATAGGATACTTTTTATCCCGATATTTGCACGGGAACGAAAACGACGCAGATGAAACCGCGGACGGCCGCTTGTGTCTAATAATGTCTAACAATAAATTATTTTATTTTCGAGATTGAACTTTAGTAAGTAAAGTTGAATTACAGAATTTACACAGTTCATCGAAAAGATCACCTTATTAGAACGGTCATTTTTGATCACTGTGGTACTTTGACACAAAGTCATGCCGCCGCCCCGTGCCGCCTTTCGGCAGGCGCACCGGCAAAACGCAAAGAATCAGTACACCTACACTGCATTATGATTAACGATTGAAAGTTTTAATTTCGCTATGACTTTTAGATGAGAACATGAATGCATCTTACTTATATTTTTTTTGTGCGTACCATTATTGAATTAAAACATTATTTAAGTAATTAATCGCGTTATGTTTAAAAAAAAACAGTGTGTTTAAATGCTGTACCTATTTTTGTTGATGAATTCAAATTAAATGAAACTTATTTAAATTATTCCTTGGAAGGATGGTGCCAATTCTGGACCCACCCTTTTTTATTTAATAGGATGAAGCTAGTTTTAGACCCACCCTCAAACAGCTACGTGGGTAATATACGGGCTCTGGGCTTTCATAACAAATAATTTTGTTATGAAAGTTACTTGCTGCTAAGTTCCAAATCTTAGTCCGTTCAAATTTATTATTTATTAAGCATGTCAGTTTATTGGAATTTTGTACACACAAGCGCAAGTCTCAATAACACTCATCAGGTATTTGTGGACCGTCAATTTAGACAACAATTCTGGCGGCAGGCATTTATGCGCGGGAGCGCTAGCACTGGGTATGCTAGATTATTCGTTTTGTATGTCTTTGGTTTCATTTAAATCTTACCTTTAAACTACTACTAAAGAATCCAGGTTATTGTTATTTTACGAAATAACAATAAGCGTAGTATAGTAATGTTTAATACACTCAAAAAGAAGTATCTGACGACGTATCACATACCTATTGAAGGGTAGGCTCAGCGTTTATGCAAATCGTTGAATAGTCTTTTATTATTACTTTGATTAAAAACATGTATCCAAACTCTAAAACACCAATTTGCTATTTAAATGTATTATAAACTTGTGAGCATTTTAATCCGTAACAGTAATTTTATTTCAGTATCGCAGCTGCCTGCCTAGGTACTATTAGTTTATAGTAAAAAAGGGCGAAATGTATTTATTAAATGTTACAATAGTCTGTAGGTGTACCATTTGAGCGGAAGAATTGCTAAGAAACGGAGCGGCACGATACGATTTATGTACCTACTCGCGTCCGTCGCTGGCGCTTGCTTGTATGCATCCCAGATTCCTGTGCGTAACTTCTAAGCACATCAAGAGTAAATAAAAAAAAATAGGATTTTGAGAATAATGCCGAAATTGATGGACAGTTTACATACACTATTTATTTACCTTAAACACCAGGTTAGCTGCTTGTAAGTACTTACATTCAGGTTTTTTTTATAAAATTTATTTTATAAACAAACGTTTGAACTTTTATGGGGTTCGTCTCAGTTGTAGAAATGGATCGGTAGTCAGAAGGCACATGCGAGCGTGTGGTTGTGCGGGGTCGACACAGGTCGCGTCGCGGGCTAGTGACCGCGCGAGCACCTACTGCGCCGGCGATCAGCTGTTTTAGTATTTTTACTTATTTAATTTGTTTTTTGCTTTTATTTTTTCATTTTTGGTGTTGTTTGGGTATTATATCCGAATGATTGTCGATAAAATAAAAAAAATAAAAATTATTAAAAAATGAAAATATTTTAAAAAAATAAAATTCCTTATTCATTTTATTCTAAACACTTAACATGGCCTTCCCCTTAAGCTTGGGTCATTAAAAAAATTTCACGGTATATATATATTACTGGATCTAAATTTGGTTTGCTTATAGAACTTATATCCGAGTGCAGCGCCACTCCCATGTTGTGCCCATGTATACTGTGTTTATAAACAAACCGCAATGGTATTTTTTATAATACCTTTTTTTAATATTTGCACGTCATTAAATTCAAATTCAATATCATTTATTCAGTCTAGGCTGCACTTATGAACGTCAAAGAAGCTACGCCATCCCTACCCTACGGCGGGAGACGTCGTAACGAGAAGAATCGGCAAGAAACTAGTCAAGGGCTATTTTTTCTCCCACTAATAGCTTACTTATGTTGTCAATGTTTGATATAATGACCTTAAGGCGGAAGGTGCATGTTGTGCAACGGGCACGCGGCGCATTTTAACTCCCGTGGTCCCACCCGTTTGTTCCCCGGCGTCGACAGCGTTGAGCGCCAAATCCGAGCAAGCCACGCGTGTATCAATGACTATTCATGCATGGCGTGTCCGTGGGTTGCAGTGGACACAATTGTGCATTTTTTTGTATGTAATTGATTACATACATTGAATTGGGCACGGTGGGGTGGGGCAGCTTCTAATTAAATGAAAGTAAATTAAATAAAAAAAAACATGTTTTCAACGTGAATCTATTTTACTCTTACCTCTGAACCAAAACATAAATTGAGCTGTTTGTTGCAGATCATCAGTCGACGGTAGCATATAGCCCATTGTTCTACATCTCCTGTATTCAAATTGTTGCTAAAATTGTCTATCCTATTGTGAAAATGATATTTAAATTCAGGTATTATTAGCCACGTTTTTTTCTTTGATCGTCGTAAAATAGCATTGTTCAAATTTTTCATTGAATATGCTATCATTGATGACAACACTAAATACATATAGAACTCTAAATAGTATCTGCCTTCGCAATACAGGAACAAAGCTGTAGCAATGACGATCATATACACTATTACTTCTTCTCCCGATTGGTTTAAGTATATTATTGGAGTCAACGTCAATGTAGATGTGAGAAATAGGTAAAAAATTAAGAGTTTTCTTACAAAAGTATCTTTACAGTGTGGATCGTGATAATCTTGCAGCTTTTTGAAGCTTGCCAAACATTTTGTGAAAGATTCGCTTCTTTGTATTGAACAAATGATGATAGAATATGCATTTACTATTTGAAGCGTATTATACAGACATCGCATCACGTAAACCTTTATATTAATCAAGGCCGAAATTATGTTAATTGAACATAAAAGTGTTGTGATTAACAACTCGATCGCAATCCTAATTATTATTAAAACTTTGACTAACTTGCTTTTTAAATGGTAATTTCTGTGTGCCCCTACAATTTTTTCTAAACATAAAAAAATGTTAATCAAATTCATGTTCAACGATAATTTAACTAACAACGTGCGTTACCTCAAGTTTCACAAATAATAATAAAATTGTAATGTTTTAGATATTATGAGACTGTGTTCATTTCATTACGTTGATGGGCAAACATGTTTACTCGAGGAAAAAACGTCGGAAAGAACTCACACATTATATAAAAACACATTACATCATTGGACTGAAATATCAAAAATCATAGAAATGTACCTATGTAGTTCCTGCCATCAAATGGTTTTAGACAAATGATTATATTCGATGATAATAATCGTAATTTTATAAATAAATAATAAATAAAATAAAAATCATTGATTTTCTGACCGCGTAAATGTCGTCGACGTCTCGTCGACTTGTCGAATATAGGCGCTGTCTCGGTCGCATACAGAGTCGAGTATTAACTGACTATGGAAAATAATTATTTGTTATGCAAGGCTGGAAAGTTGGTTATTTAGCGGCGAGTTACCTCTATTGAAATCTGAGCAAGTGAAGGATTCTAGGATTGAACCACGAGCGTAGCGAGTGGTTCAAAGTTTGAAAGGTACAAGACGCTAAAAACTTTTCTGCCGAGCGCAACATACAATTTTTCACCTCACAACAGCGAAGAACATTTAATGGTTGATTCCGCGGTCAACTTCCGGTAAAAAATTCTTTAAACATAAAGTTTAATCTAAGATTTGATTATTTGATTTGATTATACCTTATTCTCGTTGTTTTAATGATATAAAAAACTCAAATAATAAAAAAGGGAGTATTATAGTTAATTCAAAGTTATTTAAAGTAGGAATATATTGTTACTTATTAATAAGAATAAAAACGATTCCGTAAATGTTGACACTGATATGAGGTACAAGACAATGACAATTTAAAAATAAAGATTTATGTCACAGTCCGAAATCCAATTACAGGTGTGAAATCTCACCCAGCCTTATATAAAATTCTTATAACAAATAGTTTCTGATAACAATCTTATTGTTATTGTTTTTATGACTCAATGAACTAAAATAATATAATCAAACCAAAACGGAGTATTATAATTATTTTAAAGCTATTTAAAATAAGAATCAACCGCGCCGGCGGTCTACTCTCCATCCATCTTACGAATTTTCGATCAGGGTCACGTGTCCTGACGCGACTTTAACATTTTTTACCCATCCCAAAAAAATAAAATTGATGTGCACAACGCCGCTAAAGAATTTTTCACTTCAAAAAATGTATAGGATTCTTTTTATATATCAACAATAATTATCTTAAATAACTATTATCTTTTATTCCATCGGCGGCCAACAGATAAGGATATTCATCAAACCATTATTGGTATTCATTGTTGTGTAACTGTTAGTATATACTTGAAGCTAACCCTAGGTTTTACATAATCTATGGTACTCTTTATATCCGACATCCGGTCGTCCTCCATCTTGTGTCTTGTCGCCTCGCCTGCTTTTACGCGCTTCATTAATCGTGTCCTGTAGATTAAGGAGTTAATAATAAACAACTACAACATTAAGTGTAAGAAGCAATCCGTATCCGTCCGACCGCCCCGCCAGCAACATTCGCCATGGACTTCAATGCCACAAACGTGCCGCTAGCGTGGAAAAACTTTGTAATGTCGTACGGCGAATAATTTGGAGAATGAGCCAGGCCCAAGAAAAGTAGCCATACTATTTAATATAATTGGCCCGTAGGCATTGCCCATTTTTAGTCCATTTAACGTCGACATAGAAAAGATACCCTACAAAGAACTGATCCAAAAATTCGAAGCTCACTTCTTACTCAAAGGTAACATTTTCGTATAGCGCCACATATTTTCAATAGAAAATAAGGTGAGAACGAGGACCTGGAATCGTATTTCACAGACCTAAAAAACATGATTTCGGAGAGAAGGCAGACAGCTTATTAAAAGACATTTTTTCATGGAATTTGAATACCCAATACACTTATATAAGAGAAAGAAATCTGATAGAGAATTGCAATACCTTCGAAGAGGCTCTTTGGCAAAAACGATAAGGAACACCAAACTCGATTCACAGTCACTCAGCTCCAACATAGAAGCAGCAGCAGTCTCCAGAGCGCCCAGAAGCAGTTCAAGATTGTCCAAGTCAAGCAGATCAGTCTCCAAAAAAAATAATCGTCAGACGGGAGGTAGGTGTGGTCAAGTTAATCGAATTTATAACTTTTTAATTATGCATTTTACAATGCTATTTTTATGTGATAATTTTTAATCAAGTAAATATACTAGAAAAAAGCAACTTGTCTCATGTTGCACTAATCGAATTTGTTGCCCAGCAATAGGTGTCACTTGCACTTTTGTGGTAAAATTAAAATTAATCATTTTGCTAATGTCTGTAAGGCAAAAGAAGTTCAGAAAATTTCAATAATAGTAATGAAAATTATTTCATGGGTTCATTAATTTTGTCATCTGTTCACAATAATTTGAGCTATGATTTTGTCACTTATGCAAATAGTAATCAGAAAATATAAATATCAGATTTCTATTAGACTGAGGTGCTGACATAAATATCCTTTCATATAATACTTATCAAAAACTTAACCTACCTTTGCCACATATTACAAAAAGTACACACAAATTATCTACTTACCGTGGTGAAATTTTGGCAACTATAGTTCAAGCTCAGGTTGATGTCTGTCACAATAACAAGAAGTATTCATTGATTTTTCACATAGTTGATCTTAATTGTTAAGACGAAGAACTACTCACACTTGTTCGAAGGAATAGGTTGCCTTAAAGATTTTGAATGTCAACTTACCTTAAAACCTGACGCTGTGCCTTCTATAGATGCTTGTCGTAGAGTTCCATTTGCGCTGTTAGATGATCTGAAAAAAGAATTAGAAATGTTAGTCAATGATAGAATAATAGTCAAAGTAGAAGAACTTACTGATTGGGTTAATTAAAAAGTACTTATCTCTAAAAAGAATGGCAAACTAAGGCTTTGCATAGACCCTAGAAAATTAAATAAGGCTATAATGAGAGCACATAACCAATTTCCTACCATTGATGATATTAAATCAAGCTTGTACGGAGCACAATTCTTTTCAACACTTGAAGCCAATAAAGGATTTTACATGCTGAAATTAGATGAAGCCTCCTCCAGACTTTGTACATTTATAACACCCTTAGGTCGTTATAGATTCTTGAGACTCCCATTTGGTATAAATTCAGCTCATTAAATTTTTCACTCAGAGATGACTAAAAGGTTTTCTGATATTGAAGGTGTCAATATCATGATGGACGATTTGCTGATTTTTGGTAGTACTAAAGTGGAGCATGATTCTAGACTAGAGAAAGTTTTACTTAGAGCACAAGAGATAGGTATTAAATTCAATGAAGAAAAGTCAAATATTTGTGAAAGTGATGTTAACACGTTCGCTGACAGTGAATAGACGTTATAACAATAAAACATCTATTGTGTCTCGTTCACTGTCAGCGAAAGTGTTAAATACCTTTGACATATTTTCAGTCGGACTGGTGTTAGAGTTGACCCAGCCAAAGTCTAAGCTATTTGTCAAATGCCACCTCCTTATAACATTACAGAATTACAGAGATTTATGGGAATGATAAATTACCTAGGCCCATACACTGATAATCTGTCACAAAAGACTAGTAACTAAAGAACACTTTTGTCAAAAAACACACAATGGCAATAGTCCGACAAACATGACAAGGAATTCAATAATTTAAAAAGTCTGATCACAAGTGCCCAGTTCTAACCTATTTTGAACAAAATAAGCCCATAATCTTGTCAGTCGACTCATCTAAAGATGCAATGGGTGCAGTGATCAGTCACAAGAAACAGCCAATAGCTGGGGGGTTGGATGAGAGCCTCCCCGCGGCGCCCCCTGGAAACGAACTAGAGACAGTATCGTAGTCTCTAGTGCCGGCTAATCTCATCCCTTTGCGAGCAACCTCATACGTTAGCGAGCAACATGAACCGAACTTTAAACGGGGCTGAAAACCTCTATTGGGCTTCCAATCAATGATGCAATTATTGCGGAGGTTATCGCCAATGCTGATAAATGACCCAACAATTGATCACTTAGATTGCCAGGTCTTTAAATACGTTGACTACAATGATGACTCAGGGGAGCCAGACCCTAAAGAGGGTAAGATAGTCATCACCCGCAAATACGCCATAGATATCGGCGACATTTTAAGCACCATTTGTTACAAAATTGGCAAACCACGACTCCATAAGGAGCATAAAGAATGGATTGTCATAGCCTGCAAGTGCAACACTATCTACGACAAGGTTCGCTGGGTCCACCATGGAAGGGGCTTTCCACGCGAAGCTTCCACATCGAAAGACGAAACCGACTGTCCTTCAGACCATCTCCCCACCGGCTCCTCAACCAATAATTACCCCACCACTTCTGCTTCTTCTCCACCAGTTTTGGAAACCTTAGCCCAGGCAATTCGGGGTCTCCGACCGGATCGGGGCCATGAAGGGACAACTCAGAAATAATAATGTTGCCCCTGCTCCTTCAAACCCCAATTTTCCTTCTTCCTCGAAACTCATCCCTACCGCTAAAACCTCTGTCACTTCTTATGCTGCTGCTACGCGCAAAAGCCCCAAGCATGCGCCCTCCTACAACAAACCAACCAAACCTGCGATTATAATCACAAATAAGGACTCTCAGGTCACTAACGCCACCACTCTTGAGATATTCACCTCTACGATGGAGTTTCGCAAGCGAGTATACCGCCTCTTTTACAAAGAGTAATGCTAAGATTACAGCCATATGACATAGACATTGTCTATAAACCAAGTAAAGATCTGTATGTCGCAGACACACTCTCAAGATGTGCCATGTCAAAACCAGCTCTAACAGACATAGAAGCTGATATTGGTATCAATGTAAACTTAGTTATTCAGTCATTGTCTTTAAATCCTCATAAAAAAACTAGTAAAGATCAAGACTTAGTCGCAATCATAAATTTTTGTCAAAATAGCAATCTGCATACAACCTGCAACCTGTCAATATTAGGCCATTTTTCCCTATAAAAACTACACATAGTAGACGGTCTTGTCCTAAAGAATCACAGTATTATTGTCCCTATGTCACTTAGAAATGACACTCTCAAACTCTTGCACGAAGACCATCAAGGTATAAATAGCTGTCAGAATCTATCTAAAAATTCAGTCTATTGGCCAAACATTAATGAAGCTAAAGAATCATAAATTAACTCATGTCACATTTGTCTTACATACAGACGAAATAATTCTAAAGAACCATTAAATAACCAAGATATTGAACTTATCCCTTGGTATAAAGTAGGAATAGAATTATTTGATTTTAATTCACAGAAATACTTACTTGTTATCGATTACTTTTCTAAATATGTAGAACTTGCCTTGTTGAATAATAACTCCACTGCCAGTAAAGTCATACATCTTAAATCTATTTTTGCCAGACATGGTATTCCAAAGTATATTCAGTCAGACAATGACCCACCTTTTAATTCACATGACTTTGCTAAGTTTCAGAATTTAAGACTTCAGAATGGCAAATAGAGCATACTTATCACTTCCAGTCCTTATCATAGTCGTTCAATTGGTATGATAGAACGTGCCATAGGTAGGTACCATAAAGAACATCCTTAAGAAATGTTATGTTGATATGACAGATCCCTTGCTATCCTACAATACAGAAATAAGCCTAAAAATGGTATTTGTTCCCCGGCTCAATTACTTATGTCATTGCGATCTAAATTAACAGCTACTAAGAAATCCCTACATCCTAGTATTGCAAATTATGTATAAAAAGATAAAGGAAAAAATGAAACAACAAAATGAAAAATCACAGCTTTATTTTAACTCACACTCAAAACAGTTACCACCTGTTAAAAATGGAGAGAAAATATATATTTCAAGAAACATTTCAAAAGTATTTGGTCACCAGGTTATATCACAGATATTGATACACAACCTAGGTTATTCACTATAGACACTGATGATAGCTCATGTAATCGTATCCATATCTTGATACCAAAAATCCCTAGATCGTTTTCACACACACGCATGGACTACAGTTTTTAAAAATGAAATGCAAATATACTCGGTGCCGTCAAGACGAAGGCAATCGGACATTGCACAGCGATGCACTGACGCCGCCGTGTCCGCTTCAACGCGCTTGGCAAAATAGGAAGTATTTGAGCGAGTCCTGGGGGTCTACCCCAATCTCTTAGCGCAGTATTGTTTCAATCTTACCATGCTATTTCATACTAAAAATCTTTAAGGCGATTCACCCACTGGCACCGCGTCCCGTCGCGGCGCTCGTATTAGCGGATGCCGCACGCGGCGACGGAGAAACAGGAGTTGTATTTTTGAAACAATCTAATTGCTTATCGCATACGTAATCGCAAGATTTGCATGGGAATGCGGTGTTATTCAAAAGCATGTATTAGATTTGACAGATAGCTCCGCGCCTCCGCGCGGATGGGCGGAACTCGCTAGCGGACCGCGATACAATATTAAAATCCGCGCCTCCGCGCGCCGCTGCAGAGGGCGGAGCACTGAGTTAACCGCCAAAGTAAGCTTGATTTTAACCGACTTCAAAAAAAGGACGAGGTTCTCAAGTCGACTGTATTTTTATTTTTTTTATTTTTTTTATGTATGTTCCACCATAACTTCGCCAGTTGTTAACAGATTTTTTAAATTCTTTTTTTATCTGGAAGAAAATGGTTTATGTGTGGTCCCATATAATTTTTACGAAGATCTGGCTAGTAGTTTTTTCATAATCCTGAAAAATATCAATCACCTTTTGGCAAGTAGTCGTATACCTAGATGACATCATTGTTGTGTATGGGCTGATTTTTAGTGTAAGTAACGGCACATAATGTAACAAAAAAATCTGAAATAAAAACATTTTATAAAAAAAAATTAAACCGACTTCAAAAAGTAAAAAATAAAACTTTTGGAGTCGGTGCTAGTTAGCTAAGGCCAAAAAAAATATAGTTAATAGAAGTGCAATGTAGAATGCTTTGGCTGGCACCGACTCCAAAAGATTTATTTTTTACTTTTTGAAGTCGGTTTTTTTGACGGAAGTTTTGTGACGTCTTTGCTCAATCATTGCCTCCAAAGTGTGAAGTGTGTCAAATGTGACAACTTTAATAAAAACAAAATGCAAACGAAATGTTCTTATGAGATGATGGTTTCTAAAAGATAATGGTAGGCCCGCTGGAAAGTTCGCTGTAGCAGATATACATTATACCTGACTGCCTTTTTAAAGTCAGTTGCAGACTGCAGTTAACTGATATAACTAGCCTAGCCTGTCTATGTGACTTATGCGTCGAAGCGTAACTTCGTTTGGGATGATTTGGGTGTGCCTGTGTGCCAGTCTTTGCATTTTACCTTGGAAATTAGATACATATTACAGGTATATACGTATGTATACCTTCTATCCTTCATCTGACATACGTACCTCATTTGTTTCTCCTTCTATTCCTCAACGGAGTCAGGGTCACGTACTTATTTAAGTTTTTATTAAATGCATTACCGACTTATTTTCAAAGCCTCAGTAGCCCCGCTCACATCTTAGCGGAGTAGGCGAGACAGCATCATCCGCCTTATCCCATATCATATCGCCTGATATAGCGGTCATGCTAGGGGGGCAGAACCGCGCCCAACCCAATAAGAGAACCGCTTCTGTGGTCTAGTGGTAACAACACCCGGGTTCCGGGTTCGACTCCCAGCGGGGGTACATATTGTATTCGGTTTGGTTGGTGGTAGGACTTGTTGTAAGCCCGCCCGGCTAGCTTCCACCATCTTATCTAAGTCTGACGCCGTAACAACAATGTTTTCAGCATTGTTGTGTTCCGGCAGTTTGAGATAAGGTAGCCAGTTCCTCAGTGATTGAGGACTTAACATCAGGTATGATGAAGGCTAAGAGTATCCCCGTAGTTCATAAATAAAAATTTACGTATAGAACAGTTCGTATCCCCAGCCAACCGTTACGTCAGGCGTATTTTAATTATTTGCCCTAATTATTAATTGCAGCCGTTCTTCTTATCAGTTTAAAGTTGTCCTGAATGGCTGGTAGGAGAAAAAAAATAACTATTCGAAAGTACTTATCTATCAGTCTATTTGAATAAAAATCTTTAACTTTGACTTTGATTAATGTCAAGCAAATTTTTTACACAAACTAATCTGGGGTGCGATTGCGTAAAGTCAATCGTATTCATTTGACAGTTCATATTGTATTCGATAAAAATAATATATATAATAATCTATAAAAAACTAGCTTAAATCCTTTACTAGCCCATTTTACTGAAAGAAACCTTCCTTTATTTTTTAAAAGAAACAAAACTGCATTCAAAGATTTTTAAAAATTTTTCAATAGATCTTTGAATAAAAGTGCTTTATCTGTCCCATTGATTTTATAAGTTGAGATTTCATGTGTTTCCAAAATTTAATTTACTATGTTTGTTAGAGAGAGTTGATCCTTTTGATTGACCCCATCGATTGATGGTATTAAAGTACAGAATGTAATTTTATAAAGATTTTTGCTGGTTCGATTCCTGGGTGTGGGAGGCGTATTTTTTTAAATGTTTCAATGTAGTTCTTTTTCTTTAAAAAAAAATTAAGGAATGCTTCCTTTCAGTAAAATGAGCTAACTAAATGATTTAAGATAGTTCCCCTCCAGGGCCCATAGATTTTTTCTACCCTGTACTTATAGCGCGATTTGACAGAATTTGGGTAAGCGAACCTAGCGGTATGAGGTGAACGTTTTGGCTACTGTGATTAAAAGTTTATACAGGACCAAATAAGTCTCGGTAGTTCAATGGTTTGAGCAGTGGGCTGGATACTCAAAGGTTGCGGGTTCAAGTCCCGTCTGAGCGATATGAGATAAGTCCGATAAGTTGATTTTTTGTCGTATATTTTCTCGTGTAAAATCCATAAAAATAGCACTGTGAGATGAAAAAAAACTTTATTCTCTGCTTCATATCGATAGCTAAACATTTGTAAAAATAATAAGCACATCTTACGTTTTCGTCGTAAGTCGTCAGTGAACCCGTGACCACGACCTTGGGAAGGTGCCAAAACGCTGGGAAACCAAAAAACCTTATATGTTCACAGAAGAAACCCTTAAAAACACTGAAAAATACTAATGGTGAAATATATAGTGCTCTTAAATCTGTAAAAGTTGTTTTATTTCTTTGCTTTTGAAAAAATCATTTGTAAAAATGATTGTTTCAAAAGCAAGAAGGATACGAGTAGGTATATTCTTTTAATTGATGTACCTACCTAACCATAACGACATTTGCCAACGGCTTATAAAGGTGAAATACTAGAAGTAGTTGGCCGGGAACCAAAAGTTTGCGGGTTTGAGTCTGCGAGTCTGCGAGTATAAAATTTATTACAAGAGTGTCTATCGTCATCAGCTATCACCCACTGCTGAGGCATTGTATTCCTAAAGGATGGTTAAGGAGAACGGGCTATGACCTACCACGCGGGCCAAATGCGGATTAGTGAGCTGAAACGATTAGAAAATCAGCCGTGATCAACGGCTTAACGTGCCTTCCGAAGCATGAAGGAGCTCGAGATAGTAAATTTTTGATCACCCATCCCGAGCCGTTGCGAAAGTTGCTTGACCTCAACAACCGAGTGCGCGAAACACTGCGCCATAGGGTTCCTCAGAGTGTCTATGGCTCACTTTATTTTACAGCTTCAAGAGCTACAATGTAAGGTGAGCTAGCTCGCCTTGTGCCAACAATGCACTGAACTGGCTGGGTCCGGATATGGCTGGTAAATCCGAACACTGCTCGGTGCCGATAGAGGATCGGTTTCTGAGGCTTACACTGTGTGTGATCAGGGATGCAGCTAGGGTTGTTTGTAGGCAGATTGAGGGACAGGTTTAGATATTTCCTCCTTTTATTGTTTCTGTAAAAAAAAGGTCGAATTTAGGTACACTAGTATAGCTCGTCAATCCGGATACTGATCAATACTTATATAAGACCGGCTTCTGGTCCTACACGGTGTATCTAGATACATCACTGAGGACAGAGGTTGCCTGTGCTCAGAGGGACAGATTTGGATATTTTCTCCTTTTACTGGTTTTCCGAAGAATAAAATTAAAATAAAGAACTTAAACTCGTAAATTCGGACTCGATATGAGGTACCAGTTGAGTGGCGAGGGCTCAACATCAGGCGAAGGTGAGCCAGACCAAGAAAAATCCCGTGGGTGTCGTAAAAGGCGATTAAGGGACTCAGTCTTAAGGAGACGGGCAGCAGCGTCTCCTATAAACTTGGCCATACTACGATCGCCAACCCGCCTGCCAAGCGTGCGATTATGGCAACACCCCCCTTTGGGGGAGGCCTATACCCAGCATTGGGTGTTATGTGGCTGAGACAACGACGACGACAATACTAAATCACATAATTATTATGATCTGTAGGGGTTTCTAAAAGGGAAGCCGATACAAATCTGGATTATATGGATCCTTCGTCACTGTGAGGTACCGATAGAAGTTCGGCTTCTGGGGCTTACACGATTTTAGACGGTCAGTAATACATTTAGGTTTGTATTTTTTTATTGGAGGAATAAAAAAGAAGATTACCATAACATCACTAGTTTCAATGGTGCAGGAAATTCGACAGTAACTGGATTAAGTTCATAAATTGGCGCATCGCTGTGACCTGATAGAGTGTCGGCTTTTACGATCAAATGGTGCACTTTGCGACTACATCCGAAGGAAATCCCTTCGTCGAAATATGGGCCAATTAATCAAACGAATATCGAGGGCACTTTATTTGAACGCGCTCAAATGTGAAATGATTTTTTGTCCAGAACTTTTTGGTCTTCTGTATAATGCAGAAAAACGAGATTAGTTCGGGTCAGACTAAAGTAAACTTCTATACAAAATCGGCTAATGAAAGGCGGAATATAAAGTTATTCTAATTGACTTTATTTGAGTTAAATCATAAAAGGAGAAAATTTAAATTAAAAAGAAATACAATAAACCTGCCTATGACGACGAGCCTATTTGTGGCGAGATTATTCGAATAAGGTCGATTGTGTTTAGAGATCTTTATCATGATGTATACAAATAGTGCTTTGTGTTAATTTTTGCAATAGCAATATTGGATGGTAATACTACGGAAAATTGAGAGCGGGAATCGTCCAATCGTCAAACATTGCAAACAATAGTGACAGAATTGAAAGAGCGTGCTTTTGTCTCGTATTTGTACTGAAAGTTACACAGTTCAGTTAACACTTTACTTAAAGACTCTGTCATTATTCTACACACTTGTAGAAATATTCTATGGGGCAATCAATATAATAGCGTATTTTTTGATTTTTGAAATTTTGCATTTTTCTATGCGATTTTTATGCTTATGATAAATTTTAAATAGAAAAATATTGGAAAAAACAACTCGGCCACAAGTGAATTCTCAGATGGGACTCGAACCCACGACCTTCGAAAATCCGGTTCAATGCTCAGAGCATAAACACATTTATCAATTCCGGAAGTAAAACGTATCACACATAGCCGCAGACGGACAAATAAATTTTACACATACAAAAATCTGACAGAAATTTGACAGAAATTTTGATCGGTTATTGGGCGCTTCTACCGTACGACGTGCATTTAAAAAAATAAAGCCCGCTCAAATTTTTTCTTCGTGTTTTATTAAAGATCAGTCAATTTATAAATTAATATTTTCCGTACATATCGTTCCATTTTGAAAATTTATTTATTTATTTATTAAAGACAACCAACATAACAAACGAAATTCACATTTACAATAATGCACATTCTATAAGCATTTCAAATCGTTGTCATACTTAAAGGCTGCCACAACATGCGCCAATTTTTACAATTAGAAAGCAAACAAAAAACAACTTAATTTAAACACTTTCCTATTTAAAAATTATCAAAAAGAAAAAAAAAAAATATACAAGAGATGCGTTCATACCTACGATTCCTACACAACGACCTACGATTTCGGCACAATTATATCTAACAACAATAATTTAAACTTAAATTAAAACAACATCTCATCAATCCAGATTTTTTGCTTTTGTCTATCCAGGCAAATGATTAAATTAATTATTATACCTTTTCCACGGAGTACGTGTCCACTGGAGCATGAAATTGTACGTTTTGAAAGAACATTTAAAAATCCTCTATAGACAAAATATCACGATTATTCATTTGCTCTAGATATCACGTTAAGGTCACTTAAAATTATGCCAATATGTAACGAGTATCAATATTTAAGGAAAAATATGGCTCTGTTTATTAGCATTAGATTTTGGTTTGCTTCGTTTAAAGTCACAGCAGTGACATATACATAAAACATAATTTTAGAAGGTTTTAAAGCAGACGTAATCTTTGAAATATTTATCGGAAAGCGATTTTTTACATGTGTCCCTCATGTGAACATAGAGGGATCCTATGCCATCGTATCATTTCGGTACATCTGTGATCCAAAAGTTTCTTGGCAAGTCCTGGCGATCTACATTCACCTCACCTTGTCGCGTCGTTGCCAACTAGCAACAAAGAAAAAGTTCGCGCGAGCTGTGCCAACTCAGATTAGTTACGAAACACTTAAGAATTTTAATCACCTTAACGCTCTTTAAAAGTTTCTAAGCGCAATAAACAGGATTTAAAAAGCGTTTTTATTGCGTACTTTAAACTTAAATGTAATCCATTTGTCTTGTTGGAAAATATCCTTTGTAAATATCCATTAATATTCCTATATATTTTTTTGTAATCTCAAAAAAGTTAATTCAATAAATAATAAATGTTTAGGCAACCCTTAATTACGTTTATTTTTTAATCACACAAGTAGCTATTAAAATTTTGTATCTTGTTTTGTTTTCTTAACGTTGAAAGATACTGAAAATAAAGAAAAAAAAATTTATTGAGTCCGAGAAAAACGTGGACTAATATTAGAAAGCTTATCTGTGCTTCGGAAGTAATGTTAAATTGGTAAAACCAAACAGTCGGTTTAGAGCTTTCATGGTGGACAGCCTATCCTCCTTACACATCTTTGTCCAGTCAGTGTCTCTCCAGAAAGTCCAGATTGTGATACTTTCTGATGATGTTGGTACATCCCACTATCCCCATTATCATGATGATGTGTGTCGTTGCCTTTTACATGTTTTAGATTTGAATAAATAAAGAGCTTTTTTCATATAAAGAGGCCGGCGACTGGTCAGCTCCCGTACTAAAGTAATATCAAAATGATTTGAAATTAGAGCATTGAAAACTGCTTTGTGACTGCTTTTTGTCACTAGCAACTGAAAACTTCTATAGCGGCGTTGTGCACATCAGTTTTAATTTTTTGGGATGGGTAAAAAATGTAAAAGTCGCGTCAGGACTAGTGACCTGATAGAAAATTCGTAGACCGCCGCGACGCGGCGTATCCCCCTTTCCTTCTATCGCTCGGCGAAAATGTATGCCTGCTCCTGCTGTTTCTTTTAAGCGGTTTTCACTTCTACCGGCACTCCCGGAGTGCAACCCGTTGTTTTTTTTCTGTACTTATGATGTTATTCGGATTAAGACAGTATTTATCTAGGTTTCCAAAAAAAATCTAAATACTTACATAACCAATTAAGAATAAATGCGAATTGTAGTCTAGTGGATTTGTTATTAGCAAAATGTAATTGGCCTTTTATTTTTATTGGGAAGATATTTTGGATTATTTTTAATAGAAACCTAGATAAGTACTTCTTAATACGTCATAATCCAAATACACAAGTACAGTCAATCATGATCAATTTATAAATTATATTGATATTACGTTTGTATGGGAGACTGACGTATCGCGGTTATTTGACGACCTGTTTGGCGCAGGGGTACTAACCCCACCTTCTGCGTCAGAGGTCCCGGGTTCGATCCCCGGACAAGACAAATATTTGTGTGAATGAACATGTCTATTTGTCTTGGTCTGGATGTTTAATATGTATATTATGTATGTATTTACAAAAAAAAAGTATATAAGTATGTTTATCCGTTATCTAGTATCCATAACACAAGTTCTTCATGATACTTAACGTGGGCTAGATAATTGGTGTGATTGTATGGAAATATTTATTTGTATGGAAATATTTATTTATTTCGTCAGAAATTACTTTGAGTGAAGGCCTTTGACAAAAATTCGAGACGATATATTCTTGTTCATTTCTAATGATCGTTCCAAGAATTTAGTACGTAATGCTTCGTTGATCAATTAACTATTTTTTTCCAATTTAGTAAATTGTCTATTACCTTTTTAGTCTGTAGCACTTGTCGTGCAATCTCCTTTTTATTCCGTAAATATTTTTAAACTTTTATTAAATCTATGGTAATTTACGGAAAGCACCCAAACGTCACAATTTTTAAAATAAGATTTTAATAGTAAAAATTGACGATTTATTTCTGTATTTGCTATTATTTTCGTTTTCTAAAATATGTTTTTTTTTAATATGTAATTTTATCGTTAATTTCCAAGCGATATTCTGTAGCTGTTATGAAATAAACCTGTATATTCAGCTTTAGAAACCACGAGTAACGAACAATACTTAAAATATCTCTTAACACCATGGAGGCCTGCGGGAGACTAGCTGAACTAAACAATAGCTTTATTTCAGGGATTCAAATTTCAGCATGACAGCTCCAAGAAATAATAACATTAACAGTAGAACAAAGGATCCTTGTTCAATTAATTTTTGTCCCACAGCACACGTGCGTGTTCTTAGAATTATCATAATGTAAACAAATCCAACAATGGTATATTTCTACTTAACCGCCTCTGTAGTCTAGAGGTAGTAACTAGCACCCTTTGGTATCAGATGCAGAGGTCCTGATTTCGATTTCCAGGGGGTGTAGGTACATATTTTATTCGGCTTAGTTGGTGGTAGGACTTGCTCCAGGTGGTGCTACTCCGCCTGGCTTGCTACCATCATCTTATCTAAGCAACAATGCTTTCAGCGTTTTTGTGTTCCGCAAGGTAGTAGATAAAATAGCCGGAAAAAGTGCGATCACCACCTCAGCTTGATCATTATTTATTAACATCTGGACGTATGATGACGGCAAAGTGTTTCCCCGTTGTATGTTAAAAACAGAGATGAAATTTATCTACCTTGAGTCCTTGAATGAATAAAGGCGTGTGGTTTTTATACTAAGAAATGACGAATACATTTTTTTAATCTACGTATTTATTTATGTCATTTCACCAGCTGCCCCATTCATGTACACGCGTTATAGAACTCATATACCTAGCCGAAGTAATTATAATACGCAAAGGACAGTAAGTCGATTGCGCAGTCAACCTGCTGCTGCAGGCTGTTTACTATGATCGGGAGGGGTGCCAAAAAAAAATTTAGCTCCTCTGCAATTCTGAAGGCACGATAAGAGGTCGATCTCGGCTAAATTTACACTACTTTCCACCCACCAATCCAAACTGGGCCCATATGGTCCCTCTGCCCGTTTCCCTTATCCATCAATGTGCAAGTTCCAGTAGTGGGTAGTAGGGAAATAAAATCATGAATGATGAAATTAAATCAAACGGATATTTATTTATTCAAAAACCAACAATTTATTATTTTATTGTCATGAATGGAGAAATAATCTATATCGCAAAGTGTTATAATGTACCAAAGCTATCGTGAACGATATCAAAATGCCTTTAATTATTTTCCAGACAAAATTTTAACCCCTCTTACAACCTTTTAAGTCATGTTCACCGTGTTAGGCTTCAAAATCAACACCATTTCTGGAATCAACATTCTATAAAACCTAGTTAACGACATACACTTAGATTTTTAGATAATTTACACCTTTTTGCCCCTTAGGGAGGAGCGGTTTTTTAAAATTTAAATTTCAACTATAAGCCCAATAACATAAGTGAATTTTACTTTGAAAATAAATGACTTTCTTACACAAATCCCCCTTTTCATCCCTTTGGGGGTGGAATTGTATTACGGGGTGCTGTCATACAACCTACTTCAAGCACCAGTCTTCACAATAAAAAAATAAAAAAATTGTTTAAATCTTACTTAAATTAACTGTAAGTAAATTATACTACATGTTTGTGTCATTAAGTAAGCTATGGTGTAGTTACTTTCCATATACTTATTGTTTGTTTGTGAAGAAATAAATAAAGATTATTATTATTAAATTATTTAAAAAGCCAAGACAGGTAATTATTTATTTTCAATCGTCAACTTAAATACAAAATTTGAAGTTCCTAACACTATTACTTTGAAAATAAAGGACTTTTCTTACACAACTTCATCCCTCTTCTTCACCCTTTTGGCTTTTTCGATAACGCTGAGCTAGGTAAATTTTTGTTTCTAATCGTCAACCTAAATACAAATTTTGATGATCATAGCTTCGAAATTGACTTTCATTCCAAAGTTCATCCCTTGTTTTACCTCTTTAGGGGTAGAATTTCCAAAATTCCTTCCTTAGTGAATGCTTACACTATTTAAGGTATCTTTGTACAAAATTTCAAGATTTCTAGGTTTAGCCGTTTGGGCTGTGCGTTGATAGATCAGTCAGTCACCTTTGAATTATATATATATATAATTCAAAGGTGGTATTAGATGTGCAAAAATTTAAAACTCTAAGGGCCGGTTGGGGGTCATGGGTCAAATTATGTTTTTCTATATATATATATATATATATATATATATATATATATATATATAGAAAAACATAATTTGACCCATTTTTCATATTACATACAACAGTCAAATGATCTGATATATAAGCTATCCAGAACTTAACTTTCGGTGAAACCGGCCCTTAGAGTTTTAAATTTGTGCACATCTAAACCCCTACCCCGTTATTTTCATACATATGTGCTTATGAAGTAATCATTGTTCTGCCTCTATGGACAAGTGCAAAGGTTTCGGTACTCATTCTGCTAATTGGACACTCGAACGCTTAACCTAAACATAAGTATAACACAGATGTTTGCAGAAATATGTTGACATTTTTATGTATAGCAGTCGCAAAGTGAGCTTGTTTGTATGAAAATAACGGGGTGGGTGGTTAGATGTGCCGGTGAGTGTACCTACTACAGTATAAGAATAAATAATTCGGGTATGTAACGTTTCATATGAATACTGATGGTCTAACGTTCAAGTGTTTTATATAATTTCATTAGACATGTTTCATTTGATATAATGAATAACTTGGCCTTATTAATATTTTGTATACTTTTAGATTCTATAACTAGATGTGATATAACGTTCATTTGTTATAATATACATTTTATATATAAAATATTATTTAGATAATAGTCAGATGATATAACAAATATTTTATATTACACCTGTTCGCAATCACACGTTTTGAATTAAAAAAACATAACTATCCAATACCCGTCGCTTTATACACTTATCTTTTTATAGCGGGACCGCTCCTTGCACTCACCGGCATGCAGCATGCAAGCAGGCATGCAGTATGCGAGCAGTCATGCAGCATGCAAGGAAGTTAGCAGGCATGCAGCATGCAAGCTTGCAGCAGGCAAGGTTTCTGTCACGAATCCAGCGCTGCGAGGCTCCGGCGCGGCGGTCCCACGCCAGCTTTGCGTTGCGGATGATTTGCGCGGGATCTAGGGGTAGAGGGCGTCCAAGACTGCGTGAAGTCGGTTTTTTAGCGATTCGTTTCTGTCACTTTATTCCGTATCTCAATATTTTGGCTGTGCAAGTTAGTATTTTAAATCAATTTAAGGTCAAAACAGCTTTTAGTAGAAAAAAAAAATGAATTATATTAAGTAAAAATTATATCCAATGAAATTATAGTGATATTATACCATTATTGTTATAAAGTAAAAGTTTTTATAGTATATGAATATTATATCTAATGAATATCTATGAATATAGGAAATGTATTTAGATTAATTAAAAATTATATCCAGTCGGTAGTACCTAATTTCCACCAGACGCTTTAAAGCCCGATAAAAATAACGTTCCCTTACTTTAAGTCAAAGTTTTAATGAATTAAGAAATTTTTACCGGTCCCTGTCGTACCCTACCTGGAAAATTTGCCCGCGGATGGAGTCACAGGCGTCCGCTAGTAACTTACCGTCGTGACCTACTTCATAATTTCGAAGTTGAATCTTTGCAGACCATTATCAATTCTGGTCGCACTCCCCTGCAGCAAATGGGGACACTCGTTCGTGGAGTTTAGAGCCAATCTTCAGCTAATGAATGTAACGAAACTTCAAAGCTTTGGAATTTGTAAATTAATTGTGAAGGGAAGCGATGCTCGGTTCACCTTGCATGACTTGCCGATATTGTAAGCACACTTGTTCGCGAAGTTTCGGTTTTTCTGCTTAACTTATAATCTGCTTGACATAGGATTACCGTATGGCACAATTTAGGCCGTTTAGATATTAGACCATTTCTCGTGCGTGAGCTCGCATCGTCAACCAGTCATATCATAATGTCTGATGATGAGATCTTTCTATTTGCTGCTAAAGAGGTCGCGGTCATCGTGATAGCACAAAGTTTTAACGATGTTTAAGGTTATTTCATGTTCTTTTGCTAATGAGCATTATGTACCTGTAAAACGGTGTAAGTAGGTATACTTTTGGATTTTCAGAATTCTTTAGAAATATTTGCCTTGCTTGTAATAGAACGTGTAACCACACGTTCTGTTACAAAACAGGTGATTTCTCCCAGATTTAGTCCTGTAGGTCAGCAATTTAAAAGCCAAGCAGTTTGGAACACGTTTATCTGCACTGCCTAAAACACGTAAATTGCAGTCGGGTAAATGTATAATGCAACCTTTAATAATGCCTTTAAAAAAGTTCTTGTGAGGTAGGACTTTGTGAGAACGGAATATGTTCTTATTAAGACTTGAGAGACTTAACCTTCCTATCCTATTACTATTAATTCCTACTATAATATTATAATTGCGATAATATGTCAGTTTGTTTGTTTGTTTTGTTAACAATTATAAATTTCATGAATGGAATGATACTTATTCGTTATACTTGCTATTTAATAATATTAGTTTACTCGAACGTGGCAACACCGGTCGGCCTTTGACAGCTGTTGTCATTCCTAAAAAAAGAGGGAAGCTAAATTTTAGTCTTCCCGGTGAAAATAGTTGTGTTCGTTGTAATTCATTGTGATAATGTACAGAATCAAGAGTAAAGGAGTTTGTTAGCAGTATCCAGGTGTTTTACTTATGTTCTTTAAAATTTGTAACCCTTTCACGTAAAAACTACTGAACCGATTTGGATGAAATTGGCGACACGGATAGAAGATCTTGCCGTGTGGTGACGGCCTAAAAATACAAGTGTCACCACTCCCTTACATGCCTGGGATGTCGTAAGAGTCCACTAAGAGGCTCGACGCCTTGAACACCTGTGCGAGAGAAGGAAAACTCGAAACAAACCCTCTACCAACTCGTCTGGCCAGCGTGGTAGCAGTAGGCTAATAGCCTCCTATGAACGCCACAATAGACGTGAGCTAGGATAGGCCTATGTCTAGCAGTGGATGTCCACAGGCTGATGATGATGATAGAAGATAGCCTGGATTACAAAATAGGCTACTTTTTATCCCGATATTCTCACGGAAACGGGAATCACGCAGGTGAAATTTTATTAATATGAAAGTACGTCAGTTTTTTTTTAAGATTTTTGCGTTTTTGCGTTTTTCAATGCTACTTATGATAAATTTTAAATAGAAAAATATTTAAAAAAAAACATTTTATAAAAAAAATCAAACCGACTTCAAAAAGTAAAAAATAAAACTTTTGGAGTCGGTGCCAGCCAGGGCATTCTACATTGAACTTCTATTAACTATATATTTTTTTGGCCTTAGCTAGCTAGCACCGACTCCAAAAGTTTTATTTTTCACTTTTTGAAGTCGGTTTGATTTTTTTTATAAAATGTTTTTATTTCAGATTTTTTAGTTACATCATGTGCCGTTACTTACACTAAAAATCAGCCCATACACAACAATGTCATCTAGGTAAACGACTACTTGCCAAAAGGTGATTTATATTTTTCAAGATTATGAAAAAACTACTAGCCAGATCTTCGTAAAAATTATATGGGACCAAATTGACAGTGTACCCGATCAAACAAAAAAACAACTATTAAAATCGGATCACCAACACCGGAGTAATCGATATACATACATCAGACAAAAAAAAAAAATAAAAAATACGCGTTGAATTGAGTACCTCCCTCCTTTTTTGTTGAAGTCGGTAAAAATCAACTCGGCCACAAGTTAAATCTCAGATGGGACTCGAACCCACGACCTTGGTCCGGTCCGGTCGGTATAAGTATGTCAGTTTGTTTGATCATGTTTGTTTGTAACTCTTTCACGCAAAAACTACTGTACCGATTTTGATGAAATTAGGCACACAAAAGATCTAGTGGTAACAACCACCGGTATCAGACCTAGGGGTGCCGGGTTCGTTTCCCAGCGGGGGTACATATTGTATTCGGTTTGGTTGGTGGTAGGACTTGTTGTAAGTCCGTCTGGCTAGCTACTACCATCTTATCTAAGCCTGACGCCATTACAACATTGTATTCAGCATTGTTGTGTTCTGGCAGGTAGAGATAAGATAGCCAGTTCCTCAGTGATGAGGATTCCGGGAGAGGCTCGCTTCCATCTTCGGCCTTATCGATACTTAACAACAGGTATGATGAAGGCCAAGAGTGTCTTTTGAGTTGGAATATCGGCATTAAAATACTTTTTAATGCCGATATTCCAACGAGAACATGAACAACGCGGGTGAAACCCCGAATGGCTGCTAGTATAATAATAATAAGGATTCGCCAATCCACAAAGTTTATAAGCGGCTAAACAATTGAGACGCTATACGGCAAAAAGTACCTAAGTACTTTTTGTTATGAAACTATAGGATGGTTAGAGATGTTACAAATCTGGTCGTAAGATATATATTTCTTCATACCTCTTGATTTGCAAAGTTACAGAAACCAATTTAAGATTTTGCCTCAACACATTTCCTTTTCGAAAAGACCCCTAAAAATACGAAATCTCAAGATTATTCTCAAATGAACCCGATATACTGCTTGCTGGCTTCTGATTTTTTGTCAATCATAGGTACATGCATGCTCCTATATCATGCTTCCTATTGCACGAAAACCCTACATGCGTGGATGATTTCTTTTTAAACACAACATCTATTGGAAATTGGTTTAATTAGTGGAAATATTTAGAATCGTATAGTTTCATTTTCTCTTTAATCGCTATAGTTACTACGAAGTGATTTTGTGGTTCTTCAGCCTAATCTGCATAATCATTACCTAATCTGCGTCCATTTCTCATTACTATCTCGGTTCAGTTGCTAACAGTACCATGAGATTTTCTTTCCGTTTACTGTACAGTAAACAGGAGATATTTTTATGTGATAAACATTAAACAAGAAAAATACATTGTAAAATGCAAAATTAAAAAGTTATAATAAGGAGATATTATGTATGAGAATCTGTAGTTCTGCTACTGCCCACTAGAGGCGCTGTTCAGATTCGCATCCAAATGTCTCTCGTTTACTGTACAGGGGCCCAATTCTCGCGCCTTCGCCTTTCGCCTTTCGCGCCTTTCGCCTTCTCGCGAATTCGAGATGTCAAAGGCGCGAGAATTGCCCCCCAGGGGCCGTACCGCGCAAGTGGCGTCGGCTTCGAAATCGGCTTCATTTGACAGATGGATGTGACACATTGCTGCTTCTTTTTGACACAAATGAAAACTTACCAAGACTTACTTAGAGCAAATCACATCCATCTGTCAAATGAAGTCGATGTCGATGCCGACGACACTTGCGCGATAGAACCACGGGTATGAGAATCTGTAGTTGTGCTACTTCCCACTAGACGCGCTGCTCAGATTCGCATACAAAATGTCTCCCGTTTACTGTATAGTAAACGGAACGGAAAACTCATAGTAAGCCGACAGGACGCCGGTGTCCCGAGAACAAATGATTATCTACTGTGTCTCAGAACTCGGGGCTAGTAGGGAAAGCTCGAAAAACTATCGAAATAGTATCGAGTAAGTATCGAGCACGTAATGTCAAAAAATGTACCTAAAATGTAGTTCCGTTTACGTCCGGTAGGAACTCTGCTCAATATGCCATACTTTTTTTTACTAAACTTCCTCGATATTCATGCTAGGCCTACTGAAAGGTTAAATGCATAGCTCGACATTAAACATGGCGCCGCTTAACTAAAGCCTACGTAAAAACGTGAGTCCTTCGGACCTCACAGATAATGGATAACAGCTTTGTCCTTACAAATTGGGATCCTACCTCATAACAAATAGCCTACCATTATACTTCTTTAAGGGCTAATGTCACGATTATATACCTAGCCCTTACTATAAATGTTGATAGATTCGTGAAATTGTTTTTGGTGAGAGGTGTGAAAATTTTACGCTACGGACCCGGGGTACAACTGCCGTGGTATGGTACTTCTTGATCAATGATGAAGGCTTGATAATGCCATCCATTTTCGATATCCACCTTGTCCATTTACGACATCCAATAACTCTTCATATTAATATCATTGGATGTGAGATAAGTTTGGAGTGACTAGTCTAGAAATGTATGCCATGGTTTAACCTGTTTTTCATCGTTGACCTAAGACAGCGTAACAGTTCAATAATTTTTCCATGAACAAATTAATAATAATGTTTGACATTACTAAAATATTACTAATTTACTGAGTTCAACTACCGAAGATGTAATTTCGACTGTCGTTGTATGTGAACTCGTAACACTCGTTACTTTGAGTATCGATAATCGATATAAAAAAAAACTTTTTATAAAAAAATGAAAACCGACTTCAAAACACTAAAAAGCAAAAAATAAACCTTTTGGAGTCGGTGCAAGCCAAGAGCAAGAAAAATAAAATAGTAGGACCGCAAAGTATAATGCTTTGCGGTCCTACTATTTCCGTGTGGAGTCGCTATGCCCTTACTAAGCTGGTGGATACAGCGCTAAATGAGACCTGCCGGATCATTACGGGCTGCCTGAAGCCGACCCCGGTAAGTTTGCTGTACCCACTAGCTGGTATGGTGCCTCCAGATGTCCGCAGGGCTGTAGCTAGCTCATCTGAAAGAGCTAAGATGGACAGCGATTCACGACACCCTTTGCACGGTCACATTGCGGCGCGCCCGAGGCTGAAAAGCCGACGCAGCTTCGTAAGGTGTCTATCGAACCCAAACATGCGAGGTGCAACCTATGGCGTGAAAAAGTGACCTTACCTACTCCTTACTTCCCCCATTACTGTAAGCCTCCCTCCTGGCCATGATCTACCATGGCTGATCTGGAAGTCTTTAAATAGGCTTCGGACTCAGACCGGGCGCAGCAAAGAAAACATGGTCAGGTGGGGCTTTTCGGCTGGTTCCGCGGAATGCCTTTGCGGTGCAGTCCAAACGATGGACCACCTAATATCGTGCACCGCGTGTCCTGACACCTGCACGCAGGAGGATCTCATGACAGCATCCAACAAGGCTGTCAAAGTGGCTGAATTCTGGGCCTCGATACTTTAGTGTCTGCCATCGACACGCTAAGAAGAGATCCAAGTAACAAATATGAAATGAAATATATAAAAATGCTCAAAACAAAGTACTGGGTCAAACTAAACCAAATTTTTATGGGACCAATAAGCAACTATTCTGCATCGAACAAAAAAGAATCACGGAAATCGGTTCAAAAATCTCGGCGTAATCGGTGTACAGACATATATATACCAACCGAATTGAGAACCTCCTCCTTTTTTAAAGTCGGTTAAAAATGGTGCGATACACTGCTACTATGAACTGGAGAAGGTCCCACTATGACTTTGGCCGACCAGCCGACTGGCCGAATTCTCGGTTGCAAGCCGACTGCTGTCCGACAGGGCAGAGACTTTAGTCTTCGTACACAATGACTGGCTTCTAATTAATAAACTCACCTGTGGGCCTACCATGAGTTTTTCTTTCCGTTTACTGTACAGTAAACGGGAGACATTTTGTATGCGAATCTGTACAGCGCCTCTACTGGGCAGCAGCAGAACTACAGATTCTCATACAAAAAATAAAAATACAAAATGTCTCCCGTTTACTGTACAGTAAACGGGAGACATTTTGTATTTTTATTTTATTTTATTTTCTTTATTTAGGAAAACAACAGCTGTTATACATAACAAAGGAATCAATAACATATATAATGTTACAATAGCCTAAGAGTTTCCACTAATAAACATGACTATTATGTTGAGTAGGTAACAAAATTATACAAATCAAAAGGTAAGTACTAAGTTAATTTGAATAAACGGTAAAAAGAAAAATTTTGACAAATTCCAAAATTACAACGTAAAGTCAGGTTGGTACTACTTATACTTAACAAATACTAATCATTATTCATCAAACGCAAGAGATTACGAAAGCGGTTAAATTTCTCATGAAATATATCGATGTATGATGAATGTGATGCGAATCTGTACAGCGCCTTTAGTGGGCAGCAGCAGAACTACAGATTCTCATACAAAATGTGAAAGAAAATCTCACTGGTCTCATCAAACTAATAATTTTGGTTCATCACTTTTTAAATCATACCTGTACCTACACTACACACTTATTGATTTCATAACCTACCTAATTTTTTGGTCGACGAGTAGAGGTTTTTAGGGAAACATAAGTATCATTCGAAAAGTAATACAAAACCTAAACTGTGATTCTAAAACAATTATTAAATAGCAAACACTAACAAGCAAGTTTACGTAACGGTATGTTATAAATTTTGATAAAAAAAAAGTTTAATGGCCTGCGCAGACGACGGACATTGAAGGACTTTTTGTCCGCGACACGACCTTATTACTAAGAACATAAAGTTGAATAAATAACGAGGACTATCGCGTACTTTTCGCGGATATACGCGGTCTATTGAATCTTATTTGGTTAACAATAAAGACGTGTCGCGGACAAAAAGTCCTCCGTTATCCGTCGTCTGCGCTAGCTCTAATTGTAATTTTGACTTCTTGATTTATGTCTTATTATTGACCGAGCGAGCGAAGCGTTTCCGTTTTGAGATTGGCCCAAAGCTTTTGTCAGTCTGTTCTCGACTACAGTGGGCGGGAGACGGGTGGGGTAAACGGGAGACATTTTGTATGCGAATCTGTACAGCTCCTCTAGTGGGCAGTAGCAGTACAGATTCTCATACAAAATGTCTCCCTTTTACTGTACAGTAAACGGAACGGAAAACTCATGGTAGGCTCAAAGGTCGCATTTTTGAACCGATTTTGATTAAAATTGGCACACAAGTTCCTAACTTATTTAACAGATTTTATCGATCGCGATTTATGGTACTTTATTAACGTTATTTATCGACGGTGTATCGATTTCAGGTGTTTAACGATCGATTAAGATGTAACTGCCAATAATTTATGTTTTTTGAATTTTTCAATGCGATTGTTATACTTATGATACATTTTAAATAGAAAAATATTGGAAAAGAACCATCGAAATTCTCCAATACTTTTTATATTTTAAAAAATATAAAAAGTATCCAAGATCCATTACCAAGATTCGCAAGTCTCGGTAGCTCAGTGGTTAGAGCATTGGACTGGATTACCAAAGGTCGTGGGTTCGAGTCCCATCTGAGAATTCACTTGTGGCTGAGTTAATTTTTTTCAATATTTTTCTATTTAAAATTTATCATAAGTATAAAAATCGCATTGAAAAATGCAAAAATGCAAAACTCATAAATTATTGCCTGTTGCGTCTTAATCGATCGTTAAACACCTGAGATGATGTTTTTTTCGAATGCAAGGACCGACTACAAATGTGGCTGGATAGAAGGATTCCCCGACTAGTCGGTACATTTAATGATTAAACGAACTTACCTGTAAGTGAAGTTCTATCATAGTTATGCGAAGTGCATCGTCCGAATAGATCCTGTAATAATAAATATTATTTTTTATCACAAATATGTAGTAACACGAATTACGTAAGCTACAGCCGGAGGATCTAAAAAAACTAAAATTATTTCAAACTAATTTAATTAAAGATAAAAATTACAATTAAAATTTCTAAAACTAGAATGTGTTGCCTAAGTTCGATGCTAGAACAAAGTGAACGAATTATTTTGTACAAAACGTGGATTTCAAGAATTGCTGACTGCAAGTCACGTTGTCCACCGGACGTTTTGGGCTGACGCTGCAACTGAGGCCGCTGGCGTGTTGATCGATGAAACTGGGTCGCGATTATTGCATACTAGTTATATGATTTGGACTATGTAATTCCTCCCCCCTCAGATCAGCAATTATTTTCCAACTTTCAGTGAAAAAATTGCTGGTTCGCTGGCTGGTGATGATGGGGTTGCATAGATATGATTTTCAGGGCTCCTGCTGGCTTCATCTCGTGGGATGCTGGATGTCTTCTCAGTACTCTTCTTAAGATAGTATCGGCGAACCAGTATGATAATGGTGAGTATGATCAAACTGGATAACGTTAGGTATAGAGGGATGGTGGTGTGGTATACTATTTCAGGAGTCGTCTGCAGTTGTAACGGAGGCTGGATCATGATCTTATCTTGAATGGTATGTAATCTTCTTAAGTTAATTGAACTCAGGTTAAGATGCAGGGATGCTGTGCTCTTCATTTGTTCCGGGTAAGTTATCTTCATAATTTTCAGTGGTTGGCCTTGTATGACGTCATCAGAGTTCACGATGGTAAGTTCAGTTGTATGTAGTGAACAGTGTAATGGTACTGTTACTAAAAAGCTTCCGTTCAACCTGTTGTAACTTTGAGTGCCACAGCTGAGTTGAACTTTCGTTGGTTTCGGGAAGGCGATGACGTAACTCCGGTCGTCGAGTTGCTCCATGGCTTCTGTTGATAGATGGACGGTGGAGATGCTGCAGGATGGATGGATGATTTGTCTCGAGATGATTTCCTGGATGCAGTCAACTTGAGAGCGAAGTTTTTTATGCGAGCTCTCTTCACAGAGAAACTGGTTTTCAAACTTCGGGCATTCAGCCTCCATGTACACAAATTCTTTTCCATTAGTTGCTATGTAAGGATAAGGTGGAATAAGGATTTGATGAAATTTATTTGGTGCTAAGGATAGTTTATAGAAATCATAAGTGTTTGGTGAGACTATGGGAAAGTTAAAAACTATAACTATTTGCTTTCTAACAAAGTACGAACCAGATCTTATTATATTATAATAGTTTCTTAAATCTAAATCTACTACATGATTTCGTCCGTAGATTACTCTTAGTTTATCTAACATAACTTTAAGAACATTAATGCTAAGCATAGAATGGTGAGTTGTCATTGTTCTAGTAAAGGCTAATATATTTTCAATTTTTATCAGTTCGTCTAATAAGTCATTAGTATTTTCTGTAATTATAGTTAATAGTTGTGCGAATTGACCGTACTTAATAAGACTACTATCTCTATATGCCTCTTTATCTAATATTAATTGAAGTGTACTATTAATTTTAGCTTGGTTTTCAATAATCTGACTAATAACATTATCATGTTCTTTTATCCAATCGCTGTTTAGAGTTGCATGATTATTATATTCTAAGATAATTTTATTCTGATTTTCTTTAAGTGTTTTAAGGGCATCATTATATCTAATGGCATCCTGATAATCTAAATTCCCGGTAATGCTTTTAATGATAGATCCTAGTCCGTCTAATAAACCTCTTTTTGTCCTTACTGGCTCTAAACTACTTAAATGATCTAATATAGTATTAGTTTTATTATCTAAATAGTTAAGTTGAATTTCATATAATGAGTAAGTGTCGTTACTAAGTTTATTCCTATAGTTATCTAGTTCGTCCTTTAGTATAAGTATCTCCTGTTCAATCCTATCAAGATCTATATATTGTAAGAACGTATGATAGTGAGTCGTAAGTCTAGTCTGTCCTAGTTTGAAGGGTAGTAGTCCGGGTCCTTCGTCCAGGCTGTCAAGTTTTATGTCCTGGGCTCGTGTCAGGAGAGGGATCAGCAACAGTAGTATCCTGTAACAATTTAACATTCTTAGGGGCTCGTTTTATACGGGACTTTGCTACAGGACCTCGTTTTTTGGAAGTATAAATATGGATCGGTAGGTCTGCAAGGACTTTGTCCTGAGTATAACGAGGGGCAACTTTCTGTCTACTAGCAAGGGGGTTCTTTATAAAGACTTGTTGCTGGGGTTCATACTCGACTTCGGGTTCTCTAGTCTTATTTCGGGACTCTATAATGGCTGTTCTGTCAGCTAGTGAAGTCTCATTGATTAAGTCATAGACTGTCTGCATCTGTTCGCGATGAGTCACTACGTACTGTTGTAATAGTTTTTCGTTTAAGTCAATGTTAATTGGGTCTCTAGGGTCAAAATGTCCTTTGATAATGTCATATGGTCGGCACTTCGTAAAACTGTGTATAGAACTGTTGTACGCTATTAAAGCATAAGGTATAAGATTAACTATGGGTTCATCTTTTCGTTGCAGTTTTAGTATTCGAAGGTGCTCTAATAACGTAGAATGGAAACGTTCTATATTGCCATTATCGTTAGGGGAGTGTGGTAAAGTCTTATGGTGAGTTATTTTATGTAGTCGTAAGAATTCAGCAAACAGTTGATTCGTAAATTCAGTACCGTTGTCAGTCACAATAGTCAAGGGGAGGCCATGGTGAGTACAGAATGTTATGAGGGCTTGTAATATGCTTAATGCAGTACCGTCTTTAAGATAATAAGCTTGCCCGTACTTAGAGAAAACGTCTATAAAAGTAATGAATTTTTCAGATTGTACTGTAAGTAAATCAGCGTGAACAATTTCAAGTGGTTTAGTGGCTGGTGGGACTATATTAAATTGCTGTTTAATGGGATTTCTATCATATTTACTTTGGCCGCATATACTACATTCATTTATATATTTAGTTATATGCTCTCTCATCTTTGGCCAGTAATATTTCCTAGAAAGGGCCAAATAACATTCATTTATCCCCCTGTGGTTTGTCTTTCCCTCATGATAAAGTCTAAGTATGTCTTGTTGTCTTAAGTACTCTTTAACGTTTTCTAGTTCAATTTTAGTTAGAACAAGGTTCATGGAAGAGCTCCTGAACTTATTTTGTATTACAGGTATAATTTTATACATAGCCAAAGGAGGGTTTATTAAGAGTGCTGTCTTTACTTTTGGATTTACGTACTCTTTTATGGCGTCCACTACGTCGTTTTCCAAGTTAGTTTCTGTCACTTGTATGGTTATTCGGGTGTGTGTTTCAAAAGGTTTAGTCACAACTGGTCGTCGTTTAATGTCGTCCACAATAATCATAATTATCTGTCTGTGAAATTTGTTTAGGGGTTCGTCAGTAATAGGTACTTCTAATATTGGATTTTCATGGCTAGTATGGGCTGTACTTGTGGCAGAGTTATCTATTGAGGGTGGCTTTTCGGAAGGGTTGGCAATTATGGAGCTAATTTCCTCGTTATTAATTTCTATTCTAGATAGGGCATCGGCATTGGTATTATTTTTGCCTTTTTTGTAAATAACTGTAAAATCGTATTCACTAAGTTTAAGTCGCCATCTGGTAAGTCTAGAGTTAGGCTCCTTAAGGCTCATAATCCACTGTAGTGGTTTATGATCCGTTAGAATTTTAAACTTTCTGCCAAACAGATAAGGTCTGAAGTACTTAGTAGCCCAAACTATCGCTAGTAACTCTTTCTCGATAGTACTATAATTAATCTCGCTTTCGTTGAGAGTACGAGAGGCGTAAGATATGGGCTTATCTGATCCTACAGGTCCTTGTGATAGAATGGCACCTATTGCAAAGTTGGATGCGTCAGTCGTGAGTATGAATTCTCGAGTAAAGTCAGGGTATTGTAGTATTGGGTCGTTAGTCAATAGTTTTTTACACTTTTCGAAACAGTTAATATATTCGTCATCTAAAGTTACTTTCTTATTCTTTTTCAAACACATAGTCATAGGTTTGGTGATGCGTGCAAAATCGGGAATGAACTTTCTATAGTATCCTAACAAACCAAGGAATTGTTTTATTTCTTTAGGGGTTTTAGGTAAGGGATACTTTTCAATGGAGGAAATCTTGTCGGGATTAGGTCTAACACCTTCATTACTTATAACATGACCGAGATAAGCTGTTTCAAGCTTAAGAAATTCTGATTTGTCCATTTGGATCTTGAAATTGGACTCTCTAAGTCGTTGAAAAACTTTCTCTAGATTTGTCATGTGCTCCTGAAGGCTGGTACTAAAAACGATGATGTCATCAAGATATACTAGACATATCTCGTTTTGTAGACCTTTAAGGACGTTATCCATCACACGCTGGAACGTGGAAGGAGAATTTTTTAATCCCATGGGCATCCTGAGAAATTCGAAGTGTCCGTGTTCAACATTGAAGGCGGTCTTTTGAATATCCCTAGGGTCCATTTCCACTTGATAGAAACCACTGGCAAGGTCCAAGGTTGTGAAATATTGACACTTGCCTAATTTGTCTAATACGTCGGTTATGTTGGGGATCGGGTACTTGTCGTCAATGGTTTTTTCGTTTAACTTCCGAAAGTCAATTACTATACGCCATTTTTGTTTGCCCGAGGCGTCCACCTTTTTAGGGACAACCCAAATTGGTGAGCTCCACGCGGATTCTGATGGTCGTATAATACCTTGTGAAAGCATATTTTCAATTTGATCTTTAACTTCTTTTCGATGAACAAAAGGATATCTATAACTTTTAGTATAAACCGGTATTTCATCGTGGGTGTTAATTCGGTGCTTGATTTTATTGGTAAAAGTTAACTGTTCGTTCTCTATGTAGAAAACATCTGAATACCGCGAGCAAAGTGATATTAAATTCGCTTTTTCCTCAGGGTTTAAGTGATCCGTTCGCAATCGTGATATTACGTCTTGTGTGCGCGACTGTACTTCAGTGCGCGTGCACTCAACATTAAAAATATCGGCAGTAATAAAATGATCTAATGAGAGTATGACGTCATTATCCGTAAAGTTCTGAACTTCTAAGAAAGCGCGGTTATTAACTACCGTTGTTACACATTCGGTTATTACGCAATTACACGTCATTTGCTCTGGAATAAAAACGTCACCGTCCGAGGCGTTAATAGGAAGTCTAACTAGTTTTGAACTTTGCGCCGGAATGATATCTTCGTATAAATTAACATTTCGGGAGTTAAACATTTTTATCTCATTAACCATGGATCGTGTAGTCAATGTCCTGTCTTTCAAGTCGATCTGAGCTTCCCATTTAGTCAGTAGGTCTAGTCCGATTAGTCCGTCAAAGTAGTCATGGAACTTGTATACGTAAAGTTTAATGTTTTCAGTATCATTAAATTCAGAGAAACACGGTAAAGTTATGGAATAGTTATTTCTACTGGTAGCATGCACATTGGTGACCTCGAAAGGATCGTAATCTAATGAAATGTGAGGAAAATAATTTTGAATGGCTTCTGGATTTATAAATGATTGGTTAGCACCGGTATCAATTAAAAGCTTAAGTGGCGGATTACTGATTTGAATGTATGGAAGCTGCCTTTGCGTTTGCAAATTTATTTCTATTTTTGTTTTTTTTGATATCTGATCTGACCGAAAATTTTGGTTATCTTCTGGGACTGGGCAGTCCTCAGAGTTAACGGCGTTAAAATCTTGAGAATGTTCATAATAATTAGTTTGGTCAATTTGACTATCATAGTAAGGTTGCTCGGTGCAATCATAACCTACTGTATATTCACTATACTGTGGCCAGTTGTAATCCGAGTCATTATATTGATAATTATCGTCGTAATAAGAGCTCGCGTCGTAACACTCATTCAAATTCATTTCCCTCGACTTAAAATAGTTCGTTGGCGGTGGGTTTCCATGAACACGCCAATCATGACCTCGAAGGCCTCCGCCTGATGGTGGTAACTGCTTCGGGGTGAAGTGCTGTATGCCGCTCATCGGCTTAGGAGTAAATGAGTTCCCGGGTTGATTCCTAGGTGGAAAGCGGAATACGTTACTCTGGGGGTTGTAATTAGGTGGCCTGGCAGCAAACATCTGCTGAGTTCGTGATGGACCGGCACGTACCTGTTGCTGCTGGTAGCCCTGGGTAGGGTTAACTCTGAAACCTTGAATGGGTTGCGGAGCGAACCTGAACGGCTGCGGTGCTGGTGGCAGCGGTCTCTGGATAGCTGGTGCTGCCCAATAAGGCGCTGTAGTAGGTTTTGGGATTTGTATAGGCGCTGGTTGTATTTTAGGAGCCGACTGGGGCTTAGAAACTGCGTCATTACGTTGTTGTAGGTACATAATGTTCAGCTCTTCTTGTACAAATTCCAAAGCCTTTTCTAAACTATCAGGTCTCATGCATCTAATTCGCGAACCTAAGGGCTCGTGCAAACCGCGGACAAACGCTTGCAAGGTTAATTTGCGGTATAGAATACGCTTAGCCTCGATAGTGGTCGCTAACGTTTCGTGTAAACTAATATATGTCATTATTGTGCTAAACAAGGACTGACAATGGTTGTAAAAATCTTGCGGTGACCTATGCCCTTGTGTGGCCAAAGAGAGGTCGTTATAGAGAGCAGTTTCGTCCCTCTGATCTGCGAAATTATTGATTAGAGTGTTTCTTATAGCTAACCAATTATCGGGAATGCCATTTGAATTAATTATACTCGCGGCGGGCCCAGTAATTTTATTTAATATGCCGTTTAGTAAGCACAAGTTGGATAATTCACTGCCCGGTTCTGTACTTAAATATGTGGTAACTATTTGATCGCATATTCTAATAAATCTAGTGAGCACATTAGGGTTGCCATCAAAATCTGGCACGGGGCGTAATGCCTTATAAATTGTATCTGGTTCGTAAGACATTATAAAACTATTACTAGAACGACGACTTGAATTACTGTGGGATATATCAAAATCTATATCGCGTTCTATATTTCTACGATAATCTACTTGTCTCCGCCGGCGAGACTGCTGCGATGCAGACTCGCTGGACCTCGGAGTACTGGGACGAAAAATTTTTAAAGGATAAGGAATCTACTCTAAAAAGGACACAAGGAAAGCAACACTAGAAAGATTCTGTGCAACTCACAAACTCATGTCTCTGTTGGTCGTATCGATGATCAGATACTCTCCTCCCTGGTGGCTGCAGCGCTCGTAGATTCTGGATACTCGGTACGGAGCTTGATAGCCGCCCGGGCGACCCGCGATTCCCGAATTTCGATATTAGAAACCTTCCCGCGAATCGACCGCGAGTATCCTACCGACTGCGCCAATTACGTAAGCTACAGCCGGAGGATCTAAAAAAACTAAAATTATTTCAAACTAATTTAATTAAAGATAAAAATTACAATTAAAATTTCTAAAACTAGAATGTGTTGCCTAAGTTCGATGCTAGAACAAAGTGAACGAATTATTTTGTACAAAACGTGGATTTCAAGAATTGCTGACTGCAAGTCACGTTGTCCACCGGACGTTTTGGGCTGACGCTGCAACTGAGGCCGCTGGCGTGTTGATCGATGAAACTGGGTCGCGATTATTGCATACTAGTTATATGATTTGGACTATGTAATTCACGCAAGTGCCACCACTCATCCACTATAGTTTAGAAATAAATTTTGAAATTTTTTTTCGTATGGTATCATTTTCCCTACTTGCCACCCTGACCACAGAGCGACGTCATTATGTTTAGAGGTTTAGTTTCAGCTATAGTATCATATTGGCATTTCTGTGGCATATTCTGGGCGTTAAGGGATGGGAGGGAGTTTCTATCTATATTCGAACGATGCACTTCGCATAACCATGATAGAACTTCACTTACAGGTAAGTTCGTTTAATCATTAATTATGCTTGTGCATCGTCCGAATAGATCCTGTAATAATAAATATTATTTTTTATCACAAATATGTAGACTTTTAGAGCGCCTAAGAAATGCCAACCAAACAGAAAAAACTAAGTATTTTATAACTTTGTTTTATTATTATAACAATTTTTTATCATAACTTATTGTGTAATCATAAACAATTTGACAACTTAAATGTTTTACACAATCATGTTTGATTTCTTTTAATTTTTAAGATAATTATTTTTGATTATAGTAGTCAACTTATAGCATAAAATAGTCAATACTATTTAAGATAGTTGACATTGCGGGATTAACTTTTAAATTACTATGAATTATTAGGAATGATTAATGATTGAAATCTAATATTTTACTCATCATTCAATATCGCCGTAGCTAGGGCTGTTTCATTATTATTATCAGTTATTATTCGATTGTAGAATCTACCAAAGACTGAAGAACTGCCGCTCCAGCCAGCAGTTTTTCTAATCAAGTCTACTGAGACTCCGCATTTATAGGCTTTTGAGGTCGCGGCATGGCGCGTACTATGAGCAGTGAAGATGGAAGTATCAATCCCACTGTCTTTTAATGTGCTTTTGATCCATCGGCTTAATGATTGTGGGGTTACAATATTATGTGGTTTCTTGTGACTAATAAAGAGGTTTGTATTATTGCGGATAGTTTTAGTCATTTCTAAATAAGCAAGCATTGTTTTACAGGGGCAAATTTCTGGCTTTTCTGCAAGGAAAGGCAGGACAAGAATTGGCTGTTTAGCGCTGTTTCTGGATGTTTTTATTAGGTCCGGTATTTTAATACTTATTTGAGATGATAGGATTTCAATATTCTTAATTTGGATTTTTGAGAGTGTTTGAGCACGATGGGCAGTTGCTAAAGCAAGTAGTGTAACGCATTTTTTCGTTAGTGCTTCGAGGGTCAGGTGTTCATTCGGGTATTGACTGCATAGATAGTTTGAGACTAAGGAAGCATTCCAGGTAACATTGTATTTGGGCTGTGGAGGACGAAGTCGATACACGCCTTTTAAGAATCTTGTAATCCTATCATCCCTGGACATATATGGACCTAATATTAAAACTAGGGCGGATCTGTATGAGTTAAGAGTGCCGTATTGACTTCCGTTGCTATATGATTCACTTAAGAAATGTAAGACAGTGGGAATGGATGCCTCATACATGTTAATGCTATTTTTTTTACAATAGTGGAACCATTTCCTGAGCGCGACATCATACTGTTTTAATGAATTATTTGCGAGCGATGCCATCATGATGTCTATTGCAGAGGGCGGAATTCTGCGTCGCAGTAGCGCTGTCCGCACAATACTCCGGCCACCAGGGTAAGATTCCCATGAATTTTCGGATTGCTGTAATGAGATGCAACAACACCGTCATTAGGTTTAAATTCTGTAATTTCTGATACCAAAAGTCTTGTGAATATTGGGTACCAAGGTTGTGTCGGCCATTTTGGTACAACCACGAGGCCCTTGCCTTTGTCAGAGATAATTTTCCTTAAGGTTTTTAATATGATTGCGAAAGGGAGAAAAGCGTAAAAATATAGATTAGTCCATGATATTGTGAAAGCATTAATTGCAAAAGCGTCAGGGTCCCGATGCCATGATACATATGTTTTACATTTGGTATTGATACGAGTGGCAAAGAGGTCTATTTGTGGCTGTCCATACTTTTTAGAAATGATTTGGAAAGCCGAATCCTGCAATTCCCACTCCATATCAGGATGTGAGCGGCGTGATTCCGCGTCTGCTACTGCGTTATCTGACGACTTTATATACGAGGCATAAATGAACAAATTGCGATTTTCACACCACTGCCAGATGTCCTTTGCAATTTGTGTAAGGTGCGGAAACTGTATCCCGCCCATGCGATTTATGTATGATATAGCTGTGGAGTTGTCTATACGCATGAGTATTTGACAATGATGGAGATCTTTTGCAAATGTTTTGAGACCAAGAAAGGCTGCCAGTAACTCTAAGTAATTTATGTGCTTTTCGCGCTCTTCTTTCGACCACATTCCACTAGCCGTTTCACTTCCACAAGCGGCGCCCCATCCTGTAGTGGAGGCGTCAGTAAAAATTTCTATACGATAGTCGTCAGTTCTTATGATTCGTACGGAGGTTTCAATAGCCTGCAACCACCATTTGAAATCAGCTTACAGTGAGTCAGGTAAATACATACGTCTATCATAGTCATCATGCTCTTTTAGATTTAAATATTTGGAGCGCTCAAATTCTTTTGTGTATAGCATACCATACTCAATGGCCGGACAAGCAGAGACCAAAAGTCCCACAAGTTGTGCAAATTTCCTGATACTACAACTTTTAAGTTTTATCATTTTGTTTAGTTCATGTTTTATATGAATTCTTTTTTCGTTTGGTAGCATGACTTGGAAGTTTTCAGAATCTATGATCAGACCAAGAAATTTGCAAGACTTTGATGGTGATAAGTTGCTTTTGTCTTCATTAATAATGAACCCTAGGCTTTTTAACAATTTCGAGGTGATCGCAATATTGTCTAGACAGTCTCTATATGACTGACCAATTAAATGAATGTCATCTAAATAGATTGTAGATAGATAACCGCATGATCTCAGTAGTTTAACAATTGGTTTCATTATTTTGGTAAAGACATATGGTGCTGTGTTCAAACCGAATGGTAGGACGTTAAACTCATAGGTTAGGCCTTCCCAAATAAATCTTAGGTACTTCCTTGAGTCTTCGTGTACTTTAATTAACAAATAAGCGTCTTTTAGGTCTATATTTGCCATATAATCATGTTTAGAGATTAGTTTAACTGCTGTGCGAAAATCTTCTAACTTAAAATGGCTTGTATCTATAAATTTATTAAGATTTTTTAAATTCAGTATAAGGCGTAATTTACCATTCGGTTTGGGTCGCATGAAGATACTAGATAAGAACTGTCCTTCACAGGGAGTGCATTCAGAAATCGCCCCTATTTTAAGTAATTGTTGGATTGCTGCGTGAAAATTAATTTTCTCGCTGTTAGAATATTTGACAACCTTAGGTAGATGACTCTGAATGACGGGCTTAGAGAAACTGAGCTTATAACCGTCAATCCAGGAAAGTATGTTATAATCATGGGTGATAAGCGACCATTGATAGTAAAATTTTGATAGCTGTGCAGCGTACATTACCGGGCTTAGCGACGGCGGATTTGCTTGAACGGAGGATGCAATGGTTTCGACGAGCTGGCGTGCGTCTGATTGGGGGTAAATCGCTGTTGAGGGCCCGGCGTCGTTGCCGGCGGGCGGGTGCTCCCCTGGTTGCGATGTGGAGCCTGTTGCCTGCGCGCTGGAGCCGGGCCTCGCCAGTTTAAATTAGTCGTCGTCGCCGAATACGAAGTTGAAGGTTTCGGTTTCGGTTGAGTTTTTGTTTTGATTTCTGAACCTGACTTGCTAACTGCCTTAGCAGACTTTAGCGTTTCGGCCAGATTCTCGCCGAACAGGGTTTTATCAATTTTAGTGGTTAAAACGTGATCTTTAAGTTCCTTCTTGATGGAAAAAACGGCAAAGTTCCGTCTTGTGATGGACTCTGAATGTTGAATGTCACACAGAATACGAGAAACGTCCATTAGTTGTTTCAGTGTCGTACTGTCCTTGTCTTTTTTCTCTAATTCGCTGCTAAGCACTGCCGACAACCCAGCTATCGCTGCAGAAAGTTGTTTCTGCCGTGCTTCAATCCCTTTGTCCCGTTTCATGACGATTTCAGTCACTGCTGCCTTAATTTCGGGGTTCATGGAGGGTGCTCCGATTTTAACGCAGTTGGCAGGGATCAAATACCGCTCGTTCAACTCTTTACGAAGTTCTTTCGTTAATCCTGCTGTAGCAATGTGTTCGAGACGAGCTGCTAGTTCATTATGTATATTTTTAGCATATTGAACTGTTGCTGAAGGGTCCGCGCCAAGAATTTCCAGCGCGTCCAGATCTAAGGCACTGTCATGAGGAGTTTGTTCATTCTGAACTTGAACCTCCGCTTCAGTAGCTGAGGAAGGGTGATTTTCCTCGGTCTGGTTTTCGGTTGTCATAATGTCATGAGACCCTGCTGACAACTGCTGTGATTCGGGTGGTTCTATTTGTTCGAGCTCTTGATATGAGTCTAATATATCGTAACCCGAACTATCCAATATATCTCCAACTGAAATTAAAGTAACGCGAATCTAAGTCGAGTTAAATTTTGCACCAAGGATACATTTTCAGCCGCGAGACAGTCCCAAAGACAGCTCTGATGGGCAATAATATAAAGTATTATTACGCGGGTCAGTCCCAAAAACTGCCCTGATGTCGTTTCATTTAAGCCGGGAGACAGTCCCAAAAACTGCTCTGATTGGCTGTTTTAAGTGTTTGAGCGCGGGTCAGTCCCAAAAACTGCCCTGAGTACTCATTAGCAAAAACAATATTAACAATCTGTGTTTCATATTATTGTAAACCGGATCACGGTTTTTCCGGTTACATCAAATTTACGCACAGAAAGCGGGTAGCTATATGAAGACGCCCGCCACTAATTAAGTATTAGTAAAATGAATAACCGCAATTGTAAAATGTTCAAGTACATACCTGGTTGGTCTATTGGAGGTTGAGGTGTTGAACTACGTGAGGTAACATCACTGTCCCGGTTTCGGTGTCGAGCACGCTTTAATTTTCGTTCCAACTTTTTTATTTTTCGACTTATATGCTCAAAATCGTCCGAATGGCGTCTTTTTGGCATGATTTAAAGTTAAATACCGATATAAATAGAGAAATATTCGTTTTAAAATAAAATTTGTATCACAATGAAAAAAGTTAGTGCTGAGCGGTAGAACACTAAAACGTGAATGACGTCGCTCTGTGGTCAGGGTGGCAAGTAGGGAAAATGATACCATACGAAAAAAGTTAAAGTAGTTTATTTCAAAATTTATTTCTAAACTATAGTGGATGAGTGGTGTCACTTGCGTGTTCCTACATATTTGTGATAAAAAATAATATTTATTATTACAGGATCTATTCGGACGATGCACAAGCATAACTCTACTTTAAACTTTTAACAAAGTAAGCTAGTTTGAATAAAAATAGTATCTCTTTTTTTCCTCTTTTATAAAAAATCGTCAAAATACGCCTCGAACAATGGATCCCCGAAACAAAGCAAATCGAACATCCAACGTCTCATATTCCCGCAGGGACGTACATATCCGCCATTACGAGCTAGAAAATATTTTTACTGAACACACGCTCCAGCAAAAAGAGCAAAGTGTCGACCCGATTGCCGGCTTCATATGTCTCGCTTAACGACACATCTGCATAACAAAAAAGCTATGTTTTATCGTGTCAGGTGTCACGGAACGAACGCTTGCGATTGTGAATATTTTGCACGGCCGAAATTTTCGTTTGTTTTACAGCGTTAAGTCGGTGAAGATTTTAGGGTTCTTTATAATCTTCTGAGGAGCTCGGTGGTGTAGTGGTTAAGGCGGTACCCTCACCGAAAGTGGCGCCGCGTTGAATTTTATTTAATATCGTAATTCTAATTCACAGTTTTAATAAAACTAAACGTGGAATTTTTAGAGCCCATTGTCTTGTATTTTTAAAAGGTATCGCTACATCTCGTCATAGTCATTCGTTCAAGTAGATAGCAAATGTGTCAAAAACGGCCACTTTTAGCAGTTTTGCTATCTACTTCTACAGTGACTACGAGGGAATGTAATGATACCGTCTAAAAATACTAGACTATGGGCTCTAAAAATTCCACATTTAGTTTTATTAAAATTGTGAATTAGAATTACGATATTAAATAAAATTCAACGCGGCGCCACTTTCGGTGGGGGTACCGCCTTAAGCGTGTTCGGTTTGTAGTTGCTGGCGTTAACCTTTGCAATGCTTGGTCAAAGGATGGGTAGCCGATATCAAAGCACGTCTGTCTAATTGGATAATGATTGTGTTATCTTGGACGCTGCGCAAAGGTTAGCAAGTCGCCTGCAACTACGTAGGTTGGGCAACTTTAGCTTTGATCGGACTGTCGAGATGGGTTACCAAAATTCTATTATTTCAAGTTTAGGGACCTTTATTCTGTATTGTAGTTCTAGTTTTTTCTGAGTTAACCTTCGATAAACGACACAAAAATACATGCTGATCAAACATTATGAACGCGTTCTTTTTTTACATTTATGAACGACGGGGAGACTCTTAGCCTTCATCATACCTGATGTTAAGTGTTGATAAGGCTGAAGATGGAAGCGAGCCTCTCCCGGAATCCTCAGCCACTGAGGAGCTGGCTATCTTATCACTAACTGTCTTAACACAAAAATGCTGAAAACATTGTTGTTATGGCATCAGACTTAGATAAGATGGTGGTAGCTAGCCAGACGGACTAACAAGTCCTACCACCAACCGAACCGAATACAATATGTACCTTCTCCCGCTGGGAATCGAACCTGGGACCTCTAGGTCTGATAACAGTGGTTGTACCACTAGACCACAGAGGCGGTAGCATTACCAAGATAATTCACAAATCAGAAATTTTTTTTATTTATGGTGAGTTATAATAATACTCATAAATAATAATAAATTTATTTATTTGCAGAGAGCATAGTATGATAAGATGATATAAAATTATAAAGTACAATATGTCCCACTCTCAGAAGAGTATGCAAATTTAATTACAATTTTTAAATTATTTCATTTTCACTTCATTATGTGAGTATGTCACATTCATAAAAAAAACATACATTAACAAATCATACATTATTAGATTAAATTATAAAATGTCAATATAACCTCATAAAATCGATTAGCACATTACATAACAATGTCAAGTAGTATGTCACATTAATAAAAAAATATAATTAAATCATATATTAACAAATTACAAATTATTAAATTAGATTGGAAAATGTCAAAATATAGTATTAAGTAAAGTAAAGTTAGATATTTTTTGTTCCGGCCCGATAATAGATATTTTCACATCCTAAATAAATTCTCACTGAGAGGGTTCCTACGTATTTGAATATCTAAAATTAAAACGCCTAGTTTGTCTTATTCCTATAGGTCACGTAATAGGTAAACAAAAATGGCTAGTTATTTTTTTCCAGATAACAGGAGTACTTTTCATAATTAGCCTTATATATTTATACCATTTAATACTTGTGCAAAGTAACGCTTATTACATTTATTCTAAGTTATCATTATGCAATTTTCGTTATGCGCATTAAAATTTTGCGTATTTAGTTATGTAGAATAATGTTATGCGATTTAAAAATTATGCGTAATAACGTTTTACCCATTTGAATTAGGAGTATTACTTATTGCGAATTATATATTAATCTGCCAATACGGAATTAAGCAATCTAGAAATCCGCAATAAATACTGACAGTCGTTAATACACTAGACTACACGATCAGTATATGTTACAAAATAAAATAAATAATGATGGATTACAGTATTTACTGAGCGTCTAGGGGGCGCCTAAGAGTCTTCCAGTAGGGCAAGCACCAAAAACTATCGAAATAGTATCGAGTAAGTGTCGAACACAAATGTCAAAAAATGTATAGGAAAAGGTAGTTCCGTTTACGTTACTGCTCAAGATCTCATTTTTTTTTTTCTTTACTTCCTCGATAGTTTCTCGAATGTTATTCATGCTAGGCTTACAGATCACGCGTGCCCGTAGCGCGGGTAACGTGGTGTTCACTAACAAATTGATTGCCGGCGTGCGGCGCCCCGTGTGAATACCGCCGTTGCCGCCGGCACCGGAAAGGCATCCTGGCTGAATAGTGGCCAAGAGTGAGCTTTTACTGCGTAAAAACTTTTCGGAGTAATGGAATACAAACTGGCTGAAAAAGGGTCGACTGCTAATTCGGTTCCGCGTTAAAGGTTTTTGTTTTATTCTTAGAAATTGTTTGTTTTATTTTTTTATTGCAGCCTTTGCCTGAGTAAAGACTGTGATTTTGTTGAACCTGAATCCGGAATACTGGATGAAAATAAACCGAATGCTTTTGCAATTTCGGGCTGAAACCTAGTTTAAGTTTTTTGTTAGATTTTTTCCATTGTTTTGTTTTATTTTTGTTTTCATGATCGTTGTGATCATGAAGTTAGGTTTTTAGTTTTCTTTTGGTTAGCGTTTTGCCTGTCTTTTGTTCAGTTTCAAAATCCACTTTCTAAATAAAATAAAATAAATTGTATTGTACCGGATATTTTCACGGAAAATTGCGGAATTAAAACGAAGTTCTATTTCAATCCTACATTCTAAATTCTGCTAATACTTTTTTAGTGTAAATGAAAACTATTTTTGCAAACAATTCGTTATACTCTTGCCGCAAGCGCGCAATATTCTCAGTGCATTTTAACTTTTACATAATTTTTGTGTTGGTATGAGTTTTGTTCTGCAAATATTGTTTTTGTAATAAAATGCAGATTTAGCTGAGATATTTTTAAGAACAGACGACTTTAGGCTAAGCTAATATGTATAATATTCTTCAAACATGTAATTTTATCCTGTTTATTATTACAGCCATATCCGAGTATCTTGCCGGTTATTTTCGTAACAAGGTCTTACTACGTTAGAAATAATATTCTTTGGTCTTACGCCCTATGGTTTTGTAAAATTGTGAACCGATAGGTTTTTTTTTAATAAACTCATATTATTTCACCAGATGGAAAATCATGCCAGACAATGTGTTCTCGATAGCAAGTGGAAGTCAAAGCTCGCACATCGCTATTTGATACAATAGTATGATAGTCGACTTCCTCAGATACAACTGAGGAAGTTGATTTGTAACTAATTTTCAAATTTTTTATTTTAAATACTACATAGTGAAATATGCAAAATGAAGTTTGGTTTCCGAAAAATAATGTTATTTAAATGACAGAGTGACAGAACTTGGAGACAAACAATAATATGATGAGAATGTTGTGGTGTAGTGAAGCGTCAGTCCTCCAAGCTATAGTCTTTCGTCTCGCGGACCTTAATCAGCATGGCCTTCACGCGAGGGCACTTGGTGGAAGTATCGCGGTGGGAGATTATCTTTACCTTTAAACTTAACGTTGTGTGTCTTGCAGGTCAGACACAGCAACATTTTGGCGTCACCCTTGACCGGAGATTGCTCCAAATAGTTCGTTCATGTAACATTGGGAGCAAGTCTCGGTGTTTGCACTGCATTTATTCAGCGTTTTTCCGAACTGCAGTGTCACTTGAAACACTGAAGAAAGGGGCTAAATTCTTCGCAATTAACGCGTAAGTAGTCAACGTTGGTCTTTTGATCATGGCGTGGAAGACTGGGGGACTGACTATATAGACGGCGTTTAACAGTTTTTAATTTCAATTTTTACGCTCAAATCTGAATTAATTGTCGTTTTCATCTTTAACAGCAGATTGTTTAGAAGGATTTTGGTTTAGGATTAAATCCTTTAATTCATCTTGGAGGATATCTTTGGAGACCTCCTTCAAGATGAAGATGAAGTTGGGGTTCTTAGCCAGTCGTTTAAAGTTTTTTCGGAACTCTGCTCCTTCTGCAACCCGAAACATGAGCTTGGAAAGAGACTGAACTTTGGCTGGAGCAAAATTCAGCAGGGTGCGGAAACTTCGTATAGTATCCACTCTAGAGGCGGTTTTTTTGTGTTAGTCAATAATGGTTTCGAGACGGGTTTTGGGGTTGTAGAAGATTTAGGTGTATTTGCGGAAGCTATGCATGCATATGAAGGCTCTATTGCAGAAGGCCGTGTTTGCAGAAACGCGGGGGAAGTTTCTTTTATTCTTCCTGGATTGAAAATCAAACGATCGACGATAGTATCGACAGTGAAAACTGGTATAGTTCCAGAAGCAGATGGTGTTGCTGTGTCAGTCATTGGCTCATCCTTCGGTTTAGTGGAACTGGGAAAACATGTGGTGATTGTCATGTTGAACAGTGTCAACTTTCAAATTAAGAATTTAAAGGGATTGCGATAGATTCAAAATTAGACAATTAGCCCCCAGGTTAGGTTAGTTTGGCGACTAAGTCGCTCACCGAGTGTTCTTGTCTAAAAACAAGCGTTTTAAAAAAAATACAATATAAAAAAAAAACCGTGTCATAAGGGAGTGTAGTATGTTGACGCCATTTATAAGTCTACCCGTAGTTTCAGTTATTTGTTTGCGAGTTGCCAGCTTGAAATATTATCTGCGAAATTCTCTGCAACTTTCTTTATTTAAATCATGAAGTTTGCACGTAAAATGTATAAACTACGGGTTAAAAATGAGCAGCTTAGTGCTTTTTTTTCTTTTAAGTGTAAGATGACAGTATACATGACCTATTTCTTTAGTTGTTAATAATAAACCGATTAGTTTTTTAGAACAACACCATTATCACAGACTAAAAATAAAATAATTATCTAGTGTGTTTTCGATAGGTTTAATCGGGGAACTTCCCGCTTGACCAGTAGAGTAGTACTATAATGAATTGAATACGATACTATAATATAAATATATGCATAAGTACCTCTTTTAGAAATCATCATCACAACTAATAAACAATCATCATATTACCATTTTTTTTGTAAAGAAACAAAACAAAATCGCGACACAAAATAGTTGCATTTATTTCAATTTGGACCCACCTTTTCGACCTTCATTCTCATTTGGACCCACATTTTGCTGGTTTCCAGTTTCAACCCACTGCTTCTTATTCCTTTTAAATTAATAAAACTCTTTAAATGTATGAAAGTAATTATGAATCAGCAGATTTTTTTCTTTTCACCTTTCATCATTAATAGTTTCAGCGTGATGACAAGGGGCCTTACCATCAACTGTAATGCGATTCATTTTAGGTTATTTTTAGGTTGAGAGCGCGGGGTGCTGTAATCTTACTCTCACTCACTATGACTACCTAAAATGAATCGCAGTAGAGTTGATGGAAGACCCCAAGGAGATAATAAAAAAACATTTCGTTCGACAAACAGAATTGTGATGTGTGTGAACCTGGAAACATAATATTTTACGAGTATTTTATGGCGCAACGTGAAGGCTCTGAAGGCAATCATTTTCCCCTACTCCATCATTATGATTATATCTATTTTGCATTCTATCATTGAAACGTCACTTCCAAGCGCCTTGCCTATTTTTCATTCTTTTATTGTATTTCAGATCATCATTACTTGGCCTTATTTGAAGTAGGACTCCTCATCCATTTTATTAATTCAAGATCTTCCTCCTTTTAATAAATTTCAAAAGTGATGGACTGATTTTATTTATTACTAGTGAACGGGACGGGTTTCCGTTACCGTGCAAACATCGGTTTTAAATGTATCCTGTTTTGACAAAAATCCTTAAGTATATGTTAGTTTAGTAGGCAATTTTATTTCTTATGTAAGTAATATTTATTGAAAGTACCTATTACGTATTTTTTCAAGTGCTTCCACGAAGTTTATGAATGACTTTGGTTGGTGGTATTATCAGCCCCACGGACCTCCTTAAGGCTTTTTTGTAAATATATTCTTTATAAAATTCTTTAGACAGAGATTGAAAGCCACTTGTTGCATCATACCTATTAAAATAATCAATCACTTATCATAAATTTTAAATAGAAAAAATATTGGAAAAAGTCAACTCAGCCACAAGTGAATTCTCAGATAATCAATCATTTTGCAACCCTCTGCACTTTAATAAATAACCCCTTATTTATAGTTAAACTGTAAAAGTGGTTACTTCTGGTAGCTGGCAAGTTCTCTTCTTGACAATTGAAAAAGTCTTAAAGGGCGTAAGAAAAATTTTGACGATTCAAAGCTTAATAATTACTAAGTCTATTTGAATCAATATATTGTTTATTATAATCATTGAATATTAAAAAATATTAAATATCAAACCTATATTTAATTACAACATGCCTTTGGCGCAAGTCAAAATTTCATTTTAATCAACCCTAGCGTCTAAATGGTTCGGCTACTCGCCACTAGCACCATTGGCGCTGCTGGCGCTCAAACTCACATGTACAGGGGAGTGCCATGTCACTGGTGTTGACGTACCGCGATACCGCGATACGATGACGTACGTCTGTAGGACAGCCGAGTCTAAAATACTCTATGGACACAAATTCTGTGGTAAGGCATCTAAGACTCTCCTCAGTGCCGTATTAAGGAGTATAGGGAATATTGAATACCTTCAACAATGGCTGCTCTGCTCGAATATTGATAGTAATGGCCTCATATTGACGGCCAGGTAACCAATATCTTGGTAACTAATATCTCTGGCTTGAATATTCAAAGTTATGCTTTCGATGACTGAATTTATTGCTTAGAATAGATAAGTACAAATCTTTTCAAAGCTTAACTCTAACTATAGCGTGCCTTCTTTGTATTAAAAATTTTAATTCTTAATTATTACTGATTGAGACTGTTGAGACTTGTTGAAACTATTGAGTCAAACATTTTTACAATTGTTTGACTCTCGATTAACATGAAACAGCCGTCAGATTTATTAATTTTGGCAGAATAAAAAAAAAATCGGCCAAGTGCGAGTCGAACTCGCACATGAAGGGTTCTGTCTCTCACCAAAGGATGCCTGGAAGAAATTGCTATGTAGCAATAAGGCCGCCTATTGTAAGTTCCTCTTTTTTGACATTTTCTCTGTATGTGTTTGTTTTTGTACCGTGTGCAATGAAGTTTCTATTATTATTATCATTATATTAAATGCACCTACCCAACATGCCACTATAATTTTTCGTCTGCAAAAATAGCTTTGTTTTTCATAGTGTTTGTATGAATGACAATGACATTATATTTGCGGTTTTGGAAAATGTGCTATAGCTCTGAAACTGCTAAATACATTTCGTTCAAACCAATTTTCGTTTAAAGTTTTTAGTTTAGCATTTTAATTTTTCACTTTCTTATTTTAAAAGTTAGGAGGGGGGGGGGGGGGGGGAGGCACACTTTTTAACTCTTTGAAAGTGTATATCATTCAAACGGTTGACTTTGTTTGAGAAAAAACCAAGCTACCAAGTTTAAACTGTGTAATCCTCATAGTTTTGAAATAAAGTGGCTGTGACATACATCAGACAGACAGACATGACGAATCTATAAGGGTTCCGTTTTTGCCATTAGGCTACGGAACCCTAAAAACAAGGTAATAATATTCCGAAAAACTTATTTTAGTTGAATAAAATTATCTCACAACAACAACACTAAATCTGTCACGGCAAAGGGCCACAATTTATAAATATGGGATCAAATATGCCCAAAGCGTCGAATGGTAACACCAGCCCCCTGATTATGTAACTTGTTTCTATCAACGTTTGAAAGTGCAGTCACATTGCAGATTTAGTAAAAATCAATGTGACATTTATCTACAATTATTGTGCCGTATTGTAATGTTTCGTGTTTGTCCGTAGGCTTTATACTGCATAAGAAAACTCAAGAAAGAAACAGATCCAAAACTGTACACCGAGCACCTAATTACCGACCATATTTTATAAGAAAAAAAACTGTGTATCTCTCGTTACGGGACACTGGCGAAATATCTGTGAAAACGGAAGAAAGCCAGCACAAAAAAAGACAACTATCTTACTAAAGCAGCAATGTAACTGCACTTTCAATCAACTTCAATCAAAATCTGTTAGCAACAGAGTTAGATAATCAACTAGCAGGGCTCATACCACTGAATTGATATAGTTACACTAACTTACAACCACAAACAACACACATCGCATAAAATTTAACGACTACCGCATAAAATTCAAAATAACACAGCTTAAACTTTCCAGATGCAAGCGTAATTTTTTTTTTTTATGAACAACGAGGAGACTCTTAGCCTTCATCATACCTGGGAAATGTCAAACCTAACGAACAGTATTTCAAAGCAAAGTTAAGTAACTATGAGATTTCTAGAACGACTGAAAAATCCGAGAATTGTCACAAAAATAAAATCAGAACTCTTTGTGCACTTAAAGCATGTTAGCATAATCGGTACAAGCGCCGACTACAGTATCATCACTTTACCGTTTTCGAAATGAAGCGTGATATCTCGTCCGCTACATAAAAATTGAGTAACTTTTAGTCACCATCATCATCATCAGCCTGTGGACGTCCACTGCTGGACATAGGTCTCTCCTAGATCACGCCTATATTAGCGTTCATATAGGAGGCTATTTAGCCTACTGCTTCCACGCTGGCCAGACGGGTTGGTAGAGGGTTTGTTCCAAGTTTTCCTTCTCTCGCACAGGTTTTCAATCGCGTCGAGCCTCTTAGTTGACCCTTACGACATCCCAGGCATGTAAGGGAGTATGCCCTTACATGAGGAGACTTGTATTCTTAGGCCGTTACCACACGGCAAAACTTTTAGTACAATTTTACAAATACCTGTAGGCCTAGGTATGAGCGGCGTTTATCGACTCGATAACTCGATAACGTTACATTGTCCTGCTCTAATCTTAGCGGAGTAAGCAAGACATGCGCTATATCATATTGCGGGGTACAGCGGTGTTCATGCTAAGGGGGCTGGCAATTTCTTCGATCAATTTTTGGCCTTATCAATATTTAACATCAGTCCTTATTCACTATGACCACTTACCGATTCCTTGCTTAAACCATAAATAAATAAATAATAATAAATTTTTATGATTTAAATACAAATGCATAGTTTTTACTTTTTTATGTTTGTAATAACAGGCGATATTACCTGCCAAATTTCATAATTCTAGGTCAACGGGTACCCTACGAACTTTGATTCCCCTAAGAGTGTTGTAATATACGTTTTTGCGGAATAAATGGCCCTACCTATTTCTAACGTTAAATTATTAATTGTGAGCTGTAGTACAGGTTCGGCGCGTGCTAGGCTTTTGGCCGTGGGTGCGCATGAGGCCGGTTACTGGCTTCACGCGTACCCTTCGTCAAATACAGGAACATTTCTTGAGCCTGACACGCTCCGAATCGCAACCTGTCTACGGCTTGGGGTTCCGGTCTGCGCTCCTCATAAATGTCCCTGTGGCAGTGATGTCGACAAGCTAGGACATCACGGACTGTCATGTCAAAAAATTGCAGGCCGCTTCTCGAGACATGCCGCACTTAACGATATCATACGCCGGTCCCTTGCCACCGTCAACGTGCCAAGTTTACTTGAGCCGACTGGTATTGCAAGAGACGATGGCAAGAGACCGAACGGTATGAGTTTGATTCCATGGAAGATGGGCCGGGTGCTGGTTTGGGATGCAACCTGTTCAGACACGCTGGCCCCTTCCCATCTATATGGAACCAACAACAGAGCTGGTGCGGCTGGTGAAGCGGCTGAAAAAGCAAAATCATGCAAATACAGGGGTCTAGGCTCCGAATATGATTTTGCCCCATTCGGTGTCGAGACCCTTGGTCCGTGGGGTCCTAGCGCTATAAGGCTTTTTAAGGAAATAGCAAAAAGGTTAGTCGACATCACAGGAGACCGAAGAGCTGGCAGCTACCTCGGACAAAGAATTAGTCTAGCTATTCAAAGGGGGAACGCTGCCAGTATCTTCGGAACCTTGCCTAAAGGGACTCCTTTTAATAATGTATTTTAGTTATTATATTATATTTTTAAGGTTTTAGTTTTAGGGTCATTGTTCTAGTATATATATCTTTTTTAATATTGCCCATAATAAATAAATAAAAAAATACTAATATTACAATAAAAAAAAAAAAAAAAAAAAAATAGATGTTTTCACACATTGAAGAGATTGTTGACCTGAAATATGTTCAGGTTCGGTTTAAATTTCACCTTCAGGACCATTAAGTTGAGTTCCCATTATGTTGAATTCCCACTATGTTTTCAACTCGACAACTCCACGCGTTCCCGAGTTTTTCCCGGAATTCAGTTTTAAAAACTAAAGACTATATTTTTATGATTTTATTACAAATGTATAGTTTTTTAGTTTTTTCCTATATTTGTAATAATTAACGATATTACTTATTACGATAAACCAAATTTCATAGTTTTAGGTCAACAAGATATGAATTTTGGTTTCCTTGATCACGTTAATTTACAAGTTTGATATTTTTGCAGCTTTACCAGCGTGTTGACCTGGGTATATGGTTTAAATTTCAACTCAATACCTTCACGCGTTCCCGAGATAAACGAAAACAGACGGACGGATTGACAGACGGACAACAAAGTGATCCTATAAGGGTTCCGTTTTTCTTACGAGGTACGGAACCCTAAAAACAACAATTTGGTTGCATTAAGAAATATTGATTTCATTATCACCAGGGGCCTTACCACAACTCTAAGCGATTCTCTTTAGGTTATTATTAGGTTGATGCTGTCATACGGCGCGTATAGCGGCGTCTCACTCTTACTACCTGAAAATAACCTGAAATGAATCGCATTACAGTTGATGATAGGCCCATTTATCACACAGTCAAAACGACTATTATATATCCTCATTTTCGATAACTTCACTGTTTATGAAATAAATAAATTAAAAATATTCTGTTCTTTTGTGACGGCTCTATGTACCGGCAACGGCAATACAAAACACGTCGTTGCTGTGGACGAACGCCGTCACGTCAATAGGACGCGGTGTACAATCGGCCTTAGAATGGAACCAAACGTCAGACGCTTCGGTAACGGTGAACATGGCAATAAAACCCGTCGTCGGATGCACCTGCCACTGACATTTGCAAAGAGCGTCTAAAATGTACGTAAATAGGAACTCGTTTTTTATGACTCGCCGGATCATGCGCGGAATAGTATATTGCAAGGCAAATATTGGCTGTAAATCATGTTTCAGGAACACGCTATAATATCAAGACGAGTTCTCTCTCATATATTTTTACCCGGCGGATCTTCTAAGTTTTAATACAGTCAGTATATGTCACGTCTAGCCCCATCTTGAAGAAGTCCTGAAAAAGAATCATTTTTTATTTCCGTATATTTTCATGTTTTTCATTTTGGCGAAATTGAGTTATAGTGCAGGAGTCTCGGTTTTGGCCACTGTCCCCTTTTTGGCCATTTTGTTATATAACTAATTATTAAATATAATAATAATAATAATAAACAATTGCATAAAAACACACCAATTATCTAGCCAACATTAAGTTTCATAAAGAACTTGTGTTATGGTTACAAGATAACGGATAACTAACATATTTATATACATATTTTTTTTATGAACGATGAGGAGACTCTTAGCCTTCATCATACCTGATGTTAAGTATTGATAAGGCCGAAGATGGAAGCACGCCTTTCCCGGAATCCACAGCCACTGTAGAACTGGCTATCTTATCTCTAACTGCCGGAACACAACAATGCTGAAAACATTGTTGTTATGGCGTCAGACTTAGATAAGATGGTGGTAGATAGTCAGGCGGACTTACAACAAGTCCATAAAATTAAATTTAGCGCGAAAGATTTAGCGAGGTAACCGGTTACCGCTCAGTGGTTAAATGTAGGTTACTAGGGTCTAATGATTAGTTGGTTTTACAAAAATAGAACAAATAATTAATAAAAATATGTCAAGTATCAAACTTGTTTTAGTAGTATTATCAGTGACATCAGTGTTGCTAGTTGTAGTCTAGTACAAAACTATTGGCGCCCTCAGTTTTTTCTACTCTTTTCTGTCGCACTGTAGATATGACAAAAAATAAAAGATTATAGTTTATATCTCAACCTTTCCATACCATAGACGCTATGCCAAAAAATAACTGATGATGTTTAATATCAACTCAAATCAGCCCCCTAATTGTCTAATTTAAAATCTATCACAATCCCTTTCAGAGGTATTGTGATTGTGATATTTTCGTCTGTCATATTGCTTAGACAGTTCAATTTCGATTATTCCATACCTTTTAAAACGAGTCCCGATCACAATCCCTTTGAAATGTCAAATAGTGACGGCCTGAATAACTTTCAAATTACGAATTGAAAGGGATTGCGACAGATTTAAAATTAGACAATTACCCCCCTGATTTCTCATCTCATCACACTTGTCAAATTCACCAGCATAACCTGTCAGTCCCATATATCTTCATACGTCTTTATTACTAACACATTGGAAATCCGTGAGCGTGCCCCATAAATCTCACACTCACACTTAAATGTCGCCGTTGATACTACAAAAGAAACATAGCAGAAGCTCTATTTTTGAATCACTCGTATGAAATTGTGTTATTTGTGTTGTCGCATGCGACTTGTGCCCACGTGCCAGCTTGGCTTACGCTGGCACTCGGGCACGGGGGCACTCGTTGCGGTCGAGCGACGAAAAATGTGGAAATTCAAACGTCGAACCAAAACTAACGCAAAGTCCTACGTGAGCCACGTAGAAAAACCCACGCGCGGCGAGACAGAAAAGCGTAGAGACTGGTTTTTGTACTTACTTCGCATCTTTTCTTAAGGGAGGAGTCCACTGTATTGTATTTTTAAAAGTCTGTGTTTGTCAATAAAGATTTTTGATTATTTTATTGTTTGTTTCGCCGCGCGCGTGACAATTTATTTGCCGGAATACAGAAACCCTGCATTTGGTCACATAGGATACGTTCAATAGGTATGGACTGTTTGTTGTTTACGCGCCGAACCACGCCGCTTCGCGTTCCCATCCAGTAGGACTAGCTCGAAAGACTTTCAAGTAAGTATCGAGGAAGTAAAGTAAAAAAATGTATGACATATTGAGCAGCGTTTCTACCGGTCGCAAACGGAACTACATTTCCCTATCTATTTTTTGACATTAGATCCTCGATACGTCTTCGATACTACTTCAAAGATTTTTCGTGCTAGCTCTATAGATCGCTCAGTAGGACAAGCGCTCGACTCAAAACGAGTGAATCAATAATAGAGCACCAGAATATTCCTAGGGCGAATATTACCAACGCACAGCAATAAAAACTGCGTGAACATTCCATATGGTTACAATTACGATATTAGGATCATTTTCCCCTATTCGTATTCGAATCTGATTCCCTGACTGCCGGTGATGATGGTAGCTCGCATCTGTGGTCCTTATATGAATATTACAAGATGTGGCTACTGCCGCAGTCGGTTAGGGGCCTTGTACACTTTCGTTTCCGTCGAAAATAAAGACAAATGTGTCCCGTCTGAGCAATTCGAAAGCATGGTGCTTTTCTTTTTAGTATATTTAACTTATGAAATAGCAAATGCAAATTTTTTTAACCATAAAGACAAATATACTAGTGGTTCTGTGAGTACTCTAGACCTCGCTTGCAAAGTTGGGGCGGATGTGCTCGGATGTGCTATATTTTAATGGCAATTTTATTACCTACCTAAAGCATTAAACAAGAAATTTACTAGAAAAAGCAACTTGTCTCATGTCGCCCTGACGGGATTCGAACCCGCATCCTTGGGAACTTCGCTTTGGTCAGGGCGACATGAGACAAGTTGCTTTTTTCTAGTATATTTTCTTGTTTAATATTTATTACATAAAAATAGCAATGGAAAATGCAAATTTAAAAAGTTTTAACTACATAAATTAATTTGCATAACAAAAGTAACCAAGATAAACCTCCACCTTTAGTACCATTGGAAGGTTGTTAACCCACTGCACAATAATGAATTTATACAGCCTATTCCTATCCCAGCTCCATTACCTCTATATTTGCCAACTTCCCATTTTTGCTATTTTATCCAAAGTCTATGTGATTCGCTACCCATACCGCCACGGATAACAACAATGTTTTCAACATTGTTGTTGTTCGCGTGTACACCTTCGATAGCCCACGAGCACAACTATGGTCACTAGTTTTATCGTTTGTTTTGGTTTAGTCCAGACATAGTATTCCCCACTAAGAAGCAAACCACTCACCTTGACACCACAGCTTGGGCTGATAGAGGAACTTAATGCCACCACGTGCTCTGCTAGCCAGCGTCCGATGCTATGTCGAGTTCACACACTCCAATAGTTTAAAAATTACACAAACATCACCAATGTCCGATATGAATGATAGTTACAACATAAATTGTATAATTATTGAGAAAAATCCAGTATTACAAACAGAACACCGATAATCCGAACACCTCAAGCGTTAGCTCGCACCGCCGACAGAGGAATGGGCAGAGCGTCGGTCGCGCCCGTCACCGTTCGGTCGCGGGTTTGCAGTTTACCCACATAATGAAGAAAAACTATGCCTGAACATCCCCCCGCCTAACCAAGGTCCGCCTTGGTTCCTAAGAATCAGCAACAGGCAACCGACATAGTTTAGAAATAGGCCGAAGCAATGTACCGTTTTGCGTCCGAACCTCCGCGACTCTAACGATCCCATCTTTACCGGGAAGAAGTTTGACTAACCGACCGCGCTTCCATTGAAGTGGACTAGTGTTATCTTCTTTGATCAAAACTAATTCATCTAATTTAGGCGATTCCGTAACCGTATTCCATTTATATCGTTGTTGTAAAGTATGTAAATATTCTGTTTTCCACCGCGACCAGAAATGTTGAGACATTTTTTGGATATGTTGAAAGCAAGACAACCGATACAACTTAACTTCCTCATAAGCATACTCGGGTACAGCCACCAGAGGTTGACTGATTATAAAATGACCGGGTGTCAATACTTCAAGGTCCGTCGGATCCGTACTTAAAGGGCACAGAGGTCGTGAATTCATGACCGCCTCTACCTTATGAAAGAAAGTTGTTAGTTCTTCGAACGTCAACTTGGTCTCACCCAACACACGCCGAGCATGATTCTTTGCCGATTTTACCGCTGCCTCAAATAAACCGCCGTGATTTGGACTGGATGGGGGGTTAAATAACCATTTGATATTTTGTTGAACTAATTTCCGTTCCAATTCCGAACTATTATCCCGAAAAAATGTGTATAATTCCTTTAGATATCTATCAGCACCGGTATAGTTGGTACCGCAATCCGATCTGATTAAGGAAGGAAGTCCGCGCCGAGAGACAAATCTAGACAAAGCCGCAATGAAAGCTTCAACCGACAAATCAGAAACAATTTCTAAATGAACCGCTTTAGTGGATAAACAAACAAAAATGCACAAATAACATTTTTGAGTTTTAGCATTCCGTAACGAACTAGATTTTATGTAAAATGGACCGGCAAAATCCGTACCGACTCCTAAAAAGGCTCGTACGCCATTAACTCTATCCCGAGGTAAATCCGCCATAAAAGGTTGTGTACACCGAACCTGAGACCGATAGCATTGGATGCACCGAAATGTTACGTTTCTAGTAACCCGTCGTGCCGAAATAATCCAATAGTTTTGATAGAGAATAGCTGCTAAGGTGTTAGCTCCGACATGACAGTGAATGTTATGGTAGTGAGTAACTAACAAGTCCGTAAAATGTCCTCGTCCGGGTAATAAAATCTGATGCCTAGCATTAAAGGACAATTCCGCAGCTCCGATCCGTCCGCCGACCCGTAAAATCCGATCCTTATCAATAAATAAATTTAGTCTAACCAATGATGATTTAATTTGCTCTTGATTTGATAATGCCTCAATTTCGTCACTAAAATATTTATGTTGAACAGTCCGAATCAAAAATGAAGTTGCACTTCTACGCTCACCTATTGTAATATTTCCACTTAAACGTAATTTATTTCTACAATTGTGAATGAATCTCCTTATATAAGCCGTAACGTTGATTAATTTTTGAAATGAGCTATATCTTTCGACTAAATCAAATTCCGACATTAAAGTTCCTGCATTAACTACCTTTGCTTTTAGTCCGGGTAACATATCTTCGGGGAAATTTAGATATTCCTGTGGCCAGCTAGAAGGATGTTGACTCAACCACTGTGGCTGCCACCAAAGAGGATGTCGCAGTAAATCCGACGCCAAAGTACCACGTGACGCTACATCCGCGCAATTCATGTCACTCGGGACATGTCTCCACCGAATTATAACAGGCTGCGATGATATTTGTGATACCCGATTAGCTTCATATACCTGAAGGGTATGAACTGGTCGCCTGAGCCACGCCAAGACAATAGTGCTGTCGCACCAACCAACGACTTCATCAAATACAATGTGGACTCTCATAGACGAGACGACATGATTGAATAGTTTCGTTAGGAGCAAGGCACCTTCCAACTCCAATTTGGGAATAGTTAATTTTTTCCTCAGTGAGGCTACTCGAGATTTAGAAATAAGTAGTCGCACGAGAACAATTCCGTCTGGTAACTCCGACCGAATATAAACCGCTGCGGCGTAACCCAGCGAACTACCATCGCAAAAACCGTGAAGACTATATCGCACAGGTCCATTTCCAGTAGACTTCAGACACCGTGGGATCCGTGTGTTCCGTAAATTAGGCAAGTCCGAAATAATCATATGCCATTGCCGTTTAATATCGTCCGAAACAGGTGAGTCCCAATTAATTTTATTAGAATTATCACTAGTACCGAGTAATTGTTGTAATAAGACTTTAATTTTGAAAATGACAGGACAAATCCATCCTAGAGGATCGTACAAACGAGCCGATAGCGATAGTATAGTACGACGCGTCACCGTTGACTCCGTAGTCAAATTAACATGGTAAGTAAAACTATCCGACACTGGATCCCATAATACACCTAAAACTTTTATAAGTTCCGAATCATTTGAGTTGTCAAAGCTTTTGGGTATCTCTAAATGAGTAGATGGCAAGCCGTCCAAAAGTTCCGGGACATTAGAAGACCACTTTCGCAACTCATAACCGGCCGTATCCATAAGTTGTATTAACTCATCGCGAAGGACAATTGCATCGGAGAGCGTATCCGCACCACCGTTAAGGTCATCAACGTAACTTTGTTTTAATAATAAATCCGCCGCCAATGGGAAATTATCTTTCTCGTCTTGAGCAAGCTGATGCAAACATCGAATAGCTACAAAAGGACTAGACTTTAAACCGTAAGTGTTAGTTGTCAACTCGTATATTTGTAAGGATTCCGAAGGCGAAGTTCGCCAGAAAATGAGCTGATATCTACGATCATCGGGATGTATCCAAGTTTGCCTAAACATCATTCGAACGTCAGTAGTAAACACTATGAGTGGCCACCGAAAATTTTGTAGTATATCCGATATATCCTTTTGTAATTTCTCACCCGAATACAAACAATCATTTAAACTCACCCCTGTACTACTAGGAACACTACCGTCAAAAACTACCCGTATTTTACTAACATCACCCGATTTTTTAAATACCCCATGATGAGCCAAAAAATAATGTTCTTCTTCCGAATTAAATTTTGAAACCGTCATATGCCCTAAGTTAATATATTCCGCCATGAATTCTATATATTTTGACTTAAACTCCGAGTCACGTTGCATACGCCTTTCAATTGACAAAAATCGTTTTAAAGCAGTCTGTCTAGAATCGCCCAAGGGCTGGTGATCCGGTATGAGCGGCAGGCGCACCGTATATTTGCCGTCTGCGCCGCGTGTAGTACTAGAACAAAACAAACGCTCGCATTCGATGTTCGCCGGACTTATGAATTTACATTGAGGTGGTTGTTCATAACGCCAAAACTTTTCAACCGCTTCTAATAACTGAATAGCCGAAATGTTAGAAGCAAAGTTCAAAGAATCCGAATTTAATTCTTGACTTGGCCCGAAGACCGCAAAATCAAAAATAGTACTCAAGGCATAAGGCCCCCCTGCACCTAAGTCGAGTTTCTCACCGCTCTAAATTTGACCCAAAATGTCGCATCCGAAAATAATGTCTATCGCAAATTAACGAATAAAATAACAACCGATTGTACCGAAATTAATTTAAAAACCGATATTTTATAATCCGAAGTTTACAAACCAAAATTAATACGAAACAATGATCCGGCCGATGGACCAAAATTATTATGTTCGCGTGAACACCTTCGATAGCCCACGAGCACAACTATGGTCACTAGTTTTATCGTTTCTTTTGGTTTAGTCCAGACATAGTATTCCCCACTAAGAAGCAAACCACTCACCTTGACACCACAGCTTGGGCTGATAGAGGAACTTAATGCCACCACGTGCTCTGCTAGCCAGCGTCCGATGCTATGTCGAGTTCACACACTCCAATAGTTTAAAAAATTACACAAACATCACCAATGTCCGATATGAATGATAGTTACAACATAAATTGTATAATTATTGAGAAAAATCCAGTATTACAAACAGAACACCGATAATCCGAACACCTCAAGCGTTAGCTCGCACCGCCGACAGAGGAATGGGCAGAGCGTCGGTCGCGCCCGTCACCGTTCGGTAGCGGGTTTGCAGTTTACCCACATAATGAAGAAAAACTATGCCTGAACAGTTGTGTTCCGGCAGTAAGAGATAAGATAGCCAGTTCCTCAGTGATTGGGGATTCCGGGAGAGGCTCGCATCCATCTTCAGCCTTATCAATACTTAACATCAAGTATGATGAAAGCTACGAGTCTCCCCGTAGATCCAAAAAAAAAAAAAAAGATTTGCGAGGACAATCTGGAAGGAGACTATTGTTCACGGAGAGCCGCTTTGTTACCCTAAGTAAGGGAGAAGGAATGGAAGATGGCATGCATGAGATATATCAGATGATATATTTAGGATTGTGATGTGAGTAGAGGCAGCAAGATAAATGTGTAAAGATAGTAATTAGTAGAAAGAAGCGATGTCAGCCTACTCCTAACAGGAGATAGATGCCCAGAACAATCAACTTTATTACTCTAAATGATATGTTCTATTTTATTTTAAAAATGTTATTTTGAGTTCGGAAGTATAATATAGACTGATCCACATTTCATTGCTTTCTTATTCATAAGTATATTAATATTTGCTTTTAAGCAATTACGTTAAAATTCATGAAACATTTTCTTCAGTCAGTTTTTGAAATTAATCGTGTTAAGTCTTACATTAGTTTATTGTTATACAAGTTTTTAACGATAATCAATCATGAACAGTCGTTCGTATAGTAGAATTGTATTCATAGAAAACCTTGCAGGCGTGTTTAGGAATTATTGCGTCTTTAGTAAACCAAAAAAGATCCTAATTTGTGTGAGAACATTGATAGACATGTTAATAACGACGTTATATTTCAAGGATACCTTTATTTCTGTCTTGGGGGGGCTATTTTCAATTGTTGCTTCCCTATGTTTTTTCACCAACTTACTGGTATCTCTAACTCAAAGTAAAGACTTCATTAATTTGCTCGAAAACTTGAAAAGTATGCGAAACTTTCATAAGAACTTTAACAGTATATACCATCACAACTTGAAGACGATAAATATATTTTTTGCAATATTATTTCTAATGTCTTGTACATCTGCAGTGTTTTTATCGTTATCTACTTCTGAATACGTCATAAGTGGAATATTGACATTTCGCATTTGTTTTCAATTGATGATGAATGTGAGACACTGTATTGTGTACTACTGGTACGTACTTACATTATATTCGATCACGTATTTGATAACGTGTACAAAAAGATGCATTCAAAACGCTGTAAATGATATTATACAAAAGGAAAACTTGAAAATTGTTGCGGAGATACAAGAGAGGAAACAATCAAATACTTCAATTCAAGACAACATCAAGAGCTGGGCTTTACATACTAAATCTTTGCTTATGTGTACCAAATTAGTCAACAAATATTTCGGTGTTCAGGTAAAATACTCGTAATTATTTAATATCTAAAAATGATAAGATCAAAATAGGTACTAGTAGTTACGTAGTATTACATAGTTGTGGTATCTAGTCGTTAAAACTATCTATAGCCAATAATCAATTATCTTATCGATAGAGATATCAAGACATTCATAATAAGAATAGCTTAAGCCTTAGGCCCGAAAGTTAATAATAACCTATAATAGCCACTCGTTGCTATCTTTCACTGGTTCAACTCTTAAATTCTAACGCACCGTACTCGTTTAGCACTTCAGTAGTTACCGCATCTGTATATTCTTTCTTCCTCTTAGTTATTTCTACTTCCTTTCTCTTTACATACTTTTTTATCATTAAATGTCCGTCTACCCGTATCTACAAGGTTTAGTCAATTTAATAGCCATTTTGCTTTTCTTTACGTTCATTTCCCTAATCCTTAACAATATAAATCGTCATTTAAGTCTCTTTTTATCAACTAGCGGTCGCCCGCGGTTTTACTCGCGTGGATCTTGTTCCCCTAGGAGTATCGGGATTAAAAGTAGCCTACATGTTAGTCAGTTACTTGAAGTCAGACAAATAACATAGGAATTTGTGGTTTTACAGCTTTTGCTATTTCAGCTCAGTACGCTTCCCACTTATATTTTAATTATAAGTATAATTATCGATGGAGTTGTAAAACAGGTAAACCATGTTTAACATGAAAGCATTATAGTTCAGCTATTTATTCTTAGAATGTTAACATATCTTTGTTTTATTTTTCAGGAAATTAAGCATAATCTTATGTATATTCCTTCAGTTTATCTTATCAATATGTCGCTTTACGTTTTGCTCATGATTATCACAGTAAAATGTGGGCAAAATTTGAACAACTCCTGGATAGCATTGATCAGGACTGTTGTAAAACTACAAGCAGTTTTGTTGAATAGTAAGTAAAATCACATTTAGACTTTGGATGAGAAACTATCTCGGCCTCATGGTGACGGAAAAAATTAAACATGCAACCTAGGTTAATTTGTTGACAAGATGATAATTTGGACTACAAAAGAAGAATAAATTTATATAATCTTTTTAAGTCTAAAATAAACTAGTAACTATCACTAGGATAACCAAGCCACCTGCAGTTCGCCTATCAACTATTGCATATATTTGCCAAACCCACTCAATTCAAGGAAATCTTTACTTTCATACTCAGCATCAGCTTTCTTGTCTTATAGCATGTTAATTATAATGTTATCTTATTTTACTATGTATGTACCTAAAAAAATGTATAATTTAGTCAGTATGTCGAACGATATATGTATTATCCGACACGTAGGTATGACGAATGGGCGTACTTCTTTTTTCAGCCTTAAAACTTAAAATTAATCTTGATGAAGACCAAGCGTTTTTCTTAATTAATACAGGTAATCCTGGGGCTAATGCCATTCGGGATTTGGTGACGCTGGTGCGCCTGGAGCCCGCACAGGCGCATTTCTTATCAACCACCCCCGTGAAGATGTCGCTGCTGCCCGCCGCGTTGTCGGTTTTTGTATCCTACGTCATTGTGACCTTGCAAATAAATAAAACCATATGAATCAGTTTGAATTACCTATGTCAATACTATTGTTCTGCATCCCACTGGTAAATAAATGTAAAAAAATATATTTAAGAATCAAACTTGCCTTCCGCCTGCGACATCCGCGAGGAATTAGGTTATCGCGCGGACTTAGGATGTCGCGTGGAAGTGCCATTTATCATAGTAAGAAGTATCCGCTCTATAGTTTTTGAATTTATTCGTTACAAACAAACAATCAAATCTTTCCTCTTTATAATTTTAGTAAAGATTAGCATAAATTAGTGTGAATGGAAAAGTATTTCATGTTATGAAGTATTGTAAAAATATACCAAAGCTATCGCTATTAAAATTGCTACGTCTATTTGATAATTTTTTTAAATAAAAAATTTGAACCCCTTTTTCAAACCTTAAAAAGGGTTGATTCCTGGTTGATACATGGCCACTGTGTAGGACTTCAAACATCCCATTTAAACCTCAATAACGTCTACCCTATCGATTTTAACATTATTTATCCCTTTTTAACACCCGTAGGAGTTGATTTCCGTAAAATCACAATATTTAGGTTTGATTATTTACCTATTTAATTTCCAACCATAGTAGGCCTAAATAAAAAAATAAATGACTTTTGCTTTGAAAATAAATGGCTTTTATTACACAACTTCATCCCCTATTCACCCCGTTGGTGGTGGAATTTTCAAAAACTCCAAATACTAAATTTGAATGCCCGTCATTAGGACGATCACTTCGAGGATCACGACCTGCGCATCGCGTCATCTAAGTCGACCAATTCGAGGGTCGCGGCTGACGGATCGCTTGCATTTGGATGTGTCATGCATGATTGTGTATATGTTATGTTGCATTCTCGCTAGCGCTAGGAGATCAACTAACTCTGGTGTCATTGACCTGGGTAAATTGGAGATTTGATGTTACATATCAAATTAGACACAATCTATGAAATCATGAAATTAATAGATACCACTTATCCTAGAATACTTAGCTTTCAGCAGTTTCAGCATCTTTGTCTCCTTTGAGAACTCCTCAATGAGTAACGTCCCTGCACCAGGAAAAGCAGCATTTTGTTAAAGTTGATGAGGAGTTGACATATTAGCGTAGGCACGGGACCTTTTTACCTTTAAAAATTGTGAACTAAAAAAACTTTTTATAAAAAAAGGAATTTCTACTTTTATTCTACTTTGCGGTCCTCACTTACTTACTCTCACTCACTCATCAGCCTGTGGACGTCCACTGCTGGACATAGGCCTCTCCTAGCACACGCCTATTGTGGCGTTCAAAGGAGGTTATTAGCCTACTGCTACCACGCTGGCCAAACGGGTTGGTAGAGAGTTTGTTTCAAGTTATCCTTCTATCGCACAGGTGTTCAACGCGTCGAGCCTCTTAGTCGACTCTTACGACATCCCAGGCATGTAAGGGAGTGGTGACACTTGTATTCTTAGGCCGTCACCACACTACACCTTTGCGGTCCTACTATTTTATTTTTCTTGCCTTGGCTGGCACAGACTCCATAAGGTTTATTTTTTGCTTTTTAGTTTTTTGAAGCCGGTTTTTTTTTATAAATGTTTTTTTATTGTACACTAAATAGTTGGTGGGCAGGCTAATTACATTAATCAATACTCAATAATATGCACTTTGACGAACTAAATTAAGTAAATTTATGTCATTCTGGGAAAAGCAAAATGAAATAATTAATTAGATGCGTTATAGACAAAGTTGTCATATGAATTATTAATTTTGGGAAAAAATATAAATCACATTATTATGACTAGATTACAATACAATTAAATATATGATAGTACATGTAAACTTAGGAAATCAGAGTTTGATATTTTATTTATTACATACATTAAGATTATCGTGTGTTAAAAGGGGTTGTTCTATAAGAATTGGAAATTATAAATTTTAATACTATAAATATAATAAGGCACAGTTGGTGAGGACAATGTCATAAGCTTTGTTTAATTTCACAAGATAGAACTAAATTACTGAACATAAAGTAATACGTTACCTTTTAGTAATATTTGATAAACCTTTATTATTCACGGACATAAAATTTACCCTAATATTTGGGGAAAGGGGAAATTTAGTTGTGACATTAATGAAAGGTAGGAGCGGGGCTAAGAAGGGAGCTATAGGAAGCGGGGTAGAGCGGGGAAGTGTTTTGGTGATGCGGTGTCAAGGCGTATGCGCGGAGTTGGGGATAAAAGTGGAGACAGCACCGTTGGTATTCGGTCTTAGACGCTACGACATCGCGGCGTGAGAAGAAGATCCCCCAAAGCTAGGAAGGACGCCATCTTTCCCCTCTGTAAGCATTAAAAAATAATTGAAATTGTATATTTTTAAATCAAGAAAACTTCAAGAAGTCAGCAAGATAGTGAAATGCTAGGGCTGCAAATTCCGCGCGATCTTTTGCTAGAAAAGCTTTAATCTGAGCTTATCTGGTGTAACTTCAAGATTAAAGTATGTAAATTTTGTTTGCGAAAACCCAAGTTACGTAGTTTATTCCCCAGTAAATTCATAAATTAATATAGTTAGGTCTGTCCGAAATTGACGCTAGTGTCAGGATTAGGAGGATTCAGGACAGTCTAGTGTTCAGGAGTATAGTATATTAATAGGAAGGGCGTAGTTTCTGAAAAATACTGCTATTATATTGTCATGGTTTTCGTCGATTGTATGGGATCATAGTTTTGTTTTCTCTTTCATACTTATCTCGGTAAGGTGAGAGGGGGAGATGCCTGTGGTACTGTAAAAGTGATAGGAGGTGTGATGGTTTAATGGCAGCCTAAGTATATATTTTAGTTATGTGTCGCAAGGGGCCATTTGTCAAAACCTTAAGGGTTTTTTTTATTTACGACGGGGAAACTCTTAGCCTTCATCATACCTGATGATAAGTATTGATAAGGCTGGAGATGAAAGCAAGCCTCTCCCGGAATCCTTAACCACTGAGGAACTGGCTATATTATCTCAATCTTAGATAAAGAATTTGGCATTGTGGCGTGTCAAGCGGGCATCTGCTAATAGAATAGCCTAGATTTAGTCACATAACGTGTATCAAGCGTACCAACATGTGGGGAAAATCGACGGTCCGAAAGATGTTGAAATGTAATCTCTGTCCCCGGTGGAGGTATCCAAATTGATATCGTTACTCCTCTTTGTTAGGGCGTCCCCTGTTCCTTCCGAATCAGGGCTGACCACGTCCAGGCTATAGGAGGCATAAGAAGGGTCCCTGCCCGACTTTACAGCTTACTTCTGGTAAGAGCTATTTTACAAGCATAGGAATCGATTTTAGAAGTTGTTTAGGCAGGTAAAATCTCTATTAGGGGCGTTAGCGCCAACATTGTGGTAAGCGTCATAAAATATGGTAGAAAAGGATAATTGATAGACTATTTGGTATATGAATGGGTTGGGTAAGTTAGGCGCCAAAAATTTGTTAGGCTTCCTCAAGATGGCTGAATTGTTGGCTGAAAATTAGTAGGATTGATAGGATAATTTAGGTTTTTCTAGAGTCAAAAGTTAGTTAAGCTCCTAAAATGGCCGCTCTGGTAGCTAAAAAGGTTGTAGTAACGTTAGTTTAGGATTAGGAGGTTTAGCATCAAAATTTAGTTAGCATCGACCAAATGGCCGCCATGGACTATTCTTGTAGCTATAGGGTTGTAGTAACGTTAAAATGGTTTTAGGATCTGGAGTGTTAAAAATTTAGTTATTCATCAAAATGACTACTTACCAAAACGTAAACGATGTACATTATGGTTTTGCAATAAACTATTGAGTATTGGGTAAATAAAAAACTACGAGCCAGATCTCTTAAAGGTTTTAAAGGACCACACTTGAACTATGTTCTTTCAGATAAAAAGAGAGTTATTAAAATCGGTTGACAACTGACAACGTTATATTAAATCACGCATAAAAAATAATTAAAAAATATATATACAGACCTTTTTTGAAGTCGGTTAAAAATAGATTCACTTAGTTGAAACAAAAGTAATTATGAGTGAAAGTTTGCAATAAGCTTTAGCTACAAGGAGAATTATGGTAGTATTATGTACATAGTGGTGACATATTAAAATGGTGAACAAAATGATCAAATCCGTTCTATTGGCCATTGGGTACCCAGACTATCAAGCAATACATGGCGCTAAATGGCCGTGGGTAGTCTGGGTACCCAAATTTATTCCCTATTTGGTCTTTGGCCATTTACGGTCTCGTCTTAAAAATACCATGTTGCATCGGCTTGGGAGTTTTTTTGATGGATTCGGAACGAACCTTTTTTTATATTAAAAATAAAAAAACACAGCCATCCATAAAGACGAGGCCAGAAAAAAAATATTGTGACAAGTGTCAATCAATTGGTGACTCAGTTTTTTTTTACATGACTCTTTACCTTTTAATTTATATCGGTCTAGAATATAATCATCATGATTTTAAAAAACATAGGTTATCGCTGATTTTTTTAAATATAAGTATTTTTATGACCCAAGGTGTCAAATTTTACTCACTTTTTTCTCTCTGTCTTAAGTGCTGATTAACAAAAAATAAATAAATTATACAGTCAAACCCACATAAATAAGTAACAAGTGCCATTCGTACGCTTTACAAAAAAACAAAACGTTATATCACCATGCGTGGCGACAAAGAGTCTCGGTTTCTACGTGTGCGCGCCGAAATTTGTTTACGTTACAATAGGTGTCGAATGACATGGCCGATAAGAGGCACCGAGAGGGTGGCGGCCTGGCCAATAGAGCGGATAGGATTGATTGTGAATGGGCTAAAATTCTAGATCTGATTCCAATTAGACGTGTCTTGACAAAAACAATAGTGCCTAATGAGCGCTAATCAAAATTCTAGGAAGTGATAAATGCAGGGATTATATCAGTAACCGTTATGTGCATAATTGTGTTGAATTTACTTAGTCTCAATACTATTTTAGTTACAAATTACAATTGTCTCAGTGCTAGATAAATTCATTCTCTAATTTCTGTCTTCATGGTAGACAGTGCTTATATTTATAGTAATAGTTAAACTATTAATAAGAAAACAAATCTTTAAATTGAGTTGGTAATAATAGAAACTTTGGAGTAGACTACGTATAAAATAGAAAGAAACGTTCTAGTAATCTTGGAGGTGTGCTTAAGTTAGATCTAGGTGAATAAAGTAGGCTGCGTTTCTATTAAGCTTACGCCTAGGACACGGCTTGGGAATGCAAGATCAGAGCTTGAGAGGACTTTTACAATTGTTGGAATAGTGATGAAGTAATTCTAGACATTCATAGTGATCATAACTAACAGGGGAACAATACCTTAAGTATGTACTTACTATAAACGTATCTAATTATTTAGTGAATATAGTTAAATTCACAAATAATTGAATTAAAGTACTAACTTAAATATATTAACTTGATTTCACTAAAAAACTTCTCTTCTTCTCTTCTTCTAAAAATCCTACTTGTAATTGAAATCAACAAAAGACAAGTCTTGAATAGACTTGTCTTTTGTTGACCTGCGAACAAATCAAATATTCAACACAATTTAGTGTACAGTTTAGTGGTCTTTGAGAGTCAAATTGATATTGCTACCAACTTGTAGTGACCCATTTCAAAGTTTAGCTAAGAGTGAGATGTGGAGAGCCATGTGCCTTGTGGCATACTCTTGAATTGAACTGTCTTCCTTCAGAACCCAGATTTGCCAGTATCGCTTACTTTGTGTGGATTGTATTGTTGAATCCATCTGATATAACTTTTTATGTAAAGAACTAGAGATAAACATATTATAATTTAAATTAAATTGTATAACTCAGCTGCCACAATGCAAAGAGAAATTCTTCATTGTGTAGACTGGTAAATTGTTTGAAAGCAATCTGCTTTGTCCTCTTGTAATTGATTGTACTAGGTCAGACTGACAAAGACTGTAGACCTTATGTACTTACAAGTTTAAAGAAATAAAATAATCCAGGTGCTCGTACCTAGCCGGTATCAACTTAAATGCTTTTAAGATTTCGGTAGATAACAAATAAACGCATAATTGGTTGCGGTAATTGACTCTCCATACTTAACTCCAAAGTGATTAATAACCTCTTGTTTCTCAACTTACCTGTCATCACTGTAGTTTTCACTTACATTCCAAACACTGACTCCTAGATCTTCCAGAATAAGTCTTTATCTAATAATAATATATATTTTTTAAAATAGCTGTGAGAATTGGGGTTTTTTTGTATACTCTCTTAAGGTATTTTAAAATGTAGGTCATTTGATTGCCATTGATATTTCTTTAGGACTATAAAAAAAAATAAGCTAATAGGTAGATTCATAAAAAGGTAATAACTTAATATCAATTTTCATGGACAAACTATTAGAGTAACTTTTATTGTTTAGTGTTATTGGTTATTCTACGAAATACAATCAGGGAAATCCACTAGAAATCATGAGCCCTTTCAAACTTTACAAGAGCATATTAACAAAATTACATTTTAAATTAAGGTTAGGAAAGGATAAACAAAAATTAAACAGAGTAGATTGTAGGTTAAAATATATTTAAACAGATAAAATTATCATAAGCAATTTACAGTAAAGTTAGCGTTACAGGGGGGTTACAATAGAAACTACGTCGTCGAAGATAATATTAGCTAATTAAAATAAAACTAACTGGGTACGAAAGAGTAGATGAAAATAAACTGCAATTTCCTTTACAATATGTTATTAATTTGCAATGACACAATGATGTAAGTTACATTAAGAGACAAAATAGTAGGCAGCAGCGACATCTGTAATGGCGTAGTGGACAAGAACTGCGCACGCGCCGGCTCCAACCGCACCAGATACACCAGGTTACGGACGGCATTTATCCCGCGAATTTCTGGATCTGAAATTTTCAACACATTTCAAATCCTTGATAATAACGTCGAATACATAAACCTACTGACTGTTCGGAATAGAAAGCGTTATTATTATATATCAATCGTTATCAGACATTTTAATGTGTGGGCACAAGCTTTCTTAATCGATGGAAAAGGAGAATAGGTGTGACCCACCACGTAGGTTAAATGCAGATTAGCAGATTTAGCGACTGCAAATTCAGCCAGGACCAACGGCTTAATGCTTTCCGAAGCGCGACGGAGCTTCTCCGTACTTCATTTTTCGTTACCCTTTCCATGACTGACTATTGCGGAAGTCTTAACCACACAACTGAAAGCCGAGCTCTCAAAATAGTGCCACATCGCGTTCCTGACACGAGGCTCATAGCTGGTATGCAAAACAATAAAGAGTACATCAAACCCCGCTAAATGGAACGCCTCCGTAAGACGCAAAATGGCTCCTTATTCTTCTCTTAATTTATATAATTTATACACAATGTAACTTACGTTTCAATAAAGTGGTTTGTAATTTCACAATGGTCTTGAACAACGTCATCCAGGAGTTATGCACATTTTGGCCAAATCTAAGAATGATGACAGTAATCGACAAGTAAACAAACAGATTGACAAGGGTAACTGAAGGAATTGATACGATCGAATAAGTTTCCTGAAAATATAAATATTTTTTTAATCAATAAAACGTTAATTGCATACCTTTATATAAAGATATCAGACAGAAGTAATAAATAATTAAGGATAATAATTATGATCATTATTATAAGGATGTCAGTGATAATCAGTTCGAACCAGCTTACTCTGAATCAGTTGATGTTGAAGACATTCAAGTCATAACAGAAATGGTGTCATCTCACTTACAGTACATGCTAGGTACATTACATATCTAGCCAGACTGGGTGTCAATACTAATCTTAATCTTCCTATACTCGCGCAAATATTTGTAACACCTATACTCGCGCACGGTGTCACGGACCGATAGTTTGTACCCCTTTAAAATATATTTTTTTACTAAGAAGCCCAAAAACTTTTACTATTATTCCAATGTTTAGGATATAATGAAACAAACAGTATGAATGATCACTAATTAGTCTTCGAATTAGAGATCATTTTCTTAAGTACTAGTAAAACAAAAACAAAATCTGAACTTCTTTGAAAAACAAAATGAACATCTATATAGTATTACACAACATATCAAAGAACATATTTATCTATGTTTGGATTAGTTTTCAGCCTCTACATAAAAATCCTAAATTACACTATTACGTACACAAAAAGTTGCACCTATACTCGCGTCGGAATCATGGACCAATTGGCGCCAAATGCTACGATACAATAGGTGCACTTCTCACGAACGCGTGGTGTGCACTAAAATGAAGTTAGGCACAGGGCCCGTACCGCGCAAGTGTCGACGGCTTCGACATCGACTTCATTTGACAGATGGATGTGAGACATTGCTCTTAGTCTTTGGTAAATTTTCATTTGTGTCAAAAAAAAGCAGCAATGTATCACATCCATCTGTCAAATGAAGCCGAATTCGATGCCGACGACACTTGCGCGGTATGGCCCCTGAACCGGCAGCTAGCAAGGAACTCGACTACTTAGGACTTTCGTGTTTAAAAATAATCACGAAAATGCGTTTCGTCGATCTCACAGACCATCGCGCGAGTATAGGAAGGTTAACTAATATTATAAATGCGAAAGTGCGTTTGTTTGTCCTAACTAAGCAGCCAATCGATTTAATTTTTGGCATAGAGTTAGTTAAGCGGAGTAATATACGCTACTTTTTATCCCGATATGGGAATAGCTCCATCCCGTGGAAACGGGAACGTTAACCACGAGAGTGAAACCGTGGACGGAAGCTAGTAGTGAAATAATGTGAATACTTATTACCTGCTTGACTATACTTTTGATAAATGCACCTAATGTATAAATTAACGTCGGTATTGCAGAGCACTGGCAAAGCACAATCTGGAAAAAAAAACCGAAGTTGGATATTTTTGGTTATAGAAAAAAAGCAGTGTTTTAATAATAATGTCATCATTATATCATATTAGAATATGATACCTATTTGTTTTATATTATTATGGTGCAGGAGAATGATATAATCCGCTATCGGTATCGTGTTTTGCTTTTCAAAGTAAGACCTGTACACCAACATTTGCCATTAAAAAAAAATGTGACAGCGTAGGCACACGTCTACTACAATAGAAAAAAGGCACTTACAATAGTTGAGGCACTATCAATATAACTATTACTACGATAAGCGGGATGTTTACCATGTTTGCATTTCGGCACAGTTGCATGCGCCGGGATGTGCCATGATAAATCATGGAGCATGTAACAGAAAATTCAAGTAAATATAACATTTTATTTTTAAGTAAATTGCTATTTTTTTTATCTGAAGTCATTAAACATAATTTTGGAATACATACTTGTGATCATGTTAAATAATAGTCTGATTTTGTAGAATAAACTTGTTCAAAGCATTTGCACAATTATTAGAACATTTCCGGCATTTAAAAGACGTGATTTCGATTTTTCGAGATCGTATATGAGCATTTTTTTAAAATCGCTGTAGTTTTTTAATATATTTAGTGTTTTTTTTGCCCAATCTTCAAAGTCGGTCTCGCTCCCGTGCGCGTCGTTTTCTCATTGCTATCTTGCTTCAGCATATTTTTTTCGAGTATCGCCTTATTTAGAGTGCCAAAACAGATTTAAAACTCCATGAAAAAGATGGATATGACATTATTCTTTTGAAATTTAAAATTCTGACAAATAAGACACAAGGGAGGTTATAAGATAAACATTATAAAAATATAGAATAAGTACACAGAGTAGTTTGCAACGGTCACGTTACATAGCTATAGTGATAATGACCATAACCTATAATGTTATTTTGTTGAGACACTATGTTTTGGACAAATAATAATTGAAGCAAGATGTATGTTTTACGCTTTCTTTTCAGCACCAAAAGCAATCAAAATTGCTTAACATAATAAGTGTATGAAAGAAGTAGGTGCTAATACCTACTTCTTTCATACACTGTGAATCTAACTTATTATGTTACGCAAATTGATTGCATGCTTTAAAGCCAGGACACCAATTATAAGGTTTATACTACTCAAACAAAAGGCCAATACGTTACATTCTAAACTGGATAAATACTATATAGATAGACCCAAACAAAATAAGTACCAAAAAAGCAAGTTTACCGGAATTATTGCAAACACAGACTAGCCTATGTAGGCTATAATATTGTACCTGCAAACTGACGCATTTATTCAGCATTTTGATACAAATTATCAAAGATTCACAATGTGCAGTCCAACGCTTGATATCGTCTTCAATCGAGTAGCAATTTGATGGGGAAACCTCTTCAATCCCGTCAACGTCTAGTTGTTCATCAATGATTATATTATTTGTAAACTTTTGAATGCCTCTCCTAGTACATGCTAATAAATGGTGGATTTTAGAAAGCAGTATCAAATACCAGTAGAATGTCATGATGTATCTTAAAGTAAGGATAACTTGGAAACAAAACTCTAGGACTAAATTGTCTTGAAAAAAAATTGGTTGCAAGCTGGCCTGTGTAGTTGCTAAATAACTTAAAGACAATATGCCAAAATAAATATTAATTATCTTCATGTTTTTATCGTTGTAACAATATTCTACTAAATTTAAGTGTTGGAGTAATGTGATAAAGTTGCTACTTCGCTTTATAGAAACCAATAACATGGACGAAACGGCAAGGAGAACTGTAATTGAGATCAGAGTCCACAGGGCAGATTCATGAGATATTCTTATTACAAAAAAGACAATTAAACCGAGATCAAAGATAACTCGAACCCAAATAAGAACTTGTTTCTTCTTATCGAAGTGTACCGTGGTCCTTCTGCGCCAAATATCTTCAAATTCAGCATCCTGTGGAGTACGCCGTCGTGACTGCTGCTGCTGAAAATCCAGGAATACGCATACTTTGGACCTGGAGGACTACCGGGAGGCTAAGCGCATAAAGGAATCGAAGTTGGAGTGGCATTCTACTGATACTACGCATCTGGTAGGACCAACCATCCTTTCTTTTCCCTATCACCTCCTAGTTCTCTTTGTGATACCTGTGTTTAAACTAATTTCAGTGAGAAATACGCATAGGAGCGTATTGGATAGTCCGCGATCGACAAATCGACCAGCTTGTGACGTTGCCATCACTGCTGACCTGTGTTCGAGCATCCTAATTGTAAGTACTCCTGTTCTCACTGACCACCAAAATGTCTACTGATGAAAGTGTAAAATCTCGCGATAAATCTCCTGTCTTACTAACTACTGATAGCGCATATTCGAAATCTCGCGATAGATCTCCCGTCGATAAAGGTAGTTCCATTTTAGTTCGTGACTTAGTGAAAAAGCGCGGAGTTATTAAGGGCAGGCTCACTAAATTTGCATCCTACTTACTTTCATTAGAGGAAAGCGATACCCTAAGCCATTCATCTCAAAAACGCATCGATTTAAAATTACGTATTAGGGGAGCCGCTAGTTTATATGCCGAGTTTAACGACATACAAAATAAAATCGAAGAATGTGTTTCCGAATCTGAGATATCTGAACAGTTAGATAATAGAGAATCCTATTATATTACTATATCACACGCGGAGCATATTTTAACCAGTTTTGAGGTCGGTGATGATTCTGGTGATAAGCATTGTTGCAACGAACAAGCACAGTCAGTTAAATTGCCCACTATTACTCTACCCACCTTTGACGGTTCCTATGAGCGCTGGCTTGAGTTCAGAGACACGTTTGTATCTTTGGTACACAACTCTAAACGTATCAGTAATATCCAAAAGTTCCACTATTTAAAATCTTCACTTAAAGGTAACGCTGAACTAGTAGTGAACTCGGTAGAATTCTCATCCGATAACTATAATGTCGCTTGGGAGTTATTGCTCAATCGATACAACAACAACAGACTTTTAGTGCACAATCACGTTAAAGCTTTGTTTACAATTGATTCGTTGTCTAAAGAGTCACCCGCGCACATTAGAAAGCTTATCGATACTATTTTAAAGAATTTACGCGCTTTAAAAATGCTAGGCGAACCTACTGATTCGTGGGACACGCTAATTAATTATATTATAGTGTCTAAATTAGACAAAACGACTGAACGCGAATGGGAAACCTTCAAGTGTACGTCGATTCCGAACGATAACAATTCTAAGCAAATAATTAAAGTGGATGAATTGATTGGTTTCTTAAAAAACAGGGCGGATATGCTCGAAACATTGCAACTGTCGCATAAAGGGTTCACTCCGCTAACTGAGACTAAAAATCATAGTTTACAGTCACATCACACGGCCCACTGCAATGTTTCTACACAAAAACCAACCAACCGCCAACCTCGCGTTACTAAACTTTGCGCTAAATGCGACTGTAACCATCCACTTTATTCATGTAAAACATTTATCGATAGCAACTTAGAATCGAAACTGAAGTTAATTCGCGAGCACAATCTATGCGAGAATTGTTTGCGTTCGGGTCACGCACTTGATAGTTGTAGGTTTGGACCTTGTAGGAAGTGTAACCGCAAACATAACTCATTAATTCATAATGATAACGCGGATAGCTTAGTTGCATTTCATTCGAGTGTCGCTCCCGGGAGCACTGAGGTGAGTGCAGACGCAGCGCCGCCGCCACGGGCAGGTGACCCCTCCTCTTCAGCCGCCGCGGGCTCGCTCCCGATTCAAGTGAACAAGGCACACATGCAAATAGGATGCGCTAATTCGACAGATACGGTCACGCACACTGTTCTATTATCGACAGCTATTGTTGAAGTAGCCGATATTAACGGTGTTTATCACCCGGCGCGCGCGCTGCTCGACAACGGAAGTCAGCGGTGTTTTGTATCAAAATCATTTTGTAATCTTATACGAATACCAATCATACAGTCCACTTACGAAGTTAGGGGTGTAGGTGATTCAGTGATACAATGTTCGGAAACTTGTAACATTGAAATCAAATCATGCGTTGATAAAACCTTCACCACGCGAATTTCTTGTTTTGTTTTATCACAAATAACGTCTACGCTGCCCGCTTTATGTCAATCAAGCGCACAGTTCTGTATTCCAGACAACATAATTTTGGCAGATCCGCAGTTTCTTAATTCAGAAACCGTAGACATTTTAATAGGCGCTGATAAGTTTTGGGAACTGTTAGGTGAAGGGATAATGCGACTTCCCAACGGCCCTTACTTACAGAATACTCGATTGGGGTGGATTATTTCCGGTCCAGTCCTTGGTAATACGCGGAATATAAAGCGAATCCATTGCAATTATAGTAGTAGTTTAGACACTCAACTACGCTTATTCTGGGAGCTCGAAGAACTTCCTAAGGTCAGTGATACGCGGACTGAGGAAGAGCGTTTATGTGAGGAACATTTCCTTCGCACTACAAAGCGCAATAGTGAAGGAAAGTTTGTTGTACGCATTCCATTTAAACAGTCACCTGACTCTTTAGGCGAATCTTATAGACAGGCTGAGCGCCGATTTTACGCTCTAGAAAAACGGTTGTTGCGCTCGCCTGATTATAAATTATTATACGCGAATTTCATGAAGGAATACTTGGATTTAGGTCATATGAGTCCGGTAGCTAGCTATGACCATCCATGCTATTTCATGCCGCATCACGGTGTTTTTAGGGAACATAGTTCCACCACCAAGTTACGTGTGGTCTTCGATGCCAGCGCGCCATCAACATCTGGAAAGTCGCTAAATGACTTGCAATTAGTCGGTCCACCTATACAAGGTAATTTAATTGCTATTCTTCTAAGCTTTAGACAACACAGATACGTTGTGTGCGCTGATGTCGAAAAAATGTTTAGAAATTGTCTTGTAGACGATGACCAACGTACGCTTCAACTGATTTTATGGCGCGATCATCCATCGCAGCCTTTAGGTATATTTAAATTAAATACCGTCACTTACGGAACCGCCTCCGCACCATTCATAAGTGTGGATGAGTTAGATGCGTCAGAAAAAACTTTAATTCGTTGGTCTCAGATGGAAAGTTTTCCTACCGAGTATTCGCTATTATTAAATGGTTTGCATATTAAAAACAAACATAATCTAAGTAAATTAAACATGTTTATCGATGACGATAAAATAATTCGTGTAGGCGGCCGTTTAGAAAACTCTAATGAATTTACTTACAATAAAAAGCACCCAATTTTAATATCCTGTAAACATTACTTTACGTTGTTGTTGTTTCGCGGTGAGCACCTTCGGCTTCTCCACGCTGGACCCCAGACCTTACTTTATAATTTACGCGAAACCTGGTGGCCTCTTGGTGGTAGAAGTTTCGCTAGGAAGGTTGTTGCCGACTGTATAACGTGTAAACGTATTAAAGGTAAAACACTAACGCCTCTGATGGGCAACTTGCCCAGGGAAAGAATATCGCCTAGTTTTCCATTTATTCGATGCGGAGTGGATTACTGTGGGCCGGTGCTCATACTTAACCGTAAAGGTCGGGGGGCTCGAACGTCAAAGGCCTATGTGTGCTTGTTTGTGTGCTTTGTGACGCGCGCGGTTCATTTGGAATTAGTCACTGATCTCACTACTGAGGCATATTTACTAGCGCTTAATAGGTTTATTTCGCGACGCGGTAAACCGTTAGAGATATTCTCTGATAACGGCCGCAACTTTGTAGGGCTGATGAATAGCTTTTCTGATTTTTTACGCAGGTGTGATTCACAAATAACATAATATGCTAGTAGTCAAAGTATAAAATTTTCGTTAATACCCCCATATTCGCCTCATTTTGGTGGTCTGTGGGAAGCAGGAGTAAAATCTTGCAAATATCACCTACGTCGTGTTGTAGGCAATGCGCACCTTACTTATGAAGAGTTTAGCACAGTGCTATCACAAATTGAAGCTATTCTAAACTCCAGACCCTTATCTCCACTTTCCCCAGATCCTAAAGACCTTTCTCCTCTTACTCCAGCTCATTTTCTGGTTGGTCGACCACTGACAGCGCCAGCCTGCGATGACTTTACCGCCGTTCCGGTTCATCGTTTGAAGAGGCATCAGATGGTGGAACAAATGCGCCAACATTTTTGGACCCGTTGGTCCAAAGAATATGTCACTGAGTTGCAGGTGCGGACTAAGTGGACCAAAAACGAGGCAGAGTTACAAGTCGACACACTTGTCTTACTCAAGGACAATCACTTGCCACCCCTAAAGTGGAGCTTGGGGCGAGTGCTCAGAACCATCCCGGGCAAGGATGGTGTTTCGAGAGTGGCAGACATACAGACGAGTTCGGGCGTTGTTCGACGTGCATACGCAAAGATCTGCCCTCTCCTTCACGACGACGAGACTACGCGTTAGAGGACTTCGAAAGCGACTGCTTTCAAGGCCGGGGGCATGTTTCGGATCGGAGGCACAGCAAGAACGAAACGCAAATTCAACCACCAACCACGCATCCAACCACCTTCGCGCTACCTCACGTGGGAACCGAACCGCCGCTGCCATTGGTAGCAATACATTGTTCCTAACCCTCTCTCCTCGAACGTTGTACAATTTCAAAATTTCAATTCTAATATAGACGCCAAATGGTTTTCAACAAAAAGGTATCTTTCATTTCCAAGTCCTAAATAAATTCTGGATTTAAACAGTTATATACGGCCACGATAGTACATCAAACCTTAGTACCGAAGGTCGCAAACGGTACAGAAGAGACAATAATTTCTGTATATGCCAATAACATTTTCTATTATCAGAAGAATATAATAGTTATTAATTTTCAAGTCACTAGTGTTTGAAAACATAGCAATGAGTGTCCTCAATCCAAACTCTATCTGAAAACCGTCCAAGACGTGGAATATAATTACTTAAAGCCTTATTGACGAACATATAATAATTGGGAAAGTAAAGAATAATACTTAAGTATATTCAAATTATTATTGGACACGTAGTGCTGCTAACATTACGTCTTTTTTCATTAAGTTTATTGTTTTTAAGCACAGTGTGTTTGTTTGTATCGAAATCTAAAATAGAGTGACCTCACTTAAATTATGTTGAGGTGATGTTTCAGTTATACGATTTTGTACGAAAAAATAGTTTCTTACCGATTCTTTATTACAAGGATGGGTATTGTGAACCGATGGCGTTGCTTGCCTAATCTAAGAATGATGACAGTAACCGACAAGTAAAGAAAAAGATTGACAAGGGTAACTGATTAAATTGGTAAACTGATTGCAAGCTTGCCGGTGTAGTTGCTAAAATACTTAAAGCCAATATGCTAACATAAATATTAATTATTGTCATGTTTTTCTCGTTGTAACTGTATCCTACTGCATTTAAGTGTTTCAGTAAGGTGAGAAATTTGCTACTTTGCATTTCAGATACCAACAACGTGGAAGAAAGGGCTGTGAGACCTGTAACTGAGAGCAGAACCCTAGGGCTACCATAGGGCTGACTCATGATTCCCTTTACCAACCAGAACGTCAAACCGGGATCAAAGATCACTCGAACCCAAATAAGGACTTGTTTCTTCCTGTCGAATTTCTGTATATGCCAACAACATTTTCTATTGTGACAAGAATGGGATAACAGTTTTCATTTTCAAACTGTCACTATTGTTTGAAAAATAACCTCAAACCAAACTCCGTCTGGAAACTTTCCAAGGCTTGTAATATAAAGCTTATTGACGAACATAAAATAATCGGGAAAGTAAAGAATAAAAAAAAAGGCGGCTGACATCACCATATTTTTCATTAAGTTCATTGTTTTTAATCATAGTGTATATCGAAATTGAATTAGTATGATTATAAAGATTAATTTCATAAGATTCTTCATCGCAATAGTGACCTCATTTGAATTATGTTGAGATGACTTTTCATTTTGACGATTCTGTGCGAAAAATTTGTTTCTTGCCCGTTCTTCATTGCAAGGTCGGCCATTGTGATTGGATGGCGTTGCTTATTTGAAATTGACTAGTGCTTGTAACAGCCTAGCCAAGATGGTTTTTATTGATTGATTGAAGTCTTGGTTATGAACAGGTTTGACCCTATGTGATCACGCTCTATAAGACCACATCGTTATTTTTGTGAATACGGATTAAAATGCAGAATGAATGTATGAACAGTAAACAACCCCGTACTGCCATCTCTTCACGTAACTTTATCAGCTGCGGTGGGTAGGCAATAGACAACCGAGTTGGCATTATGGTTAAATTACATTGCTGCTTTTTCAGAGAACCGTGACATTGATTTTGACGATCTCCGTCGTAGAGTGGTACGTGCACGTTTCAAGGTGTCGCCTACCTACTCTGAGGTCTTAGGTTCGAATCCTGGTAGTGGCAAATGTTTGTTCGATGAATACGAGCATTTGTACCTGAATCATGGACGTTTATACAGGGTGGCCCAGAGAGAAATGCACTTTTGAAAATAAAAAAAAACCTGCGTAATTTTGTAGAACTTGTGTTTATTACAATTTTAAAGACAATTAAATAAAATTTATTTTTTAAAAATTACATAGTTTAAATGGTGTCCTTGATGGTTACAGCGTTCTTCCAATCTGGCATCAAAATTTTGGAAAACTTTCGTTAGACTTTCCCTTGAAATGGATTTCATTTCTTACCGAATATTCATTCCGAATATGATGCTCTTGTTTGAAGTGTGACATGTAGCCCAATCTTGCTGGAACCAAGTGTTCCTGTTATAGTCTCGAGATTCTTGCAGCTTTGGAATCAAAAAACTTCTCAGCATGGCAGTAGCGCTCTGAATTGACGGTCACAGCATGGCCACGATTGTTCTCGAAATAAAAATGGTTCAACGATTCCCCATCTTGTGATACTCTTTGACGACTCCGAGGCCGCATTTTTTGCGTCGATCCTGTCCTTTCGAATCTTTCAATCCATTGCTTCATGAAATTAGTGCTTGGACATAACTGATGCGCCGCAACTCGTATTCAACACGGTAAAGCCGTCGAACAGTCATATAAGATCGAGCATTATCGTTAAATGCGCGGAAGCAAAACGCGCGCTGCTCTCCCGTGTAACGACTCATGGTGACTAAAATTATAAAAACTGCGCTACGCACTGCTGCTATCCTCGCGCCTCTCCATGTTGTTGTTTAGAAATGCGCGCGAAATCAAAAGTGCATTTCTCTCTGGGCCACCCTGTATATATTTTTACACAAATATACTTGTAATTATATTATAGGTATTTATATCCATTACCATAGTGTCCCATAACACTAGGCTTACAGTACTTAATTTGGGCAGGCCTGATAAACTCCCCGTGTAGATATTCGAAAACATACCTAGGCGCGGCGGCAACGCCCCGGCGGCGTTGCTAATCTAGCAGGGATTCAAGATCGAGCAGTGACACAGGCTTTGTTCGTCACCTAAGTCAAAGTCAAAGATTTTTATTCAAATAGACTTATAGATAAGTGCTTTCGAATCGTCAATTTTTTTTCCTACCAGCCATTCAGGACATCTTTTAACTGACAAGAAGAACGGTTCAAGAAACTTATCAGCTTTAACAGAAGCTACAACATTTACAAAGGAACATGTCGTTGCAAAACAAATCTACAATCTTGAAACATATTTAATATGAGAGGAAAATTTTCTCATACTCAGTTATTAGAATATTTTCATTTTATATATCATCATCATATCACTTCCATGCATTTTCGTCTTTCAAATAATCATCTACATTGTAATAACCTTTGCTTAAGAGCGTTTTTTTACATATATTTTAAATTTATGCAAAGGCATCTCAATCACTTGTTGTGGGACTTTATTAAAAAAGGCTATGCCTTTCCCTAAAAACGGCAAATTTATTCTTGTTTCTAGTATTAAAATTATGAACATCGCTATGTTTAATAAATAAATCGTGATGTGTGATGTTTCCTGACATATACTATATTATCATAGATGTATTGTCCCGCCAAAGTTAGTATATTAATCTCTTTAAACAAATCTTTTAGAGAATCTCTCCGTCGAAGGTTGTAAATGGCGCTTTTTTGAAGTATAAAATTATTTTGGCTGCTGAGCCCCACAACAACAGGCCATAGGACATTACACTATGAAAATAACTAAAGTAAACTAGTCTTCTTGCCGTTTCAATATCAGTTAGGAGCCTTATTTTCCTTATTTCGAAAGCCGCAGAACTCTACTCGACAAGGTTTCAATATGTGAATCCCATTGTAGTTTTTAATCTAATGTAATGCCAAGAAATTTAGTACTCTCAACTGACTCTAGTACATCCCCATTCAAATAGATATGCATGTCGACCTGCCCTACATTAGGTAATGATAATTTAACAAATTTCGTTTTGGTAGGGTTAAGAGACAAATTATCGTCAGATGCAATCGATCGAGTGCAGACGTGCTCTTTGTGCAATTAAGTAAATTAATAATTTATTTAATAGTGACCTAGATTAGTGACTAACACCCATATTCTAAGTCGTTCCTCCAACACTTACTCGTCCTCGACTTAACGAAACCTCGTTAAAAACCTCTTCGAAATACTCCTCGAAATCGGTATTCTAAGTCATAACTCCGTAAGGACCTGGAGGAGCCAAGGAGTACGTAGCCACTCCGTGTTAGGCCTAGCGCACACTGTAAATATTGTTGTCTTGCGAAATTGTGAAGACAATGAACAGAAACTATTAGTGATTTTTGTTGTGTGTAGTATCAGTGACATTAAAAGTATGTCAGCAGATAGACCTTTTTCTCGGAGTAATTACTTCCCGCAGCCCACCACCTTCGACTCCTCAAAGGATGTCTCGAGAACAGGACCAGGACATCGAGGTAGTGTCCACACAGGAGATCCAGAATTGGCTTACGCAAATTGAGCAACACTTGCAGGAAAATATGTGCAATTTCAAGCGAGGGAAGATTAAACTCAGACCAAAAAATCAGAGTTAACAATTTATGCCGCAAAGTGGGACATGGAGCTGCGCAGATGGCTGTTAAATACCAATTGGTAAAACAAAAGGCAATTTCTACTCACGTTGCCTTTCAAGCACTAAAAGAAAATAAGGATTTAGAACTCTGTTTAACTGAACTCAGAGAGACCATGAAAGAATCCTGCTCTAACCAATTAACGGCAAGCACATCTTTTGCTGATATGGTAAAAAAGGGCTCCAACAACTTTATCCTTCTAAACCCATCACGCTTAGTTACCATATTTCCTAGAGATTTAACGAAGACTAGCGATGAGACGAAGAAATTAGTCCAAAAGTTAGTTACGTATCTCCGAACAGCTGCACCTGAAAGTCCGTGGTGTAAGAAATATAAAAAATGGTGGAGTAGTAATTAGCACTGAGACGAAGGAAGATATTGATAAGCTTAAGAAATCTGTCCAACTTGCTAATCAAGGCCTCAAAGTTGACGACACTCATAAACAAAGCCTATGCCAGCCAGTATGCCAGTTGGATTGAAAGATTCGAAAGGACAGGATCGACGCAAAAAATGCGGCCTTGGAGTCGTCAAAGAGTATCACAAGATGGGGAATCGTCGGACCATTTTTTTTCGGGAACAATCGTGGCCATGCTGTGACCGTCAATTCAGAGCGCTACTGCCATGCTGAGAACTTTTTTGATTCCAAAGCTGCAAGAATCTCGAGGCTAACAGGAACACTTGGTTCCAGCAAGATGGGGCTACATGCCTCACTTCAAATAAGTGCATCGCCGTGGTAAGAGACATGTTCCCACGAAAGTTAATTTGACATCTCCTGGCCACCAAGAAGCCTCGAACTCACTCCAGCAGACTTCTTTTCGTGGGACTAACTTATTGCACTTATACAACTCACCGCTTATTTCAGCTAACAAAATAAATAGTTTTTTTGCCAACGTAGGGAAAACTCTTGCGGAACAAAAATCATATCAACATCGCAGCCCTATATTCCCGCTTTACAAATCACCACCTTGCTTAAATTCCTTTGCATTATTAAACACTGACGAACAAGAAGTCTTAGAAATTATTTCGGGATTGAAAGATGACTGTGCAATTGGTTCGGATAACATTAGCAATAACATCATTCAACGTTTCAAACACATTTATGTACGACCATTAACGCATATATTTCAAACCTGCCTGTCTGAAGGAATTATCCTTAAAAGTTTAAAAAAGGCTTTAGTAATCCCTATTTATAAAGCTGGATGCAAAAACTTAGTAACTAATAATAGACCCATATCATTGTTACCTTTTCTTTCTAAATTACTTGAGAAAATTATTAACAACAAACTAGTTAAGTTCCTGGAAAAAAAATAAAACTCTTTCACCCAGGCAATTTGGTTTCAGAGCGAAGCTATCCACTTCTGATGCAGTTCATTGTTTGACAGATTGTATAACAGAGAAATTAGGCAAAGGAAACCGAACCCTGGCAATTTTTCTAGACCTAGCTAAAGCTTTTGATTCTTTATCAATACCTTTACTATTAAGTAAACTGGAGGCACTAGGAATAAGAGGTAAGCAACTTAAATTATTTACAGATTTTTTAACTGATCGAAGTCAACTTGTTAAAATAGGACACGTTACAAGAGTTGAACAAAAAATTCCTGGATATGGTATTCCTCAAGGAAGTATCCTCGGACCTACCCTTTTCCTAGTTTACATTAATGATGCATAGCTCATTAATACCTTAACATCAGCAATGGCAAATTAATATCCTATGCCGACGACACAGCGCTTATCTTTACGGGAAAAACTAGCACATAACTGTATAGCAACGCTCAATCATGTTTCAATATTGTAAATAATTGGTTACAATGCAACTTACTAACGCTAAATGCTGACAATACTAAATATATCCATTTTAACATGCGCTATTGCCACCAAAATACTAACTTTAAATTATACGCCCACAATTAACAGTACTAATAATTTAAAATACCTTGGAGCAATAATAGATGAGACCCTATCCTTTAGATCACATATTAATAGCCTAGTAAACAGGGTTCGAAAATTAATTTTATGTCTTAAAGCAACTACGAAGTATTGCTGATACTAAATTAAGAACACAAGTGTATCTAGCCTTATGTCAAACGTCAATCCATAATTCAGTATTGTATTACATCCTGGGGTGGGATGCGAAAAACCAACCTAATTTCCCTGGAAAGAGCTTAGCAAGCCGTCTTAAAAGTAGCCAATTCCCTTCCCTTTCTATAGGATATAGACGCTTACTGTATAAAAAGTGAAAATTATTAACTGTACGCCAGCTTTTTATAATGCACATATTACTAAAAGAAATATTGTTTGCATTTCTAAATCTGATTCTAAATTTATTTTTTCAAATAGATTTTAATTTTTAGGTCCATTCTTGTATAATGAACTGAACAGAACACTAGATATGTTTAATTTAAACTGTTATATTTTAGGTCAATAGTATTTAATTATTTATGCAACTTGTCTTACGATGAGATTGAAGAGCTGTTAGAAATATGTAAATAGTAAATAGTATTAGTTAAATTAGTCAACAAAAATGATTTCTTATTCATTGCATATTAGGTTTACCTATGTAGATTGCTTAGTTAGTGTATTGTTAATTTACTTACGTGTTATGTGAGGTCTGACTCACCTGAAGTACAGGTTAAAAACCTTGTTCAGGAAGTTTAATTTTAAATTTGTCTTTAACTGTAAAATATTTGTATTTGTACATGTACTGCAAATCTTATGAAATAAATAATTACTTATTTATTATTTATATTATTTATTTATTACTGTTGAACCAGTGTGCGACTTGAGAGAGAGCACTATTTACTTCGTCAGAACAATTGTTTTCTCAATCAATTTAAAAAATTAAAGATGTATCATCTGCAAATAGTACTGTCTTACATAAATTACTCGCGTAGTTAGGGAGTAGTTAGAGGCAGCAGAGGGCCCAATATTGAACCTTGGGGCACGCCCATAATAATAGGGGCTCCAGTAGAAGCAGTATTATTTAAAATTACTATTTGGTTTCTATTGTACAAGTATGACTGCAAAAGGCTAACTGATTTTTTAGAGACACCATAATGCTCTAGCTTCTTTAAAAGTGTATGATCAATACAATCGAAAGCTAGACAATTCACAGATATACCAATTACGTCTTGCTTGCCCTCCCAAGCCTCAAAAATATGTTTGAGGAGTGCAATTCCAGCATCTGTAGTATTTTTACCTTTCGAAAAGCCGAACTGATTATTATGAAAGATTTGGATTGCTGTTAAATAGTCTAATAATTGAGAGTATATGATTTTATCAAAAAATTTACTTAGTGCCGGTAAGACTGATATTGGCCTATAATTTGTGGGGTTACTTTTGTCACCCGATTTAAAAAGAGGAATAAGCGTACTTTATTTCATTAAAACGGGAAAGTACCTTCCTCTATGCATTGATTAAAAATGAAAGCTAAATATGGAGCTATTATTTCAATTATTGATTTAATAAAGCTGGTTTATATGCCCCATAAATATTCAGTATTTTTAATATATATATAGACTTGAAAGTTTTTAAAATGTCTTCACTATTAATATGCTTAAAATTGAAAACTTTATTACACTTATCAACACATGACTCTATAAGGGCAGCAGCAACGTTTAGATAGGAATTTAAAGTACTGGTAGTTTCTAAGGGTACCCGAGAGAAGAAATCTTCAAAAACACGGGCTACCAACGTCAGATTTAATCTACTTTAAGGGAGAAGGAGTTTACATTATTTTTGGTTTTCCCAGTTGTTTGGTTAACAATTTTCCAAGTAGCCTTAATTTTATTATCCTAATTTACCGATTTAAGAATGGAGAAACATAAAAAAGCAATTAAATATTGTGCAGTATTTATTTGTTGAAATGCACATCGCGATTAAATTTGTCTTCTGTTAGTTTAGTTATCTTGTTCGCGTCGTAATATTATGTCATTCCGATTTGATACGAAACCTACATACTTACATAAACACATGAATATTGTTGACGCCATAACAACAATGTTTTCAGCATTGTTGTGTTCTGGCAGTTAGAGATAAGATAGCCAGTTCCTCAGTGGTTGAGGATTCTGGGAGAGGCGGGCTTCCATCTTCAGCCTTAGCAATACTTCACATCAGGTAAGATGAAGGCTAAGCGTCTCCCGTTGTTCTTAAAAAAATGGTGAAATTACATTGATGTTTTTTGCAGAAAATCATGACATTATTTTTTACTGTGACAGCCAATATACTTACACCTACTATCAAACTCGGATGCCCACCGAAGCTGTCAAAGTTACGTAATAAGAATACTGGTATCAACGAGGAATCTAGAAAGAAAACAATTAAAGTATTCTGCCATATAATTTATTTTATAATGCCTTTTTAATTTGCAAGATCACTATGATATAGGTTACAAAAAGTGACACTGTCGAGGGCAGCAGGGACATCTGAAGTGGTGTCGTGGGTAAGAGCTGCGCGCGTGCTGGCTCCAATCGCACTAGACGGACCAAGTTGCTGACGGCATTAATACCACGGACTTCTGGATCTGAAATATTTTAGACAAGTGAAATCTCCAATAGTTTTGTTTATATAACACCAGAGGAGCCCGTGGTGCAGTGGTTCGCGCGTTCGGTCTGGGATTGTTACGGTTAAGCAACTTATGCAATGGTCGGTCATGGGATGGGTGACCAAAAATTTAGTATCTCCAGCTCTTCCGTGTTTTGAAAGACACGTTAAGCCGCTAGTCCCAGCTACATTTTACAGTCGTTTAAACTCACCAATCCGCATTGGGCCCGCGTGGTGGCCAATTCGCCACATCCATCTATAAGGAAGGTCAGTGCCCCAGCAGTGGGGACATCAAAAATAGCTGATGACGATATAATACTTTATCAGCAGGATAGGAAATTTTTAGAACTGGTATCCAACCGTATTAATTCATCATTTCATTTGCTAGCAGAGCATCGGTGACCATAGAACAATGGAATATCGAATATACTCGTAGTTGACCCGGGGTCTGAGAGTTTAGGAGATGTAGGGTAGGATCGGACCTGGTTGTGGGATCTTTAATTGAACGGGGTGGTGTGGCCACACTGGTTCGTATGCCCTAGGTTCTTCAAACTCAAACTACAACATTACGAGATATAGAGGTATGATCGAGATACAATATAGGTAACTTACGTTTCAATAAAGTGGTTTGTAATTTTGCAATAGACCTTAGCAACGTCATCCAGGAGTTATGCACATTTTGGCCTGATTTAAGAATAACGAAAGAGATCGAGAAGAACACGAACATATTGGCAATGACGACTGGAGGAATTACTGCAATTAGATCAGTTTCCTGAAATCAGAAATGTCGTTTCTTTTCCAACAAAGTAAATTGTTTTGGGACTTTACCACACCATAATTAAAGAAAATCCTCAAGGACTTTGCACCTAGAATAAAAAATACAAAATACTGCAACAAGATCAAAGAACGTATACAAGTGGTATACCTAAATTTTTTATATGATTTTTGAGTTTATTATCGAAATTCTCCAATATTTTTATATTTATAATACGCTATATAAAAGTATTGGAGTCCGCAAGTCTCGGTAGCTCATTCGTAAGAGCATTGGACCGGATTTCCAAACTCGTGGGTTCCAGTCCCATCTGATAATTAACTAAAGGTGTTTTTTCCAAAAAGTTTCTATTAAAAAATTATCATAAAAATAAAAATAGCAATGAAAAATGCAAAAATCAAAAAATCATAAATGGTTTCATTTGTTTTTTATATCAAAAAAAGAAACGAAGTATTTACCTGCTTTACAAAACTTTCGATAATTAGACCCATTGTACAAATATATGCCGGTATTGCAGAACACTGGCTAAGCAAAATCTAAAAAAAAGCATATTCTCAGTATCCGACTTGATTTCGGTGTCTCCGATATCGATAACGAATATCGGAGACACCGAAAGCAATGCGAGCCCGATAACGGATATAAACAAATGGGTATCGAATTCTCAGTGCCTATGTGCCATGCTAATCCTAATCCTAAATATGTAATATTATAAATGAGAAAGTTTATTTGTTTGTTCTTTCTTTACGCCCTAATAAGCAACCAAACTACTTGATTTTTGGCATACAGTTAATTGGTAAGAACGGAGAGTAATATAGGCTACTTTTTATCCCGATATTCCCCCGGAAACGGGACACACGCGGGTGAAGCTAGATTGAAATTTAATAAGGTGTATAGATGTATCTGCATAGACACCATGAATTTTTAAAAGACAAAAAGGCTCATACATCTTTCTAGTCTACAGTTTAATTATTGAATTTTAATTGCACTTTGACATATTTCACCTGCAAACTGAAGCATTTATTCAGCATCTTGATACAAATAATCAGAGATTTACAGTGTGCATTCCAACGCTTGATATCGTCTTCAAACAAATAGCCATTTATTGGTGAAACCTCTTCAATGCCATCAATGGCCAGTTGCTCAATAAGGATAATTTTGTTTGTAAACTTTTGAATGCTTTTCGCAGTACAACTTAATGAACAGTTGATGGTAGATAAGAGCAGTAGATACCAGTAGAATGTAGTGATGTATCTTAAGTTAACGATGACCTGCATACAGAACTCCGGAACCATACCAAAAATATTGCCTTTATAGAAATCAGACATTAAGCCTGACATGATACTTAAAAACAATATTCCAAAATAAATATTGTATATGGTCATATTGACTTTCAGGTCGTTAGAATATTTTACGACATTTAAATTTTGAAGTAATGTGAGGAAGTTGTTACTTGTCTTTACGGATATCAACAACATGGTCGAAAGAGTTATGCAACCTATGATTGAGAGCAGAGTCCACAGCGTTGATTCTACAGCTGTTCCTTTTATAAAAAAGATCATTAAGAAGAAGAGATCAAAAATAACACGAATCCAAATAAAGAATCGCTTCTTCCTGTCGAAGACGCAGTAATTTCTGTATGTACCAATAACGTTTTCTATTATGAAAAGAATGCTATACAAACGGTTATTCATTTTCAAACACAGTTTTATCTACGCACTATTATTTAAAAACATAACAATGACCTTTTCTTCTACAAAACCAAACTCTCTCTGAAGAAATTACATATGACATAATTACTTAAAGCTGCGGCATTGACAGAAATAAATTAAATGAAAAAGTGAAGAAAAACACATTTTAATTATTATTCGACACGTGGGCCGGCTGACATGACATTTTATTTTCATTGAGAAAATACTAACTCGTACTAATACAAGGACGTAATATACTAACAGAACTGAGTACTGTCCAAAACTTTAACTTACAAAAACACACCTTAATGTTTTGGTTAAAGACTCAATTTTGTCAAGTAATTCATAGATAGTTAACAATTATTCAAGTCTACATAGATGGTTTGAATCTTATCTACGTAACAGGTGTCAGACGGTAATAATTGGTAGGTATTGTTCTTCTTACATTAAAATTGTATCGGGTGTACCACAAGGGTCCATACTTGGGCCTTTATGCCTGTTATCTGTATGATATATCTAAATGTTTCAAGTTTGCAAAAATTTTAATGTACGCAGATGACACAAAAAATAATATGAATATTAAAAATATACAGGATTGTTACCATTTGCAAGAGGATTTAAACAGAATGTGTATTTATTATGATGAAAATAGAATAAATATTAATGTAAGTAAATGTTCGTACATGTCTCTTACAGTCTTAACCTCTTACCCTTAAAGTTTAATTACACTATTTACAGTTTGCCACTAATTGAAACAAAACAGATTAGAGATTAAGGTATTTTACTTGACTCAAAATTAACATTCACAGATCATATAGATAATGTAGTTTCTAAAGCCTTTCGGAATCTAGGATTCAATTTATGAGTAAGTAGACCGTTTACCGATATACACTGTCTAAAAGTCCTTTATTACACCTATGTGCGGAGTGTCCTCGAATACTGTTGTAGTATTTGCAACCCACAGTATCTTACATACATTAAAAATATAGAAAAAAATCAGAAAAGAGATCATCGCCATTTACTGACTACATTGACTCTTGTAACTTCTACCACTTATTGACGCTTGAAAATAGACGGCATCTTGTAGACATGTTATGCCTATACAAAATATGTAATGGCAAAATAGACAGCATTGAATTAGTATCCAAAACATTAAGTTTGTGTGCTCCTTCAACCCGTACTAGACACACGAAGCTCTTCAACTGCAAATTCGTACGCAGTAATTACGCTCAGAATTCAATTATATGTCGTCTCTATAACAACTACCTATCCTAATTCTAATTAGTATCTAATAGGTATTTACTTTATAATCATTTGACTAGATTGATTTACCTCAAAGATAAATTAAGTAAAATAAGGAGTTATAGAAAAACTTTACTTTTTTCCAATCAATTTATTGTTCTTATAAACTGTTCCACTTTAACAACATATTTATTTGAAATTACTATAAGTGAGATACAAATCGGGCATAATAACAGTATAGTACTTACATTTTCACACTGTGACCATCAACCATCAACTAACTGCCAGCAGGAATGAATACCCTTTTTATAATTTTACCCCTTCTCTATAACTCCCGCCAAAACGAACATCATACAGATTAGATTACGTTAAACAACAAGTTGGCAGACAGTTGAGAGACTTTTAACAATTCACAATCAATTGTAATATTGCTTATAAAACATTCGTATTATAATAGAAATTGTTATAAGAAAATTCTATACAAAATCAAATTACTTTTATTCTTTATTTATTTATTTTTTGAGAGAGGAACCTTACACTCGTCCATCCTGACGCGTGTAATGTCCTCATACTCGCAACCTTACACTCGGTTTATTCAATCAAACATAATATTTAAGTAAAACAGAACTTGGAAACATAAATCAAAAAGTAAGGTAAGCAGTTGTCCGCTTAGATAACAAAACAAAAAGTTCCACGAGATAAGCAGTTTTCCGCTTCATAAAAAAATGTGTTGCAATATTGCCTTCACATTTATTCCTCACTTTCTCCGAGGCACTCAGTGATCCGAGTGTTTGCAGAAACCGCACCTCAGGGTAGTTATAAAATAAATATTCAAAACAGTACAAACAAATATTTGCAGTATCCGCAAATTAATTAATCATAATAAAAAGTAAATAATAATTCAAAGGTCTTTGAAACATAATTCAAAAGGTTAAGTAAGCAGTTGTCCGCTTAGATAACAAAACAAAAAGTTCCACGGGATAAGCAGTTTTCCGCTTCATAAAAAAAATGTGTCGCAATACTGCCTTCACATTTATTCCTCACTTTCTCCGAGGCACTCAGTGATCCGAGTGTTTGCAGAAACCGCACCTCAGGGTAGTTATAAAATAAATATTCAAAACAATAGAAACAAATATTTGCAGTATCCGCAAATTAATTAATCATAATATAAAGTAAAAAATAATTCAAAAGTACATTCCAATTGCTATTTTTTATTTTAATTTTTTGTTTACATTCTTAATTCATGGTAATATTTATTTATTGATAATAAAACAAATCAAAACCACAATTAATAAATGTGATAGAAAATTATATTATTCAGTCGTTTCTTGTTCAACATTTAAAGCCGCCAAATGGTCCAGGGTTACATCCTATCAGCAGATATAGTAGCTTCATATATAAATATTAATTTAATAAATAGCTACAGGCTTCCTATTCATATCACACTTTTTTTTTTGTGTCTGACTTTTTCCAATAAACGGTTTCGTTTCTTATTTCTTCAATACTAATGTTAGATCTTGTTAGTTCTAATAAATTATCAAAAGTGCCATTTAGCTCGCAATTCATAGTTACTCCAAACAATAACTTTTTTTTGGAATGAATGTGAAGTGAAACTACTCCCTTGATCACAAATTATGCGAGTCGGTATTCTAAATGTATACAATTAGTCTTGTAATATTTCAATATCATTTTTAGTCTTGGTGTCTCGTACAGTTTTAACGAATACGTACTTTGTGAACGAATCTACAATGACTAACAAGTAAGCATTACCATTTTTACTACGCACAAAGGTACCTAGATGGTCAATATGCAGGGTGTGGAATGGAGTAGGGACTTTGTCAATTGGGTAGAGATATCCTTCTTTGGAGTTGGTATTATCTAAATGGTATGCACAATTTAAACAAGCTTTCACATATTGTTTTATAAAGTGTCTCCTTTTATGGAACCTATACGTCTTTTTTATACGATCGTATGTTTTTCAAAAGCAAAATGTCCAATATTATCATAATTTAACCCGCATATCTGCCATCTAGCTCCCTTTGGGACTACCCATCGTAACTCTGTTTTTTGATCGTCAATGTATCTAAATAGTTAATTGTTTTAATGACATAGTTGTTTTTGCTAGTATATTTTCTTGTTTGATATATATCACAGTTACACTACTTGCCCTTAGAAAAGTTACTTCGCTTCCAAGATCAACAAATGCATTAAATTGTACATTATCTACAAGACAATCTTTACAATACTTCAATGAACAGTGCACGCCAAAACATAAGATGTACGTTTATAATACTTGTTAGATTAATTGCCTTCCCTACAAATAGCCATTGTTGATGTTATAGTATTCTGTTTCTTATAACATTTGTCTACTGTATGACCTACTTTATCACAAAACGTGCACTTTATTATTGGCTTCGTGCAATTATGAACAGTGTGTCCTCTTTCACGACAGTTAAAACAGATCTGCGTAGTCTTATTACTTATAATATCACAATTATTTTTGAATTTGTTGTCGATTCTATCTTTAGGTTGGTTGTAAAATTCTTTACTGCTAGACAAGAATTCTTACAATTGTTCTGGTTGCTTGCACCTTAGCGACTGTGCTGTTGTACGTAGTGTCCTATCTGTCAGTCCATATACTATACAATCGACTGCATCCTTGCCAGAAATTTTACACTGATTTAACAACGAAATTTTTTCAAAGTAGTAATTTTCTATTGATTCTCCTAATATAAATTTACGCCTTGTCATGTCGTCTAATGATTTACCATAGTTTTGTTCACTTGGGAATGCCAATAACAGTTTATCCTGCCACTCCTGCCAAGTGGATAACATATCTGGTAAGCTATCATACCAAATCTTTGCATTACCCTCTAACTTTTGCAAAGCAAAGTGGATAGTCTGGCGATCATCCCATCCATAAATCAAGCTACACTGATTGACTCTTTTTAACCAAGTATCAACACGATGACCAGGTAAAGCAGGATTAAATGTTGGTACAACATTAGATTGAAAACTAGGTTGTTTACAAAAAGCTAAGCTGCTAATTAACTGCTTAACGTCATTTATTGGTAGATATGAAACGTCTGACCTTATACTTCCGCGTTGTTCCTGCTCCTTGCTGCGCTGCCTCGCAGGTGGTGGACTTTTTGAGTCAGGATCACGAACACGCGCCCGACTCCTTCGATGACATCGCCTATCGTCGTCATCGTCGCTCGCAGACGACTGGCTGTGGCGCCGTTTGCGCGCCCGGCCACGAAGCGGGCTAGCGCGCGGCCGGCTTACTCGCAAACGACTACGAGGTCGGCTACCGGAAGGTTGGCGGTCACGTGCACAGCTCTTACGAGCCTGGTTTCCGCGATCGTAGCCGTAGCGCGCTGGTGTACCGCAGTCTTCATTGTTCCGATCGCGATTGCGACGGCATCGACGCTGTCGCTTGGAACGGCTTCGTGACTCCACTTCAGAGTCGCTGGAGGGACATTCACCCTCACTACGATGCTGCATCTCACGGTTGCAACCATTATCCCTGGAACCATTTAATAAACGGACAGTTTTTGGTGTTTTCATGCGTTCAAATGATCCCACTTCTGAATTATAACAACTACCTATCCTAATTCTATTTAGTATCTAATAGGTATTTACTTTATAATCATTTGACTAGATTGATTTACCTCAAAGATAAATTAAGTAAAATAAGGAGTTATAGTAAAACTTTACTTTTTTCCAATCAATTTATTGTTCTTATAAACTGTTCCACTTTAACAACATATTTATTTGAAATTACTATAAGTGAGATACAAATCGGGCATAATAACAGTATAGTACTTACATTTTCACACTGTGACCATCAACCATCAACTAACTGTCAGCAGGAATGAATACCCTTTTTATAATTTTACCCCTTCTCTATAACTCCCGCCAAAACGAACATCATACAGATTAGATTACGTTAAACAACAAGTTGGCAGTCAGTTGAGAGACTTTTAACAATTCACAATCAATTGTAATATTGCTTATAAAACATTCGTATTATAATAGAAATTGTTATGAGAAAATTCTATACAAAATCAAATTACTTTTATTCTTTATTTATTTATTTTTTGAGAGAGGAACCTTACATCTCCAAAAAACAAATAATAATAGGTTTGATTCGATAGATATACTCTGTTCATCATTGAGCATTTTTTAAAAATATTGGCAACATACTTTCCACTTGAAGTAGTTATTTATCTATTTATATATATGTATGTACTTATTTTATGTATGTCTTTATTTTATGTATGTATCTTATCCTATTAAAATAAATGCTTAAAAATTTCTACACTCTTTACATGTGTGCGTCTCTTCTTACCTATTTATTTATTTATTCTCAGGACTTACAGTTTTACCCAAGACGTCCTGGAGAATAAATAAATAAATAATAAAATAAAATAAAATAATTGCATACAACACACCAATTATCTAGCCCACGTTAAGTTTCATGAAGAACTTGTGTTATGGATACTAGATAACGGATAAAAATAATTATATACTTTTTTTTTGTAAATACATACTTATTATACATATTAAACACCCAGACCAAGACAAAATAGACATGTTCATGCACACAAATATTTGTCTTGTCCGGGGATCGAACCCGGGACCTCTGGCGCAGAAGGCGGGCTTAGTACCCCTGCGCCAAACAGGTCGTCATAATAGAATAATATACAATAATTAATAATAATAGAATAGTAATAATATACAATAATTCAGTACAATAATATTAACATTCAATAATAAAAAATAATAAAAAAACATTTTAAAAATCAGTTCAAACGTTATATATAACTAATAATAAAAATTTAATAAAATCCAATTTCATACAATTACACAAATTTTTAGCCCATGTTATATAATAATAATCGTACAATTTAAATCATATTAAAATAAATTAATTCAAATCAAAACATATTATAGGACAAAAACAATAGCACCATCTTTGAAAACTGATAAGGCTTGTCTACAAAGATATCAGCTTGTGGTACTTCTCTTAGGAACCTATTGATCAGAGTCACGGCCCGTATTGTAGGACAATTCTGTGCATAGCGTGTGCGTGTCTGGCGTTGGTAGAAAAGTATTGGACGGCGACGCGCGGGTATCGCGCCCTCCCCAATATCCACTAGGGGTTTTGGCACTAGCAGACCTAACCTACTCAGGGCAATTGGATTATCAACCTTGTTATGCAGTAGATTGTAATAGTGAACTAGTGTCAAATATTTCCGTCGCAGTTCTAATGTGTACATACATATCAACCATTCCAGCAATAAAAAGAGATGGATACAACAGAGGGTAATATCCGTACTTTTGCTTATACAAAAACCTAGCGAACTTTTTTTGGATCTTTTCAATAGTAGGGTGTATTTTTTTTCATAAGGATCCCAAACTATTGCACCGAATTACAGCTTGCTACGCACATAAGCATTATAAAGACATATTGCTACCCTTATATCGTTAAACTGTTTTGCCATGCGCATCACAAAACCCAAGGCTTTGTGGGCACTCTTACATACACTCTTTATGTGATTCCTAAAGTTTAACTCAGTGTCCAAGCACAAGCCAAGATCACGTATTTCGCTAGCCCTCTCCAAAGGTTTATACGACAAAGTGTAATTAGCAGCAATTGGCGCACTGAATCTGCTGAAAGTGATGATTTTACACTTATAAATATTAAAGAGAAGGCGATTACGAATGCCCCATTCAACTACAGAATTGATTTCATCCTGGAGTACAGCAGTATCTTCGACTTTAGTTATATGATGGTATAGCTTGATATCATCAGCGAACATTAAACATTTTGCTACTTTCACTGTTTGTGGGAGGTCATTTACCATGATGGAAAACAGAGTAGGTCCTAATGTGCTTCCCTGACTAACACCGGACCTAGTGTAATATAAATCCGAAACAAAGCCCTGAAATTGAACGAATTGTCCACGGTTACACAGATAACTAGCCAACAGCTTCAAAAGTTTAGGTGTAAACCCTATAGAGTAACATTTCTGAAGTAGCAAATCATTATCCACGACATCAAATGCCTTACTAAAATCAAAATATGCCACATCCACCTGACAACCGGTTCCAATGAGGAGGCAACATCGTCTACCAGATTATTGTGATTAGTTACGGTGCTTCTAAATTGTCGAAACCCATGTTGTGCATCACTCAGCCAAGGTGTTATTTGGTGAACAATTTGATCGCAGAGAATAGTCTCAAAAATCTTGCAAAACACCGATGTAATGGCTATTGGCCTTTGAGAAATTACGGCCATCTTAGAGTCACTCTTTGGGACCGGAGTCACTCTTGACATTTTCCATCTATCGGGATATTGACACTGTTTGAGTATCACATTGTATATGTAAAGAAGAGGCTCCTCAAGAATACCTATGCAGTCTTTTATCAAGAAAGAGGGTACACCGTCAGGACCAGGTGATGTGTTCGGTTTGAGCTTTTTGACCACCCAACGGATGTCAACTAGCGTGATTTCCTCAACCGCTACTCCCGATGTCAAATCTTTCTGTTGCACTAGTTTAGGGTCCAAAGTTGGAGCTTGCTTAAGAAAAACAACTAAAATATTCCGCTAAAGCATCGACTGCTGCTTGTCCCTCAACTACACCACCCTTGTATGTGAGGACAAAGTTTGGTGCCCTACTTCTACGCTGATCCTTAACGTAACCCCAAAACTTAGACGGATTATTGAGTATGTTACGCTCCATCTCAATTTGGTATTTTTTATATGCTGAATTTATCAATAATTTGACTTTCCATCTATAATATTTAAAAAGTTCATTGTCCACTTCACGGTTATAAACTCTATAACGTATAAAATAGTAGTATTTCTGACGTATGTTGTTAATGATTTCAGGAGTATACCAAGACGGGTAATTAAAACGCTTGTTTGACATTCCTTTTCTTAAAGGGACATGCTTACTCAAAACTGCGCTTAGCTTGGTGTATAGTACATTAACAGCTTCATTTACGTTTTGCTGACCATATAAATTGGACCAGTCAATTTCCGTAATGGCATTGTATAGTTCATAAAGCATGCCTCCTTTTTTGTTTAAAACATTATTGGCCTGATAAAACTGACAAAAATTCATAAAACAATCAAACATATTTTTAACATTGGTACTACAGGAGTTAAGATTAAAATCTCCAACTACTATAACATCAAGTTCAGGATATTTACATACAATATTTTCAATACAATTTAAGACTTGAATGTATAGATCGTCTTTACAGATTGGAGGTAGATAGACAACACCACAAACAAAACTTATATTTTTCCAGGTAACCAAGGCAAATAAAATTTCCATGTTCTCAGTCATACCGTCTACACAATTGATATCACGCACTGTGTAACCATCTCGCACAGCTAAGAGAACGCCACCCCATCCAACGTTTCCTTTGCGGTCCTTTCGCAGCACAGTATAACCAAGAGGAAACAACTCACCATCACTAATAGAGTCCGTAAGATGGTTACACAGTGCGTTATATCAATTGTGTAGACGGTATGACTGAGAACATGGAAATTTTATTTGCCTTGGTTACCTGGAAAAATATAAGTTTTGTTTGTGGTGTTGTCTATCTACCTCCAATCTGTAAAGACGATCTATACATTCAAGTCTTAAATTGTATTGAAAATATTGTATGTAAATATCCTGAACTTGATGTTATAGTAGTTGGAGATTTTAATCTTAACTCCTGTAGTACCAATGTTAAAAATATGTTTGATTGTTTTATGAATTTTTGTCAGTTTTATCAGGCCAATAATGTTTTAAACAAAAAAGGAGGCATGCTTTATGAACTATACAATGACATTACGGAAATTGACTGGTCCAATTTATATGGTCAGCAAAACGTAAATGAAGCTGTTAATGTACTATACACCAAGCTAAGCGCAGTTTTGAGTAAGCATGTCCCGTTAAGAAAAGGAATGTCAAACAAGCGTTTTAATTACCCGTCTTGGTATACTCCTGAAATCATTAACAACATACGTCAGAAATACTACTATTTTATACGTTATAGAGTTTATAACCGTGAAGTGGACAATGAACTTTTTAAATATTATAGATGGAAAGTCAAATTATTGATAAATTCAGCATATAAAAAATACCAAATTGAGATGGAGCGTAACATACTCAATAATCCGTCTAAGTTTTGGGGTTACGTTAAGGATCAGCGTAGAAGTAGGGCACCAAACTTTGTCCTCACATACAAGGGTGGTGTAGTTGAGGGACAAGCAGCAGTCGATGCTTTAGCGGAATATTTTAGTTGTTTTTCTTAAGCAAGCTCCAACTTTGGACCCTAAACTAGTGCAACAGAAAGATTTGACATCGGGAGTAGCGGTTGAGGAAATCACGCTAGTTGACATCCGTTGGGTGGTCAAAAAGCTCAAACCGAACACATCACCTGGTCCTGACGGTGTACCCTCTTTCTTGATAAAAGACTGCATAGGTATTCTTGAGGAGCCTCTTCTTTACATATACAATGTGATACTCAAACAGTGTCAATATCCCGATAGATGGAAAATGTCAAGAGTGACTCCGGTCCCAAAGAGTGACTCTAAGATGGCCGTAATTTCTCAAAGGCCAATAGCCATTCCATCGGTGTTTTGCAAGATTTTTGAGACTATTCTCTGCGATCAAATTGTTCACCAAATAACACCTTGGCTGAGTGATGCACAACATGGGTTTCGACAATTTAGAAGCACCGTAACTAATCACAATAATCTGGTAGACGATGTTGTCTCCTCATTGGAACCGGTTGTCAGGTGGATGTGGCATATTTTGATTTTAGTAAGGCATTTGATGTCGTGGATAATGATTTGCTACTTCAGAAATGTTACTCTATAGGGTTTACACCTAAACTTTTGAAGCTGTTGGCTAGTTATCTGTGTAACCGTGGACAATTCGTTCAATTTCAGGGCTTTGTTTCGGATTTATATTACACTAGGTCCGGTGTTAGTCAGGGAAGCACATTAGGACCTACTCTGTTTTCCATCATGGTAAATGACCTCCCACAAACAGTGAAAGTAGCAAAATGTTTAATGTTCGCTGATGATATCAAGCTATACCATCATATAACTAAAGTCGAAGATACTGCTGTACTCCAGGATGAAATCAATTCTGTAGTTGAATGGGGCATTCGTAATCGCCTTCTCTTTAATATTTATAAGTGTAAAATCATCACTTTCAGCAGATTCAGTGCGCCAATTGCTGCTAATTACACTTTGTCGTATAAACCTTTGGAGAGGGCTAGCGAAATACGTGATCTTGGCTTGTGCTTGGACACTGAGTTAAACTTTAGGAATCACATAAAGAGTGTATGTAAGAGTGCCCACAAAGCCTTGGGTTTTGTGATGCGCATGGCAAAACAGTTTAACGATATAAGGGTAGCAATATGTCTTTATAATGCTTATGTGCGTAGCAAGCTGTAATTCGGTGCAATAGTTTGGGATCCTTATGAAAAAAAATACACCCTACTATTGAAAAGATCCAAAAAAAGTTCGCTAGGTTTTTGTATAAGCAAAAGTACGGATATTACCCTCTGTTGTATCCATCTCTTTTTATTGCTGGAATGGTTGATATGTATGTACACATTAGAACTGCGACGGAAATATTTGACACTAGTTCACTATTACAATCTACTGCATAACAAGGTTGATAATCCAATTGCCCTGAGTAGGTTAGGTCTGCTAGTGCCAAAACCCCTAGTGGATATTGGGGAGGGCGCGATACCCGCGCGTCGCCGTCCAATACTTTTCTACCAACGCCAGACACGCACACGCTATGCACAGAATTGTCCTACAATACGGGCCGTGACTCTGATCAATAGGTTCCTAAGAGAAGTACCACAAGCTGATATCTTTGTAGACAAGCCTTATCAGTTTTCAAAGATGGTGCTATTGTTTTTGTCCTATAATATGTTTTGATTTGAATTAATTTATTTTAATATGATTTAAATTGTACGATTATTATTATATAACATGGGCTAAAAATTTGTGTAATTGTATGAAATTGGATTTTATTAAATTTTTATTATTAGTTATATATAACGTTTGAACTGATTTTTAAAATGTTTTTTTATTATTTTTTATTATTGAATGTTAATATTATTGTACTGAATTATTGTATATTATTACTATTCTCCAGGACGTCTTGGGTAAAACTGTAAGTCCTGAGAATAAATAAATAAATAAATAAATAGGTAAGAAGAGACGCACACATGTAAAGAGTGTAGAAATTTTTAAGCATTTATTTTAATAGGATAAGATACATACATAAAATAAAGACATACATAAAATAAGTACATACATATATATAAATAGATAAATAACTACTTCAAGTGGAAAGTATGTTGCCAATATTTTTAAAAAATGCTCAATGATGAACAGAGTATATCTATCGAATCAAACCTATTATTATTTGTTTTTTGGAGATGTAAGGTTCCTCTCTCAAAAAATAAATAAATAAAGAATAAAAGTAATTTGATTTTGTATAGAATTTTCTTATAACAATTTCTATTATAATACGAATGTTTTATAAGCAATATTACAATTGATTGTGAATTGTTAAAAGTCTCTCAACTGACTGCCAACTTGTTGTTTAACGTAATCTAATCTGGGCCCTTATTCTCTATGACCACTTTGCGATTCCTTGCTTCAAAACCACGCCAATATCGTACATGGTTACGACATTTTCAAAATTCGTATTCTCTATGACACTTAAATGAAACCGTGTGATATGAACGTGACTTGCGCGTGGTTTGAACTGTCAAAAATTCCACGTTTTAGAAACGCGTGGAATCAACGTGGAATCTGCAAGGAATCGTTGTGACTGTGAAGAATTTTATTGTTTTTGTGCTAAAAACAATTTAAATAAATCTATAACGTACCTAAGGCCAAAGACCTTCTAAACACCATCTCTTTCTTTAAGTATTTCAGTGAAATTTAGTGTCAGCTATTTATATTATAATCTACTTACTATTACTAAGATTTTGTAAATTTTGTATCGAATTAAACCACATGTAACTATAAAACTATTTTATTATGAACTTTTATGTAAGTATTTTGCACGCAACTACCGAAGACCATTCTTGATCTACACTTATGAATGAACTTGTGAATCACATTTTTAAACAAATTGATTTCAATGAAGTAAGATGTTTTAGTTTTACATCGCTTTTAAATCTGGAACAAATGCAAAATACATATGTTAGGGGTTATGTAAGTAAATTAGATATTATAAGGCAAGTAACTTGTAACATTTTTGGGAGTAACAAACGATTAGGTACTTACAATAACAAATCGCTTCAAATAAAATACCGCCAAGTACATCAAAATTCTTCAAACAAAATATACTCGTAGGTACAATATTAATGTTTTGAAGTGTATGTATATATTTCCATTGAAATACTAAGTATTATTATTTCTTTCTTGTAATAAACATATAATAAACAGACAAAATTGAATCAATTAATTTTCATTGTAAAAATCGATAACAAGAAATAAAAAAGTAAAAAGAAACGTTCAAAAACGTTCGAACGTTTTGGTTTTGCTGCGTGTATGTTTAAATTATTGTGTAATATTTTTTCTTTGTTATTGCTAAAATTGCATTGTTATGATATAAACGATTAAATATTAATATAAAAATAATAAATCACGGTTAATTGTTAGTGAAATTAAATTTTGCAAGTAATAAATTTAAAATCTTAAAAGTTTTTAGTTTAGTTTTCGAACGCACTCGTGATTTCATAACGTACCAAAGACAATTTGTCTTGGAGGTGTCTTGGAGCGCGGTGGGACTTACAGAATAGAGTTGACCAGATTCCTTACCGTGACAAGATACGATATTGACGGGGTTTATGCGTGGTAAGGTTTAAGTGTGGAATCTAAGTGGTCATAGTGAATAAGGGCCCTGTATGATGTTCGTTTTGGCGGGAGTTATAGAGAAGGGGTAAAATTATAAAAAGGGTATTCATTCCTGCTGGCAGTTAGTTGATGGTTGATGGTCACAGTGTGAAAATGTAAGTACTATACTGTTATTATGCCCGATTTGTATCTCACTTATAGTAATTTCAAATAAATATGTTGTTAAAGTGGAACAGTTTATAAGAACAATAAATTGATTGGAAAAAAGTAAAGTTTTACTATAACTCCTTATTTTACTTAATTTATCTTTGAGGTAAATCAATCTAGTCAAATGATTAGAATCTAATCAAAGGTGCAGAAATGTAGCCATGACTTCGCATCCCCGTCATACTTGATTACGTCTAATTTCGGAAGATTAGGTAAACGTCTTTTGTATAACTGGACAGACTGAGCCGAGAGTAGGGAAGCTTCGCTTTGCGTGCGCTCGAGCTTATTAAAAAGAGCTTTAATTTTTTGCCACTGGATTTTATATGTTAAAACCTTTTCTTGGTCTTCCTCATACAGTTTTTCGTCAAAATCTTCTGCCGTACACCATAGATCACAAATTTGTCCTTCGATTTCGAACAAATTGGAGGCCGTATCGGTGAGGACTTCAAACAGTATGGGTTCCTCTTTTGACAGCCCAGTTTTTTCGATTTTATTAGATAAACTGGTAAACTCCTTCCGCAACTGTGTGCGTTTTCTCTTTAGCGCATCCATCCTGTCCTGTCACGGTCGCCACAATGTGATATACGCAGGCAAATGAGAAAAACACAATATAATATACACAGTTAAAAGAAATTATATATTGGAGTTCAAAGAGAAAATTAAAAGACTAGTTTTATTGGTTGCCGTAGCAACAACTACGTCACGTGTCCGCGACACTGTGGAAAGTCCTGCGCTCACAGATTGAAAAGGACGGTTTTACCCTAGTCCTTTCAATCGATGACGCGTCTGTTGAGGACTTGCGCAAGCTGAACTTCAGGCCGGAACTTGGCTTCAGGACTGTTCACATCCGCATCCGAGGCGAAAACCCGCCTAAGAGTGCGGATGTGACTCATAGTGCTGAATCTAGCCGATCAGGCCCGAAGTTCAGGACAAACCCAATATCCACTCCCAGGGCGGGACCTAAAGTCCGAGGACCCAAGGCTACAGCGAAGCGCCACAACGCTAAGCCTAAGGACTTGGCCGAGGACAGAAAGACCCGTCCCTCCGGAGCACCACCAACGAAAGGGGCCCCAGGCCCCAATCGACAGGTAGAGGCGGGAACCGACAAACCAAAGGACTCTGTAGTCCCGAGGCAAGCCGGTTCAGATAACGCCTCTTAACTACACTTCACACACATACACTCAAATACATGGACACGCACATACATACACGCAAATCAAAAACACTTTACACCAACACACACGTGGTTCAAATTAACTTGCACCATGCCATAGCTGCTTCAGCAGTTCTGGAAAACTCTTCACAGAAGAGAAACTTCACATCGCTCTAATCCAGGAACCGTGGCTGGCCAATAACAACACGGTGTCCGGGCTTGGCTCCGCAGGTACGGTGGTTCACCATAGCATGTATCCTGTTCAATAATAATATTGATTTCTTATGTATACCAGGGCTCTGCAACGATGACATGATGGCAGCTTTTGTCAAAGTGAAGTAGATGGGAGCAAATAACACAACTGTTTAGTTCACGCGTACGTTTATTACTGAAGAAGAGGGGGGCGCGCGCGCAGGCGACACCGGTAGGTAGGTAAGTACAGCTAGCTACACATCATTCTCTCCACCATTATTTTGAATCCTAGTAACAAAACAAACCATAATTAAAACATAAAAATTGTTATCTTACGGACTATGCGTTTACAAAAATTAGAACTTATAACTAACTTTCTTTTTGGGTCTTAACTGGCGCGTGAATGGCGCTTGGGGTTGAACAGGCGCTATTGGTTCAGGAGGCGCCGCTGACGGCGGACCGACATCCGCCGACGTGGTGGTTTCGCTCGACGAACGAGCGCCCAGTCCCTCGCACTCCAGGTTTCGGACACCATTACTCTCCCCACTATTATTGTTGTTGCTCGCTTCAGTTGGCAGTGGACGTCAGCGGCAGTGGACGTCTCATCGTGTGTTCTGCATACCTAGACGGCGGGAAAAAGGATCCATCTGAGGAACTGGCGAAAGTGGTCGAGTATGCACACGAACACAACGCTGATCTTCTAATAGGATGTGACGCCAATGCCCACCATACCAACTGGGGCAGCACTGACATCAACGATAGGGGTGAGTTGCTCCATGATTTTATCCTATCAAATCGCCTCCAGATTGTCAACAAGGGCTGTAAACCGACTTTTGTGACTAAAACGAGGCAAGAAGTTATTGACATTACTCTCGCTACGAATAATCTTTCAAGGTTGGTTAACGACTGGCACGTAAGCGATGACACATCTATGTCTGATCACCGACTTATTAGATATGAACTAAATACATCTAACATGTGCGAAACCATCACTTTTAGGGACGCTAAAGCCACAGATTGGGACTTGTACAGACAAAAGCTCCAAGATAGGCTACAGAATATACCTAAAAACATACGATCTATCGATTCTCTAGAGTACGCTGTAAGTCAAGTTACTGAAGCCATGACAACCTCCTTCGAGGAGAGCTGCCCTTTAAGAACTATAAGGGATAATTGAGTAAAATGGTGGAATGAAATGGCCCTAACTGCCTACAATAAATAACTACGGAAGGCGAAAAGACTATCGTGGAGGAAGTTCTGCGAGGAGATCACCAAGACTCCACAAGGAGCAAGAATCCACAAAGTCTTGGCAAAATCGCCTACAAACCAGCTGGGACTCCTAAAGAGGCCAGATGGCACCTTCACTAAAACGGCGGAAGAGACCCTAGATCTTCTAGCGTCAGCACATTTCCCTGGATCGGTGGAGGTATCAGGTCTGAATGAGCATAATGTTCCTCACAATCTATTCTCTAGGCCTGCAAACGAGGACTGGAGAAGAGCAGCCAGGAACGTCAGATCTAATAAGGTTGAATGGGCAATAGACTCATTCACGCCAATCAAATCTGCAGGTGAGGATGATATCTTTTTAGCTCTTTTGCAACAAGGGAAGGACATCCTGATCCCAATTTTAATTAAAATCTTCAGGGCGAGTTACGCATGGGGTTACATACCAGAAAAATGGACTACGGTCAAAGTCCGTTTCATCCCTAAGGCTGGTAAGAAAGACTTCTCGCAGCCAAAGTCTTTCAGACCAATAAGCCTTACTTCTTTTCTACTCAAAAGTATAGAAAAGGTCATATAAGGGTGCATTAGAGATGGACCGCTACGGGAACATCCTTTGCATCCCAGACAGCATGCCTACCAGAAAGGAAAATCCACAGAAACTGCTCTGTTAGAACTAACAGATAGGCTAGAAAGGGCTCTCGACGACAAACAGATAGCCCTTTGTGCTTTCCTTGACATTGAAGGAGCATTTGATAACGTTACCATAGAGGCCCTTTCCGAGGGAATGAAGGCTAAAGGGATTGATACAACAACCACCCGATGGATCGAATCAATGCTCCTTAATAGAACGATCAGTGTTAATCTACATGGAACCACAAAAGGCTTTAGAATAAAGAAAGGCTGTCCACAGGGGGTGTCCTATCACCGCTATTATGGTCGCTAGTTATTGACCAGTTGCTGGTTGAAGCCTCAGAAAGAGACTTAGATATACAGGGCTATGCGGACAGCGTGGTGGCTTGCGTTATCGGCCCCTGTCAAAGCACTATACCATCTATACTCCAGATATCTCTAAACTTCATTAACAAATGGTGTACGGAGAACAGACTATCGGTAAACCCGAGCAAAACCACAATAGTCCCCTTCACTAGAAGGCGCAAGCTAGAGAAACTTGTTACGCCTACTATTAGAGTCGGATGTCATGCTCCCACTGTGCAACTTCACCAGAAATTACTCAGTGGAGATACCTAGCAATAAAGAGTGGTCTGCAAATCACCATACCTGTAAGGCTGGAAGCTTAGTTTGGTTCACAGACGGCTCCAAAATGGGTGAAAATTTAGGATGCGGAATATACGGCGACAGCCCTCGATTTAGCAAGAGTGTGAATCTAGGCAAACACGCCACCATATTCCAAGCAGAGCTATACGCCATCATAGAATGCGCGGAGGCCAACCGCCAACGAAACTACATAAATCAAACCATTTTTATCTTCTCAGATAGTCAGGCAGGCCTCAGCGCTATCAATTCGAATGTGATACATTCGAAATTGGTGAAGGACTGCGTCGATAAGCTGAATGAGCTGGGACAACGGAATATTTTTTTTCTGAAATGGGTACCAGGTCACTCAGGAATCATTGGCCATGAAAAAGCTGATGAACTTGCAAGGGCTGGAGCTCAGGGCAAACAGCTAGGTCCAGAGCCCTTCTGTGGTATCTCAAAGGAACAGGCCATGCAACTTCTTAAGGGTAACCTATTTGGCGAGTCACAAAAATACTGGTTAAATCAACCAGGTTTAGTACACGCCAAATCCCTTATCGAAGGCTATTCGCAAAAGCAAACTGCTGAGCTTCTAGAACTCAGCAGAGCAAACATAAGTGCGATAGCAAGAGTCTTAACTGGACACTGCAAACTAAAAAGGCACCAATTTCACATGAAATTGAGTGACACTGACGTTTGCCGTTACTGCGGATTAGAGAGAGAAACACCCAAACATCTCCTATGTGACTGCGGACCCCTAATTCACAAACGCAGTATACACCTGGGCCGGCATATAATTCGGCCAGAAGAACTAAAATCTCTCAGAGCTAGGAAGATTTTCGACTTCCTGGAAGCCGCCAGGCTAAAAGAGATACTATAACAAGGTGGCGAGTTACAATAGATATTATAGGTCGCAGTGACTACAGTTCCAACTGGAGCTGCATAGCCCCTATTTCCTACAATAATAAATAAAAATACCCGCGACCAAGGCGACTTGTTCAATAAGTGAGTTCTGCCAGACGGCACCGCTAACAACCTTGGCTTTCGACGTCTACCTACGTAGTTATTCGGAACACACAAATATAAAGTGGCAAGTAACTCCGGGTTACATATTTTAGCGTTTATTAAATAAAAAATGTATTTTACTAGTGCAAGTTGTCTCCTCACACTTAGCTCATTATAGCCCACCATGCCCAAGATGAACAAAGTGGGATACATAAGTGAGTAAAAAGGATACACAACATACTGCTTAAAATATAAAAATCGTAGAAACTTCTTTTAAATCTTCTCTATCATTAAGTCATATTTAAAGCCCTTAAAGTTTTATAAAAAAAATCTACAGCGCAATCCAAATCATAAGTTCAGTCGAATCAATATTAGCTAAATTATGATATAACGTCGAGAAATCGGCCTTATTAAAGTTCCGTTGCGGTAATGAACAATAGTAAAGGTGGAGACAACATATCATAATTTCTTTATAAAGGTGGAGGTCAGTCCGCTTTCGAAGTTTTGTTGGCAGCTTCTTTCTTCGAAGGTCCTCCCAATTTGTGAACTGCCAGTAGAGTCTTTAGTTTTCTCTTTTCTTAATAATAAAGAATTAAAATAACAATTAAATCAAAATATCAAATCAATAATAATTTGTGCCATAGTAAATGTCTAACCGTATCCGAACGAAAATAAATTAACTTTTCGAGGGTAGACTTATAAGTAGTCATCCCGTGACTACGGCAGCAAGGTGCCGAAACGTCGGGAAAATCAAAATACCCCTAAAAAACCTAAAAATACGGACAATTAAAACTTAGTTCGTGGAAATATAGCGCGTTTGATATCCGTAAAAGTCGTTTTATTTCAATGAACAATAGTCGTCAGCTGTTTTTTTGTATAACTGTGGCATGGGCAACGCAGGGGGGGCGGGAGGCGTCTGCGGACACAGATCGCGAGCCCAGCGCAGTGTGATGTCGAGCGGCGGGTGATGCGCGTCCGATATATCATGAATATGATATGATAGATATGATAGTATATAATAATATAATAATACAAATATCATGCTGTAGTAAAATCCAATGGCTATGGATAGATAATATGAAATTAAATACTATCCTATAATTTCATGTTTAATAGGTTTATATAATCTGTAATAGTTTTAACTTTTGTAAGGTCCACTTGTGCCAAGCAACGTTAACATATAATCTAGAGTTATATCTCAGATGTATACAGTAGCATTATTTCTGAGTTAATTGAGTTTACCTAGCTTGACACAAAGGTGCCTGTTCAAATTATTTCATATGGTTTTATTTATCTGCAAGGTCACAATGACGTAGGATACAAAGAGTGACACCGTGGCGGGCAGCAGTGACATCTTCACGGGGGCAGTGGACAGGAACTGCGCCTGCGCCGGCTCCAGACGCACTAGCGTCACCAGATCGCGAACGGCATTAGCCCCAGGATTACCTGGATCAAGTAAGAAAAACATTCGCTATTTTATGAACAACAGGGATACGCTTAGCCTTCATCATACTTGATGTAAAATAATGATAAGGCTAAGATAAAGACGGAAGCGCGCCTTTCCCGGAATCCTCAACTACTGAGGAACTGGCTATCTCTGATGAAAACATTGTTGTAATGGAATTAGATAAGGTCATAGTAGCTGGCCAGCTAGCTTAGCTTGGTCTCTATCTACATGATACTTAGTAGGACTTATTTCAATTCTGCTTGGATAACTACCACCGTTCTTATCTAGGTACATCGTTGTTGTGTTTTGCTTGTTTTTGTTGTCTTTGTGTTTGTTGTAGGTTGCTTGTGAAAGGATAGCCATTTCTCAGTAGTTCCGGATTCCGAGAGAATTGCCATTCCACCTTCAGTCTTATCATTACTTTACATAATGTATTATAAAGGCTAGGCGTTCCCTGTTCAGATAAAAAAAATATTAATGTTACGTGTAAATGAATAATTTATATAATAAGTAACTAGTTCATGATCAGTCATCATACAGTGCACTCATATCATTAGCAATTAAATTAGTGTTCAACATATTATTTTTCTCTTATCATTTATCACCATCATCTGTACAAGTCTGTACAGTGTAAGTATTTCAGAAAACTACGATTTTCACATTTCGTCGGTTTTTGATCTGTGGCACGTAGACACGTCTGCTAGTCAAACATAATCACCACTATTCCAATAACTTCCATATAAAATATTTAGGTAAAATTTTCGTGTATTGCAGAAACCTCAAGACTCCTGGAGTTACTCTCCAACTCCTGTTTTGGTGTTTCTGCAATACACTCTTCAGAATTTAACACCAAAAACTGGTGGATGAGATATTAAAACAAAATGATGCTTTAAAATTTCTCAATCCGACATTTCATTCACAGTTTAAATCCGAAAAAGATTTTCATTGCAAAATAATTTATAGACGGATTACCAACATGTGACCATACGTGACCTTGAAGATCATTCATTGAATTTTTATGAATAAAATAGGTATTTATAAAATATGTGTTTTTTTAATCTTTAACAAATTTTGTGTATTTCAGAAACACCAAAAAGCCATATATTTTTAATTAAATTAAAAACACTTAATTAAGTTTAATTTTTGAGACTCGCAAGCTGTTAACAACACCAATAAAAACTTATTCAAAGCAAAAAAAAAACAATGTCTGGGAAAATTTTACACAGTTTAAATTTCCCAAAACTTTGTTGCACAGGAGGGATGGGGTTTCTAAAATACACGATTCAAAATAAGTCTAAAAATGGAAGTGCGCCTTTCGACGTACTGACTAAATAATAGTAAATAATTATATCTTAAGTTAGACTAGAGGCTGGATAATAGGCTTCCTCAAATTGAGTAGGTTTACCTGCCAAACAGGCGCTTGGTTATCCTAACCAAGAGCTTAGCGGTACAAATGATTCTTCTTAGTATCTTGTAATTAACTAAGGTTGCTGGTTCCATATTTTTCAGATCACGATGCTAGCAAGATAGTAATTCCTATGGAAAATCGAGTATATAATTAGACTTACTATTCCACAAAACGGCTTGCAATTTTACAACAGCCCTGATCAATGCAATCCAGGAGTTATGCACGTTTTGCCCACATTTTACAGTGATAATCATAAGCAAACTGTAAAGTGACATATTGATAAGATATACTGAAGGAATAACCGCAACTTTATTCGTAACTTCCTGAAAAATAAACAGAAATACTTGTATATTGACATTTTAACTTAAAAATAAATTATAAAAAATTGAACTTATTATATCTATATAAAGGCTATATAATCTTGCATGTTAGACATGGCTTTTGAAACAGCATTATTTACCTGTCTTACGACACCATCAATAATGGTACTTATAATAAAAATATAAGTGGGGAGCGTAGTGATATGGTATAGCAAAATCTGCAAAACCAAAAATACCTATTTTATTTGACATATCAGAGTGAGAGGATCATCCACTGAGTAAAAAAATATTATAAAGAAGAGTAAAGGGCAATTTTGATAATTAATAAAGTGAAATTACTGACTTTATCAGATTCTAGTTTACGAACAGTTTATGGGAAGTTAATGCAGGTAAACGAAAGGAAGTGGAAATAATACGAAAAGATAATTGAGGTGAGGTTAGTGAAAGTGTGCTAATATGGTGTTCAAAATAATATAATATTTGTTTTTTAATCAATAGATTTTCGTCTTATCCATGTTCTGAGCTCTTCAAATATTGTGTTCAGGTCCTCCAGGGTCTCAGCCATAAGGACTATAATATCATCCGCAAAACGAAGGTGTGTCAGTCCTCCTTCCTCTCATGTATCTCCGCGATTTTCAAGTTTTCCTTTTTCAATATATCTATTGTAGCATTCTGAATGCATTTTTAGTATACGATGTTAAATATTTGATAGTGTATGATATATGTATGTACCAATAGTAGACAATACAGAATCTCAAACTCGTCATAAATTGCAAACAAAGTAGAAATGTTTGATTTATAACATTTTCTGACGTACATAGTGAATCAAACGCTCCAGATATAAAAGATACTAGAAATAATATTGCGAAAAATTATCGAACTTCTTTAGATTATATCTGTGTAAACTGTTCATATGAATGTTTTGTATGCATTTAAATTTTTCGAGCAAAGTAATGAAGTCTCTACTTCGCATTAGAGATACTTGTATTCGTGGTGAAAACACAAAGGAAACAAGGAAACAAAGGAAAGCAACTAATGAAATTAGTTACTTAGACACTGACATAAAAGTTTCCTTTAAATATATGGTCACCATAAACGTATCTATCTTTTTAAAGATGCAATAATTCCGGTATAGGCCTGCAAGGTTGTCTATAAATAAAATTCTACGATACAAACGACTGTTCATGTTCATGTTCATGTTTGATTTAACTGTGACTTTACACTATTAAACCCAAAAACTGTCTGAAGAATATGTGTCACGAATGTTAACGTAAGTACTTAAAAGCAAATATTTGCTTTTGACCATTAGTTCAATAAGAAGGTAATGAAATCTTGATCAATCTAAAAACTTCCAAATTCATGAATCCTTTTTTATTAAAGCAAAACTGCCCTATTCAAATAATATGGCACGATTTATTGTTCTGGGCGCCTATCTCGTTAACGGTAGGCTTCTTTCTAATTATTAAGAACTCTCTCACTTGCTTCTTCTTCTCACATCACAAGTCTCATATATAGCTATTATCTAACATATCTAATTCACTATTTTCCTTCCATTTCTTTCCTCTCACTCAACAAAGCGACTCTCCGTGAATCACAATCTGCCCTGGCGAAACCATGACGTTAAGGGTAGTGAACCACATTGTCGCCATTTTTTAAGTTGATTTACTAGAATTCGTCGCATTCAAACACGCAGCAAAGGGAGGGGTAGGATGAAATAGGAAAAATACAGATATGTAAAATATAGAGAGGATAATTATGGAATTGGGGTAGAAATAGAATAGTTAGCTAGGCTACCTACTACTCGCTCTGATGGATGAACAAAGTCATGGCAGTTGACCAAGTATAATCTACGGCTCATTTGCTCATACGTAAAAGGTTAAAACTAACCTCTATTGTTAGACAGAAGAGAAAAGGGCGATAGGTGCTATTAAAAACACAAACGTAATGAAGAGCGGTATGACAACCTAAATTAGTGGTTCTCAGTAAGTGCGTACCAATGTAGGCAAAGAGATAGAAATAAGAATATAAGAAAATAAGAATAATGTTGCGGTAAATGAGGACGAAGAAAAGGAAAGGGAAATAGAGGATACTAGTGAAATTTAGTGCTAGTATAGTGCGGTAGCAAGGGTGTCCAGTGAGATGCAATGCTTTGAGACTTCTTTACTTGCCGAGTCACTCGGAGAAAAATCACGTTCATCGTTCGAAGTTATGAAGAATATAGCTACTACAATGGCATCTGGGCGCCATCGTCAACGTTTCCCAAGCAACCATCCAATAGAACTTTGACGTTATTATTTTCAAATGTAACATAATAGCAAATATTTTACCTGGACACCGAAACATTTGTTGAGTAATTTGGTACACATAATTAAAGACTTAGAATGTATGGCCCAGTCCTTAAAGTCGTCCTCAATTGAAGCAGTTGACAGTCCTTCCTCTTGCATTTCCGTGACATTTTCCAAGTTTTTATTTTTCATTGTATCAATTGTAACGTTTTGAATACATCTTTTAGTACATGATGTCAAATATTTGATTGTGTACAATAAAAGTATGTACCAGTAGTACACAATACAGTTTCTCACAGTCATAATGAATTGCATACAAAGGATGAATATTAATTGTTTACTTATGACGTATTTAAAGATATATAGCGAAACAAGCGCAACACTTGAACAAAATGATGGCACATATATTGCAAAAAAAATATTTATCTTTTTTATATTGTATCGGTAATCACTGTTAAACTTCTTATGAAAGTTTCGCATACGTTTCAATGTTATGAGCAAAGTAATAAAGTCTTTACTTCGTGTTAGAGATACTAGTAACGTGCTGACACAACAAAGTATTATAACTATTGAAAATAGCCCCCAAAACACAGAAATAAAGTTATCTTTGAATAGTAAAGTAATCATAAACGTATCTATCAATGCTCTCAAGTGAATTAGGATCTTTTTTGGTCCACTAAAAAAGCAATAATTCCTATATAATCCTGCAACATTTTCTATTAGTAAAACTCTACGATACAAACGACTGTTCATCATTGGTTCTCGAGGTACACACGTGTGTGTGTATCAATACAATATATGTGACTCAACACGATTCTACTCAAACACTGTCTGAAGAAAATTTATCACGTTTTTAACGTAATTACTTAAAAGCATTTGTTGCTTTTGACTATTAGATCGATAAGAAAGTAATGAAATGTAGATCAGAATAAATTAAAGTTTTTTAATTGAAGTCGTCGTCGTCGTCGTCGTCTCAGCCACATAACACCCACTGCTACTACTAGTCTAAATGCCACGGAAAATATATGATTGCTCCCGCGGACACCTTTCTTCCGTTATGTATAGGCAGACATCACTTTTTTTCACTGATTAACTGATTATTATCCTTATACAATATGATTCATAGAAAAGAGATGATAGTAGGATCCCTACCTTTTAATTTATTATCTTCCTTATTTTGGTACGTTTCACATTTTAGAATACTTCAAAGGTAAAGTAATCAAAAAAGTAATTTTAATATATTATTTGCAATTTCTTGCAATTTCTGTGTTTATTTTTGTACGAAATGACTGGCCTACAACGTTTTAGTAATATAAGTAAGGTGGAGGTAAAAATAAAGAACATGTCTTTTGAGAAAAGAATCCGTAACAAAGAACTGAAGATGCCCTAAAAAAAAGTAGGCTATTATCATGCATGTTAGCATCACAGACCTATTATCGAGATAGACGAAAAGAGAGGTCAAACTCAAAAATTTTTGATGTTTTGATTTCTTGATTTTAGATTTTTTGATTTTTTGATTACTTCCTTGTTATTTTGGGAGAGGTGAGCATTTAACCTATTACACAAAATATAGTTGTTATCAAAGGCGATTTGTTTCCTTCACAGGATGCCGCGAAACTCATCTTTTTAGGGAGGGATTTTTTTATCAAATTTAGGGAGGTATATACTTTCCGAAAAAGTATTGATTTTGCTATTTGATTATTTTTCTGGACTATTACAAATAATGTATCTTCTCTCTATTTAACTCTAGAAACAGTGTCTCTGCATCAAACAACAAGCATCTACAATTGTACACAATTAATGCACATTGCAAATTGCTTCTATCAAAACTTCATCGCATTATTAACGCATAATATTATTGTAAAGTTGAGATCACGGCAAGTGCCTTTGAGTTCTTATCGCGAAGATATTTAGGGCAATTCACGATGCACACACGTGATCAAGTATACTCGTACACTATATACTTTAAGTTGTGTTGCCCTGACGGGAACATGAGACAAATGCATTTTTGTAGTATAAAATTAGCATTGTAAAATGCAAAATTAAATAGTTAGAATACTTTAAGTTGCTTGTAATAGCAGTTATTTTCATAATCCACGTGTAAAGTCCGACGAGCCCGGATAGCTTGATGTACTGTTGATTGTGCGTGCCTTTTTCGCGTCACTTGCGTACAAATAATGTGTTTTTAGCAAGTACGTAAAATGGCCTATCCGGCGCGGAGGACCAATCTGCATAATGGCGGATCGGAGCGCATATGTCAACAGCTCTTACCCATGACGTTTTATTACGTTTTTTCGTATATAGCCTAAAACTACTCTGGAACCGCTAACTTAAATATGTAAATAGTTCTCTTGGAAAAAGTAACTAATTGTATCCGAAAAGAATGCAAGCATATACTCGTAAACTTTTTTTAAAACAAAGAACTTGCCTTTGAATTGCTCATCATCAAAATTTACAACTTCTTGGGCAAATCAACATAACAATAGTATCTAACCACTATAAGAAAAAAAAAACTGAAAAGTCTTAAAATGGTAACATTACTCCAAAAGATTTGACCAACATTAAAAAAAAATACACATTTTGAACAGCAGTTTTTTATTTTTCATCCCTCACACCCTTCCCTCCAGATACTGCATAGACGAGAATCGCAAGGCATCAGTAAAATTAAATAATCTGCGTTTAAAAACTTCTCGGGTATGACATACCCGACCTCACTCACGCCGGGTTAAGTATCTAAATAAATAATTACTATAATATTATTTTATAGATATTATATTTTTAGAGTATGGTAATAATGGAGGAGTAGCTGCACTCGTTATACGTTTAAGCTAGAGTCTTGTGCAAAATGTTGTATAAGGTGGAAATCGAATCAAGCTTAATCGGCAGATCCCACTGCACCAACAGGCCAGCTAAAATAGTCCGTTGATCATTAATGAACCCGGAAACGAACCAAGTAGTTGAGTGCCAAGAAACCAGATAAGCAGTTGATTGATTTACATCTTTCATCTTATGACGTGCAAACGAGAATAGGTGGGAAAGCAATTTTTTTATTCGATCTTCACGTACACGTGACGCCCTTGACATGGGCACGCTCTCCAAACCCCTCGCATTACGTAGATTGGCCCTCGCGAAGGATGGCCCCTTTATCGTCATAACAGCTGCTTAGCTGATTGTCTCTCTGAAGAATATTCACTTACGTCGTTTTTTGAAAGAGCCTAATTTGAGATAACATCGCGTAAAATTTTGATTAAACTGTAAGCTGACGCTTTGTGTAATCAACTTTGTGACCTGTGTCTGGAAAGTTGGTGAAGCAATTCTTGTAACGATAGGGTTATGGTTATGGTCAACTTCTAAATCTTAGGATAACTTACTTTCTCGTTACAAGTGATAGGTGCTAAAAGTGTTTCAAATTGTGCTTGCGTACGATTGTTATTAAAATAGGTAATATTTGTTTCAGGCCAGACCAAAAAAGTGTTTTGATTGTATTTCACATTCCTTACATATTTTATTGTCATTGCTATAAAGAACTCTGATCTGTCATTTTTAAAATAACTTGTAGAACCATTTTCACCGACTGACTCACCGAACAATTATCGCAATATGTCGTTAGTTTGAAGTTTAAAAGGGCAGACAGATAATTTTATATCCACGATTATCTACTGAGACTGAGAATATTCAATGGGTGTTGATTGTAATGTAACTTTGAGAATGATTTCATGTATCATTTTAATTTTTTTATGGAAATCCCGTAATTTTATGTAAAAATACCTATTTTATGGAAGTTCTGTAATTGACTTAACTATATTACAAAATAGGCCTATTTAATTAAACAATTTCTAACGCTATTGGTTTAAAATAAAAAATAAAAAAATATCTTTTAGAAAGTTGTAAAATTGACTCTTACTTCCAAAATGAAAGTTCTGAAGAGTGCACTCAAGTGTTTGAATGGAAATATGCATAAGTGCGAGAGGTGGCGTCAGCTGGCGAATATGGTACGAATCGATCAGGGGGAAGGACGTCCTCAATGATTTTTCCGCAACCCGATTTTGTAAGCCCGGACTACTTACTTACATTTTATTCGGACGCTTAAAGCAAAGGCTACACTAAGAGCGTAGCGATGCGAAATTATGTGTGATGCATGTTACTTTCGTGTATTTTACTTTGAATGAGAAAACGGGATCACAAGCGAAACAATCATAATTATTCTTACAACATACGTACTGTACTATTTGCGCAGCTTTTCTAAATAGTACCATACCATACCTTAAAAAATCAAAAAAATACCTAATGTCAGCAGGGATAAACGTTTGCAAAGATTATGGTCACAGCACAATGCATAAAATCCCTCACCTAATTTATAACAATTTTGATAGGCTTTTTTATGATTTTTTAATATTTGCCTTTTTTCAATGCTATTTTTATACTTATGATAAATTTTAAATAGAAAATATTGGAAAAAGTCAACTCGGCTACAAGTGAATTCTCAGATGGGACTCGAACCCACGACCTTTGGAAATCCGTTCCAAATTTAATAGGCTGATTGGAAGTCAAATAAAACTCATCATCTTTTTTTTTCTTATAGAAGTTTAATGGAGCATAGCATTTGATTGTATCGTCTATAGATGCAACATACATCTACAACCTACGTTGGTTGGTTGGTAACTATTTAAAGAGTCACCATAAAATCTCTATTGGTTCTGAAGATAATCCCAGTGTTGAAGCGATGTGAAGCTCGGCGTAGCAAGTGCTTGTCTCGACGATCTCTTCAGCCTCACTTATACTAATCCAGATGTCTCTGTCTGCCATGCAAAGTGCAATAGTGATTTTTTTATATGCTGCATGTGAAATCGATGGAAGCCTTTAGAAACCCTTTTGGGTGTTGTTTCATACTCATCCCGTGATGTCACATTCACACCCAGGTCACTATTCCGTGAGGAAATTGCGAAAATTATCAATGATATTCAGAAACCGACCACTAACATCCAGAAACATGACCAACGGAAATGTTTACCACATAAATATTTGTTCTAGGGTGGAGTTCGAGCCTATGACCCCTAGAGCTGTAAGCAGGATAAGTACATCTAGTATCCACTCAATCGTCAAATATATTATATTTAATATTATATTTAAGGTGCACATTTGACCTCCTGGTTGGTTATGCTGCCCTGGTACTTTTGGTTCGCTTTCCATACAAAATTGATGCACCATCAATCGTTAATATCCTTATTTTTTTAAGTCGGTTAAAATTGAGGTCTTATGGGAATATGTTTATCTTATAGCGGGTGAATAGGTACTATTATTCAGATAAGGTCGAATCTTGAGGATCCGGTACTAGATCAATAAGTACACTATCGGGTCCGTCGATTTACAGGTTTTTTTCATTTATTGACCAAAAGTATTACAAAAAGACATATGATAATATATATAATATAATATAACATACTACACACCGCTACAAAACTCGTTTCGGCTTTAACTGTAGCGGAGGAATTCAGTTACAGAGCAAATACAACAAGTTAAAAATGTTAGTAAATTGTCGGAAATAAAAGAAAACATATAAGTACATGTTTTCATGTCTTTTGTATTATAACGTATATAAGAAAGTCGATCTAATTATGTACGACATAAAGCAAGGTCACGTGTAAATGTATGTGCCGTCGACTATTGCAGCTTTTAAATAGTCAGACAGACAGTCAAATGCAAAGATATTCCTAGGATTGATGTGACAACGCTGGCCTACAGCTTAATAAACATGTAAAAGTATTGGAGAATTTCGACGGTTGTTCGCAAGTCTCGGTAGCTCAGTGGTTAGAGCGTTGGACCGGATTTCCAAAGGTCGTGGGTCCGAGTCCCATCCGAGAATTCACTTGTCGCCGAGTTGTTTATTTCTCTATTTTTCTATTTAAAATTTATCATTAGTTAAAAATCGCATTGAAAAATGCAAAAAAAAAAAATCATAGTCAAGACAGCTTACCATTTTTCTGAAAAGTGGTTTAAAATAGGAATACCGCTTTTTTAACTTTCTAGGAAAAAAACGTTCGTTTTAAGCTAAACTTACGTTAGTTTAGTCTACATTTGAAAATAAAGAGTTCTGGTTCTATTACTCTAAAAGGCGTTTACATTTTTTAAATAAGTAATTTTTTTTTTATCTTAAAACCTTTTACATTAATAAATATTTCTTACTACCAATTAACCTAGCCCCAAATTAGCACTGTAAGGCTTGTGTTATGGGATACTAGGGTAAGTAACGGATATAAATACATATAATTATACATATATAAGTATTTATGTGTAGAAATATATATAAACGTCCATGACTCAGGTACAAATGCTCGTATTCATCATACAAACATTTGTCCCTACCGGGATTCGAACCCGGGATCTCAGAGTAAGCGACACCTTGAAACCGGTGTACGTACCACTCTACCACGGAGGTCATCGGATAATACATTAACAGTATGTATAGTTTTGATTTCATGAGCGTGCAAATCTTTCTAATACTGTTCAATATTGTGATAATAATGATACGTAGACTTGGAATAAGAAATAATCTACCTCCCTTTAACTTAACAACCCAAAAGTTTTAGTGACGAGTGCTTAGAAAGATATCTTATTTGTTAGGTCAAATAGACCCAGGTTAACTCATTTTTTCTATGTACAACGGGGACACTCTTAGCCTTCATCATACCTGATATTAAGTATTGATAAGGCAGAAGATGGAAGCGAGCCTCTGAAAACATTGTTGTTTAGGCGTCAGACTTAGATAAGATGGTGGTAGTTAGCCAGGCGGACTTACAACTAGTCCTACCACAACCAAACCGAATACAATATGTACCCCCGCTGGGAATCGATCCCGGGACCCCTGGGTCTGATACCGGTGGTTGTGTCCACTAGAACACAGAGGCGGCTAAAATATCATTGGTCCAGCCAAAGCCATATATATATTTATAATATTTCTGACAAAAAATAACTGATCTAGATACTTAATTCAGGTTCGCAAAATTTGTGACGACTCGATAGGGACTTTGGCGCGTAGTACGCGGCCGAGTAAGGTATCAAATTAAAGGTACTCGAGTCTATTTGTTCCGAAAACTATAAAATATACAAAATGTTAAACGTGATGATCACAAACTGCAATTAAAGATTTTCGCATAATTTGGAATTTTTCGTCGATCGACGAACCCGAGTATCGGGTTGTAACCGCCCTAGTGATGTTTAATATCAAATCTGATTTCGCACATCACACTTGGTACAGATTCCGCACCACCACTGTCAGGTTACACTATAAATCTTCATATGTCATTTTATTACTAACACATTAGAAATCCTGTAGCGTGTCGCATAAATCTCACACTTATATATCGTTGTTGACACCACAAAAGAAACAGCAGAATATTCTAAGGCGAATATTACTAACGTATGGCAATATAACTACGTGAACATTCCTTAGGGTGGGTACAGACTAGTAATATATAGTTCAATGGGTACAGATATGTTTTTTGTCGTGCCGTACCACCGTTTTGTAGCAGCGTCGCGATACAGAAACTTTGGCTGGACCAATGATATTTTAGATTAGATATGTTACTTCATAGTAATTTGCAATGAAATCTGTGACCAAAACTACTGTCATGTTTTACTGACAAGTAAGACAAAAGACACGAAAAAGCACGGAAATGAAAGAGATAGTAATTTGAATCGGGCCCATATAGGGTCTTCCCAATTTTTAACCGACTTCAAAAAAGGAGGAGGTTCTCAATTAGGATGGTTTTTTTTTTATTTTTATTTCTTATGTATGTACACCGATTACGCCGAGATTTCTGAACCGATTTCCATGATTCTTTTTTTGTTTGATGCAGAATAGTTGCCAATTGGTCCAAAAAAAATTTGGTTTCGTTTGACCCAGTACTTTTTATGTTATGAGCATTTTATATATTTCATTTCATTGTTGACTTGGACGATGTAGTATTTACGATAATTTTGTTTATAATGTACATGAAACCTTATCTAATCTAGAAAAACCCTGCTGTAGTTTACAAAACAGCCTATTACAGGCTTATTTTTTGCTTTTTAGTTTTTAAAGTCGGTTTTTTTTAACGCTGTTTTTATAATGCGAGCTCGTATTATTTATCTGCTTCAAGTACACAAATATAAATATCATTGGGCTAGGCGCAAAGTTCATCGTTCATTTACGTGTGTTCATTTTCTTTGGACGGGGCAAAAAACCGACTGGCGATGGATTAGAATACGGGGTGGTATCCGTACCGAGACGCCGCGCCGCGCCGTACCACCGACCGCAACGTACTGTAATCGGGCGTCCAAACTAGCGTTCGTGGATCGCAACGTTTAAGGCAGACCGCACACCGCCGCCACATGCAACACGCACGCTACATTTTACCTCGTCAAACTGCGCTTCACCTCCGCTTGCAACAAATGCATCGCGGTATGCGCACACCGGACGCAGAGTTGTGTCGTGTGGAATGTAAATATCGACATCATCAGCATAATTTACCTGTATATTTAATGTGACAATTAATGAGGAAATAAAGTCGACATTTGTTTCACTTGTTTCATCAAGATAATTGACGATTAAAAAATTGTTAAACGATCTTAATCCATTATATTTCCGTTTTTCGTCAGTTTCTATATTCAGTGGGTCCGTGTAGGTATTAAACAGGGTTTATTTCAATCTCTGCGTTAAATACAACCGGAATTATCAAAGTTTTCGCTATTTTTTGACAAATGTTGCACCGCAATTCATGTGGCGCGACAACACTCCCGCAACAAGTGCAACAAATGTGTCTTCGGTGTGATTCTATAAGAATATACGGGGACGATAACTGTGGCGCGAAACAAATGTTGCGCGGACAACAAATGTTGCGACGTGTGTGGACTCGCTAACGATACGTGTGAAAAGATATACCCTATTGCAGATGTTCAAGTCTGCCAATCATGTTGTAGAAGGTTGAGAATCAAAAATTCCTTTGGGTTCCTTGGAACGCAAATTATAGGTACTTATTTATTTATATAAAATATTAGATTTTAGGTATTTATTCATATATGCATTAAGCTTATATACATAACAAAGTAAATAAAGCAAAACAAACGTATGGTAAATTTTAAATAGAAAAATATTGGAAAAAATTAACTCGGCCACAAGTGAATTCACTTATATAAAAATAGCATTGAAAAATGCAAAAATTACAAAATCATAAAACAAACGTATTCTATTACCTACCTATCACAAGTGTAAAACAAAAGTAGCAATATGGTTAAAAACTTTCAGCTATTATAATACAGAATCGCTCTTAGTACCACACAGATAATCTGTACCTGTCATAATTGTGAGAATCTGTACTAAAATAAAAATCTGTGTTAGTTTCCAATCTTTCTGTCCACTATGTATACTGTAGGGACTCATTAAAATAATCAGTTAAGGCGCTACTCGGAAAAAGTATGGACTTTTTGATATAAAACTATAGCACGGTTACAGTTGTCACAAATCTGGTAATAACATATATATTGCTTCATACCTTTATCTAGATTCGTATAGTTTAAAAAACACGATCTTTTGATTTTGCCTCGATACTTTTTCTTTTCGAAAAGACCTCTAAAATATACGAAAATTCAAGATTATTCTGAAATGGGGTCACTTACACTATTGGAAATTGGTTTAATAAGTGGACACCAATAATATTTAGGATCGTATAGAAGCATTTTTTTAAAATCGCTGTAGTTTTTTAATACGAAGTGATTTGGTGTTTTTTTTGCCTAATCTGCAAAATCGGTCTCGCTCACGTGCGCTTCGTTTTCTCATTGCTATCTCGCTTCAGCATATTTTTTTCGAGTATCGCCTTAAATTAAAGATTAGTTAATGTAATAAATTGTGCCTCTTTAGTTTTAAGTTAAGTATAAAAAAGTTTATGTTTTATTTTATTCAAAATGTTACTAAGATGTGTTCAGGAAAAGCGGTTCCCCTAATACAGGATTTTTGATGTTTAAAAGGGGACACCAGCTACATACTGCTAAGTTATGCATTGTAATGTAATTATAAAGAATTTTGTTTTTTTTTAACAAAAAGTTTGTACCTATACTATGTATTACATGCAACCTCTTGTACCTACCCATAAAAAAGGTCTGCTTGGTTTCCTGAAAAAAATTGAGTTTCTTTGCTTCCTATTTTGTTTGTTTACTTAGACCAAGATTGTATCTTAATTTCCATCATATAACTTTTTTACAAATGTTAGTTAACAAAACCTTTCTTCAAAACAATGTTGACTTCAAGAATCTCACTATACCACTAAGTATAGTTAAGAAGTATCATAAACATCGCATTTTCTGTCCAATATGCGTATAAAGTTAACTCGGCCTTCGCTAAATGGTTGTTGTTTATCTCTTGATAGGACTTTCGTAGAGGCCTCCTTGATGGGGCCGCATTAAGCACATGTCCCCTCTAACGCATGTTATGGGACCCTTAAAATGCCTCTATCAAGATGATGTTGAGCCACATTCCTTTGATATAATGGCGTAGTGACGTAGTATTGGGGAAGACTTTGGCTTTACGGCTTCGGTTTATCAGTATTTAATTAAAGTATTCTCTTTTGTATTCTCAGACGACTTGAAAATCCATCGCAATCACTTTCAATACGTCATTTGAAAGATATTTACATACTTTAGGCCGTCGCTATTCGACATTGAAAGGGATTGTGATCAGGAAGCGTTTTAAAAGGTATTGAATTAACGAAATTGAACGGTCTAAGCAAAGTGACAGATGAAAATTTCTTTCAAATGTATGGAGCAGTGTCAAATGAAGTGTCATTTAAAACATCATTTGTTCCGAAAGGGATTGCGACGTTAAGTTACACAATTCCATAAATCACTATCACATTCACAATACCTTTGAAAAGGATTGTGATAGATTTTGAAATTAGACAATTCGGGGCCTGCTTGGCGCAGGGGTACTAAACCCGCCTTCTGCGCCAAAGGTCCCGAGTTCGATCCCCGGACACGTCAAATATTTGTGTGCATGAACATGTCTATTTGTCTTGGTCCGGGTGTTTAATATATATATATTATGTATTTATTTAAAAAAAAAGTATATAAGTATGTTTATCCGTTATCTAGTATCCATAACGCAAGTTCTTCATGATACTTATTTTCCTCTTATATTAAATATATTTCAAAATTGTAAATTTGTGCTTGGCAACAACATGTTCCATTGTAAATGTTGTTGTTTCTGTTAAAGCTGATAAGTTTCTTGCGGCCGTTCTTCTTATCAGTTAAAAGATGTCCTGAATGGCTGGTAGGGAAAAAAAATTTTGGACTATTCGAAAGTACTTATCTATAAGTCTATTTGAATAAAAATCTTTGACTTTGACTTAACTTAAGCTAGATAATTGGTGTGATTGTATGCAATTATTTTTTTATTTATTTTGTGATGGTTATTGGTCAGTTACCTTAAAATAATAATGTTAAGGGTACTATTCACACTGACTAACAACTTTGTATGCAATAAAACTGGGAGGACTAGTTGTTCTAGAAGCTCTATTAAATGAGGGGTAATATTTTTACCACATGTACCCTGTTGGAACTGGAACAAATCCTTCGTTATCTTGAGCGAACACCCTAAGGGTCGTTCCAGCTTTTATCGTCACTTTACAAATATCGCCATACATACCTACTGCTCCTAATATGGTAATTTACGTTTATATTATGGACTCGCACTAAGTGACAGATATTGTGAATCAGCTGGGAAACTGTCTGTTGACTCAACCAGTATAGGTTTTCCGATAAATCAGAAGAAGTTTAAAATATATATCGTACCCTCGGAGAAACAAAGGCTCAATTGCAAAAATAGCAAAATTTAGTTAATTATGCCAAACCATTTTTTAAGTGCACATTTAACCGTAGTGAAAAATGACAATTTTAAATAAAGGCACAACTGCTTTTATTTCTCCGGAGGTACGATACAAAATATGATAATTTTATTTGTCATTTTAATAAATATTATTTTCTAAGATGATATTTTTTTAGAAACCATCGATAATCGCAGATACGTATCGGCTGTTCCGTCTATTTATTTCATGTTTTACTCGTCTTATTTACGAACTCATTCTTATCTTCCTCCATTTATACGCAAAACCACATTACTCAAAGCAGCTTAATAGTAATTACACTCGTGCGTTATCAACACTAAACCATTATCTAAACAGTGAGTGCTATCACACTCATCACAGTTTCAATTCCGGGCAGAAACGGTGCAGAAACGACGCAGTTAAACGCGTAATGTGGTCGGTCCGAGTTTAATTAAGTCACGGTGATGCAGCGGGTCAGTCACGGACAGAAGCGGATGGGCCGCGCATTACGCTCTTATTAAACGCCCGGTCCGTGCTGCAATCCTCCTACGGTCCCGATGCTTGAAATACACGGGAGTTAAAACCATCTAGCGTTTTTGCGTTGCTTTTACCGATATACTACATACATATTATAGACAACAGAGACGACCGTATGCGCAGGGGTACTAAACCCAACTTCTGCGCCAGAGGTTCCGGGTTCGATCCCCGGACAAGACAAATCTATTTGTCTTGGTCTGGGTGTTTAATATGTATATTATGTATGTATGTAAAAAAATAAAATAAAAGAATGTTTATCCGTTATCTAGTATCCATAACACAAGTTCTTAATGAAACTTAACATGGGCTAGATAATAAGTGTGATTGTATGCAATTATTTATATTATTGCGTTTTTTGTGTCCGATAAAATGAAGGTAAGGAATGCAAAGGCTATGACAGATTATCAGATATTGCATGACAAGCTCCGTATTTAAGTCTTTCTTTCTACCTCGGCTCTCCGTATAAGTAAACTTTTTGTAGTGTAGTGAGTCGAACTGAATGAAAACTGCTGTGGGAGTGAGCATTTATATAAGCTAGTTCAGTGTAGGTAGACAGCATATATGTATGGAATGAGCAAGCATAGCTCACACAGCTAACACTAGAGCAAAAGTTAATACAACATAATAATTTTACGCCCGCAACTTGGTACAGTCGGGGACATTTCCGGTTGACCAGTAGAGTTTTTTTAGGGAGCTTTATTTAAAAAAGTAATAGATATATAGAAAACGTTTATATCACAAATAATAGAACATTAACAGGTATTTCATTTGAATAATACATTTTTTCTTTACCCTTAGGACTTTACGAGAAAACGTTTCCCAAAAAACTCTATACTGGTCAACCGGGAATGTCCCTGATAGTACAGTCAATAACAGCTACGGCTTTACATTAACACCCATATTCTAAGTCGTTCCTCCAAAACTTACTCGTCCTCGACTTAACGAAACCTCATTGAAAACCTCTTCGAAATACTTCTTGAAATCGGTATTCTAAGTCATAACTCCGTAAGGACCTGGAGGAGCCAAAGAGTACGTAGCCACTCCGTGTTAGGCCTAGCGCACACTACCATTTTTACCCACGACGAGGTTGAGTGGAGTGTAAACAGTTTTGGAGGAACGACTTAGAATATGGGGGTTAGCCCCCTTACCGCGCTCGTAATAACGGCAAATGTAAAGCCGTCGCTGCTGTTGACTGTTCATACAATTGATCAAAATAATTTCTTGATCATTTCTTGTGGTACAACTGTTCATATTCTGTTAGATACCCCTGCGACCGGACGTTATTAATTACAGTTTTTTTTTCTACCACACTTTCACTATTACACTTATAAAAACGAAAATAAGAAAAAAAAACCTCTGTAATAAGCTTTATTTTTCTTCGTGCTGAGCGCATTATACGACCGTATATTTCACGAGCTATCTTAAGAATTCAAATCTACCTAGTCCTTGTAACATGACAGTATTTCAGGAACTTGAATGCTAAATACTATTAGAATTGAACTGATTAAATATATTGCGCTTTTGTCTGTTTATGTGCTGACAGTGTTATAGATTTTGTTTCTTTAATTTAGGTCTTATCTTTGTCAAGATCATAGCGAGTTGTATCCTTGAACTATTTGACTTGTGGTTTTCATAGTTAGGTGACACACTTAAATTTACTCTGATAAAGATATTTAATAACTTTTATATATCATTCGAAGTTTCAGCTACAAAGCTATTATTAATTATTTATATCTAATTGTATGCATATGAGTGGCTTTTGTTAATTAACCGACCTACAAAAAGGAGGATGTTCTCAATTCGGTTAGTATCTTTTTTGTGTATGTACATCGATTACGCCGAGATTTCCGATCCGATTTACGTGTTTTTAGGGTTTTGTAGCCTAAAGGCAAAAAACGAAACCCTTATAGATTCGGCCAAATCGATGTATGTCACAGCCACTTTATTCCAAAACTATGAGGACTACACAGTTGAAACTTAGTAGGTAGATGTATTCTGTAAACCGCTTTACGGTTTTTACTCAAAAATAAAATATATATGAATTAAGGGGGGGCTCCCTATACATGGAACTTACACTGAATTTATTTTTTTCATCAAACCTATACGTGTGAGGTATCAATAGATAGGTCTTTAAAAATTACATTGAGGTTTCTAAAACAGTTTGTTATCAAAGCCAACCGTTTGAATGATATACTTTTTCAAAGTGAAAAAATGAGTGTACCCCCTCTAACTTTTAAAATAAGAAAGTGAAAAATCTAAAAAAAAATATATGCTGTAGACCTTTATAAAATTTTTCAAGGAAAATAAGTTTGAACGAAATATATTATGCAGTTTCAGAGCTATAGCATATTTGCCAAAACCACAAATATAACTTTGTCATTCATACAGACACTATGAAAAACAAAGTTATTTTTGCAAGCGAAAAAATAAAGTGGCATTTTGGGTAGGTGTATTTAATATAATATAATAGAAACTTTATTGCACACGATACAAAAACAAACACATACAGAGAAAACACACAATAGGCGGTCTTATTGGTATATAGCAATCTCTTTCAGGCAACCTTGGGTGAGAGACGAAACCCTCCATGCGCGAGTTCGACTTGCACTTGGCCGATTTTTTTTGGTCCATAAAAATTTGGTTCAGTATGGCTCAGTACTTTTTATGAGCATTATATGAGCATTTTTGTTAACTTGGACGATGAAATATGCACGATACTTTTGTTTATAATGCACATGAAACCTAATCTTATCTAGAAAAAACCTTCTGTAGTTTACAAAACAACCTATCAAAGAACATAAGCGAAGAACCTAGCTGGTCTGTGTAGGACTCATTTTTTTATTCTCTGCATTTCACATCTCAATGCTATTACACATTATTACACACCCTACACACACCTAGGCCGAAACGCAATTATTTTAGTTTAATTGATAGTACAAATGCTGCTAGATGTTACTGCACTTAGTGCAGTAACGGGCCCTTTTCTAGTTACAAATATTAAAACAAAAATGTTAAAAAATAACTACTTATAAAATGAAATAAAAAAATTGGAAAGACCCACACGGACTGTAAAAACGGCATAAATAAAAAACAAAACAAAACGTTTAAAAAAAAACTATTATAATTAACTGTTAATAGATTTGTATAATTTCCCCCATAAAATCCCCCGACTAAAAGTGATGTAGGTACATTACATAGGTACTCTACCACTTATTTATAAATGACAAACATTAATTATAATTAAATATAAATTTTTGCGTTTTTACAGTCGGCGTAGGTTTTCCAAAGATTTTTATTTTGTTTTTTACTTTAACCTTTTTGGAGAACTCGCAGCAGAATACAGCGCCCTCTGGTGGTTTACATCTATAAAACATGATTATATTACATACTCTAAAATGTCTCCTATTCAATACAAAAAACCGCATCGAAATAGGTTAAATAGTATCTGGGATGGGACGTCCTCAAACGCCAAGAATCCTGTCTGCTGCAGTGGCATCTGGTGATCTGTACTTAAATGATACCTGTTGAATGCAAGAAACCGCATTGAAATAGGTTATGTAGTTTTAGATCTGTTTTTTGGTTGCTGCAGCGCCGCCTGGTGGATGTCTAAGAACTGTTCTGAAATGAAATCTGTTGAATGGAAAATACTGCATCGAAATCAGCCTCACCCATCACCCGACGGATTTTTTCTTGCCTTGGCAGGGGCGACTCCAAAAGGCTTATTTTTTATTTCTATTTTTTGAAGTCGGTTTTTTTTTTCTTTGACCAATAAAGTATTATTTAGCGAGCATTTTCATTAATTGCTTTGTTCTTTTTCTACAAAACTTTTTAATGACAGGGTTTGAATTTTTTTTATTGTCTAACATTATTCAAAATTAATTAATTAGTTGATTATTTGTTATCTGTGGTTCTTCTGATATAATTAATAGCGTTTGTTCGTTGGATTTTTCATGGCACATTCTGTTTCTTTTTCACTCCCAGTGCAGCATAGGAGGTAAAAAATCTAATATTTTTATATTAATAGAAACATTTATTGGTTTCATTCAACCACACTAATTATCTAGCCTAAATCAAATCCAACTTTGGTCGCTTTTTGTAGGAGGATTTGTGGCCACCTTTGGTGACAGAGTTTATGTAGCCGCCTATAATGACTCTAGCTTGGCTTAACGACTGTTATCAGATGACGATAGTCGGGACTGACGGTTTAACATACCCTGCGAAGCACGTAAGCGCTTAGTTTGTAATGTCACTATACAGTCACCCATCCGACACCTTGCCGGGTCGAGCGTTGCTTAACAAACGTGATCGTACTGTCAAGCGCTTTGGTGAAACTCAGGTTAGCAGCCCTAGTTTCGAAAATACTGTAGGCCTACCATGAAATTCTATCGAGTAAGTATCGTAAAAAAATGTATGACATATCGATCACCATACCGGATGTAAGTAGAACTACATTTTCCTATACATTTTTTGACGGTACGTCCTCGATACTATTTCGAAAGTTTTCGTACTAGCCCTATTGCAGTAACAGTGAGCGGTTATGTTAAACTTGTAAGTTTACGACAACGACGCGGGATGTGGCTGGTATAATCAACTCTGCAGTGGCCGAATATCACGTCCATAAGCACCTCGATGCTATTTTAAACCTTAGCGCATAGAATTTAAGGTGTTGTTTTGTACAGTTCTGTTCTACGAATACTGAATTTTTGATAATAGATTCTTTCATTAAGAAGCGTTTTGTTGATGGCAGATTGCGTATACCAGGCACAAAATGGTCGTGGCTGAAATTCCCGCGAAAGAAAATATTGGGTGTATCAGAAATCAAAATAAAAAAAACATAACAAATATATGGTTTTTGAATTTTTGCATTTTTCAATGCTATTTTTATACTTATGATAAATTTTAAATAGAAAAATATTGGAAAAAATTAACTCGGCCACAAGTCAATTCTCAGATGGGAACCAAGACTTCTCGATAGTTCAGCGGTTAGAGCATTGGACCGTCAAAAGGTCGTGGGTACGATTCCCATCTAAGAATTCACTTGTGGCCAAGTTAATTTTTTCCAATATTTTTCTATTTAAAATTTATCATAAACATAACAAATAGTTTTTGTTAAGTCTAACTCCTCCGTGCCTTGGAAGGCACGTTAAAACGTTGGTCCGCGGTAGTCCCGGCTGCATTTGTCGTTAACACTCACCAATCCGCATTGGACCCGCATTGTTATTGCCCATTGCATCCTCCTTAACTAACATGAAGACTTGTGCCCCAGAAATAGGAAAATTGAAATAGCTGTCGATGAACAACGTTATACTATAGTCCTAGCCAGATTAACGTGCAAAGAAGATTATTGCACTCTTGTAAGAATGTACCTACTCGTATTTACTCAAAAACAAGCAAGAGAAATCTATGAAGGGTATCTCTAAACATATGTAAACAAAAGAACCTCGGTCCAAGTTGTCCTTGAAACAAACAAAAACAATAGCTGACTTTTTACGAATTATAAAAGACAATGACAAAATTTTGTGTCAGAGTTGTCACTGCCGATCTAAATCATACTTAATTTTCAGATCGTACTGAGTTAGCTAGCTAATTATGATCAATTATATAATTACGAGCGGCCGTTCGCTGTTGCACCCGCGTAGTTTCCGTTCCCGTTGGATTATCGGAATAAAAAGTATCCTATGTTCATCATCAGGCTATCTACTATCTGTGTACCAAATTTCATCCAAATCCGTTCAGTAGTTTTTGAGTTTATTCCTTGCAAACAAACAATCGAATCGTTCCTCTTTATAATATTTAGATATAGATAGATCGAGTGTAAGGGCAAGCACATAATTCACAGCCACGCACACTGTATGCATTTAGTGCACTGAATGTAGCCAAATGTCAAGCGTAGTAATGTTAAGGCACAGATGTTAAGGTACTTTTATGAAGCCGTATGTACGTCGTCGTATCAGCCACATACTCGTAACACCCACTGCTGGGTTTAGGCCTCCCCCAAAGATCTCCACAACGATCGGTCCTGCGCTGTCCGCATCCAGGGGCTTCCCGCGACCTTCACCAGTTCGTCAGTCTACCTTGTCGAGGGCCTACCCACGGAGCGTCATCCTGTGTGCGGTCGCCATTCCAGAACCTTTCCGCCCCAACGGCTTACGGGATGGAGTGCGCTATCTATGCGTTTATTGGGCCGCGTACTGCAGGTGAGTCCAACAATTTAATTCGCCCCTGTACCTGGGGGCGAAGGATGCGTAAAAGCATTTCTCCTAGTAAACGAAAAAAATTGGCTGTTTATGCCACAAAAACGTATATTTCGACTCTTAAAGCTGGGTATCCACTATGTTCGCGAACCTCTTGCGCTCCGCGCTCCTGCAACCGCTTTAATGGAGGCGGTAAGCGCATCTCCACAAGCCACACGCATGCTTTGTCTACGAGCAGACTGAACTCCCCTTTGTGTTAGCACAAAAACCGCCACCTATTGGAGAGCTGAGCGTGGAGCGCGCACCGTTGCACGCTCCGGGAGCGCGAACGTATTCACTATGAGGAACAGTTGCAGAAGCGCGGAGTGCAAGAGGTTCGCGAACATAGTGGATACCCAGCTTTTGGGAATCAAAATGCATAGGGTACTTTCCGTTCACCTAGAACTATGAAATTTGGCATGTAATATCGTCTTTTACTACAAGTTCAGGAAAAATGCTAAAAACTAAACATTTGTAATTAAATCATAAACATATAGTCTTGGATGATGGCGCTGTGTGTTTTGTTGATATACATTCTACATGTCAGTGTTAAGAATTTTTCTAATAACTATAAGAAGTAAAGTAGTAGTACTTCAATAAAAAAATACATTTATTCCGATCGACATTTCATTACTTTCTTATCGATTGTATGGCCAAGAGCAATAATTGCTTTTAAGTAATTACGTTAAAAACCTGATACATTATCTTTAGACAGTGTTTGAGTAGAATCGTGTTGAGTCACATATATTCCATTGATACACATACGTGTATCTCGAGAATCAATGATGAACAGTCGGTTGTATCGTAGAATTTTACTAATAGAAAATCTTGCAGGAATATATAGGAATTATTGCTTTTTTAGTGGACCAAAAAAGATCCTAATTTTCTCGAGAGCATTGGTAGATACGTTTATGATTACCTTACTATTCAAAGATATTTTTTATTCTGTGTTTTGGGGGCTATTTTCAATAGTTGCAATACTATGTTGTGTCAGCACTTTACTAGTATCTCTAACACGAAGTAAAGACTTTATTACTTTGCTCATAACATTGAAACGTATGCGAAACTTTCATAAAAAGTTTAACAGTGATTACCGATACAATATAAAAAAGATAAATATTTTTTTTGCAATATATGTGCCATCATTTTGTTCAAGTGTAGCATTTGTTTCGCTATATATTTTTAAATACGTCATAAGTAAACAATTTATATTTACACTTAGTATGCAATTAATTATGAGTGTGAGAAACTGTATTGTGTACTACTGGTACATACTTTTATTGTACACAATCAATTATTTGACATCATGTACTAAAAGATGTATTCAAAACGCTATAATTGATAAAATGAAAAATGAAAACTTGGAGGGAGGACTGTCAGCTGCTTCAATTGAAGACGACTCTAAGGACTGGGCCATACATTCTAAGTCTTTAATTATGTGTACCAAATTACTCAACAAATGTTTCGGTGTCCAGGTAAAATATTCGTTATTGTCTATCACCATTTAACTTGCGGTGATTTAGCGCGGCTTATGCCAATCCGCCAATCCCGTACATTAAATTCTTTTAAAACTCCGTTATCATTTTTGAATTGTTACTTTGGCTAGAGGCCTAGATGCTATCGTAGTAACTATAGTCTTCAAAACTACGAACGATAATCATGATCTTTCTAGTAGAGACGTGGTCCCCTTATGGAAGGCACCGTCCATCCTTCCGAGTGACGTTGCCTTTCAATAAGTAAAGAAGTCTCAATGAATTGCATCTCACTGGACACCCTTGCTACCGCACTATACAAGCACTAAATTTCACTAGTATCCTCTATTTCCCTTTCCTTTTCTTCGTCCTCATTTACCGCAACATTATTCTTATTTCCATTTCTATCTCTTTGCCTACATTGGTACGCACTTACTGAGAATCACTAATTTAGGTTGTCATACCGCTCTTCATTACGTTTGTGTTTTTAATAACACCTATCGCCCTTTTCTCTTCTGTCTAACAAAAGAGGTTAGTATTAATCTTTTAAATATGATCAAAGAGCCGTAGATAATACTTGGTCAACTGCCATGACTTGTTGTGACTTGACTGTGTTCTCGATCCATCAGAGTCAGTAGTAGGTAGCCTTGCTATCTATCCTATTTCTACCCCAATTCCATAATTATCCTCTCTATATTTTACATCTCCCCATTTTTCCTATTTTATCTTCCCCTCCTTTTGCTGCGTGTTTGTATGCGATGATGTCTAGTAAATCAACTTAAAAAAATGGCGACAGGGCAGAATGTGATTCACGGAGAGTCGCTTTGTTAAGTGAGAGGAAAGAAATGGAAAGAAAATAATGAATTATATATGTCAGATATTGTTTATAAAAGCTATGTATGAGACGTGTGATGTAAAAAGAGGAAGCAAGTGAGAGAGTTCTTAATAATTAGAAAGAAGCCTACCCCTAACGAGATAGGCGCCTAGAACAATAAATCGTGTCATATTACTCGGATATGGCAGTTCTTCTTTTTTTTTAAAGTAATCATGAATTTGGAAGTTTTTAGATTTTTATGTCGATAGTAATTTCACTTAATTAAATTATCAAAATTGCCTTTTACTCTTCTTTCTAATAAATTTTTACTCACTGGATGATCCTCTCACTCTGACATCTCAAATAAAGTAGGTATTTTTGGTTTTGCAGATTTTGCTATACCAGTTCACTACGCTCCCTACTTATATTTTTATTATAAGTACCATTATTGAAGGCGTCGTTAAACAGGTAAATAATGGTGTTTCAAAAGCCTTGTCTAATATGCAACATTATATGGCCTTTACATAGATATATTAGTTCAGCTATGTATTATTTATTTTTAAGTTAAAATGTTAATATACAAGTTTTTTGATTATTTTTCAGGAAGTTAAGAATAAAATTGCGATTATTCCTTCAGTATATCTTATCAATATATCGCTTTACGGTTTGCTCATGATTATCACTGTAAAATGTGGGCAAAATGTGAACAACTCCTGGATTGCATTGATCAGGGCTATTGTAAAATTGCAAGCCGTTTTGTTGAATAGTAAGTCCAATTAAATACTCGATTTTCCATGAGAATTACTTATTTCCATGTGATCTGACAAAAATGGAACCAGTAACTTATGTTACTTTATTGCAAGATACTATAAAATAATAATAATTTGTATCGCTAAACTCTCGGCAACTATTTAGGATAACGAAGCGCCTGTTTGGCAGGTAAACCTACTCAATTAGGGGTAGCCTATTATCGAGCCTTTAGTATAACTTAAGATATAAATACTTACTATTATTTAGTAAGTACGTCGAAGGCGCCTCTTCCATGTTTAGACTTATTTTGAATCATGTATCTCAGAAACCCCATTCCTCCTGTGCAACAAAGTTTTGGGAAATTGATAAAGAAAACTGAACTGTGTAAAAATTTCCAAGACATTGTTTTGTTATTTGCTTTAAATAAGTTTCCATTTATGTTTTTACCAGCTTGGGAGTCTCAAAAAGTTAAATTTATTTAATATACAAAAATTGTAAGCGTTTAAAAAATATCATTTTGTACATACTTTATACATATATACCAGGGGCACATGTTGGTAACCCGTCTATAGATTATTTTGCAATAACAATATTTTTCGTGAAATGTCGAAATCAGACATTCTGAAGTATGTTGTGTTTTATTGGAACATTCTACCCTAGTGATTCATTATTCAGCATTATTTTGTTTTAATATCTCATCTACCTTTTTGGTATTGAAATCTGAACAGAGTATTGCAGAAACACCAAAACAGGAGTTGAAGAGGAACTCCAGGAGTCTTGGGGTTTCTGCAACTCACGAAAATTTTACCTAAAAATGTTATACGGAAGTTATTGGAATAATGGTGATTCTGTTTGATTAGCAGACGTGATTACGTGACACATAAAAAACCGGCTTAAAGTGAAAATCGCACAAGTGTCACTTTTGGGTTTCTGAAATACTTACAAGATTCATTTTCTCTTAACATTATTTTTTATCTGAACTGGGAACGCCTGGCCTTTATAATAAGTTAACCTTAAGTTAAGTAATGAAAAGACTGAAGGTGAAATGGCACTTCTCTCGGAAAGTCAAAGTCAAAGATTTTTATTCAAATAGACTTATAGATAAGTGCTTTCGAATCGTCCAATTTTTTTTCCTACCAGCCATTCAGGACATCTTTTAACTGATAAGAAGAACGGCCGCAAGAAACTTATCAGCTTTAACAGAAGCAACAACATTTACAAAGGAACATGTCGTTGCCAAACACAAATCTACAATCTTGAAACATATTTAATATAAGAGGAAAATCCGAAACTACTGAGGAACTGGCTATCCTTTCTCTAGCTGCCGGGAACACAACAACGATGTAAACTAAATAAGATGGTGGTAGTTATTGAAGCAGAATTTAAATAAGTCTTACTACCATCTAGATGAAGACCAAGCTAAGCTAGCTGGCCAGCCACTACGACCTTATCTAAGTCTGACGTCATAACAACCACAGACCTATATCAAGATAGATAGTAAAAGTGTACCTACCTTACGTGTCAAAAGTTTGATCCACGGTCATAGTTTTCCGACCTATGTCAGTCTGCTTGAGACCATTGCCATGAAAACAAGCGTCAATCAGAAACGAAAATGGGTAATTTTGCAGTGCTCTTGCAAGAGCTCCTCAATAACATTTCCACATCACTAAATCTCGCTCGTGAAGTCATCGTAGGTACGAAAAACTCGACACGCTAGGTTCTCATAAAGTTTGGAGCGCTCTTTTCGTCTATCTCGATATAGGTCTGTGAAAACAACAATGTTTTCAGATATAGATAGCTATTTCCTCAGAAGTTAAGGATTCCGGGAAAGGCGCGCTTCCGTCTTTAGCCTTATCATTATTTAACTTCAAGTATGATGAAGGCTGAGCGTCTCCCTGGTGTTCATAAAAAAGCGAGTGTTTTTCTTATTTTGATCCAGGTAATCCTGGGGCTAGTGCCGTTCGCGATCTGGTGACGCTAGTGCGTCTGGAGCCGGCGCAGGCGCAGTTCCTGTCCACTGCCCCCGTGCAGATGTCACTGCTGCCCGCCACGGTGTCACTCTTTGTATCTTACGTCATTGTGACCTTGCAGATAAATAAAACAATTTGAATAGGCCCTCGTTATGCCAAGCTAGGTAAACTCAGAAATAATGCTACTGCATACCTCTGAGTTATATGTTAACATTGCTTGGCACAAGCGGACCTTACAAAGTTAATACTATCACAGATTATACAAAACGATAGACGATATTTTGAAGATAAAGGAATGTTCCATTTGAGTAACATTTGCTTACATCATTAGGGTATTTTCCCTTTATCTACCGCCTTTTTTCCATCCTGTATAGAGAGTGGAAAAAAAAGACGGTCACTGCAGGGAAATTTTACCCAAAGGATGGGGGCTTCCTTAATTCTAAAAATAAGTTAAACTGAATCGAACCGGCTTGTTTGAGAAAAAAAAACATTTGTATTTTTATGGAGGAATAAATATTTTGATCAGCTAAATATCAATTTGATCAGCAACTCTCTTTGGCTTACCTAGTACTTGCTGACCAAATAGGTTTTCTTGCTGAACAATCAATTATTGGTTAGGTTAGGTTAGTGTTTTTTTGCTGATCGATTAAATTATACCCCTTTTATGGTACTATGTTATACTATGACCAATTCATGTCTCCTTCCGCGACCCGGTGTCTCACACCCCTGCGTGTGTGGAATACGCCACCGGCTCGCTATTTCAGTTAGCCGAGATATTTTATGATAGAAAGTCGATGTCAATCAGCTCTAAACATTGTAAAGATTTTCGTGAATAAAGTGTTTATAACTCTAATATAACAAATGCATAATTATATTGTTTGTCGTTTTAAAAATTGTGAATGCCATGCATGTATTTAGTTGGTAAGCCTTATTTAAATAAATACATAATACTTGAACAGTTCCCTGATTTCTGCAGGATCAAATCATCAGATTACCTCCTCCTTTAGGTCGGTTAAAAATCACATCAATGATTTACATCACAATAATTAACACATTTAAATGTTGGGAAAATGTAAAATCTTTTAATCGCATTTCAATTTGCAGTGTGGTGACGGCCTAAGAATACAAGTGTCACCACTGCCTTACATGCCTGGGATGTCGTAAGAGTCGACTAAGAGGCTCGACGCCTTGAACACCTGTGCGAGAGAAGGAAAACTTGAAACAAACCCTCTACCAACCCGTCTGGCCAGCGTGGTAGCAGTAGGCTAATAGCCTCCTATGAAAGCCACAATAGGCGTGAGCTAGGAGAGGCTTATGTCCAGCAGTGGACGTCCACAGGCTGATGATGGATGATGTCGTGGAGCTATGTCCACATGAAATGCTCAAAAATTTCATAAAGGGTCGCATTTCATGAAATTTTCATCGTCCATTAGCCACATCATGATGTGCCTTGTCCAGAAAAATGACAAGAAATCGTTTGTCGATATGATCAACTAAATGCGCGGTTACTTCATGAAATGGTCAAGATTATTTGGTTTTATCTGGTCTAATATTTATTTTGGAATATTGTTTTTTAGCCAGCCAGTGGGTGGTACGCTCCTTATGGTGAGTAACATAACATCATCATACTTTCGGTACAACCAAAAATGTAACAAACATTCGTATCGCAACATATATATTTTTGTTTTTTTTGCAGGGCACTCCCATTAGATGTATAACAAAAAGGTTAATTGCAACAGTTAAACTCTCCATTATATTTTTTAACTCAAAGAGCGTTTTGACATTATCAGATCCGTCATCGGTATCGGAGCCGCCGCCGAAATCGGGTCGAATACTGTGAAAATGCTTTTCTTTTTTTTCAGATTTTGCTTTGCCAGTGTTCTGCAATACCGTCATACTATGTATTTGTACAATGGGTCTAATTATCGAAAGTATTGTAAAGCAGGTAAATACCTACTTCGTTTATGTGCACAATATCATCCTGTAAGACGATCGATGATCGGTTTTTTCTTAAAAAAAATATAAAAACAAATGAAACCATGAACAAGATCAAAGACCTTGTTACAGTATACTACTTGTTTTTTTTATTCTATGGTGCAAAGTCCTTGAGGATATTCTTAAATCATCATGTGGTAAGATCCCAAAATAATTTACTATGTTGGAAAAGAAACGAAATTTCTGATTTCAGGAAACTGATCCATCCAATTGCAGTAATTCCGCCAGTCGTCATTGTCATATGTTCGTTTACTTCACGATATCTCTTTCGTTATTCTTAAATCAGGCCAAAATGTGCATAACTCCTGGATGACGTTGCTAAAGTCTATTGCAAAATTACAAACCACTTTATTGAATCGTAAGTTACCTATATTGTATCTCGGTCATACCTATATATCTGGTCTATATCTCTTATTATTGAGTTTGAAGAACCTAGGGCATACGACTCAGTTGTGCTACACCACCCCGGTCATTTAAAGGTCCCACAACCAGGTCCGTTCCTACCCTACTTCTCTTAAAGTTTTAGACCCCGGGTCAACTATATTCTATGTTCCATTGTTCTCTGGTCACCGGTGCGCGGTGATCTGCTAGAAAATGAAATGATGAATTAATGTAAGTCCGCCTGGCTAGCTACCACCATCTTATCTAAGTCTGACGCCAAAACGAAATTATTTTCAGTATTGTTGTGTTCCGGCAGTTAAAGATAAGATAGCCAGTTCCTCAATGATTGAGGATTTTGGGAGAGGCTCGCTTTCATCTTCAGCCTTATCAATACTTAACAGCAGGTATGATGGAGGTTCACCACGTCGTTAATAAAAAAATACAGTTGTATACCAGTGCTAAAATTTTCCCATCCTGCTAATAAAGTATTATATCATCATCAGCTATTTTTAAGTCCCCACTGCAGGGGCACTGACCTTCCTTATGAATGGATGAGGAGAAACGGCAACCACGCGGGCCCAATACGGATTCGTGAATTTTTAAGACTATAAAATGCAGCCGGGACAGTGGTTTAAAGGGTCTTACAAAGCACGAAGGAGCTCGAGATGCTAAGTTTTTGGTCACCCATCCAGTGACCGACCATTGTGAAAGTAGCTTAACCTCAACAATCGCAGGCCGAACGCGCAAACCACTGCACCACGGGCTCCTCTAGTGTTATATAAGCTAAGTTAATATTGTAGATTTCACTTGTATAAAATATTTTAGATCCAGAAATCCGTGGTATAAATACAGTCCGAAACTTGGTGCTTCTAGTGCGATTGGAGCAAGCGCGCGCGCAGGTCTTACCCACGACACCACTTCAGAGGTCCCTGTTGCCCTCGACAGTGTTACTTTTAGTAACTTATATCATAGTGACCTTGCAAATTAAAAAGACATTATAAAAGAAATTAAATGCAAAAATACTTTAATTGTTATCTTTCTAGATTCCTCGTTGATACCAGTCCCCTTATCATGTAACTGACAGCTTCGATGGGAATCCGAGTTTGGCATTAGGTGTTACGATTTATATATGTCACGATTTAAAAAAAAAAAAGCAGCAATGTTATTTCCCCATTTTTTGTGAACAACGGGAGACGCTTAGCCTTCATCTTACCTGATGTTAAGTATTGATAAGGCTGAAGATGGAAGCGAGCCTCCTCGGAATCCTTAACCACTGAGGAACTGGCTATCTTATCTCTAACTCCCAGAACACGACAATGCTGAAAACATTGTTGATAAGGCGTCAACAATATTTAATCGGTATGAAATAATATTACGATGCGAACAAGATAAATAATAAAGTTAAATTTGAATCGCGATGTGTGTTTAAAAAATTTAATACTGCACAATATTTAATTCCTTTTTTATGTTTCTCCATTTTAAAATCGGTAAACTAAAGGACAAAACTCTCGCGTGCGTCACTGCTTGCTCGTGAATCCCTGCTAGACTAACAACACCCCGGCTTGCCGCCGCGCTTAGGTATGATTTCGAACCTACACAGGGAGTGCAACAGGCCTGACCAAAGTAAGCACTGTAAGGCTTGTGTCATGTGATACTAGGGTAACGGACTTAAATACATGTAATTATACATTATACTGTGTGGGGCCTAGAACCGGGGAAAATATTGAGATTAAAGACTCTCTAGCTAGAGTATTAGTATTTATTCTGAATAGATTCCAATTAATCAAAACCCATGCATTACTTACAATAAGAATTTAAAGTTACAATTTATTATCAGTGTATAATTGCAAAACAATATTATCCTTAACGTTGCGAACTTATCGTGGTACAGGGGACAATAAAAACTTACCACAAAAATCATGATATCACTCTAACCATTAGAATTTAACTTTAATTCCTTGAATAGCAACAGCCCCAGCTACTTCCCACAGCTTAAAATATATGTTTCAAATTAATTAAAATCTGTAATTTATTATTAAATATCGCAGCGACAGTTAACTGTTTACAATTTTATCCATCATGCATGACATGTCATTTAAATCAATACCAAGTATACTCTTTGTACCAAGTAGATTGAGCCATGGAATTATTAGGTACTAGTACGTAGTACCTATTAATTCCATGGATTATACGCTTTTAACATTATGATCTTTTTAAAAAGAAGATCATAGTGTAAAAAGAGTGTAAAGTTAAAAGAATAATTTTGATTAGTAAAGTCAGTATATTGTCATAGGATATTCTTTGGTTTCAGTTTAAATATTTTTAACTTAATTACAAAAATTACTAGGGGGTCATATAGAGCATGATCACATAGGGTCAAAACCTGTTCATGACCAAGATTTCAATCAATCAATAAAAAACCATCCAGGCTAAGCTGTTACAAGCACTTGTCAATTTCAGATAAGCAACGCCATCGAATCATAATGGCCGACCTTCTATTGAAGAACGGGCAAGAAACTATTTTTTCGCACAGAATCGTCAAACTGAAAAGTCAACTCAACATAATTTAAATGAGTTCACTATCTATTACGATGAAGAATCTTAACATATTTTTTTTAATCATACTAATTTAATTTAGATACCAACAACACACTATGCTTAAAACAATAAACTTAATGAAAAAATATGGTGATATCAGCCGCATCACGTGTCGAATAATAATTTGATTCTTTACTTTCCCAATTATTTTATGTTCGTCAATAAGGCTTTAAGAAATTATATTACAGGCCTTGGACGGAGTTTGGTTTGAGGTTGTTTTTCAAACAATAGTGACGACAGTAGTGTTTGAAAATGAATAACTGTTATCGTATTCTTCTCACAATAGAAAATGTTGTTGGCGTATACAGAAATTATTGCCTTTTCGACAGGAAGATACAATTCCTTATTTGGGTTCGATTGATCTTTGATCTCAGTTTGATGGTCTGGTTGGTAATGGGAATAACTCACGAATCAGCCCTATGGGTCCTGATCTCAATTATAGGTCTCATAGCTTTTTCGTCCACGTTGTTGGTAACAGTAATGCAAAGTAGCAACTTTCTCACCTTACTCAAACATTTAAATGTAGTAGGATACAGTTACAGCGAGAAAAACATGACAATAATTAATATTTATTTTAGCATATTGGCTTTAAGTATTTTAGCAACTACACCGGCCAGCTTGCAACCAGTTTTTTTTCAAGACATTTTGGTCCTTGAGTTTTGTTACCAAGTTATCCTTAGTTTAAGATACAGCATGACGTTCTACTGGTATTTATTGCTGCTTTTTAAAATCCACCACTTATTATCATGTATTGGGAGAAGCATTCAAAAGTTTACAAATAAAATTATCTTTGATGAACAACGTGACGTTGACGGCATTGAAGTGATTCCACCATCAAATTGCTACTTGATTGAAGATGATACCAAGCGTTGGACTGCACATTGTGAATCTTTGATTATTTCTATCAAGATGCTGAATAAATGCTTCAGTTTGCAGGTACAATTGTCGGACAATGCAATAATTGCGGTAAACTTGCTTTTTTGGTATGTTGTTTGGGTCCATCTAGATAGTATTTATCCAGTTTACCGCAACTATTGCAATTTCGAATGTAACATAATGACTAGCCTATATTTTGCTAAGTGGAAGCCTTACATTGGTGTCATAGCTTAAAAGCATGCAATTAAAATTCCTAACATTCAGGGTATGCAAGAAGTAGGTACTTACCAATGTTTCGGGGTTGAAAACATAGAATAAAGCAAACATCTTGCTTCAATTATTATTTGTCCAAAACATAGTGTATCAACAAAATTATATTTTAATCTTCCATGGTCATTATCACTATAACTATTTGGTACAATTAAGTAACGGAATTCTTACCATGTCTGTTAGTTTGTTGTTGAGTTCCCGATATTTCGGCACAGTTGTATGCTCCATGATGAATCATGTTATAGTTATTGTTGCAGCCGCTCAATTAATTTTATAATCATTTTTTCTGTAGTTTCATATTTGCACTTTGATAGTTTTTACGTAAAACGAAACACTTAATAGTGACAGTTCTAGTAGGTAGTTGTTCGCGAATTATTGTTGAAATTGTTAATCCAGTGAGGGTACTTTTGTATTTTTCGTCGATGCCTCTCACTGACATTGCCGTCATTCGCCCCACTTGTCGAGACGGAGCTGCGCGGACAACATCTACTATCAGTTGTACCGCTGCCGTAGTGCGAACCCAAATATAATTAAACTTTCGTTGTGATTTGTGATTGTGAACACCAGGAACATTGCCAAAGGTCGGCGCCGACAGGCATCCTAGCAGCAGAGGATCGGTGAGTAGGCTTTCGACCTTTTACTTAAGACCGTCACTGGATCGTTTTACCAATCGTTATATTTTCGTGTCGTTGTTAAATCCTATACGCCCTTCGAATCGCGAAGGCGCGTACATTTGGTCCATTCGGCCGGATCACTTTAGTCCATCGTCGGTATCTTTTCTGGTAGTGAAATCGTCGCACAGAAACGATACAAATATCAAGCGCTTATGGTTATACCGAACTATCGCTGTTAGTTTTCGTTCGTAATATCGTCGCATTGTATTTAGTTAAATAATCATTCGGATTATTTTAGCTAATTAAATCCCGTTTTCGTACCTATGGGAATCGACATAATCGCTCGGATTATAACATTGCCATACCACGCCATTCGGTAGCCATATTTGATGTACCTTGTCGAATTCATATTTTAGCCATTTTAATCTCGTAACCTATGCAACATTGCGTTAATCAGAATCGTGCATTTTCGTTCTGATTATCGAAACATTCGAAATATATTTTTATTTTGGGAAAATATTAGCAATTTTAATAATTCATTAGTTAGTGTCGTGGCCGCACTTTGTGACTTTATTGGAGGTTTGAGTCGTTTGCTTAGTTGATTATTTAGCATAAAATAACACAGCAATCGGTCGCGTTATATTTGCTGCACTCGATAAGTGCAAACTTTCTTTTCGATCGATTGCATTATTAGTCACTTTGTAACATCTTTGTCGTTTTAATCGTTATAATTATATGTGTTTTTAATAAGTAGAAGTGATATAATGAGTGTTCGATAATAGAAAATAAAGTAATAAAATTAAAAAATATATATCGTCGACTTGAAAGTTATTGCGCTAGTTTCGAAAGTCATCATTTTAAAATTTGTTCGGAAATAACAGAAGTATCAGCGTTAGATACAGAAGATGTAATTCGTCAAGAAGTAGACAATAAATATTTTAAAATACTTGAAATTCATTCGAATATAACATCCACTTCGGATTTAAACAGTACTAATTTCACGCCTAGTTCAGATTTATCTGTCAAGCTACCTAGGTTGAATTTGTTACATTTTAACGGGGATATAACAACATGGGGTACCTTTTTCGATATGTATAACACCATGGTTCATCAAAATAAAAAATTGTCGAATATCGAAAGATTTTCGATTCTGATTTCACTTCTCTCCGGTGAACCTTTGCAACTATTAAAGGGTTTTCCACTTTCGGAAAACAATTATTTAGATGCATACGCGGCCTTAATTGATCGTTATCAGTGCAAGCGAAAGTTAGCTTTCCGGCATTGGGACGAATTACAAAAGATATCGTTAAAGTCGAACTCGCCTCGTGAGTTACGTCGTTTAGTAGATACTTTTAAAGAAAATATTGCTGTTCTTCGAAATTTAAAGTTGCCTGTTAAAGATTGGGATTTTCCATTGTTTTATTTACTGATAAATAAACTCGATACTGATACTCGTCGTCGTTTTGAGTTGCAAAATGAGGATAAAGATATTCCTTCATTTGACTCCCTTCTGGAGTATTTGAATAAGGCCGGTCAGGCGCTCGAGCTTGCCGAACCCGAGACAAGCGCCTCACGCGCGAGGCCTGTCACTGCCGCCACTGCGCAATTCGCGCGCGCCGCGCCCCGCGCTCCTGCAGCGGAGCCGTCTTATCATCGTTCGCGTACTTATGCGCCGGCGGCGGCGCCACCTAACAACACTAAGTCGTTATTAGTAAATTCTCAATCACAATCCGTTGATTTGTGTCCTCTGTGTAAATCGAATCACAGTTTATCGAACTGTCCCACTTATCGTAACTATTTCCCAAATGATAGATTTGTTGTCGTTAAAGAAAATAATCTTTGCATAAATTGCCTTAATAAAGGTCACGCAATTAAATCGTGTCCATCTAAGGGACGTTGTTTGAAATGTAACTTAGCCCACCACACAACCTTACATTTTGATTCGAATTCTCGTAACCCCAATTATAATAATGGCGTTGCAAATAACACTAACGGTACTCCATCGTCCCACCGTGTCGTTTCGCCAAATCGTCGTGTCGTTTCGGATAATCGTGGCATTTCGCCTAATCGTCGTGTCGTTTCTTCGCATAATTTTGTCGATTTGCATAATCGTGTCGTTTCGCCTAATCGTCGTATCGCTTCGCATAATTCGGATTTCGTGTCGTCGCAGAATCGTGTTGTTTCGCCTAATCGTCGTATCGCTTCGCATAATTCTAATTTCGTTTCGTCGAATAATCTTGTCGTTTCGGAGGGTAATGCACCATCATCCCTCGTATCACCTTCGTCACCCAAGGAACATTCTACTGTCACTCTGGTTGCTGGATCGGATCCTGCTACCCCAATCTCGCTTCTCGCTACCGCCTTAGTCGAAGTTGTCGACGGCTTTGGTGCTCCTCGTCGTATTCGTGTCGTCATCGATAGTGGCAGTCAATCAAATTTTATCACTCAAAGATGTGCCAATCGTCTTGGACTCGTTTTAAAGAAAACAACAACCTCCGTAGAGGGCATTTGTCAATCATCATCCCTAGCAACGAATGCTACTCAGTTTCGTATGCGTTGTGGTGACCATAGTCCGGACATTATAGTTCCATCTCTCGTCGTACCCAAAATATGTAGTCAAATGCCAGCTGATAGGATTGACATCGCTCAGCTGACGCATAGTCCTACTATTAAATTGGCCGATCCTCATTTCAACGTGCCTGCGCAAATCGATGCGTTAGTAGGCGTTGATGTATTTTGCAAAATCTTTTTAGGTGAACGCGTCAACTACGGTCCTGACGGACCTGTGGCATTCAAGACTAAGCTTGGTTGGGTAGTGATGGGTACTGTTTCGCGTGCACCATCGCTTCCAACTTCGTTGTTGCTTTGTACTTTCGATAGCTTAGATCTTCAAATTCGTAAGTTCTGGGAAATAGATGAAATCCCTAATTCTTCCCCACTTAGTGAAGAAGAGGCTCGGTGTTAACATATTTTTGCTACCACCCATGCCCGTAATGTCGACGGAAGGTATGTCGTCCGACTACCTTTCAAATCACCAGAGCCAACCTTTGGTGATTCACACACACTTGCTTATCGTCGCTTGTTGTCATTGGAAAAACGTCTTGCTCGTAATCCTCAACTTCGTGAGGAATATAATGACTTCATGCGGGATTACCTAAACGCTGGCCATATGCAGCCAGTTGAACAACCCCGCACAGAACGCACCTACTACATCCCGCACCACTGCGTTGTGAATCCAAGTAGCACAACCACCAAACTTCGCGTGGTTTTCGATGCCACAGCGAAGCCAGCTAATGGAGCCTCGCTCAATGAACAATTGTTGATTGGTCCGAAATTACAATCGGACATTACTTCGATTCTTCTTCGATTTCGGTTGCATGCTTTCGTTTTCACTGCCGATATAAGGCAAATGTATCGCCAAATATTAATTGCTGTTCCTGATCGTAACTATCAGCGTATTTTGTTTCGCTTTTCGCCTGGCGATCCTGTGCAGGAATTTCGTCTTAACACCGTTACCTACGGCATGTCGCCGTCCAGTTTTCTAGCGCTTCGAACCATTTCGCAGGTGGCGCGAGACGAAGGAGACAATTGCCCTCTCGCCGTTGCGGCGCTCTCAAACGATATTTACGTGGATGATGTCGTAACCGGTATGGATTCATTGGACTCGACTCGTGAGCTAATGCGCCAGATTTCACACGTTCTGCACAAGGGATGCTTCGAACTTAGAAAGTGGTCCAGCAATTGCCAGTCTCTCCTGGAAGACATACCCCTTGAACATTGTTATGATAAATCACTTTCGTTCGATTCTGAATCTTGCGCTTCAATCAAGGTTCTTGGTTTGGAATGGAATCCTGTCAAAGATGGATTTTCGTTTACTGTCCGTTCCTTGCAACAACAGTGCACCAAGCGAAACATCCTATCGGAGTTGGCTCGCATCTTCGACCCTTTGGGATTCTTAACACCCATTACATTCGCATTCAAATGCATCATACAAACCCTTTGGAGTCAAGGATTGGATTGGGATGAAGTCGCACCCGACCAAATCGTTCAAAGTTGGTCTCGATATCGGTCAGAACTTAGTTGTTTGTCGTCAATTGTCGTTCCTCGTTTCATTCCTGCACCAAGTTCCATTGATCTTGAGTTGCACGGCTTCTGCGATGCCTCTGAAGCCGGCTACGCAGCTGTCATATATTTTCGCATTCGTCACAGTGACAATCGCGTCGCTTCACATTTTGTAATCGCTCGTTCTAAAGTCGCTCCAGTGCGGAAAATATCGATTCCGCGTCTGGAACTCTGTGCCGCTGTGCTATTGGCGGATCTCGTTGCCCACGTCCAACGAATTTTCGCTGACAAACTTCGATTCAACAACATCTATTGTTGGTCAGATTCATCAGTAACCTTGGCTTGGTTGAAGTCGCCTTCGTCTCGGTGGAAAACCTACGTTGGCAACCGCGTTAGTCGCATTCAAGAGAAGGTTCCCCCTCGTCATTGGCATCACGTTCGCTCCCAATGCAACCCAGCAGACTGTGCTTCCCGCGGCCTCACGGTCCGCGAGCTTGTCGATCATCCGCTGTGGTGGGCGGGTCCGTCTTGGCTTCTCGACGAACCTACCAACTATCCCCTCGCTTCTGATCCAATTGAAAAATCTTCTGATGTCGTGGTAGAACAGCGCGCCACCACAGTTACACTTTTCGTTGCCCCCACTAAGTTCGATGAGTTCTTGGATAGGTATTCAAGCCTAAACAAAATTCAACGTATAGTCGCCTATATTCGTCGTTTCCTTCACAATTGTCGTTATCCAGAAAATCGTAGATCCGGACATCTCGTCGCATTTGAATTGAAGTCGTCGTTACACTCGCTTGTCAAAGTTGCTCAACATTCGGAATTTTCTAAGGAAATCCAAATTTTAGAAAGTGGGAAAGGGGGACCGCTTCCAAAGCCTCTCCAAAAATTGCGGCCTTTCATCGATCTAGATGGTTTAGTCAGGGTGGGCGGTCGATTGTCGTACTCAGACCTTGATTATGATTGCAAGCATCCTTTGTTATTGCCTCGTCAAAACCGTCTTACCTCGCTCATAATCAATCAAGCTCATACAGACAACCTCCATCCCGGACTTCGAACTCTTAGTTTCTTGTTGGCACAGAACTTTTGGATTCTCTCGTCTCGTCGTGCAATTCGCCACGAATTATCCAAGTGCATAAAATGCTATCGAACGAATCCTAGGCCTGTCGCACCCCGAATGGCAGACTTACCCAAGCTTCGCGTATCGCAAATAAAGCCATTTTCATGTGCCGGAATAGATTTCGCTGGTCCCTTCCCTACTTACGTTCTCCGCCACCGTGGCGCTAGAACGTTCAAAACTTACATTTGTTTGTTCATATGCTTCGCTACAAAAGCGGTGCATATCGAAGTTGTAATTGGTCTTACCACTGATGCTTTTCTCGGAGCTCTTCGTCGATTTATCGCTCGTCGTGGTCGGTGTTCTCGTATCCACTGCGATCAAGGCACAAATTTTGTCGGTGCCCACAACGTGTTGGTACCTCTTGTTAAATCAGCGGCCGCTGCCGAGGCGATAGAATTCTCGTTCAATCCCCCAGCAGCTTCACACTTTGGTGGACTCTGGGAGGCCAATATAAAGTCGTTTAAAACCCACCTCTCTCGTGTCGTCGGTAATCAAATCTTAACATATGAGGAGTTCATGACTGTGGCTGCTCAAATTGAAGCGGTATTGAACTCGCGTCCGTTATGCGAGTCAAGTTCGGACCCTAATGATTTGTCGGTGTTGACACCCGGTCATTTTCTCACCCTAGAGCCCCTGACATCGCTCCCAGAATCTGATGTTTCAAACACCAAACTTACCTGCTTGAATCGTTGGCAGCTCGTACAAAGGCTTCATCACGATTTCTGGAAGCGCTGGCATGTGGAGTATTTGCATACCTTAAGTCAACGTGCTAAGTGGCATTGCGATGTCACAGAACCGAAATTAGGAGCTGTAGTTATAATCAAAGACGAACAGCTCAAACCTCTCAATTGGTCGCTCGGTCGTATTGTGGAATTGCATCGTGGTAAGGACGGCGTACCTCGTGTCGCGACCGTTAAAACGCAGACAGGTTTTCTAAAGAGACCTTTAGCAAAGCTTTGTCCTCTTCCTATTGTAGAATAAGTAGTTGTCGTTGTTTTTGATGCCATACATTCGAGTGTGGTCTTTAGTTTAGTTAATTAGTAGTTAGAAGTCTTATAGTGAAAATGCTGCGCATTTTGGTGGGCGGAATGTTGCAGCCGCTCAATTAATTTTATAATCATTTTTTCTGTAGTTTCATATTTGCACTTTGATAGTTTTTACGTAAAACGAAACACTTAATAGTGACAGTTCTAGTAGGTAGTTGTTCGCGAATTATTGTTGAAATTGTTAATCCAGTGAGGGTACTTTTGTATTTTTCGTCGATGCCTCTCACTGACATTGCCGTCATTCGCCCCACTTGTCGAGACGGAGCTGCGCGGACAACATCTACTATCAGTTGTACCGCTGCCGTAGTGCGAACCCAAATATAATTAAACTTTCGTTGTGATTTGTGATTGTGAACACCAGGAACATTGCCAAAGGTCGGCGCCGACAGGCATCCTAGCAGCAGAGGATCGGTGAGTAGGCTTTCGACCTTTTACTTAAGACCGTCACTGGATCGTTTTACCAATCGTTATATTTTCGTGTCGTTGTTAAATCCTATACGCCCTTCGAATCGCGAAGGCGCGTACAGTTATAGTGTCTCAACTATCTGCCTATTTCTATTGCAGTAGACGTGTACCTACGCTGTTATACTTTTTAAATACATATTTTTAAATGGCAAATTAGAATATGATACCTACTTGATTATATTATTATGCTGCAGGAGAATACTGTAATCCGCTTTTGGTTACGTTTTTGGCATTTAAAATTTTGAAATCTGTGCACCACCAGTGATGATATTTCAGTTTGGTCAATGAGTGCTCAAAATGGGAATGTGGATGGAAAAGTCGAAAGCAGAGGCTTTGACATAGGAATTTTGTTCGGACTAGTTAGGGGATAAACCTATTAAAAGTCCTTATCCCTCCGAGGTGCGCCCGAGGGGGGGTTGGGGGTAGGGGGGCACAAAGAAGGTAGTTCATGTTTTTTTTTCTATATGTAGTAAACATATAGAAAATGGTGCGTCGTACGTAATTTTGTTGTACTACATAATGAAACCTGATAAAATTCTCTACAACTTTGCTGACACACTTTTTATCTATATAGCTATAAACTTCCAAAAGTGGTCGATTTTAAAAATGTGTTCTGCACTCTTACTTTTTCCGATATACATTGCTTCATAACTTTTCTCAGCTGCTACCGTAGATTTTAGGATACATTTCTTATTAAAAAAATGTTCCTCCTACACATACATATATATACATTTATATTTATCAATTATTATTAAGAATGCCTTATTTAATCACTCGCCGCCCCTTTCTTCGTGACGGGCTTGGTTGTGGTTCCTCAGCGTTTGCGTCTCTTCTTCTTTCTCCTCATCTGTCGAATCGTTATCAGATGATGGAACGCAGACTACTACTTCTGCTACATCATCCTCACCGTCGTCGCCATCGTAGTTGTCCTCCAACATGAGAATGCTATTTGTGCAACTTCCGTTGCAATTGTGGCAAATGGTTAAGCACAGCATGGAGGCCTTCTTACACCCACATCTAGCACTACTACACTCAGTGGTGTACCGGCAAAATATAAGCTTCGGTATTTCTTCGAGCGCAGCTGGTTCTTTGGTTTGAACAGGAACCAAGAGGTTACTTTCATTCCGTTTTCATTCCCATAGTTCAGGGAAAAGGCCTTGTTCAAGCCAAGCCTGGACCAGATGGTAAGTACAGAAAGGGTGCTCCATCACTGCTCCCATAGTTGGTGGAAGGGAGGAAATGTTTAGTTTGACGTTAGACACTGACTAGAGAAAATGCTGGTAGCGATAGTTATTAAGAGAGGTCTCCCTCTGTTTCGCTCCATACCATCATAAAAAGCATAAGTCTCCATTTTCTTTTATGTCAGCATGCGATATTCATGGGTTTGAAAAAACCTCCGCGGCTTGACGGATCTCAGGATATTTAAGTATAGTTTACAGAAACCAACTTTGGATCGCATCCCGTGAAGGCGTGTAGAAGTAATATGTCTTTCAGACCTAACTGTTGCAATTCCTAACTTGAATAATAGGTGGTAGGTACTTTACCTCTGCTAGGTTTGACAAAGATAATTCTGGTCAGGTAGGGTCCTTGCTATAAGCAGAACTATCAAGTCAACATCTTCTCCAATGACTGCAACTAGAAAATCCTTTGACTTTTTAAAGGCAGTGAGACCACCATCAAGTCAGCATCGTTTGGAGCTTGTTGCGTCTCAATCTCGTTGCTGTTAAGTTGAGATTGGAGAATGGCAATAAGGTTGCTTTTATTGTGGCTGTTTGAGAAAAAAAATTCCTGCTGACAACGATCATTGTGTGTAAATAAAGATTTATATCGGCTGACTGCTTTAGTCGATACCTACGCTCTTGTTCAGCTGTCTTTGTGCTGTTGGCAGAGTTTGTGTATCCATCGAATACCGTACACATTCTCCCTGGGTAGTTACGCTTTATGAATTTTAAGTAGGTCTCACATATAGTTGCCATTGTGCCTCCTCTTGGCCAAATCACTTTATGAATGAGAAGTCCTCCATCAATTACAATGTCCAAGTTTGGTAGGTTATGTTTTTTTTTATAGTGTGTGGGTGTTTATAATAGTGTGGAAGAACGATAAAAATAATTTTGGCAAATTCATATTGTTCCAATGGTTTTAATAAAAAATATACTAAAATCGGCCGTTTTTAAAGCTTATAATTAGGCAACGTTTGGAGATAGATAAAAAGTGTAAGCCAAAGTTTTAGAGAATTTTATCAGATTTCATTGTGCAGTACGAGATGTTTTCGAGATGTAAGCAAATACAAAAAAGGTGACCCTCTCCCACCCCCTCGGGCTTACCTCGGAGGAGTAACGAATTTTAGTATGTTTATCTCCTAACTAGTCCAAACAAAGTTCTTATGTCAAAGTTTCTGCTTTCAACTTTTCCATCCACAAATTATTAATAGTCTAAGTTATTATTATTAAAACACTTTGCTTTTCTATACTAATATTATAAAGAGGAAAGATGTGATTGTTTGTTTGTTTGTTTGCATTGAATAGGCTCCGAAACTACTGAACGGATTTGGATAAAATTTGGTACACAAATAGGAGATAGTCTGGTTATGAACATAGGGTACTTTTTATCCCGATATTCCCACGGGAACGGGAACCACGCTGGTGAAACCGCGAGCGGCCGCTATTTACTAATAATTCAACTTCGGTATTTTTTCAGATTGTGCTTTGCCAGTGCTCTGCAATACCGACTTTAATTTTTACATTTGGTGCAGTTATCAAAAGTATAGTGAAGCAGGTAATAAGAATTTACATTAATTCACTATTCACACACTGTTTAGCTAGATAAATAATGTATCTAAGCATGTACTGTAAGCAAGATGGCACTATTTCTGTTATGGCTTGTATGTCTTGAACATCAGCTGATTCAGAGTTAGCTGGTTTTGAACTTAATTTTGAATTATTGCAATTTCTGGTTTTACGTTTTGTCTATCAATCTGCTTTATATTTCCAGGAAACTTATTCGATCGTATCAATTCCTTCAGTTACCCTTGTCAATCTGTTCGTTTACTTGTCGATCACTGTCATGATTCTTAGATTAGGCCAAAATGTGCATAACTCCTGGATGACGTTGCTCAAGACCATTGTGAAATTACAAACCATTTTATTGAAACGTAAGTTACATTGTCAAATGTTATGTTGTAAAATATACGAGTATAAATTAAAGAATAAAAAGGAGCCATCATTTTGCGTCCAACAGAGGCGTTCCATTTAGCGTGCAGGGTTTGATGTTCTTCTCTTAAATTGGTTTGCATACCAGCTATGAGCCCCGTGTCAGGACTGGGGAGCTGTTTTGAGAGCTCGGCTTTCAGTTGCGGCGGTTCCGCCTCCGCAATAGTCAGTCATGGAAAGGGTGACCAAAAATTAAGTACGAAAAAGCTCCATCGCTCTTTGGAAAGCATTCCGTTGGTCCTGGCTGAATTTGCAGTTGCTATATCTTCTAATCTGCATTTAGCCTGCGTGGTGGGTCACGCCTCTGCTCCTTTTCCACTAACAAGCTAAGCTAGTGCCCACACATTAAAATGACTAAAAACAAAACTACAAATCACTATACCATCTCACACGAAGCATTGCGGCGCCGCACTTGCGAGAAAAACGGACGGAAAGGGGTGATGCTCTGCGACACATCGGAGTGAACAACGTGCGGTGCGGCCCCACCCGTGTGGCAAAAAGCTCAAAGTCATAGCGGTGCGGTGCCGCGCGGCACCGCAACGTATCGTGTGATTGATGTTATTTCTCTCTAACCATAGGTTTATGTATTCGATGTTAATATCAAAGATTTAAACTGTATCGAAAATTTCAGATCCAGAAATCCGTGGTATAAATGCCGTCCGTAACCTGGTGTATCTGGTGCGGTTGGAGCCGGCGCGCGCGCAGTTCTTGTCCACTACGCCATTACAGATGTCGCTGCTGCCTACCATTTTGTCGCTTTATGTAACTTACATCATTGTGTCCTTGCAAATTAATAAGACACTGTAAAAGAAATTACAGTTTTTTTATCGTATTACTTATGTTACGTAATAAGAGGTCAGTTTTGGCTTGATTAATGCTTATAAAATAAGTCTGCATTTTCATCAGTATTTACAAAAAATACTATGGGATCTTATAGAGTGTGATCGCATAGGGTCCAAACCTGTTTATGGCCAAGACTTCAACCAATGAATAAAAATACCCAAATATAGTAATGGGTTTTATATAGTACAATGTACATAATATCTATTCTCTCTAAAAAGTTTGTAAATAAAAAGCAAATTAAAATTTTGATTTTGCTTTTTTTGATAATAGATTAACAGACATTCGAGGAATAAACAAATAAACTAAAGTATTTTCTTAATTTGTCACAATTGAGTAAACACTAGAAGGAGATGGGATCGTGTTTCTCGGTTTACTTCGTGGTGTACAAGAAGACACGTCGAATTTTCAGTTTCGTTAAAAATTTAAATATTACTCTGAGCTTTGCCTTTAGCTATTATTAAACGGTTGGGGAAAGATTCAAGAAACGGAGAGAGAGAGAGAAAAATGGTCATCCTGGTACGGTTCGGACGTTAGCGGCGATAAATGTAGTGAAGGTGGTGTGAAGGAATTCGGTTCAAAAAAGAAAACAGCATGACGTGGGATTATAGGCTACTCGTAGAAAAAATAACTTCTCGATACGTGCCTGAAAAAAATTGTATCGGGCCGATCTCGTATTTTGTTAGAAAGGCACGAAGGAAAAAACAAGGTCCGATCCTGTTTTCCAATGTTTTTAGGGTTCCGTACCTTAAAAAGGAAAAAACGGAACCCTTATAAGATCACTTAGTTGTCCGTCCGTCCGTCTCTCAAGACCGTTTTTCTCAGGAACGCGTGGAGGTATCAAACTTAAAATTTATATCGAATACTCAGGTCTACTGTACCTTGGAGCTGTGAAAAAATCAAACTTCTAAGCCAAAGCAATCAAAATAAACAGCCGTTTATGCCGCAAATTTCCGCAAATTTTCGAAACTCGCACTGGAATCAAAACCTACATGGTACTTCCCGTGAACTTAGAATCTTGAAATTTGGTACGAAGTAACGTCTTATAGTACAGATAAAGGAAAAATTGCGAAAACCGTAAATTTTTAGTTACATCATATAACAAAAATATTTTTGAAAATTTTAAACGGAACCCTCGGTGCGCGAGTCCGATTCGCACTAGGCCGTTTTTTTTGACAGTGGAATAGTACTGCAACTTTCAAAACAATTGAGTGTTATGCCCACAGCAGTAAAGAATCTAGCAAATGTGTTCCTCGAGTCTAGCGAGGCCAATTACCCTTCGTCAGTGATGCTTTGGCTAGGAATGTCGTATTTTGGCTTAAAAAAGGTTTTCTTTGAAAAGTGTATGTAAAAATAGACCAATTTATACCAAAATCTGTCCTGACAGACCACTTTATCAGACCACTAAAAAAAATCGGCGATGGTTTTTCCAGCAGGCTTCAGAGCCTAGACACAGCCAAAAGGACCTAAAATTATCTGTTAGCCTATGAAAATCGACTTTCCGGCATGACGATTGACCATCCTCTGATATCAATCCGCTGGATTATGAGATTTGACCATATTTAGAGGAGAGCACCTGCGCTAAAACACACCTAACCTTTCATAAGAAGCCGCCAAAATCGACATGTACGTGGCGCGTACTTTTAGAGACGCGTGAGCGCGAAGATCAAAGGCTCGCATTTTGTCTTTTAGTAATAATTATGAGATAAGCTTTCTTTTCATATACAATACAATAAATATTTAATTGAAAATTGGTATTTCCTTCATTAAGAAGTAGTGACAGAACTTATGACCCAACGTAGTATATGTACAATTATATGTATATATATTCGTTATCCTTCACAACCCATAACACAAGTCTTACAATGTTTACTTTGGGGCTAGGTTATTTGTGTGAGTATATAAATAAATAAATAATTGCATACAAACACACCAATTATCTAGCCCACGTTATGTTTCATTAAGAACTTGTGTTAGAAAACGGATAAACATACTTATATACTTTTTTTGTAAATACATACATAATATACATATTAAACACCCAGGCCAAGACAAATAACATGTTCATGCACACAAATATTTATCTTGTCCGGGGATCGACATTGAAAGTAACTCATAACTTGCCTAAAATGCGGGTTGAAAGTGATATGTGGCGGCCCTAGGGCTGTAATAAATTTGAAATAAGAATTGGGGGTGTCATGTCAAATCGATATCTGTAATCTCTTTGGACTTTTATTTACCAAAGGTATGTAGGCAAAGGCACAGAAGCCTATACAGCTTATTTTGTTACATTATAAAATAATTAAAATCGTAGAAACCTTACAATTTTTTTTTTTGAATATTCTGTTTGTTTTTACTTTCCTCATACTCAAAATGAAAAGTAGAGTGTTTACTTCGGGTGTATGGACCCATAACAGTCTCGAACTATCGGCGCCCTCACTTCGTTCGGGCGCCAAAACACTCGACTATTATGGGTGTCATACAGCCCATGGTAAACAATCTACTATTTGGAACTAGCTTCCACCTGCGTGGTTCCCGTTCCCGTGGGACTATCGGAATTAAAAGTGGCCTATGTAACTCTCCATCCTTTCAACTAACTCTGTGCCAAAAATCAAGTCGATTGATTGCTTACTTATGGGGCGTGAAGAAAGGAGAAATACATATTAAAAATGTATATACCGTCTGGGGCCTAGAACCGGGGATAATATTAAAAACGGAGGCTCTATAGGTCACTAGTGATTGAATCATTAGGGTCCCAACTAATTAAAACCAAATCTTTACTTTTTTATTTTTTCTAACAAACTTATTCGTGAATTCAATATAATGCAAACAACAGTACCGCTCAACTTTTTCGGAGCTACTCGGAACGTCTTTTTGACAATTTATGTGTCGGCTGATAGGAAAATAATACTGTCTTACTTACTTACTATCGTAATTCATGAATCCACGTAGGTATTGTTTTCTTTTTGGAGTGTTTTTTGCACTCAAAGCCATTTTCACATTGAATTACAAATTGTGTAAATTAATCCAATTCGATTACTTAAATTAAAATAAATTTAAACTGAAACCAAAGCAATTCCCATGACAATATTCTGACTTTACTAATCAAAATTATTCTTTTGAATTTACATTCTTTTAACACTATGATCTTCTTTATAAAAAGATCATAATGTAAAAAGCGTAGAATCCATGGAATTAACAGGTACTAAGTACTAGTACTTAATAATTCCATGGCTGAATCTACTTGGTACAAAGAATATAATTGGTATTGTATTGATTGACATGACATGTCATGTCATGTCAAATTATAAACAGATAACTGTCATTGCGATGTTTAATAATAAAGTAATTTTAATTAATTTGAAACTGAGATTTTAAGCTACTGGAAGTAGCGGGGGCTGTTCAAGGAGTTAGATAGGAGGAAAATTTTCTGATGGATAGTGATATCATGATGTTTTGTGGTAAGTTTTCTGTTGTCCCCTGTACCACGATTAGTTCGCAACGTTAGCGATAATATCGTTTTGCAATACTACACTGATTATGAGTCTTAACTTTAAATTCTTATTGTGAGTAATGCATGGGTTTTGATTAACTGAAATCTTTTCAGAATAAATACTAATACTCTAGCAGCTAGCTAAAGAGTCTCTATTTTCAATATTTTCCCCGGTTATAGACCCCACGCGGTATACGAGGGGAAATCAAAAAGTTCTTAGAAATGGAAACACTATATTTTTTTGTGAATGTTTTTATTTTTATTTTTAAGTGTCATTTTCATTTGGTATTTATGCCAAATACCAATTGATTCCGTCGTGTCCTTTTGATTTTATTAAATACTTTGTAAAACAAAACGATAAAGTCTAGCAAACAAGGATAAAAACGAGATACGCGAGGTTATAAGTACCAGTGCCTGAAAACGCCGGTATCAGACCCAGGGGTCCCGGGTTCGATTCCCAGCGGGGGTACATATTGCATTCGGTTTGGTTGGTGTAGGACTTGTTGTAAGCTCGCCTGGCTAGCTACCACCATCTTATCTAAGCCTGACGCCATAACAACAATGTTTTCAGCATTGTTGTGTTCCGGCAGTTCGAGATAAGATAGCCAGTTCCTCAGTGGTTGAGGATTCCGGGAGAGGCTCGCTTCCATCTTCAGCCTTATCAATACTTAACATCATGTATGATGAAGGCTATGAGTCTCCCCGTCATTAAAAAAAAAAAAAAAAAAAAAAAAAAACATTTGTCAACTACGATTTTTAATCGGATATTCAGCAGTCATTAGTTGCTGTAACTTATTCCATGTTCGTTTACTGGGTAGCCCTTTTGGATTTCGCCAGTATCCAGTTTTTATAAAATATAATAATTAAAGAAATTATACGGTAGATTAAGTAAAAATGGAGTCTCACATAACACGTGTTATTACGAAAAGAACTCGGGTGAAACTCCCGTGCCCACGTCACACCGACTCAAAGAAGACTGACTGACAACCACAGACCATCAATCTATCCTGACATGACGATGACAATGACAAGTTGCCAAACGTCCGTCAATGTCAGTTGACTTTCACGCTCCTACAAGATGGCCGCCTGTTCAGTGCTTGGTCTGTAGAATCAAATACAAATAGGTGATTTATGCGGATGCGCCGTCACGGGCAATCCTGACAGTCGCACGGCCTCGTGCGAATGGTCCCGTTGCACATCCGTAGTATTTTTCGCGGTTATCCGTCTTCGCATCGCATCCGCATCGGTAAGTGATTCAGTGACGAAATCGGGGTTTTTAGATATCAATAATGATAACAACTATGAGAGTTATGGAACTGAAACTTAATATGTGTAATAAGTCTACTTTTGACATCATATCTCGAGAATTTTGTTTATTTGGTATAATGCAAATCCAAGCTATAAGACTTAAAAAAAACAACGAAGCACTTCGATAAAAGGTAGGTAGCGAGTGCCCTTGCGCTTCGCTTGACTCGACTTGGCGGGGACACTACACCGTGTCCTTGATGTATATATTTCTTTAATGTATTTTCTTAATGATAAAATACGTCATGTCAGTCGCACGTGTCGAATAATAAATTCGATATTATTTACTTTCTCATTTATTTTATGTTTGTCAATGCCGTGGCTAAGTAATTATCTTACAGTTTGTTTTGTAGAGAAGAGGTTAATTTTTAAGTTTCCCAATAATAAAGTGCGTAGAGAATTCTGTGTCTGAACATGAATAGCCGTTTGTATCGCATTATTTTCTTAGTAGAAAATGTTATTGGCATATACAGAAATTATTGTGTCTTCGATAGAAAGAAACAAGTCCTTATTTGGGTGCGAGTAATCTTCGATCTCTTGTTGATGCTTTTCATCGCGATAAGAACAGCTCGAGAAACAGCTGTGTGGTATCTGCTCTCAATCACGGGTTTCATAGCCCTTTGTTCTTTGTTGCTGGTGGCCGTACAGCGAAGTAGCAACTTCTTCACCTTGCTCCAACACTTAAATAGAGTGGGTTATTCTAACAACGGGAACGTTCATATGAAAATTATTAATATTTATTTTGGCATATTGATTTTTATTATTTTATCGATTGCACCGGTTGGCTTGCAGTCAGTTTTCTTTGAAAACAGTCTAGTCTTGGAGTTGTGTTTTCAAGTTTTCATTAATTTAAGATACATCGTTACATACTACTGGTATTTTATACTGTTGTCTAAAATCCACAACTTATTATCAAGCACTGGGAGAGGCATTCAAAAGTTTACAAACAACATAATCATTATTGAACAACTGGACATTGATAGCATCGAAGAGGTTCCGCCATCGAATGGCTATTCGATTGAAGACGATATCAAGCGTTGGACAGCACATTGTGAATCTTTGATTATTTGTATCAAGATGCTGAATAAATGCTTCAGTTTGCAGGTAAAATATGTTTGAGAAGGGTAAATTTTACATTGCTTTCCTTGCTTTTAATTACATGAAATTAAAATTCCCAAGATTCATAAGTTGCTTTGGCAACCCGTCACTATAGAATAAGGAATATCTTTAAATACCTTTGCTTCATAATTGGCTTTAAATCAATCTCTGATTGTGCTTCTGAATGCTTCTGAATTTATCTATATTTTGATTTTCCATAAATCGGCCAAAATGGGCTTTAGCCTCGTGGGACGACTTATGGAATTACCTGAAAAAGTGGGTTGAATACGGAAAATATTTACTTTTAAATGGCAAATAAGAATTTGATACTTACTTGTTTTTACGATATAGAAAAATACTTTAATCCACTATTAAGTTCGCGTTTTGCATTGCAAAGTAAAACCCTGTGCAGTTGTGCACCAATAGTGCACGGCATTGTTAAAATGACCTTATTATAAGAATACTTCACTTCTTCTTCTTCCAATACGGGCGGTTTTCGCAATTTGACGACTTTTTTGCGCATTTTTTGCGTCCGGAGGGTGTCAGGCCTTATCACTCAAGCCGTCTCAGCTCTACCAGGAATGCTCCCGCCGCCAGGTCGAAGATGGCTTCCCAGAGACTGCCTGGTGAGCCGAGGTACTTCGCCCGGTAAGGGGCTACTCCGTCACAATCCAACAGGACTCAGCATAGTCTCTGCATAGTGGGATGTTAGTGGCACCTAAATTAAAAAGGTGCTTGTTACGATTATCGTTGCCAGTGATGGCCCCTGTTATTAAACGTAACAGCGGTCTGCTGAGCTTAAAGAGAGCTCTGGAGAGACGAGCGCCCGCACGCGGTAGTGCTAAGTTCGCTTGTCTGCATGTCTCCTGTGAGACCCAGTAGTTTGATGCAAGTTACTGGTGTGATCTTGCCATCATATCAGCTAGCCGAGATGGGAGCAAACGGTTCTGGTCTGGTCCTAGAGGGGTAGAATCTGGACCCCGCCTCGCTAACTCATCTGCCATATCTTAACCTCGTGTGTCGCTACATGGCCTTTAATCCACTGGACAGTGAGATATTGGAAGCACCTGCCTTGTTAAGAGTGTTGTAGCATTCTAGTATTAGGCTCGATGTGCTGCGAATACTATTCAGGGCCTGTAGTATCGATTTGCTATCAGAGATTATAGAAATGTCGCAGTTTTTACCTCACTGGATAAAATTGCCTGTGCTGCCAGTATAATACCAACACATTCCGCATGAAAAAACGTTGTATGGACTGAGTGGAGAGACAGTTTCAATGTTAAGGGCCTCTGAAAACACCCCCGATCCCGATCTTCTTTATTTGGCAGTTTTTATTAATGGTGAGTGACCTGTCCAAAATTACGCTAAGGTCCCTCAGTAAGCTACTGTGAGCTTCAGCCACGCCCTGCCACTCAATAGTCAGCTTGCAAGTCTCTTGGCTATAATATTGCGCAAGTGGAAAGCACAAGCTTCTCCGTTTTAGAAGGGTTGGGTTTGAGCGACTTTTCCTCATATTAGGCACTCAGGTTATTTAGTGCCTCTGATAAAATCACCTCAACTTCTTCAAAACTAGTCGCCTGAGTGGTCAGCGCAAGATTGCCTGCATATTTAAAGCAGCTAGTGTTTGGGCTGAATGGTTGGTTGTTGGTGTAGATATTAAAAAGCTGCGGAGCTAGAACGCTACCCTGAGGCAGGCCTTTTTTGTGACCTCCAACGACGTTTGTCATGCAGAAGATGAACCTGATTGCGACGGTTGTGGAGAAGTGCCCGGAGAATTGTGACAAATTTGTAGTTACCAGTCATGGTCTCCACTTTCTACAACAGTCGCCTGAGTTTCACTGTATCGTAGGCTGCGGATAGATCCACAAATACAACGCCCGTTATCTTGTTCAGCTCAAAACAATCCTTTGTGTTGCGTCAGTTTCAGTATCTGGTTGGTGCATGACTTTACCGATCTGAAGCCCTCTTGCTCTGGAAAATCACCGGGTCAGAATTCTAAACAAATTCTACAACAGAATCGCTATTGGTACATAGTCAAACAAAAAAGGAGCAATATTCTAGTACTTTTATAGTATCGTTTTTCTTAAAACTGCCTGGTCAGATTTTAACGCCTCTTTGCACAAAGGTGTATTTGAGATGTCTCCATACCAATAGGTACCACTACAGTATCGCTATTGGTACTTACATAGACAAAGAAAAAATATAGCAAAATCTAAGTATTTCTAAAGTACTCACCGTTTTCTCTAAACTACCGGTTCTAAACTACAGATTTTGATGCCACTTTGCACAAGGTTGTATTTAAGGTGTCCCCATAATAAATATCACAACAGTATCGTTATTGGTGTAGACCACTTTGGCCAGTCTCCTTTTCTGTCAAAATTCTGTTAGATTTTCGTGTTTGTCAAATTGATTTGACGGTTTGCGGCTTTGTTTGATGCAATTTACTTCCGGACGTGTTTGACCTATCCACCACTTAACAGTCTCCGGTGACCGCGCTAGACCATTTTATGCAGCTTAGGGTCGGTTTTAGTGAGCTAAGAAAAAGAAAATGACAAAAGAAGTTTTGATGAGTTAAATAAATTTGACCTTTACAGATTTTGCTCTGCAATTGCTCTACAGTACCGACGTTAATTTATACAATAGGAACAGTTGCCGAAAGTATTGTTAAGCAGGTAATATATTCTTGTTAAATAATCCGTATTTCATGAAATTAATTAATTTTATTTAAGTACTCAATACAGTGTGTTTCTTTGAGATGAATGGCAATGTGTGTATATTGTGGTCTACAGTGTAGTCATAAACAAGATTAAAGTAAAATTGTAAACAAGACGGCCGTATACACTTATTATACTACATTTTAGCGACATCTCGTTTCTGCCTTGTATGTTTTCAACATTAGTATTTTATCAAAACAGCTGATTGCAATATTAAAAATTATAAAATTTTATTATTAAAAAAAACCTCTATTTTCAGAAATATTATCAAATCAAATTACTTCCTACAGTTATCGTCGTCAATCTGTTTGTTTACTTCTCGGTCACTGTCATCGCTCTTAAATTATGTCAAAATGTGCATAACTCCTGGATGACGTTGCTCAAGACTATTGTAAAATTACAAACCACTTTATTGAAACGTAAGTAACATTGCATAAAAGTACAGACGCAAACCGGGATTGTTGAGCCACTTGCCAGTGTTCGTATTTTGGCCGTGTTATGTTTTGTGATTACTTTATAATATAATAATAAATAATAAAGTATTTATTTGCAAGAATATGGTTACAATATTGATCTTAAATTAGTTATTTCCAACTTATTCTATCGTCAAACGATGTGCAAATCATTTACAATTATATTATTTGTTTTCTGACTGAAACATTCGATATATCTAATATGAGTTAGAAATCCTTACTTATGTATTAACCATATTTAATTATAAAAACTCAAATTTAATATTAAAGTAAATTTAAAATCATAATATATACCAAAAAAAAAAACATGTCTTTATCATTTAAATAGTCAGATACATTATAATACAATTTGGTCAATAGAAAATTAAATAATTTGTGCTTAAATTTATAAAATGTCAGGTTTTAAATTCATCCGGTAGTTTATTAAACAGTCGAATTGCCATGCAATGTATATTCCTGGAAAACAATTTTAGTGATAAATATTAAACAAGAAAATATACTAGAAAAAAGCAACTTGTCTCATGTCGCCCTGACGGGACTCGAACCCGCATCCTTGGGAGTCCGGCCCAATGCACTAACCAATTATGCTACAGAGACCCACGAGGACACGTTGAATTTTTCTAGTATATTCACCGTTCTACGGTGTTGGCCACCGTCGCTTCATCAATGAGAGAAATATCCTCGCATTCGAAAGAAACATCTTTACAGATGTTTGACTATCGATTAAGATGAAGCAGCCATCTTATTATAACTTTTTAATTTTGCATTTTACAATGCTATTTTTATGTGATAAATATTAAACAAGAAAATATACTAGAAAAAAGCAACTTGTCTCATGTCGCCCTGACGGAACTCGAACCCGCATCCTTGGGAGTCCGGCCCAATGCACTAACCAATTATGCTACAGAGACTTACGAGGACACGTCGAATTTTTCTAGTATATTCACCGTTCTACGGTGTTGGCTACCGTCGCTCATCAATGAGAGAAATATCCTCGCATTCGAAAGAAACATCTTTACAGATGTTTGACTATCGATTAAGATGAAGCAGCCATCTAATTATAACTTTTTAATTTTGCATTTTACAATGCTATTTTTATGTGATAAATATTAAACAAGAAAATATACTAGAAAAAAGCAACTTGTCTCATGTCGCCCTGACGGGACTCGAACCCGCATCCTTGGGAGCATTGTAAAATGCAAAATTAAAAAGTTATAATTAGATGGCTGCTTCATCTTAATTGATAGTCAAACATCTGTAAAGATGTTTCTTTCGAATGCGAGGATATTTCTCTCATTGATGAAGCGACGGTGGCCAACACCGTAGAACGGTGAATATACTAGAAAAATTCGACGTGTCCTCGTAGGTCTCTGTAGCATAATTGGTTAGTGCATTGGGCCGGACTCCCAAGGATGCGGGTTCGAGTCCCGTCAGGGCGACATGAGACAAGTTAATTTTTTCTAGTATATTTTCTTGTTTAATATTTATCACATAAAAATAGCATTGTAAAATGCAAAATTAAAAAGTTATAATACAATTTTAGTGTTTGCTTTGGTACACACAGATTTTTATTTTATCTTCCTCTGTATGTACTGTTGTTTTTTAACTCAAACAATTGGTTGTATTTTTTAACAAAAATTAACACTTCAAAAATGTACAAACATGGAAGAGGCAATATATTTAATTGTTTAAATAATGGCTTACAGCTGTCCAAATAGGCTGCACCACAGATAGACCGAATGCATTTCTTTTGCACTCTGAATGCTCTGGGCATTATCAACAGAATTCCCTCACAATATTAGTCCGTACCTTAATAATGACGAGACGTAACCGTGATATGCTATTAATGGTTTAGTCACATTTCAGTAACGAAAAACAGCAGCATTCGTGTAATACAACCAAGTTAAGATGATAAGCAAGTGGCTCAACAATCCCGGTTTGTGACTGTACCAAAATTTGTGTTTTAGTTTATGGTGCGTCTAAGCGGGCCATATTTTTCTGCAATTTCTGGCCGGCAACTATTGCTGTCTCACACTTTACACGCTAGAACAAGATGCATAATAATATAGTTGCACACATTCGAGCAAAAATATAGTTCATTTAGAGGAATAAGCTGCAGGAGCCTCCTTTTTAACCGACTTACAAAAAGGAGGAGGTTTTTTTATGTATGTACACCGATGTCACAATTAATGCGTCTGCTCCAAATAAACAAAAACTGTTACAAAAAAAAAACAATTGAAGTCACCATGGTGAAAATTTATATTATCGATTATAGTCGTATAAGTCACATTATAATGGAAAATCAGCTTTGTTTATTTATTGTTTGTTTTTTTCACATGATACGTTTTTTTGCATATCCTTTGCTATTACGAGGGTGGCTTTTTAGATGTCGTGTTTATTGATTATTAATAGCACTTTTTACATAAAAATTTACTTGTGAAGTATTATACAATTTTAACGGCCTTTAAAAATAAGCTCCAAACAAATTTTGGGGAAAACTTAAAAAATATTATTAAATACTCAATTATAATTAATAATGCAAATCAATTTGAGTGTAGGAGTTAATTCCATTTTCTCAAACAAAATAAATTATCTTTACTAGACAATAAAGAAATATTTGATATATTTCCGGGAAATTATTTTTTTTCTTTTCCTTAATTTTTTGACATTTTCTTTATGGTACGAGTTTAGTTGATAGGTCTTTTATTAAAAAAAAATATCTAGGCTGATTGATTATTTTAGGTTAACACATTATTTGACTAATATAAAAAAAAGTTCCTAAGTTTTTTCTTGCGGTTTCTAAAATGCCTCTTGGTCAACTATCTTCAAAAAAATGTATATCCACCGGGCTTGGACCACCCTATATAACCGAAGTTAATATTCAGTATTTGAATTGTCTTCAATGTTTCAGATCCAGAAATCCGTGGTATAAATGCCGTACGTAACTTGGTGCGTCTGGTGCGGTTGAAGATGGCGCGCGCGCAGTTGTTACCCACTATACCGTTACAGATGTCGCTCCTGCCCACCATCTTGTCACTTTTTGTAACTTACGTTATCGTGCTCTTGCAAATGAATAAGATACTATAAAATAATTTACATTGCAACATATTTCCATTGCATTATTTTATTTCTAGATTCATGTTGTGACGCTATGAGGTAAATATTGTAAAAATATTTTTATAGGTTATGACCATTTGTGCAAAGTTAAACCATAAACTTCTTTATCCTAAATAGACATTGGAACATGTGGAAGTCATTAAACATTTGGGTAAAATCCGAATATAGAAATATAGAAACACAGTGGGTTGTAAAATCCATACTGCACCATTACAAACACATGTTTGAGTCATTAAACACATTCCAGAAACAAAAAAGAATTTGTGCAAGGGCTCTATTAATAATACAATATTATTAATAACAAAAGCTAACAGATGTTCTTACACAACATTCTTAACTTTTGTCTCGAGTTATCAGGTAGCAAAATAATTAAGTAATTTTACATTTCTAAAAATTTTGTAATACTACATTTAATTTTAACTATACATCGTTAACTTTGAGTTTTTACAAAACACATAGCATTATTCTTTTTGCATATTCACACTTTACGAAGCAAAACGTACTGGTGTACAGATAACGCGGCCACTGCGCTTAGTTCTATGCTGAGTAATTTTGCTAGGTTTGACCTCATTATATAAATTAGAAGAACTGTAATTACTATTACTAGGATAACTATTGTTACCACTACTAGCATCAAAACTATTACTTACATCCTTATTATTATCAATAACAAAAGCAGGTTTCAACTTTGCTATCGATATGGTTGATGTCTTATCACTTAATTTTATATCAAAAGTTTTGCCTTTACGACTAATAACTTCGTAAGGTCCATCAGAAGGCGGTTGTGAAGATTTCTGCATTACATCATTTCTTAAAAATACGCTCTTACAATTACTTAATTCACTGGGGATAAATATAGAACGCGAATTACCATGACTGGAAGGTCTAGGTCTTAAACTTTTAACGCACCCGCGAAGGTTTTATAAATATTCCGAATCAGTGCTATTTACTTTGTTACCTTCATAAAAATCAACTGGCAAACGAATTGATTTACCATATGTTAATTCTGCTGACGCCACTGTCACTGCGGGTTGCGGCTCGTAAGCCTAACAACAGGACTGGAAGTTCGGCGACCCAGTTATTGCAGCCATTTAAACGTGACATAAGGGCTACTTTTAATGATCTATGCCATCGTTCAAACATGCCGTTACTCTGCGGGTGATAAATTTTGTACGCAATTTCGATATACCCAGATACTTCATTAGCTGACTGAAAAGATCACTCTCAAATTGTCTACCGTGGTCGTAAGCTTCGAAGGACAACCAAATCGAGATATTCAGCCTTCAAACACTACTCTGGCTACCGTTTTAGCTGTGATATTATAAACTGGAAAAGCTTCCGGTCATTCGGTACAACGATCTATCATAGGTACGCAATATCGATGTTCATCTTCCGATATAGGTAACGGACCAACTATGTCTATATGCACGTGTTGAAAACGGTCTGCACGTTCGAATTCTCCCAATCCAGCTACTGTATGCCTATTGAGTTTAGATCGCTGACAACTAAGACACGATCTAGTCCTTTAGCTATATCTTTATCCATATTAGGCCAAAAGAAACGTTGTTTAACTAATTTTTTTGTGGTCTTACCGCCTGGGTGGCTTAAATCATGAACTGAATTGAAATCTATTTGCCTGAAACTCTCGGGTAAATAAGGTCATTTTTTTGTTTTTTTTTGTTTTATGTAGTACGGGGAGCCTCTTAGCCTTCATCATACCTGATGTTAAGTATTGATAAGGCTGAAGATGGATGCGAGCCTCTCCCGGAATCCCCAATCACTGAGGAACTGGCTATCTTATCTTTAGCTACCGGAACACAACAATGCTGAAAACATTGTTGTTATGGCGTCAGACTTAGATAAGATGGTGGTAGCTAGCCAGGCGGACTTACAACAAGTCCTACCACCAACCAAACCGAATACAATATGTACCCCCGCTGGGAATCGAACCCGGGACCCCTGGTTCTGATACCGGTGGTTGTACCACTAGACCACGGAGGCGGTTATTCGATGTGATCTCACAGTTCGGCAACAATACCGGTTTAAACTGCAATCTACTATCTGAACTTTGCAACGCTTGCTGTATGTACTCGTCACAAGCTTGTTGTTCTGCTATCTCACTTAAAGTAAGTAAAGTAGGACATCTAATTGTTTCTATCCACGATAAAGCATCCGCGACCAGGTTTTACCCACCCCGCCCGCTGACATGGCGAATATCCGTCGTAAACTCGCTAATATACGCTAATTGTCGAATTCTCCTAGGGCTTTCTTCATCGCTATTTAATTTACTAAATGCATAAACGAAAGGCTTATGGTCTGTAAAAATAGTAAGTACACGGCCTTCTACTAAATTCTCAAAGTATGTGATGGTTAAAAATACTGCTAACAATTCCCTATAATAAGTGGAATACATCGTTTCCGTAAGTAAAAGTTTCATAGAAAAATAACCTAAGGGCTGCCAAACGTTATTACTCTTTTGTTGTACAACAGCACCCTGTCTGACGCATCGCTCATCAGCACTAGTTGAGCATCGGGTAAAGGATAAGAAACTAGCGGTGCTTTGTAAGCTTTCCTTACACTTCTTGAATGCTTCGTTAGCCTTATCATCCCATTCAATTAAAGTTTTATTGCGCTTTTTTGTATTATATAAGAACTTATTTAACTCGGATTAATAAATAATCTACTGCGTTTGGAATGTGTGCACCATAAAAAATTTAACATACCGAGAAAACGGCGTAGTTGCTCGACGGTCTCAGGTTTCTGAAAATTTACAACAGCTTGTACTTTATCATCAAGCGGTCGCGCACCTTCCGTAGATACCTCTAATCCTAAGAACTCAAGTTTTGACTTACCAAAAACACACTTAGACACATTGATAGTGTTTCCATATTTATCAAATCTTTTACAAACGGCTTTTTTATGTTCTTTATGTTGACTTTCACTTTGACAAACTGGTTCGGTAGGACTTGTTGTGAGTCCGCCTGGCTAGCTACCACCATTTTATCTAAGTCTTGCGCCATAACAGCAATGTTTTCAGCATTGTTGTGTTCCGGCTGTTAGAGATAAGATAGCAGTTCCTCAGTAGTTGAGGATTTCAGGAGAGGCTCGCTTCCATCTTCAGCCTTATCAATACTTAACATCAGGTATGATGAAGGCTAAGAGTCTCCCCGTGGAAATAAAATAAAAAATTAATAAAAATATATCCCCTGGGGACACCGGTATAAAGTGATAAGCACGATTTAAAAAAAACTAACCGTGTAAAAATAGTCTTTTTAGCTCACCCGCTCTGAAAAGGAGGTTTTGTCAGTCAGTTTAGGCGTAGAAAATCGCTTTTTGCGGCCTAGCGCGGCAAAGTACTTTTTAAATTTAATACCTAAACCTTTCGAATCGCACTATTGATGTTTTTTATTATATTTGATTCTTATTTTAATAGATTTAAAATAATTATAATACTCCGTTTTGGTTTTATTATTTATTTTAGTTCATTGAATCATAAAAACAATAACAATAATATTAAACTATTTGTTATAAGAATTTTATATTAGGCTGGGTGAGATTTCACAACCTATAATTGGATTTCGTACTGTGACATAAATCTTTATCGTGTTTGTGTCTTTGTACGAAACTTTGAAATATAAATATTAACATCGATATGTCTTACATTTAACGATACACGCGCAAATATAAAAACACTCATTCACACGGACGCACAGAGATGAACACACACATTCACACGTACACACATGCACAAACATTCGCATTCAAACATACATACCTATGCAAAAACACACACACACACACACAATTGCACATCTGCACTATTGTTTATACAATTTTTATGTATATGACATCCAGGGCCCTGTTTCATAAAGATTACAATTGTCAGCAACAGGTGACAGGTGAGAATTTGACGATTGTACGTTTCATAAAACATTGGTGTTATATGAAAAGTCGACGTATCATAAAACATTTAGTCCGAAATATTTGTAATCGGAAAATCTGACATATTTGTCAAATTGTCGCACATTTTTGATAGGCATTCTTGGTCTGTGTCAGGATGAGGAATGAAAGTTATTTTTCTTTTATAAATTTTCACATGTACGAAAGAGTTCGTGATGGGATTTTGAAAAAAAGAGAACTTTATAATGTATGATTGCTTTTTAAAGAAAACCTACCTTCTGCAATGATGACAAAGGTGAAAATGCGTAGATCAGTGACAAAACAAGTATGTTCGAGCATAGTTGACAAATTGTCGACTTGTCAAGCTTTATGAAACAGGGCCCAGGTGTCAATAAGCTAAAAGCGGTCTGTTGAAAACCAGCCTCAGTGTAATACTGACACAATGCTGAACTAGGTCCCTTTTAGTGCAGCCGTGGGAGAATTTACTCAATACTGTAACTTAAAATTAAGTATTTTTTGTGAAGTATCCTTTTTATTGTATTAAGTTAATATCACTTCTATGTTCTTCGCCTGTACTCAATAAATGTTGGGAGTATACTAATTTTGTGAAGTCAAGGTAATTTAGCAACAATTCATGTCATATACTATTACTTAACACTGTTTTAATAGATAGTTCACACTAGTTATGACTAACAATAAAGGCGAAAACATTTAAATGTGTAACTTGATCAACTAACTTGAGCGATCTTATATCAACTAACAACTTATAATGGCTTAGAAAACATCCACTAAAATAAAGTTCCATTTAAATGCTCTTCATAAATCAAAATCTAAAACTAATGTACGCATACCATATGTCATTAATTCTGTCTCGTTAGCTGCGTAGAGTTTGTAACTGTCACTATCGCCATCACTGAAGTCGCACATTCTCGACGCTGCGCTGGAATAACCGAAACGTTCACGCCTATGTCTATTAAAAATCTGAGTCCACTGTTTCTGTCTTCTACACAAAGGTGGTTATGCGATAAACCGATACTAACCAACGCCTCCGGCTGTATCGCACTTAGTTTTCCGCCAACGCCTGTGGTTTCTTCTTGTTCCAATTGCAGGGATCAATACATTTTGCAGCGTTGTCTACGGAGATAATTTTACATCATCGGTACGGACCGATGGTAAAACATAACCAATGGGGGTTTCGTCGCCCTCTACGGAAGTGTCCGGAAGTGAAGTCGGTTACATATTCTACCATTGCTTGTGCTCCTGCCCCTGGACGGCTTCCTACGGTAGGACTGTCGAGAACGCTTTATCTCTGCCACCTCGACGCTGAACAAAATATGGTCGTGTAAAACATAATAAATAAAGGAATTCGTGACACTAACGTCTTTCCCATGGCTTTTATCAAGTTGCAAACCCTGGTGTCAAAAGGATAGTTTCAAGGACCAAAACTTAACACGTTCAAACAATTAACTTTCTTAAATTTTTAGAATTCGGTAAAGTAGGTAGGAAAGAATCATAAGAAAGAAATAAGGCTGGGGGTAGGGCGACCAGGCGAACGGGCTTGGGATTTGGAGTGTTGACACGGTCCCGAGCGGACATAATATTCCCGAAGATATATAAATTTGAGTTAACTGCTAAAGTCAGTGGGTCTAATGTAGGTACTGTGGAAGTATGTAGTGGCGAAGTTCCGGGTTGAGTCAGTTGTTCTCAATATTTCGGTGAGGTTTATTTACAAATCGTACATTAGGCGAAAGACTGACTGTCATGACTTGTAATAAATTGAATTTAATTGAATATGCTTTAATGGTTTGCCTGTTGTTAATACTGGCATCAAGGTGTGTCATTTAGTTAGTGGACCCATAACGTCCAAGTGTAGCGTAGGTTGGATTAGGCTAACGAATGTTAGTCGAACGTTAAGGAATGAGGGTTAGCTAGGTCCACTACAAAATGTCACAGACACTCACTAAAAATATATACTTCACCCGGGCAATATCCTTGGTGTCAGATTGGCAGTGAGAGAGAGTATTATGGCATTAGTCTATTCGCTAGTCCTCTTTTTAACTTTAATTCTATGAAGCCAGTGGAGGTATTACCAGTCTTGGACGAGTTTCACAGGAACGGTGCGGTTAGTACTAGTGGTCTATACCATTTCTAGATTCCTAGTTGGTGGGGCACTGATCCCTCCCCAATAAATGGTGGGAGCTGGCTTGGTACAAAGTATGAAGTAATTTAAAATTAATCTTGTTTTTAATCCCTGGATTAAACCGTTGAGTCACACTCTTTCATACCAATTCTCATTTGTTTCAATGAAAGGACAGGTCTATACTTTCAATTATATATTGATGGCTGATGGCTACGATGGCTGGTTCATGCGTCATGCTCGTGAACGGGTGCTGCCAGCGGGATGGGTCTGCTCATGTTTGCTTGTGTTAAAATGTGTAGAGATATATGTTGTTTGGATTTTATGTTATTTATGATGTTTTGAGTTGAGATGCGTGGCACTGCTTGATCAGAGTAAACAAAGGTAAATAATGTTTTCAATTATTCCAAATATATAAAAGCTTTTTTTTATTTTATTTTTTTAACTTTAATTACGATTGAGATTGTGACCCAGCTGATGCGTCTTCTAGTGACATTGTAGGTTGTGTTGTGTCTTACATTAAGGCACTTTTATCTTTCTTTTTTTGCTGTTGCCATTGTATTTTTTTTTATATTTATACAGCTTAACATAAGTACCTGAAGTACGTCATGCTCACTCAAACGTTTCTTCGGCGGTGTCGTGTGAGGCGGGTCGTTACATTCCCTAAAATATGGTTGAGCGAAGCGATGGCTGGTTCATGCGTCATGCTCGTGAACGGGTGCCGCCAGCGGAAATGGGTCTACCTCAGTCTGCTTATCTTAATGCTGTGCTTAAAGCCTAAATATTTTTATCTAAAATAAATTGATACTGACCTGTATGTACCTCACAACTTGCAGTGTAGTAGTCTTGTGGTGCGGGAAATGTTGTAATGTATGATAAACAAGTCTTTCTTTGCCAGTTAAAAATTGTTTACGTTTACAATAAACATAAAATGTAATATTTTAATTAGTATTTTCCTTTTGTGATGGAAATTGACCTTACTGATATGTTAAGGTCACTTTTCAATTTGACGACTCTGTATGAAATAAAACAGGGAGAAAAAAACAGCCCTTGACGAGTTTCTTGCCGGTTCTTCTCGTTACAAGGTCTCCCGCCGTAGGGTTTGTGAACCGATGGCGTAGCTTCTTTGACGTTCATAAGTGCTTGTAACAGCCTAGACTGAATAAATGATATTGATTTTGATTTTGATTTTGATTTATTTTCTTCGACAACGTATTACCTACGAAGAAAGAACTGTATGTAGTATTTGTACCCTTCATAGTTCAAACATACAAACAGCAAATCACGACTAAAAGTTATACTAAAACGGTAAGAACTTGGAACTATAATTACAAAATAGTAAAGATACATTAATAAAAGTTTAAATTTCCTAAAACGTTTTGTGACAACGCAAAAAGTGAGAACCAAGGATGGCCTGACAGGGGACACAAATTATTTAGGCTGTAATTAATGACCTTAGCTTAAGGCTTTATTGTTTATTAGCTGCGTTGTTAACCCAGGGACATTAAGACACGTTTTTGACTATTAAAAAGTCTGAAGTTCTTATTGAAAAACTGGCAGTCAGATTCGTTATACTCGTGCTTTTATGTTAATTACTTGTAGGCAGTTAAGTTCAATAAATTCACTATAGTTACCATAGATACAGGCAAACTTTGTTATTAATGTAAAGTAATTTACTACATTTTACAGTAAAACAAAAGAATACATGATCATTTGAATATAACTTTCGCAAATGTTAGTTTTTCTCATAAACAAACCGGTGTTTTTTTTTAAAAAGAAATATATTTTTTATTGTAATTAAAAGTTTGTTCTGTTTTTTATCTTGCCACGTCGATATTTAACCAGTTAAGAAAAAAATTGAGCTGCATGCATGTTGAAAGCTGGCGCTATCCAACGCATGGTTGTTGACTGACTTGAGTTGACCCTTCGAAACCACCAAAACGTGATTTCCTGATTATGGTCCCGTAATCGTGTCACGAGAGATGTTGCAGAACGGTATTCTGGCAGAAAACGCGTTACCACTCTTAGACATGACCGTTTTCTACGAAATGTCGCCAGGAGACAACCCAATATGATGGCAAAGGAAATGGTTCAAAGACTCATCTGACCACCAATTATTGTTAGTGAGTGACCAAGCTAGGAGGAGAAGGTAACATGAAGTCGGTCTTCACTCACGCAGACCATTTCGAGTTCCAGCTTTGCAGCGTGGCAATCGTGGACGAAGACTTTTATGGACTAGAGAATTTTTGGCATTTAGTGATAATCAGTTATTTCTTTTTGTATGTTTATCCATCTCCATTTATCCATAATTTGTATGTTAAGTGGAGGTAGAGTCCAGGCGCGAAGATAGCTGGTGCAGCAGATCAAACTGCCAAATCAGTCACCCTCACCTTGCATCGAGCAAGTACTTAGCGGAGGCATCCCAGAGGTGTGAGCAATATTCTACGCAGGACCGTACTCGCATTTTACATAACAAGCACAGTTGATCTGGCGTGAAAAAACGCCGCACCTTGTTGAGGAGGAGTTGTTGTCAACGAGTCAGTTGTCAACGGTGCGCTTTTCTGTTGTTTGTTGTTCAAATTAAATTCTGCTGCACTGACACTGACACAGCTCTAAACTCCATAGAAAATAGACAATGAAATTAATTGTTAAGGAGTTCACTTAGCAATATTCCGTTAACGTTATTTTTAGACCCTCTGTAGGCCTAGCACGAGCGGCTTTTATCAACTCAGTAACTCGATAACGTGTCACTGTCCCGCTCACATCGCAGCGGAAAGCAAGGCAGCATGATACGCTATAGCATATCGAAATAGAAATAGAAAAATATTTACAAATACAAATACAAATTTATATTTTGACATCACACATTAACACAAACATGTCGCGTGGTATAGCGGTCTTCATGCTAGGGGGGCAGGTCATTGTGGTCTAGCAGCCAGTGCTTGTACCTGAGCGGGCGTCATGATTAGCTAATCAAAGTGCCTATTCTCGCTTTGCTATAACTCAAAATCGTTTTTTTTTGCCATATTTCTTTATTAGAAAAATAACTTCCGCCCGCGGTTTCACTCGCGTGTCTATTATCGAATACATCAGTTCAGACTAATTTAGTGTCAATTTGTGGGAAGCAGCTGACCTCTGTCATACAGGTTTTTGAAAATCTAGCATCGGCGTCAGAGGTCTTAAATAAGATAATTTCTGTCTTTCTGTTGTAATACATCACCAAAATTTGTAATTGTGTTTTTTGTTTTAATAAATTTGATTTTATTAAATACTTATCGTCTTGTGGTCTAGCAGCCAGTGCTTGTACCTGAGCGGGCGTCATGATTAGCTAACCAAAGTGGGCCTATTCTCGCTCTGCTACAGCTGAAAATCGACATTTTTCTAGCCATATTTCTTTATTAGAAAACTAACTTCCGCCCGCGGTTTTACTCGCGTGGTTTCCGTTCCTGTGGGAATACATATCGGGATAAATAGTAGCCTACGTTACTCTCCATCCGTTCAACTAACTCTCCGCCTAGTCGATTTGTTTAGTTAGGGCGTCAAGAAAGGACAAATAAAAATACAATTTTTTATTGCAAACTAAGTGTATAATCTAGAAGAAACTTAAAAACTTTAGTCGCCCTTTACGGACACAGCAATTTATGAGAGGGCTGCCTATTTTATTCAAACAAACAGACTTTCGCAGTCATAATATTAGTTAGGTTTTTTTTTTTATTTTATTTTCATCTCACACGCTCTGAAAAGGAGGTTTTGCCAATCAGTTTAGGCGTTGAAAATGTTTGCGGCCTAGCGCGGCAAAGTACTTTTTTAATTTAATACCTAAAAATATGGCATAATGCGTTCCGAATCGCACTATTGACTTTATTGTTACATTTTATTCTTATGTTAAATAACTTTAAATTAATTATAATACTCCGTTTTGGTTTTATTATATTATTTTAGTTCATTGAATCATAAAAACAATAACAATAAGATTAAACTATTTGTTATAAAAAAATATATATTAAGCTGGGTGAGATTTCACAACCTGTGAGTGGATTTCGGAACGTGACATAAATCCATATTTTTAAATTGTCTTTGTCTTGTACCTCATGTCAGTGTCAACATTTACAGAATAGTTTTTATTGTTATTTATATGTAACAATATATTCCTACTTTAAATAACTTTGAATTAACTTTAATACTCCCTTTTTATTATATTAGTTTTTTATATCATTAAAACAACGAGAATAAGGTATATTTAGATTAAACTTTATGTTTAAAGAATTTTTTACCGGAAGTTGACCGCAGAAACAACCATAAAATGTTCCTCACTGTTGTGAGGTGAAAAATTGTGTGTTGCGCTCGGCAGAAAAGTTTTTAGCGTCTTGTACCTTTGAAATCTTCGCTTCGCTCAGGATTCAATAAAGGTAACTCGCCGTTAAATAACCAACTCTCCAGCCTTGCATAACAAATAACTATTTATTTCACCAGATTTATTGTGATTCCCATTGTATACATTTGTTATTTTTTACCTGGCGAGCCATACAGCCCGTTGACGCTATTTGATACATCTAACCGACCATAGAACATTAGTGTAACCGACCCTGTTGCTCTCGAGTCGAAAGGTGATAAAAGTAATTGACAAAAAAAAAAACTTTGACATAATATAGAACCCTAGCGGATCCTGGCGGTTTTACCCGCGTGGTGCCCGTTCCCGTGGGAATATCGGGACAAAATATAGCCTATGTCACTCGGGAGAAATGTAGCTTTCTAATAGTCTAAGAATTTTCTAAATCGGTTTAATAGTTCCTGAGATTAGCGCGTTCAAACAAACAAACTCTTCAGCTTTATAATATTAGTATAGATTATTTACAATAATTAAAAGGTGGGTGAAGGATAGATAAGATTAGGCTAGGATAGGATGTACCCAAGTGAAATCGCTACTACTGACAAACGTTTTAGTCTCAACAGTTATGCCGAATTACATTGGTTAAGTATTATTAGTAAAGTTGATAAGTACAATAAGTAAGTACAGTGATGTAACGATCGGACAATGGCGAGTCAACTTGGTTTTCAAGCTTCCTTGTAAGTGGATCCGAAAACGCTTTTTATTTGCTTCACTTGCACAGCACTACAAAATCCTACTAATAAGTATTATAAATATGAAAGTTTGGGAGGATGTTTGGATGTATGTTACTCTTTCACGCAAAAACTACTGAACCGATTCGGATGAAATTTGGTATACATCTAGAAGATTGCCTGGATTGAAACATAGATTACTTTTATCCCGATATTCCAACGGGAATGGTTGCCACGCGGGTGAATCCGCGGGCGGCCGCTAGTCAACAAATACAGGAAAGTTACAGCGACTCCTTCAAAAATTAACAAGACGATTCAGTTGAAAAACTTCGTTGTGCAGCTCATAATAAAATACGTACCTTTGTACAATGAGCCCGGAGTACACTCAACAGAAAGTCAGCTTTTACAGCTGTTTGACCTCTAACGCCCGAAATTAATAATAACCTATCTATAGATATGGATAGAGCTACAAACCATAGATAGATGTAGCTATAGATAGGTTGCCAATTTCGGACGTATAGATCGTTTTTACATCGCTCGCAATATTCGCCGTTTGCGTAGTTCAAGTGTAAATAATCCTATTTCCTACTTTCCTACTAATATGTGAGGGTGCTTGGATGTTAATATATTTGGATGGATGGATGTTTGTTAGTCTTTTACGCAAAAACCACTGAACCGATTTATTTCCCGATATTCCCACGGGAATTGAAACCACGCGGGTGAAACGCGGGCGGCCGCTAGTAATAATATTTTAAATGCGAAATGATGTCAGTTTGTTTGTTTGTGTTAGTCTTCCAAGCTAAACCAACTGAACAGATTTGGATGTTTTGCACAAAGATATAAGATAGCTTGGATTAACACACATAGGCTAGGTACTTTTTATCTCAATATTCTTACGGGAACGGGAACCACGCAGGTAAAACTGCAGGCGGCCGCTAGTAATATAATTATAATAAATAAATCCATTTATTTTAGGCATCTAATGGCCCATACAATAAATATCTTAAAGACTAACATACATTATTCAATTATAATAGAATTTATTTTTATTTTATTTGACGTGTTGCGCAACGCCCGTGTCAGTAGCCGACTGCGGAACCACAGAACAGAATAATATAATTGGCGGAACTGTCTCGGAACAAACTGGCACCTTTTGGCCAAAAATTTTTACTCATGAAGGTCGCCACATGTTCGTTTTGTGTCCACACCACGAATGAGTGAAATTCGCATTGTGGCGTGACTCCAACCGTTGGGCCCTCAGCGTATATTTTGACTTGATCTGAATAGAAAGCCTGGCGTGTTGTTAACTGTACTTTGGGCAAAGTTGAGCACACCGGTGAACTACGTGAGGTGCCATCTATAACGGTCACGTTTTACGAGGAAACTCGGCCACCAGAGCTTTATGTTTTCAAGATTTTTAGGTGGTTGTAAAATCGTCCCTTTAATCCCTTTGGACGTGAGAGTCAGCACAGTTCCTAGTCTTGTCAATTACATTATTACTTTATTTTATATAGCTTTTTGGTATTTTTTTAGTAAGTGGCTGCTTAAAATAGTATAGTAGAAGAAACGCTGCTCACGTCCTGCTGAATTGTGACGGAGTAGAACCTTATCGGGCGAAAAACCTCGGTTCACCAGGTAGTCTCCGTGAAGCGTGAAGGCGCTGGGAGCATTCCTGGTTGAGCTGAGATGGCTGGAGATGGATGGAGAAGGGAAGAGAGGTGAGGTGAGAGGGCGCCAGTTCCTGATGTCAGAAGCAGTGGTCAGCAGGACCCCGGCGATATGACATTTTACAGTTCCACCCTTCGACCAATGGCTCTAACAGACCCACCCTGACCTGCCAGTGAAGGCAAGCCAGGACAGGATTGGAGTAGCCAACCTTGGAGACGACTGCTACGGGGCGGGATCCCTTGATCGACTATTCAATATTATAAAATGATTATATGCTTAATTATAATAATATGATCACAATAAGTACAATATCATAAACGCTAGTTATGACAAATTTTTTATAGAAAAATATTGGAAATAATAGACTCGGCCACAAGTTATTCTCAGACAGGACTCGAACCTGCAACCTTTGGGTATCAGGCCCACTGCTTTAACCTCTGAGCTACCGAGCCTTGCGACTGACCGTCGAAACCTTCCAATATACTTTTTACATTTTTAATACGCTGTAAGCCAGTGTTGTTACATCAATGCGAGGAATATCCTTGTATTCGAAAGAAACATTTTTACAATGTTTAAATTGTTAAGATGTAACAACCATTTAACATTTTAATTGATTAAGATGTAACAACCATTTAATTTGTGATTTTTAAGTTTTTGGGTTTTCTTTGCTATTATTATACTTATGATAATTTTTTAATAGAAAAATATTGTAAAAAATCGACTCGGCCATGAGTTATTCTCAGACAGGATTCGAACCTGCGTCTTTAGGGTATCCGGCCCACTGCTGTAACAATTGAGCTTGTAATCCCTAGTAACCACGCTAGTAATCCCTAATTTTCCGGTCGAACGAACAACCCTTTTCCCCAGAAATCCTCTCGCTTCAGAGTTTCCGTATAGACAATCACCGTCAGAAAAATCGCACATTAAAAAAAAAACTGACTTTTAAACTTAGTTTAACCTTATTTGGAATCAATTTATGAGGGAAATGTTGGATATCATTTGAAAGGTAACGAAAAGGATAAAAATAATTAAACTTTTTATTTTTTATTGGAATAGAACAAAACAACACCACTTGCTTGATAATGCTTTTTGTACAAAAACAACTTAGAAAATACGTCCGTACTACGGATCACTGCCTATTGAACCTGCATTGACCCTTCAAAACCCACAAATTGTAGCGCGATTGCTCAACCAGCGGCCGTTATAGAGGAACAAATGTCACTTTTTGTTATTTATTATGCTTTTTTAATGCAATGAAATCTTGTTTATTAAGTTCATTTATTGGGCTTTCAAACGAGGCAAATTTTGGTGGAGGTACAAGCCGTACACGCATTTGTAAAGTGTTAATAACGCTTAAGAAAATTTTAAAAAAGGTACGATTTTTTTGACGTTGAGTGTAGTAGGGGAGCCCATGATGCTAAATGGGGATTTACTCAAGCGTCATACCTATTGGGTTTTAAAGCTTAGATGATAAGAAGAAAAAAAAAATGTGTACCTTTTCATCGGTAGGGGAGCGGCTATAGATTTTCAAATATGAAAAAAAAACTGTTGCATGGACATACTCGAGCGTGTCAGATATTGATAGCATCAATGTCCCACGTATTTTTAATAATGTACGTATGTTAATCTGATCGTACGTAAGGGTTGAAAATAAAAAAAAAAAATAGCGCATCAGATTTTCTAAGGGGGTGTTAAGGGAACCTAAAAAAGCTCTCATTCAATAATCTGACGATTTCGATGTGACGCAAATTCGCGGTCATTATTATAATGTGCAAAAAATTGCCATTTTGAAATACTCATGCGTGTCTGAGTAAGATATATATGGTTCATCTTTATGTCCTAGACGTGCTATTTCATAATCTGACGATTATCTAGAGGGATTCGCCTAATCTGACAAAACATATATTTTTTAATCATTGAACTTAATTAATTGAAAAGCTCAGGAAATAGCATACAAATAAAGGAGTGTATGTTTTTTTAAGTAAAATACTTGTATTTATAAGAAAATAATAAAAACAACTTTAATATATTTAACATTTTCTTTATGAATAACGTGTCTTTTAAATTATTTGAGAAAAGATATACCGGATTCTGGAGTATCCTTAAGAATATCAGGTTTAATGACTACATCTTCAAACGCTTTCGGCAAATTGATCACCTGCAAACCAGATCATTTCGACAACTTTATCGACGAATTTTGTTACTTCGTCTTGTGGAAATCGTAAGATTAGATGTTTTTCGTTATCCGTGAATTATTTCCTTCAAAATAAAAAAAAATATAACCACGCTCGAGAATGTCGAGATGACTTTTTTTACAACTTTGTAGCCCTCCCCTTTCTTTACGTCACTCTCAAATTTCTGACGCGTTTGAGAATTTTTGATGATCAATTTTTTTTTAACTAATCTGATCCTTTATCCTCGACGGGCGGCCTTATATATGGGGCTCATATTTGGTGGAGGTAATTAACCGGGTACAATGTATCCCCCTGTATATTAATCTGCCGCGCTTTAGTTAATCCCGAAATCCCCGCTTGGGTTCCCCTACTATTACTAAAAAAACGTTCAGACATCTCTATAAAGGCCTGTTATTCTTCAAAAACAAGGTAATTTGTAAAGCTTTATTAGAATATTTGTCTATGCTTCCATTTTCCACTGCTGTGTACTAAGAAGAAATTGCGTTATTATAATCAAAATAAAATACCTAAGCGTAATGTTTGGAGATGAATATAAAAAAAAATTAATTGTTTCCTCTCAACGTGGGAAAATTTTGTGACAATCTTGTTTTCATTAGTCCAAAGATACATTGCGGTCCTTCCGAGAACCTCCTCGAAACAAATATTTATTTCTGTAATCCTACTTCCTACTAAACATACTTTATAAGTATTTAGATATAATTTAAAATGAAAGTTTGTGATTATGGATGGATGGATATGTTTGGTACAGTTTATAGCCTGGATTGAACCATAAGATACATTTCATCCCGATATTCACAAACAAGTATATAACTTGAACATCATCCATCTGTCACAACGTCGTCGTCGTCTTAGCCACATGACACACACTGCTGGGTATAGGCCTCCCCCAAGAATCTCCACAACGATCGGTCACGCGACCTTCACCAGATCGTCGGTCCACCTTGTCGGGGGCCTACCCACGGAGCGTCGTCCTGTGCGCGGTCGCCATTCCAGAACCCCCACTCACAAATGTATTCAAACGAAAAACTCTGTAGCAACTCGGTATCGTAATTGATACAAATACAAATATCTTCATTGTTTCATAAGTAGGTATACGAGAATAACATGGTGGTTATAGTAAATTATTAACATCAACATCCGTTGGGGCACTACAATCCATTGAAAAGGTCTTTTAATGTATCTTCTTGCACTTTGCTATTTGTAGCGGTTAATTCATACACCGGTGTCCAGAGAACAATGGAATATCAATTAGGTATGTCTCATAATCCGGGGTCTGAAAGTTTAAGCAACTTTCGCAATGGTCAGTCTCGAGTTGGATCTATAAGCACAGACTATATATTTCACTCCCGAGTTTAGGTATGATAAACGCAAGCGTCCGGTCACCGGACTAGTCTCAATAGGCTGGCACTCGCTCGACTAGTCGCACACGCAGCGCACGCATCCGCGAAACAAAAGTAAACTGTTAATACCTCTGAGCTGACAGCCCTAGCAGATTGAAGCGAGACGGCAGACAGTTATTGTACAATGAACGCTATACGCAATGCAAAAGGTTGAAATTAGGTTGTTTTCCAGAATAGTAGGTAAATATCTCGGGGATTTTGCGCCGCTTGTATGGAAGTGAGACAGGCCTGCTATAAGTAAAGTTGGTTCCAGCTGCATTTACAGTCGATTCGCTTTCGGTTCGCGGGGTCGTTCATGCCCCATTATCTTTATCCATTCATTAGGAAAGCCTATGCCCAAGCATTAGGTAATATTAAAATTACTGGTGTTGGTGATGTTGAAATTTTTTTCAAATCTGAGTAGTTGTACCTACACATAGCATAATCGACTCGTTCAGGCAAAAATAAATAAATAAATAAAATATAATAAAAAAAATGGGTAACACATCCAAACTTTCACATCTAAATTATTTAGGTTTGTTTGCAATGCTTTCATGGAATATCGTAAGAATCTTTTAGGCAGTAAAACGTTTCTGGTATCGGATATTGTGTTTCTTCCTCCAAAGAACAATGCCACCTGGCTGGGACATAAATCACAGCTCCAATCACTAAGCACTTGATTGCATCGCAAACCGACAGTGACTGATGTCTGTTTTTTGCTCGAAGGTGAGATTAAGAGGCAGGCGACCGGTCAGCTCCCCATATCAACGTAATACCAAAATTATTTGCAATTAGAGAATTCTTTGCTGTACTTGTGATGTTACTCAGATTAAGACAGTATTTATCTAAGTCGCCATTAAAAATAATCCAAAATACTTACCGCAGACGCAAGTAGCAAGTAACCACCCACACACACATTGGAAAATTCAACTTAAGTATCATATTCAAATAAGAAGAAATCGTGATTCTTTGACTTTTGATCACATTTTATGAACACGTGAGCTTTAGCTCTAACGATTATATGACAAAGGAAATATTCAAGGTTGGGATATCGTAGTGATTGAGTGTTTTATAACCCAACCCTGTTTATGCTCACGAATATTAGGTCATTTTATTGAGCTATGTACCTAGGACTCATACTTTAATGATGACTTACGTTTTAAATTGATGAAAAGCTGATAAATATTAAACAAGAAAATATACTAGAAAAAAACAACTAGTCTCATGTCACCCTGACAGGATTCGAACCCGCATCCTTGGGAGTCCGGCCCAATGCACTTTTTTCTAGTATATTTTCTTATTTAATATTTATCACATAAAAATAGCATTGTAAAATGCAAAATTAAAAAAATTATAATGATGAAAAGCTGTTGAAAACACCACGATATAATGTTGAACATATTTCAACGTATTATAAATATATACGTAAATTTATGTAAACAAAACAGCGTTAAATACCTATACAGTTTGTTACCGATCGTTCGAGTTCAACAAATATAGACAAAAGGCGGATACCAATTTTATTCCCACAATGTTTATTTGTAAACCCTTTAAATACACTTCACAAATTCTGTTAGAACTCGAATCTCATTGTCAGACATGGTGAGCTTATTTCCTGTGGATTTCTGGTGGGCAGCGGTTCGCGCCCAGTGAGCCGGAATGGCCAGATAGCCGTCCAAAATGGTTTATTTACGATCACTACTTAGCGCTGACAAGATCTAGTAACATGCGACCAATGAATAGAAACTTAAAACGTGGTATCGGTTGCTTACAACAGACTTTTTGTAGGATTGTAGAAATTCTTATTTTACTACTTTTCCATGACATCAAATTTGATTCCAATAATTTGCAAAAAACTGCTCGTGAATCAACGTTTTAAAATGGAAAGTTCAGAACTTATATGATGACAAGCGGCCGCTCGCGTGGTTCCCGTTCCCGTGGGAATATCGGAATAAAAAGTATCCTATGTTCATAACCAGGCTATCCACTATCTGTGTACCAAATTTCATCCAAATCTTTCCTCTTTATAATATTAGTATAGATATAAGTTTTAGAATAAATGCGTATGATTATTTTTTGATTGACCACGTGATTTAGCGTGGCTTATACTAATCCGCCAATCCCATACATTTAATTCTTTTTGTAGTTATCGTTTTTGAATTGTTTCTTTGGCTAAGAGCCCTTTTCTGTTACCACTGCATTACTTTCCTACTTTCCCGGGCACCGTCCTTTGCTCGGTAAAGAAACACGTAGGTATAGATTGTGATTTTTAATTCAAATTGAACCTTTCTGGAATTACTATAGGTTGTTTGCTACGAAATATCAAGAAAAAAATACTTACATCTGTTTCATACTTTTTCATTGTGATTTTTGTATTAAACAGAAGCTTGGAAAATGCATCGAAATTGCATTTTCGCACTCGAATTCAACTTTGGTTTCAATCAAGTGAGTAGTTACAAGCCAAAACTGTTCACTTAATGAAGTGTCATGTCTGTTGGAAGGTTAGCCCGAGCTCCAAACAGAAATAGCCATGGTTCTTTATCCGATTGACATGAAGATTTTTCATACTATTTGAATTCCGACGTAACATAACATAAAACACACAATAGTGAATTGAGGTCTTCGTCAGTTACAAATGGGATTAATTTATTCAAACCTAGCAGCAATCGATGTCAAAGCCGAATAAATAAATATTATTTATTTGGAATACGCTTTCGTAATCCGAATCCCATATTCGCAAATGGATTTGACAGTCGATGACAAACAAATTCGACTGATGGGACGCGCATCACATTTCGCTAATGTCCCAAAATACTTTATTTAACAACGACTCAGCACTTAGTCCCATACCAAAGGTTTCAAAGTCGATTTTTAAGTTACACTTGAACGATAATCACTCGCGACTGGGGAGTGAGGGTTACTTACGTAATACTTCTCGTACATAGTACGGTATGGTTACCACTTTCTTTTAATCGTCGTCGTCGTCGTCGTCTCAGCCATATAACACCCACTGCTGGGTATAGGCCACCCCAAAAGGGAGGGTTTGCCATAACCGCTACGCTTGGCAGGCGGGTTGGCGATCGCAGTATGGCTAAGTATGTAGGAGACGCTGTGCTGCCCATCTCCTGATGGCTGAGTCCCTTAGTCGCCTTTTACGACACCCACGGGATGAGAGGCGGTAGTGCTATTCTAAGCCGACACTACACAGCATAAGAATAAACATTCCGACGGTCTGTAATGTATTGGGCGAAGGAATGAAAAAGGCGGCATGTGATGTTTAGTAGCGCGTTAAAGTTATGAAATATTTTAATATTAGGGCGTTACGATAGTCACAATAACATTATTTACATGTCCGTGTAGATCTTGCTTGATCAAGAATAATTGTTACTGCAAAGTAGTTTTTGATGCGGATCGCAAAAGGGACCATGACGGTAGAAATAATAAACATTGATACACTGCATCATCATATAGCTGGGGGCGGGCTGATTTTAAATTAAACGCTGCATCAACAGTGCAAGCTTATGATAATAACAGCACACGGAGTATGAAGAGAGTGCGCTGAGTATAATGTAGTCAAACCTTTTTCTACGAAAAAACCCACGAAAAGAAAAGATTGTCGAAAACTCGTAGTAGGGTCGTCTGCCTCACATGTTTGCTCATCAGAGAAACTTTATCACGTTGCTTCATTAAGGAAATGCTGTGATCACAGAAAAAACTGTAGCGCTCATAATTTACGGAAAAATCTGCCAAATACATTACAGAATATTTCTTAGCGTAATCTGATTTTTTTCTTCAACATGATTAATTAAGCAACATTAACAACAGAAGAATGACTCATTATGAATTTCCGTAAAAACCTATTTAATGTTCACGATATAATATGTGATGTTTCTTGATTGGTTACAGATATTTAGAATAGGTTTCGGAAAACAATAAAAAGTACTTGGTAGTAGTTTTTATTTTAGAAAGCTTTTGGTTTGCATGAAATCGATAAGGAGTCATAAGGTAAGGTCATATGAGACGCAAAAAACAATCGAACGCCCCGTTGATTGGGTATTTTCACATATTTGGAGCGGAATGTAAAATTAAATGTGACGCCCATGAGTTCTACGGAGAAATTGCTTTATTTGGTTGGTTGGACTCTATAATTGCTTCACACGTACCGCCTTGTTCTGAGACGAGTGTTCCTTTGAAGATTTGGGCTGTAATTTTAATCGTCGGCAACACCTCACCGTGTACGTGAAGTATACGAAATGGTAATGAGATTTGTTAGGCCGACGTTATAAGGAAAAATGTTAATTGGATAATTTTCGTTTAATGTTTAATGAGGGTTTTAAATAATGGTTGACTGATTATTGGGTTCTTGATAAGGCTTAGGCTTTGGATAAAACAGTGGAATACAAAAATTTGGATTTGAATAGATTGTTTATTTAGTTATTTAAATTTTCAACGGGTACAATTTACGGAATGTAGACATGGGATCATAAGACGTTTCTTATGATCCCATGTCTACATTCCGTAAATTGTAAGCGACATAAGTAATCTGTACAGTTTAATGGTACGTTCAACAGCAGGTACAAATGTACAAAACTCTCAAATATCTCCAAACGACTTTGAACATAAGACGTTTGAGTTCGAAATTATTGTCTGTGGAAATTTTACATTTTGTATAAACCGTTGTTGCCGTTGACTGCACCTACGCCAGATAATTCAAGACGAGCTTCCGCTCAACAATCACCGAATCCATATAAACGGTTTTAATACCCTAACTATATTCGATATATTGAAAACCGTCGTCCTGTTTCCTTTCATAAATCATATTTTTTAATAATATATGGGCAACCATCCTATAGCTTTTGATATCGTTAACTGAGGGTTATTCTCTAACTACTTACATCCTTGGTCGCACAGTTTGACGAAATCCAAAAGGGATCCTTTTGGATTTCGCCAAACTGTTATTATACTGTGATAAATATTAAACGAGAAAATATACTAGAAAAAAACAACTAGTCTCATGTCGCCCTAACGGGATTCGAACCCGCATCCTTCGGAGTCCGGCCCAATGCAGTAACCAATTATGCTACAGAGACCTACGAGGACACGTCGAATCTTTCCAGTATATTCACCGTTCTACAGTGTTGGCCACCGTCGCTTCATCAATGAGAGAAATATCCTCGCATTCGAAAGAAACATCTTTACAGATGTTTGACTATCGATTAAGATGAAACAACCATCTAATTATAACTTTTTAATTTTGCATTTTACAATGCTATTTTTATGTGATAAATATTAAACGAGAAAATATACTAGAAAAAAGCAACTAGTCTCATGTCGCCCTGACGGGATTCGAGCCCGCATCCTTGGGAGTCCGGCCCAATGCACTAACCAATTATGCTACAGAGACCTACGAGGACACGTCGAATCTTTCCAGTATATTCACCGTTCTACAGTGTTGGCCACCGTCGCTTCATCAATGAGAGAAATATCCTCGCATTCGAAAGAAACATCTTTACAGATGTTTGACTATCGATTAAGATGAAACAGCCATCTAATTATATTATAATCTTATTATATTATACTGCCACTGCATAAAAAGAAGAAGAATAATAACAATATAGTGACATTATTATTTAATAATTGCTACTTACGAGGGCTGATTGATAAGTCTCCGAAACGACAAAGAAAATCTTTAATAATCCATTTATAATAAATTTATTTCTAGTATCCTTCTACCTCAATGCATTTAGTCCAGCACTTCGCCAATGCCGTTACACGAGTTTGATAAAATGTTTTCTCCAATTCTTCAACATACTCATCTACGGCAACAATGACTTCATAATATGAAAATCTCTGGCCACTTTACCCTTTCTTCAAGTTTGGGTGCAAGTTGCATGGGGGATCTGGGGAATAGGGTGGATGCAGTAGCAATTCGAACCGCAATTCATTCAGGAGTTTGGCCACTGCAACCACAGACGAGTGAAAAGGCGCGTTCTTTCCATTGTTAAAAAAATTCACGACACAGAAAGTTCAAGGTCCTGTCATACAAATGCCATAAGTTCGATCAAATCCAAATTTGACGTTTTATTTTCGAAAAGATGCCAGAATATAATGTAATATTTTTTTAATTTCGTCGTTTCGGATACTTATCAATCAGCCCTCGTAGTAATGATATTATTAGGTAGGTACTGATAGTGTAGGGTCCGCTTTAGAGAATATTAGCATGGCAGTTCACATATCTCTTTTGCAAGCGTAAAATTGAAAAAGAATCACGGCAAAAGTGAATCACAGCCATAAAATATATGATACAATATTAGAAAAAGAAAAACAAATGACGTTTCATTTATCTGAGCTGTTTGAATAGCCACCCACTGCGAAAGCAGCGAAGCGAAAACCCATGTATTCCGCGCGATGAAATGGGATTTATTCCAAAAGAGACGCGGTGTTTATTATTATTTATTGTTGGAGTAGGTACTGAGGAGAATGACTAACGTGTTAATGGTAAACAGGATTTTTGATACTTGAATTACTTACGCGTAATGCTGTTCTGAGAGCTAGATACTGAGGGTCTTAAAAAGGTACTTAAGCAATATTACTAAGTGATTCCTTAAAAAAATATTGAATTGTTTATTTTCTATAGATTTCAGAACTGTGAATTTTTTAAAGGCAATCAAACTTTCTAGAAGCCTATTCCATGTTTACTTATATTATAAAGAGGAAAGATTTGATTGTTTGTTTGCATAGGCTCCGAAACTACTGAACGGATTTGGATGAAAAAAAATGTTGATAATACTATTATTTATATTCCAAAAAGAGGAACCATACCGTCTTATTTTAAAAAAGTGGATCAACATTTTCCAAGATATAATTCAAATGACGAGCAGCAACCAATTTTGCCAAATTTGTTTTTTCGAGAATAATTCAAAGGAAGTCTTTACAATATTTCATCAAAATATACATAGCATACGTTCTAAAAAGGAATTGTTTGAATTGACTCTTTCTAATATCAGAAATGACTTTGTCCCCGATGTAGTTTGTTTTACTGAAACTTTCATAAAGCAGGGTGAAGAAAGTAACGTAAACATTAATAACTATGTACTGGCATCTAGCTTCTCAAGACCCACAAAGCGTGGTGGATCTTGTATCTTAATAAAAAAAGGTCTTGAATTTAAACAAATAAATTGCTTTGATGACCTTGGAATGATCTATCACTTTGAATGCTGTGCTGTTAACTTGACTACGAATAATATTATAGTGATATGTATTTATAGAATTCCATCCAAATTAGACCGACATATTGAATATTTTCTTCATAAATTTGACTTGCTTTTGCATAAATGCCTTATGAAATTTCCGAAAAAAAATATAATTATAACTGGTGACTTTAATATTGACATGCTTAAATCAAACAAATCGACATTAAAACTTCGTGACATGTTAAACAGATATAATTTAATTCTTAACATAAATAGTCCCACAAGAGGTGAGGCATGTTTAGATTTAATTATTAGTAATGTTATTAATGCGGTCGGTTCTGTTTTGTCGTTATGGCTGTCAGACCATGATACCGCACAAGTGTTAAAGTTTAACATCAATCATAAAAAAGAAATTCCTCAATCTACCTTTGTTTATAAACGTGACTACTCCTTAGAAAATATCGAGAAGTTCAAAAAATATCTAGGTGATATTTCGTTCTCCAATGTTTATAATCAAACCGATCTAAATACAGCCTTTAATGAATTTCACGACTTATTTACTCTTTTATACAGGCTGTGTTTTCCGCCAGTAAAAATTAAATTTAAACTTTCCTCTAAGCCAAGATGGATCTCAAAAGGCCTCAAAAATAGTATTACTTCAAAGAGAGTACTTCGTTACAAGTACTACTCCAAAAAAACAAGGGAAAATAAATCAAGATATTTAACATATAATAAACTATTAAACAAATGTATCAATTATTCTAAACGAATTACAAACCAGAAATACGTAACTAAGAGCAATAACATTTGCAAAGAAACTTGGTCTGTTATAAAATCAGAAACTTTTGGAGAGTGCGATCAAAAAAGACATATAAATTGTATTCTTAATAATGACATTGAAATCTCTGATCCCCAAACTATTGCGACGACATTTAATAATTATTTCACAGGTGACATAAATTCCATTAATAACAATAATAACACTTATAAATTAAAAAAGAATTTGTTAACACTATTTTTCTGACGCCGGTAGATGAGCATAGTATACTTAAGATTAAAGAACTCATTGTCTTTAGGGCATGATGGTATATGTTCTAAAGTCCTTAAGGCGTGCAAAGATGAAATTAAAAAAGTGTTAGCCTTTCTTGTCAATCTATCTCTGCAATCTGGACAATTTCCAGATAAACTTAAGTTGTCAATAGTTAAACCATTGTACAAGAAAGGGTCGAAAACAGACTTACAAAATTTTAGACCAATAGCCAATTTATCAGTGTTCTCAAAATTTTTTGAAAAAGCTATGCTTGCTCAGCTTACTGCCTTCTTAAATAAATTTAATATTATTAAAGAAAATCAGTATGGCTTTCAAAAAAACAAATCAACTGCATATGCAGCCTTCGATCTTGTTAATAAAGTTCTACAAAGTGTTAACAAAAAAAACTACACAACCGTTTTGTTCTTAGATATGTCGAAAGCCTTTGACTGTGTACCTCATGAGGGATTACTTAAAAAATTAGAGTGTATTGGAATACGGGGTCTTGCTTTGAACTGGATAAAATCGTACCTATCTAACAGAAGTCAATGTGTCGAAATAACCCAACTTGATTCAAATAATACTGTGCAAACTTATCGTTCAGACTTCAAAGATAATGTTTTTGGGGTTCCGCAAGGTAGTGTCCTTGGCCCTCTTTTATTTCTCTTGCACATTAATGACTTGCCAGACACAACTGAGCATAAAACTGTATTATTTGCTGACGATATTTCTTTGATAGTTACTAGTGATAAGACCTCTTCTATAGAGCAACATAAATGCGATATAACTACTACACTGACTTCGATTATCAAATGGCTTCAAAATAATAATTTAAAAATTAATTTAGCCAAAACTAATTTAATCAATTTTAATAATGCTAAATACGAATCATTTGACTTAGATTATAATGGACAAATTCTGCGAAATGCTACTAATGCAAAATTTTTAGGCTTAATAGTTGACCTAAAACTGCGTTAGAAAGACCAAATAGACAAAGACAATAAATTGAACAGTTTTTCCTACGCGTTATTTAAACTGGCTAAAGTCGCAAGTGTTAGCACAGCAATAACAGCTTACTTTGCCTACGTTGAGTCAACTTTAAGGTACGGCTTATTGATTTGGGGTAATGGCATTGACATCAATAGATTGTTTATTGCTCAAAAACGGTGTATCAGATCCATCTGCAATCTGAGGTCTGACATATCATGCAAACCATATTTCAAATCACTAAATATATTGACGCTGCCCTGTCTTTATATTCTTGAAGTCGGAATCTTTGTCAAGCAAAATAGTAGGCTATTTTTACAAGCTACTGAATTGAATCAAAGAAGCTCGAGAAAACCTCATAGGCTAGTATTAGAAACTATTCCGAAAACAAAACGATTTCAAAAGAATAGTTATGCTATGTGTATTAAAATATTTAATAAAATTCCTGACCACTTCAAAGACGTTCCGATTAACCGTTTCAAATTTTTGCTGCGAAAATGGTTGTTGGAAAATGCTTTTTACTCCGTAGATGACTTTTTAAGATTTAAATAAGTGAGTATTAAAGTTTTTCAAAACAAATGAAAATATGTGTTGGGTATTGTGTTTTTCAATGTAAATATTATCATTGACTTACTAGATTGCGTTTTTGTATTTTTATTTTATTTTATTGATTGTTGTTTTTATTGTTTTTTTTTTGACATTGAATTATACTTATTATTACTATTTCTTGACATGAATTATTATGATTATACATCCAAGTATTACATTGTGAATTTTGTTGACATTGTAGATTGCATTTTTTTTTTATTTATTTCATTGATTATTGTGGTTTTATTATTTTTGGGATTTAATTATCTGCTACTTATAAATTAGAATTAATTTTTATAACTTACTATATCATCCAAAATATTTGCATGCTATACAAAAGAAATGGCTAAATAGGTTAAGACCCTTTATATTTATAACACCAAAATTGTACCCTATTTACAGCAAATAAAATTATTTGTATTTGTATTTGTATTTGTATTTAATGAAATTTGGTACACAGATAGTAGATAGCCTGGTTATGATCATAGGATACTTTTTATCTCGATATTCCCACGGGAACGGGAACCACGCGGGTGAAACTGCGAGTGGCCGCTAGTAGTTAATAAATAAATGAGTTGTCAGGGAATACATTTAGCAATATTTCTTAAGCCTTTTTAGTTTGGAAGATTTAGATTCAACTATTAATATTCACATAAATTTGTTAACCTCTAATTTAGCCATTTCTCCAGAAAAACTTGAAAACATTACAAGTCACACTAAACAAGATTTAGTTTCTAACAAAATAAATGAATATTATAAAAATGGATGGCCTAAATGTAAAGAACATTGTCATAGTTTAACATTAGCTTACTAGAACATAAAAGAGGAAATTCATGTTATTAATAATATAATTTTCAAAACAATTCTGTCATACCTAAATCAATGCGTACAGGAAATTCTTAGTTAAAATTATCATCTTTGACTGGAGCACGAGACAATGTGTATAAATATTATATAAACAAGTGTAAAAAGGGTGTTTAATTTTTTTTTTTATAAAAATTCGTTTCCGTCGCAATGCGACACTACACACTTGACGCCTATTGCGAGTCTGTCGCATTGCGACCCCACTCGTACCCATTTGAGAGAAATGGTAAATGGGTAATTACATTTCATGACAAACTATTTTAAGTATTATATATATTTTAAACCCTATTTCATTAAACTTAAAATATTAACTATAACATCATTATTATATAACTGAAATTTGTAAATTCGTAAAGAAAAATATGTACCTTTATTCTCAGAAAACTACAATTAGAAGGAACAACAGAGATTTATATAAATTAAACAGTCCATTCACTACACTAAATTTGTATAAAACGGGTCCACATTTAATGGCAATAAAAATATACAATAAAATACCTAATAGTATTAAATGCCTGGAAAACATTAATGCTTTTGAATGTGAACTTAAAAACTTTTTAGCAATTAAGGCCTAATGTTATTAATGTTATTAAGGCCTACTATAGTTTAGAAGAATTCTTTAGTGATAAGATCTAAATTATTGTTTGTTATTCTGCTGTGCCCTAACGGGGTGTCACACTGATCTTAAATTCTATGTAACATCTTATGTACTGTGACTAGCAATGAATAAATGAATATGAATATAAGTAAACTATGTTAAGTTAGACAAATTATGTCTACAGTACATTAGAAGCTAGTAAATAATATAACTCGGAAAACATTTTCAAAGCATTATTACTAAAACATTTAGCCTGCCAGCCAGCTGTATTATTTATATTATCTTATTGACTTGTAGTAGTACGATGATGTGGGTTGCAATGAGCGACACGGCGGCCGGCAGCAGCGTCATCTGCAGCGGCAGCGTGGTCATCAGCAGCGGCCGCACCGGCTGCGTGCGCACCAGCCGCGCCAGGTCGCGGACTGACTTCACTTCTGGGGAACCTAGGTCTGTAAATAGCCATGGTATTTTCGATTTAAAAATGAGGAAACAAGAAAAATTTAACGTTTAGTTTGAGTAAAAAATAAACATACATGTAAAGTATGTGTATGTATGCGCAAAGTATGTACTTAGTACAACCACTTTAGTAAGACCTTGTCCATGACGAGGCATTCACGTAGTGACAGACTAATCTTAAACCGGCATTCGCCCAGCCCCAGTGTCGGCACGCGGCAAGTGGAAAGACGTGCCATTTATTTTCATACATTTTGAGTCCCCAGGGGCCGAGCCGGTGCAGTGTCAGTGTCACGTCGGCGTCGTTCCGGTGCCATGCCGGCGAGTGGAAAAACGTCCATTCGCATAGTGACCGACTAGTTTTGACGCAGTAATTGCGTAGAGACTGCTAGTCTCGACCGGGCATTCGCGTAGTGACCGATTAGTCTTGCCGCGGCTTTCGGCTGACTGACCCAGGTCTTCTAGTTGAGTCTGTATACAAACTTACCGCTCAGTAAAGTTGTTTTTAATTTTGTTAATGATATATTTAGTTTTCTCCATCCATTTCGCAGATTCTGACCAGCTTTTATAGTAACAAGCATAAGTAACGAATACATGCATAAGTTTGAAAACAGATTCACGTAGGCGCTTGCATTAAATCTACGTGTTCCCTGTAAATAATTTTACTGTTATATTTCAAGTTCTAATTCAATATTTGACTATACAATGTGAAATAATAAAAGAAAACAAAATAATAAAGAGAGAGAGACAGTAGAGTGCAACTGAACGAATGAAATTAATAAATAAATATAATAATATAATATAAAACTTTATTTTTCTCTCACATAGAATAGCTTACAAAGAAAAGAGCAATCATAACTAAAATACAAATCGTTTGTATATAGGGCAGAACTATACAGGTTAGAAAAATCTATGGGCCCTGGGGTAACTACGTTAAATGATTTAGTTAGCTTATATTAATGAAAGGAAACATTCCTTTATTTAAAAAAATACGTAATCCTGCATTCAAAGATTTCTGATAAATCACTTGCCTGCCCCGAGAATAGAACCGGCTTAAATTAGAAAAATTTACACCATGTACTTTTATGGTACTAATCAATAGTCTAATTCATACAGATCAATTTAGTTTCAGTAACTTAGTATCTATACTACATATAATATTATATAGAAGAGTTTGTTTGTTTGAACGCGCTAATCTCAGGAACTATTGGACCGATTTAGAAAATTCTTTGACCATTAGATAGCTACATTTCTCCCGAATGACATAGGCTATATTTTATCCCGATATTGACACGGGAACGGGCACCACGCGGATAAAACCGCGAGGATCCGCTAGTCTAAAATAAAAGGCTAAGTTTCATTTTATTTAATGGGTGTAAGTAGTAAGTAGGTACTAAAGTACCATACTAAAGTGTGGGCAAGGTTAATTTTTAACACTATGTACTTAAACTATATTTATCATTATAAATAAGATTATCGATTGGTACCCTAAAAGTAAGTACATGGTGCTATTTTTTCTAATTTAATCCGGTTCGAATCCCGGGGCAGGCAAGTGATTTATCAAAAGTCTTTGAATGTAGGATTACTTATTTTTTAAAATAAGGGAATGTTTCCTTTCAGTAAAATTAGCGAACTAAAGGATTTAAGGTAGTTCCCCTCCAGGGGCCTTAGATTTTTTCCACCCTGTATAGTACCAAGACTGAAAGAGTTAAAACATAGGAATGCACGAGTATAATTTATACTATGAGCCTTCAATTTAAAAATAGTTAATATCAATGTAGTTAAATTATTATTAACAAAATAATAATATTTTTTTTTATTTAAGTACAAGTACCTTAAGAACGGATTCTATTATTGAACCTATGCGGAAAATGTAGAATAGTACTGATCCGAACATACACGAAAATATCTGCAATAAAGAAACAATAAATATTTCCATACAATCACACCAATTATCTAGCCCACATTAAGTTTCATGAGAAACTTGTGTTATGGTTACTAAATAATGGATAAACATATTTATATATATTTTTGAAAATACATACACATTTTAAACACCTATACCAAGATAAATAGATATGTTCATGCACACAAATATTTGTTCTCGTCCGGGGATAGAACCCGGGACCTCTGGCGCAGTAGGCGGGTTTAGTATCCCTTCGCCAAACAGGTCGTCAAAAAATTAGTTTATTATTTTAATTAATTTCAGAAGGTAATGGTCCACATGGAATATTATTATAAACACCTCTTAAAGATGGCGGATAATATTCCACGTGTAATATTATCCGTCATTTATACAAGGTGTTAATTTATCAAGTGCCGATCGAGCAGGGGCAGCTCAGGTCAACGATTTAGAACACAATTTTGGCAAAAAAAAAAAAAAATTGTAACGTACGGAAACATAATATGCACAAATTGAAAATGTAAGCTTATACGGCCATCACGGTATCACAGGCTTCACAGTGTCGGTGCCGTGGCTATTGTAATGTTTCCTTTAGCTTTTATCTGTTCTGTTTTGCTGATTGATTATCGTAGAGTATAGTCACCGAATGTCGTTAAGTATAGTTACCCCTTAATTGCAAAGGATAATAAGGTATCCACTTCATGAAATGTTAGGTGCATCAGATAGCTTTGATTTTCAGCCATCAAATCTTTGGTATCTACTTGAGTTCCCAGTAAATTTCTATAATTAAACAAGAAAATATACCAGAAAAAAGCAACTAGTCTCATGTCGCCCTGACGGGATTCGAACCCGCATTCTTGGGAGTCCGGCCCAATGCACTAACCAATTATGCTACAGAGACCTATGAGGACACGTCGAATCTTTCTAGTATATTCACCGTTCTACGGTGTTGGCCACCGTCGCTTCATCAATGAGAGAAATATCCTCGTATTCGAAAGAAATATCTTTACAGGTGTTTGACTATCTATTAAGATGAAACAGCCATCTAATTATAACTTTTTAATTTTGCATTTTACAATGCTATTTTTATGTGATACATATTAAACAAGAAAATATACCATAAAAAAGCAACTAGTCTCATGTCGCCTTTTTCTTGTTTAATATGTATCACATAAAAATGTAAAATGCAAAATTAAAAAGTTATAATTAGATGGCTGTTTCATCTTAATCGATAGTCAAATACCTGTAAAGATGTTTCTTTCGAACGCAAGGATATTTCTCTCGTTGATGAAGCGACGGTGGCCAACACCGTAGAACGGTGAATACTTATACTAGAGAGATTCGACGTGTCCTCATAGGTCTCTGTAGCATAATTGGTTAGTGCATTGGGCCGAACTCCCAAGGATGCGGGTTCGAATCCCGTCAGGGCGACATGAGACTAGTTGCTTTTTTCTGGTATATTTTCTTGTTTAATATTTATCACATAAAAATAGCATTGTAAAATGCAAAATTAAAAAGTTATAATTTCTATAATTGCCGCTAAAATGAGATAGTGCATTCTAACCTACGTACATAAATGAATTACCGATGTACTGAAGCAAGTGTTCAGTAACCTGCTGGAAACTATCATACTTTGGCAATGCGCTGCCCAGTGCTGTACATCACGCCCAAAAGAATTTAGCGTAAAAGCATTTTGTTCAACATCTTGTTTTTCTGTTAATACATTTATCATGTTCAGAACCGACAAATCAATTCTCTGTATTAAATAGTTCATACTTGATATCGTTATAACATATCTGGTCAATTCCAAGTAATATCTTAATTCGAAAATAACACCAGCTGCGTTTTTTAAAACGACCATGAATGAATTGAATTCGAAACCATAAGTTACAAGAGAGCTTAAAACTCCCATAGCCGCACATAAAGCTAAAAAAATTGTTAGCATCTTCGTATTTTGATTTATACCGTTTTTCTGTGCGTAATAATCATGAATCCCGTTCAAGCTTTCGATCAATAAAATGAAGTCACTACTATTATGTACAGCCATAAATATTACGAGGAAAACATTAATTATAATTATGATTCCGTATAATAGAGATAAAACGGAAAATCCATCTGAAATTGGAATTGAAACGTGAAAATACAGCACAAGTAATAACACTTCGAACATTAATCGCACGCATATCAATAATTTCCTTCGTGTATTAAAGTTACGGTAGTTCCTGTATATGCCTACAAAATTTTCTAGGACGAAAAGTGTACAAAAGTCACGACAATTCATCGTAATATTAATGTAGGTACTGACAAAATCCACGAACTAATTAGTCAATTGCTTTTCAAACTATAATAGGTAAATTTAATCAACATAATTTCATTTACCGAAGTACCGGAGATACTTATACCGAATAGTAGAAGCGATCGGACGTGTTATTAAATAAATGTAATAAATGTATCAATAACACGGAAGAGATGCATATCTGTGTCAGTTCAAGACTCTTATTAGTTTAATAAAATTATATTTTAGGTGTTGTTTATAATGTTAAGTGGAATTTAGTTATATAGAAAATGGATAGTCCGTTTAATCGGAGTGCGCTTACGCGTCGCAGCCCACCACCCACGCCCACGCCCACTCCCCAGTCGCCCGCCCGCGCCCTGCTTAAAGATGAGCCTCCCGAAGTTGTGTCCACGCCGGAAATCCAGGGTTGGATGAAGACCATAGAGCAGTGCTTGAATGAAGTGTGCAGTATATCAGGCGATGGAAAATTAAATTCGGAACAAAAACTCCGTATTAACAATCTGTGTCGTAAAATCAGCAATGACACATCGCAGATGGCCGTCCAATACCAGTCGCTGAAGCAAAGAGCTATCCAAGACCATCGTTCACTTAACGCACTGAAAGACCAAATTGACCTCTCCCAGCGACTTCAAGAACTCCAAAAGAGCATAAAAGAGTCATCTAAGCAGGTCGCGAGTACAACCTCTTTCGCTGATATGGTGAAGAAAAGCTCTAACAACTTCATAAAGCCCAACATTATTAACTCCGTAGTCATATACCCTACTGATAAAATGAAGTCGAGTGACGAGACCAAAACTCTGGTGCAAAAAATTATCAAACCGGACCAAATGCAACTGCACGTAAGGGCTCTATATAAAACAGGAACGGAGGCGTGATCATCAGCACTGACACCAAGGACGACATTGAGAAACTGAAGCAGTCTGCACAATTTACGACCTCGGGCCTCACAGTTGATGAACCATACAAACGAAAGCCGAGAATTGTAGTAAATACAAATACAAATACAAATACTTTATTTGCCATTAAATAGGGTAGGTACATTATATATCGATGTTATAAAAATAAAAAATAAGATCTTAAAGCCTATTCAGCCATATACAATAGCATGCAAATTAATAATAACAATAATATGGATAATTCAAAGTTAGGTATTAGGTACAAATATTATTATGTCAATATCATAAATTAAATATTACATAAGAATGTCATATTTTGAGCTCAATGAAAATTAATAAATGCATCGTTTTATTAAAAATGTCATTTATATTTGAGGAATTCTTCAATGGAATAGAATGCTTTATCTAGTAACCAATTCCGTAGCGATTTATGAAATAAAGTTACAGGTAGATGCTTAATATCATCCGGTATTTTGTTATATATTTTGTTATATTAGGTATAGTAATTGGTATTCCGACTTGTATGCAAGATAGGGACGTTTTCAACTCCATATACATTCAGAATTTAGCTTTCAAGATAAACAAACAAACAAAAATTGGTCTCGTAGTGGCATGTATTGCCAAAAATAATATTCTTATAGGAGCCGTGTAAAGGGTCGTATCAAGAGTTGAATTAAAGATGAGTGGACTGTATAACAACTGTATGTAAGAAAATAAATACAAGATTTTAGCCCGACAATAGGATGCGTACGCGCGTAGGTCACACAGCGGTCGTGAGGCGAGAGTGACGTGGGACGCTGTGTGGTTGCTCGGCGACCGTCGCGCCGCGCCGTCTGCCGTCGGAACCCTTCCTCCTGCCCTCATGCCCCGGGTTCGCCCGGGCTGGTGTTGTCATCATAGCATGACCATACTCCCCGCCTTGAAGTATCAACTTCAACATTGGTTGGTAGCGGGCAGATGGTGTTGAAGGCCCTCCGGATTACACCCTTCCTCGTTTTGATGTCGGCAACACGAGCCACGCCATCCTGCCCAGGTAGAACGCGAAGAATGCGACCGAGAGGCCACAGCAGTGGGGGCGCCGTAGCGTCCTTGACTATGACGAGAGCTCCCTCCTTCAGCTCGCCCTTGGATGCTCGCCACTTTGTTTTTGCCTGAAGCCACAAGACATATTCTTTGTGAAAACGTGTCCAGAAATGCTGTTTAAGAGCTTCGATGCGTTGGAAGCGGGGAAGCGAAGCGATCCTTCTGTCCACCAGTTGCGGATGAGGCAATGCAACGAGAGATCGTCCAATGAGGAAATGAGCTGGGGAGAGAAAGGAAAGGTCTAAAGGGTCATTGGATAAAGGGGTAATGGGTCGAGAATTTAGTATAGCCTCGATCTGTATCAGAAGAGTCGCCATCTCTTCAAAGTCTAGGTGTGTCAGCTCTAACACGCGACGAAGGTGATGTTTAACTGATTTTACAGCCGACTCCCATAGACCACCGAAATGTGGGGTATAAGCTGGGATGAAAGAAAAGTTGATACCTTGGTCAGCTAGGTGCGATGATAACGAAGGGGTTTTCAATAATTTGGATAGATCGTTAAAAGTGCCTATAAATGTTGTACCATTATCCGAGAACATGTTCTGCGGCTTCCCCCGGCGTGCTATAAAGCGACTTAGAGCTGCAATGTAAGCTTCTTTGGTGAGGTCTGAGACAAGCTCAAGATGCAGCGCCTTGGTGGCTAAACAAACAAAGACACAAATATAAGATTTTATAAGTTTGCAGCCTCTACCTTTCCGGTCTGCAATCAGCACAGGCCCAGCATAGTCAACACCCGATTCAAGGAATGGATACTCTAAGTGTATTCTATTGCTAGGTAGGTTACCCATAATTGGTTGTATTGTTTGGCCCTTGAAACGAGAGCATTTGACACATGAGTGCACTATCCGCTTAGCTAGCCTAGTTCCTCCTAAAGGCCAATAATTGTGCCTTGCTGTAGCTAGTAAAAGCTGGGGACCTGCGTGCATATAAGATAAATGTAAAAAATTGAAAATAAGTTGCGACAATCGATGCTTGCTACAAATGAGGATGGGATGCTTAACGTCGTAATCGTAGTAAGAATTACTAAGCCTACCCCCCACTCTGATAAGATTATCAGGATCTATAAATGGCGACAAAGGTAAGAGTCTATTTTTGGAAGGCAAAGGTTTGTTTTCCATGAGCAACTGACACTCTACTGGAAATGATTCCCGCTGAGCCACTTGTAATAGTTTTGTTGTGGCCGTTTTAAGTTCGGAAACTGACAAAAATCCAGTAAGTTTTGTATTGTTTTTAGAAATATTATTAATAAATCTTAGAATAAATGCAGTAATACGTTTTAATTTACTAAAGTTAGATGTTTTTTGTATTAAATTAGATAATAAGTTAGAATTTTCTTCAATGTCTTTTATTTTTATGTGATAATTTACTATTTCTGGTAACTCTATTTTATTTTCTTGATTTGGTTTGTCAGGCCAATGATATGAATCTAGTTTTAAGAAAGTAGGACCTGACCACCACAGTTCAGTGTCTCCTATTAATTTTGCACTTAACCCCCGAGAAACAAGATCGGCAGGATTTTGCTTCGATGGTACGTAGCGCCAACCATCAGAGGTATCCTGTATCTCTGTGACACGATGACGTACAAAAGGTTTCAGTTGACTACCTGAAGATGAAAGCCAGCCCAGCACAATCATAGAGTCAGTCCAATACACACGAGCGCTATGTTCAAAGGTAACAGACGAAACAACCTTCGCACACAATCTTGCTCCCATTAGGGCCGCACAGAGCTCTAAACGCGGAATAGTCGTCGCTTTGATAGGTGCTACCTTACTTTTAGACGCTAAAAGACGGACGCTGACTGTACCATCAGAGGCCACGCTTCGTATATAAACGCACGCACCGTATGCTTTTTCGGAAGCATCTGTAAATATATGTATTTCGTTGGTAATGGATTTTACTTTGATGCATCTTGGAATTTGTAAATTATTTAAATGTGGTAAAGATTGAGAAAATTCTATAAATTGTTTAGCTATATTAAGTGGTACCGTTTCATCCCATGAACATTTTAAAATCCATAATTGTTGCATCAGTAATTTCGCTTCAACGACACAAGGCGATACAAGACCAAGTGGGTCGAACACTTGGGAAATTGCTGACAATATGGCTCGTTTTGTAATTTTATCTGGTATATTTAATCTTATTGAAAAATTTAAAATGTCTTTCGAGCACACCCAATTGAGACCTAATGTCTTTGCTGCCTCTTTTGCCCCAAAATCGACGCTACCTACAGAGTCGTACTGTGCACCAATAGAGCTAAGTATGTGTTTGTTATTAGAATGCCACTTTCTAAGTCGAAATTTGGCCGTTTCAAGTGCAGTAGTTACGCCTTTACATAGCTCTATTGTTGACTCTATCGACTCTCCGCCACTGATGTAATCATCGACATAGAAGTCGTGACAAATGGCTCTACTCACGGCTGGATCAGGAGAGTCGTACCCTAATTGAGAAAGGCACCTGGTAGCTAAGTACGGTGCGGATGCTGTCCCGTATGTCACCGTATTGAGGGTGTAAGTTTTAAGAGGGTGGGAGGAATCGAACCTCCACAATATGCATTGCAGCGGACGTTGTACCTCGTCTATTTTAATTTGTCGGTACATCTTTTCACAATCCGCTGAAACGACATACTGATGTTGCCTAAATCGGATTAAAATTGCGATAATGTCGTCTTGTACGGTTGGCCCAACACGTTGTATGTCATTAAGTGACTTACCTGAAGACGTGTTTGCCGAAGCATCAAAGACCACCCGTAATTTGGTGGTAGAGCTGTGCTCTCTAAAAACTCCGTGATGCGGAAGAAAACAGTACGTAGTATTAGGCTGCTTAGACAATGTTTCAGACGTATGTCCTAACTCTATGTACTCTCTCATGAAGTCAACATAGAGACGCTTCATGTTTGGGTCTCTATCTAAGCGGCGTTCAAGAGAGAAGAACCTACGTTGTGCCATGGCTAAAGAATCCCCTAACTCCTCAGGTGACTCCTTTAGAGGCATAAAGACCACGAATCGTCCATCTTGGTCACGATAAGTGGTGTCTAAAAAAGATTTCTCACATGCATGCTCATTTGTTGTGAGTTCATGTTTAGTGGGTATCGAGTCCAATTCCCAGAAACGCGATAAATCAGAAGGCAAATTATTATCACTACTGGTGAACAAACACACATGACCCTTTGGTCCCGGCTGATAGATGGCGCCTGAAACTAACCATCCAAACCTAGTTTCAAATAAGACCGGTTTACGTTTACCTAAGTCTATGCGATTTGTACCGATCACCCTCCAAAAGACGTCCGCACCTACTAAGATATCGATGGTTGACGGTACGTTGAACGTTGGATCGGCTAAGCAAATGCCAGATGGTAAATCTAAGTTTTGTACGTTTATATACGAATTTGGTAATAAAGAAGTTATGCGAGGTAAAACGAAGCAGTCAACGTCCGTCCTATAGCAGCCATTATAAGACTCCAATGTAAGAGAGCAAGACTGTGAACTGTTTGACGTTTGATTGTTTATGCCTGTTACCTTCGAACTTGTATGATGAGTTGGAAGACACAGCCTGTTGCAGAGCTTCTGCGTGACAAAGTTGCCCGTACTGCCGTTGTCAAGCAAAATTCTAGCGGCATGCGGCTTACCAAGCTTGTCAAAGACTTTGACTAGCGCTGTGGAAAGTAATGTATTGTGTGCATTAGTACTGTCTCCAGAATGCTCGGCTGAAAGTACTATGCTTTCATGTGAGATAGTTTCCGAAGGCAGGTCAACATGCAATAAGGTATTGTGCTTTTTGTTGCAATATTTACAATGAGTTAATTTACAGTTTTGCTCATTATGACCAAATCTTAAGCAGTTAAGACAAACTTTGAATTCTTTGGCCTTTTGTATGCGTAGTTCTATAGATAATTTGCGAAATGAGTCACAAGTAAATAATTGGTGCCCTTTATGACATAAAGGACAAGAAAAAGCTTTAGGTTTTGGAGCAAAATTCGAAATAACAAAACTTTTGGGTTTTTGTACAGCTTGATTTTCTAATTTACCTTTTGTGTTACGTGCTTCCTCTAAGGTCTCCAAAAGGTCAGCCCTGTTTGTTAAAAAGGTTAAAAATATTTCTAAGGTAGGTGGGTCACTACGATTATTACGGTACTCTTCCCATTCTCGATTTGTGACACTGTCCAGTTTTGTTGACATCATGTAAATGATCAATGTGTCCCAATGCTGTGTGGGTTGGTCAAGGGTTGCTAAAGCTCGAAGATTTTTATTTGTGACGTCGACTATGTAACGTAAAGCTTTACTCGACTCCTTTTGGATTGAGTTGACATTAAAAAGCGATTGCACATGATTATTTACAAGAAGACGTTTATTGTCGTATCTTTTACACAACAATTCCCAAGCAGAAGCATAATTATTGGCTTTGAAGTCTAAGCTTTTGATGATTAAAGCTGCACTGCCTTGCAAACAAGCACGAAGATAGTGGAACTTATTTATGTTGTCAATGCTGTTATTCGAGTGAATAATAGAAATAAATGTATCGCGAAACTCAAGCCAGTGCTGATAGTTCCCGTTGAAAGAGGGCAATTCTATTTTTGGAAGCCTTACAAAATTGTTGTGTCTTTGGTTGTGAACATCCATTGAGCTTACCTCAGCCACATTACTGGCCGCATATGGAAAAGCCACAGAAGACGCCTCGCACAACGCCTTGGCTACTCCGACCACGTCGTAGTACTGGCTCTCGAAAGCTTCCCTCTCCTGGTAACGCACTTCAGGATCCTCGGAAAGTTCCTCGATCTGCCCCTGGAGAACATCGAAATCAGAGTATAGATCCTCTATTTTCTCAAGACGAGTTTTAAGCTCGCTAATATTGGAGGCACTTAGTTTGTCTACAGTGCAATCTTTCACTACTTTTATATAATTGCAAAAGCTTGTAAGTTTACTTTTAAATGTGCCTCGTTTTTTAATTAATAGTGCAATTTTAGATTCTACTGATTTATTTTCTGCCATTTTTTAGTTTAATTTAAGTTAAGTTATTTGTAATTATTCTGATTAAAAAAGATTTGTATTTAAAATTACTATAAAAAATCTACTTAAGTATTGTTGTTTGTGCAAAATACTGTTAATAAATCAATTTATAATGATACTATGTATGTAAAAGTATGCTGAAAGGCAAGAAAACATGAAAAAATATGATTAATTTATAAGAAAAAGAAACAATTATATGAATAATAATCACTAAACTACGTAAAAGCAATAAAAACGTAAAGATACACCTTTGCTGTTGTTTTCTCAGCAGGCGCTAGTCGGATCACAAACACCCGTTGTGGGATGTGGACTACCGACCTAAAAATAAAAAATAAATTAGCACAATGTTTAAAGGTTTTCTAATGTTAGTAATGCTAATACGTAATTGCAAAGCACTACTACTAACTACTGTTAATTTACTATAAGCAACTACTTTGATTTTCTATGATTTTACTTTAAATATTTTTATGATTTTGTATGATTTAACTTTTAGTTTTTAATTTTATTCTATGTAAATATGTAAATAAATGTTCTAATGCGTTAACTACTTGTTGAAATTACTATGCAAAGCTTGACAAACACTTGACTATGAAAAAAAATACGTTGTAAAATTCGAATTTACAGCGACTAAATTGACAAAAAATTCATTAAAATCACTAACTACAACTGATACAGATGAAACTATGATACCAATAATAGATGAGGTGATGTAAGAAGGTGAAAAATGAAAGGAAGAAGAAAGAAATTGGAACGATCTCACGGTTCTGGTGCGTAGATGCCAACTTATCCGATCTTCTTTTATGATTTTCTTCTCGAAGTGAAGAATAAGACACTCGTCACCGTGCTGCAGTGATGATCTGCCGTCGCAATCTCGTTCGGAAGACTATTTTCTTATTGTGATTGCGCTGGAAACGCCTTGTAGATAGGTAGCTGGAACTCGTCGCCAACGGTACTCGGTACGTAACGGTTTCTTGCTTGAACAGCTGACCGACGCCGCCCGTCAATTTAAGTCGCGCGTTTTTTCGTCCGAACTAATATCCACAACACGTCCTAGGAAGGACCATGTAAAGGGTCGTATCAAGAGTTGAATTAAAGATGAGTGGACTGTATAACAACTGTATGTAAGAAAATAAATACAAGATTTTAGCCCGACAATAGGATGCGTACGCGCGTAGGTCACACAGCGGTCGTGAGGCGAGAGTGACGTGGGACGCTGTGTGGTTGCTCGGCGACCGTCGCGCCGCGCCGTCTGCCGTCGGAACCCTTCCTCCTGCCCTCATGCCCCGGGTTCGCCCGGGCTGGTGTTGTCATCATAGCATGACCAGCCGCATTATCGCTAATAAGGTTGTTTTTGGGCACAATTTATAAAGGTTAAATTAATTAATAGCCTTATACAATCCTTATAGTTGCTTTATTGTCTGCTTTTTTCCATATACGGGTTATATTATGACAAACAACAAGGAAGTTAAACTTATTGCGGCAAATCAAAGGCTCTTAAAAATCCGTAGGCTCTTATAGTCATTTGTTTATGATTCTATTATAACTCTTTTTGTTAGTGATTAACATTTTCGCAACAATTTGGCGAAGAAAGAGAAACATCAACCATTTTACTAAAATGTATTCTTTTATGTAGTTTATTTCCCTGATTTACGTGCTCGTTTATAATGAAAAGTTTATAATGAAAATTCAAATTCATGATGAAATGTGGTACGCTGCGTGTTGTAGTATCAACCCGCCCTTGAATTTAAGCTGTTTTTATGCTACAAACGTTATTTATTATTTAGTCATGTTATAAACGGTGCTATTATGAGAGCAAAACGATTCACATATCGTCAACAAGGAGTCTTATTTATTTATTTTATTTATTCTTTATTGCAATATAAAAAAAAAATATAGCAAATGGCGGACTTAATGCCATCAGGCATTCAACCAGTAAAAGGTGTGAGACCTACCGTATCGGCAATAAAGTAGTACTATAAAACATAATTCAGAATATTGTAACAAACGTGGGAATAGCTAATTAAGGGTATTTAATTAACGAATAATACATAAACATACTACATAGTATAAATATTTAACATACATACATAAATACATACATATAAAATATATAAGGACTCATTATGTCAGAGATGAAGGGGATCAGCGTAGGGATTTAAGATAGTGTTCACGGACCAGTTTCTTAAACACAAACTTGCTGGGGGCTTTTCTAATGTCCAAGGGGAGGGCGTTCCAGAGTCGAATTGCAGTAAGGGAGAAAGAGTAGGAGACAAAGCCAGAAGTGTGGGAGGGAATTTCTAAAATGAGATTGCTGCTAGAGCGAAGGTCACGTGGATGAGAAGAACCCAAGAACTGAAATCTAGACTTCAAGTATTCTGGGGTAAGTGGATCGAACAAAACGTTGAAGAGAACACAGACAACTCTCAGGTTCCTACGCTCACGAATAGGAAGCCATTTGAGCTGCTGGCGGTAATGAGAGATATGGTCGTATTTACGTAAACCATAGATGAACCGAATGCAATTGTTGAAAAGTCGATCCAGCTTATCCAGGAAAACTTCATTGAGATCTGTGCAGCACACGTCGGCATAGTCGATAAGGGGTAGAACGAGAGTTTGTATCAGTGCAATCTTGGTGCTAGACGGAAGAAAGTGCTTAAACCTGTACAAAGACCTAAGTGCGTTTGTTACTCTAAATGCAACAAGTTCAACGTGATCCTTCCAAGAGAGCTTAGCGTCAATGAGTAAGCCCAAATCTTTGACCTGCTGTGAAAATTCTATTACCTCACCATTATAGCACAGTGGAGTAATTTTATTAAGTTGTACGTGCAATAATTGACGAGAGCTACCGATAATAATTGCTTGGCATTTTTGTGCATTCACCGAGATGCCGTAGTTGTTGGACCATTCCAATATCCTCGCCAGATCACGGTTGAGAGACTCAATAGAATTGTTCAAATCCTCTGCTTTACTTTGAACATAGAGTTGGAGGTCGTCTGCATATAGATGGTAAGAAGACGAAAGGATAACAGTGAGAGAATTGATAAACAATGAGAAGAGAAGGGGAGAGAGAATACCGCCTTGCGGAACACCAGCTTCCAGGTCGCACCAATCGGACAATACCCGGTCGACGCGTACGGCCTGCTGGCGATCGCGAAGATAAGAGGAGAACCACAGTTGCGCTGTTGAAGAAAAACCTAAACGAGAGAGCATGGCTAGCAGGATGTCATGATCAACTGCATTGAAAGCGTTAGAAAAATCAATTAAGACTAACACAGTCAGTCGTGAATCCTCAAGTCCAACTCGGATATCTTCAGTTATTTTAGTCAGCGCAGTGGTTGTACTGTGTCCGGATCTGAAACCGGACTGAAAAGAGCTTAGAAGATTGTTTGAGAGAACAAAGGATGATAACTGTTTGTGAACAGCAGCTTCTAGGATCTTAGAAGTAAAGGGAAGGATAGATATTGGTCTGAAATGATTGAGGGATTTAGGGTGAGTGATTTTAGGTAAAGGAATAGCAAGTGCCTTGCGCCAAGCAGAAGGGAATGTACCGGAAGCGAGGGAGTGATTGAGTATGTAAGTCAGGATTGGAAGAAGGCAATTAAGTATCAACACAATCATGGTACGACTAACATCATCATGACCGACAGCGTTCGATTTGATTGCGAGGGTTAACTTTCGAACTTCTTCCTCGGTCAGAGGTTCAAAGGAGAAATTTTGAGTGGGTGGGCAAGGCACTAGTAGAAGGTCCGAGATAGTAGCTAATTTAGCGTTATGAGAAAGAGGAGAGGCCGAAGAGAAATGAACATTTAGTTCATTTAGTGAGAAGGGAGGTTTGTGGGAAAGCTGAGATTTGCCAATTCCGAGAGTGCGAAGGAACTTCCAAGTATTGGCAGGAGTAGAGTTTAAAACATTATTATGAATATAGCGGCGTTTTGTTCTTCTTACCATCTGGTTGCAGCGATTACGTGCGGTTTTAAAAAGTTCCCAATTGGAATCTGTTCTGCAGCGTTTGTAGATTCGGTAAGCTCTATCTCTTCGTCTCATAGCCATACGTACACCAGGCGTAATCCATGGTGCTGGTGGTCGTTTTAACTTAACACTTTTAAGAGGCGCGTGTGAATTATATAAAGTGAGTATGGCGTTGTTAAAGTGGGTCACCATATCGTCAACAGAATCCACGTTCAGAACAGGGGACCAGTCAATAGCACATGCATCACGGCTTAATTTCTCCACATCCAACCTAGCAAGATTGCGCATAGAGATGACTGTTGGCTTTGGTTTGGGAGGTTTAACATTGTAAGCTAAGAATAAAAGATCGTGCTTGGAGAAGCAAGGGGCTAGGGCTTGACCATGTTTAAGTACATGACCAGAAGAGGACGTTAAGATATGATCAATCCACGTGTCATCGGTGCCAAGATTGTGATGGGTAGGACCAAGAGGTAGAATTGAAAAATTTACCGACGTAGCTAGCGACCGAAGATTGCGAGAGGGAAGAGAATTCTTGAGTAAATCGGTGTTAAAGTCGCCCATTATAATGTGATGATTGAAATCTGTTGCAAAAGTGTCGAGAATTGATTCAAGCTCGGTGTGATAATCAATGGAAGGAGGGCAGTATACGACTCCAAGAAGGACCCTTGTACCCTTGACATCGACTTCAAGGAACAGATGCTCCATGCAGCCAAAACGAGAGGAGGATGTTGAAATTATTTTAAAATTAATGTGACAGGAGAGATAAATGGCCACACCCCCACCACCCTTACCTACTCGGTCATTGCGGACTAAGTTATAGCCTGGGATCGAATAGGAAGCAGTAGAAAGACATGGCTTAAGCCAACTCTCGGAAACGAGGACAGCATGAGCCACATCCGCAGAAAAAGTGTGAAGCAATTCAGTATGATGGCACGGTATACTTTGTGCATTGATGTGACATACCTTGAAACTTTCACCAAAGCCATCAAGCTCGCGTGCTAATTGTGCACACAAAGTATCGTCTGTGCTAGAGTCAAGTGACTGGAAAGAGGAGCTGCTATCATCAGCTGAAAAAAAATCTTCAGAGTCCGACATAAAATAATAATAATAAAAAAACTACTTTAAATAAATACTTAAATAAAGATACGGTAAAAAGAAATTAATAAAACAAATAGGATACTTAAAACTAGAAAAACTAATTAAAGATAACTGCAAACCATACCGATCAACACGTTTACAAAACATAACAAAACAATATATCGAGTACATACATTAAAACAGTTTTAGCCAAAAGTGATAAACATTATTTTCTCACATGTACCCAGCATGTATCACATCTATACATTATAAAAGTTGTCAGATTAGCCTGTAAAGTTGCATAGATATGAGGCGTTAAAATAACGATGTGACAAACTGATATTGACATGGAAGTGTTATAGTCAACTCGTTAGCAAAACGAAGCGTTAAAATAGTAATAATGACACATACTGTCTGTCACTGTCATGACACTGACATAAGCAATTGACGTATAAAAAAAAAATTACAAGCACCTCAAAGTAAATAAAAATCACAGAAACAGTTACATACAATAAAGAAATCTAAGTTATTAAGTGGGTAATACAATACTGAACGTTACAAATACTGAGAGAATCAAGTTATCATTGGCTATATTCGGATAGCTGTGACTGCGAGTAATATAATGCAAAGCTCGTACAACCACGAACATACGTTGCTAATTAAGCAGTAAAAATGATAAAAAGTATAGGACTACTAATATAAAATTACAATTAGGGACTATCAACACAATAGTGGTTATGCAATATATATAAATTGTTGTTACTTGGCGTTTTTGTTGGTGTTAACTCGACGTGTTACTGGAGCTCTCAATGAAGAGGATGCTGTAACTTTAGAGGATACATCCTTGCCACCGCTTGCAGTTGAGATGGGATGTTGTTTGATGAGCATATCCAATACTTCCAAAGTGCAGACTCGTGTGCGATTTCCATCTGGAGTCTTGACAAAAATGACGCCATCCGCAGTCCATGAGTTAGGCACACCAAAGTGTTTGCGAGCAGCCTGAAATACTGTCTGCCGAGCTTTAGTTAGAAACTCTGATAGTACCAAAGAGGTGCCTTTGAGTTTAGTCTTGCTCTTCCAGACTTTATGACGTAAATTCAGGTATTCAAAACGAAACACAACCGGACGACCACGTCCCTCAGATGGATGACCCAAACGATAGCAGTGCCGAAGTGATGATGGGGATAAATCCGATAAGTCAAGGTGTCGTTGGAGAACCGCTGTGACTTTGCTTGGCAGATCTTCATTTGGTTCCTCAGGAAGACCACTAAGTAGAAGAGACTTTTGCCGGTGTCTTGTCTCCATATTATCAACGGACTGGAGAACTAGTGACACCTGTTGCTTTAGCAGAGACAAGATATCCCATACCTGGCTTCGGAAGGCGTTAAACTCATCTTGAAGTTGAGACAATTTATCACCTTTGTCCTTTCTTGGGGATGATACGGACTTCAACTGCGCTTGGAATTCATTCATCTTGTCTAACAGCTTCGTCTCAAGTGTCTTCTGGGTGTCCAGCAATGCAGATATAGTGTCCATGGTTTCTTAGTGCAAATACAGGATTGTCAAGAACAATGTGTTGGCAGGTTATTGCAGCTTCTCTTTTAAATGCACATTTAAAATGAATTCCCACAATGTATGTCAAAACTTATGCTATAGTTTCAACAATTATATAGTTTTTAATTTAAATTTAAGTATTTTTATAATTATTTCAATAAATATAGAGATCAGAACACAACAACTTATTTCACGCCTACCGCCGAAAAAAGTCTATGAGGAGTCTATGAGAGTGAAGACTTTATAATGGCAACAATTGTTGCATATGCTATCGCCATTTTACATATCGTTAGGGTTCCTTTCACACGACACAAAATCGTACCTGACCTGGCTAGTCTTGTTCCCAATATATATAAAAATATTTTTCACTGATAGTTGGGTTGGCGGGAAGAGATCTCTTTAGTGGGATACTTACTTAAGTTCGCTTTTGTGCACTTATTTTAAGTTTGAAATCCATACTTACATATTATATACATACTATATATACCTACTATACTTATATATATTATATTATATTATATCCATTCTAATATTATAAATGCAAAAGTGTGTTTCTTTGTCCTTTCTTGACGCTGTAGCTAAGCAACCAATCGGTTCGATTTTTGGCATAGAGTAAGTTGAAAGGACGGAGAGTTACATAGGCTACTTTTTACCCCGATATTCCCACGGTAACCACGCGGGTGAAACCGCGAGTGGAAGCTAGTATAGTTATAAAAGTTTTTTGTTTGTTTGTTTTTGACATACTTTCGCATTTATAATATTAGTATGACTAGCGGAAGTCCACGGTTTCACCTGCGTGGTTCCCGTTCCTGTAGGAACATCGGGAAAAAAGTAGCTTAAATGTTTTATGATTTTGTAATTTTTGGATTTTTCAATGCTATTTTTATACTTATGGTAAATTTTAAATAGAAAAATATTGGAAAAAATTAACTCGCACACAAGTGAATTCTCAGACGGGTTCGATTCCCGTCCGAGAATTCACTTGTGGCCGAGTTAATTTTTTCCAATATTTTTCTATTTAAAATTTACCATAAGCTTAAATGTTGGTCCACCACTTGGAGGCGCTACATACCAAATTTCATCCATATCCGTTTAATAGTTTTTACGTGAAAGAGGAACAAACAAACAAACTGACATACTTTCTTATAATATTGGTAAATAATAATGGCAGATGTTGACATTTTTTTACAAAGAAAAGTTCTTAGTTTACATAACATGCGATGGCCATGGAAGTGGACACATTTTATTCTGAGAAAGGAATGTTTTAATTATACATATCCGGCCCTTTCTAGTTTTCCTTTACACTTTGTGATAGGTCGTCAAAACATAAAGGTTTTGCAACAATTTACTTTCATTTTCTGCCGAAATTGTAAAGAGTATTTTAAACGTTAATAATCCCAATTTATACGGCTACAATATACTTTACATTGCTTTTTAGCCGTATAATATACAAAGACATATAAAGGATTTCAATATAGTCTATTATTCTTAGAAAGGTATTGCACAAACCTTGTGCAATACCTTTCTAAGAATTTATTAACGTTTACCCCACCCAAATTATAAGAATAATGGTAATATTAGCCAAATCTTCTAATAATGTGCCATTATAAGGAACATTGACATAATGAATGCTCTTTTATAACAAGTATAAGAGTTTAGACCATATAGACTTAATTTTATAAGTTTAGTTTGTTTGTTGGGAGGGTATGACACTTGAGACCTTTTTGACCTCTATTAAACTTAGCCATAAGTCGGGAAAAAAAGATGCTGAGACCTGTAACTATGTTATCGAAGTCCCTGCAGACATTCGGAAGGCCTTAATTACTATGACAGAGTGTTTATTAACTGGTCATCATGCCCTGTGCGCGACTTTACTTTAGTAACCAGATGTTACAAGTGTCAGCAGTATGGCCATGCCGCCAAAACGTGCGGGAGGAGGTGAATGTGGCATAGTAGGTCACGCCATAAAAGAGTGCACGAAGTCATCTGAGCAGTCAAAGTGTGCAACATGTTTACGCTTTAAGAAGCCCTGCGACCATAAGACTGGAGATGCTGAGTGCCCAGCAAGGAAAATCGCAGAGAAAAGGTATATTAACAGTATTGATTATGTAGGCGCCTAAGAGCGCCCTTTACTTGTTATATTTTTTAGAACTTTATTTTATATTTTTACTGTTTGATTAATTACTTATGTCTGTCTAATAATATTATTTCGGATTTAGATAACTTCTCTGCGTCTGAGTCGAGGACTTGTGCGGTAGAAAGGTGCAAACACTATTTACCGTCTTGCAATAACTCATTAATAGTACTAACGCAAATATAAGTAGTATAAAAAAAAATTATAGTTTTTGTGTATTTTTGCAAAGATTAGACAACATTGCGACATTTTTGTATTGACCGAGTGTTGGTTAAGTACTAATTGCAACTTGCCACATTTACCGGGTTATAGAATATACAAAAGCTTGATTAATTATAACCAAAACGACGGTATTGTTATTTATGTTAGGGAAAGTTTAAATTTTAATGTATCCGTAGAAGAACCAAATATAGTCGACTGCAATCGAATCCTAATAAGTATTGGCACAGATATTTATAGGCTCCCGCCTTTAAAAAATGTAAATAATTTTATCGAGTCTTTAAACTCTTCTTTGCAAAAAATAACACACACAAAATAATATTAATAGGAGAAATTGTGATTCTGTAGCTCATGAGTACTTGAATGTATGCGCTCAATGTATGAGATTTTTTTTTGTGAAATTTCTTTTTGGCGGTGTTATTAAAAGTTGCCAATACACTTATTTATTATGTATACAAAACATAATAAGAAACAAACTACGAGAAGTACTGCCCCAGGAGCTGACTTTTTCGAAAAAAAATCTTAAATATGAATATTTTCATAGCATCATTTTAAACCAAATATAGCACATTATCTTAAATATTTAATATTATTAATAAATACAAATACACAAAAGCCAATAATAATCAAAATAAAGTTACAAAAAAAATCGACATCTGTTCTTTTATCAACGCAAAGTATCGCCGTGCAACCAGGAAAATCGTTTAAACCGTTAATAGATCGATGGACCGTTTTAGAATTTCTGACAGAGTCGGTGCTGCCATAGTGTCTGCCACGCTCCAAGATCTTGGCTTAATAACAACTGAAAACACTGAGAACGTTGTTGATCGGTCTAAAATTCGTAGGGCGCGGTCAGAAACAAGATTAACTATTATTTGAAATAGTTTGTCCGATTGTCAAGATTATATTGCTATTTCGTTCGATGGACGAAAAGACAAGACGCTTGTTCACGAAGACGGTAGAAGAAAAGTTGAAGTTGAAAAGCACATAACTGTTTAGAAGGAGCCGGGTTCAAAATACTTAGGCCATATATCTCTAAAATCCGGGAATGCTAAAGCCATAGCCAGTAAGTTGTATTCTTTCTTTGTAGAAAAGTCTATAGATTTAACAAAAATTGTGGCTGTCGGTTGTGATGGAACTGCTGTTAACACTGGTCATAGAGCCGGGATTATCAAACTAATTGAAAACAAGCTGGAAAGTCCACTTCAATGGCTTATATGTCAACTGCACGCAAATGTGTTAAATTTAAGGGCTATTTAAGGGCCCTGTAAAGCCGAGTGTGCATTTTGTACATATACCATATTTATTGACTATTGAAGCTACGTACCTGCTTAGTTCTAAATACCTATTTTAATTTTAAATAACCTCAACGTGACCTTATTGTTATTTGAGTAGGTAATTTCCGAGAAAGAGTCAACTCAGACTTTTGGTTGTAGTTGTAAAACAAATTGAAAGGGAATGCAGTGACCGTGGTTGCTGAAATCGTCTGTAAGAAACGGGGCATGAAGGGCAGAACAGGATAGATTGGCATAAAAAAATGTTTGACAACGGATTTTTTTGCTGACAGTTTTTTTTTTAAATCCGAGAATGCAGTTAAAAAAAAAAAAAGTTAAGGATGGTTTCCTAAGAACGTTATCATGTAGCTACGACAGTTAAGGGTACCTAAGTACCTGTTGTAGCTACATGAAAACTATTTTGTATGAGGATCAAACACTCTAAGTCACCCGCTGCGGTATGAGTAAGTACTAAAAAGTTAGAAATCGCGAAAAAATATCTCCACTCGCTAAGGAAATAAGTTTATTCAACAAACAGGTACTCGTAGGTGAAGCGGATACGGCTGCGAGTAGCGTGTGTTTTTCGAAATTTCTGACGTTTCTAGTACTCAAACCTCCGTTGGTCTTTTAGAGTGTTTTGATCCTCCTGAGAAACAGAATCGATTATCATCAAAAAGCGTTTTTTTTAACTGCCCATTTTCCTGCTGACTGTAATTTTTTTATCTGTGAAAGCAGTTAGAGGATGGTTTCCTGAGAACGTTTTCACGACAGTTTAATATCTGCTCTTACTGTCCCGTTTTAAATTTCCACCCTGTATAAACGGGCTGTAAGGTTTTTAAAACAAGTTTGGTGAGTTATTATTAACAAAAGTAATCTTCTTATTTTTATGTATTAGGACTTTCCAGTGTTACAATATATTAAATATGAAATATTATATACATATAATATAGATTATTTGACAAGGAATATAAAAAAGACACCTGCAAATTCATATTTATTTGTAAATCTAATCTTATTAAACTTACAGCCTATAAACCATCACCATCATGTTAAATTGTGATACTTAGGGCCACTTGCGCCGAAAAATCGAGTTAAATAAATTACCAGAGAGTTATTTTTACATCCGGCCAAATAAAATGAAACTAATGCTGAATGATTAAACTGTATCGGCTGTCTTTTGCTTCGCAGTACCATTCATTAGTCTATTCCTTTCTGCCAAATTTGACATGACACGCGCAACTTGGTCGCATTATATTGACTTTGACACACTGTTGTCATAGTGATTCTATGTCTATGTCTATGTCATTGCCATAGTGATGAGTTAAAAATTTAACCCACCAAGGATTCTGGGTTAAATCAACTAACTGTGTTTGCATTGTCAACAATTATTTTATTTTTTTCTCTTTATTAAGGAACAAACAGTCACATATACAAACAATTTGTAAAACAATGTGATGTACTTAAAAACGTACAGTTCCATAAATGGTTACATAAAAAAGATATAAAGTTATAAATATTGTTTTTTTTTAACTTAATTTAAATTATGCATGCCAAATAACATTTCTTAACTTAATTTACAATTTATAATATTATTTGAATTGAGAAAATGGGATGAGAAAAGCACATCTTATAAATCTGTCGATAAAAATTTTATAGATTCTTTTTTAAATATTAAAATTGTTTTATCAGTTTTAGGTTTTCTTTTACATTTTATATCTCTCTATTACGTCCCATGGCAGCAAAACATCGATATTTGTGAAATTTAAGCCACGCAACTGAGGTTTTGAGTTTTTTTTATCAGAAGTTATATAATCTGGGATCAGAATGTTATCAATATGACAACACTCATTATAATGCGACAAAGTACGTGTCATTTCAAATCTGACATTAAAGAATGACATGAGGAATATACTTATCCTAAATATTGTGGTGCGAAAGAGAGCATTTAAAGCATTTAGCATTAGTTTAACTGTATTTGGCCGGATGTAAAAATAACTCTGGGTTAACCCCAGAGTTATTTTCCAGCGCTAACCCAGCTTAGCGCAAGTGGCCCTAACAAGATCAAATGTTTACTTAGATAACTCGGGTCTACAGGATTCAGCCCCCCTAGCATGAACACCGCTATATCACGCTATATGATTTAGCGCATCAGGCTGTCTTGCTTACTCCGCTACGATGTGAGTGGGACAGCGGCACGTTATCGAGTTATCGAGTCGATAAAAACCGTTCATGCTAGCTAGGCTGAGCAAGATATGCTGCAAAGATGGCCAATTGGGAAGAAAAATAAACACAAAAGACATTTCAACACCCTTTACTCTAACTATGTTGCAAAGATGTCAACGACAACCTGTTCTTATAGGACATATACATATATTGCAAACTCATTTAGAACAAATATGCACGACTTACTTTGCAATTTTATGCTATTTGTCTTAAGCTATTATGTATTGCATTGACAATATAAAATAAAGTAAATGAATAGAAAAAACAATAATATGTAGTGGTACATTTTTGTTAATATTTTTTTATGTAACCAAACAACCAATTTGTATTGTTACAAAGTCATAATAATAGTAATTTTGTTATGTTGATAAAAAATAATTACCTCCTGTTTATTTATTTGTTTTATTTATATTAATAAGTTCAAATTAATTCCTGCCCGGTATAAGGTAGGGAAAAGGGTAGCACCTTAAATCGATTATTAACATTTATTAGATAATTCGTGGCCTAGAATCGATAGTGTCGATTTTAGTCGACTGCGCCGCGCTGACGAACCCACGCTGAGAAAGTTTTGGCTAATCTTTGTTGGCGGGCTGCCCTATCGCGTATTGATGCACATCGTGAAGCATATCCCCTTGAGTGTGCACTTATAAAACAGCAATAGCCGTCAAATGTGTATCATCCCCCTGATTATGTAACTTGTTTCTATTAACATTTGATTTAAAGCGCCGTCACATTGCTGCTTTAGTAAAAATCAATGTGACAACTGTCTTACTAAAGCAGCAATGTAACTGCACTTTAAATCAATTTCAATCAAAATCTGTTAGCAACAGAGCTAAATAATCAACTAGCTGGGCTGATTATCTAACTCTGTTTCTATTAGTTCTCCATTGAAATTAATGTAATTGTATCCTTCAAGTCAGTTTTGCGATTATGTATGTACGATTTGACAAGTTGAAATTTCAATTACAATCCATTGCAATTTTGACTTATCGATAGAAATTGTTCGCATCGAACACCGATCATGTAAGCTTGTTGCAATCAAAGTGACGGCTTGGATTTGCATAATTTTCATAACAATGGAAACTATTCAGACTTTGTTTCTAATAATCGAAAACATGTTTTTATCATTTAAAATCTTTGTTTTTTCTTGTATTATGATACTTACAAAGATTTTACTTATAAAATAAGCAGTATAAAAGACACTGCATCTGTTTTAAGCCCGTGCTAATAATAATAATAATAATAATAAATTTATTTTCCAAAAAACAATAAATACAAGGCATATTACATCTACCTAGCCTCCACACTAGGCTGGGCCTGTCCTGTGGAGGTGGAAGCGTTTGTTTACAAACAATAACAGGTCTGAAATTGACAATCTCTATAGCAGTAAAGAGGCGCTATGCATAAGAACAACAAACAAAACCAAGAAGTATATTACTCGTTGTCCCGATGCATTGTGTTGTGGCAGTGTGGTGAGGGAGGTGTCCGTGTGCATAGAGGTAAACAATCTATTGGACTATTTTAAGTAAATTTTCCGTTTCGTCATAGGTGAACCTTAAGAGCATTTTAGGTAGAATGGCTTTTATTTCCCGGACGGACTTTGATTTAAGATTGAGGCGGTTGACTATCTGGTTATATATGTGAGGGAAAAGATGTGGTCTGAAACGGTGCGCGAAAGCGGTTTTTGCGGGCGGGATTGAAATTTTATAAACTCTTTTTTCCAACATAACTATATAGTCCTTGGAAGCGACTAGTGCCTGATGAACTGATGCTACAACTCTAAGAACAAATAGTTTTCTCACACTCAGGACCTCTGCTTCGTCATATAATACGGCAGTGGGAAATCGGAAGGGCTTAAAAAGAGCCGTCTTTAAAACCCCTCTTTGGGCTCTTTCTAATGTTATAAGAGTGGTTTTAGAAGCACCTCCCCAGGCCAGGATGCAATAATTTATAATAGACTGGCAGAGAGCCAAGTAAACTATTTTCAGAGTTTTTCCGTCCGCCACTTCCCGTAGATTTCTCATAACATTTATAACTTTCCTAACTCTGCAGGCCATAATTCTTACATGCTCTTGAAACGTCAGTCTTTCGTCAATTACCACTCCTAGATACTTCAGTGTGCCACTTCTGGCAATATTCGCACAATCACATGTAAGGGCAGAGTTTTGAAGAGAGCAGTGGTGGATTTTGATTTCCTTCAGATTTTTAGGTGCTGAGGCGGCTGTCTTATGAAAACAGAGGAATTTCGTTTTAGCCGTGTTGAGTGTCAGTATGTTCCCGCTCAACCACTGTTGCACCTGCTTCATGCCGATTTCTGCTCTTTCGATGACTTGTTTCCAGGATTCGCCCGAGAAAATTATAGCTGTATCGTCAGCGTAACATAAGATGTCAGAATTGTGTATAGGAAGTGTTGTGATGTCATTGATGTAAAGGGTAAATAGCGTGGGGCCAAGAATGCTGCCTTGCGGAACGCCGAAGGTAATGGGTTCTGGGGCACTTAGAGTGTTACCGATCTTTGTGCACTGGAGCCTGTTAGTCAGATAACTGTCGAACCAGCTGAGAGCCTTTCCTCGAACCCCGAAGGCTTGCAGCTTCCTTAAGAGAATGGGGATAGAAACTGTGTCGAAGGCTTTGGCTAAGTCCAAGAACACTCCGACGCAACCTCGTCCGTTATCGAGGTGAGAGGAAACGATGTCCGTAAGCAAGGCTACTGCGTCCTCGCTAGATTTTCCCTTCTGGAAGCCAAATTGTCTTTCCGATATAAGACTTTTTGAATCTAAAAAACTGACCAATCTCTTATTTAAAATGCGCTCTAGTAACTTAGACACGTTATTCAAAAGGGAGATGGGACGGTAGTTGCCAGGATCGCCTTTGGAGCCACCTTTGTATATGGGTATAACAACTGCAGTTTTCCAAACCTTGGGAAAGATTCCAGTTGCGATACTAAGATTGAAAATATCTGAAAGAGGTTGCGCTATCGATGGTCCTATCTCTTTGAGTAAACGGTTTCCGAATAAAATGATACTCATAAAATACTCATTTTTTTTAGCTATTTGGCCATTCTTCTATACTATAATTTAATTTTAATACAAATCGGAGGAGCTCGGTAGCGTAGTGCAGCAACTTTCATTGTGGTTGATCACGGGATAGGTGACCTAAGATTTACTATCGAGCTCCACCGTGCTTCGGGAGGTTGTCCCAATCGTTTTGCAGACGCGTAAAACCCACTAGTCTGCATTGGGCCCTAATGGCCCACTCTCCTAATCAGATTAATAAGGGCCAGTGCCCTAGCATTAACATGGCTGTTGGTTGACGATGATGACGAATAAAAATCAATAGTAAATAAAGGTGGGCTTTGAATTTCGGATAAGATATTTCAACAACCATACAAATAATCTTCTCGCTTTCAATCCCACACACTACTTACCATTTTATATTAATACCTTGACTTGGCATTGTTGAAAATTCATTATTATATTTAAATAAAGCTAAGATAACACGAAAATACTTATTTACAATAATCGAATTTTAACTTATTTATTCTGTGGTTATAAAGAGTACTAATAAAGAGTAAAAAGTGGATGACATGGCTAGTATCCATGAAAAATCGGTGGTATAATGCTAATAAATTATGAACGTACATGTCACTGTTGCGGTGAATCGTTTTGCACCGCAACACTGACTTTTTGAATCAGTCGTATTATCCGTATTTCGTAGCAACTTCATGTTAGTGTTTATTTTATAGTCTGTTATTTTATCGATAGAAAGTGAATAGAAATTACAAAAAATCCGTTTAGGTAATCGCATTTCACCGATAGATATTGTTAGGCGTTACTTACAAAATGTTCATTGGAATAACTTCAATCAAAGTTAGCTAATCAGCCTGCTGGTTACAGGGATTATATTTCCGCCGTACCTATCGCCACTTTTATTCTATTTTTCTCGAGGTCCACAAAAGACGAAGAAAATCTAATTATTGATTTAGAACGAAAATAAAATTTGCCATCTAATTAAGTAGGTTTTATGTATGAATATTATAAAGTCAAGTGTAAAAAAGGGTGTTAAAATAAAGTTTTCAGAAAAATCCGTTTCCGTCGCAATGCGACACTACACACTTGACGCCTATTGCGAGTCTGTCGCATTGCGACCGTACCCATTTGTGATAATATGTAGATAAGTACATAACAAACTTTTTAAGTAAACTATGTTAAGTTTCACAAATTATGTCTACAGTACATTATAAGCTTGTAAATAAATACTCGGAAAACATTTTCAAAGTATTATTACTAAAACATTTAGCCTGCCAGCCAGCTGTATTATTTATATTATCTTATTGACTTGTAGTAGCACGATGATGTGGGTTGCAATGAGCGACACGGCGGCCGGCAGCAGCGTCATCTGCAGCGGCAGCGTGGTCATCAGCAGCGGCCGCACCGGCTGCGTGCGCACCAGCCGCGCCAGGTCGCGGACTGACTTCACTTCTGGGGAACCTAGGTCTGTAATCAGCCATAGTATTTTCGATTTTAAAATGAAGAAACAAGAAAAATAATAAACGTTTAGTTTGAGTAAAAAATAAAAACATATGTGTATGTATGCCTAAAGTATGTACTTAGTACAACCACTTTAGTAAGACCATGTCCATGAGGCATTCACGTAGTGACAGACTAATCTTGATCCGGCATTCGCCGAGGCGGTTTCGGCGCGCGGCAAGTGGAAAGACGTGCCATATATTTTCATACATTCTGAGTCCCCAGCGTCCGGGCCGGTGCAGTGTCAGTGTCACGTCGGCGTCGTTCCGGTGCCATGCCGGCGAGTGGAAAAACGTCCATTCGCATAGTGAACAACTAGTTTTGACGCAGTAATTGCGTAGCGACTGCTAGTCTCGACCGGGCATTCGCGTAGTGACCGATAAGACTCGTCGCGGCATTCGGGCTATGAGTGACTGACCCAGGTCTTCTAGTTGAGTCTGTATATAAACTTACCGCTCAGTAAAGTTGTTTGTAATTTTGATAATGAAATATTTAGATTTTTCCATCCATTTTGCAGATTCTGACCAGCTTTTAAAGTAACAAGCATCAGTAGCGAATATAAACCTAAGTTTGTAAACAGATTCACGTAGGCTCTTGCACTAAATCCACGTGTTCCCTGTGAATAATTTTACGGTTATATTTCAAGTTCAATTTTCTAATTCAATATTTGATTACATATTTTTGACTATACAATACTAGATGATATGAAATGATAAAAGAAAACAAAATAATGATAGAGAGAGAGAGAGAGAGAGAGAGACAGTAGAGTGCGTGCAACTGAACGAATAAAATTAATATATAAATATAATAATATAATATAAATCTTTATTATTCTCTCACATAGAATAGCTTACAAAGAAAAAAACAATCATAACTTAAATACAAATTGTTTGTATATAAGGCAGAACTACCACCACCAAGTACCACCAAGACTGAAAGAGTTGAAACATAAAATGTACGAGTATAATTTATACTATGAGACTTGAATTAAGAAAAATTATATATTTTTATATTCAAATACAAGTACCTTTAGAACGGATTCTATTATAGAATCTATGCAGAAAATGTAGAATAGTACTGTACCGAACATACACGAAAATATCTGCAATTTATAAACAATAAATATTTCCATACAATCACATCACTTATCTAGCCCACATTAAATTTCATGAGAAACTTGTGTTATGGATACTAGATAACGGATAAACATACTTATATACTTTTTTTGTAAAAACATACATAATATACATATTAAACACCCATACCAAGACAAATAGACATGTCCATGCACACAAATATTTGTCTCGTCCGGGGATCGAACCCGACACCTCTGGCGCAGTAGGCGGGATTAGTACCCCTGCGCTAAACCGGTCCTCAAAAAATAAAGTTTATTATTTTAATGAATTTCAGTAGGTAATGGTCCACGTGGAATATTATCCGCCATCTATATAACGTGTGCCGTGTGGTGACGGCCTAAGAATACAAATGTCACCACTCCCTTGCCATGCCTGGGATGTCGTAAGAGTCGACTAAGAGGCTCGACGCATTGAAAACCTGTGCAAGGGAAGGAAAACTTGAAACAAACCCTCTACCAACTCGTCTGGCCAGCGTGGTAGCAGTAGGCTAATAGCCTCCTATGAACGCCACAACAGACGTGAGCTAGGAGAGGCCTATGTCCAGCAGTGGACGTCCACTGGCTGATGATGGATGATGGATATAAGGTGTCAATTTATCAAGTGCCGATCGAACAGGGGCTGCTCAGGTCTACGATATAGAACAAAATTAAGGCAAAAAAAATATTTTTTTTTATTTAATTTTCTGATTTCGACCGCCCGACTCAAATAGCTAAATCAGAAATTTCCTTTGTTACTTACTTAAAACAAATTTTGTTTTACGTTCGGTTTTGCTTATGCTGAATATTCAATAGGTATCCAATGCTAAAAATATAAAAGTTAAAATAAATTCTAAAATAAAATAAAAAAAATGTGTTGTCGTTTTTTATACAAATGTGTTCTGTATCGTTGACCTGAGCAGCCCCTGCTCGATCGGCACTTCATAAATTAACACCTTATATTTACACATACAATCACAAGTAACGTACGGTAACATATTATGCACAAATTGAGAATGTAAGCTTATACGGCTATCACGGTGTCACAAGCTTCACACCACAGTGTCGGTGCCGTGGCAATTGTAATGTTTCCTTTACTTTTTATCTGTTTTGCTAATTGATTATCGTAGAGTATAGTCACCGAATGTCGTTAGGTATAGGTACCCCTTAATTGCAAAAAAAATATAAGGTATCCACTAAATCTAAATATATAAAAGAAGAAACTGACTAACTGACTGACTGACTGACTGACATATCAACGCACAGCCCAAACCGCTAGGTCTAGAGACTTCAAATTTGGCACATAGGTTCCTTGTGAGGTCTAGGAGACTGAGAGAGAGGATTTTTCGAAATTCTATTCAAATTCGCAGAGCTCAAAGTACTTGACGGATTGAGTTGAAATTTGGCATGTAGATAGGTAAGAAAGGATTTTCCCTTAAGGGGAAAGTAGAATCTACGCGGACGAAGTCGCGGGCGGAAAACTAATACATGTATAAAAGGATTCCACGCGGACGAAGTCGCGGGTAACAGCTAGTGAATTATATTTCCTCGCTTCATTCTTCAGATATAACATTACAAGGTAGTCCTTTTACCTACAAGGTAGCATTCGCACTTATTATTCAGAGAATTTAAAACATCGATATTGAAATCGATTTGAACTTTTTTACCGACTTCAACAAAAAAGGAGTATTTTTCAATTCAACGCGTATTTTTATTATTATTATTTTTTTTTGTCTGATGTATGTATACCGATTACTCTGGTGTTGGTGATCCGATTTTAATAGTTGTTTTTTTGTTCGATCGGGTACACTGTCAATTTGGTCCCATATAAGTCTCATTGAGATCCGATGATAATCTTCGGAGATATGGGGCCTAATGTCATGGAAGTCATGAAACAATTATATCATCCAGGTAATTGTTAGATTCTTGTTCGAGCTGAAGTTTCACGCAATAACTACTGAGCGGATTTTGATGAAACTTTTTATAATTCTTTTTTTATCTGAAAGAAAATGGTTTATGTGTGGTCTCATATAATTTTTACAGAGATTTGGCCAGTAGTTTTTTCAGAATCCTGAAAAATATCATACACGTTTTGGCAAGTAGTCGTTTACCTAGATGATATCATGGTTGTGTATGGGCTGATTTTTAGTGTAAGTAACGGCACATGATGTAACTAAAAAATCTGAAATAAAAACATTTTATAAAAAAAAATCAAAGCGACTTCAAAAAGTAAAAAATAAAACTTTTGGAGTCGGTGCTAGCTAGCAAAGGCAAAAAAAATAATAGAAGTGCAATGTAGAATGCCTTGGCTGGCACCGACTCCAAAAGTTTTATTTTTTACTTTTTGAAGTCGGTTTGATTTTTTTTTATAAAATGTTTTTATTTCAGATTTTTTAGTTACATCATCAAGAGAAAATTTATCGTTATCAGCGTAAAATAAAAGTGGGATGACCAACAAACACGAAAGCGTCGTCGCATTGTGATAGAATCTGCTTCGGATTCCGGTATGTATTATTATTATACCGTATTTTGTAACAATTGTACAAAACAAAATTTTATACGTGCTAAAATAGCGCCTGGCGGTCAACCGGGAGTTGTCACGATGGCTATACATTTGAATATCGACATCTTTATGAGAGTGTGTGCTAGGCGGTTAACCGGGAGTTAACACGATAGCATGTCGACTTAAGATTCAAAACAAAATTTTATTATATTAATATAACGAAAAATTGCATAAATTAATATTACATTTTTTTACACAAGATAATGTGAATAATTATTATTGTACATACTCGGGCGGTTAACCGTGAGTTAACACAATGGGATTGCTATGCAATAATAATATAAAACAAGTTGGTGCTATGATTTATATATTTATTTGCCTTAAAATAATAATTATACTTAACGGTTGTTTTATTTAATACGCTTATATGTGTAACCAAGCGGCCAACCGAGAGTTGACACAATGGTAAAAATACACAATGGTAAAAACCGTGTCTTTACAGACAGTGAGCTGATGTTGGAGGCACACATTATTGACACAAACGCAAGTGGCAGAAATTTCCACCGATTCCGCCGTACACTAGCGCGAACTAGCATTATTAATATTATTCATCAGCCAAACATTTTTTAAATATTCCAGGCGAACTTCCTCTACCGGGCATAGCTGCCCCGAGCAAGCCGCGGATGTCAGCCCCACGTTAGCAATTCAGGTAAAACATGCTGGTAGAATTAGTCATTTATATAATTACTTGCTTAATATCACGAACAACGCCGTGGTCTTAGAGCAGATAAGAACAGTTTTTGCCATACCACTTAAATCTGATGTACTTACATCAACTGTGCGCCCCAAAATATACTGGTCGACGTCCGACAGAACTGATATGATAATAGAAATAAATAAGCTATTAAAATTAGGAGCTATAAGTCCTTGTATCTTCGGTCAATCAGTTTATCTTAGAAACGTTTATTGTCTCGAAACCAAATGGCGGCAAACGCTTTATTTGAAATTTGGAAAATCTAAATAAAGTTATTCCGGATATGCACTATAAGAAGGAGGACTACCGCACAGTATCTAGATTATTACCGGTCAATGGCTACATGGCGACTATTGACCTTAAAGAAGCATAATTTTAAAACCCATTCGTGAATCAGACCGACATGTGCTACGTTTTCAGTTTGAAAACGAAATTTCGGAACTATTACATATGAATTTAACTGTATGACTAATGGTCTTTCGGTAGCCCCTAGAACTTTCACCAAAATTATGAAAGAAGTCATTTGTCAGTTACGCCGCCAAGGTTCCAAAAATTTCCATTACTTATTTGGACAATATTTGGTGCTTAGGGGATACTATTTCAAAAGTATTTCATTGCCCGTTTAGAAAGAGAGAAATATCTCGCCCTTCAGAAATTTCCTTATTCCAAGCAAAAATTGTACCACTTTCTATAATACTTGTGGATCTTAATAGGTGGAAACGCAAATGATAAAAATAATTGTTCAATTTTATTGTGAGTAGATAACACTACAGTTATAAGCTATGTGAATAGAATGGGTGAAATACAGTTCCCTCATTGAAATGATATATCTAGGAAAACTTGGCAGTGGGCAGAAGAAAGAAATATATGGCTTCTCGCATCATACATTAATACAAAAGCCAATTTAGCAGACGAAGAATCTCGCATAATAAATCCAGACAACGAGTGTCAGTTAAGCGGCTGGGCCTTCAGTCACATTTCAAATAGTTTTGGTAAGCCAGATATTGACCTGTTTGCCTCCCGGACCACTGCCAAGTGTGAGAACTATATATCATGGAAAAGAGATCCCGATGCAGTAGCTTTAGATAATTTTACAGTAAATTGGAACAACAGGTTTGTTTTTATGCATTTCCCCCATTCCCAATCAAATAACCAAAACTATCAATCATAAAAAAATAAATAAATAAAAAACAGCAACGCAAGCTACTGGTATCGTATTCTTTCCGTTTTGGCCTTCTCAGGCTTGGTATCCACAGTTATTAAGAATGGTTAACTCTGATATTGTTTGGTTATACCCAAAACAATATAACGTATTTTCAAACTGGGGGACTGGGGGGGGGGGGGGCATACCGTAACGATGGTGGTCACGATATCTTTGATGTGTCAGTACCCCAGTATTTTTTTTTAAGTGATCAGTACAAAATGGAGCATCTTACGGATCCCTAAACAGTTATAGATCCGCACTGTCTTTAATTTTGGGCAACAATATCGGATCTGATGAGAGAATTAAAAGACTCCATAAAGGAGCCTTTAAATTAAGACCTAGTTTTTCAAAGTACCATAGTACGTGAAATCCACAGCTTGTACTAGATTTCGTGTCCAATTGGTATCCCTATAGAGAACTCAATCGAGAAAAAATTACAAAGAAATTGGTAATCTCGATAGCCTTATGCACCGCCCAGCGTGTTCAAACATTGTCAGCAATAAAATTTGAAAAATAAAAAAATATAAATTCAAATGGCATAAATATTTCAATCAAAGATATTTTAAAGACATCAGCAGTAGATCGTGATCAGCCAACCCTATTCCTGCCGTATTTTCGGGAAAATTATCGCATCTGTTCCGCACCTATCCTTCAAGATTATCTGCACGTTACGATGCCAGACTGACCAGCCTGCTAACGTATCCAATCTCTTAATAACTGTTAAGCGCCACTGCAAAAGCGCGACAGCACAGTTAATAAGCAGATGGATAAAGCAAGAATTGGCAGCAAGTGAAGTGGACACCACAGCGTTCAGTGCACACAGCACGCGGCACGCCTCCACCTCTGCTGCTGCCAAAGTAGGAGTCTCCGTAGACATAATAAGAATAATTTTTGTTAAGTTCAAATATTACTTGAGAAGTTCAATTTTAATTTTTGTTTTGTTTAGTTTAATAACTTAAAATAAACATTGATTAAAATAAAATTGGGTATTATTTACATGGTAATAAGCAAAACTTTTCTCTTAACATCTACCTGGTAATGTTATATCTGAAGAATGAAGCGAGGAAATATAATATGTCATCAAACGAACTTCACAAGTGAAGTTCGATCAATATTATATAAGTCGCTTCATTCGAAGATATATCAACCCTCCCAACCCAACCCATAGTATAAAGTTTTGCTTGCATAACAACCTTAATCTCTAAAAGAATGACATCTCGGCAAGATGGCGCATCGATGATCGATAGTATAAATTAAAAAGTTCAAATCGATTTCAATATCGATGTTTTAAATTCTCTGAATAATAAGTGCGAATGCTACCTTGTAGGTAAAATGACTACCTGGTAATGTTATATCTTCGAATGAAGCGACTCATATAATATTGATAGAACTTCGCTTGTGAAGTTCGTTTGATCACATAATATTAGGTGCATCAGGGGCCCTACCGCGCAAGTGGCATCGGCATCGCAATCGGCTTCATTTGACAGATGGATGTGACATAATGCTCTTAATCTTTGGTAAATTTTCATTTGTGTCAAAAAGAAGCAGCAATGTGTCACATCCATCTGTCAAATGAAGTCGATGTCGATGCCGACGACACTTGCGCGGTACAGGGGCAGATAACTTTGATTTTCAGATATCTATTGCCGCTAAAACGAGATAGTGCATTTTAACCTATGTACATAAATTAATTACCGATGTACTGAAGCAAGTGTTCAGTAATCTGCTGGAAACAATCAAACTTTGGCAATGCGCTGCCCAGTGCTGTACATCACGCCCAAAAGAATTTAGCGTAAAAGCATTTTGTTCAACATCTCGTTTTTCTGTTAATACATGTATCATGTTCAGAACCGACAAATCAATTCTCTGTATTAAATAGTTCATTCTTGATATCGTCATTACATATCTGGTGAATTCCACGTAGTATGTTAATTCGAAAATAACACCAGCTGCGTTTCTTAATACGACCATGAATGAATTTAACTCGAAACCATAAGATACAAGAGCGGTTAAAACTCCCATAGCCGCACATAAAGCGAAAAAAAAATTTAGCATCTTCGTATTTTGATTTATACCGTTTTTCTGTGCGTAATAATCATGAATCCCATTCAAGCTCTCGATCAATAAAATGAAGTCACTACTGTTATGTACAGCCATAAATATTATGGAGACAATATAAATTATAATTATGATTCCGTATAAGAGAGTTAAAACGGAAAATCCATCTAAAATTTGAATGGTAACATGAAAATACAGCACAAGTAATAACACTTCGAACATTAATCGCACGCATATCAATAATTTCCATCTTCTATTAAAGTTACGGTAATTCCTGTATATGCCTACAAGATTTTCCAGGACAAAAAGTGTACAAAAGTCACGACAATTCATCGTTATATTTATGTAGGTACTGTCAAAATCCACGAGCTAATTAGTCAATTGCATTTCAAAATGTAATAGGTAAATTTAATCAACATAATTTCATTTGGTCGACTAAAAATGAAGTAAGTTAATTTTTCTTCCTTCCACTTACTTTCTATCGTCTGCACATTTTTTATTTATTACAGGGGGTCAATTCTGCTAAATTTTTGTCATAATCGTCTCTCAGTGGTGTTTCAGTAGTAGTGTTTATTTACACTGTTATGTTGTAACAAGAACTGTGTAAAACAACACCACCATTGAAACACCATTGGAATACAATGTGACTAAGCATTAGCAGAATTGGGCCCCTGGTCACCAGCATAGGTTCAACTACAAAAATGTGTACATGTATGATTATTCTCAGGCTTCTATTCACGACTAAAAACTTAACTTAGGCGGACTTTCACGAACTGAAATTAATAGTAGATTAGTAGCCAAGGGCTGTAAGGCATCAATTGCAGCCCGAGATGCGCTCGTGCGCCTATAGTTTGAGGGTACAATTGATGCTTACACCCGAGCTAACTATTCTGCTTTACATCTCGATTGAGTGGTAAGTAGAAAAAAACCGGCATTACAAGAATAAAACATTTTATTTGTTGTAAATTTCAACATCAAGTATAAGTGTAAGTATCATTGTAGTGAAATGAGAACAATCCCAAAAACAAACAATATTTAAAATAAAAGTTTTCTATTCTCGCTTTTTTTCATTAAAAAGAATCAAGTAAAGAACTTTTTATTTTTTTCAAGATTGATATTTAAAATTGATGACTGATAGTAAAGCGACCTCTTTGGTCATTGGGCTGAATGCATGATGTCTATTGCCAGTATGATGGTTAGATGTACGCGAACTTTTTGAAATAAAGAAGTGTTTTTTTTTATTACTTACCGCCCTAGGGCTTTTCTAGCTACATTTTTACCCTAGAGCGCTAATTAGTCACCTACAAGCCCCATTTGGAGGTAATAAGAACCTACTTACCGAAAATGAGAGATGTAAATACGTTTAGCGCTAAGTATATTTAAAACATCGCTCTGTCATTTTTTACTTCAAACGAATAACTGAAATAGATTTCTATTTTGAATTTATAATAACAATTTGTGGTACTGGTAGTCGCCCTTAATATTTTAGTACGTGGTGTTAATACGTGTATTTTGGATAGTGTTCAAAAAATTACCCTGTATACTTTATTTGTGGTGAACATGGATCTGAAATAATAAATATTTGCATACAATCACATCAATTATCTAGCCCACGTTAAATTTCATCGATCGAGTTGAGCGGAAAGGGGGGGTCAATTGGTTAATTTTAAAATATATCGCAATCCCTTTCTATTCGTCATTTAAAATATATTTACATAATTCAAGCCGTCACTATTTGACACTATTGATAGTATGGATTGTGATCGAGATGCGTTTTGAGAGGTATTGAATGAACGAAATTGAACTGTCTAAGCGAAATGACAGACGAAAATATCTTTCAAATGTATAGAGAAGTGTCAAATGAAGTGTCATTTAAAACATCATTCGTTCCGAAAGGGATTGCAACGATAAGTTACATAATTCCATAAATCACTATTGAAAGGAATTGTGATAGAATTCGAAACTAGACAATTAGAGGGCGGGTTGTTTGCATTACTTACATTAAATTTACGATTAAGAATGTTAGAAAAAATGAAAAAGTAAAGATTTGTTTTTAATTAGTTGGGATCATAATGATTCAATTACTAGTGACGTATAGAGCCTCCGTTTTAATATTATCCCCGTTCTAGGCCACTCACTGTATATTTAGTCGACAGACAGTCATTAATATCATTAAATGATGGCTTGAAAAGAAGTACTTCAATTAATTATAATAAGAAGCATTATCTTTAATCGAGTAAATAAACTCATGTTTTACTTATTTCGTTTTGATAAAATACAATTCGATTAGTTCTTGAATTTCATTAGAGTCTACATAAATATAACGATGAATTGTCGTGTCTTTTATACATTTTTTGTCCTTGAAAATGTTGTAGGCATATACAGAAATTACTGTAATTTTAATAGAGTAAAGAAGTTATTAATATGCGTGCATTTGATGTTTGAAGTTTATTTACTTGGGCTATACAGTCGCATTAATATCTCAACTTTAGATGGATTTTCCGTTTTACTTTTATTATACGCGATACTAGTTATTATTAATATTTTCTTCATATTGTTTAAAGCTGTAAAAAATAGTAGTGACTTCAATGTATTGCTCGAAAGCTTGAATGCGATTCATAATTATTACGCACAGAAAAATGGTTTAAAGCAAAATACGAAGTTGCAATATATTTTTTTCGCTTTCATTTCGACTTTGGGAGTTATAAACGCTATTGTTACTTATGGTGTCAAATTTAATTCATTCGTGGTTATGGTGCAAAACGCATCTGGTGTTATTTTCGAATTGACATACTACCTGCAATTCACCAGATATATAATGACGATATCAAGTATGAACTATTTAATACAAAGAATTGATTCGTCGATTCTGAACATGATACATGACGTAATATCAGAAAAACTAGAAGACGTTGAACAAATGAATGCTTTTACGCTACATTCTTTTGAACGAGATGTTCAGCACTGGGCAGCGCATTGCCGAAGTTTAATTAATAGCAGCAGGTTACTAAACTCTTGCTTCAGTGCAACGGTAATTCATTAAAGTAGTATATACCTACCACCTTCGTCTATTTAAAGGGTTGTTCTTATTCGGTGGAATTTCACTATGACAAATGTATCAGCAATACGGTAAGACAAAGGAAACATTACAACCGCCGCGGCACCGACATAGTATGGCGCCGGGGATCGATACCGCTATTAGAATTTGTATCTCAGATCATTAAATTGTGGCGGCACCTACCTGACGCCGCACATACAACAACACACGTCGCAAGAAAAGTACTTACCGACCGTGTCAATAGATGGCGCTAACAACTCAGTATGGGAAGACTCGCGCACAGAAGTTTCGCCAGCTGCTTCATATATATACCAAGTCCGACGCACATCAGTCGCACCGCGGTCCCCGGAGTACCAACACCCAGTCCGGAGGAAGAGCTCGCTATTCGACCGACCTTCCTACTAGTGGCTTAACATCTACCACCCTTTTCCACGCCTCCACCATTATCTCTAAAAAAACATAAAATGGCACGGCCTTCGTACTATGAGACATTACCATGCCATTGTGAAAATTCACGGCGCAAGACGAGTAAAAGGACATATAAGTTAAGCTTATAATTTAATTTGTGTATAATTAATTTTAACTTAATTTGTGCATAGGTTTCCGTATGTTACTTGTGATTGTGAGTAAATAAAGATGGCAGATATATATTAGATTGTTGTATATAGGTAGATAATGGAAGAACGTGTTGTGCTTTAAGATAAATACAGGATGACGTTTAAAGAAATTACTCTTACTGAAACTCATAAGTTCTACGTGGACGGAATCGCTGGCGACCATAACCTACTGAAATGGCTAAAATATTAAACTTTATTGCAGATATTTTCGTGTATGTTCACCACAGTACTATAATATATTTTCTGCACAGGTTCTTTAATAGAATCCTATCTAAGGGTATGGTAATATTATAGTAAATATAAAATTATAAAAAAATATTTTGTCTGTAACATTTCAACCACTTTGATATTTCACTATAGTCAATTCAAGACTCATACCTAGTATAAACTATTCCTACATTTATGGTAAATTTTATTCCTACATTTAATTATTTTGAATCACAGACTGAGAGAGTTCTCCCATAAACACAAATTATTTTATTCGTTCAGTCGCACTCTACGGTGTTTCCTACATATTTCACATTGTCTTGTGTTGTACAGTCAAATATTGAATTAGAAAAAGGAACTGACTTAAAATATTCTTTATCACCGCCATGTTATTTACAGGGAACACATGTATTGGATGCAATCGACTACTTAAATTATTTTACAAGCTTATGCTTATATTCACTACTAGTTCTTGTTACTATAAAAGCTGGTCAGAATATGCAAAATGGATGGAAGAAGCTGATTATATCATTATCAAAATTACAAACAAGTTTACTGAGCGGTAAGTTCGATCACGTTTGCTAAGCAACGTTCGGCCTCGTCAGCTAGTTGATTATCTAACTCTGTTTCGAACAGATTTTGATTAAAATGTATTGAAAGTGCAATTACATTGCTGCTTTAGTAAGATAGCTGTCACAATGATTTTTACTAAAGCAGCAATGTGATTGCACTTTCAATCAAACGTTGATAGAAACAAGTTACAAAATGGGGGGGCAGGTGTCGGACGAGTGAACGTAAAGTGGCATTACATTTGAGCGTTTCCTTGCTTCGGAGGGCACGGAAACGCCCGAGTCACTACGCGAATGCCGCGTCGAGACTAGTCATCACCTAGTCAGTCAGCGAATGCCTCGTTTATGGCGCAAATACTACATAGTATTATAAGGGAAATATATAGACTGTGGTATTATTAAAGTGTTTGTACTTAGTACATATTTTATTAATTTAATTATTTATATAATTATTTATTATGAATAAAATTTTTTTTTCGTCTTTGTTTTTGGAACGAAGTTCATTATCGCGCGTTGCGAAAGACACGACATTTTTTGCTGTGCGCGTGCGCGATTCTGGATGGTTGGATGGATGGACGGACGGACGGACGGACGTCCGTCGTGATTGATTGATTGTACGATTGATTGTAGGATTGATTGTAGGATTGATTGTAGGATTGATTGTAGGATTGATTGTAGGATTGATTGTAGGATTGATTGTATGATTGATTGTATGATTGATTGTATGATTGATTGTATGATTGATTGTATGATTGATTGTATGATTGATTGTATGATTGATTGTATGATTGATTGTATGATTGATTGTATGATTGATTGTATGATTGATTGTATGATTGATTGTATGATTGATTGTATGATAGATTGATAGATAGATAGATAGATAGATAGATTGATAGATTGATAGATTGATAGATTGATAGATTGATAGATTGATAGATTGATAGATTGATAGATTGATAGATTGATAGATTGATAGATTGATAGATTGATAGATTGATAGATTGATAGATTGATAGATTGATAGATTGATAGATTGATAGATTGATAGATTGATAGATTGATAGATTGATAGATTGATAGATTGATAGATTGATAGATTGATAGATTGATAGATTGATAGATTGATAGATTGATAGATTGATAGATAGATTGACAGATAGATAGATAGATTGATAGATAGATAGATAGATAGATTGATTGATTGATTGATTGTATGATTGATTGTATAATAGATTGATTGATTGATTGATTAATTGGTTGGTTGATTGATTGATTGATTTATTGATTGATTGATTTGATGATTGCTTGATTGATTGATTGATTGATTGATTGATTTATTGATTGATTGATTGATTGATTGATTGATTGATCTTATCGCGCGTTGCGAAAGGGGGCTAGACGGAGATTAAGACCAAAAGTTGTAACGACACTTTTTGCTATAGTTGTAAGCCGTGCGGCGTGCGCGTGATTCTCTGTCTGTCTCTCTCTCTCTCTCATAGAAAGCGAGAACTTCGTTCCATCCGGGTGTCCCTTGACACCTCTTAAGCTTTTCTAATCTAAAACACCTATGATTTCAGACCCAGGTTCCCCAGAAGTGAAGTCAGTCCGCGACCTGGCGCGGCTGGTGCGCACGCAGCCGGTGCGGCCGCTGCTGATGACCACGCTGCCGCTGCAGATGACGCTGCTGCCGGCTACCGTGTCGCTCATTGCAACCCACATCATAGTACTACTACAAGTCAATAAGATTATCTAAATGATAGGGCTGGCTGTAACATAAATGTTTTCAATAAAAACTTCTAAAAAGTCATAATTAGCGAAGAATTCATTCGATATATTTTTTTTATAACTTGTTTAAATTAATACGAGAATAATATACCATTAGGTCTCTGTAGCATTATTGGTCAGTGCATTTGGCCGGATGCCCAAGGATGCGGGTTCGAGTCCCGTCAGGGAGACACGAGCCACGTTGCATTTTTTCTAGTATATTTACTTGTGTAAAAATTATGAGATAAAAATAGCATTGTAAAATAAAAAAAATCGACTTCAAAAATGAAAATATAAAATAAAAACAAAAATATACTAAATAATAAAACCCTATAATTGCAACAGAATCCGTCTTCAAAATATACTTTTTGGATACGGTGCCAGCTAGAACGTAGCTTAGAACGTACCTATAAGTAGAAGTGCAATGTAGAATGCACCATTGATGCCCTGGCTGGCACCGACTCCAAAAAGTATATTTTGAAGACGGTTTCTGTTGTAATTATGGGGTTTTATTATTTGGTATATTTTTGTTTTTATTTAAGTAGGTAGGTAGGTAACATTTGAGAACGTAGGTAGGTCTGCCCTTCTTATAAAGAGTGCAATAACTTGCTTTTGGATATTTTCGCGCTAATCGCAATTAAAGATTTAATTTTTGTTTTGTGTCTATCTTCGTTCACTCTCGCCTTGAAGAGGCCAAGGTTGTAGGAATCGGGGAACACATGAGCAGGCAGCGCATTCCATTCTTTAGCGGTTCGCATAAGAAATGTGTCAGCGAAGCGCTTGGTACGGATCGCTGGAATGTCTACGATGTACGGGTGATAAGCTAACCTGCGTCTGGTACCCCGATGGTGGAAGTGGGCTGGAGGAACAAGGACGTGCAGTTCCCTCGCACACTCTCCAAAGTGTAATCCTATAAAAGACCGATAGACATGCAACTTTGTGACGGTGACTGAGGCTCTGAAGTTCCACCGTGGCCAATGCTGTATTTCCAATGAGTTTCCTGGCACGGTTTTCAATCGATTCCAGAAGCTCTAGCTGATACTTAGCAGAACCATCCCACAGGTGACAGCAATACTCCATAGACGGCCAAACTGCGCTTTGTATAAAAGGTGCAGCTGATTCGGAGAGAAGTATCGCCTAGCCTTAGAGAGGACGCCCAGTTTCTTTGCAGCACACTTCGCAATGGAGTCAATGTACTCACCAAAGTTCAGGTTGGAAGACAGGTTCAAGCCAAGAAGTTGCAGATTTTCGGTTATCGGCAAGGATACACCCTGGAAAGTCGGAGTCAGTTGGAAGGGACTCCGTTTAGCAGTGAATAAACAAGCCTGTGTTTTAGTGGCATTGAAACTGACAAGATTGGCGTTGCCCCAATCTGAGACGGCCTGAAGTGCCAGATTCGTATGCTCGACAAGGGACACTCGACAAGACTGGATTTCATCACCGGTAGCCTTTGCAGTTGAGAAATATCTGCTGGTTAAAGTGGTGTCATCTGCATACCCAATGGTATCAGAGACCAGCAGGTCGTTAATGTGCAGAAGGAACAGTGTCGCAGACAGGACAGATCCTTGGGGGACACCTGCATCAATTTCTTTAAGGTCGGATGTTTGACTATCCACGACAACTCGGATCGAGCGATTGCTTCGCCGTGTTTTTCGATCGCTTCACTTCAAAGATGGGTGGCATACACGAGAAGATCTCCAGTCGAACGACCTCGACGAAAACCAAACTGGCGATCACTGAGGAGGTCGTTGCCTTCAAGGTATGCCAAAAGACGGGTGTTAAGTACATATTTGTATATACATTCATATAGGCATTAAAAATACAAAAATGTATTTATCTTTAGGACTATTAACTGTTTAGGTAGAGCGTGACTAGTCATAACCGCAATAAGTAGAGTAATTATTGCAGTTATCCTTCGTTAACCGACAAAGTGTTCTTTTGAGTAGCATAAACAGTAAGTTTTGTAGTTTTCTTCCAACCATAAATGCAATAAATGTCTTAGTTATTGCGTCTTTCATTAGCAAAATATTTTAATCAGTGACTGCACCGGTGAGTTTAGTTGCAAGAATATTATGCTAATATGAAAAATGATTGAAAATGATGAAAATGAATGATGAAGTATGAAAATATTTATTTATAAAATTAACTGTTGTAAAATATGTTACAAAAAGTTCAAAATAAAAATCGCTTAGTGTTTTCTTTCAAAACTGTATAATCAATCACAACTTCAGGAACTTTGGAATTGCACAATTAGGTATATAGCTAGATAAGTCACTTTAAATAAAATCAACAAAATTATTTGTCCATTTTATAATGAAACAAAATTTCATACAAATGCGTTTGTTTTATTCCAAAACAAACATCCAAATCCGTTTAACCGTTTTTACGTGTTTGAGTAACAAAACATCCAAACCTTCACTTTGATACACAAAAAAAATATTTAAAAACCGGGGAATACATGGCCCGGCCCGGGGATCGAATCCGACTCTTAATCACAGCCTTATTTAAGACCGACCTACCTACTATGTGTCACCAAAACAGTCATTAATCTGCCTAGGTGTCACATACTTTAATTTAAGTAGAATTATAATAAATAAATAGTACCTACCACAGAACACAAGAAGAGACTTTCTGTGTTTCTGTGGTACCTACAATTACTCTGAGTCGATTACACACATATAAATTCGTTCTTTTGCTTCGTATTTTGCTGTCAAAATGTATGAAACTATCTTTCTGTGTTATTAAGATATCAAGTAATAGTATCATAATCATAATCATTTATTTGCACTTGTTTGGGGTACATTGCAGATGACATTAAAATATAGATAAGCCCAATCAGCCATTTACAATAGCATGCAAAACATATAGGTACATAATAAAATTAGATTAATACAATATTGATTCATTCCTCCATTCAAAGTTTACAAGTCAGCAAATTTCAAGGATTAATTCTAATGTCAGTAATTTTAATGGTCATCATCAACACAATACGAAATGTCAAAAAATATATTTAGGTATTTAAAATTAATGTCAAACTATTATTCAATATATAAGATAAAATGTCCTAAAATTGTCTAGTTTATTACCTACATGTCAACTGTTACTTATCTAGGCTGTGTGACCAACTAGCTTTGCTTAATGACGTTTTAAACTACGAACTTACGATAAGAACCGCACGGTCATTAAATATGGCCGATTTCATCTCTTGCATAATGAAAGAATGTTAGCATCTCACAAACACATCGAAAAGGTATGTTCATTGAATATTCAAAGTCAAAGTCAATATCATTTATTCAGTCTAGGCTGTTACAAGCACTTATGAACGTCAAAGAAGCTATGCCATCGGTTCACAAACCCTACGGGGCGGGAGACCTTGTAACGAGAAGAACCGGCAAGAAACTCGTCAAGGGCTGTTTTTTTTCTCCCTGTTTTATTTCATACAGAGTCGTCAAATTGAAAAGTGACCTTAACATATCAGTAAAGTCAATTTCCATCACAAAAAAAATACTTATTATAATATTACATTTTATGGTTATTGTAACCGTAAACATTTTTATTTAATGTTACATATTGTTAAAGAATTCATTTAAATTGTAGAACATTCCTTTAAGTAACCATTCTAAAATACGAGACGTACTTACCACCACAAAAAAATACCCTTAAAAAGTAAAAAATAATACAAATTACTTATTTTTTACGTTTATTAATTTTCACAGCATGTATATTTTTTTATAACTTTTTAATTTTGCATTTTACAATGCTATTTTTATGTGATAAATATTAAACAATAAAATATACTAGAAAAAAGCAACTTAGTCTCATGTCGCCCTGACGGGATTCGAACCCGCATCCTTGGGAGTCCGGCCCAATGCACTAACTTAAAATTGAGCTGACGATCTTCAAACGGTTGAACGGATCTTCATAAACTATAGCTAAGAACAAACTCGATCACGCCAGATTTCAAATATTAAAAAAAAACGCCATAAAATCGGTCCAGTTGGCTATGTGTGGGAGGCAAATCACTACCCTTCATACCCTCTCGCGCCTTCTTCACTACTCATAACCGCAATAACTCAAGACAAATTGCAATTTAGTTTGTTTAGCCATTCAAACTATGTCCGTTTTTCCTTCAAATAATTGCACTAACTTCATTTGTTTTATTATAATTTGTAAGCATTACATTTAAAATAATAAAGGCCTCTTACATATCTGCAAAACCTCTTACTTGTTGCGTTAATGACTAGTAAATTTACCCTAAATTGTGCAAATGTGCTGATACTAAGTGTAAAAACTAGACTTATTGCGGTTTTGTTTAGTAATAACCCAAAATATTATAGCTAACTATGCCATATCTCAAGTTATTTCGTTTATGATATGCAACTTACAAATGGTAATATTAGATATTTCAGTAATAACAAAAGAACCGAAACTACTGTAAATACAAAAAAAAACATCTAAGGAGAAAATATAGAGCTCATTTTCCTTATGACAGATATGTACTTAAGTCAGTTTGCCTAAAAACCCGAGTTATTGCACTTTTCGTAAGAACGGCAGAGGTAGAGAAGGTATAACATTCGAAGACTTCCCTGGCTCTTGCAAATATAGGTAATAAGGGTATGTAATGTTGGAGATTATACGTTTCTGAACGCATCTTTAATAAGTTCGCGTCTGACGTTTCTGAACGAAGCAACGCGTCTATTGTAACTTTCAAGTTGACAACATTGTTCTCAATTCACGACGACATTTTGTAGCCTTTTTTCTACAGCATAAACCATTTATCAAGAAATTCAGCATTTGATTTGCCACAACGTGTAACAAAATACATAATTAGTGGCCCATGAGGGGAAATTACAAGAAAATCTAAAACGATCGGAACGAGCAGTCATACCGTGTGGGGCCTACAACCGGGGATAATATTAAAAACTGAAGCTCTATAGGTCACTAGTAATTGAATCATTATGGTCCCAACTAATTAAAATCAATTCTGTACTTTTTTTTTAACAAACTTAATCGTAAATACAATTTAATGTAAACAACAGTACCGCTCAACTTTTTCTGAGCTACTCGGAACGTCTTTTTGACTGAGTCGGCTGATAGAAAAATAACTGTCTTACTATCGCACTTCATGAATCCACGTAGGTATTGTTTTTATCTGAAGTGTTTTTTGCACTCAAAGCCATTTTCACATTTAAGTACAAATTGTGTAAATAAATCCAATTCAAATAATTTAAACTGTAACCAAAGAAATTCCCATGACAATATTCTGACTTTATTAATCAAAATTATTCTTTTTTTATACTCTTTTTACACTATGATCTTCTTTTTAAAAAGATCATAATGTAAAAAGCGTTGAATTCATGGAATGAATAGGTACTACGTACTAGTACTTAATAATTCCATGGCTGAATCTACTTGGTACACAGAGTATAATTGGTATTGGTTGACATGACATGTCTGTCGGTTTACAAAATTGTAAACAGCTAACTGTCATTGCGATATTTAATGATAAATTACAGATTTTAATTAATTTGAAACAAAGATTTTATGCTGTGGGAAGTAGCGGGGGCAGTTGCTATTCAAGGAGTTAAAGGTAAATTTTCTAATGGATAGTGATATCATGATGTTTTGCGGTAAGTTGTTTTTATTGTTCCCTGTACCACGATAAGTTCGCAACGTTAGCGATAATATCGTTTTGCAATAATACTCTGATTATGAATCGTAACTTTAAATTATTATTGTCAGTAATGCATGGGTTTTGATAAACTGGAATCTTTTCAGAATAAATACTAATACTCTAGAGAGTCTCTATTTTCAATATTTTCCCCGGTTCTAGGCCCCACACGGTATATCCAACCAAAGTATCACGTCGTAAAATCTCGGGCCGGCACAAGTTGTGTCCTTCCTTCGCTTCATTCCATTTTGTCCCGTCCTTTCTGTTAAGAAATCGTATTTACTTGTGCAAAGAGAGCAAATTCAGTGTTTCTTAATTAATATTTTCGCATTTATAGATAAAAAGGTCGTGTTTCTAGTGTCAGTCAAACAGGTTTTTTTGCAAATATAATCTCAAATCAAATCAAATCTCATATAAAATCCTCAAACTAGTGTTATAAAATCGGTTTCATTTTCGATTTAAAGCATGTTTACGCCAATTATTTCAGCAAAATCAAAATAGTGCAAATCCATTGGTTCGACCGCGTGGCGTCGGCTTGTATGACATTGACCTTGGATTGGAAAGATGGCTACGGAACATCATAGGTCAGTCCAGGGACCGACTGGTGCCCGAAGTGAGGAGCGTAAGCAATTTTAGTTTATTTTTTGGTGGATTGGTGCTTCAGTCTTACAAAATGTCAAAATCGACAGAATCTTTAGTAGGTAGGTACTCTGACCCTTAAAAAGAATTGTATATCAAAAGATTAAAGGACAGATCACTAAGTTTAAAAAATATTTGAATAGTTTAGCTTTGAGTAAACGAATTGTTTAATATTCAATTAACTGAGTTGACTCTCAGACTCGCAAAGCTTGAAGCACTGTCCGTTGTAATGTTGTTTTTCTGTCTTCCAATAATAATATGAACTTACTCTCTAAACTTACCTTTTTCGGCTAGGACAACAACGGGTAAATGAGACAAAACACTATTCGGTGACAAGTAAATTGATTTTTATTAGATACTGACTCGATATAAATCAAAGGTGTCCTGAGAGTTGCGCTCTGTCCGCCACCGTGAACAGATCGGAACACGTGGCGCTCCGCACTAAGAAATAGTGGGTTTTTCAAAGCGTATAGTGACGTGCTATATACCGAAAGTTGCGCGCTGTCGAGCCGCACCCGATGGTGAAAAGTTTTTAAAAATTGGATCACAGTTGCAGAAGTTATTGAAGAAATAGTGAAAGTTAAGTGAAAAAAGTGCAAAATTTCGGCCGTTTTTCGCCCACTGTGTCCGCAATTTGTGAGACGCGTGGGATTGGCGAGTGTCGGCGTGTGCGCAAAAGCGCCCTCTACGAAGCTGCAGAAAGTCCCGATTTTTCCCGCTGATAACCAAGCGGGAAATCGGGAAAAACAACATAACCTCAAAAAGCGTGAACGGACTTCCCGAAGCGGCCGGGTGTTTTTGAGGTGCTCAGCGGAAGCGGCGCAGCGCGACGAGTCACCCGACACATCGAGTATCAAAATCGGCTGAAAAATAGCTAAGTTTTAGAGTTTTTAAAATTAAAAAAATTTCAAAAAATTATATCTCAGAAACTTTATATTATAGTAATTTTTGGCATATTTTGTTTTTATAGATACAACTAATCCCTACATACTAAAATTTAAATCTTTTAATTTGGACAAATACTTTCAGAGTTATGATTTTTTGAAAATAGGGGTTGAATCTTCCCCCTCCATTTCCGGCTTTATTTTTAATGTATTTGCAAAAATTTTTTCTGTGATTTATAGTGCTTTGTCCCCTCTATTTTTAGGGTGTATATTTTAGGACTTATTAAATTTTTTGTGATTTTTTGTGTTACTGTGTCTAGGGGTGTTATATTAGGGTAGAATAAAGACTACCATAGGTCTTATATACCTAGGGCATCATCCTGAAGCCCAAACTTGGGTGCCCTAGGCCTTAATCTACGTTTTGGCCCAAAAGTCGGCCATTTTGTTTTTGTGGGCCAAAACTTTGACCCGTGATTTTCTCGCGAAATATTGGGCTTAGAGCGACGGGGTTTCCAGAGGAGGACCTAAAATCCTCCCCTCTTGCGGCCTGGTGGGGTGAAAGTCCATAATTCCACTTTTTTGGAATTTCGCATATCTGACCAGTGTCCCTAATACCCTAGGACCCCCTCACCACGGTGCAAAAAACCCCGATCCTCTACGCCCAATAGGCTAGGCGCAGCGAATTTTTAAAAATCGGCGGCCATTTTGAATCCGCCATTTTTAAAAAGTTTGCAGCCCCATATCTCACGAACTACTGGGCCGATTCCCACGGGAGTTTGACCAAAGGGTGTCCCTCGACCCCCCGCTCCCCCTCAACCCCTCAAAACCCAAATTGGGAGTACCAAAGTTTAGGACCATTTTTGAGTGGCCCTCCAGAAAGAACTCGCGAAGCAGCCCAAGGTAGACCCAAGCACTACCCACCTAGCACCAATAGCACCGGAGCTATAGCCCTTCAAAGTTTGGCGGCCATATTGGATCCGCCATTTTGGAAAACTTTGGAGGGCGATACCTCCCAAACTATTGGGGCTAGAACGGCGGGGCTTTTACTGTGTTGGCTCCCCTGACCCCCCCTACCAGGTTCGTAGGGTGATTTTACCCTACGGTGACTCCCGGGAGTAAACCAAACCGACTCCATTTTCGGGTAGAGGAGGGGACCCACCACAATACTGCCCAAAGAACGGGCGTTCTGCGACCTGTGGTTCCCGAGTAAATCGACTTGGACCATTTTGGCCCAAGCTGGCCCCAATTTTTGGCCCTGGGATTTCTCGGTGGCTATTGGTCGGAGAACTACGTGCGAGGTATCCAGTGAAAGGGCTCGACGAGTAGAGCGCAGCTAGGTAGTTAGTTTTAAGGTAGCGGCGGCCATTTTGTCGGCCATCTTGTTTTTATTAAAAAAGTTAATAACTTCGTCAACTTTTTAGGTAGAGACTTTCGGTTTTCGTTAACCAATATATATTGACACCCTCTATCCGGCATAGAGGCTAATGCGAAGGAATTGGTAGAGTCGACTCTACCAAAATTTTTTAAAAAATTTAGTTTTAAATTGACCTCGTAGGTATAGCAAATAGCAAAACGGGACAAAATACCTACCTAACACACTTACCTGATCTGTAGAATCGTTGCCGCTCCAGACAGGACCTGGAAATAACAAAATTGTTATTATCACACAATTTTATTTTATTTTACACTGTATATTGCTATACATTTTACACACTTACCTGACGACACTGCTCCCACACCACTCGTACATCTTTCACCACCTTAAACACAACACTCAACATGTACCACACACCACCGGTGGGCAAAAGGCTGCCTAGCCCCAAAACGGTCACTCTTTCGCCATCGCAGACACTCCAGAGGGCTCGAACACCTATTGCGCCTCCACGCACTATCAGCGCATCAATGTCCCCCGCAACCCAGTCACCCGGAACCTCAAAGAACATCTCAATGGCGAAACCAGGTTTCATCCAAGAGGGCCTTTATAAAACCGAGGACGCTGCCGAGACATATATAAGTACCAGCAAGAACAAAGTCAAATTACAAAAATGGTTGAAAACATATAGAATTCAGGAGGAATCAAACAGGGATAACATAATTACAGACAATCTACTGAAGAATATAATGGCACTGATAGACGACATCCCTGATAAAATAAAGACCTTCACAGGGATGCGTAAAGACATAAAGCAGTTCCTGGAGTTTGTAACTGAACACACCATGGTCTCACTCTTTGAAATATCGAGGAGAACCCGCGCGATGGAGAACTTTTTGGCACAATCGTCCGGCCACACCACACCCATCGTGCAGACCCGCGCAAATCCCGAAACACCACCCACTGCCGCCCTTGATGAGCGGCTGGAGAAGATGGATAATGCTATCCAAACCCTCCAGACGCTCATCAAGAATCAGGAGAGCCAAACTAGAACGCCACGCGAGTCCACCAAAGAGTCCGAAGACGCACCCATGGACGAGATAATCATGACAGCTCTGGACTCTATGAACATGAAGCTGTCTGATATGCATAGCGACATAGAGACCACGCTAAACCAGGCAAATAACATCCAAGCGATAGTTTCCACAGACGTAACTCACGAAAAATTGAAGTCTCTAGAATCCCTGATGGAAAACGTAGAATTAAATCAGATCAAAACCTGGGAAAAAATCATCAATGTGGAAACCAACAATAGTCAACTGAACGCCCAGTTCGAAAGGGTCGAGACTAAGCTGGACGACCCAAACCGAAAAGAAGTGGTACTAAATACTTCTACAACATACGCCAGTATAGCAGCCAGGGCCCCACCACCGAAGCTCCCCCCTACCCTGGAGTCGATCGCTGTCACCTCAGAGGACGACCAGGAGACCGGCGAGGAAGTCCTCCAAAGGGTAAGGAAGGCCGTCGACGCCAGGGGCGGGGGACTTCGAGTGGACAAAATCAGGAAGGCCAAAAATCAGAGAGTGATCCTCAGCTGTAGAAATAAAGATGACCTCAACAAAATCAAAGATCGCATAAGGGAGAATGACAAGAAATTAATAGCCGAGGAAATCCCGAACAAAGACCCACTAGTTGTTCTGAAGGACGTGCTGCTGGACGAGGAAGACGATGAAATCGTCGTGGACGCAGCGCTCCGTCAGAACCCGGAGGTCTTTGGAAGCAGGGAAAAAGGCTCTGTGCGAATCCGGGTAAAATACAAGAAAAGGACAAGGAACCCACAAGCAAAACACATAGTCCTCCAGGTGGACCCGCTTACTTGGCAGAGGATGACGGAGGCTGGTGCCCTCCACATTGACCTCCAGAGGGTCAGAGTGGAGGACCAGTCTCCTCTCATCCAGTGTACAAAGTGTCTGGCATTCGGGCACGGTAGAAAATTCTGCACCCATGGGGAGGACAGGTGCAGCCACTGCGGGGGACCGCATTTGCGGGCCAAATGCGAGTTGATGATCACTGGATCACCCCCGGAGTGCTGCAACTGCGCTCCCTTAGGTAAAAATTCGGAACACAACGCGTTTAGCGAAACCTGCCCGGTCAGGCAGAAGTGGGACTACCTGGCACGGATAACCACGGCGTACACACATACACCAACACATTAGGCACACATTCACACACGATACCGAGATCCCAAGATGACCTTGTGATCTTGACATCAGGTTTCAAAAATAAAAAATTAAATAAAAAATTAGAAAATATATATTGAACATATATCTCTAATTTAGATCAGAAAATTTGATAATCAAAAATAAGTAAAAAATTCAAAATTACAGTAAAGTAAAAAACAGAACCAAGAAAAATAACTCGTCAAAAATAGTAAGAAAAGTTGACAATATAATAGAAAAGAAAAAGAAAGCATTAGAAATAGGAAAGTACAATATATTCTAGAATATATTAGAACTGCCTAGCAAAAATTGTATGGAAACGAGAATAACTTAAATACATAAGAAAATAAGATTAAATAAACTACAATATAAATTAGGATAAACCATAAGGCCATATATAAAAATAAGATAAGATAATAAGTAGAATAAGAAATAGGTGTAGAAATATATATTGCTATATATATATAAACTCTTCCCTAGAATGAAAATGTATTAGAAATTAAGAAGTAAGGCAAATAAGGTTTTTAAAATGTAAGTAATATAATGTAATAGAAATATAAGTAAATACATGTAAATGTAAGAAAATGTAAGAAAATGTAAAAGTAACAAATGTGTGTTACGCCGTTGAATTATTAGTTACTAGTTAACCAAACTGTGTGTCATACCACCAGCCAGAAATTGTCCAAATTGTAACTGAATTGTCAATAATGTAGTATAAGTTTGATATATATTGTTAGAAATATAGAATAAGAAATTGTAATAAAAGAAAGAAATAATGTATAGAATTAAGAACAATAAAAATAGTATGTAAAGAAAGTTATAAATATAAGGAAACAGAAATGTAAGCAAATAGCAAAACAAAAATGTAACATAAAATACCAAAATGAGTACAAAACTTATTTCCCTGTGTTAACAAGAATTGAATAAATAAAGTTAATAAAGTAGTAGTAAATAAAATAGGCAGGCAGGCATCCCACCTGTTAATGTGTGAAAGATGATGGAAAACAGAAAGATACAGTATGTAGAATAAAAGTGCGAGAGGAATAATTGCGAGAACTGATATGAATGAGTAGATTACTAAAGTCCTGGATAATGTCCAGGGAGCAGTGAGAAAAAAAAAAAAAAAAAAAAAAAAAAAAAAAAAAAAAAAAAAAAAGGTGTCCTGAAATTCACACATAACCATAAGAAATAGGTACACTGTTAAAACAATTAAAAGTTACTGTATCTTACTGTACAGTTAGTGATCTTAAATAAAATTGAAGGTTCATGAATGCCTACCTGCCCAAGGATTTCACAAATGGAACTTAATTGAATGTGATAAGAAATTGATGATGATGCTACACTATGGGTGAACTCCTAAACTTGCTGATGTGAATGAATGGTGGTTGTTGACGATGTGGATGTTTAATTATGAAACTAAATGTTAGTTTTTGGGTTAATTTAATAAATGGATGGGGTATCCTCTGATATATTTTCACTGCGTGGTAATAGCAGGATAGTAAAACAGCCGGAGGCGACTCCCGGGCTTCCCTGATCTGTCCTCTAACGCCGAGCGTACTGAATTTTCTGCTTCGCGGGCGGAGTGGTGTTTCGGAGGGGCGCCGTACGCGTCTCGTCACCTGCGAGAGTGAATTATGAACGGAGGTGCTTACTACTTTAATTTTCAGATATTATTGTAACCGGTGCATTCTCACCATGGGGGCCGTACTGTAATGTGATCATGTCCTAACAACAAAGCCGGAAGGGCCATCTTCAACATAAAAAGCATCAGAGCAAGGGGAAGGTTGATTCCCCAGACCTAACCTCTAAAGTGGCCACTTGCATATTATGATGCTGTGACTTATTTTTAATATTTATTATTTGTAAGTAAATGTTTTTTTTGTGAATAAATTATGTTCCACAGTATAATGCCTTTCTGTCTATATTACAGGGAAGCTCTGGCTATGCCAAGATTATCTTTACATGAAGGCTTTCCACATGGTGTGCACTCATGAAATCACATTTTAAGTGAATTATTTATGAAAGTAAAAATTATGGCGTCCCTTTGTATCAATTAAACGGCTTTACTTGATAATTTATGTGGATTAGGCAAGTATAATAGTAAAATCAAGTAGGGACACTGACTATGAAATTCTGATGTGAAGTGCACTGACACTAACCTGCGGCTTCAGCTATACACTCATAAAGGAAATAAACGAAGATAGATATTGTTTATAATATTAATAGTTTCGACTATGTACATAATACTGTTGTGATGTATTTCGTAAGTTTATAATAACCTCAAAAAGCAAGGTCCCTTCTGTCATATCAATCACAGACAATCTATCTCCTGTCAGTGTCATACCTGTCACTGACAGTCTGACAGATGGGGCGTTACGTGCGTTTGTACTGATTTAAAACGATTTGAATTAAATCAGTGAAGATAATATAACTGGTGTAAGATGGCCAAAATCAAAGCTAAAGCTGATGCTACCTCTGAACAATGAAAACCTGTAAAGTTAAGAAAGTTCGAAGAGCAGTTTCGGCCACCACAACAAAACATTTTTTATTTACCAGTTCCCACCCATCTTACCTACCTACCTACCTACCTCACCTATCATATATATATATTAGGGTGTCCCAGTCTATAAAGGCGAATTTTTGTTTTTTTCGAATTATGATACGCATACCCACTATTTTTTTTCTATTTGATCCTAATAACTGAAATAATAAATATCATTGCGATCGGATAACGATAACCCGTGCCGACTAGATGTCAAACTTTGAAAATAAAAGTTAGGATGAAAGATTTCGATTACTTAATATTTATTAAGTATAATATAAATACTTAATAAATGTAAAAAAGTGACTTATTACTTTTTCACATTTATTAAGTATTTATCATTAAAAGGACATTATTTATCAAATTTTCTTTTTAAAGTTTGTTTTTTACAGTCAGGATATATTTGTCTTTGTTGTTGTACGCGATAAAAATTGCTTTTGTTCCTCTTCGACGGTGATTAAGCCATGAAAGTCTTGCATCAACTTAACCGCCCTTTCAGCCGAATCGTTAACTGCTCTCAGTGTCTGCACCTTCTTTTAAGCGACTTGAAACGAAGCATTGTTTGACCATGAAGTGGGACGTTAATTGAGAAAACTGTCATCAATTTTGAGTCGACTGAACAAAGACTTGCTTCTGATTGATACAAAGTCATCGATGTTTTTCTCTGAAATTTAAAAAGAGATCAGTTATCAAATATCGAAGTACCAAAAGAAAACAAAGAAAAACTAATCTTTTACTAGACATACTTACCATAAAATGGGCCACCAAGTTCTTTACGTACGGTATGTATCGTTTACAATGGGCAGATAGATTTTCTTTGGCTAAGTTATCAATCATTTTTATTTTAGTTACTTGGTCCACATCATCATCAAATAGAGATAAAACAGACACTTCATCTGTCAAATACCACAAATGCTGACAGAATTTCTTTAATGCTGCTTCTGAGATGGTTTTGTTAATTTTTTCATAAGCTTTCATCGCCTTCAAAAAGCACAAATCCTGATAAGGTGCTTTTACCGCTAACGTGCATTGTAGCCAAGGCTTGACGTAGGATGTTACGATAAACAGGCAGACGTCTAGCAAAGCAGCCTTATCCTTATTTGAAATTTTGAATTGAGAGCTAATTAGTGATATTATTAATAAATAAATTGCTCTCGCCATCCATCAGCTTGATGCATGGCACCTGGGGGCCTATTATTGAAAACTCTATTAATTGTCGATAGTCATCTCCAACACTTTCTTTAGTCAATTCAGTTCGATAAAATTGTAGCAGTGTGTCAATTTCTGAAACATTTAGGAATGAAAGCTTTTCTGTACAGCTCTGTATTTTTTTGGGATCGACATTTTTCCAGTTTTCTCTGAACTTTTTGAACAATGGAATGTCAGGGCTTTTAGTAATTTGACTAATTTTTACCTCAAATACAGCTTTTAATACCAATTCGTAGACGTGATGGCGACAAGCAAAAATAAGCAATTCTTGTCAGTTTATGTTCAAGAAGCACACAGGCACCATTAATACGACCTGTATTTGAAGCAGTAGTATCACAGCAGAGTATTTGCAATTTATCTTCAAGATTCCAGTCAATAATAGCGTTCCAAACTGCCTGTGCCTGTTCACTTCCAGATGAGTTGTCCAATTTTGGCACAGTGATGAGTTGTTCTTTATTATCATACGAAATAACTATCGGTAGACGTTCCTCTTTAGATTTGCGTGCATCCATGGCCGGCAACAATTTGCCATCCCAGTGGACAGTTACAGTCTCCGGTACCTCGTTTTGGAAATCAACTTTTATAGCTTCTGCTCGCTCTTTTCGCTTTTCCGTACGAATTCTTTGAATGGAGGACTTGCTTATAGGAAATTCGTCAGTGTTATGTCAAAGTGCCTTAATAGTTGCTTCAATAATAAACACAGAATTTCTCATACTTAACTGTCATCTATCTAATGCTGCCATTAATTTTGGAGTGATGAAACTTTTCCTCATAGAAGTTTTATTATTATCGGGCTGTATGCTTAAGCTAAGTTACGATATGCATATTTTCTTGTAAGCCCATTATTTCAGAATCAGAAGACGAATTTTCTTGTAGTGGTTCAACTGGTTCATAAGACGATGTCGAAGGAGTTAGAGATGAAAGATATTTGGTACGCCGATTTTGCTCCTCGATGTTTCTAAGGCGCGCTTTTTGCTTATTTCTGCAGACTTGGCATGCTGCAGCGACTGTTCTGACGGTAGGCCGGAGGCGGATTATCCAGTAACGCTGGCGAAGCTCGTTCACGACCATATCACGACCAGCGTGTCCTGCCCAGACGTGGTAGTGATGCACGATGAGGCGGGTTATATGATCTGACCCATTTAAAATGACAGGCTGTTTCACGAAATCCGCAATGTCACTCGCAGCAGCAATTCGACCGAGCAGACGAAATGGACCTTGGCTATCTTGTGTAGCTTGTAAGTGTTTAAAACAATTCTCACTTAAGCTTTCTTGTTGGCTTTGTCGCAAAATGTGCAATTCGGTGCTCTTTATATCAGCGACTAGTAGCGGACGCGGCCCTCCTCGTTGGCAAGGACGCTTAGTAATATCTTTCTCAATAAGAAGGCGCAGAAATTGGTGAGCTCGTGTAGTAGCACGTAATAACCTAATCCACGAACTAAAAAACTTACAATTAGGATGTACAACATTAAAAAATCTTGTAGGAGTCATCGTTACAAAAGTTTTTATTTCTACAGAACTGCTTGGCTCCACAGGGAACTTACAAATAGGATGTACAACATTAAAAAATGATGTGATTATACCGAATGAAGTAAGTAATTTAAAAATAACTAATGTATGTTTTCAATCTCTGATTAAAAAATTACAGGTTTTGTTAATATTCAAATTTATGTTTGTTTTTATTACGAATATTGCTATTTCTATAATTCTGATTCAAACTAAATTCAATTTTAATTACTACTGTCAGGTTTAAGATGCGAGATTTCACGCACAAGGAAATTATGCTGCCGCCTTCTCGAACAAGACAACTAGACTTACCATGTTGCAAAAACGGGGAAAAAAATATTTATGGGAGTTTCCGTTGCGTATGCACGCTGTGTAAACGGTTAAAGATATGTAAAAATCATGTGACATTAAATTGTGTTCCCCATTAAAAGTGCTAAGGTTGACTCACTAAAACCATTTTTATAAAGATAAAAACGTTCTAAACTGATGCACAATTTGTGTAGCTGTTTTCATAAACATGGTATTAATCCTTAGCTAAACAAATACGTTATTCGTCACAAATATTTATTTTGAACAAAATTGCGCTTTATATCATTTCATACTAATGAATATCTTAGGAAATATCATCGTTTTTAAAAAACTCCGCAACAACAGGTAGGCTTGCTTACTTTATCCTGATATATTCCGGACGTTTAAGCTAGAACGTTACACGAACAAATAGCGCCCTTCTTGCCGTTGCCAGATTGTAGTAGGCAATTTGGAGACTGCCTACTTGAGTATTTAGCGTTAGGAAAAACTTAGTGGATGAGTGTTGAATAGAAGTTTGTTATAGAATAACTAAATTAACTTTAACAGTAGTGGTATATTTATTTAGGTTTTTAATGATGTAGGCACTGCCTAATTGCCTATATGGAATGCACGCCCCTGAGTTGCGTATTATTTGTTAAATTAATATAACCTATTTTGTTTATCCTTTTGAAGAAGTGTCAAACTTCAAACTGTTTATTTTCAAAACTAAGTGTTACATTAGATGTTACATAATATAATATATTATGTGCTTATAACTTTGTCACCTTGAAATCTATATCTATATCTTGAAAAGTGATACGTAATAATATTTCTTTTCCAAGAAATAAAATAAAATATTATTTTCATAACAAAACAAATCGTAAACATTGGTCTAACTAAACTTGGGTCTCGGAAACCGGAAACCACGACGGTATAACTGGAAATAATTAGTTCCAGTTACTTTCGTCAATAAATATTTATAACCTAGATTTTGTTTTGCTTTCCAGATGGCGATATATTCTTTTCTTTTAGGAACAGGTCAATATTTCTGAAAATTACAAATATTTAAATATATATAAATTTTCAAACATCTAATATTAATAATATTGCTTGCTTATTGTTGCATAATAGCATCTAAGCTCTGTGTGTTGGCAAAATTTCGTGACGCATCGCATTCTATTCGTTATCGGCACCAGTGCTGATTGAAAAATGGCCAATCACAGAGCATGCACCATGTCATTTTCAAAATGACGTGAATAGCGAAACGCTGCCTATTACCGACCTAAACCCACCACTTTTAAGGATGTTTTTTACGTGTAGATAGTTTAAAATTTTGTAGTTTTTGCATTTTTCAATGCTATTTTTATACTTAAGGTAAATTTTAAATAGAAAAATATTGGAAAGAAGTCTCGGTAGCTCAGCGGTTAGAGCATTGGACCGGATTTCCAAAGGTCGCGGTTTCGATTCCCGTCTGAGAATTCACTTGTGGCCGAGTTAATTTTTTCCAATATTTTTCTATTTAAAATGTACCATAAGTGTAGATAGTTTTCGTGTATTATCACTTGTCTATTGTGTGCGTTGCTCTCTTGTTTGAAACGGGTGTCAATAATTATTGGAGGCTTGTATGAAAGGACTGCTTCCATGTTTTATATGTTCGCAGGTTGGGACCATAATGATTAGAATAGAATAGAAATAGAATAGAAAATTGTTTATTTTGTTGCAACACACATAGATACATCTGGTATTTTAGACATCATATAAATAGGTAACATATTTTTATAATCACTTCGTCAGACGTAGTGCGGATGCCTCTATGTGCAGCAGCAAAACAGGGTCTAGGCTCGATGTGGTATTTTCGCTCGTGGGATGAGCGAAACATCGATTTTCAGCCCTCACCCTATTGATGGGTGGGCGGGAAATGGTGAAAATGACGCACTTAAAAAAAACAAAAAGTATAAAGTCTTAAAAATATATATATTGGAAGGGAAAGGATTGCGCGGAAGATTTATAAACCAGTAGGATTATGAATGACTTACAAGATTAAATAAAATATAAATAGTTTAGTAACAAGTTAATGCAAATAAATAAATAAAAAGTAATAAAAAAATATCTAGCTGTGAAAGGGGTTCGACGTCGCTATGAATGGATCTTTTGGAGCTCTAGCAAATCGAAACGTAATTTATTTTTGAACGTAAATACTCCAGTTAGAGCTCTAAGTGGTGGTGGTAGATCGTTCCAACATTTAGTAGCTTGAAAGCGAAAGCTGCCCCTAAAAGCCGCAGTGCGGTGTGAGTGGTTGGCCAGAGGTATACGGGTAGATCTTATGCCGCCATACCTATCATAAGCCGACGAGAACTTAAACTTCTTGAACAGGTATTCAGGTTGTCTGTTTTTGATGATCTTAAAAATAAGGCATGCAAAATGCAGCTTCCTACGCAACTCTGTTCGAAGCATGCCTGCCGAGTTTAAGTAAGGCGAAACGTGAGTCCTGGGAGGTATATAAAAACAGAACCTGCAGCAAGCGTTCTGTACGCGCTGGATCAAGCGTTTGGTCCTGGATAATAAGCAAGGGCCTATAACGACGTCGGCATAATTTAGTCGGGAAAGAATCAATGACTCACACAATTTAATGCGAACTCCTTCACTTAGAAACTTACGGACCCTATATAAAATTTTCAGGCGGTACATACAACTCCTGACCACATTCAGCACATGAGTTTCAAATCGTAGCCTGCTATCAAAGGTCACCCCTAAGTTGCGGGCCTCATCGACTCTTTCTATAAGCTGTCCACCAATATTCACAATCGGATTAAAGTTCAACATTTTTACAATCTGTGAATCTGTGCCGACCACCATGAACTTGGACTTAACTGGGTTTAGTAGTAATCCATTATCCCTTGACCAATTGACAATTCGGTTCAAGTCTGAATTTAGTTTCTGACAAGCCTCTTGAGTAGCGACGGGACTCGTTGAGATATAAAGTTGTACATCGTCAGCATAGCAATGGTACCTACATTCTTTGATTACATTCACGAGATCCGCTGTGTACACTATGAACAGTAAAGGACCAAGTATTGAACCTTGAGGTACGCCGTGCGTCGTCTGTCTCGGGTCTGACAAGCATGCCGCAGAGCCATCATCACGTCCAGCCAGTTTCACGGACTGTAGTCGACCAGTAAGGTAACCATCAAACCATCTCACAGAGACATCATCAAGGCCATAGTACTCCAGTTTGGTCAAGAGGAGAGGTACATTTATACTATCGAAAGCGCGGGAGAAATCGAGGAGCGCTAGAATAGTACCCCGCCCGTTGTCCTGCTCAAAAAGGATATTATCTACAACCTCAAGAAGTGCCGTAGATGTGCTGTGATTTCGACGGAACCCAGACTGCAATGAAGGGATAACGTGGTTGTCTTCAAGATACTTGCAGAGCTGTGTATAGACTGCCTTTTCCAAGATTTTGGAGAGGAATGGTAAGATACTTATTGGCCTGAGGTCTTTCAATTCAGATGGGTTTGAGACTTTGGGCAGAGGTGTCACCAGAGCATGCTTCCATTCTGCAGGGAAGGTCCCAGTCAAAAGCGATCTATTTACAATGGCTGTAATAACCCTCAGCGTGCAAGGTAGAGTTAAGATAATCAGATCTCTGCTCAAGCCATCAATACCGGCTGCGTTTGATTTTAAAGAAATTATAAAATTGCCAACATCTCTCTCTGACACAGGTTTCAGTTCAAATACAGAACCACAGTGGCGACGGGAACTGAAAGATTCTAAATGGGATGAATTAATATCAGCGTACGGGATGTCCAGAAAATGTGAATTTATTAAGTTGGGATCATTAAAAGCATTAGGAAGATTCCGTTCGCTAGATGGGTCGACTGTGATTGTGCCTTTGATGGTTCTCCAGAAGGATTTACTATTACATGCCTGGGAGTTTATAAAGTAATTGTAGTAAGCACGCTTCTCAGATGATAAACTGACCTCAACCATATCTTTCAGTTCCTTCCAGTATTCCTTGTCGCTGTCTAATTTAGTGGCCCGATATTTCGCTAAAGCCTGGTTTGCTTCACCGTATCGGTGATCCATGGAAATGACTTATCTGGTTTGATTTTGATCGATTTGAGTGGGGCGTGATAGTCGTAAAGGGATAGCAACGTCTGCTGAAAACAAACTACCATCTCGTCAACCGACGGTAGAGAAGCAATCGCATCCCAATCAATCGCATTTAAGTCTGTATTAAACAGATCGAGATTGATATGTTTGATTGGCCGATATATCAGAGTGCGTTTGGGAAATTTTGGCCGTTTCACTGACAAGGTGACGCTTACCATGCAGTGGCCTATCAGGTCAGCAACGTATACTACTTCCACATTACATGTCCGACAGTTGGTACAGATAACATCAATTAGTGATTCCGACTCGGCAGTAAAATGAGTAGGCTCAGTCACTATCTGATCTAGTTCCATGTAAGATAGAAATTGTTGAAATTTCCTTGTATGGCTGGAGTGCTGATTGAACAAGTTTATGTTAAAATCCCCTAACAAAACTACATAGTCATTCTGGCCGAAGTAGGAGACAGACTCAGTTAAAGCATCAAGAAATGTCTCAACGTTAACCCACTGTGGTCTGTAAGCTGTACCGATTGCAATGGTAGACCCGTTGATCTTGATGGTGAGCCACATCTGTTCAATGTCAGCCTCTGGATGCTTCATGTAACGAACAGTTACATGACGCTTGATATAAAAAGCGACCCCACCTCCTCGGCCGCCACACATGTGATTTACTAGTGACGTATAGAGCCTCCGTTTTTAATATTATCCCCGGTTCTAGGCCACTCACTGTTTATTTAGTCGACAGACAGTCTTTAATATCATTAAAAGGATGGATTGAAAAGAAGTACTTCAATTAATTTTTATAAGAAGCATTATCTTTAATCGAGTAAATAAACTTATGTTTTACTTATTTCGTTTTCATAAAAAACAATTCGATTAGTTTATGTTCATCAATTTCATTAGAGTCTACATAAATATTACGATGAATTGTCGTGTCTTTTATACATTTTTTGTCCTTGAAAATGTTGTAGGCATATACAGAAATTACTGTAACTTTAATAGAGTAAAGAAGTTATTAATATGCGTGCATTTAATGATCGAAGTTTATTTACTTGGGCTATACAGTCGCATCTTTATCGCAATTTTAGATAGATTTTCCGTTTCACTTATATTATACGCGATCCTAGTTTTTAGTAATGTTTTCTTCGTATTGTTTATAGCTGTAAAAAGTAGTAGTGACTTCGTTGTATTGCTCGAAAGTTTGAATACGATTCATGATTATTACGCACAGAAAAATTGTTTAAAGCAAAATACGAAGATGCAAAATATATTTTTCGTTTTGATTTCGACTATGGGAGTTATTAGCGCTCTTTTTACTTATAGTGTCAAATTTAATTCATTCGTGGCTATGGTGATAAACGCATCAGGTGTCTTTTTCGAATTGACATACTACGTACAATTCTTTAGATATATAATGACGATATCAAGTATGAACTATTTAATACAAAGAATTGATTCGTCGGTTCTGAACATGGTACATGACGTAATATCAGAAAAACGAGAAGACGTTGAACAAATGAATGCTTTTACGCTACATTCTTTTAGACGAGATGTTCAGCACTGGACGGCGCATTGCCGAAATTTAATTAATAGCAGCAGGTTACTAAATACTTGCTTCAGTGCATCGGTAATTCATTTAAGTCGCTACCGCCTCCGTCTAGTTTAAGCACCGATACAGTATGGCGCCGGGGATCGATACCGTGAAAGTTCACGGTACGGCGCGTGCGCAGGCGAGCAATAGGAGTACCTATATTGACGTATAAGTCAAGCTTATATTCTCGATTTGTGCATAGGTTTCCGTATGTTACTTGTGATTGTGAGTAAAAAAAGATGGATATAATATTAGATTGTTGTATATAGGTAGATAATGGAAAAACATCTTGTGCTTTAAGATAAATACATGATGAGGTTTATCGGAATAACTCATAAGTTCTACGTGGACGGAATCGCTGGCGATCATTACCTACTGAAATTACTTAGAATATAAAATTTTATTGCAGATGTTTACGTGTATGTTCACTTCGGTTCTATACTACATTTTCTGCACAGGTTCTTTAATAGAATCCTACCTAAAGGTATGGCAATATTATATTAAATATGAAAATAAAAGTAAAAAATATTTTGTTTGTAACATTTCAACCACTTTAATATTTCACTACAGTCAATTCAAGACTCATACATAGTATAAATTATTCCTATATTTCTTTGTTTTGTATCAAAGACTGAGATAGTTCTCCATAAACACATACTATTTTATTCGTTCAGTCGCACTTTACTGTTTTTTCCTACATATTTCACATTGTCTTGTGTTGTATAGTCAAATATTGAATTAGAAAAAGGAACTGTCTTGAAATATTATATATCACCGCCATGTTATTTACAGGGAACACATGTATTGGATGCAATCGACTACTTTAATTATATTACAGGCTTATGCTTAAATGCAATACTAATTCTTGTTACTACAAAAGCTGGTCAGAATATGCAAAATGGATGGAAGAAACTGAATATATCATTATCAAAATTACAAACAAGTTTACTGAGCGGTAAGTTCGATCACGTTTGTTAACCCTTTCGCGGACACTCAATTGCTATAGAAGTCATAACAATAAAAAATCTATTGTGTCTCGTTCACTAGTCGCGAAAGTGTTAAGCAACGTTCGGCCAGCACCCCGACCGCCTAATGGTATAGCTTGTCCTAACGCTATTGCTATCGATTTTTCAAACCCCCTACAAGGGCTCTCGCTGACGCTATCACTTTCATACTAAAAATGCAATAGTGAATCTAATAGATGTATAGAAATATGTAGGAATTAGACAAAAAATCCTATCTTTGAAGGGTTTTATGAGAGCTTGAAGTTTGATAGCTATAGCGTTAGCACAAGCTATATCGTTCGGCGGTCGGGATGTGGTCAGGTGTCGGACAAGTGACCGTAAAGTGGCATTACATCTGAGCTTTTTAGTGCTTCGGAGAGCACGTTAAATCGTCGGTTCCGCCTGATAATATAATAGTCATTAAGCCAATTAATTGACGACTTGCTTGGCATAGGGGTATTAAACTTGTCTTCTGCGCCGGAGGTCCCGGGTTCGATCCCTGGACAAGACAAATATTTGGGTGAATGAACATGTAAATTTGTCTTGGTCTGGGTGTTTAATGTATATTTTTAGTAACTTAGCACGATTTTTTAAAAGAAACAAACAACAATTCCTAACCGATTTGTATTTTAAAGAATTTACAAAAACTGATCCGACACTAAATCTTAATTAAATTGGGCAGCAATTTTGCAAAGAGAAATAACATAACCAGAGCTCTGTACATAAGGCATGCAGGTTCTAGGATTTTGAGAACCGGTTCTTGTAGACACTTGGAACCGGGGGAAGATGTCATAAATCGTAGAGAATATTGACAGGCCAATAGGTATTATAAAGAGTATGAAATAAAATTGTTTAATTTTGTCTAGTCAACATATACACACACTGGTCACATGCAAATTTTATCATATTTTACATTCAAATGTATTTTTGACACTGAAATAAGGGTGAACTCAATAAGTGTTTCATGCTTTTAGAACTTGAAAATTGACAACGTCACTATACCAATAAGTTTATTTATTGAATTTGCAGACAAAAGAATTTTACACTAACAATTTCAAATTATTTTATTGTTTTTAGATATTAGTATCGGGTGTTTCATCCTTTAGCCCTGTTATGTTATGTTTATGACATCAACTTGCGGTATGCTTTTCCAATCAGTCAGTGCTACATTTCGAAGTTGGTTAAGACTTTCTGGCGGGTCAGAGGTGGACTTAATCTTTCTTGTGAGCATATTCCAGATAAGCTCAATCGGGTTTAAATCCAAAGGTATTCTTCAAGATAATTTGCAACGAACCACTATAAATTTTACGACCACTTATTCCTCGCCAAAAAAAAAGAGGTTTTCTCAGTTTGTGTGGTTATAGTGGGTAGAGACCTCTCTCCTCTTCTTTTCAACACTCGCTCCAAACGATCTGAAGCATACAAAGCTATTCAACACTCATATGTGCAGCACTCGAGTTCATTGCTCGTGGATCCAGCTGGCGTTTACGTACGAATTGAAGTTGAGCTACTGGGTGATGTCCGAGGAGTCCTGTACCTCATGCTGGTCTACGGGCTTTTAAATTCACTACCTCCATTTGTTTTCTCGCCGTACGCTCACTAACATTTACTCCTCTTGCAATTTGGAGCCGTTGGTGTATCTCAGTGTATAACAGCGGTCAGGTAGCTTTTTTTATATTTCCAGGACAATGATCCGGTCGTTCCGGGCCGATGTGCATCTGACGACTCCACTGCCTTGTCTATGGGAATAGTGGCCTGTCTCTTGATATCTTTTTAGGTATCCGCGTCGACGAACGTGGTATATAAATAACGACAGCAACTACACACTGTGTCAACCCTTGCTCGATTAATGCTACGATTGAGCAACCTGTGCTGGTGTTAACGACATTTTATTGGCGTTAAAGTACCTTCAATTAATAAAAAGCACTAAACCTTAACGATTCATTAAGCTAACCATAAACTTTTACAACACATAAATTAAAACTTGCAACTTAGTTGCTTAAGAGACACGATCTCAAAGGAAAAGTTAAAAGTTGTACGATAGTGCACTCAAACATAGTGAATTACCCTTTGGAATTATAAGTAAATATTTTTGTAGTTGTGTAGTGTCGGCTTAGAATAGCTGTGTAGTGTCGGCTTAGAATAGCACTACCCCCTCTCATCCCGTGGGTGTCGTAAAAGACGACTAAGGGACTCAGCCTTCAGGAGACGGGCAGCAGCGTCTCCTACAAACTTGGCCATACTGCGATCGCCAACCCGCTTGCCAAGCGTGGCGATTATGGCAAACCCCCCCCCCCATTATGAAAGGACCCAATATAAATCGGCCCCCAGTTCCCGGCAGCCCTGCTATTCCTGGCTCCGACAGCGGCCATGGTAACGGCAGGCAGGGGGTGCGAAGAATCCCCGGGCTACGTTAGGCTGTCACAAACAACGGACACTGCACCTGGCAACATACAACACGCGCACACTGCGAACTGACGCGAAGTTAACAGAGCTGGAAGAAAGTATTGGCAGGTTACACTGGGACATCATAGGGTTGTCTGAAGTCCGAAGAGAGGGAGAGGACTCGATAATTCTCAATTCCGGTAACCTGCTATACTACCGGGAGGGCGACCAACAGTCCGTAGGTGGTGTCGGTTTCATCGTCCACAGGTCCCTTGTCGACAACGTGATTTCCATCGGAAGTGTGTCTACCAGGGTAGCGTACCTGATACTCAGAATATCCGAACGGTATTCGGTGAATGTTATACAGGTCTACGCTCCGACCTCGACACACCAAGATGACGAAGTGGAGGCTATGTATGAGGACATTTGTAGAGCCATGCATAGTCACAAAACCCACTACACCGTTGTGATGGGGGACTTTAATGCTAAGTTGGGGAAACGTTGCCGAGTTGAGAGTGGGGCAATTTGGAATTGGGCAACGGAATGACAGAGGCCAGATGCTGGCCGACTTTATGGAGAAGGAGAACCTCTTCATGATGAACTCCTTCTTTAGAAAGCCAGAAAGCCGAAAGTGGACCTGGATCAGTCCAGACGGTAAAGTCAAAAATGAGATAGATTTTATCATGTCGACGAAAAAGCAAATATTCAATGATGTCACTGTGATCAACACCGTCAAGACGGGGAGCGATCACCGAATGGTATGTGGCACGTTGAATATCAACGTGAAGCTGGAAAGATCGCGGCTGATAAAGTCTACGCTCCGACCATTACCGGCCCATATCCAAAACCCCGAGAGCTTTCAACTCGAGCTCCAAAACCGCTTCGAAGCCCTTGAGAACAGCATAGATGTGGACGGTCTACACAACACGGTGGTGGATACTGTCAGTACGGTAGGGTCCAAGTACTTTAAGACCCGCCGTCCCAAATTAAAGAAACTCTCCGACCACACACTCCTACTAATGGATCAGAGACGTGAAATTAGGCTTCAGAACTCAGAGGATGCTCATCGTTATCGGCAGCTAAATAGGCAGATCTCTAAGTCTTTGACAAGCGACCTTCGCCAATTTAATACGAACCGTATTAAAGAGGCTATCGGGCGGAATAAAGGCTCCAAAGTGTTCGCGAGAGATCTGTCTATTGGGCAAAGCCAGATGACGAAGCTGAAAACTGACGACGGTCGCATCATTTCTACGAAACCTGAAATCATGAGGGAGATCGAGAGTTTCTATGGACAGTTATATTCCACGCAGACACCTGTTGAAAGCAAGGCTAAAGACCCCAGAGCCAAGCTTACCCGACACTTCACCGAAGATATCCCGGACGTCAGCCTGTTCGAGATTAGTATGGCTCTCAAACAACTCAAAAACAACAAGGCAGCGGGTGATGACGGAATCACTACAGAACTTCTGAGAGCGGGCGGTAAGCCGATACTCAAAGTCCTTCAGAAACTTTTCAATTCCGTCATCGTCGAGGGCAAAACGCCGAGGGCATGGAATATAAGTGAGGTGATTTTGTTCTTCAAAAAGGGAGATAACACCCGTTTGAAGAACTTCAGACCCATCTCACTTCTAAGCCATGTCTATAAGTTGTTTTCAAGAGTCATTACGAATCGTCTCGTTCGCAGGTTCGACGACTTCCAGCCTCCCGAACAAGCCGGGTTCCGAAAAGGCTTTAGCACCATAGACCACATCCATACGCTGCGGCAGGTTATACAGAAGACCGAGGAGTATAATCTGCCACTTTGCTTGGCGTTTGTGGACTATGAGAAAGCCTTCTATTCGATAGAGACCTGGGCGGTGCTGCAGTCACTCCAGAGGAGCCAAGTGGACTATAGGTATATCGAGATGCTAAGGTACTTATATGAACATGCCACCATGTCGGTCCGATTACAGAACCAGAGCACAAGTCCCATCCAACTGCAGCGAGGTGTGAGACAGGGAGACGTCATTTCTCCGAAACTGTTCACAGCTGCGTTGGAGGACATTTTTAAGCTCTTGGACTGGAAAGGACTCGGCATCAACATTAATGGCCAGTATCTGACACGCCTTCGTTTTGCCGATGATATAGTCCTTATGGCTGAGACCTTGGAGGACCTGAACACAACGCTCGAAGATCTCCGTAGTGCTTCCCAAAGAGTGGGTCTTAGGATGAACATGGATAAGACGAAAATTATGTCGAATTCCCATGTTGTACTCACTCCAGTTCACGTTGGGAACACTATACTCGAAGTTGTTGACCACTACGTTTACCTTGGACAGACAATCCAGTTAGGTAAGTCCTACTTCGAGAAAGAGATCTCTCGTCGAATTCAACTCGGTTGGGCAGCATTCGGGAAGCTCCGTAAAATCTTCGCGTCCAACTTACCGCAGTGTCTCAAGACGAAAGTCTATGCCCAGTGTGTGTTGCCAGTGATGACTTATGGTAGTGAAACGTGGTCGCTAACTATGGGTCTGATAAGAAAGCTCAAGGTCACCCAGCGTGCAATGGAGAGGGCTATGCTCGGCGTTTCCCTACGTGATTGAATCAGAAATGAGGAGATCCGTAGGAGAACTAAAGTAGCTGACATCGCTCGAAGGATTGCTCAGCTGAAGTGGCAGTGGGCGGGACACATAGCGAGAAGAACCGATGGCCGTTGGGGCGGAAAGGTTCTGGAATGGCGACCGCGCACAGGACGACGCTCCGTGGGTAGGCCCCCGACAAGGTGGACCGACGATCTGGTGAAGGTCGCGGGAAGCCGCTGGATGCGGACTGCGCAGGACCGATCGTTGTGGAGATCCTGGCCTATACCCAGCAGTGGGTGTCATGTGGCTGAGACGACGACGACGACGACGATTTTAGTAGTGTGTTATAATATAAGATGAGTGCGAGAAGATTTGTAAGGGAAGGTTAATGCACGTAACAAACCCAATGACAGTCGTTCTAACACTGATTTAATTCCAAAGTAATTGTAAAAATGTAATATAAGCAGAATTTCGAAAACGCTGTAAATATTAATACATAATTTTATTGTCTCTACGTTAATACGATCAGACATTAATACTATTTGTAGCTGTCTGTCTGTACATTACTCGTACAATTTTTTTGACCTCCCTACTAAATAAAGAATAATTGTAAATTTGTTTATCTAAACATTTGGCTAAGACTCCGTGCTGATGAGTTTATTTATGATTTTTACATTAATTCAGTCTTCATTAAGTAACAAATCAGTCTACATTTAATATTTTTTTATATTAACTATTAGTGGGTATTGGAAAACCAAAATCGGTGAAAATTCTTTTCATTTAACGCTACAAAAACATTTAAAAAATCTAAAAAAATATACTATGGACGTCTAGAATGGAATTCAAGAAATAATGTAAACATTTTCAGTTTTTAACAACCGGGTTTACTCTTTTCGGAACCGGTTCTTTTGATACCTTCAAAGAACCGGGTATACCCGGTTCCGTGAGCGGCTGCATGCCCTGTACACTGTACACGACGACGACTAGCGTTTAACTGAGCTTGATCGCACCCTTACACCGGCTTTTATAGAACAGTGATGGGAGGGATGTTGCCCTTTCCAACAGTATATTATACATGTATTTAAAAAAAAAGTATATAAGTGTGTTTATCCGTCAACTAATATCCATAACATAATACAAGTTCTTCATGAAACTTAACTTAACTTGCGAATGTCACATCAAGACTCATTGATCACCACGCAAATGCCGCATCAAACTACGCAAATGCCGCGTCGAGACTAGTCAGTCACTATGCGAATGTCGCGTCGAGACTCGTTAGTCACTACGCGAATGCCGCGTCGAGACTCGTCGGTCACTACGCGAATGCCGCGTCGAGAATAGTCATAGTCAGTCAGCAAATGCCTCGTTTAGGGCGCAAATGCCGCATAGTCTTATTATCTTAAACACCTATAATTTCAGACCCCGGTTCCCCAGAAGTGAAGTCAGTCCGCGACCTGGCGCGGCTAGTGCGCACGCAGCCGGTGCGGCCGATGTTGATGACCACGCTGCCGCTGCAGATGACGCTGCTGCCGGCCACCGTGTCACTCATTGCGACGCACGTCATCGTGCTACTACAAGTCAATAAGATTATCTAAATGATAAAGCTGGCTGTAACATAAATGTTTTGAATAAAACCTTCTAAAAAGTCATAATTAGCGTTAAGTTTTTTTTTGAGAATTTTTTAAACAAGTAAAGTTACAGATAAAAGCAACATGTCTCATGTCGCCCTGACGGGACTCGAACCCGCATCCTTGGGAATCCGGCCAAATGCACTGACCAATTATGCTACAGAGACCTAATGGCCGGATTGTTTTGAATTTTGAACTTTCGAACATTTTTTTCCATGACATTAGCGCCAAAACAATTTGGTAGCAATAACAGGAACTAAATGAATGCACATTATAGTTCATCTATTATTCGATAGAAGCAGCTCTGTAATGACAGTGAAGTGGCTACGGTGGTGATACGGGACGTGGAGCAATTATTGCACAATCAGCGCTATCGCGTTACTCTTGCAAAGATAGGTAATAATGGTAATAATTTTCGCTGGTCTTGCCTCTGTGGTTCCGAAGGCGAATCTTTTTTTTAAGTGAGGGGAATGCATTTACGCATACCAAACGCACACCTGACGCCTCTCGGCCTCCCATCCGACCGGAAGGCTGAAACCGCCGTAGGGTCCTGGGGGCCCGTGGTCAATCGCCCCTTTGACCCGGTGGCCGGCCCGTTTTCGGGGCCGAGCAAGTGTGGCCATATTTCCAACCCACTATAATAGAATTAGGTGGGCAACCTGCCGCCTCCTTCTGCCCAAATCCCATCCGTCTGCATCGGAGCCGATCCTCATGAGCCTCTTCTTCGCGAATCCGCTCCGACGACTCATTTTGCGAAATGACGCCCTCGCAAAAGGCGACTGCCGCCTCCCAGGATCGCTCCCTATCACAACCACCAGAATGCCGCGCTGAGGAGCCCAGGCAGGGCACACCGCAAGTGTGTGCTGCGGCGAATCCTTCCTATTTATTATATCCGGTTCAATTAAAGTGCGATGCGAGTGCGACCTTTGCCTTGTTAAATGATCCGCTTCACTTATTATAATTGGTTAAAATTATAATTCACATGACAAGTTGTTAAGTAATATACAAAAAATAAGCTGAACTTATTTTTACTTTAATAGAATGTAAATAAAAATAAAATAACCCTAAACTAACTCGTAAAATGTTTTAAAAATAATTACTATATATTTATTCATTTATTTATTTATACATATATATATTTATATATTTTGGAACGTGTGAGTAGGGCAGAATGGCTGTTTAGGCTGTCTTCTTTCATTTAAATCAATAAAAACAACTTGCTTTAAGAAAAAAAATATGTTTGTCTAATTTTGGCGGAGACGAATTAAAATATTTCGCAATTTTTTTATGAAAGTTTGAAATAACCCTTTTTCACTTTCACTTGCTTATATATGCAATATAGTACAATATTTTTTTATGAAAGTAGTTCCACGTTGTAGATAATGCATCCACGAATCCAACGATGTATAATATGTGTGGTATTTATAAACAGAAAGGCCATAAAAACCAAATAAAGTGGAACCATTGACAACGGTTCAAGTGCCGTATCAAGTTACCGGTCAAGTGCCGAATCAGGTAAGGGGTTATATTTTCAATTATATTTTGGTTTGATACTTTTGTAGGGTGAAAGATATAAGGCAATTTTATTTGTCCTCTGTGGTATTTATGAAAACAACATCATCTGTTTTAATGTTTATTTATTTTAACCGGTTCTGTGGCAATGAGTGGCAATGGTACAGTGGTAACAACCACCGGTATCAGACTCAGACCCAGAGGGGCCATATTCTATTTGGTGGTAGGACTTGTTAAGATCCATTCGGCGAAAACTCAAAAATATAATGTTTCACCCTCCTTTCACCCCCTGCGATGACTTTCTAGACCGCGGAAATGAGCACTGAAAATGGGGTTTCTCGGTTGCGAGAAGCGCTCGCGCGAGCGCCGGTATCATCGAAACTACTGGTTGGATTTGAACGAAATAAACTGTATTAGATTGACGAAGGTCAAAACTTTATTTTTTCTTTGGAAGTCATTGAATTCACGAAAATAAACTAACGGTAGTAGCCCGAATTCTGACCACCTAGTTTTGTTCAATTTTACCCGATTGATTATAACACAAGACTAATATACCGACATGAGTCGTTTCTGTTGGTTCGTGGGTGAATTTTGCCCAATCACCTTTCCGGATAGGTATAACATAGATCAATGAATTAAACTTGTGACGGGGCTCCTAGTCCGGCAGCACTAGAGTCGCCGGAACGTCGGAACCGCCGCACTCGTTTAATAAATAAAAGAATGGTTCACAGGAGACTTGACTTTAATTTTGAATTAATGGAAATAAGGAACTGAAACAATATAAAATACAAAGATATAGAAAATTATAAATACTGAATCTAAATAACGAGTAAAAAAGTAGGTGTGCTTACCCCGTGTATCGGGTTCCTGACGTATTAGAAAAATATAAATTATTTACCCAAATTTTAAAAACGTACCGTTCAGGTAGCTGGTTTCTGTATGATTACGTCAAAATGAGCCGAAAAGGAAACGTGGAACGGAGAAAATTTGAATTTAGACAGAACAGATAAAAATACAATTTGATTACCATAGAGTGAGACTACGGAGTTTCTAGCCATTATAGAGGTTTCATCCATCTATAAGGCTAGAAAGAAATGGCATCGTTACAAACTGACCTAATATTCGTGAGTATTAACAAGCATATGTAACAATAGACAGAACTTCAGCAAAAGCAATCACGTTTGTTAAGGAATGTTCTGTCCGGCCAGGTATCGGTTGGGTGACCGTAAAGTGGCATTATAACTGAGCGCTTCCGTGCTTCGGAGGGCACGTTAATCCTTTCTGTCCCAGCTGTTGTCATCTGATAACAGTAGTTAAGGCAACTCAGAGGCCTTATAGGCGGCCTATATGTCCTCTGAATAACTCAATCCTCATACGCTAAGAAGGAAAGAATATTGAATCACAACGATATCCAAAGAGCTTTATGCATACCTATTCATAAAATGGGATCAAATATTTTAGTACGATTTCTTCCTTAAATTGAACATGATAAGCTGAATTCACCAATATGTGTGGGTGGTTACTTGCTGATTAAATCTCACCTTCGGGCAAAAAACATGAATCAGTCACTGTCGTTTTGCGATGCAATCAAGTGCTTAGTGTTTGGAGCTGTGATTTATGTCCCAGGTGGCATTATTCTTTGGAGGAAGACACACAATATCTGATACCAGAAACGTATTACGGTTTAAAATGGATAATATCCTACATCCCTAGAAAGCACAATGTTACTTTTAAAAAAAGGTTATGGGCTTTTCCAGGTGTTAAAATAACGACAACCAACCTTAGTCCAAGGGAAAGATTTTTTTTTTTTATAAAAAAGAAGCTTCTCGTCATTAATTACAAAAACAAACATTTGTTTCAAGGAGGTACTCGCAAGGTCCGCAATATATCTTTGAACTAACTAAAAGCAAAATTGGATTTTTTTTCTTAAGTACAAAAATATTATTGAAAAAAGGCAAAAAAAAAAAAAATTATCGGCTGTTGCATCTTAATCGATCGTTAAACATTTGAAAAAAATATTGAATGCAAGGATAATAATTCTAGCATTGATGTAACGACGGCCTGCAGCGTAATAAAATATAAAAGTTTTGGAGAATTTCGTCGGTGTGGTCCGCAAATCTCGGTAGCTCACTGGTTAGAGCAGTGGGCCGGATTCCCAAAGGTGTTCGAGAAAACGAAAACGTGGGTTCGAGTCCCATCTGAGAATTCACTTGTGGCCGAGGTGATTTTTCCAATATTTGTCTATTTAATTTTTTTTTTATTCTATAGAGTAGTTAACGTCAATCCTTAAACAATAAATTGCTTTTAAGCGCTACACGGAAAAATACGTACTTTTTGTTATAAATAAAGGACGGTTACAAATGTAACACATCTGGTAATGTTATATATTTCTTAATACCTTTATCTATCTTTATTTTATTGTTTAGTTAGTTTTGTTTTGTTTATTTTAGTTAATAATTTTATCTGTCGTTCTGGTTGTCACTGCTGTGTCAAGCAGAACATCTGGGGGGCAATTCTCGCGCCTTCGACATCTCGAATTCGACATTTTTGGAACCATAAATCTATATATAAAACTCACAGAAAACAATCTTCAACATTATAGGATTGTCAAAGATCATTGAAACTAAAGTAATATGACCCTAGTAAAGATTTTAGTTACATTTTTAATTACGAAATTATGGTTTGAAAAATGTCGAATTCGACATATCTCAGCGCGAGAATTGCCCCCCAGTGCAGCAGGCCCAGCTTGCTGCTTATACTGAGATTGGCACAGTTTGACAACATGCGACGATGCGCAGTGTGCGCTTTATATGTGTTGTATCTTATTTTGATTTATTTTTTATCTGTATCTGTGTATCGTCGTGTGGATGTCAAATAAAGATTTTTCTTTCTTTCTTTATATAGATTTGCAAAGTTTCAGAAACACTTTATTACTTTACTTTTTTCTTTCAGAAACATTTTATTATTTTGCCACGACTCTTCGATAAGACCCCTAAAAATACGGAAATGCATTTTTTTTCTCAGATGTTGGAAATTGCATGGTTTAAATAGTGGACACCAATAATATTTAGCATCGTATAGCTTTTTTTTATCGCTATAGTTATTTACTAAGAAGCGATTTGGTTGTTTTTTCGCCTAATCTGCAATTTTTTTTTCTTATTGATATCTCGCATCAAACGTATAGCGCCATACTTACATTACGCCTAAGCATTTTATTTTGTTTATAATAAACGCTAGTACACAGCAGGGGAAAATGAAAGTATAGACAAATATTCTGAGAAAGAAAAATATTGGAAAAAATTAACTCGGCCACAAGTGAATTCTCAGACGGGAATCGAACCCGCGACCTTTGGAAATCCGGTCCAATGCTCTAACCGCTGAGCTACCGAGACTTAGCTCAGCGGTTAGAGCATTGGACCGGATTTCACTTGTGGCCGAGTTAATTTTTTCCAATATTTTTCTATTTAAAATTTACCATAAGTATAAAAATAGCATTGAAAAATGCAAAAATTACAAAGTCATAAATTCTGAGAAAGCTTTATACATTACCTTGTTTTTGAAGATTAACAGGCCTTTATAGAGATGTCTGAACGTATTTTACTCGGAAACTGAGACAAGAGAATTTCAGGAGAAAAGGGTTGTTCATTAGACCGGAATCATTAGGGATAGCTGGCGCTTACTATATTGTACATATTTGAATTCAATTTCAAAATATATATAATATTTAATTATATATTATATGTAGGTATACATGGAGGGAAAGTGTCTTATACAGGGTGACATGGAAACTCGACCTATTCCTTGAATAACTTACAAAGTTATTCAAGGAATAGGTCGAGTTTGAAAAGCTTATACAACTGGCTAGTTATTTTACTTACTTGTACGCCAACTTCCATACAGTTTTTTCCCAATAATTGACAGCGAAGTTCGAGAAATATATTTTACTAAAGACTTTTTATTTCAGAGATTATGCATAAGTTTCGGGCTAGCACTTTTTTAAATTATCACTAACTTTTCAGCTTTCAGAAAAGTATATCAAAGTAGAGTTTGTTTACAATTAATGATTTTTGGTAAAAATTTAGTCAATTTATAAAAAAATCTAAGAATCATCACAACTCGGTAACTATCGGACTTAATTCGTTGCTAATGACCTCTTGATTACCCCTTTCAAGGAATAAGTCGAGTTTCCAAGTCACCCTTTATGTAGGTACTGAAACAAAGAAGACTCCATTTTGATTTTGGGAACAATCGATACTGCATTCAAAGATTTCTAAATAAGAAATAAATAAAGACTAATAAATACTATACGCCTGCCTCAAACAAGAATAGAATTGGCCTAATGTGAATAAAACAACACCTCATGTAGTTTAACATACCGATATCGCGAAGTCATAAGGTATTTTTTTCAAAGACCTAGCATCTTCATTTAAAGAAAATAGTTCGTGTACTTAACATATAGTTCAGTCATTGTAGACATGTGATTTAAGAAATTAACGTTTAAAGTATTCGTTAATTTTCAATATATAAATATCTGTTTATAAAAATAAGCTAACAGCTAACAGCTGATTCTTTTTAAACTTTTTTTCCATGAGACACGCGCTACATAGGTGTAGTTGGGAAATAATAAGAGAGTAAGAAAAATCTTCATTTTGCACTCTCGCTACTGCTAAATCCAGCTCAAATAAGCAAAATAGGATAATAGGTAATGTAATAAACAAGTCTAGGAACTGCTGATTCTCACGTCCCAAGAGATTAAAGGGACGATTTTACAACCACCTAAAAATCTTGAAAACATAAAGCTCTGGTGGCCGAGTTTCCTCGTAAAACGTGACCGTTTTAAATGGCACCTCACGTAGTTCACCGGTGTGCTCAACTTTGCCCAAAGTACAGTTAACAACACGCCAGGCTTTCTATACGGATCAAGTCAAAATACAAACTGAGGGTCCAACGATTTGAGTTACGCCACAATGTGAATTGTAACTCATTCGTGGTGTAAGCACCAACCGAACATCTGGCGACCTTCACGAGTGAATATTTTTGGTCGAAAGATGTATTGCCGACGACCACTGCGTTGTGCAAGTACAACACGTCCCTAACCATACATACGTAGAATAAAAAAAAATACGAGTGGCACTCGGGGACTGCCGTGGTAAAGCTATTGCATAGTATTTTTTATCATGGATTTTGGTTGCTTAGTTACGATTGTGAATAACAAAATTGTCAATGATGAAAAAAAACTGTATGAAAATATAATTTCAGTTTTTTTGTTATTCACAATCGTAACTAAGTAACCAAAATCTATGACACGGAGTGGGGGGGTGTTAGGTTTTATTTTCGTTAGGTACGGATTTTCTTGATCCGTTGCCGCGCTCAAAGCCCGTGGTAAAAGCTATGCAATAGCTTAATAAAAATATTTATGATATGTATGTTCGTCTTTAAGGTAGTTATTGTATGGGCTATTAGAAGCCTTAAATAAATGGATTTATTATTATTTACACTTGAACTACGCACACCACCGCTGTGCGAGCGACGTAAAAGCGCTCTCGAGGTCTAACAGCTTTAAAGCTGATTTTCTGTTGAGTGTACCCCCAGGCTCATTGTACAAAGCTACGTATTTTATTATGAGCTGCTTGACGAAGTTTTTCAACTGAATCGTCTTGTTAATTTTTGAAGGACTCATTTTAATTTCCCTGGATGTGTTAAATTTGTAGTATTCGCTGTATTGCAGGCACAGAACACGGAGCATGACACGGCTTTCACAATATGTGAACTAGTCAGACAATTAGTTGTAAACTTTTTATTTGTAATGCGTACTTATTTACGACCTGTTTGGCGCAGGGGTACTAAGCCTGCCTTCTGCGCCAGAGGTCCCGGGTTCGATCCCTGGACAAGACAAATATTTGTGTGCATGAACATGTCTATTTGTCTTGGTCTGGGTGTTTAATATGTATATTATGTATGTATTTACAAAAAAAAAGTATATAAGTATGTTTATCCGTTATCTAGTAACCATAACATAAGTTCTTAATTAAACTTAACGTGGGCTAGATAATTGGTGTGTTTGTATGCAATTATTTATTTATTATTTATTTATTTATTATACACTACTGGTCGTCGGCGGTTCACCCGCTAGAACAGAGATGTCGTCCATAGATTAAGATATGGCTCCCTCCGTTTGTTGTAGCAAAGCAGAAACCAATATATGATGAATATATATAAAATGTCGTCATTATTATTTAACGTCATTTTATCGGCCTACCATCGTCTATTATAAACCACCATGTCTTGAGAACTGTTTGCGTTTTGTTTTTGTTGAAGTTGTCACATTTTAACACCCTTCACACTTTGGAGGTGACGATTGAGCGAAAAACTTTCGTCAAAAAACAAGCTTACTTTAAGAGGTTTGTAGTGCGAAATAATAATGAAACAATACTGTGATAGATGGCGGTAGGCCCCCTGTCAGAAGAGCACTGCACAGAGGTCGCGGGTTCGACAGTAGGTACATGTCTATTTGTCTTGATCTGGGTGATTTCATTCTATATGTCAGACGCATCTACAAAAAAAAAAAAAAAACCACAAATACTTGTTGATATTCTTTATTTAAACGAACGCTTCTTTAATTCGAATTACATTATTGTTTCAGTGACTTTCTGTTTAAAATTCCACGTCCCTTGTTACAGTGCCATAATTCCTGAATTGTAACATTTTCATGATAAAACTTTGAAGTCGTAAAGATTTAAAATTAATATCACGTAGGTACTTGTGAACTGTTGTTTGAAATTTGCCAGTTTGTTGATTATTATTTATGATTTTTAAAAGTAATTTTGATATCTCGTCTGTTTATTTAGAAATTTTGATTGGTTGAAACGATGCGAGTTCACAGAAGGCAAATGCAATTTTCCTTAACAAGGCGGCTAATAAACAATAAAAGCCTTAATCTAAAGTCATTAATGTAGTTATAACTTTTAAATTTTGCATTTTACAATGCTATTTTTATGTGATAAATATTAAACAAGAAAATATACTAGAAAAAAAGCAACTAGTCTCATGTCGCCCTGACGGGATTCGAACCCGCATCCTTGGGAGTCCGGCCCAATGCACTAACCAATTATGCTACTGAGACCTATGAGGACACGTCGAATTTTTCTAGTATATTCACCGTTCTACGGTGTTGGCCACGGTCGCTTCATCAATGAGAGAAATATCCTCGCATTCGAAAGAAACATCTTTACAGATGTTTCACTATCGATTAAGATGAAACAGCCATATAATTATAACTTTTTAATTTTGCATTTTACAATGCTATTTTTATGTGATAAATATTAAACAAGAAAATATACTAGAAAAAAGCAACTAGTCTCATGTCACCCTGACGGGATTCGAACCCGCATCCTTGGTAGTCCGGCCCAATGCACTAACCAATTATGCTACAGAGACCTATGAGGACACGTCGATTTTTTCTAGTATATTCACCGTTCTACGGTGTTGGCCACCGTCGCTTCATCAATGAGAGAAATATCCTCGCATTCGAAAAAAACATCTTTACAGATGTTTGACTATCGATTAAGATGAAACAGCCATCTAATTATAACTTTTTAATTTTGCATTTTACAATGCTATTTTTATGTGATAAATATTAAACAAGAAAATATACTAGAAAAAAGCAACTAGTCTCATGTCACCCTGACGGGATTCGAACCCGCATCCTTGGTAGTCCGGCCCAATGCACTAACCAATTATGCTACTGAGACCTATGAGGACACGTCGAATTTTTCTAGTATATTCACCGTTCTACGGTGTTGGCCACGGTCGCTTCATCAATGAGAGAAATATCCTCGCATTCGAAAGAAACATCTTTACAGATGTTTCACTATCGATTAAGATGAAACAGCCATATAATTATAACTTTTTAATTTTGCATTTTACAATGCTATTTTTATGTGATAAATATGAAACAAGAAAATATACTAGAAAAAAGCAACTATTCTCATGTCGCCCTGACGGGATTCGTACCCGCATCCTTTGGAGTCCGGCCCAATGCACTAACCAATTATGCTACAGAGACCTATGAGGACACGTCGAATTTATCTAGTATATTCACCGTTCTACGGTGTTGGCCACCGTCGCTTCATCAATGAGAGAAATATACTCGCATTCGAAATATCGAAAGATGAAACAGCCATCTAATTATAACTTTTTAATTTTGCATTTTACAATTCTATTCTTATGTGATAAATATTAAACAAGAAAATATACTAGAAAAAAGCAACTAGTCTCATGTCGCCCTGACGGGATTCGAACCCGCATCCTTGGGAGTCCGGCCCAATGCACTAACCAATTATGCTACAGAGACCTATGAGGACACGTCGAATTTTTCTAGTATATTCACCGTTCTACGGTGTTGGCCACCGTCGCTTCATCAATGAGAGAAATATCCTCGCATTCGAAAGAAACATCTTTACAGATGTTTAAGACTATCGATTAAGATGAAACAGCCAAACTTTTTAATTTTGCATTTTACAATGCTATTATATGTGATAAATATTAATGTGATAAATAATGTAATTAAATGGTTTCGAAAACCAGAAAAAACGTATTTGCAAGTAAACTAGTACACTTTTAACCAAATAGATAGCTGAAAAAAATACCAGTGGTAGACACGTAGTACGTCAAGACTTCTAGATATTGTAGCTTTACACGCTATGAAGCTAAAACAAATTTGATAAATTTTAGACTGGTCGTACTTCGGCAATCGAATACGCAGTTCCCATAACATTAAGAAACATGGTTAATATTAAACAGACTAAAGTGTTTCACGAACATTCACTCCTGTTAATTTCAGCTTTCAATTACGGCTATCATGAAAGTTTTAACTAAAACAAGAATAGTACTACAATTCTCTGAAAAGCCGACCAAATTGTAGAGGTCACAAAAAAGCGACCACACCATACGTACGGGCTATCTATGCAAATTAGCTGTTTAGTATCCGATGTTACGTACAGTTATGCAGAAAAGCGTTATTCACAATACCAACTATACACTAAAATAAAAAAAAATGCATACTAGACTCACACCAGAGGATAAATACGCAAATAATCTTTAAGTCAGAAAATGTTTGCAAAGCATCGTGGGACCTAATCAAAAACAATACACAAAATAAAGTGAATGCAAAAGAAATACATCAACTTAAAGTTACAGACGAGAATCACATTTATGGCCCCCAGGATATTTCTAATGAACTTAATACATATATTTTTAATCACACAATTTTAAAATAACTTTGACATTAATACCAAATCTAATTTATTACATGACATTCCATTTTCTCCAAATTCACCCTGTAAATGAATATGACATTATAAAAAAAGATAAAAGAATTAAATAATACACATTGTACCGGATATGATGACTTAAGCACAAACATAATTAAACAAACAGCTAATCTCATCGCTGGTCCCCTCGCACACATTATAAATTTGTCATTTGTACAAGGCCAATTTTCTTCTGCATTAAAGCGTTCAGTAGTGATACTCTTGCACAAAAAGGTCCTTCTGATATGGTGGGAAATCACAGACCAATTATAAAACTATCGAAATGTTCGAAAAAATAAAATAATGCTAGATAAACTATATGCATTTCTAGGCACTAATAGCATACAAAAAAATGAACAGTTCGGATTTAAGAAAAATTATTCCACGATATTAGCATGTTTTCATTTATGATAAATTTTAAATAGAAAAATATTGGAAAAAAAACTCGACCACAAGTGATTTCTCAAATGGAAATTCACTTGTGGCCGAGTTGTTTTTTTACCAATATTTTTCTATTTAAAAATTTTCATAAGTATAAAAATAGCATTGATAAATGCAAAAATTCAAAAATCTTAAAATGTTTTCATTTTTATACAAAATATAACACAAGGCATTGACGCAGGGCTAAATACTTTAGTATTTCTCGATATAAGTAAATGGTTGAACAAATTAGATAGATAGGGCATCAGGGGAACAGCCTTTAATTGGATATAAAGTTACATTAACTAATCGCCAACAATGTGTTTAAATATCTTGGATAGCAAAATAATTCAATAAAAATATTATACCACTGAATTTCTTACTAACAAATGCGGCGCTCCTCAAGGCAGTGTTTTGGACCCATTATTATTCCTTCTCTATATCAATGATGTGCCAAATTTCACTGAACAAAACTGTATCTTGTTCGCGGATGATACAACTCTTATAATTAAATGCAAACTAAACTGCCAAGACAGAATTTGATAAAATAATGACGGAACGGAATAACGGAATATTTTTTTTAAGTAAGCAATAATTTAGAATTTTACTTTTTTAACTGTACGGTACAATACAACCGTACATTCCGCGCGGTCAGCATTTACGCCATCCGTCAATATTTATTCTAATTAATTTGTATATTCAGTAACTAGTTCACGATCAGTCATCATACAGTGCACTCATATCATTAGCAATTAAATTAGCAGTTTATCGTAATTAATCAAGTGTAATTTCGTATAGCAATAAATTAGTGTTCAACATATTTTTCTCTTATCATTTATCATCATCAACTGTACAAGTCTGTACATTGTGGTCCTTCGAGCTTTTGACCTTTTCGCGCGGTTTGGTCTAAAGCAGGATCTGTCGCGTGTTAGGGGAATCAGCATATATCAAGCAAGACAAGGCGGCGCTGGACCAGCAAGGGCGTTCAGCAGCTGTACAGCATCAAGCAAGCGGTGGTATATAAGTCAAGCATCTATCAAGTAAGAATTTTCCATATTTTATTTATATAGAATGATGGAAGACCTAGTAGCAAATCAGGAGCAGTTGGTCGGCGCTATGGAGCAATTATTTTCGTCCTTCAAGAAAACAGGACGGGAACGCCGAACTGCGGACTATATCAAGAGAAAGTTGGACACATTGGAAACATATTGGAGAGATTATCAAGAAAATCATGCGCAGTTGAGTAAGTACCCGGGAGAAGAAATTCCTTATGACCGGGACAATCGTTTTGACCAGGTTTTGCAATTCTTTAATAATGCTAAAGTGTTTATACAGCAATCCTTACCAGTAACTCCTAGCAGGACGGAAGAATCAAGGTTACTTTCAGCACCAAGCCCTAGCAGGCCGGGCACTTCATCGATAAAGGTAGGAAACCCCGAAAAAAGGTCACAGGCTACCGACAGCAGGACAGCGGAACTGCTTAAAAAGCAAGCAAGCCAGTTCCGGGCGTTCAGCCGCACTGTTGAAGACATCGATTTGGAAGCGGTGACAGAAACATGGGAGTTTGAGGACTTGTTGAGGCAGCTGAACACAAGGTGGGCAGCAATAGATTCTTTGCATTTAGAAATCGATAGTGATTTAAATGGCACCGATGAGGAATATGAAAGGTCGTTTTTAGCAAATGAAAAAACGTATAAGTTTATGAAAAAGGCAATAAGTAGCAAATTATGGTCCGTATCTCATAGGGCAAAATCTACGCCGCAAATGGAAATCCCGACATTTAATGGCAACTATTATCAGTGGGTATCCTTTAAAGATCTCTTTACAGAAGCGATTCACGCCAACCCTTCTCTAAATAATGCACAAAAGATGCAATTTTTAAAGAGCAAGGTAAAAGGGGAGGCTGAGAAGTTGATACAGCATCTGTCAATTAACTCGGATAATTATCAAGTTTGCTGGGAATTGCTGAATAATCGCTATCATAATAAAAGACTTATATTTACGTCACATGTTAACATGCTCTTGAATTTGTCTGTTATGCAACATCCGAACGTCGTACAAATCAAACGTATTCATGATACCACAAACGAATGCCTTAATTCCATCAAAAACCTCGGTGTAGACGTAAGCAGCTGGGACCCATTATTGGTTCAAATCATGTCGCTAAAATTAGATACGGATACCTTTAATGATTACCTAGAGTCACTAAAACAGCCACGCGAATTACCAACGCTTAAAGAGTTCCTTCAATTCCTGGAAATAAAATTTACAACTATGGAGTCATCAGTTACCCGTAGAAAGCAAGAAAGCATGTACAAATCAACCAATTCATCTCCGCTAGGAAATCAGAAATCTGTAAATTATAAATCATATGCCGCGAATAAAGTAGGTCAATCAAAAATACGTGATCAAAATATCAAGAAAATAAGTAATCAGAAATACAGCAAAACATGTCCAATCTGTAGTGAAGAGCACGGAATTTACTTTTGTCAGCAGTTTCTAAGTATGTCAGCTGATGCTAAGAGGAAAACAATATCAAAATACAATTTATGTAAAAATTGTTTATATGATCATCACGGAAATAATTGTTTTTCTAACAAAACGTGCCGAGAGTGTAATGGGTCACACAACACAATAATGCATGACGCATACGCAAATATGTCATCACCCAATGTTCAAAAAAATGTGAGGTCGAATCCTGGACCATCAACAGCAAGTTCATATGTTTCACAAAAGGGGGATAACAATGAAATTCTTATCACTACAGCGGTTATTAACGTTCAGGCGCGTGACGGAACTTATCATAAAATGCGCGCGTTATTAGATCAATGCTCACAGATGTCCTTAATAACGGAGAAAGCTGCGCAGCTCCTTCAGCTCCCTAGAACTAGATGTAAAGATGTCGTATCAGGTGTGGGGCAAAAGGAAAGTAGTTGCAAGGGGATTTTAAAATTATCCTGTGCTTCGATATATAACAATAATTTTAAGTTTAACGTCGAGGCCTACATTATGAATAAAATAGTTAAAAACTTACCCAGTAAAACGCGTGCTAAACAAGACTGGCCGCACCTGGAAGGTTTACAGTTAGCAGATAGTGATTATAACATCAGCCGTCCTATAGATTTAATAGTAGGATCAGACATCTTCCCGGAACTTATATTAGACGGAGTCTGCAAGGGTCGTCTGCCATCCATGCCTGTTGCGCAACGTACGGAGCTAGGTTGGATAATCTGTGGAAGTAGCATAAAATCCAAGTCACATAATCGGCAATGCAATGTAATAATAAATAATATGGACGACATCCAGCAGTTTTGGGAGATAGAAGAGATCACTGAAGAGAAACCATTATCAGCAGAAGATAATCAATGCCTATCTTATTTCGAAAACACTACAATACGTAAGCCAGATGGACGATATCAAGTACGTCTTCCACTCCATCAAAATTATGAAAAACAATTAGGTAACACGAAACCTATAGCGGTAGGTCAGTTTTATCAATTAGAGCGCAAGTTTAAAAGAAATAACAATTTAAAGCAAGATTATTCATTGTTTATAAATGAGTACATTAGCCTCGGTCATATGAAACCAGTATCAAGTTACAAGAAGCCCGATTATTATATGCCGCATCATTGCGTATTACGCGAAAACTCGGAAACAACCAAGTTACGTGTCGTATTTAATGCTTCCTGCAAAGGTGTGAATGGGTTAAGTATAAATGATATCATGTACAGGGGCCCAAATTTGCAAAAAGATCTGCAATGTTTATTATTGAGATGGCGTCAATATCAGATCGCTTTTACGGCTGATATTGAGAAGATGTACAGACAGATTTGGGTGCATGAGGAGGATCAGAATCTGCAGAAAATAGTCTGGAGAGACTCACCCAACAAAGCTTTAAGTGAGTTTCAACTTTCAACAGTCACTTACGGCACGAAAGCTGCGCCATTTTTAGCCATGATGACGCTACAACGATTAGCAAGGGACGAACAGGACAAGTATCCCGAGGGAGAAGCGATCAAGGCTTTAAAGGACTCCTTCTACATGGATGACGTACTTCATAGAGCACATTGTTTACAAGCAGCAAAAGAAGTGCAGAAGGATCTCTCGGATATACTAAGATCAGGTGGTTTTAACCTTCGTAAATGGGCATCAAATTCATCAGATTTATTAAAGCATATAGATAATAAGGAGCAAAAACATGATGGCTATAGCTTTAGACGAGCAGAGTCAACAAGAACCTTAGGATTACGTTGGGACAGCCAGAAAGATGTTTTCTTATTCCAGTCCAAGATAAATCCTAATGTTACAGATCCGACGAAACGATCTATGCTTTCGGATCTGTCTAAACTGTTTGATCCATTAGGATGGCTTTCACCCGTCACAACCAGTCTAAAATCATTATTTCAATCAGTTTGGCAAAATAATCTGCAATGGGATGACAAATTACCCGAAAGTATAAAATCAAAATGGGTTAAAATCATTAAGGATGTTGAAAACATAGAGCATTATCAAATACCAAGATGGTTAGGTATTACGCAAGAAAAACAATCGATTGAGCTGCATGGTTTCTGTGACGCATCGTCTAAAGCTTATGCATGCGTCATTTACTGCAAAATAAATACAGAAATAAATTGTAAAATTAATATTGTGGCTGGCAAAGTTAGATTAGCACCGATCAGCAAAAATATTTCAATACCTAAGTTGGAATTAATGGGTGCTCATCTGCTATCAAAATTAATGTTTAATTTCAATTTCAATTTATTTAATTCAATAACAATATTTTACAATTGTGTCTGAATGTTGCACACTAAAAATAGAAAATAAAAAAAATAATAATTACAATTGAGATTTAAAGCTAAAACATCAATTTAAATAAAATATTAATAACATTAAAAGTGTGAAATACGTAAACAATCTATAAGTATGTATATAAATGTCAAACCCATCATAAATAATTCCATGTCAAAGTAAAGCAAAATAAAATAAAAATCATAACATTACAATACAAAAACATTATTGAGTAAAAATGCACGGATTACCGATAAAGTCGTCAAGTGAGTAAAAACAGCCACTTAATAAGAATTTTATAAGTTTCGATTTAAATATATAAAAATCTTCAATGACTTTTAACTCTAGAGGCAGTGCGTTAAAAAGTTTTACTGCCTGATACCTACTACAGTGCTTCACAACATTGAGGTGTGGTTGGAGTTTAGCTTTTATATCTTTTCTTCTAGTGCTTAATCTTTCTTCCTTAGTGGCTTCGGTTTCATATTTATAGCTATGTTTTACTACATCTAAAACTACAACCAGTATGTACAGACTAGGTAGCGTCAGCACGTTACGTTAAAGTATTAAAATGTTTAGATATAAATAATATCAAAATAAACTGCTGGGTTGACTCGATGGTTGTCCTTGGATGGCTAAACGGAGAACCGAACCGGTGGAAGCCGTTCGTAGAACATCGAGTCAGTCAGATCAGAGAAGTAATACCAGTAGAATCATGGAGATACATAAAATCAGAGGAAAACCCAGCGGACTGTGCTAGTAGAGGTTTATCAGCAACACAACTTATGGAACATTCGCTGTGGTGGCAAGGGCCAAGTTGGCTTCGAAATGTAAAATCAAATTATAACGTCGAGCAGCCTGAATATTTTACCGATCAAGAGGTAAAGAAATCAGTAAAGCAAGTGAATGTCATAATAAATCAAGAAAAATATGACGTCATTACAACACTTATGACTCGTTTCAGCAACTTTTCATTTATCATTCGAATAGTTGCATGGCTGCGGCGTCCTATTACAAAAAAGCAAGTAGGTAATATCAATTATTTGACTATTCAAGAAATAAAGCAAGCTACAATGACCATCATGAAACATCATCAGGCAAGAGAATTTTATAACGAGATGGCCAGCATCCGAGAAGGGAAGAGCATGAATAATAAAAGCAAACTATTGAATTTAAACCCCTTTTTAGATAATCAAGGTTTACTACGTGTAGGCGGCAGGCTAAGGCACTCTCATATAAATCAAGATAGAAAAAATCCTATAATTATATCAAACGGCAGATTATCTGAACTGGTTATTGATTATGCACATCAGATGACGTATCACGGAGGGGCTAAATTGTGTCTGGCCTTTATTAGACAAAAATATTGGATTCTTGGTGGGTTGCGAACCGTAAAAAAGCAGTTACGTCAATGTGTAACGTGTCGGAAACGTGACCCCTTTAAGTTACAACAGCTTATGGGAGATTTGCCAGAAGCAAGGTGCAACCCATGCCCTAGAGCGTTTTACCACACGGGAGTGGACTTCACAGGATACTTTTCGGTGAAGGCAAATAAAGGGCGAGGAATCCGAACCACTAAGGGTTACATAGCAGTCTTTGTATGCATGACAACAAAAGCCGTCCACTTAGAGATTGTGTCCGACCTGACGACGTCATCATTTATCGCAGCCCTACGAAGAATGGCAGCCCGCAGAGGAGCACCCCCGCACGTTTATAGTGATAACGGGACCAATTTTGTAGGAGCTAACAACATCCTCCAAAAAGAGATTGAACATCTAATCAGGAATGAAGAGGTAATGAAAGAGGTCACAGCAATGGAGATTACGTGGCATTTTAATGCACCCTCTTGGCCCTCTGCAGGAGGACTATGGGAAGCTGCCGTCAAAAGCCTTAAGTATCACTTAAAACGGGTAGTTGGCGAACAACATCTAACGTTCGAAGAATACTCAACACTGCTAGCACAATTAGAAGCATGTCTGAACTCGCGACCTCTTTGCCCTATTTCAGAGGATCCCGACGACTTAGACTATTTAACTCCAGCTCATTTTCTATCTGGAGGTTCATCATTAACCTTAATAGAAACAGAAAGGGATCTTCGAACTAGATGGCAGCTTACGCAAAAAATATTCCAGGACACGTGGAAAAGATGGCGCTCAAAATATCTGGATCAACTTACAGTCCGTAGTAAATGGAAAAGGACTCAAGACAATATAAAAATCAACGATATCGTACTGATTCACGGCGATAACCTACCAGCAGGAAGATAGTTAATGGGTCGAGTCATAGAGCTTCACCCAGGAACCGATGGTAACGTCAGAGTCGTGACGCTTAAAACTAAAAACGGTTTCTTAAAGCGACCCGTAATCAAGTTATCTATCTTACCTACAAGCAGTTCCGAGCGACACGAGCAAGTATCATCAAAACAAAAACAACAATCAGCAGAAAAGTCGAAGCCTAAACAAACATTTTCATTAAATTCTATCGTCATGGTTATATTATTTTTTATGACTATGATTTCTAATGCATCATGCGCCTACAATATATCAAAACTAAAGTCTGTACATTAACTTTTAACTTTAGAATTATTTTTTTATACATGAATAAATTATAGATTTAAGTTAGTTGTAAGTAATACACTTTTAACACAATAAAAATAAAAACAGTATTGACATAAAATAAAATAAACGAAGAGATTTAATTATATAAAACTAAATTATGTATTTATAATTAAATCTTATAAAACTACGGTACAACCAAAAGCACGGTAGGACGACAACTTAAAATTCACAATTCACCAAAATTTTTCATAATTTAGCTTTGAAGAGTTTACAGATAATCTGAGTTTCTCACTTATAACATTAGAATATACGTACATCTTATGTTTTGGCGCGCACTGTTCATTGAAATAAAACAACTTTTACGAATATCGAACGCGCTATATTTCACGAACTAAGTTGTAAATGTCCGTATTTTTAGGTTTTTTAGGGGTTTTTTGATTTTCCCGACGTTTCTGCACCTTTTCAGCTACCGTGGTCATCCCGTGACCTAAAAAACCTAAAAATACGGACAATTACAACTTAGTTCGTGAAATATAGCGTGTTTGATATCCGTAAAAGTTGTTTTATTTCAACATTAGAATAGTTTGCGTAACGAAGTAAATTTATTGATATGCCTAATCGACCAAATGCAATTATGTTGATTAAAGATTTCATGTTGATAAAGTTTAATTGATTAAATAAATTTCTTTAGTTCATAAATTTCACCAGTATATACATAAATATTGCAATGAATCGTCGTGACTTTTGTACACTTTTCGTCCTCGAAAATCTTTTAGGCATATACAGAAATTACTGTAACTTTAGTAGAGGAAAGAAATTATTAATATGCGTGCGATTAATCTTCGATCTACTACTACTTGTGCTATATACCCGCATTAATATTTTATTTATAGGCAAAACTTTCATGCTAACTCTCCTGTACATGATCGTTGTTTTTATTGATATGAGTTTCATATTATTATTGGCTGTACATAATAGTAGTGATTTCCTTTTACTGCTTGAAAGCTTGCACAAGATTCATGATAATTATACAGAGAAAATCGAAAAAAAACGAACCTCGAAAATACAAAAGGTTTTTTTAACTTTATTAACGTTTATGGGAATTATAAGCGCTCTTGCAACATATGGTTTCGAATGGAATTCACTCTATGTCTCTGTGGGAAATGCATCTAGCGTCCTTTTTGAGTTGAGACACTTTGTGGAATATTATAGATATGTAATGGTTTTATCACGTATGAACTATTTAATACAAAGAATTGAGTTTTCGGTTCGGAATGTGATATGTGTATTAACAGAATTAGGTCAAGATACTGATCAAACGGATGCTCTTACACAAAATTCTTTTGGACACGAAGTACAGCAGTGGGCAGCACACTGTCGGACTTTAATTGTTTGCAGCAGGCTGCTGAATACTTGCTTCAGTAAACGGGTAAGTAAGCGATCGAGTAGTTTTGGCTTCAGAAATAAAGATGGATTTTATCTTAGGGTTTAGCAAGCAATTAACCTTAGCGGCATTTGGTAATGAAATGCCCAGTATCTGTGCACTAGTGTTGGGTAGGACACAACCTCAAAAAGAGTTTGTATGATTAGCCTCTTTTTGTACCGAGCCAGTACCTTTTCACACTTCAAATGAGGCGAGGCGTTGGTAAGTTACCTACTGACTGAAGTACCGCCATTTGAAGTAGCGACGCAGTTATGCTAATGACACGTGTCTTAACATAGCATACAAAGACGTTAACAAGGCACTTGAAAAAATGCAGCAGGATTTCGACTCATTAAATAAGTGGTGCCGTGATAACAGTCTTGTTCTTAATGCGTTAAAAACAAAACTAATACATATACGATCGCCATACAGTAAAACATACTGTAAAACAAACAATAGACAAAAACTAAAACTCGCATAGTTGTTTTCTCTTCTTTCAGCTTGTCTACTTCAAAGAGCTCCCAACGCAGCGATGCGTACATCGGGCATTCTGCCATGAAGTGATAGCTTGTTTCTTCTTTTTCTCTATATTGCGGACAAATATGGTCCTCTGCTCTTTCACTGATAGGTGTCTGTTTAGAGGACAGTGTACTATCAATACTCCTACCATGTTTCTTATGTCTCTCCTACCCAGTTTTAGTAGCTCTCTGGTTTTCTTCTTATGCACTGATTTGATTAAGATCTTAGACTGTCTGCAGTCCTTTCTGTTCATCTATTTTTGGTTAGTTTCTTTGATTGTCCTGATCTCGATGATGTTTTTGGTGATTTTGTGTGAGGCAGTCTTGGTTCCGGCCCGATGAACGGTTCATCAGGTCCCTTCCTGGCCAACGCATCGGCTTCCTCATTGCCAATGTTACCTTCGTGTCCGGGTACCCTGGCAATTTCTATTGCAAACGTCAACCAGGTTTGCAAGTCCCTGAATGGTTTGTTTACACTAGTTTACCAGGGCTGAGGTAGTCTCTGTTTTGTCAAGGTTATTTATTAAGTTATGGTCGCTTATCTCACTTTTAATCATGTACGCGCATTGCATTATCGCAAATACTTCCGCTTGAAATACCCTTGTGTATTTTCCCAGATTGAAAGTGGCCCTTCTTGTGTCGTCGGGTTTAACTATGTACACTCCAGCTCCCGATAGCTTAGTTGACCCTTTTCTAGACCCATCTGTTAACTTTTATCGTCGGGTGTTGTATATATGTGAATGACTGGTGAAACTCTGTAAGCACGATGTAGGTTTCCATACGTGTTGTTCCATCCCATACTGAGTTGCTGTCAGCGCCATCTGTTGTCACTGTAGGTAAGTTCCGTCTATAGTAGTACGTGCGGCGTTGGGTAGGTACCGCCACATCACTCCCCCTCTGAGACCGGAGGTCGATAGTCCAATCCAAGCTCAGCTGTCAGTGCGTCAGAGCTGTGTGGCGTTGCGGTGATCAGGCGCGTCGCTAGATGCTGCTGCAGGCTACTCCATGTCCAGGGTGGGTCGGGACCTGTCCGCGGTGATTTGGGACAGTGGAGTGAAGTCGTGTTGCCAGGTGCTGCAGGTAGATCCACGTCCACGGTGAGTCGGGACCTGTCCACAGTGAGTCGGGACAGTGGAGGGTGACGGTGAGTCCGAGCTGCTGGTGTGCAGAGCTGCCACGCCGGAGTGAGGACCTAGTGATGCTCCAATCGTAAGCTGCGAAGTTCCGGTCGGGGAGATGCCGTCGAGGGTGTCGAAGGTCCAGGTTGCGTCGTCAGTGATGCTGCGGTGGAACCTTGAGGCTGGTGCTCTGCTTGCGGGTTGACTTGCTGCGGATGCTGGATAAGGGTATGAGGAGTGATGGCTGCGCTGCGATGTAGAAGGCGCTTGATGTGCTCTGTCGGGGGTCACCAATGTAGGGAGATGATGGTGCAGGTATGGAATAGGGTGGTAGGTGGTAAGCCACTAGAAGGAAGGTCAAATGTTGAGCTCTTCCTCCGGACTCGGTGTTAGTAGTCCAGGGACCGCGATCCAACAGATGATCGTCGGATGTTCTATATATGTGAAGTGGCTGGTGAATCTCTGTAAGCGCGATGTAGGTTGTTCCATCCCATACTGACTTGCTGACAGCGCCATCTGTAGACACGGTAGGTAAGTTCAGTGTGTTGTATGTGCGGCGTTAGGTAGGTGCCGCCACATTAGCCAATATCGCGGCCGTGGCAGTTGTTCTCTGATATCATGATGCTAGCTCCTGATATCATGATGCTAGCTAGCCTCTGAACCTTCGTGAGTTCTTTCCTGTTGTATTCTAGTTGCGCCTTGTGCCACCGTACCAGGGCACCGTGCAAAATTCTTGGTAGTATGATTGACCATAGATCCATTGGATTACTTCGGGTTTCATACCCTAGTTCCTGCCAACGGCTCTTCTGCATTGCATGAGGGCTGTCATCGCCTTCTTGCTTGTTTCTTATATGTGGTTTCTAAAACTGAGGGTGCTGTCCAGTATCACCCCTAGACTGCTTCGGTGTAAAGCTAGGAGATCCTCCATTATTAACATGAGAGCAGTTTGTAGCATTATTGGAAAGATGCCGTCTGGTCCCGCTGCTTTGTATGGTTGAAATGAGGTGATACTCCACCTTAGCCTGTCTTCTGTGATAACTAAATCGCTTTCTACCTCACCGACTGATAGGTGTTCTGTGGATAAAGTGATTATCTCCTCCTCTTTGTGCTCTATGCAGTCCGAGAAGTGAGTGGTCATCATTTCGGTCAATATTTCTTTGGGATCCACTATTATAGTATCCTATTTATTGAGACTGCCTAGTTTGCAGGTATTGTATTAGCTTTTGCTAACATTCTCATTAGCCTGGCCGACTCAGTTTGTCCAGAGATGTTTTCGCAAAAGGCTCCCCTTCCGATTCTTCTTTCTCTTCGGCTTTTGTACTTGAAATTATTTCGTTCTTCTCTGTAATTGTTCCAGCTCTCGTCATCGTCCTTTTCTTGGGCAATTCTGAGTGCCTTTCTGGTTCTCTTTCTTAGTTTATTGAGTTCTTTATTCCACCAGGGTTGTCCCTTCCCTGACTTGACTTTTTCAACGGACAGGCCGATAGATAGGATTTCATAAGGGGCCTTTTCTAGTCTGTCTGCTTCTATTTTTCATATCCGTTATGTTATTTATTATACATAACGGATATGGAAAGAGATGCAAATCGCATCGCCTCCTAGGCGGTAAGGAGAAGCGCCGAAGCGCGACATAAAACTTGAAGTAGTACAGCACAGACCTATATCGAGATAGACGAAAAGAGCGCTTCAAACTGTATGAGAACCAAGCGTGTCGAATATTTCGTACCTACGATGACGTCATGAGCGAGAGTTGGTAATGTGTAAATGTTATTGACCAGCTCTTGCAAGAAAGCACACCACAATTTTCGTTTCTGAGTGAGTGAGTACACTTTAACCGTCTATCTCGAAATAGGTCTGTGTAGTAGGTTCAGCATAAAATTCTGAGTGACATTTACATTTTACGTCATGTACGGGACAATTGTACAGTCTCTTGTAAGTCCTACTCAACACTACTGTGCACCGGTGTCGCGCCATAATCATCAATCGGCACTGAGGATTACTGAGGATCAATCTTCCTTGAGGCGTAAAAGATTATAAAAACTCTTCACACCATATTATAATAAGTATATAATGTCTTGCAGATAGACATAGCTGAGCTGAGCCCATTTCGCTGGGCGACACACATTTTTACTTCTGATGAAATTATCTCACAATGAAAATTGCAGTCTGTCAGTCAGAAATAATGTACCTAGATTACTACTGGTGAAAGAATTTTTAAAATCGGATCGAAATTTCCAGAGATGACTTCCTACATATACTTACAGAATTTACCTCTACAAAATACAGATTGCATGTGCTTAGAACAAAATTAGGTGATTTTATTTTATTTTTGAAGTGAAAACTTCTTTAACGGCGTTGCGCACATTAGAGTTTAAAATTTTTGGGATGTGTGAAAAATGTTAAAGTCGCGTTAGGACACGTCACCTGATCGAAAATTCGTATGACGGAGGGAGAGTAGACCTCTGGCGCGGCGTAGGAGAGGATGTAATATCCCCATCTGCCTGAAAATGAATGCCTGCTCCTGCTGTTTCGTTTAAGCGGTTTTCACTTCTGCCGGCACTCCCGGAGTGCAACCCGTTGTTTTTTTTTATCACAGCACCGCGATCAGCTGATATCGTCAAGCCGAGCTTGGACGCTAGATAATTATTTTTACTATTGTTAATATTATTTTAATTTATTTTCTCTGTTTATCATTGCTTAGTATATTAAAATCCAAAAAAAAAACGATTAACACTTCATAAAATAAAGTAAATAAATAAAAACATTGTAAAAAAAAGGTATTTTCGTAAATTTTAGCGTTGTGCACAAGGAAAAAACACGATATATAAATAGTTTAACGTAGATTATTATTGTAATAATATTATTAACGTCATTACAATTTATGGTTTTTGAATTTATGCCTTTTTCAATGCTGTTTTTATACTTATGATAAATTTTAAATAGAAAAATAACATTGAAAAATGCAAAAATTCAAAAATCATAAATTATTGGCTGTTGCATCTTAATCGATCGTAAACACCTGAAAAGATGTTTCTTTCGAATGCAAAGATATTCCTAGCATTGATGACGTGACAACGCTGGCCTACAGCGTATTAAAAATATAAAAGTATTGGAGAATTTCGAAGGTGGTTCGCAAGTCTTGGTAGCTCAGCGGTTAGAGCTTGGACCGGATTTCCAGAAGTCGTGGGTTCGATTCCCATCTGTGAATTCACTTGTGGCCGAGTTAATAATTTCCAATATTTTTCTATTCAAAATTTATCATAATCATTACAATTTATTTTATTGCAGATGTGTTCGTGTATGATTGGTTCAATTATATTGTTTATTTTCGGCATGGGGTTGTCATTAGAATCCTTTCTTAAGGTACATTAAATAAATAATAATTATATTGTTTTCAACATTTTAACCATATTGATTCTAATTACCCGTTAGTTCAATTTACATAGTACTAATAAAATTGTGTTATATGATTTGAGGCAAGCACAGTAAATTCTGACCTACATTAGTTTTGAACTGTTACACTTCCACACAACTGATGTCTCTTAATTTGTGTTATTCTGTATTTTACTCAATATACAGGTGGAAAACGTCTTTTTTCCACTCTGTATTGACGAGCTAATGGAGTGAATTATATGTTTTTTTTTTTTCTAGAATGTTAAATTAATGAAAAGGAAGTAGGTAATAAAAAATGTTTGACGAAAAAACTCTTTACAGGAATCAGACGAGTATTATAATCCGACTTACAACTATAATTTTTGGACAAACTTCTGCTTATTTTCACTTCTAATTTCTGTTACTATAAGAGCTGGTCAGAATATGCAAAATGGATGGAAAAAACTGAATATATCAGTATCAAAGTTACTTATCATTATTCTGAGGGGTGAGTATGGTAATTATTTCGAGACCAAATCTAAGAATAGATCTCTATCTATTCTAAAATTTGGCCACGAATTGAAGTTCCCACGAAGTTCAGTGAAGTTGATGAAGTGGTTGAATTCCTTGATTAAAGAAACCAACGATTGATGATTTTGACAATCTACGTGTAGACATATCATAAATTTAAAGTTTACATGATATTAAATTACTTAAATTGACGTGATTCGATATCTTGTTAACTTGATTAATTTTCACTAAGTATGTTTTATTTAAACTGATGGCTGTCTCTATTTTGTTCCTCTTTTTATAACCTTAAATGTTTGTTCCTCATTTTAATTGTATGGTCTTTTGATTCTGAATTTTTCAGACCCAGGTTCCCCAGACGCGAAGTTGGTCCGCGACCTGGCGCGGCTGGTGCGCACGCAGCCGGTGCGGCCGCTGCTGATGACCACGCTGCCGCTGCAGATGACGCTGCTGCCGGCCTTCGTATCGCTCGTTGCGACCCACATAATCGTGCTGCTTCAATTAAAAAAAGTTATTTAGGGTAGAATTATTTGATTTTATTGACTATTAAAACCTTTTCTTTCACCACCCTCAATAGATTTATTTTCGCGATATTACCTGCACAGGGTGGCGAAGCGTCAATACATGCTAAAGACCGAAGCCATCAGGCAGATACGGCGGTGTAACGGTTTAACTTTTCTGTCTATATCACCTATATTAGATTATAATAAAAATAATCTTAAAAGTTAATAAAAGTTACTTAAGAAAGGGTATTAAAATTTACTTACATTAATAACACTAACTAATGTAAAAACAAAAAAACTTAATAAGAAAAAAATTATAACTTAAATTAAATAAAATAAAAAAATAGCAAAATAATATATTAATTAAATTTACAAGCAAACCCGAACCGCATCGCTTGTTTTCTATTTCTATTGTTTGTGGCTGGAGCGTTCGGCCGGTTGTGAAGGTCATATCCACTGGCTTGCCGTGCTTGCACTCATTCTGCAGCATCGGCGCGACAACACGTATTTAACTAAAAATTAATTTCATAAACTGTGTGCTGTTCGCTCGAGTTTTTTTTTTCGTTATTAGCGTAAACTATTAAGTACATCGCTGTGTACCTTAAAGCATTGTAAATTCCCCATATCGGGGAACTACCTACGGCTAAGGCCTACCTGAAGCCTTCTTACATATTTGGACTTTGGACCCTTCTGCCTGGGCTCCAGAACTCCGTGTTCCTCCGACTCTCCAGGACTTCCAGGACAGTGGTAGACCGGGAACTGATTGTGCGACTTCGGGCTAATTGTGTGATAGAACCCACGCTTTTACTTTGTTATTTTATTATATATTTTTGTCAACCTATTGTGATATTTATTATTTCACTACCCGCAACATTGGCGCCTGACTGCAGGATACAATTAGACACCGCTTCGCACAGTTAATTTCTCGCGCATTTAGTAGTTATCCTTGGTGTTGGCTTTTAGACTCATAGTTAAGTGTGTGTGTGTATGTGTGTTCATCCTTGTGTAGTAAAAATATCTTTAAGATTACGCAGGGTTTTTGAGAACTGTTAATTAATTTTAAGTTGTTTTATCTTGGAATTTCTATTTTTGCCTAAAATATTTATTGTATTTTGTTATTTACGGTTCTTAAGAACTTCTTTTGATTATTTTTTATAGTGCGTCAATTGTATATTGTGCTATTTTTGGTATTGTTTAGTGTAGTCTTAATCACGCTTACGCATTGTCATCTGCTTGCGACTAATTCGTTGTGCAACATTTATCTAACGTTTACGATACGATGACCTTCCCTATCAAGTATTTGTCACTGCAAAAAGCGGAATTGCAATATGAAGTAGAACTACGAGGAGGTACCGGCGAATCAGTGCAAGACCTTCGCAATAAAATAATTAAATTAGCAGTGTTACTACCACCCGAGGACATTTTGGAATCTCATTTGTCTCCTGACGAGGATTTAAAGCAGGTTAAAGAGTCCCTTATAAAATCACTAAGTTCCCTGACTACTTTAAGGTCGAAATTTGATAAAAATTGCTTCCACAGAACGGAAAATTTATTAAATCATATACATCACCGACTTGCTCGAATTACTTATTATTCTGAGGTAAATGATGTTTATAAAGATTATGTTGCTAATTTAAACAGCCAGTTTGCTGACTTATCTTCCTTGAGACCTCGTAGTCCACAACCTAAGTCTGTTACCAATTCGGATAATTTATCTGAACCTAGTACTTCTGTCTATTGTTTCATGTGATCGAAATATATTTAGCGATATCTTAAAGTTAAAATATTCGGGCTCATCTTGTGTTCACGATTTTATACAAAGGGTTGATGAGTTTGTTCAATCTAGAGAAATTTCCTACGAAAGAATACTATCCATGTCTTATGAAATTTTTACTGATGATGCACTACAATGGTATCGGTACAACAAGGGTAGGATTAATTCTTGGGATGAATTATGTGCTTTATTAAGGGATGATTTTGCCGGTAAAGATTACGATTATCACTTATACAATGAAATCCGCTTTCGTACCCAGGGTGATCACGAAAATATCGCAATTTACCTTTCCATTATGCACGGCATGTTTTCTCGGTTAACTAATTCCTTATCTGAAGAGGAGAAACTAGATATAATATTGCATAATATTCTACCCTGTTATGTAAACACACTGGCTTCTAATCCCAACATTAAATCTCTTGATGAACTTAGAGTTGTTTGCAAGAATTATGAAAACGCAATATCCAGATCTTACCAATATCACGAACCACCAAGGGCTAATAGGTATACTGTCGCTCCAGATTTTGCCTACAAACGTAAATCTACATTTCCGCCCGTATCTGATCAACAAGTAAAGTATATGAATTATCCTTATAGGGAATATACTAATAAGAATAATTACGCAAACAGCAGTCGTTCATTTAAACCTAATCCCACATATAATAATAGTAATCCTCATTATACTAATAGTAATTTTCCTAAACCTAATATTTTTAATTATAATAGCCAGAATAGACATAATGATATGGGAGTTGTAGCTGCCGGAGACTCTGGAGCTGTGTTTTGTCCCAGATGTAGAAATGACAGTCATTCTCTTGGGCAATGTAGTCGAGCACGATTTCCTATATGTTTTAAATGTGGAAGAAAAGATGTACGCTATCCCGAATGTCCTAATTGTAACCCCGTCGAAAAAGAACAGACAAAAAACTAAGAAAGATCGATTGGCGCGCTCGCAATGAAGACTGGTTGGCATGGCTCAAATTCATTAGGAACTTTTCTACATTCAACTCTATCGCGTCAATCGATAATAATTGCGATAATTCCAGTGAATCTATCTCTTACGATAGAACACGTCCTTACATAACTATAAGCGTTATGAATATAGCACTAATCGGGCTTTTAGATACAGGCTCCTGCGTTACAATCTTAGGTAACGGAAGTCACGATAGATTGCAAGACTTAAATTTTATTTTGAAAGAGGCAAAGCATCCTCAGTTTGTAACTGCAGGGGGTGACAAAATCGAATGTCGAGGGTCACTTACCTTACCTATCAGTTTTCAAGATAAAACTATTTATATGGAAGTATTTGTCGTTCCTGAGGTTAAGACTAACTTAATATTGGGGATAGATTTTTGGCGGAAGTTTGGACTATTTCCTAAATATTTAAATGATATTTTATTTTATAAAGATTCTGAAATCGCACATATTGCACACTTAGAACCTAAGCCTGAGACGCTGTGTACTTATGTTAATTTAACAAATGAGCAACGAATTGTCGCTGATTACGTAATTTCACAATTTCAAGACATTTCCTATGAGAAGTGTGGTTTGGGCCGCACGTCTGTCATAACCCACTCTATTGATACTGGGGATGCTGCACCAATACGTCAACGTTACTATCGTATGTCGCCAGAGAAACAACAGGTTTTGATTAAGCAACTTGATGATATGATTAAGGATGATGTAGTGGAGCCTTGCGAAAGTCCGTGGTCGTCCCCGGTATTGCTTACACCCAAGAAAAATGGCGAACTAAGGTTTTGCTTAGATAGTAGGAAGCTCAACTCCGTAACGAAGAAGGATGCGTATAGTCTACCTTATATCACGGAAATTTTGGATAACCTTCGCGACGCTAAATATCTCAGCAGTATTGATCTTTCTAAAAGTTTTTGGCAGATTTTAATTAATAAAGACGATCGATGCAAAACCGCTTTCTATATTCCATCACGCGGTACTTACCAAATGTATGCCGTTCGGACTTACGAATGCACCCGCTACACAACAAAGACTGGTCGATTTCTTGTTCTACGGACCCGAATTTGAACACAAAGTATTTGTGTATGTTGATGACGTCGTAATTATCTCAAATTCTTTTGAAGAGCATATAATGCTTTTAGAACGAGTTTTAGAGAAGTTAAAAATGGCAAACTTGACCATCAACATGACCAAGAGTCAATTCTTTCGTAGACAACTAAAATATCTGGGCTACATAGTGGACGTTAACGGCTTACACGCGGATCCTGACAAGGTGCAAAGCATTTTGGACTATCCTACTCCCACGAATCGTAAAGAAGTGCGTCGTTTTATTGGTACTGCGTCATGGTACCGCAGATTCATACCTAATTTTAGTAGTCTAACAGCCCCTCTCAATAAGCTTACCTCGCAGGGTAAGAATGCTCCTCCTTTTTGCTGGTGTCAAAAAGCTGATGAAGCTTTTCATACACTTAAAAAATTCTTAATATCCGCGCCGATACTTTCATGTCCCGACTATTCTGAGCCTTTTGAGGTGCACACCGATGCGAGTGACTACGGGATAGGAGCGGTTTTAATTCAAAAAATTGATGGTTCCGAAAAAGTAATAGCGTATATGAGCAAGTCATTAACTAAACAGGAACGTAATTATAGTGCCACGGAACGAGAGGCTCTCGCAGTCCTCGTAGCAATTGAACACTGGCGATGTTACCTAGAGAATGGTCTCAAATTCTTAGTGTATACCGACCATTCTTCACTCAAGTGGTTTTTAAACCTTAACAATCCTACAGGAAGGCTTGCTCGCTGGGGTATCCGTCTTTCAACATTTAATTTTGAAATCAGGCATCGCAAAGGGGCAGAAAATATAGTTCCTGATAGTCTATCTCGATCTGTACCTATAGCAACTATAAATACGAACACGTCTCCTATAGTAGCAGAAACATCATCGAATACTTCGTTCAACACTAAAGACGAATGGTATTTAAATATATTTAATGGATGCTTAAATTCTTCGACATCTTATCCTAACTATCGCATACACGATGGTAAGTTGTATCGTTTTATGAAATCCCTTAATCCACTTGTTAGAGAGTTCGAGTGGAAAGAAGTCATACCTTTTGAATATCGTCAAGAAGTGATGTCTAAACATCACTCTGATGCTACAGCCGGACATTTTGGCAGATTTAAAACATACAAACGCTTGTCATTGAAATACTTTTGGCCTAGTATGCACCAAGACGTGTCAAAATTTGTTAGCAACTGTGATACTTGCATGTCCTACAAATACCCAAACCACGTTTCTCTGGGAACAATGGGAAGACCTAAGGAATGTTGCCGCCCATTTCAAATGTTAAGTATAGATCTGATTGGGCCTTTACCCGTGTCAAAGAAACAAAATAACTTTTTGCTAGTAATAACATGCTGTTTCTCAAAGTATTGTTTGATCTTTCCTATCCGTCGTGCGACAGCTGACGTAATTGCTAAAATATTAGAGGAACAAGTTTTTCTTGTACATGGAGTGCCAAGTACAGTGTTGATGGATAATGGAAGACAGTTCATCAGCAATACTATGAAAAGTCTTTTCGCATCATATAACATTCCAAACATTTTTTATACTCCATTCTATACTCCCCAAATTAATACCGTAGAGCGCTACAATAAAACTATTATTACAGCCATTTCCACTTTTGTTGAGAACGACCATAGGTCTTGGGACACTTATATACCGAAAATCCAATTTGCCTTGAATAGCGCAGTTAATGAGGTGACAGGTTACACACCATCGTTTTTAGTATTTGGGAGAGAACTCATCTCTTGTGGGTCTCATTATAATGATGCTGACATCGTGGACCACTTAGTTTTTTCACCTCGAGATGCCTACGCAGAAAATCTTGGCTATCTGCGCAAAATATTTGATAAGGTCCAAACTTCCCTTATAAAAGCACATTCGAGAAATAGTAGTAATTATAATCTCAGAAAAAGAAATGTCGAGTTTAATGTCGGTGATGTCGTATGGAAGCGTACCTTTTACCAGAGTAACAAAGACAATAAATTCTCGAAGAAACTAGCACCCAAATTCATTAAATGCCGTATCATAGGAAAAAAATCTAAGCTGGTCTATGAACTTGAGGATATGTCAGGAAACGGGTTGGGATCATGGCACATAAAAGATTTTAAACTACAATAGAAAATAGGGAGCTAAGGGATTTTATAAGTAAAATCCTAACCTAAAAAGGGGGGTATGTAACGGTTTAACTTTTCTGTCTATATCACCTATATTAGATTATAATAAAAATAATCTTAAAAGTTAATAAAAGTTACTTAAGAAAGGGTATTAAAATTTACTTACATTAATAACACTAACTAATGTAAAAACAAAAAAACTTAATAAGAAAAAAATTATAACTTAAATTAAATAAAATAAAAAAATAGCAAAATAATATATTAATTAAATTTACAAGCAAACCCGAACCGCATCGCTTGTTTTCTATTTCTATTGTTTGTGGCTGGAGCGTTCGGCCGGTTGTGAAGGTCATATCCACTGGCTTGCCGTGCTTGCACTCATTCTGCAGCATCGGCGCGACAACACGTATTTAACTAAAAATTAATTTCATAAACTGTGTGCTGTTCGCTCGAGTTTTTTTTTCGTTATTAGCGTAAACTATTAAGTACATCGCTGTGTACCTTAAAGCATTGTAAATTCCCCATATCGGGGAACTACCTACGGCTAAGGCCTACCTGAAGCCTTCTTACATACTTGGACTTTGGACCCTTCTGCCTGGGCTCCAGAACTCCGTGTTCCTCCGACTCTCCAGGACTTCCAGGACAGTGGTAGACCGGGAACTGATTGTGCGACTTCGGGCTAATTGTGTGATAGAACCCACGCTTTTACTTTGTTATTTTATTATATATTTTTGTCAACCTATTGTGATATTTATTATTTCACTACCCGCAACAGCGGTTTTGAGACAAGCTACTTTTTACTGAGAGAAGGTACAATAGTCAAGAAAAAGATTTAGGTCACTAATAGTTGGTTTATGAACATGTCAAACTCAAATCAAAGGAAAATGTTTATACATTATCATGTATGAGTGAGGTTCGAGACATTCTCAACTTGAAGTTCAATTCGGAAACCGACTAATAGTTTCGCAGGAGGAGTTTCTTTACGACGTTTTAACGCTCAGCCCCCGTATTCTGTAACACTAAGCGAGTGCGGGCACGAGCAACTTTTGTCTCCGCTAATAATTTGTCTCTGTCGCCGTCTGCTTCACGAGAGCGACAGCAACACAATGATTTCTGTATAATTTTCTGCATTCGGCAACCTTTTTTGTCGTCGTCGTGCGCGCACTTGCATTGAAAGCGCGCGACGTATGTGTCCCGGCCGTCGAGTCACCAAATGCGCGTACTTACATACAAGCCCGTAGACTTGATACCAGAGACAAAATAGCAGCGTAGACAAAAGTTGCTCGTGCGCGCACTCGCTAACAGCTTAAGTAGACAACTGACTTTAGCATGTTTTTTTTGTGCCTTTCCCGAGTTAAAGGCAACCCTCCGGACGCGGGGGAGGGAGGTGGTGAATCCTGCATTAGATATCCCACAGCCGGCTGTGTCGAAGGTTATGTCAGACTCTTACTGACTAAACACCACCTTATGGCTGGATTCCCCGGAAAGGGACGGCAGCCTACGTCTGAAGCGACCGTAACCCTGGGGAGGGATACGGCGCGAGCGTCACTCACCTAAGTGAAGTGCGCTATGGAGAAGTACAAATACGTCCGACACCCAGACAGAGCACCGGCCGAAATCTTAATGAAAAGTGACGGCTCCCAGAGGGGGACCGTCTGAAATCGAATAGCTACACGACTGACACCCTGAGGGGGATCTTCCCAGAATGGGACTTCAGCCGTATGAGAGAGGACGGGGGGTGACCTGAGGGGTCAAGACTGGCGGGCGGTTGTGGCTTCGGCCTCCTGAGCCTCCAATAGGCGGTTCAGGGTGGTCGAGAGCTGATCGGGAGGGTTCGTGAGGACCGATCGGGGTCTACGGGAGTAGAGGTGTAAGGAATCGGGAGGGGTGTTTAGCATAAGGTGTCGGTAGTTCTTTTATATTGAAATCGCTCTTGATCCTAATCAAGCTCGGGGGCTAAGAAAGGATCTACGGTGGAGCGAGCTCACCCAGAAGGTGCCTATTCACCCTTGCTTTGAAGATGGACGGGTTATAAGTACTCCGAAATACAGACGGTGGGAGGGAGTTCCACTCTTTTGCTGTGCGCAATATAAAATATGATGAGTAGCGCTTTGTGCGACATTTAGGAATATCAACCAAGAAAGGGTGGGAATCCGCAGTGCGTCTGGATGTCCGATGGAAGAAGGGGGATGGCGGTATGAGCTCATGCAGCTCCTGAGCACACTCTTCGAAGTATAGTCTGTAAAATACCGAAAGACAGGCAACTTTGCGGAGCTAGGGTGGGAAACTTGCTATTCACAGATATAAATGAACTTTATGCGTACATAAGGTAGGTTTTACGGTCAGTTTTACCGCAGTCACGGCTGTGACTGACGAACAACTTAACGACTAATGAGTTGACGCATGAAGTTGCGGGAATATTTTGATTATTGCATGATGCAACCATCCATTAGTCATGCCTGATGGAATTGAGTTACCGCTGCATGACCGTCTAATACACGATTTGATGAAGTGGTGGCCAGGCGGTCTTAGAACAAGTCCTACAAACAAACCAAACCGATACAATATGTACTTAAATGATGATGGTAGTGGTGGTATCCATCGAATTTGTGGATCTGATAGTATTTTCCAAATGGAGAACAGAATTTGTTATGACAAATAGATTAAGAAAAAACTTTAAATTTAAACCAATCTTATAATAAAAATAAATAGCAAACCGATTTCAAAAACTAAATAATGCAAAAAATAAGCCTTTTGGGGTCAAAGTTTGACAGTTGTTTCCTCGACTCTAGCAAAGAACTAATTATTACACTCAAGTGAGGAAAAACTTGATTGGAGGAGATTTTTTGCAACTATGAATACCAAATTTCTCGAATGAGGTTGAGTGGAGTGTAAAAAGTTTTGGAGGAACGACTTAGTATATTAAGTCGTTCCCCCATATACTAAGTCGTTCCTCCAAAACTTTTTACACTCCACTCAACCTCATTCGAGAAATTTGGTATTCATAGTTGCAAAAAATCTCCTCCAATCAAGGTTACAGTATCGGGGTTTGTTTTAAAGGGTAAAACTCGAGGCTTACACTTATTAATCACTGGATTCCACGCTGATGACAATTTAAGCCCGTCCGAAACGTCAAGCTGTAAATACATAGTTGCACTAGGTACATAACAAATGTCGCGTTTTACTCTCGTTGTTTTAATTAAAAATTTTAATGGAACGCTAAAGTTTAAAATCTTCATGTACATTATAAACAAAGTATCGTGAAAAATTACGTCGTCTAAGTTAACAAAAATGCTCAAAAAATAAAAACTACTGGACCAATCTGCATCAATTTTTTATGGAACCAAATAGCAACTATTCTGCATTGAACAAAAACGGAGTCACGTAAATTGGATCAGAAATCGCGGTGCAACCAGTGTTAACCAATATACATAAAAAAACCAACCCGGCCGAATTAATGAACCTCCTCCATTTTGGAAGTCGGTAAAGAAACGCCGTTATTGTTTTCCAATTTGTTTTATCAACAATATTATAAAACGACTAACCACAACGTGAATAACAAAGGCTGTCAACGCCAGACAGCTTTTTTACATAGGTATGTGTACATTTTTCAGTTTATGAATTCGAATATTCATTATGTACAGTCAAGAGCAGCTGCGACTTTACACTTTGACCTTGAGAGCGCCCTTACGTCGCTCGTAATAGCGGCGGTTTTCATAGTGCAAATGCAACAAAGTAGCCGCTGTTGACTGTACCTAACCTATTGTAAAATCTACAAGCATTTTTTGTCTGTAGCTTGGATTAGTTAAAAATTTCAAATGAGACAAAATAAATATTTCATTGTTGTGAGACCGCGCTGGTCTTATGATACTTTTAGAATGAACAGATATTATAATTTTTTAATTTACTGTTGTAAATGTGTTCGATGATTCGACCACAATTCGATTTTGATTGACGTGACGTAGCATTCCTTTTCTTAAAATTATCACTTAAAATTAAAAACATATTTACACAAGAGAGAAGATAATACTTTTCAACGCTATAGTACGTTACTGCAGCGACCAGCAAAAGAGGCATTGATGGACGAACGTGTAAATGTGGGCCGAGGCACACATACGTCAGTCCATCAATGCCTAGTTGTGGTCAAGACTTGTATAATACTTTTTTCAAATAATGCGCGGAAATTAAAACTTTCAAAATCAATGACGAACTACGAACAACATCAATTTTTTCCGCGTTAAAGTGTTCAATTGGTTTTTTTTTTACAATAAACATTGTTCTATTTGCAAGCCAGTTCGAAATTTAAATAAAACCTTTATTAAGTTACCTTCTTGTGGTTGCCAGTTTTGGGAGTAAAAGATCGTTCCATTTTTAAATTACACGACAGATATGAGTTTAAAACCACGACAGATATGGATTTTCATACAACTTTTGCCGGCCGCTGATCGCATGTATTTGGCCAGTACAACAAAGGTTGTCAAAATAATGCTCCAATTTCCAAGCATCTTTGAGGAAACACTATTTCGATCTTAGATCGATTGCGTTCATTAGTAGTGTCTGGGTAGTAGATAAATCGTATTTTGTTCTGCAGAGTGCGGTGCTAGAAGCATAATCTGTAAATGTTTCTTGTTCATCATCATTATCATCAGCCATTCTTATTTTCTCACTGCTGGAGCACTAGCCTTCCTTATGGATTGGATAAGAGAAGATAATAGTAAAAAAATCTTGTTAATCAATTAATATTACATTTTGCCGTTTGTTCCAAAATAACTTTGAAAATGAAATAACTTTGAAGTGACGAATGCTGACAGCGCGGCGGGAAGTAGCGGCGTGGCCAGCGGCAGCGCGCCCGTTTGCCGCGCTTGTAGTGGTTCTAGCACTAACAGTCGCAATGGGTTACGATCTGCTTGTGATTCTGAGGCTTTAGGGCCTAGATCAGGTTTTAAGACAATTTTTTTTTCATGTTATACAAAATGATACATCTTATACAAAAACAACCGAGTGACTATAACCCAATTAGGTTTGTCCAGCCACGCGTATTCGTCAAAGTAGGTCGTAAACATAAACAATAAATACATCTAAGCAGTGTTCTTATAAACAATAGTGTACTTAATTTCTTTAGAATAATGATAAATGATAAAAGTTTTAAAACGTCCTCGCAAGTGAGACCTTATACGATAAGAGCAAAAGGCACATGATCTAAGCGACAATGTTGGCGTTACTAAATAGTTGTCAATAAAGACTATACATTAAGGTAAAGTAAAATTCAAAGTGAGTATGGAATTGAACTATGGTCGTTACAAAAGGCCACTTCTTACATTGTCTCATACTTTATTCGACAAAATCACGATCTCTTTAGTAAACGTCACTGCTACACATGAACTCAGGTAAATTTTAGTTAACAGTACTTGCAGACGGCTAAACAACTTTGAAGAACTGCAGCAATACGATGACGTAAGTGACGAATGCTGACAGCGCGGCAGGCAGCAGCGGCATGGCCAGCGGCAGCGCGCCCGCTAGCCGCGCTTGTAGTGGCTCTTGCACCACCAACCGCAACAGGTCGCGCACTGCACGCGTCTCCGCTTGAGGACCTGTGCATTAGATTTAAACTCGCATGGAACAACAACCGCCATTTTTAGCTTGAGTTCGAACACGGAGTCTCAAAACTTACTATTTTTATCTCCACCGTCACCGTAGAGATAATGTGGACTAATACAATATAGTACATTAATTTAGCTTAAAAGATAAGGAGATCGTTACTAATGGGGATGCTATGTCGTCAAGTCAAAAAGTAAACGAAGTCTAGTAAGTAATATTAAATGGTTCACGAGAACCACTTTGCTTAGTGAATGTTAGAGGTTGAATGTAAAGTAAGTCAAAAGGGGTATGATGATAGACGTAGAAGAAATGTCACACACGACTATCGCTTAGAGGTGGTCAACCGGCGGTAACCAGCGGGCTTATTTTATTTTATTTTCTTTGGGAAGTTGTAATGTCGGTTCTTGTATAAGGCAGTATGTCTGCAGACTTCGGTCATTTTAAAATTTCCTTTCATTAAGATATATATATATAGATATAAATATATAGTAGGTGAGGTGGATAGGTAGGTACGATGGGTGGGAGCTAGTAGAAAAAAAAATGTAAAGGAAAAGAGATGCTTAATTCGGTGAATGACTGTATTTAAATGTTTTGTTGTGGTGGCCGAAACGGCTCTTCGAACCTTGTTAACTTTACAGGTTTTCATTGTTCAGAGGTAGCATCAGCCTTGGCTTTTAATTTTGGCCATAGTACACCAGGAATATTATCTTTACCGATTTACGTTTTAATGCAGTGCAAACGCACGTAACGCCCCATCTGTCAGATCGACAGTGACAGGTATGACACTGACAGGAGATTGTCAGATGGTCTGCGATTGATATATGACAGAAGGTCCTTGCTTTTTAAGGTTACTTTAATTAAACTCTTATTGATTAATTAAAATTTTATTGATACCAGTATAAACAGTATAAGAATATAAACAATTAGAAGGAATATGTAATGATGATAAACGAATAGCTGAAGCCGCAGGTTAATCCACCTAAATTATCAAGTTAAGCCTTGTAATTGATACAAAGGGACCCCCTAGGGGTGTTACTTTCTCTTTTTATTAGTAAACTTTCATAAATAAGTCACTTCAAGAATGCTTTCATGAGTGCACACCATGTGGCATGGAAGCCCTCATGTAAGCATAATTTGGGCTAATCTCTGTAGCCAGAGCTTCCCTGTAATATAAACAGAAAGGCATCATACTGTGAAACATAATTTATTCACAAATTAAACATTTACTTACAAATAAGAAATATTAAAAATAAGTCACAGCATCATAATCGGTATGCAAGTGGCCACTTTAGAGGTTAAGTCTGGGGTATCAACCTTCCCCTTGCTCTGATGCTTTTTAGATGAAATAGGGCCCTTCAGGCTTCGTTGTAAAGACATTACAGTTGGGCCCTTTGTGAGAATTCACCGGTTACAATAATATCTGAAATCACCTCCGTTCATAATCCACTCTCGCAGGTGACGAGACGCATACGGCGCCCCTCCGAAACACCACTCCGCCCGCGAAGCAGAAAATTCAGTACGCTCGGCGTTAGAGGACAGATCAGGGAAGCCCGGGAGTCACCTCCGGCTGTTTTACTATCCTGCTAGTATCAAGCAGTGAAAATATAATCAGAGGATCACACATAGAGCGGTGACCCCATTCCTCTATTAAATTAACCCAAAAAACTAACATTTAGTTTTATAATTAAATATATCCATATCAACAACCACCATTCATTCACATCAGCAAGCTTAGGAGTTCACCCATAGTGTAGCATCATCATCAATTTCTCATCACATTCAATTAAGTTCCATTTCTGATATCCTTGGGCAGGCATTCATGAACCTTCAATTTTATTTAAGATATCACTAAAACAGTAACTTTAAATTAATTGTTTTAACAGTGTACCTATTTTTTATGTTTTTTATGTGTGGATTACAGGACACCTTTTTAGTTTTGGTTTGTATAGAGTCAGGATAATAATAAAGATCAATTTACTTGTCACTGGATAATGTTTTGTCTCATTTCCCCGTTGTTGTCCTAGCCGAAAAAGGTAAGTCTATTAAGTAAGTTCCTATTATTATTGAAAATGGGAAAACCACATTACAAAGTTTACAGCAGTATTTACAAATTAGGTAAATAAGCAAGCACTTAAAAGCTAATTACAAACTTCCACAGATAAAAGCTATGTAGTTACATAATGGTAAGTGAAATTAACAGATAAATAAGCATTTGAAGATAGAAAAAAAACCGTCATCTATTAGCAACCATTATGTCATATGAACGTTTTGTTTGCGTTTTGTTTTTATTGAAGTTGTCACATTTTGACACACTTCCCTTCACTTTGGAGGCGACGATGGAGCGAAGACGTCACAAAACTTCCGTCATAAAACAAGCTTACTTTAAGAGGTTCGTAGTACGAAATAGCATAGTAAGATTGAAACAATACTGCGCTATGAGATTTCGGTAGGCCCCCATTTATCGTCGCAGTCATGGCTGTCATACAGTTTGGAAACATGACAGCTATGACAGCGACGAAACCGGTTGCTAGGTTGTTTTTGTGTTAGATAATCAGACGCGGTACCTTTTACAGTAGGTAACATCACGTCTTTCTAAATCAAATGACAATGTACGGTTTACACCGAACATACCGCTTCGTCAGCAATTTCACAATTTCAATTTCAATGTCGTAAACATTTTAAGTAATAAATTGAAATCTCATAACGTGGGTTTTCTTCAAGACACTCGAACTATTCACTACTACAACAACTAACTTCTATTTATGGTGTATCGAGTACGTGGTCAACTAAGCGGCTCATACAGACAATAAAAGGCTAGTCGGTCAAGATGTTAAGTTAGAGAGAGAGAGAGAGAGAGACCAGTGTAACTAAATCTATCATACTTACGTTCCAGCAAATGCGTTATTAATTTGGCTAGCGATATCCTTAACTTTTTCCATTCATTATTTAGCCGCTGACAAGAAAATAGCAGCAAGGCCATTGTTACTGCACATGTTATTAGTCCCGGAAGATGGTACATAAATTCGAAATAGTTCTTAAACCTCTGAAAAAAATAATTATAAAATAGCTTTGATAAATGCAAAAATTCAAGAATAATAATAAAAAAAAATATATTTTATTTATAAATAATAATATAACCTATGAAATTATTTTTTAACACTTTTAGATAATCTCACTACTTCTATAATTAAAAAATATCAACTGCCTGATTTTATATTACATTAAATCATAACGATCAAGGATACGATTCGAGCTAAAATAGTAATCATAAGATTATTATTTTAGTTTTCATACGATAAAATATAGATCGAAAGGTACTCTTTAGCAAAAATTACCACTTTATTTAATAAAATTTATACGATACTCATAATTTTTTAAATAAAAATATACCATTAGATTACTTGTCTTCATACATTGTTGGAACATAAAAAATTGAGGACTATAATTTTTTTAACTAAAACAAAAATTGTTGGTATGGAAAACGAACTTTCTTTACAATTCTTCATACAAATCGGCAATTTTATAGGTAAAGACCTATTAAATTTATTTTTTTAATCAATCTCACCTGCGTTATAAGAGCTTCAAGTATGTAACTTATAGCAAATATATAGTAAATTGGAATGACCAATAATAACTGAAACATCTGAAATAAGGAAGGTTAAATTTTTTTAACATATCTAAAAATAATTTGATAACATAATATTAAAACTTTAGTTATATGGAAAATTTTATACTAGAAAAAAATAAACAACTAACTAGTCTTATCTTATATAATAAATATGTACCTAAGTGTTTGCTTTGTATTAGTACAAGTAGATAGCCTGGATTGTTTCCACGGTAACAGGAACCACGCGGGCGGCCGCTAATTCTGGTATATAAAAGTCACAACGTAAATATATTGTATTCTTACCTCCGAACCAAAACATAAATTAAGCTGTTTGTTGCAGAGCATCAGTTGACGGTAGTGTATTGCCAATTGTTCTACATCTCCTGCATTCAAATTGTTGCTAAAGTTCTTAATGTGAAAATGATGATTAAATTCAGGTATTATTCGCCACGAATTTTTCTGCGACCGTCGCAAAATAGCTTTGTTGAATTGTTTCATTGAATGCGCTATAATTGATATCAACACTAGATACATATAGAACTCCAAATAGTATCTGCCTTCGAAATACACGAACATACCAATAGCAATTACGATAACGTATACTTTTACTTCTTCATCCGACTGGTTGAGGTAAAGTATGGGAGTCAATATGAATGCTGACGTAAGAAATAAATATAAAATGAATAGTCTCCTTGCGAAAGTATCTTTACTATGTAAATCACGATGATTTTGCAGCATATTAAAACTTGTCAAGAATTTCGTAAAGGATTCGCTTCTTTGTAAAGGACGAATAATAATAGAGTATGCATTCATGATTTGTAATAAGTTATACAGACATCGCATTACGGAAACCTTTATATTGATTAAGGCCGAATGAATGTTCGCTACACATATAAGTGATGTGATTAATAATTCTATCACAATCCTGATTATTATTAAAACTTTGACCAACTTGCTCCTTGAATGGAAGTTTCGGTGTGCTCCGCCAATTTTTTCTAAACATAAAAAAATGTTAATCAAATTCATGTTCAACGATAATTCAACTAACAACGCGCGGTACCTCAAGTTTCACAAATACCAATAATTGTAATGTTTTAGATAATGATGTGATTGTTTTCATTCCATTACTTTAATGGGCAAACAACTACACACGTAGGTACGTGTGTTCGGTATAAAAACGTCGATCAATCTTAACGAGTAATATTTTTGATGACTGAATGTACAAAAACCAACACATACCATTACTTATACAAATTGGATGAATTCTATAAATTAATAAAGTTTCCTACACCTACCTCTTAGAAATTAATTCTTGACAGTCCATCGCTTACTAGCAGCTGGCGTATTCTGATGCGTTTTTCTTTTGCGACCAATCCAGAAAGAAAGACCATATTTATAAAAAAAATTCTACTTTGAGCTCCAATTCTTTCATTTTTCTTGCCTTGGCTGGCACCGACTCCAAAAGGCTTATTTTTTTATTTTTAGTTTTTAAAAAAGTTAAAAAAATGCTCATAAAATAAAATCTACTATGCCAAACCGAACCAAATTTTTATGAGACCAAACGGCAACTATTTCTACATCGAACAAAAAAGAATCACGTTAATCAGACCTTAAATCTGGGAGTAATCGGAGTACATACATAAAAAAAAATATGTGTCCCGCCCACTGCCACTTCAGCTGAGCAATCCTTCGAGCGATGTCAGTAACTTTAGTTCTCCTGCGGATCTCCTCATTTCTGATTCGATCACGCAGGTAAACGCCAAGCATAGCTCTCTCCATTGCACGCTGAGTTACCTTGAGCCTCCTTATCAGACCCATAGTTAGCGACCACGTTTCACTGCCGTAAGTCATCACTGGCAACACACACTGGTCGTAGACTTTCGTCTTGAGACACGAGGTAAGTTGGACGCAAAGATTTTACGGAGCTTCCCGAATTCTGCCCATCCGAGTTGGAATCGACGAGAGATCTCTTTCTCAAAGTTGGACTTACCTAACTGGATTGGCTGTCTAAGGTAAACGTCATGGTCAACAACTTCGAGTGTAGTGTTCCCAACGTGAACTGTAGTGGGTATGACATAGGAATTCGTCATAATTTTCGTCTTATCCATGTTCATCCTAAAACCCACTCTTTGGGAAGCTAAAAGGTGGATAATGGATATACAACAAACAAATACACCTTTAAGTGAGCCTTAAAAGTGCCTTTGTTTGTTTTGGAGAACTAAATCTAAGAAAGAGAAACCTTTTGACTTAAATTCAAAAACAATAAACCCGCCGTGGGCCTCACGAGTCTATAGCGGCGAAATTATTCGAATAAGGTCAATTGTGTTTAGAGATCTTTGTCATGAAATAGGTACACAATAGTGCTTTGTGTTTATTTTGGGAATCGGAATATTGGATGGTTTACATTTACATAAACAAATTGAGCTGATCGGCAAAATAAATGGGGAGTAAAAAATGGCAAGCAAAAAAAGCGACTTTAAAAAGTAAAAAGTAAGTCTTTTGAATAAGCAAAGCACATTTTAATTTTACTCATCATTGAAATAAAACAACTGTTACGTATTTCAGTGCACATTGTTATTATCCGATATTTAGTGGTACTTATATTTTGTGTTTTTAAGGTTTTTTAATTTTCCGACGTTTTAGCAACTCTTCAGCTGCCTTGGTTACTGTAGTGTATTGACTATCTAATCTGTGCTTATGATTAGTCATCCTTGTCTCGAGGGTATACGTCACCGATGACAGGAGGTTGGTCGGGAAGAGATCCGTCAGCCTGCGAGCTGGTGGTGCGTCGGCAAGCTAAGTTATCACACTTAAAAACACTACAGTTACGAGTGACTGGCTACTTATAAGTCTACCCTCGAAAAGTTAATTTATTGTAAACCTTAAAAAAACACTAAATATCGGGTAATAAACAGTGTGCACTAAAATCCGTTAAAGTTGATTTATTTAAATTTTTCTGAAGTTGTCCGAGCCGAGGCATCAGTGGTGCATTCTACATTGCACTTCTTTTTTTGTTTCTTTACTGTTTGGCTTGAGAGCGTGCTTATATCGCTCGTAACAGCAGCGGTTTTCATAAAGAAAGTGTTAAGCGTAATGTGCTGGTAACTGTACATAAATACATCATCATCATCATCATCGATCAATCGATTTGATTTTTGGCATAGAGTTGAAAGGACGGAGAATAGCATAGGCTATTTTTTATCACGATATTCCCACGGAAACGGGAACCACGCGAGTAATGAAACCGCGGGCGGAAGGTAGTTTTTAATGAAGATCAAAATCTGTCACTTAATAAATTCATATTATTTTTCGTACATACCGTTCCATTTATTAAAAATTAAAACTACTTCGCATCAATCCAAATTTTTTGTTTCTGTTTATCCAGGCAAATGATTAAATTAATTATTTTACCTTTCCAACAGAGTAACGTGCCCACTGGGGCATCAAATTGTACGCTTTGAAAGAACATTAAAAAATTCTTTAGACGAAAATCATGATTAATCATTTGCTCTAGATATACTTACTCATTACTTCTATTACTTTTTTTTTTACCTTGGCTGGACCGACTCCATAAGGTTCATTTTATGTTATTGGTACCCCATTCGGAGATGTGGTTCATAACCCGATCGAGCTCGATGACAAGATGCTCCCCTTTCTCGCGGATTCTACGTTCATGCAGGAAGTCAGCTACCTAGGCACAGACCTGAGCAGGCATACCGTACGCCGGAAGCTTGGAGAGAAGGCTTTTGTGCCAGACCCTATTAAAAGCTTTAGCGATGTCAAGGCTGATAGCCAATGACTCGCCACGCTTGTTTTTATTTAATTATTTATTTTTTACTTTACACGCTGATTTAAACAAGAATCCTGGGACCTCTGGGTCTGATAACAGTGTGGTTATTACCACTCGACCACAGGCGGTTACATACCAACATTTCACCTACAATTTTTTAAGAACTGTTAAAAATTAGATTTTTTACAGACAACCACATTTGTTTACAGCCCACTTCTAACTGCCCATTTATTCATATTACTGCCCAATATTTATTTAACTGCCCATTTTAATATGTGTTACGAATTATTTATATTTAGTTTACGGCTCAGTTTTTACTGCTGATCTAGTTATTGAATATGCATTTGGTAATATTTAACTTACCAAAACTACAATATACTACTGCCGCTTTAAATCATAGCCATTGTAAATAGCACATCTCTGGTGAAAGCAGCCTTAGTTATAATCAACGAAATGCTATTGTACTATGGAGATAAGATTTACCAAATAAAGATTTCATTTTGATAAGGTACCATTGACGAAATGAAATCAATCACTTTATACATTTCATCAGTGTCTAAAATATTACGATAAATTATCGTAACTTTTTTACACTTCTCGTCCTGGAAAATCTTGTAGGCATATACAGGAATTATTGCTACTTTAAAAGAGGAAAGAAATTGTTTTTATGCATGCGGTTATTGATCGAGTATTTGTTATTTGTGCTGTATGCTAGACGAACTGCAATTGTAGACGATTATTTCAATTTAAGCCTCCTATACTCGATCGTATATTTGATGAATATTAATTTCATATTATTTGGAGCTATGAATAATAGCAGTTACTTCATTTTATTATTTATTTATTTATTTATTACAAATTGCGTTACATGCGACTTAGTGACTAAACAAAACATGCAAGCACCAATGTATCGCATGCACCTCGAAAGGCACTGCAACGAACAGGAGAGGGGCAGACATTTAGAAACTTTTTCCTCAAAGTATTCATTAATGGAATAGTTAGCTTTTCCTACAAGCAGCTTTTTCAAGGAGCGAATGAACACACCGATATCCGTTCCGGCCTTCAGATACTCTGGCAACTTATTAAAGATTTTTATGGACATCGGGTAGGTACCCGAACTATGCAATGCTAATTTGGATCTTATTTGTAAAAGGTTATTTTTATATCGAGTCACGTTGTGTCTGGGTGCGTCTATGACTTTGGTGTAAAAATTTGGGTGTTTTCTGACAAACTTACACATTTCTAGTATATATAAGCACGGTAATGTTAGTATACTGAGGTTCCGAAAATGGGGCTTGCAGCTCTCTCTGTGTTCAATATTTGCAAGTATACGGATACACTTTTTCTGCAGAATAAAAAGTTCATGTGCATCGACACTATTACCCCATAGTATGACGCCGTAGTTTAGCCACGCTTGTGCATAGGCGTTGTAGCGTGCTGCCTGCCGTTTCAATATCATAGCTTTTAAGTAGTTTTAAGTTAGTTTTAGTTTGTATAGATAATCTGTTTTTTGGCCATAACTTTCCAAATTGTTTGAAAATAAGGGCTCACTTGGTAGCAATTGAATCGTCGCTTCACGGCGATTCTTATTATATATCTAGTTACTTTATCATTCATACATTTTTGTTTACTTTAATGCAATTTTCACATTTTCTTAAAAAAGTAAGGTTATAATTTAGTTTTCATTTGACATCTCATTGTTAGTCTTGTCATTTTTATTTTCTTTACTTTCTGTCATAGTTCACGTAGTTTGTATATCTATTTATTGTTCTTCTCACTCTTTCCCATTGCTACTGAGTGAGTACACAAATTCTTATTTTAAACCTCGTTATTATTTTTCTTCTACGCGTTCTTATTCGGTTTTCAAAATTCCCTGTGAGTATATAAGGCTTGGCTTCTAAGCCTCAGGATCATTCCTTCAAGTTTTATTCTAAACTCTATACGATACGTATAAGTGGCCGCTCCCGGGCCTTAGGCAAAGGCCCGGGACTCAAGAAAGCCCCGCGCCGCGTCGGTCAGCTGTAAATTTTGAAGAAAACTGAAGCCCTATTATTCTTCGTAATTCTACTCTACATCAACGTGCCTGCTGCAACTGTTCTGTGAACTGCCGCTGCACGACCAGCCGCGAGCAGCTTTTCTCCACATCGTGGTGACTTCGGGTCGACGCACGACAGGGCCGGCGTCCTGGGCTGCAGACGCTCCGGACGAACTGCAACGCGATTCTCGATCCTGCCCAGGAGCAATATCCCCGAAGGAACGCCCACTTAATCAGACCATAATTCCCTGAAGACCTCTCCCTCTCTCTCACTCTCTCACGTTCTCCCCTGATAGGTAGGCAACGGATTAATTTAAGGTTTTTTTTTATAAATAAAATATATATTGTATCATATTTTAAAACTTTTAATTGTTTGTAGATAGAATCCTCCTTTCCTCCCTATCTTAGGCAGGCTCTCTTCGCTCTCTCTATTTGTAACGCTACAGTTTTGGCGCCCAACTTTAGTTATACCCACCCCCTACTTTTCCAAATTCTAAATAAAACTTCCACAAGGTTAATTTTATTTTGGCATAAACCTTTTGGTATAAAAAACTTTCCTTACATAACGTCTTTCTCCATTCAGTCTGTCATTTTTTTTTTAACATTCTAAATTCAACTTTTTTTTTGTAATATAAGGAGGATTTTATCTTTATTTTAGGTTTTAGCTTTTTGTCACTTGCCTCTTTGCTGATCTCTTAGGAATATTATTTTGTAATATGGCTCGTTCGATAAACGCGGTTTATCTCAACAAGGCAGAGTTGGTGTATGAAGTAGAAGTTAGGGGCGAAGCACCACTTGACACCTTAATTAAGCTTCATTCTCAAGTAGCAAAGCTATTTGATCATCTACCACCTGAGGAGGTTGTTGACTCCCTTTTGTCCGCTGAAACTGATCTCTATCAGCTTTCTTTGACTTTAGATTACATTGACGCTAAGATTGGTCAAATGGAATCGGGGAAAAGAAATTTATTTAAAAAAATCGAAACTTTCATTAGCCATGCCTATTTTCGTTTGGATAGGATTGATATTCATTTATATCCTGAAAGCAGTGAAAATTACAGCCAAATTAAACAAAAGTTTGATCTAATGGAAAGAAGGTTTGAAAATTTATCTTTTGAACCTGCTGAAAGGTCGGTCGAGCAGTGCGCCCGTTCACCGTTCCTTGCTGATATGCAACCTCTTTTGATGCCAACGCTTTCACGTCCGCCTTCTGTTAATATTGTCCCTGACAATTCCGCTGTCATTGTGCCTCACCCAGTTTCTATAAAGGAGCTTAAGTCTTTTTCGTACAACGGCAAGACTTGTCCACGTTCTTTTCTTCAAAAACTTAATGAGTTCTCAATTTCTCGTGGTATCAATAATGATACTCTTCGGAATTATGCATACGAAATTTTTATTGAAGAGGCACTTCACTGGTTCCGTTTCCAGCTGTTTCGTAATCCGAATCTTTCCTGGGATGCAATTACGGTAGCTCTTGTAAAAGATTTCGGGGTCCGTGATTATGATTCTAATTTGATGGAAGCTATTCAGAACCGAACTCAGGGTTTAGGTGAATCCATCATTGTTTACGTTTCGGTAATGTTTGGTATGTTCTCGAGACTTAACAGGGAACTTAGTGAGAAGGAACAGCTAGATATTTTGCTCAAAAATATACGGCCTTGTTACTCTATGTTTGTTGCTCATAATAACGTCAACTCAATTGACTCGCTGATAACGGTCTGTCGGACATATGAAGAAGTTATTGAACATGAGAATAACTTTCGTGAACCCAAACCACTTAACAGTTGTGCCACCGAATTTAACTACACGGGTAATCCAGTTTCTAAGGCGGTTCACTTTGCACAATCTAGTCCGTACATGCCTTCGCCTAATTCCCAATATCCGGGTCGTGCTTTTAATTCTAAAACGATCCCTTCAGGTAAAGTGTTCTCTTCAGCAGTTCCAAATCATGTAGGACGTAATTCTCAAACTCCACCCCCTTTAGTTGATTATAATGCACAGGTTGTTCCTGGCCCTTCTTCTAATCGTTTTTCTACCCAAACTTTTGGTTCTGGAAATTACAATCAGCGTTCTGCTGTTTCAACATCTTTTAATGCGCATTTATTTTGTGTTCGTTGTAGGGTAAATGGTCACTCTCTTAATACCTGTGTTGTGCCCCGTGACCCAGTTTGTTTCAAATGTGGCTTGAAAGGCTATAAATCTTCGGATTGTCCTCGCTGCAATAACTTTTCGCTTCAAAAAAACTAATTGACGACTTGAGTAGGGATTTCAACCCAGATTCCAAATTTGAAAATTGTAATTTCAATTTATCTAACACTTCCATTTTTAACGAAGAGAGCGATAACGTTCGTCCTTTTATAAATATATCAGTATCTGGGAAAATTATTTCTTTTGAATCTTTACATCAGGATTTTACTTGGAAAGAAGTGCCTCCGCCTTCTTCTAGGGAACTTTTGATTAAATCCATGCATGGTAATGATTCAAATCCTCATCTAGGGATTTTCAAAACATATAAGAAGCTTCGTGTTCTTTATTATTGGTCTGGCATGTTTCGTCAAGTATCTAAATTGATATCATCGTGTGAAACGTGTTTGTCGTACAAACATTCGAACCATTCTCCTTACGGTCCAATGGGAAAACCTAAAATATGTTCTAGACCATTTCAAACCATTTCTTTAGATTTAATGGGTCCTTTTCCTATGACCAGGCAAAGAAACCAATATATTTTAGTTGTAAATTGTTGCTTCTCTAAGTATACACTTATTTTTCCTTTAAAGCGCGCAACCTCTGAAAATGTTATTTTCCATTTGGAAAATTCTGTTTTCCTTACTCATGGTGTTCCACAAACTATTATTATGGACAACGGTTCTCAATTTCAGTCTCGTCAATTTTCAACTTTTCTCTCTCGCTATGATATTCCTTTTGTATCTTTTACTCCTCGTTACTGTCCACAGGTTAATCTCACTGAACGATATAATCGTACCATTGTAACTGCATTAGCTGCTTTAGTTGGTGACGATCATCGTTCTTGGGACAAACACCTATTTAAAATTCAATGTGCGTTGAACTCAAGCGTTAATCATTCGACTGGTTTTTCTCCCTTCTTTCTGGTGCATGGTCGAGAGTATGTTTCCACTGGCTGTCTTTATACACCAACTACTGACCTAAATGAGGTGATTTTTATGCCTCGCGACATCTACGCGAACAACCTGGGTCATTTGGCTTCTTATTTTGACCAGGTTCAAGTCGCTTTACATAATGCGTATATAAAGAATTCTGGTCCCTATAATTTAAGACGTGATTTAAAAGAATTTAACGTTGGTGATACAGTCTGGCGGAAAAACTATGTTCAAAGTGATGCTGGTACTTATTTTACCGCGAAGTTAGCGCCACGTTTCATCAAATGTACAATTGTAGATAAGCTTTCTCCCCTTGTTTATATTTTAGTTGACCCTAATGGAGCCAGAGGCAAGTGGCACGTTAAGGATTTTAAAATGTGATTTTGTTTTGTTTAGGTTTTTTTTTGTTGTTTGTATATATTTGTACATAATTGGACGGCAGTCACACTACTTGTAAATTCATAATTGTAAATATTTAATTTTTAGGCGGCCATAGAGCATATCGCCATTGTATATATTATGATTTGCATATTGGCGGCCAAAGTCAACAGCGTCATATGTCACTCCTTGCTGGGGAGTAGCTAAGCTCTCCAGTAAAGTAAGTTTTAGTAAATATCTCTTTGTATTCTCTCCGTTTTTTTTTTTATTGTAATGTTGTATATATTTTGCATATGGGCGGCTTTAAAGCATACCGCTTCTATGCTGTGCTGTGGCTGTGACTGAGTAGCTAAGCTCAGTCATATCTCTACACTCTCTATCCTGGGCCTCTAAAGCACAATGATCTTGGTGTTTTTATATAAATAGTTAATTTTAACTTTGAGCGGTTGATGACTCTTGAAATAAGCCTAAGTATCTTGTTTTGTAAATATCCTGTTAATTTATTACTCGTTTTTTTTTTTTTTTTGTTTATCGGCGGCCTGTAGGGCATATCGCCACCGAAATACGATTTAAATTTTTTATTGCATATCCTCGGCCATAGCGCAGTTCGTCTTATGCCACTCTTCTGTTTTTCTAAGCTTAGTCACACTTATAAAACTCTTTGTCCTGTGTCTGTAAATTACTTTAAACTATTGTTCTTTTTGGTAAAATTTTCTATAGTGAAAATTTTTCTTTGTGGGGGGGAATAATGTAGCGTGCTGCCTGCCGTTTCAATATCATAGCTTTTAAGTAGTTTTAAGTTAGTTTTAGTTTGTATAGATAATCTGTTTTTTGGCCATAACTTTCCAAATTGTTTGAAAATAAGGGCTCACTTGGTAGCAATTGAATCGTCGCTTCACGGCGATTCTTATTATATATCTAGTTACTTTATCATTCATACATTTTTGTTTACTTTAATGCAATTTTCACATTTTCTTAAAAAAGTAAGGTTATAATTTAGTTTTCATTTGACATCTCATTGTTAGTCTTGTCATTTTTATTTTCTTTACTTTCTGTCATAGTTCACGTAGTTTGTATATCTATTTATTGTTCTTCTCACTCTTTCCCATTGCTACTGAGTGAGTACACAAATTCTTATTTTAAACCTCGTTATTATTTTTCTTCTACGCGTTCTTATTCGGTTTTCAAAATTCCCTGTGAGTATATAAGGCTTGGCTTCTAAGCCTCAGGATCATTCCTTCAAGTTTTATTCTAAACTCTATACGATACGTATAAGTGGCCGCTCCCGGGCCTTAGGCAAAGGCCCGGGACTCAAGAAAGTCCCGCGCCGCGTCGGTCAGCTGTAAATTTTGAAGAAAACTGAAGCCCTATTATTCTTCGTAATTCTACTCTACATCAACGTGCCTGCTGCAACTGTTCTGTGAACTGCCGCTGCACGACCAGCCGCGAGCAGCTTTTCTCCACATCGTGGTGACTTCGGGTCGACGCACGACAGGGCCGGCGTCCTGGGCTGCAGACGCTCCGGACGAACTGCAACGCGATTCTCGATCCTGCCCAGGAGCAATATCCCCGAAGGAACGCCCACTTAATCAGACCATAATTCCCTGAAGACCTCTCCCTCTCTCTCACTCTCTCACGTTCTCCCCTGATAGGTAGGCAACGGATTAATTTAAGGTTTTTTTTTATAAATAAAATTTATATTGTATCATATTTTAAAACTTTTAATTGTTTGTAGATAGAATCCTCCTTTCCTCCCTATCTTAGGCAGGCTCTCTTCGCTCTCTCTATTTGTAACGCTACAGCGTGGTAGGCTGTGACTGCCGTTTTTAAATTTGTACATTTTTTTTGATTATATGTAAAATTTATGTTTATCTAATTTTTTGTCTTGGTCTGAATTGTATTAACTTAGTTTTTTTGAAATTGATTTCTAAATTATGGTCACTTAGCCACTGTTTTACTTTATTTATGATTGTCCCTATTTTTTCATTAAGTTTAGTACTATCGATACAAGGGAATACAACGGAAAAATCGTCGGCAAACATCACACAATGATTGTCAATGACCTTCGGAAGGTCATTGATGTAAATAAGGAAGAGGACACACCCGAGCACGGACCCCTGAGGAATAGAGTCCCGCACCGGCTGGGCCCTCGACCCGACACGTTATGGTTTTTGAGTCTTGATCAACATGCTCTATTTCGACGTACTGTGAACGATTTCTGAGAAAGGAAGCAAACCATTTATTAGCTACACCGCGGATACCAATGTCAAAAAGGTTATTTAAAAGAATGTCATATTTAATTTTTTCATATGCTTTCGTCGTGTCAAATAAAATTCCTATTGCGTATTTCTGATCATTTAATATATTTAAAACTTCATTAAAATATTTATATGTGGCCAGAGTTGTTGAACGATTTTTTCTAACGCCATTTTGGGCGTCATCAAAAATATTGTACTTTTCACAAAAGGAGTATAACCGTTTGAACATAGCTCTTTCAAATATTTTCGAAACTACAGGTAAAAGGGCAATGGGTCAATAATTATTGGGGTCCGTTTTTTGGTCTTTTTTATGTATCGGCTTTATGATTGCAATTTTAAGTAAATCAGGGAATATTCCTTCGGAAAAGGATTGGTTTATTATTAAAGTTAACGACGGAACTAGTTCTTCGGCACATTTTTTATAAGAGTGGACGGCAGTTCATCAATGCCGTAGCAGGATTTTAATTTTAGTTTTTCACTATTGACATAACCTCTCGTTCATCCACTGGGCTTAAAAACATCGAGTGCAGTAAGGGGCGCTCGACCGGACGGCCGCGCGGCGCGGGCGCACCGCCTGCCGCATCGCTCCCGACTGACGCGAACAACTTGTTAAAAACATTGGAAACTTCATGTGGGTCCGACATTGGCTTGTTGTTGATAAGCAATTTAATGTTTTCGTTATATTTTTTTGCCCTATCGTGTTTGGTTTTCTCATTTATTATTTGCCACATACATTTAATTTTATTACTTGCTTTATTCATTCGTTTAATAGATTGTAGTTGTTTTGATTTAATAATAGCGTTTTTTAAATATTTTTCATATTGTTTATAATAATTTCGTAAAACCTTACTTTTCAAAAATATAGTGTGAACTTTTAATAGTCTTTTATGTCTACAAGATTTTTTTATACCGTATGTCAGCCATGATTTGCGTCGTTGCTTAGTGTAAATCTTTAATCGCTTACGTGGAATACAATATTCTAACGCGTCATGTAGGATATTATTTAGTGAATTATAATTTTCATCAACAGTTTTATTATTTGAAATAAACATATATTACATGAAAGCTTGTACGGCATTCATGATTATTACGCACATAACAATACAATACAAAAAACGAAGATGCTAAAAGTTGTTATACAGCTTTATTTAGTGAAAATGTGTCCGATAATCGTATCGGACTTATAAGCGCCATTTTCACATATCGTATCGAACATTCATTCAGTGTCATTATGATAAACGTATTGGGAGTCCTTCTTGAATTAAGGTACTACGTGGAAATTACCAGATATGTTATGACTATATTAAGTATGAACTATTTAATACATACAATTGATTCGTCGTTTCTGAGCATGATAAATGTCTATCAGAATCTCTAAAAGACATGAAACCAACGAACACCTTTACGTGCAATTCTCTTGAATACGATGTACAGCATTGGGCTGCCCATTACCGAATTTTGATTGGTTGCAGCAGGTTGCTGAACACCAGCTTCAGTAAACAGGTAGGTACACTATGAAATAAAGTAGATATCGTAATAATGGTTGGGGTTCAGCAAACACTTATTACTGAACCATAATGTTTTATTAATTTCTAGTGAAATTATGAAATGTTAGTGTTGTGTCTACGTTTAACATTATAAAAATATGAAGCGCTCGTGACAGAGTGATCGTAATCGATCACGTTTGTCAAGCAACGTTCGGTCCGCTCAGGTGGCGGGTGGTCGACCGTAAAGGATTTAACATGCCTTCCGTGCTTCGGAGCGCACGTTAATAACAGTCGTTAAGCCAAGTCAGAGGCCTTATAGGCGGCTTGATAAACTCTGACACCAGAGATGGCCACTAATCTTCATACTTTATGAGAGATTTTAAAGTTCATGAATCAAATTGTGTTAAACTATGTAACTAGATTTTGCATGCATGATGTTATAAATGGCTGATTGGGCTGATCTTTATTTTTATGTCATCTGCAGTGTACTTCAATCAAGTTCAATTAAAGGATTATCTTAATTTTATCATATCAGTGAACTAGAAAAAAGACAAATGGCATTATCGGATCCCAACCAACACGACATCATCATCGTAAAATGGAATATTAGTCCAGTTTAGTATTAGTCCAGCCACTTAAAAGCCAAAAACCAAATGGCTTAGTGCGTGTCGGGCCACGCGCAGTACCTATAGGGTTTCGTAGTTAGCCTTTACAATAGTTTTAAATGCTTATCGATACTTACTTACAGTCTTTTGTCATTTATTAATGACGGTAATTGAAGAACTTCGTGTGCTCTTATTTTCAAGAAATTTAAGCTTCCTAAAGATTTTGTGGGCAAAGTTTTTATTATTTTTGCGTGATCTGGATGTGTGCTATGAATGGTGCCTACAGGTAGGTGCACGTTTGTCACCGAAAGCGGAAATGCTTATAGCACGTCACTGATGAAAGCAGCCTTAGGTTTAATCAACAAATTGCTATTGTAACATGTTGATTACGTGTACCAAATAAAGAAGATGACATTTTGATAAGGTTCCATAGACTAAATTAATTCAATCACTTTATCCATTTCATCAGTGTCCACATAAATATTACGATGAATTATCGTGACTTTTGTACACTTTCTGTCCTGGAAAATCTAGTAGGCATACACAGGAATTTCTCGTACTTAAGTAGAGGAAAGAAATTATTGATATGCATGCGATTATTGATCGAAATAGTTCTAAGTGTGCTGTACGCAATCTTAAACCTTACAATTGATGACAAATTATTCATCTTAACCATCCTATACACGTTCATATTTTTCATGATTGTTAATGTCATATTATATGAAGCTGTAAATAATAGCAGTAACTTCAGTGTATTACATAAAAGCTTAAACGGGATTCATTATTATTACGCACACAAGAACGGTACAAAACAAAAAACGATGATGCTGAAAGTTGTTTTAGCTTTATTTACGATTATCGGACTTCTAAGCGCCACTTTGACATATCATTTTGAATTTTCATTCATAATCATTTTGAGAAACGTATTAGGGCTCCTTTTTGAATTAAGGTACTACGTGGAAATCACTAGATATGTAATGACTATATCAAGCATGAACTATTTAATACATACAATTGATTTGTCGGTTCTGAGCAAGATAAATGAAATATCAGAATCACGAAAAGATATTGAACAAACGAATGCTATTACAGTAAGTTCTCTTGGACACGATGTACAGCGCTGGGCAGCCCAATGCCGAACTTTGATTGTTTGCAGCAGGTTGCTGAACACCAGCTTCAGTAAACAGGTAATCCTAATTGTAATAAATAATAAAAATGCGAAATAAGGGTGTTTACTTGAGGAGGCGGAGCCCACCACCAGGGGCCGTACCGCGCAAGTGGCGTCGTCACCGAAATCGGCTGCATTTGACAGATGGATGTGATACATCGCTGCTTCTTTTTGATATAAATGAAAACTTATCAAAGACTAATAGCAATATGTCACATCCATCTGTAAAATGAAGTCGATGTCGATGCCGACGACACTTGCGCGGTAGAGCCACAGGGGGGCTTAATACTAGTCAGTGACAGAAACGAATCGCCTAAAAACCGACTGCACGTAGTCTTGTATGCTTGCTTGCACGCTTGCTTGCATGCTTGCTTGCACGCTTGCTTGCATGCTTGCTTGCACGCTTGCTTGAATGCTTGCTTCCCTTTATACTGTAAAATATTTTTATTAAAATTAGGACTGAGTTTTTATGGCATTTAAAGTGTAGGTAAAATAAACTCATGTGAAATGTTGATTACACTATATGAATGTTATATAAAATGAGCATTATATCATTTAATGATTGGTTGAATGATTATTAAGCCTTTTTATTTGTTTTTTATATCAAATGAAATTATGTTACATGAAATTATATGATTCGTATGTTATGATATGTAATCGGTATGTCAAATGAAATTATATGAAATGCTGTTATATCAACTGATCGTGAGTTCATGTAAATTTATGTCATACATTACACACCCCTTTAAAATAAAGTGAGTTAACCTCTATCAATAATATCTATCGATTGATAGAGGTTAAGCAAACATATTAAACTTTGAACTTTTATAATACGTAAAGGAGATCACCCATTCTAGGACAAATTAAAAGAATTACTTTTATGGCGACAAAACTCCGTGCTCATTATTGTAAAGTACATGTACGAAATCTTTGTGGATGCCCCGAAATTAAGCAAATAGAAACTATAAATTTTTAGGCATTTCATAGTCGACACGCTTTTTTTTCAAACCACATATCACTGCATTAAATAACATGTTACGTAAGTTAATATAAATAAAACCTTGCTTTTAACTACAGAAAGAGCCCAGCGAGCGATACTCAAGGAGCCGCCCCTATCTCTTTCCTACTAACCTTCTTTATAAGTCCTGCAACGTATAGCCTGTTCGACAAATGTTTATATCGCACATAGTTTTAAAATAGCACGCAGCATTTTCATATAACAATAAAAACTAAAATAATAAAAAATGGGAGTATTATTGTTAATTCAAAGTTATTTAGAATATGAATAAATTGTTAACTAACAATAGAAACGATTCGGTAAACGTTGACATTGACATGGGAGAGATATGATAGAAGATAAAGACAATTTAATAATAAAGGTTAATGTCACGTTTCGAAATCCAATCATAGGTTGAGAAATCTCACCCAGCCTTATATAAAATTCTTTTAACAAATAGTTGAATCTTATTTATGTCTTCTTATTGTTATAACTTTTTAATTTTGCATTTTACAATGCCATTTTTATGTGATAAATATTAATCAAGAAAATATACTAGAAAAATGCAACTAGTCTCATGTCGCCCTGACGGGATTCGAACCCGTATCCTTGGGAGTCCAGCCCAATGCACTAACCAATTATGCTACAGAGACCTATGAGGACACGTCAAATTTTTCTAGTATATTCACCATTCTACGGTGTTGGCCACCGTCGCTTCATCAATGAGAGAAATATCCTCGCATTCGAAAGAAACATCTTTACAGATGTTTGACTATCGATTAAGATGAAACAGCCATCTAATTATAACTTTTAAATTTGGCATTTTACAATGCTATTTTTATGTGATAAATATTAAACAAGAAAATATACTAGAAAAAAGCAACTAGTTTCATGTCGCCCTGACGGGATTCGAACCCGCATCCTTGGGAGTCCGGCCCAATGCATTAACCAATTATGCTACAGAGACCTATGAGGACACGTCGAATTTTTCTAGTATATTCACCATTCTACGGTGTTGGCCACCGTCGCTTCATCAATGAGAGAAATATCCTCGCATTCGAAAGAAACATCTTTACAGATGTTTGACTATCGATTAAGATGAAACAGTCATCTAATTATAACTTTTTAATTTTGCATTTTACAATGCTATTTTTATGTGATAAATATTAAACAAGAAAATATACTAGAAAAAAGCAACTAGTCTCATGTCGCCCTGACGGGATTCGAACCCGCATCCTTGGGAGTCCGGCCCAATGCACTAACCAATTATGCTACAGAGACCTATGAGGACACGTCGAATTTTTCTAGTATATTCACCATTCTACGGTGTTGGCCACCGTCGCTTCATCAATGAGAGAAATATCCTCGCATTCGAAAGAAACATCTTTACAGATGTTTGACTATCGATTAAGATGAAACAGCCATCTAATTATAACTTTTTAATTTTGCATTTTACAATGCTATTTTTATGTGATAAATATTAAACAAGAAAATATACTAGAAAAAACCAACTAGTCTCATGTCGCCCTGACGGGATTCGAACCCGCATCCTTGGGAGTCCGGCCCAATGCATTAACCAATTATGCTACAGAGACCTATGACCTATATACCTATGAGGACACGTCGAATTTTTCTAGTATATTCACCATTCTACGGTGTTGGCCACCGTCGCTTCATCAATGAGAGAAATGGTTAGTGCATCTGTAAAGATGTTTCTTTCGAATGCGAGGATATTTCTTTGTTGTTTCTAATTTATATCAATGATTTACCCGGAAATGTCCAACAAGAAATGGTCCTATTTGCCGATGATAGTACAGCCATAATTAAATGTGTTGACTACAACATTTATGAAATAAATAATAAAATACATAATTGACTGGCTTAACAATAATGACTTAACTATTAATTTACAAAAGACAAAATTAGTTCAATTCAATTCAATTCATTTATTGCATATCACATTACATAATAAAGGTGACAAAGAAAATACGGTCTATATGTGAAGGGCATAGCAATAATTAAATAACTATTTTTTTTATAAATTACAAAATATTTAACTTAATTGAAATATAACACATAAAATTAACATTTAATTATATAATCACAGGATAAAAATGTAAGAATACAATAGTTCACGCTTGTTACATATTATTTCTTAGTTACAATAAAATCTATTTTATTGATTTATATCATCATATTTGATCATAATTGAGGTTAAATTTTCATTTAAAGTATTCCTTATTTTTACATTGCTAGCAACACATTATATTAGTTTATTAGTAAATTACACATATTCAATCAACATTCATTCAATTAAATTTGTCTCCAAAATATTCATTCAAATAATAATAACATTTTAAAATTAGAAATTCTTTTAATTGTTTAATAAAATAATTAGGGTTATCCAAATCTTTTAGGTAAGTAGGAACGTGGTTAAAAATTTGAATTAACATTCAAAGACTGCGCCAATCTAATTTTAATGTTAACTACCAAGGTCATGCGTTGGAAGAGGTTAACACCACAAAATTCTTGGGATTGTTAATTGACAGTCAGCTAACGTGGAAACCACATATAGAAGAAATATGTAAGAAACTGAGTAAAGCCGCGTATGTGTTATATTATCTCTCTAAAAAAGTCAACTCTAAAACAACAATAGTGGCTTATCATGGTTGCTCAGTTCTAAGGTACGGTTTAATTTTTTGGGGTAACTGCAGTGAATGGGAAATGGTTTTCAAAGCTCAGAAGCGCTGCATTAGATCGATGTCTGGGTTGAACATGACCGACAGCTGTGTGCCTGTGTTTAAGTCCCTAAAGATTTTGACTGTACCTTCATTATATATTTTGGAGATGGCGGTATTTGTAAAGTCCAACCAGCATTTATTTACAAAAGTTTCCCAAACACGGAAAAGGACAATAAAAGTTCGTTCACAAAACCTAAATATGTCAAGTTTCGGAAGTTACCATACAGCGTTGCTAAAGAAAAGTGTAATGGGAATGGGACCAGTAATTTATAACAAACTACCTGACGAAATTTAGGAATTAAATAGTTATAAGTTTAAAAAGAAATTGACATCTATATTATTAGCAAAATGTTACTATTCTATTACCGAATATCTAGCTTATAAGTTTTGACATATCTTAATTATATTTGTTTTTGTTGGGGATCACACAGTTTTGTTAGAGTAAACACGATTAAAATTTAATAGACATAAACAACAATAATAGACAGCTATCAAAATACATAAAACACGAATACAAATAAAGAACTGAGAAGCCTGGAGGTTGTATACTCCAACACACCCCCTTCAACTCAAGAATTCACCCTAGATAACCCTAATGCAGCTGTAAGTAACTCGTTTCTTATACGAGGTAAAGGTTTGGTGAGGATATCTGCCAACATCTTGTTTTCACGTAGCTCATCCCTAACAAAAAAATGTCTAATATCTATGTGCTTGCTTTTACCGTGAAAGATACCGTGATCTTCGGTAAGGTGGATAGCACTTAAGTTATCAGCATGCATTCTTACCTTAGACAGTTCTTGTAGACCTAGTTCCTTCAACAGACTATTCAGATACATAGCTTCTTTGAAAGCTTCCGCTAAACTCACAAATTCAGCTTCACACGTCGAAGTGGCAACAGTTCGTTGCTTACGCGAGGTTCAAGAAATAGCAGCGGCACCTAACATAAAAACATATCCGGTAAACGATTTTCTATCAATCGGACAACTGCCCCAATCTGCGTCTGAATACCCTTGAATACAAGCGCCAGTAGGTTTTTACGTCAGACCATACGAAATCGTTCCTTTTAAGTATCGCAGTATACGCTTTGCAGCTTTCCAGTGTGTTTCTTCTGGATTTTCAGCAAACTGCGCCAGTTTTGCTGTGGCATTAGCAATCTCTGGTCTAGTCGCCACACATAAGTACATCAGTGCTCCGATGAGTTCTCTATAAGGAAAAACCTTTTCTTTTACGTCCTTCTCCTTACTTACGTCCGCATTTCCCACCTCCATTGGAGTCTTCACAGGGTTACAAATTTCCATATCGAATCTCTTCAAAATGTACTTAATGTATTTCTCTTGCGATAAATGGAATGATTTCCCCTCCTTCTTTATATCAATTCCTAGACAGTAGGTTGCTGGACCGAACTTTCAACTTTCAACTCAAACTTTTTTGATAACTCTCGTTTAAAATCATCTATGACTTTTCTTTGTGACAAGGCTATGAGAATATCGTCTACATATATTACTACGAAAAGATCTGCTTTACCTTTGGTGCACTTGAAATATAAGCAGGGTTCATTTACTGTCGGCTTTAATCCCATTTTTCTCAGTGTTGTACACAATTTAATATTCCATTGTCGTCCAGCTTGCTTCAGACCATAAAGTGATTTCTTTAAAATACAGGTATCACAACCTCCCTTTATGTCATCAAGCATCTTTACCGCTTTTACACCGACTGCGCTTTTAGCACCATCTGTTGCTATTAGCTTTTCTAAACTTTCTTTTAACAATTCTGGCATCTTCATGTAAATGCTTTCGTTCAGATCTCCATTTAAATATGCCGTGTTAATATCCACTTGATCGATCTCCATGTCCTTTTCAGCAGCTAAAGCTACCAACAGGCGTATAGTAGCTATTCTCGCTACAGGAGAAAATGTTTTATGATAATCGAGACCTTCTTGTTGACTATATCCTTTTGCGACTAATCTTACTTTCTTGTTCTCCGTTTTATCGACGTTTAACTTTGTAGTCAATACGTATCGACAACCAACAACGTATCGATCAGATGGTTTCTTAACAACTTCCCATGTCTCATTCTTTAACAAACTACTAATCTCCGACAAGATTGCCTCTTCCCATTGATCTTTGTCGTCACTGTTCAAGGCCTGTCTTAAAGTGGTCTCGACTGCACCAGCAAAGTCATCATTGTCAGCTTGATTTTCTGTCAATGACCTGCTTTCATCATCGTCCTCGACTTCGACCATATTATAAATCTTTCGAGGTCGTCCAACGTGCCCTCTTTCGATCCTTGGTCTTCCAGGGCCTCTTTTGACAGTAACATTTCTTTCAATGCCATTGCTACTACTGTGGTCGCAACTAGAACTAGGACCTTCCATGGTAGAATCGGTCGGGCTCAATCCGTCATTTATGGGTACATCTGGTGGTGTTTCAATATTCGAAGGCCTTTCGGTCATTGAATTCGTTGAATTCATCTTTGGCTGAAATAAATCAACATTTTTAGTAATGGTCTTTTGACATTTCGGCTCAGGTAAATTTTTAATATCTTGTCACTATCACTACTATCTGATAGCTTACCTTCCTGAAATCGGACATCTCTTGATATCACTACCTTTCTACTTTCTGATATCCATATTTTGTAACCACTGGATTCAGCTGGATAACCCACAAAATGCCATCCGAACTTCGAGCTGCAAACTTATCTTTGCCCGGCACTTTATTCAACTTTTGCACCAAACGATCTAAAAAATTCTATGTTCACCTTTTTATCGAACCATTTTTCATAAGGGATATCGCCGTTCAAACTACTGGTTGGACTCCTGTTCCTTAAAACCATATTTTATAGTTTTTATAAATTTGAGGGATTTTTTTAAATGAGATTTCAAATTATGTGCTTTTTGCTTTTTTGTTTTTCTACGAAATAAACAATTAACTTACCAATTTCTTTAAAACACACATGATTTATTAAACTCAATAGGTTCATTCATTCACTCCTTACTTATCGATAAAAAAATTATCGATTACTTCAAGCACTACTGTGATTATTTGACATTAGTAATCGCCCCTCAGCCCCGCAAGAATTGGTTGATCGTGATTTCATACAGTCTTCTCGGGTTTCGTGTCCAGTGGTTAATTCGTCCAAGATTTATATACTAGTACATACACTTATAAAACTGCTTAGAAGCCCACTAATACTAACAGGAATATTGTGCAATTCCAACAATATTGCATACAAACGGATCGAATTCATAAAGACAACCTACTTTTTTGAAGTCACCAGGTAGGTGTAGGTTGCCACTTACAAAACAAGCATCGTAATTTTTATCGATTTTCGTTAATTCAGTCAAGTATGTCGGTCGAGGCAAAGTTCGTGTAGGCAGATGAGACAAAATGCGCAGCGCGCCGTATCTGTATTCAGAGCGCTCTTTGGTATCGGAAAGTTGCGCGGGCGCGCGGCGTTAGGCGCGTGGCCCCGTCCGATTGCTCAAGGTCGTTCGGCCAAATAATCGCCTTAAGTAAATTTACAAAACATTATTGCTGTTGCATATTTAGTATGTGTAAGACTGATGCCTGAGCTAGATATAAAAGACACTAACTAGAAGAATGACATGATGAGTAACAGCCAATATTGTCATTAACTTTATATATATATATAAACTCATTTGCAAAAAAAACGGGCACCTAAGCAATGAACCATTTCAAATGTTAATATTGCTTTGTTTGATAATTATAGGTAGTTTTATCCTCACAATTTGGTAAATTAATAAGAAAATAATCGTTTTCATCAGTATTTCATAAAATTTAGATACAATTTATGGGAAATAATGCTAAACCTCGCTAGTAGTGTATGTTCGCTAGTAGTGCATATAGTCATGAAGTAAAAATAAAAAAGTCTTTTTGTTTGTTTTTCTTTAATAAAGTAAAAGCAGATAAATGTTTAGTATCGAGTGTGACCTCCTCCAGCTAAAATCACAGCTTGAATTCGTCTGCGCATGCTAGCGAGTATATCCCAGATACTTGCTTGCGGAATACGTTCCCACTCCGCAGTAATCACATTCTTCAGCTCTCTGATGGTCTGCGGAGCCGGGTGTACTGATCTCTCACGCCGTTTCAGAACGTCCCAGACATGCTCTATGGGATTGAGGTCGGGACTTCGAGCTGGCCAATCTAAACGACGAATGCCGACCTATTGCATTAACATCGCGGGATCGGTGGGCGCGAGCATTGTCGTCCATAAAAATCGAGTCTTCACCTAGAGCGGCCAATGCGGTTTGTGCATGAGGAATTAGAACTTCCGTTATGTATCGATGCCCAGTCAGTGAGCCGTTTTCAATGAAGACTAACTCTGTACGATCCATTGAATTTATTCCTGCCCTAAACATAACATAGCCCCCACCATAAGGTGTGATTTCTTCGAAACATGCCTCTGCAAAGCGTTCTCCTTGTCTTCTTAGCACTCGCCGACGTCGATCTTCACCGAACAGAGATATCCTGGCTTCATCAGAGAACAAAACCCTATTCCAATCCTCCAACTCCTATTCCAAACCAGCGAGAAGCCTCCTCCTGACCGTCCATAGACTAATATGCACATTTCTTACTCTTGGAGGTTGTTCTTAAGATCCACATACGAAGATTTGCGATTTCTCAATGCGCGACTCACAAGAAAACGATCATCCCGTGGTTGGGTACATGGTTTTCTTATATATATATCGCTGCCAGGTCCTTTGGACTGTCGAGCGACTAACATTTAGCCTCCTAGCCACGAAACATTGGCTGCAATCCTCTTCAAGCAGCGCGATAATTTTGGTAGCTTTTACCACTTTATCTACCATTTTTGATACAGCCAAACAGCAATAAATAAAGCTTTGACAGTCAAGGATATGAAATTAATCGATAAAAATTGAACACAAGTTATGAAAGTCGATGTTAACTTCTGGAACTTCGCGCCAAAAATGTAGGATAAAAAGGGGTTTTCTGTAAAAATGAGCATCAAATGAAAATTTGAATTTAGAACGTACTTTTTTAAATACCACAGCATTTTTAAAACCGGCCAGTAACGTGTACAAACGATTGAAACCTTTTTGGTATTGTATCTTTTTAAAGATTAATGAAAATCAAAACCGCCCGTTTTTTTTGCAAATGAGTGTATATATGTGTGGTGATTGATAACTAAGTACATCATAACCAAAATATATATAATTTAAGTAAGTGTGTGTGTTAGTGTATGTGTGTGTGTGTTAGTGTATGTGTGTGTGTTAGTGTGTGTGTGTGTGTGTGTGTGTGTGTGTGTGAGTGCATCATCATTAAATGAAATCATTATGTATCAATAAAAATTTTGGAGTCGGTGCCAGCCAATGCAAGAAAAATAATAGTATAGGTACCTAATAGCCTGAAGGGTAATGTGCCTCGGTTTTTTATATTTTTATGAATCGTTTTCTTATCCCAAATCGCCTTTGTAAATCGGTGATCTCCTTTGAAACACACTTAACGAGACAAGTTGTTTTTTTTCAATATATTTTGTTGTATTAACAATTACAATTTCTTTTATTACAGATATTTTTGTGTATGTTTGGTACAATGGTAGTGTACATTTTCTTCATAGGGTTTATAATAACATCTTTCGTAAAGGTACATTTGAACATATTCTAATAATTATTGTGTTTGAACCACCATTTTGATTCTTGAATACATAGTACAATTTTTTTTTCTACGATTTGAGTAGGTAGGTATTTCTATGTATTAAACATTCTGCTGTCTCTTATTTTGTCGAATTAATCATAAATATAATGTTTTTAAAGTTTATTGTTTATTGTTTGTTTAGAGTAAAAAGTCAAAAGATTGACAGTTTAATTTTAACCACCAGGCTCTTTACAGGGATCATATACATTAAGTGAAACCGCCTGCTTTACTCTTACAACAAATATATTTTTATTTTCACTTCTAACGATTTTCACTATAAAATCTGGTCAAAATATGCAAAATGGATGGAAAAAACTGACTGTATCTGTATCAAAATTACACACCATTATACTGACCGGTAAGTTTATAACCACAGTAAAAATATGTCTTGGCCAATCTTAGAAGAGATAATTTTATGATGTGGCCGACTATTTCATGAAGTGGTGGTATTTCGTGTCGTAGCCGATCATTTCATGAAGTGACAGTTTTTCTTATCATGGCCGACCATTTCATGAAGTGATAGTTTTTCGTGTGATGGCCGACCATTTCATGAAGTGGCGGTATTTAAAGTTGTGGTCGACTATTTCATAAAGTGGTGGTAGTTTGTGTCGTGGCCAACCATTTCATGACGTGATGGTATTTCGTGTCGTCGCCAACCATTTCATGAAGTGGTGGTATTTCGTGATAATAACTGGATGATTTTTTACCGTCTGGAAAAGATAGGCTGGGTTAAATAAACGAAATTGATGCATAGACATTTTTAAGAAGAGACATAATTAAGATCGATTTGAAATTGCAGAGTTCTGTTAACTAAATCAAGTTATGTGCAATCATGTATTCAATCTAAGATGTTACTAGTTATGGTATGTTATAGGCCCACGATAAAGTAATCGGGACTAGGAATATAGAAAAAAATCGCTACCATTTTTTTTTTACAAATTTTGTTTATTCTAAATAGTAATATATTCAAATAGAAATGAAGCTGGACAAATAATAAAGAACGATTTTTTAAAGTGCTCGAGAGTCGTTTTATTTGACACTGAGATGAAATAAATCACATGATTGGGAATTGCGCAAAGAAAAAAAGCGATTTAATACATTTTAAACAAAAATTAGTAGTTAGTAGCATGTCCACGGTTTTTTATTACTGCCTTACAGCGGGCAGGCATGGACTCATAGAAGAAGAGTTCCATTCTTCTAAAAAAACATCGTACAACGCTCTTAATTTGCCACACTGCCTATTTGGTACCTTTTTCTTGACTTCGCACCAAAGCTGCTCGATTGGATTTAAATCCGGGCTTTTAGCTGGCTAATCTTAGACAGAAAGTGATTGCGGATTGAGAAATTGCTTAACTGTGCGTGCAGTATGCTTTGGATCAGTGTCATGCTGGAATGTCCAAATAACCGGAAGCACGTCTACAGCATTCGGTAAAATTGTTTTCATCCAATATATTATTGTATTGGAATTGATCCATGTTTCCTGCTATGAGCTGAACAGATCCAACACCATGACCAGAAAAGCACCCCCAAATTTTCACATTTCCCCCGCCATGCTTTAATGTAGTTTTGTGTACTTGGGGTCGAATGCTTTATTCGGAGGGCGTCGTACATATCGTTTTCCATCAGAACATATCCTGTTTATTTTTGTCTCATCAGAAAAATATAATTTTTCCACTGTCTAACTGTCCAGTTTTCATACCTTCTTGCAAATGCAAGCCGGGCTTGCCTATGGGACCATTTCAACATGGGCACCTTCCTTGCAATCAATTATTCAAACGCCTTCGAATACTGCGTGTCGGGATTGCTGAAGGATTGTTTTCACCAAAATATTCTTTTCTCAGCTCATTAGACGTTATCGGGATTAAAGGGATATTGTTGTGCCAAACGAACGATGATGTGGTTTGATAGGTGGCAAAATGCTTTAGCGTGGAAAACCATAGTTTTTGAGCATTGCAGATAGTCAGCTATCTTTTTATACGACCAATTCTTCGCTTAACTCGCCTTTTTCCAGGCGGAAATAAAAATTATATGGTCAACTTAAAATGTATCATAAATTCAGAATTTAGTGTGGGTGAAAATATTATTTCAGACCCAGGTTTACCAGAAGTGAAGTCAGTCCGCGACCTGGCGCGGCTGGTGCGCGCAGCCAGTGCGGCCGCTGCTGATGACCACGCTGCCGCTGCAGATGACGCTGCTGCCGGCCACCGTCTCGCTCGTTGCGACGCACATCATTGTGCTACTACAAGTCAATAAGATTATTTAAAGCTGTATTCCATAGAACCGTTATCATAATTAAGGCTTTTAATTTTATTATTTTTGTTACTTCATAAATTGCTGCCAAAACCTCATTAACCTGCAGCAAAATCGATAATGCTGTAAGTTCTATGACCAAAAACATTATTCAAGGAGATAATAGGTCTATAACCTTACTTTTTATTTAAATCTGTATACTTTGGAGAATAGCATACTGATATAGAAAAACTATAAACGCGTGAATGCGATACTACAACGCTATTGTAAACTGTCGCTTAAGTAAATGTACGATAGAAGTTTATTTGTAATCGAATCTGAATTACAAATCACTTCTGAAAGTTGTCTACAGTGCTGTTCTAACGTTAGGCAAGATTGAAGATATTCGTCTTTCCTAACTGAACTTAAAACTTAAAAACGAAATTGTAAAATTGTAATGGCCGATAACATAATTGGTTTATTAGTTACTTTTAAAGGCTTGATAGCACCGATTAATTTAAACTAAATAAAATTGAGGTAAGCCTTAAGGTAATTTTTTATATATTTTTTTAACTCCCAAATCACATAAACCTGGTTCTAAATAACATAAGCAGAGTTATTGCTCATTTTAATGAGCGTTCATACATATTTAGACATTTTAAATATATTTTAATGTTTTAAATTGGTATGTTGGAGTGTAATACACATAAACATATACTTGGTTTGGTTAGTAATTGTTAAAAAGTGAGAATAAACTACCAAAATATCCTAAATAAATTACTCCTAGAAGCTGTTTTAAGTAGTGTGTAGCTTTTTCCTCCTAAGTCCCTAAAACTCCGTTCCCTATCAAGTTCATCATACACGCTCGCCCATTTCATGAAATGATGATTTCACATTTTTCTAATACGTCTCCAATTTTATTGATAAATGTTTCACCGTCCTGCAGCGCCTCTCACTTCTGATCTTTTTAGCCGAAGTCCTTTCATTCATCCTTTCTACATTGACATGGTTGACATGGTCAAGACATCTGGCTGTGAATCCCTTTTTCAATTCTTGTCACTATCTTGGCTTTCAAACCATCTAGCTAGCCAATTTTATGACTTAAATACTCGCTTGCTCATAGCCGAGCAAGAGAACTATATCTTGCCGCTAGTCGCTTGTCATCTGTTTCTAGTTTCTAGCTTACTCGCTACTCGCTTATCGCTAGCGGTCGGACAGCTGTCATAATCATTAGAATGGTTTGTATAACGAAGTTACTATATTTTTATTTATTTGTTTCTAATCGATCAAATGCAATTATGTTAATTGATGTTTCATTTTGATAAAGTTCATTTGATCAAATAAATTCCTTTTATTTACTTAATTTCATTAGTGTCTACATAAATATTATAATGAATTGTCGTGACTTTTGTACGCTTTTCGTCCTGGAAAATCTTTTAGGCATATACAGGAATTACTGTACCTTTAACAGAGGAAAGAAATTGTTGATATGCGTGCGATTAATTTTCGAAGTTTTCTTACTTGGGCTATATACACGCATTGACATTTTTGTTATAGACAAAACTTACACATTAACTGTCATAAACATGATCGTTATTATTACTAATATGAGTTCCATAATATTATTAGCTGTACATTATAGTGATGATTTTATTTTATTGTTTGAAAACTTGAACAAGATTCAGGATTATTACACAGAGGAAAATGATAAAGAGCAAACCAGAAGCACGCAAAAAGTTTTTTTAGCTTTATGTACGACTATGGCAGTCATAGGCTCTGCTACAATTTATGGTTTTGAATTCAATTCTATAGACAGAATTCTGGGAATCGCAGCTAGCGTCCTTTTTGAGTTAAGATACGTCGTAGAATACTACAGATATATAATGGTTTTATCAAGTATGAACTATTTGATACAAAGAATTGAGTCGTCGGTTCAGAACATGTTATGTGTATCAATACGAAAAGATATTGAACTAACAAATGTTCTTACACTAGATTCTTTTAAACACGATGTACAGCACTGGGCAGCACACTGCCGGACTTTGATTGCTTGCAACAGGTTGCTGAACACTTGCTTCAGTATACAGGTGAGTAAGCAATTATGTTCTATCCTTATTTCGAAAGCAGTGAAAGTGTTTTTTAAATCGGACTTATCACATTACTTACAGTTTATTTTATTGCAGATGTATTCGTGTATGATTGGTTCAATGTTAATGTACATTTTCTATGTAGGATCAGTATTAGAATCCTCCCTTAAGGTAATTTTAAATAAATATAATATTAGTTTGTAACACTAACAACCCTTTTTATACTCTTATTAACTCAATATAAGTATTTAGTGATTTTTTAATTTTTGCATTTTTAATGCTATTTTTATACTTATATGATAAATTTGAAATAGAAAAATAATGGAAAAAATTGGAATGGAAAAACTGTTGTGTATTACTTTGTGTTCCTGTGTTTTACTCATTATATCATCGAGCTAATGAGTGAAATAAATTATACTTTTTGAAAATATTAAAAATGGAAAGGAAATGATTTAATGTTTAACCGACAAGCTCTTTACAGGGATCAAATGCTTATGATGCGGCCTCGTACTTAAATTTTTTAATAAACTTTTGCTTATTTTCACTTCTAATGTCTGTTGCTATAAGAGCTGGTCAGAATATGCAAAATGGATGGAATAAGCTGAATATATCTATATCAAAGTTACCCACCATAATAGTGAGCGGTGAGTTTATAAGTAATTTATGTTTAAACACCGTGTTTTTTTAATCAAACTGCTCAGATAACTGCAGTTCCTAAGAGAACCAGAAAATAAATCTACATTTTTAAAAAATTACGAGGTTTTGCTTTACCTGATATACTATATCTGGTAAAGCAAAACCTGATAACGATTCAAATAGCTTTTTTTTCTTAATCGAAATATTTTTTTTACTTTTCTATATTCAAACGTAGATTTGCCCAATGAATTTGTATTGTAAAGTGAAAAAAAAATATTTGGAGAGAAAAATATGGGCCATTTGAATCTTTCACATGAAAGTCGGTAATGTAGTAAAGTAATGGTATTTAAAAACACGTGATATATCGTGGTCAAATCTAAGAATTGATCACTATCAAACCTTAGATTTGGCCACGAAGTGAATTGTCCACGAAGTGAATTGTCCACGAAGTGAATTGTCCACGAAGTTCACTGAATAACCACGATAAGTCCGACCATTTCATTAATTGGTTGAATTCCTTGATACGTTTAGAATATAGAAACTATGCGTCAATCATTGTCAAAATCATGAAACTAACGTTTTATGGTTTTGACAGTGCACGATTATGTAAAGTTTACATGATATCAAAGTTATTAAAATGTAAATAAAGAATCAACTTGTCAGTAAAAAAAGGTGTATTTTTGTCGTTTTTTAGTTCGAACTGTCGCTATAAACTTAACAAAATATTATCCCCGAAAAAATTTCAAAACATTATCAGCAATGTTTCACCATATCCGTGGAATTTTATATTATAAAATACAATCCAACAATTTCATGAAATGGCCGGCCGCATTATGAGTGTATTTCGACAGTTGACAATAATCTTGAGTGAATCATGGTTGCGGTTATTTCATTATAACCGTAGTAGACTATGTAGTTTTTTTGCGACAGTACATCACCTGTTAAGCAGTACCTAGGTATCTTAAATATATTGATGCTAAAAAGGCAACACAAAATCGAAATCGAGATTAGTATTCATCACTACGCGAATGCCGCATCGAGACTTAGGTCTCAATACCTATGTCAAGAGTGATATAAGTTGATACGCTCTCAAGATGTGAGTAGCATCTTAAGTTGATTATTAAATAATAATAATAGCTATCAAGAGCGCACGCTCTCAAGTTACGAATGCTGCGTCATGAACGCAATAGTCTAGGTAGTGCCAAATCGGTCATGCCATGTAGTCTTAATAAAGTGATTCTTGTACTCAAAGTAAATAATCTTTTTTTTTTCCTCATCTAAAAAACCAAATGTATTGACTTTTGATTTTCAGACCCAGAAGTGAAGTCGGTCCGTGACCTGGCGCGGCTGGTGCGCACGCAGCCGGTGCGGCCGTTGCTGATGACCTCGCTGCCGCTGCAGATGTCGTTGCTGCCGGCCACCGTGTCCCTCGTTGCGACCCACATCATCGTGCTACTACAATTTAAGAAAGCTATTTAGTGAAAACTCATTGGTTTTTATTGACCATAAAATCCTTTCTTTCACCACCTTCAATAGATTTATTTTCGCGGCATTACCTGCACAATGTAGGGTGGCTAAGCGTGCTTAAATACGAAGCTATCGGTCAGATAAGGCAGTTTTCAGAGGGGTTACTTTTAGCTGAGAAAAGGAAAACAGTCGAGAAAAATAAGGTCACAAATCGTAAATTTTTGAACCTGGAAAACTCAAGTCAAAGAAAAATGTTCATACATCATCATGCATGAGTGAGGTTCAAGACGTTCTCAACCTGAAATTCTCAAATGAGAAACCGACAAATAGTCTCGTAGGAGTTTAAGCACAAAACAGACAACGAACGTATCAAACGCTCAACTGTAACAGCTTCAGTGGACTACCGAGTTTAGTATAAGGTGTGACTGTTTGACCACAAGCACTGTACCGCTGTGTCTTTTCTTAAATTATTCGGCTACACGTTCACTGCGGGAGAAGGCACAAAAAGCGCCATGCGTGGGCGTAACCCAGTGCGGCAGAGAAAATTCTGATCTTTCGTTCTGTGCGGGGAGCGTATCTTGGCCAATCTTAGGAGTAAGACAGAAACAATTATTGTTTTCTGTTTATCTCTTAAATTTTGATAACATGGTGAATTTTGAATACTTGGTTTATGTGAGGGGCACATTAGAACTCTCCCGCACAGAATGAAGTTTTTTTTCTTTTCGGTGCGAGAAGGGGTTCATTGGACCTTCGACCTCTTTCACGCCCCATCCACACTGAGTGTGGACTAATGTTAGCGGACAGGAACGTGCTGCACATGAACAGTGATAGTCGATTGTTTTAATTATCTAGGTATTGATTGTGATGTGATGTTTTTTGAAGAAATTCTGAAAATAGTGCGCCATCAAGTAGCACTAAGAAGAAGCTGGATTTTTTATCCGACTAGTATGAAGAAAACTTTACAAAGTAATTACTATGTATCAAAAAGTGTAAATATAATAATGAAAATGAGTTGCCGGAAATAACGAATAGGTACATGTTTTGATTCTGAAAGTGTTGATAGCATTTTAATTTAAAACGTCTTAATGCGAAAAACATACATACAAGAAGAAATAATACTTATATCATAAATGGTGAACATCAATAAAAAAATATATACGCGTCGAATTGAAAATCGATTACACCTCAAGTTGGTACGTCATTATGTTTTGATTTCGTTATTTATGAAACAACACTTTTTTTTTATTTTTTTTTTATTACCAATTTACAAAATAGTTTTATAAAGTAAACTTACACATTCACAAAAAACCACGAAGGTTGAAAACAGGAATGTGCTATTCGACAATCATTCGCTTAAATAATACAGGTATTAGTTAGCAATCACGCACGCAAATTTTACAAATAGAAAGGTAATTAATGTTACAAGATCGCTGCATTACAATTAATTCTTAATGAGAATAACTTATCTAGGTAGGTAAGCACATAATACGAGTACGGCGCGCGGCGGGCGCGACACAATAGAATGATAGAATAGAATACACAATTATAGCTAACATGAACCGACTCAAGTAAGAGAACTTGCATACAGGTCATAATGTTGATAAAAAATGCTGTTTCAATTTATGCTTAATATTTGTGGGGCTTATACTTCTCCTTAAGTTTAAATCGAGATTTTTAATTAGACGGAGAATTAGGTATGAAGTAGTACGTTGACCATATGTATTGTTGGCTTTTGGAGTTATTAATGTTTTATTAGATATTTGGCGGGTAGTGATTTTGTGAGCCTTTTGTGTTTGAATGTTTGCGGTAAAAAATTGTTCTTTGAGTAGATTATAATTGATTTGATATTGTACCGGAAGGATCTTACAAATTTTAAATAATTGGTTGACGTTATTGGCACAGTCGAGTTTCATTTTAGGGGTTACGATATTATTCAAGATTTTTATTTGAAGACGTGTTATCCTGTCAATATAGGTTTTAAAAGTACGTCCATAGCTACTGAGTCCATATGACACAACGGAGGCGATGAACGCGTTATAGATAGGTAAGCGTGTTTTAAATGGTATCCGTTTCTTAATTATAATAAAATTGGCTAAGAATGCTCTTAAGCTATCGCAGATTCGATCGATATGGGGTTTCCAGTTTAAGTTACTATCTATGACGAGACCAAGATACATATGGCTATCGACTACCTCTATAGTAGGACAGTTATTTAAACACGTTTGGTTTAGTGTTTGGTTATGTAGGCATGAATGACTGTGGGGATATCAAACCCATCCGCAGAACGTCCCTTTTGTAGGGTGAACTAATATGTACTAATTTTGTTTTTTGAGCGTTAAGAACCAAACCAACGTCGTGGCAACACTTACAGAGGGCATCAAAGTCAGCCTGGAGTTTCTTCATCGCGTCATTTATATTAATATCTGCAATCAGTAGACAGGTATCATTTGCATATTGATACGACGTGCAGTGGCGCAACGTTTTGTTCATATTGTTTACGTAGGCCAAAAAATAAACGGGTCCCAAGACTGAGCCCTGGGCTGTGCCCTCGGTAACCTTCACAATTTCACTACAACAGTCCTGTACTTTAACACAGAAGGTGCGGTTTCTCAAGTAGTCCCGGCACCATTCCAACACAGGAACTTGGATACCCGTATTTTCCAGACTAGTTATTAGTTTGTTATGGTCAAGAGTATCAAAGGGCCGGGAAAAATCAATAAATAATGCCAAGACCTGCTTCTTATCATTAATACAGTTGTTGATATGGTCTGAGAAATGAGATAAGAGAGCTGTAGTGCTATTCCCAGGCTGGAAGCCTAACTGGTTAGTATTAATAATGTTGTATTTTTTATAATATTTATGTATCTCGGTGCATAGTTATTTTTCCACTATTTTGTCAATTGACGATAATAGTGTGATGGCTCGGTAGTTACTCACGTCATCTTTCTTGCCCTTTTTGAAAACCGGACGAACACAACCCTGTTTTAAATCAGAAGGATAGATCTTAGTAATAACTGTTGTGTTAATAAGATTAGCCAGAGCTATTGATATTTTTTGCCAATATGTTTTATATCAATTGTTCTTATGTTATTTAAGTATTCCGGGGGCTTTATTTGTACTTAATTTTGATATTATTTTGTGTACTGTGTCCGGTGTTGCCTTAGTAAAACGCATGCAGCTATCAGCCTCAGTTGTGGCAGAATCGCCTGTGAGGAGATTACGGTTACATTTGGGACGTATGCGTTGGACAGTGCTGCTAAACTCGCTTGCGAACCTGTTAGCAATATCTTTGGGTTAAAAGCTTTTAATATTACTTCATCCAATGATGAGGTCATTCTTCCGTGGATCTCATTTATAACTTGCCAGATCTTACAACTGTTGGTGTAATTGAGTTTTATTTTATTTTTATAGTACAAATTCCTAAAATATTCTGTTTCTTTGTGGACCTTATTTCGTACTTTATTATATTCTACCCGCAAACTTAAGTTGTTTTCATCTTTTTCCATCTATTAAAAAGCAAATCTCTCTTTTCACATAATTTATGTATACTATTATTAATCCAGGGGGCTACGGATTAATTTTTTGTTATAGCTGATCTTTTCTTTTTCGATTTTTCGTATGCAGTTGAGAAGGATTTTCTTATATAATCGTGAATGTCAATAGGAGATTGCATAGAATTCGTTTTATCCCAGTCAACATTATTCAGCTCCTCTAGTAGAATTTTTTTATCGTAATAAAAAGACCCCTTATTACTACTATTATTTACCTGTGTGCAAGGTCTACGTTGGCCATGGTTCTGGCAAGCAACAATAACAGCGCGGTGGTCGGCCAGTGTCGTATCGACCGCCGCAGCGACAGGTTCTAATGATGCGAGGCGAGCGAAAATGTGATCGATGCACGATTTGGTAACTTTGTTCAGACGCGTCTCAATACGAGTATAGTCAGTTATCCCACAAAGTAACCCAAAACCACTGAGCATTTCGAGATAAAATTCTCTATACGTTGAATAGGTTTTGAGATCTACATTCGTGTCGCCGAGCATCAGAAGATTATCATACGAGTCAAACTTTGAGAGTAACGTATGCAGTTCCCTTACAAATAGTTATCGGTTTGTAGAAGGCGGTCTATATATTGCACACACAATTACGGTTTGATTACAGGATGTTTTTACTGTTCCAGTGATATTTTGTGTGTCCAAAAGTGTGTGTTTAGTGATATTGGGAGTGTATTTATGACAATTCTTGACATATAAAATTATTCCGCCACCCTGCTTATTCGAGCGCAACTGTGTGTGCATTATGTAGCCAGGTATGTTATACAAATGGCATAAAGAGTCTGATATACCTACTTCGCTGACAATGATTAAATCTACAGGATATTTCGAGCTATGTAAAATTTTTTATTCTCTCTCTCTGAGAAAATTCTTGGAGACTATCAATGTGGCTTTAGACGCAATCGAAGTACAGTTGATCAAATATTTCTCCTTAAACAACTGATGGAGAAGAAATGGGAGTACGCGCAGAACATCCACTCAGTATTTGTAGACTTTGCTAAGGCCTATGACAGCATCGACAGATCTGCCTTATACAGCATCTTGGAGAACTTTAAGATCCCACGAAAGCTGGTACGACTTATCCAAACGGCTACCAGAGAAAGCAACATGGTAGTACGTGTTGATAGCGAATTAACCGACCCGTTTTCTGTGAATAGTGGACTAAAACAAGGAGATGCTCTTTCACCAGTTCTGTTTAATCTAGCGCTCGAACACGTTATCAGAAAAGTGCTCATACTAAACGGCGGAGTTCAGTTAAACGGACTACATAAGGTGATCGGGTATGCGGACGACCTCGCTATACTTGAAGAATCAAAACATCAGGTGATAGATGCGGTAGGATACCTTCGTAAAGAGGCAGCTAGGATCGGTCTCAATATTAATAACGAGAAGACGGAATACCTTCACATGCGCCGTTATAAAAACACTAGGCAAAACCCCGAGGATCTGGTTGTTGGGAGTACCACCTATAAAGGCGTACGAAAATTCAGGTACCTAGGTTGCACTGTAACTGAGACTAACGATAGAGAGAACGAGATAGATATCCGAGTCCAAAACACTCTACGTTGCAGTGCAGCCCTACACAAAATCCTGACCTCCAAATTGCTGAGCAGACGCACAAAGATCCGAATATACAAAACCGTGATCAGGCCGATCTTAATGTACGGTTGCGAAGCCTGGACACTCACACAGAAGGAAGAAACAAAACTTCTGGTCACGGAAAGAAAGGTGCTCCGTAAGATTTTAGGACCGGTCCATACCGATGACGGCAGCTGGAGAATCCGAAAGAACGCTGAAGTGGAGGAGCTGTACGCCGAGCCAAATATCCTTGGTGAGGTCAAAGCACAGAGGCTTCGATGGTTAGGCCACGTCGTGCGAATGGAGGACGGTCGCGCAGTCAAACGAGCATACCTGGGCCGGCCAGTAGGGCGCAGGCCAGTCGGTCGACCTAGGTACCGCTGGGCTGACGAAGTAGCCAAAGACCTACGGAAGCTACTGCTGCCTGACTGGGAGGAGGTCGCGCTATACAGGGAGAAGTGGCGCCTTTTGTTGTCGGAGGCCAAGATCCACTTCGGGGTCATCGCGCCATCGGAGTAAGTAAGTAAAATTTTTTATAATTTCGGAAAATTTTTGATAATGGATCTAATGTTAATGTGCAAACAAGTTAAACTTAATTTACTAGGAGAGAGTCTATTGAAAAAAGAATTTACTGTTATACAATTAAATAACTCACAGACTTTACTATTCATATATATATATTTTTATAACACAATACAGAACGTCGTTAGTTGTTGTTTAAAGAAAAAAATAATAATAAGTAAATAAATAAAGTGATAAGTTATTTTTTTGTGCGTTCCTCGGAGTTTTGACAAGTTAAATCTTTTAAATCATTAATTGAACGTATTAGGTATATCTTACTTCCATCAGATTGACGAACCTTATTCCTGCCTTCCTTGCACCAAATATGTTTAAAAGACTCCCGTAGCGCCTGCTTAGTGTGATAGAGGAGAGTTCTAGTGTAGGGCGTGAGGGATTCACGTAGATATATATAATCCGATGCCTTAGAGTTGGGGACGTCATCACCAAGAATATCACGAACAGTAGGACGAAATTTCTTGCTCGCCGCGATCCATTCCTCCCGCGCTGCCTTAGACTTCATTTCCACTACTATCTGGACCTGGCCGTCTCTGCGGGCTGGTACGCACCTTGCTGTTGACATGTCCTCTAAATTAACTTCTAGTTTTTTTGTTACATTCTTCATTAGCGGGAGCAAATCTTTGTTGATGTTAGCCGATTCGGGGATGCCTGCTATTTCGAGTGTCGTTATTAGGGACTTCTGGTGTGTTTCCTGTAACTGTTGTTCTATTGAAGCCACACGAAGTTCGAGGTTTTTGTTTTTATTTATCAAATCGATATTTTTGTTTTCTAATAATTTGATTTTGCTTTCCTGCTTTTGGATAGTTTGTTCCATCGCACTAACTTGCTCGCTCGTGAATTCCAGCGACGAGTGAATATTTCCTAGTTCAGTTCTGATGATCTTTTGCATCTCGTGGCTAATATCTGCTAGGAGTTTCTTTACGTCTATGTTCGTTGAAGATGGGCAATCGTCCTCGCTGTCAGATTCGTCTGCAGGAACAAAAAATGATGAACGCCTCGAGATATTATTAAGGTAGTCACTGCAATTCCATTCTAGTGCGTTTTTTTTTTTTTTTTTTTTTTTTTTATATTTAGGTCGGAGCAAATGACTCTACCTCCACCTGATGTTAAGTGGAGTTAGAGTCCAGACGCGAAGATAGCTGGTGCAGCAGATCAAACTGCCACATCAGCCACCCTCACCTTGCCGGCCTGCTAAATGCTTCTTCACGCCTCGTTTAAAGGACCCCGGGTTGTAGGAAGGAGGGAATACGTGCGCAGGCAAACAATTCCATTTGCGGATAGTGCGACAAAGAAATGAGCTACCAAATTTCTTTGTTCGCGTTGGAATCGCTGCCACAGTAAACCGGTGGCAACGCAAGCCAGCGCGCGTGGTCCTATGAAGGAAAGGAGAAGGTGGGATAAGGGAAAATAATTCTTCAGAGCACTCTCCGTGGTATAGGCGGTAGAACGCGCTTAATGAAGCGACATCGCGACGTAATTGTAGGGGTTCCAGGAATTTTGTTACCTCTACATCGCCGATGATGCGAATTGCGCGGCGCTGCAACCTGTCCAGTGCATCGAGCAAGTACTTAGCGGAGGCATCCCAGAGGTGTGAGCAATATTCTACGCAGGACCGTACTTGCGTTTTATATAGCAAGCACAGTTGATCTGGCGTGAAAAAACGCCGCACCTTGTTGAGGACTCCGAGTTTACGTGAGGCTGTCTTGATCACGGTTTCGATGTAATCTTTTGGATTTAGGTCACAGCGAACATCCATACCGAGCATGGTAATACTGCTATTCAAGGCTAGTGTTGTGCCCTGAAGAGAGGGAAGGGGAAGGAATGGCGACGTTTTTGCCGTGAAAGCGCAGACCTGGGTTTTCTTGGCATTGAACTCAACCAGGTTGTTGGTACCCCATTCCGAGATGTGGTTCAAAACCCGGTCGAGCTCGATGACAAGGTTCTCCCGTTTCTCATTGGTTTCTATCTGCCCAGCCACTGCATGCCCGAAATATCCCGCGTGCACTGTGCTGTCGTCTGCATAGCAATGAATATTCCCAAGAGGAATCATATCATTGATATGCAGCAGAAAGAGTGTGGGGGATAAGACAGAACCCTGAGGCACACCGGCATTCACTGACATGAACCGCGAACTACATCCGTCCGTAAGGACGCGGATTCTACGTTCATGCAGGAAGTCGGCTACCCAGGCACAGAGCTGAGCAGGCAGTCCGTACGCCGGAAGCTTGGAGAGAAGGCTTTTGTGCCAGACCCTATCAAAAGCTTTAGCGATGTCGAGGCTGATAGCCAGTGACTCGCCACGCTTGTCGATAGCTTCACCCCAGATGTGAGTCACGTACGCCAGAAGGTCGCCCGTTGATCGTTTCTCTCGGAATCCATACTGACGATCGTTGATCAGGGCGTTATCCTCTAGGTGACGGATCAAATAGTTGTTGAGGACCCTTTCTAAGACTTTACACAGTATAGAGGTAACAGCTATTGGCCGATAGTTGGCCGGGTCTGAGCGGTCCCCTTTTTTGGGTACCGGTTGCACGTTGGCGTCTTTCCAAGTCTCCGGCACACTTCCCAGAGAATATGACAGTTGGTATAAGCGCGTAAGCACGGGAGACAACTCCGCTGCGCATTTTTTGAGCACGACTGCTGGGATGCCATCCGGTCCACTAGCTTTCCGGACATCGAGTGATTGCAGTATCGCACGAACATCGCGCTGTCTGATTATGATATCAGGCATCGTAGTGCCACAATGAGGTAACGTTGGTGGCGGTGAATTGCAATCATCGATTCGGGAGTTGGCCGCAAATAGTTTTGCCAGGAGATCGGCTTTCTCCTGCGGCTTATGAGCTAGTGTACCGTCTGGACACCTCAGAGGTGGCAGCGAGGGCTGGCAGAAGTTGCTTTGCACTGCTTTGGCCAAACGCCAGTAACTACGGGAGCCCGTAGGGTGCGTTACCAATTCGTGGCCAATACGTGCAACGCGTTGAGCATCAGCTCTGATGTAAGCCTTCTTGCAGGACTTGGTAGCAATATTGTAGGCTGCCTTCAGTGAGTCCACCTCAGGAGCCTTGAGGGCACGGCCTCTGATCCAAGCGCGATATGCCACCTGTTTACGCGAAACAGCATTGGCACAATCGCGATTGAACCAACGATTACGCGTAGCTTTACTGACTAGATCAGAATAAGGAATGTAGTACTCCATTCCCATTATGATCTCGTCAGCAATAGCGGCGGCGCAGGCCGATGGGTCCTTCTCACTAAAGCAGCGCTGCTTCCAAGGGACAGACGCAAAGTATTCGCGCATAGCATCCCAGTCTGCTGATGCATAATGCCATACCCGGCGTTTGACCACCGCTGGTTGCGGAGGCTTGACCTGTGGCATTTTAGCGGATACCAGGTTGTGATCTGAAGAACCTAAGGGGGCTCTAACCACAATCTGATAGCCCTGCGGATGGGTTGTAAGCAGAAGGTCCAGCTTGGAGGGTGCTTGACTTGCTATGTCTGGGATCCTGGTGGGCTGATCAACCAGTTGAGTCAAATCATGCGTGAGAGCAAATGCGTGAGCAGAGGTTCCCGCATGGTCAGTCTTGAAGGAACCCAACCACAAACCGTGGTGTGCATTGAAGTCCCCCAAAAACACCAGTTCTGCGTTTGGAAATTGCTCCTGCGCGTCATCTGCTGCCCGACTTAGGTGTTCAAAGAGCCGAGTTGTCTCAGCGTCGCCGGTGTGGGATCTGTAGAGGCACACATAGACTCTGGCCAAAGGGCCAGAGTCGACATGTACCCCCAACATGGAGAAGGAGGGGTCTTCCAGGCACCTTAAACGGCGACAACAAATATCCGCACGAACATAAAGACATACGCCGGCTTTTGCTTTAAAGGACTCTTCAAACACGTAGCCAGGATAATTGAGGTAGCCTGTATCAGCGGGCGGGAGTATTTGCGTCTCCGTCAGAAACAACAATGCTGGCCGTGCTGTCTCAAGATGGTGGTGGACAGCATTGAGGTTAGAGTGGAGTCCGCGTATGTTGCAAAACTCTACCTCAAATAGAGTGGAAGGCGTGGGGGTGTGCACCGCTGAACAACCAAACTTTGTTTTATGTACTGCCATTGGGAAGGAAAATTAAGAGACGTGAAATGGGTTGACTTTGCCGGGACTTACTCAGACAAAAATGTGGAGGCTTGTTTCCCCGAGTAGTTGCCTAAGAGGGAGATGGCGCCGACCCACCGGACGGAAGGGCTCCCGAACCCCCCCGGGAGTGACCGCCGGGACCCCACGTCCCGGTCACCAACCGGCACGACGGATCACCCCGAGATTATGCGTGGCATGATAGGGCAGCCTCGCAGGATGGTTAGGCATGCTCGGGCCCCTGTACTGTGCCACGGGCGGCCAGCGGGACAGCCGTTTCTACGGGTCTCCCTGGCCGGCGGGTCGATGCAGTCCCTCCGGCATCGGTTTGACGGATGCTTCCACAGGTCCGGATCTGTCACGGCAACGTCCACCCAAGCTCTGGCTGTACGCTGGCTGACCCCGAAACGCGCTGGGAAAGCACTTCACGGGTTTTTCACTATGCGGACGGTGGTAACTAGCCAGGCGGGCGCTAGGCGCCCTTCCACCAGTAGAGCGGATGATGACTCTGAAAACCCTAAGTCGACTCTTACGACACCCATGGGAATGAGAAAGGGGCGGTGAATTGTATTCTTTCTCCGTCACCGCACGGATAAGAACTTTTTGCTTTTTTGTAACATTTTTATTGCAAATTTTGCACTTTTTTAAAACCATTTTAGAAATGAGGCTATTCGAATTTAACTGTGTAAGCTGCGCGCGCACAAGTGTTACGGCCAACGAATGAACGTGAACTGACGCTTGTCCATGCAACTTTCTTTGTACAAACATATTCACGCCCAACAATGTAATAATCGCGTACCATCCCTAATATAGCTTAAGTCGGTCAATTTAGTGCAGCAAAAGGTCTAAAAGACCCCGTATTTTTTATTTTGTAAAAACTCGAGACCGGACTAGGCTAGAACTTTATTGTTTGACAGGTGTAGATTGGTTAGGTATAAGTCGATATGCACTACATTAAACCTCCACCAAACATACAAACGTTTTTGATTTCTTGCGGGGTGGGGCAGATAGGATATAGGATAGGAGGTGAATGTGGTAATATGTCATGAGAAAAAATACCTTAACCATTTTCCAAATGGAGAACATGAATTTATTTAAATAGATTAATAATAAACATATAAACATGTAATTTAAACCAATATTTTACTATAACAAAAAACGCCGTTATTGTTTTCCAAATTGTTTAATCATCAATATTATAAAACGACTAACCACAACGTGAATAACAAAGGATGTCAACGCCAGACAGCTTTTTTACAAACATTTTTTATTTATGGAATCGAATATTCGTTATGTAAGGACAACAGCAACTACTGTATAAAATAATGTCAAATTTCTACAAACAACTCAACGGAATGTGTCTTTAAGTCCAAAATCGATTGGAGATAGCCGTAGTGCTGCTGACTGTACCTAACCTATTGCATAACCTAGAAGCATTTTATTGTCTGTAGCTTGGAATATAAAGTTACTAAAAAACTTTATGTTCCTCTCTTCCTTCCTCTTTATGGACTCAAAGACATAAAAGCAGTTAAGAAAAATGATTATGTGATTGATAATATACGAGCTTTCCGCCCAACACTTCTTCCGCTTCAAATCTGAAAGCATTTCTTTACGATCTTTATCAAAGTTGTCCTTACAAAAACGCACTAAACAAAAATTTTTGGGTAAGCCCCCGTTTGGCAAACTATGTTCGTTGTGGATAACTATCACTTTCTCTCATTCAAATCCATCCATAAACTGATTTGCCGCCATCAGCAAGATTGTTAGGTGGTATATCTGAACTACTCGTATGTATGAAATGGAGGCGTAATTTGTGAGGCATAGATGAATTTGCAACTGTATTACATAGTCAATTTCTGAACAAAACTATCTGTATGAAAATTTGCCAATAGTATGACTTGAAATTCTCAATTTAGAAACCAGTTAAATTCAATGTTTGCTTGGAAAAAATAATTTTCACGGATTACTATCCGTTTCTTTTTTATATTTAATTGTTTACACATACAGAGTTATTTTTAAGAAAAATATAAAATATGATATTGGGGCTAATTGTCTAATTTTAAAATCTATTACAAACCCTTTCAAAAGTATCGTGATTGTGATAGTGATTTATGGAATTGTGTAATTTAAAGAACGAATGAAGTTTTAAATGACAATTCATTTGACACTTCTCCATACATTTGAAAGATATTTTCGTCTGTCATTTTGCTTAAACATTTCAATTTCGTTCATTTCATTTAATAACTTTCAAAACGCGTCCCGATCACAAACCCTATTAAATGTCATATAGTGACTGCCTGAAGTATGTGAATATCTTTCAAATGACGAATTGAACAATTCACAATATTCTGCTATTACTACCCGTTACTTTATATGTTTTAAATGTTTTCTATTTCTGTAAATAAAATATCAAAAGAAAGATTAGAAATTAATTTCTTTCAACTTTAAACTTTTCGAGGGTAGACTTATAAGTAGCCAGTAGACCCGTGACCACGGCAGCTGAAAAGGTGCCGAAACGTCGTCGGGAAACCATAACCCAAAAACACCAAAAATATACTACTAAGTATAAATGGTGTAATGAAGTGCACTTAAACCCGTAACAGTTTTTTATTTACTTGATTATAATAGTTGTTATATTTACTTGATTATAAATTATCACATAAAAATAGCATTGTAAAATGCAAAATTAAAAAGTTATAAGTAGATGGCAGTTTCATCTTAATCGATAGTCAAACATCTGTAACGATGTTTCTTTCGAATGCGAGGATATTTCTCTCATTGATGAAACGACGGTGGCCAACACCGTAGAAAAGGTGAATATACTAGAGAATTTCAACGTGTTCTCGTAGGTCTCTGTAGCATAATTGGTCAGTGCATTGGGCCGGATTCCCAAGGATGCGGGTTCGAGTCCCGTCAGGGCGACATGAGACAAGTTGCTTTTTTCTAGTATATTTACTTGATTATAAATTATCCTGTAACAGTTGTTTTATTTCATTGATAAGTGTGCGAAGAAACTTGAGATGTGTTTAAAATTTGAAATATCTCTTAACTCATCACTCTCATCAGGTAGGTATAGGAAAACGAGACAAAATAAATATTTCATTGTTGTGAGACCGCCGGCGGTCTTAAGATACTTTTTATTATTTTTCAATAGCCAGTAAAATAATTTTATTCTTGATTTATTATAATATTTAATTTTTTATAGTCTAAAACCGTAGCATTCCCTCGTAGCAAGATCTTAACGTTACGTGCTTTTCGTAGCAATACATAGGTATTTTGAGACGATGTATAGCGATGAAATACAAACTTACCCCCATATTCTAAGTCGTTCCTCCAAAACTTTTTACACTCCTCTCAACCTCGTCGTGGGTAAAAATGGCTAGTGCGCTAGGCCTAACACGGAGTGGCTACGGACTCTTTGGCTCCTCCAGGTCCTTACGGAGTTATGACTTAGTATACCGATTTCGAGGAGTATTTCGAAGAGGTTTTAAATGAGGTTTCGTTAAGTCGAGGACGAGTAAGTTTTGGAGGAACGACTTAGAATATGGGTGTTGGTTATGTCGGTCGCTTTATTTCCTTCACATTCAGTCATTTATTCCTTATAATGTGGATAAGAGCAGCATATTCTGCCATCACGTTTCAGCAATATATCGTACATTTATAGTTACATATTTTAAAAGCGTCCACGCTTATTATCTTTTTTAACCGACCGCAAAAAAGGAGGAGGTTCTCAATTCGTCGGAATATTTTTTTTTGTTTTTTTTTAAATTATGTTACTCGATTACTCAAAGGCGAATGGACCGATTTGAGTAATTATTTTTTTACTTCTCATGTGGTCCCATTGTCATCTTATCCAGGATCTGATGATGGGATCTATAGTAACTCATGCATATGCTTCCGGAAAGCACCATTTGGTGAAGTGGAACTGATGATGAAGACCACAAATGGTCATCGGAACTATTAAATACTTAGCATTTCACGGAAGCGATACGGTTACTTCAATGTGGTTCATAAGCAATTAATGCTCGACTTAATGCATGTGATGAAGTGGAGCTGGTTATGATACCGGGAGACTCCTCAATAAGCACCGGGAAAAGCAGTATTTATTTTGTGAAACGTGTAAGCAGTTTCTTGCGGCCGTTCTTCTTATCAGTTAAAAGATGTCCTGAATGGCTGGTAGGGAAAAAAAAATTTGGACTATTCGAAAGTACTTATCTATAAGTCTATTTGAATAAAAATCTTTGACTTTGACTTTGACATAAGGTTATTAGCGTAGACACGTGACCTCTTCTTCCTTAAAAATGTATAAAATAAAAAACTTTTTATAAAAAAATTAAAACCGACCTCAAAAAACTAAAAAGCAATAAATAAGCGTTTTGGAGTTGGTGCCAGCCAAGGCATTCTACTTTGCGGTCCTATTCTTTTATTTCTCTTGCCTTGGCTGCCACCGACTCCAAATTTTTTTTTAAAAATTGTTTTTTTATAAAAAGTTTTTTCATACAAAATATGCAATTGAGCATTAGCAGTGAAGATATTGTATGACTGATTTGATGATTTGTAACTGAATCAGACCAATTTTAAGATTAAAAAAAACTAACTATATTACATCCTTCTTCTTTGTTATTTAAAATTAAAACTTTATTTTAATACATGGTAGAACTGCAGAAGGTCTATAATGTGCGTTATGATGATGGAGAGCGTGACTGGCAGCAGCGGCATGCCCAAATGGAGGTTGGAGAGGGTATTCGCTCTCACAGGCTCCTGGGTCACCAGCCGGGCCAAGTCTTTGCATGGCTGCATTCCAGGACGATCTGAAGAAATACACATAATAATTGCAGAAAATTTAAAACCCCAGGACAAAGGCTCACTGCCTCTTATGTGGTCTAGTGGTACTACACCACGGGCACCTGTAACAGATCTAGAGGTTCCGGTTTAACCCCTAGTGGGGATACACTTATACAGGGTGATCCAAGCTTGGTTGATATTTTTAAATATAGATAGTTGACCAAGCGGCCTATTAGCCGCAAAAAAAAACCGTCCCCACCAGCTTGCAAGATATCTGAAATATCTTGTTCGAGAATATTGTTTTTACTTTTCCACATATTGTTTTTGGTATTTTTTGGTATGTGTTTACCTGATAGGTCTTTTCTTAAAAAAATACCTAGTCTGATCGGTTTTTCTAGGTTAAAATTATTTTTGTTAAATCTAAAAAAAATCCTAGGAACGCTTTGCTTGCTGTTCCTACTAGGCCGCTTGGTCAACTATCTTTAAAACAATTTATAAGGAATGGACAGGTGTATAAGCATACCAACCACTCCAGTGTATCAGGAAGTTCTGGTGGGTAGCCGTCATCTCTTAGCTTTTGTTTCAATCGTACCAATGCGATTTCGTGCCATGACCCTTTTAAAGCTTATTTTCCGTCAGAAGTGTAAAGTGTGTCAAAATTTGACAACTTCATTGTTCGTTGCCAGGAACAATGATTATAGAACGAATTGAACATTACCTTGTTTAGTTATCGGTAGGCGTATTTGTAAATGAAAGGTGAAAAGTAAAATTGGTAATGTACCTGTGTAAATTTGTAATCTTACCAACGACGATTCCGCTCTGCAGTCGCATCAAGCAGTTCTTCAAGCCATCCCAAGCAGTGTTTAGTCGTTGGCAGGTGAATAAAAGCAGCATCAAAGTGAGAGAAGAGAAAATAATGTTCATAATGTATACTGAATTGTCGAAAATATTTGGTACTTCAGTATTGGATTCCTGTTAAGAAATGAGATGTGAATTTAGGTACCAAATATAATATATGTATCGTGCAAAATATAGTTATTGCAGTGTGTTGCAAAGTAAGTGGATTTTTTTACTTCCATCTGTGCCGCCTAAAAATGGGTGATCATGAGAGATAGGACAAAATGCAATCTACGAGTATGTCCTAGCAAGGTCTAATCTATCTCACGAGCTGATTATAAACTAACATAGTTTGATTCACCGCCGTAAGGTCTACAAACTTAACTTTGGGGAGTGTGTATCTCAGCTGCATAACCTCATTCCGTCTTCTCCTTTTTTCCATCGGGATACCAGACATACTGCAGGCTACGATCCATACTTGGTTGCCATTCGAAACTTACGCACAGAGCGCTTTAGTCCTCTTTTATCATGCGAACAGCCAGAGTGGAATGCCCTGCCAGCGTCTGTTTTCCCGAGCACATACAACCCAAACCACTTCAAGGCGCTGGTGAACAGGCTTCTTCTGGGCGAACTCGCTCCATCGTAGACCTCATCTAAGATCTTCGGCCACGTTGAGGTCAAGAGTAAGCCCATTTAATGTAAAAAAAAATGTCTAAGTGCATAAAAATAAGTTCACTGCTATCGTTGTGAAAAAGTATAATAGGAAGAGTTCGCTTTATAATATTAGTTTGGATACCTCAATAATTAAAGATGTAAATAGCAATTGATAATATATATAATACATTATAATATAATATGTACATTTGTGCGACAAGTAGGTACTTACTGATTCTATAAATTTTCTTATAATTTCGCTTATTCCAAAAATAACGTATAAAATGCCTTCTAGAAGTGTAACAGAAATCTGGAAAAAAGAGTTACATCTCTAAACAAAAAAAGGCCGTCTGCTTACCGCGCCCGCCTTGGACGAATTAAGCACTAATTCGTCCAAGCCGCCCGCCCATATAGATACTACTACTATCTACATACCCATACTAAAAACCTGTAGAACTGTACGGATATGATTTAATTAAGTTATAATACCTGCTTACTGAAACAGTTGTTAAGCAATTCACTGCAATGCATCAATCCTCGGCATTGGGTAGACCAATCGTCGATAATCTCTGCGTTATAACGACATTCTATTTGATTTTCTTCGATATCGTCATAGATGTCGAGACTTTCATCCCGAAAAAGATTACATAAAATGTGTTTCACTGATGATTCGACGCACTCAATTAAATATGTCAATCGTGTCACTATATATACGTACATGTAGTACTCGAACATATATCTTGTTTCCATTAAGACAGTCATTATTTTATATGCGACATTAAAAATTATGTTCTCGGAAATATTTCTTCTACCCAAGGTACAAAAGGTGTGCGCCAATATAATGAGCGAAAAATATGTTATGTTAAATACATTTGAGGGCTTTTTAGTAAAGTTTTTGTGATGATCATATATTTTTTTCATCTTTGCACTTAACATTAAGAATTGTTCACTAGTCTTCAAGGGTATCAGTAGCGTGCATGTGATTGTTACAGCTGTAAATATTGGAAATGCGGTTCCCAATACATAAATTTGAGTTTGCTTTGTGGCTGCGATTACTTCAAAGCCACAACTGTACCAAGTTGATATCAATTCAACCGTCACTCTTAAAATCGTCAATATTTTTATTGTCTTGCTGAAAATCGAATAATTTCTGTATACTCCTAAAATATTTTCAATACACATAAGTACACTAGGTTCTGAAATAACCATTTTGAGGGCACACCGGATTGGTTGACAATCCTGTTAGATTTCTATATTTTGACTAAAGGTTTTCCAATTTTATTTAGTGTATAAGATGATATTGAAGTAAATTAAAGTAGGTATCAATCTTCCCGAAATTGTCCTTGTAATCCATAATTTCATTATTTGATGGATTATTTATTAATATAGCCGGAGAGCTAGCTATGGAAATACCTTTGCAATTAATAGAGCGACGATAGCCCTCTAGATAGTGTGCTATAGTACCACTTTTAATGAATCCGGTCGCCTGGCAGCTGTTCAGAGGTGGGTGTGACAGTGTTTGGGCAACAAAGAGGTTGTGAGATCAATTGAAGGTGTGCAATTTATAGAGCTCAGCGATTGGTGTGATATTACAGGTAATTATGTATTTGATTCGAGTATAACATTGCCAGTAGTTTTAATTGGGGGATAAGTAGTGCCAGATGTCATCCAAGATGCACGAATAAGTACCAAAGTCGTCTCATTTAAAGAGGTCTGGGCCTATACTTTTCCTTTAGAGTGGATCTTCAAAATCGTGTATGCAAAAAGACAGGCGCAAATAATGTATTAGGTATGTATGTATATACATATATATTGGCGACCTGTTTGGCGCAGGGATAATATACCCACCTTCTGCGCCAGAGGTCCCGGGTTCGATCCCCAGACAAGACAAATATTTGTATGCATGAACATGTCTATTTGTCTTGGTCTGGGTGTTTATTATGTATGTTGTGTATATGTTTACAAAAAAGTATATAGGTATGTTTATCCGTTATCTATTCGTTTGCATTAAATAAATAATTGCATACAATCACACCAATTATCTAGCCCACGTTAAGTTTCATGAAGAACTTGTGTTATGGATACTAGATAACGGATAAACTTACATACTTAGATACTTTTTTTTGTAAATACATACATAAATATTTAATATATAAATATTAAATATTTATATATAATATATAAATATTTGCTTTTTTTTTTTTTTTTTTTTTCGGCGGTAGGTGTAGAAAAAGCAAAGACGTGTCTTTTGAGTTTAAATTTATTAAAATTTAATAATTATAGTTTTTATTGCAAAATTTTAGTCTTATCTTATAAAACAATTATCAAAAAACAACAACTTACGTTGGTATCAAATTTAATGTGATATTAGTGCACATAAGACACCACCTGCCAGCACATCATTCACTATAGTTACAGCACAGCAAACTTCACATAATTTCGCACCACGCACCATGTCACAACTGTCTGACGTTGTTTCTGCGCAGAAGAACTTGGAAGAGTGTTTCACTAAGCGAATGCAAGATCTCAAAGCACAGATTCAGGGCGCAGCACCGGGCAAGGAAACAGTAGCGAAAGTTGCAGAGGAGTTCCGAACATTCAGGGAGCTTATGTTCAGCATGCTTGGGCTGCTCCGGAAGCAGATCCATGAATGTGCCATGCAAATTGATGCAATGGAAATGAGACATCGCCGCAAAGCACTGATTTTCTTGGGTGTGCCCGAGTCGGAGAAAGAGGATTGCAGGAATGTAGTCTTGGGGGTTCTCAACTCAGAATTGGGCCTGAAAGACCTTACGAGCACTTCCATTAAGGTATGTCACAGGTTGGGGTCCTCGGGCCATACCAAGGACCGCGAACATCCGCGTCCCGTCCTTGTGAGATTTGCTCAGTTTGTAAAGCTGCAGTCTGGAAGGCGAAGACCGGCTTAAAAGGAACTAGCATTTCCATAAAAGAGTTCCTCACTAAGTCACGTCAAAGCGTATTCAACAGAGCTCGGCTACATTTTGGAGTGAGGGCTTGCTGGACACAGGATGGCGTAATATTGGTCAGGACTTCCGATGGCAAGCGCCACAAAGCTATCGTTGAGGAGGATCTGGACTCCATCATTGCTGGATATCCTAATGACGCTTCGTCGGGTGCCGCGAGTCGTCGTGTTGGACCTGCCAGTAAAAAGAAGTAACTATAATTAATGTTTTGTTCTCATTTGTTTCAATTACAGTTCTCAACTATACAGTATGGTCTATACTCAATAAAGAGTCTGATTTAAAATGTACATTTCTGTTAAAAAGTTACTGTTACTTGCCTTTTGTTGCATGCATCAGTCTAAGTTCTCTGTTGTACTTAATTGTAAATCTTCTAAGTTAAAGATAACCCTTACAATAGAACAACATACACAAATGTGGGTAGGTAACTTTTTGTTCGCGCTTTCACTTATATCCACAGATTAGACATTAGTTTGGTTTTTTATAGTTACTACTACGTCTTGTTTCTTTCTGTACTGTTTTAACTATTGCAGTCACAATTTTCCAATGAACAGATTTTTTCATTTATTTATTTGTCAATGTCAATTGTCATTGTCAGTTATGCATGTCTGTCACTTGTCAGTGTCAGGTTCGTTTATGTAGAGGTTAGGCGAAGACATTAAAATCATACTGCCAATTCTTGAGTGACATAAACTTACAAATTGTCGTCTTTTTTTTTTCCTATATTTTGTCCTTGGCATGTAGTTTCATTGTGACTATTTTCTTATATTTTTTTACATATATTTTAAAGTGCCCTATAATATAAATTGTTTGTTAATTGTTTATTTTGTTAATTAATTATTTTTATGGGTCATTCTCTTGTTTATTTCTTTATTTTTGTTCTCTTAATAATGAATATTGTAATTATCCTATTTTTTATATATCGTGTTGATGTTAAAGCTGGCGGGTGGTGTGGAGATACTAAGTGTAACAAACACCACTCAACCAACCTTTATTTTATTTAGATATTATTTTATTTTCTTTTATTTATAAATATTTACTTATATATTTATTTACTATGATATTAGACGATAACTCATATTACTCTGCTAACGAATCTGCTTCCAGCGACGATAGTTTTTGCTCCGCTTCCGATACCGACACTCTCGGTGACTTTCTGACTCAAACTTTTCCCTTGTCTTTCAATTTGCTAAACGTGTGCCACATCAACGCTCAAAGTGTACCCAGTCACTTCAACGAATTGCTTGACGCGTTTACTAGCCCAAATATACATGCAGTTCTGATTTCAGAAACCTGGCTAAAACCACATCTCCCATCTTCTCTCTATTCGCTTCCTGGTTTTAACCTTATTCGAAATGACCGGGTTGATGGGCGTGGAGGTGGTGTTGCTATTTATCTCCGTAGTAATTTTTCTTTTAAAGTAGCCGCTTCCTCTAGCGCCGGCTCTCCCGCTGAGTACCTGTTTCTGGAGGTTGGAACCGGGCGCAATAAGGCTATTGTTGGTGTGGTATACTGTCCCCCCTCTCTTGACTATTTCACCGAGTTTGAATCGGTTTTAGAATCTTTGGGCACCGAGTATGCACATCACATCATCATGGGTGACTTTAATACCAATCTCCTAGAACCCAATTCCCCTCGGTCCTATAAACTCCATCACATAATTAAGTCAGCCAGCCTCCATGTCTTACCTTTGCAGCCAACTCACCATAACCTTGATGGTGATGATACATGGCTCGACTTAATCCTCACATCTAATCCTTCTCTCGTCCCATCACATGGTCAACACATCGCTCCTGGATTTTCCCGTCACGACCTAATTTTCCTGTCCTATATTCTTAAGCCCCCTAAGCCCACTCCTAAGGTCTTGCACAGGCGCTGCTTTGCGCGTATGGACATTGACGGACTGCAAAAAGATGCATCGGAAATCGACTGGGATCCTGTCATTCAAGCCACTACCGTAGATGCTAAAGTTCAAGTGTTCAATGATATTGTACTGGCCCTGTATGATATCCATGCGCCGATCAAAAAGATCAAACTAAAGCGGCCACCGGCGCCTTGGATGACCAAAGGTGTACAAATGGCGATGAGGCGTAGGGACAAGGCTTTCCGCAAGTTTAAAAGGGATCGCCTGGACGACAGTTGGAAACTTTTCAAAACTGCCAGAAACCGGTGTAATCAGATGATACGTAACGCAAAACGTCGCCATATTCTTGATAACATCTCATCCTCCTCTTCTGCTGATATCTGGAAACTCCTTGGAACTCTAGGTATTGGCAAATCGCGACATTTAGACCGGCCCAACACTATTGGTATTAACGATCTTAATATCCACTTCACCTCCTCATCGAAACTTGATGGTGCGTCGACTTCACGCGCTGTTTCTTCTATAGCAGGTCTAACGCGTCCTAATATAACCCCTTTTCATTTTTCTTCAGTCACCCAGGCAGAGATCAAAAAGATCATCCTATCCATCAAGTCCAATGCTGTGGGTTGTGATAGCATCAGTCGCCGCATGATTGTTACTATATTGGACCATCTGCTTCCTGCCATCACCCACATCATTAATTTCTCCCTTGATTCCGGCGTTTTCCCCAACCTCTGGCGTAAAGCTTATGTCCGTCCTCTCCCAAAAGTTGCTAATCCAACTCATCCCAATCAATTTCGTCCAATTTCCATCCTCCCCTTCATGTCCAAAGTACTAGAGGCCTGTGTCCACAAACAATTCTCGCACTTTATCCATCAGAATTCTGTCCTAAGCCCTTTTCAGTCCGGTTTTAGGCCTGGACATAGTACCACTACCGCTCTCCTTAAAGTGACAGGCGATATTAGGGCTGCGGTTGAGGATGGTAAGGTAACCGTCTTGGTACTTATTGACTTCTCCAACGCTTTTAATACCGTCAGTCACGACATCCTTCTCTCCATATTGTCCCATCTTATGATCTCTGAAGAGGTACTGGAATGGTTCTCATCTTATCTTCGGGATCGTCACCAGGCAGTGCAGTTGGATGAAGCAACATCATCCTGGCGTAGCCTGGATACTGGCGTTCCCCAAGGCGGCATACTTTCTCCTCTCCTTTTCTCAATTTTTATCAACTTTATCACACATAAACTTCAGTGTTCATAAACATAAACTTCAAAGTCGTCAGCGTAAAGATGATATCTTTACGCTGACGACTTGCAGATATATGCTAAGGCAAGTGTTGATAACCTAGATGATGCAATCAACGCGTTGAATAGGGACCTACACAACATTAAGTGTTGGTCCGACTGTTTTGGTGTAACCGTCAACCCGGGTAAATGCCAAGCTGTGTTGGTGGGCAGTTACCGTATGATATCCAGAGTCGACTTGACCAATTTGTCTCCTATTATCTTCGATGGCGCTACAATTACAGTTGACCATAGTGTTAAGGATTTGGGTTTACATTTAGACTCCAGGTTAAACTGGCAGACTCAAGTGACAAGTGTTTGTCAGAGGGTCACTGGAATTTTGAGGTGTCTTTATCGCCTCAAAAACTTCTTACGTGCCAATATCAAAGCATTGCTTGTGCAGACTTTAATTTTCCCTATAGTCGACTATGGTGATGTGTGCTACCTCGACCTGAATGCAGATCTACTTAATAAGCTTGACCGTCTTCTAAATAACTGCATTCGATTCGTTTATAATCTCCGCCAGTATGATCATGTGTCCGCACACCGATCTCTGCTTAAATGGTAGCCCATTCGGCAGCGTAGAAGTATGCGGGCCTTGACCACCCTCTTTACTATACTAAACTCCCCTAAGATAAGGGGGGGCACCCCTTATCTTACTTCGCGTTTCCAGTACTTATGTACTTCTCACGATAAAAATCTCCGTTCTTCTTCTAACCGTTTACTTATTTGTCCTTCTCATCACTCCGATGTTATTCATTCTTCATTCTTCGTTTATCCTATTCTTCTGTGGAACGCCCTTCCTTTTGACATCAGAATGTCCACCAGTCGGTATGCGTTTAAAACCAGGTTGCGTAAATTCTTAACAGAGCAAGCAGAAGCTGCTATTCGTTAAATTGTGGCAAATCGTCTATAACAGTAGCTATCGTTTGTATGTATATAATATTATATATTTATATATAGTATCTATTTATTTAAGTAAAGTATTGTATAAGTATGTATTTATGTTCATAATAGTACTTATATTTTATTTAATTACAATTAATCATTTATTCCCCATGTTGTTTTTTTTACAATGGTTGTGCACCCTACTTCTTGTTGTCTCCACATCACCCTAAGGTTGACTGGTAGAAAATGCCTTAGGCATTAAGTCCGCCTTTGTACAATGTGCATAAAGTATCAAATAAATAAAAAAAAAATAAAAAAAAAATATGGCGAACATAATGAATGATGACAATTGACATTGACATGTCAATAAATGACGTGTCTCATGTCACACAGCACAACACACGGAGCGGATGACATGGCATGTATTGGGGCCCCTTACACACATTGCATTTTACGTGTTTTAATGTTTTACGTTTTTATTTTTATTTCTTGTTTTTTTTTTTTCGTTTGTTATTGTTCTCTCCTTCTGTGCTCAGCAGAATACCAGTGCAGCAAGCTATCTGATGCTTGCTGCTAATACTGAGCTGAGCACAGTTTTGTCATCACACGACTGTACGCGTTTCCCTTTGATTGTTATTTTGTTTGTTTTCTTTCTTTTTTGTTTTATTTGTACTTTTTCATACTTCTATGTAATATGTTTGTGTTAATGTGTACCTTTGTGTGATGTCAAAATAAATATTTTTCTATTTCTATTTCTATTTCTATATACATATTAAACATTTGCATTGAATAGGCTCCGAAGCTACTGACCGTATTAAGATGAAATTTGGTACACAGATAGTAAATATCCTAGTTACAAATATAAGATACTTTTTATCCCTATATTTCCACGGGAAAGGGAAACGGGATGCTCGCAGCTGAAACCGTGAGCAGATGCTAGTTAACTATAATATCACACCAATTGCAGAGCTTTATAAATTGCACGCCTTCAATTGATCTTACAACACATTTGTTGCCCAACCACTGTCACACCCACCGCTGAACAGCTGCTAGGCGCCCGGATTCATTAATAGTAATACTATTGCACACTAACTATAGGGCTTTCGTCGCTCTATAAATTGTAAAGGTATTTCCGTAGCTAGCTCTTAGACCAATAGATAGTTCTTCAATATTCTTGTAATAACAATCTAGCCCGTAATAACATTGGGTTAAGTAAGATTTTTATCTACCCTGTACGATTAGAACAGTCCAGACGTATTTCATAATTATCTAGGTGGGCGGCAATCAATATGTCGTCCAGCTGGTGACTAATGGGTAGCTGTCTAGTTACAGGCTTTATACATTCGAAGTTGGGACCCGAGGGCTAATTAATTATCTGACGAAAACTCGGTTCAAGTTCAGTTTCCGTTTCGTCGCTATTGTGGTTGTCATTGAAAATGTGACAGTAATGGCATCGTCGAAACTGGTTGCTAGGTGATTTTTTGTTTGATAATCAACCACCATGACACAAGAACGTTTTTTGCATTTTTGTTTTATTGAAATTGTCATATTTTGACACATTTCACACTTTGGATGCGATGATTGAGCGATGACGTCACAAAACATCCGTCAAAACAAGCTTACTTTAAGAGGTTCGTAGTACGAAATAGAATGGTAAGATTGAAACAACTGCTCTAAGGGCCATACCTCACCGAGATGCCATGGCGACGTGGCCAGCGACGTTGCCATGGCTACTGGTGTCCCTGCGTCGCCAGACTGAGCCGCCAAATCACGTCGCCAATGCATTCAGTTGTGTCTCGACACAGTTAAGAATGGACGTGGAAATTACTACACTGTTATTATATTATTACCAGCGTCGCAAAAAGATGAAACGAAAAAAGAAAAAAATATGGATACATCCGTTTGTATCAAACCGAAGCCAAAGCGGTGTTTTTCTCAAACTCTATGAAGATTTAAATACCCTGAAAAAATGTTCAATTATCTGACTAACATCATTTGATGAATTATTGAGTTTATGTCGGAATGATTTAACTAAACATGATACAATATTAAGAAAATATATAAGTCCTGAAGAAAAACTATTTGTGACACTGAGGTAAGCATATATTTATAATTTAATCATACATGTCTAAAATGGTTGATTCTTCGGAGTAGTTCAAGGGTGCAAGTAGGGTGCACACGTGCAAACAACTGGCGACGTCGCCAGGTAGCCAGCGTCGCCCGTCGCCGCATGCGGAGCGGCCGACTCTGGCTACGCTGGCTACTCCAAGTGAGTTAGCCGTCATACATCTCAATAAGAACTATTGGCGACGTCGCTGGCCACGTTGCCATGGCATCTCGGTGAGGTATGGCCCTTAGGGCCATAATGGCGGTAGGGCCCACTTAGGCCTTTTTTGTAGCTCTGACAGCTTCAATGGACAAACGAGTTTGGCACACAACGTAAGTACATTATATTGAGTGCTGCACTACAAAAATCGATGTGATAATTCTCCTTAAAAAATTAAACAATTATAGATTTATTATTGGTCTTTGCGTTGGTACAACTAGATACTTTTAGCTCTTGACTATTTTACTCTGCAACAAACGCCATAGTCTACTGTGACCACGGCATACGCCATCAACAATCATCCCTAGCCAATCCAAGTTAGTTGGATGAAGATAAACGTCAAAATTTGAGGTCATATTTTTTGATACATTGTTTTTAAGAGGCGCGGTATCTAGTTGTAGTAACGCGAAGACCAATGATAAATCTATGGAAACAATGTTGTCAACTTACAGAATAGGACTACTGGCACAGATTAATAAATAGTTAACTTCGTTGCTACTGGGACTTTGCAATGATCTGTTGGAGCAATATCAAAGTTAATATCTACGTACATCTTATGTTTTGGCGCGCACTGTTCATTGAAATAAAACAACTTTTACGGATATCAATCGCGCTATATTTCACGAACTAAGTTGTAATTGTCCGTATTTTTTGGTTTTTTTCGGCACCTTTTCACGTGGTCAATGTGTGTGAAAATGTGGAAAAGGTGCCGAAACATCGGGAAAAACCAAAAAACCCCTAAAATCCAAAAAAATTACCTCAGTGTCACAAATAGTTTTTCTTCAGGACTTATATATTTTCTTAATATTGTATCATGTTTAGTTAAATCATTCCGACATAAACTCAATAATTCATCAAATGATGTTAGTCAGATAATTGAACATTTTTCCAGGGTATTTAAATCTTCATAGAGTTTGAGAAAAACACCGCTTTGGCTTCGGTTTGATACAAACGGATGTATCCATATTTTTTTTCTTTTTTCGTTTCATCTTTTTGCGACGCTGGTAATAATATAATAACAGTGTAGTAATTTCCACGTCCATTCTTAACTGTGTCGAGACACAACTGAATGCATTGGCGACGTGATTTGGCGGCTCAGTCTGGCGACGCAGGGACACCAGTAGCCATGGCAACGTCGCTGGCCACGTCGCCATGGCATCTCGGTGAGGTATGGCCCTTAGAGCAGTTGTTTCAATCTTACCATTCTATTTCGTACTACGAACCTCTTAAAGTAAGCTTGTTTTGACGGATGTTTTGTGACGTCATCGCTCAATCATCGCATCCAAAGTGTGAAATGTGTCAAAATATGACAATTTCAATAAAACAAAAATGCAAAAAACGTTCTTGTGTCATGGTGGTTGATTATCAAACAAAAAATCACCTAGCAACCAGTTTCGACGATGCCATTACTGGATTTTAGGGGTTTTTTGGTTTTTCCCGATGTTTCGGCACCTTTTCCACATTTTCACACACATTGACCACGTGAAAAGGTGCCGAAAAAAACCAAAAAATACGGACAATTACAACTTAGTTCGTGAAATATAGCGCGATTGATATCCGTAAAAGTTGTTTTATTTCAATGAACAGTGCGCGCCAAAACATAAGATGTACGTAGATATTAACTTTGATATTGCTCCAACAGATCATTGCAAAGTCCCAGTAGCAACGAAGTTAACTATTTATTAATCTGTGCCAGTAGTCCTATTCTGTAAGTTGACAACATTGTTTCCATAGATTTATCATTGGTCTTCGCGTTACTACAACTAGATACCGCGCCTCTTAAAAACAATGTATCAAAAAATATGACCTCAAATTTTGACGTTTATCTTCATCCAACTAACTTGGATTGGCTAGGGATGATTGTTGATGGCGTATGCCGTGGTCACAGTAGACTATGGCGTTTGTTGCAGAGTAAAATAGTCAAGAGCTAAAAGTATCTAGTTGTACCAACGCAAAGACCAATAATAAATCTATAATTGTTTAATTTTTTAAGGAGAATTATCACATCGATTTTTGTAGTGCAGCACTCAATATAATGTACTTACGTTGTGTGCCAAACTCGTTTGTCCATTGAAGCTGTCAGAGCTACAAAAAAGGCCTAAGTGGGCCCTACCGCCATTATGGCCCTAAGGGCCATACCTCACCGAGATGCCATGGCAACGTGGCCAGCGACGTCGCCAATAGTTCTTATTGAGATGTATGACGGCTAACTCACTTGGAGTAGCCAGCGTAGCCAGAGTCGGCCGCTCCGCATGCGGCGACGGGCGACGCTGGCTACCTGGCGACGTCGCCAGTTGTTTGCACGTGTGCACCCTACTTGCACCCTTGAACTACTCCGAAGAATCAACCATTTTAGACATGTATGATTAAATTATAAATATATGCTTACCTCAGTGTCACAAATAGTTTTTCTTCAGGACTTATATATTTTCTTAATATTGTATCATGTTTAGTTAAATCATTCCGACATAAACTCAATAATTCATCAAATGATGTTAGTCAGATAATTGAACATTTTTTCAGGGTATTTAAATCTTCATAGAGTTTGAGAAAAACACCGCTTTGGCTTCGGTTTGATACAAACGGATGTATCCATATTTTTTTTCTTTTTTCGTTTCATCTTTTTGCGACGCTGGTAATAATATAATAACAGTGTAGTAATTTCCACGTCCATTCTTAACTGTGTCGAGACACAACTGAATGCATTGGCGACGTGATTTGGCGGCTCAGTCTGGCGACGCAGGGACACCAGTAGCCATGGCAACGTCGCTGGCCACGTCGCCATGGCATCTCGGTGAGGTATGGCCCTTAGAGCAGTTGTTTCAATCTTACCATTCTATTTCGTACTACGAACCTCTTAAAGTAAGCTTGTTTTGACGGATGTTTTGTGACGTCATCGCTCAATCATCGCATCCAAAGTGTGAAATGTGTCAAAATATGACAATTTCAATAAAACAAAAATGCAAAAAACGTTCTTGTGTCATGGTGGTTGATTATCAAACAAAAAATCACCTAGCAACCAGTTTCGACGATGCCATTACTGTCACATTTTCAATGACAACCACAATAGCGACGAAACGGAAACTGAACTTGAACCGAGTTTTCGTCAGATAATTAATTAGCCCTCGGGTCCCAACTTCGAATGTATAAAGCCTGTAACTAGACAGCTACCCATTAGTCACCAGCTGGACGACATATTGATTGCCGCCCACCTAGATAATTATGAAATACGTCTGGACTGTTCTAATCGTACAGGGTAGATAAAAATCTTACTTAACCCAATGTTATTACGGGCTAGATTGTTATTACAAGAATATTGAAGAACTATCTATTGGTCTAAGAGCTAGCTACGGAAATACCCCTAAAATCCAAAAAAATACGGACAATTACAACTTAGTTCGTGAAATATAGCGCGTTGGATATCGGCAAAAGTTGTTTTATTTTAAAGTTAATATCTACCTGTATACCTACACAGACTATAGCTCCGTTTTTTTATTATTATTATTGATTTCTCCATGTAATGGGGTTAAAAATACCTTTATGGACATAAGCTGACAGTTATTTTTTTTTGCAAAACAATAATGATAATTTTCAGATGACGAAATAGGTTGAGCCGATTTTTTTCAACAAATCTGTTAGCTTTAGCAGTATTAGTACACCTTCTGTATTTTAATATAAGGTCACCAAAGAGCAAAGTAAATTTAAGCTGTTGTATAAATACAATATCGAAGCTTGCATTCCGACCATAACGACTGGAGGGTTCTTAAACAAACTCGCCCTAAGAACTTTCATACTAGGCTGGGATAAAATCCCTTTGGCTAACTAGACAAAAGAGTCTGAAACAATAATAAACGGTATAATCGCGGGAGCAGAGGGCGCCACTGGTAACGTTAGGGCTCCTGATCATGATTGATGGCAGAAGTTTCCACTGCGGTTTCATCGCCTCGGCTTACAAGTGGCTTATCGTAATCCATTATTGTAAACTTTACGAATTCTAATCTTGATTGTAAAGTTTGCAAACTAAGTTGCAATGCCCTAACAGGGTTAAAGTTCAAGTTATGGTACTGTTTTTTGTTGTAGGACCTACAACACTTTTGTAACCACATGATGGCAATAAACTCTTTGAATTGAATTGAAACTAGTTAGAAGCTAAGTTTGCCAATTTTAGTCTAATTCTTTCCGTTTTGACGGTGAAACTAATTTAATTGGTTTTAAATATAACATTGATGGATATGTTGTCTTACTTGCTTTATGACACCCTGACACCGTCTTCTGTTTAACTTTTATCACAGTTTCCTCGTCCCTCTCTTCACGAAGATCCTTTCCACCTTGCATGGAAATCCTAGGTATACATTTCCCAGTCAACCAGCATTTCCTCAACTGGGGGCCTGCCATCAACTGTAATGCAATTATTTTTACGTTATTTTCAGGCAGTAAGAGTGTGATGCCGCTATACGCACCGTATGGCAGCACCCCCTCTCACAACCTAAAAATAACCTTAAATAAATCGCATTACAGTCGATGGTAATGTCCCTGAACATTTATTTGGCACTGTTGGCGGACCAACAAAGTTTCCCATCTCATTCTTTCTAATATCCATCATCAGCCTGTGGACGTCCACTGCTGGACATAAGCCTCTCCTAGCTCACGCCTATTGTGGCGTACATAGGAGGCTATTAGCCTACTCCTACCACGCTGGCCAGACGGGTTGGTAAAGGGTTTGTTTCAAGTTTTCCTTCTCTCGCACAGGTGTTCAATGCGTCGAGCCTCTTAGTCGACTCTTACGACATCCCAGGCATGTAAGGGAGTGGTGACACTTGTATTCTTAGGCTGTCACCACACGGCACTTTCTAGTATAATAAAGTAAAAATAAAAATCAATAAATAATAAAATAAAAATTTCTAATGAATAAGTCTTTATAAATACACTCGTGGATTTTTGACCGATCATTGCGAAAGTTGCTTATCCTCAACAATCGAAGGCCAAGCGCGCGGTGCACTGCGCAACGGACTCCTCATTTGTTGATAACATAAGTATAATACAAATATACAAATATTGTAAAAGCAGAGTTAGAGATTAAAGAGAGTAACCTCTGACTTGACCTACGTACGGCGATCCTATAAAGAAAATCTAAAAGTAATGACTCGCAAACCATTACATTTATATTTTTGTATGATATCAGTTAACAATATATTTTATATTCCTATTCTCTTTGGACTGGAGATATATTTAATGGAAATAAGATGTTCGCTTAGTTGTTTTCTCAAATCCAGTAAAAATGCGCTATAATAAATAAAATGCTGAAATATTTTTTTTATATCTTCTCCATTTTAATATTTTCAGTACAAACAAAATATTTCGTCTCAAAGATATATTTACTATTAATCAAAACATAAAGAAATCTTTGTAATGTTTCATTCACAAAGTAGCCTATGGTTTAATCCAGGCTATCTTCTATCGGCGTATCAAATAAACAAACAAACTGTCATACTTCGCATTTATAATATTAGAGGATTATGCTAGAAAAGAACTACTTGTCAGACGGGGCTACTACAACATTAAGAATTGAATAATGTAAAAGATCGAATAAACTGCTAAAAACGGTGACGATATTTATATTAACAATTTATCTTTAAAGTGTTTTTTGAAGTGTCCATTCTATGAACTCAACAAATTCGTAACTCGAAATTCTCGAGCCCCGCTCATTTTTTTATCGTCTCGAATGAGGCCAAGTTTCGCGATTTTTCGAGTTTAGAAAGCTCGAGTAGAAACCCTAAGATATTGATACTTTCTGATGATGTGTGTCGTTGCCCTTGTCATGTTCTAGGTTTGAATAAATAAAAGCTTTTTTTATATTAAAGTTGTTTTATTTCGTCAGAAATTTCTTGGAGTGAAGTCCTTTGACAAAAATCGGAGACGATTTTCTTCCTTATTTCTTAATGATTGTTCTAAGAATTTAGTACGCAATGCTACGTTTATCAATATTTTTTATTTTCCTATTTAGTAAATTGTCTATAGTCTGTAAACATTACGTAATAACATGTAACCTTTTTTCTCGCGAATATATTTTCTTTTATAAAAAAAAAATCGATACAAATTAATTCAGCAAATCTATGGCTATTTACGAAAACACCCCAAAGGCTGTTATTTTCGTTCTAAAATAGGATTTTTCGAAAACATTGATTTTTACGTGATTTTATTCTTAGAAGAGACCTTCAAGCGATATGTAATGGCGTATTTTATTTTAAATACGTAGAACACCAACGGCACTACTATAATTAAAACAATATGTAATATAAATAATGTGCAAATAAAAGGTTTTAGTAGCAAATACCGCCTCCGTTTCGTCCGTCGCCGTGGGTAAAAATGTACAGAATCGAATAATTTATGTTAATTTATGTAACAAGCCGAGTCTGAATTATTATTCCGGGTTTATCTGCCGCTGATTTGATAACGACCCGCCCCTAGGTGTTACAGCGAGCCTGCATAATAGAGGTGGGAAAAATATCATTTGATATTTCATCTAGTATTTATTTTACTTGTATATTGTATTTGCCTGCAAAACTTATTATTATTGTTTCCATGGTCTTTTAATAGCTTTTTTGGCGATCTTAAATACTACCCTACCCTAGACTAGACTGAATAAATGATATTGAGTTTGTATTTCAATATAAGGCGTACAAATGTTCGCCTTATACTGAAAGGCATGTGAAAATGTTGAATACCATATAATTTTTTTAGGCTTATTAAGTTTAGTGAAACTGATATTATATCGTATGCAGTTACCGTCGAGTAAACAATATAACGGAAGTGTTTGGGGAGAGAGTAATTGGGTTTCACAAAGCAGTGACTGAACATAACAGAAGAATGAATATTTATGTCGCACATATAATTTTTATATTATAAAACAACGTTTATGCAACTTTATATTAACAACAAGAAATTTATATTTGAAAAATTGCATTATAAATGCAAAGATAAAAATTATATCCCATTTTAAATTAGGCACCGAGTATTCACAAAGGTGATTTTTGGGGTCAAATTAAGTCACTAATAACACAGAATAATACGAGTCCTATCCCTTCACTATAATGTACTGTAATGATCGAGTCTTGTTCCTATCCGGATAGTCCGAGATACGAATCCCTGATACGGCCCAGAATATATGTCTGGTCGGCTGATCCCAGCAGGGACGGTCCCAGTATTTTTAAAGCAGACGTTATTTTAAAAGTATCTACATTTAAAAAAGGTGACACATTCGAGGCCGTATCTCTTGAATATTTTAATGAGGTATTTATACAGAGTTTACGTTTACGCCGAGGAGCGTTGTGATAAACAACAAACATGGTATTTCTTTATGTTTTGAACTTCATATACAGGGTCTGTTTTCCTGACTTGGAAATACAGTATTAGAGACAAGACAAGCTACTAATACGTTATTAAAAATCAATACTGCCGTATCCATACATATTTATCTTGTCGACAATAAACGTAACGGGTACATTACTTTGAGTCAAAGTTTTAATAAATGAAGAGAGCTGATCTAGTGGTAGTACCTGCAAAATACACGGACGGAGTCAGGAGCTAGTAACTTACAGTCGTGACCTACTTCATAATTTCGAATTTGAATCTTTGTAGACCATTACCAATTCTGTTCGCACTCCCCTGCAGCAAATGGGGACACTCGTTCTTGGAGTTTAGAGCCGATCTTCAGCTAATGAATGTAATGAAACTTCAAAGCTTTGGAACTTGTAAATTAATTGTGAGCGGAAGCGATGCTCGGTTCACCTTGCATGACTTGCCGATATTCTAATCACACTTGTTAGCGAAGTTTCTGCTTTTCTGCTTAACTTTATAATCTGGTTGACAGAGGATTTCCCTATGGCACAATTAGGCCGTTAACGCAGACCAACTCGAAAGATCATATCAAGTTTTCGGTATACTATCTCTGCAGTAAACTATCACATTGCCTTAAGAGGGAAGGCGGGCAATGCTTTTTCCATACTCACGTCCTTGACGGATTCCTCCTTGATTTTTTATATTTTATTCGGTTTGGTTGGTGGTAGGACTTGATGTTAGTCCGCCTGGCTTGCTACCACCATCTTATCTAAGTCTGACGCCATAGCAATAATGTTTTCAGCATTGTTTTGTTCCGGCAGTTAAAACGTAGACGCCTAGTAGGTACAACTACTCCTTATTCTATGGGTGAAATAATTTTAATTACTTTCTAATTTTCAAACACTGAAAAAACTAATTAACAAAAACTGTTCAGCTATTGTGAATATAGCTTAACTGAGTTTACTCGTAAGCAAAGTTAGTTTAAATGCAACAATACGCTTGAGTTACATCGAATAAAACGAGTTTATGCTATTTCAGTTAGGCTATCCTTTTCTAAACTGTTAAGTTAATGGTTACTAATTACTGATCAGGTAATTCTCAACACGAATAAATAGATTTAAAATAAACAAACTATTCTTAATTATTTACACGACCATTATGTCGCCAGCAACACAAATTGATTTACTATATTATAGTTAGTCGCAGCAAAGCATTTGTTAGTAAACAGCAATTTAGAAGTTATTATTTACACAAACAAATGTTGCGTATGACGAAACGTTTTGGCTGCTTCATGTCATTTCATGTTCGTTCCTGTTTTTTTGCATTCGCAAAACGCATTCGCTACAATGCCATTTGGCCATTTTTCTGTGTGCCGCCGTGAAGTGTTGTAGTTGTTCATCATGACCAAAGAATTAATTACTCATTATAGATCAGTTTTCACATGAAATTGCTCTGTTGTCTCATCAAGGTAGCATTTTATGTTTCGTGAAAGAGTTGCGAAATTGAAACATACGGACATGGAACCATCAGAGGAGGTACCTGAAAAATTGACCGTCGCGGTCTATCTTAGATCTTGGGGCCTTGAAATATACATTGAAAAGTTCAACGGTGAGTACATTACATTATAATACATTGTATAGTACTCTAAAAGTGGAATGGATACATACATTAACCCTAAACACAATACACACCTTTTTTGGGCAGTCGTGTAATTATTTCTGAAACATTTAATTTACCTACATTGTATTGGCATAAATTATGTGATAATCCTTCAGGTTTACATTATTGCTTTACATCACATTTCCCTTTGGTTTCAGTAAAATATAACACTGAATGATGCAAATGTTATGCTGTATGAATATACACTCCAGGGAGCTAATGTCAGTGAACCGGTAACTGTTCCAGAAGTGACAGAGAGATCGGCAATTTCTGCTACACTTGATTGTGATGGAGTTCCAAAACATGGTGTAAGTTTATTTATTTATTTGTGTTATAAACTTGAAAAAACTTGAATAATTTTTTTGGTAAATAAAATGAATATGAATGTTTTGTATTTCAGGATGTGTATGAAATCCTAAATTCTTGTAATTAAGGCAAAGGACTTCTGCTGCAGTATGAAGAAAAGGGTCTGTTGAATAATGCAGCTCGGAGGAGGTTGTGCCACATCGTAATGGTAATTTGTATGTAACACACTATAATTTTAGTTGATTTAATAATAAAACCAACTTTGTTAATCATATCGAATTGTTTTAATTATAATTTCTGTTAACCAAAGTTATTGTAAAAGCCAGTCTTGTCAGAATTAATTACTGTCATTCTTTAGTCAAAGTAGGTACTTAAGATATCATGTGGTGCTAGTACGTAATTGTACTAGAACGTTTACACTTCACGTCGCTTACGGTCCTTAAAATCTTAAAAACTTTGGTGTTCTTCTCTCGTAGATACTTAATATCTTTCCCCAGAAATATATGATGCTCAGATATTGTTAATTTTAGATGAAAATTATTATTTTAGATTTCAATATTTATTTCTGGGTGATAGTTGTTCAGTATCAACAGCTGGAGTTGGGGTTTCTGGGAATTTAATGACCGAGTAGTGGTTTATAATAATTTTGTTTAAAATTTGAACCCTTAATTATCCCCATAGTAACGTAACAGTGAAGTTAAAAATAACAAAACAGTTAGGTAATATATAACACTTCCGAGAGGTTTTGCTTACATAAAAGATTAGTTACTAGAAAATGAACAGCTTAAGCTATTAATAAGTAAATACTATCTTTAATAGTAACAAAATGTTTTATTAAAATTAATCACAATGTTTAGCATAAACTTACAAAAAGTTTAGCTATATTTAACCAAACTGTTTGACAGTGAATAACAAATGATGTAGTTTATTCCGAATAAAAATATTTTGCTGATAACAACTTTCAATGGATTCAAATAATACAAAATAGTTTTGTTATATGCTACAAATGCAGTTGGTTAATGTAAAATAAAGAAGTTATGTTAGAAAATTACATAATTGGGTTTGGTTACTGGTGGCAATAGTTATGTTGTCACTATTTTTAGGTAACCAGTAGCATAATTTTTTGTAATATATAGCCCAACAGTTTTTACAGTGAGAGAAAATCGTCGAGAGCCAAATTCGAATTTTGCAATTTTATTGGCACGATTTAGCGGGAGCTGTAGCTATCTCTATCGCACGGTATTTAGAAGAGGAGGGCAAAATGCGACAGCAAAAGTTGTTTCAAATACCTAATTTTCAAATATCTCTCAGCTCGCGTCCGCTAAGAACCAGCAATTGAATAACTGCGCCAACGAGCTCCTCTCGTATTGAGAGGAGCTCGTTGGAGCAGTGGTGAGTGCATTTGCCCTGTGCTTGATTTAAAATCTTCGTCATGTGACGACTGGATGAACTTTGGCTAGTGATAAATAACATTTTCCTTCATAATATACTAAATTATCATATTATCATCTCTTCAACAGAATTTTGCCAAAAATATTTATCGTAAGAAACAGAATTTCTTATTAGTATTGAATTGAATAAATTGTGGTCTGTTCTGTTTTAGGTCTCGTATAAGATAGGAGAATGGGACGCTTTAAAAGTATTTTAATTTGTATTAATAAAGATTCTTTGAATACACTTTATGAGGTAGCAGCTTCATGATTTTCAAACCGCCTGCAAAGCGTAGCGATTATATTCTTATAAGAGCGTTATATCCTTAGTTTGTTATTAACAACTGGGAAACTCTTAGACCCCATCATTTGTGATGATGATAAGTAATGGTAATGATAAAGGAGGAAGCGCCTTTCTCCCGCAATTCTAGACAACTGAAAACATTGTTGTCATTACGTCAGACTTTAATATGGTGGAAGCTACCCAAGCGGATAGTCAACAACCAACCTTCCTTCCTTGCAGCAACCAAACCGAATATAATATGTACCCAACTTGGGACCTCTGGGTCTGTTACCGGTGGCGTGAACGCTCATGGCCGCGTTTGACAGACTGATCGTATTCGATCACGTTTGTTAAGCAAAGTTCGGCCCGGATGGGTGACCGTAAAGTGGCATTATAACTGAGCGCTTCCGTGCTTCGGAGAGCACGTTAAACCTTCGGTTTTTTTATTTTTTTAATGAACGACGTTGAGACCCTTAGCCTTCATCATACCTGATGTTAAGTATTGATAAGGCTGAAGATGGAAGCGAGCCTCTCCCGGAATCCCCAATCACTGAGGAAATGGCTATCTTATCTGTAACTGCCGGAACACAACAATGTTGAAAACATTGTTGTTATGGCGTCAGACTTAGATAAGATGGTGGTAGCTAGCCAGACGGACTTAGAACAAGTCCTACCACCAACCAAACCAAATACAATATTTACCCCCGCTGGGAATCGAACCCGGGACCCCTGGGTCTGATACCGGTGGTTGTATCACTAGACCACAGAGGCGGTTCAGGCTGTTGTCATTTGATTACAGTCGTTAAACCAAGTCAGAGGCCTTATAGGCGGCTTGATAAGCTCTGACACCAGAGGTGGCCACTAATCCTCACTCGATAAGAAGAAGAAGACCGGTGGCGTTACCACTAGACCGCAGAGACGGTTGAGTAATCCCGTATGCTGGAAATTCACACAATGCCATGAAAAACGCTTCGTTATTTGTCTCTGTGATATATTTTTATTGGTTTAAAGCAATAACTTTACACGGTTAGTTGTAAATAAAGGGCGTTTTCTTTCTTTTGAGGCAAGGCCAATAAATTTGGGCCAGAGCGCCATTTAAAGCTTAACTTCGCTGCAGAGGGCGCAATGTAATGCATTTACTAAATGTCAACTTATATAACTTGTTTTTTAATTGCTAGCATTTCGCCTTTGTGATTGTGACTTTTGACTGATTGCGCCGCATTGTGACTTTCTCGGCGTGAGATTCGGTTATATGGCGCTACTTGACTTGGTATATTTTTTTTAAAAGTAGTTAATTAAATAAAAATGTTTGAACATTAAAAACATTTTCATGTATTAATTTTGCTAGGCCAATTGGCAGCTAGTTAACAGGAAATCATTCTCTTATTAAATCGGGTCTTATAAGTCTTAAAGTTTTAAGACTAGAATCACGTTTCTAAGTACCTTTAAGCGTTTGGTTCTACAGTGGAAAATACGTATAATGTTACCTAGACTCAAATGTTTAAAGACTATTAAAGTTGCTATTAGCGAAAGTGCCATTTTTCTTTCTGAGTGGTGACCATAAATTTTGTTGCGTCGGCCATTATAAGGCTTATAAGATAGCCTCATAGATTAAGCCATATGAGTTACAGATATAAACGGTTGACCTATCCTACCAATTATAAATGCGAAAGTAAGTGAGGATGTTTGGATGGATGAGTGTATGTATATTTGTTACTGCTTCACGCGAAAACAACTGGCAAGATTTAGATGATACTTTACAGTAATACAGCGTAAACATCAGAATAACATAGGCTACAATTTATCCCGATATTCCCACGGGAAAGGGACCACGCGGGTGAAACTGCGAACAGCAGCTTGTTTGATATAAATCCTTTCCCTCTCCAACATTGAAATGTTGATTAATGGTGTTTTTTTTTATTCGCATCTAAAATCTTACCTACATGCTTAAGATGTACAAAGTTGCAGAATACGTTTATTAGGCTGCAATCTTCGGTAAAGTGGTGGGAATTTCCCTAGAGAGAATGCTTGGAAAGTTAGAGGCTTTAGAGAAAAGGTGGATTACAAACGTTGGCCAAAAGATAAAAACGTTGAAAAAAATTATTTTTAGGTTAAACAACTTTTACGGATTTTAAGCACACTGTATTTCACGAGTTAAGGTCTAATTTCCCGGGTTTTTTTTAGGTTTTTTGGTTTTCCTGACGTTTCGGCACCAAACGTCGAAAGTTAGACCTTAACCCGTGAAATACAATGTGCTTAAAATTAATAAAAGTTGTTTTATTTCAATGAACAGTGCGCGCCTAAACTTAAGACGTATGTATATTTTTAGGTGTACATATTACTACCGGTTTAGAGGTATAAAAGTAACAATCATACAGTTCCTTCCGCATTTATAATAATATTTACAAAAAATAAAATTGTACAGTACAGTCCGGCTGTACATATACTTGCACTATTTTTTTTTTCACTACAAGGACCGCCGCTATTTCCAGCGACTCAGGGTTATATGCTACGTCGCGCAGACGTGTCTGCGCGACGTAGATCAGGAGACGTATTTTTGAATCATTCGAAATTCTCATGCGCATTCGAATTGAAATTCACCTCACTGCTATTTTGTCGCATTTTTTAATCACTCGATTACCGTTTTCTTAGACTCCCTTGACATTATTTCATTTTACGCAGAATTCAAAAATAAAAACCGGAAACTAACTCTCCATAGATTTTCAACAACCGATATTGAATCTGACTTGCATCACGTGAAACGAAACATTTTCAAGTTGTCAAACTATCCGTTAATTTGAAAATTACATTAAGTGACAAACGTCAAACTTTCTATCTCGAATCTAAAAAGGCAAATTCTCTATAAACCTTGTCTCTTTCCCTTCGGGACGTTGGCGGGATTTCTGTGGAAAACGGAAGAAGCCAAAACTGAAAAAACAAATATGCAGGAAATTAAAAAATACGGTTTTTTGCATTCGCTTCTGAATCTTGCGATTCCGTATGCGAATAGGAATTCGAATGATTCAAAAATACGTTTCCTGTGCGGCGCACATGCGTATGCTGCTCGGACGCGCGCGCTGCACAGATCTACGTTACGCAGAAATGTCTGCGCGCCATCATACGCTCACCCTTATGGGCGTTCTCTGATTCAACCTAAGTGATACTTAGTATATCTTAGAACGGATTCGACCAAACACAAAGTTACACGAGTGTTACTATTACGAGAATAATTTTACTCCTTAAATTTACTCTGGGGTATCTTCGTTTATGTTTTTCCAGTGTACTCGAGGAGTACGTTAGACTCGGTATTGTTATTCTGCGTATTAAAAAGAATGATGAACGACTGTATAAACCAAAAAAATCACTGTACTTTTGTTACATCTAGCTTCAATGAAATGACAAAACAATTGAATTTTGTAGGATAATACGTGAAATGTCAAATGTTGACAGCTTGTTATTTCTAGTTTCTAGGTTACGTTTGGTTGTGTTCGTTTGCGTGGTAATTTTGTCACTGTGTTGTTTTCTGTTATTTTGGACATTAATCTTACAAAATTGTTATTAATTGCGTGAAGATAAACAGAAACGAAATTGAGGTTATTTTATTTTCACAAGTGACACCTCTGCTCTGAGAGCTGTTATTCTCAGATTAAACCTTTACTCCGCCAAAATTGCCCGTGTAAACATTTACTCGCGTCTAGTTACCTTATTTTTAGGTTAGTAGTTGGTAGAATGCAAAATTAGCTTACTCTTAGAATAAGCATTAGAAAGCTTTGTAGACAGACTTGTAACAAGTTTGGTCGAATCCGCCCTTAGAAATATATCGCATAGTCAGTAACAATCCGCAAAATCTGAATTAAGTCCAAGTATGAAAACATTGTATAAAGCACAAACTGATATAAGGGAAACAGAAAATGCTCCCCTTGTTTCCAATTCCTGAAAACTCCAATGGATATAAATTAGATACTTTTTAATAAGACTGTATTGCAACCTTAAACTTTTCGCATTAGAGGTTTACTGTTTATGCTATTGTTTATGTTTTTAATCTTCTTCTTTAAGTACAAAAACTGAGGAGATTTGTGATACATTAAGAATTCGGTGGTGTGATTACGAGGAAAGTTTTCTTTTAGTCATTTGTTTAACTTTTTTGGTCCGCTTTGAGCCTAAATAATGGCGTTATGTACATAAACAGCAGTTAAAAATATACATATTTGTCAAAATTCTCCAATCGACTTTGGACTTTAAGACATAATATGCCGACGAGTTTAGATTTATTAAAAAAAATATAATTGAACCGTAGTTGCTGTTAACTGTAAGTACAAATAACAGCAGTCAAAGTTTCACTGTCTGACCAAGACTTTTAATACAAAAGTCTCAAAGTCAAAGTCAAAGTCAATATCATTTATTCAGTCTAGGCTGTTACAAGCACTTATGAACGTCAAAGAAGCTATGCCATCGGTTCACAAACCCTACGGCGGGAGACCTTGTAACGAGAAGAACAAATTGAAAAGTGACCTTAAATATCAGTAAAGTCAATTTCCATCACAAAAAAAAACTAATTATAATATTACATTTTATGGTTATTGTAACCGTAAACAATTTTCAACTGGCAAAGAAAGACTTTACAACATTTCTCGTATTACAAGATTACTGTACTGCAAGTTGTGAGGAACATACAGGTCAGTATCAATTTATTTTAGAAAAAAAATATTTAACCTTTAAGCACAAGATTAAGATAAGCAGACTGAAGTAGACCCATTTCCGCTGGCGGCACCCGTTCACGAGCATGACGCATGAACCAGCCATCGCTTCGCTCAACCATATTTTAGGGAACGTCACGACCCGCCTCACACGACACCGCCGAAGAAACGTTTGAGTGGGCATGACGTACTTCAGGTACTTATGTTAAGCTGTATAAATATATAAAATAAAAATATAACAACAGCAATAAAAAGAAAGATAAAAGTGCATTAATGTAAGACACAACCTACAATGTTAGTAGAAGACGCATCAGCTGGGTCATAATCACAAAGCATATTTAAAGTAAGTTAACAAAAAAGAATACTTTTATATAATTGGAATAATTTGAAAACATTATTATTCTCGGTTATCCTCATTCAAAACTTTGTATTGAAATGTTTCACATACGTAGGTACATCTTATGTTTTGGCGCGCACAGGGCCCGTATTCACTATGACCACTTACCGATTCCTTGCTCAAACCACGCGAATGTCGTATTTTTCAAAATTCGTTTTCTCTTAGACACTTACAAATTTTGAAGCTATTTTACTTGTTTAATAATTATACAACTTGTGACTTTCATGTACTTGTACAATACCTCTATAATTCGGGAGTATCATGGAGAAAACGATTTTTGAAAATGTCAAAATCAAGTACGACATTGCCGTGGTTTGAGCAAGGAATCGCTAAGTGATCATAGTGAATAAGGGCTCTTGAAATAAAACAACTTTTACAGGTATATAAAGCGCACTATAATTCACGAACTAATTCGTAATAATTGTCCGTATTTTTTGGTTTCTTAGGGGTTTTTTTTTTATTTTCCCGACGTTTCGGCACCTTTTCAGCTGCCGTGGTCACGGGATGACTGTCATGTTAATAGTCATCCCGTAACCACGGTAGCTGAAAAGGTGCCGAAACGTCGGGAATATAAAATTATTTCAATTTAAATGTTTCATTCCGATATCCTTAACCAGAAGTTTTGTATGGCAAATAAGTCAATCGTAATCAAAACTATATTAAGCTTATTGACAGTAACAAAGTTTATATATAACTAGGGGCTGCTGCGGTTTTACCTGCGTCGTTCCCGTTCCTTTGGGAATATTGGGATAAAAAATATCCTATGTTTTATGGTAGTTTTTGTGTTTGTTAATTACAAATATACAAAAACACAAATATTACGTATAATTTATTTTGTACACACACAATATTGAAGGAAAAACAGATAGTCAGTTATTTTACATAGTCTATGGTTAAAAATAATCTACTGTGCATTATTAAAAAAAATACAGCTTCTATTAAAAAAGGTTTTTTTTTTTACAAAACGTACATATTTCAGCTCCGACAAATAAAAAAAAAACAGAAGCGTTCCAAAGTCGACACCAACAAGGTTTGTAACACCTGGACCCGTGAACCATGAAATTTATAACGAGAAGCTGCGTAAGATCTTTTACGTGCACTCCACACCGGTTATTTACGATATTACCTACTCGAAGTAGTGCTAAACGGTTATCGACCCCTGCATGTTGCTTCCTTTGCTCTAAGGATGGTAATAAAAATTACAATGTTGGTAAACTCTGGATCTATGTAAGTTTGTTTAACCTTAAGTCTGTAGGTTTAGCACGAAAATCGAAATAGTATCGAGTAAGTATCGAGCACGTATTGTCTTTTTTATGAACGACGGGGAGACTCTTAGCCTTCATCATACCTGATGTTAAGTATTGGTAAGGCTGAATGGAAGTGAGGCTCTCCCGGAATCCTCAGCCACTAGCTATCTTATCTCGAACTGCCGGAACACAACAATGCTGAAAACATTGTTACATTTAACCGCCTCTGTGGTCTAGTGGTACAACCACCGGTATCAGACCCAGGGGTCCCGGGTTCGTTTCCCAGCGGGTGTACATATTGTATTCGGTTTGGTTGGTGGTAAGACTTGTTTGGCTCCGTCCGTCTGGCTAGCTACCACCATCTTATCTAAGTCTGACGCCATAACAACAATATTTTTTAAGCATTGTTGTGTTCCGGCAGTCAGTGATAAGATAGCCAGTTCCTCAGTGATTGAGGATTCCGGGAAAGGCTCGCTTCCATCTTAGCCTTATCAATACTTAACATCAGGCTAAATGTCTCCCCGTCGTTAAAAAAAACATTTCTAATAAAAACAGGTGATTCCTTCCTTGAATTTTAGTCCCATAAGGTCAGCCTTCGATTTGTTGAGGGATTTAAAAACAAAACAGTTTGGAACACGTTTATCTGCAGTGTCTGAAAGCACGTGAATAGCAGCCGAATAATGTACGTATAATAAAAGAACCTTTTTCACGTAATGCCTTTATAAAGTACTTGTAAGGTTGGAATGCACCATAAATTTTTTGCGATAAGTAACTAAAGATAATAGTTTTTTATAGATCGGAAACTGTTTGAGATTTGTCAAGTTTGTCAACTATTTATAACTCTGTTACATATGCAGTTATAGGTTAAACTTAGCCTTAGATGCTCTGGTTTCAGCCTCAGATGCAAAAATATGTTTTCAAATCCTACTGGTACTTTCAGATATGAACGAGAAAGTGCGTTCAAACAAAACACTTTACAGCTTTATTTTAATCATCGCCATCAGCCATTTTTAATGTCCCCACTGCTGGAGCACTGACCTTCGTTATGGATGGATAAGAAGAACGCAGACCCAATGCGGATTAGTGGGTTTTAACGACTGCAAATGCAGCCGGGACCAACGGCTTGACGTGCCTTCTGAAGCACGGAGGAGCTCGAGATAGTCAATTTTGGTCACCCATCCCGTGACCGACCATTGCGAAAGATGCTTAACCTCAACAATCGCAGGCTAAGCGCGCGGACCACTGCGCCACGGGCTCCTCATGCATCGGGTATTTCAATCATGCTTGTAAGTAATAGGTAAGAATGATTATCCAAGTTTTTCACGGTGTTTATACGGATATACAGTTAACATTAAACTCATAACTCGACATTAAGCATATCGCCGCTTAACTAAAGCCCACGAACGCGAGTCCCTCGGACCTCGCAGATGATGGATACCAGCTTTGTCCTTACAAATTGGGATCCTACCTCTTAACAAATAGCCTACCATTACACGCTTTAAGGGCTAATGTCGCGATTATATACCCTAGCTATGACAATAAATGTTGATAGATTCGTGAAATTGTTCCAAAAGACATGGGTGAAAAAATCCCATTTAGGAGATATAGCACTTGTACTTATGGCAGATAGTTTATTGATAATGTCAGCAATTCCTTGAGTTCATTGAATGAAATAAAGAAATTTGTTTTAAGTCCGTGTTCAGCAACTGTCGATTAGATAACCGTTGTTTAAATCGTTCTGTCCATTTAAACTTCAAAGAAAAGACTAAAATTCAATGACATTTTTAATGTCGTTTAGTGTTAGTCGGTTGGTTATTCAGTTGCTAAACTCAGATTATATTTATATTTATGTATTGGTGGCATGGTTGAAATACATGGACGAGATAGACATACTAAATGGGTAATATTTACTTATTTCTCAAAGAGAAAAAAATTAATAGACATTCCAAAAACATATCGCAAATAGCACTAATTTACTATAGCAGTGATTTCGTTCGACTCGAATTCGTAAACTATGAGTATTCTTCTTCTTATCGAATGAGGATTAGTGGCCACCTCTGGTGTCAGAGTTTATCAAGCCGCCTATAACGCCTCTGCCTTGGCTTAACGACTGTAATCAAATGACAACAGCCGGGACCGACGGTTTACCGTGCCCTCCCAAGCACGGAAGCGCCCAGTTGTAATTCCACTTTACGGTCACCCATCCGACACCTGACCGGGCCGAACTTTGCTTAACAAACGTGTTCGAATACGATCAGTCTGTCAAGCGCGGCCATGAGCGCTTCTACTATGAGTATTGATTAAAATATATGATACATCAATATCCCAATATTCCCACGGGAACCACGCCATGGGGGTGAAACCGAGGGCCAAAACTCATAAGAAGGCTATTAATATATATAGTTTTAGTGTTGTATTTTTTTTTTCTGTGTAAAAGGTAACTTTTTTGTATACTTTACTTCTTAGAATTTATATTTAAAAAAATATATTAATTATTCTCATTTATAGCTAAAAATATAACTTATAGTTTCTTAATTTGTTAAATGATTTAAATTATCCAAAAAAATACTTGATTTGTATTGATTTTGTTTTATTTAAATCTATTTATAAAAACTAAGTTATAAATTGAATCCTCATATTTAAAAAAATGTGTAAACTAACACAATGAAATAAAGGAGTCTGAGAGACTCCACGTCCATACCGGTGTTAAAAAAATCACGTCCACACTTAAAGGTTAAAAGAGGCGTGTTTTTGTGTGAATTTGGCCGCAAACTAAACTAAAACGTAAGATCTTTCTCTTGGTTTTTTTGGTAAAGTACTTTTTTAATTCAATATCTAAAAGTATGTCATAATGCGTTCCGAATCGCACTATTGATTTTTTTGTTACATTTTATTCTTATTTTAAATAGCTTTGAATTAATTATAATACTCTGTTCTGGTTTTATTATATTATTTTAGTTCTTTGAATCATAAAAACAATAACAATAAGATTAAACTATTTGTTATAAGAATTTCACATTAGGCTGGGTGAGATTTCACAACCTATGATTGGATTTCGGAACGTGAGATAAATTTTTATTTTTAAATTGTCTTTGTCTTGTACCTCATGTCAGTGTCAACATTTACGGAATCGTTTTTATTCTTATTTATAAGTAACAATATATTCCTACTTTAAATAACTTTGAATTAACTAAAATACTCCTTTTTTATAATTTTTGTTTTTTATATTATTAAAACAACGAGAATAAGGTATATATAGATTAAACTTTATGTTTAAAGATTTTTTTACCGGAAGTTGACCGCGGAAACAAATATAAAATGTTCCTCGCTGTTGTGAGGTGAAAAATTGTGTGTTGCGCTCGGCAGAAAAGTTTTTAGCGTCTTGTACCTTTGAAATCCTCGCTTCGCTCAGGATTCAATCTTAGAATCCTTTTGCTCAGCTTTCAATATAGCTAACTCGCCGCTAAATAACCAACTTTCCAGCCTTGCATAACAATAGTATTTGTTATGCAACTTTGCCGCGCTAGGCCGCAAAAAGCGTTTTTCTAAGCCTAAACTGATTGACAAAACCTCCTTTTCAGAGCGTGTGAGGTGAAAATAATATTTTATCTCTCTAAGAGTATTTATTTCTGTTGGGTATTTTAATACTTTTAATTTAGGTTTTATTTCAAGCTTTATAAATTTATTATCAAGATCAAATTATCTGATACTCAAACTCAGGTCAAAGTCACTAATTGTATGGCTATTCTCTCACCAAGACCGTTTTAACGAGCCTAGACAGGATATGTGTGCTGTAAGTCATCGAGGAGTAGGGTACTCTGCAGACCGTGCTGGTCGCTTCATCAGGTCAAGCCTACCTGATATTTTAATTACGGCACTGAATTTGCTTAGAGTTTTCAAATTTCAAAAGTCAAGTGGAAGTATAGTAAATGTCCTGTGAAAGTTGTCAAATCTGTGAAACCGTAGCTCTTAAAGTCAAAGTCAAAGTCAAGTCAAAGTCAAAGTTAATATCATTTATTCAGTCTAGGCTGTTACAAGCACTTATGAACGTCAAAGAAGCTACGCCATCGGTTCACAAACCCTACGGCGGGAGACCTTGTAACGAGAAGAACCGGCAAGAAACTCGTCAAGGGCTGTTTTTTTCTCTCTGTTTTATTTCATACAGAGTCGTCAAATTGAAAAGTGACCTTAACATATAAGTAAGGTCAATTTCCATCACAAAAGGAAAATACTAATTAAAATATTACATTTTATGGTTATTGTAACCGTAAACAATTTTTAACTGGCAAAGAAAGACTTGTCTATCATACATTACAACATTTCCCGCACCACAAGACTACTACACTGCAAGTTGTGAGGTACATACAGGTCAGTCTCAATTTATTTTAGAAAAAATATTTAGGCTTTAAGCACAGCATTAAGATAAGCAGACTAAGGTAGACCCATTTTCAACACTTAAGCGGATGGACCAATTTAGATACGATTTTTTTATTACAAATCTGATGTAACCAAGATAGTTCTTAGCTATATATTTATCTGCTAAGCAGTTTTTATGCCATCAGTTCATTTAGGTAATTAAAATGACAATTTAAGTAGGAAATGAGCTGATGATCTTCAAACGGCTCAACGGATCTTCATAAATTAAAGCTATAAAGCATCTTGATCACGCCAGCTTTCAAATAAAAAAACCGCATCAAAATCAGTCTCGTCGTTTAGGAGCTACGTTTCCTCAGACAGACAGACAGATACACATACACACACACACACACACATATCAAACTTATAACACCCCTCTTTTTGTGTCGGGGGTTAAAAAATAAATGGTGCAAAACTCCGCACTATGAACCTACAACAACAACAACACACTTTTAACCTATAATAAAGTAAACTAGTCTGATCACCAGAAAAGTCGTTTTTACCATTTATTCTTCCTCTATTCCACCAAATTGTCAAAACACCCCTGGAATAATGGATCTCTGAAATAAGGCAAATCGAACATCCAACGTCTCATATTCCCGTTGGGACGTACATATCTAAAATAACGAGCTAGAAAATATTTTTACTGCACACACGCTGCAGCAAAAAGAGCAAAGTGTCCGCCCGATTGCCCGATTCATATGTCTCGCTTAACGATACATATGCATAACCAAAAAGCTATGTTTTATCGTGTCAGGTGTCACGGCACGAACGCTTGCGATTGTGAATATTACAGACAGTCTAAAATTGTCGTTTGTTTTGCAGGTTTAGGTCGGAGAGGATTTTGGGTTATTTTCTTTGGGTCATATCCCATGCTGGAAGTGATAGAAACACAGAATAACCCAGATGTTAGCTATTTTCAGTGCAAAAGTAAAAGCAAAGAACAGGGTATGTTCGAAAACTAATACACTGCTAAACTAGTCGTCGTCTCAGCCACATGACTCCCACTGCTGGGTAATGGCCTCCCCCAAGGATATCTACAACGATCGGTCCTGCGCTGTCCGCAACGAGCGGCTTCCCGCGACCTTCACCAGATCGTCGGTCCACCTTGTCGGGGGCCTACCCACGGAGCGTCGACCCGTGTACGCTAAACTAGTAATTAAACTGTCTCTATTATTTCCGGACAACTTTTTGGACCCAACTAATGTCAAATGTAGCATCATTAAGGCGTGGCTTTGAGAGTGATGTTTATAGATTTTATTCTCAAGCTGCACTTTTTATCACTGCACTTTGAGATGTGGTGTTGGAGAAGAATGGAAGGAATTAGCTGGACTGACAAGAAGACCAATGAGGATGTACTGACTATGGTTTGGGGAAGGAGAAATTTACTTGGGGAGATTGGAATTAGAAGGGAATGATGCTGGGCCATCTGTTACGACACGACAGTTTCATTGTAAACATACTAGAAGGGAAAATGGAGGGTAGGAGAGGGAGGGGTAGACCTAGAATGAACTATATTTCACAGATAAAGGAGAAAGTTAATGTTGTGTCGTACCAGGAAGTGAAGTCATTGGCAGAAATAAGAGAGGAATGGAAAATACTCCACCGACAAGAGCGCAGCTCTTAAATTTAAAAAGAAAGAGAAGCACTTTTAGTGCTCTGCAAACTCCTCAAGGTATATGACGTGAGAGTATGTTGTTAATCTTCTGAGGAGCTCGATGTTGTAGTTATCAAGCGCGTTCGGTTTTTTAGTAGTTGCTCAGGTTAAGTAACTTTTTCAATGCCTAGACATAATATCAGTAATCGATATTTAAGCACATCTGTCCCTAAAATACAGACACTGCCTAATTTCGGGACCTCTGCACATCCTTATACATTGCGAAATTGTTAGCCAGTTAGCCTACTATTGCGGAGGTTGACAAGGCAACTTTCGCTTTGGTCAGTCTGTCAGGATGGGTGACCAAAGTTCTACAAGCTGCTGGGTTTGGAAACCTATAGGCCTCCCCCAAAAGAGGGGTATGCCATAATCGCCACGCTTGGCAGGCGGGTCGGCGATCGCAGTATGCCAAGTATGTAGGAGACGATGCTGCCCATCTCCTGAAGGCTGAGTCTCTTTGTCGCCCTTTACGACACCCATGGGATGAGAGGGGGTAGTGCTATTCTAAGGAAAATAAGAAAAAGATTGGAAAAACTCAACTCGGCCACAAGTGAATTCTCAGATGGGGCTCGAACCCACGACCCTTGGAAATCCGTTCCAATGCTCTATTATATAGGATATTGCTAGCATTGATGTGACAACGCTGGCCCACAGCGTATTAAAAATATAAAAGTATTGAGGAATTTCGACGGTAGTCCGCAAGTCTCGGTAGCTCAGTGGTTAGAGCATTGGACCGGATTTCCAAAGGTCGTGGGTTCGAGTCCCATCTGAGAATTTACTTGTGGCGGAGTTTATTTTTTCCAATATTTTTCTATTTAAAATTTATCATAAGTATAAAAAAAAGCATTGAAAAATGCAAAAAATTAAAAAGTAACTAACTACTAACTAGTAAATCCCATCAATAAGTATTTTGTAGATCTCATTTATAGTCTACGAAATAATTATTTAATATATGTACTGAACGCAAATTAAAAGAAACCAATCATGAAAGTACCTACTATCCTATCATAGTTAACCCTCTCTTCTAGCCCAAATAAATTTGCGTACCCAACAGGGTCCATAACAATGGTCCATTATTAAGTAACATCTTTGTAAATTAGCAATTAGGTTTAGCAATAAATTATTTTATTTGATTTGAGTTAGTTCCAAATAAAAGAAGTTAAGCATGCGTCACGATAGCTTTCAGTTTGACTGTCGCTGTTTATCCATTTCCGCAGCAATATACCTTAATAATAACAATAATAAAACACTTTATCGCACATAAAGACAAACACTTAAACTAGTAAAGCCATTGATGGTGTACACTTATCTTTATTTTTTGGAAGAGGATACATACAAAATCCCTTATCATTCATTTTGTGTAGTTCGTGCAAACCGCCCGTTCAATTAGGGATAATAACACAATCATTATCCAGTTAGCCAAAAAAGAATCTAATAGATTTATTAACCAGCATAGAAAAGGTCAGGTCAGGTCATTTCACCGAACGAAGGTCAATGGCATTCCAAGAATGAGCAGTATTTTTGTGTCAACGACTCGGATAGGGTTTGACCAGAATAGAATATGGTTGTGTACTTTTTGAGATAAAAAATTGGTGAAAAGTATAAATTAATCAGAAGATCCAGATGTAGGATAAAAAAAGACCTGCCCCCGTTGCATGACACCGCGATAAAAGTTTATATCGCGCGTTTTATCGCATCTACGTAGGTATATAAAATTATCACAGCGTGCATGGCTCTGTGTAAATTTTATCTATATCCAATAATTTTAATTAATCCATAGAGTCCGAATTACGATGTAGCACGCGGAACATTACTGAAAGTAAAATGTAGTTTGCTTATCACAATAGGCATAGAGCTTATTTTTGAGTGTTGAAGGCGACTGCAGATCAATGCGAACAGGATATTTTAGATAAACCACAAATTGATAGACAGTTTTTTCGGCGTAACGCGTAAGCGTAAGTGCGGCAAAGGATTATTTCGTAAAACAAACCATAGCTTAACAGAGATTTTAGGAAACCCGCTCATTCGACAAAGGATTTTTCGCAGAACAAAACGTCGCGCGTCGACCGCGCGTGTTTTCGGCGGAACGTTCTACCGGCGAAGTATAATTAGGTGAACGATTCAGAGCTCTAGAAAAGATTTTTATTGTATTGTATTGTATGTTTAAGAATTTTCTAAATCAGTCCAGTATTTCCTGAGATTAGCGCGTTCAAACAAACAAACTCTTCAGCTTTATAATATTAGTATAGATTACGAAAGTAAAATTTATTTATATTTAAATCCAAACACTGAAATACCTACTTTAATTTGTGGCATAAATGGAAACCACTTTTGCAAACAATTCGTGGTTCGTTACTCGCGTCTCGTCGCAAGCGCCGGCCGGCCGCGAGTAATATTTTCTGTGCATTTTAATTTTGAATATTTCTTTGCAATTTTTTTGTGAAAGTATGAGTTTTGCTAACTGAAAAAATTGCTTTTGAAATAATATGCAGATTGTGCTGAGATATTTTTAAGAACAGGGGCCGCAAAATGACCTCTTGTAGCGATACTTTTCAGGTTGTGAGAGTGAGTCGCCGCTATATATTATAAATACAAAAGTGTGTTTGTTTGTCCTTCCTTCACGCCCAAGCTAAGCAACCAATCGATTTGATTTTTGGCATAGAGTTAGTTGAAAAGACGGATTTATAGGCTTCTTTAGATCCCGATATTCGGACGGAATCTAGTAACTTTATAAATTGACGACCTGTTTGGCGCAGGGGTACTAAACCCGCCTTCTACGCCAGAGGTCCCGGGTGCGATCCCCGGACGGGACAAATATTTGTGTGCATGAACATGTCTATTTGTTTTGGTCTGGGTGCTTAATATGTATATTATGTATTTATTTACAAAAAAAAGTATATGAGTATTTTTATCCGTTATCTAGTATCCATAACACAAGTTCCTGGAACTTAGCGTGGGCTAGATAATAGGTGTGATGGTATGGAATTTATTTATTATTTATTTATTTATTTATTAAATTAAAATAATTTGTATGTATAAAATTCTAGATAATATTTTGGGTTTGCGAAAAGTTTAAGATTAATGTAAAATATTGTTTTCTCAAAAAAGGATATTATAGGTATTATAATATTACTTGAATGACAAAGCAGTTTGGTAATAAATATTTCGTTTTTCTTTCGAAGTTGGAACCGGGTCATTCAATTAGTGTTTAGTAAAGTATAAGATTAAACTTTTAACGCAGCTAGTTTGAGTATGTCATGCTCTCCTTAAACATTTCTTTGGTGTACAACAGGACAGGACAGGCGGGTCGATAAGTTCCCTAAAATATGGTTGGGCGAAGCGATGGCTGGTTAAATGTAATATTTTAATCAGTATTTTTTTTTAGTGGAAATTTACCTAACTGATATGGTAAGGTCAATTTGACGACTCTGTGGGAAATAAAACATGGAGAAAAACAGCCCTTGACGAGTTTCTTGCCGGTTATTCTCGTTATAATGTCTCCTGCCGATGGCTTAGCTTCTATCTGTGATTATGACCAGCAGCTAAACACTTAGCCGCATCACAGAGCTAGAAAAAGAATTGATTTCTGCAAATCAACGTATAGCAGAATTTGAGGCAACAATGCAAAATCAAGAGACGGTTCACACTCAGAGCTTTTTTGAGGAACTGATGCAGTCACCAGGAGTGTGTCTTTCTCCACAACCGTTAGAACATAAAACTAATTGTATAAATGAACTTAAATGTAACTTAGGGCTTAAGAAAGTAAAAAAGTATATCCGCATTAGCAAGTTTATTAGGAAAACTGAAAAATTAATTAAAAGAAATAATTGTTACCATAAAAATATTGCACTTAGGAAAGAACGGATAGATTTAATTGACTCATTAAATATTTATAATTCTAAATTAATTGAGAGTAGACATATGTATGAACGAGATACCAAATATTTGCAAGAAAACATTGAAAGATTGCATAAATCTCTCGAGTTCATGAAAAATCAATACTCAAGTGCACAAAAACAGATCAATGAACATATTCGGTCAGCTACAGAGCTGGTTGAACTCTGTAATTATAATGCTGACAGGTATGATTCATTAGTAAGAACTCAATTGAATTCTTCTAGTCAACAAACAAACTGTTCAAAATCTTTATTACAAAACTCTGAATTAATTAATTTAGAAACAAGTATTTCTGAACCAAATCATACATCGGTCTCTCCTAATCAGGTTGAGTCAAAGTATAACACCGTAAGTTTTAAGCCAGTGTTAAGCAATAATTGTCAGACAATTATGTACTCTGACTGGATAGGTCAAGGTTTTGCATCAATTATTAGAGAGAAAATTGACAATAAATGTATAAATATTTGTACTCCTGGCCAGTCGGTGAGCCAAATTATTGCAAAAATAGACGAATCCCAAATAAATAAAACTACAACTTTAGTAATATTTTGTGGTGATAGTTCTAAATTATTAAAAAAGGATATACTAATTAATGTAAACAAATTATTGTCATTGCAATCTAAGACAAAATGCAGAATGATAATAAGTGCTTTGCCATATGCCAGTAATCTAAATTGGGATGAGAACAAAACGAATCTATAATTTGAATATGTATATGTATAATTTGATTTGTTGTCATAGTGACGTTGTATTATATTTTGACGTTAATAAATTTATTAACAATTTTATCTTGACTCCAGATACCATGTATCTGTCTAAAAAACTTAGGATAAAGTTAGCTAATTTATTAGCTTATAATTTACAAGACTCTGTTACAAATTGTGTAACAAAGTCAAATATACCTATTATTTCTTTGAGTGCTACTAAGGGCCGGTATTTCAATATATGCTTATCTTGAAATAATCCGGGATTGATGATAAGTATGACTTAAGTGTATTTCATTATAGGATTAAAGATAAGCGGCACCTAAAGTGCATCCTATCTACCCTTAATCTAAGTAGAGGATTTCTATCGCTTAAGTTCCTATCCCAGATTACCTAGTAACTTACTCGGAAAAAAATACTATAATGTAATTTTTTTTTTAGAACTTGAGTTACAATAATAATTACTGAAACAATAAACGTATTAAGGTTAGTTTTAGTAACAAAATTGTGTAAAATGGAGAAGAAATTATGAAAATGGTATAGGTTGGTACTTACGTAAAACTTCTAAACTGTGGTCATACTCCTCATTCATATTCGCCACTTATATCCGTGAACCACAAATTAAATTATTTATTTTAAGTAATTCCAAAGTACAAGTAATAATATTACAGTTGATAAGTCTTGAATTCCATTGACAGTGAATGACAACAAAAACCATAGACAATTATCGTATTTCGTTTTATTATGTTGTCACCCTGCGGTTTATCTTAGATTAGCTAAGGCGAGGAAGATCCGGATTGAAATACACTTTTCCCTTTCAAAAGTAATACTTAGCTTAAATGTAATACTTAACTTAAGCAATAAGATAAGGTTACATTGAAATACCGGCCCTAATAATAGTAGACTTAGGGCCGGTATTTCAATATCGACTTATCTTGAATTGATCCAGGATTGAAGATATGTTCCACTTATGTGTATTTCAATAAACGATTAAAGTTAAGTGACGCTTAAAGTCCATCCTAACTAGCCAATATTTAAGCTAAGGAATTCAGAGACTTAAGTGCCGATCCGGGATTCGTTGCTATGGTAACATATTTTTAAATGGCAAAAAGATATTTTAGTTTTACATTAGGTATTTATTATTAGTAAATAAAATGCAGTTGTAGCATAAAAAATATTATAGTGTAGAAATAATGGCAAATTACAAGAATATTATGCGAAATTTTGAAGATGATGCGAAATGTAATGTAAAAATTTCGAAGTGAGAAGAAATTCAAAAGTGATAAATTTTTTGGCGCTCTTTTTCATTGTGTAGCCTCCACAACGATTCTCATTGGTCGCTGAGCGTACAAGCGTAGCCAATGAGCGCTCAATGTCAGCAAATGACTACAAAATTCATAGACGATTATCATATTTTGTTTGTTATGTTGCAATATTGCGACGAATCCTAGATTTGCTAAGGAGAGGAATATCCGGATTGAAATACGCTATTGTCTTTCACAAGTGATACTTAGCTCAAATGTTGGACTTAACTTAAGTCATAAGATAAGGTGACATTGAAATACCGGCCCTTAATGTTTTAAATAAGACTATGACAAACTCGGATTTAAACTGAGGCAAAAGACAACAGCCAGACCTGCTAGTATTAATATTATTCATCAAAATATTCAGGGTCTGTCTGGCAAAGATTTAGAATTAGAACTTTTTGTTGAAAGTAACAATATTCAAATCATTTGTGTTACTGAACACTGGCTGGAGCATTGTAATACGTCATTTAACTTAAACAATTTTCAACTATCTAGTATGTTTGGTAGAAAGTCAGCGATTCATGGCGGATCTTTAATCTTAGTAAATAATAATATTCAGTTTAAGGAAAGAAAGGATATTGTGAAACTTACGTCAGAAAGCCATATCGAGCTATCATGTATAGAATTAAGTAGTTTAATTATAGTATGTGTATACCGACCCCCTAAGGGTAACTTTGAAACCTTTGAATCTGTAATGGAAGATGTACTTAATAAATTAAAATTAAGAAATAAGTCAGTGATGGTATGCGGAGATTTTAATGTTGATATTCTAGTAAGCTCTCCATTGACTACTCGTTTACTAGCATTGTTTAATTCTTTTAATTTAACCAACCAATTTTTTGAACCTACTAGAGTGTTTGATAATGTTTGTTCAGAATGTGATCCGGTAAGCAAAGTGATTTTTAGTAATATTTCATCTGACCATTATGGATTGAAAGTAGCATACGAGTTAAATGTTGTTGACTATACAAAAATTAAAGAATGCAGGCCTATAACTAAGAAACGATTAGACAATTTTAAAAACGGTGTGGAATGTAATATACCAATAATGCCTTATACCCACGATAATCCCAATGTTCTATACGGAGACCTCTTTAATCTGATTGCTAATGAGTTTCAAAATTGCTTTAAACCTAAGACTATTAAATGTACTCAAAAGTTAAAGTTCTGTGACTGGGCTACGACAGATATTTATAAAAGTAGAAATAGACTGTATGAACTTTATAAATTAAGAGAAACTAACCATAGCCCAGAGTTCCTAGAATATGTGAAACAATATTCTAAGACGTTCAAAAATATATGTTCTGTTGCAAGGTCTAAATTCATAAAAGCAAAAATAAAACAAGCCCAAAGCAAAATTAAAACGACCTGGGAAGTCATTAATCGTGAAACTGGTAAATATAAACCACGTGACCGTAGTATGGCGCTAAAAGTCAATAATACAATAGTAAAGTCGGACAAAGAAATCGCTAACATTTCTGACAATTTTTTTGTAAATATTCCTTTAGAAACTACTTCGAATTTGGATTCTTCACCAGCAGCGTCACTCTCTATGCTTAAAGGGAACGTAACGGAATGCGGGTCATTGTTTACTTTAAAAAAATCGATGCTATAGACATTGTAAAAGCTTTTAAATCACTAAAAATGAAAAATTCTACAGACTTGTGGGGCATATCTGTAAATATAGTCAAAGAAATTGTTTATACTCTTGCTCCTTATCTTGCTGATATTTTTAATCTGTGTATTGATCAAGGAATTTTTCCTGATCTTATGAAATTAAGTAAAGTAATACCATTATTTAAATCTGGAGATAAAGAAGACCCTAGTAATTATAGACCAATTTCAATATTACCCGTCTTAAGTAAAATATTTGAAAAAATAATACTCGAACAGTTATTAACGCACTTTAATATGAATCATCTCTTGCATAATAAACAATTTGGTTTTACAAAGGGTCGGTCTACAACTGATGCTGGGGTCGCGCTATTAAAGCACGTCTTTAAGGCCTGGGAGGGGTCGCAGAATGCTCTAGGCATTTTTGCGACTTATCCAAAGCTTTCGATTGCGTAGATCATCAGACGCTGCTGTTGAAGCTTAACCACTACGGTGTAAAGGACAATGCTGAGAAGTTGTTACTGTCGTATCTCAGTTCGAGGACACAAACCGTTGATATTAATGGCGTAAAATCGTCCGGCTGTCTTGTAAAGATGGGCGTGCCTCAAGGCTCTATCTTAGGTCCGTTCCTATTTTTAATTTACATAAATGATTTACCATTCTTCGCAGAGAAGTTTTGTGAGATTGTCTTGTTTGCGGATGATACTTCCCTTATTTTTAACATTGACAGAAATCAAACTCATTTTGACGATGTAAACATGGCACTCTCTCAAATTCTTACTTGGTTTGATGCAAATAACTTACAACTTAATGCAAGGAAAACCAAATGTATCCTATTTTCTTTGCCTAATGTAAAATTCCTGCCAATAGATGTTGAAATTAAAAAAGAAAAATTAGATTTAGTCGATTCAACTGTTTTCTTGGGTGTAACTCTAGACACTAAACTCCAATGGGCCCCACATATCGCGGCATTAGCTGGTAGACTTGGCTCGGCTGCATATGCTATTAGAAAAATTTGACAGTTAACAGATGTTGAAACTGCTAGGATTGTATATTTTAGTTATTTCCATAGCATCATGTCTTATGGTATTCTTTTGTGGGGGACAGCAGCTGATATAAACACTATATTCATTTTACAAAAACGAGCAATAAGAGCCATTTATCAGCTAGGGTCTAAAACATCTCTTAGGGATAAGTTCAAAGGGATAGGTATATTAACAGCTGCATGTCAATTTATTTTGAACTGTATAATTTTTGTTCGTCGCAATCTATCAGAATATACCAAACATAGTGATGTGCACAATGTTAATACGAGAAATAAAAATAAACTTGTAATGCCTCGATACAGGCTAAAAAAGGTTCACGGATCTTTCTTGGGTCTAGGTGTAAATTTTTTCAATAAAATTCCACAATGTATTTTGGATTTGCCTTTTGAAAAGTTTAAGATTCATGTAAAAGATTGTCTACTAAAGAAAGGATATTATACTATAAAGGATTATTTGAATGACAAAGCAGCTTGGTCATAAATGTTTTGTTTAATTTTTTCGAAGTTGTAGCCGTGTCATTAATTTGTTTAGTATAGTATTAGATTAAACTTTTAACGCAGGTAGCTTGAGTATGTCATGCTCTCTTTAAACATTTCTACGGTGGTGTCGTGTGAGGCGTTCCCTAAAATATGGTTGAGCGAAGCGATGGCTGGTTCATGCGTCATGCTCGTGAACGGGTGCTGCCAGTGGGATGGGTCTGCTCTTGTCTGATTGTGTTAAAATGTGTTGAGATATTTATATTTTTTTTCAATTTTATAAATTCTATGTTATTTATGATGTTTTGAATTGAGAACGTGGCACTGCTTGATCAGAATAAATAAAAATAAGTAATGTTCTCCAATTATTGTAATTAAGTATATGAAAGCCATTATTATTATTATTTTTAATTTACTTTATATACGCTTTATGATTATGACCCAGCTGATGCGTCTTCCAGTAACATTGTAAGTTGCGTCTTATATTAATGCACTTTTATCTTTCTTTTTTTTTGTTTTTGCCATTGTATTTTTTATATTTATACACTTTAACATAAGTACCTGAAGTACGTCATGCTCACTCAAACGTTTCTTCGTCGGTGTCGTGTGAGGCGGGTCGTTACGTTCCCTAAAATATGGTTGAGCGAAGCGATGGCTGGTTCATGCGTCATGCTCGTGAACGGGTGCCACCAGCGGAAATGGGTCTACTTCAGTCTGCTTGTGTTAACGTTGTGCTTAGAGATTAAATATTTTCATCTAAAATAAATTACTATCGACCTGTATGATGTACGTCACAACCTGCAGTACAGTAACCTTGTAATGCGAGAAATGTTAAATGTAAGTCCTTCCTTACGAGTTGAAAATTGTTTACGGTTAGGATAACCATAAAATGTAATATTATAATTAGTATTTTCTTTTGTGATGGAAATTGACCTTACTGATATGTTAAGCTCACTTTTCAATTTGACGACTCTGTATGAAATAAAACAGGGAGAAAAAAATAGCCCTTGACGAGTTTCTTGCCGGTTCTTCTCGTTACAAGGTCTCCCGCCGTAGGGTTTGTGAACCGATGGCGTAGCTTCTTTGACGTTCATAAGTGCTTGTAACAGCCTAGACTGAATAAATGATATTGAATTTGAATTTGAATTATGACGAACATAAGTGCATGTAACAGCCTAGACTGAATAAATGATATTGACTTTGACTTTAACCCCGCTGGGAATCGAAACCCGGACTACAGGGTCTGATACTGGTGGTTGTTACCACTAGACCACAGAGGCGATTATATATATATAGACATACGTAAGAAAATGTGTAAATGAACCGTATCTACGATTCAACGATCGCCAATTTTTTTTATAAATCTTTAGTAGGTATACTTTATCGAAATCGACATTAATAAGATACCGGCCTCTGTGGTCTAGTAGTAACACCGCACTGGACCTAGAGCATAGTACAAATATACACAGTGCTCTGTCTTCCTACTAAAGATTCGTTCGCGAACCATACCTGACGCGCCTCGGTTCGGCAAATCCTGGCCCAGACCTTCAGTCTCGATCATGCGCCGAGGCGCGAGGTGACGAATGCACCCTACTGTGAAAGTTTTGTACGCAGTAAGCGTGTTGTAATGGCAAATCTATGATGGCGGGCAACCCTATCGCGTGTATGCGTACCGCGCGGCTGCAATAGTACACTAAGCTTCTAAGTACACTTTCAAACATAAACTACATTCACACTTACTTACTTTACAGAAGTTAGGCATTCCAACTGGGTGGTAGTTTTGTCTAATCGATGCTGTGGCTGCCGAGGTCTGTGTACATATCCATAAGCCTACTCCCTATTATTTATCAAAGCTGAGTTTTGATAAGAAATTGTATTGTGTTTTTTTTTATAAAATTTCTTTCTTTTTTTTTACTTTATCTATCTATCTATCTATCAATAATAATAATTAACTTCTATCAAGAAAGAGCGTAAGACAACTTTACCACACGCTTACTGTCTACAAAACTTTTACACCGTGAATTCGTCCGTCACCGCAGCGCATTTGAGTCTGAGACGCTTGCCGAGCTCTCACCGAGGCGAGGCGCTTCGAGTATTACTCGCCGAAGGGCTCTTTGTAGGAACATAAAATACTGTGTATCTTCTATAACTATACTGTAATGTTACCTTACCCGGAGGTTCGGTGCGGTGCGGGCCCTTAATATGCTCTAGTTTGTAGTCAAACACTTTATCAGCCCGTGGACATCCACTGCTGGACATAGGCCTCTCCTAGCTCACGCCTATTGTGGCGTTCATAGGAGTCTATTAGCCTACTGCTACCACGCTGGCCAGACGGGTTGGTAGAGGGTTTGTTTCAAGTTTTCCTTCTCTGGCGCAGGTGTTCAATGTGTCGAGCCTCTTAGTCGACTCTTACGACATCCCAGGCATGTAAGGGAGTGGTGACACTTGTATTCGTAGGCCGTCACCACACGGCACAAACAGTGGTGGTCAAACAGTACAGTGTAAAAAGGTTCTACTTAATCTATCACTTAATTAGGTTCGCAGTTTTAGTGTGCCATAAAAGAAAGAGATAGTCGCTAGTTACGCAACTTGTTATAGCTGTTACCAGTTCGAGATTTACTTGTTTTACGGCGATTTCATACTATCTTTAATTAACGCCATGAAAAACATCTAAGTACTTTATCGAAAATTCATATGAAAAATATTGTGCTTCTTCTTCTGGTTTTAGTAGTTACCAACTAATCTAAAAGCAGATTAAAATTAAGTTATGCTAATATTATGTGTTTAGTAGTTTAGTAATCTGATTTCGGGCTGGCTTGGAATATGCTGAGAATGTTATACAGGTATACACAGGTACAGTATATAAAAAAATCGGCCAAGTGTGAGTCGAACTCGCTTATGAAGGGTTCCGTCTCTCACCCAAGGTTGCCTGGAAGAGATTGCTATGTAGCAATAAGACCGCCTATTGGTATTCCTCTTTTTGTCATTTTCTTTGTATGTGTTTATTTGCGGGTTTGGAAAATGTGCTATAGCTCTGAAACTGCTAAATATATTTCGTTCAAACTAATTTTCGTTGAAAGTTTTTATAAAGGTCTACAGCATATTTTTTTTTTGATTTTTCACTTTCTTATTTTAAAAGTTAAAGCCCCACCCGCCCATTTTACCACTATGAAAGTGTATATAATTCAAACGGTTGACTTTGAGAAAAACCTGTTTTAGAAACCTCAATGTAATTTTAAAAAATCTATCTATAGATACATCACACGTAAAAATTTGATAAAAAAAAAAAATCAGTTTCAGTACAATATATGGGGAGCCCCCCTTAATATATATTATTTTTGTATAAAAATCGTAAAGCGGTTTACAGAATTTATCTACGTACCAAGTTTCAACTGTGTAATCCTCATACTTTTGGAATAAAGTGTCTGTGACATACATCGGACATGACGAATCTATAAGGGTTCCGTTTTTTGCCATTAGGCTACGGAACCCTAAAAACAGCCAAAGACAGGCATTCATCGCCAGGCATCGGCAGGCATCGCCATTTATAGCGACCTGGGGGCGTATCATGACCTCTTACCTAATATGCGATTCTATTTAGGTTATTTTCAGGTAGAGAGTGGGATGCCGCTATAGAAACGCATCATATAGCGACATCTCATTCTAAGGACCTGAAAATAACCTAAAAATAATCGCTTATGACTTTATAGTACGTCCCCTGGCCGCGTACCTAACTTCTTCTATATCAACAGCCTTATGTCAAGTTGACACGATGCGAGATTTCACGCACAAGGAGCATGTCGCCTTCTCGAATGAGAAAACTAGCATTCGTGAAGCGTTCGCGCTGCGTACGTGCGAGCTTTCGTTCGAATAGCATCTAGAAGCACTTCTCGTGCGTGAACTCGCGTCAACTAGTCATTAGGCACCATACATTTTCTTCACAGCGCGCCTGGCTGCGTGCCATCTCGCCATCGCCACTTTGTATATCAACTCCCTAAAAGAGTGTAGACGTGATCTCCCCCCAGTTACTTTCTTGCGAGTTGCCAGCTTCAAATATTTCCCGTTATGAGGCGAAATTATTTGCAACTTCTTTATTTGAAACGTAAAGTTTGCCCGTGAAATGTACAAGTTTTAGATACGAAGCTTAGTGCTGTTTACTTTTGTACGCGAAGTTTATTTAGACCGGTAAAATAGACATATTTCATTTTATTTACAACTAGCGGACCCGGCAAACTTCGTTTCGCCTCAGCATTATTAAATGTTGTCTATATTTGTATCTCTTATACCTTACAAGGCTAGGGTTCCACATCAGGTGTAGGTACCAGATTTTTAATTTTTGATATTATTATCAAATCAGCTGCACGACGCCCACTGCCTGCTGGGTATAGGTCCCCCCTCCACAACAATCAGTCCTGCGCTGCTAGCATCCAGCTGCTACGCGCAACCTTCACCAAATTGTCGGTCCATTTTACGGGGGCTTACCCACAGATAGAGGCCCGGTCCGCGTTCGCCATTCCGGAACCATTTCGCCCCAACCGCCTTCGATTCTTATATCTAAACAGAAAGTGCTCATTCAAGCTGGGCTGCTGGGTTCTATATCAGATGTCTGGTTTTATACGTCAATTGAAAATACTTATCACAAGATGCTTTAATTGTATTTTTTTAAGTTTTGCTTAAGGTGTACCAGATCTTCGATATCTGTACGTCAATAGAAAATGCTTATTACGCTCAATAACTTTTCGTAAGTTGCTATTTTCAGATCTCTCATAGTTTAGCCGGACTGCTATTTATTCGGTATAGGTATTTCGATCCTTAATATTTCCTTACATAAGAACCTTCTCCTGACAATAATACACACAACAAATAAAGAATTAGCAAAATTGTTCCATATGTTCACGCGTGATGCGATGGCCAAAGGAAATAGCTATTCATTTTTAGGGTTCCGTAGCCTAATGGCAATAAGAGAATGATAAATTTAAAAATATTTATGCTGTAGATCTTAATAAAAACTTTCAACGAAAATTGGTTTGAACGAAATATAGTTGACAGTTTTAGAAATAAAGCACATTTCCCAAAGGGAACTGAAAAAATTTTTTTTCTTTATCAAACCTATACGTATCTATATATAGGTCTTAAAAAATTACATTGAGGTTCCTAAAACAGTTTTTTCTCAAAGTCAACCGTTACGTTTGAAAGACATACACTTCCAAAGTGGTAAAATGTCACAGCCATTTTATTCTGTATATCAAATAGACTTATAGTACTTATCTATAAGTATATTTGAAAAAAATCTTTGACTGAAAATATATTTTTTCATCAAACTACGGGTAGATAGGCCTTTAAGAAATACTTTGAGGTTCCTAAAACTGTTTTTTCTCAAAGTCAACCGTTTGAATGATATACATTTTCGTAGTGGTAAAATGTGTGTGTCATCCATTTCATCCATTCATCCATCATCAGCCTGTGGTCGTCTACTACTGGACATAGGCCTCTCGTAGCCACGCCTATTGTGGCGTTCGTAGGAGGTTATTAGCCTACTGCTACCACGCTGGCCAGACGGGTTGGTAGAGGGTTTGTTTCAAGTTTTCCTTTTCTCGCACAGGTGTTCAATGCGTCGAGCCTCTTAGTCGACACTTACGACATCCCAGGCATGTAAGGGAGTGGTAACACTTGTATTCTTAGGCCGTCACCACACGGCAACTATTACCCATCACTATATCGACGTAAGAAAACGTATTTGCTGTAAGTAGCAAGAATGGCGTAAGTAGACTGTGTACACAGCTAGATTCAGAAAAAAAATCTGCGTCGAAAGGTCTGGGTCTCATATCGCTACGACGACAAAAAATTTCAAAATAGGGTATAATTTTGAAAAGTTTACGTGTTCAATTTGCTGTAAGTCACTAAAAAAACTGTGTTTTAACACTTTTTTACTTACAGCAAAAGTGCGGTTTATTACTAAACATCTGATATAACTTACAGCATTCTTATGAAATGAAAGTAACATGTGAAAAGATTACTTACAGCATTCTCTTGGGGTGCAAATTAAATACAAGATTACTTACAACATTTTTATGGTGCGCAAATTGCGCACAAGATTACTTATTCATTTAAAAGAAAAAGAAGAGTCTCAAAATAGATTCCTATTTCATCAAACACTTTTTGAAAAACCTGCAAAAAGTCTTAATTACACCGCATGGTAGTAACATGTCCTTATACTACAGCCGCAAAATAGTTGTCTACAATTTTACGGTTTACGAAAGTGCTACCCGATTTGTTTTTTGCAACATTTGGTCTGAAACTGACGCTCATCGAGGAGCAAACGAAATATCTTCTTGTCTGCTTTATATAATTATAAATAATGTTGATAGCAGAAAAGTATAAACTTTGCTTCTTTACGCAGATTCGTGCTTTGGCCAAAATAAAAATAAAACCGCTCAAAGCATGCTGTGATACGCATTGAAAAGTTGTATAAATTTAGAAGCCATTCAAATTAATTTTCTTCTTCAGGCCTGTTTCATAAAAAATACACTCGCGAGCAATAAAAAAGTTCCAGTGACATAGCACCAAATTACTCCTAAACGGGAAAGGCTAGCTTAATGACGCCGTCTGCAATATTGAAGTACATTTGACAGCGCATCAGAATATTAATGTGTGATTTTTAATTAATTTTAATTTATGAAGCTAGGTTCTATGTCTTAGAAGATATTAAGGTGTATATCGGCATTTTGTGGGTGAAACTTTTTCATTGCTCGTCAGTGTATTAGTCTAATATTATTAGTCTTAGACTAATATTAATAGGTAGTTATAATTAAAAGAGTCTAAAAAGTACAAACTAATAATATTAGTTATTAGTTTTAACGCTAATATTATAAGCTAGTATTTATTAGTTTTGATAATAAACTGTTTATGAAACAGTTTATACTAATACTATCAGCTAATACTATGAGTTACATTTCATTAGTATTTCTAGTTTAATAAATCAATTTATTAGTGTTTCAAAAATACTTTTAAATTAGTGATTCAGGGTCAAATGAAGAAGAGAATGTTATTATGTGATGCCCGAAGATATTTAGAAGGAGAACTCTATACTGGCATGGAGTTTACATACAAATTCAACGAACTATTAGGTCCTTATTATACTTACTCGAATGGATGGCGGATGGCAATGTGTTTTGTTAGAAGAATATATTTATTTACCCACTGAAATTGTGTATTTTCCACCGATTATACGAAATCATGATTAGCATCATTAGCATTTTAATGTCCCCAGTTCCCCACCAGCCTTTTACTAACAGGGGTAAATTAAGGACTTACTTTTCACCTACCGCGTAAAAAATATGGATATGGACATAGGCTTCATTTGACAGTTAAATGACAATATAAGGTAATTTTAAGAGCTTCAACTGTCAAATGAAGCCCACTACACTTTCCCAATGCTGATTGGTAACAACGACTGCAAATACAGTGATAATAAATTTTAGGTCATCCATCTCGTGCTAAACCACTGCAAAAGTTGCTTAGCCGCTTCAATTGCAGGCTGAGCGCGCAAGCCACTGTGCCACCGAGTTCTATTCGATTCTACAGAATTAAGCATGGTATATTGAAGGAAAAAAAACATTTTATAAAAAAAAATCAAACCGACTTCAAAAAGTAAAAAATAAAACTTTTGGAGTCGGTGCCAGCCAGGGCATTCTACATTGCACTTCTATTAACTATATATTTTTTTGGCCTTAGCTAGCTAGCACCGACTCCAAAAGTTTTATTTTTTACTTTTTGAAGTCGGTTTGATTTTTTTTTATAAAATGTTTTTATTTCGGCTTTTTTTAGTTACATCATGTGCCGTTACTTACACTAAAAATCAGCCTATACACAACAATGTCATCTAGGTAAACGACTACTTGCCAAAAGGTAATTGATATTTTTCAAGATTATGAAAAAACTACTAGCCAGATCTTCGTAAAAATTATATGACCAAATTGACAGTGTACCCGATCGAACAAAAAAACAATTATTAAAATCGGATCACCAACACCGGAGTAATCGGTATACATACATCAGACAAAAAAAAAAAAAAAAAAAATACGCGTTGAATTGAGTACCTCCCTCCTTTTTGTTGAAGTCGGTAAAAAATCCATGATTGAACCATGTTCGACTTATTAATTGATACTATTAATTTATATCTGAATTTTCACCTAATACAAAGTATAAATGTTAATGGTAGTTATGTTAATGTTATTATTAGCGTCTTCGAAAAGTTTATGAAACATTAAAACCCTTACTCATGAAATTATTTTAAAAGGTAGTCTAATATAATTTGCTAATAATATCAGTAACTTTTATGAAACAGGGCCCAGGGCATACATATGCCAGCTGATAGTATGCATGCAACTATTGAACGTGAAGCCAGGAAAACGACAGTATGGGCTCCATCCCACTGGCCACTGGTTATAGAAATGGCAAGGAAAAATAAATTTCCCTACGAAGTTACCGTGCTTGTTGCTGTAATGTTCAATGTTCCTACTTAGAATAATAATTGAAATGTTATCTAAGTATGTTCTTTGAGAGAAAGCTACTTATTTACATAATAATAATAAAGAAAATAATAAACTTACAGCATTTTAATTATCTCATATAAAAAAATATTATATATACCAAATAAGTGATAACAGTATTTTTTTTGAGTTAGTTTTACATCTCTTTAATAGTACGTAATTTATTAAATATTTCAAGTACAGCATTTTAAATGTCTGAAAATATACGGAACTTAGCTATTTCCATAGAAGTCACTAACTACTTACGGCGTTCTTCAGGTGTTTAAAATGAGAAGTCAATTGCTGTAAGTAGTGAAAAGCCTACTACTAATAACTTTAACAAAAATATTTCCATTGCTGTTCATGAGTAATACTTTAACATGATTGTGTTCCAAAAATCATCTTTCTGCCACTGATAATTAAAAAGTTATGATTTTTTTTCGAACTTTTTAAAAGTTTTTTGGCTCTGGTGAAAAGTTGGGTTTTGGCTACTTACAGCATATACGTTTTCTTGCATCGATATGGATTGTATATACGTACAACGTTTAACTTAAGCAAACTGGGGGGTCAAACATCGACGGTGTTGTTATGACTTAATGTCACATTAGCTGTTAAATAGTATTGAAAATGGGGCGATCTCCGCTGTTTTAGCCGTCAATATCAAGGATGTTTGCAGAGAATAACCTATCTGTATTGTGAATGTCTAACGTTTCAAGCTGTTGATGTACCTGATTTAATCAAACATTTTTTATGAACATTTTCACTGCAAACCATTTTTTTTGAAATCACGAACAACTTTTTGTGTGAAAACAACTTATCAAATCGGATTTCAGCTGTATCATTCATGTTTTTATTTTTATTTTGAACTCTGATAAATGTTAAAATGTTATGAAACAGCTGATTTTTTGTCGTGTCATGTTTCGTGTTGTCATCATTTCTAGCTTCAGAGATATGACTTACAGATAATAGATTTCTTCCTTCTGTTTATGAACATTTTGTATCGCCAAAATATTTTGCGAGTATTTTATTGCGCAACATGAAGGCTCTGAAGGTAACCCTTTTCCCCTACTCCATCATTACGATTATATCTATTTTGCATTCCATCATTAAAATGTCACATCCAAGCTCCTTGGCGATTTCTCACTCTTTTATTGTATTTTAACCCATCAATACTTAGGCCTTATTTGAAGTGGGACTGCTTCATTTTATTTATTCAAGATCTTCCTTATAATTTTTTTTTTATATAAAATTATAGGTGTAATTGTATTAAGTATTATTTATTTATTCGGAAACTCATCAGCTCGTTTACAAGGTCTAGTCTACAAACATTGTTAAAAAAACTTAAGCCAGTTACAAAGTTTTTCACAACTTATAAATAAAGTCAAAGTCAAAGCCAAGGATTTTTATTCAAATAGACTTATGTTTAACGTTTTATGTTTAACAATAGTCATGTTTAACGTTAGTATCACTTCCATGCATTTTGGTCTTTCAAATAATCATCTACCTTGTAATAACCTTTGGTTAAGTAACATAAGTATAAGCATAAGGCTGGTCTAATTACTACTTAATTTATATTGCTATTGGGCACCTAGTGCTTTAATTAATTCCATTTATTTTTAATGCGGGCAGGTTAAACATACAACGTAGACAGTTCAACAAATAAGCATCAGCAAATGAATGATAATTATGGTATTCGTAGAAAATACAATAAAATTAAGAATGGAAATATATATCTACTAATATGCAAATTTATTAAACTTAGATATACATATATCAATACACTGTAACACATTAATATATAACTGTATATAATAATAATAAATAAATAATTGCATACAGTCACACCAATTATCTAGCCCACGTTAAGTTTCATGAGGAACTTGTGTCATGGATAAACATACTTATATACTTTTTTTTGTAAAAACATACATAATATACATATTAAACACCCAGCCCAAGACAAATAGACATGTTCATGCACACAAATATTTGTCTTGTCCGGGGATCGAACCCGGGACCTCTGGCGTAGTATACGGGTTTAGTACCCCTGCGAACAACAGGTCGTTAAATAATTATAAATAAAGGAATAAATTAGTTTGTTACATAAAAATGAAACGGTTAATTAAAGGCACATTTTTTTATTGATTTTTTGGTAGATAGAAACATAATTATTATCAATCGACATGACTAAAATTTTCGTTAAAAGTTCGAGATAGACGGCTCATCACAGCATTGTTTGCGTAGTTAGTACGATGTCTTCCTAGCTTTAAGAGATTTAAGCTCCCGATTTTAGTAACCTAGTTGGTTGAGCCAGTAATTGAGCTCCTCAGTGATTGAGGATTCCGGGAGAGGGTCTCGCTTCCATCTTCAGCCTTATCAATACTTAACATCAGGTATGATGAATGCTAAGAGTCTCCCCGTAGTAAATAATATAAATATATATATATATATATATATATATATATATATTTAGATCAGCCAAGTAGGTTGTCCTTAAGAAGTTCTTAGAGATGCCACAGAAGGGCTCTGTACCCACTGCTGTCCCTGAGCCCCATTCCTTGAAAGTTCTCTCGGCTGTTCATTACCAACGACAGTCGAATGATGACGGGTGCAATTGTTAGAAAGGGCATCATCCTGTTTTCATGCATTTTTGGTGAAAATGCCGACCAAAAAAAATGTGTTTGTTTAAGTGTCACTAAAGAAAAATTTATAAAAAAAATCTGACTTTATAAATTGTAATACCTTTAACTTAAAACAGTCATGCTACAGCCATTGGTGCCATAATAAAAAATATTAAGTGGTACAAGATCTACTCTACCAACCCGTCTGGCCAGCGTGGTAGCAGTAGGCTAATAGCCTCTTACGAACGCCACAATAGGCGTGAGCTAGGAGAGGCCTATGTCCAGCAGTGGATGTCCACAGGCTGATGATGATGGATGGATGACAAGATCTATCTGAGTCAAGCCAATATCAATCGAGCAAAATTTGGACCAAAATGGATGATGTCCTGTTATTTATTATTAGGGTTGCTGGGGTCTGCCTCGAGCGAAGTGTTTCAACTATTGTCTAACTTTTATTTTACTAATTGCACATTTTCACGTAAATTAACGCTATCATTCCATTTATTAATATTAATGTATGGCCGTGACTACAATATGCTGAAACCGCTGAATTAAATTTATTTTATGACCCTGCGTAACAATTAATTATTTATGCAGACTTATTAATATGAAAGTGATTTCGCTGGTTTCCCTGAAAATTTTAATTAATATAGGTACTGGGAAAAATATCTGAATGGATATACCATAGCATATGACGTTTTTTGAATTCATTAATTCACGATTATTTTGTTACCTACCTAAAAATTAAATAGGTATAGGTAGGTATAAAAATGTCACAGTGAATATTTCATAGCTTATTGATGTTGCGACAAGCTCATTATTATTTTTTAATGTGGCTGCTAGAAATAGAGGCATTTTATACTTTAATTTACAGCTTTCATGCCGGGGTTGGTGGTTGTGGTATGAAAATAACGGCTTCCGGGTTAGTCAAAGTCAAAGTCAAAGTCAATATCATTTATTCAGTCTAGGCTGTTACAAGCACTTATGAACGTCAAAGAAGCTACGCCATCGGTTCACAAAACGGCGGGAGACCTTGTAACGAGAAGAACCGGCAAGAAACTCGTCAAGGGCTGTTTTTTTCTCCCTGTTTTATTTCATACAGAGTCGTCAAATTGAAAAGTGACCTTAACATAACAGTAAGGTCAATTTCCATCACAAAAGGAAAATACTAATTAAAATATTACATAAGCAGACTGAGGTATACCCATTTCCGCTGGCGGCACCCGTTCACGAGAATGACGCATGAACCAGCCATCGCTTCGCTCAACCATATTTTAGGGAACGTAGCGACCCGCCTCACACGACACCACCGCAGAAATGTTTACAGAGAGCAAGACATACCCTAGCTAGGACTGAGCAAGGTAGGACTGAGCGCTCCTAATCCGGCTCGAAGGACCATGACGAACCACCGGGTCTGATTTAAGGGTATTCGAGGGATGAAGTCACATTCAATACCATATTTAATTGGTTAGTTTTACAATGGAAGAAAAGATCATATCAAATGTGGTTAAACAAGCATAGCACAATATCGCCAGTTTAAAGCTCATTAGCATAAGTGCTAAAGTTGGAAAGTACAGGAAAACTTCATAAATTAACGGTCGTCGCTGTTAATGTGATAACGTTAACATAAATTAAGGAGACTGTGCGATGCTGATATTACTGGCAATTAATGATTATGGTATTCATGGTTGTATTGTTAAGCTGTTCATTGTAATAAACTACTTTTACTGATTAAAACGCGTTTGATTTTCATATGTGTTATTTAATTTTTTGAATAGACTGTCAAAGATGATAAATTTTATTTAAAAAATCCTAGAAAAAGTCGACCTGGCTTATTCCCTCTCGATCCCGCAACGTTTGGGGTATACGGCCCAATACTCTTCCAATTGAGCAACCGAGCGTTGTGAACAACCATCGAAATTTTCTAGTATGTATCGACTTTTTCCTTTTTTTTGTAGGCCAGCGTTGTTTTTTTCTTCCAACTTTTCTTTAGATTACTCCTTAGCTTTAGCTTAATCCTAACTTAATATTAAGTATAAATACGAAAGTGTGTTTGTTTGCCCTTTCTTCACTCGCTAAGTAAACAACCAATCGACTTGATTTTTGGCATAGAGTAAGTTGAAAGGACAGAGAAAACTACTACTTTCTATCCTGTATTCCTATGGGAACGGGAACCACACGGGCGCTAGTTTAGCTATATAATGATAGTGTTTCCGCAGTGAACAAAGTTCCTTTATAGACCACCGAAATAATCGTATTTTTTAATGCAGGTGCACTTAATTAATTTTTCCAATAGTCTCACCCCCATATCTAAGTCGTTCCTCCAAAACTTATTACACTCCACTCAACCTCGTCGTGGATAAAAATGGTAGTGTGCGCTAGGCCTAACACGGAGCGGCTACGTACTCTTTGGCTCCTCCAGGTCCTTACGGAGTTATGACTTAGAATACCGATTTCGAGGAGTATTTCGAAGAGGTTTTCAATGAGGTTTCGTTAAGTCGAGGAAGAGTAAGTTTTGGAGTAACGACTTAGAATATGGGTCTCAGTCGATGTTTCTTGACGCAATAACAGAAACTAAATAAGATTTTCTTTGATATTTCGTAGTAGACAGTTGCTTTGAAGTACAGCGATGAGTTAAGGAGAGTTTATTGCATATTGGATTCTAAGGTCAAACACGTTTTAGCTTTGATTTTAAGTAACTAAAGATTTTAAGGCTTTATTATAAGTCCATTTATTATTCGACATCACAGGAGACCGAAGAGCTGGCAGCTACCTCGGACAAAGAATTAGTCTAGCTATTCAAAGGGGGAACGCTGCCAGTATCTTCGGAACCTTGCCTAAAGGGACTCCTTTTAATAATATATTTTAGTATATAATTACTATATTACTATACATTATATATTATATTTTTAAGGTTTTTAGTTTTAGGGTCATAGTTCTAGGATATATTTTTTTTTATTGCTCCTTATAAATGTTATAATGTGAAAAAAAAAATATGAAGTCCAAAGACATTTAACCTTCGGGTTACTTTAGATCTTGAACATTAAAGAACTGATATTATCAACTCGATCACAAGTGAATTCTCTGATGGGACTCGAACCCACGATTTGTGGAAATGTAACCACTGAGCTACCGAGACTTGCGGACCACCGTCGAAATTCTCCAATACTTTTATATTTTCAATACGCTGTAGGCCAGCGTTGTCACATCAATGCTAGGAATATCCTTGCATTCGAAAGAAACATCTTTTCAGATGTTTAACGATCGATTAAGATGCAACAGCCAACAATTTATGATTTTAGTTTCTTTGCATTTTTCATAATAACAGAAATTGAACCAGCCAGCCAGCAACGGCGGTGTAGCGGCCTCCTTGTAGTGCGGAGATATATACGATCTCCACAGTACCTACCTACTCTGCTGTCTCTATATTTTCTTTACCATTTTGCACCATTGGCGATTATCTTACCATAAAATATTTTTGTTTCAGTCATTTTAATTCAATTTCATATTTTAACAGTGATAATGAGGATGTTATTGAATTAGTGGGTATGATGATGAACCAAGTAATTTACGACTCCGTGTATATAATTTTGCAGAGAAAATATACAACCAGTGACCCGCCTGCTAGATTATGAGTGATTAAACAGGTTATCTTCGATACCATCAATGTGCCAGTAGATCCATTTTATAGAGAAGCAGGCACAATGTCTCTCCACATGAATTGTAGTGCCATATATTCACTGTTTAAATAATATGTAGCAAGAAAATTAAATAAATTATGAATTAACTTAACCTAACGTGAGTATTTTATTACTAAAAAATATGTTACCATAGCAACAAATCCCGGAACGGCACTTAAGTCACTGAATTCTTCCGCTTAAATATTGGCTAGTTAGTATGTACTTTAACACCCATATTCTAAGTCGTTCCTCCAAAACTTACTCGACCTCGACTTAACGAAACCCCATTGAAAACCTCTTCGAAATACTCCTCGAAATCGGTATTCTAAGTCATAACTCCGTAAGGACCTGGAGGAGCCAAAGAGTACGTAGCCACTCCGTGTTAGGCCTAGCGCACACTACCATTTTTACCCACGACGAGGTTGAGTGGAGTGTAAAAAGTTTTGCAGGAACGACTTAGAATATGGGGGTAAGTGTCACTTAACTTTAATCGTTTATTAAAATACACTTAAGTCGAACATTATCTTCGATCCTGAATCAATTCAAGATAAGGCGATATTGAAATGCCAGCCCTAAGTACCTAACCTAGTATTTTGGTCGCGTAAATTTTTTTAGTCGATCGGTTAATTATTACCCTATGAAATGAATCTGAAATGAAATTTTGTTTGAAGTGTTTATTAAAAAGACTCTTCTACATCTTTATCGTTAAAATTTTTTTACCGAGAAAATAAGAAGGCAAGTACTTACTGTACCTTAATTTTGAGATGTTTGTCGGTATCGCACAACACAACCAATAAGCCAAGTCATTGTTTTTAAAATTGATTAAGCTTTTACAAAATCAATGAACCCTGAACGCTCCGAAATTCAGCGCTATATCGTAGAAACAAATTAACACATTATAAGATCGCACCTTAATAGGGCTGTCACTTTCCATAAAGTTAGGTTATCCCGTCAGGGCGACATGAGACAAGTTGCTTTTTTAATATAATATACTATTTTCTTGTTTAATATTTATCACATAAAAATAGAATTTTTAATTTAGCAATTTATAACAAAAACTGGGAGAAAACATTTTACATTTTTCTTCTCATTTTAATCCTGTGAATATATTGTACGTTTTTGTTTATGCCATCTAACATGTCCAATATGGTAACAGTAGCTTGATTACTCTCGATTTTACGTTAAATCTTAGCAAAAATTTATATTTTATATGATTTTGTAATTTTTTAATCGAACCCGCGACCTTTGGAAATCCGGTCCAATGCTCTTTAAGGCCGAGTTAATTTTTTCCAATATTTTTCTATTTAAAATTTACCATAAGTATAAAAGCTTTTATATTGATTTTGTTGTAAAATTTATTGCACGACTCTTATAAATTTCAGCAACAGTTTAGAAATACTAAGTAAATAAAAGAAAACCATAATGTATAGAGTATTTAATGCAAATGAGTCATTGTTTTTCCATTAATTTATAATCATAAAAAACAGGATGTACTTAAAATACCTACTCAAAGAAGTAAACACAAAATTGGCAGCCCTGATATCGTGATTGGATAACCGCAGCAATTCGCGAGCGCTCGAGATTGAAACCGCGGCAGATATTACAGCAGTACAGCGCAGCGGTTGCGGCTTGCAGTTTTACTGCCGGTATGCGGCATTCCGTCTCTGTTTATGTTTACTACTCGCATTCTTGATACACTGGCTTATCGTTAAGTACAATTTTAAGGTAATAGTAATCATTTCGTCGTCGTCGTCTCAGCCACATAACACTCGCTGTTGGGTATAGGCCTCCCGCAAATTTAAAATTAATCATAATAGTATCCTTTATTTAATAAATAAAGCCGCGGTTCTACTGGAAAGAACAGTTATGTGGATTTTATAAAGAACGTAGGTACTTCCAGCAGGACTTGCACTTATCCATTCGGAAGAGCTACCGTAACTAACTACAAATCGATATCCAAGATAAATAGTAAGCGGACTGTATTGATTGATTATTTGGCCGGTAAATTTAAAATATTTTTTAAAAATAATAATTAAATTAAATAAAAAATTGTCGTGAACTCACGTAAACTTTATTTCATAAGAAAAAAAATAACACAATGCAGTCAACAAAAAAAACATTACAATAAGTACATTAAAATGATACCAGCTATTGGAACTTAAAGTAAAAAATGTTGGTAATTCCAGCATATTGCCTACTTAGGAAAACAATACAAGCTATCATACAGTTCATAACTTTGAATCATTTATACAAGGCAAATAGGTATCAAATTATAACTTTATAGTTAAAATATGGATTTGGGCAAGAATATAATTATCAAAATTTTTTGTTCACTTCTAGACATAGTTTTTCAAACTTGTGTCTTTAAACTTTAACCAACATCATATTATAACTTTAACTGTTACCTAACTAAAATGATAAGAAGTTGAGATTACATGTTATTGTTTACAACTTAGAATGAGAAGCACTCCATAAACAATATAAACAAACTATACTTAATTTATATTTACAAAATATGTAAGTAACAAACATGAAATACTGTGCTGACACAGTACATGAACTATACTGGGCCCGTATTCACTATGACCACTTACCGATTCCTTGCTCAAACCACGCGAATGTCGTATTTGGTTTTGACATTTTCAAAATGCGTTTTCTCTATGACACTTACAAATTTTAAAGTCAGGGTTAGTATTTAATAATAAAATAAATAAATAAATAATGAAGCAGAATCTATAAGAAAATGGCCAGGTGTAAGACAAGCATAATATTCTATATCATTTGGCATGGGTTCGAGTCCCAGATCTGAGAATTCACTTTGACTGTGAGTTGACTTGTTTTTTGTAAATACATACATAATATACATATTAAACACCCAATAGAGACAAATAAACATGTTCATGCATACAAATATTTGTCTTGTCCGGGGATCGAAACCGGGACCTTTGGCGCTAGTTAGAAACTGGTTTCAAGAGAACCTATGCATTTTTTTTATGATTTTTTCATTTTTGCATTTTTCAATGCTATTTTTATATTTACTTTATTTTTAGACTTAACTAAGTCTCGGTAGCTCAGTGGTTAGAGCATTGGATATGATATCCAAAGGTCGTGAGTTCGACTCCCATCCGGGAATTTACTTGTAGCCGAGTTGATTTTTCCCAATATTTTTCTATTTAAAATGTATCATAAGAACCTATGCAGTTAGGACATTAATAGGATTTCAAGCAACAACTTTTTAAAACCACAACTTGTAGTAAAACTTTAAGGTAAATATCTATTTATTAAAAATCTTTGTAAGTAATTTACTATCGGAAATGTCATACCTAACATTCCTAATTAGTCTAAATATATGGAGACAGCGGTACTTAGAGGTACAACAGGCTGAGCACACTAAAAAATTACTCCCAACCTTATACGACTGCCATCGAACTATGTCAGCAATGGGCACCTCCTTCAGTTTAACCCAAGTACTCACCGGACACGCATATCATAAACAATACCTACTTAGGTTTAAAATCACCCCAGATAACTTGTGCCCTTGCGATAACTCAACTGTACAAACTATTCAACACCTGATAGAAGATTGTCTGCGATACATTAAACAAAGATACTCTCACGAATTCACTTGCCGAAATATAAATATAAATCCATACTCAATACTCAACATTAAAAAAAAGATATACAGTGTAACAGACAATGGTTAATCGGCAAACGCCGAATCAACTATTACTATTCACCCAACAGTTCACACAATATAGATAGAAGTATCAAATAGCTCTATCTATTCATCGACCAACAACAACAAAGTCCCATGGCTCTAAAATGAATCAAAATCTAAAAATCAAAAAGTATTAATAAAAAAAAAAAAGAACATACCTCATTCAAAGCAAAGTTCAGGCTACAAGACTTCCCGAACGAAATGAAAATCCGAGAATTGTCCCTAAAATAAAACCAGAACCCCTTGTGCACTGAAAGCTTGTTAGCATAATCGCTACCGCCGACTACAGTATCATCACTTTAACGTTTTCGAAATGAAGCGTCAAATCTCGTCCGCTACATAAAAATTGAGTAACTTTAGTGCGATTTTACAAATACATTGGCAACTTTCGCTTGCCGCAGCAAAATGGAAGGGTTGTTATTTTGAACTTTATGCGGTAGTCGTTAAAGTTTATGCGATGTGTGCTGTTTGTGGTTGTAAGTTTGTGTAACTACACCAATTCAGTGGTGAGCCCTGATTTCACGATTCGACGCGTTGGAAACACATTGTGGGCGCATTTGATCCCATATTCATAAATTGTGGCCCTTTGCCGTGACAGATTTAGTATTGTTGGTGTTAGATAAATGTATTCACCTAGAGTAAGGTTTTTGGAATGTAATTACTGCCTTCTTTTTGCTTAAAGTCAAAGATTTTTATTCAAATACCCTTATAGATAAGTACTTTCGAATAGTCCAACATTTTTTTTCATTACCAGCCATTCAGGACATCTTTTAACTGATAAGAAGAACGTTAACGTCTAAATCATACTAAACTATACTCATCTATACTTAATAAATCATTGACGACGCTTTTGACTCAACAAGTAGCATAATCATTTGTTTTGCGGATATCAGAATCAGCGAAGGCATTACTAAACTTTTGTTTTTATTGTCAGAGGAATGCATTTACGCATACCCCGCTTCGATATGCGGACACGCGGTTATGTAGGACTCGCCTAAGGTTCAATCACCTGCTGGACACCCTATCTCTATTGGACCGCCTCCTGCTCCTCCATCCAGCTAGACGAGCACGACGGGGGACCAAGGACGAAGAATACCCACAAAATCTCACCTTGTGCCCACATGGGCTACCCTGGTCAACACAATCAACCAATCGATTCGCTCGCTCCGACCAGGGGCAAGGCATTATACTATAAATAAATAAATAAATATTTGCATACAATCACACCAATTATCTAGCCCACGTTAAGTTTCATGAAGAACTTGTGTTATGGATACTAGATAACGGATAAACATACTTATATACTTTTTTTTTTGTAAATACATACTTAATATACATATTAAACACCCAGACCAAGACAAATAGACATGTTCATGCACACAAATATTTGTCTTGTTCGGGGATCGAACCCGGGACCTCTGGCGCAGAAGGCGGGTTTAGTACGCCTGCGAAAAACAGGTCGTCAATACTAACCTAACATGGGCTCTAGATCACCACAACAAGAAGATGTATTTTTGAATCATTCGAAATTCTTATACGAATTCAATTCGCATGCAAATTGTAATACACTGACTTCCATTTGAATCACTGGAATACGGTGTTGCCGATTCCTTAAACTCCTTTGACATAATTTCATTTTACGCAAAATATTTAAAAATCGGAAAATAACTCTCCTTTTATAAAAAAAACGATACTGAATTGGACTTGAAGAACTTCAATCAAAATCGAAATCGTTTTTAAGTTATACTATCAGTCATGTCAATGTCAATTTAAAAATGACATTAAGTGCTAAACGTCAATCTTTTGATTCTAGCGATACTAGAATCAATAATTGGCCAAATGTGTGGCCATATGGTAGTTTCAAATACCGTAAAAATCAACTCAGCCACAAGTGGTTTATCTAATACTTATTTTTTTATTTAAAATTTTACATAGGTACAAAAATAGAATTGAAAAATGCAATAATTAAAAAATCATAAGTTATTGGCTGTTGCATCTTAATCGATCGTTAAACATCTGAAAAGATATTTCTTTCGAATGCAAGGATACTCCTAGCATTGATGTGACTACGCTGGCCTACAGCGTATTAAAAATATAAGTTTTTGAGAATTTCGACAGTGATCCGCAAAGTAAGTATAAAAATAGCACTGAAAAATGCAAAAAATCAATAATCATAAAAAAGTATTTATGTAAGTTTGTCCGTTGTCTAGTATCCATAACACAAGTTTTTAATGAAACTTACATTAGGCTAGATAATTGGTGTGATTGTATAAAAATAATTTATCTAAATATTAATACAGAAATAACATCATCACATCTTGGTCCTGGTGAGGATCAAATCTCTCGCCCTTGTCCCATTACCATTAGACATGACGATTAGTAGCAACTGCGCAAGCGGACCCAATATCAGGTCATTCACCTTACCTTATGACGGCAACTTATATATAAATCTGCCATGCACTTACTATAAACCTGACAAACCAATACACATAACAACGTCTCCGATTCTTTATTTTATCAGTCCATCCTGATACAACCTTAGGGCGATTGTCCACCACCGCAATCGTCACTGAGACGTCACGTCAACGAGGTGACAGTACCGATGTAGTGACACATACCACTTTTACCATAGCCGCCTGTCTATCGCAAGCTTGTCGCCCGGTGGACAAGTGGCAATACCTCGGCACCGTCACCGGGACGTCAAAGAGATCGAGATGACGGCGCGGCGCCGAGGTAGCATAGCATTAGGGTTGAACCACATTTGTCAGCATGCTATCGTTTTTTTCCGTCATACTCCTCTTTTGTCGCTCAGAACCGCCATTTGATAGAGCGAGAAAGACTGACGGAATGCTATAGCATGCGTCAGCATCGGTGGTGCGATAGCATTCCGTCAGTTTTTCTTGCTCTGCCCAGCACTAACGATTCTGAGCGACAGAAAAGGATACGGCGAAGGAAAACTGTAAGGCTTGTACTAAGGCATACTAGGGTCGTCGTCGTCGTCTCAGCCACATAACACCCACTGCTGGGTATAGGCCTCCCCCAAAGGGGGGGTGTGCCATAATCGCCATGCTTGGCAGGCGGGTTGGCGATCGCAGTATGGCCAAGTTTGTAAGAAACGCTGCTGCCCATCTCCTGAAGGCTGAGTCGCCTTTTACGACACCCACGGGATGAGAGGGGGTAGTGCTATTCTAAGCCGACACTACACAGCTAGGGTAACGTATATAAATACATATTAATTATACATATACATTTATGTATTTATGTGTAGAAATATATGTAACCGTCCATGACTCAGGTACAAATGCTCGTATTCATCATACAAACATTTGCCCATACCGGGATTCGAACCCTGGACGTCAGAGTAGGCGCCATCGCCACCTTGAAACCGGAGTACGTACCACTTTACCATGGAGGTGGTCAATATTGGCAGTAAATCATTTTTCAGGAACACGCCTCAAAACGAAGTCAGTTTTCACTCATATATTTTTACCCAGTGGATCTTCAAAAGTTTTAATACAATCATATACGACCCGTCTAGGTCCATCTTGAAGAAGCCATACAATAAAATCATTTCTCATTTCTGTACATAATTTCATTGATCTTAGGACATGCGCAGACCACGGTTTTTCTATCCTATCCAGTCTATGCATGACCTTTATTATCAGGTATTACCTAAGATAAACTTAGATGCATAACAAAATGTGGCAAGTTCATCTTTACGATTAGTAATAAAGGATTTTCAAAATCTATCTCTCGTATTTGCAGGCCGTTCTTGTTATGTATGTTTGGCACATTTTTCCCATAGCAAATTCTTGTCTATATGGATGGATGACGATGGGCCTATGAAAAGTACACCTGTTGTCTACGTCGAACTGTCAATTTTGCTGCTGGATCAATCATTTATCTATCTTAGCCTTTATACACATTTCCAACCGTTTGAGCAGTAGCTCGTCTGCTCCATCAACCTATGACTTTCAATGATTGAAAATGAGCTGCCAGTATGGGTTCCAAATAAGATGACCCCAGCCAGAAATACGATGTCATCAATTTCGTAGTTCTTCAAAACAATGTACCTCACTAAGTATCTCTTACTTCCTTGTAATTTTGGGAGAGGTGAGCATTTAATCTACAAAGGGCATTCCACTATAATTACACAAAATATAGTTGTTATCAAAGGCGCTTTGTTTCCCTCATGGGATGCCGCAAAACTCATCTTGTCCGTGCCAAATTTAGGTATCCCATTCCACTCCTTTGAGCCTCAAATAACAATTTAGTTCCAAGGCTCGTTAACTTATAACAGAGCATAAATGAGAACACTTAGAGGCCAAAGTAATACTCAATGAAAATAGTAAGTATTCGAAAATAGTGAAAATAAAAAACTAAAAAAAATATCTAAAGGAATGCAGTTGATTGGTTCATCTTTCATCTTATGACGTGCAAACGGGAAAATGTGGGAAAGCAATTTTTTATTCGATCTCATGTACACGTGACGCCCTTGACTTACGCTCCAATCCCCCTCGCATTACGTAGATTGGCCCTCGCGAAGGATGGCCCATTTACCGTCATAACAGCTGTTTAGCTGATTGTCTCTGAAGAATATTCACTTAAGTCCTTTTTTTGAAAGAGCCTAATTTGAAAGAACACCGCGTAAATATTGATTAAACTGTTAGAAGGCTTTGTGTAATCAACTTTGTGACCTGTAACAGTCTGGAAAGATGGTCAACTTCTTAATATCGTTATACTTAACCCTCTTTACAAGTGATTAGAAATAATATTATATAAGTATGGTGTTTGCAAGTGTTTGTAAGTATAGTGTAATGCAAATACATGTATCCTTATCTTTGTTTCTTTATCTGTTTTAATGACAATAATAGTTACTTCTTCTTTCTTAATTATTTATTTATTTATTGCAAGTCACAGGTTACAGAAGGTGTTGCAGAATTGGTAAGGTACAAGTGACGCCCTGCTAGGGCACAGCAAACATGAGGGGCAACTATTGCCTCTTACTTATAAATTCAAATTAAATAGATTTAACTAAAATAATATTCAAATTATCACATGCATTAAATTAATTAAATTGAAAACAGATATTATAAACTATTAATATTCATCTAAATTATAAAAAAATAATATTTATTATTAAAATTACTATTTTGTTAGAGAAATCAGAGTGGGCTGTTACAATTGGTACATTTATTTTTCAAAAAAATTATCATAAAAAAATCAGAAATATCATAATAACATTTGTTTATTAAAAATAATTTGAGGTGTTTATTGAAAAGGGTAGGCTTTTTTTAATTTTTAGATTATTAGGAATGTGGTTATAATTTTTATTATTATATGGTGAGGGCTAGACGAAACAAGTTCCATTTTGGTGTGTGGTTTGATTAGTTTGTTAAGGTTTCTATTATTTCTTTTATTTATGTTTTCCTTTGGGGAGTATAATTCTCCATGCTTCCTCACAAACATGCAAGCTTCTAAGATATAAATGGATGTAAGGGTCAACATTTGGTATTTTACAAAAAAAGATCTACAGAATGTCATCTGGTCAATGTTCGCTAGTATCCTTAAACACTTCTTTTGCAAAATGAATATGTCGTTTACTACACAGCAGTTTCCCCAAAGTATTATACTGTATGACATTATAGAGTAAGCATATGCATAGTAGGCTGCTAGTGCACTCTTGAAATCAGTAATGCGTTTAAGTTGGTATAGAGCATAGGAGAAAGAGGATAGTTTGTTTTTTATTTTTTCTATGTGCTGTTTCCATGTCATATTTGTATCTAAATCAATTCCTAGTAATATAGCCGTACTAACGATTTCTAGCTCAGTATTTTTGAAGTTATAGGAAAGTTTTAGTGGACTAATTTTAGTTTTTTTTACATTTAATTCTAGATTATGGTTGTGTAGCCAATTATCGATTTTATTTAGGGTAGTATTTATTTCGTTCTGTAATTCATTCGGACAGGAGCAAGGGATGAGAATGGATACATCGTCAGCAGAGAGAATGCATTCATCCTCAAAAGTATTGGGGAGATCATTGATGTAAATGAGGAACAATATACATCCCAGGACGCTACCTTGTGGGATAGAGCCGGTAGAGATGACACTATCAGATCTAAAGTGCTGTATTTTGCCTGTTTCAAAGTTGGTATTTACAATTTCTACACATTGTGGGCGTTTTTCGAGAAAAGACTTAAACCAGTTATGAGCAGTTCCTCTTATTCCAGATTCAAATAATTTAATTAGCAAGATTTCATGACTGACTCTATCGTAGGCCTTGCTCATATCTAAAAGGAGGCCTATGGCATATTTTTTCCTTTCTATATTGTACATTATTTTTTGGATATATTTATATATTGCAAGAGTAGTAGAGTAGTTCCGTCTAAACCCATGTTGGTTCTGGTGTAATATTTTATATTTTTCATAGAAGCTAGTTAACCGCTTTCCCATTGCAGTTTCGAACACCTTTGCAGACGTTGTTAATAGAGCTATAGGACGAAAGTTATTTATGTCAGTGGTGGATCCCTTTTTATGGATAGGTTTTATTATGGAAAGTTTAAGGGCGTCGGGAAAGAGGCCTTCAGAGAAAGATTGGTTAATTAATTTAGTGTAGGGTACCGTCAATATATCTGCACATTTTTTTATATCAAGTAAAAATTTTGTACTAAATAGAAATTGTACGGTAGATTGAGTTAAAAATGGAGCCTCACAACACGTGTTATTACAAAAAGAACTCGGGTGAAACTCATAGGTAAGTTGGAAATCACTTTTTTGACACGGTAATCACTTTTTTGTGTTATTGGCAAGGCAAAGGGACCCGGGACTGTGCAGCCTTTCCAATATCGCTTTCTTTTTTAAATAGTTTTATTTTTGTTTTTATATTTTTTTTATTCTATTATTGCAGTGTTTAATTTTTGTTTGTTTGTTATTTTGTTTTGTTTCTGTTGTCACCAAATAGGCTCCTCCAGAATACCAGCGTCTCAGTGGCATGCTCCGTATGTCACTGTGACATTGCTGAGGATGGGGCCTAGTTGGCCTATTATTATTTTGTGTGTGTGCCAATAAATAGTTTTTCTTTCTTCTTTCTTTTCTTTTTAAATCACCGGAGTCTTTTACGCACGATCCGTAATATTTGTTTCAGACACCTAGACTAAAAAAGTGTTTTTGTATTTGTTTGTGTTTTAAGACTTACTTGCTTACACTCTTGTCGTTACACGTAATATTTGTCATTGATATAGACAACTCGGATTTATAAACAAATACTTTACTTTTATTAACTTTTTCATCGACTGATTTAGCGACCGATTATGCCAACCACCATTTAAATGTTTTGCATTTCAGTCGTTTGTTTGACGTTTCAAGGGACAGGACGATGTTTTAAACCCATTTTAAACCATAAATTATGCAATCGCCATTTGCGAAATTAGCTCTTTCTTTCAAAATTAAAGTTCTGTGATTGCACTCAAATGTTTGTATGGAAATACGTATGGGTGCGAGAACTGGCGTCAGCTGGTGAATATGGTACGAATCGATCAGGGGGAATGATGACCTCAATGATTTTCCGAAACTCGGACTACATTTTATTCGGACGCCAGAAGCACAGGCCACACTGAGAGCGTAGCGATTTAAAACTATCTTTGTATATCACGCGGTATTATAACTTTGTATGAAAAAGAAAGTATCTAAATACACATGGTCCTAATGAATACATCATATTTTGTTCGAACTACGAACAGCGCCACAATTGTTTTTAATACTATTACTTTTTCGGATTTTTACCACCCGCTTAAACAATTTTGTCTTTTTTTATTTTTAGTTCAAAACTTCACAATATCTACAGAGATTTCTTATCACATTTTAACATAACCTTCCTGACCGATAAAACAGGCAACCTATAAAGCGGATTATTCAAAAAAGTCGTGATATAAGTTCTAAATTCTTCTATACCTAAGTATCTGACGATAATCCCGGTATTGCAGCGAACTGAAGCTTGGCGTGACTTTGAAGTGCTTAGAAAAAATATAGATCTAAATCTAGATTAACTCTCTGCCATAAAAAGTGCAGCAAGTGAAACCTTAGTTTGAAATTAATCTTAATCTAGACCTAAAAGCTCGAAAAGCTTGACTTTCTTCCGAAAATAAGATAAATTACCATAATATGGTTCACTTCAGTATGGTAATGATATAACCACACAAACGGAAATTCTGACAAACCCCGAAAAGAGAGAAGCATAAGGCAGGCATCTTCTAGAGTATTACGTAAGCGTACTTATAAAAAACTGTACATTTTAATCAAAGAACTTTTGAAATCAGATGAGTAAATTAGGATATCCTTCTACATTCAAAAAATAGTATATATTAAATAATAATAGTATATTTAAAAATAGTATAGAAGTAGATCAGTTAAAATTAAAGGTAATAATAGGAATATGTCTAACAATATCCAAACGAAATAACAAAAAATAAGGTAGACTTACAAGTAGCTAGTTAGCCCGTTAAAAATCCTAAAAACAAAAGAGAGACAAAACCTAAATGTGTAAATAATAAGTGCGCGTTTTATTTATACCTACACTTACTGGGACTTACTTGATGCAAAAAAACTTTTTATAAAATAAATTAAATTGACCCAGTACGTTTTATGGGTACCAGCCAAAGCATTCTACGTTGCGGTCCTACTATTTTATTTTTCTTGCCTTGGCTTACACCGACTCCAAAAGGTTTATTTTTTGCTTTTTAGTATTTTGAAGTCGGTTTAATTTTTTTTATAAAAAGTTTTTATTTCACAGTTTTTAAAGGAAGATAATATCATGTCATCCAGGTAACAAATATGAAATGAAATATATAAAAATGCTCAAAACATAAAACGTACTAGGTAAACTAAACCAAATTTTTATGGGTGCAATTATTCTGCATCGAACAAAAAATAATCACGGAAATCGGTTCAAAAATCTCGGCGTAATCGGTGTACATACATAAAAAAAAACATATACCAACCGAATTACCTCCTTTTTTGAAGTCGGTTATAAATATGTTCCAAGGCTTCACTCGTTTATGAGGTCTAAGCCTGATATTGCCAGACGATTATAGCCCCCTCGTCTGAGTGGGACGCACACATAGACTGAAAGCCGTTCAAGGGACTTTGAAGCCCTTTGCTGGAGACAGATCCAACTGCAGCTGTTGACAGCGCCAACTGCAGCTGTCGACAGAGCCAGCAGCAGCACACGACAGAGTTAATTGCACCAGGGTCTACCCTTTTTGGCAGAACTTTTAAGTAATAATTTTATTCTGCATAACAACGGCTGTCATATACCATATTACGCAAAAAGCATAATTTTGTAAGGCAGAATTATTATTAGGCAGATTTTCTTTATCCATAATAATAAAAAAGCAGAATTATCAATTGACAGAACGTTCACAGGCACAATCGTCTTTTGGTAGAAATCTCATATCCATAATAACCAAAAAGCAGAATCATCATTTGGCAGAATGTTCACAGGAAGAATCGTCTTTTGGCAGAAATTTCATGGCGCAAACATTCTGCTAAATGATGATTCTGCTTTTTTATTATTATGGATATGCTGCCAAGCTGCTTGCTTGCAACTTGCATCTAGTTAAAACTAGTCTCTAGTTCAATAATTGGGAAGCATACAGTTACCATGCACCTAACATGCAAGCAAGTAGCAAGCATGCAAGCATGCAAGCATGCAAGCATACAAGCATGCAAGCATGCAAGCATGCAAGCATACAAGCATACAAGCATACAAGCATACTGGACATCTAACCCTTTTGACACTTGACTGTTTGTAGATTTGATGTCTATTTGCCCCATGTCACTTCACTTCAAATAATTAAAGCTATAAAATTACTGTACTGGTTATTAATATTTAAGGTTAGTAATTTTAGAGGTACCTACTAATAATCATTAATTAATTATGATTATTAGTACCTATACTAATGACTACGTTAAACGGGATTCTTACCATGTTTGTACTTGTTGTGGAGTCCCCGATATTTTAGCCCATGATCACGGAATTACCATTCGGCTAGTTATGACGATAATGACCATGAAAGTTGAAAATATTATTACATGACTATATTTAGTCTTTTCTAGTTTTTTCTACTTCTAAATTTTAGTAAACACTTAAGTACGTACTACATAGTTACATTTATTAAAATATACCTAAATAAAGTTAAAATAAGTTTCTTATAATTAATAGTTATTTGTTATGCAAGGCTGGAAAGTTGGTTATTAGCGGCGAGTTACCTCTATTGAAACCTGAGCAAGTGAAGGATTCTAGGATTGAAGGTTAAAAGGTTGAATCCAGAGTGAAACGACGATTTCAAAGGTACAAGACGCTGAAAACTTTTCTGCCAGGCGCAACACAATTTTTCACCTCACAACAGCGAGGATCATTTTATGGCTGTTTCCACGGTCGACTACCGGTAAAAAATTCTTTAAATATATTTTTTTACCTAAATGTACCTTATCCTCGTTGTTTTAATGATATAAAAAAACTAAAATAATAAATAAGGGAGTATTATAGTTAATTCGAAGTTATTTAAATTAGGAATATATTGTTACTTATAAATAACAATAAAAACGATTCGGTAAATATTGACATTGACATGAGGTGCAAGACAAAGACAATATAAAAATAAAGGTTTATGTCACGTTCCGAAATCCAATCATAGGTTGTGAAATCTCACCCAGCCCAATATAAAATTCTTATAACTAATAGTTTAATCTTATTTATTGTTTTTATGATTCAATGAACTAAAATAATATAATAAAACCAAAAAGGATTTTTTTTATTAATTCAAAGCTATTTAAAATAAAAATAAAATGTAACAAAAAAGTCAATAGTCAATTCGGAACGCATTATGACATTTTTAGATATTAAATAAAAAAGTACTTTACCGCGCTAGGACTAGGAAACTGAATGACAAATCATGCTTTTCCGAGCGTGTAAGGTGAAACACATATTTTTGTTTATAGTTTAACAGAACTACAATGCATACTTATAAAATAATGTACGACTTTCCACGAGAGCTACTGCCGACAAACGTTATACAGTTTGGCAGATGTTGTATAATTTGTAAGCACTGTATTCTAGAGAGATCAATAAAAAAAATACAGCATGCGTGCAAGCAGGCATCGAACCCGCGACCTTTGGAAATCGCGGGTTCGATTCCCGTCTGAGAATTCACTTGTGGCCGAGTTAATTTTTTCCAATATTTTTCTATTTAAAATTTACTATAATTATAAAAATAGCATTGAAAAATGCAAAAATTACAAAATCATAAAATAATATAATTATTTTAACAATACCTATATCTAAAGTTTTATATAAAAAGTTACATATTTTCATTAACAACCTAGCGAAATTATTCCAAATGAAATTCTGCCATTGTAAATTCGAACATGTAAACATTCTGCCAATCAACAATTATAGTAAATAATTTTTATGCCTAAAGAATATTCGTTTAAGAAAGATTCTGCCAAATGTGTTTTGCCAAATAAGTTTCGGTGCATCGAAATTCTGCTAGATAGAGGGAACCCAATTGCACCAGCTATCGACATTGGTCGGCAGCAGACACCGTACGTACAACTGCAACCATCGACTCGGCGTCGTTTGATGCCGACGCGTCGACATCCAGCGTCGATTAAAGGTGACAGCTGCAGTTGCCTTTATCAACAGGTGCAGTACCGTTGTTGTCAATAACTGCAGTTGGCTTGTTGAAAGCAAAAGTGCTGCTTGTGCGTGGCGCCTTAGTGGACTATCGGGAAGTTCCTAGATTGTACTTTATAGTGGTTCGAGTGTAAGTAAAGGTCACGTGTAATGCCGACTGTCTATTAAAGCTTTTTAAATTGTTAACAGTTTCCCATTATGTTAAAAATGTGGAATTTCAGCGTGTTTGAATAGAGCTTAGTCCACGTTTTGAAATAAGAGTTTTAATTCTTTTTATTAAAAAAGAACAAGCTGTTTATTAAAAAATAAAAAGTAAATAAACTAAAAAGTAAAAAACCCCCGACACAAAAAAAACTAAAAAAAAAATATTTCTCTCTTTTAGAATTTTTTTTTTTTTTTAAGTTTTTTTTCATCTTTTTTAAATTACACACAAAATTAAAAAAAAAACCGCATTGCAATCGCTTAATTCGTTTAGGCACTACGAATATTTATGTACAAAAGGACAAACATTTTTTTCCCGCCATTTTGTTTTTTTTTTTGCTGTACCTAAATTTGCCTAGGGTGTACATTAATTTAGTGAAAGCGCCACCTTTGTATCTTTTACCGTTTCGGCAGGCAGTTGACCATCTCCATAAATGGCCGGATGGATTTTCATCAAACGTGGCTAAGAACCATCTCGATTAATTTAGTTTTCAATAAAAAAAAACCGCATTGAAATCGCTTGATTGGTTTAGGCTCTACGAATATACGTACAGACAGACAGACATAGGCTTCAAACTTATAAAACCTCTCTTTGCGCTGCGTCGGGGGTAAAAAAAATTATAATGGCATGAAAGTGCATTAAATTTTCCTTTCGTTCACAAGACATGGAAATAAAAATAACCAAATTCGACTTCAAACGCAGCCCAAAAGTTTTATCGTTTGTGGTGACGACACTGAAAAAGACGTAGTTTTATTTATGTCCATATAAGGTATGGCAAAAAATAACAGATGATGTTTAATATCAAATCACATCTGTGTTGATATTAAACATTATTAAACAACAAGTATTTACAAATTCTGCAACACCAACTGTCAGTCTCATATCTTCATACGTCATTTTATTACTAGCACATTGGAAATCCGTAAGCGTGTCCCATAAATCTCACACTTAAATATCGCCGTTGACACCACAAATAAAACATACCAGGAGCTCTATTTTTGATTCACTCGTCTCGAGGTTTCTACTGATTTGCGTTCGACATACGAGTTTGCGTAATTTCCGTACTTCCGTAATAGCGACCTTACCCGTATGTACATAGCTTCGCTTATCGTCTGTAATACCGCCTCCCAATGCATGCGCGCGAGGGGTAAAGCGAAAAGCGACCTATGTCTACACACGCAAGGTCGCTAATCGCCTGATCGCCTCCCCATTAGTCTCGCCACTCGCGCGACGAGTGATTCAAAAATAGGTTGGGAGGCGGTACTACAGGCGAAAAGCGAAGCTATGTGTACGGGCAAGGTCGCTTTTACGGAATACGGAAACTCAAACGTCGCACGAAAATCAGTAGAATCCTCGAGACGAGTGAATCCACTTCGCGTTCCTATGAAGAAAAAGGGTGACTAGTTTTTGAAGTTTTATTTCGCATCTTTTGTTTCTCCGTGCGAGTGAAACTTGCGTTTGGATGCTTCAATAGGTATCGACTGTTAATTGTTTATCAACGCGCCCCGCTTCGCAATCCTATCCAGTGGGCATAGCACGAAAAAATTACGAGTAAGTATCGAGAAAGTAAAGTAAAAAAATATATATGACACATTGAGCAGCGTTCCTACCGGACGAAAACGGAACTACATTTCCCTATACATTTTTGACATTAGGTCCTCGATACTATTTCAAAGGTTTTTCGTGCTAGCCCTACATATCGCTCTCGTTGGAAACCATCTAAGCGCTCGACTCCAAACGAGTGAATCAATAAATAGAGCCCCAGAATATTCCTAGGGCGAATATTACCAACGCACGACAATAAAAACTGCGTGAACATTCCATAAGGCTACAATTACGATATTAGGATAATTTTCGCCTATTCGTATTCGAATCTATTTCCCTGACTGCCGGTGATGATGGTAGCTCGCATCTGTGGTCCTTATATGAATATTACAAGATGTCGCTACTGTCGCAGTCGAACAGCCTTGTACACTTTCATTTGCGTCGAAAATGAAGAAAAATGTGTCCCGTCTGAGCACGTCGGAAGCACGTTGCTTTTCTTTTTAGTTAATTTAACTTATGAAATAGCAAATACAAAAATAATCAATCATAATAAAAGACAAAATGTTATGTCTTTACCTATGAAATTGGCGATTTTTATAAAGTTTTAGAAAGTTCGTTTTCCATACTAACAATTTTTGTTTAATAGGATAATTAGAAAAATCATTTTTTTGCGAAAATCCTAGGGTTATTGCGAAAACACGGATAATTAGGCAATGGTGTTGTAATTTCTCAATCCTACTGAAAAATTATAGGATTTTTGCGAAAAAACTGGCTGCCTTATTAAGATTGCGAAAAGAATCACTGGCTATTATGAAATAAGAACACTGATTGGCTGGTCGGATCGTCCAAAACAACATTTTCTCTGATTGGTTGACGACTTGACGTTTCAAATGGCAATCCATTCTCTCACGTGTAGTAAACTTTCTGTGAACCATTCAGAATAAGAGTTAGCAAGCAAGCAAACATTAAGCCAATCAGAATAAAGAATATCCAATGTTATGAGAGCAACCCGTATTTTTGCAAAACCCTATCTTTTTTCCGTAAGATTGAGAAATGTCTAATTATCCGTGTTTTTACAATATCCCTAGGATTTTAGCGAAAATTCTATTTATCAAATTGTGTTACAACATATACAAGCATTGCGTGAAGACTAAGCAATCTAATGCTATATATATATATAATTACAAAATTATGAGTATTAAATAAAGTGGCCTTTTTGCTATAAAAAAAAATGAGTACGTATTTTATAAGGTTTATGAAACGAAAATAATAATCTTATAATTAGGTACTGATTCTTGACCGTTATGATCTTAATTTGATATAAACTCAAGCAATTGATGTACCTTTTAATCATAGAAGTAGTGAGGTTCTCTAGAAGTGTAAGAAAAAAAACGGCAATTTCATAAGTAGGTTTTGTTACGGGTTATAATAGTTACCTACTTCAATTCATAAGTACCATTCATAAGAAAAAAATATTAGGTTAATTGTAGAATTTAAGGGTTCTTACACATTATCGTCGTCTCAGCCATAACACCCACTGCTGGATATAGGCCTCCCCCAAAAGGGGGGGTTTACCATAATCGCCACGCTTGACAGGCGGGTTGGCGATCGCAGTATGGCTAAGTATATAGGAGACGCTGCTGCCCATCTCCTGATGGCTGAGTCCCTTAGTCGCCTTTTACGACACCCACTGGATGAGAGGGGGTAGTGCTATTCTAAGCCGACACTACACAGCTTACACATTATGTACCTACATAAATACTACCCCATCCCCTGGGTTTCCCAAATTAGTTATTATGTACTACTAAGGGTTAATTCGATCTATATGGACTCGTATTAGGTTATTTACTAATGAATGCAATACTGTTTCAGTTCAAAGACGGCTTTAGTGTAGTGGTTTAAATGTTGCGCTGCCGATCATTCTGGCAAAGGTTCGATTACCAGGGTCCTATTTAATAAACGTTACAAATTGTAAATTGTCATTGTAGGTTAAAATTTAGAATTCGTAAATTTCTGTTTATTAAATATACAATTTACAAATTTACTATGGTAGAATGTAGCGACAATTCCACAATTTTGTAGATTTTCCATATTTCTGTTTAATAAACATTTTCTCTTTGCAGGTGACAATTTACATATTTTAAGGAAAAACGACTCTAATAACGCAAAATTGTAATTACAAGTTTACATATTTTTAAAATGTAGAAAAATTTCGACAGTTGGACTCACCTCGTGTCAGAATATAATTTTTTTTTCGTCTATATTTTTCTTTGTTTTAACGACTGTAAATACAGCCGGGACCTCCGAAGTACGGTGGAACTCCAACCAGTAAATTTTTGGTCACCCATCCCGTGACCAACCATTGCGAAAGTTGCTTAACCAGCACTATCGTAGGCCGTGCGCACGAAGCCAGATTTTGGTCACCCATCCCCTGACCGACCATTTCGAAAGTTGCTTAACCAGCATTATCGCAGGCCATCTTTCATTCTATGTAAATAGTACCTTACAAAAAAAAATATAAATACAAAATTGTAATCAAAGTCTACAGGCGTTTTCGACACTTGTAAACGTTTATGAAACAGCATTTAAATTTGTAAATTTTTTATGGTATTTCTTTTACATAATTATAAACTTTCTTGGACAATTTTGACAGCAAAATTTGACAAATATGTAGAATTGTAGAATTGTAAGTTTTATTACACAGGGTCCAGAGGGGAAAAATATTATTTGTGTTATTAAGAGTATTTAGCCATAAGACAAGCACTCTCTAATTTGATACATCGTGTTGTTTTGATGTCCGAAAGATTCGAAGTTTTTTAAGACTACAAGTCTATTGATTGTACATTCCTTCTTAAAACATGTATACATTTATAAATATTACTTAATAAAGCCTTACCTTAAAACAGTTTTGATTAATTGACGCTAACTATACTAAACCATCTCACATTTTCCGTCCGAAATGCGTCTAAAGTTAACTCGACATTCGCTAAATGGTTGTTGTTTATCTCTTGACGGGAGTTTCGTGGAGGCCTCTTTGAAGGGGCGCATTAAGCACATGTCCCCTCTAACTCATGTTATGGCACCCTTAAAATGCCTATATCATGATGATACTATGCCACTTTCCCTTGGTATAATGTCGTATGTGACATTGTATCAGGGATGACTTTCTTTATCGAAATACGAAACAAAATAATGGTCATGTTTGAAACTGACGATTCAGTGAGAAAAAAATAATGTGGTCGGTCCACAGAACTATAATAGGTCTGTGGGTCGGTCCGAGTTTAATTGAATCATGGTGATGCAGTGGGTCAGTCACGGACAGAAGCGGATGGGCCGCGTATTGCGCTCTTATTAAACGCCCCGTCCGTGCTGCAATCCTTCTACGGTCCGCGATGCTTAAATACACGGGAGTAATAACCGTCGAGCGTTTGTTTGCGCTACTTTTCCCGAAATCCAATGTTTTATCGCGTCCTGTTCTGTTGTTCTCGATAAAATAATGTTACGACCCAATGCAAAGGCTGTCATAGAAATTGCATAAGCGAAAACCACAGGCATATTTCTTCTAATAATTTATGCTCGTAGTGCGATGGACCTTGACATTATATATTGTATATATTAAAAGGCAAATAAGACGACAAAATATCTGAAAAAAGATGCGCTTAGAGCAATATCCGACCGTATATATCTTAAGAATTCAATTTACTTAGTCCTTTTAACATGACAGTATCTCAGGAACTTGAATGCTAAATACTATTAGAATTCAACTGATGAAATATATTGCGCTTTTGTTCACCTGTATACTGACAGAGTTATTTAAGCTTCGTTAGGGTCGCTATGTTTACTTTGTCAAGATTACCTTATTTGATAGAATCAGGCGTTACTTGGCGGAAATCCATATCTTAGTAGAAAACGAAAAATATGTCGCGTAATTCCGCAAGAAAAATGCAGATGCAGCCCAGTGACACACCTTGCAATCTCAGCACCGAGACTCGGTGCTGAGATTGGCACGGTCTAACAACTCCTGAGGATGCTCCGTGTGTGGGCGAAACACGTGTAGAGTAGTCGGTGAAGGTGCAAGGTGTGTCACTGGGCTGCATCTGCATTTTTTCTTGCGGAATTACGCGACATATTTTTTGTTTTCTACTAAGATTACCATTTTATAGAAAGTTGTTTCGTTAAATTATGTATTAGAAACCATCATATCATAAGATCGTTTTGTTTGCGTTTTATTTTTATTGAAGTTGTCACATTTTGATACAATTCACACTTTGGAGGCGATGATGGAGATGGAGCGAAGAAGTTACAAAACTTCCGTCAAAAAATAAGCTTAGGTACTATAAGAGATTCGTAGTACGAAAAAGCATGGTAAGATTGAAATACTGCGCTAAGAGATGGCAGTAGGCTCTTAGTTACAGACTACCTACAGATACTGCATTTTTTATAGATTAATTCCGCCTGTGTTTTGTGCAATAGCCAGCGATGAACTGTGTGGCGCAGGGGTATGCCGTGAACTCGCACCTATGGCGTGCAAATATTTACATAATTGTTTGCACTCTTTATCACTCACCTGTCAAACCGCTTTGAGCCCGCGTAGAGGGTCACTGCTCATTCTCCTTATTCATACAGAAGGCCCGTGTCTCAGAAATAGGAAAAAATTAAATAGCTGACGAACGAACGAAACGCCGAACGAACAGCACTATAACAATAGCAAACAACCAATAAAAATAGTAGCTAAACTACTAGAACTTCAGGGTGGCATGTGGCTGGCTTCTCGTCGGTTATTATTGCTGTGTTAATTAAAACACAGCAATGGCAGACGAGCCAATTATTCCACTGTCACTCTGAAATACGAACACACTGCATCCTAAAAACTAACTGCACGATGAATTATTGCAGTTGGAAGGATGAACTGCATGAAACACGGCAAACACGACAGCGACATAGACAATATTCGTTTAGCTATTTTAGTTCATCTTTATCATCATAGCTGGGACTTGATGATAGCTTGATATTAAAATTTTGCGTCGCAATTTGGAGGAAAATAGTGGTACTATTTCTGGTTGGTGGTGGTAGTGGTAAAACTTAAGTCTTTGTAGTTCAAATGGAAGATTATTGTCCCTACACAACAGCCAAAGGTTCCGGGTTCGAGTCCCTTCTGAGGATGTTAGAGACAAGTTATTTTGTAAAGTATAAAATTTGAGCATTTTGCAATTTCATAGATAGAAATCTTAATAAAATAAAAAATTAGGTTTGTTTATTTGGAAGGCGCTCATTTCTTTAACTCCCAGAGGGAACACGAGGATTTTTGGTGTACATAGAAAGAGTGAACCACTGGACTTTCCTTACAGTAGGTATAGAATTTGCCTCAAAAATAATAATTCCTATGCAGCTGCAAGTTGTCACTATGAAATCTAAAGACATGTGTATAGTTATTAACAGCACATGTTTAATTAATTAATAAAAAAAGACAACACTCATCTAAAATGCAAATAGTTATAATTCGATTAACTCAAAAGCGGCTCACATTGCATTCTAATTGTTAAGTAGGAAGTATCTTAATATCATAAGCCTTCCGAAATATATTCTAATCTTGAGCCGCCACTCGTTGCTAAGCCTTTTACGACTCAAATGACAGCGTTGAAGGGTATTTAGCCATTTGCCAAGTATTAACGCCTAATTTAGAAGAGAGCAATAAAGTTATTCTCAGAATTTGCAGTGCCACAGTAGGGAAATCAACTGAATACGAAATACGAATGACTGCCGAGACTGACCAAGATTTAATAAAATTAGGGTTAGAAACCATGATTGTTTTTTTTATTAACCCGGCATTAATGAGTTGAGAAATTGTTACACTAGCTATGAGGTGGGTAGGAGATACCCGAAACTTCAAGCTTATTATTTTTTTACTATGATTGGGTATTTCGCATTTTTTCTTGTGATATATTAATATAATAGTGTCCATTCAACAGGATCAGTAACAAAAACCAATTAAGTAGAAAAAGCGTAATTTTCATTGAAATAACAAAGTCACAAAAATTTCTTAAAAAAATAATGTGTAAGTACTTAGTTTTACTTCTTTTCGCATAAAAATGTATCAAAATTTACAACATCTCGGGAAAATCAATATAACAATAGTATCTAACCACTATAACAAAAAAAAACTGAAAAGTCTGAAAAGATCAGGTAACATAGCACTAAATATACTCCAAAAACTTAGCCCAAAAATTTAACAAAAAAAATTGAACACATTTTGAACAGCAGTTTTTTGTTTTTCTCACCCCTCACACCCTTCCCTCCAGCTACTGCAAAGACGAGACTCGCAAGGCAACAGTAAAATTAAATAATCTGCGTTTAAAAACTTCTCGGGTATGACATACCCGACCTACATTTATTTCGGAATCACACAACGACCTACACAAAACAACATTACAAAATTACAATTAGGTACTATAACTCAAACCATATATTGTGCATCGTCGCGTGATGCCAAAACTGTGTCCAGCTCAGTGTAAGATTTACAACATCGTTATGTCTATACATGTGCTCATACTCACACTCACAACATTTATTTAGTACAGGCGAAGGACATAGAAGTGAGATTAACTTAATACATATAAAAAGGAGACTTAACAAAAATAAAATACTTAGGTAATTTTAAGTTACAGTATTGAGTAAATTGTCCCACGGCTGCACTAAAAGGGATCTAGTTCAGCATTATGTCAGTATTACACTGACGCTGGTATTCAACTAGTCCGCATTTAGTTTATAGGCACCTGGATGCCATATACATAACAATATATAAACCATAGTGCAGATGTGCGATTATGTGTGTGTGTGTTTGTTCTCTATATATGTATTATGTTCTCTATTAATTTCATAAATTGCACCCACTCCTCCCCCCCCCTCCTCCTCTATTCTCCAAATCCACCTATTCCTCCCTACTCAAGGTTGCCTGGAAGAAATTGCTACCTAGCAATAAGGCCGCCTTTTGAATGTCACCTTATACTATCTGTATGTTTGTTTTCTCTGTGTTGTTGTGTGCAATAAAGTCTTTATTATTATTATTAAGATAAAATGCCCTAAATACATAAAATAATGTGTAGTACCTTGAATGACTGTAGATATTATCATCATGGAACATTTGCACGTCCTGTAGGAATAGGATTATAATAATATACTGAAAAACACTTGTGTAGTTGTGTGTAGACATCAAATTAATTAACCCAGACTACATTGTTAACACTATGCTTACAATGTACTCCCTTGATAATTAGCCAGTAGCATAATTATAGATTATAAAAATGTAGGGTAAATCGTTATCTTCACTACTATTAAATTTACTTACGATTTAGAATTTAAGGGTTAATTCGATCTATATGGACTCGTATTCATTCGTTCGTTACTTACTAATGAATGCAATACTGTTTCAGTTTAAAGACGGCTTTAGTATAGTGGTTTAAATGTTGCGCTGCCGATCATTTTGTCGAAGGTTCGATTACCGGGCCCTATTTAATAAACGCTACAAATTGTAAATTATCATTGTAGATTAAAATTTAGAATTTGTAAATTTCTGTTTAATAAAAAATACAGTTTACAAATTTACTATGGTAGAAAATCTACAAAATTGTGGAATTGTAGCTACAATTTTACATATTTCTGTTTAATAAACATTTTCTCTTTACAGGTGACAATTTATATATTTAAAGGGAAAACTGCTTTATAAAACGCAAAATTGTAATTACAAGTTTACATATTTTTAAAATGTAGTAAATTCCGATAGGTGGACACCCTGTGTCGGACAGTTAATTTAATTTATTAAAAATATTTTTTTGTTCTAACGACTGAAAATACAGCCGGGACCTGTAAATACAAAATTGTAATCAAAGTCTACAGGCATTTTCGACACTTGTAAACGTTTATTAAACAGCATTTAAATATGGTACAATTTGTAAATTTTTGGAGAGCACTTGTCAATTTTATACTTTTTTGGACAGCACTTGTCAATTTTGACAGCAAGTTTTGACAAATATGTACAATAATGTAAGTTTTATTAAACAGGGCCCAGAGGACAAAAATATTATTTGTGTTATTAAGAGTATTTAGCCATAGGACAAGCACTCTCTAATTTGATACATCGTGTTGTTTTGATGTCCGAAAGATTCGAAGTTTTTTAAGACTACAAGTCTATTGATTGTACATTCCCTCTTAAAACATGTATACATTTATAAATATTACTTAATAAAGCCTTTCCTTAAAACAGTTTTGATTAATTGAAGCTAACTATACTAAACCATCTCACATTTTCCGTCCGAAATGCGTCTAAAGTTAACTCGACCTTCGCTAAATGGTTGTTGTTTATCTCTTGACAGGAGTTTCGTGGAGGCCTCTTTGAAGGGCCGCATTAAGCACATGTCCCCTCTAACTCATGTTATGGCACCCTTAAAATGCCTCTATCATGATGATACTATGCCACTTTCCCTTGGTATAATGTCGTATGTGACATTGTGTCAGGGATGACTTTCTTTATCGAAATACGAAACAAAATAATGGTCATGTTTGAAACTGACGATTCAGTGCGAAAAAAATAATGTGGTCGATCCACAGAACTATAATAGGTCTTTGGGTCGGTCCGAGTTTAATTGAATCATGGTGATGCAGTGGGTGAGTCACTGACAGACGCGGATGGGCCGCGTATTGCGCTCTTATTAAACGCCCGGTCCGTGCTGCAATCCTTCTACGGTCCCCGATGCTTGAATACACGGGAGTAATAACCGTCGAGCGTTTGTTTGCGCTACTTTTCCCGAAATCCAATGTTTTATCGCGTTCTGTTCTGTTGTTCTCGATAAAATAATGTTACGACCCAATGCAAAGGCTGTCACAGAAATTGCATAAGCGATAACCACAGGTATATTTCTTCTAATAATTTATGCACGTAGTGCGAAGGACCTTGACATTATATATTATATATATTAAAAGGCAAATAAGACGACAAAATATCTGAAAAAAGATGCGCTTAGAGCAATATCCGACCGTATATATCACGACATATCTTAAGAATTCAATTTACTTAGTCCTTTTAACATGACAGTATCTCAGGAACTTGAATGCTAAATACTATTAGAATTCAACAGATGAAATATATTGCGCTTTTGTTCACCTGTATACTGACAGAGTTATTTAAGCTTCGTTAGGGTCGCTATGTTTACTTTGTCAAGATTACCTTTTTATAGAAAGTTGTTTCGTTAAATTATGTATTAGAAACCATCATATCATAAGATCGTTTTGTTTGCGTTTTATTTTTATTGAAGTTGTCACATTTTGATACAATTCACACTTTGGAGGCGATGATGGAGATGGAGCGAAGAAGTTACAAAACTTCCGTCTAAAAATAAGGTTAGGTACTATAAGAGATTCGTAGTACGAAAAAGCATGGTATGATTGAAATACTGCGCTAAGAGATGGCAGTAGGCTCTTAGTTACAGACTACCTACAGATACTGCATTTTTTTATAGATTAATTACTCCTGTGTTTTGTGCAATAGCCAGCGATGAACTGTGTGGCGCAGGGATATGCCGTGAACTCGCACCTATGGCGTGCAAATATTTACATAATTGTTTGCACTCTTTATCACTCACCTGTCAAACCGCTTTGAGCCCTTGTAGAGGGTCACTGCTCATTCTCCTTATTCATACAGAAGGCCCGTGTCTCAGAAATGGTAAAAATTCAAATAGCTGACGAACTAACGAAACGCCGAACAAACAGCACTATAACAATAGCAAACAACCAGTAAAAATAGTAGTTAAACTACTAGAACTTCAGGGAATAGCATGTGGCTGGCTTCTCGTCGGTTATTATTGCTGTGTTAATTAAAACACAGCAATGGCAGACGAGCCAATTATTCCACTGTCACTCTGAAATACGAACACACTGCATCCTAAAAACTAACTGCACGATGAATTATTGCAGTTGGAAGGATGAACTGCATGAAACACGGCAAACACGACAGCGACATAGACACACAATATTCGTTCAGCTATTTTAGTTCATCTTTATCATCATAGCTGGGACTTGATGATAGCTTGATATTTAAATTTTGCGTCGAAATTTGGAGGAAAATAGTCTTAAGTCTTTGTAGTTCAAATGGAAGATTATTGCCCCGACACAATAGCCAAAGTTTCCGGGTTCGAGTCCCTTCTGAGGATGTTAGAGACAAGTTATTTTGTAAAGTATAAAATTTGAGCATTTTGCAATTTCATAGATAGAAATCTTAATAAAATAAAAAATTAGGTTTGTTTATTTGGAAGGCGCTCATTTCTTTTACTACCAGAGGGATCACGAGGATTTTTGGTATACATAGAAAGAGTGAACCACTGGACTTTCCTTACTTACAGTAGGTATAGAATTTGCCTCGAAAATAATTCCTAGGCAGCTGCAAGTTGTCACTATGAAATCTAAAGACATTTGTATAGTTATTAACAGCACATGTTTAATTAATTAATAAAAAAAGACAACACCCATCTAAAATGCAAATAGTTATAATTCGATTAACTCAAAAGCGGCTCACATTGCATTCTAATTGTTAAGTAGGAAGTATCTTAATATCATAAGCCTTCCGAAATATATTCTAATCTTGAGCCGCCACTCGTTGCTAAGCCTTTTACGACTCAAATGACAGCGTTGAAGGGTATTTAGCCATTTGCCAAGTATTAACGCCTAATTTAGGAGATAGCAATAAAGTTATTCTCAGAATTTGCAGTGTCACAGTAGGGTAATCAACTGAATACGAAATACGAAAGACTGCCGAGACTGACCAAGATATAATAAAATAGGGTTAGAAACCATGATTGTTTTTTTTTATTAATGAGTTGAGAAATTGCTACTCTAGCTATGAGGTGGACAGGAGATACCCGATACATACATACATCAAGCTTATTTTTTTTTACTATGATTGGGTATTTCGCATTTTTTCTTGTGATATATTAATATAATAGTGTCCATTCAACAGGACCAGTAACAAAAAACAATTAAGTAGAAATAGCGTAATTTTCATTGAAATAACAAAGTCACAAAAATTTCTTAAAAAAATAATGTGTAAGTACTTAGTTTAACTTCTTTTCGCATAAAAATGTATCAAAATTTACAACTTCTCGGGCAAATCAATATAACAATAGTATCTAACCACTATAACAAAAAAAAACTGAAAAGTCTGAAAAGATCAGGTAACATAGCACTAAATATACTCCAAAAACTTAGCCCAAAAATTTAACAAAAAAATTTTGAACACATTTTGAACAGCAGTTTTTTGTTTTTCTCACCCCTCACACCCTTCCCTCCAGCTACTGCAAAGGCGAGACTCGCAAGGCAACAGTAAAATTTAATAATCTGCGTTTAAAAACTTCTCGGGTATGACATACCCGACCTCACTCACTCCGGGTTAATAAGAATCTTAAAGACTATTCAAGATAAAATTAACTTCAACGAAATAGAGCGATTTACTGGACTAAAATATTTGTATGCCATTGATATTGCATTTAAAGAATGGGTACCGTATATTATGAATACATACAGATGCAGAAAAAACACTTCAGATGGTTTTGAAAGACATTTGTTTTATTGATTGTAACAAAAAAAACTGAAAAAAAAATTGTGGTCTGTAAGTGTGGATCCAGCATGATCTACACTTACATACATCAGACATGACAGACAGAATTGTAAAAGTCAACTTATCACGTAAATTTTTGTGGGAAAAAAAATGGCTCTAGATCGATTTGCTCATATGAGGGGTACACTTTAGGGTTTTCCAAACTTTTTTATTTCTTATTAACTTTTATTTAGGAACTTACCCTCATATTCTAAGTCGATCCTCCAAAATTTTTTACACTCCACTCAAACTCATTCGACAAATTTGGTTTTCATAGTTGCAAAAAAAGTTCCTCCACACAAATTATTCCTCACTTGAGTGTAATAATTACAGAGTTACGACTTAGAATACCGATTTCGTGGAGTATTTTGAAGAGGTTTTCAGTGAAGTTTCGTTAAGTCGAGGACGAGTAAGTTTTGGAGGAACGATTTAGAATATGGGTGTTAGTTGCTTTTACCTTTGACATTTTACTTGATAATTCAGTGCTTCCACATTTAATTACATTTATAATATTTTAATTTAGACATGCACCACATAAATGGTGTACGCAATATTTATACATTATATTTCACCTCCGTGGTAGAATGGTACGTACATCGGTTTCAAAGACGCCTACTCTGAGGTCCTGGGTTCGAATCCCGGTAGGGGCAAGTGTTTGTATGATGAATACGAGCATTAGTACCCGAGTCATGGACGTTTATATATTACTACTGTAATGTTGTTTCCCCTCTTTCAATAATAATAGGAACTTACTTAATAGTCTTACCTTTTTCGGCTAGGACAACAACGGGTAAATGAGACAAAACACTATCCAGTGACAAGTAAATTGATTTTTATTATAATACTGGCTCTATACAATTCAAAAACAAAAAAAGGTGTCCTGTAATCAACACATAAAAACATAAAAAATAGGTACACTGTTAAAACAATTAATTAAAAGTTACTGTTTTAGTGATCTTAAATAAATTTGAAGGTTCATGAATGCCTGCCCAAGGATATCAGAAATGGAACTTAATTGAATGTGATGAGAAATTGATGATGATGCTACACTATGGGTGAACTCCTAAGCTTGCTGATGTGAATGAATGATGGTTGTTGATATGGATATATTTAATTAGAAAACTAAATGTTAGTTTTTTGGGTTAATTTAATAGAGGAATGGGGTCACCGCTCTATGTGTGATCCTCTGATTATATTTTCACTGCTTGATACTAGCAGGATAGTAAAACAGCCGGAGGTGACTCCCGGGCTTCCCTGATCTGTCCTCTAACGCCGAGCGTACTGAATTTTCTGCTTCGCGGGCGGAGTGGTGTTTCGGAGGGGCGCCGTATGCGTCTCGTCACCTGCGAGAGTGGATTATGAACGGAGGTGATTTCAGATATTATTGTAACCGGTGAATTCTCACAAAGGGGCCCTACTGTACTGTCTTTACAACGAAGCCTGAAGGGCCCTATTTCATCTAAAAAGCATCAGAGCAAGGGGAAGGTTGATACCCCAGACTTAACCTCTAAAGTGGCCACTTGCATACTGATTATGATACTGTGACTTATTTTTGATATTTCTTATTTGTAAGTAAATGTTTAATTTGTTAATAAATTATGTTCCACAGTATGATGCCTTTCTGTTTATATTACAGGGAAGCTCTGGCTACAGAGATTAGCCCAAATTATGTTTACATGAGGGCTTCCATGCCACATGGTGTGCACTCATGAAAGCATACTGGAAGTGACTTATTTATGAAAGTTTACTAATAAAAAGAGAAAGTAACACCCTTAGGGGGTCCCTTTGTATCAATTACAAGGTTTAACTTGATAATTTAGGTGGATTAGGCAAGTATAATGGTAAGATCAACTAGGGACACTGATCATGAAATTCTGATGTGAAGTGCACTGACACTAACCTGCGGCTTCAGCTATTCGTTCATCCAACGTACATCTTCTTATAATTTTATTGTGTATCAATAAAATTCTATAATTAAAGTAACCTTAAAAAGCCAGGACCTTTCTGTCATATCAATCGCAGACCATCTGACAATCTCCTGTCAGTGTCATACCTGTCACTGTCGATCTGACAGATGGGGCGTTACGTGCGTTCGCACTGAATTAAAAACGTAAATCAGGGAAGATAATATTCCTGGTGTACTATGGCCAAAATTAAAAGCCAAGGCTGATGCTACCTCTGAACAATGAAAACCTGTAAAGTTAACAAGGTTCGAAGAGCCGTTTCGGCCACCACAACAAAACATTTAAATACAGTCTTTCACCGAATTAAGCATCTCTTTTCCTTTAAATTTTTTTTCTACTAGCTCTCACCCATCGTACCTACCCATCCACCTCACCTACTATATATTTATATATATATATATATATATATATATATTTATATATATATATATATATATCTTAATGAAAGGAAATTTTAAAATGACCGAAGTCTGCAGACATACTGCCTTATACAAGAACCGACATTACAGTAGTCCCTCCCCCACGTAAGAATTCACGTAGGGAATTCGTTGGACGGCCTCGTCCAAAGGTCCAAACACCCCTCCGCCGCACCACTTAGGCAGCTATGACGTATTTTCTACTACAATATGAAATTAAATCGATGGTTACATAATATGTATTTGATATTATCGAACCGTGCTAACACATAGTGTCTAACAACAATATGTGGCCGTTATTATGGCCGACCAGCCTGAAGTGTTATAAAAAAAAGGTAAAAAAAAAAAAAAAAAAAATACAAACATAAGTACTACGAAAACTGATAAGTACCTAACAAAAACTTCTACAAAAATACCTACTCTTCTACTGTTGTATAGAAAGTAAAATATGACATTAATAATAATGTGAATAAGTGGGTCGTGCTGGGGTTGTTCCCAAAAATTGCAAAAATACTCCTCGCGCCCTGACAAAATGGAACGTCTGTATGACGGCCATTTGTTGTATACACGTTGTAATTGTGTAAACAACAACCAAATATTTTACCGAGGCAACGCAAGGAAAAAGGAGCAACCCAAAGCCGAAAACTAAAAGATTTTAAAAAGTAAACAGCCACGACGGCTTAGTACGCCGCAAAGATGGTAGATGGCGCTGATAATAGTGCGTTTTAGTAAATGTCTCCCCTGGGAGATGGCGCTCGAGTCGCTTTTAACATTTTTTAAATTAATGAGCTCTATTATGATAGAAAACAAGCAGACCAGCCCAAATTTCCCGAAATATAAAATAGGGAGAAAATTTCCAAAACGCACTATGCCTCCGTAAGTCGTCTCTTACGACACGCAAAGAAGCATAGACCTGCGGTGTGAGTATTCTTTGCCACCGCCCACACACGGTGGCACTTAAAAGAAAAAAAATATATCGTCTTTTAAAGCAAAGACAATTAGTGTTGACAGTAAAAAAATATTCCGTCTATTTAGTGCATACCTTGATGATTATCTAGGTATGTACGTATGCTTAATTTAAATAGTAATAATATTTTTGTAAACAAATGAAACGCTACCTACACGGACCTCGCCCTGGCGCTGCAAAATTGTTTACTATAGCTAATCCTTGGCTGCATCTGCGGTTTTGAAATCTTTTATATGCCATTTTCCGATCGATTTCCCTCTTTCGTCCTCAAGCTCGTAAACAAGAGGAGAAAGCTTCCGAATTACTCGACAACGTTCATATTTAGGTGCTAATTTGGCAGTAAAATATCTATTTGCAGCGCTCTGCTTATAGGTTCGTTTCCAAACGTAATCCCCCACGTCGAAAGAAACGTCTCGTCTTTTTTTATTATAATATTTTATGTTACGATTATGAGCCTTAAAAAGTGATTCTTTTACATTTTTATAAATATCTTTGAGGTAACCTAATCTGGAAGCGTATGCATCCCTAGGAGCACAGATTAACTCGTTAATATCCTTATAGTCATTATAGATGTTTCCATCTGCAACCGCTTCCCTCCCATGGACTAACATAAATGGTGTGAACGATGTTGACTCGTTTACTGACGTGTTCATAGCAAACTGGATTTTATGAACGTTAACATCCCAAGTTCTATGGTCGTTCTCCACAAAAGATGATATTGCCGTAATCACGGTTCTATTGTAACGTTCCACTGTATTTACTTGAGGACAATATACCGGACCTAAATGCACCTGCGGTATATTGTATTTCGCATAAAGAGCTTGTACCTCATGACTTATAAACTGTGAGCCGTTGTCCGAGATTATCGTTTGTGGGATGCCATGTATCAAAAATACGTGGTCTTCGAGACGCTGAGCAATGACTTTTCCGGTTGCCCTACGCAACGGAAACAATAAGACGTATTTCGAAAAGCAACACACAACTACCAGTAAGTATGTGTTTTGCTGCCGGGACAGGGGCAGTGGACCAACTAAATCTATACTGATGCACTGGAATGGCCGACAACAAATTTTCGGTTCTCCCATAAAACCGGGAGTTGCCTGGGAGCTATGTTTATAAGCGTTACAGATGGAGCACTTTTTAATAAAATCGACTGTATCCTGGTACATACCAGGCCAAAAGTAACGTAGTTTCAGACGTTTGTAAGTCTTAGCGACGCCAAGGTGAGCCGCGGTAGGTTTAGAATGATGTTCCTGAATGGTATCCTCTCTAAGTTCTTTAGGTACTACCTCTTTCCACTCAAAGTCACCACTGAGTTTATTGTTGGACTTAGTAAAATGGTAAAGCCTACCATCTATGAGTTGGAAATTTGGACACGCACGCGGCTTCTCCGTACAGCGTTTAATGATATTTATGTACCAAGGGTCTTGTATTTTTGATATATCAATGGACGCAACAGGCACAGACCGAGATAGGGCGTCCGGTACAATATTTTGAGCACCACTACGATGTTCAATGGTAAAGTTATATGGAGACAATCTACAACCCCAACGCGCCAAGCGACCGGTTGGATTCTTGAGGTTCAGAAACCATTTCAAACTAGCATGATCGGTAATTATACGGAACGGTCTGTCGCTTTCTAAATAGGGACGGAAATGTTCAACCGTTTGCACCACCGCCAACGCCTCGCGCTCCGTAGCAGAGTAGTTACGTTCCGCAGATGTCAGAGATCTGCTGAAATACGCGATCGGATGCTCTTCGCCCTCGTCGTTCAGCTGTATAAGTGTCCCCCCTATTCCGAAGTCGGAAGCGTCACAGTGAACGGAAAATTCCTTGGTGAAATCGGGACACGATAGGACTGGAGCTTTGGTGAGAGCTTCTTTTAGGTCTATGAAAGCACGATCGGCCTCCGGTGACCAGCTGAACGGAGGAGCCCCCTTTCTAGTAGAAGTAAGAGCGTTTAAAGGCGACGCCCGGTTGCTAAAGTTTCTAATAAATCGCCTATAGTATGATGCCGTACCCAGAAAGCGCTTAACGTCCTTTCTGCACGTCGGTGTAGGAAAATCCACAACAGCCCTCACCTTCTCAGGATCGGTGCGCAACCCAAATTCATCAACAATGTGTCCTAAATATTTAAGTTGTTTCCTAAAAAATTGGCTTTTCTCTAGGTTAAACGTTAAGTTGGCCTGCTGTAACTTCTCATATACTTTATGTAGCAGCTCTAAATGCTCGGCAAAGGTCTCGGAAATTAAGACGATATCATCCATGAAACAGTACACCCGGTTCCCGAACTCGGGGCCAAACAGGCGATCCATAAGTCTTTGCTGAGTAGCCGGAGCCGAAGTTAACCCAAAGCACATGACTTTAAAATGGTAGAGGCCGCGGGAGGGTATGGTAAACGCGGTTTTCTCGCGACTTTCAAGGTCATCAATTTTTATTTGCCAGAATGATGAGAAAATATCAACCGTGGAGATGTATTTCGCGTTACTCGGTCCAGTATACTACTTATATAGGGCAACGGGTAAGCATCATGTTTAGAGACTGCATTCAGCTTACGGCTGTCCAAGCAAAAGCGCGTTGTTCCATCTGCCTTCTGGACTAAGGTAACCGGATTGTTCCACGCACTGTTGCTCGGCTCGACCACATCGTCTTTCAGCATTTGATCTAGGTGTTTGTTTAATTCGGCCAACCTATCCGGAGACATAGGGTAATAACGTTGTTTAATAGGCGGATGATCCCCGGTATCGATCTTATGAGTAACTAAATGTGTCCTACCTAGCCCTTTCTTAACGTTCGATATTTCCTCAAACTCGCGGATAATTTCTTCAGCCTGCCTGCGCTCCACAACAGAAAGCGAGTCAAAATCGCATAAAAATTTACGTGTTGTCGCTACAGCGCTAACATACTGATTAGACGGTAAGAATTCTCTACTCTTCAATAATGACAGAACATCGGGTGCTATTTCAAATTCTTTCCAAAAATTTATACCCAACAATAACTCATTGGAGACTCCAGGAACTACGTAAAATTTTATAATAGCGGTTCGCCCGTCTACTGTTACCGGTAGAAATACGTATCCGGTGACAGGTGAGGCAGAACCGTTAGCAGTACTTGATTGATTTAGGCATAGTGCAAAAATCACAAAAATACTTTTTAAAAGCATTTCCACCAATAATAGAAATTTCCGAGCCTGAATCCAGCAGACCTCTAAATATTACGTCGTATATACTTATTCTTAGATAAGGACGGGTATCCCTAAATATTTGGCATACGTGAGTCGGGGAACCGGAACCGGAAGCATTACCTGTTGAAAAAGCATGTGACAACGCAGGCATTGATATGGAGCCATCTTTATTCACAACTTTTTCAGCAGCCATCTTCGCTAACAAGTTATTTTTCTGAAATTTACTTACAAAATTAAGCCACTCGGCCCACTCCTCCGACGAAGTTTTAAACCACCGACTCACGAGTTTACGTTTTTTGGGATCGTTGCGGCCCTAGCGGGAGTATTCCCGGCAGGACGGCACTTAGGATAAGTCCGGGCCGTGACGTCCTTTTCACCGCATCGGTAGCATATCACCACAAAAGGAGCAGTACAACTTTTCAAACTGTGCCCCTTCAGCCGGCAACGCACGCAAAAACTACTGGGAATCTCTGGGGCTTCAACCGCAGCTACCTTGGGAGCAGGGCGGCTACTCTTGGGCTTGTAACCTAGGTCAGGAGCCACAGAAGAAGAACTAACTACTGGAGGATTTGTAAACCTGCGTGCGCGATCATTAGCCACCTCAACAAGCTTGCATTTGCGTTTCAATTCGGCCCAAGTGTCTGTTTTTTCCAGTGCAAGCTGGGTAGAATAGTACGGTTGAATGTTTAACATAACAATATCTAACATTACCTTATCAGATAACGGTGTAGATAGGCGAATAAAGTAATTTTTCATGATACTTAAATAATTAACTATGCTCTCATCAGGACCCTGGGTGCGGGACAAGAGCTCCTGCATTAATTTCTGATCATAATCACTCGGCAGATACTCTACAAGTAATAAGTCTTTTAATTGTGCCCATTCGTTCACCTCATTGAGTATTTATTTATTTATTTATTTATTTATTTCGTTAGGAAAACTTACAGCTCTAAAATAAATACAATATTGTTAAATATTATTAGGTGACTAATGAGCCATTTACAGGTTTTCACTTATAGGTAACTAGACATGGTGGAGTATATTGACAAACAACAGAATATCTAATAATTGATTACTTAGGAGCAAAGTGCGATCAGCTAATAACTACAATACAAAATACAAACACAAATTAAAAATCGAAAAATGAGGTGGTAATCAAGCGACGCACTTCAGCAGGCTTCATGTTAAAGATGTCAATCGCGGGATGTTCCAAAGAGAATTTATTTAATTGTTCAACAGCTCTACAGAAAAATGAGTTCTTTCTATAATTTGTGTTACATGTTGGTGTGCTTAAGGGGCGATGTTTACGTAACTGCCGAGTAGGTGTGTTTATATAAATTTCACTCAATAATTCAGGGGAGTCGATGGCGTTATTTAGAATTTTACTAAGCAAAATAAGATCAGCAATATTTCTTCTGAGCACTAGCGGTAGGAAATGATACTTTTTGCATCTAGATTGATAGTTCGGTAAGAATTGCTTACATTTAAATTGAAGAAATCGGAGAAACTTTCTCTGAATGGATTCAATTCTTTCAATATATACATTATATAAAGGGTTCCATATTTCGGATGCGTATTCAAGGATACTACGTACGAAAGAGCAATAGAGTACTTTGATGGGCTTAATGTTGACGAAATCCGAGCATGACCTAATGAGAAAACCAAGCGCTTTAGAGGCTCTATTAACAATGTTATCAATGTGTTCAGCAAATAACAATTTCGAGTCTACAATGACACCAAGATCTCTCACTTTATTAGTTGGTACTAAAACTTGGTCGCGAAGCTTATAACAATACTTTACAACATTAACTTTACGTGTGACACACATTGAGTAGCATTTAGAAGTATTAAGGTTAAGTTTGTTTTTTGAGCAATATTCTTCGAATTTATGTAGATCTTTTTGTAACAATAGACTGTCATTAATACTATTAACTTGTCTGAAAATTTTTGTGTCATCAGCATAAAGCAAAAATTTTGAATTTTGAAAACAAGAAGCTATGTCATTAAGGAAAATCGCAAATAACAGAGGCCCAGTTAACGAGCCTTGGGGTACACCTGAGGGTACGCGTACCCAACCAGAGGTGAAACCGTTTATTGCTACGGCTTGGGAGCGATTGTCTATGTAAGACGAGAACCATCTAAATAAACTTCCATGGATTCCGGCGCAAGACAGCTTCTGGAGAAGGATGCAATGATCAATTTGGTCAAAAGCTTTGCAAAAGTCTGTGAAGATAATATCAACCTGTGAACCAGAATCCATACACGAAGATACATAATTGTTGGAAATTAAAAGATTAGATACTGTTGAGCGACCTTTCATGAAGCCATGCTGCTCCCGGATAAACCACGAAGCCAACGCAGCGTAGGTTTGCTTGTGAACAATACTTTCAAAGATTTTGACAAATATACAAAGTTTTGAAATTGGCCTATAGTTTTTAACATCACGTTTATCCCCACTTTTATGAACTGGGGTTATGTAGGCAGATTTCCAAATTAAAGGGACCACCGCCTCACTCAACGAACGACGAAAGAGAATACAAAGCGGGTTAACAAGACTTTTGGCGCAATTAACAATGATCGAGGGAGATATGTTATCAGGACCGGCACCTTTGTTTAGCTTTACTGCTTTGAGAAGTTTAAATACTTCTGCGGGGTCGATTTCAATATCTGAAATACCATTTGAATTTAGACTATCGGTATTTAATTGAGAAGTAGATATAAAATTGTCAGTAACAGGTGTAAGAAAATTTGTTTTGAAATAGTCAGAAAACATATTACATACCTCTTCACCTTTAGATTCCGTACGATTCTCATAAGTCATTACTGAAGGGATTTTGTTAGATGTCTTATTTTGTTTAATGTAGGACCAAAACGATTTCGGGTCATCAACAACAGCATCCTCCACCTTTTTAATATAATTTTTATAGCATGTGTCTTCAAGAGATTTAGCTCGGTCTCTCAAGAGAGAGAACGCTAAATAATCTTCATGATTTCCATACTGTTTAAATTTACGGTGAAACTTCATCTTTTCTCTTAGGACTTTTTTAAGAGCGGAGTTATACCATGGTGGGAAAGAATTTGGCGCTACTTCTTTATGAGGAATATGAGCATCCCGGAGTTGGCAGAGGATATCGTAGAAGACCTTGGTAACATCGTCGAGTGATCCGTCGTACAAGACAGTTTGCCAATTAACATCGTCGAGACCAGCGCGCATACCTTCGTAATCACCTGAGTTATAAAAATATTTAACTTTCCTATTTTCTTCGAGTGGTTTTACTGTTATGATTGGAACTTCAATAACAAAAGATTTATGATGCGGCTTATCCTCAGGTACAAGCGGGAAGTCGCAACGATCCACAATTATGTTATCATTAGCAAACACTAAATCCAAGAAATTACCACTATCATTACAGATGCGACAAAATTGAGTAAGGTTACACTGTTTAATCGTATCAAAGAAGTTTACTTGTGACTGAGAGAGAACGCCGCTATGTGAGAGGTGGTCACCATCCATGTGCCAGGAAATTTGAGAAAAATTAAAATCGCCAGTTATAATGAAACTATCATTCGGACAAGAACTAAAAATGTCAAACAGTTTAGCAGATAAATTGTCCAGCTGTTTATTCACGGAGTTACCTTTGTTCTCTTTACATAGATATAAAGCGCAAAAATGTATCTTCAAAGAGTCTCTACAGTTAGGAGGCTTAAAATTCACCGTAACCCACACATCCTCGGCAGAGCTGGCAAGTATACCACGATACCAACTCAGTGCTTTATCAGTAAAAAGTTCAGCGGCAGAATTGATTAGTCTACTATCGGTGATACCGCGCGACCGACATAGCTCATCTAATCTTTGCAAGAAAGCCTTCACACAAGTTGTTCCATTATAAGTGATGCCAAGTTTATGGATAGCTGAACCAGAACCGTTACTATAATATGTAATCTCTTTGGCAGGGCTGACTGTTGGAGGTGTGACACTGTCTGTACCTATGGCCATGTCCTCTGCTGGTATTGGTGGTGGAATAGAATTAGAGTGTCGCCTCTGTGACAACCCACTCTTGAAGTTGTACATGAAGTTATCAAGCTTGGGCAATATTTGGTCTAAGTTCTCACGCAAACTATCTAAGTTCTCAGTAGTGACAGGAGATTCTTCAGTAGGGATTAAGCGGCTGAGCCTATGGTACAGATGGTGTGCTACTGCCTCCACCCTGTTGAGCAACTTGAGTGTGCATGTAGGCTTCCCGGCACCCACAATTAAATCATTTAAATATGCCAATTTATCTTTAACTGCATGAAACTCAGAAACTATATCAAGATCTACTTCAGCTATCTCATCTGACGGCAGCTCCTTGCTTAGCTTTCTCACTTGGGCACGGAGATCAATAACTTTACTAGCCGGTTCCGCACCCCGGATCCTAGCTTCATATTCTAACTCATCCTTCCTCAGTAATAGAAAATTGATTGGTCTTTCCTCCTCCATCTTGTTATAAAGCAGAGGGGAAGATAGATTAGTTTAAATAGGTAACTTGCTAAGATTATAAACAATCTTATGTAGCAATAACTTTTAAAACCTTTATGTAAAGTTGGTAGTAAATTAAATCAAGAACAAGTACCTTAATAATTTAACCCAAAACCCAAGTGTATAATAAATATAATCAAAAGCACATAAAACCAGTCTGGAAACAAAGGTTTTCAGGCTAATTCCAATGTAACTTTTGTTTCAGTAGTATGCAATAACCAATCTCTAAATAGTATTTTATCTTTTTCAGAGATCAGTGAAAGTGGTGTGTGTGAGAGTATTCTTTTTTTTCAGCATGAAATTGATGCTCATAAAACAAACAAGTGCCTATTTTCAAAACTATGTTATGCTGTATGAAAGTATTATTTTGCAGTACAAGTGAAGCTTAGAATGTGGAGAGTTTAGCAAGATGATAAGCTTTCTTTGATAAATTTTGAGAGACACAAGGCCTTCACTCCTGAATTTCTCAAATAATTAAAAAAATATATAATGTTGTAAGTATGTACCACTTGTTATTGCTTTTGCAGTGAAACTAGAGTTGGCAGTGTTTGCAATTTCAAGTTCTAGCACAATGATAAAGCTTTATTGATTAATTTTGGGAGATTCAAGGCTCAATCACTTGAGTGTCCCAATTCAATGAAAAATTTATGTTGCAAGTCACTAGCACTTTAACAGCAGTCAAATTGATGTTTCTAAGGAGAATTTTTAGCAAATACAAGGCTTTTATAATGTTATTTGAGAGATTCAGGGCTATAATACAGTAGTAGCAATAGACTTTTATGTGTGCAATGCAAGTGTAACTAATTTTGTGTGAAACTAAGCCAAAACATTGTTTAAAAATTATAGTTTCTTGTCCAAAAGTATTATCTTTACTATCTGTAGCAATTTCCCAGTATAGTCATGTAAATAAGCCCCAAAAATGCAACTGAAGTGATGCTATATGCAAAAACAAAAGAAAAATGTGCATTCAATTAAGCTGATATCATTCAGGCTCACAAAAACAATAAGGCAACTTGATAGGTCTTAATTATAAAGAAATTATGTTTTACTAACAAAATATTTAACTTAAGATGTGGACATTAGTTTCTAACTGTAAATTAAACAAGATTTTTCCAATTTTATATGCAATTAATTTGAAAAGTCAATAAAACATTCCTGATATCCCTGGGTTTCTGTTGAGCTAATTGACCAACACAAAATGCTTTGCTGTATCAGGACATTCTATAACCTGTTCAGGCGCCAAATGTAATGTTGTTTCCCCTCTTTCAATAATAATAGGAACTTACTTAATAGACTTACCTTTTTCGGCTAGGACAACAACGGGTAAATGAGACAAAACACTATCCAGTGACAAGTAAATTGATTTTTATTATAATACTGGCTCTATACAATTCAAAAACAAAAAAGGTGTCCTGTAATCAACACATAAAAACATAAAAAATAGGTACACTGTTAAAACAATTAATTAAAAGTTACTGTTTTAGTGATCTTAAATAAATTTGAAGGTTCATGAATGCCTGCCCAAGGATATCAGAAATGGAACTTAATTGAATGTGATGAGAAATTGATGATGATGCTACACTATGGGTGAACTCCTAAGCTTGCTGATGTGAATGAATGGTGGTTGTTGATATGGATATATTTAATTATAAAACTAAATGTTAGTTTTTTGGGTTAATTTAATAGAGGAATGGGGTCACCGCTCTATGTGTGATCCTCTGATTATATTTTCACTGCTTGATACTAGCAGGATAGTAAAACAGCCGGAGGTGACTCCCGGGCTTCCCTGATCTGTCCTCTAACGCCGAGCGTACTGAATTTTCTGCTTCGCGGGCGGAGTGGTGTTTCGGAGGGGCGCCGTATGCGTCTCGTCACCTGCGAGAGTGGATTATGAACGGAGGTGATTTCAGATATTATTGTAACCGGTGAATTCTCACAAAGGGGCCCTACTGTACTGTCTTTACAACGAAGCCTGAAGGGCTCTATTTCATCTAAAAAGCATCAGAGCAAGGGGAAGGTTGATACCCCAGACTTAACCTCTAAAGTGGCCACTTGCATACTGATTATGATACTGTGACTTATTTTTAATATTTCTTATTTGTAAGTAAATGTTTAATTTGTTAATAAATTATGTTCCACAGTATGATGCCTTTCTGTTTATATTACAGGGAAGCTCTGGCTACAGAGATTAGCCCAAATTATGTTTACATGAGGGCTTCCATGCCACATGGTGTGCACTCATGAAAGCATACTGGAAGTGACTTATTTATGAAAGTTTACTAATAAAAAGAGAAAGTAACACCCTTAGGGGGTCCCTTTGTATCAATTACAAGGCTTAACTTGATAATTTAGGTGGATTAGGCAAGTATAATGGTAAGATCAACTAGGGACACTGATCATGAAATTCTGATGTGAAGTGCACTGACACTAACCTGCGGCTTCAGCTATTCGTTCATCCAACGTACATCTTCTTATAATTTTATTGTGTATCAATAAAATTCTATAATTAAAGTAACCTTAAAAAGCCAGGACCTTTCTGTCATATCAATCGCAGACCATCTGACAATCTCCTGTCAGTGTCATACCTGTCACTGTCGATCTGACAGATGGGGCGTTACGTGCGTTCGCACTGAATTAAAAACGTAAATCAGGGAAGATAATATTCCTGGTGTACTATGGCCAAAATTAAAAGCCAAGGCTGATGCTACCTCTGAACAATGAAAACCTGTAAAGTTAACAAGGTTCGAAGAGCCGTTTCGGCCACCACAACAAAACATTTAAATACAGTCTTTCACCGAATTAAGCATCTCTTTTCCTTTACATTTTTTTTCTACTAGCTCTCACCCATCGTACCTACCCATCCACCTCACCTACTATATATTTATATATATATATATATATATATATATATCTTAATGAAAGGAAATTTTAAAATGACCGAAGTCTGCAGACATACTGCCTTATACAAGAACCGACATTACACTACTCATAAATACTTATATGTTAATGTATAATTATATGTATACACAAGCCTTACAGTGCTTACCTTGGGGCTAGGTTAATTGGTGTGACTGTCAGAAATATTTCTTATTATTTATTATTTGCATTACAATTAAAGAAAAAGTAAGAAAATACATTTATTTCGGAATCACACAACGACTACACAAAACAAAATTACAATTAGGTACTATAACTCAAACCATATATTGTGCATCGTCGCGTGATGCCAAAACTGTGTCCAGCTCAGTATAAGATTTACAACATCGTTATGTCTATACATGTGCTCATACTCACACTCACAAAATTTATTTAGTCCAGGCGAAGGACATAGAAGTGAGATTAACTTAATACATATAAAAAGGAGAATTGACAAAAAAATACTTAGGTAATTTTAAGTTACAGTATTGAGTAAATTGTCCCACGGCTGCACTAAAAGGGATCTAGTTCAGGCTTATGTCAGTATTACACTGACGCTGGTATTCAACTAGTCCGCATTTAGTTTATAGACACCTGGATGCCATATACATAACAATATATAAACCATAGTGCAGATGTGCGATTATGTGTGTGTGTGTGTTTGTTCTCTATATATGTATTATGTTCTCTATTAATTTCATGAATTGCACCCACTCCTCCCCCCCCCCCCCTCCTCTATTCTCCAAATCCACCTATTCCTCCCTACTCAAGGTTGCCTGGAAGAAATTGCTACCTAGCAATAAGGCCGCCTTTTAAATGTCACCTTATACTATCTGTATTGTTTGTTTTATCTGTGTTTTTGTGTGCAATAAAGTCTTTTTATTATTATTATTAAGATAAAATGCCCTAAATACATAAAATAATGTGTAGTACCTTGAATGCCTGTAGATATTATCATCATGGAACATTTTGCACGTCCTCTAGGAATAGGATTATAATAATATACTGAAAAACACTTGTGTAGTTGTGTGTAGACATCAAATTAATTAACCCAGACTACATTGTTAACACTATGCTTACAATGTACTCCCTTGATAATTAGCCAGTAGCATAATTATTGAGATTATAAAAATGTAGCGTTAATCGTTATCTTCACTACTATTAAATTTACTTACAATTTAGAAGCTTTCCTTCATACTTTTTGTCTTTTCCAACAATTTTCCAACTCTTTTGATTTACTTTTTGCAAAATATAACTTCGTATGCTTACTTACATTTCAAGTTTTTGGCGCGCACTGTTCATAGAAATAAAAAAAAATCCGGATATTAAACGCGCTATATTTCCCAAATATAATATTCGTATACTTGTTCCTTCTTCCCCCTTTTTATTAATTCAAGCTGTAAACATTGACTGGTTATTTGTTATTTCTTCAATTTATTGCTATTTTAATTTTGTATCTAAATGTCTAAATAACGTAATTTGTTTTGACTGTTGACTCTTGAAACTGTCACCTTTATGTTCAAGGAAGGGATTTTCTTTAAAAAAAAAATTGTTTAGAACTCGGTACATGTCGCTGTACGGTGGAAGCAAATACTACTTTTAATTACAAATATCTTAATTCCTCCACATAAGACATTTTCTAATGCGCCAAGAATCTTAATTTATATTTAAAGAGCTGAACTCTAATAAGTTATTGTTTAAATAAGATTATAACAAGTAAATGTAATATGTACATGGTGATGTAAAAAATAGTTATTGTATTGTATTGTATTAATTTATTTGTCTGGAAAAAAATATTTACAAAATGTGTTTTATTTATTTTATTCACAGAAAGCATTCGTTTATTATACATAATGATATCTTGAAATTGTGTACAATTCTTAGGATATATATACATTTCACGGGACATGAGTATGTAGGTATTAAAGATTCTCCGAAACATTATTTTACAAATAAATGATAAAAACAGTTATTCGTTATGCAAGGCTGGATAGTTGGATTTCGCGGCCAGTTACTTCTATTGAAACCTGAGCAAGCGAAGGATTCTAGGATTGGGTTTTAAGATTGAATCCTGAGCGTAACGAGGGTTTCAAAGGTACGAGACGCTAAAAACTTTTCTGGCCGAACACAACACACAATTTTTCACCTCACAACAGCGAGGATTTTTAGCTTGTTTCCGCGGTCAACTTCAGTAAAAAAAACCTTTTATTAAAAAGTTTTAGCTATTTATACCTTATACTTTTTATTTAAATAATATAAAAAACTAAAATAATAAAAAAGGAGTAATATAGTTAATTCAAAGTTATTTAAAAAAGGAATATATATTTTACCTATAATATAATAAAAACGATTCGGTTAATGTCATTCATGATGTAAATTAAAAATAACGGTTTTTGTCACGTTCAGAAATCCAATCATAGGTTGTGAAATCTCACTCAGCCTAAATAGAAAATTCTTATAAAAAATAGTTTTTATGATTCAAGGAATTAAAATAATATAATAAAAGCAAAACGGAGTATTACAATTGATTCAAAGTTATTTAAAATAAGAATAAAATGTAACACAAAAAGTCAATAGTGCGATTGGAAACGCTTTACCACGCTAGGCCGCAAAATGCGATTTTCCACGCAGAAATGACATAACAAAGCCAAATCCGAGCGTGTGAGGTGAAAATTAAATTTCTATTCTATTTTTTCCGTGATGAAGTATAACAGAATGAATTCCTTATCGCGGGTAAATAAAAAAATGGTGCTTAGCAGTGAACCCGAACGGCAGATTTATGCGCACCAACCCGACGACGGGTCAGGTTATCGAGAGAGTAATCACTTTCAGAACTGCCCACTTTTCTTCGCAACCAATTGGACGTGTACTGATTGTGCTTTTCAATACTGAAGACTTTGGTGCAGAGGCTCAATCGTTTATATTTTAATGATGAATAGTTAAAAACTAGATATTTGTGTTGGACTAGGTGTTTCTTATGTATTATAAGTATGTATTTAAAAAGTTGTGGGTATTATCACGTTCTCGTCCTGCTGGACTGCAACAGAGTAGCCCTACACCAGGCGAAGTACCTCATTGGATAGTCTCGGTAAAGCTGTCCACGACATGAAAGCGCTTGGAGCATCTCTGGTTGAGCTGGGAGCTGGAATGGCTGGAGTGATACGGTCTGTCATACTCGTCGTCGTCAAATTGCATTATTGAAAGAAGAAGAGGTACTACTAGTAGTTTTTTTATGAATCTACCTATGTCCACACTGTGCCCTTTCATCTTCAACTTTCGTCGTCATCTTTTCGTCGGGCTCATTCAATTAATGAATGCATCAACGAACGCGATGTCAATTTGAGTCATATAAGTCATATTCAAGTTTCTATCACCGCTCGCGCTATTCTTTCAACTGTCGTAGCGTATGCATATAGGGCATGCCTCACGTGCGCTTGACTGCGCTGTGATGCATAGCCTTGATGACCAAAAAGGGCACAGATGTGGACATAGCCACGTCTAGTATTCGTAGTACAAGCTCAGTACGGCAGTGTTGTCTGAAAATGTACCAAAGCTTTAGTTTTACAAAAAAAAAAACAGCTGTAATATGGACACTGTCAACAAATGAACAAAGCCAGAGCAAGACGTTTTTGCTGGATTTATAGCGTCGGGCCATTAAGCCTGCTGCGTTTCAGCAAATTAATTAAGTCTCAAGTTATCCGACGCCGGCAACAAGACGGATTCCTCTCGCTGTGTGCTCGCATCTTTCATAATGCTACAGTCACACCGATGAGAGCATTGGCACAGATTAATAAATAAATAATAAATAAATTATTGCATACAAACACACCAATTATCTAGCCCACGTTAAGTTTCATGAATAACTTGTGTTATGGATACTAGATACCGGATAAACATACTTATACCTATTATATATTTATTACCTAATTTTTTTTTTGTAATTACATACCCAGACCAAGACAAATAGACATGTTCATACCCAAAAATATTTGTCTTGTCCGGGGATCGAACCCGGGACCTTTGGCGCAGAAGGTGGGTTAAGACCCCTGCGCCAAACAGGTCGTCAAATAGTTACTTCAAAATATTTATAATGCAACGCGTAAGTTTAAAAGAGTAATGTATGACTCCCCACGCGGGCGCCGATATAATACAGCCGTGACTAACGGCTAAACGTGTCGAAATATGGAAGAGTTTGAGATAGTAAATATATAGTCACCCAGCCTGTGACCGACCTTTGCGAAAGTTGCTTTGAATTTAACGCGTTTGGTCAGCGATTGTGAATGTTATCCACAAGCGTTGACCAGCCCCTCTAGCATGAACACTGCTATATCATGCGATATGATATAGCGCGTCATGCTGTCTTGCTTACTCCGCTACGATGTGAGCGGGACAGTGATAAGTTATCGAGTTATCGAGTCGATAAAAGCCGCTCATGCTAGGCCTACAGAAGCGTTTACCACTGCGCCATTGTTATTTTCTTACGTTTTAGAGTCAGTTTTTCTTTTATTTCTTAACAGTTTTTGATAAAATGATTACCTATTGGAAATTTAAAAAAAATACTTATTTGCGTGTTTTACTTTTTATATTCGGTGTAATTGAGGAACCCAATCAGTACGTAGCTATTACAAGATACAATATTGTGAGTTTAACATTTAGAACGCAGGACGTTATAGCTTTTTGTATGAAAATTTACAGCTACACAATCCTCTTAAACTTGTGGTATAATTTCAAATAAAGCTAATTGTGTGAACTACTATAAATATTAGAAAAGTAAATAATAAACTTAGATAATTGTGTGTATTCTTCAAGATCCATATAGATATACAACAATGACATTAAAATAACTGAAGATGATGATGTAACATCGATACACAATATCTACGAAAGAGATTAAACTCAGAAAGCGAGACGAAAAACCCTAAATATGATGAGATATTCAAATGTTATGTAAGTTCTGCGAACAACATTAGGGAAATAGGCCTCCAGAGACCTGGCGAGATCTGTCTCGAGACCCCAAAGGACGTTAGCGGCGGTTGTATCTTCTGCCGGTTAGATATTTGCATGGAAATCAGAAACCTCCAGTTTGTAGCGTACTCTTAGATTTCCGATCTACAAAAATGTGAAACTGTGACGAGTTTTGTGCCTGTACTGGCTTAATTTATTTGGAATTTTCTTTTATCACAATAATGTTGTTTCTTATTTATTGTTACCATTTATGACTTATTTCTCTTAAATTTTTTCATTATTCATTATCAATTTCATTCAATTAATTATCAATAAGACTCTTTACGATTTGCTCATGATTGTCACTATTAAATGTGCGCAAAATGTGCACAACTCCTGGAGAACATTGATCAAGACTGTTGTAAAGTTGCAAGCTGTTTTGTCGAATCGTAAGTTCTTTTCTTTACTGCTTACATAAGAAAATGTTTACAACACCGGCTACTTCATTTTGTGGACCATGCGGTGAGCACACGTTTATTATAGTATGGTCAGTCTTCGTCATCATTTTTATTACCCATTTTTATGTCCCACTGCTGACCTTCCGGCCTGGCCTTCGTACGCTTTTCATATGGATAGATGGATACGTACTACGGCAGTTTTTTTAGGAGCTTCCTTTTTTTAGGCCTGCGATTGTTGCCTGCGTTTATGCAACTTTCACAATGGACAGTCACTGGGTGGGTTACCAAAAATTTTTAACTTTCTCTGTACCACGGAAGGCACATTAAGCCCTTCGTCGTGGCTGCATTTGCAGTCGTTAAAATCTACCATTCCACATGGGGTGCGCGTCGTGGGTTATGGGTCGTTCTCCGTGTGACGTTGCGGCGAAATTTTACAGGACAGTCATCACCCTTCTTGTGACTTGACATCAATCATTTCGATTTTGCTCTAGGAAATAAAGGCACCTACGGCATTTACGATCTAGTGAGGCTAGTGCGCCTGGAGCCGGCGCAGGCGTAGTTCTGTCCACCTTCCCTCTGAAAATGTCGCTGCTGCCTGCCACGCTGTTGCTCTTTGTCATTATGACCTCGCAACTAAATAATACTATATAAAACTGTTTGAAATTTTGGGTAATTGTTGTCTGAAAATATCTTATCTGAAATGAAACAATATAATAACTTAAATGTTTGTTTAACTCTGAAACAAAATATATTGGAAGTCAATATATTTTGTTTCAGATTTTGTTTTCAACCAAAAGAAATATGTCACATATTTATTAAAGTTAGTACTTAAACAATATTGTTTATTACTTATAACGTTGTTAAACGAACGATTATAAGCCATTAGGACTAGGAGTCAGTAGCCAAGGAAGGCATCGTTTTACACAGAGTTGGGTAAGTATCCAATATACATATTGAATAATAATATACTATCGTCGTCATCAGCCATTTTTAATTTCGCCACTGCTGGGGCACTGGCCTTTATTATGGTTGGATAAGGAGAACGGGCCATGACCCACCACGCGGGCCCAATGCGGATTGGTAGGTTTTAACGACTGCAAACGCAGCCGGGACCAACGGCTTAGCTCGAGATACTAAATTTTTGGTCACCCATCCCGTGACCGACCATTGCGAAAGTTGCTTAACCTGAACAATCGCAGGTCGAGCGCGCGAACCACTGCGCCACGGGCTCCTCTACAAATAATATACTATACTAATCATAAATTCCCCCGTTTAGTACCCCTACGCCAAAAAGGTCGTCGTGTGTAGATAGTAGATAGTAATAAATAATAATAATAAATAATTAAATGAATGAAAGTTTGCCATTTACTCTGTGTTTGGGTTTGGGCATAGATACGGTAATAGCTATCGAATTATAATTAATTATATTTTTTGAACTTCTTATCGAAAATTGATAACCTGATAATTAACTTGTTATTATCTTTTTTTGTTTTCTGCGTAATTACCTTGTTCGTCCAAGGTAATTACTAATAAGTTGCATAATACCACTTTCGTAAGTAATTATGACCGATCATCCGAATAATTTCCTGTATTTTCAGCAGTCAGAATACTATGACAGTAACTACCCAAGCTACCTCAATCAAACATTGATCAAACATTTTTTATGGTATCCTATTTGTCCACTTCCTTCCCCAATTCTATATTATTCTTCCATATTTCCCATCTCACCATTTCACCTATTTTATTCTTCCCTTCCCTTATTGCTCAAGATTTTTTTTTTTACATTAAATAGGCTTACTCTTGGCTTAATTCTGAATCGTTAGATTAATTTTACATAAATTTTAATTTTAAATTAATTTTACCTTAAAATTGGTGGCGATGCCACTCATCAAAAAAGCAGAATGGAAAAGCAGAATGTAGTTCAAATGTTGTTATCATTCTAGAGATTATCATTCCATTCCTATCATGAAAACTGATTTGTTCATAATAGGAATGGAATGATAGTCTCTCTCTACTCCCATCTCATTCCAGCCAGCGTAGCATGCGCACCGCGACTCGCTGTCGACGCTTATCTCGGGATGTCTGTCCCGCTCATATCAGTACGGTGTAAGAGGGACATACAATACGCTCGCGCGAGAAAAGTGTCTAGAAAGCTTTGTCGCGGTGCTCATGCTAGGTATGCCCGATTCTCGCGCCTTCGACATCTCGAATTCAACATTTTTTGGAGTCAAAAATCTGTATTAAAAGCTCACTGAAAGCAATGTTCGACATTATAGGATTATCAAGGATAATTTATTGAAACTAAAGTATTATTTCAGTAGTAGAGATTTGACTGTCATTTTTAATAAAGAAATTAAGGATATAAAAATGTCGAATTCGACATATGTCAGCGCGGGAATCGCCCCCCTGTAAAGCAAGTGAAATGTATATGGCTTGTAGTAAGTGAAAAAAGAATGTCTGCTTTGACCTTGCTTTGACTTTGAACTTTAATACGTAAACAATTCAGTTTGGAATGATTTAAAGAAAGACATTTTGCTTAAGCCCTAGTTGTCGTTGACTGCAAATTATGAATTCAGAACTTACATATTTTACTTTTTTATTTATTAATTAAATGTCAAGGGTAAAGAGCCACAAATGTTTTTAAGTAATTACGTTGGAAACGTGATATTTTCTTCAGACAGTGTTTGAGTTGAATCGCGTTTAGACATTTATAAGTACATTGATAAACACGTGGTTTAAGAGAATCAATCATGAAGAGTCGTCTGTATCGTAGAATTTTATTCATAGAAAACCTTGCAGGCATATACAGGGATTACTGCTTATTTAGTAGATCAAAAAAGATATTAATTTTCGTGAGATCATTGATAGAAGTGTTTTTGATGATCTTATATTTTAAGGATACATTTGGTTCTGTGTTGTGGGGGCTATTTTCAATAGTTGCTTTCTTATTGTTTTCCAACACTTTACTGGTATCTCTAATACAAAGTAAAGACTTTATTACTTTGCTCGAAACATTGAAACGTATGCGAAACTATTATAAGAACTTTAACAGTAATTACCGATATAATTTAAAAATGATTAACATTTTTTTGCTATATTATTATCACTATGTTTCACCGATTTTCAAAATAACTTTTTACTATTGGCCTAAGTCCCTTTTGACTTTTTTTCATTTGCCAAATAACTTATTTGCCATACTTTTATTTCACCAGAACAACATTTTACCGAATTTTATTTGGCCGCAACCGCAACTAGGTATGTTATTATATATGTCGCAGCATAAGCACGGTGCTGCCCTCTATAATGCTAGAATTCATTATTTTTAATCTTCTAAGAGCGTTTGCACACAGATTAGTCTTAAGCTAAATCGGAAACGTCAAGTGGTTGACATTGACACTTGGGTGAGGTCGATGCCGCGCAGTCAGCTATAAGTTTGACGTTTCATTTTGGCGGGAAACAGAAACGTCAATCATATCATTTCAGCATTCTGTTTTTGGCTGCGATAGTAAACGGACGTGCTAGTCTGACACGAACTTGCCGCGTTTCCGATTTAAATCCGTTTTCATCTATTAGCTTTTTGGATATTTTGTAACGATGGTTCATTCTTTGCTGAAATACAGGCTTGTGATTGTTCGAGAGACTATTATTTCATGTTACCAACGATGTCTGACCCTTCTGATAATGAGATTTGGGATCATCCTCCGTTATCAGAACTGGAATGCAACCGCAACGTCCCACATTGTGTTAACGGTGAAATGTGTTTTTTTTACACCGAACGTAATAATGTAGATAACTGATTTGTAAAAAAATGCTATTTAAATCCGACTCAGTCGACCCCGACTGCACGCAGTCTTGTATGCTAGGGCATACAGCAAGGGGTAGGCCCTTAGAATGTTATTTAGCGCCGGAGCAGTGACAGAAGACTTGCATGATGCATACCTGCTTGCATGTTGCATGCATGCTTGCATGTTGCATGTCTGCTAGCTGGTTGCATGCCTGCTTACTTATTGCATGCCTGCTTACATTTTGCATGCCTGCTTGCATGTTGCATGCTTGCTTGCTTTTTGCATGTCTGCTTACTTGTTACATGCCTGCTTGTACTTTTCATGCCTAGTTGCTTCTTGCATTTCTGCTAGCTTAAATAAATAAATAATAATATTAATAAAACTTAAGCTAGTTATTTAATGTTATTTAATTTAATACTAACACACACACTCACACGTACACTTACTCACAAACATACACACATATACACACAAACACACACACGGCGTGCGTGCAGAAACATACCATTTTCATTATTATTGTTTTCCAAAATATTTCTCCAAAATGTTCTTCTTTTATAACTTGATCTGAACCGCCATTATAATTGTGCATTACAATCGTTAACTGGCCCCTGCGATACAGGCCTAGAGTCTAGTGCAGACACCGCTGTGAAACTTATATAAGGTTCCATAATGTTTTTATATAAGTAGTCGTTAATGTTTATGGAACATTTTTGCATTTTAATAAATTTATTTGTATTTGTATTTGTATAATAATGACAAACGAAATTATTGCATATACAATTCGGGAAAACATAAGTAGACCTAAAAAATTAGTATTGGTAGTTATTCTGCATGCATATTTATTGAATCAAACAGAAAATATTTTTTATTAATGAATAAATAATTTCCACAACATCACGAACATTATTTTATCCGATTCCAATTTTAAGCAATTGTGTTATGGAAATAAAAAATTTACATTAGTTTCGACAATTCGTTCAAATAGTTTTCAAGGCGTTTGCGTCTGGTTTATTTTTTTGGTGAACTGAAATTTGTCAAATAAACCAGTGGTATAATTAATGTTCGAGAATATAATACTTTGACGAAATTTTAATTCGGTAATAAGTTTTTCGACTGAATGAGACGTCGGAGTAACGAAAAAATTCGATTTAATATTAGGTCAACTGACCCATTGGGAAACGTGATTTTGACAAAGTAAAAAAGGCAAAACGAAAAAGGGCGAATAGATATCGGTAAAATGAAATTAGGTGAAAACCAAATTCGACCTTAAGATAGGTAACCTAATAGGTACCTTTAGTACCTACTCACTCACTGTAAGTGTCAATTCTTTACGTTCGTCTTTCTTATCAAAATGTATTCCCTATTCTCTTATTTCTTAAAATTTCAAAGTTTAAATTAATCTTTGATATATGAATCAATAAGCTGTAGATTTAATAAACTCAGTCATGTCACATGAGTACACAATTCGAATTCGCAAGCTAATATGACTCTTTTTATGACTTTCGATTTTTTGCATATTTCAATGCTATTTTTATACTTATGATAAATTTTAAATAGAAAATTTTGGATAAAATCAAATCGGCCACCAGTGAATTCTTACCCCCAGTCCCGTCTGAGAATTCACATCTGGCCGAGTTGATTGTTTCTAAAATGATTCTGTTCAAACGATCCTTCAGGGTCAACAGATATACTTCGATGGCTCAGCGACACGAAGTTGAACTTGGTCTCCGACACTAAGCTTCGATTCTCGTGTCGGTTTCGTAAAAATGCTATTTTCCATTGGAAGGCTGTTAACCAGTGGGTTAAATTAGAAATATTGAATTTCTACAGCCTATTCCTATCCCAGCTCCATATCCTGTATATTTTCCAACTTCCCATTTTTTTGCTATTTAATCCTTTTCGGTGAACTCTATGTGATTCGCTACCCATAACGTCACGGATTTGCGAGGACTATCTGGAAGGAGACTATTGTTCACGGAGAGCCGCTTTGTTGAGTAAGGGAGAAGTAATGGAAGATGGCATGCATGAGATATGTCAGATAATATATCTGGACGATATATTTAGGATTGTGATGCGAGTGGAGGTAACAAGACAAGTGTGTAAAGATCGTAATTAGTAGAAAGAAGCGACGTCAGCCTACCCCTAACTGGAATAAGGTGCCCAGAACAATCAATTTTCGTGCCTGATTACTCTAAATGATAAGTTCTACTTTATTTCTACACTACTACTTTTTATACTAAGTAAAATAATATTTGCTTTAAGCAATTACGTTAAAATTCATAATACATTTTCTTCAGTCAGTTTTTGAGTTTGATCGTGTTAAGTCATGCATTAGTTTTTTGTTAATCAAGTTTTAACGATAATCAATCATGAACAGTCATTCGTATAGTAGAATTTTATTCATAGAAAACCTTGCAGGCATGTTCAGGAATTATTGCATCTTTAGTAAACCAAAAAAGATCCTAATTTGCGTGAGAACATTGATAGACATGTTTATAACGACGTTATATTTCAAGGATGCCTTTATTTCTGTCTTGTGGGGGCTATTTTCAATTGTTGTTTACCTATGTTTATTCACCAGCTTCCTGGTACCTCTAACACGAAGTAAAGACTTCATTAATTTGCTCGAAAACTTGAAACGTATGCGAAACTTTCATAAGAACTTTAACAGTATATACTATTACAACTTGAAGACGATCAATATATTTTTTGCAATATTATTTCTAATGTCTTGTACATGTGCAGTGTTTATAACGTTATCTACTTCCGAATACGTCTTAGGTGGAATATTGATATTTCGCATTTGTTTTCAATTGATGATGAATGTGAGATATTGTATTGTGTACTACTGGTACGTACTTACATTATATTCGATCACTTATTTGACATCATGTACGAAAAGATGCATTCAAAACGCTGTTATTGATATTATACAAAAGGAAAACTTGATAACCATTGTGGAGATACAAGAGAGGAAACAATCAAATACTTCAATTCAAGACAACATCAAGAGCTGGGCCTTACATTCTAAATATTTGCTTACGTGTACCAAATTAGTTAACAAATATTTCGGTGTTCAGGTAAAATACTCGTAATTATTTAATATCTGAAAATGATAAGATCAAAATACAAGGAGTTACGTAGTATTACATAGTCGTGGTAGCTAGTCGTTAAGACTATCTATAGCCAATAATCAATAATCTTATCGATAGAGATATTAACACTTTCGCGGACAGTGAACGAGACACAATAGAAATTTTATTGTTATTACTGCTATAGGCGTTGAATGTCCGCGAAAGGGTTAAGACATTCATAATAAGAATAGCTAAAGCCTTAGTCGCTCGACATTGGGTCCGTAAGTTAAGAATGGCCTTATAGGATTAAAAAATTTAGTGCAAATATTTTTCACTGGTTTAACTCTTAAATTCTAACGCACCATACTCGCATTAGCAGTTCACTAGTAACCGCATCTGTATATACTTTCTCTCTTTTACTAATTTCTATTTCCTTTCTCTTCACCTACTTTACTAATCGCATCTGTATATCCTTTCTCTCTTTTACTAATTTATATTTCCTTTCTCTTCACCTACTTTACTAATCGCATCTGTATATCCTTTCTCTCTTTTTAACCGACTTCAAAAAAAGGAGGAGGTTCTCAAGTCGACTGAATTTTTTTTTTTTATTTTTTTTTTATGTATGTTCCACCATAACTTCGCCAGTTGTTAACAGATTTTTAAAATTCTTTTTTTATCTGGAAGAAAATGGTTTATGTGTGGTCCCATATAATTTTTACGAAGATCTGGCTAGTAGTTTTTTCATAATCCTGAAAAATATCAATCACCTTTTGGCAAGTAGTCGTATACCTAGATGACATCATTGTTGTGTATGGGCTGATTTTTAGTGTAAGTAACGGCACATAATGTAACAAAAAAATCTGAAATAAAAACATTTTATAAAAAAAATCAAACCGACTTCAAAAAATAAAACTTTTGGAGTCGGTGCTAGTTAGCTAAGGCCAAAAAAATGTAGTTAATAGAAGTGCAATGTAGAATGCTTTGGCTGGCACCTACTCCAAAAGTTTTATTTTTTACTTTTTGAAGTCGGTTTGATTTTTTTTATAAAATGTTTTTTACTTATTTCTATTTCCTTTCTCTTCACCTACTTTACTAATCGCATCTGTATATCCTTTCTATCTTTTACTAATTTCTATTTCCTTTCTCTTCACCTACTTTACTAATCGCATCTGTATATCCTTTCTCTCTTTTACTAATTTCTATTTCCTTTCTCTTCACCTACTTTACTAATCGCATCTGTATATCCTTTCTATTTTTTACTTATTTCTATTTCCTTTATCTTCACCTACTTTACTAATCGCATCTGTATATCCTTTCTCTCTTTTACTTATTTCTATTTCCTTTCTCTTCACCTACTTTACTAATCGCATCTGTATATCCTTTCTCTCTTTTACTAATTTCTATTTCCTTTCTCTTCACCTACTTTACTAATCGCATCTGTATATCCTTTCTCTCTTTTACTAATTTCTATTTCCTTTCTCTTCACCTACTTTACTAATCGTATCTGTATATCCTTTCTCTCTTTTACTTATTTCTATTTCCTTTCTCTTCACCTACTTTACTAATCGCATCTGTATATTCTTTATCTCTTTTACTTATTTCTATTTCCTTTCTCTTCACCTACTTTACTAATCATTTAATGTCCATCAACTCTAATCTACAAGGATCATTACATTTAATAGCCATTTTGCTCTTCTTTACGTTCATCTCTCTAATCCTTAATAGCATCAATCGTCCTTTCGTCTCTTTTCATCAACTAGCAACCGCCCGCGGTTTCACCCGCATGGTTCCTGTTCCCCTAAGAATATAGGGATTAAAAGTAGCCTATTACTTGGAGTCAGACAAATTTTTGGTTTACAGATTTTGCTATTCCAGTGCAGTACGATACCCACTTATATTTTTATTATTAGTACAATTATCGAAGGCGTTGTGAAACAGGTAAACCATGTTTAACATGAAAGAATTATAGTTCAGCTATTTATTCTTAGAATGTTAACATATTTTTGTTTTATGTTTCAGGAAATTAAGCATAACGTTATGCATATTCCTTTAGTTTATCTTATCAATATGTCGCTTTACTTATTGCTCATGATTATCACTGTAAAATGTGGGCAAAATGTGCACAACTCCTGGATAGCATTGATCAGGACTGTTGCAAAATTACAAGCAGTTTTGGTGCATAGTAAGTTAAATCACATTTTAGACTTAAGATGATAAGCTATCTCGGCGTCATGGTGACGGGTTTTTTTTTACATGCAACCTAGGTTAATTTGTTAACAAGATGATAATTTAGACTTCAAAAGAAGAAAAACAATTAAATAATATTTTTAAGTCTATATTAAATTCTTAGTATTAACTATCACTAGGAACCAAGCCACCTGCAGTTAGCCTACCAACTATTGCATATGTTCGCCAAACCCACTCAATTCGCTAGGAACCCTATACTTACATACTCAGCATCGGCTTTCTTGTCTAATAGCATGATAATTATGTCATTTTATATTACTATGTAACTAAAAAGTTTTATAATTTAGTCAGTATGACGAAGAGGCGCACTTCCATTTTCAGCCTTAACACTTAAAATTAACCTTGATGAAGACCAAGCGTTTTTCTTAATTGATCCAGGTAATCTTGGGGATAATGCCGTCCGCGATTTGGTGACGCTGGTGCGCCTGGAGCCCGCACAGGCGCATTTCTTATCGACCACCCCCGTGAAGATGTCGCTGCTGCCCGCCACGTTGTCGTTCTTTGTATCCTACGTCATTGTGATCTTGCAAATAAATAAAACCATATAAAGCAGTTAAAATTGTCTATGTCAATATAATTTATCTGCATCCTATTGGTAAATAAATGTAAAAAAGTTAAAGAATCAAAGTAGCCTTGCACCCGCGCCTATGTCCACGAGGAATTAGGTTATCGCGCGGACTTAGGATGTTGCTTGGAAGTGCCATTTATCATAATAAAAAGTATTCTTTGTCCATCTCCATGTTTCAAGTTATGTCCATACCACACTTCGCTAAAATCTAGATATTCTGCTGTAGCGGTCATACAATGTTGCAAATGTTGATTCAACAAAACCGACACGCGAGAGTCGCGGGGACCGACTCGCTAGTCGCTTACGGAACACCGTCTCGCTAGGTTATTGTAATTATTATTGTAGAGAAACTTTTTGTATGACCTTATGTAATATTTCGTGTCGTCGTCGTCGTCGTCGTCTCGGCTACATAACACCCACTGCTGGGTATAGGCCTCCCCCAAAATGGGGGGGTTTGCCATAATCTTTTTGCGGCCTAGCGCGACAAAGTACTTTTTTAATTTAATACCTAAAATAAATGTCATAATGCGTTCCGAATCAGACTATTGACATTTTTGTTATATTTGATTCTTATTTTTAATAGCTTTAAATTATTTATAATACTCCGTTTTGGTTTTATTATAGTATTTTTGTTCATTGAATCATAAAAACAATAACAATAAGATTATACTATTTGATAAAAGAAATTTATATTAGGCTGGGAGAGATTTCACAACCTATAATTGGATTTCGGACTGTGACATAAATCTTTATTTTTAAATTGTCTTTGTCTTGTACCTTATGTCAGTGTCAACATTTACGGAATCGTTTTTATTCTTATTAATAAGTAACAATATATTCCTACTTTAAATAACTTTGAATTAACTATAATACTCCCTTTTTTATTATTTTAGTTTTTTATATCAATAAAACAACGAGAATAAGGTATATTTAGATTAAACTTTATGTTTAAAGATTTTTTTACCGGAAGTTGACCGCGGAAACAACCATAAAATGTTTCTCGCTGTTGTGAGGTGAAAAATTGTGTGTTGCGCTCGGCAGAAAAGTTTTTAGCGTCTTGTACCTTTGAAATCCTCGCTTCGCTCAGGATTCAATCTTTGAACTACTCGCTACGCTCGTGGTTCAATCCTAGAATCCTTCCCTTGCTCAGATTTCAATAAAGGTAACTCGCCGCTAAATAACCAACTTTCCAGCCTTGCATAGCAAATAACTATTATATTTGGCTGCATAGTTCCAACTACCATTGCTAAAAAAAACAAAGAAGTAACAAAAGCGCGGTTCAGCAAAAATTTTGTAACTGTACTTTTCATAATTGTCATTTTAATTGAATTTCTAGTTAATTAATAGATTCTTTATTTAAATTACTTGCTGATTTTATTTAGACTAGGTACTTGCATTTTTGAGTAAAGCACTATACAAGCCTTGGCCCACAATGACTGTTTCGCTGGTCACGCTATGATTGATGATATGATGGAAGGCCTAGAGCTAGCCTAGCTACGCTCTAGGCCTTCCAGCTTGGCCATAATTGCAGCCTTTGCTGTCCTCGCTGTAAAGGCCTCGACTTACGGTCTCGGCCTTTATCTCAGCTCCTCCATCGAGTGCTGCACGCTGACCGCGCTGTGTCGGCCTGGAGCTGCGCTACGCTGCGCTGTCGGCCATCATCAGCGCGACCAGCAAAGTAGTAATTATAGACCGCGGCAGTAATGTACTATAATCAAACATGCTTGGAAATTTTAGTGTTATTTTGAAAACCTTCTTTGAGATAAATCGAAATTGTTGTACTAGCCAAATACATGCGAGCAGCGGCCGCCAAAGTTGTATGAAAATCCATATCTGTCGTGGTTTAGCGGCCAAATAAATTGCATACTAAACTCATATCTGTCGTGTAATTTAAAAATGGAACGACCTTTTTTTCGAGACGTGGCAACCAAGGAGGTAGCTTATCAAAGGTTTTATTTTTATTTCGAACTGGCTGTGCTTGCAAATAGAAAGCTGTTTATTGGAAAAAAAAACAAATGAATACTTAAACGCGTGAAAAAATATAATATCGTCATTGATTTTGAAAAGTAATTGTATTTGATAAAGTGAGTTCCAATTTCCGCGCCTTATTTGAGAAAAGTACTATACAAGCCTTGGCCACAACTAGGCATAGATGGACTTATGTATATATATATGTATAATCACATTTACACGTTTGTCCATCAATGCCTTTTTTGCTGCAGTAATATCCTATTAGTCAAAGTATTTGGCTTGGCGTTTTCGTTTCTACCAGTACTAGTGTACATAATATAACAGAAAAGTGATGAACAGTGAATTAATTTTTCACCTTACCTATGTGACGGGTGCAAAACAGGTAAGGGGTTGGGGATAAAAGTTTCAAGATTTAGATTCTTTAATGTGTCCTAAAACTAGTTTACATACCAAATTTCAGCTTTCTAGGAGTTCAGGAAGTACCCTAAGAATTTGATGATCATCAGTGAGTGATTTTGTGACGAAATCAGGGTTATCAGATATCAATAAAATCTAAAGTAACTATGAGAGCTATGGAACTGAAACTTTATAATATGTGTAATAAGTCGACTTTCGACATCATATCTCGAGAATTTTATTTATCTGGTATGATCCAAATCCAAGTTATAAGACTTCTCTACAGTGAGTGCCCTTACGCTTCGCTTGACTCGACTTGGCGGGGACACTACCCCGTGTCCCCAGATAGTTCTTTAATTTATTTTCTTAATGATAGAATACGTCATGTCAGCCGCACGACGTGTCGAATAATAAATTAGATATTATTTACTTTCTCATTTATTTGATTGTCAATGCCGCGGCTAAGTAATTATCTTACAAGTCATGGACATTTTTTCAAAGAGAGTTCGTGTTGTAGGTGAAAAGGTCATTTCTATGTTTCCAAATTATAAAGTGCGTAGAGAAATCTGTGTCTGAATATGAAAAACCGTTTGTATCACATTATTTTTTTAGTAGAAAATGTTATTGGCATTTACAGAAATTATTGTGTCTTCGATACTAAGAAACAAGTCCTTATTTGGGTGCGGGTTATCTCAGATCTCTTATTGATGCTTTTCTTTGTCATAAGAACAGCTCTAGACACAGCCCTGTGGTATCTGCTCTCAATTACGGGAATAATAGCCCTTTCCTCTATGTTGCTGGTATCCGTACTGCAAAGTAGCAACTTCTTCACTTTGCTCCAACACTTAAATAGACTAGGATATTCTTACAAAGGGAACGTTAATATGAAGATAATTAATATTTATTTCGGCATATTGACTTTTATTATTTTATCGAGTGCACCGGTTGGCTTGCAGTCAGTATTTTTTCTAGACAATTTAGTCCTGGAGTTATGTTATCAAGTTTTCATTAATTTAAGATACATCGTTACATACTACTGGTATTTTATACTGTTCTCTAAAATCCACAACTTATTATCAAGCACTGGGAGAAGCATTCAAGAGTTTACAAAAAACATCAGTATTGAACAACTGGATATTGATAGCATCGAAGAGGTTCCACCATCATGTGGCTATTCGATTGAAGACGATATCAAGCGTTGGACAGCACATTGTGAATCTTTGATTATTTGTATCAAGATGCTGAATAAATGCTTCAGTTTGCAGGTAAAATATGTTTGAGAAGTGTAAATTTTACATTGGTATCCTTGCTTTTAATTACATGAATTTAAAATCCTAATGATTCATAAGTTGCTTTGGCAATCCATCACTATAGAATTTGTAATTCAAATAAGTACCTTTGCTTCTTAACTCTTTTGCGGACATTCAACGCCTATAGCAGTGATAACAATAAAAATTCAATTGTGTCTCGTTCACTGTCAAATCAATCTCGGATTGTGCTTCTGAATGTAACTTTTGCCATGTTCATACTAAGTGGGACGAGTTGTGGAAAATAATTATTAAGCTTTATTTTAATGTTCTATAACGGCCGAAATTAATGACCTATCCGTAGATATGGATAGGGCTATTTGAGATTTTTGTATAGGTTACTGGCTTCGTTGCCTAGCAACCGTCATTATTTTGGTCATATTAACAAAAATATCCAAGGCAACTATCTCAGATGGCCCTATCCATATCTACCGATAGGTTATTAAATTCTTGCGTTAAGCGTTCCGTAACCAATATTTTTTTTCTATTTAATCTCTGTAAAATCTTCGTGTTTGTCAAATTTATTTGACCGTTTGCGTCTATGTTTGATGCGATTTACTTCCGGGCGTGTTTATTTAATAAATTTGCCCTTTACAGTTTTTTCTCTGCCAGTGCTCTGCAGTACCGACTTTAATTTATACAATAGGAACAGTTACTGAAAGTATAGTGAAACAGGTAATAAGAATTTACATTATTTTACATAACAGCTTGTGTTTTTTGCTCAATACATTGTGTTTCTTTGATAATGTGTGTATATTGTTGTGGACAATGTGTGTGTACCTACTGTATTCTACCTTTAATATTTTGGTCATGAACAAGATCAAGATGATGGGTATACAATTATTTTGAGGCCATCTCGTTTCTGCCTTATTATTGTGGACAATGTGTGTGTACCTACTGAATTCTACCTTTAATATTTTGGTCATGAACAAGATCAAGATAATGGGTAAACAATTATTTTGAGGCCATCTTGTTTCTGCGTTATTGTTGTGGACAATGTGTGTGTACCTACTGTATTCTACCTTTAATATTTTGGTCATGAACAAGATCAAGATGATGGGTATACAATTATTTTAAGGCCATCTCGTTTCTGCCTTGTACGTTTTTAATGTGGGTGCGATTGCGTAAGATCATCGTATTCATTTGACAGTATTCAATCGGCTACAATTTGTATGGAATGACACATAATATGATACATTAAGAACTGTCAAATGTATACGATTGACTTTACGCAATCGCCTAGCAGTATTTCATCAAAACAGCTGATAAAAGGTTCTAAACTTGAATTGAAACAGTAAACTGTGACGTTTACTACATATGAACGTCATCTTAAAACAAAACTCTATTTTCAGATATATTATCCAATCAAATTAATTCCTACAGTTATCCTCGTCAATCTGTTAACCTACTTTTCGGTCACCGTCATCGGTTTCAAATTAGGCCAAAATGTGCATAACACCTGGATGACGTTGCTCAAGACTATTGTCAAATTACAAACCACTCTATTGAAACGTAAGTGACATTGATAAATATTAAACAAGAAAATATACTAGAAAAAAGCAACTAGTCTCATGTCTCCCTGACGGGGTTCGAACCCGCATCCTTGGGAGTCCGGCCCAATGCACTAACCACAGAGACCTATGAGGACCCGTCGAATTTTTCTAGTATATTCACCGTCCTACGGTGTAGGCCACCGTCGCTTCATCAATGAGAGAAATATCCTCGCATTCAAAAGAAACATCTTTACAGATGTTTGACTATCGATTAAGATGAAACAGCCATCTAATTATAACTTTTTAATTTTGCATTTTACAATGCTATTTTTTTATCACATAAAAATAGCATCGAGGTAAAGTCTCAAACCGAGATTGTTGAGCCCCTTGCCCTTTGCTTGTTGTATTTTGTTTTGATGATTACTTTAGTTACATTTGAATAACGAAAAAACCGGACACGTTCGAGTCGGACTCGCCAACCGAGGGTTCCACACAAATTTGTAGGTACAACCGGTAAGTTCCCCGATTGTACCTATAAAGGTACATACGTCGCAGTAAGATAGATGTATCCGTAATATAATGATATCTCTAGGCATATGGTCATATACCAGAACATAGTTTTACAAAAGCGAGTCATTACTAAGTTCCTTGGAATATAATTATAACACGGTTCCGATCTAGCTAGTTAAAATAATGAAAATAAAATCATAAAAAAACTTCTCCATCTGTCAAATTGACGTTTTATTTTTAGTTCACTTTGGCTTCGTTCAAGGCAATATATTTTTCGAACGCAGGCAGACGCGGCCTCATCGGTGACAAATTCGGAAGTTTTTACTGATTCGTATGATCTACCGATTGTCCTAAAGCGTCGTGGGTTCGATTCCCAGCTAATACATCATTTTAAAAATAAAGACACAAGACGCTTAACGAGACTGTCAGACCGAGTGCTACTACTCCATTATTAATAATAAAGTGGCTGTGACATACATCGGACATGACGAATTAAGGGTTTCGTTTTTTGCCATTAGGCTACGAAACCCTAAAAATCCAAGAACTATCAATACTTCTTCGGAAAGAAAAAGTATATTGTATAAAAGACGAACTACTGAATATTCACTATTTTCATTGAGTTGTTCTCATTTATGCTCTGTTATATGTTAACGAGCCTTGGAACTAAACTGTTATTTGAGGCTCAAAGGAGTGGAATGGGATACCTAAATTTGGCACGGACAAGATGAGTTTTGTGGCATCCCATGAGGGAAACAAAGCGCCTTTGATAACAACTATATTTTGTGTAATTATAGTGGAATGCCCTTTGTAGGATAAATGCTCACCTCTCCCAAAATTACAAGGAAGTAAGAGATACTTAGAGAGGTACATTGTTTAGAAGAACTACTAGTGGCGGGGAAGAATGTCGTCTTATTTGCCCATACTGGCAGCTCGTTCCCAGTCATTGAACGTCATAGGTTTATTGATGGAGCAGGTGAGCTACTGCTCAAACGATTGGAAATGTGTATAAAGTCTAAGAGATTTCGATAACTGAACCAGCAGCATAATTGACAGTTCGAAGTAGACAACATATGTACTTTTCAAAATCCGCTTCTGTGCAACCAGACAAGAAATATAACATCCATCCATAGAGACAATGACGAGAACGGCCTGCAAATATGAGGGATATATTTCAAAATTCCTTTATTACTAATTGCGTAAAGATGAACCTGCTACATTTGTTATGTGTCTATGTTTGTCTTAGGTAATACATAATAATACAGGATACGCATAGACTGGATAGGACAGAAAAACCGTGGTCTGCGCATGTCCTAATACGACATGCGCAGACCACGGTTTTTCTGTCCTAAGATATCACATCATGAAAGTATGTACAGAAATAAGAAATGATTTTATTTTATGACTTCTTCAAGATAAATGTGACTGTATTAAAAATATTGAAGATCCATTGAGTAAAAATATATGAGAGAAAACTGACTTCTTTTTGATGCGTGTTCCTGAAAAATTACCTATAGCCAATATTGATGACCTCCGTGGTAGAGTGGTACGTACTTCGGTTTCAAGGTGGTGCCTACTCTAAAGTCCTGGGTTCGAATCCCGATAGGGGCAAATGTTTGTTTGTAATACGAGGACATATATATTTATTTCTACACATAATTCGTGTCATTTTGTACAATTAAAAGAATATCTAACATTGTTTAAACATACTTAAACTTTAAACTTTGGCTGCGCAAAAAAATTCTCATCATTCATCTGAAGGATAGATGTCTCATTGAGTTTGTGATATTTTTTTTCGGACAGTATTAAAAAAATTCAATATTAACGTCGCTTCAATATTTCGTGATTGAACCCCGAACTTTCTTTTATATTTTCGAGGCATTGTGATACTGAAACGAAAGAACAATATTCGTATTAGTAGTATGCGTTCGTAAGTTGTACATGTCTCGGGCAAGGGATAGATTCCTCTAAGAGCATCTAACCCGATCAAAATCCGTTTCGTAGACGGTAGATGCCTTATGTTATAAATAAAAACTAATAATAATATTAAATAAAAACTTGATTTTAACACTCATTAGATACCTTACGTAACTATCTACAAGTAACAAAAACCATCCGCTCCCGATAACAAAAGTGTGGGATCTCCAAAGTAGCAATAAAATAATTTTGATCTTTATTTTTTGCGCGCCAAAATGTATAATTGCTGATTGAGACGCACATACGTACTCGGACAATTGGGGTTTGTAGAGTGGGCTATCCAGTAAAGGGCCAATTCGGACTTGAGGTCGTTGCCTTAATGGTTTTTGAAATGGGCAGTTTTTGACTGCGGTATCTATCCGTGACATACCCTATGGCTTTAATTTAAGCTTTATATCTCCACGCGCTCCCAAGTTTTTCCCGAAATTCAGTTTGCAAAACTAATTACGTACTTGTAGTAAACGACGAATTACATGCCAAATTTCATAGTTCTAGGTCAACGCGCAGTACCCTATGAATTTTGATTTCCTTGAGAGAGTCAAAATCTACGTTTTTTTGCGACATAAACGGTAAAACAAAGGTTTTTAACATTAATTTCCAATTATAACTTTTTAATTTTACATTTTACAATGCTATTTTTACGTGATAAATATTTAACAAGAAAATCCCGTCAGGGCGACATGAGAATAGTTGCTTTTTTCTAGTATATTTTCTTGTTAAATATTTATCACATATTAATTTTCAAGTTTGATTTTTTACACATTGAACAGACTGTTGACCTAAATCTATGGTTTAAATTTCAACTCGATTCCTCCACGCGTTCCCGAGATAATCAAAAACGGACGGACAGACGGACAACAAAGTGATTCTATAAGGGCTCCGTTTTTTTTAGGTATGGAACCCTAAAAACGGCGGCATTCGTGTTGATAAGCAAATGGGTCAACAATCCCGGTTCGTGACTATACCATGATTGGTAAGTCTAAAGGGGTCATAATTTTCTGCAGTTTGTGGCCGGCAACTACTATTAGACTTTGACTATAGTTGATATTCGAGCATAAATATAGCTCGTTTAGGAGCATGATTATGTAATGGGTAGTAATTAACCGTTCCACTATAAATATTTTTGAGCGACAAAAATACTAGGTGAGCGACTTATTCGCAAATCTAACCTAACTTATTGTAGGAGATTTACATTTCGTTTGTTAAAATCATATTATATCACATATATTACTACAACTTAAATTAAAATTCATATTTATATATCTATATTTATCTAAAAAGTATTTATCTATTCAGTCATACATAACACACATTCACCATTCATACATCAAAACTTAAAAATAATTCAATATTAAATATTATTTACAAGCATCGCCGCTGTATACGTGCAGTATGTCGGCTAGCTGGACGGTGCAATATATGTACCAATCTATAGCTACTTACGTCGAGGAGCCCAGACCGATCCCGACCACTCGCCAGTCCGTATCGATACACTCCAGGCGAACCCCGTGCCGCCTGCGCGCGCGCCGCTTTCCAAAAGTGCTTTAAATCGATTTTTTTTGGACTTACTATATTTATAAATATTCACCAATCGATTGCTGCAACTGTTTAACATATTATAGCAAATACAGCTATACTTATACCTATTTTTTCCGCAACCCAACCTATATTTTAAGTCGCTCAATTTAATAGCTCTTAAATCAATACTTTACATCAGTTCGTCGGAGAGTAGTCTTCATCATAGAAGACTACTCTCCGTTGTTCATAAAAAAACTAGTAATTTTTAATCGTCCGGTTCTTTGTATTCTTTATATAAATAAAGGGACGAATAAGCCTCCTATTTTGTTTCGGCACATTTTCAGCTGCCGTGGTCACGGGTGACTCCAACAAAATACGCCTTTTAGAAGGTCTCGTTATCAAGCGCGCAAGAAGAGTCACGCGTAACCACGGCAGCTGAAAAGGTGCCGAAACGTCAGAAAAACAAAAAAAACTAAATATCGGGTAATAAACAGTGTGCACTGAAATCCGTAAAAGTTGTTTTATTTCAATGATGAATGCGCGAAGAAACTTAAGATGTGTTTATGAAAATACAGACCCAACGATTCCCATTCTGCCGGAATCAGTAGGTATTATAAGTATACAACCGAAGTTAATATTGAGTATATGATAAATATTAAACAAGAAAATATACTAGAAAAAAGTAACCTGTCTCATATCGCCCTGACGGGACTCGAACCCGCATCCTTGGGAGTCCGGCCCAATGCACTAACCATTTATGCTACAGAGACCTATGAGGACACGTCGAATTTTTCTAGTATATTCACCGCTCCACGGCGTTGGTCACCGTCCCGTCAGGGCGACATGAGACAGGTTGCTTTTTTCTAGTATATTTTCTTGTTTAATATTTATCACATAGAAATTGCATTGTAAAATGCAAAATTAAAAAGTTATAATTAATATTGAGTATTTGAAATGTCTCGAATGTTTCAGATCCAGAAATCCGTGGTATAAATGCCGTACGTAACTTGGTACGTCTGGTGCGGCTGGAGCCGGCGCGCGCGCAGTTGTTGCCCACTATACCATTACAGATGTCGCTCCTGCCCACCATCTTGTCACTTTATGTAACTTACGTTATCGTGCTCTTGCAAATGAATAAGATACTTTAAAATAATTTACATTCTAAGATTGCAACATATTTCCATTGCAAAATTTATTTCTCGATTCCTCTTTCATACCAATTCCCACGTGTTTCAATGAAAGGACTAGAGAACTATACAGTACTATTATACTATACAGGCTGTTTTTATTTTATGTGCCCAAAGTTTAGGGAGAGGTTGTGTTATGTGTTTAGAACGATATGAGGAGAAATATAAAACGCTTCAATAAAAATTATTTTTTTGTATCGTAGTACCGTAATCAGCTGACATCACCGAGCCGAGCTTTGTACACGCTCAATAGTTATTTTTACTATTATTGATATTATTTGAAGTTTGTTTTCTTAGTTTTTCATTGCCACTTGATAAAATGAAAATAATAATAAAAATCCGGACAAGTGCGAGTCGGACTCGCCCACTGAGGGTTCCGCACAAATTAGTAGGTACATAATATTATAAATAGTTCAGGAATTAAGTCTCGCAGTTTTTCCGATTTTTTCCCGAAATTCAGTTTTTCGTGATTTAATTACAAATGTATAATTTTCAGATTTTTTCCTGTACTTGTAGTAAAGGGGGTATTACTTGCCAAATTACATAGTTCTAGAGGTAACCGGAAAGTACCCTATGAATTTTGATTCCCTTGAGAGTGTTGAAGTAGTTATATGTTTTTACGGCCTAAATGGCCTTACCTTTTTTAACGTTAATTTTGAAGTTTGATTTTTTCACAGCTTCAAGAGAATGTTAACGTGAATTTAAGGTTTTAATTTCAACTCCATGCCTCCACACGTCCTCAAGTTTTTCGCGAAATTCAGTTCCCGAAACTAAACACTATATTTTTATAATTTAATTACAAATATATATATTTTAGATTTTTTCCTGTGGCGCGACATGAGACAAGTTGTTTTTTTCTAGTATATTTTCATGTTTAATATGTATCACATAAAAATAGCATTATAAAATGCAAAATTAAAAAGTTATAGTAAAGATAAATTAATGTCAGTTTAATTTTCCTAAAACGTTTAGTGACAACGCAAAAAGTGAGAACCAAAGATGGCCTGACAGGGGACACAAATTATTTAGGCTGTAATTAATGACTTTAGCTTAACGTTTTATTGTTTATTAGCCGCCTTATTAGGGCAGGGACATTGACACGTTTTGTGACTATTAAAAAGTCTGAAGATCTTATTAAAATACTGTTACTGGCAGTCGCATTAATCTTCTTGTTATTGAGCTAGGACTTTAAAGATTAGTTTTACTTATGAACTTATTGTTATTGCTTGTAGCTTGTTTCATTCAAAGGCGCTATAGCAACCAGAGTAAGGGAAACTTTATAATATAATGTGAAACTGGTGGGTTTAGAAAAGCAGCAGGATAGCAATTACTATCTTTATTCAGTAATTTAGTAATGTTTAGGGACGTGGGTAAGTAATTGGGCAGAGATTTGTCTGCAGTCTTCACGGTAGCAAAATGTGCTTCAACTGTTGGGATTCTTCAGCCTCTAAACCTGGTGTGGATTCGAGCAATAGCTCCTTCCCCGGGCTCCATCTCAAGGGGTCGCTGCCCCTTGGTGTTGGATGCCGCTTAAGCGGCCATCGTGTGACGAATGGAGCTGTGCCCCCGCTGAGCTGAGCTGAGCTGAGCTGAACTGAGCTGGCTTGCCTTTATATAGCATCGCCCCCTCCGATGGCACGTTGCACGTCGGCACTTCGGCGTTGCGGTTGGAGTGGCTTGGCTGACATTGGCTGGCAGAAATGGCGGGCTGCGATCGGCTGATCACGGATGTGACGTAACAAATGTAAAACCATAACATGAACATTATATCTAACTATCGTCTGCCCGCGTTTTGACCCGCGTGATTCACGTTCTAATATTAGTTGGATTAAGTACCTATTTTAAAACGCCTTCCACCGGCTCAAAATCGTAATTACAACTAAACATAGGTGCCGTGTGGTGACGGCCTAAGAATACAAGTATCACCACTCCCTAACATGCCTGGGATGTCGTAAGAGTCGACTAGAAGGCTCGACGCATTGAATACCTGTGCGAGAGAAGGAAAACTTGAAACAAACCCTCTACCAACCCGTCTGGCCAGCGTGGTAGCAGTAGGCTAATAGCCCCCTATGATGGCCACAATAGGCGTGAGCTAGGAGAGGCTTATGTCCAGCAGTGGACGTCCACAGGCTGATGATGTATAGTTGAAGAATAGGTCAAACATCTAATTGCAGTCTAGTTTATCCAGTCGTATATTCACCTCCACAGAAAAGCAATTCCTTATTTTGTCTTTACCTTTATTCATTAGCTCATAATAAAATATCCGAATCAACAACGGAGTTATAAAAATTACGATCTTAAAAACATAAATAATACTTAACAAACTGGTAAACTTTAAACAACAGTTCACAAGTACGTGACAGTCATTTAAAAATGTATCTTTACGACTTCAAAGTTTTATCATGAAAATTTTACAATTCTGGAATTATGGCACTCCATGACAAAGGGGCGTGGAATTTTAAGTAGAGAGTCACTGAAACAATAATGTAATTCGAATAACTTTAACCGCCTCTGTGGTCTAGTGGGTTACCACTGGATCTGATACCGGTGGTGTTAACCACCGGTATCAGATCCAGGGGTCCCGGGTTCGATTCCCAGCGGGGGTACATATTGTATTAGGTTTGTTTGGTGGTAGGACTTGTTGTTAGTACGCCTGGCTAGCTACCACCACCTTATCAAAGCCTGATGCCATAACAACAATGTTGTAAGCATTGTTGTGTTCCGGCAGTTCGAGATAAGATAGCCAGTTCCTCAGTGGCAGGGGATTCCGGGAGAGGCTCGCTTCCATCTTCAGCCTTATCAATTCTTAACATCAGGTATGATGAAGGCTAAGAGTTTCCCCATCATTCATAAAAAAAAACAAAAACTTTTTAAAAAGACATAAAAGACAACTGAGAAAATCAAAATTTTGATAATTGGTGTGATTGTTTTTGAGATCAGTCACTAACACTAATTGCTAGCCCTTAAGTTTCAACTTATGTTACATACAAGACAAATTTATTTATATATACTATATAAATTTATTTAAGTATATTGATGTAAAATTTTGCTTGTAAGAACAAACCTATGTATGGGAAACCGAAATAAAATTGATATCAAATCGTTCTGCGCGAATGACCCAATCATTTGCAAATCATTCAGTGACTTTCCGGAATTCGTTTTGGAAGAGGCATTAAAAATCACCCAAATGTTGTGGTTTCACTCTTCTCCCGGATCACTGCAAATATAAATAAAATAGTCAAAGTCGGGTTTATTGATTTTACTAAGATGCACTATATTGGCATATTCATTAAGTTTCGATAATCAAATTTTAACTTTTTCTCTAAACTTTCCAAACATTGTTTAGCTAACTGAAATGAGTCACGATGTTCCTTTTCTGGTGTCTATTTTAAAGGCATCTTTTCTGAAAATCTACCGCTTGGAAGCCGAGAAACATTTTCTTCAAAACAATTTTCACAGAGTTGCTCTTCGACAGATTAAGTTTCATTTGTAGTTTCTCTAAGGAATCCTTAATTTCTTACATCAGTTACAATAAACTTCGCCGGGGATTGACTGACTAATTAATAAAAAATACAATTTACAACTTTACCATGGTAGAAAATCTGCAAAGTACATATTTCTATTAAATAAACATTTTCTCTTTACAGGTGAAAATTTACATATTTGTAAGAAAACTTGTTTTTATTGAACGCAAATTTGCAATTACAAATTATTTATAGGCACAGGAGGGCCTACATCACCATTTTCTTCCATACTTTATGATATTGTGGGCGGAATATTCAAATGAAGACTACAGATCACGTTAATTCACACAAAATCGAATACTAAATAAATAACAGAAATAATCTTACTGATACTTAAGTTAAGTAATTGACAATCGACTACGGTAAATACTTAATTTATAAAGTAAGCGATCAACTTGGTATTAAGCGATTCGTTGACAACTTGGTGCGACAACGACCTATTGATGAATGATGAAATTCAACATGGCCGCCTCGCCGCCGCCATCGACACAACGCTTCGCTAGATTTTTTTTTTTTTTTTTTATTAATTTATTCATGACCTGGATACAAAGTCCTTCAGTCGCATACATATTATTATAGTAGGTACAAGAGGTAATCAATTTCAACTTAAATCTTGAGAACAATATAAATAACAAAGAGAAAAATTGATTGAAAAATCCTGACAAAACACTTTTGACATGTAAAACAAAAAAAAAAACGACAACTACATACATAAAATACTAACTTAACAATTAAAGTATTGTTTCATAAACTTAAATTTTCTCTACACTATTTACAATATATTTATACAAAGGAATAAAAAAGTCAGTATTGCTAAGAATGTCTTGAACGCGGCGGGGTACACTGATTCGGTTTTGAACTGAAACGAAACTGTCAATGTCACTGAGCATTATTGACCGTTGGTTGGTAAACTTTGAACAATTGAAAACAATGTGTTGTAAATCAGCATCATCTTCAGTACAGCAGTGTGGACATTGTGCATTATTGTAAACCTTGATTCTGTATAGATGCGTTGGAACCAAACAGTGGCCGAGTCTCATTCTTGTGAGAACTGTAATAAATCTTCGGTTTCTTTTAGGATCACCTTTAACATACCAAGGATTCACTGGTAAGTCTTTCTGTATTTCAGCATACCACCTGCCTTTAGTTTCTAACGTAGTGTTCCAATAGTCATTCCACAACTTCCTAATATTTTCCTTGAAGTAAACATAGTAATCAGTAAACGGAAGTTGAAGAGTATGAGTGTGGTCTTGATCATGTTCCATGTGTGTCAAACTGTCGGCAATCTCATTTCCTTCTATGCCACTGTGGGAGGGAACCCAAACAAATTCTACATTTATACCTAGGTTAATAAAATTTTCTATCATACTAAGAATTTTACACAGAATAAAGCTAGATTTGTAAGATGAGGGTCCATCAAATAAAGAAGTTAGTACACTTTTAGAATCAGTTATTACTAAAATATTTACACTATTTACATTATTCTTTATATACATTAAAGATTGCAGAATAGCATAACTTTCAGCTGTGAATATGCTAGAATTGTTATTTAATTTGATACACTCACAGTAATTAGCTTGAGGGTCATAAAATGCTGATCTAACATTATGTTTGTCTTTAGAACCATCTGTGTATATAAAGTAACTATCATCCCTATTATTTTTAAATTCTATAAAATCAAATTGATTAGATATTATATCTAAGTGGATCTTATTTCTATCATAATTAACAAGACTATTGTAAGAGCATTCATAAATAGGCCATTTATTACATTTGTATGTATTTTGTGATTTAGTTTTAACATTGCTATAAATTTGTATGATTTCAGTACCAGAAAGAAGTGACTGTGGAGTTAGACTAGAACCTGCCATGGAGTGTAACAGTTCTGTCATTTTACTGAGTTTCAAATTTAAACAATTGTCAGAGGATAAAGTTTTTAACAAGAATCTCTCAGCTAACTGGAGACGCCTAATAAATAAAGGAGGTATGCAAGTTTCTACTTCTAATGAGTTAATAGGGGTGGAGCGCATGGCTCCGCAAATTAGTCTAAGACCTATATTTTGTATAACATCTAATTTCCTGAGATGGGTGGTACTAGCATTCAAGTAGGCTAAACTACTATAATCAAAATGGCTTCTGACTATACTTTTATACAGCATGGTCATAGTCTTAGGGTCTGAACCCCAATAAGTACCTGCCAAATGCCGTAAGAGATTAATAGCTTTCATGGCCTTTTTACTGATATAGTCAATGTGTTTATCAAATTTTAATTGTGTGTCGATAATAACTCCCAAAAATTTATATTGAGTGACAGTAGGTATTTCAGTGTTATTGTATTTAATTTTTATATCGGAATAATTTTTACTAAAAGTTAAAACTGAACTTTTCTCTGGACTTACATCTAATTTAAGTTTATCATGGTAATATGTATACAGTTGTTTTAGAGCATTATTAATATTGCTTTTTGCTATACCTATATTTTGGTTAGAACTGTATAAAAGCAAGTCATCTGCAAACTGCAAAATATTAACATTATCTGTATTTACATGTTTTAATATTTCTGATGTGTATAAGTTGTATAATAAAGGAGAAAGTGTAGCACCTTGCATAGTTCCTTTATAAGCTACACTAGGACCATGCAGCTTGTTATTGTACTTTACATAAATGGTTCTGTCCCTTAGAAATTTAAACAGCCATTGTAGTACAGGTCCTGTTACTCCTATATCATGTAGTACTTGGATAAGCTCTTCTATATTGACATTGTCAAAAGCACCCTTAATGTCTAAGAAGACACAAACCATGTTAGAATTACTTAATTTAACTTCTTTAATATCATGTATTAATGATACAAAGCTTTCAGAGCAACTTTTACCCTTTCTAAACCCATGTTGCACCTCAGGAATTAGATTATTACTTTCTGAAAAGTAGTCTAAACGTAACTTTATCATGTTTTCAAATAATTTTCCCAAACAAGATGATAATGATATTGGTCTGTATGAAGATGAAATATTTTCTGGCTTATTCGGCTTTAATATGGGAACAACACATTGAGTTTTCCAAGCTTCAGGTATGATGAGATCTTGCCATAATTTATTAAAAATGCAGAGTAATATGTTTTGCGCATTTGGATGTAACTTTTTTATTAATATATATGGAATATTATCCAAACCTGGTGTTGTGTTCTTTCTAGTTTGTAATGACTTAGTTAGCTCATTAAAAGTAAATGGTTCGTTCAGAAATGAATTTATTGTATTTTCATCAGCACTATTGAATAATGAAAAAAGTCTATCTTCATTGAAATTGTTACTGCTGGATAAATTGTCTAAAAAGCCAGGAACCCATTCATCATCAAAGTTTTTATTATGGTTGTTACTCCCAATTTTTTTGAATTTTTTAATGTAATTCCATATTCTTGAAACAGGTGTCATTCTATTAAAACTACTACATAAATTTTTCCAAGATTCTGAGCTCTCATTTTTTATAATGAATTTCTTTTGAGCATCTAATTTTTTATATTGTATATAATTGTCAATGGAGGGATTAAGTTTGTATTCATGTAATGCCTCTTTTGAAGACTTAATAGCATCTTCACATTTTGGATTCCACCAAGGAGAAGGCTTTCTATGGATGTTTTGATTTATATTTTGTCTTTTAGGGATGGTTAGGTCCCTTAAATCATTTAAAATATTTACAAAACTATTATACACTTCTAGACTATCTTCATTTTTAATGTCTAATTCAGAAAACAGAGTTTCAGATAGGGTATAAAATTCTGGCCAGTTAGCTTTATTATAGATATATTTTTCTTCCACAGGACCCACTTCATATTGGGATGGTTGGACATTCAAATGAAGAGATACTGTGTAATGGTAGCTGCCTAAGGGATCATCCTGAACATACCAGTCACACAAATGAGCAATGGAGGGACTAACAAGAGTAATATCTATTGCTGAAGCTTGTCTATTAGGATGTGGACAAGTTGTTGGTGTGCCATCATTTACAATGCATAGATCTAATTCATCTATTAAATTATACAAATTGTTTCCCCTATTATTATTACTGTTGCAACCAAAACTAATATGATGTGCATTAAAGTCACCCATAATTATGCAAGGTTTGGGAATATTATTTAAAATGTTTCTTAACTTATTAGTGTCAAATCTGCCACTATGAGGTGGACAATAAACACAAAGAACTGTAATATCTCCGGACTGTGTCTTAATACTTACTGCTATATTTTGAATGGTTTCATGGAAGTTTGTATTCAACAAATTATATTTCAAACCATGTTTAATGAGAATACCTACACCATTGTGCTTACTAATTGAGTTTTTGTAAATAAAATTGTAGTTAGGAAAATTTGGAATTACTGATTTATCGGTGAACCAAGTTTCATTTAGCAAGCAAATGTCAACTTGTTTACCTATAAGTAACTTCTGTAAAAGTGTTTTTTTGCTCTTTAAACTTTGTATATTAAACTGGACTAAATGTAAATAATTATCCATTAAATTAAGTTTGATATTAATATCTCTTTAATTTTCTTAGTAGTTAAGGGAACTTTGCTATCATTTTTATTACCTAGAGCTATTAAAGATTTTACAATGGCATTCAAAATAATTTCGTTATTAGCTATTTTATTAACATCTAATTGTACATCATTATTTATATTACTTACTCTGTTTAAAGGAGGGTAGGATTTCGTGTCACTAGGGGCTGGTGGAGAACTCACCACAGCGGCATAGTTTTGTGTAGAGTACTTCCTCTTATTTTCTTCAAATTTCTGCTTTTTGATGGGACAGTCTCTAGATATAGCCAAGTGGTTGCCTCCACAGTTGATGCATACAATTTCCTCCATGTCACACTCCTTATACGAATGCTGTCCAGCACATGATGAGCACATCTGTGAACCTCTACAAACTTTGGCTGAATGATTGAATTTAAGGCATTTAAAACATTGCAGGACAGGTGGTATGTATTGGTGAATCGGATAACGGAATAATTGGATATAAGCATACTGGGGTAAGGTTGTTGATGCAAAGGTGACAGCGACAGTGGTTAAGGGTATCAGAGTATTATCTGTTTTTTTCATAAATCTTTTGATGGAAATTACTTCAGCATCACAAACAATATTTTTATAAATCTCTTCATTTGACATATCTTTGGGTACGTACCTCAGTATACCAATCTTTTCCGTTAGATAAGATGGGACGAATGCCCTCATTTTATTCTTTGACAAGAAATCATCCATTTTTAAAAAGTAGTTTGCAGACGTGGCTTTCCTGAATGTTACTCCGATCTTATGTGCATTAATTCTATGCACACCAGTGATATCTTTAACATTTTCGCTGAAGAGTCTGGTTAAAATAATTGGGTTTTTATTCCCTAATCTCTCTTGATCGGTAGATTCTACATAAACCGTGAAGTCTCCCGAGCTGTTTTCTATGAATAGTCTCTTATAGTTCGGTTTAGTATAAATTTTATACTTATCGGTTTGTTGCGATGCCGATGGAGCGCTGGAAACATGCTCGCGTTTCCTCTTTCTTTTTTCCGCAGGGTCCTCCCCATCGCTAGGGGGACCCATTTTAAGTTTGTTTTACGTCTTCTGGTGTGGATTTGTGTAATTACGCCGTGAAAATTAACTTTAATTGACAAAGAAAATTTAAAGCTGCCGCTCTGTTTGACTTCCCGCCAAAAAGTCCGCTTCGCTAGAGAGCGACCTGGGTTGCCATCTCTAATCCGATTGCAGCACCATTGCAACTGCAACTTTGCAAAGCGCCGTCATATTTGTAAATTGTAGAAAAATTCTGACAGGTGAACTCACCACCCAAGTAGCAAAAAATTGCTTTATAAAAGTTACGAAAGCCAAAAATATTACCCTTATAAAAGCCATATTATCTATACATATAATAAAACTGTAAAATTATAATTTCTGTACATTGAATATATTTACCAAAAACCAATTGGGGACGACGTAAAAACGGTAAGAGAATACGTTAAAACGATTTTTTAAATTTTTGTCTTTCTGTTTGTCTGTTTGTATGTACACGCTAATCTCCGAAAGTACTGAACGGATTTGAATATTTTTTTTTGAAATCTGTAAAACCTGATGAAGGAGACTAAGAGATCAGCTTATTTAAGAGAGTTATGGAAATGTCACAAAAGCAAAAGTTGTTAAGCGTGATGAGCATTTTCTGTTGACATTATTAAAATCCAGAATATTTGAACCCTATTTAGGACAATGGGAATGCCAGAAAAGTAATAGACCAGCCACTATTAGAGATATGGAAATAACCCCTTAGCTACTAAAAGTTGTCAAGCGTGATGAGCATTTTCTGTTGACATATAAAAATCAAGAATATTTTAACCTCATGTAGAAAAATGGAAATGGTAGAAAGTAATAGACTAGCTAAACTATTAGAGATATGGAAATCACTCCTTAGCAAAAGTTGTTTAACGTGATGGGTATTTTCTGTTGAAATAAGAATCAAGGGTATTATAACCCAATGGAAATGGCGCCTAGCCTAGCAAATTTGTTTGGGCCATTTTCTGTTGAAATAAAATCAAGAACACGTTTTTTTTTAAACTCAAAAAAAAATACCCAAAAATATTAAGAATGCTAATAATTGCACTTGTTTCTCCATATTATTCGAGGAACGACTTCTTTTAGTTTTTTTAAAGATTTGAAACTTGAAGAGTTGATGCTGTAGAGCTTCCTGCGTTTCAAGCAACCTGTAAGCACTTCATCTTCATGACGATGATCAACACTGGAACAAGACCCTCGAGGAGGCCTGTGTCAGTGACAGCCTCCGCTGCTTTCAACATTTGTTCGCAATTATGTTAGTGTTTTCTGGTCTTTTGGATACTTTAGTATTGTGGAAAAATTACAAAAACATTCCTCTCTGAAGACTTTGAGATAACAGACCCATGGGTAACGTCACATCCCTCTTCTCAGGAGATTTTAGACAGACCCTTCTTATTATAAGTCGGGGGACAAGAGCCGATGAGGTTAACGCCTCATTAAAACAATTTAAGGTCATATACCATAAGGCCTCAGATACATAATCTGGAATTGACAACCAATATGAAAGTGCAGCTTGGCGGTCATTCACATGCCAAGAATTTTCAGCATATTATCAAAGATTAGAGAAGGACTTCTCCCTGTAGATCATGGTCAGGTAAGTCTTCCCCGAACACTGAGAAAAGTCGTTGCCTCAGAAGAGGAACCTATACAATCAGTATTCGAGGACCTCAAGTGTATCTTAAGTTAGGAAAACACTTGGTTATGTGAACGCGCCATATTACCACCTAAAAATTACCAAGCAAATGCAATAAATGAAAAATAAATAGCGGAAATTGTTGCGGATGAAGTAGTTTACAATTGCTTTAACAATGTAATTGATCAGGACGACGCCACAAATTACCCCAATTGAATTTTTAAATTCACTTCCAGCGAGTGGTTTCCCTGCTCACAAGATCAATCTTAAAGTCGGTGTTCCGATAATGCTTTTGCGAAATTTTACTAAGCCAAAATTATGCAACGGGACCCGACTTGAAGTAAGTTTCCAAAGAAATATTATCGAAGCTGTGATTCTGACTGGGTGTCCTGCCGGTGAAACTGAGTTTATACCACGTATACCGCTAATCCCTAACAATTTTCCGTTCGAATTTTAACATAATTGTAATTTCATATATTTTTTACAATACTCGATCGCAGTGTATTAAAACTAACGATGTATTGAACCTTTCGTTTCCAAGGTTAATGATCATTATAATTTCAAGAAGAATAATAAAAATACACAAAAAGGTGGGGTGCATTTATGGGGGCTCTGACTAAGAAAACAAAACTAAAGAAGTTAGATAGTAAGTATAGGTGCCTTTTTTTGTTATAACTATACTTACTCATTAGTAAATGAATCCCAATAGTATGTATGTAATAATAAGTAGTTTATATTATAGAAATTCATTTTAATTCAATAAATAACACCAGAGCGCACGAGAGCAGACAACTTACCCGCGAAATGTACTACGGACGTATGAGGAGGGGTCGCCTGCCGTGCCGTATGGACGAGATGACGTCACACGGTACTCGCAAACACTGACGAGATTTATAAAAACTACGTAAACTTCCCACGCTTATAACTTCGGTAATACTGCACCGATCGATGTGAAATAGAAACTAGAATAGTGTATACGGTCTAGATTTTATTCTACGCATTTAAAAGTGTAAAACTGTAACCCTGTTATCTTCTCCATTGGCCTAATAATATTTTAACCTAAGCATTAAATAATATTTATTGCTCATTTTATATAACATTCATATAGTGTAATCAACAACTCACATAAGTTTATTTTACCTACACTTTAAATGCCATAAAACTCAGTCCTAACATTTATAAAAATATTTTACAGTATAATGGTGATTTCAATTTAATTTATACGGAATGATGATTTTGAGCTCCACTCTAAGCATGCAATCAAGCAAGTAAGGATGCAAGCAAGCAAGCATCCAAGCAAGCATGCAGCAGGCCAGTGTTCTGTCATGGCTCCGGCGCTGCGAGGCTCCGGCGCGGCGGTCCCACGCGTGCGTATTCCGCCTCGCCCCTCCGCGCCTGCGCGGTGTCGTCGGCATCGACATCGACTTTATTTGACAGATAGATGTGACATATTGCTCTTAGTCTTTGGTAAGTTTTCATTTGTGTCCAAAAGAAGCAGCAATGTGTCACATCCATCTGTCAAATGAAGCCGATTTCGATGACGACGCCACTTGCGCGGTACGGTTCCTGGTTCCCCTCCTCCCCCCGCGTCCCCCTTAAAACATAAGTCGTCAATATCGTCCATAAAACATTTTTATGGACGATATTTACTGATTGGGTAGTTTTTTCAATTTTATAACAAGAGTTTATTATTACATATAAAATTGGGTCAAATGATACATATATAAAATGATAGTTTTGTAAAGAAAACAATTTATGAAATGAAACTTATGGGATATAAACGTTAGGGCTATTGAAAATTTGGAAAATAATAATTATACCAAATGAACAAATAGGTTAAATAAAAATTATGTCATTATATTTTAAGGTCAAATAAAAATTATATGAAGTGAACGTCAGTGACATTCAAATTAGATCAACTGTTTTTATGTCAATCGAAACGCATCCATTTTAAAGACTAGCTTGGGTGGGAATATCGGGATAAAAAGTAACCTATGTTACACCTATGTTACATCTATGTTACACCTATGTTATCCATCTTTTTAACTAACTCTGTGCCAAGTTTGAAGTCGATGGTTGCTTAGTTAGGACGTGAACGAAGGACAAAATAAACACACTAACTTCGCATTTTTATTATTTATTAGAATGAGGATTACCTGTTTACTGAAGCTGGTGTTTAACAACCTGCTGCAATCAATCAAAGTTCGACATTGGGCTGCCCAGTGCTGTCTCTCTCATCTTTTCGTGATTCTGATCTTTCACTTATCGTGCTCAGAACCGACGAATCAATTGTAATCTAGTGATTTCCACGTAGTACCTTTATTCAAAAAGGAGCCCCAATGCGTTCTCTCTCAAAATGATAATGAATGAAAATTCGTAATGATATGTGAAAGTGACGCTTAGAAGTCCCATAATCGTAAATAAAGGTAAAACAACTTTTGGCATCTTCGTTTTTTGTTTTGTGCCGTTCCTGTGTGCGTAATAATAATGAATCCCGTTTAAGCTTTATGTAATACACTGAATTTACTGCTATTATTTACAGCTTCATATAATATGAAAGTAACATTAATGAAAAATATGAACGTGTATAGGACGCATAAGGTGAATAATTTGTCTTCAATTGTAAGGTCAATGATTGCGTACAAGCACACATAAAATTATTTCGATCAATAATCACATGCATATCAATAATTTCTTTCCTCTACTTAAGTACGAGTAATTCCTGTGTATGCCTTCTATATTTTCCAGGACAGAATGTGTACGAAAGTCACGATAATTCATGGTAATATTTATATGGAAACTGATGTAATGGATAAAGTTATTGAATTAATTTAGTCTATGGAACCTTATCAAAATGTTATCTTCTTTATTTGGTACACGTAATCAACATGTTACAATAGCAATTTGTTGATTAAACCTAAGGCTTATTTCATAAGTGATGTGCTATAATTGCAGCGATGCTGCGAGGATGTGTTTAACAGGGTAAGCCACAATACTATGTGACCTTTTCCACTGATGCTAAAAGTTATGTAGCGGGCGAGTACTGTGCGAGAAATATGCGCAGCTCGAGTGCGATGGCATTTCCACTTTCGGTGACAAACGTGTAGGCACCTATCATAGCACACATCCAAGGGCCCAATTCTGCTAATGCTTAGTCACATTCGTATTCCAATGGTGTTTCAATGGTAGTACTGTTTTACACAGTTCTTGCTACAACAGTGTAAATAAACACTACCATTGAAACACCATTGAGAGACGATTTTAACATAAAATTAGCAGAATTGACCCACTGATCACGGATCTATCCATAAAAAATTAAGCTTAGTTGAACCCGTTTCCACGGAGTAATCCAGTGATTCGTCCCACCACCCATTCGTTTCATTGGGACGAATCAATGAATTGAAATAATATAATATTATAATTCATTTTGCGATTCGTCCCATCGATTCTTTCTTTGTTATTTTTTATTGGCTTGCTGATTGTACTTTATCTCTTTATTTTTTAATAATAAATTCAATGGGACGAATCGCTGAACAAACAAAATATTTTTTTTATTCAGTGACTCATCCCATTCGGACGAACGTGTGGTGGGACCAATGAATATGATATATTGATCGATATCAAACGCATCTTTAGCAACATAGCACAGGGTTTTTCAGAGTGGGGTACACTAAAATATTGATATTATCTGTGCAACAGAGTCACATTATAAAACGATTATATAGCATTGTCCACTGCCAGAGGCGGGGATATGTTAACCTTTGGAAGGATAGACTTTTCTTGCATACACAAAAGGATAGGGAGGTTATCTATCACCCCACAACTTATTTTCGGTAACTGCAAATAAATAAACAAAATAAAAATATTTTATGTAACAACTAAGTATGTTTATTTTGTTTGCATTTTAATATGGTTCTTCATCCAAGTATGAAAAACAATAATAGATAGTTTATGCGCATATAAGATTTATTGCAGATAAGACAAATATCTTCATGAAGATTATTAGGATCCACTACTAAATGACATTTGTCGTCTCAGCCATATGACACCCATTGCTGGGCATAGGCCACCCCAAAGGGTGTCCACGACGATCGGTCCTACACTGCCTGCATCCAGCGGCTTCCCGCGACCTTCACCAGATCGTCATTTCACCTTGTCGGGGGCCTACCTACGGAGCGTCGACCTGTGCGCGGTCGCCATTCCAGAACCTTTCCACCCCAATGGCATTCGGTTCTTTGCGCTATAAATAAATAAATAAATAAATAAATAAATAAATAAATTTAGGCAAATAAATAAAAATCAATTCGGTTTCCAAAAAAATAAATCAACAGCACATGCCGCATTTGATCTCATTGACAAAATTCAACAAAATGTTAATAATGAAAACTACACAACGGTTATATTTTTGGACATGTCAAAAGCCTTCGATTTTGTTTGTCATGATCTACTCTTATCCAAATTAGATCGCTATGGGATAAGAGGCCCGGCACTAAAATGGCTAGAGTCCTACCTAAAGAACAGAAACCAAAGTGTGGAAATAACACAAATAGATGGAAAAAATGTAAACCAAACATATAAATCGGAATTAATGCAAAATAAATTTGGGGTTCCACAAGGTAGTGTACTGGGTCCATTGTTATTTGTTTTATATATAAATGATTTAATTGACATAAAGAATGATATGATATTGTTTGCTGATGATGTATCTGTTATAGTGACCACTAATAAAAATTTGACAATTGAACAACATAAAACTGACATATTAACAACTCTGACATTAATAGTAAAATGGCTTCAATATAATAATTTAAAAATTAATTTATTAAAAACAAATTTAATGAATTTTAATAATTTCAAAAATCAATCAATTGACATTACCTTCGATGGTCATTCTCTGGGAAATAAAAAAAGCGCGATGTTCCTGGGTATTGTAATAGATACAAAATTGTCATGGAAGGAACAAATAGAGAAAGTTTGCGGCAAGATAAATAGGTTTGCATTTGCTTTGTATAAACTATCTAAAGTGGCAAGTGCAAATGCAGCTGTTACTGCTTACTATGCGTATGTGGAATCTGTGCTAAGATATGGCTTGATAGTATGGGGAAACGGCACTGATATCAAACAATTATTTATTGCTCAAAAGCGGTGTATAAGAGCTATTTGTAACATAGCTCCAGATGTGTCTTGTAAGTCATACTTTAGGTCCTTAAAAATACTGTCCTTACCGGCACTCTACATATTTGAAATGTGCGTGTTTGTTAAGCAAAACATGGACAAGTTTAAAATGGCGAAAGATATAACCCAAAGATCAAGACGCGACCCCCACAAACTGGTTCTAAACACGATTCCAAAAACTCAACGATTCCTTAAGAACTGTAATAGTATGTCACTCATAATCTTCAATAAAATATCCAGACACTTTAAAGATCTACCCTTAATCCGTTTCAAAACACTTTTGCGTATGTGGTTGGTAGAACACGCGTTCTATTCTACTGATGAATTTTTGAAACATAAGGAGTCTAGTTGTAGTCTATGCACGGTTAAGTTTAATAAATGATATTATTACGACAAAATTATATAATAAATTAAACAAGATTAAACTGACATGAAATTAGGACATTGAAAAATATTATGATTATGAATTGAAGAAACTGACATTGAATTAGGTATGACATTGAATAATAATAATAATGTATGATGTAAAATTTAATTTAATTCATTAACATGCATATTACGCTCTAATCCTTAAAAAAATTTGCATGCTATCTCATATGGCTATATAGGTTTAAGCACTTAATTAATGACGACCACCTTCATTGTAACTACCCTATTTACTGCGAATAAAATTATTTGTATTTGTATTTGTATTTGTATTTGTATGTGGCCCGCTTTCTGCCACTTCAGCTGAGCAATTCTAACTTTAATTCTTCTACGGATATCCTCATTTCTGATTCGTTTAACGCAGGGAAACGCCGAGCATAGCTCTCTCCATTGCACACTAGGTGACCTTCTTATCAGACCATAGTTAGCGACCGCGTTTCACTTCCGTAAGTCATCACTGGCAACACACAATTATCATAGACTTTCGTCTTGAGACACTGAGGTAAGTTAGACGCGAAGATTATACGGAGCTTCCCGAATGCTTCCCATCCAAGTTGGATATGACGAGAGATCACTTTCTCGAAGTTGAACTCACCTAACTGGATTGTCTGTCAAAGGTAAACGTCGTGGTCAACAACTTCGAGTGTAGTGTTCTCAACGTGAACTGGAATGGGTACAACATGGGAATTTAACATTATTTTCGTCTTATCCATCATCCACTCGTTGGGAAGCACTACGCAGGTCTCTATTAAAGACGATAAGATGACAAGAATCTAATTAAATGGTATCATGTGTTAAGTATTCTCTTCAAAAAGTAAAGAATATAGGCGACTCAATAGCTTCTTTCTTTTTTGATGTTGGTTAAAATGACCGCTTTACCAATGACAAGTCGGGAAGGATTGCAAACGATGTTCCGGTTATCACGCGAACGAATTTGCGGGCACAGCTAGTTAAAAAATTAATTAATAATTTATTGACCGATAGCTTAATTTTCGCCACCACGAATTGATTTTTCATCGCGCGCTAAAATGTATCGTTTCATAAATCCAAAACGTACACGTTTTTAAAGTTTAACGTGTTTTCAAGTTTTATCATCGGTACAAAGGATATAATGAAAAATAAAAATCGTGACGGAAATTATACGAAGAATGAGAATTGTCGTGAGAATGACCGATATGCGTGCTTCCTGAGTAGGTATTGGTACAGCCATCAAGTTAACGTGGTTCAATGGACAAATGCTACCTCTGAGGAATACAGTGTCAGACAGGGAGGTCTTACATCCCCAAAATTATTCAACCTGTACATAAAATAAGCTTATTGACGGTCTCAGTAGCACCGGAGTCGCTTTCTGTACTGACGGTGCCATGATCAATAACATCAGCTATGCAGATGACATGGTTCTGCTGAGCCCCTCAATAAGCGGTCTTAGAAAGCTTTTGAGGCACTGCGAGAGTTACGTCGGTGCTCATGAACTCAGATAGAACTCGAAAAAAAGTGAACTCCATATATTTCAGTCACGAGAGCGTAAACTGGCAGACGTGCCGCCGGTACTACTTGTTGGCAAGCCGTTAACCAGAGTTTCGTCTTTTAAGTATCTGGGCCATTGGGTCACAGATGATCTCTCGGATGACGTCGACATAGAGAGAGAACGAAGAGCGTTGGCCGTTACAGGAAACATGTTGGCTCGTAGGTTTGCACGTTGCACAAGAGAGGTTAAAGTCTCTCTATTCAAAGTATTTTGCCAATCGTTTTGCACGTGCAGCCTTTGTATTAATTGTACCCAAAGCGGTCAACGCTCTTCGCGTGCAGTTTATTAACCTCTTTAAGATGTTGTTGGGATTGCCTAGGCACTGTAGTGCATCAGGTATATTCGCGGAAACACGTGTTGATGGATTTCATGCCATCAATAGAAAAATCGGTAAAGTGCGAGCCGAACTCGCACATGAAGGGTTTCGTCTCTCACCCAAGGTTGCCTGGAGGAGATTGCTATGTAGCATAAGGCCGCCTATTGTGTGTTCCTCTTTTTTGTAATTTTCTCTGCATGTGTTTGTTTTTGTATCGTGTGTCTATTATTATTATTATAATTATAAATACACCTACCTAAAATGCCACTATAATTTTTCGTCTGCAAAAATAACTTTGTTTTTCATAGTGGTTGTATGAATGACATAGTTATATTTTCGGTTTTGGAAAATGTAAGCACTGAAACTGCTAAATATATTTCGTAAAAACCAATTTTCCTTGAAAATTTTTATAACGATCTACAGCGTATTAATTTTTTTTGATTTTTCTCTTTCTTATTTTAAAAGTTAGAGTGGAGGGGGGACACTAATTTTACCACTTTTTAAGTGTATATCATTGGGAACCTCAATGTAATTTTCAAAGATCTATTTATAAATACCCTACACGTATAGGTTTGATGAATAAAAATATTTTCAGTTTCAGCTCCATGTATGGAGAGCCCCCACTTGATATATATATATATTTTATTACTTTTGTGTAAAAAGCGGTTTACAGAATACATCTACCTACCAAGTTTCAACTGTGTAATTCTTATAGTTTTGGAATAAAGTGGCTGTGACATTTTTCCACTTTGGAAGTGTATATCTTTCAAACGGTTGACTTTGAGAAAAAACTGTTTTAGGAACCCCAATGTACTTTTTAAAGACCTATCTATATAGATACCCCACACGTATAGATTTGATGAAAATGTGCTATATTTCTAAAACTGCTAACTGTATTTCGTTTAAACCAATTTTCGTATAAAGTTTTTATTAAGATCTACAGCATATATTTTTTTAGATTTTTCACTCTCTTATTTCAAAAGTTAGAGGGGGAGGGGGGGACACACATTTTACCACCTTGGGAATGTACATCTTTCAAACGGTTGACTGAGAAAAAATCGTTTTAGAAACCTCAGTGTAATTTTTAAAGACCTATCTATAGATACCCCACACGCAGGGGCGTGCATATCATATAGGCAATTAGGCAGTGCCTACCTCATTAAAAACCTAAATAACATGCCACTAATTTAATAATATAAAGTTAATTTAGTTCAATATGGTTCAGATATTCTATAACAAAATGTCTATTCAACACCTCACCCAATATGTAAAACAGCGCCATCTAACGAATAGCTTGCTCAACGTCGTAATTTTGCCTAAAGCTAAATACTGACAGTAGGCAGGCTCCGGATTGCCTATTCGAAGCAAGAGCGTTTCATACAACATAAATTATAAAAAGTCAAGGTCAAGGTAATACGACCGCGTATAATGTTTACCGAAAATATGAACGTCGTCGTCCTAAGACATGACGTTCTCAATTGAAATGGGTTAGGTAAGCACGCTTACTCGGCGGCCAGTCGGCCGAATGAACTGTCGCGAGATAAACCGACGACCCCCGACCCCATATCTCTCACTCGCTCTGTGCTCGCTCCCATAGCTCGCTCTGCAAGTTTTGTTGAACGAGTTTCAACATTATTGCGCTGCCATAAGAGTGTTTGTTGACATTTTCAATTCAACCACACTTTTTAATACGAGATAGAAAAGTTTTGCAACAAGAGTGCTGCCGTGCCGGCCATGTTTTTGTTTTTAGTGTGTTTGTTGACATTACGCCCGCACGAGTTAATTCGATAATTACATTTATATTTACTTGTTTTGTTAATTTCCTTCCGTGTTTAGTATTAGTGCTATGAAAAAAGTAGTTGGTGTGTGTGTTTGTGTATAAAATAAGTATTATGCAATTAAAATTTAATTGAAAAATTAGAGTGTGCCGATTGTGCTGAGGATTGGATTTGTTTACAGAAATTACGTACGTAACCTTTCGAACAGTTGTTATTTTGCTCGTATATTAAACCTGGTATTCGTGAGTGATGTGAGTGAAGTGACATAAAACTAAATTAACAACGGGTTAAGCCACTACAGCTATCGCTCAAATGACATTGTTTAAGTGACTTTTTAAGAGTCATGTTTATTATCCATACATTTTTGAGATATCTGTGGTGGTGAACGTTTCGTTCGACCGCCAGGTGCCTATGAAAATTATCCATTTATACCTAGGAAGCATGTTCACATAACATTATTTACAGCCTCAAGAATACGGCAAAAAAGTGGTAAGCGAATTTATATCATTACTAGCGGCTGCCCGCTGTTCCACTCGTTCCCGCGGGAATATCGGGATAAAAGTATCCTATGCTTTAATTCAGGCTATCTACTATTTTTGTGCCAAGTTTCATCCAAATCCATTCAGTAGTTTTAGCGTGAAACAGTAACAAACAAACTGACATACTTTCGCATTTATATTATTAGTAAGCTAACCTCATATTTTCAAAATGATAATCGCAACTACGACTAGTTAAAATCTATAGTGCCTACCTCGCTGGAAAACCAATGCACGCCCCTGCCCACACGTAAAGGTTTAATAAAAAAAAAAAACAGTTTCAGATCCATGTATGGGGAGTCAATATATATATATTTATTTTTGCTAAAACCCGTAAAACGGTTTACAGAATACATCTACCTACCAACTTTCAACTGTGTCATCCTCATAGTTTTGGAATAAAGTGGCTGTGACATACATCGGACATGACGAATCTATAAGGGTTTCGTTTTTTGCCATTAGGCTACGGAACCCTAAAAAGAGCAGCCTTCATGATTAACCGTGTCCGATAAAATTCCAAAAGCATTTTAGGAATGTTAGCAAACAGATTTTGCATGTGTCCTTTTATGAGACATTGGGTAAAAACCCACCTTATGAATCATTGATATGTGTATCGTTATAATCGTTGTTGTGAAATTAATGTTACTTTATTTCATACTAACACTAGTTTTTAAGTGCATTGTATTTACTAGCAATCATATGGATGTTGAATTACTAAATGAATTTATATATAAAAAACAGAATTTTCATAAAAACATTTCTTTAATAGATATTATTATTTTTCAAGAGCCAGTAAATTTCTTTCATAAAGTTAACAACCGTAGCATCATCGTCCCGTAGCAAGTTCGTAACGTTAAGTAATTTTCATAGCAAACCGTAGGTTAGGCCCATTTGCGCCAAGCTAGGTTAATAATAATAATAATAAACACTTTATTGCACACAATACAAAAGCAAACACAAAGAGAAAATTACAAACAGAGGAACATACAATAGGCGGCCTTATTGCTACATAGCAATCTCTTCCAGGCAACCTTAGGTGAAAGAGATATATATAATTAATAAGGTAATAGGGGATTGGGTGCATAAGAGGATGGAGAAACAGATACTTATATACTACAAATAAATATTTGATAATTCTATAAATAATAATTATGACAGAGAAAGTAAATGACTTCTGACTTGATTGCTAAAGGATCCCAGAGTCTGAGCCTTTCTGATACCCTCTGGAAGCGCGTTCCATAAACGAACGGCGTGCACAGCAAATGAATAGGAAAAAAAGTCGGAAGAGTGTCGAGGAATTTCTAGGGTAAGGTTAGATGAAGAACGTAAGGTGCAGATTGAGGACGAGGAGCGAAAAGAAAAGCAATTTTTGAGATAAGGAGGGGAAGAAGGTAAGAAAAGAATAGAGTAAAGAAGCTTGAGAGTGTGTAAGTCCCTGCGCCGGCGAATAGGGAGCCAGTTGAGTTTAGTGCGGAAATGCGACACGTGGTCATATTTGCGAAGATTGAAAATGAATCTGATGCAGACATTCTGCAGACGCTCCAACTTATCGAGCATTGCCTCAGACAGGTCAGTGTAACAGACATCAGCGTAGTCTAGGATAGACAGCAAAAGGGATTGTGCCAGAGTAATTTTGGTACTGGTTGGCAAGAAATTTCGTAACCGGTTTAATGAACCATACGCTGCAAAAACTTTTTTTCTAATTTGTTCCACATGAGGCTTCCAGGATAGATTTTCGTCGAAAATTACACCTAGATTCCTGACAGTGCTGGAGAAAGGGATAACTGTTCCGTTTAAGGAAACTACCGGAATTTGTTGGAAATCGATCCTCGAAACAAAATGAGAGCTACCAATGATGATGGTTTGAGTCTTAGCCGGATTAAGAGTCAGACCAAAAGACTTACTCCAGGAAGAAATTTTTGCAAGATCAGAGTTGGTTGTAGTAATTGCATTTGACAGTTCTGATAATGGTGCTTGTGTGTAGATCTGTAGATCATCTGCGTAGAGGTGATAGATAGATAACACATTTAACCCAGAGTTAGTGCTACTTTTTTAAGAACTAACTCTAATTCTCTGACTGATTTGGTGATTTTTATCTGTGTCCATCCTTCTTCTAAGTCATGCTAGTTATGTTAAATTAAAACTTTATTTCAATACATGGTAGAACTGCAGAAGCACTATAATGTGCATAATGATGATGGAGAGCGTGGCTGGCAGCAGCGGCATGGCCAAAGGCAGGTTGGAGAGGGTATTCGCTCTCATAGGCTCCTGAATCACCAGCCGGGCCAAGTCTTTACACGCCCGCATTCCAGGCCCATCACGATCTGAAGGAATACACATAATAATTTCAGAAAATTCCCCAGGGCAAAGGCTCACTGCCTCTAATGTGGTCTTGTGGTAACACCACGAGCACAAGTAACATATCCAGAGATCCCGGGTTTTTTGTCAGTCCCATTGGTATTGGTATTTGTACCTACAAAATAGTAATCGGTGTTGTTGATAGTACGCCTGCAGGGCTTGTTTTAAGGTGACCTGGCTGGCTACCACCATCTTACCTAAGTCTGCTGCAAGTAACATCACTGTTTTCAGAACTATTTTGTTTCGGCAGTTAGAGATAAGATAGCCAATTGGTCAATGGTTGAGGATTCGGAGAGAAGCGCGATTCTACCTTAATTCTTATCATTACTTAACATACCTACTGTCATCTTTCAGAATCCATCATGTCATAATAACGTTTTGTTTACAAATACTCTTCAAATTCGTAACATGACATGACCACCATAAAGTGAAATTTTGTTATTTCTGTCCATTGAGATATATCTATGGGTATGAAATACCTACAAAGAACGTGCTTATCTACACTCGAAGAAACTTTGTGATGGCGGACTTAACTTGGCAGTTACTGAACAATCACAAAATAATATCGTTAGCGAAATACTTGTGATTTAATTTGTATAATGAAAGTTTCTAAAGACAACTATCATAATTCAATATACTTCTATAATCATTATTTCCGCCAACAAACCAATTGAAATGAACACCTTACATTATGAAATAAGCTTATTCTAAGAGGGTAGTGGTACGAAATACCATTGGTAAATACTGCGTTAGGGGAGTGCGGTAAGCCACCTGCTCATTTTTGTGTATTAAGAAGCCCTCATCACAATATCGCTACTGTCCATCACTTTCTTAATACACAGTATGTAAAGCAAGATATTTGTAATCATGTGTTTGTAATCAAATGGAAAAGTATAAATAATATACTAATAGTTTAAATGAATTTGTTAGACAATGTTAAATTGTTAAATGTTGTAGGTATTATAATTTTAACCCAATTTTAGATTTTTTTACAAATTGTCATTTTTAAGACGTTTATGAAATATTTTATGATATACCTATTTATTTTTATTTTTCCTAATTGATTTAATTTAATTTTAATTGTTGATAATTTTCATAATTTTACTTTTTATTGATATGTATTACAATATTTTTTTTATTTAATTTCCGACACAACTGTATTATTGTTATGGAATAACTAAATTGAACTAAATATCGGCAGGAATTATTTGTTAATGAAACGTGAATAGTAAAATTTATAATGTACCTGTGTAAATTAGTAATCTGTTCGATGACTTCCTCGGTAGAGTGGTACGTGCCCTGGTTTCAAGGTGTCGCCTACTCAAAGGTCCTTGGGTTCGAATCCCAGTTGGGGCAAATGTTTGTATGATAAATACGAGCATTTGTACCTGAGTTGTGGATGATTATTATGTATATTTTAATTTATTTATATCCATTACTCTAGTATCCCATAACACAAGCCTTACAGTGCAAACCTACTTTGGGGCTAGGTTTAAAAAAAGGAAAAATCTTACCAACTATGATTCCGCTTTGCAGTCGCATCAAGCAGTTCTTCAAGCCATCCCAAGCAGTGTTTAGTCGCTGGCAGGTGAATAAAAGCAGCACCAAAGTGAAAGCACAGAAAATGACATTCAGTATGTATACTGAATTGTCGTAGATATTTGCTGTCTCAGTATTGGATTCCTGTTAACAATGAGATGTGAATTTAGCCAATTTGGGTACCAATAATGTAAGGTGCAAAATATACTTTTTTGCAAATTGTGTTGCAAAGTAAGTGGATTCTTTAACTTTTGTCTGAGCCACCTTAAAATGGGCGATGATGAGAGATAGGGCAAAAGGCAATCTATGTCCTAGCAAGGTCTAATCTATCTCACGATATATATACGACTATAGTTTGAGTCACCGCCGTAAGGTCGCCGCTTGTCTGTCGGTTTTCTACAGACTTTACTTTGGGTAGTGTGCATCTGAGCAGCATAACCTCATTCCGTCGTCTCCTTTTTTTTCGATCGCGATACCAGACGTACTGCAGGCTACCATCCATACTTGGTTGCCATTCCAAACTTACGCACAGAGCGCTTTAGTCCTCACAAATAGTGGAATGCCCTGCCAGCTTCTGTTTTCCAGAGCACATACAACCCAAACCACTTCAAGGCGCAAGTGAACAGGCTTCTTCTGGGCGAACTCGCTCCATCTTAGACCTCATCTACTCCCTTCGGCCAGATTGAGGTCAAGAGTACGCCCATTTAATGCAAAAAAATGTCTTAGTGCATCTAAATAAATTCACTGCTATCGTTGTGAAACAGTATAACAGCAAGAGTGAAGTTTTATAATTTTATTTTGGATCCAAAATAAAATGATAACGCGTCACTCTTGCTGTTGCTTGCTTGCGTCATTCTTGAGGTATCGATACCACAAGAATTAACGATGTAAATAGCGATTAGATAATAATACATGATAATATGAAGGTAGAAATAAAACAACTTTTGCTTAATATTTTGTGCGATTTATTTACCCAAAATTAATATTTGGTACTATTATTATTATCATTTATTATTTTTGGAGATGGGACACTAGCAAGGCCGGACGCTTGATCAGTCTCCTTAGTCGGAACCATTTCACCCAGTTCTACGAAGAAAAAATTCCCCTGAAAACGGGGGGGGGGGGGGGGGGGCGTTTATCGTTCATCCCACCGGCGTCGGACCCTCGAACCTTCCTGTGCGCTACAGTACCTGTTGAGTTGACTTATCGTCAACTGCTTTAGATCCTCTTCTTTTAGCTTGTCCGCTTCAAAGATTATTATTATTTGACCAACAACCCGTGACCACGGCAACTGAAAAGGTGCGTCGGTAAACCAAAAAACCTCAAATAAATCGAAAAATGATAGTACCATATATATATTTCGGGTAAATAAATCGCACAAAATATTCCGCAAAAGTTGTTTTGATTCAATTATGAGTGCGCGAAGAAACTTTAGATGTGCTTAATATGATGGTACATATTTTGTGCGACAAGTAGGTACTTACTGATTCTATAAAGTTTTTTATAATTTCGCTTATTCCAAAAATTATGTATAAAATGTTTTCTAGAAGTGAAACAAAAATCTGGAAGAAATAGTTAAATCTGTAAACAAAAAAGTTCGACTGCTTACCCGCCCATACTACTATTTTTTTTTTGCCGTCGTCATTGTCGTTGAAGTAACCAGTAGTTTTTTTAGGGCGAGTTATTTAAAAAAATTATAGATATATAGAAAACTCTTACATCACAACTAAAACATTAATAGGTATTTCATTTGAATACTAAATTATTTAACCTCAGTACATTCCGAGAAAACGGTTCTCAAAAAAACTGTACTGGTCAACCGGGAAGTTCCCCGATTGTACTTAAAGTCCTCGTAGATTATGTTACCTAGTCTAGTAATGAACCACCAAACTTTTACATTTTCTATACACCACTACCGCGGATTCACTCGTGATGTTCCTGTTCCCGTGGGGATATCGGGAGAAAAACTATATTTCTGCCAAATTTAATCTCAGCCCGTTCAGTTGTTTTAGCGTGAAAGAGTAACAAACAATCAAAGTGACATTTTTAATATTAGTGGGATTGTAGGAATTATGATTTAACTAGCGGCCGTCCGCGGTTTCGCCCACGTGGTCCCGTTCCCGTAGGGATATCGGGATAAAAAGTATCCTATATTTGAATCCAGGATATCTACTATCTTTGTGCCAAAATCTATTGAGTAGTTTTTGCGTTCAAGAGTAACAAACATTCAAAGTCAAAGTCAAAGATTTTTATTCAAATAGATTTATAGATAAATGCATTCGAATCGTCCAATATTTTTCCCTACCAGCCATTCAGTAGGCTTATTACGAGTTTGGCAAACTCGACGTTACAGTAAACGTTAATGTAAAATGTAGCTCTGTCTCTTTCATATTTAGAAAGAAAGAAAGAAAGAAAGAAAGAAAGAAAAAAGTTTTTATTGACACGTCACAAGGCATGAAACAAAAATATTATGTAATAAACAAAAAGGAATAAAATAAAAAAAAAACACAAACATCAAATTATTTTAAGCTTAAAAGAAAAGTGTGACGGGCCAATCAGGATCCTGCCTCAGCTAAAATGCTGTTACGATGTGAGAACGATATCTCAACACCGCAACAGCGCTGGTATTCTGGCAGGGCCTGTCCTATACGAGAAACGTTCAACCGTACAACACGCGAAAAAAAAAAAGAGCTGATAGCTGAAATCTGTATTTAGCGACTGTTTTACCGACATGAGCAGTGTATCCGATAGTCTACGCTCACGAGCCCTGTTAAGCAAACTCGTAATAGGGGTACTGGACATGTTTTAACTGATAAGAAGAAGTCGCAAAAGACTTATCAGCTTTAACAGAAGCAACATCATTTACAAAGGAACATGTCGTTGCCAAACACAAATCTACAATCTTGGAACATATTTAATATAAGAGGGAAATTTCCTTACACTCAGTAATTAGAATATTTTCATTTTATACAATTATAATAGACCTATACATCTTCACAAACATCCGCATTTATTATATTAGTAGGAATATGTTGAAATACCTGCTTACTGAAACAGTTGTTAAACAATTGACTGCAATGCATCAATCCTCGGCATTGGGTAGACCAATCGTCGATAATTTCTGCGTTATAACGCCATTCTCCTTCATTTTCCTCGATATCGTCATAGATGACGAGACTCTCATCCCGAAAAAGATTACATAAAATGTGTTTCACTGATAATTCGACGCACTGAACTAAATATGTCATCCGTGTAACTATATATACGTACACATAGAACTGGAACATATATCTTGTTTCCATTATAATAGACATTATTTTATATGCGACACTAAAAATTATGTTGTCGCTAATATTTCTGCTGCTTAAGGTACCATAAATGTGCGCTATTATAATGAGCGAAAAATATAATTTGTTAAATACTTGTGAGGGCTTTTTAATCTTTAAGTTTTTGATAAAATCATATTTTTGTATCATGTTTGCCTTTAAAATTAAGAATTGTTCGCTAGTTTTCAAGGGTATCAGTACGGTGCACGTAATTGTTATGGCCGTGAATATTGGAAATGCGGTCTCCAATACACTTATTTGAGTTTGCTTCGTGGCTTGGATCGCGTTATTGCCACAAATGTACCAGGCCGATATCAATTCAACCGTCACTCTTAAATTCGACAATACTTTTATTGTCTTGCTGAAAATGGAATAATTTCTGTATACTCCTAAAATATTTTCAATACACATAAGTACACTAGGTTCTGAAATAACCATTTTGAGGGCACACAGGATTGGTTGACAATTCTGTCAGATTTCTGGATTCTAACTAAAGGATTTCCAATTTTGTTTAGTGTATAAGTTGAAATTGACTAAAAAGTACCCAGTCTTACTTAATAAGATCGTATCATACTAACCGTAATTCCCGAAATTAACCTTGGAATAGATAATTTCATTATTTGATGGATGATTTATTATTACCTAATGATATTTCTTCAATATACTTGTAGTAACAATCTAACTTTTTCCAATATTCTTTTGTAGCAATACATAAATCTTTGTTTTATTTTAACGTCATTTTATTACGTCACGTATTTGTATTATTAATACAATCTAATTTAAAGATTAAAAGTTACTACTTAGACTTCCGGTTACAATTCGCGCCAAACCGTTCGCGCTAACTTCAACATGTCGCATAAACCTGCGTCGGCAGAGCGTCATTCGATCGCTGACTACGATACCGTCCACTAGTTATCAAGAAGTGTGTCAGTTTTAGTAATAGCTCTTAAAACCAACATTGTAAAATTATAAAACTTATTTAATTTAAAGAAAATAAAACCCAAGTGAAGTTGAAACATCGTTTAATTCCACCGTTCCCGCTTACTGCTTCGCTGCTGCTGCTGGTGTCGCTGCTTCACTTTTATATTAGTCCGTGCCTAGATAACATTATATTTTTTTCTGAAATTAATTATCAATACAGTATTCAGTATCAATACGTTTATCACGGAAAATCACAGATTGGCTGTTACACTCAAGTGTAAGCACAGTGTAAGTAAATGATTCAGTGCTTTTGAGTTAGTGCTGTAAAGTTTTGGCAGAACTATGATATAAGCACAAAAAAGCGAGCATTAAAACTCTCAACGCCGCCAATAGTAACGTTACCACATCTATAAACTCACAATAGGGGTTCCGATCGTCAGATCAGATGATCGGCGATTGATATAGGATGACGAACGAGATCGACATGGGCCCCCGCGGAAGTTCTTGTCTAAAGTTCTAAGATCAATAATTAAAATGCGCCAAATTGGCCAGTGTGCCGGTATGCAGAATGGAGCCCCGTAGCGTACGGACGCATTCCTTAGATCTCCATTGTTTTTATTTGCAAAGTAGTCATAATATTTATTAAGTAGGTACAGAATAGCTCGCAACCCTGTAAAGGCGTTGCAAATCTTAAAAACTAAAAAATATAATTTAATAACAACAATCTTACATTAAAGTAAAGAAACATCTAACTCATATCTAAAGGCATACACTATTTTAAAAAATCTTTTAGATCATTATAACAATTTATGATATTTGAATTTTCGCATTTTTCAATGCTATTTTTATACTTATGATAAATTTTAAATAGAAATATTGGAAAAAACAACTTGGTCACAAGTGAATTCTCAGATGGGACTCGAACCCTATGCTCTAGAGCATAATAACAATTCAGTATCAGATGCGATTTATTTACCCGAAATATATATTTGGTACTATTTATAAATATATATTTTTCGGTTTATTTGCGGTTTTTTGGTTTCCTGACGAATTAAACTTGTAAGAAAGAACTATTCTTTTGCGTTATACAGAAGATCAGAGAAGTTCTAAAACTGTACGAAAAAATATTTTACTATTGAGCGCTTTCAAATAAAGTCCTTTCGATATTCGTTTGATTAATTGGCCCATGTTTCGGGGAAGGGATTTCCATTGCATGCAGTCGCAAAGTGCACCATTTGAACGTAAAGCCGACACTCTATCAGGTCACGGCGATGCCCCAATTTATGAACTTAATCCAGTTACTGTCGGATTTCCTGCAACATAGAAGCTAGTGATGTTCCGAAATATTCACTTTTATTCCTCCAGACAAAAACAATATCCTAATGCATCATTCATACGACACACTAGCGGATCCTCGCGATTTTACTCGCGTGCTGCCCGTTCCCGTGGGAATATCGGGATAAAATATAGCCTATGTCACTCGAGAGAAATGTGCTTTCTAATGAATGAATGTATCGAACTTGCTTTTAGTAAGTTTTCTTGCCTTCCAAAATTAACAGCAAATTTTGCGTCCTTTTTAGACCCTCTGAAGCCTATCCATTATTGGTATCTTTTTATTAGGTATATTATTTATATTTATTTAGTGCCGTGTGGTGACGGCCTAAGAATACAGGTGTCACCACTCCCTTACATGCCTGGGATCGACTAACAGGCTCGACGCATTGAACTCCTGTGCGAGAGAAGGAAAACTTGAAACAAACCCTCTACCAATCCGTCTGGTCAGCGTGGTAGCAAATAATAACCTCCTATGAACGCCACAATAGGCGTGAGCTAGGAGAGGCCTATGTCCAGCAGTGGATGTACACAGGCTAATGATGGAATTTATATTCACACTTTCATTTATTAAATTTACAAAATAATTTATTTATTTGTCGTTGCGTCACTTTATGACGCTTATCTTTGTTTAGATAATTGGTGTAAATGTATGAAGAGTTTGTTATTATTATTATTTTACTCGAATTTGATGTTATTTTTAACTTTTATTTTATCTTATTGTTTGCAATGTTTGTAATTATTTTCGGTAATAATAATATTGTTTTATATTATTTTAAATTACAGTTCCTAATAATCTAAATTGTTATAAATACGATAGTTCAAATGCATGTTGTGACTGCCTATAGTTGATAAGACACTTAAATATGTATCTTGTTTTATTATTGTTAATTATGTATCCTAAGATGGAGCACGCATGCCAAGATGTACCTATATTCACAATTTTTTTGAAGAGGGCCAATTTGTTACTTCTGGTCCTCTGGCACGAGGAAGCAGGACGCATAACGTTAGTTCGGATGATTGGAATTACTTTATTTATAGCAGTATCCGAATTTACTAGTGAGAAGTCGAATTAATAATTTATTCTTCAGAAAGTCAATTATAACCTGCCCCTCACTTTGCCTAACAACCCTAGCAACGTCTCTGATCACACACAGTCAAACCGTGTAAGCCTCAGAAGCCGCTCCTCTATCGGCACCGAGCAGTGCCGGATTTTACAGCCATATCCGGACCCAGCCAGTTTTCCGCATTGTTGACACATATTACGAGATACTTTACTCTCTTCACTCTACATTGCAGATCTTGGAGCTGCGAAATAGGTTAAAATATAGACATATTTTTAATGTTTGCATTTTTAATGCTATCCATTTATTTATTTGACGACCTTTTTGGCGCACTGGTGCTATCTACACCCGCCTTCTGTGCCAGAAGTACCGGCTTTTATCCCCGGACAAGACAAATATTCGTGTGCATGTTTATTTGTCTTGGTCTGGGTGTTTAATATATGTATATTATGTATGTTTATCCGTTATCTAGTATTCATAACACAAGTTCTTCATAAAACTTAACGTGGGCTAGAAAATTGGTGTGATTTGTATGCAATTCTTTATTTATTATTATTAGTTACACGGGCAGTGCATAAATACATAATTTATAATTATTTGCACATGTGATATGACACAATACAATATACAATATCAAGTTTACAGTTAACGATTGAAAAGGACATACACTTTCACAGAATGACAAACATTTAGTCATAATAGTTCCCCATTATCTGAGAAGTCGCAGTCAGGTTGCTGATCTAATATCATATGAAGCAAAATGATGACATCGTGTAACTGACAAAATCTAATAACCCCACCTGTCCATAGTCAAACACAGCAACGGTTAAAGGGGGTTTTAACTCCATTCGCCTCAACACAATTAATTTAGACCCAGGTCATAGTCCTCGGGGAAATCCAATTACACGGAATCAGATTAGTTTGTGTAACAAATTTGCTTTTCATTAATAGCACGCGAGGGCAAATAATTAAAATACGTCTATGACGGTTGGTTGAGGATACGAATGCTCTTGATGTTAAAAACAATGTTATGTATGATTCACACCGAACGGACGGAGTCGGCGCACAGCCGTTAGTCGGTGACATGGCTGTCACATTTTCATACTATATGACAGCCATGACAGCGACGATAACTGGTTGCTACGTGATCTGAAGTTAGACTATCAGCATGCTGAGGGTTCCCAACTTGTCTTCGCAAATCAGGCTATTTATAATGGTATCAGTTGAATGCAACCGACTATAAAAAGGCAGTCAGGCTCCAGCAAACTTTCCAGGACTCGCTCGAATACTTCCTATTCCTCCAAGCGCGTTAAAGCGTGAAGACGGCACCGACAATTTTTTCATTTCTTTTTTAGTCTTTGGCTTTTTTCTTTTTTTTGTGTATGTATTCAGATTTCTCCCAGATTTCTGGTCCGATTCATTTGATTGTTTTTTGTTCGATGTGATGTTGGTCCCTTAAAAATTTGGTTCAGTTTGGCATAGTAGTTTTTATTTTATGAGTTTGTTTGCTAACTTGCAGGATGTCATTTTTTTCTTTTGTTTATAATGTACATGAAATCTAATCTAATCTAGAAATAACTTTCTGTAATTTACTAACAACAAATAATATACAGGCACTGAAAAGTAAAAATAAAAAACTACGTTACAAAAAACCAACTTCAAAAACTAAAAAGCAATAAATAAGCCTTTTGGAGTCGGTGCCAGGCATGGCAAGAAAAATAAAAGAATAGGAGCTCAAAGTAGAATGCCTTTTCTTCATATTACTTATAGGCTTATTTATTGCTTTATAGTTTTTGAAGTTGGTTTTTATAAACTAGTATTTTTTTAACAAATTAAGTATTTCTTTCTGGGCAGGTCGAAAAAGAAAAACACATCAGAATGCGCCAGCTAGAATAACTATTGTAGGCGATGGACTGACAGGAATAAATTTCTAAGAGTTTTGAAGGACAATTTATTAATTTATGGAATCCAATCCAATTTGTATAAGTAAGTATGTGTTAAGACGTTTTTTTCCACGACTATACCGTACACACATACCTACGTGTAATTGTCAGTCATGGGTCGTGGTACACCTGAATGGTTCTCCTAGATGTACCAAGGGCACTTTTTGTTGCCCGTTGTACACCTCATTTTTTATGACTGTTTTATTTCAAACATCTGTGGGCCGTGGTACACCCGAATCTACTCGACCGATTAAATTATAATATTTAGCGAAAGTACCAGGATCGCTTAGTTGACCAAGAGTTTTTTTTGATGTTTTGAGTTTTTATAGGTAGCAGCTTTTGAACTAAGTATGATAAATAACTTCTATTTGGTTATGATGCCCTGATAGTTTTCGTTCAATATTTATTCTATTAGTGCAATATCAATGTCTCAGACATTTGTTGGGATAGAGGTGAATAGAATAGAGCACTGGGTGAATCTACGGGTGTTGTGAACGTTTGTCCCAACATATTTTTAGAGTAATAAAATTCTGCCTCGTGTGCAGTTACGAATATAGGCCCCAGCCAAGTAGCGTTTAGCAGCATAACCTTTATTATTTTCGCACTTATCATGCATGACACTTTGTATGTCGAAGACAATGACGGCGTTCAAAACGCCCGTAGATTTACCCCACTACCTCATTCCGAGGCGTGCAAAAGTTGAACACTACAGGGCAGAAATAGAGCCCATAGTTCCAGACTAACTAAGGTGTACCATGGCCAAGAATAAGTGCCCGTAGTACACCTTGGTGAACTAAGGTGTACTACGACCCATGACTGGTAATTATTTGCCCACTAAAGTAATGAAATGAAAACAGTCACATAATTATTTAAAAATTACAATTATTAGTATTTGTGAAACTTGAGGTACCGCGCGTTGTTAGTTAAGTTATCGTTGAACATGAATTTGGTTAATATTTTTTTATGTTTAGAAAAAATTGGCGGAGCACACCGAAACTTTCATTCAAGGAGCAAGTTGGTCAAAGTTTTAATAATAATTAGGATTGTGATAGAATTGTTAATCACATCACTTATATGTGTAGCGAATATTCATTCGGCCTTAATCACTATAAAGGTTTCCGTAATGCGATGTCTGTATAACTTATTACAAATCATGAATGCATACTCTATTATTATTTGTCCTTTACAAAGAAGCGAATCTTTTACGAAATTTTTGACAAGTTTTAATATGCTGCAAAATCATCGTAATTTACATAGTAAAGATACTTTCGTAAGAAGACTATTCATTTTTTATTTATTTCTCACGTCAGCATTGATATTGACTCCTATACTTTACCTCAACCAGTTGGATGAAGAAGAACGAGTGTACATTATCTTAATTCTTATTGCTTTGTTTGTGTATTACGAAGGCAGATACTATTTGGAGTTCTATATGTATCTAGTGTTGATATCAATTATAGCGCATTCAATGGAACAATTCAACAAAGCTATTTTGCGACGGTCACAGAAAAATTCGTGGCGAATAATACCTGAATTTAATCATCATTTTCACATTAAGAACTTTAGCAACAATTTGAATGCAGGAGATGTAGAACAATGGGCAATACACTACCGTCAACTGATGCTCTGCAACAAACAGCTCAATTTATGTTTTGGTTCGGAGGTAAGAATAAAATATATATACGTTGTGACTTTTATATACCAGAATTAGCGGCCGCCCGCGTGGTTCCTGTTACCGTGGGAATATTATAAAAAGTATATCTTGTTTTAATCCAGGCTAACTACTATTACAAGCGAACGCTTACTTATTTATTATTATAGACTAGACTAGTTAGTTTTTTTTTCTAGTATAAAATTTTCCCTATAATTAAAGTTTTAATATTATCAAATTATTTTAAGATGTTAAAAAAAAATCTAACCTTCCTTATTTCAGATTTTTCAGTTATTATTGGTCATTCCAATTTACTATATATTTGCTATAAGTTACATACTTGAGGCTCTTATAACGCAGGTGAGATTGGTTAAAAAATAAATATACTAGGTCTTTACCTATGAAATTGCCGATTTGTATGAAGAATTTAAAAGCAAGTTCGTTTTCCACACTAACAATTTTTGTTATAACAATGTATGAAGACGAAGCAATCTAATGCTATATTTTTACCGACTTCAACAAAAAAGGAGGGAGGTACTCAATTCAACCCGTTTTTTTTTTTGTCCGATATATGTATACCGATTACTCCGGTGTTGGTGATCCGATTTTAATAGTTGTTTTTTTGTTCGATCGGGTACACTGTCAATTTGGTCCCATATAAGTCTCATTGAGATCCGATGATAATCTTTGGAGATATGGGGCCTAATGTCATGGAAGTCATGAAACAATTATATCATCCAGGTAATTGTTAGATTCTTGTTCGAGCTGAAGTTTCACGCAATAACTACTGAGCGGATTTTGATGAAACTTTTTTTTTAAATAGCTATTGGTCCTCGCCAACATACCTATAGGCTATAAACCCTCATTAAGTAACGTCCCTGCACCGGGAAAAGCAGCTTCGTAAAAGGTAATGAGGAGTTGACATAAGGTTATTAGCGTAGGTACGAGACCTGTTCTACCTTTAAAAATGGTGAAATAAAAATCTTTTTATAAAAAAATTAAAACCGACTTCTAAAAACTAAAAAGCAAAAAATAAACCTTTTGGAGTCGGTGCCAGCCAAGGCAAGAAAAATAAAATAGTTGGACCGCAAAGTAGAATGCCTTGGCTGGCACCGACTCCAAAAGGTTTATTTTTTGCTTTTTAGTTTTTTGAAGTCGGTTTTAATTTTTTTATGAAAAGTTTTTTATTATTTAAAAAAATCATACATGGATATACATGCATTGTTTGAATTCAATACAACTAGACAAGAAAAAGATAACTCCATAGAAATGAATCAATCAAATTATTATTTGATGTCCCCCGATTCCGGTCCCGATTGTTCTAATTTTGGATGCTAAAATTCTTTTTCATGTCTCATATTCTGAAAGTAACTCATAACTTGCCTAAAATGCGGGTTGAAAGTGATATGTGGCGGCCCTAGGGCTGTAATAAATTTGAAAAAAGAATAGGCCGGGGTGTCATGTCAAATCGATATCTGTTATCTCTTTGGACTTTTATTTACCAAAGGTATGTAGGCAAAGGCACAGAAGCCTATACAGCTTATTTTGCTACATTATAAAATAATTAAAATCGTAGAAACCTTACAAATTTTTTTTTAGAATATTCTGTTTGTTTTTACTTTCCTCATATTCAAAATGAAAAGTAGAGTGTTTATTTCGGGTGTATGGACCCATAACAGTCTCGAACTATCGGCGCCCTCACTTCGTTCGGGCGCCAAAACACTCGACTGTTATGGGTGTCATACAGCCCTTGGTAAACAATCTACTATTTTTATTAGTAATTCTTATATTTGTCGTACCTTTCTGAAACACATCGTAATCCCTCGGAATGTGATCAAGATTGTTTGCTGTCAATTTTACGATAAGTTTTTTTGATTATTTTTTTCAGAGGTATAAGAACTATTTTGAATTTATATACCATCTGCCGGGACTCATAACATGTGCAGTAACAATGACCTTGCTTCTATTTTCTTGTCAGCGGCTAAATAACGAATGGAAAATGTTAAGGATATCGCTAGCCAAATTAATAACGCATTTGCTGGAGCGTGAGTATGATAGATTTAGCTTCTGATCTCTCTCTCAAACTTAACGTCTAGACCGACTAGCCTTTTGTAGTCAATGAGGAATTTTCCAAGGTACGTTCTTTTAAAATCTCATAGATGGCGCTGTCCATCTCCTGTAACTTTAAATTAATTATTTACTTACGGGCTGCATGTGCATAGCCCTTTGTTCTGTTCTGACAGAAAAAAAAGAGATAAGCTACAACATTGCTTCTTGTTTGTTGCACCATATAAAAATTTTATGTAGACTAGTAATGTCATGTTCAATGTCATTTCTCTATGGCATGGTCATTTCGCTGAATTCGTTTATATTTTTTTCGGTGTGTTGGTTGATCCTTTTGTATATTTAAAAAAGTAAAAAATAAGCATGTCATGCACAAATGTGCAATGTGCATGACATGCTTATTTTTACTTTTTATTGTTTTTGTCTTAGCAAAGGTCAAAGGAGATGGACAGCGCCATCTATGAGATTTTTAAAGAACGTACCTTGGAAAATTCCTCATTGATTTAAAAAGACGTGATGTACCTACAGGCGTGGAAGGTACCGCGGTCTGATTATCTAACACAAAATCACCTAGCAACCAGTGTCGTCGCTGACATGTCTGTCATATTTTCATACTGTATGACAGCCATGACTGCGACGATAACTGGTTGCCGCCGGTTTGACCACCTTTAAGCGATAGTCGTCTGTGGCATATCTTCTACGTCTATCATCATACCCCTTTTGACTTACTTTACATTCAACCTTTAACATTCACTAAGCAAAGTGGTTCTCGTGAACCATTTAATATTACTTACTAGACTTCAGTTTACTCTTTGACTTGACGACAAAGCATGCCCTCGGGTAACGATCTTCTAATTTTTAAGCTAAATTAATGTACTTTTCTCAAACATGCTTGGAAATATGAGCATTATTTTGACAACCTTCTTCGAGATAAATCGATATTGCTGTACTGGCCACATACATGCGAGCAGCGACCGGCAAAAGTTGTATGAAAATCCATATCTGTCGTGTTTAGCGGCCAAATAAATTACATAGTAAACTCATATCTGTCGTGTAATTTAAAACGGAACGATCTTTTACTCCGAAATATATTGAGATAACTTATTAAAGGTTTTATTTAAATTTCGAACTGGCTTGCAAATAGACAGCTGTTTTAGAATAAAAAATCGCCAAATGAACACTTTAACGCGGGAATAATTATTTTCACCTCACACGCTCTGAAAAGGAGGTTTTGTCAATCAGTTTAGGCGTAGAAAATACTTTACCGCGCTAGGCCGCAAAAAGCGAGTTTCTACGCGGAAACTGAATGACAAATCCTCATTTTCCGAGCGTGAGAGGTGAAATAGTTATTTGTTGTTCGTTGTTTGTCTGATTTCGAAAAGTAGTTTTAATTTCCGCGCAGTATTGATAAAAATACTATACAAGCCTTGGCCACACCTAGGTATTGATGGACTTACGTATATGTGCCTCGGCTTCGCCTCGTCCCACATTTACACGTTCGTCCATCAATGCCTCTTTTGCTGGGCGCTGCAGATATGTACTATTATTGTATTACTCCACATTATCTCTACGGTGACAGTGGAGATAAAAATAGTAAGTTTCGAGACTCCGTGCTCGAACTCAAGCTAAAAATGGCGGTTGTTGTTCCATGCGAGTTTAAATCTAATGCACAGGTCCTCAAGCGGAGACGCGTGCAGTGCGCGACCTGTTGCGATTGGTGGTGCAAGAGCCACTACAAGCGCGGCTAGCGGGCGCGCTGCCGCTGGCCATGCCGCTGCTGCCTGCCGCGCTGTCAGCATTCGTCACTTACGTCATCGTATTGCTGCAGTTCTTCAAAGTTGTTTAGCCATATGCAAGTACTGTTAACTTGAATTTACTTGAGTTCATGTGTAGCAGTGAGGTTTACTAATGAGATCGTGTTTTGTCGAATAAAGTATGAGAGAATGCAAGAAGTGGCCTTTTGTAACAATCATAGTTCAATTGCATCCTTACTGTGACTATCGCTTAATGTATTTGTTTTAAAACCTGATCCAGGCCCTAAAGCCTCCGAATCACAAGTAGATCGTGAACTATTGCGACTGTTAGTGCGAGAACCACTACCTACTCGCTACGCTACTTCCCGCCGCGCTGTCAACATTCGCCACTTCAAAGTTATTTCATTTTTAAAGTTATTTTGGAACAAAAACGGTAAAAAGTAATATTAATTGTATAACAAGAAATTTTTACTTTTATCTTCTCTTATCCATCCATAAGTAAGGCTAGTGCTCCAGCAGTGAGAAAATTAAAATGGCTGATGATAATGATGATGAACAAGAAACATTTACAGATTATGCTTCTAGCACCGCACTCTGCAGAACAAAATACGATTTATCTACCACCCAGACACTATTAGTGAACGCAATCGATCTAAGATCGAAATAGTGTTTTCTCAAAGATGCTTGGAAATTGGAGCATTATTTTGACAACCTTCTTTGAGATAAATAAAAATTGCTGTACTGGCGAAATACATGCGATCAGCGGCCGGCAAAAGTTGTATGAAAATTCATATCTGTCGTGGGATTTAAAAATGGAACGATCTTTTACTCCCAACACTGGCAACCAAGGAGGTATCTTAATAAAGGTTTTTTTTAAATTTCGAACTGGCTTGCAAATAGAAAAATGTTTATTGAAAAAAAAAAAACAAATAAACACTTTAAAGCGGGAAAAAATAATGTTGTTCGTTGTTCGTCATTGATTTTGAAAGTTTTAATTTGGACTTACTTGTGCCTCGGCCCACATTTATACGTTCGTCCATCAATGCCTCTTTTGCTGGTCGCTGCAGTAATGTTATATAGTGTTGAAAAGTATCATCTTCTCTCTTGTGTAAATATGCATTTAATTTTAAGTGATAATTTTAAGAAAAGGAATGCCATGTCACGTCAATCAAAGTCTAATTGTGTAAGAATTGAACACGTTTACAACAGTAAAATAAAAATGTATTTCACGGCTCTTGAAAAATAATAATATCTCTTCATTCTTAAAGTATCATAAGACCACCGCGGTCTCACAACAATGAAATATTTATTTTGTTACTTACATTTAAAATTTTTAAGTGCCACTACTAAACTATATGTTCCAAACTACAGACAAAAAGTACTTGTAGATTTTACAATAGGTTAGGTACAGTCTACTTTATTTTATTTGCACTAAGAAAAAAGCCGCTATTACGAGCGACGTAAGGGCGCTCTCAAGGTCAAAGTGTAAAGCCGCAGCTGTTGTTGTCTGTACATAACGAATATTCGATTTCATAAATTGAAAAATGTACACATACCTATGTAAAAAAGCTGTCTGGAGTTGACAGCCTTTGTAATTCACGTTGTGGTTTGTCATTTTATAATATTGTTGATAAAACAATTTGGAAAGCAATAACGGCATTTTTTTTAACCGACTTCCAAAAAGGAGGAAGTTCTCAATTCGACAGTTTTTTTTTATGTATGTTTTACCGTAACTTCGCCAGTTGTTAACAGATTTTTATAATTCTTTTTTATCTGAAAGAAAATGGTTTATGTGTGGTCCCATATAATTTTTACGAAGATCTGGCTAGTAGTTTTTTCATAATCTTGAAAAATATCAATCACCTTTTGGCAAGTAGTCGTTTACCTAGATGACATTGTTGTGTATAGGCTGATTTTTAGTGTAAGTAACGGCACATGATGTAACTAAAAAATCTGAAGTAAAAACATTTTATAAAAAAAATTCAAACCGACTTTAAAAAGTAAAAAATGAAACTTTTGGAGTCGGTGCTAGCTAGCTAAGGCCAAAAAAATATATAGTTAATAGAAGTGCAATGTAGAATGCCCTGGCTGGCACCGACTCCAAAAGTTTCATTTTTTACTTTTTGAAGTCGGTTTGATTTTTTTTATAAAATGTTTTTTTTACTTTTTTACACCGCGATTTCTGATCCAATTTACGAGACTCTTTTTTTTTCGATGCAGAATAGTTGCTATTTGGTTCCATAATTTTTTTATGCAGATTGGTCCAGTAGTTTTTATATTATGAGCATGTTTGTTAACTTAGACGACGAAATTTTTCACGATACTTTGTTTATAATGTTCATGAAGATTTTAAACTTTAGCGTTCCATTATAATTATAAATTAAAACAATGGGTCTAAAACGCGAACTTTATAACTTTTTAATTTTTTAATATTTTTTGTGATAAATATTAAACAAGAAAATATACTAGAAAAAAGCAATTTTTTCTTGTTTAATATTTATCACGCGAAATTAGTTATATAGGTACCTAGTGCAAGTATGTACTTACAGCTTGACGTTTTAATATATAAGTCTGTAAATTGTTATTTCCTTTGTATGTATCACTGGGTTGTTTGAATGTGTTCATAACTACCTGTTGTTTTTCTAGATTCAACTTTATTCAACTTTAGACACCAATGTTTAAAATCTATTTGTGGAAACTGTAGTGGCAAATGTGTTATTTATTTTTGAAACCTACATGTGTTGTAAAATTGCTGTTTGTTTTCCTAATAAACTAAATAAATAAATAAATAACAAATACCGCGTTTTAGTCCCGTTGTTTAATTAAATGTACATGAAACCTAATTCTAGAAAAATCCTACTGTAGTTTACATAACAACCTATTACAGACACTAAAAGGTAATAAATAAAAAAACTACGTTAAAAAACCGACTTTAAAAACTAAAAAGCAAAAAATAAGCCTTTTGGATTCGGTGTCAGCCAAGGCATTCTACTATGAGCTCCTATTCCTTTATCTTTCTTGCCTTGGCTGGCACCGACTCCAAAAGCCCTATTTTTTGTATTTAGTTTTTGAAATCGGTTTTTTATTTAATTATATTGTACGGTTCGTCTTGTAAGGAGAATTATAAATAAATAAGATGTGTTTTATACTGAAAGGTTTATTTTATGACTGCCTTAATGTCTCAAAATACACACATATATGTTGACGTGTACCATACACTACACGCCCCTTCCAAAAAAAAAAAAAAACGCTAAGTATATAAAGTTACATTTTTTTAAATTTTTAAGCAATACAAATAAAAGTCGTACAAGGTAAATACGTAAAATGATTTAAGGGGGTACGATTTCCATACAAGCAAACATTACACATTAATTGGTTCATCATACATTAATAATTATAAATACATGTGCAACTAACTCGTTTCAGTTATTTGTTTGCGCGAAATTATAAAAAAAAAATACTTTTATACATGAGGTACATAAATGCGATGAGTCACACACACATACGTTGAATTATTGAAATTATAAGATATTAGTTTATTCGTGATTTATGTATGAAAGTACATTTTTTAAATTATTTCGCGCAAACAAATAACTGAAACGAGTTAGTTGCGCTTGTATTCATAAATTATTAAGGTATGATGAACCAATAAATGTGCAATGTTTGTTTATAAGGAAGTCGTACCATCTTAAGTCCTTATATTCCTACTTATTTATGATATAACTTAGTACTATTTTTATGAATAATATTATATTCCTTATCTTTAACTAAGATAACATAAGTTCTTCTCTTATTACAACATTAGGACCGATATACAATGGATCCAATTTACTCGTTTAATTTTCGTTGCTAATCATTACTAAATCACCTTTGATAAAAGAAAATGAAATATAAAAGTATTGGAGAATTTCGACTGTGGTTCGCAAGTCTCGGTAGCTCAGCGGTTAGAGCATTGGACCGGATTTCCAAAGGTCGCGGGTTCGATTCCCGTCTGAGAATTCACTTGTGGCCGAGTTAGTTTTTTCCAATATTTTTCTATTTAAAATTTACCATAAGTATAAAAGAAAATGAATTTACATAATCATCGTATTTATTTTTACGTAGTAATTCACTATTACACAAATTTGTTTTTGCACCGTATTGTGATTTCTGTAATCTATACTTTAGTTCACAAGCATAGTCCGAAAAATTATAAGTGGTTATATATTATTACAAACATTACTCGGAAGATTACATTGTTTTCCGAACACTAATACTAATTTTGTCTCCGAATGGATCGTATAATAATTGTAAGCGAAACACCAGTAAGGTAACCATGAACTCCAGTTATTATCTGTATTATTTTTTGTTTGTATTCTCAAATATGGGAATAAATACTTTTGACTGTTTTCTATAGCACCTAGAGTTTGATGATGATAAGCGGTTGAATTCAAACGTTTAATGTTTAAATGTTTACAAACCTGTTGCATTGTTGTTGATAAAAATTCTGTGCCTCTGTCGGTGATTATTTCTCTTGGAATCCCGTATCGAAGTATAAAGTTATTTACTAGAGAACATGCTACGGTATCCGTTTGTTTTGAGGTAAGAGGATTTTTTTTCTTTATGTATTTAAAGGGGCTTTTGTACCTTGTACATGCCAGCCCCATCGTGACTATACGTGTGTTACCTAACTAATTACTTATATCTAATCTTACTTTAATACTTTGGGCTGCGAAACTGTAAATTAACAATGCTTCTTCAGACCAGGGGTTGGATAGAATACTCAGGAACACACCGATATCAAGGCTGTTGACTTTCAGCTTCGCAACCAAGTTTTCTCGCAATGTTCGATTCCGGGAACATTCCACCAGCAAGTGTTGGACATCCTCGATTTTACCGCATAAATTACAATTAGGGGAGCTAACTGTCTTCATCAGATGTCCAAACTTGCTAAGTGGCATGTGCCCCGATCGAAGTCTATGCGCAATAACAATAATGTTTCTACTTAATTCAATATTGCTGAACCAAGGAGTGTGTGGAGGCTGTGATTGCATCACTCTGTACCAAACACCTGTAGTCTAAGACTTTTCCTCAAAGTGTGCTTTCCATTGAGTATGACAATCTTTTTTGAATTTATTTAAATGTTCATCATATCTAGGTATAACCTGTAACTGTTGTCCTTCGGACACTCCAAGTTTTGCCAATCTGTCAGCCTCTTCATTGCCTGAAAGCCCGATATGTGATGGGATCCATTGTAACCTCAATTCCCTGCCTCTTCGATTCAGTATTTCAGATTGCGTCAGTATAGCATAAGCTAAGGGAGTGCCTCTTCGGCCAGAGGCGCACCCAGCTACATGCTAGGTAAGAGGATACGCTTCAATATATTTAGTTAGATCACATTGTACGGTCAAAATATAAGTATAATTATTAAAATCCTTAACTAATGGGCTCACTAAATCTAAATAAATTCTATCAAAGTTTGAATTTTCTATATTAGTTACTACCGTAGGTTCCTTTAACGGTTTAAAATATTTTTGTCTTTGACAATCGTCACAGTTTTTTACAAATTCGGTGACGTCTTTTTCTAATCCATGCCAAAAATAATTTTGAGGAATGTTATTTAACATTCTCCTGATACCTGCATGGCTACTGCTAGGTAACAGGTGGTAGTCGTTTAAGGCGGTACCCCCACCGAAAGTGGCACCGCGTTGATTTTTATTTAATATCGTAATTCTAATACACAATTTTAATAAAACTAAACGTGGAATTTTTAGAGCCCATAGTCTAGTATTTTTAGAGTTTTAGGAAGTCTAGTCATTTGGTAATGTCCAGAGGGGGTAGAGAATGCTGTGCACGTTCTACTGTCTTTTTGTAAGATTATTTGGAAAAAGCCTTGATTTAAATCTAAATGACTGAAATAAACTGAACCTGTAAGCGAATCTAAAATGCTGTTATGTTTGGTAAAGGGAATTTATCGTCAACTATTTTTTCATTTACTTTACGGAAGTCTACTACTAAACGCCACCTTTTATTACCGTTTATGTCTGATGACTTTGGTACAAGTAAGACAGGGCTATGCGAAGGTTCTATAATTTTATCAGATAACATTTTAGTCATTTGTTGTTCTAATTCCTTCTTTGTAGCAACCGGTATTGTTTAACATAAATAGGTGTAGTATCTGGTTTCAAAGAAATGGACTGTGGATCGATATAGGAACATGACAATTTGTCTCCCGGTAAGAAAAATACATCTGAAAATTACGGACAAATGTTTTGAATCGACTTCCTCTCTTCTTTATTTAAGTAAGATAATTTATTTGAGAAAATAAACTCTTAACTCTTTCACCATTTACTTCTGCATTATCGAATTCGAATATATTGTAGTCATTTAAATGTTGTATTTCCGGGTTAAAATAATTAATACAAACGTCATCTTCTCTTGTATTTAATATGTGTATTGGTATTTTACCATTTTTAGGCATGCAAATACCACCCGCTAAATAAACACCTTTACAAAGTTCATTCGGTACAACCATGCATTCCTTGCTATGACATGTGTCAATAAAAAATATATTTTCGTAATGAGCGGGCAGTAATCAAGTATGTATTTTTACCTAATTTTTCTAGATTAAGTGGCAAACATAAAGATTTCGAACGATCTAAATTGAAAGTAATCGTATTACATTCTAAGTCTATGTTAGTATTGTATTTACGAAGAAAATCTAAACCTAATAAGCCGTCTTGAACACATGTCAGATCTCGCAATACATGGAATTTATGCGAGAGTTAAGAACCATCAATGGAAAGATTAATATAAACAAAACCTTCTGTTACCAATTGTTAATGGAACGATTATGGATTGGAATGTTCATCTGAGCTACTATTTCGTATTTCACAGCCGATACCGTGGCGCCAGTATCTATAAGCCATAGATGATACTCATTATGGACTACTTAATAATTCTATGGAATTATTGCAACTATCATGAAAATTTAATATTTCAGCCGCGAAAAATTATTCCAAATTTAAATTATTTTCCTCCTGATTTTGTTGTTCAATCGAATTATCCTCATTTACGTCAAACATACGGAATTTATTACGAGTGTTATTTCCCCTCGGATGTGAATTATAATAGGTGTTATACCTACCTCTGTTGTAGTTGTTTCGACCAGGCTTGCGTCCTTGGCATTTTCTTTCAAAAATGCGAGACGATCCCGGTTGATTCTGGAATTGACCAGCGGGCCTCATGACCACATTGCCTCTTCTCTGATATCCTCGGAACCTGGAATGGCCTTGAATACGATAGTTAATCCTACTACCTGAACGTCCTCGATAACCCAAAAACATTGACATTTCTGGTTCGGGTTGCGCCCTTGAAATTTCTTCGTCCTTGGCTGCTCTTATCGCGTCCTTTAATGTAGAGTAGTTTCTAGCTGAAATTATAACACTTAAATTTTGATTTCGCAGGCCGTCAGTGAAACATTTCACCGCAAGTTTTTCGTTGTTGTTGTTCGTTGTTCGTTAATTGGTTTTAATACCTTGTAGGCGGATTGGTCTCCGTCGGCTTGCGAGATCGTCACGTCTGTAAACAACTGCTCTAATTTTTTACCAAAATTATCAACTGAATCTGAATATTGCTTAGCACGAACCAATTGTGAATGTAACGCAGTACTAGACTTTCTTGTGAGTAACAAGTTTTTCATGTCATCGATAAACAACTTGCAATTGTCATGAAAGTCGAAGTTTCGCGCTTTCCGATAGCTAGTTTTGAGAATAAAACTGATTAAAGTTTTTTGACTATTCTCATCAATCATTGAGTTATACAAGTCAATAGCATCAATCAAGTTTTTGGTCACGTCTTCCTCTCCGGTCATTACGGGCAAGAGTGACACTGCTGTTCGAAGGTCGAACTTTTCCATGTTGTTATCTTCACTAGTACAACCCTTACAAAAATCCTCTATTTTCGAGTACAAAGTTTCACCTCTTACAGATAACTCTTTAATAGCGATCACGTCGCGTTCCACTAAAATATTATTTTTTATTTGTATAACTAATTCGTCAGAACATAAAAGAGCCTGTTGGTACACATTATTTGCATCTAATAATTTTCCACTTAATGATTTCTCAGTTCTTTTGTTTTCCCCAATTTAAAAAGATTTTCCTTAAATTTATAAATCTTTTCATAAATTTCTCTAAGATATATTATTATATTACACAAAATACGCATAATATGAGAATGCTAACATAACAATAATTCTACTTATGACGATTAAGTTATCAAAACATTAATAAGTACGAAAGATACGAATTTACTAATACTTAGTTAATTAAAGTAGTAAAAAGGAATAATATAACCTTACACCACACCATCTAGATTGCATTTCACTCATCACATCACTACACTCGCGGTTATGTCCACTATTTTATTCATGGTTTATCGTCTTATAGTAGCCGGAATCTCGTATCTTGTTGTCGTCAAGGGGATGGTACGGGGATGCTGTATGACACGCTACCAGCAACGGTGTACCTTTTTCTGACCAAACCTCGTCCAAATCCAAATGTTCTCCGCCATGGATTATTTTGCCTAGATATATGTTTTAAAACAGATTTTTGGTGACACCTCTTATATTTTCGGTATACACCATATAGCATAGCAATTCCCATCAAGGTCAATATCGCTGTTAAAATAGTGTTGAGCGTGCTGAAGTGAAAAGATACTTCTTTCTGGGCGGTGCTGGCACCATTATTTAATTTCTTATACACTGCACTTGACAATAGTTTATTACAGGAGAGTTCAAAGAACATTGACACTAATAAAATCATCTTATCCCTTATACGGCACGCGTAACCCACGCAGATCGGCCAGTGGCAGGGTCGCCATGTACGGTTCGTCTTGTATAGGAGAATTATAAATAAATAAGACGTGTTTATACTGAAAGGTTTATTCTATGACTGCCTTAATATCTAAAGAATATACACAAATATATGTTGACGTGTTCCATACACTACAATATTATAAGATTTGTTTAAATTACAAGTTAATTATTAATATATTTGATCAAATTCCTGCTTTCCATTTGGAAAATGCCATAATCACCACTTATCAGATTCAAAAATTTAACGTGTACCACCCTTGGACGGTACCATCACTACCATCATCATTTAAGTACATATTGTATCGGTTTGGTTTGTTTGTAGGACTTGTTCTAAGTCCGCCTGGCCACCACCTCATCAAAGCGTTCATTAGTCGGTCATGCAGCGGTAACTCAATTCCATCAGTCATGACTGATGGATGGTTGCATCATGCAATAATCAAAATATTCCCCTCAACTTCATGCGTCAACTCATTAGACGTTAAGTTGTTCGTCAGTCACAGCCGTGACTGTGGTAAAACTGTCAGTAAAACCTACCTTATGTACGCCTAAAGTTCATTTATATCTGTGAACAGCAAGTTTCATACCTTAGCTCATCACCGCAAAGTTGCCTGTATGTCGGTCTTCTACAGACTATACTTCGGAAAGTGTGCTCAGGAGCTGCATGAGCTCATACCGCCATCCCCCTTCTTCCATCGGACATCCAGACGCACTGCAGATTACCACCCTTTTTTGGTTGATATTTCTAAAAGTCGCACAAAGCGCTAGTCATCATCTTTTATATTGCGCACAGCAAAAGAGTGGAACTCCCTCCCTGCGTCTGTGTTTCCGAGTACTTATTACCCTTGGATCTTCAAAGCAAGGGTGAATAGGCACCTTCTGGGCGAGCTCGCTCCACCGTAGGTCCTTTCTTAGCCCCTGAGCTTGATTAGGATCAAGACCGTACCCATTCAATATAAAAGAACTACCGACACCTTATGCTAAACTCAAAGTCATTACACTAAATCTGTAAGCGAGTGCGCGCACGAGCAACTTATGTCTCCGCAGCTATTTTGTCTCTGGTATCAAGTCTACGGGCTTGTATGAAAGTACGCGCATTTGGTGACTCGACGGTTTGAATGCAAGTGCTCGCACGAAGACGGCAAAAAAGTTGCCGAATGCAGAAAATTATACAGAAAACACATTGTGTTGCTCTCGTGAAGCAGACGGCGACAGAGACAAATTATTAGCGGAGACAAAAGTTGCTCGTGCCCGCACTCGCTTAGAGTTACAGAATACGGGGGCTGAGCGTTAAAACGTTGCCTGTTTTATGGTTTTTTAGGGAACTCCTCCTGCCAGACTATTGGTCGGTTTCCGAATTTAACTTCAAGTTGAGAATGTCTCGAACCTCACTCATACATGATAATGAAAAAACATTTTCCTTTGATTTAAGTTTGACATGTTCACAAACCAACTATTAGTGACCAAATTCAATTCTTGACTTTCTTACCCTCTCTCAGTAAAAAAATAAGTTTTCTCAAAACCGCCGTATCTGCCTGATGGCTTCGATCTTTAGCATGTATTGACGCTACGCCACCCTGTGCAGGTAATATCGCGAAAATAAATCTATTGAAGGTGGTGAAAGAAAAGATTTTAATAGTCAATAAAATCAAATGAGTCTACCCTAAATAACTTTTTTTAATTGAAGCAGCACGATTATGTGGTCCGCAAGGAACAACACGAAGGCCGGCAGCAGCGTCATCTGCAGCGGCAGCGTGGTCATCAGCAACGGCCGAACCGGCTGCGTCCGCACCAGCCGTGCCAAGTCGCGGACCAACTTCACGTCTGGGGAACCTGGGTCTGAAAAAATTAAATTCAATATCAAAAGACCATACAATAAAAAAGAGAAACAAACATTTAAAGTTTTAAAAAGAGGAACAAAATAGAGACAGCTGTCAGTTTACGTAAAATGAAAATTAATCAATGAAAATAAATCAAGTTAACAAGATATCGAATCACGTCAATTAAGTAATTTAATATCATGTTAACTTTTCATTTATGATATGACTACACGTGGATTGTCAAAGTCATCAAACGTTGGTTTCTCTAATCAAGGAATTCACTGAACTTCGTGGCCACTTCACTTCGTGGCCAAATTTTAGAATCGATAGTGATCTATTCTTAGATTTGGCCACGAAATAATTTCTATACTTACCCCTCAGAATAATGGTAAGTAACTTTGATACTGATATATTCAGTTTATTCCATCCATTTTGCATATTCTGGGCAGCTCTTACAATAACAAACATTAGAAGTGAAAATAAGCAGAAGTTTGTCCAAAAATTATAGTTGTAAGTCGGTTTATCTTCGTCTGACTCCTGTAAAGAGTTTGTCGGTTAATTTATTTTTTATAATTTCCTTTGCATTAATTTAACATTCTAGAAAAAATCATAACACATTTTACTTCATTAGCTCGACAATACAGAGTGGAAAAAAGACGTCTTTTTTCCACCTGTTTGAGTAAAACACAGAATAACACAAATTAAGAGACAGCAGTTGAGTGTAAATGTTCAAAACTAATGTAGGTCAGAATTTACTGTCCTTGCCTCAAATCATATAACACAACACAACTAGTATTATGTAAATTGAATTAAAGAGTAATTAGAATCAATATGGTTAAAATGTTGAAAACAAAATAATTATTATTTATTTAATGTACCTTAAGAAAGGATTCTAATGATAACCCTATGCCGATAATATACAATATCATTGAACCAATTATACACGAACACATCTGCAATAAAATAAATTGTAATGATGTTAATAATATTATTACAATAGTAATCTGAATAGTAAACGGACGACCTGTTTGGCGCAGGGTTTACTAAGCCCACCTTCTGCGCCAGAGGTCCCGGTTTCGATCCCCGGACAAGACAAATATTTGTGTGCATAAACATGTCTATTTGTCTGGATCTGGGTGTTAGATATGTATATTATGTATGTATTTAGAAAAAAGTATATACGTTGGTTATCCGTTATCTAGTATCAATAACACAAGTTCTTCGTGAAACTTAACGTGAGCTAGATAATTGGTGTGGTGGTTGTATGTTTTTTTATATACCGTGTTATTTTTGATTGTGCCCAAAGCTAAGGGGGAGGTTGCGTTACGTGTTTAGAACAAAATTACGAAAAAACTTTTTTACGACGTTTTTTATATTTATTTATTTTATTTTATGAAGTGTTAGTCGTTTATTTGGATTTAAATATGTAGCAATGATAAAAAATATATTATTAAAAATAGTAAACAGAATTATTGAGCGTCCAAGCTCTGCTTGACGATATCAGCTGATTGCGGTGCCATGATGAATATATATATAAAACCGCCTAATTTTGTTCTAAACACAAACAATCCGTATTTTATAGAGGTTAATTCTGTAAGTATATGCAGGAAGTCATCTCTGGAACTGTCGATCCGATTTTAAAAATTCTTTCACCAGTAGTTATTTAGGTAGGTATATTATTTCTGGCCGACAGGCTACAATTTTCATTGTGAGATAATTTCATCATAAGTAAAGATGTGTGTCGCCCAGCGAAGTGGGCTCGGCTCAGCTAATGTCTTTCTGAAAGACATTATATACCTATAATAATATGGTGTGAAGGGTTGTTTTAATGTTTTAGCCTGTAGCACCGCAGTGCCGATTGACCATTATGGTGCGACAGCGGTGCACAATAGTGCTGAGTAGGACTTACAAGAGACAGTACATTTATCCCGTACATGACGTAAAATGTAAATGTAGCTCAGAATTTTACACTGTACTACACAGACCTATTTCGAGATAGACGGTAAACGTGTACCTACCTAACGTGTCAAAAGTTTGATCCCCGGTCAAAGTTTTACGACCTAAGTCAGTCAGCTCGAGACAATTACCATAAAAACACTCGTCACTCAGAAACGAAAATGGTTAATTGTGCAGTGCTTTCTTGCAAGAGCTGGTCAATAACAATTACATATCACTAACACCCATATTCTAAGTCGTTCCTCCAAAACTTACTCGTCCTCGACTTAACGAAACCTCATTGAAAACCTCTTCAAAATACTCCTCGAAATCGGTATTCTAAGTCATAACTCCGTAAGGATCTGGAGGAGCCAAAGAGTACGTAGCCACTCCGTGTTAGGCCTAGCGCACACTACCATTTTTACCCACGACGAGGTTGAGTGGAGTGTAAAAAATTTTGGAGGAACGACTTAGAATATGGGGGTGAATCTCGCTCGTGGCGCTTCTCCTTACTCCCGTAGCCGTACTAAAGGGTGAGAGAGAGAGGATGCGATGCGATTTGCGAGGCAGATACTACAAAAGCATCACGCGCTACACTATCGCGCTATTGCGGTATATTTGTCGTTTTTACACGACAAGTCTGTCCAAGTAATAATTACATTACAGAACACGGTTACAAAGGGGCTATTGCTTGGCCAGAATTTTCGTGGCAGTGCAAACGTTCGCGATAACGCGGCATTTCAAGTTATCTTTATACTAGAAGGAAAGAACTAAGTACAAAGTCTGCATGTCCCGTTTACGCAACTTGGAGACAAATAGATTTTATTTGTTTATTTATAGTTTGTAGCTGTTGGAGTGATTAATTTTCATTTAGTTATGTGACGCGTATTAATTTTATGTTGAATTTTATTCTTTATATCTTCATTAGAAATTGATCTTTTAATATATTAAAAAGGAATTTATATTGTATTGGTAAGACATTACAATATTTGAAAAGTTTGTAATAAGTAATCGTTTTTGTATAGTTATTTTATTTTCGAAGATACGATTAGTTTCAAAATTCTAATTTGTAGGGCTTGAATTTTATTCAGGTAAGATTTAAATATTCTACCATAACTTGTATCACCGTAGTAACAGAAGTAAAATTTTGAAGGGTATTTTTTTTAATAATAATAATGTGTGCCAGGAACGCTCTTAATTTATCACACACATTATCAATAACAAACAAGTTAAAATTGTAATCTACAATCGTCCAAGATAAGTATGCTTATCAACTGATTCTATTACTTTTGACATGTAAACAACTATGCGAGTGAACTTTTACCCTCATATTCTAAGTCGTTCCTCCAAAATTTTTACACTCCACTCAACCTCATTCGAGAAATTTGGTATTCATTGTTGCAAAAATCTCCTTTACTTAATTTTTTCCTTACTTGAGTGTTATAATTAGAACTCTTTGCTAGAGTCGAGAAAACAACTATCAAACTTTGCGACACACAGTGCCTTTGAGTAACTTCGAGAATATTTACGCCATTTTTTCTATTTGTCAATTTTTAAGTAATAGCCAAAAAAATATAAAATTTATGGTGAAATCTATACCCATCTCCTCCATCCGAAATGTTTCCATAATTTCAAAACCCCCGACTTAATCCGTCCGGGGCTACCATTAAATGAACAATTTTTGCAGTTTTATAGTGACGTGAATATCTGGAGATATTGTATTGTATATTGTAATACTTATTTATATTTGTTGAACTTTAAAATAGTGATGGCAGCCTTCGACGGATATTTATGTTGGGGGTTTTTAATTATTTAACCTTTTTCATTTACGTTTAAACAGTAGTGGGTTTTTTCAAAATTCAAAATTTTGCGTTTTTTCAAGCTTTCTAGTGAGCATAGGATTATGTACTCTGTACAATAAACGCCATTACTGAAAACCACATCAAATTTAGACTAGTAGTTTTGGTTTTGCACAATCAAATGTTTACTTCAGCGCCCCGTGGTGAGTTGTCACCATAACACCTATCTAAGAACAGCACTAATCAAACCCGAACCCATCACTGAAAACCGCATCAAAATCTGACAAGTGGGTTTGGAAATAAATGGCAACATTGGTTTGCACAAACAAACAAACAAACATCCTCTCACCCCAAGCGCATAAAACCATCTCCGTACCGTCTTGTCGTGGGTAAAAATGGTAGTGTGCGCTAGGCCTAACACGGAGTGGCTACGTACTCTTTGGCTCCTCCAGGTCCTTATGTCGAGACAGAGTTACGACTTAGAATACCGATTTCGAAGAGGTTTTCAATGAGGTTTCGTTAAGTCGAGAACGAGTAAGTTTTGGAGGAACGATTTAGAATATGAGTGCAGTCTATTGTTTATTTAACAGTATGTTTTACTATATGGCGATCGTATATGTATTAGTTTTGTTTTTGAGGCATTAAGAACAAGACCGTTATCATGGCACCACTTATTTAATGAGTCGAAATCCAGCTGCATTTTTTCAAGTGCCTTGTTAACATCTTTGTCTGCTATTATAAGGCACGTGTCATCAGCATATCTGCGTCGCTACTTCAAATGGCGGTACTTCAGTCAGTAGGTACTTATCTACGCCGTGCCTTATTTGAAGTGGGACAATGTACTGGCTCGGTACAAAAAGAGCCTAATCTTACAAACTCTTTTTGAAGTCGTGTCCTACCCAACACTAGCGCATAGAGATACGGTGCATTTCATTTACAAAATAAGGTTAAGGTTAATTTCTTGTTAAACCCTAAGATAATAACTAATAATCCATCTTTATTTCTGAATAAGCCAAAATTACTCGATCGCTTACTTACCCGTTTACTGAAGCAAGTGTTCAGCAACCTGCTGCAAACAATCAAAGTCCGGCAGTGTGCTGCACACTGCTGTATTTCATTACCAAAAGAATTTTGTGTAAGAGCATTCGTTTGTTCAATATCTTGTCCTATTTCTGTTAATACACAAATCACATTCCGAACCGCCGATTCAATTCTTTGTATTAAATAGTTCATACGTGATAAAACCATTATATATCTGTAGTATTCCACAAAGTATCTCAACTCAAAAAGGACGCTAGATGCATTTCCCACAGAGACATAAAGTGAATTCCATTCGAAACCATATGATGCAAGAGAGCTTATAATTCCCATAAACGTAATTATGGTTAAAATAACATTTTGTATTTTCGAGGTTCGTTTATGTTCGATTTTCTCTATATAATAATCATTGATCTTGTGCAAGCTTTCAAGCAGTAAAAGGAAATCACTACTATTCTGTACAGCCAATAATAATATGAGACTCATATCAAAAAAAACAACGGTTATGTATAGGAAAGTTACCATGAAAGTTTTGCTTATTAATAAAATATTAATGTGAATATATAGCACAAGTAGTAGTAGATCGAAGATTAAACGCACACATATTAATAATTTCTTTCCTCTATTAAACTTACAGTAATTTCTGTATATGCCTAAAAGATTTTCGAGGGCGAAAAGTGTACAAAAGTCACGACGACTCATTGTAACATTTATGTATACACTAATGAAATTTATGAACTAAAGGAATTTATTTGATCAATTAAACCTTATCAACTTGAAATCTTCAATCAACATAATTGCATTTGGTCGATTAGGTATAACCATAAATTTACTTCGTTACACAAACCATTTTAATCTTATAAGTGAGAAACTCAGATTATCTGTAAACTCTTCAAAGCTAAATTATGGAAATTTTGGTGAATTGTGAATTTTAAGTTGTCGTCCTACCGTGCTTTTGGTTATAGAGAATCAATACTTTTTTTTTAACTGTAACAACCAATGATGATCTCCGTGGTAGAGTGGTACTTACACCAGCTTCAAGGAGTCGCCTACTCTGATGTCCTGAGCCCGCCAGAGAGACATAAGACAAGTTGCTTTTTTCTAGTATATTTTCTTGTTTAATATTTATCACGTCCTGAAGGGTTTGAATCCTGGTAGTGGGAAATGTTTGTATGATAAATACGAGCATTTGTACCAAAGTCATGGATGCTTATATATATTTCTACACAAAATACTTATACGCGGTCGGGTCATAAGTACTGTCACACCTGCCGATTTTTTAGTTTTTAAGGGATATTTAATTCTATTTTTGATAATTGATTTACAGACATTCGAGCAATATAAAAACAACAACATTTTTTACAATGGAGTAAACACTTAAAGAATATGAGGTCGTTTTTCTCGGTTTACTTCATGTTGGTTACAAGACAAGTCGAATATTCAGTCTCGTTAAAAATTTAAATATTACTCTGAGCGTTGCCTTTAGCTACTATTTTTTTTTACAATGGAATAGTATTACAACTTTCAAAACAATTAAGTTAGTAAAGAATCTAGCAAATGTGCTCCTCGAGTCCAGCGAGGCCAATTACCCTTCGTCAGTGATGGTTTGGCTAGGAATATTAAAAAGTGTTTGTAAAACTAGACCAATTTAAACCAAAATCAGTCCTGACAGACATCGTAGACCACTTTATCAGACCTCATAAAAAATCAGCGATCATCAGCAAGCATGTAGCATGCAGACATACAAGCAAGCAAACAAGCAAGTATACAAGCAAGCATGCAAGCCAAGTAAGCATGCAAGCATACATCTGGGAAATACACGTCTCCGTCGCTGCGCGAAGTGCAGCCCCTTCGCCCTTGCGTATCAAAACACAGAAACCGCGATCGGCTACGCAGCTTCGGCTTGCTGGTCGCCTTCGGCGACCAGCCTGTTCTGCGTTTTGGTACGGCGGGCGGGGGCTGCTCTCCCTCCGCACCTCCGGGCTCTAAATTGCACTCTAGTATTGGGCTTACAAGTACCAAGGCAAGGTGACCACGGCAGGTCGGGATCGGGACCTAATTCCCTACCAAACACGTTAACTTAAATATAAACTTTAACTCTTAATTGTGGATGGTTGACAGACAATATATGGATAAGTCCATTATGCATTTCGTATTTTATGATATGATGCCTTTAGACGTATAACAGTTATGCCCTTTAATTTTATGTTCATTTAAATTAGGAAATTAAAGTAAGAAATATGCTGATGAAACCATTTTGCGTTTATAAAACTATGCTCATAATTATTTATGCGTAAAGACTATATGCCAAAACTGTTATGCCAAACGACATTATAGCTAAAAACATTATGCAGCCGAAAGGGCACCCCTGAAGCCTCATCGCTCGTTCATATTGCGACTGAGAAAGCAAATTAGTTTGCCTCTCTTTTTGCGAAATATTCACATTAAGTTGTCGGTAGCAAAGTTAACCTCTTAAAATACCTCGTGCTGACTACTCTATGGGAGACATTTTGATCAGCAATAAAGAGGTTTTGCTATCGCTATCCGTACTCGTACAGGAACAGAGCTACTTATCCCGACGGAATACCTGCTATCGTCCTGTGCCACTGTGCACCTGAATAGACTTCGGTGTTAACTCGCCTATACCGGCTCTCACTTGAGACTGGTGGACAAGTATCTCAATCGTAGAAGCTTGTAAATGTGCAGCCTGTCCAAAAAAGGCATCTGCGAACGGGTGCTGCCAGTAGGATGGGTCTGCTCATGTCTGATTGTGTTATAATGTGTTCAGAAATGTATATTTTTGTTTAAATTTTATGTTATTTATGATGTTTTAAGTTGAGAGCGTGGCACTGCTTGATCAGAATAAATAAGTAATGTTTTCCATATGAAAGTATATTATTTTTAATTTACTTTAAATACGCTTTATGATTATGACCCAGCTGTTCAATGCGTCTTCCAGAAACATTGTAAGTTGCGTCTTAAATTAATGCACTTTTATCTTTTTTTTGTTGTTGCCATTGTATTTTCTGTATCTATACCAGTAACATAAGTACCTGAAGTACGTCATGTTCACTCAAACGTTTCTTCGGCGGTGTCGCGCGAGGTGGGTCGTTACGTTCCCTAAAATATAGTTGAGCGAAGCGATGGCTGGTACAACTTGCAGTACAGTAATCTTGTAATGCGAGAAATGTTATAATATAATATATTATAACATTTCTCGCATATTATGGTCCATTCTTGCGAGTTGGAAATTGTTTACGGTTATGTTATCAATAAAATGTACTTTTATTTTAGTATTTTGTTTGTAATGAAAACTGAACTTAACCATGTGTTTAAGGTCACTTTTCAATTTAACGACTCTGTATGAAATAAAACAGGGAGAAAAAATAGCCCTTGACGTGTTTCTTGCCGGTTCTTCTCGTTACAAGGTCTCCCGCCGTAGGGCTGGCTTAAGAACCGATGGCGTAGCTTCTTTGACGTTCTTTGTAAGTGCTTGTAACAGCCTAGACTGAATAAATTATATTGAATTTGAATAAGTTTGTAACAAAAAAATTAAGTAGGAGGTCGCATCATATGCATGTGATCTCTGTAAAGAGCTTATCGGTTAAACCTTCAATCATTACCTTTCCATTAATTTAACATTCTCAAAAAATATAATTTATTTCACCATTGGCTCGAAGATATTGTTGGAATGCAGCCATAAACCGTGTATTACTGAACGCATCCATAACAATGTACTTCCTTCTTGCTTGTCATCTCGCGAACCGATAACGTGCTTTTGTAATTTGTTCTTATAAAATAAAACATTTTTACTGTAACAGTGCAAATACTTTTATTTCCCAGAGATATAATTAGTAAAACACAGCAACACAAAATAAGATAGGTACAACAGTTCAGTAGAAGTGGACCGGAACTGGGGCCTATTGTAATTTAGAAGTCAGAACATAGGGCTTCGGCTTTCAATTAAAGTTATAGTAATTTCTGTACAATGCCTAAAATATATGATCCAGGGTGAAAAGTGTACAAAAGTCACGAGAATTCATTGTAATATTTATGTATGATGAAATTTAAGAACTTATGAAATTTTATCGGGTAAGCAATTGAACTTTTTCAAAATGTCTTCATGTGTTGGTAAATTTAATCAACATTATTACATTTTGTTAGATTAGAAGCAAATGAAAAAATAATAGTAAGGTATGTAATTTTAAATGTGGAACTCAGACTGTAAATTTTAATCATTCAAGACTTCAAGCTTTTGAACTTTTGATGGATTGTTGTTTAATTTATATAATGTTGAAATAGTGTCCATGTTATAGGGCAAATGTAATTGAAAATTTATAATAATATGTTGATTCCGTCATTCCGTGGAAATATAACTGTAACGTGGAACGAAAAAAAATTATTGAAATTTTATCCTTTTCTGTCAAATGTCGAATAAAGGTGGTGTAATGTTCTATTCCTGTCTTTTATTAATAATATGAACTTACTCTCTAAACTTGCCTTTTTCAGCTAGGACAACAATGGGTAAATGACACAAACCACTATTCAGTGACAAGTAAATTAATTTTTATTAGAGACTGACTCGATATAAACCAAAAACTAAAAAGTGTCCTGAAAGCAACACATAACCATACAAAATAGGTACACGGTTAAAGCAATTAAAAGTTACTGTTTTAGTAATCTTAGCTAAAATTCAAGGTTCATGAAAGGCCTGCCCAAGGATATCAGAATTGAATGTGATAAGAAATTGACGATGATGCTACACTATGGGTGAACTCCTAAACTTGCTGATGTGAATGAATGGTGGTTGCTGATGCGGATATTTAATTATAAAACTAAATGTTAGTTTTTGGGTTAATTTAATAGATGGATGGGGTGACCGCTCTATGTGTGATCCTCTGATTATATTTTCACTGCTTGATACTAGCAGGATAGTAAAACAGCCGGAGGCGACTCCCGGGTACTGAATTTTCTGCTTCGCGTTCGGAGTGGTGTTTCGGAGGGGCGCCGTACGCGTCTCGTCACCTGCGAGAGTGGATTATGAACGGAGGTGCTTACTACTTTAATTTTCAGATATTATTGTAACCGGTGAATTCTCACCAAGGGGGCTTTACTGTAATGTCTTAATAACGAAGCCTGAAGGGCCCTATTCAACATAAAAAGCATCAGAGCAAGGGGAAGGTCGATTCCCCAGACCATAATTATGATGCTGTGACTTATTTTTAATATTTATTATTTGTAAGGAAATGTTTATTTTGTGAATAAATTATGTTCCACAGTATAATGTAAAATTATGTTCTACAGAGATTAGCCCAGATTATGTTTACATGAGGGCTTCCATGTCACATGGTGTGCACTCATGAAATCATCATTTAAGTGAATTATTTATGAAAGTTTACTAATAAAAATATAAAGTAACACCCATTATGGTGTCCCTTTGTATCAATTACAATGCTTAACTTGATAATTTAAGTGGATTAGGCAAGTATAATAGTAAAATCAAGTAGGGACACTGATTATGAAATTCTGATGTGAAGTGCACTGACACTAACCTGCGGCTTCAGCTATTCCCTCATAAAGGAAATAAACGTAGATATTGTTTATAATATTAATAGTTTCGACTATGTACATAATACTGTCGTGATGGTATTTATTCTCTTCTAGTTTAAAATAAAATAACGTCAAAAAGCAAGGTCCCTTCTGTCATATCATCTTCTTCTTTCTTAATTAACGGCGTGCTCATGATAAAATTTCTCGAATTATGCCAATGTCAAGTAAATATATTTTGTAATTATGTAGAAATTGTACGGTATATTGAGTTAAAAATGGAGTCTCACAACACGTGTTATTGCGAAAAGAACTCGGGTGAAACTCTCTGTCATATCAATCACAGACAATGTATCTCTTGCCAGTGTCATACCTGTCACTGTCAATCTGACAGATGGGGCGTTACGTGCGTTTGCACTGAATTAAAACGTAAATCAGTGAAGATAATATTACTGGTGTTAGATGGCCAAAATTAAAGCCAAAGCTGATGCTACCTCTGAACAATGAAAAGTTAACAAGGTTCGAAGAGCAATTTCGGCCACCACAACAAAACATTTAAATACAGTCAGTCACTGAAGGAAGCATCTTTTTTCCTATTCAATTATATATATATATATATCTGTTCGGGACGGCCGGCAGAATAGTGCAATAAAGTGTGGTAATAAAGTTGTATTGTGATGTGAAATTTCGTGACTAGTTATAAGTGTAAAATCTATTGAATTCGTTGTCTATTAGTGTTTTATAGTATAATAATAAGTTTCTTTGTGTTTGGAATGTATTTAGTCGATAATATTTGCAGTTAGTGTTTTTCGTGTATTGTAAAGTTGGTTCGTGTTGTACTAGTTTGTATGAAAGTTTTATGCAGTAGGTATTTATAGAGTAGGTATTTACAAATAAATTATCCCATGTTGATAAATTGATGTTACGCACATAGCGGCTAATTAGACCTTCACGATAAGGTATGATACATAAGAGTTAAGTAAATAGCTGATAAGATATTAAGAAATAAAGTATATTTTTTCGTGTGTTTTCTCATTTCCCAAAACGATTTATAGGTAGATTAGAAATAGTATTGAACGTAGTATTGAAAATGTAACTTAACTTAATAGCAATAATTTTTTAGAATATTTTAATATGTAACATGTAATATTGTGACTGATAAGGAATTGTTAGTGATAAGAAACGTCGTATGTGCATAGATAAAATGAGATAAATAAAGTTGAAAACTAGTGAGCTTGCACGCGGCTCTCTATATGGTATTGCCTTTAAGTAGCTTAGTGAGAGTCGGGTGTCTATGGCTACGGATCATCACTTGTCCCACTCTCGCCTCAAGACTCTGAAAGAGACAGCAAGCAAGCTCTCCTAGTTCCTGGTACAACAAGCTCCTCTGCGTTTTACTTCGCAACCCAGCACCCAGTTCGAAACACCGTACGTCTCGCCCTCCGCAACGATACAGTCCACTGCCAAATCCGAGCGGGGCGTGCGGCACAATATCTATATATCTATATATCTTAATGAAAGGAACTTTAAAACTGACCGAAGTGCAGTCTCATACAGCCAACAAAAATTACCAAATTACAGTGGTCACTGGAGTTAAAAAAAAAAGTGAATGGCATCTTATCATTTAATTAAACTACTGAGAAAATAATCATTGAAATTTTGCGCTGGATGGTAATGAAACGTAACTTACAAGACAGATATTGACATAGAACAAGGTAATCAGGTGGGTACAAAAATTAACAGCACAATTTGTGATACATTAAACTACATTTACTTGCAAAACTTCAAATCGCAAGCCGGCGTTAGACAGGGATGTTGTCTGTCTTCCTTATTATTTCACATATACACAGAATACATAATGCGGATATTTCTCGAAGATTGGCATAAGGGAATATCAGTTGGAGGTCAGAAAATATCAAATCTGAGTTACGCCGACGATACCACTCTCCTAGCGTCAACCAAGGACGCAACCGAAGTACTTCTTCGACGACTCGAGACTACAGCGTTGGAATTCGGACTTGCAATCAATCGCGACAAAACCAAAATGATGACTGTAGATCGTCCCGAACACAACCAACCGGACGCCAAAAACATAGCTGGATTTACCTAGGTTCCACCACTATTACCAACGCTGGAGGATGCGAAGATGAAATACGAAGACGTTGCGCGGTGACCAGATCCGCAGTCGAAAAACTCACGAAGATTTGGAAGGACCGCAGAATAACCAAAAACACAAAGGTATGACTAATGAGATGCCTGGTCTTTCCGATCTTACTATACGGAGCTAAGACATGGATGCTGCGGATACATGACCGCCGCAAGATTGATGCGCTGGAAATGTGGTGTTGGAGACGCATGCTTAGAATCCCGTGGACCGCGCACTTCACCAACCTTTCGATCCTCAAAGAACTTAACATCAAAGAGAGATTATCGTCAATTGTGCAAATACGAATCGTCAAGTTCTTCGGGCACGTCACCCGTAATAAAAACTTAATGGAGCGACTGGTGGTGCAGGAGAAAGTCGAGGGCAGAAGTTCTCGCGGTCGCTTTCCAACACGGTGGACAGACCAGATAAAAACTGTAACACTCTCCAGTATTAACGAATGCTCTCACTTCGCCAAACATCGGAATACATGGCGCCGCATCACGAGAGCAGCGATGGCGCAGGAACCAATCGACTGAGGCATGACCGCGACCACAAGAAGAAACTACATTTACATGCTGACATTATGTTTGGATTAACCATGTAAATTTTAATGTATGTAATGAAAATATTTCATTTCGATCCAAAACAGCTCATTACCGTCTAAAATGGGGGGCAGGGCACGGATGGTAGTAAAGGGTATTTATTTAAAAAAAAAACAAAAAACTGTTATATCGTCGTTTCTAATTTATTAGGAAAACGATAATAATTATTTACAAAATGAGTTTAAAAGACAAATATATTAAGTGACAATAATGTATTACTTACTGTAACAACTTGTGAAATACAAGAATATAATGAAATGAAATCTGTACGAAGCAGCTAGGGGTGACACGAAGATCGAAAATAATTGAATCAGCGGTAAACGCATATCTTACTCGCTCTGTGGGCGCAGCTGGCTGACATGTTAAAACCCGTTACTCGCAGAACCGTGTAGATGTCATAAAAAACAAATTCACAATCCAGGAGTTTTTGGGTACGGATGGCGATGAAATTTTTACTGTGACGATTTGAAAAATGATTATTGCTTAGATTAATAATGTTTAATTTGTGTAATGAAAATATTTAATTAATAGTGCGTAAGTGCAGCTTCAACAATACAGCATCCATGAAGACCTTATTTCCAACGTAAACTTAATAACATTATAATACCTGCTGAAGTCCCAAGTTTGAATTCGAGGTGAATGATTTTCGGGGGATATTTATTCATTTTCAAGAAAACCATTTAAATTTGGTTTTAATATAAGCTATACTCCATTTAGAAGGATTATTTCTGTATGAATTTGCATAATAATAATTAACATCAAATAAATTGTATGGATACATTTTTTGCACAAAACTACGGAATGACCCATTACTGAATTTTATAAAATAATTACCGGTAGAAGTGATAAACATACTATTTCATCACATTTTGAGTCTTGATCAAACAATCTATACAGGTTGGTTGAGCAGTTTGACGTCCACTAATGTCCTGGGAAATTCTAAACAACATCGTTTAGGATGCTCAGCCTGTAGAGTGGCCGGGTTACTTTAAATAGTTACTGTTTCTCTAAGCATCGACATATCTATAGTAGTTGACAGTTTTAACTTTTAAAAGCCTTAAAAATCCTTAAATAATCTTATTGACTTGTAGTAGCACAATGCTGTGCGTCGCAACGAGAGACACGGTGGCCGGCAGGAGCGTCATCTGCAGCGGCAGCGTGGTCATCAGCAGCGGCTGCACCGGCTGCGTGCGCACCAGTCGCGCCAGGTCTCGGACTGACTTCACTTCTGGGGAACCTGGATCTGAAATTAACCATTTCACCCACACTAAGTTTTGAATTTATGATATAGTTTAAGTTGGCCATAATATTGGATGATCTTTGTCCGCCTGGAAAAAAAGCCAAGTTAAGAGAATAAAATAGACGTCTATAATGCATTCTTAATTAGAAAATATAATTAGTCAGCCAATACAATCGTACGACCCATAATAGCGCGGAAACTTTGTATACAACCTTTAACTTTATATATCGACGCTAAAAAGCGAAACTGCTGTAACCCACAAAATGCAAAAAGTTCACCAGTGCCAAAAACTTTTTAGTTTTCAGAAGAAAAATCATATCTCCTTTATTTAAAAACCTAAAAATGTCATTTATGAGTCTGATCCTTTATCAAAATGAATATCTATAATTTACTAAAAGTTACTTATAGTGTATGTTTTTTTTTGTTACGCGAAAGCGCTGTAAATGAAACAGATTAATGTATTCCTAAAAAGCAAAATTGCTGTAACTACATAATACAGTCCAACTTATTTGCCTTTATTTTGACATAAATGAAATATATTCATGTAAACAGGTGGACTGAATTGTTTTAACTGCTAGCAGCTAAAACGTACAGAAAAATTTAAAATAAATGCAGAGAAACGCCGAGCATGCTCTCTTCATTGCACGCTAGGCGATCTTCGCCTTCGATATCCATAGTTATCCTCCACGTTTCACTGCTATAAGTCATCACTACGCTATAACGCAACACATAGTGAAAGAATTTCGTCTTGAGACACTGAGGTAATTTGGTCGCGAAGACTTTACGAAGCTTTCCCAGTTGGATTCGACGTGAGATCTCTTTCTCGAAGTTGGACTTGCCTAACTAAACCGCTTGTCCTAGGTAGACGTTATGGTTAACAACATAAACTGGAGCGGGCACAACATGGGAATTTGATATGTTTTCGTCTTATCTACGTACCACCACTTATTTTTTACTTTACCTAATAAAATACATGCATGTTTACAGATTTAAAACAACTAAAACTTAGCACCCCTGGAAAGACTGCAGCACCGCCCAGGTCTCTATTTAATCAAAGGCTTTTTCATAGTCCACGTTCTACGAATGCCAAGAAATTTAAGCGGTAGATTATGTTCCTCAGTCTTCTGCACAACTTGATTCAGCATATAAATTTAGTATGATGCAAGCCTTTTCGGAACCCAGCTTGATCGGAAAGTTAGAAGTCATTTAATTTATGGGTTAGTAGTTTTCCAAAAGGATCTTGTTAACCTTTTTAAAAAACAGAATCACCATCACTTATATTCCATGCATTTGGCGGTCTGCCCTCGACAATGATGGAGTTTTACCGCTTTTACCGCCTCTCTCGGTCTCGCAGTCTTGCAGTTTCTTATAGCAAATTGCTATAAACTACGCAGATGGACAGATCCATATCTAATAAATGCAGTAATCGTGGTTCGTTACTAAATTCTTATAAGCAAAAACGCTGTAAAGGCTCACAATATTTGCAAGGTATGAAAACGGTGCAAGAGTCAAAATGATAGAAAAAATAATTTATTGAAAAAAAGATGGAAAATTAAACGTTGTACCTTTGTTGAATGAACTTATTTTCTTAGCAAGTGTGTGGAAATAGCTTTTAGCAATTTCTAACTTTCTAGTTCTCATACTCCAATAGTGTCTTAGAGTTTTTTGATCCTCATAAGATACAGAATCACTTGGCATCAAGATACCTATATAAAAAATACTGATTTTTATTGTTTACTGTATTATTTTATCCAAGAGTGCAGTTCAAAACTTCTCAAAAACTTAAGGATGGTTTCCTAAGAAAGTTTTCATGTAGCTACAATGGTTAAGGTCCTAAACGAACCTGCCCTTCATGCCCTGTCAACTTTCCACCATGTTAACCATGTTCCAACAGAATAAATAATTTTTTTAGGCGCATTGGACTAGGGTGTTTAAGTTTTGTTGGATCTATATATTTAATTGTCGGTTTTTGCATCGGTTTACTTAACCCAGCCAATTTTTTTCCAGACGGTAAAAAATCATCCAGTTATTACACGAAATACCACCACTTCATGAAATGGTCGGCCGCGACACGAAATACCATCACTTCATGAAATGGTAGGCCACGAAATGAAATACTACCACTCATGAAATGGTCAGCCATGACTCGAAATGCCACCACTTCATGAAATGATCGACCACGACGCGAAATACCACCACTTCATGAAATGGTCGGCCACGACACGAAATACCATCACTTCATGAAATGGTCGGCCACGACACGAAATACAATAACTTCATGAAATGGTCGGCCACGACACGAAATAGCCTCACTTCGTGAAATGGTTGGACATAAAACGAAATACCACCACTTCATGAAATGATCGGCCACGACAAGAAATACTATCACTTCATGAAATAGTCGGCCAAGACACGAAATACCATCACTTCATGAAATGGTCGGCCACGACACGAAATACCATTACTTCATGAAATGGTCGGCCACGACACGAAATAGCCTCACTTCGTGAAATGGTTGGACATGAAACGAAATACCACCACTTCATGAAATCGTCGGCCACATCATGAAGTTATCTATTTCTAAGATTGGCCAAGACATATTTGTATTGTGGTTATAAACTTACCAATCAGTAGAATGGTATGTAGTTTTGACGCTGATACGGTTAGTTTTCTCCAACCGTTTTGCATATTTTGACCAGCTTTTATAGTGACACTCATTAAAAGTGAAAATAAGCATATATTTGTAATAAGATTATAGTAGGCGGTCGCACTTAACATATATGATCCCTGTAAAGAGCCTGGTGGTTAAAATTGGCGATCTTTTTTCTATACACGGACCCGTAATTAGATGCAGTAAAATGACAGCTCCAGTGTGCCCACTTTCTGACAAAGTAAATATAGTGACGTGACAAATTAATTTGATATTCAGTTAAAAATTGGAAATAATAATACAAAAATTGGATGATATTAAATTAACTATTCGATTGTAAATGTGTGGGTTTTTCTAAGAAATCAAATGAAATCTATAAATAAGTTATTATATTATTAGAGTTGTGCTGCCAAATAACATTAATAATAAGAAAGGGTTACTTGCACAAGTTTTATTTCAATATTAATGTGACATATTTGAAGGGTAATTATTCGATCCGATCCGATACTCAGATGAATAGATACAATGCAATACGATCCACTCGATTTTTGTATCGATACAATAACATTCGTCAATTGGCGGATCGATACAAATGCACGGAAGTTCGGGTCGAAAAAATCTTAAGATTAGATTCTTTCAGTTAGAGGTATAGAAAATATTAACCCAAATTTATTAGTTGCAGGAATATCTGTGCCCTTTGAACATCGTTTCTTGTTGGTCAATCATAAATTAAACGAAGCCGTAATTGCCTATATCCGGAAAGGTTATAAAAAGTCAGTTTTTCTCATACTTTTAAAATTTAACATTGGCACTAACAATGAAGTTAAGTTTGACAATAATTTTGATGACTTGAATCAACATCTTTTATTCCAATCAAACTTGATTCGATACTAGATTGATCCAAAATATTATATTGAATCTATTGGATCAACACATTGTATAACGATCGTTTGCGATCCAAAACATCGATACAAGGCACCCGGATCGAACATCTTTAATATAATGAGATAATCGTGTTTTTTTTTCACGAATGACATGGCATATTTTACATATAACAGAGTATGTTTATCAATATGCTACTATCACACTAAAACAAATATTACTTACGATATAATGATGTTTAAGCTATAATTTGACGATAAATAAAGGGAATCCGGCATTCTATCTGTAATTTATACTAAAATAAAAATAAATAATCTAGATTTTTTTTCCTACTTCTAAATTATAATAAATTAATTTACTTTCATTTATTATATCCGTACTCGTTATAACTATATGTTCAACAAATAAGGTATTTGTATTGAAATAAAATGTTTGTACCTATCATTATAACATATTTAAATGGTCGTGTTTAAATTTAAGTGCTGTGTCAGTTTCATCGTCCACAAGTCTCTTGTTAACGACAACGTGATCACTATCGGTAGTGTGTCAAACAGGGCAGCGTACCAGATACTCAGAATATCCAAACAGTATTCGATTAATGTTATACAGGTCTACGCTCCGACCTCGACGCACCAAAATGACGAAGTGGAGGCTATGTATGAGGACATTTGTAAAGCCATGAATAGTTACAAAACCCACTAAACCGTTGGGATGGGGGACTTCAATGCGAAGTTGGGAAAATTAGTTAAGAGAAGGGCAATTTAGAGTTGGAGAACGGAATGCTAGAGGCCAAATGCTGGCCGAATTCATGGAGGAGGGCGGAGGAGGAGATGAAATCCTTCTTAAAAAATCCGGAAAACCATAAATGGACCTGGATCAGTCCAGACGATACAGTCAAAAATAATAAAGATTTTATCATGTTGACGAGGAAGCAAATATTCAATGATGTCACTGTGACCGATCACAGATTGGTTTGTTGCACATTGAATATCAACGTAAAGCTTAAAAGATCGTGGCTGATAAAATCTACGCTCCGACCATTACCGGCCCATATCCAAAACCCCGAGAGCTTTCAACTCGAGCTCCACAACCCCTTCAAAGCCCTTGAGAACAGGATAGATGTGGACGATCTAAACAACATGGTGGTGGATACTATTCAATTCAATACTCAATTCAATACTTTTATTTCTCTTCACAACAATTTGTTACACAATAAATTTGGTTTAACAATACATTTTGTCTAGAATACAATTTATAAATTATTGTGAAGACTGGTGCCCGCACTAAGGTAAGAAACCCGTTTTACAGGTCACCAGGCCTCCACGTCCCGAATCACAGTGTTGTATTATTTACAAAACCAAAAGCAAAAGTGTCTCAAATTAACGATAGAAATTAAACATTTATTATTTAAACAGCCCAAGTGAGTTTTTAACAAAAATAAAAAAATAAAAGTATAAGTAGTAGAATAAAGAAAAACAAGAAATCATTTTGTCATATATATATATATATATATATATTTTACTGTCCGTACGGTAGGCTCCAGGTTCTTTAGAACCTACCGTACCAAGTTAAAGAAACTCTCCGACCACACACTCCTACTCATGGATCAGAGACGAGAAATGAGGCTTCAGAACTCAGGAGATGCCCATCGCTATCGGCAGCTAAACAGACAGATCTCTAAGTCTTTGACAAGCGATCTTCGACAATTTAATATGACCTGTATTAAAGAAGCCATCGAGCGTAACGGAGGCTTCAATGAGTTCGCGAGTGATCTGCCTATTGGGTAAAGCCATATGACGAGGCTGAAAACTGACGAAGGTCGCATCACCTCATCGAAGCCTGAAATACTGCGGGAGATCGAGAGTTTCTATGGCCAGTTATATTCCACGGAGACACCTGTTGAAAGCAAGACTCCAGAGCTCACCTTACGTAAAATGTAAGCTTACCTGACCCTTCACCGAAGATATCCCGGACGTCATCCTGTTCGAGATTAGTATGGCTCTCAAGCAACTGAAAAACAACAAGCGGCGGGTGATGACGGAATTACTGCCGAACTTCTGATAGCGGGCGGTAAGCCGATACTCAAAGTCCTCCAGAAGGTTTTCAATTCCGTCATAGTCGAGGGCAAAACGCCGAGAGCATAGAATGTAAGTGAGGTGACTTTTTTTATGATTTATAAATTTTTGCATGTTTCAGTGCTTTTTTTATACTTAAGATAAACTTTAAATAGAAAAATATTGGAAAAAATTAACTCGGCCACAAGTGAGTTCTCAGATGGGAATCGAACCCACGATTTTTTTTTCTATTTAAAGTATATCATGAGGTGATTTTATTCTTTAAAAAGGCTAACAAGACCCTCTTAATGAACTTTAGACCCACCTCACTTCTAAGCATGTTTACAAATTGCTTTCGAGAGACATCACGAATCGTCTAGCTAATTGGCTTGACGACTTCCAACTTCCCGAACAAGCCAGGTTCCGAAAAGGCCATAGACCACATCCATGCACTGCGGTTAAACAGTAGACCAAGGAGTATAATATGCCACTTTGCTTGGCGTTCGTGGACTATGAGAAAGCTTTTGATTCGATTCGACCTGGGCAGTGCCGCAGTCTCTCCAGAGGTGCCAGGTGGACTATTGGTATATCGAGGTGCTGAGATACTTATACAAACATGCCACCATGTCGGTCCGATTACAGAACCAGAGCATAAATCCCATCCAACTGCAGCGAGGCGTGAGACAGGGAGACGTCCGTAAAATATTTGCGTCCAAATTACCTCAGTGTCTGAAGACGAAAGTCTATGACCAGTGTATGTCGCCAGAGAAACGTGGCAGTGAAACGTGATCGCTAACTATAGGTCTTATAAGAAGGCTCAGCGTCACCCAGCGTGCAATGGAGAGAGCTATGCTCGGCGTTTCCCTGCGTTCCCTGCGTTCCCTGCAGAAATGAAGAAATCTCCTGAAGAACTAAAGTTACTGACATCGCTCGAAGGATTGCTCAGCTGAAATGGCAGTGGGCAGGACCATTGCGAGGAGAACTTGCGAGTTGGGGCGGAAAGTTTCTAGAATTCTAGAATTCGAAGCTCCGTGGGTAGGCCCCCGAAGGTGGCCCGACGATCTGGTGAAGGTCGCTGGAAGCCCCTGGATGCGGGCAGCGCAGGTCCGATCGTTGTGGACTTAACATCAGGTATGATGAAGGCTAAGAGTGTCCCCGTTGTTCATAAAAAATAAAAAAAATAAAAAATGAAATGACAGTTCTATCTACTGCATCTTATTACAAGCCCGAGTATAGTACTTATGATTATTTCGATAAAATAAAATACAGATTACAGAATATTATTAGAATAATTATGTTGAAATGTACCTTTACGAAGGATGTTATTATAAACCCTATGCAGAAAATGTACACTACCATTGTACCAAACATACACGAACATATCTGTAATAAAAGAAATTGTAATAGTTAATACATAGTTTTATCTAATAATGCTAATGATAATTTTTAAACAAGAAATTACAACTACTAGAAAAAAAAACAACTTATCTCATTAAATGTGTTTCAAAGGAGATCACCAATTTACTAAGGCGACTTGGGATAAGAAAACGTTTCATAATAAATATAAAAAACTGACTTCTACACATAAACTAAATACACTAAAAATGATAATAAACTAAATAAAATGATGATATTGTTTATACTTTGAGAGAGGCAGCAGTGGCCACCTATGAGCAAAAGAAATTTAGAAATAAATATGTAGTAGGGTGGAATAAATATTAAACCATTTCACTGTGACGCTCGAGTTTGTTTTCAGATGTGGGTATTGTATGGCAAACCTAAATATGGATATTATTTCGAAAAAATGAAAGAAAGTAGAAAACTATTTAAATCTAAACTAAAATGGTGTCAGGATAATGAACAAAATATAAAAATTCAAATTTTGGCTACACATATTAAAACTAAAAATTTTTCAAAATTTTGGAAACAAACTAAGAAACTGAATCCAAAGTCGAGCATCCCTGCGAATGTGGATGGTGAAAGCGACGCAGGGAAAGTGGCAAACATTTTTAAAAACCACTTTCAATGCACCATGCAGCAACCGTCGCAGAGTTTCGATGCTGGTATCCGAGATGGAGATGAAGCCACGTTCTTTACGACTTCACATGTAAAAGATTTTGTTAAAGATGTTTAAGACTTTTGAAAAATATGATGCGTGGTAAATCACCAGGCCACGGCGGTATCAGTATTGAACACCTGCGATATGCTGGCTTCTACTTGCCACGTGTCCTGGCCATGCTGTTCTCTTTCTGCATAGGGCATTCGCACTTACCTTCTGATTTCATGAAAACGATTGTTGTACCAGTACTGAAAAACAAAACAGGAGATACGTCTAACATAAACAACTACAGACCTATCTCTTTGGCCACTACTATAGCGAAAGTGATGGACGGTTTGCTTGAGAGAAAGTTGCAGGCATCCCTTAATCTGTGTGATGCACAATTTGGTTTCAGACCGCAGCTTTCCACAGAAAGTGCAGTACTTTGTCTCAAGCACACCGTTCGTTAATCGTAATACGCCTATTATAGCCTGTTTTCTGGACCTCTCGAAGGCATTTGATACGGTTATATACAATGCACTTTGGAATAAACTTGCTACAGAAACAAATGACTTCCCTAAAGATCTCATAAGTCTGTTTCAGTATTGGTACAACAAAATCAGGTGAGGTGGGCAGGGGTGTTATCCGAGACGTATGGGTTGGAGTGTGGTGTAAGACAGGGCGGGCTGTCATCACCTGCACTTTTTAACCTCTACGTGAACAGTCTAATTGGTAGCAGTGGAGTCGGCTGTTCCATTGACAATATTTCATATAATAACATTAGTTACGCCGACGACATGGTGCTGTTGAGTCCATCTATTAGTGGTCTAAAAAAGCTGCTTAGTATTTGTGAGAGGTACGCGGCGACCCATGGCCTACGATACAATACTAAAAAAAGTGAATTAGTTATTTTTAAATCAAAAAATAGGAACTACAACTTTCCTCCTGTTGCTCTTGAAGGCTTACCACTGAAAAGAGTGACAAGTTTTAAGTATCTAGGGCACTGGGTAACTGAAAATATGTCGGATGAGGCTGACGTAGAGCGGGAGCGCAGGGCTCTAGCTATGAGAGCGAATATGCTTACCCGTAGATTTGCACGGTGTAACACTGAAATTAAACATACTCTTTTCAAAGCCTATTGCCAAAGTTTTTACACCTGCAGTCTATGGGTTGAGTACACACAGAGGACGCTTTCAGCCCTGCGCGTCCAATATAATAACGGGTACAGGATGCTGATGGGGCTGCCTAGGTACTGCAGCGCGTCAGCGATGTTCATTGAGGCTCGCATAGACAGTTTCCCGGTAGTCTTACGCAAGCGGATTGCCTCCGCGTGGCGCCGCGTCCGAGACAGCTCCAACAGCCTCCTGGCGGCGATAGGGAGTCGGTATTGCTGTCCTATCTTGAGACACTGCAACAGCGTCCATATCGGCTCGAGGCCTGCGATTGTCAATGTTAAGTAGGTTGTGTACATGCACGCACAGCCTACTTAATAATGACGTAGTTTTTATCTTACTCATTTTCCATTTTAAGTACCTAACTCTTATCAATTAACTAACCCTAGCTTATAAGTTTTTTTTTTTGTAAACACTAACCCACTCTCTGGAAAGCATTTTTTCTGAAATAAAGTTTTAATAATAATAATAATAATTATTATTATTATAAACTTTTGGAGTCGGTGTCGGCAAAAGCAAGAAAAATAAAAGTATAGCTACCTAATAGACTGAAGTGCAATGTACCTAGATTGCCTTGGTTGGCAGTTGGCACCGACGTCCAAAAGTTTTAATTTATACTTTATTTTATAAAATGTTTTTTATTATACAATTTTTCGAGGTACTTACATTATGTATATAGACTTACACTTACATTAAAGATCTGATGATGTCAACTTCAGATCGTAATCATATCGTGCCAATACGTAATATATACTTTTCAGGATTATTAAAAATAGCCAGATCTCTGTTAAAAAATATATGGGACCACACCTGCAAGCTTATTATGTCAAAGTTTGACGTCGGAGTACATACGTTCAGCTATATGCACGTATACCATCGTCTCGCTATCTCGCGCCCTAGAAGCGCGGAAATTCAACTGCTAAACGTTGCACAATAGACTGTTAAATGTTGCGCAATAGACTACCAAAAGTTGCGGAATAGGGTAGAAATATGTTATTTGAGATAAAACACAACTAATTAAATCGGTTGCCAACTGACGAAATTAAAGTAAAACATACTTACATGAAAACAAAAATACCGTCGACTTCAAATCAAATCAAAATATTTATTGTTAAACCCTAGATACTTCTTTTTTGTAAGACAGTTTAAATAAAAAATCAGCAGCCAGGAATTAATTAAATTTTATTTTATTGATGGTAATAATGGAAACCTTTCTATGTATGGCAACAACTCTGTAATATATTATAATCGTTAGTGGTTGTTTGTGTGTACTGTGCGTCGCGTTTTGGTTCTTTCCGGTAACTATAATTTCTGATAGAATCGGGTGGTACTTGTTGCGCAATGCGTTAGAAAGTTTCGGTACTTGGTATTGCACGGTCGAACAAACCCTGAGGATGCTCTGTATGGTGGCAAAACACGTAGAGTAGTCGGTGAAGGTGCAAAGTGCGTCACTGTTTTGCATTTGCACGCACTCTCAGTACAATAGGGGCTTAACTCTAAAAATCATTTTTTTGGAATATCGCAAAAAACTGTCGATTTATCTGAACATTTAACTTTGACAGGAATTATTTCTCATTTTCTTCATCAAATGGGTCCTTTTTATATTCTAAAAGGGAAGTATAGATCATGCTTTTTATAACATGGTAAAAAAAATGGTTTATTTTTATTTTTATAATTTTAATGATTTTTTTAAAAAAGCAGAGAAAATATAAGCCCCTTTCGTTCCGAAAAGTCTATTTTTAAAAAGGCAATTTTTTGTTTAAGCCTCTTTAATTCTGAATTGTTGAAAGGCATTATTTCTTTTCTCTTAATAGTTCTCTTTAAGATTTACTTTACTAATTAACTATGGGGCACATTTTGTAATAATTCTCTTCTCTTCTACTATTGTTATGTTAAATAAAAATAAAAATGATTCCAGAAAATACTTTTTAATAATCTTTATCAAAATAAAAGCTATTATTGACAAAAACAATTTAAAAATTAAAAAACAGAAACGTAATAATAATTATCTTCTACCTTTCAAGAAAACACTGGAAATATTATAGCTTCCATAAAGTTCAAAAGTATGTAACAAAGTAAAGTCCTTTCAAAATCTTATAACAATGTAGACAATTTTATTGGCTCAGAGTATGCTTTGTTCATCATAATATTTTTAACATCAGCCATCTTCTTTCTTCTTTTGTTCCTCATGACAACTTTGTTGAAATCATTTTGATTAAAAGATGTTTTATAGTAAAACTTCAGTAAATCCTGCTTTGTGAATTTGAGTGTTTTTATGTCATTACACGCCACATTCAGTTTGTTCTCATCTTCGTTGAAATTATAGGCCCAGTTTTGCTGAAATTCTTTTAATTCCGAGAAAAAGTCGAAGGTTATTTCCTTAATGATGAAAGGTTTTCCACTTTTACGAGAGTTTGCAATAAGCATGGCATACTGGCAGGGTACATACACAGGCCCTGATTTCTTATGTCTTTGAATTTCTTTTTCAATGAGGCTATGGACACTATCCCCTTCATTTTGTGTATGGCCTTTAATCAAATATTTATGGATGATAGAATGTATATTTTCAAATTTGTAAACTGCATACGAATACAGCGATGTAATATATTTGTTTTTGTTCTGCCCACAGCAGTTATCTGAATAAAAAGTAACGTGGATAGCCTTGCCTTCATGTTTAGCATTAAGGACTTCTAAATAATTGAGTACACACGACCCAATCTCATTAGCACCCCTTTGGCCTTGGGTTTCGTCCCAAAAATAACAGTATACGTCGTTATAAGCTCCAATGTCATGGTGTTCACTAGTATCTGTGCTTTCTTTTGGTGTTCGGTCACTTTTTTTTGATAACTCAACTATTGTAAAGTTGAGGCAATTGAGTTTTGATCTGTAATAAAATGCAGATGTTTCTCCACTTGGGCATTGCATAACGGCTTGGAGATCAAAAACCGCAACAATGTGGGTTTCATCTGCATTTCTTCGATCGATCAGTTTTTCATTCCTGGGCAGATTTTTTCTTCTAGGTGTCTATCGTACTTTTCCTTAAGCTGTAATTTTCTTTCTGGCGGAGCAAGTTCGTATTCAAAGCACAAGTCGCATCTATCTTTCTTTGGTTGAAAAAAATCCGATATTAAAATATTAAGGTAATATTAAGGTACTTAATAAATATCCTCGCATTCGAAAGAAACATCTTTACAGATGTTTGACTATCGATTAAGATGAAACAGCCATTTAATTATAACTTTTTAATTTTGGAAAAAATTACTGACGGGACGCGACATGAGACTAGCTGCTTTTTTCTAGTATATTTTCTTGTTTAATATTTATTTATCACATAAAAATAGCATTGTAAAATGCAAAATTAAAAAGTTATAAATAGTTACTATAAGTTTACCTGTTTACTGAAGCTGGTGTTCAGCAACTTGCTGCAAACGATCAAAGTTCGGCAATGGGTTCCCCAGTGCTGTATATCGTGTCCAAGAGTACTTAGTGTAATAGCATTCGTTTGTTCAACATCTTTTCGTGATTCTGATAATTCATTTATCATGTTTAGGACCGACGAATCAACTGTATGTATTAAATAGTTCATACTTGATATAGTCATTACATATCTGGTAATTTCCACGTAGTACTTAAATTCAAAATAGAGCCCCAATAAGTTTCTCAAAATGATAATGAATGAAAATTCGTAATGATATGTGAAAATGGCGCTTAGAAGTCCGATAATCGTAAATAAAGCTAAAACAATTTTCAGCATCTTTGTTTTTTGTTTTGTACCATTCTTTTGTGCGTAATAGAAATGAATCTCATTTAAGCTTTTCTGTAATGCAATGAAGTTTCTGCTATTGTTAACAGCTTCATATAATATGACAATAATAATAATGAAATATATGAACGTGATTAGGAGGCTTAAGGTGAAAAATTCGTCTTCAATTGTAAGATCAAAGAAAGCGTACAGCACATATAAAAATATTTCGATCAATAATCGCACGCATATCAATAATTTCTTTGCTCTATTTAAGTAAGAGAAATTCCTGTGTATGCCTACTAGATTTTCCAGGACAATAAGTGTACAAAAGTCACGATAATTCATCGTAATATTTAAGTAGACACTGATGAAATGTATAAAGTTATTGATTTCATTTAGCCAATGGTATCTACTTTATCAAAATGAAATCTTCATTATTTGGTAAACCTAATATACATAATACAATAGCATTTCATTGATTAAAACTTAGACACTTACACTTTGTTTTATGTAGATTATATTGGATTATGGATAGGATTTCTAATAAAAGAATGTATTCTTGTAAATTATAAACTATATTATTTACTTGCACAATCCTTTACAAGGTAAGAACACTGAGTGGAGTAAGTAATCAGACGGCATACAAAGAGACGCCACCCGACAGAATATTATGTAATTAAACAAGTGTGCCCAGTGTTAAAATTTCTTAATAAGTTCAACAGATTATTTGATTTTATATTTTTAATTATATTTTTGACATTTGCATGCCGATTTGGCGAGACATGGACAAATGGACATTTTATGAATATCTAAGATCTGTATTGTATTTTACCATGTTTCTAGTAAATAAATAAATTGATTGATTGATTGATTGATAGACTGCTTTCACCAGAGCTGTGTGATGTGTTAATTGCAACTATACTGCGAGGATGTGTGTAACTGTGTAATGTAAGCCTCAAAACTATGTGACCTTTTCCACTAATGCTATAAGCTATTTAGCGGGGCGAGTGTTGTGCGAGAAAGACGAGCAGCTCGAGTGCGATGGCATTTCCACTTTCGGTGACAAACGTGCGTCTACTGTAAGCACCATCAATAGCATACATCCAGATCACGCCCATTCATAAAAAACGAAACTTTGTTGAACCAGATTCCACTCAACTAGTGCTAAGCTATTATGGACTATGAATAGGTATAATTGATCGATATTAAACGCCAACATAGCATAGCACATGGTTTCACATAATGGGGTACGCGTAACCCTAGGGGTACGCTATTAGACTGTAGGAGGTACGCGGCAAGAATTGACGAATGTAGTCTGCCAAAATATTGATATTGTCTGTGCATTACAGCTTTAAATAATCTTATTGATTAGTAGTAGCACGATGATGTGTGTCGCAACGAGCGACACGGTGGCCGGCAACAGCGTCATCTGCAGTGGCAGCGTGGTCATCAGCAGCGGCTGCACCCGGTGCTGGCACACCAGCCGCGCCAAGTCACGGACTGACTTCACTTCTGGGGAACCTGGGTCTGAAATCATCCTATAAACACTACATTTTACAATTATGAAACCAAAAAAAATAGAAAAGTGAAAGGTTGTTATGGGCTTTTAAAATCGTAAGAGCTTCCAAAGCCTAAAAACGATGCATTCGTGCACTATGTGGTCTTAAAAGTAGCTAAACTATTGTTGCTGTAGCTGTTTTAAGCATAATAAAATACTGACTCTTCCCTGCATTTACATAGCCGAGATGTGTATGTTAGTAAAAAAACATCCAGAGTACTCGTATTTTACAAAAATTGATGATGTTAAAGAAAATGTACGAGACTCCAGAAAAAAATAATTATTAATACCGCATTGTAAGTTAACATTATTTAAAAAAAAAAAAATTTCATGGCAATCAAATTATAAATAATATACTGCCATCTGATCTCGTACAAGTACCGCTAGCCAAAAATAAATTTAAGCATTGTTTGTTACGCTGGCTTATCGAAAACAACTTTTACTCTGTAAGAGTATACTTAGACTACAAACAAGTTAACAATAAATTTTGAGGACATTGACTCAAGAATATGACTATAAAAATGTAACTATAATGTAATTATATTGTACTTATTCATTTCTTTTTTTTATATACTGACACTATCACGAGTTGGAATTTAATATTTAATAATCTGACATTGTACAATTTAAATGAATATATAATTTTTGCATGCCTACAATATTTAAGGTAGTCATACAGTAGACCACAGTAAACACACATTGTCATCCATCTCAATGAATCACACTGTATTGAGCAAATAAATAATTTCTATTTCTATTTCTAAAACTTATGAGTGCGCGAAGAAACTTAAGTTGTGCTTCTGTTAAACATGATTTTTGTCTTATCAATGATCAAACCAAGACCGATTATTGCTTATGTTCAACAAAGCTGGACAGACAGACTTATTTTGCATGCACACTTCAAAATAAATTATGTTAGATTACGGAGCCACGGTGGAGATTACCTCCACATGTCACGTTCCTGATATATCCCCGTGCTTCCCTAACATCGATCAATCTTTCCATACAAGCTCGATTATTCTCGGTACTTCTTACCTGGCCTTTTTGGAACGTCTTTGATCAGGGGGGTTACTCTTGACGGGATCGCGGTGCGATCGAGATTTAATGTTAATAATGATTATTGCACATAATAATATAATAATAAAATCTTGAACCCAACGAAATCATAACACAGATCAAAACACACAGTTAATCAAATTTTTTTTTTACATCCTTCAGTGCAGATCATGGGAACATCACTTGAGCGTGTTTGTGAGGCTCGTAACTTAGGAATCCCTAATGGATGAATCTTTGCGCTTCGAAAATGATTTTAAACTGTACGTAACTGTTTCTATAGACTTTCCGTTTTTTACAAAATTCGTGCTTTTATTAGCACAGATATTCGGGTTATGCTATGTAACTCGCTGATCCATTCAAAACTAAACTACGTTGACACTGTGTTTGATGCATGTCTGCTCGCACGTTCTAGAAAACTTATTTAACGTGTACAAAACGTATGCATCAGGTTTTGCTACTCCATCCCACTGCGAGCACATATCACCATATAAAAATAGCTTTGAAATTTTCAACATGGCATCGCGACGATCTCTTCATTTTACCACATTGCTTTTTGGTGTTATCGAAAAAAGACAGCTAACCTATTTATATGAAAAGCTTGCTTTTTCTAATGGCAATGGACGCTTCGTAACACGTTTGGTTCATACGCAGTACAAAACAGCCGCCTTTCGTGGCAGCTTCTGTTATACTGCCACTAAATGTTGGAACTATCTACCACCACCGGTCAAAAACTCTAAAACAGTTAATTCTTTCAAGAAACAACTTGAAAAGCATTTACTTCATTTGCAGAAATCTAACACATAGGTGGCCGTCTCGTACTTTCGTACTTACATCTGTATTTCGTGCATTCGGTATGTTGTACATCTGTATTTGTTGCGGTAGTAACTTGTAGTTTCTCAAAATGCTTAAATTTGGTCAATGGGACACAATGGGTTATTTTATTGATATCATAATGGTGCAACTGTTAACTTTACTAGTATGTTGATATTAAGTTTAACAGTTTAATTTTGATAATATGTTTATACTCATATTACTATTATTATGTTTATTAAATATTTACTTTGCTGCTATAGGTAAATACCTATAATTTTATTGCTGTAAGTAGCTTAAATACAAATTAAAGGTATTTAACTATAATAATCTTTATGCCATGCATGTGCTGCAAAATTGTCACTGGCATACGTTGGCGCTACGGAAGACCAGAGCTGTGACCTTGTGTAAGGTCATAGCATACCTGAGTAGCGACCAACTTGGTTATTTTCTAGTGTAATTGTGTAATGTGCCTACTCTGTGTCTCAACGCAAAATAACCAATAAACAATTTATTTATAATATTATTAACTGATTTGAATGTTTTGTCTGTTTGATCAGGGGGCTAATTGACTAATTTTAAAATATATTGCAAGTGACAGACGAAAATATTTTCAAATGTATGGAGAAGTGTCAAACAAAGTGTCATTTAAAACATTCTTCATTCCGAAAGGGATTGCGACTGTAAGTTAGACATTTCCATAAATCACTATCACGATCACAATACCTTTGAAAGGGATTGTGATAGATTTTGAAATTAGACAATAAGGGGGCATGTTTAACTAATGTGTGCTATATTATAATAAAAATGGTAGGATGAGATTCTGCTAAAGGCACATAATCCCAGGTTGTAGTTTGAACAAGAATACCTAATGTAATATTGCAATACATTAACAGAAGAAATTCAACTCTATATTATGGATGGAGATCAAATAATGACCTGAATTGCCTACCATAAAGGAACTAGATAGAAAAAGAAAACTGGATCAGCGACGGATTTTGGGAGATTTTCGAGAGAGTAGTTCTTGTTAAAGGAACCTTTTTAATGAATATCTTAAGTCATTTAGGTATTCGTTTGCTTGTAAGTTATGCCATTAGTTTTATTAGTTAAGCTTTGAGTCTCTTTTGCCTATTATTCAACAAGAAAGAAAATAAATTGGATTTCTTAGGTAATTCACCCTGCGTTTTATTTTCACTATTTTATGTATGTATTTACAAAAAAAAAGTATATAAGTATGTTTATCCGTTATCTAGTAACCATAACACAAGTTCTTAATGAAACTTAACGTGGGCTAGATAATTGGTGTGTTTGTATGCAATTATTTATTTATTATTATTATTATTATTATTATTATTATTATTATCTATTGTCGATCACAAACGTTAACAATAACATTAACCTGTCTGCTTAACTGCAACCCTGAACCTACCTAGGACTGTTTAACTATGTGTCACTAGATGTCACTTTTAAAAAATATTGAAAATTTAATATGTTAATAGTCTTATTCATGAAGTTGGTGTATTAATGAGTAACTGAATTAGAATTTGAATGATAAGAGAATGAAGATCGTTTGGAAACGATAATAGTTTAGAATAATTATATCTAAGGAAAAAAAAATACAATGTCGTTTTGCTTATAAAGTTACAGAAAGGCAATATTATAGTTTGGTTTGTCACAACCCGTTTCCTTTTAACTAGTGGAAACGGGTAACTGATTGATCAATATACCAACATATCTTAAACAGTTTTAAGATATGTTGGTATATTGATCAATCAGTTTTCTTTTCAGTTTCTCAAAGTTGGGTACGCCGTTAGACTGTAGGGGGTATGCGGTAAGATAATGACGAATGTAGTCTTCCAAAATATTTATATTGTCTGTGCATCACAGCCTTAAATAATCTTATTGATTTGAAGTAGCACGATGATGTGCGTTGCAAGGAGCGACACGGTGGCCGGCAGCAGCGTCATCTGCAGCGGCAGCGTGGTCATCAGCTGTGCCCGCACCGGCTGCGTGCGCACCAGCCGTGCCAGGTCACGGACTGACTTCACTTCTGGGGAACCTGGGTCTGAAATCAATCATACAATGAATACACTACAGTGAACCATGAATACATTACATTTTGCAATTATAAAACAAAAAAATACCAGAAGTGAAAGGTTTTTATTTAAAATAGGTAAGTCTGAAAGAACTTCCTTCATAGGACTTTACGTGTCTGACCAGTCATGCCTAGGGTTTCCATCCAGGAAATCGAGCCTTTCGAAAAAGCGAGATTCTCGAGACATGTTTGGTCTTTGAAAATTCAGTCTCGGTGATTTTCGCGACTTTCGAGACCGAACAAAAGTCACATTAAATAATGACGATGACAAATTATAATTATATTATTAAATTATCCTACAGTAGGTAGCCAAATTATTAGGGACAGTGCTCATATATATTAAATTTATAGTTTCTACTTTAAGTTTCTATAAATTATGTTGTTTTTTAAAGTTTATTTTGTTCGATATTGTTAATGGTATCATTTTTTGTTTTTGTGAAATTTCAACACAAGATATGTGCTTCATTTGTCAATATTGTGACATTTCTTCTCTTATGGGTAAATCAACGGGCGGCGCCGGCGGTTTGAACGCCGTCATTGTCCTCAACATATATTCATATTTTTAGAATAATAAAATTCGGTCCTCGTGTCCAGTTACGAATATAGGTCCCAGACGAGTAGCGTTTAGCAGCATAACCTTTATTATTTTCGCACTTATGCAAGACACTTTATAGGTCGAGGACAGTGACGGCGTTCAAACCGCCCGTAGATTTACTCTATGATATTAAAAAAAAGCGCGGTTTTGCAGTTTTGTAGGTCCTACATCTCTATGAATGACTCTGCACCATGCCACAAAGCCAGAAGTGTGACTGCATTCTTGGATGATAGAAATGTCTCTGTTTTGCCTTGGCCTGCGAATTCGCCAGATATGAACCCCATTGAGAACATGTGGGAACTCACCAAACGGGTGGTGGCGAAAGAACTAATTTTCACCAAGCGGCAGTTAATAGAAACTCTCATCCAAGAATGGAATAACAACCCCGCGCTGCAGGAAAATGCAAAAACGTGCATTGAGAGCATGCCGCGACGCATAAAAGCACTTATTGCAGCAAAAGGCGGCATTACAAAATATTAAAACTTACTTTATTCTTTATGTCTATCAATTTAATATTATACTCATAGGAAAAAACCTAAAACTATTTGTATATTATTTTTTAGTTTTTATGGTCCCAATAGAATTCAAAAACAATTGAAAAATACATAAGAGACCTTCAAACAATCATTTGTTACAGAAATTCAATTAAACTATAAATATTAAAAATCTGTACTGTCCCTAATAATTTGGCCACCTATAGTACTTATTTTAATTTAATAACGTCACTAACACCAGTTAGTAATTTCACCCATCATAAAGAATGCTTACGACAAAGTTGAGAGGAATGTTATGTGCAATGTACTCAGTGGCGTATTTTGATATCCGGCGCCCTGGGCCAGAGAAACCATGTCATAAGAACGTTTTATTTTAATTAAAGAACTAGAAACACTTTTTATATTAAGATAACCCGAACTAATGCTGGTGTACGTGCACCAATATCCAGGCTGATGAGCAATTGCATCAGTCACTTTAATGACCTAGATATATTTGCTTTATGTATGAATAAGTTTAAAAAAGTTGCAATAGAGATCCTCCCTCAGGGGGCGTTCCGCCATCTCTTAACGCAATATTGTTTAATGTCAGTTTGTATCGGCGCAATGTTGTTATATGTCATATCGTACCGCAAACCTCTTAAAACAAGCTTGACTATTGACGGAAGTTTTGTGGCGTCATCGCTCAATCATTCACTCAAACAAGATTTTTATCAATCAAACCTACTACGACGTCTTGTGTCAAATAAATTCAAGCTTGTAATTTAAACAGTGACAGCTGACCTTATAGCGAAGGAGTCGACTACCAATGCATGCACCGTGCATGACAAAGTGTTTTCCCATGATCTACACTCCTTGGCTACTAAGGTCATGAGAACCTCTTGGGAGAACCAGTGGCGTGAATACAGCAAAACAGTAGGTAGACATTTCGCTGATGTTCAGCACTCCCTCCCTGTCAAGCCTTGGTTTTTTAAATACAAGAAAGCGTCGAAAGCCTGTACTTCCACCGTATGTCGTCTGCGGCTGGGTCACGCGTGCACTCCCGTTCACCTTGCCAAAATTAGGGTCAGGGACTCGTCCCTTTGTGAATGCGGTTTGGAGGAAGGAACACCGGACCATATCTTCTTCAACTGTCCCAAGTATCCAACTTCCTTGTATGACCTTCTCCCGCCCTGTGTCCCCAAACCTACCAATTTTAAAACTGTCCTCACCTTTGTAAATTCTCCGTGTATTGATGTTCTATGTGATTATATAACAACTAATAATATAAGATTGTGATGTATTGTGTTCGTCGGCAACTAACATTATTATTATATACATGTATTGTGTTTGTCCCTATTTCAGGTAGCTCAACAGCGGGTTTTAATTATATTTAAGAGTACACCTCTTTGTACCTACCACTTGTACCTCGTACATAGCTGTACTCTCACACGTCACCTAGCAGAAGCGCAGAGTCTGTGGAAACAACCCACTGAGCCAAAAACTGGATATTGGCGAAATCCAAAAGGGCACCGCCACTACACAAAAAGAAGAAGAAGAAGAATTTAAACAGTATTGAAACAAAATAAAAACAAAACGTTCTTACGACATGACGGTTTCTAAAAGATGGCGGTAGGCCTGCAGAAAGATGGTATTAACTTTTATTTTAGTTTTTTTAGTTGTTTATTTCAATAGATTAAGTTTACTTTATTACTTTTCAGTTTTTATTGTTACCATTTTTTTTATTTTGTTATTGATTATAACTTTGCAGGCAGTTGGGTTAATAACTGTGTTATTTGTAAGCGCCTTCTTAATTTTTATTTTATTTTATTTATACATTTTAGTAATATGTGGATAACGAACGGTGTTGGTTATACACTAATACTGGTTTAACTTATTCTTATGATTTATCTTTAGTGTGTAACTGTTTGTTATTCCTGAATAAATAAAAAAATTAAGGTGCCACACTTTGAAGGAGACGATTGAGTGATGCCGTCACAAAACTTCCGTCAAAAACAATCTTACTTTATGAGGGTCGTAATACAAAATAGCATGGTAAGGTTGAAACAATACTGCGTTATGAGATAATAATAATACTAATAATTCTTACACTCACACCAATTAACCTAGCCCCAAAGTAAGCACGGCTTGTGTTATGGGATACTAGGGTAACGGATATAAATACATATAAGTATTTACGTGTAGAAACATATATAAACGTCCATGACTCAGGTACAAATGCTTGTATTCATCATATATTAATCCGGATTCGAACCCGGGACCTCAGAGTAGGCGATACCTACGTACCACTCGACTACGGATGTCGTCAGATGGTGAAAGGACCCAGAGCAACGGGACTTAAACGCGACATCGTCTTTCGTTCAGGCGTCGCCTGTCGCCGCCACGCACCACCAGTCTGCTTGTGACCACAGCTGTGACAACACAGCCGAAATTGTCGTGTTTGAGTCCCGTTGCTCTGAACTATCCACGGCTATTTAGCGCCATGTTTTGCTTGGGTAGTCAATTGAGCGGATAATGGAACGCGAAAATTAAAAATCAAAATAATATTGCATTATAAAAAACAATTACTTCATGAAACGGTCGGCTACAACATGAAGTGATCAATTTTGCGACTGGCCACAACATATTTGTGGTAAGCTATATCCACACTGTGCCCTTTTTTGTTTATCAAGGGCTTGCTTTACAGCGCAGTCAACAGCGCACGTGAAACCTGTCCTTGATGCATGCGCCATGACTTACGCGCAGATGTTTCAATAAGCTGACAGAAACTAAAATGACTACCCTTGACGTCGCGTTCGTTGATGTATTCAATAACTGAATACGCCAAACAAGGTTTAATAATAAAAGATGACGACGAAAGTTGAAGATGAAAGGGCACAATGTGGACATAGCTGTTGTAAACTCACCGCTCATAAGAATGGTGTGTAATTTTGATACTGATATATTCACTCTTCTCCATCCACTTTGCATATTTTGACCAGCTTTTATAGTGACAGTCATTAGAAGAGAAAATAGGCATAAATTCATAATGAGATTATAGTAGGCGATTTCACCCAATGAATATAATGATCCCTGTAAAGAACCTGGAGGTTAAATTACCTATAAGTATTTCTATTTTGACTAATACCCATTAAAAGCTATCAATTATTGTATATTTGACTCCACAATACGTAGACAAAATATGAAATAACATAAAAAAAAAAAAAAACAAAATACTTAAGTAAGATAGCAAAGCTCAAGGTATAAAATAAACTCTTCACTTTCTTTATTGAGTTAGTCCCATCCACCCCGGTGACTCGGTTTCATTGCCGGGACCGATGGGAAAAAATGTTTAACGGGTTTAACGGGGTGGATGGGACTGTCAAAGTTTCAGCCACACCGGCATTTCATTTTACGGGACGTATGGTAAGTATATAAAAAATAACATTATATTATTTATTCTACACCGTAAAATAAGACTCATTGAAAAACAAGATATTTTTATGTAATAATCGGGGTCCCTCTATCTGGCAGATACTCCGAAACTTATTTGTCGTAACACACTTGGCATAATCTTTTTTATACGAATATTGGCATAAAAATTATTTAGCATGGTTGATTGGCAGAATGTTTACTTATACGCCGGATTTCCAATAGTAAGATGGCAGAATTTTTATTGGCATAATTACCTTTGGCATTTTTTATTTCGCATCATTTTGTTTATATTTTGTGCATACCTACCTTTTAATTAGTACCACGATTATTTAGTATAATTTTACTTGGCATACTACGAAGATGTCAGAATTTCATTTGGAATAATTTCATTATGTTTTTAATGAAAATTTGTAACAACTTTTTATATTCAACTTTAGGTAAGTATAGGTATTGTTAAAATAATGATATTATATAATTTCATTGTATATATAATATATAACTATTTAAATATAAATAAATTCTGAAATGTTGTGCTATACTAGCCAGTGACAGAACCGAATCGCTATAAAGCCGATTACACGCAGTCTTGTATGCCCTACCCATAGAGTGTAATTTAAGCCCGCGTAGGCGAGAGAGGGCGAGGCGGCCCGCGAGGCGTCGAGACCAGATATAATAACGGCAGAAATCTCGAAGGCCTTAGGTGAAAAAGGCATCGACGCGCTGCACGCAATCTGCAACAAAGTGTGGGCTAGTGAGGAATGGCCTAAAGACTTGACTCAAGCCACCCTTCAGTTGCATAAACAGGGTTCAACGAAGCAGTGCAACAACTACCAACGACCTGGGATGACATTAATCTTTTAAACGTTTAAAAAAGAAATCGCTAACATATTTGATTTCTTTTTGTGAATATTCCTTTAGAAGCTGCTTCGAATTTGGAAACTAAGCTTAAAAAGAAACTAAGCTTAAAAAGAACGCAAAGGAATGCGGGTCATTGTTTACTTTAAAAAAAACGATGCTATAGAATTTATAAAAGACCACTCAAACCCCGAGCGGACACCGGTGTCCTCTCCGAACGTCGGCCATCATTTTCTAATAGTTAGAGTTTAGTCTTGTATGAACATCCTGATGTCAGAACAAAGCCTGATCTGTGATAAAAATTTAATCTACTCTTTGGTTTGAAGTGACATTTGACACTTTCTAAAATCGTGATTTTTTGCGGTTGTTTATTTTATTTATGTGTTTTTTTAGCCATTTTTAACCACATAAAACTAATATACTGTTGATGAAACTATTTTATTTTAGTATCTAAACATAATTAAAATATTCATAAATCAAATACAGTTTACAGATTGAAAAAATATGGTATGTAAGGTAACTTATGATATTTTAAAGAAAGGCGGAGTTTTAGGGATATGGTTTTATTGGCATGTCGTTAGTATGGGCCGGCGTCACACTCACACTTATTTTAATCCTTGTATTGATCAAGGATTTTTTCCTGATCTTATGAAATTAATTAAAGTAATACCATTATTTAAATCTGAAGATAAAGAAGACCCCGGTAATTTTTAATTTAAAATTAAGACCAATTTCAATATTACCCGTTAAAAGTAACATATTTGAAAAAATAATACTCGAACAGTTATTAACGCGCTTTAATATGAATCGCCTCCTGCATAATAAACAATTTGGTTTTGCAAAGGGTCGGTCTACAAATGATGCTGGGGTCGCGCTATTAAAGCATGTCTTTAAGGCCTAGGAGGGGTCGCAGAATGCTCTTGGCATTTTTTGCGACTTATCCAAAACTTTCGATTGCGTAGTTCATCAGGCGCTGCTGTTGAAGCTAAACCACTACGGTGTAAAGGACAATGCTGAGAAGTTGTTACTGTCATTTCTCAGTTCGACGACTCACAGTCGATCTTTATGTCAATTGTTTGCAGCCCTCTGATATAGAACTAACGCTGGTAAACGTTCTCCAATTCTCCTGCTAGCTCAAACTTTAAATACGACATTTAATATTATAGATATCATTGCCACTAGTCCCTTCACTATCAAAATAATGGTTTTAGACTTGCTAAAAACTAAGGGTAATAAGTGAAAATAATGTTCAGTTTTAAGAACTTCGGTAGTACTATTGTTTATAAGACAAGTAATTGTACTCTCAGTCTATTTTCGTATCAACTTGTGCAGTAGATTTGACATAAGTACTTGAATAACCGTATGTATACTGTAAATTTCATTCTTCAATGCGTAGGTATAATATGTAGATAAACATCTGTGGTAAACGGTGTCGGTGTCAAATTTACCATGTGTTTAGTTTATATTATTTCATGTACCTCTCAATTTGTTACTGTTTGTTTGCTCAAATAAATGAAAAAGCAAATATATTTTATATTGTGTGGTGATTTACATTAATTTATAAATGAAGACTGTTTATTATGAATCTGTGATTATGGAAGTAACATATTTTATAATACATACATCTTAAGTTTTGACGCGCACTGTTTATTGAAATAAAACAACTTTTACGGATATCAAACTCGTTATACGGACAATTACAACTTAGTTCGTAAAATATAGCGCGTTTGATATCCGTAAAAGTCGTTTTATTTCAAAAATCTATAATGGTTATTATTAATGGTTAGCTCATGAAAGTAGTAGGTACAAAATGAGTTACGTAATGATTTTGCTATAAGATTACGAGTTTTTAATTACATAACTCTTATCTGATTATTTATTACTCAAATTTTAGAATCAAGACTGTTTTAGAACGATGGTTTTTGATATTTCTTGTCCTAATAAAATCTGATTATTACATAAAAACATCTTGTTTTTTTAATGAGTCTTATTTAACGGTGTAGGATAAATGATATAATGTTATTTATTTTTTATATACTCCTAATATAAAATAGTACTGTACCATCGTCCCGTTAAATAAAATACCGAGGTGGCTAAAACTTCGCCAGTCCCATCCACCCCGTTAAACATCGGGACACGAATAACCGGGGTGGGTGAAACTTTTTTTCATAACGGTCCCGGCACCGGGCCAGAGCCACCGGGGTAAATGGGACTCACTCTTTTTATTAGAATCGAAGAAAATAATATTTAATATTGTAAATTAAAATATCAAAATGGTTCAAGCGATTCAAATAAAAAAAATATTATTTATCTAAATGTACCTTTATGTAGGATTCTAATACAGACCCTATGATGAAAATGTACGATACCATTGTACCAATCATACACGAAAATATCTGTAATCAAAGAAATTGTCGCTGTTTCTTCGTGGTCATACCAGTATGATTATGAGGATAAACATGTCCTCATAGTCATACTATAACCACGTGGTCTGTTATTATTTCCACATGGATACACATATCCTCGTAGTCGTAAAATTTTTTTCCTCATAATACGTGATTTACCAGACTAGTACTTACCAGATTTTTTTTCTTTGTAATATTTTTTTCTTTTATTTTACAGTTTAAAGATAATAACCTAAATTAAGAGGCCCGCGACACTTCAGACAAAATAATTTAAAATTTGAGCGTGATTGACTGTACTTGTGTTCTGATGTTATTTTAATTAAGACAGTATTATCTAGGTTTCTATTAAAAAATAATCCAAAATATCTCCCCAAAAAATTTTTTTTGCCAATTATATTGTTTCATCATCAGTCTGAAGACCATCCAGATCCACTGCTGGACATAGACCTCTCCAAGCTCACGCCATCCATTGAACCCGGTCCTCTCTCTTCGCATCCAGTTCTTGCCGCCCTACGCTGCGCTTGCCTAATCGCTGTCTCCACTCTAGAACTTGCCCCAACGGCAGCCGGTTCAGCGTGCGATGTGACCAGCTCATTATCACTTCAGCGTGCTTATCCTAAAAGCTATGTCGGTCACCTTGGTTCTCTGTCGAATTACTCCATTTCTGATTTTATCTTTCAGAAATACTCCGAGCAATAGCCCTCCCCATACCTCGCTGAGCGAATTTAAATTTGAGGACTAGTCCCACCGTGAGTGTCCACGTTTCGGCTCCGTCATTACGGGTAGAGCGCACTGGTCAAAGACTTTCATCTTTAGGCTTTGTGGAATCGACGAAGAGAAAACTTGACGAAGCTTGCCGAATGCTGCCTATCTCAGCTGAATTCTTCTGTTGGTTTCCCTCTCAAAGTTTTTTGTACCCATCTGCAAAGTTTTCCCGAGGTAAACGTATTCTTGAACAGCTTCGAGAGGTACACCATTAATATTAATCGGTCTTGGGATGAAGATCATGTAGGTTTCATGATCTTCGTCTTCTCATCATCATCATCGTTCATACCAAAACTATTGCTGAATCGTCAGCTAAGCTGGACAGCATTCGTTGTAAGTCTTGCAGCGACTCCGTCATATGAACTATATCGTCAGCAAATCGTAGGTGTGAGATGTACTCGCAGTTTTTTTTCTTTTTATTTATTTAGGGGCTTTTACCTATATTCAGGTATGTCAGCCCCATCATAACCTTAGCCTACAATGACTTACACAATAGTTAATATACTCGCAGATGATATTTATGCCTATCTCTTTCCTGTCCAGCGTATTTAACATATCCTCCAAGGTGTTTGTGAGTTTAGAGGATATTACATCCCCCTGCGTCAAGCTCCTATGTAGTGGTATAGGTTTAGTCTGCTGATCCTGTACTTGAACTTGGACTCATAAAAACGGCGTCATACTGACATTTCATCACCTCGATATATCGCCAGTTAATTTGGCATCGCTGCAGAGACTCCCAAACAGCCCAGGTTTCTACAGAGTCAAAAGCCTTCTCATCGAAGGTGACACACAGTGGCTGGTTATACTCTTCGGTCTTCTGTATAACTTGCCGCACTGTGTAAATGCGATATATAGTTCTAAATCCTCCTCGAAACCCAACTGTTCTTGAGGTTGAAACTCGTCAAGTCTTTTTGCGAGACGATTGAAGGTGACCCTATAAAACAACTTATATACGAGACTCAGGAGTGAGATTGGCGGCAGTTCTTCAGAAGAGTCATAGAGCTCAGTCATTAGTGGGACATTCAAATGTCTGATGATGATGAATCATTATTGTAAAGCAAACTTTACGAGTATTTCAAATGTTATCGTACCTACTTCAATGCATTACCTGTTTACTGAAGCAAGTGTTCAGCAATCTACTGCAAACTATCAAAATCCGGCAATGCAAAGCCCAGTTCTGTACATCATGTCCAAGAGATTTAAGAGTAAAGGCATCAGTTTCTTCAATAAGAACTTTTTTTTGTCCAATATCTCGTCGTGCTTCCGATATTTCACTTATCACGTTCAGAACCGACGAATCAATTGTATGTATTAAATAGTTCATTCTTGATATTGTCATTACGTATCTAGTGAATTCCACGTAGTACCTTAATTCAAAAAGGAATCCCAATACGTTTGTGATAAAGAGCCTGAATGAATATTCGATACGATTTGAGAGAATGGCGGTTAGAAGTCCCATTATCGTAAATAAAGCTAAAACAACTTTTAGCATCATCGTTTTTTGTTTGATACCGTTGTTGTGTGCGTAATAATCATGAATGCCGTTCATGCTTTCGTGTAATAAAATAAAACTAATATTTTCGGAATAAATAATCACGTATAGAAGGCGCATAGTGAAATATTGGTCCACTATTAAATGAAAGCAAGCGTACACCACAAGTAAGAATACTTCGAACATTAATCGTACGCATGTCCATAATTTCTTTCTTCTATTGAATTTACTGTAATTTCTGTATATGCCTACTAAATTTTCCAGCACAAAAAGTGTACAAATGTCGCGATAATTCATCGTAATATTTGTGAAGACACTAACGAAATTAATGAACTTAAAGAATTTATATTGGTCTAGAATAAACTTTATATTGGTCAATTGTACTTCATCGAAGTAAAACCTTATTGATTTGGTAAACTTCATCAACGTAATTGGATTTTGTAGATTTCTAATAAAGTGTAAAAGGATGTGAAAAGGATAGTAAGTATGTTCATTTTACCATCCATACAAAATGACATAAATCTTAACGCATTTGAATATCCTTTCAGTCTGGATAGATTCTTATAGGTATCGTACTGATCTGACAATGGCGAGACCTAAAAATCACAATATAACACAATTTCAATTTTAGGTCTTGCGAAAAATCCACTTGCTAAATAGGCTTAGCGCCCTGTGAACGATCAAATTTTCTGTCTCTCTGTAAAATTTTTGTGTTTGTCTAATTTTATTTGACCGTCTGCTGTTGTGTTTGATGCGTTTGACTTCCAGAAATATATTTGGCAAACGTGTTTGTCAAACAAATTTGACAAATAAATTGTAACGTTTACCGGGCCTTTTAGATAAATATCAACGTAATTAGCAAGATTGAAAAAAAAATAACGTCGACAAATTATTTTTCCCTTTATACATAATATTGGCAACATAAAATAGACAGATTTGATTCCGGCGTGAACACGCAGTGCTTGCAAATCTGTAACACGGGTTACGATTATGAACTAACAAAGGTTTGTCACGAAACCCAAATGATACATAACTCGCGATAAGGAATCGATTGGTGGTGAATAATAATTGCATACAGTAACAACACCAATTATCTAGCCCAGGTTAAGTTTCATGAAGAACTTGTGTTACGGATACTAGATAACGGATAAACATGTATGATGAAGTCTAAGAGTCTCCCCGGAATTCATAAATAAAAAAAACATACTTATGTAAATTTTTTTTGTAAATAAATTATGTTATACATATTAAACACCCAGACCAAGACAAATAGACATGTTCATGCACACATATATTTGTCTTGTCCGGGGATCGAACCCGGGACCTCTGGCGTAGAAGGCGGGTTTAGTACCCCCTGCGCCAAATAGGTCGTCAAAGTGAGTTTATAGTCAATTAAAACAAAGAAGTTCACTAAATAGCCTTGTTTATTTGCAGTAGTATGATGATGTGCGTCGCAACGAGTGACACGGTGGCCGGCAGCAGCGCCATCTGCAGCGGCAGCGTGGTCATCAGCAGCGGCCGCACCGGCTGTGTGCGCACCAGCCGCGCCAGGTCACGGACCGACTTCGATCCTGGGGTTTCCTGGTCTAAAGATAACCATAGAAATATTGAATGTGAGATAATTAAAGACAATACTCAACTATACTCGACACAAAGACTGGCAGCAGACGGTGCAATAAAACGTGGGAATGATACAGCGCACGTCAAGTTCGTCTCTCGCACTTACACTGTTTATGGGTGACGATGACGTCACAAATACGCAGAGATGCGCGTTGTTTGGATACGCATGTTTATCGATACCTACCAGAGGGCTTTAGGTGGGTTTTTTTGTATTGCACATTTTATTTTATCGACAGTCCACGTGCGCGTGGGCATCTCTATTACATTAGTGATTTATGGCACTGACTGCCGCGCGCCGCGAGTATGTGTCTGGTATAGGCTATACGATTGAAGCGAGATAGCGATGCGTAAACGACGCCTGCGGGAGCGAGACAAATTTGCAGATTAGGTGAAAAAACCACAAAATCACTTCGTAGTAAATAACTACAGCGGTTAAATAGAAATGAAACTACACTATCCTAAAAGGGGACGTTTCGCATGATGTATATTGTCCTAAAGTCGTTTGTCATACATCAATTGGCATAATCATCAAATAGCATTACACTAATGTCACATAATTTTTACTTCGTATAACTTTTAAGTAGCATAACTGTTTAAAGACATATAATTATGAAGCATAATAAATTAAATCCCTTATTTCATTTGTAATAACATTAGGCAGTCCTAAAATCCCTTAGCATTATTTTATTTGCCATAACTATAGAAAAAATATTAAACCATTTTTAGGGTAAAAAAATGATACGTAAGAATTTCTATTATAGTTTTGCATACTAGTCAATGGCAGAAACGAATCGCCTAAAAACCGACTCCACGCAGTCTTGGATGCCCTACCCCTAGAGTGTAATTTAAACCCACGTAGGCGCGGAGGGGCGAGGCAGCCCGCGAGCTAAGGAGCAGGTGGTGACTGAAAACCATCTGCGACGATAAGCTCGCGTGAGACCGCCAGACCCCGCAGCGCCGGAGCCGTGACCGAAACCACACATGCTGCATGCCTGCTTGCATGCTGCATGCCTGCTTGCATGCTGCATGCCTGCTTGGTTGCTGCTTGCCTGCTTGCATGCTGCATGCTTGCTTGCATTCTGCATGTCTGCTTGCATGCTGCATGCCTGCTTGTATGCTGCACGCCTGCTCAATTATTATTCGTTGTGTTTATTATTATTAAGGCAAGTATGCTTTTAAAAATAATATTTGTAATTCTATTATTCCTTGTATTTACTATGCTTTAAATAAAATATGCGTTAAGATATTATTCGTTGTGATAATTATGCTTAACATAACCTATGCTTTTAAAAAATCTGCTTAAAGCTATTCTGCGTTTCAAAATTTATGCCTTTTAATACTTATGACAAAAAAAAATTGCCTACACTTTATTAGGATTTTTAAAATTATGCGTCGCGATAATATGCAACATGATGATTATTGGAATTAAAATTATGGAACATGATATTATGACAATAAACGTTATGCTTAAAACTACGGAGCCATGCTAAATATTATTGATGTCCACTAAGTAAACCAATTATAAATAGTATATGTAACCGTATTTGAGAATAATCTTGAATTTTCATATTTTTAGGGGTCGAGGCAAAATCATAAAATCGTGTTTCTGAAACTTTACTAATCTAGATAAAGGTATAAAAAAAATATATCTTGACATCTCTAACCATCCTATAGTTTTATAACATAAGGACGTACTTTTTACCTACTTTTTAACGCGGTAACGCTTGGCCTTCTTCATACATAATGCTTTGTTCGCGCCAACAACGTGACGGTCTCATTCGCTCATTAAAGTTATCAACGGCGCACACGCCGACGACGCCTTGACGGCAATGGTGGATTCTGCTCATATATTAAATTGCGTGGGTGAAACTCCTTGCATACAGTGCATGTGTACGTGTGTGTGAATGCGCGGACTGATACGTGCTATAGTTGTAAATCTAGAAGAAGAAGAAGAGGCTTCTACCAGCTCCATCCCCACGGCAATCGTGTCGTGGCTACACCGGTCGGAGAGTCACCGTCTACTCGAGTTTAACCTAACAGTCTCCAACACCAAGTAAGTCCCTATCTCTTTCCCATCGTTGCGTGTGGCCCTCGTGGTCACATTCCTTGGTCCTTCAAACCCTTTAACCTAGCCCCCTATGGATAAGCAGTGCCCCTAAACGCAGAACCATACCACACGCACTGCATGTAGGGAGTTTCACCCACGCAATTTATTATTTGAGCTTAATCCACCATCTGGTTAAGTACCGGCCGGTAACTAGATAATCCAGAAGTTTTTAAGCGGGGAGCTTAGGGGATCGGCGCTCACGTCCTTGCGTGTCGCGAGAGCGAGTCAAGCCAGTGTGGCTTGACTCGCTGGCGCCGCCGTCGGCGTGTGCGGTTGATGAGTATAGTACATTACTGCAGCGGCCAGCAAAAGACTATATTTTTTACCGCGTTAAAGTGTTAATTTGTTGTTTTTATTCCTAAAACAGCTTTTGATTTGCAAGCCAATTCAAAGTTTTAATAAAACCTTTGATAAATACCTCCTTGGTTGTCATATTTCGGAGTAAAAGATCATTCTATTTTTAAATTACACGACATATATATGAGTTAAGTATGTAATTTATTTGGCCGCTAAACACGACAGATATGGATTTTCATACCACTTTTGCCAGCCGCTGCTCGCATGTATGTGGCCAGTACAGCAATATCGGTTCAGCTCGAAGAAGGTTGTCAGAATAATGCTCACATTTCAAAGCATGTTTGAGAAAATAATGTTAATGAGCGAATGAGACCGTCACGTTGTTAACGCGAACACTAGATGTCCTGAATGGCTGGTAGGGAAAAAAAATGTTGGACTATTCGAAAGTACTTATCTATAAGTCTATTTGAATAAAAATCTTAGACTTTGACTTTGACTAACACCCATATTCTAAGTCGTTCCTCCAAAACTTACTCGTCCTCGACTTAACAAAACATCATTAAAAACCTCTTCAAAATACTCCTCGAAATCGGTATTCTAAGTCATAACTCCGTAAGGACCTGGAGGAGCCAAAGGTACGTAGCCACTCCATGTTAGGTCTAGCGCACACTATTATTTTTACCCACGACGAGATTGAGTGGAGTGTAAAAAGTTTTGGAGGAACGACTTAGAATATGGGGGTAAATAACGATAAGACTGTAAGTGACTCGCCTATAATGCTATCATAGGCTTTCACGTCAAAATGATAAAATGAAGGACTGAAGCTTATAAAAAATTAAATTAATTAGCTTAAGTATCCTCTTTTTAGAGTTCCGTACCCAAAGGTAAAACGGGACCCTATTACTACCTAAGAATTCGCGCGTCCGTCCGTCCGTCTGTCACCACGCCGAATCTCATGAACCGTGATAATTAGACAGTTGAAATTTTTACGGATCATGTATTTCTGTTGCCGCTATAACAACAAATACTAAAAATAGAATATAGGAAATATTTAGGGGGGCTCCCATACAACAAACGTATTTTTCAGCCGTTTTTATAGATAATGGTACGGAACCCTTCGTGAGTGAGTCTGACTCGCACTTGACCGGTTTTATTGATAATGATTGATTACCCACAACACAATCCCCTTATTACGCACGTTGATCATACTCACCGCTCAGCAAAATGTTATGTAACTTCGATAATGATTTATTCAGATTTTTCCATCCATTTTGCACATTTTGACCAGATCTCATAGTAACCAACAACAACACAGTATATACGCCTAAATTTATGATTACATTAATACTTTCAGTCGCAGTTAGAATAGGTGATCCCTGTAAAAAGCATAATATTGATGATAAGATTTATTTTATTTTTAAAATAATGTGTATAAACAAACACAAAATCTTTCTTAGGCCGATGCCGTACCGGGCAGATGGCACGCTCGGCAAGAGTTTTACTGATCGCTTAGATGACTCATCATAATGAACCAAAACATTGCATTTGAAGCGCTCGTAGCGGCGATTGACAGACTGATCATATTAGATTATGTTTGTTAAGCAAAGCTGTAAAGTGGCATTATAGCTGAGCACTTGCTTCGGAGGGCACGTTAAACCGTCGGTCCCGGCTGTTGTCATCTGGTTCAGTCGGTAACCCTTTACCGCATATTTTGCCATATTCGGAACAGTTACAAAATTCTCCCATAAATAATTTTCTATTAAAGAAGGTTATATCTATATTTTTAGAATTCACATGAGTTATTTGCGAAACTCCTATCGTTTTGCCGGTACAACAGCATCGCTTGCATAATAGGCTATTTGACAGGTTTTTAAAATCCATTTTATATTATGTAGTAGATTTTAAGGAACCCAGTAAAAATTGATTTTTTTTATTCTGGTTCATATTTGCTGAAAAATATCAAATTAAAATTCAATATTTAAATAGCGTGCCAAAACGCTACTTTAAAAATAAAAGCTATTGTCAAATAGCCCATTTTATGAACTCAAGAGGTTTCTATAGTTTGGCACTGAATTTCAGTAGCTTTTTGTACAAATGAAAATAAAATAAGTGTTTGGTTCAGCAGAGAAATGGTTCCCTAACATTTTAATGGCATAAAACGCAAGTAAAAATAAATGCGTACTATTGATTTTATAAATTAAACTTTGTTACGAATTTGGAACACTATGCAGTATGGTCATTTAACTTATCTGATCACATTTGGAACACCATGCATTGCTTACATAATTACATTTTTATATTTGTATGTCAAAGTCAAAGTCAAAGTCAAAGATTTTTATTCAAATAGACTTATAGATAAGTACTTTCGAATAGTCCAACATTTTTTTCCATACCAGCCATTCAGGACATCTTTTAACTGATAAGAAGAACGGCCGCAAGAAACTTATCAGCCTTAGCAGAAACAACAACATTTACAATGGAACATGTTGTTGCCAAACACAAATCTACAATCTTGAAATATATTTAATAAAAGAAGAAAATTTTCTCATACTCATATTAGAATATTTTCCTCTTACACTATTTACAATAGTATGATCAATGTTGGTATCACATCCATGCATGTACAGATAAAACATGGCTTGGTACCGCTGTTGTTGCGAAATATCATATAAAAACTCGAACCAATTTGATCACATTTCTCTGACCCATCAAGAAAGCCACTATAGTGGAGATAGTTCTGATGATGAATACAGTCCCAAAGACCGAAAGTTAAAGAATGTTTTAGCTGAATGTAATTAATGTAGTCATCGATAAATAGAAAAAGTAATATACTGATTGTATATATTTTTTAAAATATTGTTACTTATTTTTATGATTTAGATAGTTTTCAGTTCATAATGTTCCATAAATGGAACACATGAACTTTTAGTAAAGACTGCATAGCGTTTTGAATATGGAACTATTCGTTTTTTCTCAATATAACTTCCGAAAACATTTTTTTTTCTTATGTTACAATTAGTATAAAATATCGTGTATTTTTAAACGCCATTTAAAATTTTCATGCGGTAAAGGGTTAAGCCAAGTCAGCCAAGTCTAACACCAGAGGTGGCCACTAATCCTCATACGATAAGAGAGAGAGAACGTTGCACGCTTGACATCACCGTGACACGAGTCATCTAAGCGATCAGCTAACCTCTAGCCGCTAAACGTGCCACCCACAGAACACAGAAAGTCTGTGGTGCCACCTGCAGTGCGGCTGCGACCTAAGATCTAACATAGTAACCAAAAAGAAATTTCAAAATGTATGAAACCATGCAATACGCATTATTATTAAAGGTACCTTTTCCAGCACTGATTCTACCACAGCACCTATACAGAAAATGCAGAATATTATTGATGCAAAAAGACACAAACATATCTGTAACAAAAACAATTGATCAACAACATCCGTACTGCATGATCTGGACTACAACAAAAACCATTTTCTTAATATTGGTCTAAGTCTAAATTTCAATAAATAAGAGATCTTCGTATCTGACCGTATGTCTCCCAATAGTATCCCACTAGTAATCAAACAATTCGAGTCCATATCTCCAAAAATATCAGTACCAACAAAGGCCTTTCTCACGCTATTGGGAGCCCCTTTGTTTGAGGAGGCAATCCCCTAGCTAGTCAATTCAAAATTAACGAATTTCAGCTAATTTGCACCACGGCTCCATGAGTTGAAGCCACACATAGCCTTTTACATACTTTGGCATTGTCTATTAACTCCAAAATTCTTGTACATCCTACGCTGTTCCCTTCTTTGGAAGTTTCCCTTGATCACTAAATCTATTGATGCGGTATTAAAACGTACAATTTGCAAAATCCTGAATTTACAACTTGAAGATCGCCATTGGGAACAAGCCACTCTCCCAATTAGATATGGTGGGCTGTGTCTTCGCACAACCTCAAGTGCCGCACTCCCTGTTATTCTATCTTCCACTTATAGCACCTTCTCACTCATCAGCGAATTATTAAACTGCCCTTCACTCGCTGACGGAGAGGTGTCATGCTTGTCGGAGGCCAGATCAACCTGGAGTGCTACATCTCCGAAAGAGGATTGTCCTATGGAACTGGGACACCAGAGCGCTTGGGATTCAACAGCTCTTTCACCAACTCACGCAGAGCTTCTGGCTACATGTCCTGATGAAACAGACCGAGCCCGACTGCTAGCAGTCTCGGAAAAGAATCCAGACAATGGATTTACACTTCCCCCTCCCACAACCTCCTTGATCCCGCACCCTTCGCATTTCGATTTGTTTACGCTTGGGTGCTAAGTTGTGCGAACCTCATCACTGTCCGTATGGCAAAGATGTAGACGAGTTCAGTCGCCATGGGCTAACCTGCGGCAAAAGCGCCGGTCGCGCATATCGGCATGGTGCGATCAATGATCTAATTAAGCCTGCCCTCGGCACTGCTTCGATCCCATCATCTCTGGAACCTTGTGGTTTATTCAGGGATGGTGCGACCTTAGTGCCCTGGTGCTTGGGGCGTAGCCTTATATGGGATGCAACCTGTGTAGACAGATTAGGTGCTTCCCATATACGTGGTACTTCCTCAAGTGCTGGAGCCGCGGCGGAGCAAGCTCAGTTCCTCAAGCGCCGGAAATATTCGTCGCTTTCAATAAGCCAAGAATTTGCGGCGCTTGCCGTAGAGACAATGGGCCCTTGGTCGTCTGACACCAAAAAGTTTATTTAAGATCTTTCCACAAGACTGGTCCACGCCTCATGAGACCCGAGAGCTGGTGCCAATCTTGCCCAGCGGCAGTCTTTGTAGAGATGGACGACTCGACGTGAGATGGACGGCGTTTATTTGTTATAGTATAATTAATTATATAAAACGGTTTAGTTTTTTCTACTAATTAGTTAATATTAATTTATAATCTATGTTGCATTTTTTTCATTTAAATAAATAATTATAAGGAAAGTATTATTAGCATTGGAAATAGACTAAAGAAGTAATTTATAAATGTAATATTTCTTACACTCACACCAATTAACCTAGCCCCAATTAAAGCACTGTTGGGCTTGTGTTATGGGATACTAGGGTAGCGGATATAAATACATATAATTGTACAGATATAAGTATAAAATATAAAATATAAATAAAATATAAATATTTCCATACAATCACACCAATTATCTAGCCCATGTTAAGTATCATGAAGAACTTGTGTTATGGATACTAGATAACGGATAAACATACTTAGATACTTTTTTTTTTTTTTGTAAATACATACATAATATACATATTAAACACCCAGACCAAGACAAATAGACATGTTCATGCACACAAATATTTGTCTTGTCCGGGGATCGAACCCGGGACCTCTGGCGCAGAAGGTGGGGTTAGTACCCCTGCGCCAAACAGGTATGTATATATATATATATATATATATATATATATATATATATATATATACTGGATGTATTTATGTCTTAAAATATATCCAGGGTGGAAAAATAGACGGTCACTGGAAGGAAAGTACCCTAAATATTGATGTAAGCAAATTTTACCTAAAGGAAACATTCCTTCAATTTCAAAAGCAAGTCAAACAGCATTCAAAGATTTTACAAAAATACACACCTGCTACAACCAGGAATCCAACCGGCTTGTTTGAGAAACAAAAACATCGTGTAGTTTGATGGTAATATTCGATAGCGATAAGTATAAAGGTAAATTTAGCATAAAAACTGACCCCCATATTCTAAGTCGTTCCTCCAAAACTTTTTACACTCCACTCAACCTCGTCGTGGGTAAAAATGTTAGTGTGCGCTAGGCCTAACACGGAGTGGCTACGTACTCTTTGGCTCCTCGAGGTCCTTACGGAGTTATAACTTAGAATATCGATTTCGAGGAGTATTTCGAAGAGGTTTTCAATGAAGTTTCGTTAAGTCGAGGACGAGTAAGTTTTGGAGAAACGACTTAGAATATGAACCCCCTACCGAGATTCGAACTTAGAACCTCAGAGTAGGCAACACCTTGAAACCGGTGTACGTACCACTCTACTATGGAGGTCGTCAAATTACCGTAATTAAGAATAAACGCTCTTTTTGCCGGTGTGTTAGCGGACCGGTGCTATACGGCTACCCGCAGGTATTACAGAGAGCTTGCGTTGTCGGACAATAATATTGTTTGTCAGTATATCGATGACTGATCAAAGATGGGCCTTCTTTTTATCGTATCAATAGCTGATCTGAGCTGTATCAGCCCAAAAATCAGCAGCCTTCCTGCCAAACAAAGGCGCACTTGATGTGCCTTGAATGTCCATACAGCTGAACGCAGGGGACCTGATACTTCTTGCCGTGCAGTTGTTTGGACACCTCCAATCACAGCTAGACACACACACACACACTGCAAACTGGAATCATCCAAATATTTGCTTACTACGCACAATTTGATACGAATTATTTTGATCAAACCTGTTTATTGAAGCAAGTGTCCAGGAGTCTGCTGCAGTTTATCAAAATCTGACAATGTTCAGCGCAATCGCATACATCTTTCTCAAAAGTACTTGGCGTAAGAGCATTCGCTCGCGCGTCTTTCATAGTATCTTTTCGTTCTTCTGAAATAGCACTTATAATTTCGTTAGCCGATGTATCAACGATTATTATTAAATAGTTGATCCTTGAAAGAGTCAGTGCGTATCTAGACAATTCCACGTAGTATCTTAATTCAAATACCATCGAAATTATGTTGAGTAAAATAGCTAAATGTGATTCAAACTCGAGACCATAAGTTATACAAGCACTTGTAACTCCAATCATTGTAATTATAGTGAAAAAAAATTGCAGCATCTTCGTATTTTGTTTAAAACCGTTTTTCCGTGCGTAATAATCATGAATCTCGTTCATGTTTTCAATTAATAAAACGAACCCTTTACTACTACTCACAGCTACAAATAGTATAGAAATCATATTAGTGGAAGTTAGTATTGCATAAAAGAAATACGCAACAACATATTTGCGGTCTACACTTGTAACATTGCCCAAAGTATGGAATACAAGTAATAACACATCTAATATTAATCTCACACATATCAAGAATTTCTTTTCTCTGTTAAAACAATAATAATTTCTATATACACCGATAATATTTTCCAGGGTAATGAGTGTGCAGAAGCCACGACAACTCATCGTCACATTCACGTGGGACTGACGCAATCAATAACATAATTAATTACGTTTTTCTATTTTATTTTACTTGAACGAAGTATTTTTTTATGGTCTGTTGGATTATCATAATTGAATTTCGTTTTTTAAAAGAAGATAAAAAATCATGATAAATTTTAAATAGAAAAATATTGGAAAAGTCAACTCGGCTACAAGTGAATTCTCAGATGGGACTCGAACCCACGACCTTTGGAAATCCGGTCCAATGTTCTAACCACTGAGCTACCGAGACTTTCATCCCGACGGCTGGCAAGAGGGACTACTCACTGCCAAAGTCCTTCAGGCCAATAAGCCTCACCACTTTCCTACTAAGAAGCATGGAAAAGGAACGATGAACATATTACAGATGGGCCTCTTCGGAATCATCCTGTGCACTCAAAGCAACACGCCTATCAAAAAGAATAATCCACTGAGAGCGCTCTGCTGGAACTGACAGACAGGATAGAAAGGGCTCTGGAGGACAAGCAAATAGCTCTCTGAGCTTTCTATGACATTGAAGGAGCATTCGATAACGTCACCATTCACGCTCTCTCCAGAGGAATGAGGGCTAAAGGAATTGACGAAACAACTACCCGTTGGATCGAATCTATGCTTCTCAATAGAACTATCGGTGTAAGCTTACACGGAGCCACAAAGGCTTTAAAATAACTAAAGGCTGCCCACAAGGAGGCGTATTATTACTAGTTTTTCTCAAAGTCAACCGTTTGAAAGTTATACTTCCAAAGTGGAAAAATGTGTGTCCCCCCCCCCCCCCTCTAACTTTTAAAATAAGAAAGTGAAATAAGAAAAGAAAGAAAATTAATCGTACGCATGTCAATAATATCTTTCTTCTATTGAAGTTACAGTAGTTTCTGTATATGCCTACTACATTTTCTAGCATAAAAAGTGTACAAAAGTCGCGATAATTCATCGTAATATTTGAAACGACACTAACGAAATTAATGGCCTTAAAAAAATATGTTGGTCGATTGTACTTCATCGAAGTGAAACCTTCTTAATTTGGTAAACTTGATCAACGTAATTGGATTTGGTCTGTTCATAATAAAAGTATAATGTATAATGATGTGGAAATGATAGTAAGTATGTTCATTTTACCATCCATACCAAATGTCATAAATCGTAACGCATTTGACGATCCTTTCAGTCTTCAGATTTTTATAGGTATCGTACAGATCTCACAATGCCGAGACCTAAAAAAATCACATTATACCAAAATTTCAATTTTAGGTCTTGCGAGAAATCTATTAATAATACACTTGCGGCTTAATCACCCCGTAAACGATCAAATTTTTTGTGTCACTGTTATATTTTTGTGTTTGTGTAAATTTATTTGAACGTCTGCAGTTATGTTGGATGCGTTTGACTTCCAGAAATATTTTTGGCAAACGTGTTTGTCAAACAAATTTGGCAAATAAATTGTAACTTTTAGCGAGCCTTTTAGATAAATATCAACCTAATTAGCTAGATTCGTGAAGAGTTGGGTATTAGGTGGCCCACCTTAAAACTGGTCTTCGGGCCAGTTTATAACATTTTTAAAACATAGTCTTCATCTAGTCCAAGAAGAAATTTGTCAGTGGGCCAGTTAATTACTTTTATAAATACAAGGGTTCAGTTGGCCCAAATGATTTATTTTTTATCAAAGTCCTATTTTTAAAGACCCGATTATTTCTTGACTGTTGTCAATAAAAAACGTGTTTATAGTTAGAAGTTTTATTTGTAACAAATATAGTAATGTAATACAGTTACTGACACCTTATAAGTCCTACATTGTCAACTTGTCTTAAACATTAATTAATCTATTAATATCTCTTTCCATGTAAATAGTAATGACTCAATAAACAAAAAAAGTAAACAAAAAAATTATAAATAATACTTATTTATAAGACAGTAATATCTTGACATTTTGACCTAATTGAATAAATCAGAAATAATCACAATAGGTAATACTACAATTACGGTAATAATAAAAGTCCGTCATCGAATGTTTTATTTTCTTATAGACGATTGTAAATTTGTGTGTGTACAGTCAGCAACGAATCTTGCCCAACAAAATAACGTTACAAAAGACACTAGACACATGAATTGTACTTTAGTTACTGAACATGGTTACAACCAAAATTCCATTTACATTATAAATTTCCAAAAGTAGCTATATAGTATATTTCCAAAAGTGGCCGGTCATTATATTTTCGAAAGTGGCTGGACAGTAGACTTCCAAAAGTGGCTGGACAGTAAACTTCCAAAGTTGCTGGACAGTATATTTCCAAAAGTGGCTGGATAGCAGACTTCCAAAAGTTGCTGGACGTAGTATCGTCTAATAGTGATTTGTTAGATCATGACGGGACCAATTTTCGAATTCAGACTGATGACAATCACCGAAAAAAGTACAGCACGTCATAATTATAATACATTTGTCTCTTTCATTTTGGTCGTGACATCATTGACATGTCATTTCTTTGTGCCAGCCTCTCGCTCCATAATTTTTTTTACTATTTTAGATTTTAACTGACTTCAAAAAAATGAGGTTTTCAATTCAATTGTGTTTTACGACATTTATGAATAGATTTTACAATTATTATCTTTAATGGATAATTCAAACTCCAAGGGGTGGTGGTGGCTTTACTTTTTACAGGGTCCGATAAAACCCTTCTGTTTTTTTGGCGTCGTAATAGTTCACACGAAAGTGATCATTATTGTATGGTTGATTTTTGTTTTAGTTAATGTTTAAAATATATTTATACCCTGACCCACTAAAGAACCGTGTCACAATGACAATAAGAAACAATTTGCTTGACACTTCTTATGTTCTGATAGAGTTCTATTATGGGTCAGGGTTCCATTTTGTCGATAGTACCGCCGCCGTTTACTCGAACTTGGTCCTAAAATTTACAACGTAGAAATTAAGGTCAAATTACTGAGTTCAAGATAAATGTTCATTGAGTTCAATGACCCATTATATAAACATTGCATTTTTTTACATTTGGAAAATATGTATCAAGAAATTATTATAAATTAAGTTGGGGGTACAGTAATACCAACATCAGGAAACGCTTTCTTATATATCAGTCCGCCTATCAGTCAATTTTATTATCAACTAAGAAAAATATAGTAATACTTATAAACATCAACTCGACATCCTGTTTCAGTTTCTCAGAACGTTTCGTTTAGACCTTGTATAATAAATAGGATTAACAAACACCGGATGCCGGTCCGGCGACAAATTTATACATATCAGTGAATTTATGTAGTCAGACTTGTTAAGCAAATTTTGATATTTTACAGATCAGGCTAATTTTGTAATTAAACATGTTCAGCTACTTTTGTAAAAATAATGTTCATCGACCTTTGGTATTCCCAAATGTCTACAGAGATTTGTACAACAGCCTGTTCAGTTACATATGAACCTTTATAGTGTGCAGGTGTTTTGAAAATTAGGATGTGTTCATGGACATTTGTTGCTGACTGTACTATAAAGTTTTAAAACAAAAAAATATCCTTAAATTAACGTTTTATGCTTAATGATGTACAAAAATGTAAAAAAAATTGATTTCCTTGTAATTGAAATAAAGGGGAAAAGTCATAAATGGCACACTCAACAAATTCTTTAACAATTCCATCAGTTGGTATTGATAATAAATTGGCTTGAAAACATTTGTAAATGTGCCCCATTACAAATTGCAAATATTTTTTACACAATGGCCTAAACTAATTTCATTGTCAACAAGTTCGCGTAAAGTACGATCAAGTTTTTGTTGACGCCAAAGACTTTCTTGGGTTCTATTGCTAATGAATCCTTTTTGTTTATAGAGACCAAAATAATATTTGGAGTCTTTTTGCAACTTAGTTATTAGAGTTGCAATATTTGGTTTGGGAATAACCAGTTTATTTAACCTCGCGTTCCAGGATTCAACAGAGTTGTTGGTTCTATGTTTTATGTTGTTAAAACACCACTTGTTGGAGAAAAATGAATTGGACTTTATCCACGTCTTTTCAAAATACTCATTAAATATATACATTTTATCGTTGAGTACACATTCTCCTTTTGTTTACAACCAACCATCTAATAAGTATTCTCTTGGTAAATGAGCTAGAGCACATGAGATCTGAATGTTGCACATTTTTTCAAGCCAACCAACCATATTTTCGCCAGAGACACCTACTAAAATGGAACAAACAGCCTTGAATAGTGGCATTAGGAAATATATTTTCTATTGCGGACATCGCACTAGCCTCATAATTTAAAGTAAATGTATTTGGTTCAAAGTCTAGTATTTGGCTTTTTATCAGTTCAAATAAAATTTCGTACGTTTTTTGTTTTTTTATTAGGTAGAAAAGCATAAATTACAGGAATTATTCAGATTGTATCTCCGGTGCTACCCATGTCCATATGTATTGTGTATAATTGTGTAAATGGCGGTGGAGCGCTTTTGAATGTGCCATCTAGAAATATATGCTTCGCTTTTTGTAAGGCTTCTCTTGCTTCTGAAGATGCAAATACGATTATCCAACAATTGTCATGATTATAGTCAGCTAACAAAAAATGTGTAAACTTTCCAGGAACTATGACATCCTTTGTTTTAAGAAATTGAGTTTTTGTAACTTGTAATTCTTTATGTCTACGTCTATACAATACTTGCTTGAAATTTTTGTAAGGCGGCATATTTTTTATCAAATTGTAGCCAGCGTCATTAAATTCCTCAACAACTTCGGAGTAAATTGTTGGAATAGATGTAGTCTCATTTTGAGCTTTTGAATGCATTTATGGATTCTACTCCTTACTTCATTATCAATCACATTTGGTTTACATTTATGAGTTTCTAGCTTTATTACAATATTGTTACCAATGACTACATTAGTCTTTTGGTGTATTTGTAACCATCTTTTAAAAGAACTTCGCCGCCTCTTTGTGATGATATAATAGTATCTGTCGAATATTTGTCTGTCATGTCTGAAAATTAAAGACAAATTTGCTAAACCGAAGATTTTGATTACGGAAGCAAAAAAAAAAAAAATTTAAATTACTCACCTTTATGTTTATAACTGACCAACCTAATTTATATATTTTTACACTAATACTAGCCCACTTGTTGTTTTAAAATGTCTTTATTGTACTTTACAACTTACTTTATTAAATTAATTTACAACTTTGAGTCTGAAGTGAGTGAAGTATTTTATAAACTTACAGGTACCCTCAGTTATTTTGTAGATGATATTGCTAGAATTTGCCGATGGTAATTTTATGAATTTTATCACAGTAACAGTTTTTTTAAATAGTAATAAATAATATTATGTGTTTAACATAATATTATTTTCAAGTTTCATATAAGTTCAACATATCACTAACAGGTGGCGCTCATTACAAAAATGGCATTTAACAATATAATACCAACTAGCAAATTAAGGTATCTACTCATGTTCGGATTTGGTCTGGCGCAGACTGCTTTCAAACTGCTTTAATCTATTTTTATTTTTTACATTAATAGACAAATTAATGCTTTGTAAAAATTTGAATGCCATTTTTACATGACAAAACATGCTGTACTTTTTATATCTGACAATATGTTAAATTCCGTGTTTTAAGGCAAATAAAATTATTTCTATTTCTAAGACAAGATGACAGTGAGTCATACTTACAAGGTTTTAGTAAATGTTTTACATTTCTATATTAGTTACAAATAAAACTTCCAACTGTGAAGTTTTTTATTGACAACAGTCAAGAAATAATCGGGTCTTTAAAAATAGGACTTTGATAAAAATTAATCATTTGGGCCAACTGAACTCTTGTATTTATAAAAGTAATTAACTGGCCCGCTGACAAATTTCATCTTGGACCAGATGAAGAATATGTTTTAAAAATGTTATTAACGGGCCCGAAGACCAGTTTTAAGGTGGGCCACCTAATACCCAACTCGGCGTGAACACGCAGGTGCTTGCAAATTCGTAATACGGGTACGGATACGGTTCGTAAATTGTCACTTTCTACTAGTTCTCAGCCGAGACGCACGTAATGAACTACAGAAAAAATATTGATTTTCCTTTAATTGCGGCGTGTCAATGGATGTCACTAATACTAGGTTCACCTTTTTGCGACGTTATGATCTATGAAAGGGTTTTTCCATATCAAATGCCTAAAAAAAGAAGAAGGACAAGTGCGAGACAGACTCGCCCACCGAGGGTTCCGCACAAATTCAGTTTCCAAAACTAATAATTATAATTTTTTACCCGTGTTACTACCAAGCCTTACTACCAGTAGTAAGACGGGAAATTTATTTACCCGTCTTACTACCACGTCGGCCGGTAGTACTACCGGCAAAAATGTTTTACTCTGGTAGTACTCTTATATATTCAAAGGTACAAGACGCTAAAACTTTTCTGCCGAGCGCAACACACAATTTTTCACCTCACAACAGCGAGGAACATTTTATTATTTATTATTTGTTTATTTATACTTTATTGTACACACAGAACATAGAATGATAAAATAACAAACAAAGAGAAACATACAATGTGGTATTTATGGTGGTTTCCGCGGTCAACTTCCGGTATAAAAATCTTTAAACATAAAGTTTAATCTAAATATAGCTTATTCTCGTTGTTTTAATGATATAAAAAACTAAAATAATAAAAAAGGGAGTATTATATTTAATTCAAAGTTATTTAAAGTAGAAATATATTGTTACCTATTAATAAGAATAAAAACGATTCCGTAAATGTTGACACTGACATGAGGTACAGGTCAAAGACAATAAATTAAAAAATAAAGATTTATGTCACAGTCCGAAATCCAATTAAAGGTTGTGAAATCTCACCCAGCCTCATGTAAAATTCTAATAACTAATAGTTGAATCTTATTGTTATTGTTTTTATGATTCAATAAACTAAAATAATATAATAAAACCAAAACAGAGTATTGTAATTAATTTAAAGCTATTTAAAATAAAAATCAAATATAACAAAAAAGTCAATAGTGCGATTCGGAACGCATTATGACATATTTAGGTATTAAATTAAAAAAGTACTTTGCCGCGCTAGGCCGCAAAAAGCGATTTTCTATGCCTAAACTGATTGTCAAAACCTCCTTTTCAGAGCGTATGAGGTGAAAATTATATTTTTTCATCTACGGGTAGTATCCTCTGAATTTTGATTCTCTTTAGAGAGTCAAAATATACGTTTTCGCGGCATAAACGGCCCTACCTTCTTTTTACGTTAATACTTAATTTCGTCGGCTTATTGCAAGAACTCACTAAGTGGCCAAAATAGAATTATATTTTTTTCATTCTTAAACATGCTATATCATGTTAAATGCAATAAGTATACAACAAAATTATATGCAGTTTGATAGTGATATATTTTTATTCATTAAATTCCTAAAACAAAACGTATTATTTAAAAGCTAAAAACTTGTTCAAAACACAACTTCTTGCCATAAACATTTAATAGGTAATCTGCAATTTATGATTTCTTAAATTAGACATAAAAATATAATAGAATATCATTAGTTATGGCAAAAATCAAAAGTGACCAAAAACATAGAATGAGAAATCATTAATGAACTTTTTCCATCTTGAACATGCTCTAATATAACCATTGTAAACTAGCGGCTAGGGAACCTATATATACTCGCAGTAGCCTAATGTTAATTCAGCTCTAAATCTAACTACTAGTGTGAAGAGGTTATACCGTCTGTGACCTAGAAGCGGGGATAATATTAAAAACGAAGGCTCACAAAAGGTCACTAGTAATTGAATCATTATGGTCCCAACTAATTAAAACCAAATCTTTACTTTTTGGTTTCTTCTAACAAACTTAATCGTAAATTCAATGTAATGCAAACAACAGTACCGTTCAACTTTTTCGGAGCTACTCGGAACGTATTTTTCACAATGTATGTGTCGGCTGATAGAAAAATAATACTGTCTTACCATCGCACTTCATGAATCCACGTAGGTTTGTATTTACATGTTTTTTACTGGATTTTTTTTGCACTCAAAGCCAATTGCAAATTGTGTAAATAAAACCAATTCAATTGAATTTAAGTTGTTTAAACCATAGAGATACAACAGAACTATGGAGGCGCCCTATAGATCTATATAAAATTTGCTTATACAAATATATATTAAATCGATACATTCTTATCAAATCGATGTTTGTCTCTTTCTAACTCACCTATGTTTGCGTATGGGTAAAGAGACGGATAGTGTTTGCACAGTACACATTTTGGCAACATTTTCATGTGACGTCATGAGCGTTTTGACGCGTGCCGGCATCGCCATCTTTAGTTCCAAGTTCTGTGGTAGATCTGCTGTCAAATTTTTATTAACTCTCAACAGTTTTGTTTAGTTTTTGATAAATACGCACAAAAACCTGGTTCTGTTCCATTCAGAGCCTTGCTAGAGTTGGGAACATCATGCCTTCGTGTTGTGTTAAGCAGTACGGTGCAAGGAAAAACATTAATCAACCTTCATTGACTCTCCATAGGTTAGTATTAAATTTTCACAATTACTGTTGAATCTAAAACGATATTGTGTAATGAAATATAAGAAAAAGTTGTTTTGGATTATAAGGACATATATTGTTTTAAGTTGTGGTATTTCGAAGTCTTTTCATATTAAAGTTCGAGTTGTATTGCATTTGTAAAATTAGTGATGTCATGGGTTGTGTTGAAATATCGATACATTTGTTATTTTATTCATCAATGGTGTTTTGTCAAATAGATTTCCTTCGAACAAAATTTCGAAGCAGAAATGGATAGAGGCGAGGTCAAGAAAATATAAACACACGACATAAAATTTGGTATGTTTGCACTGATGCATTTTGATCAAAAATGCTTCTACAGAACTTTCGATGTAACAAGATTGCGTGACTCTTTTGGTAAGTGATTTTTACATTGTAAATAATTTTATAAAGCAGAATAGTGTATTCTTATATTTCTTATTCTGAATCCTATTATAGTTTGTAGAAGTTGTATCAAAGCTATTTATATATTTTCAGCCTAATCAAATCTGTTTGAAGAATCAAAAGAGTCGAGAAATGACTAGTTCACTAGAAGGTGCGTCAACATCTACTACGGTGAGGATATGTTTTATAATTGTCTTAGTAAAAGTAAGAGAATTAAATTGATTGTTTTTTACTGTTTGACTTACTGTACATAAGCTATGTGTGATATTACTTTACGTAGCTATAAAATTGCTATTAAACATAGCTTTAGTACAGTATAATAGTGATAAAATTTTTTACACACATGACCTTATCATTAACTAAATTAAATTGAAAGTAATTAATGATTCTTTTGTTCATTTTCAGCCTATCAAATATTTTTCAACCAACCAGGCAAAAACAAATACTAACAAGTCAATCTCACAATAATCAATGCGATGGTCAGTATAAATAAACTGTATAATATTTGACTTAATGTAATATAGGCTAGGTTAATTATTATTAGTTTTATAAGTAGTCTTTTAAACCTGATCATTCCTTTTATTTTCAGATTAAAAAAAAAAATTTAAGTCTTGCAGAAAAGTGTTCTTAATTAAAGAAGAAAGTAAAAAATTTAAACGAAAGGGTATGAAGACGTGATAAAAAGATTGCTATATTCGTTAATGTAATAGAAGATCTTCGAAGAAGAAAATCAATTAATATTGATGAAACTGTTATTTTGGAAGAATGTACAGGATCAAAAGATTTTTTGAAGAGGCAAATTGCCAAAGCCAAATCTCTATACCTTTGATAAGTATTGCGAAGAAAACAGGAAATTCGCCCTTACTCTCCATTTATAATTATCAAAAACTTAAAATTTTATGAGGAAAACCTAAAACACTTGTTTACCACACCCTCGGACACTAAGTAAATGGTACCAACATGTAAATGTTGAAACTGGCTTTACTAAAGGATCTTTGGATCTTTGGAGATGGAATGGACTGCTTATTAAATGGATTATCAAGGTTATCTCGATCTTAGGTTCCGATACCATGCTAAAAAATTTGTGATACAGTATTGTTTAGAAATTATTTTATTAAATCAGTATTATTTAGAAATGAATAAAAAAATAATACTATATTTTAAACAATCAAACGTAACTTATTTTTCCTCCTCTCACTCCTGTATACCATACGTGTTTATAGTCAAGTGTAATGTAAGTAATACGTCAATAAAGGTAATTATTTAAGTAACTATTTTGTATGAAAAAAATGCATAAGTATAATTTACTTTTAATTAACTAGGTAGGTAGTTACTTACACTTGACTATAATAAATACAAGTGTGAACTCTCGTATTTATAATACATTATGTAACCTCCCACCCCAATTGCCAAATAAATGCTTAAAAAAGCAAGTGAAGTAGTTGGTTTCAAATCCATTTCTGGGCCTAAGCCGGCCTTTTTTTGTTCTGAGGAGTATAAATTAATATTTAAAACGTATATTTATTATAAGTTTTAATTGTAACTATTTCGATATCAGCTATTCAATATGGTACAACACTAGGTTGAGCGGCCATATTATGCGCCAAACATAATATAGGTATGCACGCTAATTTTGTAGGTATGGCTGGTCCATATATTTACAAGTCAATGGTTTAAACTGAAACCAAAGAATATCCTATGACAATATTCTGACTTTACTAATATTTTTTTTTTAATTCATCATCATTTCTTTTTTTTTTAAAAGATTATAATGTAAAAAGCGTACAATTTATGAAAATAATAGGTACTACGTACCAGTACTTAATAATTCCATGGCTGAATCTACTTAGTACAAAGACTATACTTGGTACCTATTGATTGAAATGACATGTCATGCATGATGAAAAAAATTGTAAATAGTTATCTGTCATTGCGATATTTAATAATAAACTACAGATTTCGATTAATTTGAAACAGAGATTATAAGCTGTGGGGAAGTAGCGGGGCTGTTGCTATTCAAGGATTTAAAGGTAAATTTTCTAATGGCTAGTGATATCATGATGTTTTGCGGTACCTAAGTTTTTTTATTGTCCCCTGTACCACGATAAATTCGCAACGTTGGCGATAATTTCGTTTTGCAATTAAACATAGATTATAAATAGTAACTTTAAATTCTTATTGTGAGTAATGTATGGGTTTTGATTAACTGGAGTCTTTTCAGAATAAATACTAATACTCTAGAGAGTCTCTATTTTCAATATTTTCCCCGGTTTACCCTATGAATATTGTTTTTTTTTTCTAATAACTGGGCAGGCATTTGACTACTATCGTGCTTGATAAACAGTATGTGTGATTGAGAGTGTAGAAATCATTTTTTTTACGCTATTTACAATAATAACTAATTTACAAGTTTGATTTTTATACACTTTGAACAAACTGTTGACCTGAACATAATTATGGTTTTAGTTTCAACTACGCGTTCCGAGATATTTGAAAACGGAAAGACAGACGCACAACAAAGTGAAACAAAAAGGGTTCCGTTTTTTATTTTGAGGTTCGGAACCCTAAAGTGGTAAAAAATCCGCGCGGTTTTTTTACCGCAGTGCAGTTAGAGACATATACCTCCATAGAACACAAAATATTCGCGGTTTTTAAAACGGGCTTCAACGCGGAGGATTCTGCATATTGGGTTGTGGAATTAATTTCGCGCGGTTTTTTTGCCGCAGTGCGTGCAGCGTCATACATTTCCTTATGTCACAGAATTTTGCGGATCAAACCGCGCTGATAAAATCTGCAGGGCGGGCAGTCTCTAAGGTTTGACAAGAACACAAATGATACATAACTCGCGATAAGGAATCTATTGGCGGTGAAATAAGGGGTTTTATAGTCATTTAAAACAAAGAAGTTCACTAAATAGCCTTGTCTATTTGCAGTAGTATGATGATGTGCGTCGCAATGAGTGACACGGTGGCCGGCAGCAGCGCCATCTGCAGCGGCAGCGTGGTCATCAGCAGCGGCCGCACCGGCTGCGTGCGCACCAGCCGTGCCAGGTCGCGGACTGACTTCGATCCTGGGGTTTCCTGGTCTAAAGACAATCATCGAAATATTGAATGTGAGATAATTAAAGGCAATATTCAACTATTCACGACACAAAGACTGGCGGCAGACGGTGCAATAAAACGTGGGAATAAGACAGCGCACATCTTGTTCGTCTGTCGCACTTACACTGATGTGTGTGTCTACAGCTTCCTCATAAGACATAGAGAAATTCTAAGCATGCCATATTTTTGTGCATATTAGGAGCAATCAAAGCGTGTCAGTGATATTTTAGGTGCAACCATAACTTCGTTACTAGGAGTTTTTTTTGTGTGTTAGCTGGAGAAACGTGTCCCCAGCTGACACATGCCGTTTTAAGGCAAACCAGTGAGGTTAGGGCTTTAGACTATGGTCAGAAATTTAGTGCACAATAGGAGCAATTAGAACCAAAAATACCAACCGTTACACTCAAATACTGTTGAAACTACGATCATTAAAATGTGTGTTAGCTGGAGACCCGTGTCTCTGGCTTACACACACCCGTATCTTCGTAATTATTTGAGGTAGGATTATGTTTTATACCTCAAATTTTTGAGTCGAATTGGAGCAGTAAGCTCCAAATTTTTCTAATCTCTAGCTCGAATAGTTTTTAAGCTACGAACCGATAAGCATGTGTAAGCTGGAGACACGTTACACGTTTTGAATCACTGTAACCGTATAAGTTAGAGTCTCGTATTAAGAATCAAATGATACCTTATAATAGGTGCACACGGCATGCAAAATTTCAAATCACTGGGCTTCTTAGTTTCAAAATTATAGGCAAAAAACTGGTTTCCCGCCAAAAAATTCAAAATAAATGGCTCGGACGCAGCTATAGCGCGGTTGCCTTTCCGTGCGCTACACTGTTGCAATCGACTTTGAACCTAACGGCTGGTATTAATTCGAGTCACTTTAGTTTGCGCTTTCGATCGTTTTAATTTCTGTTTTGAGAATTTCAGACTAGGAGCCGTCCGATATATCTACGCTGATTACAAACCATCTGGGGGATCACAGCTGGGGACACGTTTCTCCAGCTAACACACAAAAAAAAACTCCTAGTAACGAAGTTATGGTTGCACCTAAAATATCACTGACACGCTTTGATTGCTCCTAATATGCACAAAAATATGGCATGCTTAGAATTTCTCTATGTCTTATGAGGAAGCTGTAGACACACACATCTGCTTATGGGTGACGATGACGTCACAAATACGCAGAGATGCGCGTTGTTCGGATACGCATGTTTATACGATACTAGTGGGCTTTAAGTGGGGTTTTTAGCATTGCACATTTTATTTTATCGACAGTTTGCATGATTACGCTGATTACGTTGATCGCCTTTCACACTTTAAAATAACGTCTTTAGCCGACCGACGTAAACTTTAGATCTCGTTACACTTCATAAGTTTATCTACGGTAAATTGAACTGCCCAAATCTTCAACAGATAAATCTCTCTGTCCCATATCATATCCCTAGACATCCGTTGACAAATATCTTCAGCTTGCCTCGTTGTAAGTCTAATCTTGGTCGGTGCGCTCCCCTAAGCCGGTGCGCTCCCCCAAGCCGGTGCATGCGTACTTATAACGAAATGGATAACAGCAATGTCGACATTTTTATCTTTCTGATCGTGCGTTTAAGAGGCTGTGTGTGGCAAAATTTTATGAAAATAAGGCTAATAATTTATCTTTATCTCTTAAGTTATCTGTTTTATTTCTAATTTCAATTCTATTCTAATTCTTTGTTATTTTAACTAGTAAATAAGTAAATAAAAAATGTTGTATTCACCTGTACTGGCATGTCTTTTGGCCTAGTCAGGTTATTTTTTATATTCAAAAGTGTAAAGATATATCGTTGGTGAATCTTTATTTAATAAATAAATAAATAATTTTCGTATTTTTAGGGGTCTTTTCGAAAAGAAAAAGTTTCGAGGCTAAATCATATAATCGTGTTTCTGAAACTTTACAAATCTAGATAAAGGTATGAAGAAATTTATATCTTATTACCAGATTTGTAAAATCTCTAACCGCCCTATAATTTTATAACAAAAAGTACGTACTTTTTCCGTAAAGCGTATTAACAGCAAATGTTTTTTTTTTTAAGTACAACGGGGTAACGCTTGGCATTCTTCATATATAATGCTTTGTTCGCGCCAACAACGTGACGGTCTCATTCGCTCGTTAGCATAATCACTATTCAACTCAAACATACGCCGCACACGCCGACGGCGAGACGGCTTGTTGACGGCAATGGTGGATTCAGCTCAAAAATTAAACTGCATGGGTGAAACTCCTTGTATATAGTGCGTGTGTACGTGTGTGTGAATGCGCGGACTGATACGTGCTGTAGTTGTAAATGGACCTTATGTATAAGAAGAAGAGGCTTCTACCAGCTCCATCCCCATGATAATCGTGTGGTCGAAGAGTCGCCGTCTACTCGAGTTTGACGTAACCCAGTATCCATCACTAAGTAAGTCCCCATATTTCCTATCTCTTTCCCATCGTTGCGTGTGGCCCTCGTGGTCACATTATTTGGTCCTTTTTTGTCCTTTAACCTAGCCCCCTATGAATAGGCAGTGCCCCTAAACGCAGAACCATACCACACGCACTGTATGCAGGGAGTTTTAACCCACGCAATTTAATATTTGAGCTGAATTCACCATCTGGTTAAGTACCGGCCGGTAACGAGATAATCCAGAAGTTTTGAGCGGAGAGCTTAGCGGATCGGCACTCATATCCTTGCGTTTCGTGATTGAAGCCACACTGGCTGGCGCCGCCGTCGGCGTGTGCGGCGTATGTTTGAGTTGATGAGTGATTATGTTAACGAGCGAATAAAACCGTCGCGTTGTTGGCGCGAACACTATGTAACGCTAAGACTAAAAGTGACTCGCCTATAATACAGTCAATGCTATCATAGGCTTTAACGTCAAAATGATATAAATAAGTGGGAACCTAAAAAAAAAATATTTGCTTAACTATCCTCTTTTTAGTGTTCCGTACCTAAAGGTAAAACGGGACCCTATTACTAAGACTTCGCTGCCCGTCCGTCCGTCTGTCACCAGGCTGAATCTCATGAACCGTGATAGTTAGACAGTTGAAAATTTCACAGATGATGTATTTCTGTTGCCGCTATAACAACAAATACAAAAAAATTTAATAAAACAATTATTTAGGGGGCCATACAACAAACCTATTTTTTTGCCGTTTTTATAGATAATGGTACGAAACCCTTCGTGCGCGATTCCGACTCGCATTTGATCGGTTTTATTGATAATGATTGATTACCCACAACCACAAGCCCCTTATTATGCACGTTGATCATACTCACCGCTCAGCAAAATGTTATGTAACTTCGATAATGATTTATTCAGATTTTTCCATCCATTTTGCACACTTTGACCAGATCCCACAGTAACCAACAACAACAGAGCATATAAGCTTAAACTTATGATTACATTAATACTTTCAGTCGCAGATAGAATAGGTGATCCCTGTAAAAATCATAAATTTAACCATCTCCCATTTCTTCTTAAAAATTAACATAATATTGATGATAAGATTTATCTTATTTTTTAAATAATGTTTAACAAACACAAAAAGCAATCTGTCCTAGGCCGATGCCGTACCGGGCAGATAGCGCGCTCGGCAAGAGTTTAACTGATCGCTTAGATGACCCATCCTAGTGAACCAAAATATTGCATTTGAAGCGCTCGTGGCGGCGCTTGACAGCCTGATCGTGTTCGATTACGTTTGATAAGCAAAGCTCGGTCTAGCCAGGTCTCGGATGGGTGACCGTAAAGTAGCATTATAGCTGAGCACTTGCTTCAGAGGGCACGTTAAGCCGTCGGTCCCGGCTGTTTTCATCTGGTTCAGTCGTTAACCCTTTACCGCATATTGTGCTATATTCGGAACAGTTACAAAATTCTCCCATAAACCATTTTCTATTAAAGAAGGTTATATCTATATTTTTAGAATTCACATGAGTTATTTGCGGAACTCCTATCGTATTGCCGGTGCAACAGTATCGCTTGCATAATTTTATGAACTCAAGAGGTTTGTATAGTTTGGCACTGAGTTTCAGTAGCTTTTTGTACAAATGATAATTATATAAGTGTTTGGTTCAGCAGAGAAATGGTTCCCCAACATTTTAATTGCATAAAACGTAAGTAAAAATAAATGCTTACTATTGATTTTATAAATCAAACTTTGTTACGAATTTGGAACACTATGCTGTAATGTATTTAGTTGATGGCCAAATTCGGAACATTATGCAGTATGGTTATTTAACTTATATGATCATATTTGGAACTCCATGCAGTGCTTACATAATTACACTTTTATATTTGTATGTACAGATAAAACATGGCTTGGTACTACTGTTGTTGCGAAATATCAAAAAACTCGGACCAATTTGATCACGTTTCTTTGACCCATCATGAAAGCCACTATAGTGGAGATAGTTCAGATAATGAATACAGTCCCAAAGACCGAACCAGTATTAAGTTAAAGAATGTTTTAGCTGAATTTAATTAATGTATTCATGGATAAATAGAAATAATATAATAATATACTGATTGTATACTTTTTTTAAAATATTGTTACTTCTTTTTATGATTTAGATAGTTCATAATGTTACATAAGTGGAACACATAAACTTTTAATAAAGAGTGCATAGCGTTCAGAATATGAAACAATTTTTTTTTTCTAATTACTTTCAAAAACATTTTTTGTTTTTTTTTTAAATAATTTTTCCTAATTTACAATTAGTATATAAAATATCGTGTATTTTTTTCACGCAGTTTAAAGGTGAAAGGTTAAGCAAAGCCAAGAGGCCTTATAGGCGGTTGTACAGAGTCTAACGCCAGAGGTGTCCACTAATCCTCTAATAAGAAATAGAGAACATTGCACGCTTGACACCATCGTGTCACGAGTCATCTAAGCGATCAGCTAACCTAAGCGTGCCCCTTACAGAAACAGAAAGTCTGTGATGCCACCTGCAGTGCAGCTGCGACCTTAGGTCTAACATAGTAACCAAAAAGAAATAACAAAATATATGAAACCATGCGCATTATTATTAAAGGCACCTTTTCCAGGACTGATTCTACCACAGCACCTATACAGAAAATGTAGAATATTATTGATGCAAACAGACACAAACATATCTGTAACAAATGGCTGTTCCCATACCGGGTGACTGACCATGCTGGGAGAGAGGCGCGAAGACTAGCTTTTTCGCACGACCTCTCTCAGCTTGTTATCTGCGCTACACGGGTGCCAGATATAGACTCACATACCCCGAACTGCTAGACCTTCTGCTGACAACTGCACCAGACAGACATTCTATATCGGTATCAGCCCCTTTGGGGTCATCCGATCACTGCTTGGTGAAGTCTTTATCCGTCTACTCCCCACCCGATCAGAGCCCTATTGGTATGAGAGTGTGGCGATACAAGTCGGCAGACTGGGATGAGATGTGTAAATTCTTTGCATCTTTCCCGTGGCGGCAACGCTGCTTCTCTTCAGAGGATCCGTCGGAGTGCGCTGACTCTGGTGCCGAAATCATACTTCGGGGTATGGAATATTACGTTTCTTACTCCGATGTACCGTCGGGCAGTAAAGCTCGGCCCTGATTCAATGCTGACTGTCAAAGAACCGAAGCGCAGAAAGAAGCAGCTTTTTTGGCCTGGGCTGATGCTCGAGCGCGCAAATCTCCGGAGACCCAAACACTGAAGAAAGCCTTCAACAGAGCCGCCAAGTCTAGCAAGCGCATGTTGCGCTGGGCACGCTTCGACCACATCGGCCGCATTGGAGCCAAACTTGCTTCCCACCTATCTGGAAGTAAAGAGTTTTGGTCCCTTGCCAAAGCAGCCGAAGAAAATTTCCGTTGCCATACACTTCCACCATTGCTGAAGCCTGACGGATCGCTTGCTCATACTGCGACTGAGAAAGCAAACTGTTTGCCTCTCTTGTTGCGGAGAATTGGCGTCTAGATGTCGGTAGTAAAGTGCCACCTAAGTTGCCTCATGCTGACTCCTCTATGGGTGACTCACAACAAAGAGGTTTTAAAATCTCTCCGTAATCTAGACGTGAACAAAGCTAGTGGTTCTGACGGAATCCCAGCAATTGTCCTGCACAACTGTCCACCTGGACTGTCTCCTGTGTCAACTCGCCTCTACCGCCTCTCACTTAAGACTGGACAAGTACCTCAATCGTGGAAGCTAGCAAATGTGCAACCTGTGCCCAAAAAGGGCAGTCGTGCCGACCTTTCCAACTACAGGCCAATTTCAGTCACGTCCATACTCTGTAAGTAAGTCTGTATGGAACGTGTACTTAACACCCGTCTTTTGACATACCTTGAAGACAACGACCTCCTCAGTGATCGGCAGTTTGGTTTTCGTCGAGGTCGTTCCACAGGAGATCTTCTCGTGGCCACCCATCTTTGGAGTGAAGCGATCGAAAAACACGGCGAAGCCCTTGCCGTATCGCTTGACATCTCTAAAGCCTTTAACAGGGTCTGGCATGACAGCCTAATTGCTAAGCTTCCCACATACGGTATCTCTGGTAGCCTTTGCATTTGGATTGCTGACTTCCTTAGCAATCGCTTCATCCGAGTTAAAGTGAATGGTCGAACATCCGAACTTAAAGAAATTGATGCAGGTGTCTCCCAAGTATCTGCTGTCTGCGACACTGTTCCTTCTGCACATTAACGACGCCTGGTGTCTGATACCATTGGGTATGCAGATGACACCACTTTAACCAGCAGATATTTCTCAACTGCAAAATCTACCGGTGATGAAATCCAGTCTTGTCGAGCATACGAATCTGGCACTTGAAGCACCGTCTCAGATTGGGAAAAGGCCAATCTTGTCAGTTTCAATGCCACTAAAACACAGGCTTGTTTATTCACTGCAAAACGGAGTCCCTTTTAACTGACTCCGACTTTTCAGGGTGTATCCTTACCGATAACCGAAAATCTGCAACTTCTTGGCCTGAACCTGTCTTCCAACCTGAACTTTGGCGAGTACATTGACTCGATTGCGAAGTGTGCTGCAAAGAAACGGGGACTATATTTCTTGTCACCAAAATTTATATTTGTCATCAAGTTGTATCACCTAATAAATAGATCTGTCGCCACGAAATATTTTCGTTCTCAGATAAACAAAAGTGCTCCCAGGTATGAATTATCAAATTAATGTTATTATATGTGTAAAATAAGAGATGGATTACCAATAAAATTGTAGTGCATTAGATAAATATAAACTTCGTTCTTATAATAATAGTTTTAAGTACTTAAATATTAGCTTTGTGCTCAGAATGGTAAATCTGTCACTAAATAAATCTATTATCGATCCCTGACTGCGACTCCTTTTTATTTGTTATTTTGTCACCAATACAGTAGTTACATTTTATTTCGTTCAGTTAATAAAATAATCGTATTCGTTACCAATTTAATACAACAATTTATAATTTTAATAAAAATATGTTCAAAGAGGCGAATACAAATTGGCGCGCTTTTAATAATTGACCAATCCTGCCCCAAAGATGGGTCGTAGGTAACTAGGTACTTCGCGTCGGCATTTAAACACTACGAAGTACCGGCTAGTGAGGCAGACAAAACACAAAACTTTGAAAATACATGGACTGATTTGGATGATTACAAAGTTCAGCAAATTTAGACTGGATCTACCGCACAATATTGATTGGATGCATAGGAATTGCAACTGCCCTGCGTTTAACAAAAACTATATGTGCAAACATATTATCGGATTAGCCATAGGCACGCTAAAAGCTGGCCAACCCTCCACCAGAAGCAAAAGAAAAATGTGCTAATCGGCCAGAAAAGAAAAAGAGGGCGCCCTTCAAAATCCAAACCAGCGCTGATTATTCAGTGATTATTATTTAACAATAAATATTGATTATTTTGACTTTAATTGAGTGTTTTATTAACTATTCTGCTAGAAATTTTATTTGAATATATTTATACTGCCTGTGGAAATTAAGATCCTTGGGGGAGGCATATGTCTAGTTAAATAGTACTTAGACTCTTTTGGTAGAAACGATGACGACGATAACACTCAATTTTTTTTGGAGCTTTATGACGTTTTCTAGTGACATAATATAATAATTTATTGGTCATCTCTTTAAATTGGTTAGCTTAAATATTTATTACGACAAACCTATTATAATACATACAAAAACATTTATTTGGTAATAGACCCTATATCTCGATGATTTTAGGTGATTTATTGTGGAATTGATTTTATATTGTTTGGTGACTGAATTTAGTGACAAATCTACTATTTTGCGGGCTAACCCTATTATTTAAGAAACACAAAACTAATTAAATTGGCGATAGCTAAAATGATACCTGGGCGTCCTCTCTAAGGCTAGGCGATATTTCTCTCTGAATCAGCTGCTCCTTTTATACAAAGCGCAGATTCGGACGTCTATGGAGTATTGCTGTCACCTGTGGGATGGTTCTGCTAAGTATCAGCTAGAGCTTCAGCTGGAATCGATTGAAAACCGTGCCAGGAAACTCATTGGAAACTCAGCATTGGCCACGGCGGAACTTCAGAGCCTCAGTCACCGCCGCAAAGTTGCATGTCTACCGGTATTTTATAGGATACACTTTGGAGAGTGGGCGAGAGAACTGCACGACCTTGTTCCTCCGGCCCCTTTCCACCATCGGGGTACCAGACGCAGGTTAGCATATCACCAGTGTATCGTAGACTTCCAGCGATCCGTACCAAGCACTTTGCTGTCACATTTTTAATGCGAACCGCTAAAGAATGCAATGCGCTGCCTGCTCATATGTTCCCAGATTCCTACAACCTTGGCCTCTTCAAGGCGAGAGTGAACAGGCATTTCCTGGGCAAGCATGCAACCTTAGACCACATCCTCCACATCCTGTTTGTTAAGCACGATGGTGGTCAAATCCCTGCCCAGTTATTACAAAAAAAAAAAAAATGCAGCAATACTCTGATTTTAATTATTAGGGTATTGGCTTTTTTGACTAATAATCTACATAATTCCATACTAAAGGCGACAAGACGCGGCGAATTCAATCGATAAACAAGTTTTTTAAAGAGGTTTTTTTTAAAAGTTGTTTATAATTTTAGATACCTACTATTTTACTTACACTATATTGATCTTTATGATTAATATTATCGATTGGTACCTTAAAAATATAAGATGTTATTTTCTCATTCCTCCGGTTCGATACAATAACCATCTTTTTTTCACCCTGTATAAACGTCCATGACTCAGGTACCAATACTCGTATTCATCATACAAACATTTAACCCCCACCAGGATTCAAACTCAGAACCTCATAATAGGCGACACCTTGAAACCGCTACCACCCTACCACGGAGGTCGTCTAATTACCGCAATTAAGAATAAAAGCCCTTTTTGCCGGTTTGACAGCAGACTGGTGCTATACGGCTACCCGCAGGTATTACAGAGAGCTTGCGTTGTCGGACAACAATATTGTTTTTCAGTATATCGATGACGGATCAAAAAAGGGCCTTCTTTTTGCCGTATCGATAGCTGATCTGAGCTGTATCAGTCCAAAAATCAGCAGCCTTCCTGCCAAACAACTGGATGTGCCCTGTATGTCCATACAGCTGAACGCAGGGGACCTGATTCTTCCTGCCGTGCAGTTGTTTGGACACCTCCAATCACAGCTGGACACATACACACATTGCAAACTGGAATCATCTAAATATTTGCTTACTACGCACAATTTGATACGAATTATTTTGATCAAACCTGTATATTGAAGCAAGTGTCCAGGAGTCTGCTGCAGATTATCAAAATCTGACAATGCTCAGCGCAATCGCATACATCTTTCTCAAAAGTACTTGGCGTAAGAGCTATGGCTCTCGCGTCTTTCATAATATCTTTTCGTTCTTCTGAAATAGCACTTATTATTTCGTTAGCCGATGTATCAACGATTATTAGTAAATAGTTGATCCTTGAAAGAGTCAGTGCGTATCTAGAGAATTCCACGTAGTATCTTAATTCAAATACAATAGAGATTATGTTGAGTAAAATAGATAAAGGTGATTTAAACTCGAGACCATAAGTTAATGAACCACTTGTAACTGCACTAATTGTAATTATAGTGAAAAAAATTTTTAGCATCTTCGTATTTTGTTTAAAATCATGAATCTCGTCTAAGTTTTCGATTAATAAAACGAAGCCTTCACTACTACTCACAGCTACAAATAGTATAGAAATCATATTAGTGGAAGCTAGTATCGCATAAAAGAAATACGCGACAGCATATTTGCGGTCTACACTTGTAACATTGCCCAAAGTATGGAATAGAAGTAATAACACATCTAATATTAATCTCACACATATCAAGAATTTCTTTTCTCTGTTAAAACAACAATAATTTCTATATACACCGATAATATTTTCCAGGGTAATGAGTGTATAGAAGCCACGATAACTCATCGTCGCATTCACGTGGGACTGACGCAATCAATAACATAATTAATTACGTTTTTCAATTTTATTTTACTTGAACAAAGTATTCGTTCATGATCTGTTGGATTATCATAATTGAATTTCGTTATTTAAATATTTCGTTATTTCTTTAGTGAATTCTCAGATGGGACTCGAACCCACGACCTTTGGAAATCCACTACCACTGAGCTACCGAGACTTTCATCCCGAAGGCTGGCAAGAGGGACTACTCACAGCCAAAGTCCTTCAGGCCAATAAGCCTCACCACTTTCCTACTATGAAGCATGGAACAGGAACGATGCATTTATTACAGATGGGCCTCTTTGGGAACATCCTCTGCACTCAAAGCAACACGCCTACCAGAAAGAATAATCCACTTAGACCGCTCTGCTGGAAGTCACAGACAGGATAGAAAGGGCTCTGGAGGACAAGCAAATAGCTCCCTGAGCTATCCTTGACATTGAAGGAGCATTCGATAACGTCACCATTCACGCTCTCTCCAGAGGAATGAGGGCTAAAGGAATTGACGAAACAGCTACCCGTTGGATCGAATCTATGCTTCTCAATAGAACTATCAGTGTAAGCTTACACGGAATCACTAAAGGCTTTAAAATAAAGATTTAGATATACAGGGCTATGCAGACGACGTGGTGGCTTGCGTTATCGGCCCCTGTCAGAGCACAGTATCATTCTTACTGCAAAAATCTCTAAACATCATCAACAAATGGTGCACAGAGAATAATTTGTCACTAAACCCTAGCAAAACCAAAATAGTCCCATTTACGAGGAAAAAACTTATAACGCCCACTTTAATAATGTGATCCAAAAGGCTAAAATAGCCTTAGGGATTTGCTATCGCTTAGCAGGGACGAAATGGGGTTTCAACCCCAAAATCGCTCTATGGTTGTACACAGCTATAGTCAGGCCGACGATAACGTACGCCTGCATAGTTTGGTGGAAAAAAAGCTACCCAAGCGATAATCATAAACAAGCTCAACAGCGTGCAGAGATTACATTCCTTATGGCAACGGGTGCTATGTCTACCACCCCAGGAGCTGCATTGAATGCCCTGTTAAATCTGCCGCCCCTTCACCTATTTATTGCAAAGGAGACAAAAGCGGGTTTGTACAGGATACGCAACACTGGCAAGATCAAATGGCATTCTCAAGCACTGAGATCTTCACAAGAATCTATGCTTGAGCTCGATCTGCTATCGATGACGACGGACGTCATGCTCCCACTGTGCAATTTCACCAGAAATTACTCGGTGGATAATACCGAGCAGAGAAGAGTGTTCTGAGGATCACTACTCCTGTAAGGCTGGAAGTCTGGTTTGGTTTACAGACGGCTCCAAAATGGACGAAAATGTAGAATGTTGAATATTCGGCATAAGTCCCAGAGTCAGTAAAAGTTTTTAATCTTGGCAAACACGCCACAATATTCCAAGCGAAGGTTTACGCCATTATAGAATGTGCCGAAGTCAACTGTCAACGAAATTACATAAACAAATCTATCTTTATTTTCTCAGATAGTCCAGCAGCGCTTTACGCAATAAATTTGAATACCATAAATTCGAAACTTGTGGAAGACTGCGTAAATAAATTAAATGAACTGGGTCAAAGGAATAAAGTTATTCTTAATTGGGTTGACACGCTCCGGTCGTGTTAAGCACGACCGGTGTGCAGAAAAGATAGAAAAGAAACACTATAAGAGGTTAACAAGTATAATTATAAGATAAAAGATGTTACAAGTTCAGGTGTGGGTTCATGGGAATCTTCGATTGGTGGCTCTCGCGAGGGTAAGAATGGGGACTTAGCTTTAGCTTTGCCTAGAGGAGGCAGAAGCGAAAGTCCGACGTAGCGGACTACGTTCGCTTGTTGAGCAGGATGTTCAGCCTCGGTAGCACGGGGGGTAGGCTCGGAGTGGTGGTGCGCACGTAGTCTCGGAGTGGAGTTGCTCCGGGGTAGGCCGGAACAGGCGAGCGCTCGGCAGGTAGGTGCCGAGGTGGTTGACAGCCACGAAGCAGGTGTAGATGTAGCAGCTGCCCGTGGATACGACCCCTAGTACGGGGATCGCGAATTCACAAAAAGAGAGTACAACAGAATAACTTTAAGGCAGCTGTATGAAGAAAAAGAGCCAGATTTCGCTGGAGATGCGAAATATATCCCAAATCTATCCAGAACGTTCTTTAGTAAAAAAATTAAGTGGGAGATGATTCTCCAATTCTATAGGCGAATAATGTTTAGTCATTAGCATAGACAACATAAGGATTGTAAGACCGATCGACACACGGTGTTTTGTCTATGGCCAAAGAATTAAGAATATTAAAGTTTGCAAAAACATAATAGATATACATAGAAAAATATGTAGATTTTTTCTATATTTAAATAGTTAAATAGAAATACGTAAATTTTTGTAGTCTTATTTACTTGGCCGAAATACGAAACCTCCCGGCCGTGAAGTAAGCAATATCGAGGGTACGCGGGAATATTTTGTCAATTAACTACCATCGTGAAGTTTTCTCAAAACAAAATAAAGTGAACAAACAAGTTAGAATGGTGAAGTGAATGGTTTTGATTTAATTTTTTTTTAAAGTAAGTACTAGATTAAGATTAAGGAGTGTGCGGTTCTTAGAACCGTTACATATTCCCCTCTTTAGAGTAGGATTTTGGCTAGTCAAAATCCACTAAGAAAAAAAAACTCACTAGAGAATAAGCAAGACTTTAGTGAAATAGTTATCAAGAATTATACAGACTCCTAAGAACATCAACAACTGCAAAAGGATACCCCACAACATTGTCGAGAGATATCGACAATAACAAGACGTTAGTGGTCTTGGTAGTACCTAGGACTACGGAAGTAAGGCAAAAGAGTGAATTTCAATCGTTTAGATTGACTGAAAAACAAAAGATACAGTTGGAAATGTCAGCGTTCAAGGGATGCTGAGATTCCAAGCCGCCAAAACTGTATGGATTGCCGAAGATACACAAACCTGATGCTCCACTGCGTCCTATAGTCAGCCAAATTGACTCACCAACTTACAAATTGGCTCGACACGTAGCGACAACCCTCTCACCACTAAGAGGCACCACAACAGCATTTGTGAAGGATTCTTACCATTTCATCAGTGCGATACAATACCTAAATCTCGCCGATGATGAAATCATGGTCAGCTTTGATGTACAGTCTTTATTCACATGTCTACCTGTACAGGACTGCATCAATATTACTAGGAAGAGATTTGAAAACAACAATATGCCTGTGGAATATGCAGACCTACTTGAACACTGCCTAACATCAGGCTATCTCATGTGGAATGATGAATTCTATGTACAAGTTGATGGAGTAGCAATGGGTTCTCCTGTATCCCCCATAGTCGCCGACATATTTATGAAGGATTTCGAGGAGAAGGCGCTGGCTTCAGCACCAGTGTATCCCCGGTTCTACAAACGGTACGTAGATGACACTTTCACTGTACTACCTAGAGATAGTGTTTCTGCTTTCCTTATCCATCTTAACTCTATTCATCCAAACATCCAATTCACTGATGATGATGATGATGTCCTCCTCGACGTATCCGTCGACGGCGACACACTGGCTTATTCTCTTATTTTCTAGCATGAGCCCGCATGTGACTTGCGAAGCCAAACTTAGTTTTGAAGCGACGATCGCAGCTCGAGCAGTATAGTTGCCCATTGGCGTCATAAGTATAAATATAAGTTTGCTTCGGTCGGGACTTTTTAAGTTGTCGTTTTACGTCGAGATCTTTGAGACGCATTTCCTCGAAGTTTTTCACACCCTCTTTCACGCTTCTACGCCACTCGAACCGTTTCAAAGCGAGATGTTCCCAGTCATTCGGCGAGATGTTACAAGCTGACAAGTTTCTTTTGAGAACATCTTTGTAACGGAGATATTGTCTTTGTAACGGAGTTAGAGGCAAACAATAAACTAGCCTTCCTAGATGTACTTGTTATTAGGAATCCTGATCAAACTTTGAGCCACACAGTGTATCGGAAAGCAACACATACAGACAGATACCTAAATGGTGATTCACACCATCATCCTTCACAGTTAGCTACCATAGGGAAATCTTTGTTTCAGAGAGCACGCGGCATTTGTGACGAGCAACACCTGACTGCGGAGCTTCGACATGTCAAAACAAACCAAATACCCAAACTTCAATAGAGATGATGGGTGGAAGATTCCACCAGCTTGGGACCCTATTATCCATAAATTAAAGTCTCAACCCAAATCACGCACTGCAAGACCCAAAGATACGGTTAGCTCTTTTTGTAGATAAATAAATATAAAAAAGTAAAGGTGGAGACAACATATCCTAATTATAATTTTTTTTCTTTTCTATAAAGATGGAGGTCGGCCCGCTTTCGAAGTTTTCTTGGCAGCTTCTTTCTTCGAAGGTCCTCCCAATTTGTGAACTGCTAGTAGAGTCTTTAGTTTTCTCTCTTCTTAATAATAAATAATTAAAATAACAATTAAATCAAAATATCAAATCAATAATAATTTGTGCCATAGTAAATGTCTAACCGTATCCGAACGAAAATAAATTAACTTTTCGAGGGTAGACTTATAAGTAGCCAGTCATCCCGTGACCACGGCAGCTGTAAAGGTGCCGAAACGTCGGGAAAATCAAAAAACCCCTAAAAAACCTAAAAATACGGACAATTACAACTTAGTTCGTGGAAATATAGCGCGTTTGATATCCGTAAAAGTTGTTTTATTTCAATGAACAGTGCCACAACATAAGATGTACGTATTAAAAAAAAATGTTACTTAATTTAGTTAAAACAGTATAAATAAATAAAGGTTTATATTTATATTGCTTTTTTATTTAAAAAAAGATGTAGAAATAGTTAAAAAAAGAATCAAGAATAATTATTGACTTTAAAATCTTTGATATGCCAAGAACCAAGATTTTTACCATTCATATCGACCAATTCATAGACCAAGGGCAACAATTTAGATTTGATACGACATTTAATATATTTAGGAGCAAGTTTTCTAGAAAATTGCTTATCTTTGTCGCTTTGATAATAAGTTTTACGTCAGACAATATCACCGACGTTGAAGTCAACGACGAAGATTATAAGGACCACAATTACGTGAATGAGATTTTATTAAAGAGTTTTGTACCTCATCGAAAATTTTCCTAAGCTTTCCAGTATTTTCAGCATAGTTATCCCTAGGTGTAAAAACGATGTAGTCCGTTAGATCGACATCAACATAGTGAGATCCACAAGCAACTAGTTCTCTACCGTAAACAAGAAATGATGGTGTATACCCAGTGACTTCGCTTACTGCAGAATTGAGAGGGAATTGAATTTTTGGTATATTGAGATCCCAAGTCCGGTGATCATCGTTAATAAAAGTAGAAACAGCCGTCATTATTGTTTTGTTATAGCGCTCAACAGTATTCACCTGCGGTGTATATTTAGGTGTATAGCGTACATTTGGTATTTTATATTGAGCTAACATATGCTGAAGTGTTTGGCTAACGAACTGCTTACCATTGTCCATCAAAACGGTACTAGGAATGCCATGAACAAGGAGTACTTTCTCTTCAAGTATAGTAGTTGTTACGTCGGCAGTTGTTCGACGTATAGGAAATAAAAGCGAATATTTAGAAAAACAGCAAGTGACAACAAACAACATAGTATTTTGCTTCCTAGATGGAGGCAATGGACCAACTAAATCGACACTAATCATTTGGAATGGTCTAGAACATTCCTTAGGTCGACCCATAAATCCTAGAGTGGGATGATTAGCGTGTTTGTGAGAGTTACAATCATTACAGTTATTTACATAGTTAGCAACATCTTTATGCATGCCAGCCCGAAAATAATTAAGAGAAATTCGTTTTAAAGATTTAAAAATTCCTAAATGTCCTGCAGTAGGATTCGAGTGGTTAGTCACAACGATATCGTGTCTGGAATGTTTAGAAACTACTTCCTTCCATTCAAATTCCCTAGCTAAAGGATTTAAGGATTTTCTGAGACGATATAGTTTGTTGTTAGAAATTTTATAATTAGCAAAGGATGTAGTAGAGGATTGACAACCATAAAATGTCTTCTTATACCAAGTGTCAGATAAAGGATCTGATATAGGAGATGAAGATTGGCTGGCACTATCTATAGCCGCTACAGGCACAGCGCGAGATAAGTCATCAGGCACGACGTTGTCCTTGCCACGTCTGTGTTTGATGTCGAAATTGAAGGCTGAGAGACGAATTCCCCATCTAGCTAGACGACCTGTAGGGTTATTAATATTTAAGAACCATTTTAAAGAGGAATGATCCGTAAAGACAACAAATTTATTACCGTTGTCCAGGTAACACCGCCAGTGTTCTATAGCAACAATTACTGCGAGTGCTTCGCGCTCCGTAGCGCTATAGTTCCGTTCTTGGGCCGACAAAGATTTGCTCATATAGGCTATGACCCTCTCTTCGCCGTTTAGAACCAGTGTGAGCACAGCCCCAATTCCAAAATCGCTAGCGACAGTATCTATTTGGAAAGGTTCAGTGTAATCCGGACATGATAAGATAGGAGGTGCCGTAAGACACTCCTTAAGCTTATTAAAAGCGACATATCTGTTTCCAGCGTCCAAGCAAAGGGAGGTGCCGCTTTTCCTTGAGAGGTAAGTTTATTCAATGGTGCAGCCAAAGAACTAAAATTAGGAATAAAACGACGATACCAAGAATCAGTGTCTAAGAAACGACGAACTTCCTTCCTGTTAGTAGGAGTAGATACTTCACAGTAACGCCAACTTTCTCCGGATCAGCATGAAGACCATTTGAATCGACGACGTAACCCAAATATTTAAGTTTTTCCCGGAAAAATTGTCACTTTTCGAAGTTTATAGTTAAATTTGCATATTTTAGCTTTTCTAAAACACGCGCAAGTAACGACATATGCTCATCAAAAGTATAAGACACGATTATGACGTCATCGACAAAAACATAAACTTTATTTTCAAATTCAGGCCCATAAAACAGCAAATCTACCAGTCTTTGCTGCGTAGCGGGTGCATTAGTTAACCCGAAGGGCATAGATTTAAATTGAAAGGTTCTCCTAGAGGGAATATAGAATGCAGTCTTGCATCTATCTTCAGGCTTTATTAAAACCTGCTAAAAAGCAAGGTCAATACTAGATAAATATTTAGCGTCCCTAAGATTATGTATAAGATCTCAGAAACATAAGGTAAGCTATTCACCGTTCTTTTTCGGAGAACAAGGAGAACAGAACAAATTAAGTAAAAAAACACAAAAATTTTGATTACTATAGCAGCAACACAACCGTTAGTAGGTTAGGTGGCAGTTAACAACGGATTAGTGACCGTTAGTTAACTCAGTTCACAAAGTGACAAAAAAATTAAGGTATCCACTTTACACAAAAAAAAAAAAGTAAGAAAAAAATAAGGCGAGAACCACTGAGCGAAGAACCCTGAGTGAGTTGGGCGCCACTGACACGCTCCGGTCGTGTCAAGCACGACCGGTGTGCAGAAAAGATAGAAAAGAAACACTATAAGCGGTTAACAAGTATAATTATAAGATAAAAGATGTTACAAGCTCAGGTGTGGGTTCATGGGAATCTTCGATTGGTGGCTCTCGCGAGGGTAAGAATGGGGACTTAGCTTTAGCTTTGCCTAGAGGAGGCAGAAGCGAAAGTCCGACGTAGCGGACTACGTTCGCTTGTTGAGCAGGATGTTCAGCCTCGGTAGAACGGAGGGTAGGCTCGGAGTGGTGGTGCACACGTAGTCTCGGAGTGGAGTTGCTCCGGGGTAGGCCGGCACAGGCGAGCGCTCGGCAGGTAGGTGCCGAGGTGGTTGACGGCCACGAAGCAGGTGTTGATGTAGCAGCTGCCCGTGGATACGACCCCTAGTACGGGGATCGCGAATTCACAAAAAGAGAGTACAACAGAATAACTTTAAGGCAGCTGTATGAAGAAAATAAGCCAGATTTCGCTGGAGATGCGAAATATATACTCAAATCTATACAGAACGTTCTTTAGTAAAAAATTAAAGTGGGAGATGATTCTCCAATTCTATGGGCGAATAATGTTTAGTCATTAGCATAGACAACATAAGGATTGTAAGACCGATCGACACATGGTGTTTTGTCTATGGCCAAATAATTAAGAATATTAAAGTTTGCAAAAACATAATAGATATACATAGAAAAATATGTAGATTTTTTCTATATTTAAATAGTTAAATAGAAACAAGTTAATTTTTGTAGTCTAATTTACTTGGCCGAAATACAAAATCTCCCGGCCGTGAAGTAAGCAATATCGAGAGTACGCAGGAATATTTTGTCAATTAACTAAGTTTCTAAGTTAACTCGTGAAGTTTTCTCGAAACAAAATAAAGTAAACAAACAAGTTAGAATGGTGAAGTGAATGGTTTTGATTTAATTTAGTTAAAAGTAAGTACTAGATTAAGATTTAGGAGTGTGCGGTTTTTAGAACCGTTACAGGGTACCAGGTCATTCGGGAGTCGTTGGCAATGAAAAAGCCGATGAACTTGCAAGAAAATGGGCTCAGGGACTACAGATGGGCCCAGAGCCTTTCTTTGGCATCTCAAAGAACCAGGCCATGCAACTTCTTAAGGACAACCTTCTTGACGAAGCTAAAAATTACTGGCTTAACCAACCGGTATTGGCACGCCAAGTCCCTTATAAAAAGATACTCTCTAAAATGAACTGCAGAACTTCTAGAGCTCAGCAGGACGAACATCTGTGCAATTGTCAGAGCCTTAACCGGACACAGCAAATTAAAAAGGCACCAATTGTTTGTGTTTAACGATCGATTAAGATGCAACAGCCAATAATTTATGTTTTTTTTTGCATCTTTCAATGCAATTTTTATAGTTATGATAAATTTTAATTAAATCGCGGGTTTGCGTCCCTTCTAAGAATAACTCGTGAGCAGAGTTGACTTTTTCTAATCTTTTTCTTCAAAAAAATATTATATAACTGGACTAATTTTTATTACCTGTTTGCTAAAGCTAGCGTCAAGTAGCCTGCTGCAATTTATCAAAATCTGACAATGCGCAGCGCTATGACGTACATCTTTCTCAAAAGTATTAACTGCAAGATCATTCGTTTGCTCGGCTTTCTCAATATCTTTACGTTCTTCTCGTAAAATACTGATCATTCTGTTCGCCAGTGTATCAACGGTTGTTAATAAATATTTGACCCTTGAAAGAGTCAATACGTATCTAGAGAATTCCATGTAGTATCTTACTTCATATAGCATCCCAATTACGTTAATACCAATAGTAATGGGGGAGTCAAACCCGAATCCACTAGTTCTAGCAAAACTTACGACCCCCATAATCGTTAGTAAAGTGAAACAAATACTTTTAATCTTCATGTTTTGTATAACACCGTTTTTCCTTGCGTAGTAATCATCAATCTCGTTCAAGTTTTCGTGTAATTTAACAAATTCTCTACTATTATACACAGGAGTAAGGAGTATCGGAATCATATTGGTGGTAACGATTAACATATAAAATGTATACAGAACGACATATTTGCTCTCCACGCATGTGATATTGCCCAAAATATAGAATACAAGTAACAATACTTCTAACATCAATCTCAGGCATATCAAGAATTTCTCATCTCTGTTAAAATTACAGTAATTTCTATAGACACCAAAAATATTTTCCAGGGCAAAATATGAACAAAAGTAACGATTATACATCGTGATATTTTCGAGGGCACTGACTAAATCAATAAAAAATATATTTGATTATGTTTGTCAATTATACTTGTACCTAATAAAATTTACTGGTTCCGGTAATTTAATCAACATAATTTGTTTTAGTGAAAGTAATAACAAATTTATGTGACGATAGAAATTATAGTACAATCAACAGCAACTACGGCTTTTATCATATCTGATAAATTTCTTTTTTATAAACGGCGGGGAGACTCTTAGCCTTTACATACCTGATGTAAAGTATTGATAAGGCTGAAGTTGGAAGCGTGCCTCTCCCGGAATCCTCAATAACTGAGGAACTAGCTATCTTATCTCTAACTGCCGAAACACAACAATGCTGAAAACATTGTTGTTATGGCGTCAGACTTAGATAAGATTACGTAGAAGTACATCACCCATGCACCTTTGAAGACTATATACAGGGTGACTTGGAAACTCGACCTATTCCTTGAAAGGTAAGTCCAGTCAATCAGGGATCAAAACTGGGCAGTTACCTCCAGATAAATTCCAGACATGACTATTGTCATTAAGTGTTGAAAAAACGCTGGGGGATGTTTTCAATCCCTTATGGGAGCGCTTCATCTGATACAATTTATCAGTTGTGAATGCTGTATATTTTCGTGATTCTGGGTCTAATTCAAGCTGGTACATTTTATCAACACTAAATGCGGTATATCTTCTAGAATTTTCATCTAAGGACAATTGATAATAACTCTGTGAGAGATCTAATTTAGAAAAATAGATACTACCTGATAAGGAATCTAATATGTCTATGATATTTATTATATATATTATATTCTTAGCAGCGTGCTGGCACGCGCGGCGTGGCGCGTCTGTTGCGGGGTGACTCCGGCTGCGTTGGCTGCTACACTCCTGGTTCCTGGTGGCTTCTGCTTCTTGTGGTGGTGCCACCACCAAACTCCTCTTGATTATTTTCTTTCTTCTTAAACTGCACTAGAGGTCAGGTCAGCGCGTGAGATAGTGGCGATGTTATTTCTGTTCAGCTCTCGTTGCATGGTACGAACAAAGTTCTTGATACACTTCTTGAAGAAAAAATATAAGACACCGAGTACTAGTATGACGACAGTCACGGCGATCCAAATTTCCATCAAGGCCAGTTTCTCGTTATGGTTCTGAGTCGCTGTGAAAGATTCTTTTCCATTTGCGTTCTGTGCAACAATAACTTGTTCTTTTGAATAAGGCTTGCCCATAATTCTTCTTTTTGAAAATGTTGGTCTTCTTAATATTCTTCTTTCTTGAATTTTTATCTTGAATCTTCGTTCTTTTTTGAAATCGTCTTTTTTGAAACTCTTGTTTGAAATCTTCTTTCTTGGAATCTTCTTGCTTGAGATCTTGAAATCTTCTTTCTTGGAATCTTCTTGCTTGAGATCTTGAAAATTTTCTTTCTCGTTTTTTTTCTTCTTTAATCTTGATGTTAAAAAAATTTGGTAGTTTTTAAGGCGGTTCCAATGGCTAGGTCGCCATAAGATAATATAAAACCATCGTTACGCGTCGAAGTGCATTTATTGAGTGTTTTTAAAATAAAATATAATGAGGAATTTTCCAAGGTACGTTCTTTAAAAATCTCATAGATGGCGCTGTCCATCTCCTTTGACCTTTGCTAAGACAAAAACAATAAAAATTAAAAATAAGCATGTCATGCACATTGCACATTTGTGCATGACATGCTTATTTTTTACTTTTTCAAATATACAAAAGGATCAACCAACGCATCGAAAAAAATATTAACGAATTCAGCGAAATGACCATGCCATAGAAAAATGACATTGAACATGATATTACTAGTCTATATAAAATTTATTATGGTGCGTTGGTTGATCCTTTTGTTTCGTAACAATTTTTTGATATCTTGCTTTCGAAGACCCGGCTACGATTTTTGGACACTGATACTGATTCGACTGCTCATTGAAGTCTTGGCTGCGTTAAATGGATACCGATTGGACTGCGCGTTGAGACCTAGCGACGACTTTTTGGATTTGGACTCTGAGACAAGCCATTCTGGAAACTGATTAATTAACATCGCTTTATAAACATGAGCAAGCAAGATCATGGTTCCTGGTCCCTATCAGACCTTAAATCAGAGTTGGCAAAGCGCAATGCTAAGAGAACTGGAAAAAAGCCGTACTCGTTCAAAGGTAAGTAGTATTTATTTACTTTGTATACTGTTGATCACCCTATTTTTTTACAACACCCTGTTCTCTCTTCAGGCTTCAAGACTACGACATTTTGTTTTCGAAAGCAAGATATTACGCTGAATTCATTAATATTTTTTTCGGTGCGTTGGTTGATCCATTTGTATATTTAAAAAAGTAAAAAATAAGCATGTCATGCACAAATGTGCAATTTGCATGACATGCTTATTTTTACTTTTTATTATTTTTGTCTTAGCAAAGGTCAAAGGAGATGGACAGCGCCATCTATGAGATTTTTAAAGAACGTACCTTTGAAAATTCCTCATTGAAGTAAACTAAAGTGCTTACTCACTAACTTTACATACGTCATTTGCGACATGACCTAATTACATTTCCGTTAGGTACATGCGTATGCACATACTACACACTATTAAAGCATATCATTAAGGCCGGAGAGGGGAAGCAGAATGTTCTTGGCATTTTTTGGAACTTACCCAAAGCTTTCGATTGCGTAGATCATCCAATGCCGCTGTTGAAGCTAAACCACTACGTTGTAAAAGACAATGCTGAGAAGTTGTTACTGTCGTTTCTCAGGACTCACAGTCGAACTTTATGTTTTAGTTGTTTGCAGCCATCTGATGTAGAACTAACGCTGGTAAACGCTCTCCAATTCTCTTGCTAACTCAAACTTTTAATACGACATTTTAATACTATAGATATCGTTGCCACTAGTCCCTTCACTTTCAAAATAATGGTTTTAGACTTGCTTAATACTAAGGGTAATAAGTATAAATAATGTTTAGTTTAAAGAACCTCGGTAGTAGTATTGTTTATTAGACAAGTAATTGTACTATCAGTCTATTTTCGTATCAAGTTGTGCAGTAGATTTAACATAAGTACTTGAATAACTTTAAGTATACTGTAAATTTCATTCTTCAATGCGTATAATATGTAGATATACATCTGTAGTAATCGGTGTTTGTGTAAAATTTATCATGTGTTTGGTTTATATTATTTAATGTACCTCTCAATTTGTTACTGTTTGTTTGCTTAAATAAATGAAAAAATAAATATAGTACTTTGTGTGGTGATTTATATTAATTTAAACGCATGAAAATATTGTGGAATTCCAAGGTTACCTCGAAAGCTTATCATTCTCGAAAGTATGTAGGAAAAAGGATCCGAATACAACTTTTAATATGTTTTATGAACTGTCCGTTTGTTGTATAAGCTGTGCTTTCCTGTGGTCAAAATAAAAATCAACAAAAGATCAAAATTTCCTGGGTTACAAAAGGAATCAGGAAGAGTTGTGATACAAGCAGAAGCCTGGGACATAGGGACTACATGAAGATAAATAGCAAAGATAAAAGTATAAAAAGCATTCTAAATTCTAAAAACTGCATTCTCCTGGCTAAGAAATCTTGAAATAATAAATACTTTTTAAAAAGTAAAAATGTTTGTAAGGCAACCTGGAATATAATCAAAAGTGAAGCAGGACCAGAATCGCAATACAATAATCCTATTGAGAAAATCAAACATAATGACATAATAATTATTGATCCCAATAATATTGCTAAAATGTTTAATGACTATTTTATTAAATTGACAAATGTTTCGCACAATGATAATAATTATATTAACAATACTATTAATAATAATAATGACAATTTAAACAATTCAATTTATATTTCACCTATTGACAAATTTGACATTAAAAAAACTATCTTGACATTGAACAATACAAATTCTAAAGGGTATGATGAAATAAGCACGAAGGTGATAAAAGCATGTAGGGAACAGTTTGCTTCTGTATTGGCATATTTAATAAACTTATCAATGGAAACTCGAACGTTCCCGGAACAACTGAAGGTATCAATTGTGAAGCCACTTTTAAAGAAACTACTTTTCATCCAATTTCTTTGAGTAAAGTTATATCAAAGATCTATGAAAGAATAATGCACGATAAGGTTACTTCATTCTTAATAAATATAAAGTATTGAATAAAAATCAATATGCTTTTCAGAAAGGCAAATCTACACAGGCTGCATTTAACTTGGGAAATCATACATTAAGAAGCCACAATGATAATCATTTTACTATAGCTCTCTTAGTTGACATATCCTGAGCATTTGACTTTGTTTCTCATAGTCAACTGCTCTTAAAATTGGAATACTGTGGCATAAGAGGAAAAGCCTTAAATTGGATCGAATCTTACTTTAAACATAGGACACAGGTAGTTGAAATTTCTCAACTAAATAAAGATCAGGTGATTCATAAATATCATTTGAAACCCAAGGAAAACAAATTTGGTGTGCCTCAGGGCAGTATTCTTGGTCCACTTCTGTTTTTAGTTTATGTGAATGACTTACCTAATGTCACAAACACAAATGCATTCTATTCGTTGATGATATTTCAGTCGTAGTAACTAATACCTAATAATTGTAATCAAAATATAACTGACCATGAAGATGACATAAATATTACAATTATAAATATAATAAACTGGCTTAATAATAATAATTTAAAAGTAAATATTGAAAAAATAAATTATATTGATTACAACAAGAATCAATTTCTGAACATAAACTATAAGAATCATGCTCTTAGGAACGCAACCCAAGCTACGGTTCTTGGCTTTGAGCTTGATCAAAACATTGACTGGAAATGTCATGTTGATAAGGTGTGCAAAAAAGTCAAGAGTTTTGCTTACGCATTATTTAAGTTATCTCAAACAGCGACCAGAACTGCATTAACAGCATACTTTGGATATGTTGATTCCGCCTTGCGATATGGGCTTATTATCTGGGGCAATAGTACTGACGTTTATACGGCTTTCGTAGCCCAAAAGAAGTGCATAAGGTCAACTTGTGTATTGCACCTTATATGTCTTGCAAGCTATTTTACAAAACATTTAATATCCTACCTTTACTTTGCCTATATATCCTTGAACTCGCAAAATTTGTAAAATTGCATTAATATAATTTTAAAACAGCCAAAGAAATATTTCCTAGAAACACAAGAAATTGTGACAGGCTAGTCATTGACATGATTCCAAAAAGTGCACGTTTTAAAAAGAACTGCTATTTCACGTGCATTCAAATATTTAACAAGATTCCTCAAACAATCCGAGACTTGCCTTTTAGTAGATTTAAGATTACACTGCATAGATGGCTTATGGAACGGCTCTTCAACTAAGGCCAGAAATTCTTGAATTATAAAGATAGATAATTATGTTTTTCAAATGTTGATTTAAATGTTTTCTATTTACCATTAAATATTTTTTGATATTATATTATTTTCTCACTCTGACGTATTATTTATTTGCTAAGAATATGGTACAAATTAAGATGATTACAAATAAATTGGTAGTTTCACCTACTCAGCCATTTACAATAGCATACAAATATAATTGATTACCAACACAAAAGTAAAATCTAATAATTATAAAATTCTCAATATTTCGCTAATGAGTTACACTTATACAGATTTTCATTATTATACATTGTACACATTCATATGTATTAGTACACAAAGTAATTTAAATGTCAATGTTAGTACCGACGAGTATAAGCGGGGATAATATTAAAAACGGAGGCTCTTCTATAGGTCAAGGTCACTAGTAATTGAATCATTATGGTGCCAACTAATTAAAACCAAATCTTTACTTTCTAGTTTCTTCTAACAAACTTAATCGTAAATTCAATGTAATGCAAACAACAGTACCGTTCAACTTTTTCGGAGCTACTCGGAACGTAAAATTTTAGTTTCATCATATAATAAAGAATATTTTACAGAAGCCTCGGTGACGAGTCCGACTCGCACTTGGCCGGTTTTTTTGTTACCAAAAAGGAACATTATCATATTTTTTGTTAAATAAAAAATCATTAATGGTGTTAAGTGAGTTTCGGAAAACCCAAAAACAATAAATTTGCAGTTAATGACTTTATGCATAGGCCATAACGTCTAAATTTGAAAAGTTAGATGAAAATGAGTCTTTGCTTTACTTAGTGATTTTTTTGTAGTTAAAGACTTCTTGCAATAAGAGGATTCAAGAGACTGTTGATTTGAATATATGGTTTTAATTTTAGCTCGATCCCTCCACGCGTTCCCAAGTTTTTCCCAAAATTCAGTTTCCAAAACGAAATACTATGTTTTTATGATTTAATTACTAATCAATTTGTAGTAAAAGTTGACATTATTATTAATTATTATTATTATTACAAAGCCTTTTATAGTTCTAGGTCAATGGAGAGTACCCTATAAATATTGTTTTTTTTTCTAATAAATGGGCAGGCATTTGAACACTATCGTGCTTAATAAACAGGATGTGTGATTGAGAGTGTAGAAATCTATTTTTTTTACGCTATTTACAATTATAACTAATTTACAAGTTTGATTTTTATACACCTTGAACAAGCTGTTGACCTGAATATATGGTTTTAGTTTCAACTCGATACCTCCACGCGTTCCGAGATAATCGAAAACGGAAAGACAGACGGACAACAAAATGAAACAAAAAGGGTTCTGTTTTTTATTTTGGGGTACGGAACCCTAAAGCGGTAAAAAATCCGTGCGCTTTTTTTACCGCAGTGCGGTTAGAGACATATACCTCCATAGAACACAAAATATTCGCGGTTTTTAAAACGGGCCGCAACGCGGAGGATTCTGCAGATTGGGTTGTGGAATTAATTCCGCGCGGTTTTTTTGCCGCAGTGCGTGCAGCGTCATACATTTCCTTATGTCACAGAATTTTGCGGATCAAACCGCGCTTATAAATTCTGCAGGGCGGGCAGTCTCTAAGGTTTGACAAGAACACAAATGATACATAACTCGCGATAAGGAATCTATTGACGGTGAAATAAGGGGTTTTATAGTCATTTAAAACAAAGGAGTTCACTAAATAGCCTTGTCTATTTGCAGTAGTACGATGATGTGCATCGCAATGAGTGACACGGTGGCCGGCAGCAGCGCCATCTGCAGCGGCAGCGTAGTCATCAGCAGCGGCCGCACCGGCTGCGTGCGCACCAGCCGTGCCAAGTCGCGGACTGACTTTGATCCTGGGGTTTCCTGGTCTAAAGACAAATGAATGTGAGATGATTAAAGACAATATTCAACTATTCTCGAAACAAAGACTCGCGGCAGACGGTGCAATAAAACGTGGGAATAAGACAGCGCACGTCATGTTCGTCTCTCGCATTTACACTGCTTATGGGTGACGATGACGTCACAAATACGCAGAGATGCGCGTTGTTTGGATACGCATGTTTATCGATACCAGTGGGCTTTAAGTAGGGTTTTTTGCATTGCACATTTTATTTTATCGACAGTCCACGTGCGCATGCACATCTCTATTACATAAGTGATTTATGGCACCGACTGCCGCGTGTCTTTGTGTCTAGTATAGGTTATACGACTGAAGCGAGATAGCAATGCGTAACGATGCGCGCGGGAGCGAGACCGATTTTGCAGATTAGGCAAAAAAAACACGAAATCATTTCGTAGTAAGTATTTATAGCGGTTAGAGAGTAATAAAACTACACTATGCTAAATATTATTGGTATCCACTATTTAAACCATTACAAATAGTATAGTAACCGTATTTGAAAATAATCTTGAATTTTCATATTTTTAGGGGTCTTTTCGTAAAGAAAAAGAGTCGAGGCTCAATCATAAAATCGTGTTTCTGAAAGTTCACAAATCTAGATAAAAGTATAAAAAATATACATATCTTATTACCAAATTTGCAACACCTCTAACCGTCCTGTAGTTCTATAACAAAAAGTACGTACTCTTTACCTACTATAACGGGATAACGCTTGGCCTTCTTCATACATAATGCTTTGTTCGCCCCAATAACGTGACGGTCTCATTTGCTCGTTAACATAATCACTATTCAACTCAAACATACGCCGCACACGCCGACGGCGACGGCTTTGACGGCAATGGTGGATTCAGCTCAAATATTAAACTGCGTGGGTGAAACTCCTTGTATACAGTGCGTGTGTACGTGTGTGTGAATGCGCGGACTGATACGTGCTGTCAATTCAATTCAATAATTTATTTATTTGTCACTTCACAAATTCATTACATATATCAAATCATACACAAGTGTCATAGCATAACCTAAATTTGTGAATGACTGGCGCCTGAAATAGGTTTCTTAGAAACCTGTACCACAGGTCACCAGCCTCTTCCCGCAGAAAGGACAAAACTATTACTCAACTAGGTGGAAGTTGATACATACAAGGATTTGCTAGCATTTAGACAAATATGAGAGTATGAGAAAAGTTGAAAAGAGTAAAATTAACAATTTATTATGGTTACTTATAGACAAGATAATAGCTAAGTATTTATAGAGTTAAGGTTATAGAGAACATTGTGAATGTTGTAGTGATTGAGAGAGTGTGTGTGAGTGTGTGTGATTGTGACTTAGGTTGTGTGGTGTGTGGTGTCAGCGTAAACGTGTGTATGTAATGTGTCTGATGTGTGTGAGAGGGGGAACAATGCAACGATTGGGATACAGCCGCCATGACGGATTGATCGGGCGAGTAAAGTAAATAAATAACTATACGGGAAACGTTAGCATACACTGATGATTGACGAAAACGGTTTCTTTTTACGACTGGGGCAAAAGTAAAGACTCAACGGCCTCATAGTTCAATGTCTTCAGGTGACGTTTAACCACATGTTTACAGCTTCTTGAGTGTAGTGGATATATGTTGAGCGTGGTGTTTATTTTATTATATAACAGAGATCCTAGGAAACAGAAAAAATTCGTGGCGAAAGCGGTTCTTACCCTCGGGGTGGTGCAGACTTTACCTTTCCTACGTTTACCCTCAAATTTTTCAGGGACATATGTTACCTGTGAGTGCTTTCTTAGGATAGTCTTGAAAATAAATGTTTGCCTAACGGTAAGTATGTCCCATTCCTTATAGAGGGCAGTAGTGGGGTAGCGGTAAGGGAGCCCCGCTGCAACCTTGAGAATAAGACGCTGTGCCCTCTCCAGGGCCAACATGTGTGTTTTGGCGGCTCCACCCCAGGCTGTGATACAGTATTCGAGAAGTGAGTGACATAAAGCATAATAGACTGTACTTATAACATTACGATCTGCTACATGTTTGAGGTTCTTGAAAATGTATGTTAATTTTCTTACCCTTGAAACCATTAAGTCGATATGAGGCTTGAAAGTAAGTCTATGATCCAATGTGACGCCAAGATACCTTATGCAATCCGTTCTTTCAAGAGTAGGGCAACAACATGAAGTTTTGGGTGATTGGGGACAGCAGTTGTGAGCAACAATACCGTATGATTGGCATGGGAGCTGATCAGAACCAATAGCGAAAGGGACATATTTAGTCTTGGTGACATTGAGAGTTAGCATGTTACTTCTCAGCCAGACGTTGATCTCATCGAAACCCTTCTGTGCATTACCAAAGGCTTCATCCCAAGTGTCACCACCAAAGAAAAGGGCGGTGTCATCCGCGAATGTGAAAACATTACCACCTGTGAGTTGAGTTTGACAGAGGCCATTTATATACACTAAAAAGAGTGTAGGGCCAACAATGCTGCCCTGAGGCACGCCATAGGTGACCTTGGCCTCATCACTAATCCAGCTGTCTATTTTGGTCTTCTGACTTCTATTGCTCAGGTAGTCCTGGAAGAGTTGGAGGGGCAGTCCTCTGACTCCGGCCCTTTCCAGGCCAGACAAGAGGCGCGGAATCGAAACCGTATCGAAGGCTTTTGCCAGATCTAGGAATACCACCACACACTTTCTTTTAGCATCTAAAGTGGTAACTATGGAATTAACTAGATCATGGACAGCATCACTGGTAGATCTGCCACAACGAAAACCGTACTGAGAAGGAGATAAAAATTTGCTAGTTTCGAGATACTTCACCAACCTCTCATTCATCAGTCGTTCGAGGATCTTTGAAAGGGTTGGTAGTATAGAGATGGGTCTGAAATTGTCCACACGGTCTCGATCACCGCCTTTATAAATGGGTTTAATTAGAGCAACTTTAAAGACATCAGGAAAGACACCACTAGAAATCGACAGGTTGCAAATGTGCGTGATCGGAGAAAGCAAGTATAGAGCATACCTTTTCACTATTTTACTGGATATTCGGTCTATTCCAACTGCACAACTTTCCTTCAGTCCCGCAATGATCCGAGAGACCTCAAGTTCATCCGTTGGCACCATCACAAAAGAACCCAAAGGTGAAGTGCTTAGGAGAGGAATGCAAGTTGGGGCAGTATCTGTGTCAACAAGGGGCACAATTTTGTCTGCAAGCTTCTTGCCGATGGTCGCAAAATAACTGTTAACCTCATTCACACTACATTGTGGGTTTTGCGGAGAAATGAGGGATGGAGACTCATCAGTGGACCGCTTGGACCCACACATCGTCCGAATTATCTCCCACATCTGTTTCCTATTATTACCCGCTCTAGTAATTTCCTGTTTTTCATACAAGCGCTTAGCTTTTTTAATTACAGATGAACAAAAGTTCCTATAGCGCTTATATGTAGTCCTTAAGACTTCATTTTCAGGATCCTTTTTTAACTTTCTATGCAGATTATCTCTATTCCTCATACAGCGAAGCAAGCCCTTTGTAATCCATGGCTTGGTTATTAACTTTCTTTTGGGTGGTCTTACTGTTTTAGTACAAGATTTAATAGCATCAGAGAGGGAATTAACTAACAAATTGGCTGCCACATTAGCGTTTGTTGCATCCAGAACAGGTTGAAAGTTCAGACTTCTAATGGCAGTGTCCAGAAGATCAAAGTCTACACGGTAGGCAACATTATGCTTGACTGTGGGGAGCTTGGAATTAAGATCGAGGCTAAGGGCGACAGAATCATGATCAGTAATTGATGAATGAAATAAAAGACATGTAGCATTAAGTTTAGTTCTTAGGTTCATATGGTCAAGACATGCTCGACCATGCGTAGGTTCCGTATGACCAGGAAGTAAGCCATGGCTGGCCAATAGATTTAAGTAGTCACGGGAACGCTTATCTGTTATTTCTTGTAAGATATCAATGTTAATATCACCACAGAGTATTAAGTTTCTGCAACGACTAAGCGAAGACAAGACAGAATCCATGGAGCTTAGAAAGTTGGTAGTATCGGTACGGCTCGGCGGCCGATATATACCAATAATACAGGCTTCGTTATTTAATTTGAGTACGAGGCAATTTGCATCAATAACATGCGGTTCCTCAATGGTAACATTCAATTGTCTATTGTAATAAATCACTACACCCTCATTTTGTGTGTTATTCCTGGTAGTAACTGCAAAATCATAGTTTTCTATATCAGGTATATATTTAGCTGAGGGAAGCCAGCACTCGGATAACACAATTACGTCCCAAGCTACTTCAGATCTTTGTAAAAGAGTAGTGAAATTAGGCATATTGCAATTTATGCTCCGTATATTTTGAGAAATTATATTTAAGGTGCGGGTATTAGAAACAATATGATAACTTGCCCTGTCCACATCACAGCTGATCACTTGCGAAATTGTTAAGGAGTCAAGGTCGCGGTTTATTAATTCTATATTTTGCATAATGTTAATCTCTCTTTTTCTGTAACAATGACGTCACGTGATACAACAAGTGACGTAGAATAGAAGATTATTAGATGTCTGAGAAATAAATAAACCGCATTCCGTGCTCCAAGGTCCCCTTTACATGATATAAATATAAGATCTAAATGTGATTTGTGATTGTTTTTAAATGTAAGTGTGTGCTTGTACGTGTATTTGTTGATGAAAAGAATTTTAAGTATACATAATAGTGTGTGGTGTGTGAATAACCTTATGGATTTAAATGCATATATTTCACAAAGAAATATGAGCAATGAATGTAAAATAAAGTCAGTACATTCAGTCCTAGTGTGAATACCAAAAGTGCAGAATATAGCTGTCGTTATAAACTTATGTATGTTACTCAAAATTTTATTTGTAGAAATAATATAATAATAATAGTAATTGAAAGTACGACGACCAGGCCGCGGCAATTGTTTTCTTCTTTGCTTGTTCACGCGCTAGATAGAAAAGGCCTTTGGCCTTACTTGTCAAGCACTCCGAGATAAATATTGGTTGCCGGGGCCCCACCAGCTTAAGGTGTTCCGAGTTTAGTAACAGATTCTTGTTATCACGACAGGTTCTGTTGAATTTTTTGCAGTTTTGAATAAGATTATCTCTTCTAGTAACTGTAGTAAAGTCCACGAAAACAGTCTCAGGTTTTTTCCGATAAATGTCACGGATCTCCATTTCATCTAATTGCTTCCCAACACCCACTGTTTCACTAAGATTTTTTATTATGTTAATTAGAACTTCTTTATTTTCGTCTTTCTGTTTGGGAAGGTTCCGGATCTCAAGTGAGCTGTTGCAGCAATTCTTCTCGAGTAAGTCAATTTTTCTCTCCAAGGCCGACACACGTTCTCGCTGCTCACAATTTTCACGTTCCAAATCTCCCATTTTAGCGAGTAATTGTTCATGTTTGACGGACATGGTTTCGACTGTTTTTTGTATTGTTTGGTTTTGGGTCATAATTGTTAGTAGGGCATTGTTTAAAACATCAAATTTACTGTCGAACAATGCTTTAATATCGGTGTTCGATATCAAATCCTTATCGGAAGTGTCTTCAAAACATCGCTTTTGCCTTTTGGTTATGTTAAAATAATTTTCTTCCACGGTCTGATTATTCGTCACATTAAGGGCAGAATCCGAATTATAGTGATTAGATACCGCTGTAGCTTGCTTTAGACATAGTTGTATTTGTAGGCCTAAATGTGCCAAATGCCGACGGGAATTGAAAAGTTGACGTGGGCGTGGCTTGCGAAGCGCGGCTTGGATGCGACTGCGCACGGACGTAGAAATATCTACAGGACTCGCTCGCGCACTGGTTAGTTAGAGACGTGCGGTGCATGCACACATGCAGTTGGACTCACTCAGTATGGTTATCTCTGTTACGTCACCTGCGCGTCTTTGTCACACTTTTACTCGTCGAGCTCCTCGAAGTTATGGACTCCTAATATTTCAACTAATTTGTTGCTTGATTTAGAGACGAATTTCCGTTATTTAAGACAGAAATAAGTTGGGCTTGCGACACGTCTGCTCTGTTCCGAGTCCGCGGGGGAAGGGGGTAGTAGTAGTAGTACCCTGTGAATCCAATACACTGTAATTACGAATACCTGATTTTGAGAAAATTGGCCAATAGTGTATTTTTTTGTTTTTAGAAGATTATTTAAATTTATTGTTACAAAGTATTCAATGTTTGGTCTTAATTTAAAGGTATTTTTATGAGTTATCAAGCCTAGTATGTTTTGTATATATGTATAATATACTTATTGAATTATCGCGGATAACTTGTTTTGCCGTAAAAGACATTAGAAAGGGAAAGAAAAAAATGATATGGCATTACACTGTATCTTATAATTACAGGGTATTGACTTGGTTCAACAAGGCTTAAAAATGTGTGACAGGAAGTTCATATAGTTCTTATTATTATTGAGTAATAAGTAGTTATAGGTATAAAATAAACGAGTTTTTTAATAATACTAACTTTTTTTATTTTGACAAATAATTAAACAAAAAGATCAATAAACTTCTTATAAATTAAATTAAAATTATAAATTAAATTTTCAACTTATGACAACACAATCAGTCTTAATGTTTTACAAAGGAACTTGAATATCAGAAAAATAAAACTTAACATTAAGTAGGTACTCGTATTACAAAGCTAGTCACAGAAATGAAGCTCAGCTAAGCTTACTTAGTCCTACTTACTTAATAAATCAATATTAAAAAATTTAAACAAGAATAAAATAAATAAGCGCACTGTAGTATTAGTTATTTGGTTCATCACAGTATTCGTCAAGGTCCGGCTCAGATGAAACAACAAGATTTTTATAAAATATTGACCTTGTTGAAGGCATAGACTTACACAGCAGTAATAATTCTCTTTTCTTAATTTCACTAATGCCCCTGGCTTCACCTTCTCTTGCTAATGATTGGAGTAGATCGGTTCTGCCATTTGCAATTTCATCTGATAATTTTTGCGCATCTTTTCTTTTCATGAAATGTATTTCCTTAAAATCTCCATCATAATGATTTTTGGCGAAAATAGAAAGGTGCCCCCTTCTAAATTCTATGACTTTTAGGTTATGAATATTAAAACCTTTTGGATATGCTGGCTTCGAATCATTTGAAAAAACGATCATATCTTTGTGAGTTAGTACAGCCACTTGCATGTTCTTTCGCGATGTTTTTATGTTGTGTACAAAATCGTCGAAGTCGTAAATTTCTCCAGCCAGTTTAAATTTTTTAGTAATAGCTGCATGTACAGTGTCTGCCGCCATAAACGTGTGACCACTTTCAAAGTACTCTAGCGTTACTGTTTCAATTTCAGTCGTTTTATCGTTGATTAATCGTACTAAAGCTGAGATAAGGACCTTGTTTTTGTTCTGTGCGTTGCAGTTATCAAGAAAAAAGTAAACATGTTTTTGATCACGACAATAATTTTTCAGAAAAAATGCATAAGTCGTAGCCACATTATAAGCCTTCCTGCCACTTTCACCTTCATGCCAAAGAATACATACTGCAGTCTTGTTTTTTCCTGGCGGAACAAAAGATTCATTGAAAAGTACGAGTTTGCGAGAGAAATAAAACTCTTTTGTTGCCAATAAGGGCATTTGTATAGCTTTCTGCATGTCGACTGTATAAACTGACTCCTTCCCTCCGCTCTTTTCGCACTTTTCTTCCACCAGCTTTAAATCTCTTCGAGAGTTCCTCTTGTTCTCTAAATGCTGACCCAAATCAATACAGTCCTCACAATTACATGGAAGTGGTATTGACTTATGCGCCGCTTCATGGTTTTTACATTTTGTGCATATATCGTGAACTGACTCTGCAGTAGAAATGTTCATTTCTTTAATCATCTTATGGAAATGGGTCCAACTACACTTTTGCATAGACTTTTCTTGACAATAACTTTTAAAATCATTGTAAATAGAGGAAAAAGTAACCCCTATTGGAAGATAGCGGCGATTAGGCGCATGTTGAATGTTATAATGAGAATGAACTGGTTTGTATTTTAAGATGAAATTTCTTATTTCTTGTTGATAATTATTGGAAAATGCTGTCGAAGATGGATGATGCCCTCGAGGGTCTGGCGCAGCTCCTATTTTTGGATGTAGATTTCTTGACATGTAATTTGCTTTCAAGACTGCTTGAACCGCTTCGTCATTCGTATAGCCTAACGTGCTTAGGAAAAAGCGCTTACATATTTTTTTTTCATCGAGCGTCCAGACTAATGTGTTCCGCCTTCTAGAATTGGAACCAGCAGTTTTTATTGCAGTAGGTAACTTTTCCACCTGTCTAGATAAGAAATCGCGACGCCTTTGTCTGTCCATGCTCCAAAACTGTTCATATATTTCTTCTCTTTTGGACTCGTCTATGTGTTCACTACATGACTTCTTACAGTTACTGCAAGGTGGTTTCAAAGGATGCTTCTTTTTCTGATTTTCTAGAATATCTTTCGGATCTCTCAGTCTCTTTGATTTTTTAGGCTGTAAAATTTCTATCTGTTCTTGATTTTCTATATCATTTGGCTTTTCTTTACTTGTAATACTACGTTTCATAGAACGCACATAGGTATCTTCAGTCATTGTTACAATTTTGTCATAGTCGATGTCACTAGTTGCACATGGTTTCTTGATGTTAATGGTAGTAATGCCTGTGTTTTGGCAATATGGTTGATGCTCTATAATTGCCTTTGTAGTTACTGTGACAAAATCATGACTTACAGGCAATTCAGGATGGTCTAAGTTGTTAGGAACAGATTCTGGAACTTGTAAGCACTGTGAAATTGACGAAGCAACGACATCGACAGTTAACAATTCTGTGTAGTTTCCCTCTCCTATTTCTTCACACACAGAGCTTGGACAGTACTCAGATTCACTTATAGGTAATAAAGGACTGATAACACGAGAGTCAATACATGAGTCCATACGGTCATCATAAGGTACACAAAGACTTGGACGGTCCGTATTTGTATCCTTGTGTTTTTGCAAATCACAGTTTAGTTTAGACGACGAAGCAACGACATCGACAGTTAACAATTCTGTGTAGTTTCCCTCTCCTATTTCTTCACACAACCTTGAGCAGTACTCAGATTCACTTATAGGTAATAAAGGACTACACGAGAGGATTACACGAGAGTCAATACATGAGTCCATACGATCATCATAAGGTACACAGAGACTTGGACGGTCCGTGTTTGTATCCTTTTCTTTTTGCAGATCAGAGTTTAGTTTAGACGCCATTGTAGCACAATTAGAGTTATTATAATGTTGCACATTGTTTTGCGATAACTTTATTAACAATTTGTTACGATAACCACTCATTTTTAAAACTTATAATCACATTAACTTACTTATTACTCCAGAAACAAATTAAAAAACTGTCAATCAACGCGTAACGCGTCTTTGAATTTGTCATAAAACAAACTGTTGCGATCCACCGTTAACAACTGCTCGATCGACCAATAATTATTGAGCTCGATCTCCCGCCCTCACTCTGATTGGCGCCGCATCACGCGAGCCCTTTGCTGACCGTTTAGACAAAACACTGTATCTTGCGACGCGTAAAGACTATTTCGGCAATACACTGTATCTTTCATTGCCGTGTTTTGATATTATAGACCTTTAGTTTTGAGTAAATACAGTGTAATTTGTTTTGTAATATCCCAATACTTACATGCTTATTAGAAAAACTATGAATGTAGTAACATCAAACAGGCTAAAAGAAATCTAATGAACATCATTAATTCAAAACACTGTATCTGCAGATACAGTCTATTGGATTCACAGGGTACAGTAGGGTAGGTGCTGTAGTTGTAAATGGACCTTAGCTATAAGAAGAAGAAGAGGCTTCTACTCAATCGTGTTGTGGCTGCACCGGTCGGAGAGTCGCCGTCTACTCGAGTTTAACCTAACCCAGTCTCCATCGTCAAGTAAGTCCCCATAGTTCCCATCTCTTTCCCATCGTCGCGTATGGCCCTCGTGTTCACTTTCTTTGGTCCTTCAAGCCCTTTAACCTAGCACCCTATGAGTATAGGCAGTGCCCCTAAACGCTGAACCATACCAAACGCACTGTATGCAGGGAGTTTCACCCACGCAATTTGATATTTGAGCTGAATCCACCATCTGGTTAAGTACCGGCGGGTAACGAGATAATCCAGAATGTTTGAGCGGAGAGCTTAGCGGATCGGCACTTACGTCCTTGCCCGTCGGCGTGTGCGGCGTATGTTTGAGTTAATGAGTGATTATGATAACGAGCGAATGACACCGTCGTCGCGTTGTTGGCGCGAACACTAAGGCTGAAAGTGACTATGCTATAATACAGTCAATGCTATTATAGGCTTTAACGTCAAAATGATTAAATGAAGGACTGAAGCTAATAAAAAAATAAAATTAATTAGCTTAACTATCCTCTTTTTAGTGTTCCGTACCCAAAGGTAAAACGGGACCCTATTACTAAGACACCAGGCTGAATCTCATGAACCGTGATAGTTAGACAGTTGAAATTTTTATAGATGATGTATTTCTGTTGCCGCTATAACAACAAATACTAAAAAATAGAATAAAGCAATTATTTAGGGGGACTCCGATACACAAACGTATTTTTCTGCCGTTTTTATAGATAATGGTACGGAACCCTTAGTGAGTGAGTCCGACTCGCACTTGCCCGGTTTTATTGATAGTGATTGATTACCCACAACCACAATACCCTTATTATGCACGTTGATCATACTCACCGCTCAGCAAAATGTTATGTAACTTCGATAATGATTTATTCAGATTTTTCCATCCATTTTGCACATTTTGACCAGATCTCATAGTAACCAACAACAACACAGTATATACGCCTAAATTTATGATTAAATTAATACTTTCAGTCGCAGTTAGAATAGGTGATCCCTGTAAAAAGCATAACTGTAACCATCTCCCATTTAAAAATTAACATAATATTGATGATAAGATTTATTTTATTTTTAAAATAATGTGTATAAAAAAACACAAAATCTTTCTTAGGCCGATGCCGTACCGGGCAGATGGCGCGCTCGGCAAGAGTTTTACTGATCGCTTATATGACTCATCCTAGTGAACAAAAACATTGCATTTGAAGCGCTCGTAGCGGCGATTGACAGACTGATCATATTAGATTATGTTTGTTAAGCAAAGCTCGGTCCAGACAAGTGTAGGATGGGTGACCGTAAAGTGGCATTATAGGAGCACTTGCATCGGAGGGCACGTTAAACCGTCGGTCCCGTTTGCCATATTCGGAACAGTTACAAAATTCTCCCATAAATCATTTTCTATTAAAGAAGGTCTATATTTTTAGAATTCACATGAGTTATTTGCGGAACTCCTACCGTATTGCCGGTGCAACACTTGCACACAGTACCGCTTGCATAATTTTATGAACTCAAGAGGTTTCTATAGTTTGGCACTGAATTTCAGTAGCTTTTTGTACAAATGAAAATAAAATAAGTGCTTGGTTCAGCAGAGAAATGGTTCCCTAACATTTTAATTGCATAAAACGCAAGTAAAAATAAATGCGTACTATTGATTTTATAAATTAAACTTTGTTACGAATTTGGAACACTATGCAGTATGGTTATTTAACTTATCTGACCATATTTGGATTTGGAACACCATGCAGTGCTTACATAATTACATTTTTATATTTGTATGTACAGATAAAACATGGCTTGGTACCGCTGTTGTTGCGAAATATCATATAAAAACTCGGACCAATTTGATCACATTTCTTTGACCCATCAAGAAAGCCACTATAGTGGAGATAGTTCTGATGATAAATACAGTCCCAAAGACCGAAAAGTTAAAGAATGTTTTAGCTGAATGTAATTAATGTAGTCATCGATAAATAGAAAAAGTCATATACCGATTGTATATATTTTTTTAAATATTGTTACTTATTTTTATTTAGATAGTTCTCAGTTCATAATGTTCCATAAATAGAACACATGAACTTTTAGTAAAGACTGCATAGCGTACTGAATATGGAACAATTAGTTTTTTCTCAATATAACTTCCCAAAACATTTTTTTTTCTCATGTTACAATTAGTATAAAAAAACAAAATTTCATGCGGTAAAGGGTTAAGCCAAGTCAGCCAAGTCAGAGGTCTAACACCAGCGGTGGCCACTAATCCTCATACAATAAGAGAGAGAGAACGTTGCACGCTTGACACCACCGTGACACGAGTCATCTAAGCGATCAGCTAACCTCTAGCCGCTAAACGTGCCACCCACAGAACACAGAAAGTCTGTGGTGCCACCTGCAGTGCGGCTGCGACCTAAGATCTAACATAGTAACCAAAAAGAAATTTCCAAATTGTATAAAACCATGCAATACGCATTATTATTAAAGGCACCTTTTCCAGCACTGATTCTACCACAGCACCTATACAGAAAATGTAGAATATTATTGATGCAAAAAGACACAAACATATCTGTAACAAAAACAATACATCAACAACATCCGTACTGCATGATCTGGACTACAACAAAAACCATTTTCTTAATATTGGTCTAAGTCTAAATTTCAATAAATAAGAGATCTGCGTATCTGACCGTATGTCTCCCAATAGTATCCCACTAGTAATCAAACAATTCGAGTCCATAGCTCTAAAACTATCAGTATAATATATATATATATATATATATATATATATATATTGTAATGGATGAGAAAATTTTATACCAACTAGGGGTATAAAAGGCAGCGCCGCCCTGCGAACGCTCTCATTTCTGCGCGCGCCTCCGTCGTAGCAACATCTCCAGTTTCGGCATTTTTGTGTTACTTAATTACATTGATTTTTGCTTTAGTATTTAATTAAATTTAATTTTGTTGTAGTATCGATTTTTCCTTTTTAAAAAAACTAATTAGGCCATAATTCATAACATCAGAAGTGGGATAGGATCTACGATCCTATCTACTTATTTTCTTGTACTGTTAGATTTTCGTTAAAAAGTAAAAATCAAAAATGTCGGAACGTGACTATCGTCGTAGTCGAAGCCGTCGAGAGCCGCCGAGATTCTCGCCATGGTAACCGCCGAGATCGTAGTCCTGAAGGTAAAATGCAGCAGGAAATGAAGGCGATGCTGGCTCGACTCAAAGCTTTAGAAAAGCAGGCTTCAGGTGTGTCTGTGCCTGTGTCTCGCTCCCCGCGTCGCCGGCGCACGTCGCCGCCGCCTCGGCGCGCGTCGCCGCCATGCAGGCGCCGGGAGTCCCCGTCACCGCGTCGCCACTCACGTTCGCCGCACCGTCGGGTGGTTACTCCGCTACCGGTGCGTGCCACGACGCCGCCACTGCCGGCGCGCCATCTGGGAAGTTCCCGTACGCCGCCTATGCTGCCATCTGTGGTTCTACCTGAACCTCGTGAGGGTCCATCGCGGTTGGCACCGGAATCCGCAGCTAGCGACGTGAGTGTGGCTGCGACGGTGACGGATCGAATCGTGGATGCGATTCGCTCAATAAATAATACGGTGAGATCGAACCAACATTTTTATATTTCTAATTTTGACCCTAAATTGCACAATATTGACGACTGGTGTGAGGAAGTCGATCGCGCCAAATGCCTAAACAATTGGAGCGATTATGAATGCCTTTCGCGAATAGGAAATTGTTTGAAGGGTGATGCCCGAATGTGGTTAAATGAGTGGGTGACAAGCGACCGCACGTGGAGTAGTTTTAAACAAGAATTTAAGCCGTTGTGTCCCAAAACACCTGATATTGCAAACATTTTATATGACGTAATGCAGACAAATTCGGATAGCTACCCCACGTACGCCGACTATGTCCGTCGCTCTTTACTTCGCTTACGTATCGTTCGTGGTCTCAGTGACGAGCTCATTACAGCAATTATTATACGCGGTATTACTGATCCACACATTCGAGCATCCGCCACAAACGCAAAGTTGCAACCAACGAATTTGGTTGAATTTTTCTCAATTTATGTAAAACCAAGTACCTCCAAAAGTAATTATATGAGAGTAAATGTTCCACAACCATTTGTGACTAAAAATAAATTCGTTCCTAGTGTTAATTTGAGAAAACGTCGGCTAGATGAGGGAAAGTGTTTTACGTGTGGTTTATCAGGACATAGGCAGGCTTTTTGCAATAAAAATTCTAAAACGAATGTTGAGTCAAACTCTAATAATAATAGTTCGAATTCAAAGCCCGTGTTTTCGTCACTAAAATCAGAACCTTGTTCTTATTGCAAAAAACCTGGTCACAAAATTGATACGTGTTTTGCCAAACAAAAATCTGAGTCTCGGAATAAAAGTGATGTTAATTTTTGTCGTGAAAACGAAACTACCCGCAATCGAGATGTTATCGTGGCCGTTATTCAGGGAATACCGGTGGACATTCTAATCGATAGTGGTTCGAGTATTTCACTAATTTCATTATCATTATTAAAGCATTTTCAATGTGCTAGAAGACCCACTTTTCGTATACTTAAGGGGCTAGGAAGTCAAGAAATTGAGAGTACTTCGTTTGTAACTTTACCTATCGAATTTGATGGCATTACCTTAGAGGTAGATCTATTTGTAGTGTCGTCTGAATTCATGAATACACCTGTGATTGTGGGTACCGACGTTTTGAATAGAGAAGGTGTACTATATGTTCGTACCCGCGACCGTCAATCTCTTACGCGTAAGGTCGATAATACAAACGATGTTTTAACGATTCGGTCTGATCCGTCTGTTCCAATTAGAACTTCTCTTGATTGCGATCATATGCAACAACTTTTAGCGATCGTCAACGAGTTCTCTCGACACTTTATTACCGGTACTGCGACTTCTACGGTAAATACAGGCAGCATGACTATAAAGTTGAATAGTAATGCTCCTGTGTACTATCGACCGTATCGCCTTTCGCATGCAGAAATCCTCCGAGTTCGCGAAATAATTAATGATTTGCTGTCGAAAGGAATCATTCGAGAATCGGACTCTGATTACGCAAGCCCTATTCTTTTAGTAAAAAAGAAAGACGGATCGGACAGAATGTGTGTCGATTATCGAAAACTAAATGAGATAACTATCAAAGATCGGTTTCCATTACCGCGTATAGACGATTATATAGACAGGTTAGGACGAAATAAATATTTTACAAGCCTGGATATGGCAACTGGCTTTCACCAGATTCCAGTGCAGGAAGAGTCAATTCCACTTACCGGATTCGTAACGCCCGAAGGGCATTTTGAATACCTCAAAATGCCCTACGGCTTAGCAAATGCGCCAGTTGTTTACCAACGTATAATCGCTAAAACTTTACGTAAACTCATAGATTCTGGTGACGTCTTGGTTTACATCGATGACGTGTTAATTTTGAGCATGACAATCGAACAAGGATTAGTTCTATTACGTGAAGTACTTTCCGCGTTGACGAAGGCAGGGTTTTCTATTAACTTACGAAAGTGCTCATTTTTAGTTACCGAAATTGAGTATTTAGGACGTACTATTTCTCAGGGTCAGGTACGGCCGAGTCATGATAAAATTAAAGCTTTAGCCGATTCTGCAGAACCAAAGAACATCAAGCAGGTTCGTCAGTTTATGGGCTTAGCCAGTTACTTCCGCAGATATATACCTGGCTTCGCCCTGAAAACTGCTTGTATTGCCGCGCTAACAAGGAAGGATGTACAATTTAACTGGGGCGATGAACAACGGGCGGCTCGTAATGAAGTGATCCAATGTTTGACTAGTGAACCCGTTCTTGCGGTTTATGATCCGTCTTTGCCAGTAGAAGTTCACACGGACGCGAGTTCAATAGGTTACGGAGCAATACTTATGCAGGTTCACGAGGCCGGTTATAAGCGCGTTATTGCTTATTTTAGTAGGTTAACGCAAGGAGCAGAAGGCAAGTACCATTCGTACGAGCTCGAAACTCTCGCTGTTGTTAAAGCGTTACAACATTTTAGGCCGTATCTTGTAGGTAAACGTTTCACTGTGGTCACTGACTGCAATGCTTTAAAGCTCACACAACGAAAAAAAGATTTATTACCTAGAGTGGCCCGGTGGTGGGTTTACCTGCAGGATTTCGATTTTGGACTAGAATACCGCAAGGGTACGTCTATGTCATACGCTGATTATTTAAGTCGGAACCCGGTTAATGTGTGTACTATCCAAAAACCGCGTAATTGGGCTCAGATCGCTCAAGCATCGGATGAGGAGACTAGAGACCTTATACAAAAACTAACAGACGGACAATTAGATGCAACTCGTTACGTTGTTAGGAATGATACCCTTTATGTTAAACATTCAGTTACTGGTGAACCTCCTAGACTACTTTGTTTCATCCCAAAAGGCCATAGGTTAAGTCTCCTTCGTATATTCCATGATGAACATGAACATATTGGGGTAGACAAAACAGTTGATTTAATTTTAAAGCACTTTTGGTTTCCCAACTTAAGATGTTTTGTCCAGAAGTATGTTGCACATTGTCTAACATGTATCTCCCATAAGAAAGTAGCGCGAGCCCCATTACAGCCTATTAGTTCTTGGGATAAACCAGACCTCCCTTTCGACACCATTCATATGGACACTTTAGGACCCCTTCCTGAAACTGACGGTTACCGTCATATATTAATTGTAATTGATGCATTCTCTAAGTTTTGTTTATTGTACCCAATGTATCGACAAGATGCCGATGAACTAAAGCGTCATTTTAAGAATGTTATCTCGTTATTCGGAACGCCTAGACTAATTGTTGCTGACAGAGGTCGCATGTTTCAAAGTACTGAATTCCTTAATTGGGTCAGGGAAATGGGTTGCCAGACGCACTTTATAACGCCTGAAATGCATCAGGCGAATGGGCAAGTTGAGCGTTATTGCCGGACGGTGCTTAACATGATACGCATCGAGGCTAACTATAGACAGCAGGAGTGGCCGAGCACGATGTGGAAAATTCAACTAGTGTTAAATACCACCAAACACGCGACTACCCAAGATTCTGCGCTTAAGCTAATAGTGGGTATCGACGCCGCTACTCCAGTTATACGGAATATAGTACGAGATTTCGCTCTCGAGGGTTCCAGCCCTAATCGCGAGGCTCTTCGTGAAATGAGTCGACAACGGGCGTCGGACAGGTTGAAGCAGAACCAGCAAAAACAAGATGCCTATGTGAATCAAGGCAGGAAGCCCGCACGTAGTTTTGAGCTAAACTCATTAGTTTTTGTTAGAAAACAGGCGCAGTCGACCGGTAAACTGGACTCCTGTATGCGTGGACCATACCGAGTGTTGAAGACACTTCCTCATGGACGCTACGAGCTGCAGCTCCTGGCCGGTTCATACGGGAAGTCGACTCAGGCTTCGGCGGAATTCATGATTCCGTGGCGAGGAGAGTGGAGCCCCGAAGTTTGTGCTGCTTACTTCGATGGTGAGTTAACTCTCTGTTGTAACAGTGTTGGAATAAGCTTCACGGAGTGCCTCTGTTCCTTCAACTGTTGGTGGACATGCTTCACGTCGTGCCTCTGTCCTGGTTAAATTAAGACATGCTTCACGTAGTGCCTCTGTCTTAGCCTTGTTAAGTTACGCTTCACGTCGTGCCTCTGACTTAACGTTTATAAAGTTATGCTTCACGTAGTGCCTCTAACTTTATCTAGTAAAGAGATACGCTTCACGTAGTGCCTCTGTCTCATGTCAACATGATTTTTGTGTACTAAGCCTACTGGCGTGGGCATGTATTTGTTGTTTTGTACAGATGCAGACAATGAAGACGCAGAGCCCACTCTCGCTGCTACCGAGCAGCCAGTACCAGTCGACCACCCCGTTGATGATGGCCAGCAGCCCAGCACGTCGGGAGTGTCACATCGCACAAGGCTCGAGTCGCAGTCCAGTGTAGCTGATGAGCCACGTGACCCTGCCGTCACTGAGCAAGCACCCAGCGTACCTGATGGGCAGCAGGTCGACACTCCGCCTAGTGAAGAACCGGTCGTGGGACTCTCCATGCCCGAGCTAGATTGATGCAAGAAGCCCAGTCAAGAGGAGCCCGAGGACGGTCTCCTGTCAGGAGAGGCCGTGTAATGGATGAGAAAATTTTATACCAACTAGGGGTATAAAAGGCAGCGCCGCCCTGCGAACGCTCTCATTTCTGCGCGCGCCTCCGTCGTAGCAACATCTCCAGTTTCGGCATTTTTGTGTTACTTAATTACATTGATTTTTGCTTTAGTATTTAATTAAATTTAATTTTGTTGTAGTATCGATTTTTCCTTTTTAAAAAAACTAATTAGGCCATAATTCATAACAATATATATATATATATATTGTAATGGATGAGAAAATTTTATACCAACTAGGGGTATAAAAGGCAGCGCCGCCCTGCGAACGCTCTCATTTCTGCGCGCGCCTCCGTCGTAGCAACATCTCCAGTTTCGGCATTTTTGTGTTACTTAATTACATTGATTTTTGCTTTAGTATTTAATTAAATTTAATTTTGTTGTAGTATCGATTTTTCCTTTTTAAAAAAACTAATTAGGCCATAATTCATAACATCAGAAGTGGGATAGGATCTACGATCCTATCTACTTATTTTCTTGTACTGTTAGATTTTCGTTTAAAAGTAAAAATCAAAAATGTCGGAACGTGACTATCGTCGTAGTCGAAGCCATCGCCGAGATTCCCGCCATGGTAACCGCCGAGATCGTAGTCCTGAAGGTAAAATGCAGCAGGAAATGAAGGCGATGCTGGCTCGACTCAAAGCTTTAGAAAAGCAGGCTTCAGGTGTGTCTGAGCGGCGTACGCCACCTGTGTCTCGCTCCCCGCGTCGCCGGCGCACGTCGCCGCCGCATCGGCGCGCGTCGCCGCCATGCCGGCGCCGGGAGTCCCCGTCACCGCGTCGCCACTCACGTTCGCCGCACCGTCGGGTGGTTACTCCGCTACCGGTGCGTGCCACGACGCCGCCACTGCCGGCGCGCCATCTGGAAAGTTCCCGTACGCCGCCTATGCTGCCATCTGTGGTTCTACCTGAACCTCGTGAGGGTCCATCGCGGTTGGCACCGGAACCCGCAGCTAGCGACGTGAGTGTGGCTGCGACGGTGACGGATCGAATCGTGGATGCGATTCGCTCAATAAATAATACGGTGAGATCGAACCAACATTTTTATATTTCTAATTTTGACCCTAAATTGCACAATATTGACGACTGGTGTGCGGAAGTCGATCGCGCCAAATGCTTAAACAATTGGAGCGATTATGAATGCCTTTCGCGAATAGGAAATTGTTTGAAGGGTGATGCCCGAATGTGGTTAAATGAGTGGGTGACAAGCGACCGCACGTGGAGTAGTTTTAAACAAGAATTTAAGCCGTTGTGTCCCAAAACACCTGATATTGCAAACATTTTATATGACGTAATGCAGACAAATTCGGATAACTACCCCACGTACGCCGACTATGTCCGCCGCTCTTTACTTCGCTTACGTATCGTTCGTGGTCTCAGTGACGAGCTCATTACAGCAATTATTATACGCGGTATTACTGATCCACACATTCGAGCATCCGCCACAAACGCAAAGTTGCAACCAACGAATTTGGTTGAATTTTTCTCAATTTATGTAAAACCAAGTACCTCCAAAAGTAATTATATGAGAGTAAATGTTCCACAACCATTTGTGACTAAAAATAAATTCGTTCCTAGTGTTAATTTGAGAAAACGTCGGCTAGATGAGGGAAAGTGTTTTACGTGTGGTTTATCAGGACATAGGCAGGCTTTTTGCAATAAAAATTCTAAAACTAATGTTGAGTCAAACTCTAATAATAATAGTTCGAATTCAAAGCCCGTGTTTTCGTCACTAAAATCAGAACCTTGTTCTTATTGCAAAAAACCTGGTCACAAAATTGATACGTGTTTTGCCAAACAAAAATCTGAGTCTCGGAATAAAAGTGATGTTAATTTTTGTCGTGAAAACGAAACTACCCGCAATCGAGATGTTATCGTGGCCGTTATTCAGGGAATACCGGTGGACATTCTAATCGATAGTGGTTCGAGTATTTCACTAATTTCATTATCATTATTAAAGCATTTTCAATGTGCTAGAAGACCCACTTTTCGTATACTTAAGGGGCTAGGAAGTCAAGAAATTGAGAGTACTTCGTTTGTAACTTTACCTATCGAATTTGATGGCATTACCTTAGAGGTAGATCTATTTGTAGTGTCGTCTGAATTCATGAATACACCTGTGATTGTGGGTACCGACGTTTTGAATAGAGAAGGTGTACTATATGTTCGTACCCGCGACCGTCAATCTCTTACGCGTAAGGTCGATAATACAAACGATGTTTTAACGATTCGGTCTGATCCGTCTGTTCCAATTAGAACTTCTCTTGATTGCGATCATATGCAACAACTTTTAGCGATCGTCAACGAGTTCTCTCGACACTTTATTACCGGTACTGCGACTTCTACGGTAAATACAGGCAGCATGACTATAAAGTTGAATAGTAATGCTCCTGTGTACTATCGACCGTATCGCCTTTCGCATGCAGAAATCCTCCGAGTTCGCGAAATAATTAATGATTTGCTGTCGAAAGGAATCATTCGAGAATCGGACTCTGATTACGCAAGCCCTATTCTTTTAGTAAAAAAGAAAGACGGATCGGACAGAATGTGTGTCGATTATCGAAAACTAAATGAGATAACTATCAAAGATCGGTTTCCATTACCGCGTATAGACGATTATATAGACAGGTTAGGACGAAATAAATATTTTACAAGCCTGGATATGGCAACTGGCTTTCACCAGATTCCAGTGCAGGAAGAGTCAATTCCACTTACCGGATTCGTAACGCCCGAAGGGCATTTTGAATACCTCAAAATGCCCTACGGCTTAGCAAATGCGCCAGTTGTTTACCAACGTATAATCGCTAAAACTTTACGTAAACTCATAGATTCTGGTGACGTCTTGGTTTACATCGATGACGTGTTAATTTTGAGCATGACAATCGAACAAGGATTAGTTCTATTACGTGAAGTACTTTCCGCGTTGACGAAGGCAGGGTTTTCTATTAACTTACGAAAGTGCTCATTTTTAGTTACCGAAATTGAGTATTTAGGACGTACTATTTCTCAGGGTCAGGTACGGCCGAGTCATGATAAAATTAAAGCTTTAGCCGATTCTGCAGAACCAAAGAACATCAAGCAGGTTCGTCAGTTTATGGGCTTAGCCAGTTACTTCCGCAGATATATACCTGGCTTCGCCCTGAAAACTGCTTGTATTGCCGCGCTAACAAGGAAGGATGTACAATTTAACTGGGGCGATGAACAACGGGCGGCTCGTAATGAAGTGATCCAATGTTTGACTAGTGAACCCGTTCTTGCGGTTTATGATCCGTCTTTGCCAGTAGAAGTTCACACGGACGCGAGTTCAATAGGTTACGGAGCAATACTTATGCAGGTTCACGAGGCCGGTTATAAGCGCGTTATTGCTTATTTTAGTAGGTTAACGCAAGGAGCAGAAGGCAAGTACCATTCGTACGAGCTCGAAACTCTCGCTGTTGTTAAAGCGTTACAACATTTTAGGCCGTATCTTGTAGGTAAACGTTTCACTGTGGTCACTGACTGCAATGCTTTAAAGCTCACACAACGAAAAAAAGATTTATTACCTAGAGTGGCCCGGTGGTGGGTTTACCTGCAGGATTTCGATTTTGGACTAGAATACCGCAAGGGTACGTCTATGTCATACGCTGATTATTTAAGTCGGAACCCGGTTAATGTGTGTACTATCCAAAAACCGCGTAATTGGGCTCAGATCGCTCAAGCATCGGATGAGGAGACTAGAGACCTGATACAAAAACTAACAGACGGACAATTAGATGCAACTCGTTACGTTGTTAGGAATGATACGCTTTATGTTAAACATTCAGTTACTGGTGAACCTCCTAGACTACTTTGTTTCATCCCGAAAGGCCATAGGTTAAGTCTCCTTCGTATATTCCATGATGAACATGAACATATTGGGGTAGATAAAACAGTCGATTTAATTTTAAAGCACTTTTGGTTTCCCAACTTAAGATGTTTTGTCCAAAAGTATGTTGCACATTGCCTAACATGTATCTCCCATAAGAAAGTAGCGCGAGCCCCATTACAGCCTATTAGTTCTTGGGATAAACCAGACCTCCCTTTCGACACCATTCATATGGACACTTTAGGACCCCTTCCTGAAACTGACGGTTACCGTCATATATTAATTGTAATTGATGCATTCTCTAAGTTTTGTTTATTGTACCCAATGTATCGACAAGATGCCGATGAACTAAAGCGTCATTTTAAGAATGTTATCTCGTTATTCGGAACGCCTAGACTAATTGTTGCTGACAGAGGTCGCATGTTTCAAAGTACTGAATTCCTTAATTGGGTCAGGGAAATGGGTTGCCAGACGCACTTTATAACGCCTGAAATGCATCAGGCGAATGGGCAAGTTGAGCGTTATTGCCGGACGGTGCTTAACATGATACGCATCGAGGCTAACTATAGACAGCAGGAGTGGCCGAGCACGATGTGGAAAATTCAACTAGTGTTAAATACCACCAAACACGCGACTACCCAAGATTCTGCGCTTAAGCTAATAGTGGGTATCGACGCCGCTACTCCAGTTATACGGAATATAGTACGAGATTTCGCTCTCGAAGGTTCCAGCCCTAATCGCGAGGCTCTTCGTGAAATGAGTCGACAACGGGCGTCGGACAGGTTGAAGCAGAACCAGCAAAAACAAGATGCCTATGTGAATCAAGGCAGGAAGCCCGCACGTAGTTTTGAGCTAAACTCATTAGTTTTTGTTAGAAAACAGGCGCAGTCGACCGGTAAACTGGACTCCTGTATGCGTGGACCATACCGAGTGTTGAAGACACTTCCTCATGGACGCTACGAGCTGCAGCTCCTGGCCGGTTCATACGGGAAGTCGACTCAGGCTTCGGCGGAATTCATGATTCCGTGGCGAGGAGAGTGGAGCCCCGAAGTTTGTGCTGCTTACTTCGATGGTGAGTTAACTCTCTGTTGTAACAGTGTTGGAATAAGCTTCACGGAGTGCCTCTGTTCCTTCAACTGTTGGTGGACATGCTTCACGTCGTGCCTCTGTCCTGGTTAAATTAAGACATGCTTCACGTAGTGCCTCTGTCTTAGCCTTGTTAAGTTACGCTTCACGTCGTGCCTCTGACTTAACGTTTATAAAGTTATGCTTCACGTAGTGCCTCTAACTTTATCTAGTAAAGAGATACGCTTCACGTAGTGCCTCTGTCTCATGTCAACATGATTTTTGTGTACTAAGCCTACTGGCGTGGGCATGTATTTGTTGTTTTGTACAGATGCAGACAATGAAGACGCAGAGCCCACTCTCGCTGCTACCGAGCAGCCAGTACCAGTCGACCACCCCGTTGATGATGGCCAGCAGCCCAGCACGTCGGGAGTGTCACATCGCACAAGGCTCGAGTCGCAATCCAGTGTAGCTGATGAGCCACGTGACCCTGCCGTCACTGAGCAAGCACCCAGCGTACCTGATGGGCAGCAGGTCGACACTCCGCCTAGTGAAGAACCGGTCGTGGGACTCTCCATGCCCGAGCTAGATTGATGCAAGAAGCCCAGTCAAGAGGAGCCCGAGGACGGTCTCCTGTCAGGAGAGGCCGTGTAATGGATGAGAAAATTTTATACCAACTAGGGGTATAAAAGGCAGCGCCGCCCTGCGAACGCTCTCATTTCTGCGCGCGCCTCCGTCGTAGCAACATCTCCAGTTTCGGCATTTTTGTGTTACTTAATTACATTGATTTTTGCTTTAGTATTTAATTAAATTTAATTTTGTTGTAGTATCGATTTTTCCTTTTTAAAAAAACTATTTAGGCCATAATCCATAACATATTGTTATGAATTATGGCCTAATTAGTTTTTTTAAAAAGGAAAAATCGATACTACAACAAAATTAAATTTAATTAAATACTAAAGCAAAAATCAATGTAATTAAGTAACACAAAAATGCCGAAACTGGAGATGTTGCTACGACGGAGGCGCGCGCAGAAATGAGAGCGTTCGCAGGGCGGCGCTGCCTTTTATACCCCTAGTTGGTATAAAATTTTCTCATCCATTACACGGCCTCTCCTGACAGGAGACCGTCCTCGGGCTCCTCTTGACTGGGCTTCTTGCATCAATCTAGCTCGGGCATGGAGAGTCCCACGACCGGTTCTTCACTAGGCGGAGTGTCGACCTGCTGCCCATCAGGTACGCTGGGTGCTTGCTCAGTGACGGCAGGGTCACGTGGCTCATCAGCTACACTGGACTGCGACTCGAGCCTTGTGCGATGTGACACTCCCGACGTGCTGGGCTGCTGGCCATCATCAACGGGGTGGTCGACTGGTACTGGCTGCTCGGTAGCAGCGAGAGTGGGCTCTGCGTCTTCATTGTCTGCATCTGTACAAAACAACAAATACATGCCCACGCCAGTAGGCTTAGTACACAAAAATCATGTTGACATGAGACAGAGGCACTACGTGAAGCGTATCTCTTTACTAGATAAAGTTAGAGGCACTACGTGAAGCATAACTTTATAAACGTTAAGTCAGAGGCACGACGTGAAGCGTAACTTAACAAGGCTAAGACAGAGGCACTACGTGAAGCATGTCTTAATTTAACCAGGACAGAGGCACGACGTGAAGCATGTCCACCAACAGTTGAAGGAACAGAGGCACTCCGTGAAGCTTATTCCAACACTGTTACAACAGAGAGTTAACTCACCATCGAAGTAAGCAGCACAAACTTCGGGGCTCCACTCTCCTCGCCACGGAATCATGAATTCCGCCGAAGCCTGAGTCGACTTCCCGTATGAACCGGCCAGGAGCTGCAGCTCGTAGCGTCCATGAGGAAGTGTCTTCAACACTCGGTATGGTCCACGCATACAGGAGTCCAGTTTACCGGTCGACTGCGCCTGTTTTCTAACAAAAACTAATGAGTTTAGCTCAAAACTACGTGCGGGCTTCCTGCCTTGATTCACATAGGCATCTTGTTTTTGCTGGTTCTGCTTCAACCTGTCCGACGCCCGTTGTCGACTCATTTCACGAAGAGCCTCGCGATTAGGGCTGGAACCTTCGAGAGCGAAATCTCGTACTATATTCCGTATAACTGGAGTAGCGGCGTCGATACCCACTATTAGCTTAAGCGCAGAATCTTGGGTAGTCGCGTGTTTGGTGGTATTTAACACTAGTTGAATTTTCCACATCGTGCTCGGCCACTCCTGCTGTCTATAGTTAGCCTCGATGCGTATCATGTTAAGCACCGTCCGGCAATAACGCTCAACTTGCCCATTCGCCTGATGCATTTCAGGCGTTATAAAGTGCGTCTGGCAACCCATTTCCCTGACCCAATTAAGGAATTCAGTACTTTGAAACATGCGACCTCTGTCAGCAACAATTAGTCTAGGCGTTCCGAATAACGAGATAACATTCTTAAAATGACGCTTTAGTTCATCGGCATCTTGTCGATACATTGGGTACAATAAACAAAACTTAGAGAATGCATCAATTACAATTAATATATGACGGTAACCGTCAGTTTCAGGAAGGGGTCCTAAAGTGTCCATATGAATGGTGTCGAAAGGGAGGTCTGGTTTATCCCAAGAACTAATAGGCTGTAATGGGGCTCGCGCTACTTTCTTATGGGAGATACATGTTAGGCAATGTGCAACATACTTTTGGACAAAACATCTTAAGTTGGGAAACCAAAAGTGCTTTAAAATTAAATCGACTGTTTTATCTACCCCAATATGTTCATGTTCATCATGGAATATACGAAGGAGACTTAACCTATGGCCTTTCGGGATGAAACAAAGTAGTCTAGGAGGTTCACCAGTAACTGAATGTTTAACATAAAGCGTATCATTCCTAACAACGTAACGAGTTGCATCTAATTGTCCGTCTGTTAGTTTTTGTATCAGGTCTCTAGTCTCCTCATCCGATGCTTGAGCGATCTGAGCCCAATTACGCGGTTTTTGGATAGTACACACATTAACCGGGTTCCGACTTAAATAATCAGCGTGTGACATAGACGTACCCTTGCGGTATTCTAGTCCAAAATCGAAATCTTGCAGGTAAACCCACCACCGGGCCACTCTAGGTAATAAATCTTTTTTTCGTTGTGTGAGCTTTAAAGCATTGCAGTCAGTGACCACAGTGAAACGTTTACCTACAAGATACGGCCTAAAATGTTGTAACGCTTTAACAACAGCGAGAGTTTCGAGCTCGTACGAATGGTACTTGCCTTCTGCTCCTTGCGTTAACCTACTAAAATAAGCAATAACGCGCTTATAACCGGCCTCGTGAACCTGCATAAGTATTGCTCCGTAACCTATTGAACTCGCGTCTGTGTGAACTTCTACTGGCAAAGACGGATCATAAACCGCAAGAACGGGTTCACTAGTCAAACATTGGATCACTTCATTACGAGCCGCCCGTTGTTCATCGCCCCAGTTAAATTGTACATCCTTCCTTGTTAGCGCGGCAATACAAGCAGTTTTCAGGGCGAAGCCAGGTATATATCTGCGGAAGTAACTGGCTAAGCCCATAAACTGACGAACCTGCTTGATGTTCTTTGGTTCTGCAGAATCGGCTAAAGCTTTAATTTTATCATGACTCGGCCGTACCTGACCCTGAGAAATAGTCCGTCCTAAATACTCAATTTCGGTAACTAAAAATGAGCACTTTCGTAAGTTAATAGAAAACCCTGCCTTCGTCAACGCGGAAAGTACTTCACGTAATAGAACTAATCCTTGTTCGATTGTCATGCTCAAAATTAACACGTCATCGATGTAAACCAAGACGTCACCCGAATCTATGAGTTTACGTAAAGTTTTAGCGATTATACGTTGGTAAACAACTGGCGCATTTGCTAAGCCGTAGGGCATTTTGAGATATTCAAAATGCCCTTCGGGCGTTACGAATCCGGTAAGTGGAATTGACTCTTCCTGCACTGGAATCTGGTGAAAGCCAGTTGCCATATCCAGGCTTGTAAAATATTTATTTCGTCCTAACCTGTCTATATAATCGTCTATACGCGGTAATGGAAACCGATCTTTGATAGTTATCTCATTTAGTTTTCGATAATCGACACACATTCTGTCCGATCCGTCTTTCTTTTTTACTAAAAGAATAGGGCTTGCGTAATCAGAGTCCGATTCTCGAATGATTCCTTTCGACAGCAAATCATTAATTATTTCGCGAACTCGGAGGATTTCTGCATGCGAAAGGCGATACGGTCGATAGTACACAGGAGCATTACTATTCAACTTTATAGTCATGCTGCCTGTATTAACCGTAGAAGTCGCAGTACCGGTAATAAAGTGTCGAGAGAACTCGTTGACGATCGCTAAAAGTTGTTGCATATGATCGCAATCAAGAGAAGTTCTAATTGGAACAGACGGATCAGACCGAATCGTTAAAACATCGTTTGTATTATCGACCTTACGCGTAAGAGATTGACGGTCGCGGGTACGAACATATAGTACACCTTCTCTATTCAAAACGTCGGTACCCACAATCACAGGTGTATTCATGAATTCAGACGACACTACAAATAGATCTACCTCTAAGGTAATGCCATCAAATTCGATAGGTAAAGTTACATACGAAGTACTTTCAATTTCTTGACTTCCTAGCCCCTTAAGTATACGAAAAGTGGGTCTTCTAGCACATTGAAAATGCTTTAATAATGATAATGAAATTAGTGAAATACTCGAACCACTATCGATTAGAATGTCCACCGGTATTCCCTGAATAACGGCCACGATAACATCTCGATTGCGGGTAGTTTCGTTTTCACGACAAAAATTAACATCACTTTTATTCCGAGACTCAGATTTTTGTTTGGCAAAACACGTATCAATTTTGTGACCAGGTTTTTTGCAATAAGAACAAGGTTCTGATTTTAGCGACGAAAACACGGGCTTTGAATTCGAACTATTATTATTAGAGTTTGACTCAACATTAGTTTTAGAATTTTTATTGCAAAAAGCCTGCCTATGTCCTGATAAACCACACGTAAAACACTTTCCCTCATCTAGCCGACGTTTTCTCAAATTAACACTAGGAACGAATTTATTTTTAGTCACAAATGGTTGTGGAATATTTACTCTCATATAATTACTTTTGGAGGTACTTGGTTTTACATAAATTGAGAAAAATTCAACCAAATTCGTTGGTTGCAACTTTGCGTTTGTGGCGGATGCTCGAATGTGTGGATCAGTAATACCGCGTATAATAATTGCTGTAATGAGCTCGTCACTGAGACCACGAACGATACGTAAGCGAAGTAAAGAGCGACGGACATAGTCGGCGTACGTGGGGTAGTTATCCGAATTTGTCTGCATTACGTCATATAAAATGTTTGCAATATCAGGTGTTTTGGGACACAACGGCTTAAATTCTTGTTTAAAACTACTCCACGTGCGGTCGCTTGTCACCCACTCATTTAACCACATTCGGGCATCACCCTTCAAACAATTTCCTATTCGCGAAAGGCATTCATAATCGCTCCAATTGTTTAAGCATTTGGCGCGATCGACTTCCGCACACCAGTCGTCAATATTGTGCAATTTAGGGTCAAAATTAGAAATATAAAAATGTTGGTTCGATCTCACCGTATTATTTATTGAGCGAATCGCATCCACGATTCGATCCGTCACCGTCGCAGCCACACTCACGTCGCTAGCTGCGGGTTCCGGTGCCAACCGCGATGGACCCTCACGAGGTTCAGGTAGAACCACAGATGGCAGCATAGGCGGCGTACGGGAACTTTCCAGATGGCGCGCCGGCAGTGGCGGCGTCGTGGCACGCACCGGTAGCGGAGTAACCACCCGACGGTGCGGCGAACGTGAGTGGCGACGCGGTGACGGGGACTCCCGGCGCCTGCATGGCGGCGACGCGCGCCGAGGCGGCGGCGACGTGCGCCGGCGACGCGGGGAGCGAGACACAGGTGGCGTACGCCGTTCAGACACACCTGACGCCTGCTTTTCTAAAGCTTTGAGTCGAGCCAGCATCGCCTTCATTTCCTGCTGCATTTTACCTTCAGGACTACGATCTCGGCGGTTACCATGGCGGGAATCTCGGCGACGGCTTCGACTACGACGATAGTCACGTTCCGACATTTTTGATTTTTACTTTTAAACGAAAATCTAACAGTACAAGAGAACAAGTAGATAGGATCGTAGATCCTATCCCACTTCTGATGTTATGGATTATGGCCTAAATAGTTTTTTTAAAAAGGAAAAATCGATACTACAACAAAATTAAATTTAATTAAATACTAAAGCAAAAATCAATGTAATTAAGTAACACAAAAATGCCGAAACTGGAGATGTTGCTACGACGGAGGCGCGCGCAGAAATGAGAGCGTTCGCAGGGCGGCGCTGCCTTTTATACCCCTAGTTGGTATAAAATTTTCTCATCCATTACAATATATATATATATATATCATATAAATATCAACAAAGACCTTTCTCACGCTATTGGGAGCCCCTTTGTTTGAGGAGGCAATCCCCTAGCTAGTCAATTCAAAATTAACAAATTTCAGCTAATTTGCACAACGGTTCCATGGGTTGAAGCCACATATAGCATTTTACATACTTCGGCATTGTCTATTAACTCCAAAATTCTTGTACATCCTACGCTGTTCCCCTCTTTGGAAGTTTTCCTTAATCACTAAATCTATTGATGCGGTATTAAAACGTACAATTTGCGAAATCCTAAATTTTCAACTTGAAGATCGCCATTGGGAACAAGCCACTCTCCCAATTAGATATGGTGGGCTGGGTCTTCGCACAGCCTCAAGTGCCGCACTCCCTGTTATTCTATCTTCCACTTATAGCACTTTCTCACTCATCAGCGAATTATTAAACTGCCCTACACTCGCTGACGGAGAGGTGTCATGCTTGTCGGAGGCCAGATCTGCCTGGAGTGCTACATCTCCGGAAGAGGATTCTCCCTTGGAACTGGGACACCAGAGCGCTTGGGATTCACCAGCTCTCTCTCCAACTCACGCAGAGCTTCTGGCTACTTGTCCTGATGAAACAGACCGAGCCCGACTGCTAGCACTCTCGGAAAAGAATCCAGACATTGGATTTACACTTCCCCCTCCCACAACCTCCTTGATCCCGCACCCTTCGTATTTCGATTTGTTTACGCTTGGGTGCTAAGTTGTGCGAACCTCATCACTGTCCGTGTGGCAAAGATGTGGACGAGTTCGGTCGCCATGGGCTAACCTGCGTCAAGAGCGCCGGTCGCGCATATCGGCATGGTGCGATTAATGATCTAATTAAGCGTGCCCTCGGCACTGCTTTGATCCCATCATCTCTGGAACCTTGTGGTTTATTCAGGGATGGTGCGACCTTAGTGCCCTGGTGCTCGGGGCGTAGCCTTATATGGGATGCAACCTGCGTAGACAGATTAGGTGCTTCCCATATACGTGGTACTTCCTCAAGTGCTGGTTACGCAGGTTGCTCAAGCCACGGCGGAGCAAGCTCAGTTCCTCAAGCGCCGCAAATATTCGTCGCTTTCAATAAGCCACGAATCGCGGCGCTTGCCGTAGAGACAATGGGTCCTTAGTCGTCTGACTCCAAAAAGTTTATTAAAGATCTTTCCACAAGACTGGTCCACGCCTCAGGAGACCCGAGAGCTGGTGCCTATTGTTATAGGCGTTTAATTGTTATAGTATAATTAATTATATATAACGGTTTAATTTTTTCTAATAATTTGTTGTAGGAGTTAATACAATACCTACGAAAAGTTATAATAACAAGAGATCGATTATGATTGGATTCATTTGCAATAGAAGATATCAAGAATTCAAAAGATCGAATATCATTGGATATCGTTCCCACGCGTCGAGTCCCCACTCCGTTAGCTCATGCACGCGCCTCGTGCTATCTCTTACTGTCGCGTAACTCTCTTTCATTTCGTTGTAAATAATATAGCCACTAGTTGTAAGTTATCCTTTTTGTACTTTAGTAACCATTTTTGTAAATAAAATCATTATTAATCATTCCCCACCAATTCGGTTTCCGGCCCAACAGGTACACCGCATAGTCGAGTTTATCTCGAGCGGTTTCTTCCCCAGGAAATACAAGACTGTAGCAGTCTTCTTCGATGTAGCCAAAGCTTTCGATAAGGTTTGGCATGCCGGCCTAGTCGTCAAACTGCGCAGACTTGACCTGCCAGCCCGACTAGTCCGACTCGTAGCTTCATATCTCCGCAACCGTACCTTTCGTTTTAGACACGAAGGCACTCTCTCCTCTCCTCGTGCTATAACAGCAGGTGTGCCCCAAGGCTCAGTCTTAGCTATATATAGCTTACACTAACGACATCCCCCAGCCCGTCAGTGGCGTAGAACTATCCCTTTTTGCCGACGATACGGCCCTATATCGGAAAGGCGCGTCCCTTGCTGCTATCCTCCCGAGATTACAGAAGTCCATCAACCAGCTAGGCGAGTGGTTCCGCAAGTAGCGTATCGAAGTGAACCCGGAGAAATCCTCCGCAGTTCGCTTCGATGCGTCACGCAGACGCGGCACTCCCATATGCTATAGGCCCCCTACCCTACTGGGTAAACCCATCCCCTGGCAAACCTCCGCCAAATACCTCGGTGTCACCCTAGACCAGCAGCTTACGTTTAAGCCGCACGTCAAAAGGGTGACACGCAACGCCCGTTTCTATATGGGCCGCCTCACTCCCATGTTAGGCCGACAAAGTAGGATGTCCCTCCGAAACAAGCGAACCCTCTATTAGGTCTGCATACGACCGGTCATGACTTACGCATCTCCCGTATTTGCCCATGCCCAGCCCTCCATCTTGCACAAATTGCAAGTAATCCAAAATATCTTCTGTCGCCGAGCGACCAATGCCCCCTGGTATGTTCGCAATGCGGACTTACACAGGGACGTAGATCTTCCTACCATCCAACAATTCCTCCACAAGGCCTCCGAGCGATTCATCGAATCAGCAGAGAGCCATCCGAACCCCCTTATCCGCAACGCAGTGGCGTACACCCCTCCCGATTCCTTACACCTCTACTCCCGTAGACCCCGATCGGTCCTCACGGACCCTCCCGACCAGCTCTCGGCCACCCTGAACCGCCTATTGGAGGCTCAGGAGGCCGAAGCCACAACCGCCCGCCAGTCTTGACCCCTCAGGTCACCCCCCCCGTCCTCTCTCATACGGCTGAAGTCCCATTCTGGGAAGATCCCCCTCAGGGTGTCAGTCGTGTAGCTATTCGAGAGCCGTCACTTTTCATTTAGATTCCGGCCGGTGCCCCGTCTGGGTGTCGGACGTATTTGTACTTCTCCATAGCGCACTTCACTTAGGTGAGTGACGCTCGCGCCGTATCCCTCCCCAGGGTTACGGTCGCTTCAGACGTAGGCTGCCGTCCCTTTCCGGGGAATCCAGCCATAAGGTGGTGTTTAGTCAGTAAGAGTCTGACATAACCTTCGACACAGCCGGCTGTGGGGTAACACGATTTAAATAAAAAAATATAAGGAAAGTATTATTAGCATTGGAAATAGACTAAAGACGTAATTTATAAATATAATATTTCTGACACTCACACCAATTAACCTAGCCCCAAAGAAAGCACTGTTGGGCTTGTGTTATGGGATACTAGGGTAGCGGATATAAATACATATAATTGTACAGATATAAGTATTTATGTCTTGAAATATATACAGGGTGGAAAAATAGACGGTCACTGGAAGGAAAGTACCTTAAATATTGATGTAAGCAAATTTTACCTAAAGGAAACATTCCTTCAATTTCAAAAGCAACTCAAACAGCATTCAAAGATTTTACAAAAATTACACACCTGCACCAGGAATCGAACCGGCTTGTTTGAGAAACAAAAACATCGTGTACTTTGATGGTACTATTCGATAGCGATAAGTTGAAAGATCAATTTAGTATAAGAAACTGAATGTCTTTAATTAAAGACAAAGCCAGGAAAGTTATAAGATAACATAGTTCAATACATTATTCTAACTACCTCTTACTCACACTAAATAAATTAAAAATGAGGTTCACTTTAACTTATTAGCTCGAAATATGAACCATAATGCAGCTATACACTGATTTTAATTATTTGGGTATTGACTTTTTGACTTATATTTACCATAAATCCATACTACAAGACGCGGCGAGTTCAGTCCACGAATAACTTTTTTTAAATAGTCTTTTTAAAAGTTGTTTTTAATTTTAGATACTTTTCTACTCAAACTAAATTATGATTAACACTATCGATTGGTATCATAAAAGTACACGATTTGTTTTTCTCAATCCGCCGGTTCGATCCCCGGTGCAGGTAAATGTTTTTTTTTAATGTTTAAATGCAGTTTAATTTTTAAAAATAAAGGAATGTTTCTTTTGGGTAAAATTTGCTCACTTCAATATTTAGGGTACTTTCCCTTTAATGACCGTCTTTTTTTAAACCCTTTATAAACGTCCAAGACTCGTATACCAATGCTCGTATTCATCATACAAACATTTACCCCTACCGGGATTCAAACTTAGAACCTCAGAGTAGGCGACACCTTGAAACCGGTGTACGTACCACTCTACCACGGAGGTCGTCAAATTACCGTAATTAAGAATAAACGCTCTTTTTTGCCGGTGTGTTAGCAGACCATATGGTGTTATACGGCTACCCGCAGGTACCTATTACAGAGAGCTTGCGTTGTCGGACAATAATATTGTTTGTCAGTATATCGATGACTGATCAAAAATTTTTATCCTATCAATAGCTGATCTGAGTTGTATCAGCCCAAAAATCAGCAGCCTTCCCGTCGGCCTGACTAATAGCGGTGTACAGCGTGTGATTTTGGGGCTTAAACCCCATTCCATCCCTGCTAAGCGATACCAAATCCCTAAGGCTATTTTAGCCTTTTGGATCACATTACTGATATGCGAATTCCAAGTCAGTGTTTGGTCGAAAGTAACGCCCAAATATTTGACTTCTTCGGAAAATTGAATAGGAGTCCCTCTTAGTAGGCGTTATAAGTTTTTCTAACTTGCGCTTCCTCGTAAATGGGACTATTGTGGTTTTGCTAGGGTTTACTGACAAATTATTCTCTGAGCACCATTTGTTGATGATGTTTAGAGATATTTGGAGTAAGGATGATACAGTGCTCTGACAGGGGCCGACAACGCAAGCCACCACGTCGTCTGCATAGCCCTGTATATCTATATCTTTATTCGAGGCTTCGACCAGCAACTGGTCAATAACTAACTACCACGGTAGGGGTGATAATACGCCTCGTTGTGGGCAGCCTTTAGTTATTTTAAAGCCTTTTGTAGTTCCGTCTATGCTTACACTGATAGTTTTATTGAGAAGCATAAATTCGATCCAACGGATAGTTGTTTCGTCAATTCCTTTAGCCCTCATTCCTCTGGAGAGAGCGTGAATGGTGACGTTATCGAATGCTCCTTCAATGTCAAGGAAAGCTCAGAGAGCTATTTGCTTGTCCTCCAGAGCCCTTTCTATACTGTCTGTGAGTTCCAGCAGAGCGGTCTCAGTGGATTATTCTTTTTGGTAGACGTGTTGCTTTGAGTGCAGAGGACGTTCCCGAAGAAGCCCATCTGTAATACGTTCATCATTTCTTTTCCATGCTTCTTAGTAGGAATGTGGTGAGGCTTATTGGCCTAAAGGACTTTGGCTGTGAGTAGTCCCTCTTGCCAGCCTTCGGGATGAAAGTCTTGGTAGGTCAGTGGTTAGAGCATTGGACCGGATTTCCAAAGGTCGTGGGTTCGAGTCCCATCTGAGAATAACTCGTCAGCAGAGATGACAATTTCTAATATTTTTCTTTAAAAAAATATTATATAACTGGACTAATTTGTATTACCTGTTTGCTAAGGCTAGCGTCAAGGAGCCTGCTGCAATTTATCAAAATCTGGCAATGCGCAGCGCTATGACGTACATCTTTCTCAAAAGTATTAACTGCAAGATCATTCGTTTGCACGGCTTTCTCAATATCTTTACGTTCTTCTCGTAAAATACTGATCATTCTGTTCGCCAGTGTATCAACGGTTGTTAATAAATATTTGACACTTGAAAGAGTCAATACGTATCTAGAGAATTCCATGTAGTATCTTACTTCATATAGCATCCCAATTACGTTAATACCAATAGAAATGGGGGAATCAAACCCGAATCCCCTAGTTCCAGCAGCACTTGTGACCGCCCCAATCGTTAGTAATGTGAAAAAAAAACTTTTAATCTTCATGTTTTGTTTAACACCGTTTTTCCGTGCGTAGTAATCGTGAATCTCGTTCAAGTTTTCGTGTAATTTAACGAATTCTTTACTATTATACACAGGAGTAATTATTATCGAAATTATAGTAATGGTATCTATTAACAGATAAAATATATACAAAACGACAAATTCGTTCCCTACGCATGTAATAGTGCCCAATATATAGAATACAAGTAACAATATTTCTGATATCAATCTCAGGCATATCAAGAATTTCTTAACTCTGTTAAAATTACAGTAATTTCTATAGACACCAAAAATATTTTCCAGGGCAAAATATGTACAAAAGTAACGATCAAACATCGTGATATTTTCGAGTGCACTGACGAAATCAATAAACAATAAATTAAATTATGTTTGTCAATTATACTTGTACCAAACAAAATTTACTGGTATCCGTAAACTTAATCAACATAATTAGTTTTAGTGAAAGTAATAATAAATTTATATGAAGATAGTAGTTAAAGTACAATCAACAGCAACTACGGCTTAACATTTGACAAATTTCTTCAATCGACTTTAAACCTATTTTTTTTTAACGGCGGGAAGACTCTTAACCTATACATACCTGATGTAAAGTATTGATAATATCGGAATCCTCAATCACTCAGGAACTGGCAATGTTATCTCTAACTGCCGGAACACAACAATGCTGACAACATTGTTGTTATGACGTCAGATAAGATTACATAGAAGTACATCACCCATGAAGACTATATACAGGGTGACATGGAAACTCGACCTATTCCTTGAACGGTAAGTCCAGTCAATCAGGGATCTAAACTGGACAGTTACCGAGTTGTGACGGTTCTTCGATTTTTTAGAAATTTTCTGAATAGTTACCAAAAGCTATTAATTGTAAATAAACTACTCCACTCTTTGTGGTCTAGCGCCTTTGTGGTCTAGTGGTAACAACCACCGGTATCAGACCCAGGGGTCCCGGGTTCGATTCCCAGCGGAGGTACGCGTTTGGTTGGTGGTAGGACTTGCTGTAAGCCCGCCTGGCTAGCTACCACCATCTTATCTAATTCTGATGTCAGAACAATGTTTTCAGCATTGTTGTGTTCCGGCAGTTAAAGATAAGATAGCCAGTTACTCAGTTATTGGGGATTCCGGGAGAGGTTTGCTTCCATCTTCAGCCTTATCAATACTTAACATCAGGTATGATGAAGGCCAAGATTCTCCCAGTACTTCTTAAAAAAAACTCTAAACATTGAATTGATACTTTTCTGAAGACCAAAAAATTTGTAATCATTTTTTTTAAAGCGCCTGCCCAAAACTTGCATAAACTCTGAAATAAAAGGTTTTAAGTATTTTTATTTTATATTTTTCTCGAGCTTCGCCGTCAATTATTGGGAAAAAACTGTATGGAAGTTCAAAGTCAAAGTCAAAGTCAATATCATTTATTCAGTCTAGGCTGTTACAGGCACTTATGAACGTCAAAGAAGCTACGCCATCGGTTCACAAACCCTACGGCGGGAGACCTTGTAACGAGAAGAAGCGGCAAGAAACTCGTCAAGGGCTGTTTTTTTCTCCCTGTTTTATTTCATACAGAGTCGTCAAATTGAAAAGTGACCTTAACATATCAGTAAGGTCAATTTCTATCACAAAAGGAAAATACTAATTAAAATATTACATTTTATGGTTATTGTAACCGTAAACAATTTTTAACTGGCAAAGAAAGACTTGTCTATCATACATTACAACATTTCTCGCATTACAAGATTACTATACTGCAAGTTGTGAGGTACATACAGGTCAGTATCAATTTATTTTAGATAAAAATATTTAGGCTTTAAACACAGCATTAAGATAAGCAGACTGAGGTTGACCTATTTCCGCTGGCGGCACCCGTTCACGAGCATGACGCATGAACCAGCCATCGCTTCGCTCAACCATATTTTAGGGAACGTAACGACCCGCCTCACACGACACCGCCGCATGACGTACTTCAGGTACTTATGTTATGCTGTATAAATATAAAAAAATACAATGGCAACAGCAAAAAAAGAATGATAAAAGTGCTTTAATGTAAGACACAACACAACCTACAACGTCACTAGAAGACGCATCAGCTGGGTCACAATCTCAAAGCGTAATTTAAGTTAAAAAAATAAATAAAAAAAAGCTTTTATATATTTGGAATAATTGAAAACATTATTTACCTTTATTTACTCTGATCAAGCAGTGCCACGCATCTCAACTCAAAACATCATAAATAACATAAAATCAAAACAACATATATCTCTACACATTTTAACACAAGCAAACATGAGCAGACCCATCCCGCTGGCAGCACCCGTTCACGAGCATGACGCATGAACCAGCCATCGCTTCGCTCAACCATATTTTAGGGAACGTAGCGACTCGCCTCACACGACACCACCGCAGAAATGTTTACAGAGAGCATGACATACCCAAGCTACCTGTGTTAAAAGTTGAATCTAATACTTTACTAAACATTAATTGAATGACACTACAATTTCGAAAAAATAAAACTAAATATTTATGACCAAGCTGTCTCGTCATTCAAGTAATCTTTTATAGTATAATATCCTTTTTTAAGAAGACAATTTTTTACATTCATCTTAAACTTTTCGAAAGGCAAATCCAAAATATTATCTGGAATTTTATTATAGATACGTATACCTAGACCCATAAAAGATCCAAGGACCTTCTTAATCGGTACCGAGGCATAACAAGTTTATTTCTATTTCTAGTATTGCGATCGTACAAATCACCATGTTTGATATGCAGGTTGATATTACGCCGTACAAAAAGAATACAATTCAAAATAAATTGAGAAGAAAAAGAAGACAATTTTTTACATTCATCTTAAACTTTTCGAAAGGCAAATCCAAAATATTATCTGGAATTTTATTATAGATACGTATACCTAGACCCATAAAAGATCCAAGGACCTTCTTAATCGGTACCGAGGCATAACAAGTTTATTTCTATTTCTAGTATTGCGATCGTACAAATCACCATGTTTGATATGCAGGTTGATATTACGCCGTACAAAAAGAATACAATTCAAAATAAATTGAGAAGCAGCTGTCAGTATACCAATTTCTTTAAATTTTTCCCGAAGAGATGTTCTGGAACCCAGTTGATAAATGGCCCTTATAACTAGTTTTTGTAGTATAAATATTGTATTAATGTCAGCTGCTACTCCCCATATAAGAATACCATACGACATGATGCTGTGAAAATAACTGTCCACACACAAGTACACAGTCCTAGCAGTTTCTATATCAGTCAGTTGTCTGACTTTTCTAACAGCGTAGGCAGCAGAACTAAGCTTGCCAACTAGTATTGCAATATGTGGATTCCATTGAAGTTTACGTCCATAGTTACACCCAGACAGACTGTTGATTCTACTAAATCAAATTTTTCATTGTTCATAACAATTTCCATGGGTACTTTCTGAACATTTGGTAAAGAAAAAAGAACGCATTTAGTTGTCTTTGCATTAAGCTGTAGATTATTATAATTAAACCAAGCTAGTACTTGTGAGAGTGTTTTGTTTACATCGTCAAAATCAGTTTTATTTCTATCAATGTTAAATATTAAAGAAGTATCATCCACAAACAAGACAATCTCACATAAGTTTTTGGTAAAGAAAGGCAAGTCATTAATATAATACTAGAAACAGGAAAGGGCCCAAAATAGAGCCTTGGGGCACGCCTAGTTTTATACTTGAGCCGGCAGATTTCACTCCATTAATATCAACGGTCTGAGTTCTGGAACTGAGATACGACAGTATTAACTTTTGAGCATCACCTTTTACACCGTAATGATTTAGTTTCAACAGCAGCGTCCGCTGATTCACGCAATCAAAAGCCTTGGACAAATCGCAGAATACGCCAAGAGCATTCTGCGACTTCTCCCAGGATTCAAAAACATGTTTTAAAAGTGCAACCCCTGCATCAGTGGTAAACCGTCCCTTCATAAAACCGAACTGTTTATGATGTAAGAGATTATTTAAGGTAAAATGTGCCAATAACTGTCCAACATGATTTTCTAAAAAATTTTGCTTAAGACGGGTAATATAGATATTGGTCTATAATTACTTGGGTCTTCTCTATTTCCCGATTTGAATAAAGGTATTACCTTACTTAATTTCATTAGATCAGGAAAAATTCCCTGTGCAATACATTGATTAAAAATTATAGCAAGAAAGGGGGCAATAGTGTAAATAACACTTTTAAGAACAGTAACAGATATGCCCCATAAGTCAGTAGTTGTTTTCATTTTAAGGGATTTGAAAGCCTTTAATATGTCTCCAGCATTAATAGATCTAAAATTAAACGATGAACTACATTCAAATACATGCTTTTCGAGCAACGAGACTGCAGACGCCTGAAGAGTCCAAATCAGCGGTGGTTTCCAACGGTATGTTTATAAAAAAACTGTCAAAAATATTAGCAATTTCTGTTTTCGAATTTATTTGGACGTTATTGATGTTAAGTTGGCGTACAAATTAGTAAAAAGAGTCCAATAAGGTACAAAAATATTAACTTTCTTAGCTGTTTAAAAAAACAGCAAAATGGCGTTGTTGGGCAAACTTATCATTTTGATTGAATTTAGCTTGAAAAGTCAACAGTAACGTAGTAAAACATGTTCCTTTTAGATACATTTTAAATACTGTTTCATTATTTACTAAAGACACTCAGCTTTTATACTCTTTATTGCACATAAAAAAATACATTCAAAATAATGTTATAGATACATATTTGCAAGGGTGGACTTATCTCTAAAATAGATCTCTTCCAGCCCACCTAGTACGTGTTAGAGATAGATACGTAAGCAGGCGATGTAAAATGCAAAAGTGAAATTACGTTTAAATATATACATATACCTAAAACATACATACATACATATTTTAATAAATATACATAGACTACATAAAATATACATACATAAATACATTATACATAGCATATCAAGAGATAGGTAAATATAAAATATCCGATGATCTAGGAATTGGACAACTGTGTGAGAAAGTGCGCTTTAAGTTTTGACTTGAAGGAATGTATATTCGGACTGGTCTGAATGCTTGATGGAAGTTTGTTCCAGAGCAGTGCAGCTCTGACGGAGAAGGAGTTATGAAGGAAGTTGTTGTTGCCTCTAGGCAGCTCAAGCATCTTAGTGATACAAGGCCGCCTAGGGCGAGTGGAAGGAAGGATTTTGAAACGGGAAACAAGTAGTTGGGCGAGTTAGGGTTATTAAGGATTTTAAACAAGGCGCAAAGGATGTGCATATCACGGCGAAGATGGATGGGGAGCCATTCAAGCTGACGTCGATACGCCGACACATGATCGTACTTTCGTAGACCAAATTTAAATCTTATGGCCAGATTTTGCAAACGTTTCAACTTGTTTAGCTGTTCCTCTGTCACATCCAGATAGCAAATGTCGGCGTAGTCGAGAAGTGGGAGAAGAAGAGATTGCGCCAGCATAATCTTAGTACGAAACGGAAGGAAGTATTGGAGTCGCTTGAGAGAGTGTGAGGCATAATGAATCCGTTTACTGACCTCGCTAATGTGCAGGGCCCAGGACATGGTGCTATCGACAATGAGACCAAGGTTTTTAACTTTGTCGGTATAAGGTATAGCAACATTATTATAGGTAAGTGGAGGAACAGATTCAAAGACCATTTTGCTCCTAAGTCGGCTGCTACCTACAATTATAGCTTGGCTTTTGTTTGTGTTCACCATGAGACCGAAAGAAGTAGCCCAGTTACTAATCGCTTTCAAGTCACTGTTCAACGAGGACATCACATCTGGCCATGATTTTCCTGATCATTGGGGTCAACCAAGGTGCAGGCATATGTTTGACCCTTACTGGACGGACCGGAGCGTGAATATCATATACCTTGATTAACATAGATGTAAAGTAGTCCACCATAAAGTCAATGTTATCTGATGTCAGTACCAGAGACCAGTTTATGTCTCTCACATCTGACTTCAGGCGATTAAGTACTATACGCCGAAAGTTGCGCAGAAGACGAACTTTGGGTTTGACCTTGGGAGGACGCACTTTAAGTGTAAGATAGATCAGGTCATGGTGAGAAAAGGGAGCATTCATTTGCCCATGACAATCAACCAGGTCAGGATTAGACACAATCTTAAGGTCCAGAAGAGACGGTTCACAGGTAGGAAAATAATGCGTGGGAGAAGATGTTGACAGGGCGTGAAGATTATACGAAGATACAAGACATAATAGTTTCCTAGGTCTGGCGTCCATCTTCAAAAGGCAAGTGTTCAGGTCCCCCATGAGAATAATATGATCGAAATAGGGGACAATGACAAATGAAGTTGGCTACCAAATCATTGGAAGCAATCGAATCCTGTATCAGGCTTGGTGTGAAGAGAAAGGAGTCAGCTCGCCAAGTTCTCGTTCGGTTTACATCCATGCAGTCCCGGATGTTGGTGTGGAATAAGAAGACCTCACAAGGATCCGATGTGACCGTCTCTGAGTTTCTTTGGTATACACCAAGTGTCTTCCAAACAAACGATTTGAATGTTGAAAAGTCTGCTGCCAAGGTTTTTACTGTTGTATTGGCTTCCTTAGCTCCGGGCTGCTGCATATTTTTTTCAAATTTAGACATCCTGTCGTTGAACATAGATGAAAGTTTGTTCAAACTATTGAGGAGTTGTTGTGATGAAGCGTTCATGGTTTAGTGGAGATAACGTGTGTGATGGTGTAAGAGATGTCAACTAAGGTACAGGAGACGTTAGTATACAATCATTAAATTATATACTATTATAATAAATAATTAACTGGGACCTCACTTTTTTATGTTTGCACTTTGACAGCTACCCACCAAAAAAATGCTACTACAATTTAAAATTCTAAACTTTCGCGTTGCATTTTATTTAATTAATTACAGGTATAAATGCGATGATAGTGAAAGACATTTACACCGATAATAATGTGCGTCGGTAAAGAAACAATGTATTTTGGTAAGCAGCCATTTCACAAGGAGATAGCGTAGTTTAATTGTGAACGATCTGTGCTACAAAGACAAAGTCGCCGTGCTAAGCTAAACACCAAATTGTAGTACAGATATTATCAGCGAACAGTTTTTCCAACTACCGCACATTGTTATCGGTGTGAATCCCTATCACTAACATCGCGCTGACATAAAACCTGTAATTTAATAAAATGCAGAAAGTTTATAATTTAAATTTGTAGTAGCTGAGTGTCCTTATTAAATAGTGACACTGCCAATATGACAGTTTTTCGGATGTACCTGAAAAAACATTTTTTTCAATTTACATTTTAAGATGAAAAGTTCGCCCAACAGTGTCTTTTTCCCTTTTTTTTTTTATACAGCTAAGAAAGCTTATTACTTTTTTATAATCAGCTAGTCATTTTACTAATTTGTATGCCAACTTTCATACGGTTTTTTCCCAATAATTTACGGCGAAGTTCGAAAAAAATACAAAAAAATAAAAATTATTGTCACTTATGACCTTTTGTTTCAAAGATTATGCAAGTTTTGGGCAAGCGCTTTATTTTAAAATGATCACAAATTTTTCAGCTTCCAGATAATATTAATTCAATGTTAAGAGTGGAGTAGTTCATTTTCATTTAATGGTTTTTGGTAACAATTCAGATAAAAAAACGAAGAACCGTCACAACTCGGTAACCATCCAGTTTTGACCTCTGATTCACTGGACTTAATTCGTTGATAATGACCTCTAGTATAAACCTTTTCAAGGAATAGGTCGAGTTTCCCTGTCACCATGTATATGTCGAAGGCGAATTGTAGAATTCGCCGTTTTACAAAATATCTAGGCAGATTGTAAAACATGATTTTAAAAGCCTGATTGTGGCGAGTTCGTTGCACCAGCTCGCTATATTACAGCACCAGCATGCGTAGCATGAACACCTCGACAAAGCTTTCTCGACAGTCTTCTCGCGCAAGCGTATTGTCTGTCCCACTCACACCGTACTGATATGAGCGGGACAGACATCTCGAGATAGGCGTCGACAGCGAGTCGCGGTGCGCATGCTACGCTGGCAGGGATCCTAACAATAACCTAAAAAGTCTTCTAATCCAAATTGGGATTAATAACAATACAATCAGCAAATCGGATTTTATATTTGTTTACAATCTGCCTAGGCTTTTTGTAAAACGGCGAATTCTTCAATCCGCTTTCGACATATACATAAAAAATAAGCACATTTTTAACCGACTTCAAAAAAGAAGGAGTTTCGCAATTCGGTGGGTATGTTTTTTTATGTATGTACACCGATTATGCCATGATTTTTGGTCCGATTTACGTAGTTCGTTGCAGAATATTGTTGCTAATTTATTAGTCCCACAAAAATTTGGTTCAATTTGTCACAGTATTTATTTTATGAGCATTTTTGTTAACTTGGATGATGTAATTTTACGATACTTTATTTATAATGTACATGAAATCTAATCTAATCTAATCTAGAAAAAACCTACTAAAACTTTTACCTTCTGCAACAAAATTGTGTTAATGAAATGTGCTAAAGGTGTTATAAAAAAACAAGCATATTGAATAATTTATTTTGTCACATCTGTGTCACTTTATTTTATGCAAAAATAACAAAAAGTCATGATTATTTATGTACGAATCCTCGGATTTCATCCAAAATAATAATCTTGAATTATTCTATGTAATCATCTTTTCCTGGGATCAAATTTTATGGTCGTTAATTATTGAAAATGATAGAGAAGTTGCTGTCAATATGTGTATTTACGTATGAAGTTGAGGGTAGGTAGCATGAAAACATAGTGTGGGAGGTAGACCTTTATAAATGTATAGACAAGATAATAGATAGATAAAAAGTTTTATTTGATTTGACACACACATACACTCATAATATTACACAAACAGAAAATAAACTTAATATAAACGACAAAGAAAATTTAAAGGACATCAGGCACTTTTCTAAAAAAATAAAAACATATTTATAGTATTTCTGTTCCATTTGAAATAAAAGCCAATAATCAATAAGTATAATTCTCACTGTTTTCTTAAATCATTTATTTTGGGAGTAAGGTATTTATATTTGAAGAAACGCCGAAACGGAAGCAGTCATACAAACAAAACGCTTTTGGCAGTTGACTGACAGTAACAGTGACAGTTCAAAACGTTTTTGGCAGTCAATAGCGTCAATGTTACGTCAGTTACCATGACATTATACTTTTTAATGTGCTATGTTTCATCTATTTACTTCCATTTTACCAAAAAATAATTTAAGCCGTTAAAAAATAAACTTAGTATGCCACTTGAGTTTATTAAAGGGACACTCTCCGGCAATTTGCGGTAATGTCGCTCCAACCGAAGTTATAAACGTACCTGTCGATTTGAGGAACGGCCGCCATTTCGTGGCAACATGTGGCCACCATTTTACGAGCTACTTCAACGGCATCCATAAAGTATACGTACCGATATTTATGGCGCCTCATCATAACATAAGACATCGGTGTAATACGAGGATTTTTTTTCCATAACGATGTTTGGTTAGGTAGTCAGGTTTGTGAAGGTTTTGCCGCTATTATTTTCTGTTTTAAGAAGGCTTTTTCGTTATTTCTTTCTAGCGACTTCACCCATGTATTAAAAAGTCTGCATTAACCCTACAGTGGTCGCGTGGATTGCATATGTCATCCACACCGGCTAAATTGGCTAACTCTCAAAAACTACAAATGTAAATTACGAGCGCTTGGAGATACTCTAAATTGAATAGTTTAACAATGAGCTCCAATAATGCAAAAGCGCCGGTCCTGTATGGTAATGTCACAGGAGCTCCGCGAAATTCGTGGACTACGAGTGTATGCCACGCGACCAACTACGTGAGTATTTTGATAACTTATTTTTATTCATGTCTTTTTGAAGTCAATTCTAATCTGACTTACGTATAATAAATAGCCATAGGCTTGTAGTTTACGAATAAAATAACCAAGCTCTTGTATACATTTTTGTTTTGGAATAAAATAATAAGATCGGTGGACCGCTTTCATTAACTTGGTGAAGAATTTTTTAGTGTCATTTAGAAGTATTTTTTGTTTTTAGTTGACATTCATAAACACAGAGGTTGTTATGTTTTTGTTGATTATATTCATTAAATAATACTTTGATTATAAGATTTAAACAAGAATAAAATTAAAATAAAGCTCAGATTTTTTGTATTTTCATTTTTCATTGGCTTACATCTGTACTCCACGCGACTAATCACGTAACTTTTTACTGCGCGACCACTCCAGGGTTAACTTAGCTGAGGAGGCCGCCGCTAGTAATTTTAATCTAAAGACTTGTACTATTTAGTATTCTGTGTCTAAAGGTACTCGTAAGACAATACCTTGACTGACTGATAGACAACGCACATCAAAAACGGCTGAACCGATTAAGGTGAAATTTTACATAAAGGATCCTTTGACAATTTAGGCAAGCACTAACAAAGGATTTGTTGATATTCCCACGGGATAGGGTATAAAACGGGATTGTATTGTAAAATCTCACTCCTCGCGGACGAAGTCGCGGGCAGCAGGCTAGTTAACAAATATGGACATATACCTATCGGTTAGATGACCCTATCGTGGCCACATGAAGCTCCGGCTGTGGCTTCTTTTGATTTAGCCTGTAAAACATGCGCAAAAGCTCTTTTAGCAAAATATTAATATTGATGAGATGACAATGCTACGTGTTTCTAATTAAATATGAGAATATTATGCTTATGAAAATGGCTTCAAAATATTTTTTTATTATTATTACACAAATTACAGCTCAAATAACTCAATCCATATTAGTAAGTAGGAACCAGACGCAACTAAGTTCTATTGTGTTCAAAACTCAGACCGTATGAAGTCCATTACTTATTAATCAAGATTTCTGAGAGTCTACAGTTTCAGTAATAATCTCTCGGTGTTATTATTTCGTCGGCAACTTCCATTCAATGGATAAGTTGGCATCCCAAAATACGGAATTATGTCTGGACCAAGGAAATTCTTTCCAAAGTTACGTGCGAAGATTCCTTTCATAACGTTCCCGTGAAAAGATATTATGACGATTTTTTTACATTTCAAGAACACATGATAACTTATTAATATCGAGGTCACGAAAGCAAATACAAATATGGCAAACAGGAAATCCCGTTTTGCCTAAATAGTGGGTAATAGTGTTTAGGGTTCCGTACCCAAACGGCAAAAACGGAAACGGGACTAAGACTCCACTGTCCGTCTGTCTGTTAGCCTACCGCCATTTCTTAGCGCAGTATTGTTTCAATCTTACCATGCTATTTTGCACTACGAATCCCTTAAAGTAAGCTTGTTTTTTGACGGAAGTTTTGTGTCATCGCCTCCAAAGTATGGATTGTGTCAAAATGTGACAACTTCAATAAAAACGAAATGCAAACAAAACGTTATTATAACATGATGGTTTCTAAATGATTATGGTATGATGGTCCGCAGGCTATCTCATGAACCGTGATAGCTAGACAGTTGAAATTTTCACAGATGATGTATTTCTGATGCCACTAGAACAACAAATACAAACAGTATAAAATAAATATTTAAGTGGGGCTCAAACAAATAAATTAATAATAAACATATTAGCATACTACACTACCTATACTAACTGTAATAAGAAAACGCCGTCCAACTCACAGCCGCGTGGCATAGTACCCAGAACACTGGCGCTGTTGCCCCGCTGAATACCTAGACTCAGCCGCTGGGCAAGATAGGCACCAGCTCTCAGGTCTCCTGAGGCGTGGACCAGTCTTGTGGAAATATCTTTCAAAAACTTTTTTGTGTCAGACGACCAAGGGCCCATTGTCTCTACTGCAAGCGCCGTAAACTATGCTATCATACAACAATCGTGATTTTTTGCCTTCGTGCACGCGAGTCCGACTCACACTTGGCCGGTTTTATTTATATTTTTAAAAGAAAGAAAGAAAGAAGTTTCTTTCTTTCTTTTCTTATTTATATTTTTATTGAGGGTTTTGTTTTAACCGACTCGACCACTCAAAAATACTTTTGATCGGCAACGGGTTTTGACTGTGGCAGTACTATCACAGTACTATTGTGAGAAGATCCTCGTAAACTGTATTCCAAGTCCTGTGGGATGCGAGGCACGCACGTCACAACATTTCGATGCGGGCAAGTCGACTTCCGAATGTTAAATAATCCCCTCGGAACTTCTTTTCGCACTGACGCAAAAAGTTTTGTTTATCTGTTTGTCTTTAAGAGTTCCCGTCCAATTATAAGGAGTTCCCGTCCATTATCTGTCTAAAATACTTATTATTTCAAGATAGACAAATATACACTTATTTCAAGATTGTTCATTTATCAATGAGATATTCTTCTCACAATACCTACTAAAAAACGCTCATGGCCGCGCTTGACAGACTGATCGTATTCGATCACGTTCGTTGAGCAATGTTCGGCCTGGTCAGGTGTCGGATAGGTGACCGTAAAGTGGCATAAAAACGGAGTGCTTCCGTGCTTCGGAGGGTACGTTAAACCGTCGGTCCCGGCTATTGTCATTTGATTACAGTTGTTAAGCCAAGTCAGAGGCCTTATAGGCGGCTTGATAAACTTTGACACTAGAGGTGGCCACTAATACTCACTCGATAAAAAGAAGAAGAAGACCTACTAAATTAATTAAATAACGCTACGTTAAATACCATTAATTTCAATAGAAGTTCCTGTTTCACTCATTTTCATGTTTATGTTTATTTTGTATTTGTATTAGAATAAATAAATAAAAAAAAATAAAAAAAATATTATAACGAATACAAAGCTGCTCTACTATAGTAGAGCGCGTGAGCAATTATGTAATAAAAACCGGTCAAGAGCGAATCAGGCTCGCACACCGAGGGTTCCGTACGTACCATCATAATTTGTCCCCCATACATCGACATACCAAAACAAAAGCAAAAAAGTAGAACAACAGTTTTTTAAGATTTCTAAAAACTCTGCTATTTAGAAACATCTTTTTATTTTTCCTGTAATCTTTACGTAAACTTCAATAACATAGAATAATTTCAGATTTTTCTCTATGTAAACTTCGGAGATAATGGTGGGGGATTTTTTTAAATTTTCATTAATAGTCAAAAACTATGCTGTCTAAAAACAAAAGAAAAAATGTTTGAGCTTGTGCCCCACTTTGAATTTTTAAGACACCCTTTAAGTCCCTTTTGCAAAAAAATATGTATCTATTATTTCTCTCTAAGTGGCAAAATAGTTGGGCAAACGACATCTAAAACTATTCCAAATTTCAAGTTGATAGCATTAGTAGCTATTGATACATCCAGCTGTGTCAGACAGACAGACTGAGTCGCACCATAAGGCTTCCTTTTAACTATTTTGGTACGGAACCCTAAAAAATGCCGCGTGTTGTCTAGTATTAACTCGGAACCTCTGGGTCTGATACAGGTGGTTGTTACCACCAGACCACAGAGGCCAAAAACTTGGCAACAAAATGTGTCGGGAAAGGTTTTTTAAATGGTAAGGAGCTCGGTGTCACAGTGGTCAGGTTCGGCCAGCGATTGTGGCAGCTAAGCAACTTTCATGATGGTCTTTCTCGGGATGGGTGTCAAAAATTCACTATATCGGTACTAAGTATAATAATGATAAATGTATTGAAATAAAACAACCTTTCCGGATATTAAAAGACATCCCGTGACCACGGCAGCTGTAAAGGTGTCGAAACGTCGGGAAAACCAAAAAAACCCTAAAAACCTAAAAATACGGACAATTAGATCTTAGTTCAATGAAATGATTTCAATGAACAGTGCGCGCGAAAACTTAAGAAATACAATAATTTTTTTGTAAAAAAAAAATATTAAAAAGAATCGACTCGGCCACAAGTTATTGTCAGACAGGACACGATATTTTCCAATATTTTTCTTAAAAAAATATATCATTCGTTCTCAAACGAGAATACTTGCTTTCGTGAAGGGTTCGCGCTTATTATTATGTTCATGCACTTATGCGTGCCTTCGAGAACCATGAAGCATTTCTCGTACGTGAACTCACATCGGGTCGACCAGACATATAGCTAAGGAAAGGCGAATCCAAAGTGGATTAATTCCCTCTCTATGAGAATGACTTATTTTATATGTACAGTCTAAAAATATGAGCTACTCTGCTTCCATCGACAGCCCTATGCGACATGGTGTTTAAAGATTTTCCGACCCATTTCTTCTATTATATTTACTCAAACAACAGCCACCGTGATGCAACGAGGCATAAATATTTCCTTTTTTTTCTAACGGTAAAGGAATCTGTAATTATACAACATGGCTATGTCATTCTACAGTGTCGGGAATGTTGGGGTTAACAAGTAAAGATGCGGCTTGAATGTAGGCGAAATTCACAGTTTGAATTGGCTTTTTTATGACACCGTGTTCATAACGAACACTCCATGGAACAACTTGTTGTCAATCACATTGGACAGACTCCATAAAAGCTCAACACAACCTCCATAGTGAAATGTTCCCGCAAGACCACGAGAAATAGGGATGCATCGCGAAAGCGGCATTATCCAAAGAAAGGCATCATCAATAACTACTACTACAATGCCAAGAGAGACGTCGTATATTACGAAATAACTGAGTATGAGAAAATTTTCCTCTTATATTAAATGTTTCAAGATTGTAGATATATGTTTGGCAACGACATGTTCCTTTGGAAATGTTGTTGCTTCTGTTAAAGCCGATAAGTTTCTTGCGGCCGTTCTTCTTATCAGTTAAAAGATGTTCTGAATGGCTGGTAGGAAAAAAAATTAACGATTCGAAAGCACTAATCTATATAAGTCTATTTGAATAAAAATCTTTGACTTTGACTAAAAGTGCACTTATACCTTCTTTGTCAAAGCTTTATGTTCTACAAATTTATCGGAGAGCCTACTTTAAAAAGTGAACCACAACTATTTGGATGACGACCGACGAATTAAAAATAAAAACCTTATTAAATTGAGCATAAACTTCAAAGTTATGTAAATTGCTATTTATATTAATTGTAACACAATACACAATGATGAACAATGAGTCTGCTAAGAAGGCTCAAGGTAACTCAGCGTGCAATGGAGAGAGCTATGCTCGGCGTTCCCCTGCGTGATCGAATCAGAAATGAGAAGAAAAACTCAAGATACTGACATCGCTCGAAGGATTGCTCAGCTGAAGTGGCAGTGGGCGGGACACACGCTCCGTGGGTAGGCCCCCCGCAAGGTGGACCGACGATCTTGTGAAGGTTGCGGGAAGCCGCTGGATGCGGGCAGCGCAGATCCGATCGTCGTGGAGATCCTTGGGGGAGGCCTATACCTAGCAGTGGGTGTCATGAGGCTGAGACGACGACGACGACATCAATGATGTACCTAAAATAACCTAGTGATTTGCAGGCACTGAGATTATTCATTACTACGTATGTGGTATCATATCCTACTTATATATTATTATCTAGAGGCCGGGCGCGGTTTAACCCGCGTGGTTCCCGTTCCCGTAAGAATTTTGGGATCATTTATAGCCTATGTTACTACTTGGGGTCTAAGGATTCTCTATACCAAATTTCGTCAAAATCGGTCCAGTAGTTTTTGAGTTTATTCGTTACATACAAAAATACAAATCTTTCCTCTTTATAATATTAGTATAGATTTGGGATGTTTGTATCTCAATCACGCAAAAATGGCCAAAGGGATTTGGATGAGATCTATGCCAGGGCATCCACTCCAGGGAGTAAGACATTTAATCCTGAAATTCCACGCGAATGAAACTGCGGGCGGTCCATAGTAGTATTTTAACTATCTGTACGTTTCTTATTTTTTACTTTACCATACGAATCTCCCGCTGTATCAAACTCTCCTCTCATCGCTATGCTCTACACTGTACCCTTACATCATTACTTCAATGAGCAACAATATTTTCAAGTCTAGCGGTCAGTCAAGCGTAAAATTGGGAACTAAATTGCTTTCTTATTAGTACCATAGCTTACTAAATTAAAGCAAAGTTTTCCGCCCCTTGAACTGAAACAATTGTTTATAAATAGATTTCACGCGCGTGGTTCGAATATCGGGATAAAATGTAGCCTTTGTTACTCGGGGATAGTGCAGCTTCCCTACGATGAAATAATTTTTCAAATCGGTCTAGTAGTTTCGGAGCCTATTCAATTCAAAGAACAATCCAACAAGCAAAGTAATTAAAGATTATAAGTACGCCTCTGAGACGTATGTTAAGGCTTTGTGTACTTCTGAAATAGATTAGGCTTCTAGGGTTAAAAACCTGTTTTTTGATTGAACCTGATTTAAAAACCTTTAAAAACATAGCTTTGCAGAAATAATATATGTTGACGTTTTTATGTTTAGAGTCGCAAAGTGAGCATGTTTGTATTAAAATAACGGGGTGGGCCATTAGATGCCATTGGCCGGTGAGTGTATTTTATGAGCAATACCCTGACAATACCTAATAATAATGAGTTTATTACTGTTTCACCAAAGGCCTTGATGATTTTTATTTTAAAAACCCTATCAAATATTTTTATTTTACACTCAACTGTCTTTAACATCGTTTCAATTATCAAAAGAAAACATTGAACAGTGAAAGCCGATTCCATTTACTTCTAAAGCAAATAGAAATATGGCCAAAACTAACACGAACCAATCATCGTCACGTTTAATCTCTGCCATCGATCACGGTGGAGACCAAGTAAGTCTGTGATAGATTAAGTGGCCTATATCTGGTAAACGTATGATTAGTTGATTACTGCTGGGACATGTTTCTACATGTAGACTAGTATCGACATTGTGCATGACATATTATTACCTACCTATCTTGAATTGAGAAATTGTTTTAATAGGGTGTGTCACTAACTAGCTAGTTCTAGGCACTAGCTAGGCTATTCTCTTATCGCATGAGAATGATGAGCATCTCTGGTGTCAGAGTTTATCAAGCCGCCTATAAGGCCTCTGTCTTGGTCTCAACGACTGTTAGCAGATGTCAACAGCTGGGGCCGACGACGGTTTAATGAGCCCCCCGAAGCACGGAAGCGCTCAGTTGTAATACCACTTTACGGTCGCCCATGCGACACCTGGCCAGGCCGAGCGTTGCTGAACAAACGTGATCAAATACGATGTCAAGGAGTTCCTATTAATGATGATCCAAAATTGACATGGCCTAACTACTTTTTAATACCAACTTAAACTAGCGGCCGGCCGACGTTTAACCGGCATGGTTCCCGTCCCCGGGGGAATATCGGGATAAAGAGTAACCTATGGTTTAATCCAGGCCATCTTCTATCTGTGTACTTAATTTTTTCCAAATCGGCTTAGTAGTTCCAAGCAAACAAACGAACTGAAATACTTTTGCATTTAAAATAGTAAAGTAAGATATATAAATAATAACTCCTGCAGCAATTTTTCTAATAATTCTGAAAGTCAAATATTCAACATGTACGAGGGCTGATTGATAAGTTTCCGAAACGACAAAGAAAATCTTTATTAATCAACTTAAAATTTTATTTCTCAACGTTGTTTCCTTTTACCTCGATGCTTTTAGTCTAGCGCTTCTCCAATGCCGTTACAGATGTTTGATAAAATGTTTTCTCCAACCCCTCAACAGATTCGTCTTCGACAACGATGACTTATTACTTATTTGTTGAAAATCTCTGGCCACCTAACCATTACTTCAGGTTTGGGAATAAGTGGAAGTCGCATGGTGCCAGATCTGGGGAATATGGTGGATGCGATAGCCAGTAGTAGTAATTCGAACCGCAAGTCATTAAGGAGATTGGCGACTGCAATCATTGACGAGTGTACAACCGCGTTCCTTCCATTGTTCCGTTCTAAGAAAATTCACGACAAAAAATCCAGGTTCTTGGTTGAATCAAACAACACCTAGTGCCAGTACACTATAGAACCCAATGTTAAGGTTACGTAACGATTCGGGACGACACGCACCACGTACAATGTTTTTTTTTTAAGTATTAGATAGGTAAAGCGCTTGACCGCTATCTTGCCTGATGGAAAGCGAAGATGCGATCTAGGATGTAACGCGCTTGCCTAGAAGATACCTATTCACTCGTGCCTTGAAGACCCCCAAATTGTAAGTGTCAGGAAACACAGACTGAGGCAAGGAGTTCCACTCTTTAGCGGTGGATGATGAATGTCGAGTCAAAACGCTTAGTTACTTGGGTATATCAACCATATAATTGTGGCGCCTATTTGTACGTCTGGTTGTCCGATGAAAAAATGGGGATGGTGGAATGAGGCTGTGCAATTCCGCTGCACACTCCCCGAAATGTAACCTATAGAATATGGATAAACCAGCAACCTTCCGTCTATGTTCTATATTTACGCCGAAACTCCATCTAAGTCAGCTTAATGTGTACGACCTTTAATTGTCCAAACGCGGAAGTTGCGGTAGTCTACTGGCCGCGTCAAATCCCTTGACGGGATACCAGTGGGTGATGTTCTTAATCCATTGTTGAGGCAGGACTTTTCACCATATATTCAGCGAAAGTGGAAGTACTTCCTCCGAGCTGTCGTCGTTGGAACTTGTGCAGCGGGATGAAAAACTCTGTGAGGGGTTCATGTTTCCATACAAATTCTAGTTTCAGTCTTGACGTAGGTGTGACGTCAGCCTTACGCGTCGTAAACAAGAAAATATACTCGAAAAAGCAACTTGTCTCAACAAGTTGCTTCTTTTGAGTATATTTTCTAGTTTAATATTTATTACATAAAATAGCAGTATAAAATGCAAAATTAAAAAGTTATAATTATCTGATAAATATTAAACAAGAAACTATACTAGAAAAAAGCAACTAGTCTCATGTCGCTCTGACGAGATGAGACAGACAGACAGAGAGATGTGACATGAGACTAGTTGCTCTTTTCTAGTATATTTTCTTGTTTAATATTAATCACACAAAAATAGCATTGTAAAATGCAAAATTAAAATTTTATTATTATAATTATCTCTGTATCATAAAGGCAAGAAACGAAACCCTTATAGATTCGGCCAATCCGATGTCACTTCCAAAACTATGAGGATTATACAGTTGAAACTTGGTAGGTAGATGTATTCTGTAAACTGCTTTACGGTTTTTAAACAAAAATAAAAATATATGAATTAAGGGGGGGCTCCCCATACATGGAACTGACACTGATTTTTTTTTTCATCAAACCTATACGTGTGGGGTATCTATAGATAGATCTTTAAAAATTGCATTGAGGTTTCTAAAACGATTTTTTCTCAAAATTAACCGTTTGAAAGATGTACACTTCCAAAGTGGTAAAATGTCACAGCCACTTTATTCCAAAACTATAAGGAGTACACAGTTGAAACTTGGTCGGTAGATGTATTCTATAAACCGCTGTACGGTTTTTACACAAAAATAAAAAATATATGAATTAAGGGGCCTCCCCATACATAGAACTGTTTAGACTGAATTTTTTTTTTTCATTAAACCTATACGTGTGGGTTATCATTAGATAGATCTTTAAAAATACATTGAGGTTTCTAAAACAGTTTTTTCTCAAAGTCAACCGTTTGAAAGTTATACACTTCCAAAGTGGAAAAATGTGTCCCCCCCCCTCTAACTTTAAAAATAAGAAAGTGAAAAATCAAAAAAAAAAATATGATGTTGATCTTTATAAAAAACTTTCAACGAAAATTGGTTTGAACAAAATATAATTAGTAGTTTCTGAGCTATAGCACATTTTCCAAAATCGCAAATATAACTTTGTCATTCATACAAACACTATGAAAAACAAAGTTATTATTGCAGACAAAAAAATATAGTGGCATTTTGACAATAATTATAATAGAAACTTTATTGCACACGATACAAAAACAAACGCATACAGAGAAAATGACAAAAAAGAGGAACACACAAAAGGCGGCCTTATTGCTACGTAGCAATCTCTTCCAGGCAAGCTTGGGTGGGAGACGAAACTCTTCATGTGCGAGTTCGACTTGCACTTGGCCGATTTTTAAAGATCTATCTGTAGACATCCCGCACGAATACGTTGGATGAAAAAAAAAATCCGTTTCAGTTCCATGTATGGGGCCCCTCTTAATATCTAAATATTTAACCGTAAAGCGGTTGACAGAATACATCTACCTACCAAGTTTCAACTTTGTAATCCTCACATTTTCGGAATAAAATGGCTGTGACATACATATATATGGACGGACGGACAGACAGACAGATGTTAAGAATCTATAAGGCCAAGGCCATTAGTCTACGGAACCCTAAAAATATATATATCAAAAATTACTTAAAACATACATTTGTCGTGCAGAAATAAAACTCGGTTGCTTTTAAAAGATAGTTTCATACAATTAGATAATCTTTCTCAACTGCAATAAAAATATGATGATTGATAACATAAACGACGAGATACTAGGCACCATCGTCATCATTATCGGGGCGGTGGATATCAGCTGCGCCTGCACAGGCATCACGCGGACTAGTCGCACCGTATCTTGGAGGGCTTTCAACTCTGGGGATTCTGGGTCTGAAACCAAGAGATACACTCCATGTACGGTCAATGAAATAGTTCCGCATGTAAGCTACTTGGGAGTAACAGTGGATGAATCTTTCTCATGGACTGTTCACATAGACCACTTATATAACATGCTACAGATACTTCTGGGCAACATCTAACACTTAAAATATAAAGTTCCTGGGTGCGATTCGGTTGGCATAAAAACAGGTGATCTAATTTCAATGTCACTAACGTTCACTTGATATAATTTTTATTTGACCTAAACATATATGACATAACTTTTATTTAACCTTTTGTTATTTCTTATAATTGTTATTTTCCATATTTTTTTTAATTACCCTAACGTTTATATCCCATAAGTGTCATTTGATATAATGTTTTCTTTACATAACTATAATTTTATATACGTATCATTTGACCTAATTTTATATGTAATAATAAACTCTTGTTATAAAATTGAAATAACTACCTAATCGGTCAATATCGTTCATAAAACAGGAGAGCCAGTGGAAGGGGGGACGGTGGGGGGGAGGGGAGAGGGGAGGGAGCGGAGCCGACCACCAGAGGGGCTTACATACTAGTCAGTGACAGAAACGAATCGCCTAAAAACCGACTACACGTAGTCTTGTATGCCCTACTTCTACAGTGTAATTTAAGCCCGCGCAGGCGCGGAGTGGCGAGGCGGCCCAATATATCGATACCTCCCACGTAAGTTGTTGTATCTCCAAAACTACAATTTTACAGTAGAGCGTTTTAAAGATTCAAATTAGGCTAAAAACTGCATTTATCTTCATATCTTTCTAAAATTTGGTATATCAGTATAATTTATAGTATTCTTGACTATGTTAAAAGATAATTAGGAAAATATATGTATTTTCTGAGATATGGTTCTTACAACACTTTACTGCGGAATTAAGGCTGCCCCAGTAGTTGCATCTAATACTTATAACATTATTCTGCGGAATCTAGAGTTCTTCAGTTGTTGTATCTCATACTTACAATATTATACTACGGAGTTTGTATTACGTTCGTTGTTTTATATGATAGTTACAACAATACACACTGAAAGTTTTAAGCCTAATTTCATTGTATGTGACAATTACAATATATAAAGATTAAAAAATTCAGTGTGTATTATTGCATATGGGCAAATTCTAGATTAAGAAATAAAACAGAAATGTTATCAAAGCCAAAGTTTATTTTTTATAGAAACAACATAATACTAGATATTTTTAGAATATTTTAATGAACTTATGAACACAAGTTACATAGAACGAACATTTTTACAAACAAAAACAGGTAATAACTAGGTGATAAAAATCATAGTATTTAGAAACGTAAAAACATAATTCACCCTTCTTAGAAACAATTAAAATAAAATCCTCAAAATATACAATAAGGAATATAAAATAAGATGACTTATGAAATCTTATAATTTCTATGAGATCAACTTAGGACAATTAGAAATCACGTAACCATGTGTAATGATTGCCATTTTAACTATCTTTGGACTTAATCAAAAATAATAATTAAAGGCTTTCAAATCAATAAATGTGGCTTAAATATAATCAATAACATGTGGCTTGAATAATTCCGCTGTAAAAGAGACTCATTAGATCATCATATTTTGCCTTTGTTAAAGGAAAACGGTTAGGATAGACAGGACACAACTCTGTAATGCTATTTCTCTGGGGTTTTCGGGTATTGGTATTAATGGCAATCGTCATAGCATTACTGTTTGCTAAATCGTAACGATATTCAATTTTGATGGGATCTTCTGCACAAACTCGCACTTCTTTTATTTTGGTCCACTTAACTACGTCTCCACACATATTTTTTGACCAATTACGCCCGTCCAAAAGTTTTTTTATAGTTAAAGAAATCGGTATGTTTCATTTCTATGACGTTATATGGCTTTCCATCCTGTTTAGCCCATCTTACCAAGCTAAACCATTCCAGAGGTGTATATATAAGTTTATTTTTAGACGAACGTTCTATTACAGCGTGAACGCTGTCTCCCTCTGCTTAGGTATGCCCTTTTTCCAGGAAGGTATGTTTTATAGTAATGTTAAGTGGTGTCTATATACATTTTTCGTTTAATTTCCTTCTTAACTAATTTAGCCACATACATCCACTGCTTTTCTCGATTGCCTAAACCCCAAAAACTGTCAAAAATCTTCTTTCTATCTTCTTCGCTTAATTTATCGAAACACTTCTTTCGACAGCAACATGGCGGGCCCATCTTTCTACTTGGATGTATTTTACCTTTTCTCGATATATATTCATTTCCTAAATTACGTAAAAAAAATCTCTTATATTATCTATCCATTAATTAAAATGTATTTTTCTTACATTACCTTTATCTTTCCTTGATTGACGGCGGCGATTGGCAGTTGACGTGCTTGGATTATTTGAAATATCTGACAGTGGAATAGTTTTCATTGTTGTATTCGTTGAGCAGCTAGAAAGACATACCGGTGAGGGTTGAGGTGATATATCGAACGCTGATAAATTTTCCTTTTGTATGTAATATGGGCAATAATCATTATCACAGTCGTAATCCAAGTGATTGATACTACAAGTAGGGGAAGGATGCGGTGTCTCAAAATGTGTAGTATTAAAATCTGTTGCAATATCTGAGTTGTTATCAAATATGTCACTATCTATCATATTTGAAAGTTCATTCATTTCCGATTCATCAAAACTTATTGGCAATGGAGACTCTGAAACAAAAATTACAACTTTTAATTTTATTGTTTACTAGCAACGCTTCTCGTTTAAGGCTCTGTCACTGTGTCAGTCAGTCAGGATAGAGCACTTTAATTATTACTTATAATAAGACAAGATTTAAAAAATACTTTTGACAACCACATTAAGTTTAAGCAAAAAATACAAGTAATAGCAACGTAAAATATTAGGTATGATTTAACTAGAACACCTGCTAGTGATGGATAAGAAATTCATTAAAAGTGCAATGACTATTCTTATAGCATATCACCATACAACAGAATTTAGAATATCAACTTCCGAAGTTTAATGTTGTATTTACTACATACAACATTTATTTTTATTTCAATGGCAACGTAAAATGTTCTATGTATTACATACAACATTTTTATTGGACATCCAACAACGTAAAATGTTGTATGTAATATATACAACATTTGTTAATGCTCGCATAACCACGTATACTGTTGTAAGTAATCTATACGACATTTTAGGTTAGTATCACCAAAAAAAGTATCAGTATCCTAATTAATGCTGATGAACTAATACAAAATAGAAACTTACCAGTGATATTTCGGAAGCTTGGATCAGGAACAATGTAAGGTTCTATTTCATCTGCTATAACATCGTTATTTTCAATGGGTGAAATAGACTTGCTGTTTTGTTTACTCGTATTATTGAACAAATCACATAGTCTACGCCCTCTTGTTATAATACCTGTACGTGTCATTGTTGTAAGTTTTGAAATAGTTCAATTATATAGGTGTATTTTTTAGAAAAACTTGGCGCGCCCAACACGCTTGCGGCGGTTCATGTCCGGCGTGGTCTGTTGTATGTGGCTGATACAACCCACGAACGCGCGATTCTTCCCACCCCGCATCCCGCGTAAGCCGTTGCGAAGGACTATACAACGTTTTAGTCCGTTGTCGTTCGAAAGTTACAACAACTTACGCCTGAAAAATTCTTTATAAAATCGTGTTTTAGTTTTTTTTCACAGTGAATGCATAAATTACTACTAATTAAACAATTTTTAAGTAAAAACGCTAAAACGCATTTTTGTGGGATACAACAACTTACGTAGGAGGTATCGATATGTACTTATACCTAATGAATTATATGTACAAGGCCTTAGTGGAGACAGTGATGTCATACGCTCTCGACAGCTACGGTTTAACTTATCCATCTCATATAAAAAGAATAGAAAAGTTGCAGATCCGCTTTCTTAAATTACTTGTTGATTATAAAACTAAAAATAAATATAAAGATAACTATTATGAACTATTCAAGGTATGCAAAATCTTCCAATCACTCTCAAACACAAATATCTATTAATAGTTAACAACTACAGCTGTCGGGAACGCTTGCCACCACTTCGACACGGTCATGCAACGAGAGCCGTCACCAGCGTGTATGGCGACAGAACCCTAGGCCAAACGCGTGCTCTACCTGCTGAACAGTCTGCCTGCTGACGTATTGACAAATGATACTTATAAAGTATTTTGTAACTGTTTAAGAAGGTACTATTTAGACACAATGTTGTATAACTGTTTAATATTTATTTGATAAGTACTTATAATTGTTTTAGCTTAATTTTTAAACTCGCAGTCAAACCTCGTGTTAAGTTTTGCGAGATTATGTAACCATTTTATCATTTGTAATTTTATAAAATAAACTAGCGGGTTCTCGCGGTTTTACCCGCGTGGTGCCCGTTCCCGTGGGAATATCGGGATAATACATTTCTCCCGAGTGATATAGCCTATGTCACTCGGGAGAAATGTAGCTTTCTAATGGTCTAAGAATTTTCTAAATCGGTCCAGTAGTTCCTGAGATTAGCGCGTTCAAACTTACAAACTCTTCAGCTTTATAATATTAGTATAGATAAATAAAAATAATATTAGATAGGTCAAGACGTTGGCAGAGTATCAAAGTTTCAGCTTGAGAACAGAAATGTTTAAACATGATACTCCTAGATCCAGACATCAAAGACGCCACATCTGGCATTGGGTCTTAAGCCCGTATTCCAGAACGTAACTCAAGCAGTTGAGAACAGTTAGAAAAGGACGTCGCTACATGCGATGAATAAGCGCGTCCCTTTCTAACTGTTCTTAATTATAGATCACGGCTTAAGTCACGCTCTGGAATACGGAGGGGTTTTTACCTAATTATTCGCTATTATCGCGCAGATATAGCGCTGCAGAACGTCAAAATAAAAATGGTATTACTTATGTGCTGGCTAATCGCTCGCTGATGGTTTGTATAGCGGCGTCTCACACTCTCGCGCTCCTGGGTGAGAGTGTGAGATGCCGCGTGTTGCTATGACGCTAGCGCCAAAAACAATCTTGTAGCAATAACAGGAACTAAATGAATGCACATTGTAGTTCATCGTTTGTTTGGTAGAGGCCGCACTGTTGATACGTGACATAAAACAATTATGGCGCAATTTCTGCTGTCGCATTGCTGTTGCAAAGATAGATGATAGAACGGGTCTTAGATGTTGTCCGGAAACAATAGCGACAGGTTACCAGAGATCCTAAAGCGCGACGTTTAGGAGTTGAATTTCCGCGCGCCTAAAGCCGTCTTACTCTAAAAACATGGAAATTCAACTGCTAAACGTTGCGCAAATGGGCCCCAGCCAATCCCCTACAAAAGTTTTCGGTTTGTCCTTTGATAGTCTTTTAATGGAATCTGAAAGGCTAGCAGCTATAGCATCCGTTGTACCGCATGTGTACCTCTTACAATGCCATACGTTTTGATTTTGACATTTTTAACAGTTCTTTGGCCTCGGCAAAGCGTTGTGTTCGTAGGATTTGTGAAAATTGACAATCTGATTGACTGGTAGAGAATGCCTGATGGCATTAAGTCCGCCATTTGCTGTATTTTTTTTTATATTGCAATAAAGAATAAATAAATAAATAAATTCCAATTAATTTAATTGTACTTTTAGTTTCAGTTTAGTAATTTCTCATTTAAATTAGTTAAATAGTGAAAAGTAGTTAATTTTGTATTGTATAGCTACACTTAGTTAATAGTCTACAGTGTAATGTGTTGTTTTTCTTATGCATGCTGTGCTTGCATCTAGTAGGATCAATGTAGCATAAGTTATCGAAAAAAAATACTTGCGTTGTGTTTCTATAAATTGTATCCGGTTCTGTGAGCCAAATATAAAAAAAGCATTTTAAGCCTTTCGCTCCCAGTGCAGCATGGAGCGAATGCGTTTTTAACAAAAAAAAACACTTACAGCTCAATAAAACAACTCGCAATTTTATTAGCGCCGTCATCAACAATGTCCATGCATTTAGCATCTTCTGGCTAAACCTTATTATCAATACAATCATTACTGTATACGTATTTATTTCGATCAAAACCAAGCTCACGTCCGTGATTGATCTCTGCAAATAATACAAATATGATAACTAATCATAATAATTTACAATTTCTATCGACAATATGGCATTTTGCAAAGGCGTATGCCAAATGAGCAATTTAGGATTCAGCTTTATCATTACATTTACTATCGCTGCTGTTTACATAAGATTTGCGACCAAAAATATAAATAAAAAGAACATTGAGCATTTACTATTACTATTATCTAAAGTGTACACATTGCAATTAATTAAATGTTATAAAATAATCACATAATCACCTTATTTATCAATTGTTCTATAAAATAACCTATACTTAAAGTGTTAAAGATCGCAGATCCCAACATACATGACAGAATCTGTGAAAAAAAGGTATTGCATCAGTAGAATATTGTCATTTAAGGTCGCTCGTTTATTAACCGCCTCAGTACCAGATCTGGGCCAACTGTCATCTTTTAGGAGCCATCATGTCATAAGAACGTTTTATTTGCGTTTGAATTTACTCGAAATGGTTTTGTGAGATAAAAGAACTTATTCAAAATTCACCTGTCCACTAAAGGATGAGTTCATAAGTTTGCTGCATTCGATCAAACTTCGGCAATGTGCAGCCCATTGATGGATATTACTTTTAAATTCATTAAGCGCTGCGAAATCTTCAAGTACCATTCGCTTTCTGTATGTAATTTTACATAAAAGATTCTGGATAGACATATGCAGTCGCATTATAGTATTTTGGAAATGCAATATAACCAAAGCATATCTGTACATTTCCGTGCAAAATCGTATTTCATATAGCCCTCCAAGGAATTTTAATGTAAAATCGAATAACTCTCCAACATTGTCATTTTTAATCATCACTATACATGAAACTCCTGACAGTGTTGCCATTACAAAAAATATATTTTCTATCGTTGTGCTGTATTTCAAGTCGTGCATAATTCGATAATGATGATGTACATTGTTTAATCGTTTGTGCAATTCAACAAATGCACTGCTTTTTGTAGTTGTAAGAACGATAATAGTGCCCGTATTCACACACATTACTGTCGAATAAATTGCTGCAATGATTGGACTCTCGTAATTTGATATGGCAACCATAAAATAATAGATTAACACTAATATCAATTCGATCACTAATCTTGTACATGTGATTGTCTTCTTTGATTTGTTGAAGGCACTATAGTTTCTGTAAATGCCAATAATATTTTCCAATTTAAAAAGAAAAGCATCAAATTTTTTGTCGTCCATATTGAAAATTAGACATCGGTCACACGTTTTTACCTTTCATATGATATTAGAGTCTGCCTACTTGATTAAGTTTTCAAATTATCATAACTTGCTTTTTGATTAATTGTAAACGTCAAATAGTAATCAAATAGAAAGTAGGAAGCCTCTTTGTCAGCCTACGGCATGGAAAATATGTACTTTGACCACATTTCAAACATAATTATGGAATTGACATTAAACCAAGAGAATTTGGAAGAGCATTACGTTAGGTACACAGCTCAGATGCTGATACCTATCATAATATTAAAGTAGAATTAAATAATTTCAGTCCAAGCAACAGGCTAAAAAATATCATAATATGATAGGTATCATCTAATATGGGTCATGTTCCTCCAAACTCCCTTACTTATATGTATAGTATATATAGTTAAGAAATAAGGACACAGACACTTAGTTTTTAAAACTTTTATCTGTGGGAATGTGCAAAATGTTTAAGTTGAAACTAACTAAACCACACTGCAACAAAACTAATTTACAACAAACTGGACCAATCTGCTGAAGAAAATGTCTCTAGTCCGAATAATCGTATTAGTGAATAAGTTCATGATATATGATGATAAACGATCGGTGGAATTTCTGTCAGATTTTCAATTAAATTTTTTTTTTTTAACAGACTTCAAAAAAGTGTTTTTTTTATGACACGCTCCGATCGTGTTAAGCACGACCGGTGTGCAGAAAAGATAGAAAAGAAACACTATAAGTGGTTAACAAGTATAATTATAAGATAAAAGATGTTACAAGCTCAGGTGTGGGTTCATGGGAATCTTCGATTGGTGGCTCTCGCGAGGGTAAGAATGGGGACTTAGCTTTAGAACTGCCTAGAGCAGGCAGAAGCGAATGCCCAGCGTCACGGACTACGTTTGCAGCGGAGCGGTACGTTCAGCCTCGGTAGCACGGAGGGTGGGCTCGGTGTGGTGATGCGCACGTAGACACGGAGTGGAATTGCTCCGGGGTAGGCCGGAACAGGCGAGCGCTCGGCAGGTAGGTGCCGAGGTGGTAAAAGGCCACGAAGCAGGTGTTGATGCAGCAGCTGCCCGTGGATACGACCCCTAGTACGGGGATCGCGAATTCACTAAATAGAATAGGTAAGTAGTATGAAGAAAAAGAGCAGATTTCGCTGGAGTTGCGAAATATATACTCAACTGTTTCCAGAACGTTCTTTAGTAAAAAATTAAAGTGGGAGATGATTCTCCAATTCTATAGGCGAATAATGTTTAGTCATTAGCATAGACAACATAAGGATTGTAAGACCGATCGACACACGGTGTTTTGTCTAAGGCCAAAGAAGTAAGAATATTAAAGTATGCAAAAACATAATAGATATACATAGAAAAATATGTAGATTTTTTCTATATATAAATAGTTAAATAGAAATAAGTTAATTTTTGTAGTCTAATTTACTTGGCCGAAATACGAAATGGCCTCCCGGCCGTGAAGTTAGCAATATCGAGGGTACCCAGGTGTCAATTAACTACCATCGTGAAGTTTTATCAAAACAAAATAAAGTAAACAAACAAGTTAGGGCCGGTATTTCAATGTCACCTTATCTTATGACTTAAGTTAAGTCCAGCATTTGAGCTAAGTATCACTTGTGAAAGACAATAGCGTATTTCAATCCGGATATTCCTCGCCTTAGCAAATCTAGGATTCGTCGCAATATTGCAACATAACAAACAAAATATGATAATTGTCTATGAATTTTGTTGTCATTTGGTGACATTGAGCGCTCATTGGCTGCGCTTGTACGCTCAGCGACCAATGAGAATCGTTGTGGAGGCTCCACAATGAAAAAGAGCGCTAAAAAATTTATCACTTTAGCATTTCTTCTCACTTCGAAATTTTTATACATCATCTTCAAAATTTCGCATAATATTCTTGTAATTTGCCATTATTTCTACACTATAATATTTTTGAATGCTACAACTGCATTTTATTTACTGATAATAAATACCTAAATGTAAAACTAAAATATCTTTTTGCCAGTCAAAAATATGTTACCATAGCAACGAATCCCGGATCGGCACTTAAGTCTCTGAATTCCTTAGCTTAAATATTGGCTAGTTAGGATGGACTTTAAGCGTCACTTAACTTTAATCGTTTATTGAAATACACATAAGTGGAACATATCTTCAATCCTGGATCAATTCAAGATAAGTCGATATTGAAATACCGGCCCTTAGAATGGTGAAGTGAATGGTTATTGATTTAGGGCCGGTATTTCAATGTCACCTTATCTTATGACTTAAGTTAAGTCCAACATTTGAGCTAAGTATCACTTGTAAAAGACAATAGCGTATTTCAATCCGGATATTCCTCGCCTTAGCTAATCTAGGATTCATCGCAATATTGCAACATAACAAACAAAATATGATAATTGTCTATGAATTTTAATGTCATTTGGTGACATCGAGCGCTCATTGGCTGCGTGTGGGCGCTCGGCGACCAATGAGAATCATTGTGGAGGCTCCACAATGAAAAACAGCGCCAAAAAATTTTTCACTTTAGAATTACTTCTCACTTCGAAATTTTACATTACATTACGTATCATGTTCAAAATTTCGCATAATATTCTTGTAATTTGCCATTATTTCTACACTATAATATTTTTTATGCTACAACTGCCTTTTATTTACTGATAATAAATACCTAAATATAAAACTAACATATCTTTTTGCCAGTCAAAAACATGTTACCATAGCAACGAATCCCGGATCGGCACTTAAGTCTCTGAATTCCTTAGCTTAAATATTGGCTAGTTAGGATGGACTTTAAGCGTCACTTAACTTTAATCGTTTATTGAAATACACATAAGTGGAACATATCTTCAATCCTGGATCAATTCAAGATAAGTCGATATTGAAATACCGGCCCTTAATTACGTTGAAAGTAAGTAATAGATTAAGATTTAGGAGTATGCGGTTTTTAGAACCGTCACATTTATGTTTGTTACCTCATTGCTCGGTCATTTATAAGCCGATTTGAATAATTCTTATTTTGTTCGAAAAGGTATACTTTCAAGTTGGTCCCATTGTCGTCAAGACAGGATCTCATGATGGGATATTGGAGAAATACAGGGAACTCTTCAAATGTTATAGGTACACCTACATCCTTTTTTGTGTTTTCTTTAGTAACTCGTGCATTTGCTTCCATTAAGTACCATTTGGTGGAGTGGAACGGATGATGAAGACCACACGTGGTCATCGGAACTTTGAATGATCCTATTTTCGTTTCAAAGGGTGTACTTTCAAGTTGGTCCCATTGTCGTCAAGACATGATCTGATGATAGCATCTGGAGAAATCAAGGGTACTCTTCAAATGTTATAGGCACACCTTCAGCGATTTCGGTGTTTTCTTTAGTATCTCGTACAGTTGCTTCCATAAAGCACCATTTGGTGGAGTGGAACGGATGATGAAAACCACACGCGTTCATCGGAACTATTAAATAGTATATGACGGGTGCGATTAGTGATGCAAAAAAACACTATTTTTCTATCGTGAAAAAATACTTGCAAAAAAAACATGAAATAAACGCGTTTTTTCTGTAGCATGTGTTTTTCAGTATTACAGAATTCTAAATTATTAGGATGTTACCGTTAAATATTAATACTTATAAGTTCAAATAAAAGTTTTCTGTTTATTTTAAAAACCTACAACACTTTTTCAGTCACAAATGTTGACACAGAGACAGGTAAGTGAAAATTCCGACTCTGACAAGACTAGCGTGGGTAGTAGCACCAATACTTACATAGACGAAGAGTAAAACTTGAGTTTAATTTGATTCTTTCTATTTTTTAAACAGAATGTAACATCATATGAGTAAATAAAGCTTTTTTTTCAGGTTGTTTACTTAAAAAAAAACAAATTTAAGATAAAAAAATGATGAAATTATTAGTGTTCTGGCTACTACCGAGATTATTATACGTTAGTTATTGTTTTGTGCCGAGTTTGTGCTATGGATTTTAATCTTGAAAGTTAAGTACTTTTTTTCATATATCATGTTCACAAGAAGATTAAGCATTTCTCAATAAACACATGCTTTTTGCTCGACATATACGTTTATTTTGGTTATTTCTATGTAAATTAGAGGCTGGATTTGGTGTTAAATGATAGCTGTGTCCCTCTAGTATTCAAAACTGCAAATTTTCATTGCAACATTTTTGCACATCTAGTTTTTCATTTTTTTCAGAAGTTAAACTTTATTAGATAATTTTACTCATTCTAATGACATATGTTTGTTTTCACAATGTAAATGCTTAATAGTAATAGAAATGCGTAATTATATAAATACTTTAGCCATAGTAATTAGACTAAGTAGTCATAGGCATTTGTGTAGGTAACACTAATATCTGATAATTGTCTTTTTTGTATATATTAAATGTTTTTTTTAACAAATTGTAATTTTAATGTACTTTCTTTTCATTCTAATTTATCCTCGTCCTTATAAATAGTCTTAATCAGGATATTAGAGTAAGTAATCATCGACAGATAATTTTGTCAAGCTAGCTTGTTCGGGGTGAATCACTGTGCAGCGGCCTTAAATACCACAGAACATTAAAACCTCTTTTAATGTTCTGTGTTAAATACCATATACTCACTTTTTCTTACACAAGTACGCAAGACCGTGAAATGCAGCGTATGTCTCACTGACTTGTAGCATCTCTCTAATATACCTCGCCGTCGGGTCCAGATCCAGAAGCACCACGTCGTCCGCGTAGCTGATGTTATTAATACTAACACCACCCATACGGCAACCAACACGCATGCTGTTGAGCCCCACTATGAGGTCATTTACATACAAGATAAAGAGCTTAGGAGACGTCAAATGTGTTAAAATATTTTCGTGTTTGACAAATTTATTTGACCGTCTGCGGTTGTTTGATGCGTTTTATGTGCCGTAATTTATTTGACAAAGTTGTTTTGTTGTCAAAAGATTTAATCATTTACCGGGCCCTGGTGTTAGTAAGTAATAATAATATTTAACAAGATAGCCACACTATCGAACTGGGATTACCCTGTAATTATAGATGTAAGATTTGATGTAATGAAATAAAAATAAACTAAAATGCACTATTTTAGTGTACTTTTATTTCATACTAGCGGATCCTCGCGGTTTTACGCGCGTGGTGCCCGTTTGCTCCTACTGTGTCTTTAACGACACACCAACTTAAAAAAATATTCTGTTGTACGAGGGTACTTAATTTTTTTATTTTATACTGCTGCTAGCTGTTGATACCTTAGTTAGTCATAGTAAAGTGGTAACCGTGATATGCAGTTTATTGTTCTTGTGCGAAATGAGGTTAAACTACGTGCTTATTAAAATGATAAATTCAGGGTAATTTGAAATATTGTTATAAGCTGTTTTTAATTTATTTGTTATCTAATTATCAATAGACGGTTCCTAATAATCTCGAAAATAAAATAAATACGATATTGTCGTGAATAGGGTTCGTCGATGAAGAGATAAATGAAAACTTGCGAATACTTTCACAGCTTTTACTTGCGTTTTACAATATGGTTTTAAAATAGAAAAATAGCGTAACAAGAATACAATGCGAAGGGTATGCGAATGGGGTATAAAAAGGTGTCCGTTGTCGATCTTATATAGCCTGTTTTGAATTTGATTTTGACCGCTTCATCTCCTCCAGCCAATCACGTTGCCGCAGCCTTCACTCGTTCCATTGTACGCAGAAGTCGCGACATGCCCCCGGCTTTGGAAGCACCATGTTGCTTTCAAATTATTTGGATGCGTCTTCAGATAGCAAAGGGCATATTTTTGAAAATGCCCGCCTCACAGTGCCATTTGCCGTGCGTATATCTGCTACACGAGATATGCCGTCGTTTCCAGGAACAGCAGCCACGATGCGCCCTAACTGCCATTTGAGAGGAGGCAGATTATCGTCTTTGATGACGACGAGAGTTCCAACCTCCAACGAGTCGCCGCCTTCTGTCCATCTGCATCTAGTTTGCAGCTCCGATATATATTCCTTCGCCCACCGTGTCCAGAAATGTTGACGAAGTTGCTCCACCTTCTTGTAGCGGTTAACAAGATTTCCTGGATCAGCTCGCATGTCATCATATATTGGCGCTGTAAGAGTACGACCGATCAGGAAATGGGCAGGACTTAAGGGTAGGAGATCATTCGGGTCTGAGGACATAGGTGAGAGTGGACGTGAGTTAAGGACCGCAGCCACTTGTGCTAGTACTGTGGTGAATTCCTCGAACGTTAAATGCGCGTTCCCAATGACACGCGTCAAATGATGTTTGCACGATTTAATTCCTGCCTCCCACAGACCACCAAAATGAGGAGCGTAAGGGGGAATAAAACTAAATTTAATAGATTGACTTGTTGCAAAATGAGAAATATCAACTGAACAATTATTTATAAAATTTGAAAACTCTTTCATTGCTCCTACAAAATTCCTGCCATTGTCAGAGAATATTTCAATAGGTTTTCCATAGCGTGAAATAAAGCGTTTGAGTGCTAGAATATATGCTTCCGAAGAGAGATCGCTTACCAATTCCAAATGTATTGCGCGTGTTACAAAACAGATAAATAAACAAATGTATGATTTAACCGTTTTTGCACCCCTCCCTTTACGATTTAAAGTATACACTGGTCCGGCGTAGTCGACACCACAATATAAAAAGGGATAAGTAGCATTCAAACGTTCCTTAGGTAAGTTACCCATAAGCGGATGCAATGTTTTGCCTAATAGTTTTTTGCAAACCATGCAATCTTGCACAATTTTTCTAGCAAGGTTTCTTCCTCCAATCACCCACCATTGCTCGCGTACTTCGTATAAGAGTGCCTGAGGGCCTACGTGCAAAAGAGACTCATGTTTGTTACGAAATATTAGTAACGCTAATGGATGTTTTGATGAGAGTAAAATTGGGTGCTTCTTATTGTAGTCGAACTTATCAGAGTTGTTAATTCGACCCCCAACGCGTATGATATTTAAATTGTCTAAAAATAAATTGAGTTTTTGTAAGCTAGGATTATGTTTAAGTGATAATCTGTTTTTTAATTTATTGTATTCATCATAAAATGATTCAGATTGAGACGATTTTGCCAGAATCAACTCGGAACGTCTCAACTCGTCAACACTGATTGCACCACTTAATTTATCTAGTTTTGATTTCCGTATATTATGAATGAACCGTAGTACATAGGCGAACGTACGGGTTAATTGGTTAAAACGAGAAAATCTAGCAAAGGGGATGATACTCGCACTTTGATCACATTTAAACGCATGAATAACGCTAGTCTTAACCTCAGGTAATTCATTAATAGTTGAATGTTGTAAATTAGAATCAAGATTAGTACAATCAAAGGTCGCATCATGTAAAAAAGACGGGCCATTCCACCATAACCGTGAAGTGGTCAAGTCAGGTAGATGCACGCCCCTTGACACTAAATCTGCAGGATTATTTTTTCCACTAATATGGAGCCATGACTTCCCTTCTGTGAGTTCATGTATCTCAGATACTCTATTTTGAACGAAGGGTTTTAATAAATTAGGCGCCATGCGTAGCCACCCTAAGACTATAGTAGAATCCGTCCAGAATATGACGCGATTAAATTGACAGCGGAGCGAATTTCGTACTAATGAGTATAATCGCGCACCAAGCAGTGCCCCGCATAGTTCGAGCCTTGGTATGCTAACAGGCTTTAACGGCGCAACTTTCCCCTTTGAGCACAACAAATGCATAGATGCTGGTACATTATGATCATTTGAAATTGATCGAACATAAATACACGCCCCGTATGCAGTTTGAGAAGCATCCGTAAATATGTGTAGCTCTAACTCTGTAGGTTCATAAATTGCAATGACGTGTCGCGGAATGCGAATGTTTTCTAGCGCCGATAGATTGGTAGCAAACCGGTTCCAGTCAGCTGTGACGTCGCGCGGCAGCTCATCGTCCCAGTCTAACTTGTGAAGCCAAAGCCTTTGTAATAAAACTTTTGCTATTATTATTGCCGGACTCAATAATCCTAATGGATCGAATATTTGAGAAATATGAGACAAAATTGTGCGCTTAGAAATTGTATTACTGTTTTCAAATTTTGTATCAAAATAATATTCATCTAAATTAAAATTCCAACACATACCTAATGTTTTACAATTGTGACTATCGTTGATATTTAAATCTTTAGCGTCATTGAAACAATTAGAACTTAGTTCACATCGAAAATTAAATATCCATTTCCTTAATGTAAAACCTCCCGCTTTTAGAGTGTTTGAAATATTTTCGCATAATTGTAATAATTCGGTTTTATTATTAGACCCTGTGACCATATCATCAACAAAAAATGATTCAGCTATTGTTGTTTTGACGTCAGGATCCGGACAATCCAACGATAATTGTTTTAAACACCGTACGGCCAAGAAAGGTGCGGAGGCAGTGCCATAAGTGACCGTATTTAACCTGTATACATTAATTGGTTTCGTTGGATCGTCACGCCATAAGATAAGTTGCAGATCACGTTGAGTTTCGTTAATTAATACCTGCCGATACATTTTTTCAACGTCAGCGCACGCTATATATTTGTGTTGACGCATTCGCAATAAAATGGCAAACAAATCGCCTTGTATCGGAGGCCCTACGAGTTGTAGATCATTAAAAGACTGCCCGGAACTCGACTTCGCACTAGCATCGAATACCACCCGTAGCTTAGTGGTTGTGCTTTGCTCGCGGAGCACACCGTGATGTGGTATCACATAATGAGGGGTTCCGTACTTGTCTACACGCGTCATATGACCTAATTGTATATACTCGTTCATAAAATCGCAGTATAATTTTTTATATTCAGGATTAGCTTGGAGGCGCCGTTCCAATGATAAAAAACGTATAAGGGCTTGAGGATATGATTCGCCTAACTCATGTAGTGATGATTTAATAGGAATGTTTACGGTAAATCTACCGTTTCCGTCACGCATCGTAGTGTTAACGAAAATATTTTCGCATTACTGCTCTTCATCCGTGTACGTCTTACATGGTTTTATAATTTCCTCAAGCTCCCAAAATTTACGTAATTGTACATCTATACTTTGAGAGAAATTACATTGCACACTACCCATACCGCGCATTGACTGTATGGGACCCGAGACAATCCATCCTAAACGCGTATTTTGAAGGAACGGTCCATTAGGTAATCGCATTCTACCGTTATTTAGCAAATCCCAAAACTTATCTGCGCCTATTAGGATATCAATGTTTTGAGACTCGTAAAATGATGGATCCGCTAATTGAATGTGCTCAGGTATTCGGAACTCCGCATAGTGCTTAGATATAGCGGGCAATGTATATGTCAAGTGCGGCAACACAATACATTGAAGATGAGTCGCGTATGTACTGGTGCAGGATTTTATTTTGATTTCACACAATTGTGTAGACTGTGTGATTGAATTTCCAACACCACGAATTTCATGTGTGGACTGTATTAATGGTAATTGTAATAATTTGCACAGTGAACTCGATATAAAACAACGTTCGCTTCCCGAATCTAAAAGAGCGCGCGCTAAATGATAGTTGTTTTTAATATCAATAACTTCTACGATTGCAGTGGATAACAAAACTGCTTGTGTTTGCGATAGATGAGTGCCCGGATCTATGTGTGCGGTAGTGGCGGGGCTCGCAACCGGTTTCTGCACTGGTAACATCTTCTGGGAGAGGGACGAGTGCATGGACAAAACTTGTTTGTTATCTCCACATTCGCGCGCAGGCACCGCCGGGCTAACATTATCATTTTGTTTGTGCAATAATGTGTTATGCTTTTCGTTGCAATGTCGACACGGACCGAACCTACATGTATTAATGTTATGACCCGGGCGCAAACAGTTCACGCACAGTTTGTTAACGCTTACATGTTCGAGCTTAGTATTTAAATCAGTGGTTAAAAATTGTTGACACGCGTAAAGTTGATGAATACCGTTATTGCAAAACGAACATGACTTGCTAGTAAAATGCTTTTGCGGCTTGTTAGTGGAAACGTTGCAGTGAATCTTTGGATAGTGTGACTGTAAATGCTTTTTATTTTTTGTGTTTGAAGAAGTGCTATTACCGTTAGATAACTGCAGCGTCTCCAGCATATCCGCTCGATCCTTAAGAAAAGACAATAACATATCTACCTTCAGTTTTGACTTGGAGTTATCGGATTGTTTTAAAATTGTGGTTTTATGTTGTTCCCACTCGCGTTCCGTAATTTTATCCAGTTTAGAAACAACAATATAAATAATTAGTGTGTCCCAGGTGTCTACTGGTTCACCTAGGATTTTAAGCGCTCGCAAATTTTTCAAAATTGTATCTATTAGATTTCGCAATGAATCCGGTTCCTCCTTAGTCAGAACCCGAATATTAAACAGTGCTTTGACATGGTTATGTACTAACAGGCTGCAATTGTTGTAACGGTTTAATAATAATTCCCATGCTACCAAATAGTTATCGGCACTAAATTCTAATGAATTGATCACTAGGGCTGCGCTACTTTTCAATGATGATTTCAAATAATGAAACTTTTGAATGCTACTTATATGTGTGGAGTTTTGCACAAGAGATAAAAATGTATCCCTGAACTCTAGCCAGTGTTCACTCGAACCATCGAAAGTCGGAACAGAAATGGTAGGTAATTTAATTGAGTTATTGGAACACTCTTTGGAACTGGAAAAATCACCGTCAACGTTACACATACACTCAGTTCGAGCCATCACTCTGAAGTAACTGTCTTCGAATTGATCGCGTTGATTGAATTGTTCTTCTAAGTCAACTTCTAAAACCGATTCTTCTAGTGTACTTTGAAGACCGTTAAATTCAGCGTGAAGGCTTTTGACACTTTGAACTCGTAGCTTTAAATCTGCCTTTGATTGTGAAGATAAAGGCTTTTCACACTCTAAACTATTAACATAATTGCAAAACCTAGTTAATCTACTTTTGACTATGGCACGCTTCTTAACTAGATCACGAATTAATTGATTTGTACTGTCATTGTCGGTGACTGTTATTTTAACTGGCGATTTTGAACGGGACACATTAGTTTCGATACTCATTTTGGAGGCTAGTGAAAGTTGGATATATTAAAACAGTGGCAGTTAGTGCTAGCAAACGGCACGCTACTGATAATAGAGATTCCTGCGTATCAATCACTAGTATAATGAAGTAATTTACCACAGTAATAGACACAAGTTTAAGCAATGGATTGGGAAAGGAAATGATAGCTGATGGTCGTACCTTTTGCGCTTTGTTGGGCTCGATCTTCAGTTATTCTGCGTATATTCCTTGGGTTAGGTCGCTCCAAATCCGGCGTCAGTGTATCCAAATTCGGCTCAGAAGGTCCAAATGTCGTGAATAGGGTTCGTCGATGAAGAGATAAATGAAAACTTGCGAATACTTTCACAGCTTTTACTTGCGTTTTACAATATGGTTTTAAAATAGAAAAATAGCGTAACAAGAATACAATGCGAAGGGTATGCGAATGGGGTATAAAAAGGTGTCCGTTGTCGATCTTATATAGCCTGTTTTGAATTTGATTTTGACCGCTTCATCTCCTCCAGCCAATCACGTTGCCGCAGCCGTCACTCGTTCCATTGTACGCAGAAGTCGCGACAGATATATTTATAAAATATTCATCAAGTATTTTCGTTTTACTTTATCTGTTCCGTGAAAGACACAGTAGGAGAATGTACTACTATCAGTAGTACTTATATTTGTTATAGGGCTTTACGACAACCTTTCACTCTGAATGAGATTACTGAGAAATAAGAGCAAAATGATGAAAAAATAGTTCCAGACTCCATAACTATCATCATCACATTCATATCAGCTGCATGATAACGACTGCTGGGTATGGGCAGCCATCAAACGATGGCCCTAGAGGGCCTTGGGCCCTAGAGGATCTTCCCGCATCCAGGAGCTTTCCGCGATCTTCACCAGATCATTGGTCCACCTTTTTAGGGGCCTACTCACAGAGTCGCCATTCTAAAACCATCCCGTCCGCTAACTTCTTGCTATGTGTCCCGCTTACTGCCTCTTCATCTGATCAATTCTTCGAGGGATGAAGGTTTACTTTTGTACTCCTCATTACTGATTCGATCAAGCAGGAAAACGGCAAGCATGTCTTTCTGCATTGCACGCTGGGTGACGTTACCTTACATCATGTCTCCGCAAAATTGTAACGGATGAAGACTCTGGAGACAAAATTTTGTTTTACTTCAAAATGTCTTTGGGCCTTAACTCGGAGCACTTGCTGAATTTGTGACATGAAGGACTTGTCTGATAAATGTAAGTTGAGTCATTTTATTATTTCCCATGCTGGAATGAGCGTGACAGATAGTATAAAATGCGTCTAATGCTAGCTTTGCAGGTGCATAGAGTAAGTCTTCCAACTGTCAGGGCTAGGTTGAATGAAGGATATTCGAAAACTATTGTAAACGATGAGCTGGCAATCTGTCGCTATTGTTTTCTGACAACGTCAAACATCTAACCGCCTCCGTGGTCTAGTGGTACAACCACCAGTATCAGACCCAGGGGTCCCGGGTTCCAGCCCCGCTGTATCCCCATACATATTGTATTCGGTTTGGTTGGTGGTAGGACTTGTTCTAAGTCCGTCTGGCTAGCTACCACCATCTTATCTCAGCCTGACGCCATAACAACAATGTTTTCAGCATTGTTGTGTTCCGGTAGTTAGAAATAAGCTAGCCGTTCCTCAGTGATTGAGGATTATATGGCGTCGTCGAAGTGTATATGAGAGTGATTCTTTGGGTGATTTCTTACTGACAAGCTGCACCTTTGATGTTCTGCAAATCCCGCAAAGGTTATTAGCGTGACGGTGTGTCCTCCAATCCAAGAAAATTTATTATTATATTTAAATAATAATATATTATATTATATTATTATTTTACTATCTTTCTCGTATTTATAATAATAATAATAATAAACACTTTATTGCACACAATACAAAAGCAAACACAAAGAGAAAATTACAAACAGAGGAACATACAATAGGCGGCCTTATTGCTACATAGCAATCTCTTCCATGCAACCTTAGGTGAAAGAGATATATATAATTAATAAGGTAATAGGGGATTGGGTGCATAAGAGGATGGAGAAACAGATACTTATATACTACAAATAAATATTTGATAATTCTATAAATAATAATTATGACAGAGAAAGAAAATGACTTCTGACTTGATTGCCGATTTATGTCGAAGCCAACTGAAATCGACGTAGTGAAAGATCATAGTAGTACTTTCTCCTACTGTGCCGTTTACGACACGGCATTTTACAGCTTTTCTTGAACTGAAATATTTTTTTAATTATTTTTTATCAGTTTTATGTTTTCGTTTTGAGAAGTATATAAAATTTCAAATCAATTGTGCAAAAAAAGTTAATTCAGGTGCAAGTGGGCTAATGGTCTAAGAACTTTCTAAATCGGTCCAGTAGTTCCTGAGATTACCGCGTTCAAACATACAAACTCTTCAGCTTTATAATATTAATAACTAGCGGATCCTCGCGGTTTTACGCGCGTTGTGCCCGTTCTCGTGGGAATATCGGGATAAAATATAGTTTATGTCACTTGGGAGAAATGTAGCTTTCTAATGGTCTAAGAAATTTCTCAATCGGCCCAGTAGTTCCTGAGATTAGCGCGTTCAAACAAACAAACTCTTCAGCTTTATAATATTAGTATAGATAAGTATAGATATAAATATGAAGCATTGATGTGACAACGCTGGCCTACGGCGTATTCAAAATATAAAAGTATTGGAGAATTTCGACGGTGATCCGAAAATCTCGGTAGGTCAGTGGTTAGTGCATTGGACCGGACTTCCAAAGGTCGTGGGTTCGAGTCCCACCTAAGAGTTCACTTGTGGCCGAGTTGATTTTTTCCAATATTTTTCTATTTAAAATTTATCATAAGTACAAATAGTTCATGCATACAAATATTTGTCTTGTCCGGGGATCGAACCCGGGACCTCTGGCGCAGAAGGCTGGTATAGTACCCCTGCGCCAAACAGGTTGTCAAAACTATTTGGTTGTATTAATCAAACAACCCCTAGTGCCAGTGTACTATATAATGCGTTAAGGTTACGTAACGATTCGGAACGACACGAACTACATACAATGTATTTATTTACACCGAAACTCCATCAAAGTTAACTTAATGTGTACGACCTTTAATTGTCCAAACGCGGAAGTTGCGATAGTCTACTGGCCTGCCTACCAGTGGGTGATGTTGTAAATCTATTGTTGAGGCAAGAATTTTCACTAATATTCAGCGAAAAGGGAAGTACTTCCTCCGAGCTTCCACCAAGGCTGTCGACATGTCTACGTCAAGACAGAAATGAGAATTTGTGTGGGAACATGAACCGCGCTTACAGAGTTTTTCATCCCGCTGCAAAAGTTCCAACAACGAACAGTTAGGCCGGGGTCCCCGAGCACAGACACTATCTGTTTCCACACAAATTCTCATTTCTGTCTTGACGTAGATGTGACGTCAGCCTTGCGCGTCCTGTGTTTTATTTGTACTTTTCGCTGATCCTGCATTTCTTCGATATTCAACGTCTTCAGCTTCTTAGGTAGCGGTGTGTGCGTCGCTACACCATCTTCTTAGTCAGGCACTCTTAAGGTGGTACGACTTCCATACAAATAAATATTACACAATTATTGGTTCATCATACCTTAATAATTCATAAACACATGCGCAACTAACTCGTTTCAGTTATTTGTTTGCGCGAAAAAATAAAAAAAAAATGTATTTTCATACATGAGCTATATAAATGCGATGGGTCACACACGCATACGTAGAATTATTGAAATAATAAGATATTAGTATATTCGTGTTTTATGTATGAAAATACATTTTTTACAATACAGATCTGTATGATGTAGACAATTAATATATACGACTGTCCAAATTGAGGGCACGCGAATATCGACAAAGTGAGTGAAAACTATTACGCCTTTATCCCGTTTTAAGTATTTATTTATTCATACATGCCTTAAAAGCTAAGACATACATTCAACACGCTTTTAAGAGTTTTTGAATAAGGCAGATACCTCTTGCTATAGCTCCTTTAATTTATCTCTCTTGCTTCCATGTACTTACTCGTACTCTCATACAGTCGTCATACATGTCTTCTTAATCTAATATAATGACGTGATTCATACTGACGTCACCAGTAGCAGGTTATAAAAGACTACATTACTTAGACATACTCTACTACCAAATTAAAAAAAAATGGCCATATGTGTGTCGGGCCAGCCGCGGTATAGGGTTCCGTAGCCAAAATATATTTGCGGTTTTGAAAAATGTGCTATATTTCTAAAACCGCCTAACTATATCTCGTTTGAACTCATTTTTGTTGAAAGTGTTTAATAAGATCTACAGCATTTTTTTTTCAGATTATTCACTCTCTTTATTTAAAAGTTAGAGGGGGGAGGGGACACTTTTTACCGCTTTGGAAGTGTACAACTTTCAAACGGTTAACTTTGAGAAAAAATTGTTTTAAGAACCTCAATGTAATTGATAAAATATTAAACAAGAAAATATACTAGAAAGAAGCAACTTGTCTCATGACGTTCAGGTGGGTGAAGACAAGTTGCTTCTTTCTAGTATATTTGTTTAATATGTATCACATAAAATAGCATTGTAAAATGCAAAATTAAAAAGTCATAATTATCTCAATATAATATTTAAAGTCATAATTATCTCAATATAATATTTAAAGTCATAATTATCACAATATAATTTTATAATATTTATAGACACCCCGCACGAATATGTTTGATGAAAAAGTTTTTTTCAGTTTCAGTTACATCTACCCCCTTAATATCTAAATAATTAAGCATAAAGCGGTTTACAGAATACATCTACATACCAAGTTTCAACTGTGTAATCCTCAAAGTTTTGGAATAAAATGGCTGTGACATACGGACGGATGGACAGACAGACATGATGAATCTATAAGGGTTCCGTTTTTTTGGCATTAGGCTACTTAAAAATTCATTTGTCGTGAAGAAATAAAATTCGGTTGCTTTAAAAAAAAAACTTTATATAATTAGATAATCTTTCTCAACTGCAATAAAAATATGATGATTGATAACATAAACGATGACATACTAGGCACCATCGTCATCATCATCGGGGTGGTGGACATCAGCTGCGCCTGCACAGGCATCACGCGGACTAGTCGCACCGTATCTTGGAGGGCTTTCAACTCTGGGGATTCTTTGTCTAAAACCAAGAGATACACCCACTGTACGGTCAAAAGCAGGTCAAGACGATGGCAGAGTATCAAAGTTTCAGCTTGAGAACAGAAATGTTTAAACATGATACTCTCATAGTCACACCCCAACGACGCCACTTGGCATTAGGTTGAACGGGAGAAAGGGACATCTCTACATGCGATGAATAAGCGTGTCCCTTTCTAACCTACCTATAGATTACGGCTTAGGTCACAGAATATATATTACGGTACAGAAATTTCACTCCCGAGTTTAGGTATGATAAACGCAAGCGTCCGGTCACCGGACTAGTCTCAGGAGGCTGGCACTGTCTTTCTCGTCGTCATCTGTCTCGCTTCGCGTGTATTACTTTCACAAATAAAGTAGAACCTCTGACAGCCCTAGCAGATTGAAGCGAGGCGGCAGACAGTTATTGTACTATGAACGCTATACGCAATGCAAGAGGTTGAAATTAGGTTGTTTTCCAGAATAGTAGCTAAATATCTCGGGGATTTTGCGCCGCTTGTATGGAAGTGAGACAGGCCTGCTTAAGTCACGTTCTGGAATACGGGTCTTACACCCATATTCTAAGTCGTTCCTCTAAAACTTACTCGTCCTCGACTTAACCAAATCTCATTGAAAACCTCTTCGAAATACTCCTCGAAATCGGTATTCTAAGTCATAACTCCGTAAGGACCTGGAGGAGCCAAAGAGTACGTAGCCACTCCGTGTTAGGCCTAGCGTACACTACCATTTTTACCCACGACGAGGTTGAGTGGAGTGTAAAAAGTTTTGGAGTAACGACTTAGAATATGGGGGTTAGATGTTGTCCGGAAACAATAGCGACAGATTACCAGATGCCCTAAAGCGAAACGTTTAGGAGTTGATTTTCCGCGCTCCTGACGTCTTACTCTAGGAGCACGGAAATTCAACTGCTAAACTTTGCGCAATAGGGTCAGTCAATCCCTTACAAAAGTTTTCAGTTTGTCCTTTGATACGCTTTTAATGGGATATTGGAAGACTAGCAGCTATCGCAGTTTAAGCCTTTCGCTCTCAGTCCAGCATAGAGCGATTTTAAACAAGAAAACAACTTACAGCTCAATAGAACAACTCGCAATTTTATTAGCGTCTTCGTCAATATTGTCCATGCATTTAGCATCTTCTGGCTAAACCTTATTACCAATACTATCATTACTGTATACATATTTAAGTTAAGCAATTCCAAGCTCACGTCCGTGATTGATTTCTGAAAATAATACAAATATGATAACTAATCATAATAATTTACAATTTCTAATGAGAATGCCAAATGAGCTTTAGCATTACAATTGTTATATGTGCTGATGACATAAGATTTGCTACCAAAAATATAAATAAACTTATTATTGACTCAAGTATAAATCATAATTTAAAGTGTGCACGTTGCCATAAATTAAATTTTATAAAATACACACACATAGTCACCTTATTTATCAATTCTTCTATTAAATAACCAATATTAACAGTGTAAAAGATCGCAGATCCCAACATACATGACAGAATCTGTGAAAAAAGGTATTGCATCAGTAGAATATGGTCATTTAAGCTCGTTCGTCCATTAACCGCCCCAGTACCAGATCTGGGGGCCTACTGTCATCTTTTAGAATCCATCATGTCATAAGAACGTTTTGTTTGCGTTTGAATTTGCTAGAAGAAACTCGGTAAATTTTCATGGTTTCGTGAGATAAAAGATCTTATTCAAAAGTCACCTGTCCACTAAAGGATGCGTTCATAAGTTTGCTGCATTCGATCAAACTTCGGCAATGTGCAGCTTATTGACGAATATTACTTTTAAATTCATTAAGCGCTGCGAAATCTTCAAATACCATTCGCTTTCTGTATGTAGTTGTATATAAGAGATTCTAGATAGACACATCCAGTCGCATTATAGTATTTTTGAAATGCAATATTACCAAAGCATATATGTACATTTCCATGCAATATCGTTTTACATATAGCGCTTCAAGGAATTTTATTATTAAACCCTGCAACATTGACATTTTTGATCATCACTATACATGAAATTGCTAACAGTGTGCCCATTACAAAAAAGACTTTTTCTATCTTTGTGCTGTATTTCAAGTCGTGTATATGTCGATAAAGATGATTTACATTGTTTAATCGTTTGTGAAACTCAACAAATGAACTGCTTTTTATCGTTGTTAGAACATTACTGTCGCATAAATTGCTGCAAAAACTGGATTCTCGTAATTTGATATATAGCAATCATGAATTAATAGAGTATGACTTATATCAATTCGATCACTAATCTTAGACATTAAATTGTTTGCTTTAATTTGTAGAAGGCACTATAGTTTCTGTAAATGGCAATAATATTTTCTAATTTAAAAAGAAAAGCATCAAATTTTTTATCGTCCATATTGAAAATTATACATCGGTCACAGGTTTTTACCTCTAATTTACATATTAGAGGCTGCCTACTTTATAAAGTTTTCAAATTAACATACGTTGCTTTTTGATTAATTGTAAACGTCAAAAAGTAATCGAATAGAAAGTAGGAAGCACAAATTTTAATGCGATTCAATGTCACTCTTTGTAAGCCTGCGGCATAGTCTCATGAACGTATTTACTTTTACTACATTTCAAACATCATTATGGAATATGGATTGTTAAACGCGCGTGTATTTCACGAACTACGACATCGTCGTCGTCTCAGCCTCATAACACACTGCTGGGTATAGGCATCCCCCAAGGATTTCCACAGAGATCGGTCCTGCGCTGTCTGTATCCAGAGTCTTCCCGCGATCTTCACCAGATCGTCGGTCCACCTTATCGGGGGCCTACCCACGGAGCGTCGTCCTGTGCGTGATCGCCATTCCAGAACCTTTCCACCCCGACGGCCATCGGTTCTTCTCGCTATGTGTCCCGCCCACTGCCACTTCCGCTGAGCAATCCTTTGAGCGATGTCACTTACTTTAGTTCTCTTACGGATCTCCTCATTTCTGATTCGATCACGTATCGAAACGCAGAGCCCGTGCATAGCCCTCCCCAATGCACGCTGGGTGACCTTGAGTTTTGTTTTCAGACCCATAGTTAGCGACCACGTTTCACTACCGTAAGTGATCACTGGCAACACACACTGGTCATACCCATGTAAGCGGTAAGCACCCTGAACTAATCATATTCAAAACTTACCTGTCTACTGAAGGATGCGTTGATAAGTTTGTTGCATTCGATCAGACTTCGGCAATGTGCAGCCCATTGATGGATATTACTTTTAAATTCATTAATTTCTGCAACATCTTCAAGTAACCAAATATTTTGTTTTCTACTTATAATTGTATTTATGAGATTCTGGATAGATGCGTTCAAACGCATTATAGCATTCCAAAAAAACAATGTCACTAAAGCATATCTGTACATTTCCACGCAATATCGTATTTCATATATCACTGCAAGAAATCTTAACATAAAACTTAATATCCCTCCAAATGTTTCATTGCCCTGTATGACGATAATACATGATACTGATAAAAAAGTGTTGATTGCGAAAAAAATATTTACTTTCGTCGTACTGTAATTCAATTCGTACATCTGTCCATAGTTATGATGTATGTTATTTAGTCGTGTAAGTAACTCAATGAATTCATTGCTTTTTATTGCTGCTAGAAGGATAATGCTCCCCACTTGTACCACCATGATTATTGCATAAACAGCGGAAATTATTGGAATGCTATTATTTGAAAAAGCAACGATTGAATAATTTATTGTAAGTAATATAACATCGATCACTAATATTGCACATGTAATTATTTTCTTTGTTCTGTTGAAGACACTGTAGTTTCTGTAGATTCCAAAAATATTTTCTAGTTTAAAAAGAGGAGAATCGTTTTTGTTTTTGTCCATTTTGAAATTAATATATGACTCGTTCACAAGTTTGTCCTCAACCATATAAGAGGCTACTTTAGTAAGTTTACAAATCAACTAGAGTGTTATTGATTAATAATTTTTACGTCAAAAAGTAATCGAATAGAAAGTACGAAGCACAAAATTAATATGCGATCTGAGGCCTTACCATAATCTCTTTGCGATTCTTTTTAGGTTGTGATAGTGTGATGCTGCCCTACAGCGCGTATAGCGGCGTCTCACTCTTTCTACCTGAAAATAACCTAAAATGAATCGCATTAAAGTTGATGGTAGGCTCCCAGATATCACTCTTTGTCAGCACGTTGCTTGTCGCTAAGACTGAAAATAATAACTTTCAAGCATCAATAAGTAATTACCATTACGTTTGGTAGAATATTTGTTTTCAATAACTATAATTAATAATAATATAATATGATAATAATAATTATTATAAGCACAGTTGCACACTGTTCATTGAAATAAAACAACTATTACGGAAGCATATCTTGAGTTTCTCCGCGCACTCATTATTGAAATAAAAACAACTTATGCGTATTTTAAGAAACATATATTTGGTTCTATATTTTTTGTATTTTTTAGAGATTTTTGCACAGACCTATCTACCTTGCGTGTCCAAAAAGTTTGAACCACGGTCAAAGTTTTCCGACCTAAGTCAGTCCGCTTGAGACCATTGCCATGAAAACATGAATTACTCAGATACCAAAATGGTTAACTTGCAGAGCTCGTCAATAACATTTCCACGTCACTAAATCTCGCTCGTGAAGTCATCGTAGGTACGAAAAATTCGACACGCTAGGTTCTCATAAAGCTCTCTTTTCGTCTATCTAGATATAGGTCTGTGGTTTTTTGGTTTCACGACCTCTCGGAACCTTGCCGTGTCTACCCGTGACTACGGCAACTAAAAGTCCGCAAAAGTTGTTTTATTTCAACAGTTGCGGATTTAGAAGTGCATTCAACAAGGTTTTCAAAAATATTTGAAATTTTGTCGAATGATAAAAATATCTTATTCCAAAATGGTGTTATAATTTGAAGAAAAAACCCTGATAAAACATAACTAATAGTAGAATAGCTCAGTTTGATGAAAACCGAAAGCTACATAATTATTGAGATGGTCCAGCACAACGGATATTGTGTCTTCGCAAAGGGTAATAAAGGGAGACTAAACCGAACATACAAAGTCGCAATTTTCTTACACCAGACGTGGCCATGGCTACTGTCCGGCTCCAAGGCGGATATTAAAAAATAAAGTTATCTCAGCAACATCCTTAGCTCGGGTACTTTTGAACGTCGGGAGGAGATGTTAAGGCAGAGCTTTTAAAACTTTTTTGTCCTGTAACCTCTATCAGGGTTGTCATCTCTACGTTATCTATCACCCATTTATATATTTTTTTTGTTAAAATACTCCTAGTTGTGTATGTATTAATACATCAAATACATGTTATAGTTAAACCGTTGTCATTTATGTTAAGTGAAAAATCTATTCGTTTTTACAGCTAATATAATAATAAATATTATGTTAAAATTTGCTTTGCATCATCATAAATACTTGTGGAAATACTTATCGTACTGCTATATTGCTATCATTGAAGAAAATATGGCAGAACAGCACATTATAGCCAATACTGTCTTGAATAAGCCCGAAGCCATCATTTATTGACGAGCCTACAGCATAAGCAATTCGTTTAGGTACAGTAAAGCTAATATAATAATTATAAGATGTTAAAATTTGATCGGCATCATAAAGATACTAGTGGAAATAGTTTTTGCTGTAGCTGTATATTGCTTTCCACTGGAGACAATATGGCAGAATTGGCACATTATAGCCAACACTGCCTTGAGCAAGCCCAAAGTCATAATTTTTGTCGAGGTAACAGCGAATATCTTGTACACCCGATTTTTGACTTTTATTGTAACACCATTCATCGGAAACATATACGTTAACAAAAAAACCTTTTCATTTAAACTAGCGGACAAAGATACAGTACACAGTGTGAAATTTAACCTTAGTTGCGGCCATCCTCGGTTTATATTTTATTATGATAGATCTTAACACGAACAAGATTACTTGAAAACCAAAAAAAATATACTTGGCTTAATTTCGGAGATTCAGATGGTCATTTCAGTCATAAAAAAAAACTGGAATCTATGTAGGAAAAATATATGTGAATTAAGGTATTAAAATGCTTAATTGGTAAATTTGTCAAGTTCATATTTGCACAAAACACCAAGAAACTAAATATTTCGTAAATTGACGACAAAATTAAAGAAAAAATCTATCTGTCGTTTGCATTTTTTTTCTAGCTTAAAAAAAAAGTAGTGTAGTGTTGCATCCAGTTGTAAAAAAATACAACTTTATTTCTGAAGACTTCAGAGATAATGCTTTTCTAAGTTTTTTCCAAATTTCTATGGAAATAGGGTTGTCAAAAAAAGTTTTGATTTATAAAGTAAAAAATAGCATTCATATTTAAAGATTTTATTTTCTAAGTTACGAATGATTTCTATCTATATAATGACGCTTATCAACAACAACAACAACAGTCTACGTGCCTTGTGGTATTTTCGGGACGAAAAATCGCGTGCGCGTAGTATTTTTTTGGACTATTGGGGTTCTATTTTTATTGGCAAACCTAAGTTTTAATCTAACTGTATGACACGGATCATACTTTAGATTGGAAAGAGATTTATTAAAAACTAGCGGCCGCCTGCGGTTACACCCGCGTGGTTTCCGTTCCCGTGGGAATGTCGGGATAAAAAGTAGCCTATGTGGTAGTCCACTATTTGAAGTCCGTACATACCAAATTTTACCAAATCCGTTCTGTAGATTTTGCGTGAAAGAGTAACAAACAAATAAACAAAGTTACATACTTTCACATTTATATGTATTATTACACAAAATAATATTCAAGAAAAAAAATGGGTTTTCGATCTTTGAAATATATTATGGAACAAAAATAATATATCGTCCATATTCTATGAGTGACAACCATAACACAAAAATTAAAAAATCTATAACTTTAGTCTTACGTTTGTAGCATTTGATTTTTTTTGCTTAGATACTTAGATATTAATGCGAATAACTTATATGTGTTTACTAAAAATGCGACCATTTAGAAATTTGGTAAAAAAAATCACAATTAAGAGTTTAGTACGTGAGTAGGCCGTCTTTGTTCAAGTTTCGCTGGATTATTTGATGACTAAACCTGTCGCTTATCATTTTATAAAGCATCAGAAGGCATTAACAGAAATTAAGGAAAAGCATTTCTATGGTTTCTATACTGCGAAAAGGTGACTGCCCACCAGTTCTTATGGGTAACGGTGTACTACCGAGCAACAATAGTTTTAAATACCTGGGGCTATACCTAGATAGAAGATTAACTTGGGCTAACCATATTAAAGCAAAAAGAAAAGAAGCGAAAATTCAGTTCCAATCGCTGCAATGGCTGTTAAATCGGCAATCACCATTGTCCCTAAGTAACAAACTCCTGGTATACAAAACTATCATAAAACCCATCTGGACGTATGGTATAGAGCTCTGGGGCTCGGCGAGCACCTCCAATATAGAGATCCTGCAGCGATTCCAGAACATTGCATTGAGAACACTATCTGGAGCACATTGGTTTGTTAAAAATACCGAAATTCACCAATACCTGGAGATATCAACTGTTAAAGAGGAAGTCAGCAAATGCAGCAAAAGATATAAACACAGATTAAACTCACATATAAATGAATTGGCCAAAAAACTCCTAAATGAAACAGGAAACATAAAACGCCTAAAGAGATGGCAAATCCTGGACCTAGATCAAAGAAGTTGATCCTACAATATTACAGTGCCAGCTAATGAGGTGGCACTTCCAATCTGAATACTTTGGAACCTATCTGATTATGGCTGGGAAGTCGATTGCAGATCTAAAGTGAACACAAAAAAAATATGGTTTGTATAGAAATTTCTCGTTTTTTTTTCTTCAAGACTATTATAGATACATTTACGGGAGTTTTAATAGATATGTTTAGAAAGAGGTATCTATCGAAAAAGCAAATAAAACAAGGATGACTGCAACTAAGATCAAATTTCACACTGTGCAGTATAATGAACTAATGAAATAGCTAACATGCACTATGAATAGCTAACAATTTAAATGCAAAAGTTACACGGTAATAGCCAAATGAGTCACCCACCAAAACATCGGTGTGTTGCGTATCAAACGCTGACCCCCAGGGCTTCCTATTTCAGTTTGAGAAACTCTGTCTTAGGGTTGAGACGTGGTTGTAAATCTCGTATGTCATGTTCTCATCAGTCATTTCTTGGCAGCGTATTTTACCACGCCAATATAAGTTAATATAGTTTTTGTACTTATTACCTTTTTTTAATTATTTAATAATTTTCTAATACAGATAAAAGCATATGTAAAGATTAATTTTTATAAGTAGGTATTGAAATTGGAAAAAGGATTAAACTGCAATTTCATGAAATTACTTGCAAAGTCGAAACAAACTTCAAATATGTTTTTTTGAATTGTGCTATTTTCCTTCAACCGATTCTAGGAATTAAACCGATTGAAACTTTCCAAATGTCGTTCCTGAAGACTGAGAATAATAATAATAAGCAGTAAAAGCCGTCCGGAAGTCTGTAACTCGCTTCAGATGTAGAAGAGCATATATGTATAAATGAAGACAGATTTTTTGAATACTTTATGGATGGATGTGTGATTTCTAGTTCATACTAGAATCTAGTTCTAAACCTAGCAGAGTAGGCAGCGCTTGCAGTTTTACATGAAATATGTGGGGGGGGTTTTGGTAGGGTTTGAATTGAATAATTTTGGTTGTATTTAATTTTTGTTGTAAATTATGAGTTTCTAACCAATTCGATGGGCCGGCAACCTGTCGCTATTGTATACGGACAATATTTTAAGACACCACCAATGTCAAATGCGGTGTCTTGAGGTGTATAAAGCTGTTAAGAGTGATATATGTCGGAGTAATTTCACAGATTAGCCATCTATCGATACAAAAACAAAATAACGTGGCATAATGAGAACGATCCCTGAGTCAGTAGTTCGAGCGAGTAGTCTGTGGCTGTTTGGCCGTATGGCTGTGTGCCTGTGTTTCCGGCCTAACGTCACTGTCACTTGTCAGTTGGGTGACAAACGTCAGATAACCGCGCATTCTATTCTGCAAGCTCGACCGCGCCACACGTGCGCACTGAGTCAATCCTATACACACAAAATGGCGGACAGAATTTCTGATTCTGAACAAAATCCGTTTCCATCTCCGACAGCAGCGGTGGGATTGAAACAAAACACCTCCAGCGCGTTCATTGAAGGTCCTGCTATCACCCAAAATGAAGATTTCGAAGATAGCGCCACATCTCGCGAAGAAAATCACCACGATGTGAACACGTGTTCAGACGACCAAAATACGTTTGCAAAATCGGGAAATCAGATACCGGCGATGTCGTCCGAGATGTGGATGTCATTTTTTCGTGGTGTAGCCGAAAGTTTTCGCAGTACTGAAGACAAAGCGTCAACGTCTAAATGCACAGTTAAGAAGATGAAACCTAGTGACGTCTATGTACCTACGTTTGATCCAGACGACTGTGAGTTTACGGCGGCACAATGGTGTGACGAAATAGACCATCACCGAACACAGAATTTATGGACCGACTACGAAACAAGAAATGTGGCGTTTACTAACCTACGCGGCCGAGCTCGAAGATGGGCAGCGAAGTCTTATCCACTCTGCAAGACTTGGGACGAGGCTAGGGAGCGTCTGTCAAGAACGTTTGCGTCTACGAAGAGATTCCACGACCTGTTTCAAGATATGGTGCAGTACTCAAGCGATCGAGCCTCGACTTACGTGGAATACTCAACCAACAAGCTGGCGCTGATCGACCGTTTAGAGACGAGTTGGAGCGAAGCGAACAAGATTGAGGTGGTCCTCTCAGGTATCTCTGACAATCAGGTACGATCCGATTTATTAAAAAATACCCCAACTGATTTTAAAGCACTCGATAGACATCTTGGTACTTATCCGAAAATTAAAAATAATAAGCGTCCCCTTGACAATCACTCCTCGCCGAACGACATTAAGCGTCGGCGTCAAAGTTTTAATGAACGTGTATTAAAATGTCACAATTGTGGTAAACCAGGGCATTATCAACGCAATTGTAAGTCGAAAAGTCAATCCAAAATGTTGAATACGACCAATAATTCCTCCCAACCTATTCTGAATAAACCAAATGATAAAAATGTACAATGTTCATACTGTCATAAAATGGGTCACACTGAACAAGTGTGTTTTTCGAAACAAAAGGACGAAAAACTTAAGTCGAGTGCTTCGAAGTCAGTTAACGTGTGTCTACAGTCTGATGTTCCACTTGTACAAATAAAAATGAATAATTACAACTTACAAGCTCTAATAGACAGTGGTTCGGATTGTTCACTTATTCGTAAAGAAATTGCTGATAATTTAACTGGAAGTCGAGATTTTATGGCTACGCGTCTCACAGGTATTGGTTCCACCACTACATACTCATTCTCGCGAATAAGTTTACCAGTTGAAATTAACGATTTGCACATTGAAATTAGTTTTGTTATTGTTGACTCCCATAGTCTACCACATGACGTTATCATTGGTCGGGATGTGTTCGCTCGCCCGGGACTTAGTTTAATTATCAACAATAAAGGCGCTCATATTACACGTGAAGATCATGCAAACATCTGTCATTTACAGAGCACTGATGTTAACAGTATAGATACTGATTTAACTGATAGCGTTGATTTTAATCGTTTGCACGGTATAATAGCTAAGTTTAAAGATCATTTCGTTAATAGTACCTCTCAAACTGTAGTTACAACTGGTGAAATGGATATCCGTCTCAAAAATCCAAATAAAATAGTACAGCGACACCCATACCGCTTAGCTCCAGTGGAACGCGAAGTTATGAAAAAGATAATAGCTGACTTGGTTTCCAAAAACATTATACGCGAAAGTTCATCTGCGTTTTCTAGCCCTGCAATTTTAGTTAAAAAGAAAGACGGGTCTGATCGCCTTTGCATCGACTACAGAGAGCTTAACTCTAATACGGTTCGTGACAACTACCCATTGCCATTGATTTCTGAACAGATTGATACTCTAGGCCAGTCTTGTGTATTTAGCGCACTTGACATGGCATCCGGCTTTTACCAAATCCCTTTATCCGATAAAGGCGATTCCATAGAAAAAACAGCGTTTGTGACCCCCGACGGTTCATGGGAGTTTCTAAAAATGCCCTTTGGCTTATGCAACGCTCCCGCTGTGTACCAAAGGGCCATTAATAAGGCACTAGGCCCATTGCGAGATGTAATTGCGACGGTTTACATGGATGACGTCCTTGTCTTCTCTAAGACGAAGGAGGAAGCATTCGTACATTTAGAAAAGGTTTTAAGTGCACTTGCGAGTGCTGGTTTCTCATTTAATTGGAACAAATGTAGGTTTCTTAAATCTTCGGTTGAGTACCTAGGTTTCGTCATTTCCAAAGGCTCTGTTAAACCTAATCCCAAGAAAGTTGAGGCTCTAGCTAGCTCGCCACTTCCGGCTAACGTAAAAGAGTTACGACAATTTAATGGTCTTGCAGGCTATTTTAGAAAATTCGTGCCTAACTTCTCCTCTGTAATGGCTCCTTTATACCAGCTAACCCAGAAGGATGCTAAATGGGATTGGCAAAGACAACACACTAAGTCCCGCGACACAGTCATTAAGTGCCTCACGTCCGAACCCTTACTCACAATATTTGATCCAGCTCACGATATTGAAATTCACACCGATGCGAGTTCCTTAGGCTACGGCGCCGTCCTCTTCCAAAAAATTGACGGCCAGCTTAAAGTCATTGAGTATTACAGTCAAAGAACGTCTGAAGTAGAGAGTCGATACCACAGCTACGAGCTGGAGACCTTAGCTGTTTTTAAAGCTCTAAAGCACTTTAGACATTACATACTTGGTAGACATTTTAAGGTCATAACTGATTGCAATAGCCTTAAAGCATCTCGACACAAAAAAGATCTTTCCCCTCGGGTACATAGGTGGTGGGCGTACATGCAAAGTTTCGATTTTGAAGTTGAGTATCGTAAGGGCGAAAGAATACCTCACGTAGATTTCTTAAGTAGGAATCCAATCGCGTCAAATGTTAGCTCGGCATCAGTTAACGTTATTCAGATAAGAGATGATTGGCTACAAGCTGAACAACGTTTAGATCCAGACGTTAATAAAATTATTCAGGCTTTCGAAAACGACACTTTAGAACCTAGCTTACGCTCTTCATACGAAATGAAAAACAATTTGCTTTACAAATACTTTCAAGTTAATAAGAAAACTTTATGCAAAGCTGTAGTCCCAAAAAGTTATCGTTGGCAGATCATTCAGCGTTTTCACGATGAACTTAAACATCTTGGTTGGGATAAAACGCTTACTAAGATACGTGAGCATTTTTGGTTCCCTAACATGGCATCTTGTGTTAGAACTTACGTGGATAAGTGTTTGCCATGTAAGATAAATAAGAAACCTTCAGGTGCTAGGCAATCTGCTTTGCATCCCATAGACAAAGTGCCTGCACCCATTCACACGCTCCATATTGACACAAGCGGCAAGCTCACTGGCAGTCGTAATACTAAAGAATACGTTATTGTGATTATTGACGGTTTCACAAAGTATTGTCATCTTACCCCGGTTAAGGACTTAACAGCTAGATCGGCCTGTAGTGCTCTCCGTACATTTGTATCACTATTCGGTGCCCCAGTTAGGATTGTCGCTGATCAAGGTACGTCCTTCACTGGACAAGAGTTCCAGGATCTGTGTAAAGAATGGTCGATAGAATTCCACGAAATTGCGAGTGGAACTAGTCGTGCGAACGGACAGGTGGAAAGGTTTATGTCCGTTCTTACGAATTGTTTCACTATTGCCGAGAACCATGAGCGCCGGTCTTGGAAAGCGGCCCTCGGTGAAATCCAACTGTCTCTAAATTGTACAGTTTCGAGGAGTACGGGCAAAAGTCCACTCCTGTTGTTGATGGGCTGCAATAGAAATCCCCCACGTATTAATGCATTAGTACACGAATATGAAAGTTTGGATCTTTTTGAGGCTAGACACGAGGCTAAAGTCAGGATGGACGAACAGGTGCGAGTTGAAAAGCTACGCTTTGATAAAGGTAAAGCCAAGATTCAACCGTTTAGTGTAGGTGATATTATATTGGTCGAGAAAAACCCTAGAATCATAACTAAGTTAGGCGAGAAATTCTCTAACCCATGTAAGATTATTGAAGTTTGCGAAAATGATAGATACAAAGTGGAACCGATAGCTGGTGGACGTGTTCAATATGTGTGCCATGAAAAACTTCGTAAATATCCTATTTGTTTACCCGACTTATCGGAGCAATTAGATGAAACTGATCCAGAGGAAGCATTGAGCGAAGCATTGTGCTAAGCTCCGAAATCAGCTAATTGAATTAATTCGTTTGAGTCTACTGTTTCCTTTTTGTGTTTATGTTGATTATTTTATTGAATTCTATTTTGTTTAATAATAGGACTGAATAAAACACTATTTTTGTATTTTTTTTTCTTGTTAAATCAAGGTTGATTGTTGTTGATTCCGATAACGTGTTACCTACATGATTTATTTTTTTATTTTGGTTTTTTTGTTTGCTCTGTTATGCGAGTTATAAGTAACTAATAAAAGTTGTCTTTAATATCTGCTGTTTACAATTTAGCACCTTGTGTTGAGAGAGCAACGCTTTTGCATTGGAAGCTCCGCGCTTCGTGCATCTACGCTTTTGTATTGGAAGCTCCGCGCTTCATGCAACAACGCTTATGCATTGGAAGCTCCGCGCTTCGTGCAGCTACGCTTTTGTATTGGAAGCTCCGCGCTTCATGCAACAACGCTTATGCATTGGAAGCTCCGCGCTTCGTGCAGCTACGCTTTTGTATTGGAAGCTCCGCGCTTCACCCAACAACGCTTTTGCATTGGAAGCTCCGCGCTTCGTGCAGCTACGCTTTTGTATTGGAAGTTCCGCACTTCATGCAACAACGCTTATGCATTGGAAGCTCCGCGCTTCGTGTAGCTACGCTTTTGTATTGTAAGCTCCGCGCTTCATGTAATAACGCTTTTGCTTTGGAAGCTCCGCGCTTCGTGCAGCTACGCTTTTGCATTGGAGGCTCCGCGCTTCGTGCAGTAACGTTTTGGCATTAGAAGCTCCACATTTCGTACAGCACCGTTCCGCATTGGAAGTTCTGCGCTTCGGTTTCAATATGCGTTTGGTGAACAAGCTCGGGTTAATTTAATCCTATGTCCGACTCCTGAACTGCTGCGCTCGAGAGCGTGCGCAGTGTCAGAATGGCCGTGTCGGAGTAATTTCACAGATTAGCCATCTATCGATACAAAAACAAAATAACGTGGCATAATGAGAACGATCCCTGAGTCAGTAGTTCGAGCGAGTAGTCTGTGGCTGTTTGGCCGTATGGCTGTGTGCCTGTGTTTCCGGCCTAACGTCACTGTCACTTGTCAGTTGGGTGACAAACGTCAGATAACCGCGCATTCTATTCTGCAAGCTCGACCGCGCCACACGTGCGCACTGAGTCAATCCTATACACACAAAATGGCGGACAGAATTTCTGATTCTGAACAAAATCCGTTTCCATCTCCGACATATATATTAATTTTTTTCTTCAGCCGCACTTTATGTTTCTCTGCCGAAACTGCAAGAGGTAGGTATATACAGTGTTGGGCCTAGAAGCGGGGATAATAATAAAAACGGAGGCTCTTATAGGTCACTATTAATTGAATCATTATGGTTCCAACTAATTAAAACCAAATCTTTACTTTTTGATTTTTTCTAACAAACCTAATCGTAAATTCAATGTAATGCAAACAACAGTGCCGCTCAACTTTTTAGGAGTTAATCGGAACGTCTTTTTGACAATTTATGTGTCGGCTGATAGAAAAATAATACTGCCTTTCGTAGGTATTGTTGTTATCTGTTCTTTCTTTTGCACTTAAAGGCATTTTCACATTTAATTACAAATTGTGCAAATAAATACAATTCAATTAAAGTAAAAATAATCAAACTGAAAATTAAGAAATTTCATGACAATATTCGGGCTTTACTAATCAAAATTATTGTTTTATATTTACACTCTTATTAACCGACTTCACAAAAAGGAGGAGGTTATCAATTCGTGCGTATCTTTTATTTTATGTTTGTTACCTCAGCACTCAGTCTTTTATGAACCGATTTATATAATTCTTTTTTCTTCGAAAAGGTATACTTTCAAGTTGGTCCCATCTTCGTCAAGACAGGATCTGATGATGGGATCCTGGAAATCCAGGGAACTCTTCAAATGTTTTAGGCACACCTACATCGATTTCGGTGTTTTCTTAAGTAACTCGTGCAGTTGCTTCCTTATAGCACCATTTGGTGTAGTAGAACGGATGATGAAGACCACACATGTTCATCGGAACTATTAAATAGGTACTCGGTATATCACGGGTGCAATACGATTCCTAAGCAATTATGCTCCTCACGATGAACATGGCAAAAAGCACTGAGATTAGGTATCTAACACAAAAAAAGGACCGACTTCAAAAAGGAAAGTAATAATAATAATAATAATAAAATATTTATTTGCAAGAATATGGTTACAATATTGATCTTAAATTAGTTATTTCCAACATTATTTTATCGTCAAACGATGTGCAAATCATTTACAATTATATTACTTGTTTTGTGACTGAAACATTCGATATATCTAATATGAGTTAGAAATCCCTACTTATGTATTAACCATATTTAATTATAAAAACTCAAGTTTAATATTAAAGTAAATTTAAAATAATAATATATACCAAAAAAAAAAAATTACATGTCTTTATCATTCAAATAGTCAGATACGTTATAATACAATTTGGTCAATAGAAAATTAAATAATTTGTGCTTAAATTTATAAAATGTCAAGGTTTTAAATTCATCCGGTAGTTTATTAAACAGTCGAATTGCCATGCAATGTATATTCCTGGAATACAATTTTAGTGTTTGCTTTGGTACACACAGATTTTTATTTTTTCTTCCTCTGTATGTACTGTTGTTTTTTAACTCAAACAATTGGTTGTATTTTTTAACAAAAATTAACACTTCAAAAATGTACAAACATTGAAGAGGCAATATATTTAATTGTTTAAATAATGGCTTACAGCTGTCCAAATAGGCTGCACCACAGATAGACCGAATGCATTTCTTTTGCACTCTGCAATGTATAAAAATCTGTATAAAAATGAAAACAAAAACATACCAAATAATAAAGCCAGCCAGGGCATCAATGATGCAGTCTACATTGCACTTGTACTTATAGGTAAATGCCTACGTTCAGTTTTATTTTCGTTATAATTATGTGGCACCGACTCCAAAAAATTATTTTGTAGATTTTCTGTTGTAATTATGGGGTTTTATTATTTGGTATTTTTTTGTTTCCATTTTTATATTTTCCTTTTTGAAGTCGGTTTTAAATTTTTTTATTTCTTTTACACTATGGTCTTATTTTTAAAAAGATCATAATGTAAAAAGCGTTGATCCATGGAATTAATAGGTACAGCATACTAGTACTTAATAATTCTATGGTTGAATCTACTTGGTACAAAGAGTATATTTGGTATTGGTTGTCATGTCATGTCATGCATGATGGATAGAATTGTAAACAGACAACTGTCATTGCGATATTTAATATTGTACTACAGATTTTAATTAATTTGATACAGAGATTTTATGCTGTGGGTAGTAGTGGTCGTCGGTTCTAGTAAGTGTTAAAATTTTCTAATGGATAGTGATATCACGATGTTTTATGGTAAGTTCATTTTTATACCCTGTACCACGATAGGTTTGCAACGTTAGCGATGATATCGTTTTGCAATAATAGTCTGATTATGAATCGTAACTTTAAATTCTTATTGCGAATAATGCATGGGTATTAGAGAGTCTCTATTTTCAATATTATCCCCGGTTCTAGGCCACTCACTGTATATGTTGTCGCTTTCTGCGAAACTTAAATCCTATAACAAAAAAGCTGTTACTGAAAACTAGTAAAACTTAGTCGATCTGTGCATGAGGAAACGTCTTGTCGTGTATACGTGCGGACCACATAAAGGCGCCCAGTCACGTGCCGCGACCCTCTATACTGCCCGAACACTAATACATCAGCCGTGACGGCTCGTACAATGTAGGATTTGCTTTCTTTCTTGTTTAGATTTTCTGGGATTAAGGACATGTATAGGTAGCAGGGCTTATTATGGTATTTCATTGTGAGAGCCATTTATGAACTGACAAAAGCAACGTTTATTTCGGTAGTACGAATTATTCAGAAAGATTATAGACCAATGCAAATGTTTCAAACCGACAGATAAGCACTTAAATATACGCCGCCTGATTATATTTTATTTGTTGTTAACAAAATATGTTGTCCCTTTCTGACAATACTTTTTATACAAAACATACGTTTATATGTATAATCACACGTTGTAGAGAGTAAAACAATGAAGACAAAACAAATATGCATAAACGTACCTATCTGATCTGATCTGATCCACAAGATTCTATAAATTGTAGTAAGTCGGGGCAATTATCAATGGTATAATATGTATGAGCACTAGTTATTCGAAAGACACTTTAACAAAACCTTTTATGAATCTTTATTGATTATGGCCTTAGTTCACCGATTAACGATAACGAACAACGATCCAATAACGATAAACCTCATTTTAAAGTTTAAATCGACAAAACAAAGTTTTATACCCCAAAAATTTAATCGACCGTTGCTGGTGAACTTGACTCTGTAGGCCTAGCATGAAAAACTTTCGAGTAAGAATCGAAAAAAGTGTAGTCAACAAACAAATACGAAGTATTGAGCAACGTCCCTTCCGGACGTTAACGGAACTATTACTCGGGGAGATAATTAGACGGAAAAAATGTAAACAAAAAACTGTCAATGTCACAAGTTGAGTACAGGGTTTAGCATTTTTTTTTAAATATACGTTTTTTAAATGACCAAAAGAACCATGAGTTTTCTAGTTCTGGTACTTTTCAAGTTCTTGTAACATTTAGTAGGCCAAGTTAGTGAAAATCACAATAAATTTAGTTTAAAGGAATAGGAAAATAATAAAACAAGCGGCCGCTTGCGGTTTCATCCACGTGGTGCCCGTTCCCGTAGAAATTCTCATGTATTAGTTTTATACTGTAAAATTTTGTCTAAATCCGTCAGTAGTTTTTGCGTGAAAGAGTAACGAACATCCATTCAAACTTTCGCATTTATAATATTAGTGGCCGCCCGCGTGATTTGTAATATATAAGTCTGATTTCTGATGTATAAGCTATATATTGTAAAGTGTCATCTAAATCCGTTCAGTAGTATTTTCGTGAAAGAATAACAAACAAACATCCTCCCAATCTTTCGATTTTATATTATTAGTAGGATAGGATAGGATTTTATATAGTTAAATTGTAGAATTATACTGCAATATAATATCATTAATATTATTTCTCAAATAAAAAGGTTCGTGACCCACGATAATTTGTCACAGTGTGAACAGTACTCAAAAAAATGTTATGTCGAATTATTGAAAATAAATATGTAAGTCATCTATTAAAGCTTTTTAAAATCTAAAAGAGTTATGTATAAATCGCTTTGTTTATTTTGTTTCCTCGAAAATTTATGAAGAGTGTTAAACGTTCATGTCTTATTTTTTAAAGCAAATCTTAATTAAGTTGGTTTTGGGGATATGTGTTTGTATATGGTATCATTTCAATAATTTAAGAAAAAAAATAATGACAGCTGTTTGTTTACATTTTTTCCGTCTAATTATCTCCCCGACTATACCGTTTTAACCGCCTCTGTAGTCTAGTGGTACAACCACCGGTATCAGACCCAGGGGTCCCGGGTTCGAGTCCCAGCGGGGGAACATATTGTATTCGGTTTGGTTGGTGGTAGGACTTGTTGTAAGTCCGCCTGGCTAGCTACAACCATCTTATCTAAGTCTGACGCCATAATAACAATGTTTTCAGCGTTGTTGTGTTCCGGCAGTTAGAGATGAGATAGCCAGCTCCTCAGTGATTGAGGATTCCGGGAGAGGCTCGCTTCCATCTTCAGCCTTATCAATACTTCACATCAGGTATGCTAGGCTAAGAGCCTCCCCGTCGTTCATAAAAAGACTACACTTTTTGACGTGACGATTCGAATACTTTCTCGATACTATTTCGAAAGTTTGAATTAGACTAATGAGGTGATTAACCCTAGACATTTGCCATTTTCGTACCCAAATGAAAAAAAAAACGCCAAAACACCGATGAAAAAAAATGTTCACTTTAGGAGCGTCAAAGTGTAACCGTAAGATTCGCGAATGGGAAAAACAGGAAACGAAGGCCGCTTGGGGATTATAAAAACCGTCGTAAACGAGTGGCCAAGAGAACGATATTTGCTTAGTTCTTATGTGGCCACATACTTACAGGGTTTATCTTGCAACCTTTTTAAGGCCCGCGTCTAATAGTTTGGGCACTGACTTAATCCAGTTTTAGTACTTAAGGGTTAAACGTTAGGACTATGTTATTACCAATAGCAGTATATACCTACGATTTTAGCAGCGTATATTTAAGTAATGAGAAAAGTTTTCAGACTTTTTAGAGTGATACACAAATTATTACATACTCTCACTCCTTATATCCCTAGTGAGGTGGGTAGAGTATCATAGGATCAGCTAGAGAGTACACATATAAAAAAAACGTAATTACTAAATGCCCGTTTTCGTATAGGGATAACTATAGTTAAACTTGACATATTATTATTTTAAATTTGGTAGGTACCTTTTAAAAGCTAGAATGTTCAACATTTCGACTGTGTGTTCCACAGACCTATATTGAGATAGACGGTAAAAGTGCGTGTGACCTCTGTTGAGGACGTGCAGGCTCGCTCCGACTAATACCTGAAAAATAAATGAATTAATATAATAATATCATAGATAAACTAGAAATAACTTATGTACTAGAATTAACTGATTAAATTAAGCACTTACCCTTCTTATTAAAACCTTAAGTTAACTTATTAAGCATAAATTTGTGTATGAGTGCTGCATAATTAAGAAAGTATGTTAATAATTGTTTTGTAACGGTACTTACCTTTTTTAATAAATAAAATGTACAATTTGTGCGAAGGTGCAAAAAATAAATATTAAAATACCTATAAAATCATAACTTTATCGCAGTCGGCTAACAATGAAAACCGCTTTGCTCAATGCAAAAAATGCATTTAGAAAGAGACAGAGCGATCTCTGTCAGTTGAACGTTCGTTCGTTCCATTTTGATTTTTAGTTGCTTTCACGAGATGACGGGAGACGCGCGCGCGCCATTACAACATTTTTGCACCCTCGTCCGAACGTACTTTTTTTTCCAGTTATTCGGTTTTTTCTTCCACGGACCTTGTTAGCACCTTCACCATCCCCAACAACCTCCTTTGCGTGACAAAAGTTTGATCCACGGTCAAAATTTTCCGACCTAAATCAGTCCGCTTGAGACCGTTGCCGTGAAAACACACGTTACTCAGAAACGGATATGGGTGATTGTGATGTGCTTTCTTGTAAGAAATCGTCAATAACATTTCCCATCACTTAAACCTCGCTCGTTACGTCTTTGTAGGTGAAAAAAAATCGACACGCCAGTATCTCATACAGTTTGAAGCGCTCTTTTCGTCTATCTCGATTTGGTCTGTAGTGTATTCCATTTATTTTGTTAATTGTTTTGTTATAACTATGCGGGTTTTTAAACTAAGTACTTACTTAGGTACTTAACATAAATTAACAAAATTTGCAACATTTTTGTTCAATACTGGACAAGAAGTAAAAACAATCGTTTCACAGAAAATAAAAAATGTTGAACATTCTTGTCGGTATGTACATAATTGAAAAAATATCGATCAAGATTTACTATAATAATCCTTCTACGAAAACATTTTGGATGAAAATCTTTGAGTGATCGCAGACTTTTTGATGTGTGTATAAACATCACTAAACATGGTTTAGGCTTTTACTATAAAGTCAAAGTCAAAGTCAAAGATTTTTATTCAAATAGACTTATAGATAAGTGCTTTCGAATCGTCCATTTTTTTTTTCCTACCAGCCATTCAGGACATCTTTTAACTGATAAGAAGAACGGCCGCAAGAAACTTATCAGCTTTAACAGAAGCAACAACATTTACAAAGGAACATGTCGTTGCCAAACACAAATCTACAATCTTGAAACATATTTAATATAAGAGGAAAATTTTCTTATACTCAGTTATTAGAATAACTTAGAATAAGCACTGGAAACTTAGCTGCTGGGACAACCTATGTTTTTCTTTCATTCCTAGCCCAGCAAGGGAAGTAAAATTGTTTGTCATCAGCTATTTTAAAGGTCCTCACTGCTAAGACACTGGCCTTCCTTATAGATGAATAAGAGTATTAGCCATGACCTACCAATTGAGCCCAATGCGGATTGGTGGGTTTTGACGACTGCAAATGCAGCCGGGACCAACGACTTGACGTGCCTTCCGAAGCACGGAGGAGCTCGAGATAGTAAATATTTTTTGTCACCCATCCCATGACCGACCATAGCGAAAGTTGCTTAACCTCAACAATCGCAGGACCAACGCGAAACATGCTCTTCAATAAAAAAATATATATATATTTTCTTAAACACTTTCTTAAATTTGTTTCCTCTGTTGTTGGTACACATATTATGACGTAATAAAGCGGCGAATAACGTCTCTAGAACGTTGTTCATGTAAACAAAACAGTATTATTCCAGAACATTCAATACCGTAACGGTTAAAGGGAAAACCGAACACAAAAAAGATCTTTAGCAATTGCTCCCATCATGAAGTAATTATTTTTTTATTTTTATTCTCAGCCATTAGGAGACATTGTTAACGTCAAACAGAAGAGAAAAAATATATCATTGTATGGTTTACACCTTTTATGATAATTCCAAGAGAAATAAAAGTCTTTGATATTGTTTCTATGAGCTTCAATTTGATACCAAATAAATTAATAATAAACATATAAACATACTACACTACCTTATACTAACTATAACAAGAAAACAAATTGTTACTGTCTGCAAATTCAGCGCGTCCCCCACTTTAAGTACCTTGGCGTTTGGATTGATTCTTCACTTTCCTGGAAAGAACACATTAAAACTACTGCATCTCGAGTCAGAAAACTTATATATACTTTTAAAAAACTCAGAAACATTATTGACTTTGAAACTTTGAAAACTATTTACTACGCTTTAGGTCAATCCATTTTATCATACTGTATTACGGTTTGGGGATGTTCAAGTAAAACCAATTTAATACGCTTGGAAAGAGCTCAAAGAGCCATTCTCAAAGTAATCGCTTTCAAGCCTATTATTTTTCCGACTATTGAATTATTTTCAATTTTCAAACTTTTAACCGTAAGACAGCTCTATGTTCTTCAAGTCATCTTGCGCAAGCATATGCAGACTGTATATGACGACTCTCTTATTTTAAATAGACGTAGACACTATGCAGTTTGTAAAACTCCTCGTTTTAGGCTGAAATTAGCTAGACGTCATTTTCATTTTATTTCCTCTCCTATGTACAATGAAGTAAATAAAATCATAGATATTTTTCCTTTAACTTTAAGAAACTGTAAAATTAAAACCATGCATTGGCTCCAAAACTTGTCGTACTCTGACACAGAGGAATTTATCAGCACTTTAGTGGGGATTTAGATGATAATGTTATACGAAACCATTCATAAAATAATACTCACACACGCACGTACACACACACACCCGCACCCACCCACACACTCACACACACTCACCCACACACACACACACACACACACACACACATGCAAAAATACACACCCAAACTTGCATGCCCTTTATATAACTATTAAACTACTATTATTAGATATAAAACCTATCTATGGTAATAATGTGTTCTGGAGGTGGGCGCTAGTGACTGCGACACAGTTTATAACTAATGCGGTCACTACCGATCACTACCTGCTCTTATCTCATAAGTCTCCTGTAAGCAATAAAAAATTTCGTTTCAAAATTTCGTTTCAAACGCCGTCCAACTCGCAGCCGCGTGGCAAAGTTTATATTTGTAGAAATTATATATTGATAAAAACTACGATAATTCTAAAATGATATGTAAATGAGTTACGCGCTACGTGATTGATAACCGATGACGAACTAACTGTCTAAATGACCTAAATTGCCGTGTCAGGCCTATGTCAGTTATCTCAAAAAACATAGATTTGAGTAATCGCCTTTTAAAGTTTTTTTCGTTCATTTGCGTTTTTCTTAAATGTGTATGGACCAATTTTAATTTTTTTTAATTAAATGATTTATAAACAGAACTTACGTATCGGGAAGTAATCAGATTATCAAAATTACTTATATTTTTTGAGATAATCGCAAAAACAAAGATAGGCATAACAAGTCTTTCATACAATGCCTGTCACGCAGTGTTCTGTATCTTAAAATACATGATTTAGCCGCAATAAGCTTAAGGGATTTAGTTTTGCCTATCTCAGTTATATATAAGTTACCTGAAGTTGCCCTGATTAGCAGTTATACGATTGTGTTTATCCAGGTAGTTACAAAGTGTGAAAGACTGAGGTGTAAATGGTGTAATAGTCATGCTATAGTAAAATATTTAATAGGAAAGACAAGAAATGAAATATGAAATAAAAACTTGTGCTCAAAAAATTAAAATTTTATTAAAAAAATATTTGTTAAAGTTTTGGAACATGTTTTCATTATCTTAATCGAACTAAATCAAATTAAAATTGCACTTAAAAACGACCTAGCTTGAGGTTTTATCTTAAACTATTCAGATGTTAGTTGTCTATATTTTCATCTAAATCTACCACATTATCTTCTTCCAAATCTTCATAAAACTTACGAAAAGCTCTGGGAAGAGAATCACACAATTTTATCAAATCAATCTTCTTCTCTTTACTTATACCCCTTTTTTTTGCTTCACGGGGTACATCACTTAAAAATTCTGATTTGTCTGTATTCAATACGTTTTTACGAAGAACATCCAAATCTTTAAACTCTTCCTCATCATATTCTTTTTTGACAAACATATGAGTTGAACCCCTTCGAAACTCAATCATTTTTAAAGACTGGATATTATATTTTTTTGGAAATACGTTCTTTTTCAGTTGATCAGAAAATACCATCATGTCATCGTGAGTCATTACTTGAACAAGTATGTTTTTACGTGAAGCCCTCATAGTATTCACGTAATCTTTTAGATCATACATATTTTTTTGCCTAGCAAATTTATTTGTAATGCAAGCATGTACAGCATCAGCTGCCATATATGTGTGACCAGATTCTAGATAAACAAATCGAATTTTTTTGGCATTAATCAACCCTTCGGAATTAATCAGGCGAATCATAGCAGTGAATAGTATGCGATTCTTGTTCTGGGCTGTACAGTTGTCACAGTAAATTATGATTTCCTCAATATCTTTCGCATAATTGATAATGAAATATACATAAGATGAGGCAATGTTATAAGCTTCGCGCCCACTTTCTCCTTCATGCCATACAATACAGAATGCGAGTTCATTTTTTCCAGGTGACACAAAGGTTTCATTAAATAAGACTAATTTTCGTGAAAAAAAATAATCCTTTGTTGTTAGCTTTGGCATGCATATTGCTTTCTGCATGTCGGCTGTAAAGATTTTAACTGAATCTTTCTCCTCTTTCATATCGTTGTCTAAGGATGCTCTAGACAAATTGCGATTTTTTATGTGCATGGGGTATAATTTACAAGCTTTGCAATCGCACTCAGAACAATCATGATTAGATTCATTGTGAGATTCTTCGTGATTACGGCACAACGTACAAATATCTTGCTTAGGAGTAGATGTTGATAAATTCATTTCATTTATTATTCCATGAAAATATGCCCAGCTACATTTTCTTATATTTTCCTCGTCACAGTAAGTTAGGTACGATTTATATAAATCCGTAAACGACACCCCGCACGGCAAATAACGACGGTTTGGAGCATGACTTAAATTATAGTGAGAAACAGTAGGACGGATTTTCTCTATGTATTCTTTAACATCCTGCTTATAAGATGCAGGAAATGAATTCCACGGCTTACTTTGACCACGCTGTTCGGGTGCTGCTGGTACTTCATCGTTATTAATAATTCTATGCTTAAAGTTGGCTTTCAAAACGGTTACTACTGTTTGATCATTTTTAAATCCAAGAGTGTTTAAAAAAAAAACTTTGCACACTTTTGTATTGCGAAGGGACCAAGATAACGTATTATTGCGTCTCGAGTTTTCTTTAGTTGATATGGTTTTCTTGGACTTTTTTACTTGTCTGGATATAAAATTTCTTTGGTCTTGCTTACTAAGTCCTCTGAAATTAGACCAAATAGCTATTCTTTCTTCTTTGGTAAAATTTTCATGACATTTTTTACGACATAGTTTTTTGCAAGGTGGCTTTAAAGTATATTTTTTTCTTTCTATTTCAAGTCTTTTAGCTGGATCTCGTTCTCTCTTTGAAGTAACTTTCTTTTTGGTTTTACTATGGACAGATGATGTCGAAAAATCTTCGCTGTTTAGCTGATGTATAAGGTCATCGATACTTTTTTCAAACGATTTTTCCTTTTGAGCAGCTTCTGAGACGAGAGACGGGCCTTCATTGGCAATGTTGGGGGTATCAGTTTGACCGGGTGGATCCAAGATGATTTCAGAAGGCTGTCTAATTGGTGTGGAAGCCTTATTTGGCTGATGTTTTTGTTGGTTATCTGTGTTTTGCGGTGTTCTAAAAATTTTCTCATTCTGATCGTTTTCAAATGGCAGTGAAAGATTTATATCAAAAAAGTTTAAATCCTCTGTACGTAAACTGATACTGTCGGAGAACTGTACGTTATCATTCAATTCCATCAAGTCGTCTTTATTTAACTCGGGCAGAGAAGTTGTGCTCCTTACAACAGGCTGTAGTTCAGTGTAACGTTTTGGAGCAGGATAATTTGCTTCTTCAAAATCAATAATATCATCGGGCAATGAACCAATAACTGACCTGAGGAGAGAGGGAGAAAAAGTCTGTTTTAGAGCTAGCGCAGACGACGGATAACGGAGGACTTTTTGTCCGCGACACGTCTTTATTGTAACCAAATAAGAATTCAATTTGGATCGCGTATATCCATGAAAAGTACGCGATAGTCCTCGTTATTTATTCAACTTTATGTTCTTAGTAATAAGGTCGTGTTGCGGACAAAAAGTCCTTCAATGTCCGTCGTCTGCGCAGGTCATTAAAAACCAAGAAATTATAATAATTATATTCACGTGGATGAAATCGCAGGCTTAAATAAGCTTCAATTTCAATATCCACGCGGAATTTAAAAAAAAACCCTATGGCCGAGATGAACCTTTGACCGAGATAAAAATTATCCTATGTTATAATCCAGGTTATAAACTATGTGTGTGCCAAATTTTATCCAAATCCTTTTAGTAGTTTTTGCGTGATTGACTAATAAAGAAACAAATATACAAACGTCGTAGCTCACATTTATAATATTTGTAGGATTATTTAGTAAGCAAGTCTAGCTTCCGCCCGCGAATTCATCCGCGTAGACACTTGATAAAGTCCCTAGGGAACGTTTGACCAGAATCAAAAAAGTATCCTTATGTTATAATCCAGGTTAAATACTATCTGTGTGGCTTTCATCCAAATCCGTTCTGCCATTTTTCGTGTTTGAGTCACACACAAACATCCAAACATCATAACTTTCACATTTATAGTACGAAAATAGGGTACCTACGTATTTTATTTTTAAATTTCGAACATAATAAGTAAAGCGAGTCACACATTACGCAGATACGATAATATTTTATTTGCGTATAAAAACATATTTATCTGAAAGCATCACACACTAGACAGATACGATAATATACGAGATGATACATCCACTCGGAATCCTTCAGACTGAGTAGACTTGTTTTTTTGGTAAGGATTGTTTATACAGTGTGTTTAAAAATGAGTTCGCGTTTTACGGAAAAAAACGCGTTTATTGCTTCTCGATTAGACAGCTCGTCAGAAGATAATTCTGATTTTGAATTTGATGCAGGTCTTGCTTTACTTTCTAAAACGCGACGAATTTGGATAGATAGAAAGAAGCCATATAAAACCTAAAAAGAACCGAGGCGAATTTAATATCTTCCAGGATGTATCAGATAACAAATTTTCAAGCTATTTCCGAATCCCAAGATAAAATATAAAACTATTTGTACAAGAACTTAATCTAAACAAAAGTACAACAACTAAAACTGTTGCCTTACACCAGTTCATCATCATGAGATGATCTTTGTTGTGAATTTTGTTTCCTTTGAAAACATAATTTAAATATAAATTGAATGGGCAAGTTTGGGTAGTGCTTATAGTCTAGTATTGTAGTATAGCCAATATTGATGCTCAAAATTTTGAAAGCGGCAAATTTGAGACTTGGCTACAAGAGCTCATGAAAGGTATCGTTCCGTACAAAAGAAAAAAACAAAAATAAATGAACCGTTAATATTGATTTTAAAGAAATACCTTGAGATGATTGGTCACCAGGATCAAGTGATCTATCGATAAATCTAAAAAAGATGTACGAATTGAAGAAAAAGTCCCAGACCCTCAATTATAACTTTAGACCCACTGTGAGCTTGACCGGGTGGTTCCCTCCCCTCTGGCCTATGTCTCACCGCAAACAGTCCCTGCCCTTGCGCCTACATCCTGTATTTACATGCAGATAAAATATGATGTTATATTTTTATCTGCAGATCTTTTCTGCCGGTATATTTGTATACGCAGATAATTATCTGACCATCTGTCGATATATGTCGGTGCCGACAGATACTGTACGATAAAATATAAATTATCTGCGCTGTGTGTCTTAGTTCATATGAAATATTATATAGAGAGCGATATTGAAATATATGCGCTCAGATACAGATATCTCATCGTATCTGCGTAGTGTGTGACTCGCTTAAGTATTTAATTTTTAATGTTGCAACACCGCCCTTTGGCCGTAGGGGCATGGGCCGTCATGAAAACGACTGACGGAGCCTGCCAAGACACCATAAAAACTGAAGTCCCTTCTACAAGTCACTCAACCACATAAGTTTTAAATGGAATTATTGTATATTACATCTCGCTCGAAACTATAGGTAATAGTACATTACAGCCGAGTAACAACGGTAAGCAAGACATTACATTGTCGAGGATGGTTTAAAGCCCGAGCCGCTGGCCAGGACTTTAATCATTCGAGGCAATGTAATTGCTTCCCGTTCTTTTCTCTTTTCTCACGAAATGGGAGGAAATACAATTTGCTAAGTAAAAATACGATTTTTTAAATTGGTTCGTTCGGCCATGTTTGGTGTCATGCATGGTCATTCAATGGGTAGGTATCATATTATTTCAATACTTACTTACCGCACTAAAATCAGTGCGGTAAGTAAGTACCTATTGAAATTCATTACCGCACTGATTTTCAAATTTAGAATATTCACGTCGGAAAAGAGCCACGTACATTTCAGAGCATGAGTGAGAAAATACCTATACCTAACTTAGCTATAAGTTCGACCATTCGGTTAGCATTAAGCACTTACTTACTGTCTTCGGTAGTCAAGTAAAAATACATTACACGTTTAAGTAGTAGGTACGGAAATAAAAATTATGTACCTAAGTACATTTAAGTAAACTACCTACCTACCTACCTAGTACCTACTTAATTGAATAATTACTTACCTATTCAACTGTCTTCCAGCCAAAAAATCAGACGAAACTTGTTTTAAGTTACGACTTGCGGACTTAAGTTCACAATCTGGTTTATTCCATTCTGTATGAACATCCACTTGTGTTTCAATAATGTTTAGTTCTTCATAGTTTATAACTGTACCTTTATTTTCAAACACTTTATTTTTCTTAGCCATTTTTAACATTAATAAACGTCTCTTATCGCTCATTTTGTCTATATTATAATAAACAAGAGATTAACAGTAATTAACAATAACTATGATAACAATAACTGTACTTTTTATCCTTTTATTGGGAGCGCGTAATGACCGTGACCGTTATTTTTATTGCACTACTTACTGAGCGGAGCGATGTGAGGCCGGGGCGCGGGTGGCTCACGCACACTTCAATTGTAGGGATGCAAACGCGCGGCTATCGCGGCTATCTCATGTATTTAATAGTTAACAGAGATAGGTTTGCGTACTCTGCTTGCAAGTCGTCACACGTTTTGCTGTAACTTACGATACAGTAAATCGCCATAATTGAGATGGCCAAAATCAAAGTTACAAGAGTTGTGTGATAGGCCTTTTTGACGAATTGGTAAGAGATGTATGTATGAAACTTTCCCAGATCATAAAGGACGATAAAAGAATTCGAATCACACTTATTACGCGTAACTCATGTATCTTAAGTTACATGACATTCGCATGACACGGCAGTGATGCATGTGGCGTTAAAGTGCTGAAATAACAAATGTACGTGCGTTGGCATGTACAGTCATCATCATAATAATACTCACCAAAGTTACTTTAAGATACACGATCCATTTCCAACCGAGTTCAAAATTAAAAATGTAAAATTATATTAGACTTAAAAGCAGACTTGGGCACATTTACTTTACGTTTGTCTGTTCTAAAAGCTTTTGCTCTTAAATTCTGTAATACTTTGCTAACTTCTCGAGATCATCGCACGTTCTTTAATTTTTGCTTAGTATGTAATTAATCGGAATTGTATTTCTGGGGTAAAGGGTAATTTTGGGGTAATAATAATTGTGTTACATAATTAATATTAAAAGAAGTATTATAAATAAATAAATAAATATTCGCATACAATCACACCAATTATCTAGTCCCACGTTAAGTTTCATGAAGAACTTGTGTTATGGATACTAGATAACGGATAAACATACATATATACTTTTTTTTTTGTAAATACATACTTAATATACATATTAAACACCCAGACCAAGACAAATTGACATGTTCATGCACACAAATATTTGTCTTGTCCGGGGATCGAACCCGGGACCTCTGGCGCAGAATGCGGGGTTAGTACCTCTGCGCCAAACAGGTCGTCGTAAATAAAACTAAAAATATTCCTTAATCTTAATCTTACTTATCTACTTTATGTTGGGAAAGTTTGTGACTCAGTCACGCGTAAATGACTGAACTGATTAAGATGATATTTTGTAAACACGATCGTAACCGGATCGGAACCACGTGAGTAAAACCGCGGCGCACAGCTAGTTGTTTATAAATCCATATTAACTTATTGTTTGGTTATTGCTAGGTCTTGTTCTAAAACCGCCTGTTTAGCAAGCCACCAGCATCTTTTAAAAGTCTGTCGCGATTACAATATAAATGTGGTAATTTTTAAACAAGAAAATTTGCTAGAAAAAAACAACTTGTCTCATGTCGCCCTGACGGGAATTGTAGTATATTTTCTTGTTTAGTATTTATCACATAAAAATAGCATTGTGAAATACAAAATTGAAAGGTTATTAACATAATAATGTTCTCAGCATTATTTTCTTACGGCCGTTCAAATATAATTTTATAAGTGATTCCACCTTAAGCCCCATCTTATTTAACATAAGCATTTCGACATTATGACGAAGGCAAAGCATTTCCACGCTGTTAATATAAAATAATACTCTGAAAGTTTTGACGTGAAAGAAATTATTATTATATTTGTTTCTTTCACCTATCGAAAGACATCACTTCCTTAATCTGTTGCGTACTCACCTAATTCATATAAATACTTCTGACGTGAAGGAAAATAATATTTAATTTGCACGTCTCTCACTTATCGAAAGACATCGCTTCCATAATCTATTGCGTACTCACCTAATTCATGAATACTTTTTGAAGTGAAGGAAAATAATATTTAATTTGCACGTCTCTCACCTATCGAAAGACGTCGTTTTCATAATCTGTTGCGTACTCACCTAATTCATATAAATACTTTTTGACGTGAAGGAAAATAATATTTAATTTGCACGTCTCTCACCTATCGAAAGACGTCGTTTTCATAATCTGTTGCGTACTCACCTAATTCATATAAATACTTTTTGACGTGAAGGAAATTAATATTTAATTTGCACGTCTCTCACCTTTCGAAAGACATCTCTTCCATAATCTGTTGCGTACTCACCAAATTCATATGAATACTTTTTGACGTGAAGGAAAATAATATTAAATTTGCACGTATCTCACCTATCGAAAGACATCTCTTCCATAATCTGTTGCGTACTCACCTAATTCATAAGAATACTTTATATTATGAAACAAAAGGAAAGTACGTTTCCTCTTTCAGGTCACGTTCCCTTATGGACTCGTGTCCGAGACAGGACCCACAAATGAAAAATTGTTATTCAAGTTTGAAATGACCAAAGCCTGCGTCGAATTTATTATGTCCATTATACAATGGGCCATTTCAAATGTGCTGAGAGATTTTGTATTACACTTATTATTGTTGCTGAAAAGAATAGTGTCGAAGACTAGAATGTTAATTCGTTACTTTTGTTGTTGACTAATTTGCATTTGTTTTTGCCAACTTTCAACGATGGTGGTGGTAGATGTAGGGAATATGGCAAACTGCGACAATTAATAAATTTCTGGGACATTCTAACATCATCTAGCCCTAAATTATGCAGAGCTTCTACCTTCGGGCAACTTCCCGGTTGACTAGTAGTTGTTTTAGAAAGCTTTATATAAAATAGTAATAGATTTATAGAAAACTTTTATATCACAAATAATAGACCATTAATAGGTATTTAATTCGAATAATAAATTATTACTACTAACTTATTATTTTTCGAATAAACGTTTCCGGTAAAAACTCTACCGGTCAACCGGGAAGTTCCCCGATTGTACTATATAGTACAAGTAACTTACCATAGTAACAAACACCCAGACAAACAAATACCAATAATCATCAGAATAAAATAAAAAAAAATAATGATTTTATCTAATATTTTTAACCGACTTCAAAAAAGAAGGAGGCTCTCAATTCGACTTGTTTTTTTTCATTTTTATTTTTTTAATGTATGTTTTACCATAACTTCGCCAGTTCTTAACAGATTTTTATAATTCTTTTTTTATCTGAAAGAAAATGGTTTATGTGTGGTCCATATAATTTTTACGAAGATCTGGCTAGTAGTTTTTTCATAATCTTGAAAAATATCAATCACCTTTTGGCAAGTAGTCGTTTACCTAGATGACATTGTTGTGTATGGGCTGATTTTTAGTGTAAGTAACGGCACATGATGTAACTAAAAATTCTGAAATAAAAACATTTTATAAAAAAAATTCAAACCGACTTCAAAAAGTAAAAAATAAAACTTTTGGAGTCGGTGCTAGCTAGCTAAGGCCAAAAAATATATATTGTTAATAGAAGTGCAATGTAGAATGCCCTGGTTGGCACCGACTCCAAAAGTTTTATTTTTTTAAAACTTTATAACTAATAATAATAAATAATTTTAACGTTAAATTTATCATAATGAATTTTAACTAAGCTTATTTCAAAAGCCTTTGCTCATAACACTGCAGTACCATGTTCATGATATATCATGTTCGTCACAGTTTGCAATTTTTACCATGTTTTGGTACTCACTTTGTGTCTAAAGTTAATAAAAATACCTCAACATTTCATCGATACTCGACTAAAACGCAAACGCAACCCTTATAAAAAAAATACAAAAAAAACTATTACACTACATATTCAATCCCAGTATTTCTCCTAAAACCCAAAATCTATTTTCTTTACCAAAAAGTTTTCTGTCGCAACGATTCTCGACATAGCGCAGAACGCGTAATTTCCTAAACATTTCATTTTCTTTCTATAAAGACGTTAAAGTATTTTTGGCTGCCCTTATTTGTGAAACACTGTGAGTAAGGGCTATCATTTCTCGAATACTCTTGTCGCGTATTTTGTTTTCACACGAAAACGAAACATAAGACATTATCCCGTCGTTTCATCTCAAAATTACAGAATGAAATCCAGGATCCCCTTTGTGACAGTGTCAAAGGCATCAAATTGAATCAATAAACTGAGGCAAAGGACGTACGAAATATGGCTGTGAAATGCCGCATGTTGTTGGTAGTTTTTTCGAGTATTCTTTGGTATTACGGTTCATTTTCTTTAGATAGCGCCCCCGCATTTTTATCTTTGATGATGATATTATAACTTAAGCTGAATAAAAAAAATGTACATTTATTTCAATGTTATATTGAAAAACCACGCCTTTCAGTTAACTTCAGTAAAAGGTGCCTAAAATTTAACTAAAACCGATAAATAACTTTGTGGAATTAGGTTGAGCAATTCAGCTACACGCTCACTGAAATTTAACCGATAAAAAACCAAACTTGCAACTTTGCGTCTATGCTAGAGATTTGAGCTTATTATAAAAAATCGGCCAAGTGCGTGTCGAACCACGCGCAGTATAGGGTTCCGTAGTCAAAATACCACTAACGTTTTTAGCCAGCAAAAATAACTTTGTTTTTCATAGTGTTTGCATAGTTACGCTAGTTTTCGGTAAACTTCATTTCACTTCTTTCTCAGTGGGACGTAACCTTTAATAAGCGTTTAGTTCAAACAATGCGAACGCTAATAAGTCAGTAATAGCTAGTGCTAAGTCGGCCATAATGGTAGCTCAAGCTGTGACTGAGTAAGGATAGGCATACACGGAATGATTTGGAATAGCACGGTTACGTACTGAAAATTACTGTTATCTATCAACAAATATAACTAACTTAACTAAACCAATAAAGAACTAGACATTTAGATATATGCCGATCAAAATAGTTATTCCAAACGAAAAAAAAAAGGTAGGGAAGCTTATATACAATTTTATTCGTCAAATGAGTCAGCTAAGAAAACGACAATGATACCGCAGTATAAAGATATACTGTATGTTTCTTTATGCTGCAATGATACTAGGTACAAAGCTTTTACGCACTTTTCGCACTTAACAGGGGTAAATCATTTTCTTGAACTCCAGCACCGCCACTGGCTAGTTCTTCGGGCGGTTTGAACGCCGTCATTGTCCTCAACATATAAAGTAACATGCATAAGTGGGAAAATAATAAAGGTTATGCTGCTAAACGCTACTCGTCTGGGACCTATATTCGTAACTGGACACGAGGACAGAATTTTATTACTCTAAAAATTTATAAATATGTTGAGGACAATGACGGCGTTCAAACCGCCCGAAGAACTAGCCCACTACTTGTAGTATTTTCAACTAAACATTTATTTTGCTTTACTTTTTTGTTAAACAACCATAACTCTGCAATCTATGTATATCGAGAGCAGAATGACTCAAAGTGGGTACGCAACCGCAGTGAAAATTTAATAAAGAGAGGATTCTTTATTTATTATGTGCGTACCACCGATGTCGTCCTCTGTCCACGCGGGTGGAAGACCGCGACCGCGACTTCGTCCGCGAGGAATTAGATCACAATACAATCCCGTTTTATTCCCTATCCCGTGGGAATATCACACAATAGTTTCTCAGAGCTCGCCTAAATTGTTAAAAGATGCTGTATGCAAATTTTTTGTGCTGTGCGTTGTCTGTCAGTCAGTCACGGTATTGTTTTATTAGTATATAAATAATATTAGGTTATTTTCAGGTTGTGAGGAAAACGATAACTAATTTAGTGTTGTATGTGTGCATTTGGCCTAGAGCTCGATAATTTGACAATCGGCAAACGACATTAAAATGACAATAGTTCCCGACATTAGGGCAAAATGAGGCATTTAAACTCCCCCTTTGGAGTTTGTGGAATGTTCCTAACCGGGAAATAAGTTCTGAATCACTTTTAGACTAATATCTAATGATAAAACTGCAATTAGTTACAGACGGGTTTTTATTTAATTTATTCCATGTTAAATAATTTGAATTATTATTATTAGAAGAATAATCGCAGAAATTAAGTTTGCTTGCATATTTCGCGGACAAACGGACCTTTTTCCTTAAGCTTAAGTTTCTGATTGTTTACCATTAGCTATCATGGCAATATTGTAGTAATGTTGATTGAAGGACGGCGCTTTACAATATTTTGTCATGGCAATCCACAGTAAAGTTCCTGCTCGTTTTGGACGTGAAATCCATTGAATGACATTTTGTTGGTGGAAGGACTCGTTGTAAGTCCGCCTGGCTAGCTACCACCATCTTATCTAAGTCTGACGCCATAACAACAATGTTTTCAGCATTGTTGTGTTTCGGCAGCAAGAGGTAAGACACCCAGTTCCTCAGTGATTGAGGATTCCGGGAGAAGCTCACTTCCATCTTCAGCCTTATTAATACTTAACATCAAATATGATGAAGGCTACGAGTATCCCCGTCGTTCGTAAAAAAAAAACAAAAAAAAAAAGCAATATGCACAAAATATCGTAAAAATCTAAAAACCGCACCGCCATCGTGAATCGTGACCAACAAAAGGCGTCTTCAAAAACTTATTTCATCTCAACCCTCAAACGTTCACCGCAACATCTTGAGGCCAAAATTCCTCAGTGATTGAGGGACCTTATCAATACTTAACATCAGGTATGATGAAGGCTAAGAGTCACCTCGCCGTTAACAAAAAAAAAGTGAAGAAAAAGATACTTACATTAAATTCACCACCCGATGGGTCAACATCAAAAATACCTTTTGTTAATAATCTAAAATTTTTTACTGATCTACAACAACGAAATCATGCTACCACACTAGGTCTACACAGACGAAATTGCGGACAGGCGCTAGTGTGGAGTAGGCAGATAAGTTAACACCATATTAAAAAGCACAATCACGGAATGCACCGCACTTCGCATCGTCATTTAATAGATGAGCCATAAATTTTACTCGGATATCCGCCCAACGGGAGTTACGTTACTCCACAAATTATTTCGATACTTTTATTTTCCGTAAATTTTTAAGCAGAAGGTCAGAACAAAACTGTCCTAAGTCAGGAAAACTAAACTCTTATTGACATTTATGATTTTTAAAATTTTTGCATTTTTCAATGCTATTTTTATACTTATGGTAAATTTTAAATAGAAAAATATTGGAAAAAATTAACTCGGCCACAAGTGAATTCTCAGACGGGAATCGAACCCAAGACCTTTGGAAATCCGGTCCAATGCTCTAACCGCTGAGCTACCGAGACTTGCGAACTATCGTCGAAATTCTCCAATACTTTTATATTTTTAATACGCTGTAGGCCAGCGTTGTCACATCAATGCTAGGAATATCTTTGCATTCGAAAGAAACATCTTTTCAGGTGTTTAACGATCGATTAAGATGCAACTGCCAATAATTTATGATTTTAATTTTTTTTGCATTTTTCAATGCTATTTTTATACTTATGGGTCGATTCCCGTCTGAGAATTCACTTGTGGCCGAGTTAATTTTTCCAATGTTTTTCTATTCGTATTGACATTTCGAAATCGTCATCAGTCACTTTAATGGTAATCAGCCATTTTTAATGTCCCTACTGCTGGGGCACGGGCTTTTCTTATGGATAGATAAGGAGAATGGGCCATGACCCACCACGCGGGCCCAATGCTGATTGGTGTGTTTTAACGACTGCAAATTCAGCCAGGACTAACCAACGGACCACTGACGAGCTCGAGATAATACATTTTTGGTTCTCCATCCCGTGACCGACCATTGCGAAAGTAGCTTAACCTTAACAATCGCAACCCGAGCGCGCGTACAACTACGCCACGGGCTGCTCAGTTTAATGTGCACACCTATTGAAGGCCAGCCTTATAAAAGGATAAGCTGAATGGGCCATGGGCTACCACGCGGGCCCAATTTGGTGTTAACGACTTGTAATACACCCAGCTTAACATGCCTTCCGAAGGTTACGCGTTCTTCGGTAGGTCGATATAATACTACGTCTAGTACTATAATGCCCGATTTATACGGGTCACGTCTTTAGCGTAGTTGGTAAGTAGGCACAGTGAGAAAGTACATTGGTCTAAACGATCGGACATTGGCGAGTCGACTTTGCTTGCAAGCTGCCTTGCAAGTGGATCCATATAAAATCGGGCGCTGACTTTTGTTGCAATGTCCAGGTGACCTACAGCCATCTCTTAGCGCAGTATTGTTTCAATCTTACCATGCTATTTTGTACTACGAATCTCTAAAAGTAAGCTTGTTTCTTGACGGAAGTTTTGTGACATCTTCGCTCATTTATCGCCTTCAAAGTGTGAATATCTTTGAGGAATTAATGTAGGTATGCTGTTTGTTTCCCAAAAATATATAAATAAATAAAAATACAATAAAAGTAAATTTACCACTTCTATGGAATTTATGTGAATATTCTTCACAAGTTACAAAGAAAGCTTTTTTTTAAATGCTACCAATGGCGAGTTTAATCATTATTTTTTCCCGTTTTTCTGATGACGATTTAACTTTGATGGCGAGTTTACAATAACTCGTCTGAAACACTGCGCCATCGTGTCGTCAAAATGTCAACGAATCCAAATGAAAAATAAACATATTTCCCTGCAGTCCTATTTTTTATCCTTGTCACCTACCGTTTCGTAGAAAACATCTGTATGATAATACCGTGATGCTAGAAAAAAGGGACATACCTTTAATCCGTCCGCCTCCAAGAGATTATGCGTCAAAAGGAGATAACGTATCTTTTGTCTCACCAAATTTCCTCAGTCACTCCTGATTTGCCTCGATTTATTTCCCTAGGCTAGGCTGAATTTATAGCAGTCCGGTCGCGGGTCACTTCAATATGCACAAATCCTGTGATATATCATTCTTTTGCAATATTTTATCGTATGTCGCTTCACAATTTTCTGACTTAGAAGGGTCACAAATTTCGTCTCTGATAAGTTATTTTGCAGATATTTACTTCTACGAACTAAGTTTTTGATAAGTACTTACTTTTTATAATACTTTCCCATCATACTTTCTTCATCAATTTTATTACTACGGTGTCATCATATCATATCCTCCTAATATTATAAATGCGAAAGTATGTCAGTTGTTAGTTTGTTTGTTTATTAGTTTGTTTGTTTGTTACTCTTTCACGCTAAAAAACTTGATGGATTTAATGAAATTTGGCACAGAGATAGTAGGTAGCCTGGATTAAAACAAAGGCTACTTTTTATCCCCATATTCCCATGGGAACGGGAACCACGGGAATGAAACTGCGGGCGGCCGCTAGTTTACTTATATTTGCATGGTGAACGTACAATATTATAAAGATTTTTTTATCTTGAATCTAAAAGTTCTTAAACATGCATAAGGTGTACATTTCCAGTATACACTCCATTATTATTAATAACCCCACATTTGATCATTAGTATTAGTAAATTGATAACCGCCTTTTCTTGAAAGTCGGTTTAAAACGTGCGAAGCCGGAGACGCGTCACAAGTAAATCATGCTTCATCATTTTGCCGTTTTCTAAAAAGGAGGAGGTTCTCAATTCGGCCGGTACCTATGTTATTTTTTTAGTTTTTAATTTATTTACACCGATTACTTGAAGATTTCTGATCAGCCCCCCTACCGCCTAAAAAATATGGATATGGAAAAGGGGCTCCATTTGACAGTTGAAGCTCACAAAATTATCTTATATAGTCATTTAACTGTCAAATAAAGCCCATGTCCATATCCATATTTTAACGCGGTAGTGATTCTTTTTGGTTCTATGGAATATACTTGCCATTTGACCTAGTAGTTTTCTTTTTATTCGCATTTTTGTTTACTTAGACAATAAACAACAACGAAACTTCACTATAGTCTACTTGATCTAATCTAGAAAAATCCTACGGTAGTTTATAAAACAACTTACTGCAGACACAAAAAGTAAAAAATTAAAAAAGCGTTAATAAAACCGACATCAAAAACTAAAAAGTGGAAAATAAACCTTTTGGAGTCGGTGTCAGCCAAGGCAAGAAAAATAAGCGAATAAGATCACAACATAAATTGAACAATTATTTTTCATTTTTTGAATTTTTAAAGTCGATTTTTATTCATTTAAAATATTACAGCAATAAATTAACAGACATTTTGATGAATTTAAAAAGAACTGAAAAGTACTTGGAAATTAATAAAATAGATTTAAAATATATTTCTGTGCTATAACAAATTATTTTTTTTTTACTTTTTCCAAATCCAATTGGTAAACATAATCCAAATCCACTTTGAAACATGAAATAATTACTGGAAAACTACGAAAGCCATTATTTATTTTCTAATTTAAAATTTATAAAGCAGAAATACTGAACAAAATAGAATTACATTGCCAACGTGATTTGTTTAAAAAATGGAGATGCATCAAAACTTGTTATATGGTAAAACTTGGAACATGCGTTTGGGGTGAGAGGTTGTTTGTTTGTTTGTGTTACGGTGACAACTCACCAAGGGGCGCTTCAGTAAACATTTCTTTGAGCAAAACTAAAACTACTTGTTTGATTTTGATGCGGTTTTCAGTAATGAGTTTGGGTTTGATTGGTGAATGTTCTTAGATAAGTGTTACGGTGACAACTCACTAAGGGGCGCTGCAGTAAAAATTTGCTTGAGCAATAAAAAAATTATGCAGTACAATGTAGCTAGGTTGTTCCGAAAATTGATAGCCACAAAATAAATACAACCTCTTCTTTCATGAAACTATTTTGATTTGACGGCAAATTTCAACACAAACCTCCTTTGTGAAAATATTTAGTGCTATTTATTTACCCGAAATATATATTTGGTACTAGAATTTTTCGGTTTATTTGTGGTTTTTTGGTTTCCCGACGTTTCGGCAACTTTTCAGTTGCCGTGGTCACGGGTTCACTAGCTACTTATAAGTCTAAATTCACAAAGTTGATTGATTATTGCGTTCGGAAACGGTGAGATAATTATTAATTATCTATAGGTAGTTTTATTATTATTTATGTTGACTATCTGTCACTCTTCTTTTGTTGTCATCAATGGACATCTTGCGAGAAGCTATTCGTGCTATGATTTTCTATGATTATAAACGAGGGTTAACCTTCAAGTAATCTCAAGACAATTTACAAGCTGCTTTTGGGAAGTCTGCTCCTGCGTTAGCAACAATTACTTATTGGTTTCGTGAATTTAAACGTGGTCGAGAGAACTTAAACGATGACCCCAGACCCGGCCGACCACCAACTGCAGTAACTCATGAAAACGTGATCAGGGTAGAGTGGCTGGTTTGTGCTCTGGTTCTGTAATCTGACCGACATTGTGGCATGTTCCTATAAGTACCTTAACACCTCGATATACTTATTATAATTATTTTTGGAGAGGGGACACCAGCCAGGCCGGACGGGTGATCAGTCTCTCTAGTCGTAACCATTTCACCCAGTCGATATATCTATAGTCTACTTGGCATCTCTGGAGAGACTGCATCGCATTGCCCAGGTCTCAATCGGATCAAAGGCTTTCTCATAGTCCACGAACGCCAAGCAAAGTGGTAGATTATACGCCACGGTCTTCTGTATAACCTGCCGCAGCGAATAGATGTGGTCTATGGTGCTAAAGCCTTTTCGGAACCCGGCGGCTTGTTCGGGAGGTTGGAAGTCGTCCAGCCTGCGAGCAAAACGATTCGTGATGACCCTCGAAAACAACTTATAGACATGGCTTAGAAGTGAGATGGGTCTGAAGTTCTTTAACCGGGTCTTGTCACCCTTTGTAAAGAATGAAATCACCTCACTTATATTCCATCCTCTTGGCGTTTTGCCCTCGACGATAACGGAATTGGACAGCTTCTGGAGGACCAAATATCGGCTTACCACCCGCTCTCCGAAGTTCCGCAGTAATTCCGTCATCGCCTACCGCCTTGTTGTTTTTCAGTTGCTTGAGAACCATACTAATCTGGTACAGGCTGACGTCCGGGATATCTTCGATGAAGTGTCGGGTAAGCTTGGCTCTGGGGCCATTAGCCTTGCTTTCAACAGGTATCTGCGTGGAATATATCTGCCCATAGAAACTCTCGATCTCCCTCAGGATTTCAGGTTTCGTAGAAATGATGCGACCGTTGTCAGTTTTCAGCTTCGTTATCTGGCTTTGCCTAATAGACAGATCTCTGGCGAACCCCTTGCAGAATTTGTTACGCTCGATAGCCTCTTTAATACTGTTCGTATTAAATTGGCTTAGGTCGCTTGTCAAAGACTTAGAGATCTGCCTATTTACCTGCCGATAACGATGAGCATCCGCTGAGTTCTGAAGCTTCATTTCACGTCTCTGATCCATGAGTACACCTCGTGATTCAACACCGTAGAAAGTTGAATATACTAGAAAAAATCGACGTGTCCTCATAGGTCTCTGTAGCATAATTGGTTAGTGCATTGGACCGGATTCCCAAGGATGCGGGTTCGAAATTCCGTCAGGGCCACACGAGACATGTTGCTTTTTTCTAGTATATTTTCTTGTTCAATATTTATCACATAAAAATAACTTTGTTAAATGCAAAATTAAAAAGTTAAAATTAGATGGCTGTTTCATCTTAATCGAAAGTCAAACATTTGTTATAATGTTTCATTCGAATGCGAGGATATAATTCTCTCATTGATGAAACGACGGTGGCCAACACCGTAGAAAGGTGAATATACTAGAAAAATTTAACGTGTCCTCATAGGTCTCTGTAGCATAATTTGTTAGTGCATTGGGCCGGATTCTCAAGGATACGGGTTCGAATCCCGTCAGGGCGACATGAGACAAGATGCTTTTTTCTAGTATATTTTCTATTTTATGTGATAAATATCAATATTAATCACATAAAATAGCATTGTTAAAATGCAAAATTAAAAAAGTTATAAGTCAATTATATGTTTAGAATAACATACGATTAATTAGACACCGTACGACATAAATTATTTTAACCTTTCAAAATACAATCACACCACTCCACTAACAGCATATTTTAGAATTTCCGCACCACTTTCACAGTTTTGAGTCGTCGAATTCGAAGTCTGCGTAAAAATGTCGTCTCCATAACGATTGAAAGAAAGAAAGAAAGAAAGAAAGAAACACATTTATTGACACACACACATACGATACAGACAATAAAAATAGAAAGTATAAAAAAAAAGTATAAAATTAATAAACACAACAAAATATAACTAATAGGAAGAATTGTGTGGGGTCAATAAAACCCTATCTCAGCGTTTTGCCTCTGTGTCATTCACAGGTGGGCCGAATGAACACAGAGGCGCTGTTATTCTGACAGGGTTTGTAAGAAAGAAAGATGACAAGAGAAGGCATAAATAAGATATATACAGACGACGAGAATACTTATAATACACAATAATACATAAACTTATAAAACTAAATACTACAATACATATATACTACGATCGATATTTTGGATAGGCAGAACGCTCACAGCACTTTGTCACATGATGCAGCAAAAATACTTGTTTGACTGACAACTGACAGTGACAAATGTTGGACACGTCAGAATTGCCACGACTTAAAAAATGTGCCACATGGATGGTTTTTTGTACAATCGAGTTTACAACTTTACAAAACGTAATCAAACACAATCAAACACATGCAAGCAATTCGGTTACGTGCCGCGGATGGTGCTCATTCCAGAATAACCGCTGGAGATTAGAACCCGCCCCACGGTAGCCGGACATGACGTACAAACCTGATGTGAAAATAACAACGGTAAGTTGGAAAAAAAATATTCATTTGGTTTGCGTCTTTTGTATCATCAAGAGATGGTTCCTTAGGTGTTTTTTGAATGTGAACTTTGTTTTTAGGTCACGCAACGGCGGTGGTACGTCATTCCAGCAACGCGAGGCAGCGTATCTGAACGAACCGCGGAAGGCCATGGTGCGGTGTGTCGGGGTGAGGAAAGTACTTGTACAAGTCCGCTTTGGATAGCGGCTACGCTCCTGCGCCCATACAAGTTTTGTCAAGAGGTATCGCGGCTTTCCTGTTTTAAGTACATCAAATAACAGTGACGCTAGGTGAAGTTTTCTGCGGGCTTCCATTTTTAGTAAATTTGCAGAATTTATGAAAGGAGTCACGTGTGAGCGAGGCGGCACAGGAAAACAGAAGCGAGCGCAAGAGTTTTGTACACGTTGTATGAGCTTTTTAGTCCTAGCCAGTAAGCAGGGCCCATACACTGTGTCACAATAGTTTAGCCTGGACAGTACCAGTGATTCGCAAAGCTTGATTCTGAGTTTTTCACACAGGTAGGGCCTTATTTTGTATAAAAGTTTGAGACGATAACAACAGCTACGCACGCATTCACTCACATGAGACTCAAAATTCAGTGATCCATCCAATACCAACCCTAGATTTCTCACTTTCTCCACACGTTGTATGATTTCCCCGTTCACAGATATGGTGAAAGATGCGCCACTACTATTTAAGCCATTTAGATAGTGTCTACTTCCAAACAAAATAAGTTTAGATTTTTTGGGGTTAAGGGTTAGACAATTTGACTCGCACCAAGTAGCCACCCGTGCTAAATCCTCATTCAATTTAGCTTCAGCTGTGGCAAGGTCTGATAACGGGAAGGAGAGATACAACTGCAAGTCATCAGCGTACATATGATGTTGACAATGAGATATGGATTTGCTGACGTCAGCGCTGTATAGGATGTAAAGGATGGGTCCCAAAATGGATCCCTGGGGGACTCCGCGAGCGACCGGGAGAGCACTAGATTGGATCTTATCCCCGTTTGGCCCAGGAAGTTCAACATACTGCTTCCTATTAGTAAGGTAGCTGTGGAACCATTTTAAAGTTTTAGCGTCAACTCCGTAATATGATAGCTTTGATAGTAAGAGGCTTGTATTGCTTGATTCGAAGGCGCGTGAATAGTCAAGTAGTACCATAGCGCTTATCATTCCCTGGTCCTGACTTGCCAAGAGGTTGTCTACAACATCGTCCAAGGCCGTGGCAGTACCATAGCCTCTGCGAAACCCAGACTGTGTGTGAGGCAGGATGTCATGGTCTTCCAGGTATTTTGTGAGCTGATCACAGACAACCCTCTTCAAGACTTTGGACACACATGATAAAAGACTTATAGGCCGTAATTCCTGAAGAGTCTCAGGCTGGCTGGTCTTTGGGAGTGGTTTGACAACCGCAACCTTCCATTTCTCAGGAAATGAACCCTCTTTTATTGACTTGTTTATCAATGCTGTGATTGTTGATAGAGATTGAGGTAGGGTCAATTGTAGCATCTCCAGAGAAATTTCATCATCACCCTGAGCGTTGGACTTAAACTTTTTTATAACATTTAAAACAGTATCTTCGCTGACCTCTTGCAAGGAGAATGTTGCAGTACTGAAACTATGATATTCGAAGAAAGTCAGTTGTGAGATAGAGACCTTGTCATTGCCTGGAACATTCAAAAAATGAGCATTTAAAATGTTTGGGTCGGCCAAGAAAGAGGGCAATTCCGATTTATTCTTATTATCTGGAATGACATTGTCTTTTAAGTTTTTCCACAATATTTTTGAATTATTAACATTTTTGTTTATAACACTATTAAAATAACATTTCTTCTCATTTTCCATTGCTGTGATTACTAAGTACTTCATCTCTTTGTAACTCTCTTTTTTAGCCGGCATATTGCTCCTTTTTGCTTCTGCATGGTAGCTGTCCCTAATATGCATCATGTCTTTGATGGTGTCAGTTATCCAGGGGTGAGGGGGATATTTAAACTTACTCTTTTTGTAGGGCGCGTGGAGATCAAAAAGAAATTTCACACAGTTAGTGAAAGCCACAGCCAGCGAGTTAACATCCTCCAGCTCGCAGAGTTCAGTCCACTTAATACAGCTGAGGTCCCTTTCAAATTGCTCCACTACAATATTTTTCATTGGCCTATAGGTTACCAGCCGTGGGCTAGGTTTGTTTTTTTTTAATTTGAACTCTGCCACAACCATAGCATGGCCGCCCAAGTCTGGCGAATATTTTACATTGATATGAGTAGCTTGCGTGTCTGTACAGATCACGTCGATCAGGCTCTCACTATGGTCTGTGAAATGCGTCGGCTCCTCAACCAATTGCCGCAAATTAACGCTATGTAAAAATTGTGAGAATAGCTTATACTTACTACAACTAGGATTGAGAAGATTTATGTTGAAATCCCCCAGCAGAATTATGCCATCGTGGTTACCCATAGAGGTCACAGAGCAGGTGACAGCGTCCAGGAACGTATTTACGTCCTGGGACGGTGGTCTGTAAGCGGTTCCAATGGCTATTTTCTTGTTGTTTATGTGCAGACTCATCCACATTTGTTCAATTGCTGCAGCTGCAGGGTAGTGACAGGCTCGAATGTTTATACCTCTACGAATATAAAAACCAACCCCACCCCCACGACGGCCATCCGATCTTGGTGTATGCCACAAGCGATAACTTGGAAGCTTTGGTGCGATGTCATCCTGTTCTAATCCCAACCATGTCTCATTAATTGCCATAATGTCGGGGGTTTGTTCCAACATAGCCACTACAAACTCTTCTTGTTTTGTGCTCAAAGACCCAGCATTAAAAATACCAACTCTGAAATTCCTAGAGCCCATCTCTATAAAATAAAATAAAACTATTCATATGAGTAATAACAGTTGTTGAAAATATTTTCACCAATTTATGCGGAATGTCAGACTTGAATTCATAAAAAAATGACAAGTTGTTGTAAATAGTTTGTGACCTTGTAATATAATAATTGTCAATAGCCTCTATAATCAGAACATAAATGTAAATATAAGTTCCTTGTGTTATTTTATTGTGTCTTAATACTTTTATTGAATAATTATAGGAAATTGTACATATTGCGATGATGAAGAAATATAGATAAATAAAAAAACCACATAAACATGGATAATATAATATAAAATATGGTATATCTATATGGTAAATAAACTATGGTTTATATATATTGTGAGAATAATTTGACAAATTGTCTCTGTATTCGTTATATCATAAATACTTATGTGAGAAGAAGCTTGGCTTTTGGTTGACCCCACACATGTAGACAGAAAACATAATATTAAAGAACTAACATGAAAGTAAAACAATTGAGTATTGGATGATATCAAAGATAACAGGTAAGACAAGTACAACAAGTTGACAAAACAAATCAGCAAAATTTTGCCTGTCATTTCCGGTAAATGCGAAATACCACAAATAACACCCCCAGAAGCAAGCAGAGCACGATGATTAGCATCAATATATTTGTGGTAGACAGATGAAACCGTAGTTTTTTATCGGTGCATTATCTTAATATATATAAATATCCTGTCACGATGTTTGTCCGCGATGGACTCCTAAACTACTTAACCGATTTTAAATTAAATTGGCACACCGTGAGCAGTCTGGTCCAACTTAAAAGATAGGATAGCTTTGATCCCAAAATTCCCACGGGAACGGGAACCACGCGGGTGAAACCGCGCCCGGCCTCTAGTTATATTATATATTTAGCGGCGTTTTGGGCTACCAAATTTTTTTCCTCCTTAGATTGTTGGTTTCCCATCTTTTCCCTTGTGATACACAACAGCCACACTCAAAGTTAGAAATTGAATTATTACACTCATGATTAACAGTACATCGACTGAGAGCGAATGTTAATAATAGTTAGTCAATTTACGGAACTACTTGGAAGATCGCGCGCGTGTCTCCGCTTTCGGCAGGGTGGCCATGTGATTTGGTGACCAGGGAGACAAATAAGACGATTGGATGCAGGATGAATACCGAATCTTCTTCTTATCGAGTGACTTGAGTGGCCACCTCTGGTGTCAGAGTTTATCAAGCCGCCTATAAGGCCTCTGACTTGGCTTAATGACTGTAATCAAATGACATCAGCCAATACCGACGGTTTGACGTGCCCTCCGAAGCACCGAAGCGCTCAGTTATAATGCCACTTTACGGTCACCCACACAATACTGTATAATATTTAAATATTAAAAGTGTTTATATATTGTTTTACTCATACACATAAAAACATAGTTACCTAATTACATACTAATATCTATCTCAACATCTGAAATCTCATCTGAGAACACGACCGAAATTAATAACCTATCTGTATTTATAACTTTTTAATTTTGCATTTTACAATGCTATTTTTATGTGATAAATATTTGACAAGAAAATATACTAGAAAAAAGCAACTAGTCTCATGTCGCCCTGACGGGATTCGAACCCACATCCTTAGTCCGGCCCAATTCACTAACCAATTATGCTACAGAGACCTATCCTAACCTATCTGTAGATACGGATTGGGCTATCTGAGATACGAGGATACTAGGATACGAGGTTCGTTGCCTTACGGTCGGTTTCAATAACCTATCCTCAGTAAGAGATAAGCTCACTAGAGCTTTGTTGCCTAGATATGTTTGTTAATCAGCCTAAAATAACCTAAAATAGCAGTGGTTGCTAAGTAACGTAACCAAGATAGGCCTATCTCTTGTTAGGGGTATATTATTGAAACTAGCCGTTAGTCATATTAACAAAAATATCCTGGGCAACTATCTCAAATAGCCCTATCCGTTATTACAGATAGGGTATTAATTTTGGGCGAAAGGCGGTTTGATATACTCTGACAATAGAGGTGGCCACTAATCCTCATACGATAAGAAGAAAAAGAAGAACAAAAACTCGTAATGCCCGGTTTACACCAGTGAGTAATTACAATTGGCGAGTGACAAGCGCCTGGACAGTGAAACAAAAGACAGCGTCCAATTTTAACCTTCCTATACCCGCGCCAATATTTGTAACAACTGTAACGATGCCATTCCGTTCTAGCCTTATGGATGGATGAAACCTCTTTAATGGTTAGAAATTCCGTAGTCTCGCTTTCTGGTAATCAAATTATATTTTTATCTGTTCTGTCTAAATTCAAATTTTCTCCGTTCCACGATTCCTGTTCGGCTCATTTTGACGTAATCTTACAGAAGCCAGCAGGCTAGACGCTGCTTTTAAATTATATTTTTATAAACAAACCATAATATATTTCTCTAAATACATCAGGAACCCGATACACGGGTTCTTTATTCCCATTAATAAAAATAAGTCTCTGTGAACGATACTTTTATTTCGTCCCATTTTATTAACGAGTGCGGCGGTTCCGAAGTTCCGGCGACTGTGGTGCTGCCGGACTAGGAGCCCCGTCACACAACAATACTCGCGCACGTTGTCACAGACCGATAGTTCGTACCCCTTCAAAAAATTTTTTTTACTAAGAAGCCCAAAAAATATTACTATTTTTTTTTTTTTTTTTTTGTATATAATGAAACAAAATAGTATGAATAATATTTGATATATTAATTATTTTACAGACTTTCGGTCTATCACAAATCAGTCTTCAAATTAGACATCATTTTCTTAACACAAAAATAAAATCTAAACTTCTTTTGTAAAACAAAATAAACTTCTAAAGTAATATAAAACGTATAAAATAACATATTTATCTATGTTTGGCTTAGTTTTCAGCCTCTACATAACAATCCTATATTACATTATTACGTACACAAAAAGTGCAACTATACTCGCGTCGATCTCATGGACCGATTGGCGCCAAATGCTACAACACGTACACATCGCATGAACGCGCGGTGTGCACTAAAATGAAGTTAGGCACAGATCCGACAGCTAGCAAGGAATTCGATAGTAGTCGGTTCTGTGAAGTAACCCCATAAGTGTAATCTTAAAATGTATTGCAATTTTTGGAATGTTAACACTCATTATTTATACGAGTAGTATGCGTATTTTTCGCAGTGGTAGCTTTAAATCCCGCATTCGTATATTTCCCAGTTGCAATTTGCAAAGCGTCCTTCCCATGTACTGATTTATTTACTTTTTTTGTAGGCAATTCCAACATTGCAGTGCACTTTAAAAAAATAATGGACGACAAACTTATTTATTGTTTCATGTGTTTTATTTCTGGTTAGTTAATGTCGTTGTAACTATAATAAAAAAAGAAATAATTCTTGTCGGTTAAGTCTTGAACGGACGTGAACTACAAAATCTATTGAAATAAAGCATTTTTTTTTTATTTATCTATATTTATGCTAATATTATCAAGAGTAAAGATTTTATTGTTTGATTGCAACGAATAATCTCAAAAACTACTAAACGGCTTTGGATGAAATTTGGTACACAGATCGAAGATAGCCTGGTTATGAACAAGGGTACTTTTTATCCCGATTTTCCCACGGGAACAGGAACCGCGCGGGTGAAACCGCGAGCGGCCGCTAGTAAAAGAACAAAGAGTAAATATAACCTTAAATTTTTTTATTTATGTTAATACAATTTTAACTAGTAATGTTTTTTTTATTTACGATCAAACTAGTCTATTAACTATCAAGTAATTAGTATTGAGCATACTGAACAATGCAATCATATTATGTAAATAAATAAACTTAATAAGTAATAAATAAGCTATCCATTGATTTGGAAATGAAAGTGACAGGAATATTCTGAATGAAACCGCCCAACAAGCAAAGGAATCCTATAAAAAATGATTATAAGCATAATAACGTCCCAATAAAGGCATCACTGCAGACTCTTTTACTTATAATAGCATTCTAGAAGCGGTAACATACTCAAGAGCATTAGTTTTCATATCTCAAGCCTTCATATTCAAGTTTTCATATATCTTTGCTAAGACTAACGAACAGAACAGTAACAGGATATTTTTACTAAGAGTAACATTTCACAAGAGTATATATTCCCAAGAGCATTTGTATTTATTTCACAGTCATCTAGTTAGCTATAAGATTATCTTATAAGTCACGTGAGAAAATTGTTTAATATGAATTTTCTTTGTCTGTGTTGTAATCTAGTCATTTATCAATTTTGTCATTAAATCATATCAAAGCTAGTTTATAGGTTAGTAGACATTTATAGGTTAGTGACAAACTATGGCGACTGTTCCTAAGAATTATTGAAACATTTTTTACCATAATTATGTAATGTGCTATTTTTGAAAGGGCGTTGTGAAATTAACCAAATTTTGGTAGACATTTACAATAAAAATGACTTCCCTGGCGATTTGACACACTACATTTACAATATTTTGTGAACTAATGTTGTACAAATACCAAATTATTATACTGTTTATATAATAGGAATCATGCGAGTATGTTTTTGAATATCATTTTTATATTACAAGATAACTGCAAAATCAATCGAAACAACAAAAACATACTTATAACTACTAAGTTAATTTTAAACATGACTGCTTTAGTAGGATACTTTTATGTTAGTTAGTACTATGAGTGTTTGTGTTTAAAATGTGTAGTCCAAGAACATTATAGAAGCAACTGCCCTTTCTTAAGTAAGTTACAGGGCTAACTAACATTCTTTAAGTTGGTTATAAGATAATTATAGAAACCTATAATTGCGCCCAAATCCAGGTTTGTAACATGCTACAAGTTTCTTAAAAGAGAGTAGAAATGTATAAGAACTAATTTTGCTAGTTGGGCGTTCCATTGAAATTGGACTATAACAATTTATTAAACAGTATATGACGCGATACAATGATACGTTTTTCCTTTTCATAAAATTTATCTTTGTCTCACTCTTGTATCCCACTACATTGTTTCAATTTCGAGACAATTGAAGTTAATGAGATCACTTTGTTCCAACTCGGAACAATAAAGGAATGAACCACAATTTATTATTTGTTGAGGCGTTATCTACAACGATTTAAATTGAGCGTTATTGTACAGTTTTTTTTGTGAGTGGATAAAAGGAGACAATGGTTCTTCAGTATATCCTTAAGCTTAATTGGTTTGTTTATGAAGGATCTTCATTAAATTAGGATCTGCATTTAAATTAAAGCTCTCTCTCTCTCTTATCGTATGTGGATTAGTGGCCACCTCTGGTATCAGAATTTATAAAGCCTATTAGGCCTCTGAAATGACTTAACGACTGTTATCAGATGACATCAGACAGGACCGACGATTTTACGAAGCACGGAAGCGCTCAGTTATAATGCAAAGTGTTGTATGAAGGTACCAAACTTCTGTCGTAAAATAAGATTATTTTAAGTGAAAGAAAGAAAGAAAAATCATTTATTAGCCACAAACACACAGGAGACAAGATACATAAACACACACACACACACACACACACACACACAGACACACAGACACACACAATAATACAAAATTAGATTTAGTTATTCTGAGATTAGAGTTATTCTGACGGGGTAACAACAAAAGACACAGACAGTCAAAAACAAGTAAAATAATAATAGTTAAAGACCAAAATGTATAATTATAATATAAAGCAATTAAAATGTATAAATATAAAATATCATATAAGTAAATAAATAAAAATGTAATGCTGTGGCATTATGTTCACTGTTGTTTTTTTGAAGGAGTTTGAAGAGTAGACAAGACGTTCTTATGACATGATGGATTCTAAAAGATAGCGTAGGCTCCCAGGCCGGACAGAACGTTGCTTAACAAATGTGATAGAATACGAGCAGTCTATCAAGCGCCATGTGCGCTTTATTAAATTCTAGTCTACGGTTACATAATCTGTGACGGTAGTAAATGGGATTGCAAAAGATAAGCATTTACACACCTTCCTAGAACTCCCAATGTACCAGATCTTTTTAAACTATCACTTCAATATTATATAATTTTTTAATATTTGCAATTTTCAATGCTGTTTTATATACTTATGATAAAATTTTAACAAATAAGTGTTGGAAAATATCAACTCGGCCGAGTTGATTTTTTCCAATGTTTTTTTATTTAAAATTTATCAAAAGTACTTCAATTTTAATTAGAATAGGTAGCGAATAACGATTTTCATCTTTATTTTAATACTACAAATTTACTTTTTCCTGCTGACAAAACCTTCAAGTTATCGTAATAAAACACTGTAAGCTTTTTCCTTTTTTATGGAAAAGAGAACGTTTGATATTGGAGTTGAATTAAAATTATTCACTTTCAATCCTAGGTCAACTGGTCGATTTGCATTTATATTGCGAGAATACCGTGTAAAGGCGCCTTAACAGTTCATTACCTACAATGTAAACGGCCTAAACAATTCGTAACCTTTAGAGCATATTTTTTTTATTAATATTTCATAATTAAAAATCTTAATTGGGGAAGGATCGGATTTTAATGATAAAAATGTTGTCTGCAAATCTTTGTTTTCTGAATGTAAATTAATGAGTTTTTTTTTCGTTTGTTGTTTTGCTATATTTATAATCTATAATACGACGACCTCCGTGGTAGACCCGACGTACACCGGTTTCAAGGTGTCGCTAACTCTGAGGTCCCGGGTTCGAATCCCGGTAGGGGCAAATATTTGTATAATGAATACGAGCATTTGTACCTGAGTCATGGACGTTTATATATATTTCTACACATAAATACTTATATATGTACAATTATATGTATTTATATCCGTTACCCTAGTATCCCATAACATAAACCTTACAGTGCTTTCTTTGGGGCTAGGTTAATTAGTGTGAGTGTAAGAAATATTTATTTATTTATTAAATCTAAACATTAGCATACAGATCTTTGCAGAAATTTATTGCCATTTTATATTTTTGACTTAGTTCTGCGGCTTTCGCAATAAGGAAAATAAGGCTCCTAACTGATATTGAAACGGCAAGACTAGTTTACTTTAGTTATTTTCATAGTGTAATGTCCTATGGCCTGTTGTTGTGGGGCTCAGCAGCCAATATAGAAAATGTTTTTATACTTAAAAAAAGAGCTGTGCGCGCCATTTACAACCTTCGACAGAGAGATTCTCTTAAAGAATTGTTTAAAGAGATTAATATACTAACTTTGGCGGGACAATACATTTATGATAATATAGTATATGTAAGGAAACATCACGATTTATTTATTAAGCATAGCGATGTTCATAATATTAATACTAGAAACAAGAATAAGCTTGCTGTTCCAAGATTTCGGCTTGAAAAATGCAGTCGCTCGTTTTTGGGGAAAGGCATAGCCTTTTTTAATAAAGTTCCACAACAAGTGATTGAGCTGCCTTTGCATTAATTTAAAATACGTGTTAAAAAAACGCTCTTAAGTAAAGGTTATTACAAGGTAGATGATTATTTGAAAGACCAAAATGCATGGAAGTGATACTAACATAAAACATGACTATTGTAATTGTATAAAAGGAAAATATTCTAATAATTGAGTATAAGAAAATTTTCCTCTTATATTAAATATGTTTCAAGATTGTAGATTTGTGTTTGGCAACGACATGTTCCTTTGTAAATGTTGTTACTTCTGTTAAAGCTGATAAGTTTCTTGCGGCCATTCATCTTATCAGTTAAAAGATGTCCTGAATGGCTGGTAGGACAAAAAAATTGGACGATTCGAAAGCACTTATCTATAAGTCTATTTGAATAAAAATCTTTGACTTTGACTTTGACTTTGATATTATTTAAATATTTTATGTAAAGAATCGCAAAGTGAGCATGTTTGTATGAAAATGATGGGATGGGTGATGGGGTAGATGTGCCGGTGAGTGTATAAGCATCACTTTGAAACCCTTATGCCAATCTCGGTAGCCCACTGAAGCTGTTAGTTACAGAATAAGAGTGCTGATCGAGTCGGGTTGTTTACCTAATTCAACTCATTACAATATTTTAGTTTATCCTGAATCTGAATGTGTTACAAACCAACATACTGTGGCGGCATCTACCTGACGCCGCACATACTACTACACACGGAATTTACTTACCATGGCAACAGATGGCGCTGACAGCAATTCAGAATGGGATACGAAGAAAATGTATGGAAACCTACATCTCGCTAGCAAAGTTACAACAGCTACCTAGCGTATATACAACATCCGACGATCGACCGCGGACCCCGGACTACCAACACCCAGTTCGGAGGAAGAGCTCAACGTTTTGACCTTCCTACTAGTGGTTTACCATCTACAACCCTTTTCCATACCTCCACCATCATTCTTACAATACCAAAGCGGTATGCATAATGACCTAAAAACTACTGTTGCCCTCACTAATATAGAAAAAGTATTTACGCACGGTAATATTCTCTTAAATTATTTTCACCACGGAGTTAATTATCGACTTTATTTCGAAACTTCATGATTACCGTCACAATAATTAATTTGCCCGAAGTGCACTGATGGGAGTATTATCGCCTTAATTTTGTTTGGAGTCAACTCAATTTCACGCTGGTGATGTGACGATGTGGTCTGTGGCAGTTAATATGCAACGACAAAAGTACCTACATTTTAAGTAACACTAACGTTGTCTCATATTGCATAAATAGCAATATTTCGTAAAGGAAAATTACCTTTTATTATTCTAAATCTACAAATGAGGAGCTCGGTGGCGCAGTGGTTCGCGCGCTCGGCGTTTGTTGAGGTTAAGCAACTTTCGCGACGGTCGGCCACGGGATGGGTGAGCAAAAATTTCCTATCTGAAGGTCCTCCGTGCTTCGGAAGGCACGTTAGCCGTTCGTCCTTACTGCATTTGCAGTCGTTAAAACCCACCAATATGCATTAGGCCCGCGTGGTGAGTAATGGCCCGTTCTCCTTATGCATCCATAAGGAAGACCTGTGCCCTAGCAGTGGGGACATTAAAAAGGCTGATGTGATGTGATCCCGTCCTCAACAATCGCAGGAAAAACGCGTAAACCATATTAAAACTAACCTCAAACGTAGTGTCATAGAGGTAATAATCACTACGTTTTACGTACTGGGTTTTTACCTTTATATTACTTTAATTTTAACATAACAAGAGAACGAAACGAAAACTAACCTCAAACTTACTATTTATCGATGGAATAAGCCGTTATCTGGAGCTCAAAGGATCAGATAGATTTATTCCTCAGTTAGCGAGATATTCGTCGAATAAGGCTTATTTGACGATTGAAAAACAGATGTTTTTACCATCGGTCGAATAAACGCTATCTAGCTGTCTATCTGACAATTGAAAAGTCAGCCCTTTGTAGTCAGCCCTTAGTATGTGATTGTCATTTCTATTTAGTTGGTTAATAATTTAACTGACTGATAACTCTTATCTGAGCATTGAAAAATCTGCCCTTAATAAAACAAACGTTTTACATCCTCCACAGATTCCAAGACTTCAATAAATTATCAAAGAAATATTTTAGGGCTATCAGAAAAGTCAAGAGCTCATCGGTTCTTTAATTAAAGTATCGAGAATGTGAATACTTAGTTATACGTAATTTTTCTTTCTATCAATACCCTTCTGATGCCAACAAATCGTTTTAACGAGGCATCCGAGTGCCTGACGGGTCCAAGACCGGACTTACTGATGGCATTAGAGTAATAAAGAAAACAGAGACAGATACTTTGAGTTCCTTTTAGATAAGAAGTACTATAAGAAAGGAAAGGATCTGGAATGGCGACCCCGCACAGGACGACGCTCCGTGGGTAGGCCCCCGACAAGGTTGACCGACGATCTGGTGAAGGTCGCGGAAAGCCGCTCGATGCGGATAGCGCAGGACCGATCGTTGTGGAGATCCTTGGGGGGGGTCTATACCCAGCAGTGGGTGTTATTAGGTTGAGACAACGATAAGTTAACTATAATTACATCATAATCAGCATCTGCTATTTTAATGTTCCAACTGCTGGTGCACTTCTGATGCAGTGAGGAGCTCGAGATAACAAATTTTGGTCACTCATCACGTGACCGGCCATCCCGTGACCGGGCAACGTTGCTCAACCGTTACGATTGCAGGCAGAGCGTGGGAACTATCTGCGCCACCGAGCTCCTCATAATTAAATATTATATATAGTTAACTAGCCTTCTGCCCGCGACTTCGTCCGCGAGGAATTACGTTATCGCGCGTAATTATGATATCGCGTGGTGGTGCCATTTCGTCGTCTCAGCCACATAACACAAAAAGGCCTCCCCCTAGGATCTCCACGATGATCGGTCCTGCGCTGCCCCCGTCCAGCGGCTTTCCGCGACCTTCACCAGATCGTTGGTTCACCTCGTCGGGGCCTACTCACGGAGCGTCGGCCGGTGCACGGCCACCATTCCAGAACCTTTCCGCCCCACCGGCCATCGATTCTTCTCACGATGTGTCCCGGTCTCTGCCACTTTAGCTGAGAAATCCTTGGTGTGATGTCGGTTACTTTACTTCTCCTACGGATCTCCTCATTACCCTCTCCGGGCATCTCCATTGCACGCTGGGTGACCTTGAGCCTTCTTATCAGACCCTCAGTTAGTGACCATGTTTCGCTACCGTAAGTGTGCCATTTATCAGCATTTAATAGAGTAAAAAGTATTTTATGTCCATCTCCACGGTTCAAGTTTTGTCCATATCAAATTTCACTAAAATCGATTCAGCGGTATACGCGTGAGACGGAACAGCCAGATACACGTGCAATCTTTCTTTAGCATTTATAATATAAGCGCATAGATAAGTGTGACTCGAAAAGTAGAAAATGCTCCAAAGCTATCGCGATCAAAGTCGCTATGTCTATTTTACATTACTTTTATTTTAAAATTTGAACCCTTTTCTTAAACCAGGGTTGATTCATGTCCAGCGCATCGGATTTAAAAATCGATGACATTTTTGTAATCAACATCCCATAAAACCTCAATAACGACACCCATAGCGATTTTACATTATTTATCCCTTTTAACCCCCTTAGGAGTTGATTTCTTGAGAGGGGGATTTTTTGTATTTAAGTTCTCACCATAAGCCTAATAAAAAATAAGTGAGTACTTTTATTATGAAAATAAAGGGTTTATATTAAACAAGAAAATATAACAGAAAAAAAAACAACCAGCCTCACGCGAGACTGGTTTTTTTTTTCAATTACATTTTTTTGTTTAATATTTATCACATAAAAATAGCATAGTTAAATGCAAAATTTAAAAAAGTTCTAAAGAAGGGTTTTTTTACACAACTTCATCTCCCAAAAACGCTACCTGTTTCTTTTCAATTCTCAACCCAAATACAACATTTTAAGACTCTAACACTTTTACTTTGAAAATAAAGGACTTTTCTAACATAACTTTATCCTCCCTTGTTATCCCTTTACGGATAGAATTTTTGAAAACGCCGAAACAAGTCAATGTTTATTATTAATCGTCAACCTAAATACAAAAATTTTAGATCCTAACTTCAAAACTAACGGACTTTCATTGTCCCCTTTTTAACCCCTTTAGGGGTTGAATTTCGAAAAATGTTATCCTAATGCACCCTTAGACCTTATAAGGAACCAATGTGCCAAATTTGCAGTCTGTAGACCCAATGGTTTAGGCTGTGCGTTAATATTTCAGTCAGTCAGGACATTGAATGTTATATTATATAGATTGTACGACCAAATTAACTGATTTAAAATTCAGAATCGCAAAAAAACTAAACGAATTTGATAAAATCAGGCATTTTCATCATTTAATTACTAAAAATTTGGAAAGTTTTAAGCAAGTAGATCGGTTTTGCTACATTTTATTTATTAAACAAACTAAATGCACAACATCAAAACATTTATCCTACAAAAAAAAGATTGTTTTATGACTTTTGAATCTTTGCATTTTTCAATGCTATTTTTATACTTATGATAAATTTTAAATAGAACAATTTTGTAAAATATTATCTCGGCCACAAGTGAATTCTCAGATGGGAACGAGACACGGTCTCGGTAGCTCAGCGGTTAGAGCATTGGACCGGATTTCCAAAGGTCATGGGTTCGATTCCCATCTGAGAATTCACTTGTGGCCGAGTAAATTTTTCCAATATTTTTCTATTTAAAATTTATCATAAAATGATTGTTATTTAAATTAATTATAATAATGTATGATTGTACAAGATGACTAAACCAAAGAGTGTAAGGTTAAGCCTAAACAGGTTTTTGTGTAATATTATAATGTGTTATTATTTTTAAAATTTTAATAAAATAAATAAGTGATCATACTTACCAAATACTTCGAACTAGTTCCTTAAATTTCGAAAGTTTTGCTGTTATTTTAATGAAGCTCTAACTTTTTGTGCAGCATGGACTTCAAAGAACGATTCTCTGTTCGATTTCGGAGCTCTGTACTCATGGTCCTCGTTATTATTTGGTTTGGAGTCTTGCTATAAAATATTAGGGAACTCTAATAAAGAATTTAATAGGAAGCGATCTCGTGTTTTCCAAAGGGAAATTGCTGCCATCGATCCTCAGAGTTTGTTGGCTTTTACATTATTCAATCTTATGGAGAGGTCTTCAGTTATTGAATTTGAAGAGTTTGACGGGAAGCTTTGGCAGTTCTTACATCTTAAACAGTATGTTGTAACTGATGATTCTAGCGCTCATACGGCTGAAATTAATAACCTATAGATATGGATAGGGTTATCTGAGATGAGTTGCTTCGGATACTGGTTTTGTTACCTAGCAACCTTTGTTATTTTGGTCATATTAACAAAACTATCCTAGGCAACTATCTCAGATAGCCCTATCTATAACTAGATATATGTTATTAATTTTAGGTTATAAACGGTAGTTTGTGCTGTCAGATTTACCAGTCATGGCTGATTTGCTGTGACTGATAAATTTTAATTTGTCAGTCATTCAACTGTCAATTTTAACCGCCTCTGTGGTCTAGTGGTACAACCACCGGTATCAGACACAGAGGTTCGATTCCCAGCGGGGGTACATATTATATTCGGTTTTGTTGGTGGTAATACTTATTGTAAGTCTGCCTGGCTAGCTACCACCATCTTATCTAAGTCTGAACAATGGTTTCAGCATTGTTGTGTTCCGGCAGTTCGAGATAAGATAGCCAGTTCCTCAGTCACTGAGGATTCCGGGAGCGGCTCATCAAAACTTAACATCAGGTGTGATGAAGGTTAAGAGTCTCACCGTCGCTCATAAAAAATAATAATAATAGAATAACCTACCGTCTAATTCGGAGACCGATGGTTCCATCAAGTTGATTGAAAATGATCTCAATATTTTGTTTTTTTATGAATCATGCAACCATCATTGCATGACCGTCTAGACGCCTACGACCTCACATGACTGTTTTCAGCCTAGAATTTCGTACATGTGAAACATGTGGAATTAAGTTACCTATATCGCGCTCCCGGTTAATATCTCAGTCCTTAAGGATCATTTCTGCTCGACAAAAAGCCCCTATCTATGCCAGAATTCGTGAAATTCAGTGGTTTAGGCGTGAAGTTGTCAAGAAGTGGACGACGGAATTAGTTTCGAATTTATAATGTAAGTATGGAAGTGTGAATGAGTGCATGATTAGTATAATCTAAAATAATAAACTAAATATCAAAATTAACCCAGTTTTTACTGACATCAATATTGCATTCAAACTTTATATTTTTTTGTATGCAGTTTAATAAAAATTTAATGACTTGGGAAAAAAAAGGAAAAAAAATGCAATTGGAAATTTGGAAAATGTGTGTTGTTTATAAGCGACGCCAGTAATACCTTAAATACCCACATTTTCTTTAATACTTTTATAAATTATGTGTTTTACAAGGCCGGTAGTTATGAAGTATCTATTTATGAATCTGTGCCGGTAGTAACAAATGAGTCAATAACACATTATAAGATAAATATTAAACAAGAAATATACTAGAAAAAAGCAACTTGCCTCATGACACCCTGACGGGACATGAGACAAGTTGCTTTTTTCTAGTATATTTTCTTTTTAATATTTATCACATAAATTGTTCATGTAAGTGCTTATCTTCGCCAACAAACTGCCATGCAGTTTGGCGAATATTTATGTTATGTACAACCTTTTATTGTTAAATATTTGAAATAAATTTAAAAAAAAAATAGCATTGTAAAATTACACATTATAAATCAGAATCTTTTTTTAAGGAGGTCGATTCCTTAAAAAAGGGTTCTGATTTATAATGTGTAATTTTACAATGCTATTTTTTTTTTTTATTTATTTCAAATTTCTTTGTTTTTTAAAGTCGGTCAACAATAAGTCACTTGAATTCTCCGTAGCTTGAATAAGGTTATATGAAAATACAACGTGAAAACGAGAGGAAAATGACTGGAGGACTTTTTATTGAGCTTTTTCATAATTCGGAATTTGTTGGCTGCGGTGTGTGGGTAACAAATGTATGTAAATCAGACCATTTGAAATCGGTATAAGAATACAAAATGTGAACGTCCTTCTACTTGATTAATCTTTTAGGGTTTCCGCGCTAAAAATGTTATATCTGCGTCTGTGCCAAACTAGGTTTGTTTTTTTATTGTATTACAAAAACATTTATTGCTAATGCGCTTTTCTATAATTTAAAAAAAAAGCTTTGGAGATATATTACATAAAAGTATCAAAGTATTTTTGTGCAGTTGCTGAAATGTCAAATCCCATGGAATATTCTGGAATCTGATTTCAACACAGTTCATAATATTACAAAACCATGTTTTGAGGATTATTGAATAAAAAGACTTGGACTCGCCAGTTTTGTTTTCGTCGATGAGATGATGATGAGATCGTTCGACTGGAGATCTTCTCGTGTATGCCACCCATCTTTGGAGTGAAGCTATCGAAAAACACGGCGAAGCCCTAGCCGTATCGCCTGACATCTCCAAAGCCTTTGACAGGTTCTGGCATGACCTAATTGCTAAGCTTCCCTCATACGGTATTTCTGGTAGCCTTTGCACTTGGATTACTGACTTCCTTAGCAATCGCTCGATCCGAGTTGTCGTGGATGGTCAAACATCCGACCAAAGAAATTGATGCAGATGTCCCCAAGGATCGGTGCTGTCTGCGACACTGTTCCTTCTGCACATCAACGACCTGCCACGGCGGAACTTCAGAGCCTCAGTCTCTCAGAACTGCATGACCTTGTTCCTCCAGCCCCTTCCCACCACCGGGGTACAACACCTTAGACCACATCCTGTTTCTTAAGGACGAAGGTGATCAAATGCCTGCCCAGTTATTACTAAAAAAAAATACTGATTAGCAATTTTCATCTAAATACATTTCAAAACTAGATCAGAGTATTACCAACTTAATTAAATAATTTTCTTGTAGTTTTAATTAATTATTGGCAGCTGTATCTGACACTTAAATAATTATAATTAATATTTCGTATGTAATAATTATTAGAAAGAAAGAATGAAAATAAAGAGATTAATTTGAGACAAACACGGCAATAAGGTACATCAAAGTAACACAAAAAAAAGCATAGGTTTGTCCCAAATCGGTACCGACCAGCACAATGCTTAGCTTTTTGGCCAGCGCTGGTCTCCGACGGTACGACGGAAGACCAGCGTTTTGGTGGGCTGAAAGCCATGTTAACCGGCAAAGCAGATAATGATAACTATTTAAGTACAAAATATAAACTTACATTAGTTATTATTACTAAATAAGTACAATGGTTTAAAATTAATAACAAAACAGTTTTACGGCGTTAAGCCAAGTCAAAGGCCTTATAGGCGGCGTGATAAATTCAGACACCAGAGGTGGCCTTTAATCCTCATGCGACAAGAGAAGAGACGGTTGTTCTTAAGGCTCACAGTGGTTAAGGATAGATTAATGTTATAAACAATAAGAAAGTAAAAAAAATAAGCTTAGGGTTCGAGTCCCGCCTGAAAACAACTTGTGAGCCGAATCGATTTTTTCATATCATGGTTGATAAAAATGATGGTATTCAAATGAAAATTAATTCACAATAAAGCACGGGTAATACTTGTTGTGTTGTGTGTTAAGCCAGCTTGTGCCATGTGGTGACGGCCTAAGAACACAAGTGTCACCACTCCCTTACATGCCTGGGATGTCGTAAGAGTCGACTGAGAGGCTCTACGCATTGAACACCTGTGCGAGAGAAGGAAAACTTGAAACAAACCCTCTACCAACCCGTCTGGCCAGCGTGGTAGCAGTAGGAGAGGCTTAAGTCCAGCAGTGGACGTCCACAGGCTGATTATGGAATACTTAAGCTACCTAATTTGCTCGATAGAAAGGATAAAACTAAATTAATTAACTTTGACAGTTAAAACCTTAATGGTTAAATTGAATCGACTTCAAACAATGTTATCTGGATTTATTACGAATATTAATACGCTTACCTATAGTTTAATGACGTCGTTGGTTCTTTGACGAATTACTCTATTTCGGATCGTGACAGCTCATTCTACCCACCCGCTGTGAAATTAAATTAACAGATTCTCTCTCTTGTGAAATATATAGAAAACTAGTTGGGGCATGTGTTTTCGTCCGTTGTTAATTCGTTATTAGCTAATTGGACACCGATGTCCACAGAACAATGAAATATCTATTATGTCCCATTGCCAGGGGTATGAGAAAATAAGCTTTCAAACAAATAAGTTTTTTTTTTGTGTTATATATGTTATACTATAAAAATTTAATAGTGTCCATATGACTCAGACGGGACTCGGACCCGCTATATGACGATAACTGTAACAAAAGAGTTTGTTTCGGAATCAGAACAAAGTGTGTGATGCTGTTTGAAATGTATTTATAGGTATTATATCATCGTCATCTCAGTCATATAACACCCACTGCTTGGTATAGGCCTCCCCCAAGGACGATCGGTCTTACACTCCTACGCTGCCCGTATCTATCGTCATCTCAGCCATATAACAACTTCTGCTGGGTATGTATAAGCCTCCCCTAAGGATCTCCACAACGATCGGTTCTGCGCTGTCCGCATCGTCGGTCCACCTTGTCGAGGGCCTACCCACGAAGCGTCGTCCTGTGCGCGGTCGCCATTCCAGAACCTTTCCGCCCCAACGGCCATCGGTTCTTCTTGCTATGTGTTCCGCCCACTGCCACTTCAGCTGAGCAATCCTTCGAGCGATGTCAGTTACTTTAGTTCTCCTACGGATCTCCTCATTTCTGATTCGATCGCGGAGGGAAACGCCGAGCATAGCCCTCTCCATTGCACAATGGGTGACATTAAGCTTTCTTATCAGACCCATAGTAAGCGACCACCTCTATAGATTTTAATTCAGTTGAGTAATTGGAGAGACAGGTGCCATTGTCACTTTGTGAAAAAAACTGCTTTAAACTGTTTTCTTATAAATGATTTGCACAGATCTATTTCCAATTCAGTAAGCATTGATTCCATTCATGCACACAAATTCTATATAATCATTATGGCTACATTTGAATTCAGTATTATTTTTACAAATTGACATTAACAACCGGTCAAATCACTCTATTGATTTAAAGATCCCACTATATCTATTTTCTGATTGAAAATTTCAAGTAGAAAACGTTTTTAATCGACTGTAAGCAAAATGTTCATACAAAATATGCATGACGTTCCTAATTTGAAATGCTTAATTCAAACCCTTAGTCGCTTTCTCTAATACAAAACTATGTTCTAAAACCGTAGTCCCAAAAATACATGCTTTTAACGAAATTCTAAAGTAATGGTACTTGTAGCCTAAGTAAATTTAATTAAGACGGCGGCGAAAAGTTTAAAGAATCTTTGGATTAATGAGGCACTTCGGATACTGCTTTGGCTCGCCCTCAAATTTGAGGGCTTTCTGGACTTTATTTACTGCCACGCAAGATAACGGCATCATACCTTTTTTTATCTTTTTACGATTTTCAGGTATTATAAGTTTACAATAAAGTACTTACATGTTAATATACATACATATATATAATATATAATAGACATACATATATATGTTAGCTTAGCGTATATTATGAGTTGTTTTATTAATAATTGTATTTCAAAATTAAAAACAAAATTTATTAATTTATGATACTAAAGATTATTTGTTATGGTAACATTAATTGTATAAATTGTTAACAGGCTTCCGTTGTTTTTAGTTCGAAAACGACTATTTCCGTTGCTCTATTATTAGCTGCGTGTTGCTATTGGGTTTTTTTCTCGAACAATGGCGGACGATATTTTTATATTCTCTGAGCATTCATTCTTGCCTAGGTTCTCGAACTGGAACATCGGTAGTCCGATTATAATTAAAACATTTGTAAATTGGAAAGTTTTTGGACGGTTGTGAATTTGGAAAGCAATAAATCAAATTTAGTATTTGTCGGGTTTATCATTTTTACTATCCAACGCATCCTAAGTTCCTGAGTTCCAGCAGCTGGTAGTATGGAGGAGCTTTCACATAATATACATATGGTGTGATAATTATTTTTTAGTACTCGTATTTTATGTTTATGAATTTGCTTGTTTCCTTCTTTCATGTAGGTAATTATGTCACCTTACCAATCCGTCTTGAGAGCTGCCTGAATTGCATAGATGAGTCAGCTATCCGTTGTCCTATCTCGTAAATTAAGACACTTCAAATAAAACAACAATTTTTTATTTTATCGGTATTCCTAGGTTTTTTTATTTTTTTTGAGGTAGGTAAATGCTTTTCTATTTTTATTTCTTTCCGCGACTTGTTATAAGTATTGTACGATTTAGCTATTAACTTCAACAGTAAGTTATTACACAAGTTAAAAAAATGAGAGACTTTATCGTCATTTTTTTTAAAAACGCTCTGTATTTCACGTACTAAGTCAAAGTCAAATATTTTTATTTAAATACACTTATAATTTTCAAATTGTATTTTTTTTCCCAACCAGTCAGGACATCTTTTAACTGATAAGTAGATAGGCTGCAAGAAACTTATCAGCTTTAACAGAAACAACAACATTTACAATGGAACATGTTGTTGTCAAATACAAATCTACAATCTTGAAATATATTTAATACTAGCGGCCGTGCGCGGTTTCACCCGCGTGGTTCCCGTTCCCGTGGGAGTTTTGGGATCATTTATAGCTTATGTTACTACTTGGGGTCTAAGGATTCTCTATACCAAATTTCGTCAAAATCGGTCCAGTAGTTTTTGAGTTTATTCGTTACATACAAAAATACAAATCTTTCCTCTTTATAATATTAGTATTGATAAGGGAAAATTTTCTCATACTCAGTTATTAGAATATTTTCCTTTTATACAATTACAATTATGTTAATATCACATTCATGCATTTTGGTCTTTTAAATAATCATCTACCTTGTATAACCTTTGCTTAAGAGTGTCTTTTTAATATATATTTTAAATTTATGCAAAGGCGACTCAGTCACTTGTTGTGGAACTTTATTAAAAAAAGCTATGTCTTTCCCCAAAAACGAGCGTCTACATTTTTCAAGTCGAAATCGTGGAACGGCAAGCTTATTTATTTATTTATTTATTTATACTTTATTGTACACACAGAACATAGAATGATAAAAAAACAAACAAAGAGAAACATACAATTGGCGGCCTTATCACTAAAAGCGATTTCTTCCAGGCAACCTTAGGATGGACAAGATAAGAGAATAGAGTATGATGAGGGTAGCTACAGGTGTACAGGGCGTAATGAAAACCAATATACTAAATCCAAATACATAAACAAATACATTTAAAAGCATAAATACTATATACCTAACAATAAACTTACATAATACTTAATATAAATATATACTTAACCTAAAATATGGATAGCATATAACTCACAGCTTAGATCAGCAACATATCTAAATGGTGAGGTAGTGCTCTTTGACACGTTTTTTAAATATACTAACTGTTTGAGCAGCTCTTATTGACATCGGTAATGCATTCCAGAGCTGGACAGCCTGCACTGTAAAGGATTGGCCGTAAAACTTAGTGGAATGCACCGGTGTTTCCAGTCGCAAGTTCTCTGATGATCTCAAGGAACGGGAATGGGAGTCTTTGACATATCTGAAACGATCTTTAAGATAAGAAGGGGTATTAGGATTGAAAAGAATATTGAATAACAGAGACAGAATATGCGCATTCCGGCGAAGGCGAATAGGCAACCACTTGAGCTTTTTGCGGAATTCAGAGATGTGATCGTATTTGCGAAGACCAAATACAAACCTTATGCAGAAGTTTTGAAGGCGCTCCAGTTTATTTAGTTGCTCTTCTGTTAGATCAAGATAGCTTACATCGGCATAGTCTAAGATTGGAAGGAGTAAAGACTGTGCTAGCGCAACCTTAGTGGCAGTTGGCAAAAAGTTACGGAGCCTCCGCAGAGAACCAGCCGATGCGAAGAGTTTACGGCTCACCTCCTGAAGTTGTATGCCCCAACTTAAGCTTTTATCAAAGTACACGCCCAGGTTCTTTACATGGTCACTGAGCTGCAAGTCAATGCCGTCGAAGGTGATAGCTGGCAGTTGAGTAGGGTCGAGCTTAGCTCTTAACCGGGTGCTTCCAATTATAATGACTTGTGTTTTGGCAGGATTTATCTTTAACCCGTGCGCTTTGCTCCATTCGCTAATTTGAGCCAGGTCTGTATTGATATTATCAATGGCTAAGGAAATATTATCAGCAGTAGCATGCGTGTAAATTTGTAGATCATCTGCATAAAGGTGGTAGGACGAAAGTAAATTAAAGGAAATAGAATTTATAAATATAGCGAATATATAAATATAGCTTATATATAAATATAGCTTATTCTTATTTCTAGTCTTAAAAATATGAACATCGCTATGCTTAATTAATAAATCATGATGTTTCTTTGCATATACTATATTGTCATACATGTAAATCATACCAAGATCTAATTGTCCGTATTTTTTAAGTATTTTTGTTCTTCGACATTAAAGGTATTGGAAGTCTTGAAACTTAACATTCAGCCGATCATGATTTTGGAGTAGACCTCCAGTTTCAAACCACAAGATCATATCAATAATATGAATAAAGTTGATAGCCTACATTAGCATTCAGAAACGGTACCTAAATGGCGGCAATACGAACTCACGTGAAAAGTTCAATTAACGCATACAGGTGCATTTTGCGCCAACTCTCCCTGTGAATACTGATTTCGTACGTGTTACAGCATTAACTAAGTAATGAAAACCATTTTGGTCTTATTTGATTTTCATTGCTCGCTACTTTTCACTGCATTAAACTGTTTTAACTGTCTCACTGAATGTGAATAAATTCTTTGAAATGTACTATTTTGAAATGTATCATTTACACTGCAACTTTTCCCTCTTCCTGGAAGTCAGTCTGGTTTTCGCAAAGGCAGGCCTTGGGTTGGAAAATCGTCAGCTTACGGTATTGACATTTCTTGACTTTAGTAATGCGTTTAATTCCGTTGTCTTTGATACCCTACTTGGCGTTTTGCGATCTCTAACTGCAATTGATTGTGATAAATTTTTAAACAGAAAAATATTGGAAAAAAATTAACTCGGCCACAAGTGAATTCTCAGATGGCAATCGAACCCATGACCTTTGGAAATTCGGTCCAATGCTCTAACCGCTGAGCTACCGAGACTTTGCAATTGATTGGTTTTAAAGTTACCTACTAGGGCAACGGCAGCGTATTTACACCGGAGACTCTTACTCCGTGTGATATCAATTCCGGTGTCCCTCTGGGTGGCGTCCTCTCTCCACTTCTCTTCCTATTTTTCTAAATTCCATCATTATATTCTTATTATTCCAAAAAATGTGGAACCTACGTTTATTATACTATGAATACCAAAGAACACTCTGTGGCCACTAAAATACTTTTTATTTTAAATATAACCAATCAGTCATCACAAAAAATATTTAACTTTAAATTTAAAAACAATTGGGAACAATAGATGTAATAAGTAATTGTAATTAGTCCTCGTACCAAAAAAACTTATTTTTTTATTATATTGACGACACGGCACAAATCAGACTAAGAACCTTTAATTTTGATTTATTGCCAAGAAAACGTATATCCACCAGTAACACTTAAGTCGCTCGCTGAAGTTTAAAACTGTTGAAATATCATATGAGTTTAAAGTTCAAGTCGCATTGGAAGCAAAAGCTTGGAAAAAAGAGATTCATTCCGCTTCTCTAATCGCGTTACATCGCAAACTAAGAAGCTTCGTAGTTTTCCGAATACTTTTATAAAGGGAAACCGAGGAAAAAGATTTAGTTTGCATTTTTTGTTGATAACATGAAGAATAAGGAACCTAGTACTTACGGCAGGCTAATTACCTAACGAAAACTCGGTTCAGGAGGTCTACTCTCTAAGCCCGTCAACTAAGATACGGGCCCCCGTCCGTAAGTTTCCCGAAACTACGGATGGAGCCTACTCTCTATTGATTTCGGGTGTACTAGTTTTGGACAAACAGCACAAACACATTGGGAGTAGGGACAATGTCAAAACATATTCTCATTCATTCTTTCGGTTCATTCTCATTCAGCTTATCAGTTCGGGTCTCCGAACTAATAAGCTGTCCGTAGGTGATACGGAGTAGGAAACGTCCGTAACTTAGGCCGAAACTACGGGTTTCGTGCTTTGAGAGTAGACTTTTAGTTTCAGTTTCGTGTTTAGTGCGTATGTCATGTTGACTGATTTGCGTATCCAGCAAGCACGACTGAACATTGAAACTAATCCACATATTGAGATGAGTTCGTGTTAGATTAAGTGTCTTTAGATATTTGAGTAACTCATGTAAATAGAAGCGAAACAGTACTTCCTTTATCAACCCGTGCCGAGCGATGACCTCGCCCAAGTTAATACAATTTAAATATAATTCGCCTAATTTGTGTCACCGGGCGACTTTGTCTTAATGCGAGAAACTTATGGAAACTAGTTAGAAAGTCTCTTTAATGTCTTGAATAAGTATTTCATTTATATCTCTAACTAGCGGATCCTCGCGGTTTTACCCGCGTGGTGCCCGTTCCCGTGGGAATATCGGGATAAATATAGCCTATGTCACTGTAGAAATGTAGCTTTCTAATGGTCTAAGAATTTTTTAAATCGGTCCAGTAGTTCCTGAGATCAAACTCTTCAGCTTTATAATATCAGTATAGATTATACTAGCGGCCGCCCGCGGTTTCACCCGCGTGGTTACCGCTCCCGTGGGAATATCGGGATAAAGTATCATATATTTTAATCCTAGCTATCTACTACTTCTGTGCCAAAGGAGAATGCCCAAAAATGATATCGCCTTTAAGTGACTTGTGCCTTAACGAAATAAAAACCATAAATATTGCTTTTTTTTTATTGTAACAATCTAGATAATACTGGGATACAAAAGTGGAGATTGAAGACAGTTTTATTGAGTAGTTAAACAATTTACTACAACATCAAATGGAGTCCATCATGATTTTCTTAAAATGTTGCCAGTGAAAAATATACGGACTCGATATAAGTATCGATATTTGAGTAGATTAAAACTAGATTATTTTTCGTTAATTATTGTAATACGATTTTCCGACATATTTAATAAAACATATAGCAGGCAAGTGTTTTTTTTAATATTTGCATACAATCAACCAATTATCTAGCCCACGTTAAGTGTCATTAAGAACTTGTGTTATGGATACTAGATAACGGATAAACATACTTATATACTTTTGTTTTTGAAAATTCATACTTAATATACATATTAAATACCCAGACCAAGACAAATAGACATGTTCATGCACACAAATATTTGTCTTGTCCGGGGATCGAACCCGGGACCTCTGGCGCAAAAGGCGGGGTTAGTACCCCTGCACCAAACAGGTCGTCAAATAAAATAAAATAAAATAAGATATCTTTAAAAAGATTTTATTTAGACCTTATTATCAACTATTAATCTACCTAAACTCCTTAACATACGAAAATATTCCACATAGGTATTGTAAGTACTTATAAATCCCATTAAAATTGATTAAGCGCCAAAAATCTTGTTATATTATTAGGAGGTATTTTTTGTCTTTATCACAACTTGAAACCGGTTTAAAAAATCTCGGTTAATAAAGGTTTTTTACAATAACCGCTTCCAACGTAATTACAATGAGAGCGCTGCAAATATCTAAGTAAACCGGTTTAAATATAACTTTGGAATCTGTTCCAAGTAATTTGATTCTATTGAATCCCAACACTGACTTGGTTAATTTAAATTACCATTAGAGACAACAGAGGTGTCTTCTAGCCCAGTGTTGACAAGAGGAAAGCCAAAATGTTTAAAAATTGTTCATCAAAATATACAAGGCTTTTCTGACAAAGACCTAGAAGTAAGTTTATTTTTAAACTGTGAAAATGTTGATGTGTTGTGTATCACTGAGCATTGGTTAAAATGTCACGAATTATTTTTAAATCTGGATAATTATAGAATTGTAAGTTCATTTAGTAGGCAATCTGCTATTAGAGGAGGGTCTCTTATAATTTTACATAATAATTTTCAGTACAAAGAGCGCAAAGATATAATATCCCTCTCAATTGAGCGAATAATTGAATTGTCTTGTGTGGAACTAGACCAAATTATTGTAATATGTGTTTATAGACCCCCACAGAGTAATTACCCAGAGTTTGAGTCCACTATGGAGGAAGTTTTAAGAATAACTAGTAAAAGTAATAAAAAGGTTGTCATATGTGGGGATTTTAATGTTGACATTTTAGACTCAAAGTTGTCGAAGCTCGCAAGTAGATTATTAAATTTATTCACATCATTTAATTTATCTCATACCTTTAATGAGCCTACTCGAATAACACCCACATCTGCCACCTGTTTAGACAACATTTTTTCAAACTGTGTAGTCACTGAGAAATCTATAATAAATGTTATTAAATCGGACCATAGTGGACAACAAGCCTCTATAGAGCACCATCATGTCTGTCCTAAGCGGAAAATTGTATGCAGGCCAATAACTAAAAAGGGCATAGATGAATTCAGAAACAATGTGATTAATAAAATTAAGTCTTTACCAGTTCCTATTATGGAATCTAATTATCTTTATAATGATTTATTTCATGTGGTTGAACACGAATTTAGTAAAAAGTTTAAGCAAAAAGTGATCAATTGTAATTCGGATAAAGTAAAGTTTAGTGATTGGGCCACGCCGGGAATTTACATAAGTAGAAGAAAACTATATGACCTCTATGCGTCAAAGCATACTTCCTGTGACCCAATTTTTATTGGATATGTCAGGAAGTATTCTCAAATGTTTAGAAATGTTTGTGTAGCTGCTAAGGCGATGTTCTTTTCAAATAAAATCAAATTAGCGGATAATAAAATAAAGGCTACTTGGAATATTATTAATCAAACAACTGGTAAAACTAAAAATAATGTCAACCACTTCTGTCTTAAAGTAGGTGATAAATTAATTGAATCTGACGTTGAGGTTGCCCGTGTTTTTGAAGATTTCTTCTCTCGGGTACCCTTAGAAACTACCAGTAAATTAAATTCCTGTCCAAACGTTGCTGCTGCCCTCTTGGAGTCGTGTGTTGATAAGTGTAATAAAGTTTTCAATTTTAAGCATATTAATAGTGAAGACATTTTAAAAGCTTTTAAGTCTATAAATATTAAAAAGACTGAAGATCTATGGGGCATATCAACCAACATTATTAAATCAATTATTGATACAATAGCTCCATATTTAGCTTTCATTTTTAATCAATGCATAGATGAAGGTACTTTTCCCGATTTAATGAAATGTAGTAAGCTTATTCCTCTTTTTAAATCGGGTGACAAAAGTGACCCCACAAATTTTAGGCCGATATCTATACTACCGGCACTTAGTAAAATTTTTGAAAAAATTATATACTCACAATTATTAGACTATTTAACAATAAATCAAATCCTTCATAACAATCAGTTCGGCTTTTCTAAAGGTAAAAATACTACTGATGCTGGCATTGCACTTCTTAAACATATTTTTGAGGCTTGGGAGGGCAAGCAAGACGTAATTGGTATATTCTGTGACCTGTCTAAAGCTTTCGATTGCGTTGATCACGTTACACTTTTAAAGAAGCTAGAACATTATGGTGTCTCTAAAAAATCGGTTAGCCTTTTGCAGTCATACTTGCATAATAGATATCAAAAAGTAATTGTCAATAATACTGCTTCTACTGGAGCCCCCATTATTATGGGCGTGCCCCAAGGTTCAATATTGGGCCCTTTGCTGTTTTTAATTTATATTAACGATCTCCCTTACTACACGAGTAAATTATGTGAGACAGTACTATTTGCAGATGATACATCTTTAATTTTTAAAATTGATAGAGGAAACAATTGTTCTGACGAAGTAAATAGTGCTCTCTCTCAAGCCGCACACTGGTTCAACATTAATAATTTGTCTCTTAACCCTGCTAAAACCAAGTTTGTTAAATTCTCATTACCTAATGTAGTGCAGGTCGATATGCTTATCAATTTGAATGGGGATGTAGTAGAGTTAGTTGAGAGTACAAAATTTCTTGGTATTACATTGGATTCAAAACTACAATGGGATCCACATATTGAAGCCTTGTCGAGTAGACTTAGTTCTGCGGCTTTCGCAATAAGGAAAATAAGGCTCTTAACTGATATTGAAACGGCAAGACTGGTTTACTTTAGTTATTTTCATAGTGTAATGTCCTATGGCGTGTTGTTGTGGGGCTCAGCAGCTAATATAGAAAATGTTTTTATACTTCAAAAAAGAGCTGTGCGCGCCATTTACAAACTCCGACGTAGAGATTCTCTTAAGGATTTGTTTAAAGAGATTAATATACTTACTTTGGCGGGACAATACATCTATGATAATTTAGTATATGTAAGGAAACATCATGATTTATTTATAAAGCATAGTGATGTTCATAATTTTAATACTAGAAACAAGAATAAGCTTGCCGTTCCAAAATTTCGGCTTGAAAATGTAGACGCTCGTTTTTGGGGAAAGGCATAGCCTTTTTTAATAAAGTTCCACAACAAGTTATTGAGCTGCCTTTGCATAAATTTAAAATATATGTTAAAAAAACGCTCTTAAGCAAAGGTTATTACAAGGTAGATGACTATTTAAAAGACCAAAATGCATGGATGTGATACCAACATTAAACATACTATTGTAAATAGTGTAAGAGGAAAATATTCTAATATGAGTTTGAGAAAATTTTCTTCTTTTATTAAATATATTTCAAGATTGTAGATTTGTGTTTGGCAACAACATGTTCCATTGTAAATGTTGTTGTTTCTGCTAAGGCTGATAAGTTTCTTGCGGCCGTTCTTCTTATCAGTTAAAAGATGTCCTGAATGGCTGGTAGGGAAAAAAAATTTTGGACTATTCGAAAGTACTTATCTATAAGTCTATTTGAATAAAAATCTTTGACTTTGACTTTGACTTTGAATCCAAAGCCGCAGAAAGGCTAATATATAATATATAATAGCAACCTTCCGTATGTAGACATAAGCGCGCACTTACCACTATTGTGCTTGCGTTGGGAGAGCGGTATTTCAGGCCAATAGCGAGTTTATTCGCTTTGTCACTCGCGCACTCGCGTAGTCCCGTTGTGTTTAGGTACTTATAAAGAGAAACTTCAATATACCGCTTAATTGATTCAAAATTTATGATGTCGATCATATCGACAGATATGAAAGTGTAAATGATAAAATATCTTGATCAGATGTTTGTCTGATAGTCATGTAGAAGCGCTTTCTCGTGATATCTTATTTAAGTAAAAAAAAAAATGAAATACAAATGTCCGATGAAATAATCGATTCGAATGTAGTGGCAACATCACAGTCATGTTGACAGAAACGGAAATCGAATTGACTTTTGTCAAGGAGTTTCACCCGAGTTCTTTTCGTAATAACACGTGTTGTGAGGTTCCATTTTTAACTCAATCTACCGTACAATTTCTATTTAATATAAAATATATTTACTTGACATTGGCAAAATTCGCGAATTTTATCGCGAGCACGCCATTAATTAAGAAGGAAGAAGAAGAAGAAGACTTTTGTCAATACAAGTTGACATTGAAGTTAAGGTGGAACGATTAAGTTACAAAAAGCTGAACGGTCGTTAGATGGCGCTACTTTCGCTATTTAGTAGTTTTTATTTATTTGTTAATTGTTCTTTGTATCTTTTTAACTCAAAATACTATTAGCGTATTCTATAAATAAATATTGAATTTTCGAAACCAACATTTATCTTTTTGTAGTACATAAATCATCCAAATATCTCGAGAGAGTGTTTCTGTCTCCCAATTTTACTAATCACTCACACATGCATACCTTATTTCTGAGTTTCTTGTAGTAGAATATTTCGACCCAGCTGAAAATGGTAAAGTAGCCCAGCGGTCTACGTACTCGGCTTAGATATCAAAGAGTTAGGGTTCGAGACTTCTGATGGTAGATTTTTTTTTTTTTTTTTAATTATTTATTTTATATTATTGTTTATTTAAATAACATCACAATATTAATTTTGATGTATAAATTGCAACAAATGCAATTGCAACTTTTTTAAATTGCACAAGTGACAAGAATGTAATTGATACTCTAAATTTTAAGATTTCTTAGTGTGTTTGCCCATTATAATATCTTTTTTTTAAACCACTGCTGAACAGATTTTGATTAAAATTGCAGTGTTTCCTCAATCAAAAAAAAAGTGGTGGTGGTTGTTGGATCATCATGTTACCGTTTTCTATACTTCTATACTATATAATATTACTAGCTTCCCGCCCGCGGCTTCGCCCGCGTGGACTACACGACTTATGCTATTGTGGGTTATCCATAAGAGATAAACATAAACCACCGCGGAGTTTTCTGTAGACATTTTCAAGGTGTACAAATACTTATTACCTTATATTGATAAATCTCGTAGGGTTCAGCCTGCGTTTGCAATGTAAGCGGAAAAAATGTAATTATTTACGACATCACATTAGAAACCTTAAAAATTACAGTATTTCTCTACTATATATTGAAGGTTATTTTACCTTCCTCTTGAATCACTCTATCTATTAAAAAAAACCGCATCAAAATCCGTTGCGTAGTTTTAAAGATCTAAGCATACATAGGGACAGACAGCGGGAAGCGACTTTGCTTTATACTATGTAGTGATAAAGAGGAAAGATGTGTATGTATGTATGTAATGAATAAACTCAAAAACTACTGGACTTATTTCAAAAATTATTTTAGGATGCTACACTATCCCTGATTAACATAGGCTATATTTTATCCCGATATTCCCACGGGAACAGGTACCACGCGTGTAAAACCGCGAGGATCCGCTAGTACAATACTACAATACTATTATATTAGTTTTATTTAAAATCAGTACATTTAGCTCCTTTCGGTATATTGGCGCGTATATAAATTTGCGCAAATGATCATATTTTGTCTACTTGTTTGTTAGTTACAATCTCCATTTTATATTATAATTGTTTTGGAATCAAGCTCGAGACGCCATTTTTATACTTACTCTTTTTGTTTACTTATGTGGTGAAATTTTACATCTTGTAAATCTTGTTAAATTCTACCTTTAAAGCTTTAATTTACTGCGATAATTTATTATGGTGATGTAAAAACTTAGAAGCTTGATTTTTACAGTTCGGGGGAACCATAGACTTTAATCTTTATTAATATCAATTTGATACTTCACGTGTTTCTGAGGATTGAGTCATTAAAGGCACTTATGTGCATATAACTAATTTCGTGTTTTAATTTATAAAGATACTGATATTATAAAATATTAATACATTAAACATGTAAGTAAGCAAAAATGCCCCAAAAAATATTACTATTAAGTACTTACCTCATAATGAAATTGTATTATTCAACAAATACTTAATTCGTAAAGCAGCGCAGCGAACACCGGGGTTGCAAATAATAAAATATCTATTGTGTTTCGTTTTCCGATGCCTGAGAGGTTATAAAATAAAAAATGCTAACCTCTTGTGTATCTTAAATATGTACTATGTAATGTTAAGTACAATCTAGATAAAAAGTGCTGAGATAGCGCTCACATTCATTCATGCACTGTACGGTGAAAATGGTTTTTGAAGGCTAACTGACCAATAATTGAGGCAAATTTAATTACATTTGTTCATTCGAGCAAACGGATTTTCGTGTAAGAGTCTTTCACGTTATTAGCTTTTCGCGCAAATGTCCTGATTCATAGTCGAAACATCAATAGTCAAGTGATATGTGACGTCCACAGATATCAGAATTAAGGTCAAATTCATGTTTTGTATTTGGTTTAGTCTATGTTTATCTCTATCCTATCATCATACTTATGATGTTTTGAAAAGCTAAGTAAAAACATCATAAGAATTAGTACTGGAATACTTAGATTGTTTTCTTAACTTTCTTAACGGTAAAATCAAAATTAAGTCTGTTATTATCATTTAATACGTTAAAATTGTAATATTAATAATAAAATAAATCATTAAGATCGTTAAATCATTAGGATGTACGTAAAATAAATCATTTCTAGTCAGAAAATAAATTTCACTCAAAACTGAAATATTTCAACCCGTTTTGAAAGATTTCATAAGTTTCGTTTATATTTCATTTTCATTTCACTGAAATTTTAGTCAGTAGTATTGACCATCCCTAGTCACAACAACACAACGAAAAAACACTATAAACAAATGACAAATACGGATCGGTCGGTGTTGTCAGTACGTAGAATGTGATTCCGGACAATTTAATACCTATTTGAAAAAATAAAATATTTAAATATTAAGTACGTTACATAATACACGTAAATTTTATTTGCACAAAGCAGATAAAATTTTCTTTTCTTTTTTTTTGTTTATAAAATCTTATTTTCCATTTTTTGACAGTGATGGGAGAAAAAAAGTTTTACGCATAAAAAACAAAATGTAAAGTCGTGTTTAGCATTTTTTTAAAATCGGAGTCAGGATAAATCCTACAAATCACAACTTTATATCATATATTTAGCATAGATTATAAGTTTTGTAATGACTTTAATCTGTAAGTGTACCTATAACAAATAAATAAATAAATAATCCCAAAGTAAATTATTACTGACGAAATTCATCTCTTTTGGGACGCAACGGCAACACAGCTGAAAATTCCAGTAAAGAGAAATTTAAACAATTATTAAATCGAGACAAACGTAAGAGCGGCAACTTCGCGCGTTGCGCGTCTTAGCCGCATGGAATGGCAACGTCGCGATTTTTGTATACGTACACGACATTTGTCACATACACACACGTAATATTTGCAAAAAAATTGTGTTCATTTATAGGTGATTTCTGAATGAAACAATGTTTGTTTATTAATTAAGCGCAAATGAATACCCGAAAAGAAATAGTTGCACATATATTTAAGTATTAATTCTGTTAATCTACCAAGATTATCTCGACTGTTTTTTGTATGAAAATCGTTCCACCTTAAGCTGTATGTCATAAAATATCAACTGATGTTCGTGTCGTGTTATTATTCTAGTGTCGAATTTAAGTTCATCGGTTTTGTATGCAATTTCCTTGGTTAATTGTGTTTTGTCAGAGAAAAGTGGACTCGTAAATTAGTGTGTACCTTTTTTTGTTTTTTTTTTGTACCTAACAATTAACTTGTTGATTGATTAAAAACAAAGCATTTTCAAGAAACATAACCTAAAAACGGGGGCAGAACTTTTCGCATAATGTCGATTGTCCTAAAGTGGTTTGTCATACATCAATAGGCATAATCATCAAAAAGCATAACATTAATGTCACATAATTTTTCCTTCGCATAACTTTTAAGTAGCATAACTGTCTAAAGGCATATTATTATGAAGCATAATAAATTAAATCCCTAACTTCATTTGGCATAATATAAGGCAGTCCTAAAATCCCTTAGCATAATTTTATTTGCCATAACAATAGAAAAACCTTATTTTATTTGGCATATTATAGTAGTCCTAAAAATTTTTTATGGTAAAAAAAATGATACATAACAATTTCTATTATAGTTTTGGGTTAGGGTGTCGCAAAGAGGGTGCAGGACTTTAAAAAATTTCAACTGATTTTGTCCAGAGACAGGACTTAAAATATTTTTGACTGATTTAGTATGGAGCGGGGACTTGTTAAAATTTCAAGAATGAATTTTATAAAAATGCGAATATCTCGAAATCGGTGCGTCGTAGCTAAAATCTAACAAAATTTTCGACCCCTCTTTGATACCCCCGGAGATACTAAGGAGGCATCAAGATAGACATGCTTTTTTTCTCTCAAAACTTTTGGAAAAAAACAGAGAAGGGGGACGGGGTGCTGCAGCAACAAACTGTTATAGACATTTCAGGTTAGGTTAGGTTAGAACTGTGACCAAAACGCCTGTGACCAAAAAAAAAGAAAAAATAGTTTTTATTTATAAAAAAAAAAAAAAAATGTCTATCTTTTTTCGAAGTTATGATTTTTTATACTTTTTGGAAAAAAGTTAAGAGTGTTATTTTTATGCACCTCCTTTGCGACAATCGGAACTAGTTTTGCATACTAGTCAGTGACAGAAACGAATCGCCTTAAAACCGACTCCACGCAGTCTTGTATGCCCTACCCCTAGAGTGTAAGTGCTCCGCGCCTACGCGGTTTAATCCTACGGGCTTAAACCGCGTAGGCGCGGAGCAGGTGGTTTGAAAGGCCGCGGCTGAGGCTGGCCGGCGAAGCCGCGTAAGCGTAAGCTCGCGTGGGACCGCCAGGGCCCCGCAGCGCCGGAGCCGTGACAGGAACCATGCATGCCGCATGCTTGCTTGCATGCTGCTTGCCTGCTTGCATGTTGCATGCCTGCTTGTATGCTGCCGTAATTCTATTATTCCTTGTGATAATTATGCTATAAATTCATTATGCTTTAAACAAAATATGCGTTAAGATATTATTCGTTGTTATCATAATGCTTTACATTAGTTATGCTTTTAAAAATTATGGTTAAAGCTATTCTGCGTTTAAAAATTTATGCCTTTTAATACTTATGAGAAACAATTTTAGCCCACACTATATTAGGACTTTTAAAATTATGCGTCTCGATAATATGCAACATGATGATTATTGGTATTTAAATTATGGAACATGATATTATGACAATAAACGTTATGCTTAAAATTACGGAGCCCCTAAAAACGTGCCATAGAAAACATTAAATATACATAATACCAGTTTATGAATTAAAAACTACTTGCTTATTATAATTGGGGAGCCTTTCAACTATTATACTCAATTAAAATCATTAGGGCACAAAAATATTAAAGTGAGATGTTCTGCCCTTAGAAAATGGGCAATCTCCTTTTATTAAAATCCGTTCAGTAGTTTTAGCGTGAAATAGTAGAAACAAACAAACAATAAACTAACATGCTTTCGTATTTAAAATATTAAGTATGAAGTATGATATGATTAGTAGGATTCTTTAAGAATGTTAAACATGCTGAAGCGCAAGCTTTGCGTCAGACGCAAGTGTTTAAATAAGGTTAATAAATGTTCTGTAATTAATAAAACAAAAAATTACATAGATACGACACATCAGTTTCTGCGTCAGTGAGTTCCTCAATATTCATGCATCGAGCAGTGAACCGTTGAAGGATACGGGCCATTTCTTGCGGCTAATTACCATGACCGATACACTTACTATATTTGTGGAAGATATATTGTTCGGTCATTGATTGCCCAGCTGGGGAAAGTGGGTGTGAATCAATTATGTGGGTTGACTTGGATCGTTTTATGTTTAAATAGTGTATTCTACGAATTTTGGTAGAGGGAAGGGTTGTGGCCCGATTTTAATTGAGAATCGTCATGAACACAAAAGAGGCCTTACCACGAACTGTTGCGTAATGTCAAAATAATATTGTAATCGAGTTAGCGCTGTACGAAGGTCCATGTCCTTTAATTAAGATTTATTTATTTATTTATTTATTTATTTATTTATTTATTTATTTATTTATTTATTTATTTATTTATTTATTTATTTATTTATTTATTTGTTTGTTTATTTATTTATTTATTTATTTATTTATTTATTTATTTATTTATTTATTTACACACAAAACTTATAACTATCATTACAGGCACTATGTAACCCAATGCGATAGTTACAGCATTCTTGTTACCATTTATGATAATGACTACATTTAACTTACAACCTATGACTTATAATAACAAAGTATCCAAGTAGCTAATTTTGTGAATTCACTCAGAGAACAAATGAACAAATCCGTTTCTTTATTGATAAGGTTGACAGTGCGAAAGGCGCGCGACAGTGGGTTTTAATATTATAAGCAGCAGAACGACGCCTAGACCGACGCCTATTTCAACGGTAAGAGAAGATAAATAGACTGTGCTGTGGGTGGTGTCGTTTTTTAATTCATTTTATACGAATTTCTATAAAACCGCTATAGTAATTTGTTTCCTATTACCTTACTGTGTCCTTAAATTATTTTTTCCTGATAAGCCTCATCTTTCTTAACTTCTCCAACTCGTTATAAGTGTCGTAGCGTGGAAGTAAATGGTTAGTAGTAATCACTATAATTATATTTATTCATGTGACAACTGTAAAAATGTTTCGTAAATTTCATACGGTTTTTCATTTACAACTGTCATGCTTCAGAAGGATATTTTTGTTATTCTCTTGAATAAAATTTATAACAAACTTCCAAATAACAAAAAGGCTATGGGAAGTGATATATATTTCTTAAAAAACTTAATCAATATCTAATACTGAATGTTTTTAAGATTTAAAAGATTTTTATATCATAAAAATTTAAATGGTGTATGAGTTAGATGTTTGTTCATTTTATTAGAAAAATATGTTGGTATTAAATTTTATTATTTAGTTTTTTAAGATTTGCAACGGCCTTGCAGGGTTCATGTTGCGAGCTATTCGGTATCTACTTATAAGACCTAAATGTTTGGTCTTTTTTTATTTTTTCCTTCATCATACCTGATGTTAAGTATTGATAAGGCTGAAGATGGAAGCGAGCCTCTCCCGGAATCCTCAATCACTGAGGGACTGGCTATCTTATCTCTAACTGCCGGAACACAACAATGCTGAAAACATTGTTGTTATGGCGGCAGACTTAGATAAGATGGTGGTAGCTAGCCATGCGGACTTACTACAAGTCCTACAACCAACCAAACCGAATACAATATGTACCCCCGCTGGGAATCGAACCCGGAACCCCTGGGTCTGATACCGGTGGTTGTACCACTAGACCGCAGAGGCGGTTAGACCTCTTAGAGGTCTTATAAGTAGTATGGAGCAATAAATACTACGACTATAAGTATGAATTCTTTATTTCCATTTTGTTATCAGTTCGTCTTTTAACTGACTTCAAAAAAGGAGGAGGTTCTCAATTGTCAAACTATAATAGAACTGTGAAGTTTGTTTTTTATAAAGCATTCGAAATATCTCCGCGATTTTAGACAGTTATACGAGTAATTATAGTCTTTAATTATTTCCTCTTACTTTACTTACTTATAAAAATATTTGTAGACGGTAAAGATTCAATACTTGAGAATGAATCTTAAACAGGGAAGGTTACCCCCTTAAACAGCCCAAACATAATAAAGAGGACTATAATTAACTTGAGCAGTTTCCTTCCTGTGCCGAAAGCTCAAGAAAAATAAAAATAAATAAAACAAAGCAGTTTTAATTACCTTTCGTTGTAAATAATAATATTATCTTTAACATCCTGTCTTCATTACTGGATACAGGTCTAAGGAGTAGTACAGAATATAACCCTCCATACGGGTTTTAATTTTAGATTCTTATTTTTTTCGAAAAATTATCAGCCAATAACGGATTCACATTTTCAAAATCATATTTCAGTAGTACGAGTTGACATTTACTGTCTACGTTTTCGACAACTATCGGATACTCTACTCACGTCGATAAAACAGTCTATGGGTATTAAAGGGACAAAGCGATAGTTTTCGAAAACCATTATAGTTTACCAAACTAGTACTAAGGGCTCAGATGTTTAATGTTTTTAGCGATAGGCTGTCTGGTATATTACTGTGTCTGTCATTTGATATATAGGGGGTGTTTTAGTTAAGACCGTGGATCTGATGATAAGAATCTTATGGATCTTATGGACTAGTGGCGTCATGTTTTTTCAGCAGTCACTCAATGTTTAATGATTTTGTAATTTTTGCATTTTTCAATGCTATTTTTATACTTATGGTAAATTTTAAATAGAAAAATATTGGAAAAAATTAACTCGGCCACAAGTGAATTCTCAGACGGGAATCGAACCCGCGACCTTTGGAAATCCGGTCCCATGCTCGAACCGCTGAGCTACCGAGACTTGGGAACCACCGTCGAAATTCTCCAATACTTTTATATTTTTAATACGCTGTAGGCCAGCGTTGTCACATCAATGCTTAGGAATATCCTTGCATTCGAAAGAAACATCTTTTTAAAGTAACACAATCAAGAAATATATCGGAGCGATAAATTTTGGGCAAGTTATATCGGAGCTGAGATATGATTTTTTTATTATTTTTTTTACCTTAATAATACTAAGTAAATTCGATAAACGTCTGAGATCTTGGTTACGATATAATTTAGCTATACGTATACCTATGTTCCATAATGAGATTTGTGTCTTTTAATATAATGTTCTTTTACTATATCCGAAAGTGGCCGTCTGAAAAATTTGAAAACGACGGTAACTTAACCCATACCCATTTATGGACCACTTCTGTTTTACGCGCAAAAGGACGGCGACACGTGACAAACTAGCCTCTTTCTTGTGTTCAGTGATTTTTGCCTACGTCTAAAGGCTTATAAGCTATACGCAAACATAGCTGTGCCGTTACCAATAAAACTCGCGTCACAAAGAAAAATAATAATATACAATTCAGTTTTGAGTGACAGCGTCACAGGCGTAATAACGGGCCTCCTGATTTATATTCTCGAGAGCAAAGTAATTGAAAAACACTCCCGTAAAGATGAGTTTAGCCGGGCCAATAGGGGATACTGGTGCGAACTGGCACGTTTTACACCACGATAATAAAGCGGTAAACAGGGAATATTAATGTCGGCCCAGAATTCTGGCCTCAAGATGTTGCGGTGAACGTTTGAGGGTTGAGATGAAATAAGTTTTTGAAGACGCCTTTTGTTGGTCACGATTCACGATGGCGGTGCGGTTTTTTTTTATGATATTTTGTGCATATTGCGTGTTTTTTTTTTTTTACGAACGACGGGTATACTCGGAGCCTTCATCATACCTGATGTTAAGTATAGATAAGGCTGAAGATGGAAGCGAGCCTCTCCCGGAATCCTCAACCACTGAGAACTGGATATCTTATCTCTAACTGCCGGAACACGACAATGCTGAAAACATTGTTGTTATGGCGTCTGACTTAGATAAGATGGTGGTAGCTAGCCAGACTGACTAGCTACCACCATCTTATCCAAATTAATTAATTTATTTTAAGTTTAATATTTATTTGGGATTTTTTCTAGTCATATGTACAGATTTGATGATATTGAGTTGTAAAGTTACGATTTTTTAATTTTTTAATTTTTCAATTCTATTTTTTAAATAGAAAAATATTGGAAAATGTCAACTCGGCCACAAGTGAATTCCCAGATGGGACTCGAACCCACGACCTTTGGAAATCCGGTCCAATGCTCTAACCACTGAACTACCGAGACTTTAGTGGTTAAAGCATTGGACTGGATTTCCTATGGTCGTGGATTTCCAAACGTTGTAAAGTTACTTTCCAATATAACGTGTAAAGAGAAAACAAAATTAAATGTGTAATACGTAACAATCACAAGCGAATAAAAATCCATCTTTGTCGTTATCTTTCATTAAATTGTCTGTGGTTCTATTTATTGTTGTATATCTTCAAAAAGAAACTAAAATAAACTGGTAGTTTAGTCACTGTAATAAAATTTACTGGTTTTGAGCTACTAGAGTCATAATTCTCAAACGAATTAATAACTAGTAGGACTTATTGAAAGTCCGCCTGGCTAGCTACCACCATCTTATCTAAGCCTGACGCCATAACAACAATGTCTTCAGCATTGTTGTGTTCCGGCAGTTAGAGATAAGATAGCCAGTTCTCAGTGGTTGAGGATTCCGGGAGAGGCTCGCTTCCATCTTCAGCCTTATCTATACTTAACATCAGGTATGATGAAGGCTAAGAGTCTCCCCGCCGTGAATATTAAAAAAAAAAAAAAATAAGTTACCGTTTTGTCTTATCAACAAACCTCTGAATCTGTATCCTATAAAACCGCTCCACGAATATTTGCGGCAACAATTTCAAAACTATTTATTTAACTTCAGGAGGGATCAGAATGTATCCTTGAACCCGGAAAGCCTTTTACAGGTACGGGAAGCTCTGGCCGCCTCATTACCTAATGGAACACATGTTTAGAAGTTTAGGCCTAATGCAATGTTATGACAAAGTAACGAACATCTGTGTTACATATGCCAGTAAACAGCTGAATTTTACGAACTTGATTGTAATTATGAAGACAGTTCGTAATGTAATAATAATATCGTACATCTCACTAATATCTTTACTAATAAAACAATACCGTGACTGACTGACAGACAACGCACAGACCAAACGGCTGAACCAATTAAGCTGCTATTTTGCATACAGGATCCTTTAACGATGACGAAAGGATTTTTTTATAATCCCAAGGAATAGGGAATCACGCGGGTGAAACCGTGGGCGGTCGCTAGTTATAAATAAAGTTGGGATGTTAAATTTGGATATAGATTTTAAACTTTTCTTTCCATTATTATTATACACGCGGGTGCAAAGAAATCGCACAGAAGCGTTATTTTCATACAAACATGCTCATTTCACGGCGTAATAAATAAAAAAGTATTTGTATTTCTGTGAAGATTTGTGTGTCGATAGCGAGGTCAAATGTTCAACAATGCAATTAACATTTAAAACAACTGAAAAAACTTCTTTATTTCCTAAACTTTCAGTGAACCAAATGTTTAATTTTGATTTCATATAAAGTTGTAGGAAACTGGATTGAGTGAATTTGTTTTTCTTACTTTGCTCATAACTGAAGGTTTTCTTGAATTTTCGGGACTTTTATTCGTAAGTCGAGTATTCGACTCCTGCATCGACGTACACAGTTTCACATAACTGATAATACTTTTTAAATAAAGATAGTGTAAAGAGAGCATGTTTGTATGAAAATAACGCTACTGTGCGATTTCTTTGCACCCGAGTGTATATTAAAACAACGCGACTAAAACGCGACATTTGGGCTATGTTGCAATAGCCGTGGTCACAAGCAGACATTCTAGTTGTTTGATTTTTACTGCAAACTCCGGCCCGTATCGGTTCGTAATATAATATTTAACCACTGCTTGTGACCACGGCTATTGCAACATAGCCGAAACCACGGGCTAATAAATAGTTAGTTTGTTACTGAAACGTCAAGCTGTAAGTACATTGTTGTACTACATTACAAATGTCGCGTTTTAGTCCTGTTGTTTTAATTTATAATTATATTTGTATGTTTGTTACTCTTTCACGTAAAAACTACTAAACGGATTTGGATGAAATTTGACACAGAGATAGTTTATAGTCTGGATTAAAACATAATTATTATAAGTAAGAAGTAACTTGCTAGAAAAATTCATTTTGCCAAGGCACACATTTGGAAGACAAATAGATTTTATACCTGTGAGACAGAGCTTAACTTACTACTAAACAAAGAGCAATAATTTGCTACAGTAATAAACAGATATACTTAGTAAAATTCATTAGCCTGTAGGCTTATAGTATCAGCTGCTAATTACTAGAAATGTTTTAGTAAAATAAAATCATATTTTGGAACGCTTCTAAGAATTACCTATATAAAGACGCGTCAATAATTTGATACACGTGTCAAAAATGTACTCCTACATAAATGTTCATGTGACCTGTGCCTTATATTTATGGACAGAGTGAATTAAATCGATTGACGGAACATTAAAGTGTGTTGTAGTAGTTTTTCTGTCTATAGCCCGCATAGACGATACGTAAGGACTGTTGAAATTGTTTTTATATGTCTTTTATGTTCAATCACGGAAGGTCCCGCAGGCTGATTATTAAAAAAAAGTGATTTTAAGTTAGATAAACACAGCCTGAAGAAAGAACCCCCAAAAAACTTGCAAGCTTTGTCAGAAGTAACTAACTACATTTAAACATGGTTACCATTGATAATTTTTAAACAAGTAAATATACTAGAAAAAAACAACTTGTCTCATGTCGCCCTGACGAGACTCGAACCCGCATCCTTGGGAGTCCGGCCCAATGCACTGACCAATTATACTACAGAGACCTATGAGAACAAGTTGAAATTCACTTTTTCTACGGTGTTGGCCGCCGTCGTTTCATCAATGAGAGAAATATCCTCGCATTCGAAAGAAACAGCTTTACAGATGTTTGACTATCGATTAAGATGAAACAGCCATCTAATTATAAGTTTTTAATTTTGCATTTTACAAATCTATTTTTATGTGATAATTTTTAAACAAGTAAATATACTAGAAAAAAAAGCAACATGTCTCATATTACTTGTTTAAAAATTCTCACATAAAAATAGCATTGATAATACAAAATTAAAAAGTTATATGGTTGCCGTTTTTAAATTTTGCTTTTGTAGCTTTGGTTTGGAAGTTTCAAATAATTTGGTACAATTAACATGAGAAATTAACATGCATTTAGCATAATTCATAGAGGAAGAGTGTTATCACAATATTGAATCGGCAATTTGGCATTATTATACATAGTTTTGCGTATCTACTTCGAAAGCGGAGTTCGGCTGTTTGTTTCGTAATATATTGTATTTGTTGGAGCCCACACCAGTTGTTAGGAAAGAATTATTTATTGCTGTTAGAATTAACGTATGTGTCGAGAAAATATTAGGATTATGAGAAAATGTGATCTGGAAGAAAAAGACCTATATAACTAATACCTATATAACCTTCACCTAAATTAAATAAACAAGTTCTTTTTTAATTAAAGTTTAAGGAGTTTCTTAGCTAACAGACCACGGTTCCGCGAAAGCTGCCAAAATGTTGGGAAATCCAACAAATATACAAAAAAAATGTGTTGTTTTACCTGAAACCAGTCACGAATCAGAAAAAAATATAATGGTACAGCCGGCACGTCGATTTAACAATTTGAGCTGGGGGGCATTGTGTACAGTCGTTTTTTTTTTAAATAAATAAAGAGTATAAAATGTAATAATATTTAAGTAATGAAATTAATATTATAAAAGTAATAAAATCGCCAGCGTAGAGCCGCTTGGCAAAAAATCGAAAAAAATATGCGGAGCTGACAGCCAATCTTCAGTAGTAGAGAGGCACCGCAAGAAGAAGAATGAAATTGAGAAACTAATTGCTTATGTAAATCAAAATTGAAATTATACAATTAACGAATTGCAATTGCTTCGCAAAGTTAGATGCAAACAAAATAGCTTTAAATAAAATAATACGTTATTTTACAACGAATCTTCATTATCTCCGTTACAAAAGCTATCATCAAATTAACAAGTTCACAAAAAAATGACCGAAAAATAAATCTAGAAGCAGCCTTTTATGAAAGGTTCAGATAAAAAACCGGGTCCATTGTGGGTCGTGGGAAAAAAAATCTGTTCTGAGCGTTTTTATCGGCAAAGCGATGCGAGCATTTTAATTCTCTAAATATTTTTTTGTTCGTTTGAATCCGAGGGCAGATCAGTTTTGAAGCTTTCAGTGTATTTTTATTTTCATTTCCGTAATCCAGTTCCAAAACAAGTGACTGGCATTTTGGGAGAAAATTGCTGCTAGAAAAATAGACTTGCCTTACGAGGTGCACCAGATAGGATTCCTAGTATTTTTCTAGTCTAATTTTATCATATAAAAATACTCTTAAAAAGTAAAAAATAAATATTTGTTTACCCTAATTACTTATTTATTACTTTTATTTACGTTTTATTTGTTAATGTACCCTAATTATGAAGTATAAAATATAATTTTATTCTTTTTAGAGTATTTCTTTGTGTTGGGAGTCTACTTATAAATTTTTTAATTAAGTTTTATTTCAGGCTTTATAATTTGTTATTATTAAGATCAAATTGCCTGATGGCCAAACTCAGCTCAAAGTCACTAACTGCATGTCTATCCCCAAGACCGTTTCTACGCGAGCCTAAACTAAACACAATATGTGTGCTGTAAGTCATCGAAGAGTTGGGTACTCTGCAGACCGCGCTGGTCGCTTCATCAGGTTGAGCCTACCATATTTTAATAAAATAAATTTTAATTACGGCAGCGGATTTGCTTACAGCTTTAAAATTTAAATTCGATCAGTCAAGTGGAAGTATTATATTATTATTATATTAGTATTATTATATTATATATATATATATATATATATATATATATATACATACAGTTAGTGTCCATGGCCATTGAATGTTGCAGATCAATCAATGGTCCGGTCCATCTGTTTTTGATTTGGTTTTTTTAAATTGAGAGCTGATATAATCAAGATGTTTCTTAGCTATAATTTATGAAGATTTGCTAAGCCGTTTGAATCACATCAGTTCATTTAGAGAATTAAAGTAGGAAATGACCTGATAATCTTCAAATGGCCGAACGGATCTTCATAAACTATAGCTAAGAACCATCACGATCACGCCAGCTTTCAAATGAAAAAACCGCATCAAAATCGGTCTAGTCGTTTAGGAGCTACGTGACCTCAGACAGACAGACAGATACACACACACGTCAAACTTATATTTTTTTTTTTTTTTGCGTCGGGAGTTAAAAATAGCATTTTCTCAAACATGCATGGCAATGTTTGAGAAAATGCTATTATGACTGACAGCCATTATTAATACTGGAATTTGAATGTTTTTTTTATTATTATTTGAAATTATTACTATTTTTTGACAAGCAACAACAGCTATGCCATTAGAATAATACAATTATTTCATTATAATTTAAATATTTGCACGCCACTTGCATGTTAGACATGTTACATGTCTATCTAAATATTTGGTCACCCATCCCAAAACCGACCATTGCGAAAGTTAATGAACCGTCGCAATCACCGGTGAAAATGCATTAAACGCTACATCACAGAGCTCCTACAATTAGTCATTATTTAAAACAAGTGAATTATCTATCACACCAAATCCTCTAAAATAGGCAAGCTTTTAGCGTATTTCCTTCTTATAATAAGACTCTTTGTTGTCACCCTCCATTGTAAGTAATATAATAAAATGTGCTCAATTTAAATATTTAAATCGCATCACGCACAGAGTTCTGGTTTTGTCCTAATGACCTGTAATGGGCCTAATGCGGTACGTGGATAGAATCACTTATAACTTTGAATATTTATAACCATATTCTGTTACGGCAAGGTTACACACAGATTTTATCTAATGTATCGTGATAACGTAGTGTAACGTAAGTTACAACATCAAGATAAAGAATGACAGATTGAATATTTTATACGCTCTCATTGGGCAAAACGTTTTTTTTTTTACATTTCTAAATATGACATCAGCTTTTCCATTAGTAGTAGCTGGATTTTCAAGGTACAGATATCCAAGCAAACGCAGAAGAAATTAACGTCAGTTTTTGCCATTTTTAGCGTGTATTTTTTCCAGCGATGCCGTGTGGTGACGGCCTAAAAATACAAGTGTCACCACTCCCTTACATGCCTGGGATGTCGTAAGAGTCGACTAAGAGGCTCGACGCATTGAAAACCTGTGCGAGAGAAGGAAAACTTAAAACAAACCCTCTACCAACCCGTCTGGCCAGCGTGGTAGCAGTAGGCTAATAGCCTACTACGAGTATGAACGCTACAATAGTCGTGAGTTAGGAGAGGCCTTTGTCCAGCAGTGGACGTCCATAGGCTGATGATGGATGGATGGATATTTTCTAGTGAAAATGCTTAGTAAAAAATTAACCAATACGAAAAACAAAATGATGATACTTAGTTATATTGTATTATAAGTATAACATAACTGCTGTATGGGAGCTCCTTGAAACATTTCTTCAGGCTCCATCATATTACTAGCAATAACGTTACTTATGCGGTGACGTAATTGGCCACAATTAATTCGGGTACCAAATATATTCATGAATGGAAGTATTTCATCCCAACCGCTTCTATAATAGTCAAGAAACAAGGATCCTGTGCGGAATCAAATGGAGGCTTTCGGATTTAATTATTCAACTTGTTGTCAGAAAGACCTGTTTTAATTAAATGCTAATACAAAGATGGATGCTTAGTGGCTAAATGCAGGACTAAGCAGGCAAAACAATTTGTTTTATTTTGTGTATGTATAGATGTGGTTTATTGTTGACAAAAAAAAACACCGTTATATGATATAGCCAAGATAAATATTAAAAAAGAAAATATACTGTAAAAAAGCAACTACTCTCATGTCGCCCTGACGGGATTCGAACCCGCATCCTTGGGGTTCAGCCCCAATATATTTTATATTATCCAAGTATATTTTCTTGTTTAATATTTATCACATAAAAATAGCATTGTAAAATGCATAATTCAATATTTATAATTACAGCCAAGAGTTTTGAAATTGTCCAATATTTTTTCTACAACCCCCAAGACATCTTTTAGCTGACAAGAAAAACATAATATCTCAAATACTCAATAATAATACAAAAGATATTGGAAAAAAATCGACTCGGACCGAGTCAAATTAACTCCAATATTTTTTCTATTAAAATTTTAAAAGTATAAAAATAGCATTGACAATGCAAAAATGTTGCATCTTAATCGATCGTTAAACATTTGCAAAAATGTTTCTTTCAAATTCAAGGATATTCCTTGCATTTGCAACAACGCTGGCCTACAGCGTATTAACAATGTAAAAAGTATTAGAACATTTCGACGGTCGTCGGTTGCAAGGCTCGGTAGCTCAGTGGTAGGGCAGTGGGCCGGACACCCAAAGGTCGCAGGTCCTATCTGAGAATAACTTGTAGCCGAGTCGAAAATTTCTATTAAAAATTATCATAAACCCCTTACAACAAGCAAATTACTTCTTCACAAGACATTGCTGGATACGTATTTCTCACTAGTAGAATACGAAAAATATGTAGCATAATTCCGCAAGAAAAACTTATAAGCATGATGCACCGCCAGCCCGCCCGCAAATAAATGCAGATGCAACACAGTGACACACCTTGCACCTTCACCGACTACTCTACACGTGTTTCGCTCACACACGGAGCATCCTCAGGAGTCTAACAACTCCTCCTCCATTATGCTACAAATTATTCGTTTTCTACTAAGATATGGACTACCGCCAAGTAACGCCTGATTCTATCAAATATTTCTCACTACACCAGTCTCCTAAATAACTGCCACCTACTACATATTAATATACTTAACTGTGATATATACTCGTAATATCCGCATCTGTTCCATGTAACTGCGAAATACCTTTCATGCCGTAGATATATCATCCAGTCAAAATAAATCACACAGGAAACGCGTAACTATGACAAATCCACACAATACTGAGTTAACTCGCTTCGAGCCAGTTAATTACCATCCGTGTTAAGAATGGGAACGGCCCCTCATCGTGTACAGGCAACAACACGTCAGGCTTTATTATTGGGAAACACGGGATTTTCACCATATTTGTATTTTCTTCCCCGTTGTTCCGTCTCTTCTCTTATCGTATGAGGATAAGTGGCAACCTCTGGTGTCAGAGTTTATCAAGCCACTTATAAAGCCTCTGACTTGGCTTAACGACTGTTATCAGATGGCAACAGCTGGGACCGACGGTTGAACGACACGGAAGCGCTCAGTTGTAATGCCACTTTACGGTCACCCATCCGACACCTAACCGGACCGAACGTTGCTTAACAAAGGTAATCGAATACGATCAGTCTGTCAGGCGCCGCCACAAGCGATTTTCGAGCTACACGAGCGTTACTCCGTGATCATAGAGCATGCAAATGCGTCACAATATTGAAGACTCGAAAGAAAATACAAACATGGTGTTAAAATTCCGTTTTTCCTAATAATGATAATGATAATGATCATGAAAGCTTAAAGCTTGACGCTTATATGACACTTATATGAGGCTTATATGACGCTTAAATGACGATAGAAACTATTTCCGTAGTAATTCCGTGAATTAATTTCCGTGTCTGTAAACTACGAAAATAGTTTCTATTACCAAGATATAAGGGCGATTTCAAGGTTAGGCTGTAGAGAGGCTTGCTGCCGTGCGTACATTACAATTATTTATAGCTTTAAGCGTATGCCACATTGAGAGTGAAAGGAAAAGCGAAGATTTTCCTTCACTAGAAATACAATTTTATGAATGACGTGGAGACTCTTAGCCTTCATCATACATGATGTTAAGATGGAAGCGAGCCTCTCCCGGAATCCTCAACCACTGAGGAACTGGCTATCTTATCTCGAACTGCCGGAACACAACAATGCTGAAAATATTATTGTTATGGCGTCAGGCTTAGATAAGATGGTGGTAGCTAGCCAGGCGGGCTTACAACAAGTCCAACCACCAACCAATCCGAATACAATATGTACCCCCGCTGGGAATCGAACCCGGGACCCCTGGGTCTGATACCGGTGGTTGTACCACTGACCACAGAGACGGTTAGAAGTATAATGACACTTTTATACGGGAACCAGTATTACCTAACGCATGTAATATAAATCTATGTTCCTAATCGGCTTATGAAGATATTAAAGGAAGGTATTAAATTGAAAGACACGTTACATTTACCAACTAGTCCTTTTAACTGGTCAAAAACTTTGGTGTAGATAAACTAGTGGTCTTCTTCTTCTTATCGAGTGAGGATTAGTGGCCACCTCTGGTGTCAGAGTTTATCAAGCCGCCTATAAGGCGTCTGACTTGGCTTAACGATTGTAATCAAATGACAACAGCCAGGACCGACGGTTCAACGTGCCCTCCGAAGCACGGAAGCGCTCAGTTATAATGTCACTTCCAACACCTGACCGGGCCGAACTTTGCTTAACAAACGTGATCGAATACGATCAGTCTGTCAAACGCGGCCATGAGCGCGGCCAAACTAGTGGTTCTCAGTATTAAGTCTACCGTCCACTATGAAAATTTCTATAGACACCAGTGTTTTGATTTTGCTGCGTCCTTAAAATCACAAGTTTATCGAAGCAATTATTTAATATTGATTGCTATTTACGTCAAATTGACCTGTTATTTTCATAGACCTCACAAGCGATATCACACACTTTGAGAAACACTGACGAATTATTACAATAGGATTAAGCTTGAGATCCATTTGGCATAGAGCAAAGACATAATGGATCAATAAAACGATCTCGGAGTTGAATATAAAGGAGCTTCATTTGCGTCTGAATATCGCAATATTGCTCTTATAGTAATGTGATGTACACAATGATGGTAATAAAAAAAGAACTTGCAAGAGATTTTCTTTGTGTTAACTAACTAGTACCTACTAGTGTTTAATAAAAGTTGTTTTATTTATTTATTTATCGTGACAACAACAGTCATACATTAAATATTAAACCATACTTAGACTAACCCCCATATTCTAAGTCGTTCCTCCAAAATTTTTTACAATCCATTCAAACTCATTCGACAAATTTGGTATTCATAGTTGCAAAAAATCTCCTCCACACAAATTATTCCTCACTTGAGTGTAATAATTACAGAGTTACGACTTAGAATACCGATTTCGTGGAGTATTTCGAAGAGGTTTTCAGTGAGGTTTCATTAAGTCGAGGACGAGTAAGTTTTGGAGGAACGACTTAGATTATGGGTGTAAGACTATTACATTTTCGGCCAAAAAGTTGCCCACAGCGAAAATCAACAATACGCCCTTATGTAAGAGTTAAATCACCATAGAAATAGAAAAACAAAAGTGTTTATACTAAAGTGCTATTACACAAAAGTAGATAAGTAATAGAATTAAAAAATTGACACCAGCAGCATTTAGATAAATAAGTTACAAATATAAATATAAACAAATGTAATAATCTATTCATTAAATTAAGATAAAATAATTTAAAAAAGTAAATAAAAATATTATACCACCACCTAACTACCCCTAATTATATTATTTTGTATATATATGTATTTATATACAAAATAGCAGAGAGTAAGTGTACAATAAAGTAAAATAAGATCAACGTTATTTAGACAACAGGATGTCTTTCGCCCCGTTTAAAAAAACAGCTTTGCCCCCTATAAATGGGTCTAGCTCGCTAAAATGTGAGTTTTAGTTGTTTTGTCGAAAATTTAAACTTTTCCGGCACGTGTAATTCGGATATGGTGAAAATTCGAGTTCAATCGTTTTTATTGTCATCCTGTGAAAAAAGTCCCGAGGACAAAATGTGTAAATTTTGGTTTATGTAAAAAAAATTAATATCTACAAAACACAACACAATACTTAAAGTAGGCAATCTTACGACATCTTAAATTACCTACGCTTAAAATAGGGAATCGATTTATTTATTAGACAGAATCAACTTGGGAATTCATATCCTCATAATGGTATTGATTTATTTAAATATTCATTCGATACGTTGCTTGAATAACTACCTGTAGTTACTTATGAACCATTTATATAGAGCGTGTACAGACAAAGGGAGCAAGAAATTCTTTCGTCAAAGAAAAATATTGAATAGTTCCCTTTTAGGCCAAACTTGACCGGTTTAATGATCATCTGGTATAATCCTCTTTAAAGAATTTCAAACTATCGTGATGCAAAATAGCCTATGTTTTCTCCAAGTTGTAGTCTATGTGTATATTCTTTCAATACCTTTCAAAACGCGTCCCGATAACAATCCCTATAAAATGTCAAATATTGACGGTTTGAAGTAGATAAATATCTTTCAAATGACGAATTGGCTTTAAAATTAGACAATTAGCCCCGCGTTTAGTGGCTTTGCCGTGAATACGCAACCGACATAACTTAAGCATTTCATAAATTGTTCCTCTTCTTTTTGTATCCGACGAATACGCAACCGACGTAACTTAAGCATTTCATAAATTGTTCCTCTTCTTTTCGTATCCGACGAATACGCAACCGACATAACTTAAGCATTTCATAAATTATTCTTCTTCTTTTCGTATCCGACGAATACGCAACCGACATAACTTAAGCATTTCATAAATTATTCCTCTTCTTTTCGTATCAGACGAATACGCAACCGACATAACTTAAGCATTTTATAAATTATTCTTCTTCTTTTCGTATCCGACGAATACGCAACCGACATAACTTAAGCATTTCATAAATTATTCTTCTTCTTTTCGTATCCGACGAATACGCAACCGACATAACTTAAGCATTTCATAAATTCTTTTCGTATCCGACCGATGTCAAATGTGTTATCCTATAGGATCGGGCCAGAACTGTACTGCCACCTTTCCGTAAATCACCGCGCGGTTCTATCGGGCCGGGCCTTCCCATGGGACTTTATGTAGTATGAGATGAATAAGGGTTTTTTTAAAGTGTCTAAATCACGCGGACTTATTCGCGGGCAAAAGCTAGTGTATATTATGTGTTGTATAAGACGATAGACAGCCACCGCTCCGCAGTTCGCCCGGGCGAACGTCGCCGCACAAGAGGGCTCGCCGGGAAGGAAGGGTTAAGGTGGCTAGGACAGTGATTACATTTCACTCACAAGTTCGATGTGAAGCCGTAGCGCTCATAGCCGTGCTTGACACACTGATCATATCCGATGGGTGTCGGATGGGTGACCGTAAAGTGGCATTATAGTCAAGTTAAGCCGTCGGTCCCGGCTGTTGTCTTGTGTGTTGTCTGCTAGAGGCCTTAAAAGCGACCTGTTAAACTCTGATACTAGAGGTGGCCACCAACCTTTATACGATAATAATAATAATAATACTCACAACTTGCATCTTTAATTTCATTTAAAAAAATGATCCTTCCAACACCGCAAGGGGTTATGTCGGGGATATGATATAAGTCTCGTGTCACTAGCAAACCTAAGCGGCCACATGATGCATATTTCAGGCATCTGATGGCCCATACAATAAATACCTTATAGACTAGCATACATACATTATTCTAAAATTACAATTTTATTTTATTTTACGACGGCGACGTGTTGCGCAACGCGTTGTCCGGTAACCGACTGCGGAATCGTCGGAACAAAACACCTTTCGGCCAAAAATCTTCACTCATGAAGATCGCCAGATGTTCGCTCGGTGCCCTCACCATAAATGAGTTGAAATTCACATTGTGGCGTGACTCCAACCACACCACACCACAATTCAGCTACGAAGGCTGCAGAAAAAGTAGTTTATATTAAGAGCCATATTACATCTGGACTGTGATTTTCGCGTAAAATGGCCAATTTTGTCGTTTTTGATCTCAGAAACAAAAATACAATTACAATTTTGACTTATTGAATAGTGCAGAATAGCTATTTTCATAGTTCGTAGCGGCCTAGCTTTTGAAAAATTTTGGTTAATCTTTTAATTAAACCCAAAACTGCAGATAAAGATTTTCACAAAATGCGCGAAGGCACTTTTTTGAGCACCTGTATTGAACTACTGCTCTAAACAAATGATTTTTTTTTTTTTTTTTTTAAATATATAGTTGAATAGATCGTAGCGGCCTCGGAATTTTGAAATATCATTAGTTTAATATAGAAAAAACATCTTATTCTAAACAAAAAAAAACAACGATAATCGCTTTAATCGAGTAGCATGAATTTATTATCCTATTTCAATAAAAACGATAAATATAACTGCAAAATTACTACTAAATACAACGCTTCGGCTGTCCAAACTAAGTACTGATACGCAGAGTGCAGATTTGTTATAGGGTTCATAAGTCACCCTGCATGTAGCTGTAACCACACAGGACGCGATATCAAATGCCCTATCGTTAGAGTAACGGCATCGCACCTACACACTGTCATTAGATTACATAATAGGCTATTTGACAGGTTTTGAAAATCCATTTTATATTATGTAGTGGAGTTTAAGGAACAAAGTAAAAGTAGTTTTTTTTTAAATTCTGGTACCTACATATTTGCTGAAAAATATCAAATAAAAAATTCAATATTTAAATAGCGCGCCAAAACGCTACTTTGACAATATGGCGCTGCAATGGGTTCGGTGACGTCACTTGCCTGTATTCTGCATATCATCCACATACGTAGTCAAACGAGGTTTACAAGCAGGTGACGTCATTATAAACTCGACGAATCAGGAGCGTTTTGTGTCACTTGACAAAACGTTTAAAAAATGCATTTTTATTTACGGATTTTTAAATAAATTTATAATTATTTTCAACTTACGTTAATAAAAAACCATTTTTAAACTCATAATTTATACTGATAACAGTAATTGACATTTTATTTTTCGCATTGTCAAATAGCCTATTAGTAAGAAGTTATAGATACCATCTACCTTCTATACCTGGCGTAGCTTCTTTGACGTTCATAAGTGCTCGTAACAGCCTAGGTAGACTGAATAAATGATTTTGTTTTTTTTTTTAATGGGTTACTAGACGAGACGAGATAGTAATGAGAAAAGGACGCGCGCGAGAGCGAGACCGATTTTGCAGATTAGGCGAAAAAACCACGAAATCACTTCGTAGTAAATAACTATAGCGATTAACAAGAAAATTATAATTGCATACAATTGCATACAATACACCAATTATCTAGCCCACGTTAAGTTTCATGAAGAACTTGTGTTATGGATACTAGATATCGGATAAACATACTTATATATATATATTTTTTTTTTTTGTAAATACATACATAATATACATATTAAACACCCAGACCAAGACAAATAGACATGTTCACGCACACAAATATTTGTCTTGTCCGGGGATCGAACCCGGGACCGCTGGCGCAGAAGGCGGGTTTAGTACCCCTGCGCCAAACAGGTCGTCATATAAAATGAAACTATACGATCTTAAATATTATTGGTGTCCGCTTATTAAATCAATCTCCAATAGTATATGCAACCCTATTTGAGAATAGTCCTAAAAAACGTATTTTAAGGGTCATTACGAAAAGAAAATGGTTCGAGGCAAAATCATAGTCGTTTTTCAGAAACTATATTTATTTATGATTTTGTAATTTTTGCATTTTCCAATGCTATTTTTATACTTATGGTAAATTTTAAATAGAAGAATATTGGAAAAAATTAACTCGACCACAAGTGAATTCTCAGACGGGAATCGAACCCGCGACCTTTGGAAATCCGGTCCAATGCTCTTACCGCTGAGCTACCGAGACTCTCGATTCCCGTCTGAGAATTCACTTGTGGCCGAGTTAATTTTTTCCAATATTTATCTATTTAAAATTTACCATAAGTATATTTATTTATTTATTTAAATCTTTATTGTGCAATAAACACAAACTTAGGTTCAAAAGGCGGACTTAACACTAAAAGTATTCTCTACCAGTAAACCTTTAGGGAAACCGAGAGCTATACAAATCTAGAAAAAGGTATGAAGAAATATATATCTTATTACCAGATTTGTAACATCTCTATCCGTCCTATAGTTTTATATTAAAAAGTACGTACTTTTCGACATTGCGTCTTAATCCCTGGGGCGCTGGTGGTTTTCCCAAGAAAAAAAGTACCGTCGAGCGCCGGTGAGAAATTTCCCAATCAGAGATATCGCCTGTTCTCTATTATTTACTCCATCTTATTTCTTTATTAAAGCACTTTTGACCAGTTTTAAACAACAAAAAAAATGTAAAGGAAGAAATTGCTCCATCCAGTCCTCCACTCCAAGTCCATCTGGCCACCTACCCTCATCTAAGTCTGTCGCCTGTCGCATAAAAACAATGTTTTCACCATTATGCGGCAGAAGGATAAATACCAAGTTCCTTTGTGTTTGAGGACTTTGGAGGAAACGCGATTCCAGGAATGATCAAGGCTCATTTGCGCTGTAAAATTATTATAAATGCTTTGCTTTGTATCAGGTTTTCGTTTGTTCCCAACGACTCACACCAGAACGTGCCACACTGTTACTCGTTGAGAACAAAAATCCCGTTATAGTATTACTCGTTGAGAAAGAATTTATAGAAATAATTTCCAACGAGTCACACCTCGATGGTAGGATATTAGGCATTAGGAAAAAATAACTCAACCTGTTACACTCTGAACAAGAACTTTTCGAAATCGTGAGCTCATTGCTAATATGTATGTACAACCTTATCAGTATACACATTAGCAATGACAGGCCTCAACAAAAACAGCGCGCTACAACTTGAAGTTGTAAATCAGTCAGGGCCGCCCCGCGTTTGTGAGTACATGCAGTTCGAAACATGAATTTTACAAAACATTAATAGTTACTTACGAAACATTAATCTTAAACATTAATTGCAACATGTTTATATTTTTCGACACTATACATTTTAAAATTGTTTGTTAGATATCGAATTTTCGCAACACAGAAGTTTAATAATAGATACTTCATTGATGGTAAGAAATTCATACAACATTACATTAAAACTAAACAATTGTAAATACAAAAAATGCTTCATAAAATTACGTTGTTATTTATTTTACTGCGCTTTTACAACCCTGACGCTTGATCTGTGGCGTAGGTAAATTTTAAACGCAAAGGAATTGCGCTCGTGTGAGTTTTGTAGTAAGGTGCAATCTCGAATGCACCAGATGCGTTGGAAACTTTATAGGCCATAAAAATGTCGGCTTTCTTCGAGATCAAAGGAGTGCAATTTCTGTTACTGTTATATATTCTGTGGCAATGAGCTCACCATTTCTAAAAGTCCTTGCTAAGAGTGTAACAAGTTGAGAAGATTTTTTTTCCCTTACCTAATTCTGAGTATGACTCATTGAGATTAATTTTTTAAATTGTTCTCCCAACGCGAAACACTATGGCTCGATGGGATTTTTTTTCCAACGAGTAGTACTGTGATTCGATGGGTTTTTTTCCAACGAGAAACAGTGAGACATGATTTAGTGTGACTCGTTGGGAACAAACGAATATTTTTAAATAACTGAAAAATCGTGATTTTTCCACAGTCTACGGTAGTTTTCCCAAAATTTGTTTTGTTAAATGTAGACACATATTCAACGTCGAGCGTGCACAGTAATGGTGGCACAGCAGAATTCACGCGATTTAATGGACAGTGCGCAGAAAGCTTTTTCCTAAAAGTCTACCATGATTCTGTGGAAAACTGTTTTAGTTAATGGGGTTGAAATGTATGCAACTCATGGAGATGTATTTTATTTTTTTGGTACGGAAGTTTACGTATAAATACTAAACTAAGTTAAACGCCAGCCATCTCGGCATCACTTGTGTAAATGAGAGAATATTTGTCTGCAATCATAAGTGAAACGTTTACGTTTTGATAGTTTGATAGCGGAAGTGGCATCTGAAATATAGCATCATTCAGCAATCTGCTGATGTTACATTTTAGGCACTGTGCATAATTGAAATTATCGCGGTTGACATCCATCAGAATTTGCAGAAGGCAAATATATACTTAATAATAATATTATAAAGCTGAAGAGTTTGTTTGTTTGTCAACGCGCTAACCTCAGGAACTACTGGACCGATTTAGAAAATTCTTAGACCATTAGAAAGCTACATTTCTCCCGAGTGACATAGGCTATACTTTATCCCGATATTCCCACGGGAAGTGCACCGCGCGAGTAAAATCGCGAGGATCCGCTAGTTAAAAAATATCTTCACTCTTCAGATATCGGAAGCTCATCTTCCGATATCTGAAGAGTGAAGAAACACGACACGAAATGCGTTATTCAATTGTTAGGATCTAAGTCTTCATCTACTATTCTTTAATTATTTTATTAACTTTAAAAACACAATGACGAACAAATAAATAAAATAAAATTTAAATCATACTTGATTAAAATATTTATAAATCTAATACAGTTTACAGGATATTTCAACCATTATTTACAAATTAGTAGAAAAACAAGAAACCGTTAAATACATAAATCGCTATTTATTAAACATGGAAATATACTAGAAAAAAGCGACTTGTCTCATGTCGCCCTTACGGGAATCGAACTCGCATCCTTGGGAATCCGGCCCACTGCACTAACCAATTATGCTACAGAGACCTATGAGAACACTTCGAATTTTTCCAGCATATTATTATTCACCTTTCTACGGTGTTGGCCACCGTCGTTTCATAAATGAGAGAAATATCCTCGCATTCGAAAGAAACGTTTTTACAAATGTTTGACTATCGATTAAGATGAAACAGCCATATAATTATAACTTTTTGATTAATATTAAATATTTATCACATAGTTATAGCATTGTAAAATGCAAAATCAAAAAGTTATAATACTTTAATCGGGTCTCAATCACTATGTCGTCGATAGTACTTACCGCCACTGAGTCATTTAACAAGCCACTAAGCCTGTTTATGTGCCATAACACAGTTACTAGTGCCGAAACTTGCCAATACTTATTGTGGGTAGGAAATTTACGGGCTATATATCAGCCGTACAAAGGCTTGACTTGAATAAACGCCAAGTTAAGCTAAGTTGTGAGGTCCTTACAAATAAGTTTCACTTGAACTGGTTGAAAAAATGCCACGAGTGGGACTTGAAACTTTTTGCGTGGGTTTGTTTGGGGACTTTCGATAACTAGTTGTTTATGGTTGGATGGATGGATTATTTTTTCATTGATCATTAATATCAGCGACGGTCTTCGCACTGACGGAGGCGACACGGACAAAAAGAAACTCGGTCTTTTCCGAAAGTACTATTTTCATAGAAATCTGGTTCACATCGACTCAACGCGACTCCATTCTATCTACGAGTATGTTTGTAAAACTTTCGTCGAGTTTTCTCGTTGTGATTTCTTCCAAATATACTGTGGGGTTAGCACGAAAAACTATCTAAACAGTATCGAGTAAATATCGAGCACGTAATGACAAAAAAATTATAAGAAAGTATAGTTCCGTTTACGTCCGATAGGAACTCAATTTTTTTTTTACTTTAATTCCTCGATACTTACTCTAAAGTTATTCGTGCTAGTCCTATTATTATACCTACAGTCTCTTAAGGGGTTATACGACTGAAGCGAGATAGCAATGAGAAAACGACGTACGCGAGAGCGAGATCAATTTTGCAGATTAAGCGAAAAAAATACGAAATCACTTCGTAGTATACAGGGTATTAAAAGACCCATACCGAAGCCGTGATATATGCGTAGTGTACATCAAACTAAATAAGAATATGTGAAAATAATTGCTGGAAAACGACTTTTATTTTTAGTAAAAGAAAAATGGGTGTTATTTTTTACACGCAATGGAACGCGTGCAACAACCTTTGCTTGTATCTATAGAGTACGAGTAGGTGACCCCCGCCCCGTATCATTGAGTAGTTTTGATATTCATTGCGGTTTCGTTACTTTAAACGATAATCTTTAGAAAAAATAATTACTTTAATTCTCAATAGCTCCTTAACTATCAGTTTCCCAGGTTTGGCTCCATACAAGAAAATGATAGTAACGATGGGGAGAATACGTGGTTTTCGTTTTCGTTATGGGTCTTTTAACACCCTGTATAAATATAGCGATTGAAGAGAAAATAACTACATGATGCAAAATATGAATTATTGGTGTCCACAAATTACACCAATTTCCAATAGAATATGTAACCCAATTTAAGAATCATCTTTATTTTTTGTATTTTTAAGGGATCATTTTAAAAGAACTGTCGGGGCAAAGTCATAAAATCGTGTTTCTGGTACACTTATATAATCTAGATAATCCGTCTTAAAGTTTTATATAAAAAGTACATATTTTCAGCGTATAGCGTCTTAAATTTAAAATATCCAGAAATTTATATTCACCATAAAAAACCGAGACTAGTGAACATCAAACACCACGACTACTAATATAATTAACAGCATAACCCTTCGCATTATCTTCAGTTCTCCTTAATTTGTAATTAAGGAGAACTGAAGATAATGCGAAGGGTTATGCTTGTCTGGAAAAGTACCGTCCTTGCTCATCATAGTTTTAAGCCTATGTGATTGTTCTTTCTTTTTGTAATGTTTGTGTGCAATAAAGTGTCTATCTATCTATCTATCTAACAGTATTTTGCAAACCTTTTAAAAATTACAAAGTGTGTTTCACAAATACTTCGCATATGATTCATATGTGACGTATTCCCAATTTCTTTCTCCTTCTGTGCCAATGAATCGAGTTAGAAGCCTTTCGCAAACATGGTACATTAGGGTTGCCACCAGTATTCTATAAAAGTAATACTTTAAACTTACTTATTTAGACCAAAACTACTTTAATAAGCCCAGAAACAAGTCAAAGAAACTTTTTTTATTTGATTTTTTCAACGTTTCTTTTTATTGCTTTCAGCCGCCCGCGGTTTTACCCACGTGGTTCCCGTTCCCGTAGGAATATTGGAATAAAAAGTATCTTATGTTTTAATCCAAGCTATCTACTATCTCAGCTGTGCCAAGTTTCATCCAAATCCGTTGAGTAGTTTTAACGTGGATGAGTGACCAGAATTTTACTATCTCGAGCTCCTCCGTGCTTCAGAAGGCACGTCAATCTGTTGGTCCCGGCTGCATTTGCAGTCGTTAAAACCCACCAATACGCATTGGGCCCGCGTGGTGGATCATGGCCAATTCTCCTTATCCACCCATAAGAAAGGCCAGTGCCCCAGCAGTGGGGACATAAAAAATGGCTGATGACGATGACGATGCTGAAGAAAAAGGTGAAAACCCTAAACACAGTCCTTGTTAACCTCACGGCCCGTTTCCTGCTCCCTTGCAGGGACGACATACCGTACAATGTCGAAGAAAAGAATTTATGACGGAAGGGTTGACCTTGTTGTAAGATAACATCTTGACTAGGTCATCCGAGATAAAGATCTTTGTATCGGGACTTTAAAGTACTGTTTGAGTTAATTTTCTCTTACAAAGACGATAACAAAGCGAGACATGAACCTTTTGGTAATAATGACGTTTTTATTACAATAATGCGCAAGTCAGTGTAACAATGAAAAGATTAATAATTTTGAAGTGTTGATAGTAAACATGTTTGCCTTTGCATGGCACAATTTTAAAGTTAGGTACCCAATGCTCAAACTTAATTATAATTTGACATAAGCAAGAGACAAAAAGTTGAGTCTTCAGATCTTTGCATTTTATATTTATTACAAGCGGCTGCTCGCGGTTTCACTCGCGTGATTCCCGTTCCCGTGGGAATATCAAAACATCCTTTCTTAGTGCTCGACTACATCGTTAAAGAATCTCATATGCAACATTTTTGCTTAATCGGTTCAGCTGTTTGCGCTGTGCGTTGTCTGTCAGACACGCTATTGTTATATTAGTATAGTATTAGTATTTCTAGTGTCTATAATTTAAAGCGGCAGATGTGAGTATATTGTACAATTGGTGAAAAGTTAACATCCAGAAAGTTTAAAAATTTTAAGAAAATCTAGATAGATGTCGTCATTCAATTATTTTTAATGTCTTTAAAAACAATTTCTTCAGGACTTTATCTGAGACGGTACCTACAGAATAACGAAAGGAGAAAGTATTTCTCGTGAGAAGTTCGAGAGCCTGCGGCCTCTTTTGCCCTTGCTACAAAAACAATGTTCGCCTAATTTAATTTTTATGGGTAGACAAACTAACTGAGGCACTCCCACTATTTTTATTAACCTTGAAACAAGCCGGGCTTTTAGTACAGTTATTTGTCGAAAACTTCATAATGTGAACAGGGTTCTTATAACTATTTGAATAGAATCAGACGTTCTTGGAAAAGAAAGATGCTACATTTTCTTAACTAAGTCTGACGCCATAACAATAATGTTTTCAGCATTGTTGTATTTCGTCGGCAGTTAGAGATAAGTTAGCCAGCTCCTAATTGGTTGAGGATTCCGGGAGACTCAATACTTACATCAGGTATGAAGAGTCTCACCGTCGTTCATAAAAAAAAAAAAAAAATCAACTGATAAATATCGCGTTTGCTCTCAGTATTAATTTGGAGTAGTGGTTCAAGTACTGGACTGCTGATCATGTCGCTTCCCACTGGATACAAATATTTCCTCAAATTTCTGGACTCTATAGTACAAGCTCAGCCTAGACGGTGTTCTTTTTTACCTCCGTTGAGGAACAGTCTGGTTAAGCCTGTCACAATGCTTTCATTTTGTGTATGAAAATAGCTTTATTTTTCACGTATTCAACATTGTGAGGGTCAATAATACATTTTTCATCTATTCATTTAATTACCAAAACGCCAGTAAATTGTCCACGCGGGCAATATCCCGAAATAAAATTAATTTTCCTCAAATAACTTCGTCTAATCATATTATTTCGGTACTGTATACGGTTTTGCTTTCGGCTGGATGTACGGTGTAGCTAATTCAATTTGTTAGCCCAGTTATACGAGTTTGTTTGCAATTGGAAGGAGATTAGGGGAGCATTACTAAGCATTTTAGTAAACGTTTAATAAAATTGGATGAAGGATGTAAACTTGTTTGCTTCACAAATTATATGGAAATCGCTATCCTTTACGTCTGATCATATTGCAATCATATCCTGCAAGCAAGCGAGCAAGGGATCTTGGGTTTAATGTATTCATTATTTTTTTTTACTTGGTGTCTATAATGATATGGCCAATACTAAAGAAAGAAAAACACCGGCCAATTGCGAGTCGGACTCGCGAACCGAGGGTTCCGTTTAAAATTTTCAAAAATATACTTTATTATATGATGCAACAAACAATTTACGGTTTTCGCAATTTATCCTTTATCTGTAGTATAAGACGATACTTCGTACCAAATTTCAAGATTCTAAGTTCACGGGAAGGTTTTGATTCCCGTGCGAGTTTCGAAAATTTGCGGTATAAGCGGCTGTATCTTTTGACTGCTTTGGCTTAGAAGTTTGATTTTTTTCACAGCTCCAAGGGACAGTAGACCTGAGTATTCGATATAAATTTCAGTTTGATACCTCCACGCGTTCCTGAGAAAAACGGTCTTGACAGACGGACGGACGGACAACGAAGTGATCCTCTAAGGGTTCCGTTTTTTGCTTTTAAGGTACGGAACCCTAAAAAAGGAAAAAAATCTTTTGAAATCACATGACAAAAACACCGAATTACAAACAATAAGTACTCGAAATGATTCCGTGGGAAAGTCATGTGATGCCAAAACTGTATCAGTATAAATAGCAAGCGGCGCGCGCTGTAGGAGCTCGGCGGGGCTATTACCTAAAAATTTGCAATTATCGCGCAGATATCGCGCGATCGCAGCAGAACGTCCAAATAAAAATGGTATTACGTATGTGATTGCTGGTTAATCGCTCGCTGATGGTTCGTATAGCGGCGTATCACGCTCCTACCTAGATGCAAGAGTGAGACGCCGCGTGTTGCTATGATGCTAGCGCCAAAAACAATTTGGTAGCAATAACAGGAACTAAATGAATGCACATTGTAGTTCATCGTTTGTTCGGTAGAGGCCGCACTGTTGATACGTAACGTAAAGCAGTTGTCGCGCAATTTCTGCGGTCGCGTTGCTGTTACATAGATAGGTAATAGCCCCGCGGAATATAAATTAATATAAAGTCCTCTTTCATTAACCGACTCCAAAAATGAGTAGAAAGTTATCAATTCGTCCTTAATATATTCACCGATTACTAGACGGCTGAAACGATTGAAATTATTGAAACGTTATTTTATCAGTATTGTTCATTTGGTCCCGTTTTTTTAAAGTTTTGTAATCGGTTCAGCAATTTTCAGGAAATATTGAAAATGGTGTCGTGTTCGTAACGGATCTGTGTTAGCAGATGACTTCTTTATATTAATGAGCCGATTTTTGTGTAAGTATGTTATTAATTCTAACATAAAATTGTGAAGTCAAAAGCTTTAGAGTTCTAATTTGACCCGACTTTCGGAAGTTGTGTAATCGGTTCAGTCATTTTCCGATAATATTGAAAGTGGTGTCGTATTCGTAACGGTAACACAGATGAATTCTTTATATTTATGAACCGATTTAGTGAAAGTAGGTTATTATTTCTAACCGCCTCTGTGGTCTAGTGGTACAACCACTGGTATCAGACCCAGGGGTCCCGGGTTCGATTCCCAGCGGGGGTACATATTGTATTCGGTTTGGTTGGTGGTAGGATTTGTTGTAAGTCCGTCTGGCTAGCTACCACCATCTTATCTAAGTCTGCCGCCATAACAACAAAGTTTTCAGCATTGTTGTGTTCCGGCAGTTAGAGATAAGATAGCCAGCTCCTCAGTGATTGAGGATTCCGGGAGAGGCTCGCTTCCACCTTCAGCCTTATCAATACTTAACATCAGGTATGATGAAGGCTAAGAGTCTCACCGTCGTACATAAAAAATAAAATAAAAAAAAACTTAAAATTGTGAATTTAAAAGCTTTTTACTATGAAAAGGTGGGTTTTATCAATCAACCTACGTATAAAACAAGGACTTTAGTACAAATTCACTTCTTAGATCGATCCTTTATCTCATCTCCCGTAATGACAAAGCTATCGAATGTCGTTTTCATTAAACGCCAGACGATATCTGCGACATCAAAATCATATTATTAAAACTAATACGTGTTATTATATGTTTAGAGTAACGTACGAAAATTCTGAACACTGTAGTGTTTCTAACTTTAAATTAAAGATGACTACAAACAATTCTAAGATAAAAAGCGATTCGATCACTTCACATCTACAAGTCGCAAAGGTCGTGAATTTTATTTTGGCACAAAACAAATATTTGTGAATGAACATGTCTATTTGTTACTTTAGTTCTCCTAGAACTAAACTAACTGACATGATTGCTCAGCTGAAGTGGCAGTGGCCGGGACACATAGCGAGAAGAACCGATGGCCGTTGGGGCGGAAGTTTTCTGGAATGGCGACCGCGCACCGGACGACTTGCGGAGATCCTAGCAGTGGGTGTAATGTTGCTGAGACGATGTCTATTTGTCTTGGTAGGTGTTTTTTTTTCCAAAAGTAAGTATGTTTATCCGTCATCAAATTTTAATATCCTAATCACAATACCTGCTAGATAATTGTTATGATTATAAATATAACTAACAATGATTAAGATTATTTTTAAGGGTAATTAATCATGCGAACAATCCGAAAAATGGTATCACGAAATTGATGAAGGATAACATACCCCGTTATCAATAATTATAAAAAAAAAACTATGAGCTGATGTGTTTAAAGTTGTGTGTGTTTGTTTAAGGGTGCCGCCGAAAGGAGGAAAAAGTTGGGGGAAGGAACCGCCTCTAGTGTAGTGGTAACAACCACCGGTATCAGACCCAGGGGTCCCGTGTTGGATTCCCAGCGGGGGTACATATTGTATTCGGGTGGGTGGTGGTAGGACTTGTTGTAAGTCTGCCAGGCTAGCTGCCACCATCTTATCTAATTCAAACGCCATAACAACAATCTTTTTAGTATTGTTGTGTTCCGGCAGTTAGGGATAAGGTAGCTAGTCCCTCAGTGGTTGAGGGTTCTCCCTGTACTTAAAAAAAAAGAGCTTTGCTTCCGTGTGATAAGGTTGTAAAGTCTATACATACAATTGTACGTGACTGTACTGGTAAGAAAGCCAGTACTATATTTTTTATGTAGGTATATTTGTGAAACCTATTATTTACATCTAACAGTTCTTTGTATGAATATCAGTTGTACTGGTTACTAGGAATAAGAAACCACAGCTTTGAACTTGTAAGGAAACTTAATTTTAAAAGTTAATTGGCTGGAAGTATGTGCACGTAATGGGCCCCCTGTGAACCCCAGTGAAACCTCCGTAGAGGCATAAACACACAGTCCTAAGACCGTTGAGTACTTTGAGTGGAACTTTTATAGTCAATTATTTAATGCCATGCCATGATAACATTTTGTACTAATGTAACTATACTTTATGTTTTCCTAATATTATAAATGCGAAAGTATGTCTGCTTGTTTGTGTATTTGTTACTCTTTCTCCTCTTATAATAAATAAGTTTCAAGATTGTAGATTTGTGTTTGGCAACGACATGTTCCTTTGTAAATGTTGTTGCTTCTGTTAAAGCTGATAAGTTTCTTGCGGCCGTTCTTCTTGTCAGTTAAAAGATGTCCTAAATGGACGATTCGAAAGCACTTATCTATAAGTATATTTGAATAAAAATCTTTGACTTTAACTTTGACTTTCACGCTAAAACTACTGAACGGATTTGGATGAAATTTGGCACGGAGATAGTCTGGATGACATAGGATACTTTTTATCCCTATATTCTGAAGGGAACGGGAACCACGCAGGTGAGACGTTATATTCAAACTTTAATTCTTTGGATTGTACACTTGTCGTGTAGCTAATTGCAACTGATTTTTGCTGGATAAATTGGATACTGATTGACTTTTCAATTAAACCCTGTAAAAATATCAACGCGGCAACGAAACGGAAGATCAGCACCGGTCATCGCTACCAATGCATAGCTAATTCGTGACCGTTTTGAAACAAATTATAATGTTTACTTTGTATGTTACTTTAACATATATCTGCGATTTTTTATTGTTAAGTTTTTGCATTTTCAATCCTATTTTTATAGTTATGATAAATTTTTAATAGAAAAATAATGGAAAAAAAACCGACTTTTTTTTTATTTTTTTTATAAAAAGTTTTTTATTTCACAATTTTTAAAGGTACCTACGCTAATAACCTTATGTCAACTCCTAATTACCTTTTACAAAGCTGCTTTTCCCGGTGCAGGGACGTTACTTATTGAGGGTTTATAGCCTATAGGTATGTTGGCGAGGACCAATAGCTATATAACAAAAAAGTTTTATCAAAATCCGCTCAGTAGTTATTGCGTGAAACTTCAGCTCGAACAAGAATCTAACAATTACCTGGATGATATAATTGTTTCATGACTTCCATGACATTAGGCCCCATATCTCCGAAGATTATCATCGGATCTCAATGAGACTTATATGGGACCAAATTGAAAAATTGAAAAAACAAAAAAACAACTATTAAAATCGGATCACCAACACCGGAGTAATCGGTATACATACATCAGACAAAAAAAAAAATACGGGTTGAATTGAGTACCTCCCTTCTTTTTTGTTGAAGTCGGTAAAAATCGACTTGTACAGAAGTTATACTCAGACAGGAATCGAACCTGCTACCTTTGGGTATCCGGCCCACTGCTCTAACCATTGAGGCTGAAGGCTCGGTAGCTTAGTACCTTAGCACCCGCCGACGCCTAGCGTACTTTGTGTCGTCACATGATCATAATAAAATTGGTAAAATCGGTAAATTGTTAGAAAAATATCAAACGTAGCGTACGTGACTGTCTCCAAGTTGCTGCAACAATGTTTTCTCTGCTAATGGTGAACAATACATTTGAGCACTTTCAGATAAAACTAGAAGCACCATTCTTGGCCATTTTATCTCCATCTTAAAGGTGCTCACGTAAGATAATACTTTCTTTGTAGCGTGCTCTTTGATATTGACAAAGTTAACCATTTAATGTATATGAATAATGTTATATATTATTATACTGTTAGATCAAATGTTTATTATAACAAATGAACGTTATATCTCACATGTAGTTATAGAATCCAATATTATACTAAATGTTTATTAGGCCAAGTTATTTATTATATCAAATGAAAATATGTCAAATGAAATGATATAACTTGAACGTTAGACCATCAGTATTCATATCAAACATTACACGCCCGTTTCAATATTCTATAATAAATTGTTTAGTATTGGGGCTCTTGTGAATTGCAATGATTCTTATGATATTGAAAATGAAATTAATATATTCAATTTAGTCTGTTTCAAGCCCTCTACGCGATCGGTTCGCAAAACGTAAGCATAAGAAACGGTATAACGATAGAAATGTTAAGAATGTATCGATTTTACTTTCAATCAAATTATATTAAATAACTTAATGAAAACATTTTTTGTTTTTATTTTTTTTTACCGAAACTTTCGTATAATTTTTTAAATCATGTTTCAAGAATATGATACAGAGTTTAAGTCAATATTTTGACGTCATAACTAATAACAAATTCAACTTACCTACACGCTATCAAAACTCATAAAAAACCTGTGACTTTTGGCAAAAAAACGTGACAAAAACCTTTACCACTAAGCTATCTTCTTAACTTCCATAAAAGCCACTTTAAAAGTATAACAATAGGGGCGAAAATTCCATAAACATCCGGATATATTCGGGCAAAATCCTTAAAACCCAGTGAAAGGTGGCCGGATAAGAAGCGAGGCGACCTATCACGGGAGGATTAGCGAAAAAAGAACTACTACCCGGATACCCTTATCTTGACAGGCGTAAGGGTCAGAATTGAATAAAAACGGGGCATTTATCAACGGGTAGGAACTCGGGTAACAAGTATGGTGAAATACAGCAGAGGTCTCACTCCTCTGACGTTTGAGAAATACACGTCGATACTAGAATAAATTGAACTTATTGTTCTTTTAACCCTTTTTAACAGTTTAAACATTTGCAACACGACAAGATACAACAAAATGTTAATTAGAACAAAGTTTACTTATGGCCGATTTTTCAATACTCAGATAAAAAAAAAAAAAAAAAACAAAAGATTAAAAAGTTTAGTGCGGAGTAAAAAGCGGAGGTCCCATACTGACTTTTGAGAAATGCACTCCGATTCAAGAATAAATACAAATTTTGCTTTTTAACCCTATAAATTACATTGCAATACGACGGAATATATTCATAACAAAATGTCAAATATTAAAAGAGTACTTAAGGCTGATTTTTCTATACCCAGATAAAAGAAATCTTAGAATTACTTGTGAGCCTAGTCGATTTTTCTAGTATTTTTCTATCAAAAAAAAAACTGGGTTATCAAGGCGGGATTAGCGAGAACAGAATACCCTTATCTTGGCAGGCTTAAGGGTCACAATTGAATAAAAACCGGGCATTTATCAACGGGTAGGAACTCGTATAACAAGTATAGTGATATACAGCGGAGGTCCCACTCCTCTGACATTTGAGAAATGCACTTCGATACAAGAATAAATAATTGTACTTATTGTTCTTTTAACTCTTTTGCGTCAACACTTTTTAAACAGTTAATCAGCAGCTGCAATACGAATATTAAATTTAAATTAATGTTAAATTGCAGTTTACTTAACGAAACAGAATTTCGTGAAATGGCTTTAAAGCTTTAAAATTATGAGAAGTACTGTCAACAGCACGTACGGCTTTACATGTGCACTACGAAAACCGCCGCTATTACGAGCGACGTAAGGGCGCTCTCAAGGTCAAAGTATAAAGCCTTAGCTGCTGTGGACAGTACAAGAAATAGCGTTACACATGTGATTGCTTATTATTACGATCGTACTGTTTTAATATCTAACATTTATATGTAACCTTAAACTGAATATACAACGTTATTATATGTTTATGTTATGTCTTTTTATTATTTTACGTTAGAAAATTTTACTTGACTAAAATGTATGAAACAACTAACATTATCTGACAATTACATCTAACCTCAAACTGAATATACAACGTTATTATATGTTTATGTTATGTCATTTTATTATTTTACGTTAGAAAATTTTACTTGACTAAAATGTATGAAACAACTAACATTATCTAACAATTACATGTAACCTCAAACTGAATATACAACGTTATTATATGTTTATGTTATGTCATTTTATTATTTTATATTAGAAAATTTTATTTGAACTGCTGAAATGTATGAAACCACTGATATTTTTTTCGTGATGTCAGCGTTGCTTCCATACAGTTCCACATTCCACACTTACATTCCAAAAGTTGTTCGTAATAATGAGGTCTACAAATGGTTTTGAGGTTTTCGGTTAACATATAATAACGTTGTATATTAACTTATTTAATAACAAAATTTATTCGAATATAGCAGTACCTACCTCGGCAATTGAGATAAAATAGTTGTTGTGATGCTGCCGGAGGTCTTGTACTGCATTACGAATTAATGCCAATAATTATTATCAGACAGACATAATTATACTAATCTAATTCCTAAACAACAAATCTGAGGGATGTCAGAACTAACGAAATTAATTATTTTCATATAAAACAATAATCAGAATCACCACAGCATTCAAAACCCATAACATTTGATATCATACGATTCTGTATCATTGCTGCTATAGCAGTAAAAAATGCTGACAGATAGTAAAAATGTCGACTGATATCAGAACAAACTAATATCTTTATACTTAGTATCTACAATAGGTATGTTGTTTTTTTTTCGCATAAACAATAATTGGAATTAACACAGCATTCAAAGCCATTATTAGAATATACGATTCTGTAGCATTGCTGCTATAGCAGTAAAAAATGCTGACGGATAATAAAAATGTCGACTGATATCAGAACAAACGAATGTCTTTATACTTAGTACCTACAATAGAAACGAACGAAACGAATGTCATCCCGTGACCACGGCAGCTGTAAAGGTGCCGAAACGTCGGGAAAATCAAAAAACCCCTAAAAAACCTAAAAATACGGACAATTACAACTTAGTTCGTGGAAATATAGCGCGTTTGATATCCGTAAAAGTTGTTTTATTTCAATGAATGTCTTTATACTTGGTACCTACAATAGGTATATTGTTTTTTAGCATAAACAATAATCTGAATAAACACAGCATTCAAAAGCCATAAGTAGATTCTCATACAATCTGCAACATTTTGCCACAGCTGTAATGTAAGCTTTTGTTATAGTTACTACGTTTGAAGACTAAGCAATCTAATGCTATATTTTTATAAAAAAAAAATGAAGATTTTATAAATTATATTAGATAAAGTAGTCAATTATGTTAATAAAAAAGGAGTACCTTTCGAGATATTTTTTATCGTATAAGAAACGAAATAATAATCATAACATTAATTATTCTAGATCACTGTGATCTTAATTTTAATATAAAATAAAGCAATAGATGTACCTTTTATTAACAGAAGTAGTGAGGTTCTCTAGAAGCGTAAGAAAAAATCGTCAATTTCATTTCAAGACCTATAAGGTGGTATAATACAATAATAAGAATCAACACAACATTCAGAATCCCTAACAATGTCATACAATTCTGTAGTATTGCTACTACAGCAGTAAAAAAAGCTAACGGATGAATATACGAAGGTCTTAATACCTACTATTCAATTGTTTCTTTCGTATATTATGAATATAATCTGTGGACTCAGTGGTATGATACAATAATCAGAATCAACACAGCATTCAAAGCCATAGAATGTCATATGAATCTGCAGCACTATTAAATAAAAAAAAATCCTTATACTTAGTAGGTACCTACAATAGGTATGTTGTTTTTTTCGCATAAACAATAATCGGAATTAACACAGCATTCAAAGCCATAATTAGAATATACGATTCTGTATCATCGCTGCTATAGCAGTAAAAAATGCTGACGGATAATAAAAATGTCGACTGATATCAGAACAAACGAAGAACCTTATAGACCTATATATATATTTTTTTTTCGATGAATACAATAATCCGAATCAACACAACATTCAAAAGCCGTAAGTAGAATATCATACGAATCTACAGCAGTAATTTAAGCTAACAAGCTAATAGAACCCCGCTGTTATGTTGTTTCTTTTCGTAATAAACAATAATTAGAATCAACACAGAATTCAAAAGCCATAGAATGTCATAGGACTCTGTATGCGCACTGCTACGGCAGTCGTAGTCGAACCGCACGCCGTAGCAGTCGCTCCGACGACTACGAACTTCGTAGCGAGTATAGCGAGTTGTTGAGTGAAGTGGAAGTGGGTGGTGGAAGTGCACAAGTGTTTGTTTTAAAATTTATGGTAAGTGATTTTTATAACACTTTTGTTGTTTTGTAGTTTTTGAAATAGATTGTGTAATGTTTCTACATCATTACTTTTGAAGTTTTAGGTATAGGATGTGTAATGTTCCCACATAGTACTCATTAAACATATTTATCTTAAAAATATCTTACAAGTCGTAAAAAACTATATTTATAGATTTTACTGATTTAATATGTTGTATTTTTTTACAAAGTTAACTTCTACCTTGCAAAGGTTATTAATAATGATGACCTTAGTTTTATTAAAGTTCTACTTTACATGGATTACTCTTGATGACCTGTGATTCTGTTAATAGTTTATATAATGCATTTACAACCTGCAGATATTGTCCTATAATTCTATTACAATAAAAAATAAGTAAGCAAAGCTACAATAAATCTTCATTAGCCATTTTTTATGTCCCCGATGCTAAGGCACATGCCTTCCTTATGGATAGATAAGAAGAATGGGCCACGACCCACCATGCGGGCCCAATGCGGATTGTTGGTTATAATAAATAAATTGACCAAAAAATTATAACGTTTACAGATTTACAAAAGTAACACACAACAGATATTTCTTACCGTAACAAGAATATTTTTACTTATCACTGATAATTATTCGTTGTCACATTGACTTTAAGCTAAAAGTATGAAAAAAAAAACCTCACCACGAATGGATACATAATTCTGCTACATTTTTAAAATTAATATTTAATTCCTTGTTTGTAACTTTACTTGGATCTTAGTTAAGATATTTATCTGAACCTTAGTTATGATAACACTTATTAAATTACATTTAAAAGAGTAGAAAATATACTTTCATTGTGTGGCCCCAATACCAAGAAGGGTATCGAAGAGTCTGGATTTGACGACTTAAAAATATATCACGCTTAAAAAATTAATGTGCCAATTAAATGTCGCTTTTTCAATCCGTTAAAGTTTATGATTTTTTAATTTTAGCATTTTTCAATGCTATTTTTGTACTTATGATAAAAAAAATTATAGAAAAATATTGGAAAAAATCTACTCGGCCACAAGTGAATTCTCAGATGGGACTCCAACCCACGACCTTCCGAAGTAGTAAGTCTCGGTAGCTCAGTGGTTAGAGCATTGGACCGTTGAAGTTGTTTAATGCACTATGCAAAAATTTCAAATATGCTTAAAATACGTATACCTAATTACATATTTTCCAAATTACGAATTGAGTTTGAACGAAGAATACAAAGCACTTTAAAGCTAAAAAAAAGTCACGAGTTTTTTTCAAATTCTTGTTATCTTATTATACTCGAAATGTGACGTAACATAATAACATAATAACTTTCCACTCATCACCTTTTAAAAGGCAGCCTGAAACGAGTCCGAGTCAAGTTTCATAAACTATGTCGCCGGAGCCGTTACTCAAAATGAAACAGTAATTTTACCGACCATTAACGGTCATTAATCTATTTCACACCATCAATTATTACACAGTTACAAAGTAATTTAGTTAATTGATAAATTTAAATTAGTAGTTTGTTTGAAAAGTTGTAGATTACGCACTAAGGGGATAAAAATGTGTATTATGTCACGGGTGACATGTTGAATCCTGAGCGAAATGAAGGATTCTGTAGTTTCAAATTAACATCTCAATTATGGTAAGAATCCTGAATGAAGCGAAGGATTCAAGTCTGCCCAAGGCTAAGACACTTTTATCCCCGAGGAGCATGCTCTACTTTATACACCTACTGTGCTGTGCCCACTTTTAGACGTTAAATAAAAAAATATATAAATTATAAAATTAATAAATGATAACAATTTAACAATTCGCGGAAAAAATATCGAAAAGATCGAAAATCACCGATTTTTTCTTTCGATAATTAGTTTTAGTAGGCAATGCAATTTTCATTATATCTGTGACCAAGAGTCAAGACTACACACATTGACTATTTTATAATTTGCTATGTTTCCACGCAGAAAATGACAAAATCTCCTTTTCCGACCGTGTGAGGTGAAGAAATAATTAAATGACATCATCAGCATCCCTACTGTTCGAACACGGCCTTCCGTATGGGTAAGGGGAGTGACCCAATGTGGATTAGTGGGTGGCATAGTTAATAGTTTTATACACCACTACATCTGTGATATCTCAGTACTTGGAAAGGCACGTAAAGTGGTCGGGTACCGATAACATTTATAGTAGTACCACCTACAAATCTCCGTTATCCCAATAAAAATGATAACTATTAGGCAGTTACAAGAATTGGACCGGATTTCCAAAGGTCGCGGGTTCGATTCCCGTCTGAGAATTCACTTGTGGCCGAGTTAATTTTTTCCAATATTTTTCTATTTAAAATTTACTATAAGTATAAAAATAGCATTGAAAAATGCAAAAATTACAAAATCATAAATCAGTTACAAGAACTTATGAACATTATAAGTTTCTTTGATGTAATTCTTATTTTATGACTTAGTTCTCAAAATGCCGTTTGATAATAATAGTAGGTATTGTGTAAGCTTTGTACCTAATAATTATTGTCATATTCTGTCATAATCTGCAATTTATTTTGGATTGTTACTATAATTCTACGAATAATAATGTACTTATCCTAACTTGCTGGCGTTTTGGGCATTCTGTAAGCCAGGAAGTATACTGTTTTAATAAATAAATAAATCAAAGAGTCTGTGTCCGTCAAACAGCTGTAGTCCTACTAGTAGAACTAATCAGTAGGACCACGGGCAACGAAGGAAGTTAGATGATCTCCGTGGTAGATTGGTACGCACTCGGGTTTCAAGGTGTCGCCTGCTCTGAGATCCTGTTATTGATTATTGATGAATTTTAAACATTTGTACCGAGTCATAGCTGTTTATACATATGATATAGTGATATATAGCTGACATAGTGATCTATCAACGCACAGCCCAAACCACTGGACGGATCGGGCTGAAATTTGGCATGCAAGTAGATGTTATGACGTAGGCATCCGCTAAGAAAGGATTTTTTGAAATTCTACCCCTAAGGAGGTGAAATAGGGGATGAAAGTTTGTATGAAAGTCTGTCAGTTTTGAAGTTATGATCTTCAGATTTGGTATTTAGGTTGAAATTTGAAAATAAATATTTACCTATCTCGGCGTTTTTGAAAATTTCACCCCCAAAAGTGTGAAAAGGGGGATGAAGTTGTGTAAGAAAAGTCCATTATTTTCAAAGTAAGAGTGTTAGGAACTTCAAATTTTGTATTTAGGTTGAAATTAAAAATAAACATTTACCTGTCTCGACGTTTTTCAAAATTCTACCCCCAAAGGGGTGGAAAGGGGGATGAAGTTGAGAATGAAAAGTCCTTTATTTTCAAAGTAAAAGTCATTAATTTTTTATAAATAAACAAACCAAATAAAAAAAACATACCTTTATTTTTTTATTTATATAAATCAACCCCTAAGGGGGTAAAAGGGGGTAAATAATGTTAAAATCGACATGGGTGTCGTTATTGAGGTTTTATGGGATGTTGATAACGAAAATTGCATCGATTTTGAAGTCCGACACGGTGGACAATTTAACCCTTAAAGGTTTGAAAAAAAGGACTTTAAATTTTTGTTTAGAAAATTTATGCAAAATAGACATAGCGACTTTTTACGAGTTAGAATATTTTTTAAAATACTTCGTGACATCAAATACTTCTCCATTCGCACTTATCCATGGTAATATTATAATTGTTAGTTATAGGTATGTGCCTACATGCTAACAAAATAAGTTGTTTCTTAATGACTAGTAGCGCCATCTTGTATGTGTACTAGGAATACTTTTTTAAAATAAGAGTCTCTGTGAAAGTGATTATTGCCTGTCTGGCTGTTTCCTTTCTCGAGTAAACCACTGAATAGATTTTAGTGAAAATTGGTATGAACATAACTCAAACCGTGTACATAGACATAGAATACTTTTTACCGACTTCAACAAAAAGGAGGGAGGTACTCAATTCAACGCGTATTTTTTTTTGTCTGATGTATGTATACCGATTACTCCGGTGTTGGTGATCCGATTTTAATAATTGTTTTTTTGTTCGATCGGGTACACTGTCAATTTGGTCCCATATAATTTTTACGAAGATCTGGCTAGTAGTTTTTTCATAATCTTGAAAAATATCAATCACCTTTTGGCAAGTAGTCGTTTACCTAGATGACATTGTTGTGTATGGGCTGATTTTTAGTGTAAGTAACGGCACATGATGTAAATAAAAAATCTGAAATAAAAACATTTTATAAAAGCGGCTAGCTAGCTAAGGCCAAAAAAATATATAGTTAATAGAAGTGCAATGTAGAATGCCCTGGCTGGCACCGACTCCAAAAGTTTTATTTTTTACTTTATGAAGTCGGTTTGATTTTTTTTTATAAAATGTTTTTATTATGATAAATGGCACCACTACGAGACATTCTAGTCCGCGCGATAACCTAATTCCTCGCGGATGTAACGGCATTAACCCACTTGCTCCTACTGTGTCTTTAACGACACACCAACTTAAAAAAAATATTCTGTTGTACGAGGGTACTTTATTTTTTTATTTTATATTGCTACTAGCTGTTGATGCCTTAGTCAGTCATAGTAAAGTGGTAACCGTGATATGCAGTTTTTTGTTTTTGTGCAAAATGAGGTTAAATTACGTGCTTATTGAAATAATAAATACAGGGTAATTTGAAATATTGTTTTATGCTGTTTTTAATTTATTTGTTATCTCATTATCAATAGTCGGTTCCTAATTATCTCGAAAATAAAAAAATACGGTATATTTATAAGATATTCATCAAGTATTTTCGTTTTACTTTGTCTGTTCCGTGAAAGACACAGTAGGAGAATGTACTACTATCAGTAGTACTTATATTTGTTACAGGGCTTTACGACAACCTTTCACTCTGAACGAGATTACTGAGAAATAAGAGCAAAATGATGAAAAAATAGTTCCAGACTCTATAACTATCATCATCACATTCATATCAGCGGCATGAGAACGACTGCTGGGTATGGGTAGCCATCGAACAATCGTTGTGAAGATCCTCTAAGGCCTAAGGATCTTCACGTTGATCGGTTGTTGGCGGGCTGCCCTCATCCAGGAGCTTTCCGCGATCTTCACCAGATCATTGGTCCACCTTGTTGGGGACCTACTCACAGAGTCGCCATTCTAGAACCACCCCGCCCCATTCGCTAACGGTTCTTCTCGCTATGTGTCCCGCTTACTGCCACTTCACCTGAACAATTCTTCGAGGGATGAAGGTTTACTTTGTTTTCCTGCGGAACTCCTCATTTTTGATTAGATCAAGCAGGGAAACGGCAAGCATGTCTTTCTACATTGCACGCTGGGTGACGTTACCTTACATCATACCTCCGCAAAATTGTAAGTAACGGATGAAGACTCTGGAGACAACATTTTGTTTTTCTTCAAAATGTCCCTGGGCCTTTACTCGGAGCACTTGCTGAATTTGTAACATGAATAACTTCTTTGATGAATGTAAGTTGAGTCATTTTATTATTTCCTATGCTGGACTGAGCATGAAAGAAAGTATAAAATGCGTCTAATGCGGGTACATATAGTAAAAGTGTCTTCCAACTGTCAGGGCTGATGAATGAAGGATATTCGAAAACTATTGTAAACGATGAGCTGGCAACCTGTCGCTATTGCCTAACGTCTAACCGCCTCCGTGATCTAGTGGTACAACCACCAGTATCAGACCCAGGGTTCCCGGGTTCGACTCCCAGCGGGAATACATATTGTATTCGGTTTGGTTGGTGGTAGGTCTTGTTCTAAGACCGCCTGGCTAGCTACCACCATCTTATCTAAATCTGACGCCATAACAAAAATGTTTTCAGCAATGTTGTGTTCCGGTAGTTAGAGATAAGATAGTCGTTCCTCAGTGATTGAGGATTCCGAGAGGGGCTCGCTTCTATCTTCAGTCTTATCACTACATAACATTAGGTATGATGAAGGCTAAGATTCTTCCCGCTGTTCTTAAAAAAAAACGCCTTAATACCTGCGACCCAACCAATGCCAAATATGGCGTCGTCGAGGTGGGGTACTTTATTTCTCCTATTTATGTCGAAGCCTACTGAAATCGACGTAGTGAAAGATCATAGTAGTAGATTCTCCTACTGTGTCGTTTACGACACGGCATTTTCCAGCTTTTCCTGAACTGAAATATTTTTTTTATTATTTTTTATCAGTTTTATGTTTCCGTTCTGTGAAGTATATGAAATTTCAAATCAATTGTGCAAAAAAAGTTAATTCAGGAACAAGTGGGTTAAAGTCCGTCATTCGTTGCATTTGAACAATAAAGAATTAATCCTATCCTATCCTACTAATATTATAAATGCGGAAGTTTGTAAGGATGTTTGGATGGATGAATGTTTGTTACTTTTCACGCAAAAACTACTGAATCGATTTCGATAAAATTTGGCACACAGAAGATTTTTATTCAGGAAGAATGTTACTTAATCTCGCAAAACGGCTAAACGGATTTGAATGAAATTCAGGACACAAACACTTTATAGCCTAAAGAGGAACATATGATACTTTTTGTCGCGTTAAAATATCTCATTGCTAAGGGAAAACATAAAAATCAATGTGGGGAAGAAAGGCGGCGCCACATAATTTTAGAAATTCTGCTATCCTACTGATATTATAAATGTTAAAGTGTAGATGTGTTGATGTTTGTTACTCAATCACGCAAAAATTGCTGAATGGGTTTGGATGAAATTCGGGACACACGTACTGAATAGCCTGGAGAGGAAAAAATTTGATACTTTATGTCGCGTAAAAATCCCAAACTCCTACGCTAAAATACAAAAATCGATAGGGGATTCAATAGATGGCGCCACATAATTTTTGAAATCCTCCTATCCTACTTCTTACTTATACTATTAATGTGAAAGTTTGGATGTTTAGGTGTTTGGAGGTTTGTTACTCAATCACGTAAGAACGGCCGAACGGATTTTGATGGAATTCGAGACACATGTACTTAATAAATAATAATAATATAATAAATAATAAATATTTCCATACAATCACACCAATTATCTAGCCCACGTTAAGAATCATGAAGAACTTTTGTTATGGATACTAGATAACGGATAAACATACTTTTTTTTTTTGTAAATACATACATAATATACATATTAAACATCCAGACCAAGACAAATAGACATGTTCATGCACACAAATATTTGTGTTGTCCGGGGATCGAACCCGGGACTCAATAGCCTGGAGAAGGGCATTGTATACTTTTTGTCGCGATATAAAATCATAAAATTACTCAGTCCTACGGGAATGTAAGTACAAAAATCAATGCGGGCTAAAATATAATGGCGCCACATAATCTTAGAAAATTTACTACCCTACCCTACATCATAAAAATGTGAAAGTTTGCATGTTTGTTACTCAATCACTCAAAAATGTCTGAACGGGTTTGGATGAAATTCGGGACACAGATCGCGTTGTCGCGTAAAACTCCCTATTTTCTACGGGATAATACACTACAACGCAATAGGTGGTGTTGTATTTTTTAAAGGTAAATAATTGTGGAATTAGCGTAGGTGAAAAAGAAAGATATTTCTTTTTTTTTTTTACTAAATCTTTCTGGACCAAGTTCTAAAGACCACGCGGACAAAGTCGCGGGCGGAAGCTAGTAAATAAAATAAGGTCTTTAAAATATTAGTCAATGTTCTGATTGGACCCTGAGTGATCAGCCTTTTGAGTTTAATATCCTTTCACGAGCGGTGTTCATGATCAGTATCAAAGCTTTAAAATTGGGGTAAATTACCTTTTTAAGTTGTTCAGATGTCCATTTTTCCTTTGATTACAAAAGTCGATCGTTTTTTCGCAATGAGAGAATAATGAAATAAATACAAGCTAAAAAACTTGTTTTTCAAGCTTTGACGTACTCAAAAGAAGTTGGTTGGAGCGTGAAATAAGCGAGCTAGAGCCAAGCTCGAGGTTTGAAGATAATTAGCAGCCGCATGTTGTTTCGATCGCGTGGATTCTAAGGGCAGCATTACACTTCACCGCATACCGCATCGGTGTGCGGTGCTGTGGATTTTAAATTAAAGTTGGCTCTGGTTTTGTTCTCCCATGTTGGATTGGGAGCGAAAGAAAAACACAGAAAATGCAATAACTTAAAAAATCATAAATTAAATGGCTGTTGTATCTTAATCGATCTTTAACCATTTGTAGAGATGTTTCTTTCGTCAACATACCAACAACCACTGCCTAATGTAGCATCATTGAAGTGATGTATTGGTAAAGGTTGAATATTGCTCAAGACCACTGTGACGCTTTAAGCACATTTTTAAGTTTTTTGCGCTCACTGTTGATAGCTGTGTAGTGTCGGCTTAGAATAGCACTACCCCCTTTCATCCCGTGGGTGTCATAAAAGGCGACTAAGGGACTCAGCCTTCAGGGACGGGCAGCAGCGTCTCCTACAAACTTGGCCATACTGCGATCGCCAACCCGCCTGCCAAGCGCAGCGATTATGGCAAACCCTTGGGGGAGGCCTATGCCCTGCAGTGGCTGTTATGTGGCTGAGACGACTGTTGATTGAAAACTTTAGCTGATTTATAAACGCGCTATATTTTAGTTTTAACCGCCTCTGTGGTCTAGTGGTACAACCACCGGTATTAGACTTAGGGGTCCCGGGTTCGTTTCCCAGCGGGGGTACATATTGTATTCAGTTTAGTTGGTGGTAGGACTTGTTCTAAGTCCGTCTGTCTAGCTACCACCATCTTATCTAAGTCTGAATGTTTTCAGCATTGTTGTGTTCCGGCAGTTAGAGATAAGATAGCCAGTTTCTCAGTGATTGAGGATTTCGGGAGAGGCTCGCTTCCATCTTCAGCCTTATCAATACTTAACATCAGGTATGATGAAGGCTAAGAGACTCCTCGTCGTTCATAAAAAAAACGCATTTATTATAAATTAGATGATGTTTTTTGGTTTCTCGACGATTGGCTACTGGCTGTTTATAAGTCTCCCGTCAAAAAAGACATATGTCAAGCAATATACTTTTTACGCTTATTAAAATTAAATTACAAATTAACTTAAAATTTGTAATTTAATTTTAACAGCAACGCTTTCGTTACACACATAACGTACATAATTTTGTATTATATTTAATAAAAAAGAGCAATAACGCAAAATAAAAAATTGCGTATTCAAACATAATTGCTTCCGTGCTCATGTTTGAAAAGATAAAAGGAATCAGACAAAAGCAAAAAAAAATGTATTATAAAAATAACAATTTATGAAGTGACTTTTGAGCAAGGCACCCGTTTCTTTAATTACCATTGTTTGTTGTAACTAAGCATTGTAACTTAATAAATATTCCAGGAAAAAACCTCTCAAAATGCGTCTATTAATTATTCAGTATTTCTTTTTTTCTTGTTTTGACTTAATATTATTGTACAGCGGAGGACTTCCCTGTTGATCAGTAGAGTTTTTTTTTGGGAGCTTCATTTAAAAAAGTAATAGATACATAGAAAACGTTTTATCACAACTAAAAGAACATTATATATTAAAACAACGGGACTAAAACGCGATATATATTATGTAGTACAACTATGTACTTACAGCTTGACGTTTCGGCTATGTTGCAATAGCCGTGGTCACAAGCACGGTTTTGACAGTCTGCTTGTGACCACGGCTATTGTTTTAATATATAATTATAATATTATAAAAGAACATTAATAAGTATTTTATTCGTATACTTATTTTTTTAATCTTGATACTTTCAGAGAAAACGATTCCTAAAAAATAACTACTGGTCAAACGGGAAGTTCGCCGATGGTACCCAGATAAAACTGTTTTAAAGAGCAATGGTTGCCGAAAAGCAAACATTCGAACAAACGTATCTTATAAATAATCGTTCCAATTTTTTTCTTTACACAAAATACATATATTTAGCTCATACCATAGAAGCCTACACATTCGTCATCTTTTTCAAAGGCTTTTATTTTTGTTTCGAATTTGTTCAAACACAGCTACTATTTCCCTTCCTATGAGTAAACAATAAATAGTCCTTGGAAAAAAAGCAGGAATGAAAAATATATCCAGTGTTTTCCCTTGGGATGTCTGCGACAATACAGATCGGTCGAGGAATAAAACCGACCCTCGTTCGTTTTCCAATACAGAAGCAGGCATGAATCACAACTAGCGGTTTGAACGCGCGGTCAAACAGCTGCAGCTGTTTATCTTTATAATAGTAATGGGATTGAATTTTGTTTGCATTGGGCTTATTTTTATTTATTTTACTAATTAATTACACAAGGTAATTTCTTTTAAAAAAATACACTTTCAAACAAAAATCAAAACGCAAACAAGTTAATTGAGTTACATAAGTACTGTGGTCATATCGGTGCATTAAAATATATCAAAGCTTATAAGTAGATGCTAATCTAATAAGGTATTTATTATATGGGCCATCAGATGCCTGAAATAAATGGTTAAATAAAAATGAAATAAAAAGCAATTATAAAAATAAATGCATTTTTCCATGGGAATAGTATTTGTTTGTGTAAGTTTTTCGTAGTTAAAATACAAATGATATACATTCTACTGGAGATATCGTGAGATCGAGAGACAGCCTCAAGAGTAAATAATATGGTAATATTTTTTTCTAGGAAAGGCCTGACTGAGGCCTTCTTTAATATAGGAGTCCCACTGCTGAACTTAGGCCAGGTTGAATCTATCAAAATATATAGTAAAAATTAGGTAGTATAGTCGCACGATTTTTAACGATCTACGTGAATAAAGACTAAGAAATATTATAGTAAGAAAAATCATCAATTCTGTATTGCAATAAATTTGAATAAATAAATATTCGCATACAATCACACCAATTATCTAGTCCCACGTTAAGTTTCATGAAGAACTTGTGTTATGGATACTAGATACCGGATAAACATACATATATACTTATTTTTTTGTAAATACATACTTAATATACATATTAAACACCCAGACCAAGACAAATAGACATGTTCATGCACACAAATATTTGTCTTGTCCGGGGATCGAACCCGGGACCTCTGGCGCAGAAGGCGGGGTTAGTACCTCTGCGCCAAACAGGTCGTCAACAATAAAACAAAAATATTAAGAATAAAACAAAAATAACGTTATGCTATAAATATTAAACAAGAAAATATACTATAAAAAAGCAAATTGTCATATGTCGCCCTGACGGAACATGAGACAAGTTGCTTTTTCCTAGTATATTTTCTTGTTTAAGATTTATCACATAAAAATAGCATTGTAAAATGCAAAATTAAACAGTTAATAACGGACGCTTCAGAAGGCAATGCGAAATTTTAGAAGAAGCCTAAATATACACGGTTTCTGAAGTAGAATATTTCTACCAGCGGGCCTTCATCATCTATCTATACCAATATTTAGAAACCGTCATATCAAAAGAACGTTTTGTTTGCATTTTGTTTTTTTATGGTTGTCAATTTTCTACACACTTTACCCTTTGGAGGCGATGATTAAGAGTAGGCGTCACAAAACTTCGATCAAAACTCAAGCTTACTTTAAGACATTCACTTACGAAATAGCATGATAAGATTAAAATAATACTGCAGTAAGAGATAACGATAGCCCCCCAGGATATTATTACTGTTCTTTTATCTAAACTTTATGAAGTTCATTCCATTTCTTATTTGTCAATTACTAGTCCATCACATCAATATTTGTTCTGGTGAGATTCGAAAACACATCCCCTAAAGAAGTATGTAGGATTATTACTACTGCACCATCGGTCCCATGGATTGAAAAATAAGTAATTGTAATAATTTAAATGGACACTTCCAGAATCCTGTTTTTTTATGAGCAACGGGGAGACTCTTAGCCTTCATCATTACTGATGTTAAGTATTGATAAGGCTGAAGATGGAAGCGCACCTCTCGGAATCCTATCACTGAGGAACTGTCTATTTTTATCTCGAACTGCCGGAACACAACAATGTTGCAAAACATTGTTGTTATGGCGTCAGGCTTAGATAAGATGGTGGTAGCTAGCCAGGCGGACTTACAACAAGTCCTACTACTAATCAAACCGAATATGTTCCCCCGCTGGGAATCGATCCCGAGACGCCTGGCTCTGATACGGTCGATCTTAAGTGTATCTTGAGTGTACAAACTTTGTAATCGTGTTAAGGACAACTACTAAAATAATCTAATCGGCGGATCCATTAAGTTACGATAAATATAGCTTTTGATTTTTATTGAATATATTTATGCCTCAGAAAACGGCCTTCTTTTATTATTTTTTTCTAGAAAAAAACCTGCTTTTTATATTCACATTTATTAGACAATATCGAAATTCAATTGGAAAGAAGTGGACCACACATTCAAAGGTTGCGAAAGATTGCGAGTTTGAGTCCCGTCTGGAAGACTTGTGAGATGGACCAATTTTTTCTCGTATTTGATTGTAAAAAAATACCATAATATAGAGAACCATTGTAAAATGCTAAAACGAGAAAAACCATAAACCGTGTTTTCTTGTAAGAATATGTCAATTAATGCATGTAAATGCAAAAACAAAAAAATAAATTATAAACAATGTCAAGTTTAAAAGTATATGAAAAGATTTGCTTTTTAAAATTTTTGCATCTATGACGGATATGAATCATTACAATACTTATTATAAACCTATGTTTTAGAATTCTTGTTTTATAAAATAATACAATATCCTTAATTGACAATTTATTCAATATTTTCTTGAAGCGTTTCGAAGTCGAAAATTAAAAAGAACTTAATGAAGTGCCCTCTTAATTAGTTAAAATACTAACTTATATGTATATTAATTTCTGTAGTATAAGCCTGAACACATTCGGTAAACTCTGGCTTGTTATCTCAGGTTGAAAAAAAACTTGACATAATGTTAATCTCATTAACTTTATTAATTTAGTACTGCTATGTGTCAAGTTTGATCAAGACATTTTTAGTTAAAAGTAAAAGCATTAAGGCGATATACGACTGAAGCGCGATGAAAAAAAGTACATAAGGGCAATGTGTAAACTTTTTTTTTTATGAATGACGGGGAGTCTCTTAGCCTTCATCATACCTGATGTTAAGTATTGATAAGGCTGAAGATGGAAGCGAGCCTCTCCCGGAATCCTCAACCACTGAGGAACTGGCTATCTTATCTCGAACTGCCTGAACACAACAATGCTGAAAACATTGTTGTTATGGCGTCAGGCTTAGATAAGATGGTGGTAGCTAGCCAGGCGGGCTTACAACAAGTCCTACCACCAACCAAACCGAATACAATATGTACCCCCGCTGGGAATCGAACCCGGGACCCCTGGGTCTGATACCGGTGGTTGTACCACTAGACCACAGAGGCGGTTACAGTTACAACTTCAACAAACAGATAGTTACAGGCCCTACTTTGTGAAATCGAAAATTCTTACGCTTACTAGCTTATTTATCTTGAGGTTGCTCTTTATGTTAAGTCCAATTTGCACCTCTTTACAACGTTCGAATCATCAAGGAGAAATAATTACTTAGTGCAGATACCGAGCAAGAATAACCTTTATAAAAAAAGTGTATTTTGTAACGCTCCTAAAATATATAATAGCTTGCCAGAGGCCATAAGAAATATTGAAAGTTTTTCTGTGTTTAAAACCGAAATAAAGATTTTTTTATTAGAAAAAGCATATTATACATTAAATGAGTATTTGACAGCAAAATTATTGTAAATTATGAAATATGCTTATTTGACATATAATGTTATAGTTTTTTTTTTTAATGTTATTATTATTACTTTTAATTTCGAATGTTATGTAATATTTAAATTAAATTTTTATTTTGTGATTTTTATCTGTAAATTGATATTATACTTATAATTCTAAATGAGGTGTCTACATAAGTATGACGTTTTGCTAATTAATTGCTCTATAATATCAATTATTTTTATATTATCTTTCGCATGCATATTTAGGTTGATATAGCTGTTCTGATGATTTTCTATGACATGTATTACCACTGTTACCTACCTATAAATGAATTGGAAAAACTGCGAATACATGGATTGAATTAAATTGCAGCAATAGAAAAGGTCGCGCGTGTTAGAATATTCAATTTTAAGTTCAAATTTGTGTGCTAATTAATGCTTAAAAAGTCGTTAAATTGATTTTAGTATACATACTCATTATTGATAGCTTAACCTCTGAGTCTCTCAAATATCAATTGTTCTCTAGACACCGGTGTCCTTTTCGCAAGCAATTATCGAATTACACCTTAACGTATGAAATTTTATGTACCTACTCGTACACGGCTTACGAATTTAAAACTGTACTTTTATTAAATAATAAAGCGAGAAAGCGATTTTTAAAGTAACAAAGAACGCTGATTTCATCAATCTAGCAACGAAATTCTAAATAAATCATGCGTAATTTTGTGCTACAAAGTTAAACAAATTTGAAACACATGGTACAATATTTTTGTTAAAAAATTTCGTTAGCCATGTTGAAAAGTCCCGTGGGATTAAACTTTCAGTCAGATTTATTGTTTACATTTATTTTTTTATTTATCATGGTTGTACACCGAATATGGCCACATCACTTGATATTTGAGATCTGTTTCATCATAAGCCATGTAGAGCTAGCACAAAAAACTTTTGAAATACACTCAGGGGCACATCTAACCGGCTACCCCGTTATTTTCATAGAAACAAGCTCACTTTGCGGCTCTAAAAGTAAAAATGACAATATATTTCTGCAAAGATCTGTACGCTAATGTTTAGGTAAAGCGTTCGACTGTTCAATTAGCATTTAAAATGTGTACTAAAATCATTTCATTTGCACATAGAGGCAGAACAATGAACGCTTCATCACATTTCATACAATGTGATGGAAATAAAGTAATGCTTTGCTTAAACGGAGGTTTGGGAACGGAAACAGATTTTTAAAACTGATCAAAGTGCTAATTGAACAGTCGAACGCTTCACCTAAACATTAGCGTACAGATCTTTGCAGAAATATATTGTCATTTTTACTTATAGAGCCGCAAAGTGAGCATTTTTCTATGAAAATAACGGGGTGGCCGGTTAGATGTGCCACTGAGTGTAGTATCCCGAAAGTAAAGGAAAATGTAGTTTATGTTATGTTCAATAGGAACGCTGCTCAATACGTCATACATTTCTTGACGATACTTTTACGATACTTGCTGGATTTTTTTTCCTGACATAGAACAAACTAATATATTATCTAATTTGCGACCAGTCTTCTTCTTCTTCTTTCTTAATTAATGGCGTGCTCGCCATAAATACGCGAATTTTGCCAATGTCAAGTAAATATATTTTGTAATATTTAAGAATTGTACGGTAGATTGAGTTAAAAATGGAGCCTCACAACACGTGTTATTACGAAAAGAACACGGGTGAAACTCTCTTGCGACCAGTCACAATTACGGAAAAAATCACTGTCAAATACGATTTATGTCAAATGTGACAGTACTGCCTCTGACGAACAATTAAGGAACTAAAACGTTCTGACCACAGAATATTTTTTATGTTATTTTTTTAAATAAAAAAAATACTTTGTGACCAAAATATAACTTAACTCTTTTTACTCGTTCCCAGTGGCGCTAGTTTCTATAGAAATATTCAAAGACTATTTAATCACTTTGAAATGTTTCCATAGCAACGAGAAACTAAATTAATGTACTGACGTTAAGACCTCAATATCAAAATGTCAGACATTTCATTTCATCGTAGAGAAACCATTTATTATCTGTTATAAATAATCTATCAGTAATGTCTGTTCTATGTAGGTTGTAAAGGGAATAAGTGCATACTACTTAAATTTGTCAAACTTCAAATTAAATTTAGGAACTCCAGAATGAATCCCATAATATTGCTATATTTTTTTATATTTTTCATTGGCTGCTTAGTTAATGTCCAAATTGATTTTTATCTTTTGTGTGTGATAAAAAATTATTACCTTATAAGCCGTTTATTGTTCCCCGTTTTAAATTAGTCCAAAATAGAGTTGAGATTTTAACAGAATAACTCAACCTTCGCATTTCACTATGAATCGTAATTTCTCTTCTTTACAAAGGTAAAATTCGTTTTACGTAATAAATCTTTCATCATTTAAAGCATAAAAAGGTCTGAAATATAACATATTTCCCTGAATAGAAAATGCTCTGCAGATTCTTAAAAACCGAGCGAGTGAGAGTTAGCGCGGGTTCAGTACTATTTTTCATGTGATTTTACACCTTTTTTATTCCCGGACTTAAAGAGTACTTTGAATCTTGATGACCATTCGATTTCATAATCGTTGTTGTTTAACGACTGCAAATGCAGCCGGGACTAACGGCTTAACGTGCCTTCCGGAGCACGGGGGAGCTCGAAATAGTAAATTTTTAGTCACCCATCCCGTGCCCGAAAATTGCGAAAGTTGCTTAACCTCAACAATTGCAGGCCGAGCGCGCGAACCACTGCTCCACGTTTTGGTAATCACGATAAGTTATATTCCAGATTCACTTGCAGTCGTTAACACCGTAGCATTGAAGAAGTGTGGAGCGTTAATTATATTAATTAACTAGCGGATCCTTGCGGTTTTACCCGCGTGGTTCGCGTCCGCGCCCGTTCCCGTGGGAATATCGTGATAAAAAATAGCCTATGTCACTCGGGAGAAATGTAGCTTTCTAATGGTCTAAGAATTTTCTAAATCGGTCCAGTAGTTCCTGAGATTAGCGCGTTCAACTCTTCAGCTTTATAATATTAGTATAGATATTCATTATTTTGTATACTCGGCAGAACGTTTTATTGAAGGCCGGAAGCTTTTGATTGTTTACATATACAGCTCCGATATTTGATATAATTTATTTATAACTGACTAGCGGCCGTCTGTGGTTTCACCCACATGATTTCCGTTCACGTGCGAATATCAGGATAAAAAGTAGTCTAACTACATTACTTTCCTTTCTTTCAACTAATTGCGACTATGACCAACTGTCATTATACACATTTAGCGCTAAACATATTTACAATGACATTGCCTTTCATCAGTCATTCGTTTGAAGGCAAAAGTGGCAAAGTTTTTTATATAGTATACTTCACAGCCGTTTTACATCACTCATACTTAAAATAATTCAAATTCAAATTCAATATCATTTATTTAGTCTAGGCTGTTACAAGCACTTATGAACGGCAAAGAAGCTACGCCATCGGTTCACAAACCCTACGTCGGAAGACCTTGTAACGAGAAGAACCGGCAAGAAACTGTTTTATTTCATACAGAGTCGTCAAATTGAAAAGTGACCTTAACATATCAGTAAGGTCAATTTCCATCACAAAAAGAAGATACTAATTACAATATTACATTTTATGGTTATTATAACCGTAAACAATTTTCAACTGGCAAAGAAAGACCTGTCTATCATACATTACAACATTTCTCGCATTACAAGATTACTGTACTGCAAGTTGTGAGGTACATATAGGTTAGTATCAATTTATTTTACATAAAAATATTTAGGCTTTAAGCACAACATTAAGATAAGCAGACCCATTTCCGCTGGCGGCACCCGTTCACGAGTATGACGCATGAACCAGCCATCGCTTCGCTCAACCATATTTTAGGGAACGTAACGACCCGCCGCACACGACACCGCCGAAGAAACGTTTGAGCATGACGTACTTCAGGTACTTATGTTAAGCTTTATAAATATAAAAAATACAATGGCAACAGCAAAAAAGAAAGATAAAAGTGATTTAGGAATACGCTTAGCCAATAACAGAATTTCACCATATTTAAACTTAATAGGCAGACGAAATTAACCTGCGAATCGCAGAAATAAACTAAAGAAGAACAAACACTTAAAATAGTAAAGTTAGTAGAACTAAGTAGAAGCTCATTAGTATTGACCGGTATGGTTGACAGACAGATGTTCTTTACTAATAAATAAATAGTAAAATACAAATAATATGATAAATATTAAACAAGAAAATATACCAGAAAAAAGCAACTAGTCTCACGTCGCCCTGACGGGATTCGAACCCGCATCCTTGGGAATCCGGCCCAATGCACTAACCACATTAATATGTATCACATAAAAATAGCATTGGAAAATGCAAAATAAAAAAATTATAATTAGATGGCTTTTTCATCTTAATCGATAGTCAAACATCTGTAAAGATGTTTCTTTCGAATGCGAGGATATTTCTCTCATTGATGAAACGACGGTGGCCAACACCGTAGAACGGTGAATATACTAGAAAAATTCGACTTATCCTCATAGGTCTCTGTAGCATAATTGGTTAGTGCATTGGGCCGGATCCCTAAGGATGCGGGTTCAAATCCCGTCAGGGCGACATGAGACTAGTTGCTTTTTTCTTGTTTAATATTTATCACATAAAAATAGCATTGTAAAATGCAAAATTAAAAAGTTATAAATACAAATAATATATTATAATACTATATCTTATAATATGTTTTTTTTTCTATAGACAGGAAAGAAAAACGGTCGTCGGAGGGAAAGTGCCCTTAATATTGATGTAAGCAAATTTTACTCAAAGAAAACATTCTTTTATTTTCTAAGTAAAACATTCAAAGATTTTTGATAAATCACGTACTTGCACCGGGAATCGAACCCGCTTAAAGGAGAAAAATAATATCGTGTACTTTCATGGTACAATCGGGGAAGTTCCCAGTTGATCAGTAATCAAGACAGCGGTAAGGATGCCCAAGCAGAGAGACCACTCAGAACAAGGGGATATTTCTTGAACCCACACATTGACGTTATGTTAACAGATGTTTTCATTCAGTCCCAAGTCTGAATAATTTATTGACAACTAACGAAATGCGTTGTCATAATTAATGAGAACCAAATTAAACAATTGTTTCCCAGGATATCGGGAGTGGTCCTTCTGGTAACTGTTCTACTTTGTGTCAGAGCTAATGAAGGCAAGTATATAAACAATTCACTCGTTTTCCCGTTCGAGTAGGAATATCAAAAAATCCTTTTTAGGGCCCGCCTACATCGTTAAAGCATCAAAAGGATACAAAAGGAGATGGCCCGAATCCCATAAGTATAATAAAATCTTTAAAATAGAATAAATAAGTTTTTAAAAAGTGCGCATACAAACTTCTTGGACAAAAAAATAATGTTAGCCACCCGGTAATAGATCGAAATATTATTTTTTAATATTCTTTAAAATCTGAGATACCAACCTTTTGCGCCGGGTCTGGGTCTTTTTTGAGCCATCTCCTTTCAGCTTAATCGGTTCAGCCGTTTGTGCGTTGTCTGTAGGTCTGTCACAGTATTGTTTAATTAATTATATATTTTAATACGCAAACGTGCATCAAATAAATGATTTTCTCAGGTCTATCCACTCTTGCCCATGTCTAACACAAACAATAATACCGTTTTCTCTAACGTGGTACGGTACCCTAAAATCGAATGAGTCAGCAAATGGAGAATTTTCTATAAATTATGTGGCCATTCAACGCTCGGCAAAGTCTAGCAATCACGTACGAAGTAAAAGTTGGCCGGTGAGGATACTTAATCGATTTAAAGGAGAACGACAGAATTGGTCCAGAAATGTATAAAAATCTCACAAAAATAAAGAATAAACTCCTTTTTTAAGTATTCGAAAATTCTACAAATCCGCTGGAAATCTACAACAATCGTGAAATAGAAAAGAATAAGCAATTTATCCCTTCGCGTAACTCTTTTTTGCTAGCTAGAAAAAGTATTTAAAAATTGTCATGGCATGGCGTTGCCAATTACCAACTTGGCACTGCCATGTTTTTTTTTTTAATTCATCCCTGTGCTTTGCGCGAATGGGTGCCGACGCGTGACAGCCAAACTTATGTGATAAATATTAAACAAGAAAATATACTAGAAAAAAGCAACTAGTCTCATATCGCCCTGACGGCCAAACCAAACTTACTTTGAGTGCTGTCCATAATATAAACAAATAATCTTTCTTTTCTTTTCTTTTATCGTTAGAGGATTAGTGGCCACCTCTGGTGTCAGAGTTTATCAAGCCGCCTATAAGGCCTCTGACTTGGCTTAACGACTATTATCAGATGACAACAGCCGGGACCGACGACGGTTTAACGTGCCCTCCGAAGAATGTAATGCCACTTTACGTCACCGATCCGAAACCTGACCAGACCGAACGTTGCTTAACATACGAAAAAATGCAAGTTTTAGACACTACTCTATTAAAAGTACTAAGCTAAAAATAGCCTCTTGTTCCAGAAATATTGACCTAATTCCCTAACACCTCAGGTTTATCTTCGATTTTAATCTCGGTGTGGCGACCGATATAGTCGGCCTCACGACCAGAGTGGCTCTCGACCGTAAAAGCTGTCTTCTTGACCCCCATTCAACCCTTGCTTTAAAACTCCACAAATCTCAAACGGGTGGGTTATAAAAGTGCCATAATTCTATAAAAGTGCCGAGTTTAATAGCATTATTGCGTGAAGCCGCAAAATGTGTTATTGTGGTTTCGAGATTATGTAGATGTATTTATGTAATATTTCTCTTTTTCAAATATCATAGGTGTACAGCAACATATTAAATGTTAAATAAAAAAATGTGAATCTTATATTATACAAATAAATGGGCGGCTTCCTGCAACTTCGTTTACGTGGAGTTTTCTAGTTCCCCTATAAAGTTTCAGTTTGTTAAAATTATCGCATGTATGTAACATGAGATACTCGTACATTCAACAAATTCAAGATTCCTCGAAGCTTTCGTCCCCCATTTTATCTTTCACAGTTTATTTCCACAGTAAAACGTTCTTGTCAAAGATAGTTTCTATATCAAAATCCTAAATATATTACTAGTTATTCAGGCGTAAAAAATTGACGTAAGTATAAATAGAAAATGCATCGGGATCATTTTATTTTAACCGACTTCAAAAAATGAGGTTCTCAAGTTGACTGCAAATTGTTTTTATGGATGTTTTAATTTAGCGTCTTCAGTTGTCAAGCGATTTTAATTATTCTTTTTTTATCTGAAAGATTATAGTTCAAGTGTGGTCCCATATTTTTTACGAAGATCTGGCTAGTAGTTTTTTCATAATCCTGAAAAATATCAATTACGTTTTGGCAAGTAGTAGTTACCTAGATGACATCCTTGTTGTGTATTCGCTGATTTATAGTGTAAGTAACGGGGGGAAAACTTGTGAAATAAAAAATGTTTTATAAAAAAAAAACGGACTTCAAACAGTAAAAAATAAAACTTTGAGTCGGTGGCACAAGTCAAGAAAAATAAAAATATAGTTCATAAAAGTGCAATGAGAATGCCATGCTGGCACCAACTCCAAAAGTTTTATTTTTTACTTTTTGAAGTCGGTTTTTGGTATAGGTATTTGGTACTGTATTTTTTAAATATTTGTAAGCCTGCAAAGACTAATTGTGAGATGCTAATGTGACGTAACAATTTGAGCCTTTTTATCACTTTTAAAGCAAATAAATGAATCTGAATCTGAATAAAATTTTAGTATTAATACTAATATCTGCATTGCGATGTCAACTTATGACTGAAAAAAATTTAATGTTATGTACAGTCAACAGCATCTACGGCTTTACATTTGCACTACGAAAACCGCCGCTATTACGAGCGTCGCAGGGGTCAAAGTGTAAAGCTGTTGACTGTACATGAAAAATGACACAGCTGCGCCGCAATGCGACGCTAAAACACCGTGTGGTCTCACTTTCATTAAACAATATCAAATTATTTTCAAAATGGCTTAATAAAAATAACGAATGAAATATATTAGTTACATAGGGCGACCTGTTTGGCGCAGGGGTACTAACCCCACCTTCTGCGCCAGAGGTCTCGGGTTCGATCCCCGGACAAGACAAATATTTGTGTGCATGAACATGTCTATTTGTCTTGGTCTGGGTGTTTAATATGTATATTATGTATGTATTTACAAAAAAAAAGTATATAAGTATGTATATCCGTTATCTAGTATCCATAACACAAGTTCTTCATGATACTTAACGTGGGCTAGATAATTGGTGTGATTGTATGGAAATATTTATTTATTTTATTTATTTATAGGGGAAAGGAGGTAAGATGGGGTACTTAAACTTAAAGGTTCAATAAAAACAAAGTTTAGGTAGTGATAGAATTGTAATTATTTAAAAATTAACTTATATTTATTAAACTCTTAATATTTGGTTATATTAGGAACTTTTCGTAATTTGTTTTAGAAAAAAAAACAACAAAATCAAAGAAAGGTGTTTTGCCCCGTCTTGTCCCATGGTACTGGTAAGATGGAGAGATAAGATTTTCGACCGATATGTTCCATTTAATACTGAGTGAACTGCGTTTACTTTACTTTCTAATGTCGTTTGTGGCACAGAAAATTGTCTTGCTGTTTTATAATAGCCCATTTTCCAATCTAAAACAGCTTTCACAGCTGCCTGCGTGGACTCTTCGGACGACGACCATCTGTTAGTCGTGCGTTTGCAATTACGAACCATCCTAAAAATAAAAAACCATGAAAAGCACACAAATTGAAAAAAAATGCCTATTTCATGCGAACCGAATAAAACAATCCTAATCATTCTCACATTGGGGCTAGACAGTGACTTGCGAACACTGATAACTGGACGACTGACAGGGGTCATGGCGGCGCGTCGAACGATGCATACGCGTGGCCTTGATTGGTCAATTTGAACTGTGTAATTCTCTGGGTACCCCGTCTCACCCGCTACCCCGTCTTACCTCCACCTCCCCTATATATAAAATTTCCGGTTCTAATGAAAAACTAGCGGCGACCCGCGGTTTCACCCGCATGGTTCCCGTTCCCGGAATATATGGATAATGGGAATATCGGGATAAAGTATCCTATGTTCTAATCCAGGCTATCTACTATGTGTATGCTAAATTTCATCCGAATCCCTTCAGTAGTTTTTGCTTGAAAGAGTAACAAGCAAACCAATACTATCATACATAAGCATTTATAATATTAAGTAGAATTAGTAGGAAGTAGGATAGGAAGTAGGATTCTAAAGACTGCTTTCATGCTGATATTTTCGTATTTATTAATCGAATGCTAATGTTACATATTTTTTTCGAACAAGTGTTTCTAAAACATTTAACTCACTGATGATATGTGTTTTTATTTTATTTCAATAAATAAAGTGTCTGTTTTTGCTTACGATATAAGAAGTCATTTTCAAGGTATTTTTTAATGTTTAAGAAAATAATAATCTTATATTATAAACCGTTTTAATCGTTATTTAATAATTTAATATAAAATAAACCAATCTTCAAATAGCAAAAGTATTAAGATTCTCTAACCTATAAGTTTGAGATTTGCAGTACAACAAAGAAGGCAAAAATGTTATCCTACAGTGCCATTAAAGTACATGTAGATACAAACATTTAAAAACAAAAGATACCTACGTCTTCAACGTCACAAGTGAACCTATCATCAATAAATATCTCTGAACTTCGATAAACGATGACCGCAAAAATCTCAATCCATTTCTCCCCAAATCCTATAATTCCCTTCCTGAACGCTCTATGTAAGTGTCATTGGTCTTACAGTTATAAATCATGAAATATTTTTGGTCATTCTAATGCTCAGGCCACATTAGCAACGGGTGCGGGTTAGCGGGCTGGGTAAAGCGAACTAAGCGAGGCTTTCAAACTCAAACCCAATATTATTTATCCAGTCTAGGCTGTTACAAGCAGGCGAGACGTAGTATATGTAAAAGCGTTCCCCTTGATAAAAAAAAACAGAAAAAAGCTGTTACTAGCAGTAGAAGTTACGCCATCGGTTTACAAACCCTACGGCGGGAGACCTTGTAACGAAAAGAACCGACAAGAAACTCGTCTATTGCTGTTTTTTTTCTTACTGTCTTATTTCTTACAGAGTCGTCAATTTGAAAATGATTAAACACTAGTATAATTTAGGTTATTTTTATTGGCTTTACGAGTTAAACAATATTGGGTTCACACCGAAAACTATGCGAGATATCGGTCGGTCTAGCGGGCTAGCTAATATCAGAAAAAATCGACTCAGCACACAGGTTATTCTCAGACGAGACTCATCGGGGTACCAGACGCAGGTTAGCTTACCACCCGTATGTCGTTGACATTCCAGCTATCCGTACCAAGCGCTTTGCTAACACATTTCTAATGCAAACCGCTAAATAATGGAATGCGCTGCCTGCTCATGTGTTCCCCGATTCCTACAACCTTGGCCTCTTCAAGGCGAGACTGAATAGGCATTTCCTGGGCAAGCATGTTACACCTTAGACTGTTTACTAAGCACGAAAAAACCCGCAACCTTTGTTATCTTGCCCACTGCTCTTCCAATTGAGATACTAGTCGACTTCATTATAAAAAAATCTTATAGTCGCCTTTTCTATTAAAATTTATCATAGGTGAAATGATTGCTCGTCCGCAAGTCCGCCCGCCCGCTTCTAATGTGGCCTGCTCATAACCGTCCCCGGAGACGCAAGAAAAACCGCGCAAAATTCTGCCAATAAATCAGTATAAACCGACATTTGAAAAAAGGCTAAACTCAACTGTAAGTCAAATTGGTGGGACCAAAAGGGAATTGTTACAGATATGTTTTCAGGTCATATGTTAGGCTTTCAGCGATATTTTAGGCTAATCTTATAGTACATACTATGCCAACCTGGCTGTCGTGTGCCAAACTGACCTAGGTAACGTATTGACCGTTTTTTACAAATGCGAAGATGGAATAAACATAACATAAATACAATGCCTTTCAAATACGCTTTAATGTAAAGTTTATTACATATATTTTTTCAAGTCTCGGTTAAAAGTTTATAACAAAAGTCAATCAAATACAAAACATGAGAGAAATAAATAACATTTCAATATTTATAACTTTTTAATTTTATGGATTGAATGAATGAGAATACGTTTTGACATTATCCCTACTCCCAATGTGTTTGTGCCGTTTGTCCAAAACTAGCACATCCGACATCAATAGAGAGTAGGCTCCATCCGTAGTTTCAGTTTAGAAACTTACGGATGGGGGCCCGTATCTTAGTTGACGGGCTTAGAGAGTAGGCCTCCAGATACGGAGTAGGAAACGTCCGTAAAGGTATAGGATAACGTAGTTCAATATGTCGTACCTACATTTATTTACTTTACTTCTTCGATACGTACTCGGAGGATTTTTGTGCTAGGCCGACTAATTTAAAAAGGGTATAATTTAAACAATTTATTTGTCGGTTTTAAAGTTAAGTTTTTAACGCCTAGATAAGATTTGTTCCTTCAATTTATTTCAACCGTATTATTGAAATTTTATTTATTAATTTCTAGTGCCGTGCTAGATCTTTTCATAACATGACAGACATGAAATTTTAATGTTCTATGAAAACGAGTAAAATCATATTTTTTTTAATTTATTTGAGAATTGATCAAAGATCTTTCCATAATACTGGTCCACGCCTCAGGAGACCTGAGAGCTGGTGCCTGTCTTTGTATACAGCGGGGCAACAGCGCCAATGTTCTCAGTACTATTGTCACGCGGCTGTGAGTTGGACGCGTTTTTAGGGTTTCGTAGCCTAAAGGCAAAAAACGAAACCCTTATAGATTCGGCCAAACCGATGTATGTCACACCCTTTTTATTCCAAAACTATGAGGATTACACAGTTGAAACTTGGTAGGTAGATGTATTCTGTAAACCGCTTTACGGTTTTTACACAAAAATAAAAAAATATATGAATTAAGGGGGGGTCCCCATACATGGAACTGACACTGAATTTTTTTTTATCAAACCTATACGTGTGGGGTATCTATAGATAGGTCTTTAAAAATTGCATTGAGGTTTCTAAAACAATTTTTTCTCAAAGTCAACCGTTTGAAAGATGTACACTTCCAAAGTGGTAAAATGTGTGCCCCCCATCTAACTTTTGAAATAAGAGAGTGAAAAATTAAAAAAATATATATGCTGTAGATCTTAATAAAATTTGTATGTATCAAATTGTTGTAGATTATTATTATTTTTCCAATGACATTTACTTAATTTAATTTACTTTATTATCTAGCAATTTGACTTTCTTTAATTTCGTAATGACATCATATTTTTATTGTTTTGAATTTATTTAAAGTAATTTGTTATTTTAACTGTTACTGTATAACTTGCTGGTGTGTTGGAAATGCATTTCTGTAAGCTAGCATGTGTATGTATTAAATAAATAAATAAATAAATAAAATAAATAAAAACTTTCAACGAAAAATGGGTTGAGCGAAATATGGTTGTCAGTTTTAGAAATATAGCATTTTTCCCGAAAGGTATTTGAAAATTTTTTTTGTTTTTCATCAAACCTATACTTGAGGCATATCTATAGATAGGTCTTTAAAAATTACATTAAAGTTTCGATTACATTTTTTTCTCAAAATCAACCGTTTGAAAGATATACACTTCCAAAGTGGTAAGATGTCACAGCCGCTTTATTCCAAAACTATAAGAATCACACAGTTGAAACTTGGTCGGTAGATGTATTTTGTAAACCGCTTTACGGTTTTTACACAAAAAAAATAAAAATATGAAATATGATGTAGATCTTTATAAAAACTTTTAACGAAATTTGGTTTGAACAAAATTTATTTAGTAGTTTCAGAGCTATAGCACATTTTCCAAAACTATAACTTTGTCATTCATACAAACACTATGAAAAACAAACTTATTTTTGCAGGACGAAAAATTATAATGGCATTTTGGCAATAATAATAATAGAAACTTTATTGCACACGATACAAAAACAAACAAATACAGAGAAAATGTCAAAAAAGAGGAACACACAATAGGCGGCCTTATTGCTACGTAGCAGTCTCTTCCAGGCCACCTTGGGTGAGAGGCGAAACCCTTCATGTGCGAGTTCGACTCGCACTTGGCCGATTTTTTTGTTATAGTATAAGATTCCACGGTTTTTCAGTTTTTCTACTAATTTAAAGAAAATTATTTTGAGAAAATGTTAATGGGATATCGATTTTCAAATTCCTTCGCGAATAGGTAACGTAGGTACCTAAATATACGTCACTTCCATACCTATTTTATATCGAACGCTAATAATTGTCTAGACTGTCTGATACATAGGTATCTTGTCTAGAATCAATCCAATTAACAAAACAAAGCGAAACCAATTTATGTACATTTTAATTATCAATTCTTTTTTAAGAGACAATTAAATTAAATAACCTGTAAAGTTACCTGGTATTCCAATTTGTGCAGATTGTTCAAAGCGTTTGAGGGCTTTAATGAACCTCTTCTGTGGTTGACCAAATATTGTTTTTGAATTGGGAAATCGTTTCGGATGGATCACAAAATCGGTGTTCGGAAATTCTGTTCCATTATTTACAGACAAATGAGGCAAGTATTATTTAGTTTATGCTATATATAAAAACTTTATTGGCATTTGGATAGTACACATCCTAACTAATATTATAAATGCGAAAGTATGTTTGTTTGTTTGACCTTCCTTTACGCCTTAACTAATCAACCAATGGACTTGAACTTTTGACGACCTGTTTGGCGCAGAGGTACTAACCCCGCCTTCTGCGCCAGAGGTCCCGGGTTCGATCCCCGGACAAGACAAATATTTGTGTGCATGAACATGTCTATTTGTCTTGGTCTGGGTGTTTAATATGTATATTAAGTATGTATTTACAAAAAAAAAGTATATATGTATGTTTATCCGTTATCTAGTATCCATAACACAAGTTCTTCATGAAACTTAACGTGGGACTAGATAATTGGTGTGATTGTATGCGAATATTTATATTTTTATTTATATTTTAACTTTGGGACAGAGTTAATTGAAAGCACGGTTTATCCCATATTCCGAAGCGCTCATGGCCGCGCTCGACAGACTGATCGTATTCGAATACGTTTGTTAAGCAAAGTTCGGCCCGGTCAAGTGTCGGATGGGTGACCGTAAAGTGGCATTATAACTGACTACCTACCTATAAACCCTTTTAGAGGGGTCTACTACAAAAAGAATAGGAGAATTTGCGTGTTACCCTTAACACGCAATTTCTCCTAATCCTTAAGGTGGGTCCACATATGTCCTTTTTTCCGTACCGTACCTCCGTTTCGTATCATCGCCGTCATCCAAAAACTCTGGACGCAAAGTTCGTCGTTGCGATCAACGTGCGTTCATTTCCTTTGAACGTGTCAAAAGTCGACGCGCGATGGATCTGAGCGTACCGTATCAAGACGCCCCGTACCACCCGTACCCGTACCGTACCCGTATGATACAGATATCTGGACCCAACTTTAGGTGTTTAGTTTAAAAAAAAAAAAATCATAGAAAATAAATAAACAATTTAATGAATTGTCAGGGATTTCACATTATGATTCCCTAACAATATTGCTTAAGTGGTATTTTTAGACCTACAGATTCACTAAATGTTGGACCGTATTTTTGACTAGACTAGCTACGCACGTGTGTAACCTGTCGATAAGTGCTTATGTTTGACCAAAAAAGTTTTTCTGACCTTTGACCTTGATAAGGTCAATAAAAAAAAATTTTATATATTTTTCCAGCCGTCTACATTTTTTTGTGATTTTTTTAAGCTATTAGTGAAGGCTGTAGGTGTTATACTCATGGCGCTGGAGCGAACATTAGAATGGATAACACGGACCTTATGTATAGAAGTTGCTGATAAAATATATTACTAAATAAAAGCCTTTTGATAATGTGTTTCGTATTAGCTCCTGCCCCCTTATTGTCTAATTTCAAAATCTATCACAATCCCTTTGAAAGATATTATGATTGTGATAGTGACTTATATGGAATTGTGTAACTTATAGTCGCAATCCCTTTCGGAACAAATGATGTTTTCAATGACACTTCTTTGACACTTCTCCATACATTTGAGGTATATTTTCGTGTGTCACTTTGTTAGATAGCTCAATTTCGTACCTTCAATACCTTTCAAACCGCGTCCCGATCACAATCCCTATCAAATGACAAATACTGACAGCCTGAAGTATGTAAATATCTTTCAAATTACGAATTGAAGGGATTGCGATAGATTTTAAAATTAGGCAATTAGGCCCTTGGTTGTCGCTAGCTTTCGGTCATTTCGATGTTATCAATCTTCAGAGAGCTCACTGCATTTAAATTTGACCATTAAGTCCCCTGCAGCCTACCTTTGGAATCCGTTGGCAAACCATCGGCTTTAAATGGAGCTTTCACACTAACTAAACTGAGCGACAAAACTAATGGTAGAATTCTAGGTTATTTCTATACAAAATTACTTACTTTATTTTACCGGGTTCGATTCCCATAGAGGGTACATATTGTATTCGGTTTGGTTGGTGGTAGGACTTGTTCTAAGTCCGTCTGGCTAGCTACCACCATCATATCTAAGTCTGACGCCATTGTTGTGTTCCGGCAGTTAGAGATAAGATAGCCAGTTCCTCAGTGATTGAGGATTCCGGGAGAGGCTCGCTTCCATCTTCAGCTTCATCAATACTTAACTTCAGGTATGATGAAGGCTAAGATCCTCCCCGTAGTTCATTAAAAAAACAGTTCTATTCTTCCTAGATTACCTAATTTAAAGTAGGTAAACAGTTCACAACCGTTACTATAAGATTTTTAACTTTCGCGTTCCGTTAATTAAGTTAGTTTCTAGGTACTTATTGAGCACTTACAATAACTAAAAGAAACTCCTCAAATATATTAGGATTAAAATAACGCATTTGAAGCTACGTGATTAAGTGATTAAACGCGTTTTCGTATTTAGTAGTAAACTTAATAAAAAATAATTAAGTAAAGTCTCGGTAGCTCAGTGGTTAGAGCATTGCACCGGATTTCTAAAGGTCGTGGGTTCGAGTCCCATCTGAGAAGTCACTTCTGGCCAAGTTGATTTTTTCCAATATTTTTCTATTTAAAATTTATCATAAGTATAAAAGAAGCATTGACAAATGCAAACACTCAAAAATTATAAAAAATAACTAATATACTAAACTATAGTGTGTGTGGTTAGTTACTTACTAAAAATAACTAACCACGGGTTACTTAATAATTAATACTTTAGTGGATTTATCAACACGGCGAAACGCACAATAACTAATAACCTCAGTTAGAATTTTTAAACATTTTCGTTTAGTTATAATTAATGAAATCACTAATTCGTAACCCCGCAAACCGAACGCAATTATTAATGAACTGGCAGTACTAAAGTGTGCTAGGCTTACCGTACAGCAAAATCACACCGCGTACACCAAAAACCAAGAAATCTCATTTAACTTCTGTAGAGATTCGTATTCAGCACGACACCTTGTATCGAATGACATTTCGGAACAGGGGAGATACGTTTTATCACTAGTATTAGTCACAGTGCTGTAACGGTTTCGTGAGGCGGACACAAATAGCAGCGTAATGTGCCACTATATATCTCCTAGAATACAGAATTGGATGTGCTATTTTTAACAGACTTCAAAAAAGGTTCTCAAGTCGACGGTATTTTTTAAGTCAAAACATTTTATAAAAAAAATTCAAACCGACTTCAAAAAGTAAAAAATAAAACTTTTGGAGTCGGTGCCAGCCATTCTACTTACATTGCACTTCTATTAACTATATATTTTTTGCCTTAGCTAGCTAGCACCGACTCCAAAAGTTTTATTTTTTACTTTTTGTTGTGTTGTTGTTGTTTGTATTTCAGATTTTTTAGTTACATCATGTACCGTTACTTACACAAAAAATCAGCCCATACACAACAATGATGTCATCTAGGTAAACGTCTACTTGCCAAAACGTGATTAATATTTTTCAGGATTCTGAAAAAACTACTGGCCAAATCTCTGTAACAATTAGGTAGGTGAAATATCTATCACGTTTCTACGCGTTTAATATCCGTTTCTATTTTCAATATTTACAATTATATGGGACCACACATAAACCATTTTCTTTCAGATAAAAAAAGAATTATAAAAATCTGTTAATAACTGGCGAAGTTATGGTAAAACATACATAAAAAAAATTAAAAATAAAAAATACCGTCGACTTGAGAACCTCCTCCTTTTTTTGAAGTCGGTTAAAAATGGGTTTGATTTGTTTGCAGTTTAATTACTGCTAGTCGATTATCTAACTTTGTTGCTAACAGATTTTGGTTGAAATTTATTGAAAGTGCAGTTACATTGCTGATTTAGTAAGATAGCTGTCACATTGATTTTTACTAAAGCAGCATTATGACTGCACTTTCAATAAAACGTTGATAAAAACAAGTTACATAATCAGGGGGCTGATCATTTAAGATATTTGACGAGCTGTATGACATACCTGCCTTCAGCGTAGAGATCATGGTTAAGATTACCGCGCGAACAAATGTGCGTGTATAAACATGTCTACTGGGTTATGATAAATTTTAAATAGAAAAATATTGGAAAAAATTAACTCTGCCACAAGTGAATTCTCAGACGGGAATCGAACCCGCGACCTCTGGAAATCCGGTCCAATGCTCTTTTTTCCAAAGGTCGCGGGTTCGATTCCCGTCTGAGAATTCGCTTGTGGCCGAGTTAATTTTATCCAATATGTTTCTACACTCATTTGCAAAAAAAACGGGCGGTTTTGATTTTCATTCATCTTTAAAAAGATACAATACCAAAAAGGTTTCAATCGTTTGTACACGTTACTGGCCGGTTTTAAAAATGCTGTGGTATTTAAAAAAAGTACGTTCTAAATTAAAATTTTCATTTGATGCTCATTTTTACAGAAAACCCCTTTTTATCCTACATTTTTGGCGCGAAGTTCCAGAAGTTAACATCGACTTTCATAACTTTTATTCAATTTTTATCGATTAATTTCATATCCTTGACTGTCAAAGCTTTATTTATTGCTGTTTGGCTGTATCAAAAATGGTAGATAAAGTGGTAAAAGCTACCAAAATTATCGCGCTGCTTGAAGAGGGTTGCAGCCAATGTTTCGTGGCTAGGAGGCTAAATGTTAGTCGCTCGACAGTCCAAAGGACCTGGCAGCGATACCAGGAGACTGGTTCCGTCGAGAGAAGGCCTGGTTCTGGAATAAAACCATGTACCCAACCACGGGATGATTGTTTTCTTGTGAGTCGCGCATTGAGAAATCGCAAATCTTCGTATGTGGATCTTAAGAACAACCTCCAAGAAGTAAGAAATGTGCATATTAGTCTATGGACGATCAGGAGGAGGCTTCTCGCTGCCAATATACGCTGCCAGTCACCGCCCGGCCCGCGGCCCCAAATTACTCCGTGAGCACAGAGTTCACAGGCTTAGGTTCGCTAGAAATTGTGAATCATGGACTCAAGAAGATTGGAATAGGGTTTTGTTGTCTGATGAAGCCAGGATATCTCTGTTCGGTGAAGATCGACGTCGGCAAGTGCTAAGAAGACAAGGAGAACTCCTTGCAGAGGCATGTTTCGAATAAATCACACCTTATGGTGGGGGCTCTGTTATGTTTTGGGCAGGAATAAACTCAATGGATCGTACAGAGTTAGTCTTCATTGAAAACGGCTCACTGACTGGGCATCGATACATAACGGAAGTTCTAATTCCTCATGCACAACCCGCATTGGCCGCTCTAGGTGAAGACTCGATTTTTATGGACGACAATGCTCGCGCCCACCGATCCCGCGATGTTAATGCGTATGTGCAAGAGGTCGGCATTCGTCGTTTGGATTGGCCAGCTCGAAGTCCTGACCTCAATCCCATAGAGCATGTCTGGGACGTTCTGAAACGGCGTGTGAGATCAGTACACCCGGCTCCGCAGACCATCAGAGAGCTGAATGTGATTAGCCAGATACAAATAGTATAGCCAAAGAGATTTTATTGCAAGTTCATACACATACTATATGCGAAAAGACTTTTTCTTCAACCTAAGATCATTTTTTAATGGAAAAATATTAGAAAAAATCGACTAGGCTCACAAGTTATTGTCGATGTTAAAAAAGCGTTTCAGATTATACTGAATACGTTAAGAATTATATCTACCCGCAACTACGTCCGAGTGGAATCCAGTTATATTGTGCTCCCTATTATTTCATACTCTTAAAATTCATCAAAATTTGTTCAGTATTTTAGGTATGAAAAGTTAGTAGACAGAGTTAGTTTCTTTTTCATCGATGACTTCGTCCGGGTAAATTAATCATAATGTGTACCATCTGTGACCTTGTCCGCGTAAATTAATCATAATGTGATAAATTTTAAACCGAAAAATATTGGAAAAACCAACTCGGCCTCAAGTGAATTCTCAGATGGGACTCGAACCCACGACCTTTGGAAATCCGGTCCAATACTCTAACCACTGAGCTACCGAAACTTGCGAACCATCGTCGAAATTTTCCAATACTTTTATATTTTTAATACACGTAGGCCAGCGTTGTCACATCAATGCTAGGAATATCCTCGATATAGGATATTCGAAAGAAACATCATTTCAGATGTTTAACGATCAATTAAGATGCAACAGCCAATAATTTATGAATTTCGAAATTTTGCATTTTCAATGCTATTTTTATACTTATGATAAATTTTAAATAGAAAAATATTGAAAAAAATCAACTCGACCACAAGTGAATTCTCAGATGGGACGATCGCGTTCGAACCCGCGACCTTTGGAAATCCGGTCCAATGCTCTGACCACTGAGCTACCGAGACTAGCAAACCACCGCATTTCACAATGATATTTTTTTGTATTAAATATAAATAAGAAAGTATATAAATGTATATATTTAAAAATCGTAAGGTGTTCCATCCGTGACTTCGTCCGCGTAAATTTCTGTATATCGCGCTTTTAATTTCGCTCTACATGGTCTTCTCCTAATAGGTAGTCTAATCTTTATGACAAAATTCATCAATAAGTATTAATTCTGTGTTTAGGACGTGAAAAGGTTACAAACAGACAGACATGTAAATAGATCATGACATAGACATGTATTATATCTATAAGTGTATTTGAATAAAAAAAATATACTTTCACTATTAAATCTTATAGATTTTTTATGTATGAAGATGTTATTCACAAATTGATCAAATATAATAAGCAATTACTAGTCACGTCTTGTTTTTCGACATAATCTAAAATTCATTAGTTTGGAGGCGGATATTAAGCTGGATAACGTCATCATTAGGAAGATGGCAACGTCATAAATTCACAGTCATTATTAAATGTTTGTCGCACTGGAATTGCTTATAAGGCGCTTTGTGATGGAATACAAAACGAGCGCACACAATGATAAATGAGAGATTAAGATACAGTACTTGAGACTTCCTTAGGTACTTAAGCTAAAGAGTTTGAGAAGATTATTGGGATATTTAGAAAGAAACAATAATATGAAAAGCTCTTTATTGATGAAACTTGTTAAAAAGTTTTTTACCATTCCTAATTTTATTAGGAATATACAGGGTATTAAAAGACCCATAACGAAAACGAAAACCACGTATTCTACCCATTGTTACAATCGTTTTCTTGTATGGGGACAAATCTGGGAACCTGATAGTTAAGGAGTTATTGAGGATCAAAGTCACTATTTATTTTTAAATATTATCGTTTATAGTTACAAAACCGCAATGAATATCAAAACCAATCAAAGAATCTGGATCCCGGCTACCTACTCGTGCCCTCTAGACACGCATACACCCATTTTTTTAAAACGAAAAATAAAAGTCGTTTCCCAGCAATTATTTTCACATATTCTTATTTAGTTAGATGAACACTACCCAAATATTACGGCTTCGGTATGGGTCTTTTAACATCCTGTATAAATGCGAATGTATGTTAGTTTGTAACTCTGTCACGCTAAATTTACTTAACGGATTTGGATGAAATTTGGCACAGAGGTAGTAGAAAGCTTGTATTGAAACAAGGTTACTTTTTAACCCGATATTCCCACGGGAACCACGGAAGCCAGTTACATATAAAGTGTTCTTTCTTTGGATGATTTTATGGTTATTTTGGTTTTCAGACGTTTCATCATTCCATAGTCACAGGACTACTGCTGCTTACTCGTATATGTATCGTAAATTTAAAACTCGTATGTGCTTTTCATACTAATAATATAAATGCAAAACCGATTTGGATAAAATTTGGCACACAGAAGATAACCTGTATTATTAAATAATAAATAAATAATTGCATACAATCACACCAATTATCTAGCCCACGTTAAGTTTCATGAAGAACTTGTGTTACGGATACTAGATAACGGATAAACATACATATATACTTTTTTTTTGTAAATACATACTTAATATACATATTAAACACCCAGACCAAGACAAAAAGATATGTTCATGCACACAAATATTTGTCTTGTCCGGGGATCGAACCCGGGACCTCTGGCGCAGAAGGCGGGTTTAGCTGCGCCAAACAGGTCGTCAAATAAAGTGTCGTCAAATAAAGTATTAAAACGTAGGCTACATTTTATCCCAATATTCAAACGGAACGGCCACCACGTGGGTTAAACCGCGGGCGGCCGCTAGTAACAAATATTTAGAACTAGAAAAAGGCAGCTTCTCTCTAACTTGTTTCAGTTATTACTTGATAAAAACTTGCACATGTTGTTTTTATCTATTTTTCTTGTTAAATAATTGAATAGAGAGGGCTTGCTACAATCTTCAGCCTTATCAATACTTAACATCAGGTATGATGAAGGCTAAGAGCCCCCTTGTTAAAAAAACTTAATGCTTACTTACTGTGTGAACAAATTGACAGACCACAACAATAGAATGGGTCTATAGAAACAAAGTGATTGGTTGTTTGGTGGTTAAATAATTATAATGGGGAAACCAAATGAAAAAACAAACTCAATTTCATACGAACTAAGTCTCGAGTGGCAAATGATGTAAAAAAAATGTAAACTAATAATAAAACCACAGAAACTTTCTGTGTTTTGTGAATAAACCCATATTTCATACGAAAACAGTTCTCGAAAGACGGTTGACATTATCTGTATAATAAATAAGCATTAATTAGTTCTGCTACACACATAAATAGGGTCTAGTGTCGTCCATGGATCAACCTTTATAGAATATCGATAATATTGCCATATTTTAAAATGGAATATAATAAACTGGGCGACTAAAAATATTAGGTTGGGGTAGCAGAAATAATAGGTTGGCAGCGGAAAAAATAGGTTTAAGTTAGGTTAGATTGGCGATTAAGTCGCCAACCTATTATTTTTGCTTCCCCCAAAAGTTTTTTAGTCGCTACATTAAATACATGCCTTTTAAATTAAGGTATCCATAGTTACAGTCGATTGCATTTTTAGATTAATATTTTTTTTTATCAGAACATTGTTAAAACGATTGACAAAGTTTCTGAAATGATAGTGAGTGAATGTGATACAAAATTTGAAATAACTTTATACTCCTAAATTATTAACACAGATTTCGGGCACACTTTTATTTATTTATTTTATTAAAACACTTTATTTGCTCACACAGACAGAAAATACATTTATAAAAGAAATACAAAATTTACGACACAAAACTGGTAGAAGGGATGAGGGTAGTTGGTGCGCAACAAAGAAATTAATAGAAAATAACATATCATCTATTACATAAAGATATACAATAAAATATATACACTACATATACAATAAAACTTCTTATTTTTCTAAGACGTGTTTTTTTAATTTATCATAATAAAATGTTATTAAAAATAAGTAATGTAAAAAAATAACTATATTGAATTGAATGAAACAACTTTACCGGATTTAATCGCTATTTTATTATAACATTCTGTTTTGAATGTACCTAATATTATGGCTATGGTAAAAACAATGACCACTAGAGGCCGTGGTAACGGAATGATTACGAGTCATTAAATCGGCGTCAATGTTATGCAGACTAAGGCCTCTGCCTCGAATCTAGCGGGCAGCGGGGCGGCGGCGGCGCGACTGTGGAAACGCTCGCCCCGCACCACCCGCGCCGTTTTCGATAGACCTAAGGCAGAGTTCAAATAGTGTCTTGAGGGTAGTACAAGGCAGGCCTGACTGTCCCATTCAGAGGCATTGGACTCTACTAAATATGGGTGAGACTTTCAAGTTTCTTAATTAAATTGTGCTCCCTCGCTTTGCAAGTATACCTAACGGTTAAGATTATGAATGAATGTTTATCTGAAATTTTATTATTATAATTTAAATATTTTCAATGATTTGTTTATTTATTTTTATTTTAAAGGAGAATTGAATTTTAATTAATGAATTGTGATGTAATTGTATTTTATTTAATGTTTATTGTTTTACTAGGTTAAGATTACAATTGTTTTTTTTATATTGCTGTAAATTGATCCATAATCAATTTCCGAAATAAATGATTTATTATTTTCATTAAATCCGAAAAAGTAGTTTTAGTCAATGAACAGTACGGATCAAAATTCAAGATATATTCTCAACTCTTATTCATATGATATATTTTTATTATTAGTAACATGGGCGCTGCCCAATGACAAAACTAACACTATTTATCTAAAATACTTGATGTGGCATCTTATTATAAGACAACACTGTTGCTTGTAAGTTTTCAAATGTATTTTTATATTGAAAGTGGTTTATGTACTTGCTAGCTGTCCTGAAACAAATTAAAAAATTATCGACAACTTAATTTTAAGTTATCGAGTTCCAACAGGCACTATTCCACGTCACATGTCGTAGCTCCCGAGACAATAGCAATAGTACATGCGTGAACTTCGTCTGTTTGTTGTACGCAATTTTGACGTTACAACTTGTTATCAAAACACACATTGTTGGTACAAACCAACACTTTAAGCGCCCTGTAAACGATCAAATTGCTTGACAAATTTCTGTCTGATTTCGTGTTTGTCAAAATTTGACCGTCTTGGGCTATGTTTGATGCGTTTTATTTCCGGAAAACTATTTGACACACGTGTTTGTCAATAGTTAGATAAGTTTGACCGTTAACCAGAGGTAGCGCACCTAATCTATTCCTCGAAGCGCACCTTTTGAGGTGTAATTGATTTGTTTATTACCTAAAAGGTGCGCTGGTTACCGGCTCTTAAAACGCATCAAACAAAGCCGCAGATGATGATAAGGAGATCAATCAAATTGGACCAAAAAGTAACAGTGTCGGCCAACAAAAATAAATGACACAAGTGGTAGAGTGGTACGTACAACGGTTGCAAAGTGTCACCAACTCTGAGGTTCTGGGTTCGAATCTGGGTAGGGGCAAATGTTTGAATGACGATTACGACCATTTGTACCTGAGTCATGGACGTTCATATGTATATTTATATACATAAATACTTATATATGTATAATTGTATGTATTTATATATGTATTTTTTACTAAAATAAATCCATTTTCCAACAATGCATGAAAAGTGACTGATCTCTGAAATTTGACAGAATATTTCATCGTTTACGGGGTGCTTAATAGCTACACACGTTGTTGGTACTAACCGACACTGTTATGACAAAGTTAATTGTCTGTAGCCTACTATCTTGGCATTTACGGGCTTAATGTTGCTTGCTAAATTGGGTTATTGTAATATTTTCTACTTAGGGTTGTATGTGAATACAACATCTTTTATGGCCTGCGCAGACGACGGACATTGAAGGACTTTTTGTCCGCGACACGAGCTTATTACTAAGAACATAAAGTTGAATAAATAACGAGGACCATCGCGTACTTTTCACGGATATACGCGGTCTAAGTTGAATCTTATTTGGTTAACAATAAAGACGTGTCGCGGACAAAAAGTCCTCCGTTATCCGTCGTCTGCGCTAGCTCTTAAAATACTCTATTTTCTCTGTGGTCTAGTGGTACAACCACCGGTATCAGACACAGGGGTCCCGGGTTCGAGTCCCAGCGGCGGTACATATTGTATTCGGTTTGGTTGGTGGTAGGACTTATTGTAAGTACGCCTGGCTAGCTAATATTATCTTATCTAAGCCTGACGCCATAACAATAATGTTTTCAGCATTATTGTGTTCCGGCAGTTGGAGATAAGATATCCAGTTCCTCAGTGGCTGTGGATTCCGTGAGAGGCTCGCTTCCATCTTCAGCCTTATCAATACTTAATATCAGGTATGATGAAGGCTGTCTCCCCGTCATTCATAAAAAAAACTGCATGGTTTTGACTGTTGGAGACCAGGTATGTCCACCTACGCCAGATAACGTATTTATATTGCCTTTGGTACCAGTAGATTTTCCCATGAGAAAATCTTGGCATCAGGTGGAAAACGAATAACTACTGATGTTGCAGTCTTAGCAGATGAATTTAGGTCTGCTATCGACTCAAAAAGAATAATAATAATTACATTGCTATATCTGTTCATTAGCAGTTACTTTTCGCTCTAAATTATTGAAAATTATGAGTGTTCATCTATAGCACCCGCACATTAAGCCACTTGTCTCGACCACAAGCTGCGAACGAGTGATTTCATACATTTTGCATAGCGGCTCTACCTAATAAATAAATAAATATTAAAATCCATGACTGTATTTGTGCCAATTTTGACGCATGTTTCTGTAAGCCACTTAGATCAGTAACAAGTTTAAGGTATCTTGGTGTCCATCTCGACGATCGGCTTAATTGGCACGCCCAGACCGATTTCCTCACTACGAGGGTTCGAAAACTTATATATATATTTAAAAATCTACGTCACTCGGCGGACAGGAATACCCTTTTCATGATCTATTTCGGATTTTCGGATTTTGGCACTGACAAAACTCATCTTCTTAAGCTGGAACGTGCTCGGCGAGCAATACTCAAGGTGATGCTTTGTAAGCCCAGAATCTACTCTACTGTCAAACTATATGCGGAATGCGAGGTTCTTACGGTTAGGCAGCTAGCTATCCTTCGAATGCTCCTGCGGAAACATTCTTGCTTGCCTCTGGACCAAGTGATTACAGCTAAGCGTCATGGCGCTCTTGTTTGTCCACAGGTCAAATGTCGAACATCCTGGGCTAAATATCTATAATAATATGTTTTGCTTTTGGAGGATTCCCCAGCTCCTAAGATACAGGATTATTCATAGTCATAGTCATAACATTTAAGTTTAGGAGTTGGGGACCTTAATCGTTAACGTTGTAATTGTGACTTTTCTCAATAATGAGTACCTATTGTTTTAGTTCTACAATGTTATTATTTGTTGTTAAATAAAGTTTTTTTTTATTTTTTTTTTATTTAAATATTTCTTAAACTCACACCAATTAACCTAGCCCTAAAGTAAGCACTGTAAGGATTGTGTTATGGGATACTAGGGTAACGGATATAAATACATATACCTATTATACATATATAAGTATTTATGTGTTCAAATATATATAAACGTCCATGACTCAGGTACAAATGGTCGTATTCATCATACACACATTTGCCCCTACCGGTCGAACCCAGGACCTCAGAGTAAGCGACACCTTGAAACCGGTGTACGTACCACTCTACCACGGAGGTCGTCAAATAATTTCATAATCTTCGGGGGTAAATTGTTATGCTGATAGGGTAATCGCTTGGCTATTGTTCTGCCACCATACCTATGTATTAGGTCTTTAACTATGAAATTGCCGATTTGTATGAAGATTTTCAAAGAAAGTTCATTGTCCATATTAACAATTTTGTTATAGTTACTACCGCAAGTGCTAATGCCACATTGTTTTATATACAATCATTGTTTGAAGACTAAGCAATCTAATGCTATATTTTTATTTAAAAAGTTATGAATAAATTATATTAAATAAAGTAGTAAATTTTGCTAACAAAAAAAGGAGACCCTTTCGAGGTATTTTTATCGTATAAGAAACTAAAATAATAACCATGAGATTAATTATTCTTGATCATTATGATCTTAATTTAATATAAAATCAAGCAATAGATGTACCTTTTAATCATAAAAGTAGTGAGGGTCTCTAGAAGTGTAAGAAAAAAATCGGCAATTTCATACTTTAAACCCTATTATTACAAACTACAATGAACATTGAATAAAGATATTTTTTACTAGTTTAATTTCACAGCAAACATAAAGTTCCCATCGCACTCTAACAACCCGTTAACGAGCTAGATTACGCAGCGTCCTACGTGAGCGACTGGATGCGAACGCGAAGCGACGCGAATAAAAAGTTATTTGCTGCAAAAAAATATTAGAAGTTATATGCTGGGACTATAGAAACCTGCGTTCGGTCACTACACTCACTTTATGTCCCGGATACACAGTATGCCTGCATCCGATTTGCGCAGGCATGCTTTCACGTAAGGCGGAGCGTGTAACCGGGCCGTAAGACACTACAATATGTATGTCGACTGTTTATTGTTTACGCGCCGCATCCAGATCGCTCACGTAGGAAACTGCCTTACAGAAGTATGTAAATGAACTGAAACGCTAAATATAACATTAGAGTCTTGAGGAGCTTTATATGAATTTCAAATTATTCACATTAATCAAGGTATTTTAACGAGAAATATTTAATGTTTCATGCAAATAACTTGGAAGGAATTTAACGGTGTGCAATCAATAATAACGGGTTCCCCTTTGAGCGTTGGGATTGGTCTTATTTGAACCTATGATAAATTTGAATGGAAAATATTCTTGAAGATTATTTCAGGAAGTTGGTAGAACGATGTTGGGTAAGCTTGGGAAGTACCTACCAAAGATCTACCAAGTAAAAACATAATAATAATAAATAACTAACTGCATACAATCCGCCAATTATATAGCGCAAAGCAAATGTACCTTAATGCTGGAATATTAATATTGTTTTGAATTCAAATCTATACTAATATTATAAAGCTGAAGAGTTTGCTTGTTTGAACGCGCTAATCTCAGGAACTACTGGACCGATTTAGAAAATTCTTAGACCATTAGAAAGCTACATTTCTCCCGAGTGACATAGGCTATATTTTATCCCCATATTCCCACGGGAACGGGCAGCTAGGTCCGCTAGGTTAAGTTTTAAGTTACTAACTAATTTATTCAGTGTAGGCGGTTAGAAGCGCTTGCGAAGGAAGCTACACCATCGGTTCAGAAAACATGAGGGTAGACCTTGTAACGAGAAGAACCGGCAAGAAACTCGTCATGGGATCTGGTGAAGGTCGCGGGAAGCCGCTGGATGCGGGCAGCGCAGGATCGATCGTCGTGGAGATCCTATTGGAGGAAGCCTATACCCAGCAAAGGGTGTCATGTGGCTGAGACGACGACAAATTGGAAAATGACCTCGGTAATATAATCGAGGTTACTACCGTCACAATTTCACAATGCAGTTTTATTTACAAAAAAGTATTAAAGTTTTAGTTTGTTTACAAAAGTTTGTCGCATTTGCAAAAGACATTGATTTAAGAAAAACAATAGAAAAGTCACAAACACACATACCTACCAAAAATATTCTTGGCTCCATTTCAAAGGAAAATTCGCTCAAGTTGTTAATTGTAAAAACAAAAACTATAGGTACTAAGTTTATTGTCGAAAAAGGGATATAAACATAAATAAGTATTAAGAAAATCTGGGTTAGATTAGCGCTTACATGATTGAAATAAAACACTTTTTAACCGACTTCGAAAAGGAGTAGGTTCTCAAGATGACTGTATTTTTTTATGTACTTATACATGTTTTATCATAACGTCGTCAATTGTCAACCCGATATTCCCACCAGAACGGGACCTAGGCGGCCGTTCGTAGTCTATAAAATCAACGTAACGCTCCCTCGCAAAAGCAGGTAGATTTCTAAGATTTTCAGAAAGAAATTATTATCATTATCAATACTTCTAGCAAAACTACGTCCCTACTAATGCTTATCCAAAACAATCGTAACACCGTCACACAAGCAAAACTTACAATGGTACAGCGCCATATAGTATTCATTCATCAAACCCGAACCGGACATCGGTGTCCAGAGAACAGTGGAATATCTACTATGTCTCATAATCCGGGGCCTGAAAGGTTAATATAATTTTGTCTCAGGTCTCAGTCAATAATTTAACTATCACTAAAGTTTATCTCACGGTGTTAATACAAAACTTGTCATCAAACCCAGTCTCATGCGAATACATTTTATTTAAATAGTGTTTAATATGTATATCATGTATGTATTTCCAAAAAAAAAACGTATATAGTATGTTTATCCGTTATCTAGTATCCATAACACAAGTTCTTCATGAAACTTAACGTGGGCTAGATATTTGGTGTGATTGTATGCAATATTTTTTTTATTTAATTTTATTGTTATATTTGAACTAGAAGCAAACGTTTTTTAGAAAATCTTAAATATTTTCTAACTTTAAACTTCAATTTAAAATTTCACTTTCAATAATTAGGTACTCGTAATTAATCCTAACTAATAATATAAATGTGAATGTGTTTTTGTTTAGTCCTTCTTTTCCTTCACATTCTAAATAAGCAACCAGTAGACTTGATTTTTTGCATAGATTTAGTTGAAAGGACTCCCACGGCAACTGGCAACGCGCGGGTGAAACCACTGGCGGCCGCTAGTATTAATTCTAACCCGAACCGGACACCGGTGTCCAGAGAACAATGGAATATCTGTTGAGTCTCATAATCTGGAGCCTGAAAAGTTTATATAATTGTGTCTTAGGTCTCAGTAAATCATTTAACGATCACTAAAGTTTAACTTAATTGGATAACTGCGAGCGCGACTAGAAAAAAAAATTGTTGACTCCTAGAATTCTGATAATATTTCTATTCCTTTTTATCTCAATCAATGTAAAATATAAAGCCTAAGTCTCCGCTCAACTGAATAACTTCTCCACATGTTACAATGCATCAGTAAAGTTCAATACAACTTTAATATAGATTATCTAGACATCTACACTCTGTCAGATCGTGTCTGTTCTTGATTGACGACAAAAGGCTTTCATAAGTCAACCAAAGTTAAGACAACTTCGACAAGATGTAGGGAGCTATATCACGACGTTTGTGTCAAAATATCACTCCTGATAGATCGAGGTGAACAAGGGATTTTTGTAACATGTCGTAAAAGCGTTTGTTTAAAGGATAAAATGACAAAAAACTATAATATTATGTAAAATAGGTATGTAGTATTTCTTATTTTAGATACGATTATTCATTTTACAAATAAATTGTCCTGAAATTAAAGAATAAGTCTATTATTTTGATAATAATAATAATAATAATAAATTTCATACAATCACACCAATTATCTAGCCCACGTTAAGTTTCATGAAGAACTTGTGTTTTGGATACTGGGACCTCTATTTTTGAATCACTCGTTGCGCGAGTGGCGAGGCGGACGATGAGGCGATCAGGCGATTAGCGACCCTATATGCGTAGCCATAGCACGCTTTCCGCTTTGCCCTTCGCTCACTTGCGTTGGGAGGCGGTACTATATGCGAAAAGCGAAGCTATGTATATACGGGCAAGGTCGCTTTAACGGAATACGGAAACTCAAACGTCGCACGAAAAAAAAGTAGAATCCTTGAGACGAGTGAATCAAAAATAGAGCTCTAGATAACGGATAAACATATACATATACTTTTTTTTTTAAATACATACATAATATACATATGAAACACCCAGCCCAAGACAAATAGACATGTTCATGCACACAAATATATACAAATATTTGTCTTGTCCGGGGATTGAACCCGGGACCTCTGGCGTAGAGTACCCCTGCGCCAAACAGGTCGTCAGTTGATGTTTTCATTGCTTTGTTTTTTGAATTAATAAACTAGTTATTGGCATGCGTTGCAATGCCACGTAAAGTATAAAAAAATATTTAGAACTAGCTTCCGCCCGCAGTTCTACACGTTGGTTCCCGTTTTCGGGGAAATATCGAAATAAAAAGTAGTCTATGTGTTGACCTAGGTTGAACTGGATGGACTACTACAATGAAACGTCATGTAGTTTGACCTAAAGGATTTATTCCTTTTTAAATTTGTGACTGATGTCTCACAATATAATTGACTTTTGAAGTCTTGGGAGTTAATACATCTTAAATACTAAAGCACTTATATAAAACAAAACCAATCTCAAAAGCGTGAGCTAGAAAGGCACAACGCCATCTATAAACTAAAAATCGTACCGATGCATTGTGAACTTCTTATGAACTCGTAACGGGCTCGAACACTATGTTATTTTCCGTCCATTCAACTACCTCTGTACCAGTAATCAAGTCAATTGGCTGCTTAGTTAGGGCGTTAAGGAAGAACAAACAAAGAACAATTTAAGTCCGCGTGATAAACTAATTCCACGCCGACAAAGTCGCGGGTGGAAAGCTAGTGCAACTATACAGGGTGGCTGCCCTAGGCGCTATTACCCACACCATAAGCTTTAATAAACTTATGCCCATTTTTAACCACCGACGCAAAAAAGGGGTGTTATAAACGTAAAGGAAGGACGAACAAACTCACTTTCGCAATTATAATATTATACAGTTAGGATAGGTTTACGATGACGATTCAAATAAACCTGTCTTTTTAACTCTCGTAAATCACGTAACTTAACAGTGACAGTTATCAGTAACTACATAGTTAAGTATTCAGCCACACGTTATCTTTACGGCTGACTGTCGTCTGCTGACGGCTGCACGCTACAAAACTAGACTACTTGCATTCTGACTGCAACTGCAGAATGCGGTATTTATGCATACACGGACCGAACATAAAAAGAATTTAAATTGCCACAGTAGATGTACCAAAACAGTAATCCTAATCCTGCGAATGTGTTTGTTTGTCTTTCCTTCACGGCTAAACAACCAATCGACTTGATTTTTGGCATAGATCTATTTGACTTTATAGGTTTTTTCCGATATTCCCACGGAAACGGGAACCACGCGAGTAAAATTACTTTGTTAAGGCGCTACTCGGAAAAAATATGGACTTTTTGATATAAAACTATAGCATGGTTACAGCTGTTACAAATCTGGTAATTACATATATATTTCTTCATACCTTTATCTGGATTCGTATAGTTTCAAAAACACGATTTTATGAACGTTTTCTTTTCGAAAAGACCTCTAAAAAATACGAAAATTCAAGATCATTCTTAAATGGGGTTACTTACACTATTGGAATTTTTTTTAATAAGTGGAGACCAATAAAATTTAGGATCGTATAGAAGCATTTTTTTAAAATCGCTGTAGTTTTTTAATACGAAGTGATTTTGTGTTTTTTTGCTTAATCTGCAAAATCGGTTTCGCTCCCGTGCGTCGTTTTCTCATTGCTATCTCGCTTCAGCATATTTTTTTAGAGTATCGCCTTAATACTACTGATAAAGCTATTGTGTGGTAGACGTATTTCCAAAATTATGTGATAGTTGGCGCCACTAACGCGATAATTTAAGTCCGCGTGAGAAACTAATTCCACGCCGCCAAAGTCGCGGGTGGAAAGCTAGTGCAAATATACAGGGTGGCTGCCCATACCATGAGCTTTATTAATCTTATGCCCATTTTTAACCTCCGACGCAAAAAAGGGGTGTTATAAGTTTGGCCGCTATGAGTGTTCGTCTGTTTGTCTGTCTGTGGCAAAGTAGCTCTTAAATTGGCGAACGGGCGAAACCGACGAGGTTATTAACGCCTAATGTACTTTATTGAATTATCGGTATTTTCATTTGATTCTGTCTATATAAAAAAATAACATAGTTACTATGTGAAAATACTCATAGACGGAATAAAGCCGCTATAGGTAGTATTATATTGCCAAAAGCACAGTTTTGGAATTAAGTCCTTATTTTGTAAAATTATAAGAACTTACTATATTTTCCAATAAATATTTATCATTTCACAATAAAAAAATGCTTTCACGCGTGCTGTTTTCTTTAATTTTATATATTTTTTTAAGATTTATTCAGGTTAAAAGTTAGGTAGGCGTTATTTGACATTAGGACCTTACGGAACCACATTTTCCTATACATTTTTTGACAGACGTGCTCGATACGTCCTCTATACTACTTCGACTTTAGACGAAATTTCGTTTAGTTTCGGTAGTTTACAGACTTTGCTAAGGCTACAAAGACCTATGAGGACACGTCGATTTTTTCTAGTAGGTATATTCACCTTTCTACTGTGACAGTTGGCCACCGTTGTTTCATATAGAGAAATATATCCTCGCATTCGAAAGAAACATCTTTACAAATGTTTGACTATCGATTCAGATCAAACAGCTTTCTAAATACAACTTTTTAATTTTGCTTTATAAAATGCTATTTTTATGTGATAAATATTAAACAAGTCATGGGTGACATGAGACTAGTTTATGATTTTGTAATTTTTGCATTTTTCAATGCTATTTTTATACTTATGGTAAATTTTAAATAGAAAAATATTGGAAAAAATTAACTCGGCCACAAGTGAATTCTTAGACTTTTTCTAGTACATTTTCTAGTTTAATATCTATCACATAAAAATAGCACTGTAAAATGCAAAATTAAAAAGTTATAGTTTGGTAAGGCTGGCTATTTGTCTATTGTCGACTATTTTCTCGCTCATGAAATGGAAAAAGAAATATAGATCCCGTGCCGATAAAGGAGACACATAAATATTAACAGGTTATCTTTGGGGGTTCATATTGCCTCTCTCTAGAGAACTCTAGACTCGCTTATCAGTCAGAACTCACGCCGAGACCAGCGGTCACCTACTCGAGCGAGTGGTGCAAGTAAGCCGAGTAATCGACCGAACACTCGCTTATAGCCAAGCGAAAACACTATCGAAACTAAACACTCGTCTCTTACTTCTCACCAACTCGTTTCAAGTTCTAAAGGTGGCTCCAGATATTAAGTTATTTTGTCCGTACCGTACCTCCGTTTCGTATCACCTACGCGATTCAAAAACTCTGGACGCAAAGTTCGTCACTGCGATCATCGCGCATTCATTATGATGTCTTCGAACGGGCGAAAGCCGACTTGGGAGGGATCGAAGCGTATGTCCGTATCAAGACGCCATACTATACTACCGTACCGTACGAAATCGGGCGTCCAGACTAGCGTTCTTGATTGCAACGCTGCTGATACGAAACGGAGGCACGAAACAAGCCCAAAACTAGTTTTTTTAATAGTAAATATCTACACGATCCAAAAACTCTGGACGCAAAGTTCGTCACTGCGATCATCGCGCATTCATTATGATTCCTTTGAAGGGGCGAAAGCCGATTCGCGAGTATCGAAGCGTGCGTCCGTAACAAGACGCCGCCCGCCGTACTACCGTACCGTACGAAACCCGTCGTGGGCGCTAATTTGTCTAATATTAAAATCTATCGCAATCCCTTTCAATTCGTCATTTGAAAGGTATTAACATTCTTCAGGCCGTCACTATTTGACATTTCAAAGGGATTATGATGGGGACGCATTTTGAAAGGTATTGAATGAACAAAATTGAACTGTCTAAGCAAAGTGACACACGAAAATATCTTTCAAATGTATTGACAAGTATCAAATGAAGTGTCATTTAAAACATCATTCATTCCAAAAGAGATTGCGACTATAAGTTACACAATACCATAAATCGCTATCACAATTACAATACCTTTGAAAGGGATTATGATAGATTTTGAAATTAGGTAGCAGACTAGCGTTCTTAATCGCGACGCTGCTGAAACGAAACGAAGGTAAGATACGGGCCCAAAACGAGATTCTTTTATAGTAAATATCTACCTACATAAACTTATAAAAATATATATATATTTTTTGTTTTTTTTTTTTTTAAACAAAATACTTCTCTATAATATCATTACATTTACGTTTTTTCAAATTACAGAACGGCACAAGTACAAATAACAAAGAGTATTATTTACACAGACGAAACTTCTACCTATTCTTCGAAAATATACCAAGAATGCCTTGTATGTTATATCAAAGCCATTCCAATAAATAAGTACCATGGCAATCATCGTCTATTACACGGTATGTAAATAGCTATTAATCCGTAAGCCAAGCCCACTAACACATTAGTTAATTACGTTTTGGCACGATATAATGTCAATTACAAAGTAGGTGCGCCAGCCGCCAATTTGAAACGGTTACGTCATCAGTACGTGGCCGGAAATGTAAACGCAAAACTATTGAACATTTGGGTTAAAAAACATTTTATAAAAAAAAACAAACCAAACAAAGTCGGTGCTAGCTAGCTAAGGCCAAAAAAATATATAGTTAATAGAAGTGCAATGTAGAATGCCCTGGCTGGCACCGACTCCAAAAGTTTTATTTTTTACTTTTTGAAGTCAGTTTGTTTTTTTTTTATAAAATGTTTTTATTTCAGATTTTTTATTTACATCATGTGCCGTTACTTACACTAAAAATCAGCCCATACACAACAATGTCATCTAGGTAAACGACTACTTGCCAAAAGGTGATTGATATTTTTCAAGATTATGAAAAAACTACTAGCCAGATCTTCGTAAAAATTATATGGGACCAAATTGACAGTGTACCCGATCAAACAAAAAAACAATTATTAAAATCGTATCACCAACACCGGAGTAATCGGTATACATACATCAGACAAAAAAAAAATACGCGTTGAATTGAGTACCTCCCTCCTTTTTGTTGAAGTCGGTAAAAACCATAGACCTATATCGAGATAGAGGAAAAGAGCGCTTCAAACTGTATGTGAACTAGCTTGTCGAATTTTTCGTACCTACGATGACTTGACGAGCGAGATTTAGTGATGTGGAAATGTTATGGACGAGCTCTTGCAATAAAGCACTGCACAGTTAACTATTTTCATTTCTGAGTGACGCGTGTTTTCATGGCAATGGTCCCAAGCGGTCTGACTGAGATCGGAAAACTTTGAACGTGGATCAAACTTTTGACACGCAAGGTAGGTACACTTTTACCTTCTATCTCGATTAAGTATGTGGTTCAAACTATTGTGAACTGTTATCACAGTATGATATTTTATAATGGAGAAGCGTTTCGTGGTGAGAAATGGCCAGTTCAACTTCAATAAATGGCTGGTATACACTTTGATTAGTGATTAGTGCGAGTCGCATGTTTAGTGTTAAGTGTTTAGCAAATAACACGTTCGGACAGTTTCTGTTTAGTGTTAAGTGTATAGTGCTTAGCGAAGTACAGTATTTACAGCGCGTTCTATTTTTTCTGCGAGTATCACCTCCCGCGCGTCCCGCCTTTACCCCTCACTTGCTCAAAACACGAACTAAACACGTCTGGACGTGACTGTTAAGTGTTTAGTTTAAATCAACAAAGTCTCGTGTTCGTTTCTCCTCTTGTTGTGATTGATAAAAATATTAAAAAAAATGTCTACTAGGTGGTTCGAATCCGTAACCCACAAATTTGTGGAGTGGTATGTTCAACATGCATGTTTATATAATGTAAAATGTCCTGAATATAAAAACAAACATTTATTACTAATCAAAGTATACAGGCAAAATGTTGTCTAATTTTTTTTTTAAATTAACTAAACACCGCTACTAAACAGTATAGGACATCACTAATCACTTAGAACTATCACTCTACACACTTAACACTAAACACTTGGCACTTGACTAATCAAAGTGTATACCAGCCAAAATGTGAAGCAGGGCCCACATCGCCAGCGACTTTAATCGATGGCTATTCACTGGCGATGACAAAAAGTGGTCGTGAATATGGCAAGATCTATACGTACATCTTATGTTTTGGCGCGCACTGTTTATTGAAATAAAACAACTTTTACGGATATCAAACGCGCTATATCTCCCCCGTATTTATATAGTCATCCCGTGGCCACGGCAGCTGTAAAGGTGCCGAAACGTCGGGAAAATCAAAAAACCCCTAAAAAACCTAAAAATACGGACAATTACAACTTAGTTCGTGGAAATATAGCGCGTTTGATATCCGTAAAAGTTGTTTTATTTCAATGGCAAGATCTGCTAATATTCGCATCCATACATCGCCAGCGATTCGGCATCGAAAGTAGTTGCCGTCTGGACTGATTTATATTGGATTTACTGCAATAGTAATTGCAAAATAATGAAGCAATTAAACGACTAGGTTAAAAAAAAAAAAAAAAAAAAATAATATTTGGTCTGTGTATTTGGTCTGGTTGGTGGTAGGACTTGTTGTAAGTCCGCCTGGCTAGCTATTACCATCTTATCTAAGTCTGACGCCATAACAAGAATGTTTTCAGCATTGTTGTGTTCCGGTAGTTAAAGATAAGATAGCCAGTTCCTCGGTGATTGGGGATTCTGGGAGAGGCTCGCTTCCATCTTCAGCCTTATCAATACTTAACATCAGGTATGATGAAAGCTAAGGGTCTCCCCGTACTACATAAAGAAAATAAGATCGTATCATTGCTTTTAAGCGAAATAGCGGTCATACGCTGACCAATATTTATTTTTTAATAGAAAAGCTAGACTTCTAATAGGTAAAACTTGATTATATCGAAATTGATAGATTTTAAGAGCAAAGATGAAGATAAATTGTCTTTAAACACTAAACGAATTCTTCAAAAGACAATAGTTCTAAATTCGCTTCGTAATTAAGAAGTTCTAGTAACTTTTGTTACTCAAGCATTTTTAGGAGTTTCAGCTACAATAAAATTTTATTAACTATAAACTGGAGAACCGTGTTTTAATTAACTTCCATTTATAAAATCAACAATATTCTAACATAACGAAGTTTAGTTAAGGTTAAGTTTAATAATAAATTTTGATATCAAGTCTGCGTTACTTTTATATTTGTTCCGTTCAACTTCCCAACTTTATAAAGATAGAAGAGTAGTTAAATCTTAAAACCTAAAATTAGGAGTAAATAGTTTTTAGCTAAAATTAGTAAGTACATAACACTTCAAAGTTAAATCGCATACAGGTTAGGTACCTCAATCATATTCGTTGGATATTATTTTATAGTCTACTAGCGGCTGTGCGCGGTTTCACCCGCGTGGTTCCCTTTCCCGTAGGAATTTTGGGATCATTTATAGCCTATGTTACTACTTGGGCTCTAAGGATTCTCTATACCAAATTTCGTCAAAATCGGTCCAGTATTTTTTTAGTTTATTCGTTACATACAAAAATACAAATCTTTCCTCTTTATAATATTAGTATAGAAAAATACTTGATCCGTAGACACTTATGATGTGTGTAGTAAGGTTTTGTTTCTGTGTCCTATTTAGATCCCAGTCATTGCCTATACTCTCTTTTCGCTGTGTTTGTATTAGTTTTAGCATTTTTTAATACCTAACGTCCTAAAAGATCCTTCGATGCTAAAAAACACTATAATATCTAACAAAATAAACTATGCCGTTTGTAATAAAATTACATAAATAACTTTAAATTGTGGCAAAACTTCACTGTATAAAATTAGTTTAATCAATAATAATACCACGAGCTATGAAGCAATATTAAAAAGCGTTGCCCTTTAATTAACATTACTTTAATATTGTAGGGTCTCTGTTTCAATTAACATCGTGAACTCTATCTTGCTAATTTCGAAATCAAATAAAAATTGTGCCTATTTAGTTTTAGTTGACATAAACATACTTGCTCTAACTTAGAAAACACTAATGAAATTCAGAAATTAGTCAAAAACAGCAACCGCATCGAATTGCAATGAAAATTTTAAGTTTTCATCGTTAAAATTACCGTAATTCAGCATCGTTCATGTCATATTTTTAGTCATCGTATATAATGGGCATGAGAGTCCTTATTGTTACTTTGTAATCTAAATGACTGCCTTAAACTTCATAAGTTCACGAAAGTAAGAACATAATAAATTATTTAACGAAACAATTCTGTATTTTGTTTCAGTTTTGTGACCCTTTAATTCCGTTGTATCGACATCGGCAGGTCGAGAAACGAAGGTGGTTCAATGTTCCGATTATTTGGCTATTATCATTAACTCCATTCAACTTTGTCCCTTATTATGATAATATCATTTTCATTTGCAATGCGCGTTTTTTGACCTACGGGAAAGGTTGTTGGACTGACGACACATCGATTAGGAAATTGTTTTGTGAAACTATTTAGTACTGGTCAGTAACCTTCGGTCGTCGATATTAAGATGCTCGCGACACGTTAGTCTCGCATACAAACGTAATTCTAAAATAATTTAATATTTAAGCATGATTTATTTAATAATTTTTAATCAAGTAAATATACTAGAAAAAAGCAACTTGTCTCATGTCGCCCTGACGGGACTCGAACCCGCATCCTTGGGAATCCGGCCCAATGCACTGACCAATTATGCTACAGAGACCTACGAGAACACGTTGAAATTCTCTAGTATATTCACCTTTTTCTACGGTGTTGGCCACCGTCGTTTCATCAATGAGAGAAATATATCCTCGCATTCGAAAGAAACATCTTTACAGATGTTTGACTATCGATTAAGATGAAACTGCCATCTACTTATAACTTTTTAATTTTGCATTTTACAATGCTATTTTTATGTGATAATTTTTAATCAAGTAAATATACTAGAAAAAAGCAACTTGTCTCATGTCGCCCTGACGGGACTCGAACCCGCATCCTTGGGAATCCGGCCCAATGCACTGACCAATTATGCTACAGAGACCTACGAGAACACGTTGAAATTCTCTAGTATATTCACCTTTTTCTACGGTGTTGGCCACCGTCGTTTCATCAATGAGAGAAATATATCCTCGCATTCGAAAGAAACATCTTTACAGATGTTTGACTATCGATTAAGATGAAACTGCCATCTACTTATAACTTTTTAATTTTGCATTTTACAATGCTATTTTTATGTGATAATTTTTAATCAAGTAAATATACTAGAAAAAAGCAACTTGTCTCATGTCGCCCTGACGGGACTCGAACCCGCATCCTTGGGAATCCGGCCCAATGCACTGACCAATTATGCTACAGAGACCTACGAGAACACGTTGAAATTCTCTAGTATATTCACCTTTTTCTACGGTGTTGGCCACCGTCGTTTCATCAATGAGAGAAATATATCCTCGCATTCGAAAGAAACATCTTTACAGATGTTTGACTATCGATTAAGATGAAACTGCCATCTACTTATAACTTTTTAATTTTGCATTTTACAATGCTATTTTTATGTGATAATTTTTAATCAAGTAAATATACTAGAAAAAAGCAACTTGTCTCATGTCGCCCTGACGGGACTCGAACCCGCATCCTTGGGAATCCGGCCCAATGCACTGACCAATTATGCTACAGAGACCTACGAGAACACGTTGAAATTCTCTAGTATATTCACCTTTTTCTACGGTGTTGGCCACCGTCGTTTCATCAATGAGAGAAATATATCCTCGCATTCGAAAGAAACATCTTTACAGATGTTTGACTATCGATTAAGATGAAACTGCCATCTACTTATAACTTTTTAATTTTGCATTTTACAATGCTATTTTTATGTGATAATTTTTAATCAAGTAAATATACTAGAAAAAAGCAACTTGTCTCATGTCGCCCTGACGGGACTCGAACCCGCATCCTTGGGAATCCGGCCCAATGCACTGACCAATTATGCTACAGAGACCTACGAGAACACGTTGAAATTCTCTAGTATATTCACCTTTTTCTACGGTGTTGGCCACCGTCGTTTCATCAATGAGAGAAATATATCCTCGCATTCGAAAGAAACATCTTTACAGATGTTTGACTATCGATTAAGATGAAACTGCCATCTACTTATAACTTTTTAATTTTGCATTTTACAATGCTATTTTTATGTGATAATTTTTAATCAAGTAAATATACTAGAAAAAAGCAACTTGTCTCATGTCGCCCTGACGGGACTCGAACCCGCATCCTTGGGAATCCGGCCCAATGCACTGACCAATTATGCTACAGAGACCTACGAGAACACGTTGAAATTCTCTAGTATATTCACCTTTTTCTACGGTGTTGGCCACCGTCGTTTCATCAATGAGAGAAATATATCCTCGCATTCGAAAGAAACATCTTTACAGATGTTTGACTATCGATTAAGATGAAACTGCCATCTACTTATAACTTTTTAATTTTGCATTTTACAATGCTATTTTTATGTGATAATTTTTAATCAAGTAAATATACTAGAAAAAAGCAACTTGTCTCATGTCGCCCTGACGGGACTCGAACCCGCATCCTTGGGAATCCGGCCCAATGCACTGACCAATTATGCTACAGAGACCTACGAGAACACGTTGAAATTCTCTAGTATATTCACCTTTTTCTACGGTGTTGGCCACCGTCGTTTCATCAATGAGAGAAATATATCCTCGCATTCGAAAGAAACATCTTTACAGATGTTTGACTATCGATTAAGAAACTAGAGAATTTCAACGTGTTCTCGTAGGTCTCTGTAGCATAATTGGTCAGTGCATTGGGCCGGATTCCCAAGGATGCGGGTTCGAGTCCCGTCAGGGCGACATGAGACAAGTTGCTTTTTTCTAGTATATTTACTTGATTAAAAATTATCACATAAAAATAGCATTGTAAAATGCAAAATTAAAAAGTTATAAATGATTTATTTAATTATTATTTATTACACAAAACAGATTACAATTAATGATACAATATATTACTATAAGTACAGTTTCCTAGATTGTAATCCAGACAAATGTGCACAATACAAATTGAGTGATTAAAAATTTTTTTGATAGAAAACAAAACCATACTTATGGATACTTGAATATAATCAGCTATACTCAGCACCTATGTTGAGTTATTCCTATACTGACTATATATACTGATTGACTATACTTGTGATGTCATTTCGATTAAGACCTTTTGTATTTTGGTTTCAATTAAAAAGAAATGTCCAAAAATGTCTATTCAATAGAAAAATAATGCAATTTACATTTTTTCTTTGGTAAGTTTTATTTTTATTCATTTACTTTTTAATTGGGCAAGTACTTAGGATTTTTTTTTTATGGAAACCTAGATAAATACTGTCTTAATTCGAATAACACCACAAATACCAGAAAATAACGCTCTAATTTCAAATCATTTTGGTATTACGTTAGTATTGTGAAGCTAACCGGTCACCGACCTCTTAAGGGCTGATTTCTCCACCGACAGATAACTTCTGGATAGCTTATGTAGCAGATAATTTCCGGATATTAAACGCGCTATATTTCACGAACTAAGATCTAATAGTCCTTTTTTTTAGGGGTTTTTTTGTTTTTTTTTCTTTTCGGCCCCATTCCAGCTGCATGATCCCGGCAACTAAAAATATTGTTTTATTTCAATGAACAGTGTGCGCCAAAACTTACGAAGTACGTACTACCGGCTAAGGTATTTAAATATGTTCTTAAGAAATGAATGAAACTGAATTTTCAGGATACGTTTCCTTATTTTAAGTGTAAAGTCATCGTCATAGTATGCTGAAAATACCCAAGGTCCATCACATAGGCACAACTATTGAACTTAAACTTTTAATATTTTTAGACAAATATAAACAACTATAAAAATGAAAATATTGTATAAAACTCAAATATGCCTTCTACAAGAAAGGAATAACTATAGTCAATAAAATTATAGAGATACTGTACTTAACCAAAAGAGGCTGATTTCTTTTCGCATCTCTGAATTTTAGCACTTCTCTTAAGAAAATTGCAATTTTCCGACATGCAGCATAAAGTTTTCACCTTCTAAGCTTCAAGCTTATTTCATTTATAGTCAAATAGAGGTGGACTATTTGGCAATCTAAAAACCAATCGTCAATCATTGATCTAAATATTTATTGATCTTTACATTAATTATTTAATACAGTGTTTTGAGAAGAGTAAGCAAATGATTAGATAAATGATTCACATCCACATCATTTTTATCATTTTTATACTTATGATACATTTTACCTGAGCTACCGAGACTTCGTCTAAGTCTCGGTAGATCAGTGGTTAGAGCATTGTACTGGATTTCCAAAGGTCGTGGGTTTGAGTCCCATCTGCGCATTGACTTCTGGCCGAGTAGATTTTTTCCGAAAAAAATATATTTAAAATTTATCATTAAGCTTTCTATTTGCAAGCCAGTTCGAAAATAAAACCTTTAATAAGTTACCTCCTTGTTTGCCATATTTTGGAGTAAAAGATCGTTCCATTTTTTTATTCGCGATAGATACTTATGAGTTTACTATGTAATTTATTTGGCTGCTAAACACGACAGTTATGGATTTTCATACAACTTTTGCCGGCTGCTGCTCGCATGTATGTGGCCAGTACAGCAATATCGATTAATCTCGAAGAAAGCTGGCAAAATAATGCTCATATTTCCAAGCATGTTTGAAAAAAAAAACATTTCATCCATCATTCTGGGTTTTAAAACGTTAAACTAAACTTTAACTAAACTAAACTTCTAAACTTTAACTACACACTTTCTTAAAACTATTTTCCTATATACAACATGCAACTAACCTACCGAGAATAAGCTAATTCTGAAAACACTGGAACCCAATATTTAAGCGAAAATCGCTTGTCGGTTGTTATGAGTGCGCGCGATGCCCCCAAGGCTTCGCTGCTCGACACCCGACTAGTCTTTGAATTTTTGGATTTCATGTTTTAAAGAAAATATTGAGATAATATTATTCAATCTCTGTGATTCTAATATAATAACATGTTTTACTTTGAACATTATTCTAACAGAAATTCCAATAAGTAAATTTGCGGGCTGATTCACAACACAAACCGTGGACACGGAATCTGACGGCACAAACGCATTGGGAGTAGGGACAATGTCAAAACGTATTCTCATTCAATCTTAATAAGCTTCGTCCGTAACTTAGGCCGAAACTACGGGTTTCGTGCTTAGAGAGTAGACCTCCTGATTCGGATTCTATGCTTTGTCTTTCTTTATTTTGAATAGAGTGACACCGCTCTCGGCAATGTTTCCGAAGGTCTGTGAATTAGGGGGCAGTTCACATCAGCATTACATCATTTTAACCTCTTATTTGATAGAAAGAAAGAAATGTCTCTGTCTCTTGAGACACAATAGATATTCCATTGTTCTCTGGACAGCTGGTGTTCAGTTCGGGTTTCATGAATTAACTGAATGCGATACTGTATCAAAAATCAATCGTCGTTTGTTCAGGGTGCTCGCACGACCTCGCGGTACCTTCTTCTTCTTCATAAAATACAGGCGGTTTCCGCAACTCGATGAGTTTTTTTGCGTCTATTTTGCGTCCGGAGGTAGTCAGGCCGGATCACTCCAGCCATCCTAGCTCAACCAGGAATGCTCCCAGCGCCTTCACGTCAGAGACGGCTCGCGGTACCTTTAGGGAAAGGTCAGCGCACACCGGCGGAGTAGTGGTGACCCGTGAAAGATATTGTTGAAAACGCATTAGTCTCTTCACAGCCGCTCCGATAATAAAGTCATTAATATTACTTAATTTAAAAAAAAAACTTAAAGCTATCTGAAACCTAATATTGTAGCGAAAACAGCGCGTCGATTTTTTGCTGCTCATTACCTGTAGGCCATCCTTTGAATTTTTTAACCGACTTCAAAAAAGGAGGAGGTTTACAATTCGTGTGTATGATTTTTTTTTAATGTTTGTTACCTCAGTACTCGGACATTTATGAACCGATTTGAATAATTATTTTTTGTTTGAAAGGGTGAACTTTCAAATTGGTCCCATTAACGTCAAGGCAGGATCTATTGATTGGATCTTGATGAAATCGAGGGAACTCTTCAAATATTATAGGCACACCAATATCGATTTCGATGTTTTCTTAAGTAACTCGTGCATTTGCTTCCATTAAGCACCATTTTGGTGGAGTGGAACTGATGATCAAGACCACAAATGGTCATCGGAACTATTAAATACTTAGCATTTCACGGAAGCGATACGATGACTTTAATGTGGTTGATAAGTAATTTATGCGTGTCTCAATGCATGTGATGAAGTGGAGCTGATGATGAAGTACCCGGAGAACTCCACAATAATTGACGTCTCTCCATCGGGAAAAGCAGCAATTTGTAAAAGGTGATGAGCGGTTGTCATAAAGTTATAAGTGTTGGTTCCGGAATTCTACCTATAAAAATTAAGAAATAAAAATCTTTTTATAAAAAAAATTAAGCCATCAGCCAAGGCATTCTGCATTGCGGTCCCACTCTTTTATTTTTCTTGTCTTGGCTGACACCGACTCCAAAAGGCTTTAATTTTTTTTTAAAAAGATTTTTAGTTTAAAAATTCCATTCTAGGGCTCAGTTAACCGGTTAAATCACTAGTTTCTAGTTCAAAAGGGGCTAACCTCATAAAAAAAAAAAAGTTTATAAAATTTATTCCAACACACACTAGCCGTATCTAACTACATTCACTTACCTACATTAGGCACTTAAAAATGTTGCTTTACTCTTAAAAAAGGTCTGAAACCCAATATTACAGCAAAAATGGCACGTTTGTAAAGAGTGCTCGCGATGCCCCTAAGGCTTCGCTGCTTACTACTTGTCGGCTAGCCTTTGAAATTCATGTTTAAAAAGAAAATTCTTGGCCTAATCCCGAAGGGACGTGGTGAGCCCTTTGGGACGAACTACGCGATTAATAAGAAATGAGGACCGTGTGGTTAGATAAAAGTACTATGCAGCTAATTGAATTCCCATAGCTTTTAGGATACTTTCAAAAGAAATCAGTTTTTAAATACTGACGGGGGTAGAGAATTAGCCTAAGGTCCAAAGGTTCAATGAATGAATGAAATATACTTTATTGCACACCAAAACTACTTTAGTAAATACAAAAGTTATAAATAGCACAGGGGTGGTACAAATGGCGGACTTATTGCTAAAGAGCAATTTCTTCCAAGCAGCCGTGTGTTTATCTTAACGAAAAAAATAAATAAGAAAGGTTGTAGAGTGATTTCATTTTCACCCGCGATGGGACCGGGACGGTATATGCGTTTGGGGTGAGAGGTTGTTTGTTTGTTTGTGCAAACCAATGTTACCATTTATCTCAAAAACTACTAGTCCGATTTGATTCGGTTTTCAGTGATGGGTTCGAGTTTGATCGGTGCATGTTCTTAGATAGGTTTTACGGTAACAACTCATACACTTTGTATTTTCTAGGCTTCACAGATTTTATCACAGTTAAAAGTGTTCACCTTTGTCATTCAATATTGCTTTGATTTGTCCTTTGACAAACTTCGACATAGGTACCTAAAAATGTTATTGTAACGAAAATATGGCGTAGGTATCTACGTTCGAATACTTTTTTTTTAAGGCAAATGGCCTTGCTCGCTCTGAAAAGGAAAGGTGAAAACTATGTTTTTAATGATATTAATGAATTGATCAGAATAAATAAAAATAAGTAATGTTCTCCAATTATTGTAATTAAGTATATGAAAGCATTATTATTATTATTTTTAATTTACTTTAAATACGCTTTATGATTATGACCCAGCTGATGCATCTTCCAGTAACATTGTAAGTTGCGTCTTAAATTAATGCACTTTTATCTTTCTTTTTTTTGGTTTTTGCCATTGTATTTTTTATATTTATATACTTTAACATAAGTACCTGAAGTACGTCATGCTCACTCAAACGTTTCTTCGGCGGTGTCGTGTGAGGCGGGTCGTTACGTTCCCTAAAATATGGTTGAGCGAAGCGATGGCTGGTTCATGCGTTATGCTCGTGAACGGGTGCCGCCAGCGGACATGGGTCTACTTCAGTCTGCTTGTCTTATCGTTGTGCTTAGAGCTTAAATATTTTCATCTAAAATAAATTGCTATCGACCTGTATGTACGTCACAACTTGCAGTACAGTAACCTTGTAATGCGAGAAATCTTAAATGTAAGTCCTTCCTTGCGAGTTGAAAGTTGTTTACGTTTAGGATAACCATAAAATGTAATATTATAATTAGTATTTTCTTTTGTGAAGGAAATTGACCTTACTGATATGTTAAGCTCACTTTTAAATTTGACGACTCTGTATGAAATAAAACAGGGAGAAAAAAATAGCCCTTGACGAGTTTCTTGCCGGTTCCTCTCGTTACAAGGTCTCCCGCCGTATGGTTTGTGAACCGATGGCGTAGCTTCTTTGACGTTCATAAGTGCTTGTAACAGCCTAGACTGAATAAATGATATTGATTTGATTTACTAAAATACCTACACTTTCTCTTTTGTGCACTTTTTTACCCAATGTTGTTCTAATTTTATTTTTATTTTTTATTATGTATAGGTTAGATCTTGACCGCTATATCGCATGATGGTAAGCGATGATGCGATCTAGGATGAAACGCGCTTGCCTAGAAGATACCTATTCACACCCGACTTGAAGACCCCCAAATTGTAAGTATCAGGAAACACAGACTCAGGCAAAGCATTCCACTCTCTGGCAATACGGATGATAAAATTTGAAGCGAATTGTTTAGTGCGAATCTTTGGGATCTCAACCATAAAACGGTGGCTCATATTTGTATGTCTGGTTGTCCGATGGAAGAAGGGAGAAGGTGGAATTAGGCTGTGCAATTCAGCCGCACACTCACCGAAATGTATCCGATAGAAAACCGATAAACTTGCAACCTTTCGTCTATGCTCAAGGCTTTTGAGCTTATTATGAAAGAGGTAATTGTTGCCAATGAGCTTCTTGGCCCTCTGCTCAATGGACTTGATGGAATATCTAAAGAAAGAAATCTAATTCATACACTTATGATAATAAATGTACACCTAAGAAGCCTGAAGAGAACAATATAATTCAACAAATATTTTTCAAATTTGTACATCAGCTTCAAATAAAAAATGAAAAAATATTTTATTTAAGAACAGTGAGGCTTTATACATTAGGTCTAAGAAAACGCGACAACAATCGTTATAAAGGTGCTGTAAAAGACCAAAACGTCTGTAAATTCTGACCTGCCGCTGTCTATGCTACAGTAACGAAGTTAATAAAGTACTTAATATTATTGCGAACTCAATTTTACCGGCTCCCTTCTCCACAATACGTGAGCTGGATTGTCGCTTGATTAAAATTTCACCTCCATTTGTTATCCACCTTATAGTCTCACCACACGTTTTATGATTGTTGGAATATTAATTTATTTCATTCAAAAGGGTGTACTAAGTCATTGAATAAGTTAAAATGGGAGAAATTAAGAATTTCTGTTTATTCTATGTGTAGAATACCACTTCGCAATGGAAAATGCAAAAACTGCGGCTAATAAATTATGGTATACCGTGGCAGGCGCGAGCTTGCACCGTGCGAGGCATGGATTTAAAACTTCATCAGCGTATTAGGTATATGATGCTGTTCATGTAACAGAGATCTATCCGGGATGTGGAACCCGCACGGTATAGCATATACACATTTGATATTCCAATGTTTGGATCCGTGCCTCGTTCGTGCCGCATCTGTATCTTGCCCATGTTTCGTCCACGCCTCGCACGGTGCGCGGCTCGTGCACGCCATGGTCAAAATTATTCATCCTTAAATCTGGGGTTTCGTATTACTTTCGGATCGTTCTCAATACTGTTAAAATAAAAAATAAAAAACCAGATTTGTATTGCGCGTCAGGAACAACGCTTCAAGTACAATAAAAATGTAACAGGCATGTGCATAAAATATTTAAGTCATGTTTGTTAAGTGTTGCTGTCATTTTTGATCTTCTTGTCTTTTAAGGGGAATCGAGTACCTACAACAGTGTGTTTTGCAGTTAAAACTCATTTCGGACCAAAAGTAATTTTGACTGGTCGAATAGTAGTCTGGCAACATTAGATACAACTTTCTTTTCTAAAAACTTCTACGATACCTATTGTTAATTGCTTACTAAAATTATAAAATCGTGCAAAAACAATCTTTTATAGAAAGAAATAACATTTCTATTCGTAGTGGCAGCCCTGCGATCGCCTATTGCGCCATTCGAGGGTATCTCTCTAATGACACGAGGATGTACTGGCGAAATTTGCCAAGTTCCTATATGAATACTTAATGTTTGTGGCATTATGTTGTCAACAAGTGCTGTACTTACGGGACAGTCCCAAGATAAGGAAGGGTCGGATATCGTGCGGAAACTTTTTGTTTCGAATTCATATTTTAACATCTAATTAAAAGTTTCACCCTGAAATGCTACATAAATGCGATAAATTAACTTTTAAAGTAAATATTTCTTTCAAGAAAATTTACACTTTTGTAATTTATCAGTTTACTTCAGGAACAAAATGTTGATGAAAATTAAAGAGCTAATTTTTTTTAAATAAATTGTCGACACTTATTACACAGTTAATAATTATTCAAGCTGCGGTTAATGCATTTTATTTTAAATTATATGCGGAGTCGCACGAAAATCGTGGCGACGCGGTTTGGTTGTCGAAGCGGAAGGGATCACGCGACGAATCATGATGCACTGCACTTGCTTGATTAGTTCTCTCACTCTGCGCACGATGGTGTGAGTAGGGAAGGGATAGGAAGTAAGGAACCACATCATGAAGCGCGCGAATTTAAAATAGGGAAGCCGGAAATGGCGTAAACAACGGTTGTATTTTTACTTTATAATGATTATTAGAGACGGATACCGGAATAAGGGTCAGAACACAAGGGATTTTTTTTAAAGGTTTAGTGCGTATTCTCTAGAAACTTTACATACAAAATACAAATATAATAACAAATCAGTTGAGTTAATAGGTTAGATTTTTTGCCGTCTAGAGCAACAATAAACCGTTGTGAAATTTCAATCATTTTGTATTCCTACTTGAGGGATTTAAAGAGCAATTTCATTTCTTGTTATCTCCAATAAAGGCACGAATAAGAAACAAATCCACTAGGACCATATTGCTGCTCTATTCCGAAGATTTACGAAAGTATTTTTTACGAAACATTCGAACCCTCCAAAGGCAATACTTCATTCGTTGTATCGTAAGACCAAGGTCCCAGCTATTACTGACAGCTGACTTTTATGCGACGTACGCGGGAAAGGAGCTGATTGGTTGATTTCTTTTTTTTCTGCGAGTTTATCGCAACAAAATTTGAGCTTTCTGCCAAACAGACTAACCGTAAAACCTTATTGGAGAAATATAGTCGACGCACGCTTGTGTTGAACATTCAATAAATGTAACTTGCTTGCTGTCGGAAACACGTTATTGTTTTCGGAAAAAAGTGAATGATTGCTGTGAAGGTAGCCGGAAAGAGATGACGTAATCCCGTGTTGACAAATGACGTTAAGAAATTCTATAAATATAGGTAAGTATGTGTTTTAATTCGATTTATAAATCTGCGTTTGCTTAGCAAAGCGGAGAACGATCATAGACTTTTAGGACAACTATATTTCAATTTGTATGGACCAATTGGATAAATACCTATACCTACCTATAAGGTACAATCGGGGAACTCGCCGGTTGACCAGTACCTAGAGATTTTTCGGGAAACGTTTTCTCGGAAAGTACTGAGGTTAAAGAAATATTTTTATATTCAAATGAAATATCTATTAATGTTCTATTATTAATGGTATAAACGTTATCTTTACACTATTACTTTTTAAAATAAAGCTCCCTAAAACCTCTACTGGTCAACCCCTCTACCAACCCGTCTGGCCAGCGTGGTAGCAGTAGGCTAACAGCCTCCTATGTACGCCACAATAGGCTAGGAGAGGCCTATGTCCAGCAGTGGACGTCCACAGGCTGATGAAGTAGGTAAGTAAGAAGAAGTATATGGTATAGAAACAAGGTAATAATTTTTAAGATCTTCAAAATTTATCATAGAAGGCTTAGGTTCTGCTCTCTCATTCACCTGAATGAGGGTACCTACCCTATTTTATTTTAAATGAAGTGTTTTTGTCTGCGCTTAATATTCGATTATCAATCACCCTTGAAAAGTATTTAACTTTTTCAGAATAGAAAAATTTCCTTCAAGAATTGAATTGGTCGTAACTAACCTTTCTTTGCTAGCCTTTTCAAAACTGAGTAAATTAAGGGCACAGTCGTCAAGGACTTTGGTGCCATCTAACGACCACCGCCGTTAATATAATTATTAAGCCGAACTTTTATAACCCTAAGTCACCCAATCTATCTTGATGGAAAGGTCGAGATAACCCCAAATCATACATATTCAAGCAAAAAAAATGTTACGCACGCCATACCTAATTGAAGACTATTTTTCTAATAGACCTCTTGTTATTAGTAGCTATAAACTGGCAAATATTTGAAGAAACGTATTTCTATTTTGTTTGCTTTGGATGCTATTAAAACATATTCGTTGTTTCTAATTCCATATATCTATACTAATACTAATTATATTATGAGTTTGTTTGTTTGAACGCGCTAATCTCAGGAACTTCTGGACCGATTTAGAAAACTCTTAGCCCATTAGAAAGCTCCATTTCTCCCGAGTGACATAGGCTATATTTTATCCCGATATTCCCACGGGAATGGGCACCACGCGGGTAAAACCGCGAGGTTCCGCTAGTCATACATATTCAAGCAAAAAAAATGTTACGCACGCCATACCCAATTGAAGACTATTTTTCTAATAGACCTCTTATTATTAGTAGCTATAAACTGGCAAATATTAGTAAGAAAACGAATTTCTATTTTGTTTGCTTTGGATGCTATTAAAACATAGTCGTTGTTTCTATTTCCATATATAAATGATAATGTAGTGGGATCAGAAATATGTGTTTCTTATGATAATAATATCCACAACATAACGATATGCTATTTGTACACGCACTTATGTGTTGATTATTAAGATGAATGCCAGAAGTGTGGAAAAGCCAGAGATAATATGGAATGAGGTACTTAAAGAACATTCGACTACGGAATAGTTCGTAGATTGAGATGGTGCTTTCTATGTCAGACTAAAGGAGTATTTGGCATGGTTTTCTTGAGTTCAGTTGAGCAGATACCTATTTTAATATTTTGCAAATAGATTCTTAGTGGTTACTTGACTTAAGATTGGTATAATTGTTGTCAAGTATTAGAACTTTTAAAATACGTACGAGTATTAGCACGGTTAAATGTCAAAATTTTGTAAAGTTTCGTAAAGTGTTTTTTGTTTTATTATTATTATGATGGTGAAACTCATGACTCTAAACATAAAGTGCTTGGTATCATGTCCCTGTATTATATAAATAATTGCATACAAACACACCAATTATTTAGCCCACGTTTCATAAAGAACTTGTGTTATGAACACTGGATAACGGATAAACATACTTATATACTTTTTTTTGTAAATACATACCTACATAATACACATATTAAAAACCCAGACCAAGACAAATAGACATGTTCCTGAACACAAATATTTGTCTTGTCCGGGGATCAAACCCGAGACCTCTGGCGCAGAAGGCGGGCTAGTACCCCTGCGCCAAACAGGTCGTGAAAAATAATAAAATGATAAATAATTCGGAAATTCCACGCTACAAAGTACTTATACAACAAGTCAGAATGAAAGCGGGTGGTCGAGTACGCAATCCCGTTTCGGATTCCCAATTTCGAATACTGAGTTGAACAGTGTAATAAATGCATCAGATGTCCGGATTCCACCAAACGACCAAATGTAATCAGCCCCTAAGAATTTCTATTATCATTTTCGTCGCAGATTCAGTCAAAGTCCAACAGATGCCTTCTGTTATTGGCATCGTTTCTATGATGGATCCACGTCGACGGCCGTTACTGAATGAGGTTATCATACAAAATAGGCCTCCATTTATTACGAGCTATCCTTTTGTCAATGATCATTACTAAAACATGTGATGCCCCTCACTACAATCGAGGTGAATGGGACAAGCATGACAAGTAAATATGTTTTTTATGGGTTATACATTAGAGTTTAAATTCATCGGCTGGTTTAGTAAAACTATGAAAGTGATCGATGAACATTTTTCATTAATAACAATATATGAGCAGCCTTTCACTACAATAATTATAGACGTGAATGGAATGAGAATGACACGCTAATATGCGTTTCAGAAGTTATACCATGGAGTTTAAATTCATCTGGCTATTGTCAAACTATTTTAAACATAATTTTAGAGAACGATTACCATTTTGCATTAAAAAAAGAAAATAAAAGAGCCACTTTATTAATTTTTTCTTTTTAAAATATTCGTAATTTATGTAAATCATATTCCTTTTAAAGTGCCAATAACCAAATAATGTTGGCGTATTAAAGTTTGCATTTTTTTAAAATTTAAATCGCAATTGGTTATTTTATTAGGTATGCAAAAAATTTTTATAGTTTATTTTCATGATAGATGATAGTTTTTAAGAGAGCATCTTAATTTTTTTATTCATATTGTATTATTACAAAAAAAAATGGTCGAATCTTTCTGAAGTTACGCGCGTAAATACATACGATTTATTCTATTTATTTATGTAAATATGATAGTTTAGTACTAACTAAAGTATTCATACTTATTTCATTTTGCTAATGTTAGCATTCGTTTTACTAGAACAACTTCAATTGAAGGGAAAAAATCCCTTTTTAATTGCCATATCTTTTTGAGTAATTGTCGCTCTAAATACTTACTATCACACGAAAGACATAAAATAAAGAATTTTTATTTGCTTAAAACATGGATATTACAGGTGGTAGTTTATGGCGATGTAGCACAACATATTTCACCAAATATGGCCAAAATTTTAAAACATAAAAGTAGAAGAGTTAATTAATTCAAATTTCATTAAATTCATTCAATACCAATAAATAGTTATTTGTTATGCAAAGCTGGAAATTTGGTTATTCGCGGCGTGTTACCTCTATTGAAATCTGAGCAAGTGAAGGAATCAATGGGAATGGTGCAATGGGGATGGTGCATTGGGATCATGTCCCTACCTACAAGATGGCAAAATGTTGTCGAACAAAATGGCACCTACATCCTGGATCAGGCTGTGGACGTCCACTGCTGGACATAGGTCTCTCCTAGCTCACGCCTGTTGTGGCGTTCATATGAGGCTATTAGGGTCAGCTCACACCGAGACGCGACGCGACGCGACGCTGCGCGCACATTTTAATAGAGCGACACAAAAAAAGATACACATTTCATTGTGAGAATTCAGAATATGTTGCACCACGCAGCATCGAGATGCCTCGCGGCGTAGCGCGACGTATCTCGGCGTAGCGCGACGTATCGCGACGCGACGCCTCTTCGAGTGTCGTCGCGTCACGTCGCGTCGCGTCTCGGTGTGAATTGACGCTTAGCCTACTGCCACCACGCTGGCCAGACGGGTTGGTAGAGGGTGTGTTCCAAGTTTTCCTTCTCTCCCACAGGTTTTCAATGCGTCGAGCCTCTTAGCCGACTCTTACGACATCCCAGGCATGTAAGGGCGTGGTGACACTTGTATTCTTAGGCCGTCACCACACGGCCACCTACATACTTTAATTAAATGTTTTTGAATTTTCTAAAAAAATGCGAAGAAACTTTTCCCCAGCCTGTTACAACCTTAACTCATCGAAACGCCCTTCGTATTTTGCATACTTTCTTAGCATAAATAAATTCGACTCTAAGCAATAACAATAGAGTCTAAAATCGCGTAGCGCTTAATTCGAGCGCGGTCCCCGGGGACCGCTTAGTGTTAAAGGAGAATTAATTAAACTTCATTTTACATGTCATAGATTATGTCAATGGAGATTTCAATATCAACAATGTGTGAAAGCCCTATCATTAAGAATAAATAAATAATACGAATTGACTATATTCCCTTTGAACTAGCGATACGGAATTACAGAAAGAAATGCGATCGAGTAATGAACTCTCAAAGGAAATGACAAATTCAATTCTTACTTTGGTAAGTGTCAATACACGTACAGTCATCCGTTCGATTCTACTGGAGCGTAGCGAATTGCAATTTAAAAATGTACACAGCATTAATTGAGTTGGTATGTTTATTCAGTTATGCTGCCGGGACATCACTGCTCTCTCTGTTCTTTTATTGATTTATTTTATTCCAAAACTATAAGGATCACACAGTTGAAACTTGGTCGGTAGATGTATTCTGTAAACCGCTTTACGGTTTTTACACAAAAATAAAAAATATGAATAAAAGGGGGGCTCCCCATACATGGAACTGTTCCTGAAAAAAAATTATTTCATCAAACCTATACGTGTGGGATATCATTAGATAGATAGATCTTTAAAAATTACATTGAGGCTTGTACAACAGTTTTTTTCACAAAGTCAACCGTTTGAAAGTTATACACTTCCAAAGTGGAAAAATGTGTAACCCCTCTTACTTTTAAAATAAGAAAGTGAAAAATAAAAAAATAATATGGTATGATCTTTATAAAAACTTTAAACGAAATTTGGTTTGGACTAAATTTATTTAGTAGTTTCAGAGCTATAGCACAATTTCCAAAACCGCAAATATCGATACTTGGTATATCCTTTTTATTAAGATATTCAAATAAAAGCTTGGCTAGCAAGCAATTTGAGTAAATACAGGCGAAACCACTCATTTTGTTAACAACTTGGTCAAAGTCCTTACGCTGAAGTTTGAGGAGGAAAATTAACTTAATAAATACGGGGTCAAAGTTTATTTTGGATAATAAGTGACTGCTTTAAGGGGACAACAAAGGAAAGACAAAATTGCCATTGATAGTATAAATGGGATGAAGGTTAACAAGAAGATGTTTAAAAGCCATTAATTGAGTTTCAGTGTAACGGGTTATGAGGAAAAATTATAAAGAAGCCTAATGGAAGGTTCCTTGTAGGTTGTAAAGAGAATTCTAAGAATATGAACGAAAAATAATTATAATTTTAACGACTTTAAATTGTTATTAACTCGAGGGGCTTTTCTCGCGCTGAGATATGTCGAATCCGACATTTTTTGAAGCCAGAAATCTGTATTAAAATTTCACTGAAAATAATCTTCGACGTTATAGGATTGTCGAAAATCGTTTAAACTAAAGGGTTTTAACTTTACCAAGCTAGGCCACAAAATGCGATTTTCCACGCAGAAATTGAATGACAAAACCTCCTTTAACGAGCGTGTGAGGTGAAATAATAAATATTGTGAAATTACATCGGTATTGACTAGTTTTTCATTTTCCACTTTTTACAGCCACAATTCATTTTGTGGCCTTGCGTGGTAAATTACTTTTTTCATTTAAAACCTAAAAATATGTCCTCATGCGTTACGAATCGCATCCACTATCGTTCAATCCTAGAATCCTTCACTTGCTAAAGTTTCAATATAGTTAACTCTCCGCTAAATCCAACATTCCAGCCTTCCATAACAAATAACCACAGAACAAGGAAATAACTATTGTTTTACTCAGTATTGTCATGACAAATTACCTTTGAAGAACATTTTTTAAATTATAGACAAATTATTGAGGGCTACAAGAAACATCAAAAATGATGTGGTCTTTTATGAGACTTGGCACATTTAAATTCATCATCAGCCTGTAGACGTCCACTGGACATAGGCCTCCCCTACTCGCATACTAACAAAAAAACTATAAAATATTTTTTATTGTTAAAATATGTAATTCGTGACTTGTTCGCATTTTCAATGCTACTCCTATCTTCACAAGTTGTGTTTCGCGAGACTTCAACCCTTTGGATATACGGCGATCCGTTACACTACTGCTTCCCCATTTCTTTTTTTTCAAGGTCCCTAAAAGTAAGTGACTAGTTTTTCTAAGTTTTTGTAAATCTCTATAAGTAGAACGCTATCAAACCCAATTATCAAACCTTGAGACCTTTGTTTCCCCCTGCTTTCATCCTCATCTGAGTCTTCAAAGTTTTTAGCGCGGCTTGAATCATTCACGCCCTCTACTGAACCACCTAACTACCTAGCACTCGTCTTGAATAAAGTATAAGGCCGCGTCAACATAACGCTCACAGTGAGCGGCAGACTGTCTGCTGTCGCGACGACGGCGGCCGACGGGCGACGCCGGCGCAGGTGCCGCGCCAAACGCCATGCAGCGCGGTAACGTGAGATAAATGTAGTTGACAACGAGCATCGTTGGCTGCGTATCAGCTGCTCACTGAATGAGTCGGCAACCGAAACGCCGCAAATTGGGTGCATTGCGTGCTGTATGGACACTCCGTTTAAAATATATTGAGTGGCGCATTACATGCAAAGGTGGAATTCAAAGATGGGTAGCAAACTACAACCGCACGTTCTCCGAATTGAACCGTAAAGTTTATGATATTATAAAAAAATATAAACTGATTTCAAAAATCAAAAATTCTCAAATAAACCTTTTGGAGTCAGTGCCAGCTAAGGGATTCTACATTGAACTTCTATTACTTTTATTTATCTTACCTTGGCTAAGGTTTATTTATGAATCCTCAGTGATTGAGGATTCCGGGAGAGGCTCGCTTCCATCTTTAGCCTTATCAATACTTAACATCAGGTATAATGAAGGCTAAGAGCCTACCCGTGCTTCATAAAACAAAAATGATTTTTGAAGTCGGGTTTTTTTTTATAAAAAGTTTTTTATTTCACAGTTTTTAAAGTAAGGATAAGTCCCACACTTCGGTTTGACTCAAACTAGTAGTGTAGGCAACTACTAGTTTGAGTCAAACCGTTTGGGTCAAACCTCTTGAGGGAAAAAACTATAGTTTTTATCAAAATTTCTTCAAAACTACAGAACCAATTTGAATATTTCAAAAAATAGGACCAACTTAGGAACAAACCCGATGTTATAACATTTGAATCATATCGATCGGTTCAGGCGTTATTGAGTAATCTGTGAACATACATATAAAAATATAAGCGTCGAATTGATAACCTCCTTCTTTTTTTGAAGTCGGTTAAAAAAGCAAATTTGAACTCATAGGAAAAGTGTCGCGCGCGACCACATGGCGACATTTGCGCCGTACACTTTAGGTTGAGCCTTTTAAACATTACGGCTCAATTTGGACTGTTGCGTATCGTGTGGTTGCAGTCTGCAGCTCTTTTCGGCATTCCATATTAACAGTCAGCCGCTCACCGTGAGCTTAATGTGGACGCGGCCTTAGGCATTGATTCTACCGCCTGATTAAAATTCGTCAGTCAAATTTCAAGCCCAACGAAGTGAGAGGTTGAATAAAACAAATCTGATCTCAATACATTTCGAATGCTTAAATTCGCGTTGTCTGAGATTATCGTTTATTACCTAATTAAAATCAGAATGGATGGGCTTTCGATCCAAATTCTGTTTACTCAGTTCTTAAATGATGAAAGCAAAGTTTCTCTATTATGTTTCGAGTCAGATTCTTCGAATATCGGAGTAAAGTGGAGATTTAATTGTGAGAAATTGTTGACAATGTAGCTCGGTTGAGTTGGTACATACGTTTGTGAAAGTTGGAGTGGATGCTAAGGTATTGAGATTGTAAAGGTGGATTATATGATGGAATTTTGCTGCTGTTGGAATTTTGTTATTTATTTCAAAGTTTATACGTCTTTAATAAAATTGTGTATCATCGTCATCATCAGGTATTTTTAATGACTACGACTACGTTCACTACTGGGACGCAGACTCCTTAGGAATGGATAATGACAGGCCATGCAGGGCTCAATGAGCTCCGAATCGTTCACCGAAATACACTTCGCCGGAAGAAGGTTTCGCCGAAATCACTCTTGGACGATGGTTGATACTGCGAAAAAATCCTTTGTCGAGGAGACGGTTGCCCAAAATCATTCTTAATTGCTGGTTTGTTTTACGAAATAATCCTTTGCCAATGGGCGCCACGCCGGAATAACTGTTCATAGATGGTTGATTCCAAACGCGGTTTTTTATACATTAAATAGGCTTACTCTTGGCCTCATTCTCAATCGTTAGATTAAAGGATTTACGGTGAGTGTTCCCAAGAGCTGCATGAGCTCATACCGCCATCCCCCTTCTTCCATCGGACATCCAGACGCACTGCGGGCTACCACCCTTTCTTGGTTGGTGTTCCTAAATGTCGCACAAAGCGCTACTCATCATCTTTTATATTGTGCACAGCAAAGGAGTGGAACTCCCTCCCTGCGTCTGTATTCCGAGTAAATAAAAAAAAATAAAAAAAATATTTCCACCAAAATACAAAGAAAGTACAATATTTGACATGATAACAATTTGTATTAAGTACTTGGATGAACGCGCGCGCGTGTGCGCCTGTGTGTGTGTTAGGCCAATAAAAGTTTTTCTATTCTATTCTATTCTATTCATCAGAGTTTTAAATTTTTGGGATAGGTAAAAAATGTTAAAGTCGCGTCAGAACACCTGACCTGATCGAAAATTCGTAAGACGGAGGGAGAGTAGACCGCCGGCGCGGCGTAGGAGAGGAAGTAATATCCCCATCTCTTTCTACCACGCGGCGAAAATGTATGCCTGCTCCTGCTGTTTCGTTTCAGCGGTTTGCACTTGTGCCAGCACTCCCGGAATGCAACGTTAAAAAAGTTGTTTTTTTTAACGAACATTACACATCGAGTAGTTACACTTCCTAGTTATATACGCTACATATTTCATCATAAGAATCAATATCAAGAAAACAATTCCCTGCCGCCTTAATTGCTCTACGCACCAATATGATCCACATACAACTGTTATATATCCTATTCTCGTCATTTGTACCATTTACATCTCAGTCAATATTGACTGTAACACAAGCCTCACTATAAGATTTTCCGTCTTTGTTTTTTTACTTGAGTGCGCAAAGGAAACAGGATTATACGCCGCCGTTCTTTGTTTCTGAAGATATTACCCCGTGTTTACCCTCAGGCTATTGCTTCAGGCTTTGATGGTCTAATATTCAAAGAGCTATGAAGACTATAGTTTTCCGAAGTACGAGTATCTAGGCACATTTTTCTTATTACCTTATAAAAATTTCGTTCAGTTCCGACTGCGAAAGAAAAGAGAAAAGTTGCGCCAAACGATGACCTGTTTGGCGCAGGGGTACTAACCCCACCTTCTGGGTCAGAGGTCCCGGGTTCGATCCCCGGACAAGACAAATATTTGTGTGCATGTACATGTCTATTTGTCTTGGTCTGGGTGTTTAATATGTATGTATTTACAAAAAAAAGTATATAAGTATGTTTATCCGTTATCTAGTATCCATAAGACGAGTTCTTCATGAAACTTAACGTGGGCTAGATAGTTATTGGTGTGTTTGGCAATTATAAAAAAAAGTAAGAGAAAATTATTCTTCTGAAATTAAAAATACGCAAGTATGTCGGTTTATGTTACTCTTTCACGCGAAACTACTGAACGGATTTGGGTGAAATTTGACAGAAGAAGGTCTGGATTACAACATAGGATTCACTTTTATACTGATATTCCCGCAGGATGATTCCCTTCCTGTGGGAATGGAACGCGGGTGAAATCGCGGGCGAATTATAAGATTGTAATTAATCTTTTTAAGAATGTTAGTTGCTGTATCTTTACCACTAGGCTTGTATATTACTAACCTTTATTTGAATTTGTGTTTGGAACTTTCAATGTGTCAATTTTATTTCCGTATGTCGTTTAACTTTTAATTGTTAGATAAATTGAATATTAAAAATAAATTGTTTTAGATTGTAAGGTAAGTACTCGTATGACGTGACTGTTGTTTGTTGTTATTCGTAAAAGACGTTTAGTTCCAAATCCGAATTGAACAGTAATCATGACCATTGGTAGTTTTGGTAGGTCTTGAGTCTGCTTGGCCATAACCGTCACCCTATCCAACTCGGTCGTAACGACGTATTTTTCAGTTTTGTGGTGTTCCGGCAGTTAGTGATAAGATAGCCAGTTCCTCAGTGTTTGATGATCCTGGGAGAAGCGCCAATTCACTTTCTGGCTTATCATTACTTAGCATCAGGTATTACGGTGACTAACCAGTCAGAATAACAGTGCTACTGGGGTCACTTTCTTCTTCTTTCTTAATTAATGGCTTGCTCATGATAAAATTCGCGAATTTCAAGTATATTTTTTAGTATTTATAGAAATTGTACGTCAGATTGAGTTAAAAATGGAGCCTCACAACACGTGTTATTACAAAAAGAACTCGAGTGAAACTCCTGGGGTCACTTTGCCCACCAGAACCCTTAGTACGAGTTAACATTTACTGTCAAAGTTTTCGACTTGATGGAATGTGATAAAAATAGGGCAAGGTGCGAGTCATTGATGCAAGTATTGAATGTTAAAACATCTGATGTTGGTGTCTTTCAGTCCATATTAGCGGAACCGCCTCTGTGGTCTAGTGGTAACAACCACCGGTATCAGACCCAGGGGTCCCGGGTTCGATTCCCAGCGGGGGTACATATTGTAGGGGTGGTCAGCTCAAAGCCGCCACCTTAACTTTGACTTAAAAAAAATGACACTTTAGAATCGATTTTGAAAAGTATTTTATATCAATGGACAGGGAATTTAATTAACTTTTATAAAGTGTAATCGCATTTTGCAAAAAGCTTGTGAAGCTTACTATTATTTGCAAATTACGAAAACTTGTCAAAAAACCGCTTTGCCCGAGTAAGCGCCTAAAGCGCCTAAAGCATGGGGGTAAGGGCAAAGTGGTCATACCAAAATATATCAAGAAATGCAATTTTTAATAAAAAAAATACCAAAAATAATTTATATTTCACTTTATTTACGATAAAAAAGAAATACTGTTCAATATAGTTTAAAATTTAACAATAACTTCAGGTTTCAAATTGGTCATACGTCATTACTTAAATCTAAGCCCAAAAAAAGCCTTCTGCATAAAGTAACATAACAACAGCATACTCGGTATTTTGGCATTAGATTCTAATGTAATAAGAACAGATTTCTTCGCTAATGTGAATACGGCATAGCGCGGTCACTTCACCACTTTGCACGGAGGCTTTGCCTTTTTACACAATTTTGTTTTAAAAATCAATTCAGCTCCCATTATTTATCCCATGTCGGAACAAATAATAAATAAACAAAGACAAATAGATGAGTAACAATAGACTTGCAATAAAAACATTGAATTCTAAAGAGGATTGAATAAAATAGGTTAAACTTACAATGGATTTTTTAACAAAAAGCTCAGAAACCTTACACACGTCGCCGCGGCCACGGGTTTGCTCTTATCACCACCGAATGACTGCTCGGTGCAGGGCGAGAGGTTGGTTATAGGGCAGAATGGTAAAAGTGGCGCTATCGTTTTTAGTTACTATAAAAACATGGTGTGGCCACTTTGCTTCCTATGGCCGCTTTGAGCGGACTTCCCATTCAGTTTGGTTGGTCATAGGACTTGTTGTAAGTCCGTCTGGCTAGCTACCACCATCTTATCTAAACCTGATGCCATAACAACAATGTTTTCAGCATTGTTGTGTTCCGGCAGACTGAGATAAAATAGCCAGTTCCTCAGTGATGAGGATTATGAAGGTACGACGAAGGCCAAGAGTCTCCTCGAAAAAAAAAGAACCTATGTCATCAGCAGCTAAGCTTTTGTGTAAAATGGTGACCTTTAATCAATGATTCTGGGTTTGTTTGTTTTTTTATATAATACTCTAAGTACAACTGTTTTTTTTTATATACACAGCTTAGTAGTTACCTAATACTATTGTTATAGATTAGTACATTATTAGGGTACGATGGGACTGACGTACCCTGTGGTAAAATTCCCTAAATAATATAAGTATTGAAAAAATAAATCTTTCGACAACTAACGGAATCTCTACTCATGTCGGTAAAGCAGTCTATGGCTATGAAGAGACAGAGCTATAGTTTTCGAAAACGATTTCAGTTTGCGAAACACTTAATAAGGGTACTGTAGTGATAAAGTAGCATCACGCTGAGACCGCATATTTGTTGGCCTGGGCACTTCTAACCAGGGCCCTTAGCCAAAGTAACAATTCAAAAACGATAACGAAGTTCGAAAATAGTTAAATGTATGGGATTGGCGGATTGGCATAGGCCCCGTTAAATCACGTGGTCTTGCCGCAAGTTCATTGGCGAATATAGACAATAACGAATCGAATTATCGTTTCGCTACGTAACGATGTTACTTTGTCTACTGGCCCAGGAGTTCTAAAGCACGAAACCCGTAGTTTCGGCCTAAGTTACGGACGTTTTCTACTCCGTATCACCTACGGACAGCTTATTGAATACAGCTTAAGAATGAATGAGAATACGTTTTGACATTGTCCCTAGTCCCAATGTGTTTGTGCCGTTTGTCCAAAACTAGTACATCCGAAATCAATAGAGAGTAGGCTCCATCCGTAGTTTCGGAAAACTTACGGACGGGGGCCCGTATCTTAGTTGACGGGCTTAGAGAGTAGGCCTCCTGCTGTGTTTCGATGTTTTTTTGTTTATTTGTTTTTGCTTTTTTTTTCGTTATTATTGTACTCTTTTCGTTTGTTTCATCACTTTTTAAGTGTGTGTGTAAAATTTATAATATTATATTTTTTTAAGATTAGACCAGAATATTAAACTTACTTCTCCAGGTAAACGGTTCCAGAAGAAGAAGAAAGAAACATTTATTGACCATTCACACAAAGATAGAACACAATTATAATTATATATATTATAATTATAAATCAAAACTTATAAGTTTTGATTTTTTAAGATTAGACCAGAATATTAAACTTACTTCTCCAGGTAAACGGTAAAGATGCTTAAACTCGAGATGAAAGTTAGAATTCGCCTAGATCCTTCGTGGTTTTCAAACAAACTTACAAAATGTTATAAAGTCCTTGTGGATTTCTTCGAGAACAACTCCTCAATTCACATTGTAGACAGAAATTAGATTAACGTTAAAATTTATACCAATTTTATCATCAATATTGTAATTAATTCAATTCAAATACACTGGGGAGAGAGTTTGCCTTTCAGAAGGAATACTGTACAACTTTGAAATTGTCCTTTGTTACAATGCCTATAAGGTTTTTATTGCGATGTGAATTTCAATCTAATTTTATTTCTGAAAATATATAATATCATCGTCTCATGCATTTAAACTGATACTAAATTAAACTTTCGTTGGTAATAAAATCGAACAACAGAGGTCTAATATTACAAAAGAATACTTTTACTATGCATTTTTTTTTTATTAACGACGGCGAGACTCTTAGCCTTCATCATACCTGATGTTAAGTATTGATAAGGCTGAAGATGAAAGCGAGCCTCTCCCGGAATCCTCAATCACTGAAGAACTGGCTATCTTATCTCTAACTGCCGGAACACAACAATGCTGAAAACATTTTTGTTATGGCGTCAGACTTAGATAAGATGGAGGTAGCTAGCCAGGCGGACTTACAACGAGTCCTACCACCAACCAAAGCAGATGGCTTCAAATGATAGACAGTTTTGTACTTTACCAAAGTAACTAGAAGGAAGTTCAATTTAAAATTAAATGCAATGATTGGTGCGACATGGTGGTACCTGCTCCACTGGATATTTTGACTTTTCAAGGTTCAAGCTCTAACAATATAATATTTTTCAATATATAAGTTGTGATTTTTCTATATTCGCAAATGCAATGTTAATGATTTAGTTTTAGGGTTTACCGTTTAAAGTTAACTCGTCACTAGTGACAGTTGATAAAGTTGTTTTTTTTTAACTAAAGAAATTAATTCTAAACTTTTATTTTTATTTAAAAAATTATAAATTCCCGTGTATGCCTACGCACGACGCGCTTTTTCCTCAATCGAATCAACCATGGATAGACACAAAGTCAAAGTTTAACGGTCGGTTTCAATAACCTAACTGCTGTAAGAGATAGGCTTACTAGAGCTTTGTTGCCTAGATATTTTTGTTAATCAGCCCAAAATAACCCAAAATAACAGCGGTTGCTAAGTAACGTAACCAAGATAGCCCTATCTGTTGTAAGGGATAGATTATTGAAACCGGCCGTAAGTCAATATCATTTATTCAGTCTAGGCTGTTACAAGCACTTATGAACGTCAAAGAAGCTACGAAATCGGGTCACAAACCCGACGGCGGGAGACCTCGTAACGAGAAGAACCGACAAGAAACTGGTCAAGGGCTGTTTTTTTTCTCCCTATTTTATTTCATACAGAGTCGTCAAATTGAAAGTGACCTTAACATATCAGTAAGGTTAATTTCCATCACAAAAAGAAAATACTTATTATAATATTACATTTTATGCTTATTTTAACCGTAAACAATTTTAAACTGGCAAAGAAAGACTTATCTATCATACATTACAACATTTCTCGCATGCACTGCAAGTTGTGAGGTACATATAAGACAGTATCAATTTATTTTAGATAAAAATATTTATACTTTAAGCACAACATTAAGATAAGCAGACTGAAGTAGACCCATTTCCGCTGACAGCACCCGTTCACGAGCATGACGCATGAAACAGCCATCGCTTCGCTCAACCATATTTTAGAGAACGAAAGAGGGAGCAAAAGAAAAACAATTCAAGTTAAATCCAGTTAGCAATAAGCAATCCAGTTGGCTGTGTGATGGACGATGTATAGCAGCTCCCGGACAGTGCGTAATCATATACATATAACATCTCAGCAGTACTTTTTATCTGTTTATTCCCACAGGAAAGACGCGGGTAAAACCGTGGGTGCCCACTAGCTTGCAATTAAACAATTTTATTTTGTTACCGATGCCGACGCCGGCGGTGCGCGTACCCTTCTGAAAGACATAAGATACTCCCAAAAAAAACACATGGAGTAACAAACTTACAACTTTCCCAGTAATATGTACAGTCAACAGGAGCTACGGCTTTACATGTGCACTACGAAAACCGCCGCTATTACGAGCGACGTAAGGGCCCTCTCAAGGTCAAAGCATAAAGCTGTTGTTGATTGTATAACGTTAAATACAATAAAATATATACCATAGGTGGCCAAATTATTAGGGACAGTACTAAGATTTTTAATATTTCTAGTTTAATTGAATTTCTGTAACAAGTGATTGTTTGAAGGTCTCTTTTGTATTTTTTTATTGTTTTTGTATTCTATTGGGATCATAAAAACTTAAAAATAATATAGAAATAGTTTTAGTTTTTTCGTATGAGTATAATATTATATTGATAGACATAAAAAATAAAGTAAGTTTTAATATTTTGTAATGCCGCCTTTTGCTGCAATAAGTGCTTTTATGCGCCGCGGCATGCTCTCAATGCACGTTTTTGCCTTTTCCTGCAGCGTGGTGTGGTTATTCTATTCTTGTATGAGAATTCCTATTAACTGCCGCTTGGTGAAAATTTGTTCTTTCGCCACCACCTGTTTGGTGAGTTCCCACATGTTCTCAATGGGGTTCATATCTGGCGAATTCCCAGGCCAAGGCAAAACAGAGACATTTCTATCATCCAAGAATGCAGTCACACTTCGGGCTTTGTGGCATGGTGCAGAGTCATGCATAAAGATGTAGTTATCGTCAGGGAACCATTCAAAGACCTGCGGCAGTAGGTGAGTTACTATGATTTGCGTGTTCCATGCCTTTGGCTGAGATGACAGACCACACCATGACACTAACGGTCTTTAACCCTCTCCACAAGGCAATCTGTGTTGAATTTTTCCCCAGGGCGTCCTCACGAAAGAACTTTTGCCACCAAAACTTCAAATGTTGACTCATCGGAAAAGCACACCAGAAAAGTGTAGAAAATCGTTAAATACCAATAACACGACTCAAAAAGTTTTACATACTCTACTCCAATCTGCAACAGTCATGTTTTGATGTTGTATAGCCCATTGTAGTCGTTTCTTTTTCATAGCATCGGTTAGACGTGGTTTTTTGGTAGGCCGCCGACCTATCAAATTCTGTTCGACCAACCGCCTCAGCATTGTCCTTTCCGAAATGTGAATACCATCGTAGTCAAACGAGCAACGCTCTTTTTACGTTTTTTGAGGCAGATGTCCGTGATTTTTCTATCGGTACGAAGAGTGTTGATCCTTTTCCTGCCACATTTGCCATCACGATTTGCCTCGAGAGGTTTTTGTAGTCAATTTTAATTTTAATTCTATTAACAACAGACTTCAGCCCCCCTCAAACCCCAGCAATAACTGCTATGTCTCTTTGGGAATGTGTAGAATGCTGTAACAACGTCTGTATCTCTCTACATTTTCTTGGAGAAGTGTCTGAAGACTTACCCATTCTAAAAAAAGTAGAAAATTAAATTTATCGCTTCGATAGATTAATCAAATGTGAATTCGTAGACTTAACAGCAAAAATCTTTATTATTGAACCATTATGATTATTTCAGATACAAAAGTCAGTTAAAAACTAATAAGAAACACACAACACAACTGCAAAACCACGCTTTTTTTTAAAAAACATATCAATAAGAGAAGAAATGTCACATTATTGACAGATGAAGCACATATGCTGTGTTGCCATTTCACAAAAACAAAAAAATTATACCATTAACAATATCGAACAAAATAAACTTTAAAAAACAACATAATTTATAGAAACTTATAGTAGAAACTATAAATTAGATAAATATGATCACTGTCGCTAATAATTTGGCCACCTACTGTATTTACGTCCTTTTTTCTTCACTTTAGGTACTATGATTGGACTTGTTATTATAGTCCCATATAATTATTTCGTCGCAGTGCTTGCGCCTTAATCATGAGTAATTTCTCTACACGAATCGAGACATTGTAAATATACTGCTTGTCATAAACTATTATAGTTAAATAAATAAAGTTCACAAAAAAAATTTATAGTGATAATAGCATTAGATGTAGTGAACACGTTATCTTTTCAAGTATCAATCCTACTGTCAGTAATTAATGGAATGGTCGCAATCGCAGAATCGATTACCGCTGAGATCAAGAACGGGTGTAATATGTCATTTATCCGATCCCAATGCGAGCTCAATATCGGGTTTTATACAAAGTACTTTTCTGTAATAAACCTATACGACTAATGGTACCCGAATGTGAGACCAGTATGAAACGTGATATTTACTGGCATTTATTGCTAAAGCAAGAATTATTATGTTTCTTATCTGACAGCTTAATCAAATTGGAAGTCGGTAAAAAATGGAAAGAATGCGTTAGTTTGCGACTATAGAAATCCGAATTGAACAGTAATCATGACCATTGGTAGTTTTGGTAGGTCTTGAGTCTGCTTGGCCATAACCGTCACCCTATCCAACTCGGTCGTAACGACGTATTTTTCAGTTTTGTGGTGTTCCGGCAGTTAGTGATAAGATAGCCAGTTCCTCAGTGTTTGATGATCCTGGGAGAAGCGCCAATTCACTTTCTGGCTTATCATTACTTAGCATCAGGTATTACGGTGACTAACCAGTCAGAATAACAGTGCTACTGGGGTCACTTTCTTCTTCTTTCTTAATTAATGGCTTGCTCATGATAAAATTCGCGAATTTCAAGTATATTTTTTAGTATTTATAGAAATTGTACGTCAGATTGAGTTAAAAATGGAGCCTCACAACACGTGTTATTACAAAAAGAACTCGAGTGAAACTCCTGGGGTCACTTTGCCCACCAGAACCCTTAGTACGAGTTAACATTTACTGTCAAAGTTTTCGACTTGATGGAATGTGATAAAAATAGGGCAAGGTGCGAGTCATTGATGCAAGTATTGAATGTTAAAACATCTGATGTTGGTGTCTTTCAGTCCATATTAGCGGAACCGCCTCTGTGGTCTAGTGGTAACAACCACCGGTATCAGACCCAGGGGTCCCGGGTTCGATTCCCAGCGGGGGTACATATTGTAGGGGTGGTCAGCTCAAAGCCGCCACCTTAACTTTGACTTAAAAAAAATGACACTTTAGAATCGATTTTGAAAAGTATTTTATATCAATGGACAGGGAATTTAATTAACTTTTATAAAGTGTAATCGCATTTTGCAAAAAGCTTGTGAAGCTTACTATTATTTGCAAATTACGAAAACTTGTCAAAAAACCGCTTTGCCCGAGTAAGCGCCTAAAGCGCCTAAAGCATGGGGGTAAGGGCAAAGTGGTCATACCAAAATATATCAAGAAATGCAATTTTTAATAACAAAAATACCAAAAATAATTTATATTTCACTTTATTTACGATAAAAAAGAAATACTGTTCAATATAGTTTAAAATTTAACAATAACTTCAGGTTTCAAATTGGTCATACGTCATTACTTAAATCTAAGCCCAAAAAAAGCCTTCTGCATAAAGTAACATAACAACAGCATACTCGGTATTTTGGCATTAGATTCTAATGTAATAAGAACAGATTTCTTCGCTAATGTGAATACGGCATAGCGCGGTCACTTCACCACTTTGCACGGAGGCTTTGCCTTTTTACACAATTTTGTTTTAAAAATCAATTCAGCTCCCATTATTTATCCCATGTCGGAACAAATAATAAATAAACAAAGACAAATAGATGAGTAACAATAGACTTGCAATAAAAACATTGAATTCTAAAGAGGATTGAATAAAATAGGTTAAACTTACAATGGATTTTTTAACAAAAAGCTCAGAAACCTTACACACGTCGCCGCGGCCACGGGTTTGCTCTTATCACCACCGAATGACTGCTCGGTGCAGGGCGAGAGGTTGGTTATAGGGCAGAATGGTAAAAGTGGCGCTATCGTTTTTAGTTACTATAAAAACATGGTGTGGCCACTTTGCTTCCTATGGCCGCTTTGAGCGGACTTCCCATTCAGTTTGGTTGGTCATAGGACTTGTTGTAAGTCCGTCTGGCTAGCTACCACCATCTTATCTAAACCTGATGCCATAACAACAATGTTTTCAGCATTGTTGTGTTCCGGCAGACTGAGATAAAATAGCCAGTTCCTCAGTGATGAGGATTATGAAGGTACGACGAAGGCCAAGAGTCTCCTCGAAAAAAAAAGAACCTATGTCATCAGCAGCTAAGCTTTTGTGTAAAATGGTGACCTTTAATCAATGATTCTGGGTTTGTTTGTTTTTTTATATAATACTCTAAGTACAACTGTTTTTTTTTATATACACAGCTTAGTAGTTACCTAATACTATTGTTATAGATTAGTACATTATTAGGGTACGATGGGACTGACGTACCCTGTGGTAAAATTCCCTAAATAATATAAGTATTGAAAAAATAAATCTTTCGACAACTAACGGAATCTCTACTCATGTCGGTAAAGCAGTCTATGGCTATGAAGAGACAGAGCTATAGTTTTCGAAAACGATTTCAGTTTGCGAAACACTTAATAAGGGTACTGTAGTGATAAAGTAGCATCACGCTGAGACCGCATATTTGTTGGCCTGGGCACTTCTAACCAGGGCCCTTAGCCAAAGTAACAATTCAAAAACGATAACGAAGTTCGAAAATAGTTAAATGTATGGGATTGGCGGATTGGCATAGGCCCCGTTAAATCACGTGGTCTTGCCGCAAGTTCATTGGCGAATATAGACAATAACGAATCGAATTATCGTTTCGCTACGTAACGATGTTACTTTGTCTACTGGCCCAGGAGTTCTAAAGCACGAAACCCGTAGTTTCGGCCTAAGTTACGGACGTTTTCTACTCCGTATCACCTACGGACAGCTTATTGAATACAGCTTAAGAATGAATGAGAATACGTTTTGACATTGTCCCTAGTCCCAATGTGTTTGTGCCGTTTGTCCAAAACTAGTACATCCGAAATCAATAGAGAGTAGGCTCCATCCGTAGTTTCGGAAAACTTACGGACGGGGGCCCGTATCTTAGTTGACGGGCTTAGAGAGTAGGCCTCCTGCTGTGTTTCGATGTTTTTTTGTTTATTTGTTTTTGCTTTTTTTTTCGTTATTATTGTACTCTTTTCGTTTGTTTCATCACTTTTTAAGTGTGTGTGTAAAATTTATAATATTATATTTTTTTAAGATTAGACCAGAATATTAAACTTACTTCTCCAGGTAAACGGTTCCAGAAGAAGAAGAAAGAAACATTTATTGACCATTCACACAAAGATAGAACACAATTATAATTATATATATTATAATTATAAATCAAAACTTATAAGTTTTGATTTTTTAAGATTAGACCAGAATATTAAACTTACTTCTCCAGGTAAACGGTAAAGATGCTTAAACTCGAGATGAAAGTTAGAATTCGCCTAGATCCTTCGTGGTTTTCAAACAAACTTACAAAATGTTATAAAGTCCTTGTGGATTTCTTCGAGAACAACTCCTCAATTCACATTGTAGACAGAAATTAGATTAACGTTAAAATTTATACCAATTTTATCATCAATATTGTAATTAATTCAATTCAAATACACTGGGGAGAGAGTTTGCCTTTCAGAAGGAATACTGTACAACTTTGAAATTGTCCTTTGTTACAATGCCTATAAGGTTTTTATTGCGATGTGAATTTCAATCTAATTTTATTTCTGAAAATATATAATATCATCGTCTCATGCATTTAAACTGATACTAAATTAAGCTTTCGTTGGTAATAAAATCGAACAACAGAGGTCTAATATTACAAAAGAATACTTTTACTATGCATTTTTTTTTTATTAACGACGGCGAGACTCTTAGCCTTCATCATACCTGATGTTAAGTATTGATAAGGCTGAAGATGAAAGCGAGCCTCTCCCGGAATCCTCAATCACTGAAGAACTGGCTATCTTATCTCTAACTGCCGGAACACAACAATGCTGAAAACATTTTTGTTATGGCGTCAGACTTAGATAAGATGGAGGTAGCTAGCCAGGCGGACTTACAACGAGTCCTACCACCAACCAAAGCAGATGGCTTCAAATGATAGACAGTTTTGTACTTTACCAAAGTAACTAGAAGGAAGTTCAATTTAAAATTAAATGCAATGATTGGTGCGACATGGTGGTACCTGCTCCACTGGATATTTTGACTTTTCAAGGTTCAAGCTCTAACAATATAATATTTTTCAATATATAAGTTGTGATTTTTCTATATTCGCAAATGCAATGTTAATGATTTAGTTTTAGGGTTTACCGTTTAAAGTTAACTCGTCACTAGTGACAGTTGATAAAGTTGTTTTTTTTTAACTAAAGAAATTAATTCTAAACTTTTATTTTTATTTAAAAAATTATAAATTCCCGTGTATGCCTACGCACGACGCGCTTTTTCCTCAATCGAATCAACCATGGATAGACACAAAGTCAAAGTTTAACGGTCGGTTTCAATAACCTAACTGCTGTAAGAGATAGGCTTACTAGAGCTTTGTTGCCTAGATATTTTTGTTAATCAGCCCAAAATAACCCAAAATAACAGCGGTTGCTAAGTAACGTAACCAAGATAGCCCTATCTGTTGTAAGGGATAGATTATTGAAACCGGCCGTAAGTCAATATCATTTATTCAGTCTAGGCTGTTACAAGCACTTATGAACGTCAAAGAAGCTACGAAATCGGGTCACAAACCCGACGGCGGGAGACCTCGTAACGAGAAGAACCGACAAGAAACTGGTCAAGGGCTGTTTTTTTTCTCCCTATTTTATTTCATACAGAGTCGTCAAATTGAAAGTGACCTTAACATATCAGTAAGGTTAATTTCCATCACAAAAAGAAAATACTTATTATAATATTACATTTTATGCTTATTTTAACCGTAAACAATTTTAAACTGGCAAAGAAAGACTTATCTATCATACATTACAACATTTCTCGCATGCACTGCAAGTTGTGAGGTACATATAAGACAGTATCAATTTATTTTAGATAAAAATATTTATACTTTAAGCACAACATTAAGATAAGCAGACTGAAGTAGACCCATTTCCGCTGACAGCACCCGTTCACGAGCATGACGCATGAAACAGCCATCGCTTCGCTCAACCATATTTTAGAGAACGAAAGAGGGAGCAAAAGAAAAACAATTCAAGTTAAATCCAGTTAGCAATAAGCAATCCAGTTGGCTGTGTGATGGACGATGTATAGCAGCTCCCGGACAGTGCGTAATCATATACATATAACATCTCAGCAGTACTTTTTATCTGTTTATTCCCACAGGAAAGACGCGGGTAAAACCGTGGGTGCCCACTAGCTTGCAATTAAACAATTTTATTTTGTTACCGATGCCGACGCCGGCGGTGCGCGTACCCTTCTGAAAGACATAAGATACTCCCAAAAAAAACACATGGAGTAACAAACTTACAACTTTCCCAGTAATATGTACAGTCAACAGGAGCTACGGCTTTACATGTGCACTACGAAAACCGCCGCTATTACGAGCGACGTAAGGGCCCTCTCAAGGTCAAAGCATAAAGCTGTTGTTGATTGTATAACGTTAAATACAATAAAATATATACCATAGGTGGCCAAATTATTAGGGACAGTACTAAGATTTTTAATATTTCTAGTTTAATTGAATTTCTGTAACAAGTGATTGTTTGAAGGTCTCTTTTGTATTTTTTTATTGTTTTTGTATTCTATTGGGATCATAAAAACTTAAAAATAATATAGAAATAGTTTTAGTTTTTTCGTATGAGTATAATATTATATTGATAGACATAAAAAATAAAGTAAGTTTTAATATTTTGTAATGCCGCCTTTTGCTGCAATAAGTGCTTTTATGCGCCGCGGCATGCTCTCAATGCACGTTTTTGCCTTTTCCTGCAGCGTGGTGTGGTTATTCTATTCTTGTATGAGAATTCCTATTAACTGCCGCTTGGTGAAAATTTGTTCTTTCGCCACCACCTGTTTGGTGAGTTCCCACATGTTCTCAATGGGGTTCATATCTGGCGAATTCCCAGGCCAAGGCAAAACAGAGACATTTCTATCATCCAAGAATGCAGTCACACTTCGGGCTTTGTGGCATGGTGCAGAGTCATGCATAAAGATGTAGTTATCGTCAGGGAACCATTCAAAGACCTGCGGCAGTAGGTGAGTTACTATGATTTGCGTGTTCCATGCCTTTGGCTGAGATGACAGACCACACCATGACACTAACGGTCTTTAACCCTCTCCACAAGGCAATCTGTGTTGAATTTTTCCCCAGGGCGTCCTCACGAAAGAACTTTTGCCACCAAAACTTCAAATGTTGACTCATCGGAAAAGCACACCAGAAAAGTGTAGAAAATCGTTAAATACCAATAACACGACTCAAAAAGTTTTACATACTCTACTCCAATCTGCAACAGTCATGTTTTGATGTTGTATAGCCCATTGTAGTCGTTTCTTTTTCATAGCATCGGTTAGACGTGGTTTTTTGGTAGGCCGCCGACCTATCAAATTCTGTTCGACCAACCGCCTCAGCATTGTCCTTTCCGAAATGTGAATACCATCGTAGTCAAACGAGCAACGCTCTTTTTACGTTTTTTGAGGCAGATGTCCGTGATTTTTCTATCGGTACGAAGAGTGTTGATCCTTTTCCTGCCACATTTGCCATCACGATTTGCCTCGAGAGGTTTTTGTAGTCAATTTTAATTTTAATTCTATTAACAACAGACTTCAGCCCCCCTCAAACCCCAGCAATAACTGCTATGTCTCTTTGGGAATGTGTAGAATGCTGTAACAACGTCTGTATCTCTCTACATTTTCTTGGAGAAGTGTCTGAAGACTTACCCATTCTAAAAAAAGTAGAAAATTAAATTTATCGCTTCGATAGATTAATCAAATGTGAATTCGTAGACTTAACAGCAAAAATCTTTATTATTGAACCATTATGATTATTTCAGATACAAAAGTCAGTTAAAAACTAATAAGAAACACACAACACAACTGCAAAACCACGCTTTTTTTTAAAAAACATATCAATAAGAGAAGAAATGTCACATTATTGACAGATGAAGCACATATGCTGTGTTGCCATTTCACAAAAACAAAAAAATTATACCATTAACAATATCGAACAAAATAAACTTTAAAAAACAACATAATTTATAGAAACTTATAGTAGAAACTATAAATTAGATAAATATGATCACTGTCGCTAATAATTTGGCCACCTACTGTATTTACGTCCTTTTTTCTTCACTTTAGGTACTATGATTGGACTTGTTATTATAGTCCCATATAATTATTTCGTCGCAGTGCTTGCGCCTTAATCATGAGTAATTTCTCTACACGAATCGAGACATTGTAAATATACTGCTTGTCATAAACTATTATAGTTAAATAAATAAAGTTCACAAAAAAAATTTATAGTGATAATAGCATTAGATGTAGTGAACACGTTATCTTTTCAAGTATCAATCCTACTGTCAGTAATTAATGGAATGGTCGCAATCGCAGAATCGATTACCGCTGAGATCAAGAACGGGTGTAATATGTCATTTATCCGATCCCAATGCGAGCTCAATATCGGGTTTTATACAAAGTACTTTTCTGTAATAAACCTATACGACTAATGGTACCCGAATGTGAGACCAGTATGAAACGTGATATTTACTGGCATTTATTGCTAAAGCAAGAATTATTATGTTTCTTATCTGACAGCTTAATCAAATTGGAAGTCGGTAAAAAATGGAAAGAATGCGTTAGTTTGCGACTATTTCTAAACCAATTTCAATCAAAACAATTCAAAAATTTAATTAGAAAAACTTATCGTTATTCCTTCGACATAAAACTTCAAAATGTTGCTGCTTGATTTTTTTTATATGTTTTTAAAACTGGTGTTGTACAATTATTTTATGTTTAACTTGCCATCGTTCGTAGTGCACAAATATTAACACTAAACATTATCGTCAATTTTTTTAAAAGCATTATATAAGAATAAGAATAAAAAACGATTCCGTAAATGTTGACACTGACATGAGGTGCAAGACAAAGACAATTTAAAAATAAAGATTTATGTCACGTTCCGAAATCCAATCACAGGTTGTGAAATCTCATCCAGCCTAATATAAAATTCTTATAACAAATAGTTTAATCTTATTGTTATTGTTTTTATAATCCAATGAACTAAAATAATACAATGAAACCAAAACGGAGTATTATAATTAATTCAAAATAAGAATAAATGTATCAAAAAAGTCAATAGTGCGATTCGGAACGCATTATGACGTATTTTATGTATTAAATTAAAAAAGTGCTTTACCGCGCTAGGCCGTAAAAAGCGATTTTCTACGATGAAACTTAATGACAAAACCTCCTCTTCCCCCAGATAACCGCAGTTGCTAAGAGAACCAGAAAATTAATATACGTTTTTAAAAATTTGCGAGGTGTTGCTCCACCTGATATACTCTGTTTAACCTACAAGTCGCTGGCTGAAAGTATACTGTTATATTGTATTTGTGCTTGGGGCACGGCATCGAAGACTTCTCTTATTGAAATTGAGCGTGCTCAACGTGCAGTTCTGAAGGTTTTGATGGGTCTACCCTTCCGCTACCCCACTGAAGATCCGTTTAAGATCTGTGACGTGCTTAGAAAATTATCAGTTAGAAATTATTTATTCACCAGTCTCTGCGAAGATACCACCGTTACACTGTTCCCTTTTTGAATCTGCCTAATAGACGTGTATGTAAAGTACCACTGCCTAAATGTAGAACCGTATTAGCAATGAAAATCCATGACTACTACGCACCTATGCTTTATAATAAACTTAACCGTTATGTAAAAGGAATTGCTAAGTTATGTAATAACATGTTTAACCCGCCATTGGAGACGTGAATTTGACATACATCGTTGGTGACCCCGGTCACACGCACCGGGGTTTTCGACCGCGAGTTTTTCTGTCATTTACAGTGTATGCTATTTTTCATTCGAAAATATATAATATTTGATCTTTAATTTTCAATAAAACATAGATGTTTCAGTAATCAAATCTCTTTTATTAGCAATAGACAACATCTTAGGAAGCACTAAAATTATGAGGTATTTTAACAAAGTTTTTTAAAACTCAAAAAAAGCAACAATCTTAATTAATTAACACTAGAATCAGGCTTTGTCCGTCTTATGACATTAGAAACTTAAAATAAAATAACATAAATGGTAATACTTCTACCAAAAACATAAAATAACTTATTGCCAAAATTGGTGACGCCGGTCTCACGCACCGGGTTGGCGCCAAAACTCTGTAACGTGCGTCCGCGTCGCTGTCGCGCGGTAGACTTGCGGTGGGGGGCGTTGAATTAGTCAGCTACTCGAAACCACAGTGTAATTCGATGAACGGTGACCAAAATATTTGATATTTTTAAACTACCCGGTCTCACAGACATATAGGTCACCAATGGCGGGTTAAAAATATAATTTTGAGTAATCTTAAGGAACTTGATTACGAAACAACAGACAATCTCTTTGTAAGGTTACAGTAGCAAGTATTTGTTAGTATTGACCACACTTTTAAAAACACTTAAATTAATTTATTAATCTAACTGGGAGTACCGTGGCCTGTAGCACAGATTTTACTACCACGGGTCACGGTATCTAATTTTATTTGATGTATGTGTTTAGTACTCAATAAATAATTATCTTATCTTATCATATCGTATCGTCATCAGCCATTTTAATATCCCCACTGCTAGGGCACTGGCCTTGTATAAGGAAGGCCAGTGCATATAGTGGCCGTATTCACGGATACTCGGATGGATAAGAAAACGAGCCATGACCCACCACGCGGGCCCAACGCGGATTGGAGGGTTTTAACGACTGTAAATGCAGACGAGACTAACGGCTTAACGTGCCTTCCGAAGCACGGAGAGAGAGAAAAAGAGAGTTTTGGTCCCCACCCATCCCGTTACCGACCGTTGCGAGAGTTGTTTTACCTCAAAAATCGCAGGACGAGCGTGCGAACCACTGTGCCACCGAGCTCCTCCATTTCTTTATTGACCTTCAATTGATGTTTATTAACTTGTATGATTGTTACAGAGTCGGTGATGATGTAGCAGGAATGTGCGCGCCGGCCGCAGCCGCCCTGCTGCTTGCCGCGCTCGCCGCGTTGCCATGCCGAGGTGATTAACCTTTATACAGTTTCTTTTAAGAGCAATTTACCTAAGGCGCTTTACGACTAAACGAGATAGTAATGAGAAAAAACGCGCGTGGGAGCGAGACCGATTTGAAGATTGAAAATTCACTTCGTAGTTAATAACTTTAGGGATTAAAGAAAAAAGAAACTAAAAGATGCTAAATATTATTGGTGTTAACTAATTAAACAGAGTATTCGCTGCGTATGGGACACTTCGTCGTCTACGTAATTTTTTGCCGACCAGTACTAAGATCACTCTGGCCCATTCTCTCTTGTTACCTATAATAAACTACGCTGATATCTATTACACTGATTTATCTGAAGAACTCCTCAACAAACTAGAGCGTCTGCAAAATGTCTGCATCAGATTTATCTTTAACCTCCGAAAATATGACCATGTCTCAACCGTCCGTAGTAAACTTAACTTCCTATTCGCTATTTGCCGGCGCAGGGACTTTTCTACCAACTTCCCCACCTCACCTCAAAGAATGCTTTTCTTTTCATACCACATCTTCACATTGTACTTTGCGTTCTACCTCTAACCTACAGTGGCAATGAGGAAGCTGATAAATTGGCTAGGAGGGGGGCTGATGAACCCTTTATTGGCCCTGAACCAAGACTGCCAATATCACATAGAATCTCTAAGAACATCATTGAGATTAGAATAATCAAAGAAACTAACCACAGATGGATGAAAAGAAAGGACTGCAGACAGTCAAAGATCTTCATCAAATCAGTCGATAAGAAGAAAACTAGAGAGCTGCTGAAACTAAGCAGAAGAAACATAAGGAACATAGTAGGAGTACTGACAGGACATTGTCCACTGAACAGGCACCTTTCAATAATCAAAAGGACAGAGGATCCCACCTGTCCACAATGTAATGAAAAGAAAGAAACAAGCTACCACTTCATGGCAGAATGCCCAATGTATGCATCATTGCGCTGGGAGCTCTTTGAAGCGGACAAGCTAGAAGAAGAGGATCTAAAGCAGTTGACGATAAGTGAACTCAACAGGTATTGTAAGCGCACAGGAAGGTTCGAGGGTCCGACGCCGGTGGGGTGAACGATAACCCGCCCCCCCCCCCTGTTCTTCAGGGGATTTCTTCACCGGGGAATTTGGTGAAATGGTTCCAACTAGGGAGGCTGATCACCCGTCCGGCCTTGCTGGCGTCCCCTCTCCAAAAATAATAATAATACCTCTAACCTCTCCCTAGAATTTCCTCGTCACTCCTCCAACTTCTATTCCTATTCCTATTCCGTGCACGCGGTCCGTTTTGGAACGCACTACCAGAGGGTATCAGAAAGGCTCAGACTCTAAAATCCTTTGGCTATCAAGTAAGAAGACATTTTCTTTCTCTTTTCTACTTATAAGTTATCATATATTTTCTCTTTCAGTATCCATCTATTTGTTAATATATACATTTTCTTCTCCTTCTTCGTGCACCCTTTCCCCAGAACCTTATTTATCTGTATTCTTTCACCCAAGGTTGCCTAAAAGAGAATGCTATGTAGCAATAGGGCCGCCTATTGTATGTTCTTTTGTATGTTCGTTTTTTGTACTTGTTTTGTTTTTATCGTGTGCAGTAAAGATTTGTATTATTATTAAACAAATTCCCAATAGTTTATGAGAATAATCTTGAATTTTGGAATTTTTAGGATGTCATTTCAAAAAGAAAAAGTGTCTAGGCAAAATTTATATCTTAATCTAAATGTATATCTTATTACCAGATTTGTAACATCTCTAACCATTTATGATAAATTTTAAATAGAAAAATCCGGTCCAGAGCATTGGACCGGATTTCCAAAGGTCGTGGGTTCAATTCACTTGTGGCCGAGTTAATTTTTTCCAATATTTTTCTATTTAAAATTTATCATAAGTATTAAAATAGCATTGAAAAATGCAAAAATTCAAATATCATAAAAAAAATCTCTAACCACCCTATAGTTTTATATCTAAAAGTTCATTATTACGTATAGCATCTTATACGGTGTGCCCGATTACATAGATAAGAAGGAATATGGCCGTGGCCACTGTCTCTACTGGAATACATTAACTAACATTTGTAATTTTGTATCAACGTATCCAAACGTAACTATTTTCGAAAAGAGATAAAGAAAGAGAAAGAAAACAGAAAACTAGCTTAGTCAGCAAAACTCAGAAATTGAAGAAAAAACAATTGATAAAAACTTTGTTATCTTATAGGATTTTTAATGTTCAATTCAAACTATTTTTTTTAACTAAAATATGATGAGCCAGCATCATATTTTAGTTTTAAACAAACAGCAATATATAGCAATTGTTTACTTAAAAAACAAGACACCAACATCCCTTTCTTCCAATGCCTGTAAGATTTTAACAAATTAAAAAAACATCCTCAGTGTTTGGTTAATGACCGTAAAAACTTTCCCAAAAGCCTGTCATCGGATGGTTGCGTTAAAATAATGATCGTAAATTCTTCGGGGCTCGCTCGTTGTTTTCGGACAGACAACGTAAATAACGTTGTTTCTAGAAAGCGAAAATATTTGGAGGCTTCAAACAGTTTTCTTGACCGAAGACTGCTAATAAATCCTGAGCGGTTGGAAATTTCAATTTAAAACGTCTTTTAATTTAATTGGTTAACTAGTGGTCACTTTTAACCGGCGTGGTGCACGTTTCCAAACCATCTGGCTAAGGCTTTAAACTACATGTGTGGCAATTTTCATCCAAATCCGCTCAGCCGTTTTCGCGTGATTGAGTAACATAGGATTGGAGCATTGGACCGAATTTCCAAAGGTCGCGGGTTCGATTCCGGTCTGAGAATTCACTTGTGGCCGAGTTAATTTTTTCCAATATTTTTCTATTTAAAATTTACCGTAAGTATAAAAATAGCATAGCATAGCAAAAATGCTAAAATTACAAAATTATAAAAACATAGGATTTTACATAGGAACATAGTGAATAAAACAGGAGCCCGTGGCGCAGTGGTTCGCGCGCTCGGCCAGCGATTGTTGAGGTTAAGCAAGTTTCGCAATGTTCGGTCACGGGATGGGTGACCCAAAATTTTCTATCTCAAGCTCCTCCGTGCTTCGGAAGGCACTTTAACCGTTGCATTTGCAGTCGTTAAAACCCATCAATCCGCATTGGGCCCGCGTGGTGGGTCATGGCCTATTCTCCTTATCCATTCATATGGAAGGCCAGTGCTGCCATAGCTGATGACAACGAGTAACATAGGTAGGTACATCCAAACTTTCATATTTGAAATATATGTAGGTACAAAAATACAATCACAATCATTTCGATCAATTTATGGCATTTATTCCGAGAATGGCCATGAAAGTTTACTGGTTAATATACCAAATGGTTTAATATTGAAAATTAGGCTCAACTGGCTAATTTAACCGAGACACAAGTTATAGCTCTACCTTAAATGAAACTAAAGATTTCCAACAATCCACACCAAACCTTGAGCGGGAACTTTGGGAAGAAACTATTTTCGACTCCCATGTTGCGATAAATGAAGTGGAATGAACCAGTCAATTTATTAAGTAGGACATACACGTGCTACACAAGATATACCTATGTATTTTTAATCAAGGCCACTCGAGATGATTACTTTCCAAAGTTCATTCCCAAAGTGGTAATAGAGTAAGGAAAGTTATCCAGAGATCCACGTGTATGCGGTATCGTACCAAACCGTGTATGCTGTGGAACTGGCAAAATTTATCAACAAGTTAGCCGAAATCCATTAGTGGTTTGTATTGAGTTGTTAGAACTAGTTACATGGGTGTCGCAAACTGGGTACATAGTAAATTAGTTGGTAATTGCGATAAATGTCCTACCCTTGCGCAGGTAGGACGCAGACTGAAAGCGCTCGTTGAGTTAGCAGAAGACGATTAAGCGTCGGCTTCAATAACCTACCCACAGTAAGAGTTAGTTTTTTCTAGGCAACAAAACTCTCTAGAGCTTTGTTGCCTAGAAATTTATGTTAATTAGCCCAAAATGATCCAAATTAACAGCGGTTGCTAAGTAACGTAACTAAGAAGGCTTATCCCCTATTCGTCATCAGCCATTTTCAATGTCCCCACTGCTGGGGCACAGGCCTTCCATAAGGATGGATAAGGAGAACGGACCATGACCCACCACGCGGGCCCAATGCGGATTGGTGGGTTTCAACGACTGCAAATGCAATCGGACCAACGGCTTAACGAGCCTTCCGAAGCACGGAGGAGCTCGAGATAGTAAATTTTTGGTCACCCATCTCGTGACCGACCATTGCGAAAGTTGCTTAACCTCAACAACCGCAGGCTGAGCACGCGAACTACTGCGCCACGGACTTATCTCTTGTTAGGGATAGAATATTGAAACTGGCCGTTAGAGAAAGATTAAATAGTAAAGTAGTTACCAGTCATTGATATAATAAAGCGTTACAAATTATAAAATAAAAACTTTTCTGCCGAGCGCAACTCATAATTTTTCACCTCACAACAGCGAGGAACATTTTATGGTTGTTTTCGCGGTCAACTTTCGGTAAAAAAATCTTTTAACATAAAGTTTAATTTAAATATACCTTATTCTCGTTATTTTGATGATATAAAAAAATTCAATAATATAAAAGGGAGTAATATAGTTAATTTAAAGTTATTTAAAGTAGGAATATATTGTTACTTATTAATAAGAATAAAAACGATTCCGTAAATGTTGACATTGACATGAGGTACAAGACAAAGACAATTTAAAAATAAAGATTTATGTCACAGTCCGAAATCCAATTATTATTGTAGTTAAGGGTCTGACACCCATTTACACTAAACTTAAGAATTGCCTAAGGCTATTCTTATCTATCATAATTAAGCATAGCTTAAGTCTTAGGTGCTCGATATTGGGCCTCAAGTTAAGACTAGTCTTAGTGGATTTAAGAACGTTTGTATTGCAGCTACAAATATTTTTTTACGCAAACGCAAGCTCTAAAATTTGCATTTTAGAGTAAATATTGATTCAAAAGGAAGAAAATAAGAAGTTTAATAACTTCAACATGTTACTATGCAGAATGATCACATACTACAATCTCGTTTAAGTCGCTTTTAATATTGTATGTCGACATAACTCTTAAAGACAAATCATCAAAGAAAAATACCAAAGGAACTGAAATGGCAAAGAATCCTTTTCTCGGAATGGCACAAGCGATCGTCTGAATTACTTAGATCGTTACCAAATATTTGCTTACAGTCCTCGACATTCTTTATTCTAGATTTGAATTTAGCGAGAAAGCTTAGATAGAACTGTGTAAATGATGGACCATTTAAAAATATTTTTCTATTAACACAAACGTTCTTCCTTGCAAATTAAATTGCAGGCCCTGAAAGGCCCTCAACTGGTATTTCTTGAGAGTCCTTATTATATTTTAATTCGAGGAGAGATTTAAATAAAACGAAGCGAGCTTCCTCTTTAATTTATTTGAAGCAAGACCAAATTTTGTTTTCTTATGATTTACAATTTTAGAAACGATCAATTACAAAAACATAATTTTAATGATAGACCTGAAATAAACATAAAAGATCTTTATACTGATGATAAATTTTAAATAGAAATATATTGGAAAAAAATTACTCGGCCACAAGTGAATTCTCAGATGGGAATCGAACCCACGACCTTTGGCTTTGACCTTTACCTAAGTCTCGGTAGCTCAGCGGTTAAAGCATTGAACCGGATTTCCAAAGGTCGTGGGTTCGATTCCCATCCGAGAATTCACTTGTGGCTGAGTAAATTTTTTCCAATATTTTTCTATTTAAAATTTATCAAAAGTATAAAAATAGCATAGAAAAATGCAAAAATTCAAAAATCATAAAATAAAAGATCTTTAAAATAATCAGGTATTAAAATTGTATTATCAATTTCAGGTACTGATGCCGATTCAGCCAGCAGATTTCCTAGTAAAATTCATATTCAAGGAAGTGAAATCCATCCAACAATAAACATAGTGTATAAAATGTTACATGGTACAGAATACAATAAAACAGAAATTGACTCTTTGTTAAACGTCAACGATAATGTAGTGAAAGATGAAAAGTGTTGTGATTTTAATTCTAAAGTGAACGTGTTGGAACCTAAAGGTGCTAAAATAACTAGAACAAAAGTCAGCGATAGAATAAAGCGTATAGTGAATATGGAAAGAACAAGTAACTTTAATATGGATGTTAGAAATACTGAAATGAGTACAGCTACGTCGGTGGTGAGCCCGGCGTTTGCGGCAGAAGTAAGAAGAAGAAAACCAGGAGAGACTGGCTCGAGTGCACCACTATTGAACTATATCTTCGACACTTATACGAACACACACCAGCATAAAAACGGAAAGTAAGTTAATAAGTATATTAATATTTTAGAACCCCTCCGATTCAGGCCCCCTAGACAAAGAAACAATTAAAATACAATAACGAAGTTCGAATCAAATGTATGGTATTTGGAGATTGGTATAAGCCGCGATAAATCATGTGGTCCTTTGGCGCATATAGACGATATCGAATTTATATATCGCTTAGCTAGATAACGATTTTATTTGTCTACAGGTCGATACCGCGATAAATCATGTGGTCCTTTGGCGCATATAGACGATATCGAATTTATATATCGCTTAGCTAGATAACGATTTTATTTGTCTACAGGTCGATACCGCGTCGAGAATATTATACTTTTGCCACACGCGTTCCTAGGTCTTTATGTAGACAAAAATGGTTTTATGATTTTCAAATCTTAGGTACATACTACATTGCTACCTCCTTTTAAATCCTTTTGGTAAATATTAACAATTCTCGTTTGATGATTAAGCTTGAATTTCTTATAAATTAAGACTTATAAGTAGCCAGTCATCCGTGACCACGGCAGCTGTAAAGGTGCCGAAACGTTCGGAAAATCAAAACTCCCCTAAAAAACCTAAAAATACGGACAATTACAACTTAGTTCGTGAAATATAGCGCGTTTGATAAACGTAAAAAAAAATATTTCAATGAACAGTGCGCGCCAAAACATAAGATGTACGTACGAGGGGAGGTCAAAAAGTCCTCGGAATGGGAGGGACGGAAGAGGTAGGTTCATTTGTCCAGCTAGGTATTGATTGAGCACCTCATCACGAGCATATATTCCAAATTTGAATGTAATCGGGTCATTAATATTTTAGTAATTTAACGTGCAAGCCAGTCGGTAGGGAAGACAAAATCAAACCAAGATTTTTTTGTCGCCCTTTGGAGCTCTGTAGCCAGATAATGAATGAAGTTACAGTCCGAAATAATACTGAAAAGGAAAGCTATGTTCACCACCGTAATCCTAGTCAAAGAAGTAGTCGATACAGTGGCATTCCACCGCCCAAGAGGACCGAGTTGGAAAATAAGTTGGAAAAATGTTCATCGACTATGTAGAATACGGTGTTAATAGAACCGTACAATACTAAGCTTCATTTCAAGATTCATTTGAAGGGGTCCATGAAAGAAAAATAAGGAGAAAGGGTTTGGTCTTTTGGCATGAAAATGCACCTGCGCACAAGAGTCACGTTGCAACGGCGTTTATTCACCGATGAAGCTTCGAAAAACTTCATCAACTTTTTTATATTCCAGACCTGGGTCCCAAGCAACAAATTAAAATTTACTGCAATGAAAAAAAGGTGCATGTAAAAAAATATACGGCGACTTAGAGGTAAAGTCTGTAAATTCTACTCAAATTACAAATATTTTTATTCGAACTAGTAATCAATTTATATGAGCAATTTCAGAAATGTATTTGGGGTAGTAAAGAAATTTACTTGAAAGAAAAAAATATTTGATGCTTCACTGCAACCGACTTCCCGCCCATTCCGCGGACTTTTTGACCTCCCCTCGTATAAGTATATCATACTTAAAATTGTATTAAATCCATATTATTATAGTCTAATGGGCTTAAGTTTCGATTCAAACAATCTATTTCAAGTGCTAACGCCAGTCTTAACTAAATATAAAAGATAATAATAATATAAATCAGTGTCATCTTAGCCAACCTATCGTTGTTTTATACAGACTGTTAAAAGACCCATACCGAAGCCGTAATAATATGCGTAGTGTACATGAAACTAAATAAGGTTATGCGAAAATAATTGCTGGGAAACACTAGAATTTTTTGTTTCCAAAAAAGGGTGCTATTTTTATACGCAAAAACGTAAGCGTGCAACACTGTGCGTGTGTCTAGAGGGTACGAGTAGGCAGCCGGGATCCAGTTTCTTGGATTGGTTTTGATATTGCGTTGCGATTTTGTAACTTTATACGACAATGTTTAAAAACAAATATTGTCTTTGGTCTTCAATAACTCCTCAATTATTAGGTTCTCAGATTTGGTCCCATACAAAAAAATGATAGTAACGATGGGAAGAATGCGTGGTTTTTGTTTCCATTATGGGTATTTTAACACTCTGTATTATATGAGGAGTAAATAAATATACAGAACAAAATGGCTAGGAGAGACGGACATTATTATATTAGAATAAGTTAAAACAACAGCGTAAAAAGTACTGTATTATTTCGACGTGTTCTCATAACACTCGGTTCAATTGGAAGAGCATTGGGATGGGTTTGAGTCCCGTCTGAGGGATTTGTGTGACGAATCGACCTTTTCTAGTATTTTCAGGTCAAAACAACCCGATGTAGGAAAAGGCTCATGAGCAATTCCTTTTTGATATGATACACATTAGATATTTTAGAAATACCTTTTCTGATGACAATAATCTATTCAGGGTAATTCCTGGGAATAGCATCTACGCTGCAGCTGCACCAGAAATTGAAGCGTTGGTCGGTTCCACTGCTCACTTGGATTGCAAGGTGGACAGCCTTCACGATAAACTGGTAATAAGTATGTTCATTTGATTTTGAATAGTTGCTTCTTGGTTTTCTACTCCTATATTTCTATTTTGATTCTGAAGCTATTGAGTCTTAGTGCGATATATAATAAATAAATATAAATATTTTTTACACTCCCATCAATTAACCTAACCACAAAGTAAAGCACTGTAAGGCTTGTGTTATGGAATACTAGGGTAACGGATATAAATATAAATAATTATACATATATAAGAATTTAAGTGCAGAAATAGTAATAATACATATAAACGTCCATGACTTAGATACAAATGCTCGTATTCATCATACAAACATTTGCCAGTTCAGGATTCGAACCTGGACCTCAGAGTAGGCGACACCTTGAAACTGATGTACGTACCACTCTACCACGGAGGTCGTCATATATAATCATAGACTATTGAAATCTATCGAGTAGAGTTACTCATAGCATTTAAATACGTGAATTCTCAGATGGAACTCGAATCCACGACCTTTGGAAATCGGGTCCAATGCTGGATTTCCAAAGTTCGTGGGTTCGAGTTCCATCTGAGAATTCACTAGTGGCCGAGTTAATTTTTTTCTAATATTTTTCTATTTAAAATTTATCATATTATTATATGGAAATCCGGTCCAATGCTGAATCCAATGATGGATTTCCAAAGGTCGTGGTTTCGAAGGCCATCTGAGAATTCACTTGTGGCCGAGTTCATTTTTTTCCAATATTGTTCTATTTAAAATTTATCATAGGTATAAACATAGCATTGAAAATTTTAAAAAATCTAAAATCATGCTCAATATAAGCTACTTTGAACGAAATATAAAATATAACTTATCTTTGAATGTGAATTGAATAAAATCTTTTCCATTTCTTCGCTAATAGGATTGCTCACATTTTGCTTGTTTCCGATCTATCTATTGAGCTGAATACACTCAATTACGTTCATTCAGTAAATTTGCTACCTACTCAAAATAAAACTGAAACTTTATATATTTTCGAATTAGGTTTCGTGGGTCCGCCGGAAAAATGACGAAGAACCTATGGAGCTTCTTACAACTGGCACTCAGCTTTATACATCAGATGACAGGTAAAATAATAAATAATGTTACATTCATTTTATTTGACTTACCAGCCTACTGAAAATTTTAAATATGAGCTATTTAATTTCAAAGTTATTTACTTAATACATAATGCGGTCAGTTCCTACGATTTCCAGATTGGCCACCACCATAGATAGAGCCCTGGAATATAAGATTTTCCATGAAGGCAGTGAATTCTTGAGGAAAGTGAATAAACAATTTGCAATTTATTGACTTTGATTACTCACGATTGTTCTTTTTTATATACCCAGGTACTCCGCCCGTTTCATCCCACCAGACATCTGGAGGTTAGAAGTAAAGGAGGTGAGGCCTACAGACGCTGCTCACTACGATTGCCAACTGTCAGCTCATCCACCGAGAACAGCTCGTGTCACATTACATGTGCCTGGTAAGCTTATTTTGAAAATGATTTTTAATTTGAACACACTACCGCCATTAAAGGAGACCGAGGAGGAGGCGACACGAGGAGCCCGTGGCGCAGCGGTTCACGCGCTTGGCCTGCGATTGTTGAGGTTAAGCAACTTTCGCAATGGTCGATCACGGGATGGGTGACTAAAAAGTTACTATCACGAGCTCCTCCGTGCTTCGGAAGGCACGTTAAGCCGTTGGTCCCAGCTGCATTTGCAGTCGTTAAAACCCACCAATCCGCATTGGGCCCGCGTGGTCTGTCATGGCCCGTTCTCCTTATCCATTCATAAGGAAGGCCAGTGCCCCAGCAGTGGGGACATTAAAAATGGCTGATGACGACGACCGTCATTAAAGAGCTTACTTACTTATTTTACGTACTAGGTATACTGACTCAGAGACCCAAAGTGCATTATGCCTTGGCCTTTGATACGAGAGAACGCCATAAGGAGCTCAGATACAATTTAACTAAAGAGACCATTAGACATTTTATAGTAGCATTAACGTAAGATCTGAATTACTGTAACGAAATTCCATCATTTCAATGCTGTCTTTTCTTTTTAATAATAATAATAATAGCCCCAACATCATTGACCTGAAACCTAAAATAATTAATATATTACAAAAATCCGCCATCTTAAACACCTGTAGAATAGTACGAAAGTTCCTAAGTACAAATGGATGAAAATAATCAAACCACATTAATTACTCCATTAACTCACCTTACCCTATAATTTACTTGGCCTTGCCCGTAATTGTAGGTAAACCAGCGGATGCTGAGAAAAAAATCTAGAAAATAATAATAATAATAATAAGCATTTATTTCAAAATTTTACGTCCATATTTTTATTAATTAATAACAATAATTAATTACTTAAAAATAAAATACATATTTATTAATTGAGAATTAACCACATGAAGCGCTACCCAATGCTGCAGGAGTGGAGATTCCCACCTTTCTGTCAACGCACACAGGATGCTGTTGTAGCTAGCGCGCGTGCGACTCAGCAGCGAGGCACATCGCTTGCGGATTATGGCATGGGTTCCGTCCGTCCTCGCGACGGTGAACATGCCCGACGCGCTGCAGTGACGCGGCAACCCCATCAGCACCCTGAGCGCGTTGTATTGAACGCGGAGGGTCCTGTAAGTCCCCTGCGTATAGATAGTCCAGAGACTGCACGTATAAAATGTTTGTCAGAATGATTTAAATAGAGCCAAAACACATTTTAAAATTTTATAGAAAGGAAATGGTGGTATGTGTGTAGTAGGTGGTATGGTAATTATGATTACAGAATACTGAAGCTATCCTTATATTATTAGATTTCAACAATCCATTATGTCTAATATGAATATTGTGAACGATTGCAAAGCAGAGCAGTATAACTCACAGTGTCGACTCAATACAGTGAAAACATTACATTGTATTTAATGTCCTTTTTTTTTGTTACAGAGGTGTCAGTTCGTATCGTGGATGGAGCTGGTGCTGAGGTTTCTGAGCAAGTTTGCGAGATCGGAAGCACTGTAGCCCTCCGTTGTGAGGTCAGGGGCTTGAAGATGGAAGGGGGGCCCTCGCTACTCTGGTACAGGAGGGAGGCCTTGCTCAATGACGACACGACTAGAGGAGGAATTAGGTAAACTTTCTGCATAATAAGGACTTAGGCACTGATAGGTGATTGTGACTGATTTTTTTTCATCTGTTTTTAACACCAAATAACCTAGCTCCGAAGTAAGCACTAAGGCTTGTGTTATGGGATAATAAGGTAACGGATGTAAATACATATATACTTATATTACTTAGTATTTATGTTTATAAATATATATAAAAGTCCATGACTCAGGCACAAATGCTCGTATTCATCATACACACATTTGCCCCTACCGGGATACGAACCCGCGACACCTTGAAACCGGTGTATGTACCACTCTACCACGGAGGTCGTCAAATATTCTAAACTACTCACTACTAAGTAATTTAGTAAACGTGTGGCTCCGTTGGTTAAACGCGTTGGTCGATATTTGTACAGCGGGGCTTATCTATAGATCTTAACTCTATTGTTATCCTTGATAAAAAATCAGTTTTTTAACTAACATTATCTATTCATAATCATAGCTCATCAAGAAGTTCGTACTTAACTGCCGCCAGTTAACAGACCGCGCTATTCGTAATTCCTTAATCCATGTAAAGTGTTAGTCTTGTGTGTGTCTGGGTTCTTCATCCCGCATTCAGCTAAGCATAAGTTTGAACTACATTTTAATCGTAGACGCGGACTCAAAATTCACCATGACTTGAACGGATATAAAGCTCGTACTCACTACTTCATATGCCCACGTGGGTATTTTCGTGTTATGGTCCTTCATAAAAGCTCAATCACACAGCGTCCGCACGGAATTCGGCGCGAACGGCGCTAACTCTGTGCTTCGCGTGGCGCGCGTGCGCGGCGACGACGCCGGCCGGTACACGTGCACGGTGGCGCGTGCGCCGCCCCCCGCGCCGCCGCCCGCGCACGTCATACTACACGTCATTAAAGGTTAGTACCGAAAATACTAGGTAGTAGATTCCGCACAACGAACAAGACCTGGGCCCGTATTCACTATGACCACTTACCGATTCCTTGCTCAAACCACGCGAATGTCGTATTTGGTTTCGACATTTTCAAAATTCGTTTTCTTTATGACACTTACAAATACTAAAGTTATTTTACTTGTTTAATAATTATGCAACTTGTGACTTTCATGTACTTGTACAATAACTCTTTAATTTGGGAGTATCATGGAGAAAACGACTTTTGAAAATTTCAAAACCAAGTACCTACGACATTGGCGTGGTTTGAACAAGGAATCGCTAAGTGGTCATAGTGAATAAGGGCCCTGTAGTGAATTTACGTCACCAATCTTCCGTTATGTAATTTAGGCCCTTCATACAAGGTTATGCAAATCTTTTATACTAACGACTTATGTGGCGCAATATCTGGTAGGTAGCACATGGTCCGAACTATACGCGACATTGAGTCTCAAGACGCGAGTTGTCTATTCTGCCACTGTGCCGCTTTCGGCAACGCGTGCCTGTGTACGAACCTCTATGAATTTGTATTGCGCTAGACGCTTATTTCATTTATTTTCTTTTAGAAACAAAAATCGTACGAAAGGGTCTACTTGACACTGTCATCTCTCTCTACTCAACGTACAGGGCCAAACGCATCTTCGGTAATATGCGTACGATATGAGATGTTTAATATGGAATTTAATGGATTCGTTAGACAGGCTTTGTCAAACTTATTTTAACCAATTTCAAAAGAAAAATGCTGGTGTCGATGGTGACCCTCTAGACAAATAAAAAGGACAGACAGTCAAATCTTTCAACCACTGCAAGGTGATCTGCAATCTCAAAATTAACATTAGCATTGACCACCCTCTTATGACGTCTGCTCAACGATCCTGCTGTGGTCACTTTGTAACACTATATCAATAAGGATTAAACAATAGTGATCATAACCGATCTAGGAGCCCGTGGCCCAGTGGTTTGCGCGCTCGGCCTGCAATTGTTGAGGTTAAGCAGCTTTCGCAATGGTCGGTCACGGGATGGGTGATCAAAAATATATACTATCTCGAGCTCCTCCGTGCTTCGGAAGGCACGTTAATCCGTTGGTCCCGGCTGAGTTTGTAGTCGTTAAAATCCACCAATCCGCATTGGGCCCGCGTGGTGAGTCATGGCCCGTTCACCTTATCCATCCATAAGGAAGGCCAGTGCCCCAGCAGTGGGGACATTAAAAATGGCTGATAACGATCATAACCGGGGCTGAATCTAGCCATAACCGGGTTGTCTTCCCTAACTGGTATAACTCACAAAATCTTCTGTTCACAGGTGAGAGCCTAGCAGAACTACACCAAGGCGGCAGTCGTCAGGCGATGACCAACCGGTGGCTTCCAACAATATTGGCGCTGTGCGTCATTTTAAACTGTAACATTCATATAATTTATTAATAAAATGTTCGTATTTTATTCTAGTAGTTTTATTTTACCTATTAACCTATTACTTTCTTATGTCTAAAACTTTCCGTGTCCTTTGCGTAAATAGCGTTGTGACTAAATTAAGGCGCTACTCGGAAAAAGTATGGACTTTTTGATATAAAACTGTAGCATGGTTACAGTTGATACAAATCAGGTAATAACATATATATTTCTTCATACCTTTATCTAGATTCGTATAGTTTCAAAAACATGATTGTATGATTTTGCCTCGACACTTTTTCTTTTCGAAAAGACCTCTAAAAATACGAAAATTCACGATTATTCTGAAATGGGGTTACTTACACTATTGGAAATTGGTTTAATAAGTTGACACCAATAATATTTAGGATCGTATAGAAGCATTTTTTTTTAAATCGCTGTAGTTTTTTAATACGATGTGATTTTGTGTTTTTTTTGCCTAATCAGCAAAATCAGTCTCGCTCCCGTGCGCGTCGTTTTCTCATTGCTATCTCGCTTTAGCATATTTTTTTCGAGTATCACCTTAATATTTAGTGAGGATTCTGTAACGTCCAATGCCGACGAGACTAATATTCTCTGCAAGTAGAATAATAAATTCAAATGAGAACTAAAAATACTGTATTTTCTATCCATTAAATTTAGAGTGTTAATTTAACAAACGATAAATGGACTGTTATGAAAATAAAAAATTCTAATGCGTAGGCTCAGTCGCTCTATTTTTGATTCACTTTTCGCGCGTCGAGCTCTTCGATTCTACAGATTTTCGTTCGACATACGCATTTCCATATCGCATTCCATATGGAATAAAGCTAGCGACGCGTGCCTTAAGGGCCCGCTATAGGCCAACGAAAATCAGATTGCTTTACATGATCGTCTGTAATATCAATATTAATAAAAAACTGAATTTCAAATTAAGATGCAGCAAACAACAGGACTAACACTAGTGACTATGTTACTCAAAAACACGATTGCATAAAAATTTCTCGATAGAAAAAAATTGCGAAGTTGCCTCCAAATCACTATAATTAACACGATAAACTGCTAGTATTCAAGTAATACATTAAAATAAAGCTTGGAACTTTTTAGTATAATTACACTATAGATAAGGCAGGGCTTATGTTATATATTTTCTGTAAATAACCTTTAAAAATCCTTTAAAAAAAGAATTTCCTTCATTTCTTCATTCCGGACCGGCCGAATGGGGCCGGAGAATTATATAGTAAATGCAGCCTTATTTCTCATAGAAAGAAGGCAGCATTTACTTTGCAGTTCGCCGATGCAGTTATTACTTTTGCTATTGGCCTAGAGCGCGCCCTTAAGTTGCATGCGTCAACGCTATGTCAAAAGAGCGATTCAAAAATAGAGCTGGATATTCTAGTACCTTTGCCTATGTTGGGAAATCAACAAACAACGAAGACGCTCTAATTAACGCTTAAACCACAGAGCAGCAAAGGAACTTCGTCAAAATTCTCTCAATTTTATTTCTAATCTGTGGAGAAAACAGCCTTTCTCTGATTAAGACGTTTTGCTGTAAAATTACTTCCCATTTGTTAAAGTTCTTACTTTCTTACTGGTAAATATAATTTGTTAGGTACAAGTAAGTTTCGTTAACAAATCGGCCCCGTTTCATGTAAAAAGATTTCGTTAGGGCTAGCACGAAAAACTTGTATCGAAACAGTATCGTCACAAATTAATGTATGACGTAGTGAGCATCGTTCCTACCGGAGGTAAAACTTTTCTCTAGACGTTTTTGATGTGGCAATTCGAATACTTTCTCGATTCTATTTCGAAAGTTTCTCGTGCTAGCCCACCTGGTGTATAATTAAACTATTTAATAAACGTGTCGTAGTATGATGTGATAAATAGCTTTTTTGCAAAAATCCTAGGGATTTTGCGAAAACACGTATAATTAGAAATGGTGTTGACATTTCGCAATCTTACTGAAAAAAGATTTGCAAAAATACGGGTTGCTTTTAGTAACATTGGATATTCATAACTCTAATTGGATAAATTTTTGCTTGCTTGCTAACTCTTACTCTGATTGGTTCATAGAAAATGACTCACACAGGAGAGAATGGATTGACACTTGAAACGTCAAGTTGTCAACCAATAAAGAAGATGTTGTTTTGGGCGGTTCGACCAGCCAATCAGTGTTCTTATTTCATAATAGCCAGCGATTTTTTTCGCAATCTTACTAAAGCAACCAGTTTTTTTGCAAAAAAAACCCTATCTTTTATAAGTAGACTGAAAAAAGGTGAGAAATTTAAACAAATCTGATTATGGCAAGTAAAATAGTCACTATGTGATATTGATTTTTAACCGACTTCCAAAAAGAAGGAGGTTCTCAATTCAGTTGGTATGTTTTTTCTATGTATATATGTTGCAGCCAACTGGTTAATCAGCCGTTCAATTGGACGGCTAGCCCGTTAATTAATCGCCGGCATTCAATTGAATGCCGAGGCCGATCGTTGATTGAACCAGTATCACCAGTTGGCTGCGACATATTACCTATATACACCGAATACGCCGAGATTTCTGATCCAATTTACGTGTTTTTTTTTCGTTCGATGCGGAATAGTTGCCATTTTATCCCATAAAATTTTACTAGTTTTTATTTTATGAGCATCATTTGTTAAATTGGACAATATCATTTTGTTTTTATTGTACAATACTTTATAATTTTTTATTTTTTGCATTTTTCAATGCGATTTTTATACTTATTATAAATTTTAAATAGAAAAGTATTGGAAAAATAAAAACTCGGAAACAAATGAATTCTCAGATGAGACTCGAACCCACGACCTTTGGAAATCTGGTCCAATGCTCTGACCACTGAGCTACCGAGACTTGCGAACCACCGTCGAAATTCTCCAATACTTTTATATTTTTAATACGCTGTAGGCCAGCGTTGTCACATCAATGCTAGGAATATCCTTGCATTCCAAAGAAACATCTTTTCATGTGTTTAACGATCGAATAAGATGCAACAGCCAATAATTTATGAGAATTCATTTGTGGCCGAGTTGATTTTTTCCAATATTTTTCTATTTAAAATTTATAATAAGTACGATACTTTGTTTATAATGTACATGAAACCTACATACATACATCTATACTAATCCTAATCCTAACTAATATTATAAATACGAAAGTGTGTCTGTTTGTCCTTTCTTCACGCCCTAACTAAGTAATCAATCGAATTGACTTATGGCATAGGTAAAGTTAGTTCAAAGGACGGAGAGTACGGTTTGGTTGGTGGTAGGACTTATTGTAAGTCCGCCTGGCTAGCTACCACCATCTTATCTAAGTCTGACGCCATAACAACAATGTTTTCAGCATTGTTGTGTTCCGGCAGTTCGAGATAAGATAGCCAGTTCCTTAATGACTGAGGATTCCGGGAGAGTCTCGCTTCCATCTTTCGCCTTATCAATACTTAACATAAGGTATGATGAAAAAAAAGTATATGCCTATATTACTCTCATTTCATTTCATTTTATGAACGACAGGTAGACTCTTACACCCATATCCTAAGTCGTTCCTCCAAAACTTTTTACACTCCACTCAACCTCGTCGTGGGTAAAAATGGTAGTGTGCGCTAGGCCTAACACGGAGTGGCTACATACTCTTTGGCTCCTCCAGGTCCTTACGGAGTTATGACTTAGAATACCGATTTCGAGGAGTATTTCGAAGAGGTTTTCAATGAGGTTTCGTTAAGTCGAGGGCGAGTAAGTTTTGGAGGAACGACTTAGAATATGGGTGTAAGAGTCTCCCTGTCGTTCATAAAATGAAATGAAATGTGAGTAACATAGGCATATACTTTTTTTTCATCATACCTTATGTTAAGTATTAATAAGGCTGAAGATGGAAGCGAACCTCTCCCGGAATTCTCAGTCATTGAGGAACTGGCTACCTTATCTCGAACTTCCGGAACACAACAATGCTGAAAACATTGTTGTTATAGCGTCAGACTTAGATAAGATGGTGGTAGCTAGCACGGCGGACTTACAATAAGTCCTACCACCAACCAAACCGTACTCTCCGTCCTTTGAACTAACTTTACCTGTGCCAAAAGTCAATTCGATTGATTGCTTAGTTAGGGCGTGAAGAAAGGACAAACAGACACACTTTCGCATTTATAATATTAGTTAGAATATTATTAGTTTAGTAGAAATGAGAGTAACATAGGCATATACTTTTTATCCCGATATTTCCACGGGAACGGGGTGACCTGACGGGGAACCACGCGAGTGAACACGCGGGCGGAAGCTAATTGCTTATAATTACGGTAAGCTTATTATATATTGGGTTGAATCAAATTAAGAGACCTAACGTTAAGTCCAGGTATTACTAGAATCTAGTTTCAGAGTACTTAGACATAAATCTTAGAGCAATTAGATAGTAGTTTACTCGCAATAGCTTAGCTGCAATCTCATTAGCTTATAATGAGCTACCTATAATAGCTTTCAGTGGAACTGCGTCTTTATGCATTAATTTCGCATGTAAACTATGCTACTTGAAGATACGATATGGAATTTGCTCGCACTCTAGTTTCTCAAAGAAATAAGAGATTTGATTTTTTTCACTAGCGACCGCCCGCGGTTTTACCCGCGTAGTTCCCGTTCCCGTGGGAATATCGGGATAAAAAATAGCCTAGGTGTTAGTCCACTACTTGGAGTCCCTATATACTAAATTTCATCCAAATCCGTTCAGTAGTTTTTATTAGTTTCGCTATTGACGTTAAGTTGGGTTCTTAAGCACTAAAGTTTCTGATATTGGATGTTTATATGGCAACATTGCAACAGACAGACAGAAATTTTTGGCATTTACAAAAATGTATGAATTGAGAGCAGGATCAAACTCTAGCACGTAAAACCAAAATCACACCAACTACAAGTATAAAATATTTATGGCCAAAAGCGAACCATCGTCATCGTCATCAGCCATTTTTATTGTCCCGACTGCTGGGGCACTGGCCTTCCTTATGGATAGATAAGGAAAAAAAAAAAAAAAAAAAACGAAAGAACGGGCCATGGCCCACCACGCGGGCCCAGTGGGGATTGGTGGGTTTTAACGACTGCAAATGCAGCCGGGACCAACGGCTTAACGTGCCTTCTGAAGCACGGAGGAGCTCGAGATAGTAAAATTTTGGTCACCCATCCCGTGACCGACCATAGCGAAAGTTGCTTAACCTCAACAATCGCATGCCGAGCGCGTGAACCACTGCGCCACGGGCCAAATCTGTATTTCACATGCGGCACTACACTCAAAACTAAAATGCAAAATTGTTATGAGCTAATGGCTGTTTAGGTGTTTCGGACATTCTAAAAATTGTTTGTTGAGTTTTATTGTAATAATCATAATTAAATCTTCTTCTTCTTTTCGTGCCGAGAGCTGCACACTTGGACTGCAGCATCAGGAGCCTTCACTAGATCCTCCCGTGTGCAGCTGTACGGACACGCGGGGTACAACAACCCATGTCCCATCGTTTGGGGAACATTATTAAATTATCTACCTTTTTTTGTCTATTAACGTATCACTTGAGAACACAAACGCATTTTATTGCTTGAAAATAATACAGTTTGCGTGAAAATGTGTGACAGTTTGCGCGTTAGAATGATTAAAGGCAAAGTAACATTCAACTTTTGTTTATTATTTTATAATCTATCTTTTTTCTTGAAGTTTTTTGGCAAACCTTTTTCTCGGTTTGCTAGCATAGAGGGGCCTATCACCATCTCATAGCGCAGTATTGTTTCAATCTTACCATGCTATTTCGTACAACGAATCTCTTAAAGTAAGCTTGTTTTTGTCGAAAGTTTTGTGACGTCGTCGCTCAAACATCACCTCCATTGTATGAAGTGTCACAGTGTGACAACTTCAATAAAAACAAAACGCAAACAAAACGTTCTTATGGCATGATGGTTTCTAATAGAGATGGTAGGCCCGCCGGTACCGCGTGGAGTGGTGAAGCATGCCAAATATCTCTCAAGTCTAATACCAATAGCGTTCAAGTTATCATGTAAGATTAAAATAAACTTTTCTATTAACTACCATATAGAAACATTAAATATGCAAACGCCACGTTGGGCGCCAATGAAGATTTGTCTATATTTTTCTAAAATGTTTAAATGAAAAACTTAAACATTCTCTATTAACCTGCACCACTGATGCCATTTGTCAAATGATAAATAGTTTCGATCATTGATAGGATAAAGGTTAATTTTTGCTTCAAAAAGTTTACAGAATATAGTGCGCATTAAATCAAAAGTACTGGTACTATTAAAAAACATTGCAGCTAGAGAACTAAGACTGAAAAAATATATAAAAACTTCTCAGCTCCCTGCAATGTTTCAGTAAGTACATAAATTCCTAGACAAAAGCGTAAAACTGTAACTATTTTACTTGCAAAGTCACTTTGATCCCAGTTTTAATGACTTCCTATTGTAAATTAATGGGAAACTCATCAGGTGTATGCGCGAGTTTACTTTACAAGCGCTTAATGTTGGATTAAGAGATTTCTAAGGAATGGCGCACGTTAAGTTTAAAATTTATCAACAAATATTTGCAGGGTATAAAGGTATCTCATTTATGGTTATTATATTGATCGAAATATATCGAAATTATTAACATAAGGGATAAGTATACGCCAAATCCCTTATCGAAGTCTATTCGCAAAAGCAAACTGCTGAACTTCAAGAGCTCAGCAGAGCAAACTTAAGTGCGATAGCAAGAGCCCTAACTGGACACTGCAAACTAAAAAGGCATCAATTTCACATGATATTGAGTGACACTGACATTTGCCTTAGAAAAACACCCAAACATCTCCTATGTGACTGCGGACCCCTAATTCACAAACGCAGTATCCACCTAGGCAGGCATATAATTCGGCCAGAGGAACTAAAATCTCTCAAAGCTTGGAAGATTTTAGACTTGCTAGAGGCCGCCAGGCTAAAAGAGATACTATAACAAGACAGCGAGTTACATTAGATCTTATGGGTGTGTGACTACAGTTCCAACTGGAGCTGCATAGCCCCTATATCCTACAAACTAAGTGACTGAAATGCAATGTCATTAGAATAAGTTGAGTGCAATAAGGTAAGTGGCTGTTGATGAAAGTCGCCCTAAGGTAAACTTGGAATTGATATTATTTGTATTTTTGAAATCAAGAATCAGTTACCATACCATTATTTCAGAAGCTATAGGCTTTAAACTACACAGTGTAAAAACAAGCAGTAGGTTTTTCTATGCAAAATTGCTTCAACTATGAAATCGAACCAAAATCACAAAAAAAAAGTGTCAGTTCGTCGGAATCGGGCGAATTTTTTTTGGACCAAACGTCACTAACCCTGCCTAATTTATCCTTATTTGAACCTAGAATACAGATAATATGATACTACCTAGAGATAACCTTAATTTTAGTTACAAACTTTAGGGCTTAAGAACCCATACCACATCTACAAAGTTAACGTCAATAGCGAAACTAATAATTGTTCCAAGCAAATGCAAGTTATAGGTCCTTCCGTCCCAAACTTGAATGCGCAATCTAATCAACAGTTGGCCAATTCCATACCCAAAGGATATCTAAATACCTAACTATTGAAGGATTTACGTCAGAACATTCTAATTGACGTACAAATCCACAAATTGAGAGGAATACGTGGGGATTTCGGTAACCGCCTATCGAATAACATTGAGCACACCACCTTACTTCATAAATATGGAAATCCATTCTACCCCATCTATTATTCTATCATTGTTCTAGTGTGAAATTCGAAAATTTCTCTTTCGCAAAAGTTTACAGAATAAATTAATGATATTGTAACCCCATTTGTTGGTTTTCGTAATGCGTAGTTCTGCGTTGCTAAGTTATTCAGTGTGTGGTAATATTGATAGAGTTTGATTATAATCGTTTAGCTTCTGCCCGCGGCTTAACCCGCGGGGTTCCCATGGGAATATCGGGATAAAAAGCAGCCTATGTTACCCTCCATCCTTTCAACTAACTCTGTTCCAAAATTCAAGCATTTATAATATCAGTTAGGATTAGATATCACATAAAAATAGATCACATAAAAATTAAAAAATATAATTAAATGGCTGTTTCATCTTAATCGATAGTCAAACATTTGTAAAGATCTTTCTTTCGAATGCGAGGATTTCTCTCATTGATGAAGCGACGGTGGCCAACGCCGTAGAACGGTGAATATACTAGAAAAATTCGACGTGTCCTCTTAAGTCTCTGTAGCATAATTGGTTAGTGCATTGGGCCGGATTCCCAAGGATGCGGGTTCGACTCCTGTCAGGGCGACATGAGACTAGTTGCTTTTTTTTCTAGTATATTTTCTTGTTTAATATTTATCACATAGGATATTGTAATTTTGATGGTTGATTTACACGAGGATAATAACAGAACTTCATATTGTAGAAACGTGTTATTTTTCTTCTTTTTATTTAGGTAACTTCTTGTAACGTAGAAACATAAAATAATAATCTGTTTCGGACCATGAACTACAATTCTATCAAACAGGACATAATGAAATAACAACAAAGCGCAATTTCGTACTACCTCCTTGTTGAATTTTTGTCAATTCGCTTTTTGACGCCATTTTGTAAGTTGTTCCTTATATAACGCATGAATAGTAAAAGAAGATATGAAAATATTTAATATGGATGAAATTTGGTGTACACACAGTGACAATGACTCGGAGTATAGATCATACAATATTATGGATGTAATAGTTCACAGTGCGATTTAAATCGTGCTGGTAATAGGTATTAACGAGGTCGTAGTAAGCAAACAATATACTCAATCCCGAATAATCTATATACTTAATTCAGGTTCGCAAAATTTGTGACGACTCGATAGGGACTTTGGCGCGTAGTACGCGGCCGAGTAAGGTATCAAATTAAAGGTACTCGAGTCTATTTGTTCCGAAAACTATAAAATATACAAAATGTTAAACGTGATGATCACAAACTGCAATTAAAGATTTTCGCATAATTTGGAATTTTTCGTCGATCGACGAACCCGAGTATCGGGTTGTTAACCGTAGCGCTATTTGGGCGCAAATCTAGTCATTATTCATCATTAGCTTTATTATAAAGATACTAAACTGACTCGTTTAATTCAGTATACAATACAACAACATTAATTTTCAATCTGAAATAATTTTATTATAAAGGTATATGCTTACTCTAATGTTCCCAAGAAAGGTAACTGGCACAGAACAATATTTCATAATTCAATCCTTTCATAACCTCTTTGTTGGAGGTGTATGGGTATTAATACAGACGTAAAGTAGGTCGGTACTTTCATAACACAAAAGATGTAAAAAATAATAACAAGAAAATAAGATAAGCTAGTTGATTATCTAATTCTGTTGCTAACAGATTTTGATTGAAATGGATTAAAAGTGCAATTACATTGCTGCTTTCGTAAGATAGTTGTCACATAGATTTTTACTACACTTTCAATCAAACGTTGATAGAAACAAGTTACATAATTAAGAGACTGTTCAGAGAATCAGTAATATTGTCTTCTCAAAAAGTAATTATCGAAGGACATGTCCTAATTTGGGCCACGACGAATGTACACCACCTCCAAAGATAAAGAAAAAATTACTGATTTTGAGAAAAATACATCATTTTTTTTAATGGATGGTTTTTAATAAAAACAAATCAATAAATTTTACTCGAAATAAGACGTCAAATATGAAAATTCGACGTTAAAAAAACTGTCAGAGTCACTGTCGTTGAGTTCTACTCTGTTTTCGACTGTAATTCTATTGACTGACAGTGACAGTGACAAAATGACATCTTCCGCCATGATGTATGGCGGAATTTCTGTGGAAAACGGAAGAAGCCAAAACTAAAAAAAAAAAATTTTTTATATTGTGTTTTTGCATTATATTTATTTTTCCTTCCAGAAGACAAAGCGATTTTAAAGTAATTGAATAATTAGAAACTGTTTATCTTGTCTTTAACTTTCTTTTAGTTTACTGTAGACCGGACCGGCCCAAATTTCATACTTTTTTTTTGACGACCTGTTTGGTGCGGGGGTACTAACCCCGCCTTCTGCGGCAGAGGTCCCGGTTTCGATCCCCGGACAAGACAAATATTTGTGTGCATGAACATGTCTATTTGTCTTGGTCTGGGTGTTTAATATGTATATTAAGTATGTATTTACAAAAAAAAAGTATATAAGTATGTTTATCCGTTATCTAGTATCCATAACACAAGTTCTTCATGAAACTTAACGTGGGCTAGAATAATTGGTGTGATTGTTTGCAAATAATTATTTATTTATTTTTGGACATCACCTCTAAAGAAACTTGGAAGAGCAAAGCATATTGAGAGCGGAACTTTTCCGATAGGGCTACGTAAGCTCGAAGTAGCTCTTTAGCTCGTAGTAAGACAGGTTACGCTAGACAGATACCAGTCTATCACATTTATTTTGTTTTGGCTGGCGAAATTTAATTTAGCATCTAATACAATTTTAATGTAATATTTAATGTGAGAGAAAATAAATACATTTTATTATTAAATACATTATATTATTAAATACATTATATTATTAGTATGAATCAAGCATAAAAGTACGGTACGTTAAAAACTTATCGTCATCATCATCAGCCATTTTTAATGTCCCCACTGCTGAGGCATTGGCCTTCCTTGTGGATGGATGGGCCATGAACATGACCCACAACTCGGGCTCAATGCGGATTGGTGGGTTTTAACGAGTGCAAATGCAAATGGGACCAACGGCTTAACGTACCTTCCGAAACACGGAGGAGCTCGAGATAGTAAATTTTTGGTCAACTATCCCATGACCGACCATTGTAAAAGTTGCTTAACCTCAAAAATCGCAGACCCTGCGCCACGGGGTTTATGGAAACCCTTCCAGTATTCAGAGCACCGGTATGTCTATGGTTTAAGGTGTAGTTTACAATTCTTTAAACGCTCCCTCTACTCAGAGCTATAGATAGAATAAAATATACGCTGCGCCACGGGCTCCTCAAAGACCTAAGCGTAATGTAATATTTTAATACATGACACGCCATAACTGACGTTAGGAAAATGCATAAATTAAACCAACCACCATCATAGTCAGCCATTTTACATATCCCCAATGCTGTGGCACTGGCATTGCCTATGGATGGACAAGGGTAAATAGGTCACGAGCGACCACGCGGGGTAAACCGGGAGGCTAATCGTCTAATTCAATTTCAAAGTCATGGAAGCTAAAATAAGGAGATGGCCCAAAAATCCCAGTTCGCGGCGGAAAAGTTTTGTTATTATCTCAGATTTTAGAGGGACAATATTAAACAAGAAAATATACTAGAAAAACATGGCGACGTCAGGGCGACATGAGACTAGTTGCTTTTACCTAGTATATTTTCTTGTTTATTTTGGTCAAAAAATAAGTTTCTATAAAGTACGGCTTCTTTTTTTTCTTGAGGACAAAAAAATATCATCTACCCGATAGAGGGACAGTGAAAGTTCAAAATAATAATTTTAAATATCCTCTAAAATCTGAGATACAAAACTTTTGCACCGGGTTCAGGTTTTTTTTGTATGGTATTTGGGCCATCTCCGTTTCCGAAAGTTTTAAATAGTGAAGTGAATCTGCCAAATAGTGAAAACATGACTAATAATGAGCATCACATTTCTCCTAGAACGAACCTAATTGAATTCCCCTTCAGCTGATACGTCTCGAGCTACTGAGCAAACAAAAGTTAGATTAGTTCCTCTGCACTCCTCTTGATACGGAATTTTAATGCAGTCGCTGTTTGGATTGCGGATTCACACACTCATTCAGAATAAATAGCAGATTAAAAAGTATCAAGCATTTAGAAATGACTAGCAGCCGGACGCGTGGTTCCCGTTCCCGTGGGAATATCGGGATAAAAAGGATCCTATGTGTTAATCCAGGCTATCTACTATCTCTGTGCCAATTTTCATCCAAAAGCGTGAAAGAGTAATGAACATAATGACATAAACAAACTGACATACTTTCGCCAAAATAGGTATTAGTAGGATGGTTCTGAGAAAAGAAACATAGCCGTCCTAGACAACGAATCGTTTCTTTATTTTACTAGCAATAGCTTTAAGTAACCCCTCATGGCGGTGCTTGTGACAAAGTGGCATTACAACTGAGAGCTTCCGTGCTTCGGAGGGCACGTTAAACCGTCGGTCCCGGCTGTTTACAGTCGTTAAGCGGTTAATTAAAAAAAACATAAATCAGTTAAAAGAAGTTCAAAGTATAATTTAATAGTTATCATAATATATTCATGAATTTTGTAAAAAAATACTTTAAATAATAATTAACCTTTTAGACCCGGATTATGAGACACAATAAATGAAATCATTGTTCTCTGGACACCGGTGTCCGGTTCGGGTTTGATGAATATGAGTAGTCTACTCTAAATATTTCTGTAGCCGCCTCGGCAGAACTCTTGCAACCTATTGTTCCGATAATCGCTCGGTTTTGCATTTTTTGTCGCACCCGCATAGTGTGCGTATGCGAATGGTCCGCGTGTGCTGTGCAACTAGTTGATACGATAACCAGTTTTTGACCTAGTTTGTTTAAACTATATGAAATGCATTTGCGCTGCGCCGCCATAATAAAATAAAAAATAAAAATAACTTTATTTTTCCATCACAAACAGGGTTCTTACAATCAGTTAGTGTTATGTAGGTATTTATAACTATCTCCTATACCTGTGATGGACTGGTGCCTGAAATAGGTTTCAGCAGTAGAAACCTGAGCTACAGGTCGCCAGGCCCACCCAAGGACAAAAAGTAGGTACGTACTATATTCAGAGCTTACATCGGACGAGTGATAGGGACAATTAAAACAATAACAAAAAAGTAAAACAATAAAATAAACATGACTAAACTAGCTAAATAAACAATGTGTGAGCTGCACGCGTCTAAAGGGCTGTGAGAGGGGTTGTGTATTTAAGATTAAATCGGTGTGTGGATGAGTGTGAGCGTGAGAGTGAGAGTGAGTGTAGGTAAATGTGTGTATGCGTTGGTGAGATGTTTTGTGTGTGTTTGTGTGTGTGTATGTGTGTGTGGCTGTGTGTATGAATTAGCAATATTCTGTGGAAGGGACGTCAGAGAGCCAAAGTTTTTAGTTAGTTACTAACATGTAGTTAAATTTAAATAACAGTAGAAGAGCATTAATTATCTCGTAGGGCAGAGTAAATTTTCGGTGTCATCATAGTCTAGTGAAATTAGGTACTTTGAGACCGTAAGCTTACAGGTTGATTTGACTAGCTCATATATATGGAGCAGATGGTTAATTCGGTTGTAAAGGAAAGGGCCCAGGAACTGAAAGAAGTGTTGTGAAAAGGAGGTGCGTAGTAGGGGAACAATGCAGACTTTAGTGTTCCGTCTCTTTTCTTCCAGTATTGGGTCGTAAATTAACTTCGAAATTAAATTAGATGTTCCAGACTTTATGGAGTTCAGCCGTAGGAAAAAGATAGGGGAGGCCAGCGGCAACTTTCAGTAATACACGCTGGGCTCTTTCTGCCGCCAGTAGGTGACACTTGGCGGCACCACCCCAGGTAGTGATGCAGTATTCCAAAAGTGAATGACACAGGGCAAAATACACGGTCTTAATGATCTTGCGCTTGGCAATATGCTTTAGATTGCTAAAGATGTATATCATCTTACGGAGTCTACATGATAAAAGGTCGAGGTGGGCTTTGAAAGTCAGCGTTTGGTCAAGTAGGACACCAAGATATTTGATGCAGTCAGAGCGCTCTAGTGAGGGACAGAAGCAAGCAGATGAGGGCGGCTGAGTATGACACTTATGTGCAATTATTTGGTACTCCTCTGATGGGAGTTGGTTAGACCTCATTGCAAATGTGACATATTTAGTTTTGGAGATATTCAATGTTAGGACATTGGAATTCAGCCATCTGGCAACAGTGTCCAAACCTTTCTGAGCCAGGTCAAATGCATCAGCCCAAGAGTCTCCTTGGAAAAAGAGTGCCGTATCGTCAGCAAATGTATAGATTTTCCCTCTATCTAACTGAAGCTGACACAGTTCGTTGATGTAGGTTAGGAACAGAGTTGGACCAAGAATGCTGCCCTGAGGAACACCATAGGTGATGAGTGAGTCTTCACTGGTCCACTGTTCAATCTTGACCCTGTGTTTTCTGTTTGAAAGGTAGTCAGAGAGCAACTTGAGAGGCAGACCCCTTATGCCGTAGGCTTCTAACTTAGAGAGCAGCAGGGGTATGGAGACCGTATCGAACGCCCTGGCCAGATCAAGGAAGACAACAACACATTTCTTTCTCTCATCTAAGGCGGAGACCACAGATTGCATAAGATCGTTTACAGCATCACTTGTGGATCTGCCCTTGCGGAAACCGTACTGTGATGGGGAGAGGATGCGGTTGGATTCTAAGAACTTCACAAGCCTGGCGTTCAGAATGCGCTCTAAGATCTTGGAGAGAGTCGGAAGAATAGTGATAGGCCTGAAGTTTTCAACTCTGTCTTTTTCTCCACTCTTATGGATAGGCTTGATTAGACCAGTTTTGAACGCAGAGGGAAAGACTCCATTTGAAATGGCCAGATTGCAAAGGTGAGTTATATATGGGACTAGTACATGAGCATAACGTTTTATGATTTTGGTCGATATGAGATCTGTTCCTACTGCACAGTGGTCTTTGAGGCTCATAATAATTTGATATATCTCGCTCTCGTCAGTAGGCAGAAGGACAAGGGAACCCGGAGGTGAAGCAGAGGCTCGGAAATTAAAGTGATACGAGTTGTCACTACACGGGGTGATCTTTTCTGCTAAGCTTCTACCGACATTAGCGAAGTAATTATTGATGTCGTTGAGGCTCTGTTGAGGACTCCGTAGTGAGACGAGTGATGGAGAATGGTCGGTAGCATTGTTGGACCCACTAATTTTCCTTATGAACTGCCAAAGCTGTCGTTTGTCTTTTTCAGTACTGTCAATCTCCTGTCTGTCATACAACCTTTTGGCTTTTTTGAGAGCTCCATTACAAAAATTACTATAACGCTTATATGTTATTAAGATAACCTCATTTTTAGGATCCTTCTTAGTTTTTTTAAGCAGGTTGTCCCTGTTTCGCATGCAACGGAGTAGACCAGGGGTTATCCAGGGCTTGATAATGACTTTCCTTTTAGGTGCCTTGATTATCTTAGTGCAGTATTTGATTTGATTAGAAAGGCAGGAAACGAAGAGATCAGTGGCTAAGTTTGCGTCTTGGAGATAGAGAACCGGCTTGAAATCAATACTGTTTATGATTTTATCTAATTGTTCAAAGTCTACACGATGTGTAACTACCGAGTTCAACTTTAGTTTAGACTCAAGGATGAGGCTGAGAGCTGTACAATCATGATCAGTGATGGAAGAGTCTAATACAAAACATTTTGCTTTAAGCTTGGTTTTTAGTATAAAATGATCTAGACATGCGTTTAGGCGGGTGGGTATTGTGTAACCGGGGAGCATAGAGTGACTGGCTAGGAGATTAAGATATTCATGTGAGTGCCTGTCATTTCCTGGTGGATGAATGTCAATATTAATATCGCCACAAAGTATAATGTTTTTGAAGTGTTTTAAGTTTAAAAGAATTGAGTTGATTGACTGAATAAAGGAGGTAATATTTGTGTAACTTGGAGGTCTATAAATACTAACGACACAGTATTCATTGCCTATTTTAGTGATTAGACAGTTTGCGTCATTAATTACTGGCTCCTCAATTAAAACATTCAACGAACTCTTGAAATAAACCACTACTCCCTCATTCTGGGTACGATTTCTTGTTGTAACCGCATGCTTGTAGTTTTCTAGTTCATGCATGTATTTGGCCGTAGGTAGCCAGCATTCGGTTAAAACAATTAAGTCCCAGTCAATTTTAGTTCTCTGCAACAGGGTAGTGAAGCTAGACATGTTACAGTTAATACTCCGTATATTCTCACAAATAATGTTTAATGTCCGTGAGTTTGAAGTAAAGTGTTGTTTCAAGTCATCCGCGTCACAGTTCATTACTTGTGCTATAGTCAATCCGTCCAGGTCATGGTTTACTACCTCAATACTATTCATTGACAGCTAGCTAGGGTAGGTATTAGTGGTCGATAAGTCACGTATTAAACGTGACAAGTATAAGTTATATATATTAAAAAGGGAAGGTAGGAAACTCAAGACCGGAACCGTGATTGAGCTATAGCATGTTATTAGATTAAATGTGTCGTATGTGAGTTTGTTACATGTGTAGGTGTTGTACGTTGTTAATGTATTTGTAATGACATAAAAGTGTTTGTACGTTTTTGAAACAGTGTAGGGTGGTAGTATGGGTGTGTTATGTAAGTAAGTATGTATGTGTGAGTGAAAATTGTAAATTTGAAAATGTGCACGAGAAGAGTTGTGTAAGTGAAGTAAGGAGTAAACTAAATATGTGTGTAAAGTGTATACTTTGGTTGCGCTGCAGCTTAAATTATAAAAGGAAACAATTGAATAAGTTTGTAATGTAATATTATCATGCATTAAAATTATGGAGATAAGGTAATAGCTATAAGTTACAATTAGAAAAAACATTGTCTTAATGACTAGTCACGAATCCAATTTTGGGAGTTCTTGTTTCTTCAAATTAGACGCTTGAAGAAGTGCTGCAGTGGCGCCACTATGGCACGCCAGCTGCGCCACTACCAGTTTTCATACAATATCATACATTGGTGCGTTAGGTACTTTTAGATATTGTATGTATACTAGTAGTGGCGCCACTGCAATGCTTCTTCATGCGTCTAATTTGAAGGCGGCCATAATCTTCATACGGTAAGAGAAGAGACTATTCTGATTGCGCTAATTTCGAACAATAAAATCATATAATTTTTTCTACTAGAAAAAAACTAATTGCTTACCCAACCTATGAAATAATATTTGTTAACAACCACAAGATGACAAGTGGCTTTAAAACCACTTTCACCAATTTCTTTCAAATGCGAGGATATTTCTCTCATTGATGAAACGACGGTGGCCAACACCGTAGAACGGTGAATATACTAGAAAAAATCGACTTGTCCTCATAGGTCTCTGTGGCATAATTGGTTAGTGCATTGGGCCAGATTCCTAAGGATGCAGGTTCGAATTCCGTCAGGGCGACATGAGACTAGTTGCTTTTTTCTAGTATATTTTTTTGTTTAATATTTATCACATAAAAAATAGCATTGCAAAATGCAAAATTAAAAAGTTATAATTAGACGGCTGTTTCACCTTAATCGATAGTCAAACATCTGTAAAGATGTTTCTTTAGAAAGCGAGGATAATATTTCTCTCATTGATGAAACGACGGTGGCCAACACCGTAGAATGGTGAATATACTAGAAAACTTCGACGTGTCCTCATAGGTCTCTGTAGCAAATTGGTTAGTGCATTGGGCAGGATTCCCAAGGATGCAGGTTCGAATCCCGTCAGGGCGACATGAGACTAGTTGCTTTTTTCTAGTATATTTTCTTGTTTAATATTTATCACATAAAAAATAGCATTGCAAAATGCAAAATCAAAAAGTTATAATAAGATCACGTTTTCAAGTAACATCAATATTATCTGCTGTACATACATACCTACAGCTCATACCTAAGTCCCACATGAAGGGTATGCAAGGAACAGACTATTGACGACACTTTGCTATATCTTGACAACTCCTTAGTCTCAATTATTTTCATACGTCTTCTTTATCTACTACCTTCTGACTAAAACAGGGATTCCCAACCAGTGGGGTGCGCCCGACTTGGGGAGCGTAGAATGATTCAAAGGGGGCGCGGGGACTGCAGTTGTAAGTTACCTATTTTTTAAAATTACTAACTTTTTTTTTTAATTGGTTATATTCTGATATTACACTGACTACTATGTACTACTACTACTTTTGAGTCCACGGATGAAACACACTGTATTATTTTTTATTACCCGACTGCAAAGGAAGTATTATGTTTTTAATGCGTATCTTGTATGAATGTTTGTTTATATGTAATAATAATAACAATTGCATACAATCACACCAATTATCTAGCCCACGTTAAGTTTCATGAAGAACTTGTGTTATGGATAGGTACTAGATAACAGATTATATACTTATACTTAGGGTTTGTTATTATATATTTTTTTTATTTGTTTTTTATACTTATGTATTTTTTTTAAATAGAAAAATATTAGAAAAAATTAACTCGGCCACAAGTGAATTCTCAAACAGGAATCGAACCCGCGACCTTTGGAAATCCGGTCCAATGCCCTAACCGCTGAGCTACCGAGACTTTTAAAAAATTACCCTAAGTATAAAAATAGCATTTAAAAATGCAAAAATTACAAAATCATAGATTATATACTTCTTTTTGTAAATACATAACATAATATACATATAAAAAACCCGACTTCAAAAATCAAAAAGTAAAAAAAAATAACATTTGTTTTAAATGTCGAAATAATAAATTTAAATAAAGTTTTTATTTTAATTTATTATTTCGACTTGACTTTTGTTGTTTGTTTAATTTTCTTATTCGACTCCCCATTTCAGCCTCTAGGGGGGCGAAGTATTTTTGCAAAACGTTATGGGTGACTCTATTAGTGATGTTGAGGGGTAAAACGTTGGGAACCCCTGGTCTAAAGCAAAAGCCGGCTATACCGACTATAACAAACCTAACCGTAACCACGAGTAATAGTGAGAGCAATTTAACTTTTGCAGTGCAAACACATTGTTGGAAACATCAGAATGGCTTAGCCTACTGTTGTTGTTGTTTAATGGCCTTCCACCTACTACCAGAAGTGCCCGAAAAAGTTAATATTAAAGAAATGTCCGGAACTAGTGTGAGCACTTTACTAGTGTGGTTTTACGAGCTTGTTATGAGAGCAAGTAATTTTCACGGCAGCTTGTGCTATAGTGTAGTAGTAGTGATCCAGTATGTGGTCGTTGGTTCGATTCCCATACGGAACAAACATACATGGGATTGTTTTGGGTTTCGTGTCTAGGGCGGGCTTTCCGCAACTGAAATTAACAACGTTCAGCGGTAAACATACTCACTTTTTACTTCAAACGAATGACTGATGGAATGTCACATAACTTAATTTAACTTTTTCTGTTTAGCTCTAAATGTGTTTACTTGAGGTGTTGTTGCCTAAGAATATGTTTTAGATGTAATAACTTTGCCTTTGATATTTATTGCTAGCAGGTGATTGTTTTCTCCAAGGGTACTGGTGATCAAAATTAATTACTTATCTCGATCGAGGCGCTTGATTCGAAAACCACGAAAACACATAGAAAATACTTTGCTGTTCCATGAGAGAAAAAAACTTTTCTTGTGAGAAATAATGGTTCGAATTTGTTACTGCCGCATGCTTTTTTTCAATGAATTTTTAAAGTTTCTAAAAATGTACGAAAAAAGGTGGTATGTGAGTAAATTATACTTAAAAAAAATAGTCAATCCTAAAAAAATGTTTGGATTTCATTTCAATTCAGACTCAACTACAGTCAATATGAGCCGAAATAATGTGTAAGTAATTAAGAAATTTGTTTTAATTTTTTTTTTGTTTCATAGTTGTTAAATATGAAAAGTGATATTTTCAACGAATGAAAAGTACTTACCTTAAAAATACGCACGAAAATCTGAAAAAGTACCAGTATCTAAATATTCCTAATGCTTTCATTTGATTCCGCATTATCAGAAATAGGAAAGTCTTCTTCTTCTTATCGTATGAGGATTAGTGGCCACCTCTGGTATTAGTTTATCAAACCGCCTAAAAGGCCTCTGACTTGGCTTAACAACTGTTATTAGATGACAACAGCCGGGACCGACGGTTTAACGTACCCTCCCTGCTCCCTCGCGCTCAGTTGCAATGCCACTTTACGGTCACCCATCCGACACCTGACCGGACCGAACGTTGCTTAACAAACGTGATCGATTACGATCAGTCTGTCAAGCGCGGCCACTATCGCTTAGATATGCGCTTAATAGGAAAGTTAGAGATGTATAACCGACTTTAATCCTAAACCAACACTTATCGACACCCTCCGAGTTGGACAAGAGCTCTTCGTATAGAAACGACTGCCAAAACCATCCGCCCTCAACACACACTCAATTTAGTCCTAATTTAGATCAACAATAGGCACACTTTACTTTGCCTGTCTCGATAATGTTTATTTAATTATTTATTTGGTACTTACCGAAAAATTAATTAAACTATTTATCTATATTATCTATACTATATTATAAAGAGGAAAGATTTGTATGTTTGTATGTAACGAATAAACTCAAAAACTACTGGACCGATTTTGACGAAATTTGGTATAGAGAATCCTTAGACCCCAAGTAGTAACATAGGCTATAAATGATCCCAAAATTCCCTCGGGAACGGGAACCACGCGGGTGAAACCGCGCCCGGCCTCTAGTACTTTATAATATTACTCTAGCTTCTGGTTCCCTTTCCCGTGGGAATATCGGGATAAAAAGTATCTATGTTACTCTCCGTCCTTTTAACTAACTTTATGCCAAAAATCAAGTCGATTGGTTGCTTACTTAGGGCGCCACTGAAGGACAAACGAACAAACTTTCCCATTTATAACTTTAATTAAGATAAGGATTAATAAAAAAAAATCCTTTACTTTTTTGGGAAACAAAAAAATTTGTGTAGAAATATAAACGGACGTCTTCATTGTTAAACCATAACAAACTTAAGTTGTTAATTTAAACTATATAATATTATAAAGAGGAAAGAGTTGATTGTTTGTTTGTTTGTAACGAATGAACTCAAAAACTACTGAACGGATGGATGAAATTAGGTGCACAGATAGTAGATAGCCTAGTTATGAACATCGGATACTTTTTATCCTGATATTTCCCGGCGTGTCTAATCAGAAATGATGATATCCGTAGGAGAACTAAAGTATCTGATATCGCTCGTAGAATTGCTCAGCTGAAGTAGCAGTGGACGGGACCATAGCGAGAAGAACCGATGGCCGTTGGGGCGGAAAGGTTTTGGAATGGCAACCGCTCACAGGACCACGCTCCGAACAGCGCAGGACCGATCGTTGTGGAGATCCTTGGGGGAGGCCTATACCCAGCAGTGGGTGGCATGTGGCTGAGACGACGACGATATTAATATTATAAAGAGGAAAGATTAGATTGTTTGTTAGTTTGTTTGTTTACTCAAAAACTACTGAACGGATTTGGATGAAATTAGGTGCACAGATAGTAGATAGCCTAGTTATGAACATAGGATACTTTTTATCTCGATACCCGTGGGGACGGGAACCACGAGAGTAATATCGCAAGCGGCTGCTAGTGATAGACATAAGCCAATTCTAAAACACAATAAGATGCTGATCTTAAAAAATAGCTCTGAATTATAATTTCCTAATATTCTCAATCCACAGTCTCCATATTTTTCTAAAATCAATCCTCCCGCTCTGAAGTCATAAATTATAAATTGATAATGACACATTTTATCGGAATTGGGGAAAATTTATTCATAAGCATAATGCTAATTATCTTTTTGCCAGATTGTCAATATCCATTAATGAATTAAATTATTAAATATAGCCTCCACGTTCCGATGGTTTGCCATTTTTGAGTAAAGTCCCAGATGAAAAATAATAAGGTTTATTTCCTTTTGGGTATTTAATCGGCACCACTATTATCATATACCTACTGATCTAATACCCACTCGACCTTGAAGGTCTGACCCTAATGGAAAAAGTACCCATTGGATATCATTTTTAGGTCCCATTCCTAAAAACTTTTTATAAAAAAGTAGCTTTTTAGTTTTTGGAGTCGGTTTAAATTTTTTATAAAATAAATAAATTAAAAAATGTAAAGATAGGAGCCCCGTGTCTATGTTTATAACCTTACTAGCTGTTGCCCGTGTTAGAAATTATGACCATAAGTACATGTATCAACATGTATGGATATGTAATTAAAATTCTACTGGAAATGTTAAAGAGCTTCAATTGTACTTAAATTAAAGTATTGTTATACGAGGAATAAAGAAATAAAACCTTAGAAATCTTTCAACAATTACTGGAATTTATTAAATAAAAACGACAATTTAAAAATGTTTTTTCAATTATAATGATTATTTAAAACACAACTTTAAACACATAACACATTTAATTAACATAATCTTTACCCTTAAGGAGAACATCAAGTATAACCTCAAATAAAATTAATCGAGAATAACACAGTATTAGAAAAGAATAAAACAGTGACTATTACGGGAGAATAAAACAGTAATAATTAGGGTAGAATAAAACAGTATGGAAACACTTAGCTAGACCTCTAAATAAAAGTGAATCAAGTTCAAACAGTATTAAATTAAAATAAAACAATATTTAAGTAGAATTAGACAGTATTAAAGTACTTAGCTTTTAGACCGCTCTGCTCGATCGACTCACCACACAAGACTGTCCACAAAATTTGTACTCCATGCTCAGAGGGAGCCAAAAGAGGAGGGGGATTCTCCCGCCATTTTAACAACTCATCCGTGAAAATAATAAATTTGCTACAGTGGCGCCAACAAATCAAATTAATTATTTTATGAAAATAACATACTTTAATTAAACTATTTGTACTAACTATAATATAAATATTATTAACATTATTTATAACTTAATTTAACAAGATACAATACATGTTCAATATTTGTATTACAAAAATGATTAAGGAAAATAACAGGAAGTAAACGGAAACCTGACCATTTGTCAATCGTCTGGCCAAAACATCTTTTTAGTAATTTACTGTTATTAATTATCGATTTTAATATTTTGATAAACCAATATCGATAAGCTTCAATAATATAATGAATTTAATGTTAAATTTACATAATAATTATTAATTTATTATCTGCTAAACAGGAAATAACCAACTTAAGAATAGTCGTCTTTGTCAGATAATCAAATCACATTTTTTAACAGAATTTGGTTAAATGAAGGAGAAAGGTGAAGAAGAATGTTAATGAGTATGTATTCTAATATTAATTTAATGACTTTATAAGCAGTAATTGACAAATAAATTTAAATTCAAAATTGAATATTCTTACACCCGCGACTTCGTCCGCGTGGAAAAATGAACATTACAAACAATTCATTCAATACTATAAGGGATACTGGCAGAAGTTTAACAGCTGATTAAGTTTTAACCGTAAATTTTGACGTTTTTATCTATGGAGAAACAGTTTGTTAAAAATTAATCGGCTGTTTATGTACTTAAATTGGGTCTAAATCGTTTAAATGACTGGTTATGCGCCGAAAAGATTTATGTTTCTAATAAAATTGTTATTTACATAATTTATTTAAAGATCAAAAAAGTCATAATATCTTTATTCAAATAAACTTACAAATTAAGCGTTTTTGAATCGTCTATATTTTTCTACCACCCGTTCCAGACTTTTTTAACTGACAAGAAGAACGGGCGCAAGAAACTTGTCAGCTTTAACAAAAACACGTTACATTTACACATTATGTACAGGTTATAGTTACAGAATACAGATTTTTACAAAAATTGTTAACATTTATAACTTTTTAATTTTGCATTTTACAATGCTAATTATCACAATTGTTAACATTTTACTTACAGAAAAAACAGTCTAGGACCTACAGTACATGACCTCCACCAACCCATGGTCCTATCTACCTTCTCGGTATACGGACCGAATCTTGGGAGGGCGTAGGGGTACTTGCTAAAGTCCTTCTCCGTCTGCGCTTTTCTATAACTTCCTGCAAATTCTGTTTCCATCCCTTCTTTTTTGCTTACTCTCGTAATCCTGACTCTCCTCTATTCCGGTGTCACACAGGCAGAGACCAGACTGGCGGTGCAGCGATCATAGTCGATGAAGTCGGTTATCGAAACACCCATGCCCGGTAGTTGAGAGACGATGTAATCTGGGTCAATCCAGTCTCTGGAGAGCCTCACTGGTAATGTGGTTTAATCCAGTCTCTGGAGAACCTCTGCGATATCGGGAATGTATCTATAGAGTTCGCGTCCGTCATCGCTCTTGTCCCATCGTTCCTGCCAAAAAGCGACGGTTTCCTCTCTAATGGTTCGTCTCGCTCCCTGGGAGCCAATAGGTTCCCCTCCTACACAAATCGTCCCGCGCGAAAAACCTCAAGGTCGGCAGGGCGAACTCCAGCAAGCACAAATAATGCTACGGAATGCACGTCCTGTAAGCTTTCGTCAATAAAAAAAAAGCCGGCCTCTGTGTACTGAGCGAAACTCTTTTTGGAATAAAAACTGACCAGCGTTAGTACCATACGGCTGCAGCTTAGAACAAGACCGTAACATAGGTTCCTTGGTTAAAAGTTTGAGCGCACAGAATCGAATTCCCCATTTTGACGCGGAAACTCGCGAAACCTTGTCAAAACAGTTCGAGGCGCTTTCGCCGATAATTCGCGCATGCGGCGGGTAGGACCTTGCATCGTCTAGGGTCACGCCTAAAACTCTAGCCTGCAAACGCACCCGAGATGTCTAGAAGGTTCCGCTGTACGTTTGGCACCAAATGATGTCATTTGAAATGCACTATTGTACGCACTATTGTCGTATAGAACTTAGAAATTGTTTGGACTGAGGGTGGTCTCCGTACAACAGAAATTTTAATGCTTGGGGCGATTCCGTCAACGGTTTAAGCGTACTTTTCCAGCAGAGCAGCACATTCCGTTGGGCTCTTTCTTCCACTTCAACGCCCGGAAATTGCGACACACTTCGGTCATGGAGCCAATATATGTATCGTTGTTGTATATAATGCAGGGGTTGTATCTGAACCCTGATTTTTCTTTATTTGTCCAGGGTAGATCTTCAGTTTCGTAAATCATGGATTCGTTGTCACTGATCGACAATCTGTAAACAACGTGGCGCTGGCGATCTAATTCGAGTTGTTCATCACGCTGTTCAGTAGACTGTGACTGACGTACTTGATCGAAACGGTCACGTTCCTGCGATCTTTGAGCAATGAGTTCGTTTTGCGTCCGGTGATAATTCTCCCTGGGAAACTGCAATCACAACTCATATTCAGTGGAGGTTTCAGAGGCTTGAGATTCAGCACGACGTTCACGTTCGGCGGTTAAACGGTCCTCGCGTTGCGTGAATGTTTCAGAGGCGCGAGTCTCAGCGTGACGTTCACTATCGGCTGTTAAACGTTCCTCGCGTTGCGTGAATGTTTCAGAGGCGCTAGACTCAGCGTGACGTTCACTATCGGCGGTTAAACGTTCCTCGCGTTGCGTGAATGTTTCAGAGGCGCGACACTCAGCGTGACTGTCACTATCGACGGTTAAACGTTCCTCGCGTTGCGTTAACGTTTCAGAGGCGCGAGACTCAGCACGACGATCACGTTCGGCGGTTAAACGCTCCTCGTTTTGCGTAAACGTTTCAGAGGCGCGAGACTCAGCATGGCGTTCTCTGTCGGCAGTTAAACGTTCCTCACGATCGACATCGGATTCTTGAGACCTAATCGCCATCAACCTTTTGGCACTTCTAGATATCTGGGAAAGATCTTTTTCTTCCTAACATATAAGTACTTATGGCAATTATCCACAAAATCTGGAAAGAAAATTGTGTCTGTTATAATTGTTCATCATTATCGCTACCCTTATCCCAATTTATTTGAGGTCGGTGCAGTGCGACCTTCTCTTCCATTCGTGAAGTACCGTTTTAAAATAAATTTAGTAGATAGGTAGACTTCATGGTTTACACGATGTAAACCGTGTAAACCATGAAGTGTACTTATCTAACGATGATAAAGTGTAACTACCTACCTTCTGTTATGTATGATGAACAAAATCACGTAAACTTTTTTTATAATAAGCAAGCCGTTGAAATCGTTTTTTAATGTTTTCAATTTTATTTCCATTGACATTGATGACAAAGATTGATGGCAAATTGTCAACACCGTTATCATATTGAAATTAAAAATAATACTTATTTTATGGCTCCTCTTCACAATGGCCCATGATGGGCGATTACAGACACGCACGATTGTGTAGAGGGCGTGATTGTCTGTGATCGGCCATCATGGCCTGTAATCGTGAGTAGTTGTTCTTTTCCTCCATTTAGTTTTCACAATCTTTTTTCCGCGCACATTATGTAAATGATTATAAGAGCTAAGTAAAAACATTGCCGCAGCCGCGATATCCATCTTCAATAGAAGTCTTAACAGTAGACAGTCAGTAAATGAATATGACACGATTGTGTGGAGAGCTGCCCGATCATGGCGACGATCATGGACAATCATCATGGCTCATTGTGAAGAGGAGCCATTACATTCAGCCTTTAAAATAAATGTCATAGAGTAAAGTAATTGAATCTTCTATAACCTCCTTTTTCGCCAGTGCGCCCCGTTTTTATTTCAGAGCATAGATTTAGTAGGTAATTTCTCTTTGGTACCACAGGGTCTCTAATTCTTTTAGAGAGAATTAGAGACCCGAATTGGTAATGCTTGGAAGAGATTTTGGAGTCTAAAGGAAATACTGAAAAACCCGGCTGTGAACATAAATTATAAACAAAAACTGTTTAACACTTGTTTCCTCCCCGTTCTCACTTATGGATGCCAAACCTGGGCCCTGACTAAGGCACATACCAGAAGATTGGAAACTTGTCAGAACTCTATGGAAAGGAGTATGTTGGGCATAAAACTATCAGACAAAATAAAATTAGAAAATATTAAGAACATAATAAAAACTAAAAATATAACCCACACTGTTAAGACTCAAAAATGGAGATGGACAGGACATACGGTGAGGAGTAAAGACAAGTGGAACAAAGCGTTAATATACTGGCACCCAAGAAACGCTAAGAGAAAGCGCGGGAGGCCACATAAAAGGTGGGTTGACGAGATAAAGACGGTAGCCGGTTCAACCTGGACCAGAGAGGCTATGGACAGGGTATCGTGGCGTCAAATGGATGAGGCCTTTGTCGGCAGACATACGGACTATCAATAACATAATACTCAAATTTAAGCAATTAATGTAAAACTACAAAAAGTCTGAATAAAAGTTTATTATATTTTTTTTTTTTTATGGCTCCACCCGGTATGGGTATTAGCCAGAAAAAAAGGTAGCGAAACTATATTTTATAATAAATAAATATTTACAGAACGCAATTTAGGATTTGGATAGTGGATAGGATATGGGGTATATGTTACAAATTCATATTCTGATATTATTGGATGTTATAAATATAGAGATACATTTGTACACATTAATACTATTACTATTTAAAAGAAGTAAAATAGAGGTCGGAAGTGGGATTCTGAGGGAAATTAAGGAGTCATAAAAAGAAGCGTCATCGTAAAGAGGACAGGAAAAAAATATATGATTGACATCTCCCAAACCGGTGCCACAATCACACATTGGGTCAGGAACAATTCGAAGCCTTGCAAGATGGGCAGGAGTACAGGTATGGCCAAGTCTCATTCGTATAATTGTAGTAGTAGGCACTTTACCAAACTTCATTTTGCTAAACCAAGGCTTACAGGGTATCTCTGGTTGGATGAGTTTGTAATAAGAGCCTTTGTATTGGCTACTAATGTTCCACTGGGTTTCCCATGATCTTTTGAGAAGAACTTTTGCCTGAGCACATAGATCATAGCAATAATTTCTGTAAGGAAATATATCTCCAGAAACTATAGCTTCTTTTGCTAGTTGGTCAACTTTTTCATTGCCTGAAATATCCCTATGACTAGGCACCCAAACAAAATTTATCTCATAACCTTCTAATAAACACTGATGGAATAAATTTCGACATTCTATTATAATGTGGTAACATAAATTGCTTTTAAAGGGAAATTTTTGCAGAGCTTCTAATGCACTTTTGGAGTCGGAGAAGATAATGACTTTCTTTAATTTAAAAAGTTTAACATATTCTAACGATTTTAGAATGCCGAAACATTCGCCAGTAAACACTGAAGTCTCAGGCGGGAGTTTAACCTTTTGAACAATTTGGTACTGACTGTGAAATATTCCAACACCTACATTACTATTGAAAGCCAATTTTGAAGCATCGCAATAAATTTGATGATAATCATGCCACTCTTCGACCAATAGGAAATTAAAGTTGTATTTAGTATTTACGTCATTTTTATGGAAATCTATGTTGAAATGAATATTTGGTGACAGGATCAAACAATCATAGTTTTGTGAAAAAACTGGAAGGTATGATGACCTGTGTGTAGGGGCTTGGAAGGAGCAGAACTTACTAAAGCTTACAATAAGGCAAGGCACTTGTTTGTGAGACCAATATGAAGAGGATTCCACCAGTTCCAGGAGTTTTGAAAGTTTACTATAAAGAGGATGTTTAAGTAGTTGAAATGCTCGAAAAAGAAATCTGTCACATAGGTACTGCCGTCTAAGTTTCAGAGGTGGATCAGAACACTCTACTTGAAGAGCATTTGTGGGACTAGATTTCATGGCGCCAGTAACAATGCGGAGGGCTTTTGATTGTATAATATCCAGTTTATTCATTCCTAGTACGCTGCACGGTTCTAGAAGATAAGTCCCATAATCTAAAATGCTTCTTACTATTGAATTGTATAGTTGTTTTAAGGAGGAGGGATGAGATCCCCACCATACGCCGGATAAACATCGTAATATATTGAGCATTCTTTCACATTTAGCAATAATATAATAACAATGTGAAAGACCAGATAATTTACGGTTTAAAATCATTCCTAAAAATTTTACTTCATCACTAGTCGGTAACATGGAATTTTCATAATAAACGGAGACAGGTGGAGGACATCGCATTCTAGAAAAAAGTACTACATTGCTTTTGTTAATTGACAGCTTAAGGCCGTTACTCTCAAGCCAGTTTTTGAGGCAATTTAGAGAATATGTAAGAAAAGAACACAAGTTTTCTACCGATTTCCCTGAACAGTATATCAGCAAATCATCAGCATATTGTAATATGCTTATATTATCTGGAAGGGAATGCTCTAAATCATAGGTATAAATATTGTATAAGAGAGGACTTAACACAGAACCTTGTGGAAGTCCATTCCACACTAAACGTGACTTTGAATTTTCAAAACCCTGACCAATTTTAATTGACCTACCAAATAAAATGTTAATAATGAAATTAATGAGTATAGTTGGAACCTGTAATTTAAACAATTTTTCTTTTAATATGCTTAAATCTACATGATCATATGCAGACGTAATATCCAAGAAAGCAGCCAGAAGCGAATGATTTAAAGAGAAGGCTATTCGAATGTCAGTTGTTATGATTCCAATGCTGTCAATTGTACTTTTATTTTTTTTAAAGCCAAACTGGCTGTCACTTAGCAAACCTTTACTTTCAATAAACCATTCCAATCGAATTTTAACCAGATGTTCAGAAATTTTAGTAAGGACTGGAGATAGAGCGATGGGCCGATATGAAGAAACATCATCAGTGGGCTTGTTTGGTTTTAAAATTGGTATAATCTCATGTATCTTCCATGAAGAAGGAATATCACCGTAAAGCATCATAGAGTTGATAAGATTCAAAAGGTATAATAAACTACTATCTCCTAAGTGACTAATAAAAGAATATGGAATGCAGTCACAGCCTGGTGCAGAGTCCTTGACATAGGACAGTACACCCTTGAGTTCAGCTAAAGTAAAAGGAGCGCCGAGCCCTGCTAGTTCAGTTATGGAAGGGGTTTGCAGAAGTGCACTATTACATGGAACATATGGAGGGGCTAATCTATCCAAAAATTGTTCAGTTAATTGTTCAGGAATATGTTTAGGAGTGGATTCTTTGAATGATGATCGAAATCGGCGAGTATTGGACCAAACTAGTGAAGCTGGAGTATTAGGTGAAATTGAACTACAGAAATTCTTCCAACTTTCCCATTTATTTTGTTTAAATAATTTCCGTGTACTGCCAATGTAATCAGACAAGATATTAAAGTTCTCAGATGTAGATTCTAAGTTATAGATTATTTCAGCCTCCTTCCTTTTGTTCACAGCTATAGTACACTCCCGATCCCACCAGGGAGGAGATGGAATATAACTAAAATGGCCAGTTTTGATCGGAAAAACTTTATTAGCAGTGTTTATTAACACAGATGTTAAAGCAGTAGCACAAGTTGACAGGTTACTTTTTTCTATAAGAGGAAGTGCTTCTATGTCTTGTTCAACTTGTGACTTAAAAAGATTCCATTTATCCTCATCCAATTTATGTTTCAAGCGGGGAGGATTTTTCTTTGGTTGATCTACTGATATATGCAAAAAAGTAATTACTATGACATAGTGGTCACTACCAAATGTAGAATCTAAAGTATCCCATGTTAAGGAAGAAGCAAGACTAGGAGAAATAATGGATAAGTCGGGCACACTTCTGCCTTCATCTGGCTTAGTTCTACGAGTGATTTTCCCTGTATTCAGTAGGCATAAATTATTGTTATGTAACATATCTAACATTCTACTGCCATAGTAACTAGATGAAGAGCTACCCCATGAACAGTGTTGAGCATTGAAATCTCCCATTACCAGCAGTGGCTTTGGAAGGGATTTTATAATGTTTTCAATTTCATCATGTGTATGTGAATTAGGGTGGGGAATATAAATAGATACAAAACAGATGTTATTTATAATAGCAGCAATAATAGAGAAATCATTACTATGATTAATAGGAAAATGTCTAAAAGATAAAGAATGTTTTATTAGCAAAGCTACACCACAACCAACAGTTGGGTCTAGCCCGAGCCGGTCTTCACGAATACACGAGAAGCCGGGGAGTTTAAAATTTAAGCCTGGTTGAAGCCCGGTTTCTTGGAGAGAAACAACAAAGGGGTTGTATTTATTAATTATATGAATTAAATCAGTTTTTTTACTGTTTACACTTCTGCAATTCCATTGAATTACAGATTTCATTAAGTTTATTTAAATTAACATAGTTGTCAGATTGTGCATCGTTGGACGGTGAAGAAATAAGGTTACTATTAGAAAGAGTTTTAATGAGAGTTATTATCAACTCTTTAATTGGCAAGTTAGAGAGTGAAGAAGATTCAAAATTATTATTGTTAAAAGCACTCCCATTGGGAGAAGTAGGAGTTCTATACTCATTAATTATTGCTTCATGAGCAGCTCTGTCATAACCTTTGTTACTGGTACGAGGAGATTTTGGTTTCATAAAAACAGTTTTTTTATAAGATGTTTTATTTGATGATTCGTTTGAAGAATAAATTAAATTATTATTTGAAGGGTAAACTAAATTTGAGGTAGAAGGTGAAGGAGCAGAAGTAGCAAGAACATCAGCATATGATTTGTAGGAGGCAGGATGAAGTTTTAATGCCTCGGCATAGGATAAACAACTTTTTGCCATGCTTTCCTTGATGGCCTTTTGCCTAAAAAATTCAGGGCATTTTTTACTTATAGCAGTATGCAAGCCTGAGCATAAACAGCATCTCACCTCCTCTTCATCAACTGAACAGTTATCACCGGAGTGCCCTGACCCACATTTGAAGCACCTTGACACAGACCGACATTGGGTTTTAATATGGCCATATCGGCAACATTTGTAGCACTGTATAGTAGGGAAGATATATAAGTCAACAGTGAGGGCATTATAACATAGGTAAACTCTTTTAGGCAATACTTGTCCATCAAAGGTTAAAACTACAGTCTCAATCGGTGAAAAATCGGTTTTACCATTAATGGTTACTTTTTTCTTTAATCGTCTAATTTTCAGAATATTTCCACACCCCATGGGAACAGATATGTTGTCCATAATGTCCTCCTCGGACCAATCTGCGGGGACACCTCTCACTACACCCATTCGAGTTATGTTGTGAGTTGGAATGAAGGCCTTGTATTTATTTAATTTTAAAAAGTTGCTATTTATAAAATCATTAGCGTCTTGATGCTGTGAGAAAGAGATAGTAGCTTTATTCCTTCCTATTTTCTTTAAACTTCCATTAATAATATTTTTAAATGTATGCCTTTTCAAGAAACGACCTAGAGCCACTGGATGAATTACTGTATTCTCATCAGGAGATGTTTGCTCACGCTGTATGTAAACAATATATGGTGACGCATCTGAAGCTTGGTAAAGTAACCTAGCTACAGGTGAATGAGGAGTTATGTCGGTGTTTTGAGTTACGGATGTTTGCACGGGCTGGGAGGGTTCAATCATATTAATACTCGGTAATTGTTGTTCACTGGATATCGGACTATTACAGCGGCAGTCAATTTTGGTAAGATCATTATGTTCTGAAAGTTTATTTTGACTCTTTCTCTTCCTTTTATTACAATGTTTGCACATTTTGCGGCCTGATGACCTTTTACGTTTGGGGTTTTTATTCGAGTCTGAACAGTCAGTATCGAATATGGATCCCTCAGTATCCATTCCAGAGGCAGAGGCATTAGTTATTGTGACAAAATGAGACGCCTGGGGGACCGTCCCCCCAGGGTCTTCGGGCTCGTTCATGCAAAAAGATAAAAAAAAACTTACCGGATCTCCGAATATATACACTTACAGCATTAAATAATATACAATATAATAAAATACACTTATATACAGAAAATTTACATCCACTATCCAATTAAAATAGTCAAAAATCAAAATAGCAAGAAAAAATACGCCCGCCTTCGTCGAAGTTTCCCGCGCTTTTTTTCGTTTATTATATTATATTGTATTATATACCACAGGGTACTTAACCTAATAACTTTTTTAAAACTTTACACTATGATGACTAATTTTTGCTGACCTCTATGATTAAAAAAAACACCAAATCTAGGTACCCCCTGGTTTTAGTAGATCTCTGAGGAATGCTAATCTTGTACTATACCCTTCGATCATCCTGAGTGTAGCAAAGGTTTTGGTTGCTGGTTTACTATTTATCGGCCACTTTTCGAGATTTTCTTTAGATATTATGTTATTCCGGGATATACACTGTTGCTATACAAAGTTTCGTCAAAATCCGTTCAGTGGTTTTGGCGTGATTAGCGTACAGACAGACAAACAAACAGACAGACAGACAAACAAAAACTTATAAATTGTTCTTAAATGTTCAGTTTCTGATTTTAAGTCGCCCTAGTTGGTTTTTTCCGAATATATTCAATGTACAGACTTTTTTGGATTTACGATTTTATTATAGGTATAGATAACAACTGCTTATCACCTTTTACTCAATGCTGCTTTTCCCGGCGCAAGGACGTTACTTATTGAGGAGTTCTCACGGTACTTCATCATCAGCTCTACTTCATCACATGCATTGAGTCGAGCATCAATTGCTTATGAACCACATTAAAGTAATCGTATCCCTTCCGTAAAATGCTAAGATCTGGCTTACCTATCAAAATTACTTAAAGGCAAAATAGATTTAACTGACCATGTAAAGCTCATTTCACCTCGTAGCTCTAACACTCGTAGCAAGCTGAGACTGCATGTCCCAAGGGTGCGAACCAACTATCGGCAAAACAGCTACCTGATTCGGTCTTGTTGTTTGTTCAATTCTATTAACGACGACACTAATATTGATTTATTCTGTGATGGCATTGTTTCACTTAAGCGAGCACTTGCAGCTAAATTATTTACAGACTATGGAGATGATGAGTAGTATAGAGATATTTTATTTTTATCATTACTTTTGTAAGCTTCTGTGTTTATTATTTTTAATATTGACGACCTGTTTGGCGCAGGGGTACTCACCCCACCTTCTGCGCCAGAGGTCCCGGGTTCGATCCCCGGACAAGACAAATATTTGTGTGCATGAACATGTCTATTTGTCTTGGTCTGGGTGTTTAATATGTATATTATGTATGTATTTACAAAAAAAGTATGTAAGTATGTTTATCCGTTATCGAGTATCCATAACACAAGTTCTTCGTGATACTTAACGTGGGCTAGATAATTGGTGTGATAAAAAAAAAACAAAAAAAAAAATCCTCTTTTGGTTGCTGTACGCCTAGGCCTAGGTAAGAACTCATTATAAATTTAGTACAAACAATACAATACTGGTAAATTTCGTCACGCTTAATCTCGAATCTAGATTATATTAAACTATTTGTGGAAACTTGTAAACAGCTCATAGTTATCCATGAACTTTCATTTATATTATGTATTGTAGCAGTGTTTTCCTAATGAATAAAATAAAAATAAAATAAAGTATTTGTAACAGTTCCGATGGCCATTTGTGGTCTTCATCATCAGTTTCACTTCACCAAATGGTACTTTCCAAAAGCATGCATGAGTTACTATAGAAAACACCGAAATCGCTATTGGAGTGCCTATAATATTTGAAGAGTTCCCTAGGTTTCTCCATGATCCCATCATCAGATCCAAACATGGTGACAATTTCCAAAAAAAAAGAATTACTCTTATCGGTCCCGCCGCCTTCGAGTAATCGAGTAACATAAATAAAAAAAAGATTCCGACGAATTGAAAACCTCCTCCTTTTTTGAAGTCGGTTAAATATATTATATTTAAGGTGCTCGTTTGACCTCCTAGTTGGTTATGCTGCCCTAAAACTTTTGGTTCGATTTCCGTAAAAATTTGATGCCCCATTAATTGAAAATCACCTTTTTTTTAAGTCGGTTAAAATTAAGGTCCATTATGACATGTTTTTTTTGTTTTTGATTTGCCTACTGTCATCATGGTTTGCATTATAGGTATTTCCCTTTTAAAATGTTATAGGAAAAGTACATTCAGCAGCACAGCACAAATAAATAACGAAGAAAATCACCTTGCAGTTGCAAGGTGATTTTCTTCGTTATTTGTAACTGTATTTGTAATTATTATTTTTTTTATATAAATAATCCGGTTTATTATTATTGTATTATGAACCAAGTATTCATAATAATGTAAAACTACAATATTTTTCATTCTGATATAAAGATTAATATATTATTTTCTCTCTTTTAATTAAAGTATTATGTGAAACATAGTTTACTCGCCCACATCCTTTCTCACTTCAGATACTTCTTCAAAACTGACAGATTTTCATATAAACTTTCATCCCCTTTTTCACCCCGTTAGAGGTTGAATTTAGAAAAATCCTTTTTTAGTGCCCCCTAGCACCATATAAATAAATAAATAAATATTTCTTACCTCACACCAAATAACCTAGTCCCAAAGTAAGCACTATAAGGCTTGTGTTATGGGACACTAGGTTAACGGAAATAAATACATATTATTATACAAATATATGTATTTATGTGTAGAAATATATGTAAACGTCCATGATTCAGGTACAAATGCTCGTATTCGTCATAAAAGCATTTGCCACGTACCACTCTACCACGGAGGTCGTCAGAAGTCATATTATGTGCCAAATTTGGAGTTTCTAGACCCAACGGTTTGCGCTGTGTATTGATTTATCAGTCAATTAGTCAGTCAGGACATTGAATTTTATATATATACAGAGAATATTTAACGCTTTTGCTAATGTATGTATGTGCCCCAGTTTCAACTGGTTCTCTCCGCACATTGGTTGTCTGACCGAGGTCAACGAATGACTGACATTTTTCACAGAAAGGCAATATCTCTTGTGTAACGATCGGGTAAACAACTTTGTGAACGACGCGACGACGGTGCGAGAGTCAGTTGATATTTTTAAGCCATAAACATTTTTATTTGTATTATTTATTTACCTCTAAAATATATAGATAGATCTCTACTGCTGCCTATTCTTGACTATGCAGATACATGCTATCCTGATCTTACTTCTGATGTACTCAATAAACTCGAGCGTCTCCAAAATTTTTCAATACGGTTCATATTTGGTTTACGCAAATAGTTCAATCAGGCCTACCGCCATCTCTTAAAACCGTCATGTCGTAAGAACGTTTTGTTTTCCTTTTGTTTTTATTGAAGTTGTCACATTTTAACACACTTCACACTTTGAAGGCGATGATTGAGCGAAGACGTCACAAAACTTCCGTCAAAAAACAAGCTTACTTTAAGAGATTCGTAGAATGAAATATCATGGTAAGATTGAAACAATACTGCGTTAAGAGATGTCGGTAGGCCCCCTGGTCTCCCTGTACCGCCAACTACTAAAGTGGCTTCCCATACGACGTCGCAGAGATATACATATCCTCTCCCTTCTCTTTTCCGTGCTGTTCAATCCAAATACTCCTTCTTGTCTAAAAGAGCACTTTAAATTCCTCTCTTCCACTCATGATCTCCTCCTTCGCTCCTCTGATAATCTCCGTCTTTACACCCCTCCTCGCTCGACCAAATTCTATAGCCAATCCTTCACGTGCCAAGCTATTTCTTTATGGAACTCCTTGCCTGACACAATTAGATCCTCAACTCCTACAAGTCCCAGGTCCAGGTGTTCTTCCTATCCCACTAGTCCTTCTTTTCCCTACAGTACTCCCGCTTTATTTGTGTATTTTCGGTCTCTTAACTGTATTAACTTTGATTTTATTGTATAGGTAGTATATGCGTTTTATTGTATTCTAATTATATATTAGATGATATGTTATTTTTAATTAATTTGTTTGTGGCGCACCAACCACCCTCATCCCTTCTACCAGTTTTTTATACTTCTACCAATTTATTATATTTTTAAATATAATAAATTAGGATAATATATTTTGAAAAAAGAAATGGACTATAGAATTAATGCGCTTACTCCAAATACACAAAAATTGTTAAAAAAAAAACTATTGAAGTCACCATGGTGAAAATTTCTATTATTGATTATAGTCTATATATTTCCCTTCCCTACAGTCGGCCAACGGACACGTCTAGACAGAGCAATCGTGCGGGGTTCGCGGGGCGAGGGAGGGGCGGTAGCGAGCCCAATCTGCCTGCCATACACTCGCTTGGGACACGCCGGTCAGGAGTGACACATTTTAGTGAAGCATTTTATTAAAATATTTTATTTATAATGGTCCATACTACGTGCTGTGAGAGACTGCATGTCATCATCTCGTGTAAATTTCATCAGTTTCCGCACACCGATAAAAGTTAAGTGTAATAATATTTTATTTTGTTAGAATGTTTGTAAGTGTTCTGGTCTAATATTTAATTTTGTTATAAACAAAATGGCGGAGTCTCGGTAGCTCAGCGGTTAGAGCATTGGACCGGATTTCCAAAGGTCGCTGGTTCGATTCCAGCCTGAGAATTCACTTGTGGCCGAGTTAATTTTTTCCAATATTTTTCTATTTAAAATTTACCATAAGTATAAAATGGCGGAGGTTTGCGACGACATTTTAAATAACATCAATAAGCATTAATATTTTTAAAAATGATTTTGATACTTATAGAATAAGTATAATAATTTATGATGCATAAACGATTTTTTTTATTCTTTTTCACTTTGACTTTTGAAATATAAATCCACTAATTTTATCGTATTAAAGGATCCAAGATGGCGGAAACGACATTTTAAATAAAGTCAATATGGGTGTCGAATTCATGGTTTTCGGTGGTGCCGATTACGAATATAACATCTATTTAAGGATCCAAGATGGCGGACTCGACATTTTAAATAAAGTCAATATGGGTGTCGAATTCATGGTTTTCGGGGGTGCTGATTACGTCTCCTTTTATATATTTCATGGTTTTTTTATGAATACTAATTTAATTTTGCTATTAACTCATTAAAAAAATATACGATTTCACTACTTTGTATTTTTGTTAATAATAAAACGATTAATGTCTGTGTACTTATATTTCTTTTTACACTATATTCCTAATATACTACATACACGTACTACCAATAAGGTAGTACGTGTATGTAGGATATAAGTACGTGTATGTAAAAAAATAAAGAAATGTGACAACCCTGCGCCAATGACGAATGTCCAGATAAAAGCGGCATTGCGCGAGACATCAAAGACGTTGACCCACTGTTCGTTCTTACGCTGTGCTATAATGTAAAATCACCCTTTGTTTGTTTTGAACTGAAAACTTCTTTAGCGGCGTTGTGCACATCAGAGTTTAAAATTTTTGGGATAAGTAAAAAGTTTTAAAGTCGCGTCAAGACACGTGACCCCGATTGAAAATTCGTAAGACGGAGAGAGAGTAGACCGCCGGCGGCGGCGCGGCGTAGGAGAGGAAGTAATATCCCCCTCTCTTTCTACTGCGCGGCGAAAATGTATGCCTGCTCCTGCTGTTTCGTTTAAGCGGTTTTCACTTCTGCCGGCACTCCCGGAGTGCAACCCGTTGTTTGTTTGTTTTTATTTTTTATTTTCGCAGTAGCACTTTGCTACTGCATGACTCTTGGTTGCTATAAGTGCATAGCAAAATTAGCAACGCTAGAGTCGAGCAAATTTTAACAGTACGACGGGAACGAATAAAATTCTGTGATGGAGCTCTATTCGATCGGACATCGATTCAGATGAAAAATCTTGAATCTCAGATTCGTCATATCCGCATAAAACAGCATGAAAAAAGTTTGTTTCTTTGAGTTCAGTAGGTAAGTGAGTAGGTTTATCAAGAAGTGACAAACACTCTTTTCAAAACCTTCCATTATTTATTAAAACTTCGACGAAATCACAAAGATAAAGTTACATTTTGAAAAGTCCATAATCTGTCTCGAAAGGCAGAATACGTGATATAACCCAGACTCCGATTTAATCAAAGGTAAAATTTGATTTCAATCGACTTGTACGAAAGGAGAAAACTCGCAGGAGCTTAATAACTTTCGTTTCAAGTTCTCTTTGAGTTCTGTAATGGGAACATTGAACATATCCAAACTTGTATCGACTTGTGTGAGGCAATTTTTTTGGGGCAAATCTTAAAGTTTATATAACCAGTGTTTGTAAAATGGAGCTATAGTGGTTTAATGAAACTTATTCTTTTGCATTATAACTAGAAAGTACTGTTACAACTTTTTTAGTCCTGATAGAAATGTTATTTGCATTCAAAGATGGAAGTCAAGACTAATGGCTGACAGTCTTGATACGATTTTGAAGTGAAAACTTCTTTAGCGGCGTTGTGCACATCAGTTTTAAATTTTTGGGATGGGTAAAAAATGTTAAAGTCGCGTCAGGACACGTGACCCTGATCGAAAATTCGTAAGACGGAGGGAATGTAGAGCGCGCCGGCGGAACGTAGTAGAGGAAGTAATATCCCCCTCTCTTTCTACCGCGCGGCGAAAATGTATGCCTGCTGTTTCGTTTAAACGGTTTTCACTTCTGCCGGCACTCCCGGAGCGAAACCCCTTGTTTTTTTTCTAAGACCAATTGAGTGATTATGAGAAACAATTTAAAACTAATAACTTACCATAATTGTCAAAATTAAAAATAAAAGCTATTACACGTTAGAGCTAACTTTAAAGACTTTTAATGTCTAAAACATCGTTGCTGTGTGTTTATCAGTTAGAAAAATGCATCTTAAAAATATCTGACTATATGGACCGGATTTCCAAAGATCGTGGGTTCGATTCCCATTTGAGAATTCACTTGTGGCCGAGTTAAATTTTTCCAATTTTTTTCTATTTAAAATTTATCTTATGTATCTTTTTTTTGTCTGCATTTGCCATCTCTTGTAGTATAAGTTTTTAAAACAGTCTACCCACGTACGTTCATGATTTACAACGTGAACCATAAAACATGGCTCCATCACGCCGCGTCGGCGAATCAAGTCGTCTTCTTTATGATTACGACATATTTTCGCTACTGCAACTTCAGGCTCCTTCAGATTATGTCAACTTTTAATCAAAAGTTGAGATAATATTTGATTCACAGTGGTAGGAAAACCTGTCTTCTGCTCCAGAGGTCGGGGGGTCGTGGCACATGAAAAAAACACTGCCTCCGTGGTCTAGTGGTACAACCACCGGTATCAGACCCAGGGGTCCCGGGTTCGATTCCCAGCGGGGGACATATTGTATTCGGTTTGGTTGGTGGTAGTACTTGTTGTAAGTCCGCCTGGCTAGTAGCTAGCCAGGCGGACTTACAACAAGTACTTTACTACTACTATTTTATCTAAGTCTGACGCCATAAAAACAATGTTTTCAGCATTGTTGTGTTCCGGCAGTTAAAGATAAGATAGCCAGTTCCTCAGTGATTCGAGATTCCGGGAGAGGCTCGCTTCCATATTCAGCCTTATCAATACTTAACATCGGGTATGATGAAGGCTAAGAGTCTCCCCGTACTTCATAAAAAAAAGGAAAAAAAGTATATTAACATGTCTATTTGTGTTGGTCAGGATGTTTATGTGTCTCCATAAAAATTTAACAAGTATGTAAGTATTTTATCAGTTGTACCTTGTGTTTGCTGAACTGAACCTGAAAACGAACATTTATCTTGTCGCGAATTGGCAAAACTGCCTAAGAAATTCGCTTAAAATCTTAAATGTCCTTCGTAAATCGCAGAAATTAATTTGTAGCCAGCTGCGAGGTCAAATCTGCGACGTCGACGTCACTGATCATTTTTTCATTCGTCGACATTTCTTCGCTATATTTCTCATCTTAAATATCTCAGCGTCAAATCATTAGACCGCTTACATTTTTGCCACAAAAACTGTCGTTAGGGGCCAGATGATTCCAAATGTATCGCGTTTATTTGACCTTATCTCACTTCTTGTAATAAATCTAAGAGCTTTTCATCTTTTTCCTTCATATAATGTCAAGGTTGACGAAACAATTACATGACTAATGACTGGTGCTATTTGACCCGAATAACAGTCTATTAGTATAAATGTGACCAGTAACGTGTTTGTAACGAAATATCGTTTTCGTTTATTTATCGTTCTGTTACCGTTTCTTTTTCACAAACCTAACCTACTGGAAAAATGCATACGGAGTTATTTTCAGATATGTTTTTGTCCATTATCGCTAAATGACAGCTGCACTATTTCTACACTAATATTACTCATATAATATTAACACGGCGTGAGTGAGGTCATACCCGAGAAGTTTTTAAACGCAGATTATTAAATTTTACTGTTGCCTTGTAAGTCTCGTCTTTGCAGTAGCTGGAGGGAAGGGTGTGAGTGGAACAACCACCGGTATCAGACCCAGGGGTCCCGGGTTCGATTCCCAGCGGGGGTACATATTGTATTCGGTTTGGTTGGTGGTAGGACTTGTTGTAAGTCCGCCTGGCTAGCTACCACCATCTTATCTAAGTCTGACGCCATAACAACAATGTTTTCAGCATTGTTGTGTTCCGGCAGTTAAAGATAAGATAGCCAGTTTCTCAGTGATTGGGGATTCCGGGAGAGGCTCGCTTCCATCTTCAGCTTTATCAATACTTAACATCAGGTATGATGAAGACTAAGAGTCTCCCCGTACTTCATAAAAAAAAAACAATTTGTTTTTGTTTAATTTTTGTCTAGCTTTTTGGAGTAATTTTATTGCAATGTTACCTGATCTTTTAAGACTTTTCAGTTTTTTTTATAGTGGCTAGATACTATTTGTACGAAGTACAGATTTATTATGTATTAGCGTCAGCAAAAAATATGGCACAACGCGTCACGCGCGCTGTCGTTATAAATTATTCTATAAATTTAAAATTTAGTTCTAAGCAGCCTTTCTCTGTGTGCACACAATTGTTTACATTTTACAATAAATCAAGTTACTATTTTCCGAGTGTTGTTATTATCAAGATCTCATCAAGACAGATATATCAAGTTAATGTATGTGTTTAGCAAGGGCTCGTACACTATTGTTATGTTGATTTGCCCAAGCTTGTCTTAACGTTGTGCTTAGAGCTTAAATAATTATTTTCATCTAAAATAAATTACTATTGACCTGTATGTACGTCACAACTTGCAGTACAGTAACCTTGTAATGCGAGAAATGTTATAATGTAAGTCTTTCCTTGCGAGTTGAAAATTGTTTACGGTTAGGATAACCAAAAAATGAAATATTATAATTAGTATTTTCTTTATGTGATGGAAACTGACCTTACTCATATGTTAAGGTCACTTTTCAATTTGACGACTCTGTATGAAATAAAACAGGGAGAAAAAAATAGCCCTTGTCGAGTTTCTTGCCGGTTCTTATCGTTACAAGGTCTCCCGCCGTAGGGTTTGTGAACCAATGGCGTAGCTTCTTTGACGTACATAAGTGCTTGTAACAGCGTAGACTGAATAAATGATATTGAATTGAATTGAATTAAACTTATGATAAATTAATTTAAATAGAAAATCAACTCGACCATAAATGAATTCTTAGATGGGACTAGAACCCACGACCTATGGAAATCCGGTCCAAAGCTCTAACCACTGAGCTACCGAGACTGGCGGACCGCCGCCCGTCGAAATTCTCCATAACTTTTATATTTTTAATATAGGTTTGAACTTTTTTGTGTAGAGGCTGGCCTCGTCTCCGTCCGCAGTGTGAGACGCCATTTTTTTTTTTCAAAATAAAGTCGCACTATAATATCTAAATAAATGAACAGGGGAACACACAGAGGAGCAAATAATCGGCCAAATGCGAGACGAACTCGCACATGAAGGGTTCCGTCTCTCACCCAAGGCTGCCTGGAAGTAATTGCTATTTTAGTGAGTGGGTATGAGAGCAAGTAGAATTAAAAGTCAGACTCACTGTTAAAGATGTTGTTTAATCTTTTGATCACACCAGTCTCACATATAATAGACAGAAGGCACAGAAGGAATACAAAGCACAGGAACACAGATATACGCAACACTAAATACAGTATGGTAAGCGTGAAGAATGAAAGATGATAGAAAACAGTTTAGGAAACAAGCAGTGCGTAATATAAAGCGTTTGCTATATACATAAGCGAGCATCAAGCGGCGTGCGCTCCGCGTCGTAGTTGTATCTCGACTGGCTCGATAGCCGCGGCGCAAGCGCAGCCAGGCCGACGTACATAAGCACGAACAATGCGGTTATGTACGACGGCGCGGATTAGTGCGAGGGCTTGTCGATATAACGTTATCGATAGTGAATCGATATCGACAAACTGATACACATTTCATATTTATGTTAATAGGTAAATTTAAATACTGTTGTAAATAGATATAAGTGTAAATATTATTATCATTAGATTTAAGTATATTTAAGTTAGAATTAAGTTATATGAATATTTTTATAAACTGTGTGTGTTAAATAAATGTGAATGTTATATTTGTGTGTATCTCCGTGTGTGTGTACGTGTGTGTTTACGGAGTAGCCTACACCACCCCCCTCCAGAGACTCTTTACCCTTTTGCAGCAATTTAAAAACTTTATCGCCTCTCGATAACACCTTATGGGGGCCTGAATATGCAGGTTGGAGGGAACCACGTGAAGCGTCCTCGCGAAGGAATACGAAATCACTGGTTCCTAGTTCTTTGTATACAAAGACTTTAGGGTTAGCGTGACGTGATGCCGGTGTGGGTTGCAGCCTTGTAGCAATTTGCTTAAGGCGCGCTGAAAATTCAGACATGTCCGTCGTGCCACCATCAGCAGGTTCAAAGAACTCACCCGGTAATCTTAGCGGCTCTCCATAGACCAGCTCAGCTGATGAAATTTGGAGGTCCTCTTTAAAGGCGCTGCGTATGCCGAGTAGCACCCACGGCAAGGACTCTGTCCATCTGTCGTTTGCGTGGCAGACTATTGCGGCTTTAAGTTGACGGTGAAACCGTTCAACCATACCGTTGCACGCAGGGTGGTATGCGGTAGTCCGCTTATGCTCAAAACCAGCAGTTTTCGAGAGGCATTGAAATAATGCCGATTCGAACTGCCGGCCTCGATCGGTTGTTATGTGAGTTGGACAACCGAATCGAGCAATCCAGCCTGACAAAAGAGCCTTGGCCACCGTTTCGGCTGTGATGTCCTCGATCGGTATTGCTTCGGGCCACCGAGTGAATCGGTCAACTGCTGTCAGGCAATACCGATAGCCTTCCGAGATAGGTAAGGGGCCAACTAGGTCAATATGGATTTCCTTGAATCGCACACGTGGCAAGGCAAAGGCACCTAACGGTGCAGTGACGTGGCGATTAACTTTGGCCTTTTGACACGCTATGCAAGCGCGAGCCCACTCCCTGCAGTCCTTCCGGATACCGGGCCAAACAAACCGTTCTGCGACTAATTTTGCAGATGCACTGGCACCAGGGTGGCTTAGAGAATGGAGGCTTTCAAACACCTGTCGGCGGTAAAACTTTGGGACAAAAGGCCTGGAAGTCGGTGTGCTGACGTCGCAGTACAATGGAATCGGACTGCCAGGTATCGTCAGTTTCTCCAGCCGCAGTGATGAACCTTCAGATAAAAGTTTTTGAAGGTCAAGGTCGGCCGGTTGACCTTTGGCTAGAGTCTCGAGACTTACCGGCGCTCCCAATTCTTCAATCCTCGACAAAGTATCGGCAACTACGTTATCCTTACCTGATATGTGCCGGATATCAGTGGTGAATTGGGAGATATAGTCGAGGTGTCTATACTGCCTGGGCGAACAGTTTTTCTTCCGTTCGTGGAATGCGAAACTTATCGGTTTATGGTCAGTATAGACAATAAAGTGCCGGGCTTCGAGCATATGCCGAAAGTATTTAATGCCTTCGTATATGGCGAGCAGCTCTCTGTCATAAGGCGAATATTTAACCTGAGACGGGCTAAGCTTTCTCGAAAAGAAGGCTAGTGGTTGCCATGCTCCATTATTATGCTGCTGGAGGACTGCACCGATTGCCTTATCGGAGGCATCTGTCACCAAGGCAAGTTTTGCGGCACAGTCAGGGTGCGCTAGTAAGGCAGCGTTAGCAAGGCTGTCTTTGCAAGCGTTAAAAGCTGTAAGGGCGTCACCTGTGAGAGTGATAGGCTGCGATCCCTTCACGGAACCGGTTAATAAGGCATGCAGGGGAGCTTGGATCTCAGCAGCTCGGGGTAGGAACCTCCTATAAAAATTCAACATTCCCAGAAAACCTTTCAATTGGCGCACATTCGTAGGAGTCGGAAACTCTTTTATGGCCTGCACCTTGGCCTCCAAAGGTCTGGAGCCACTCTCGGAGATCGAGTAACCTAAAAACGTTACCTCTGGTTCGCCGAAAATGCATTTGGCAGTATTTACCAGCATGCCATACTCCTTGAGCTTGGTGAAAACTTGGCGCAGGTGCTGCTCGTGCTGCTGCTTGTCTTTCGAGTAGACCAAGATGTCGTCGAGGTAACAGTATACGAAATCAAGGCCTCTGGTGACTTCGTCCATAAACCTTTGAAAGGTTTGGCCTGCATTTCGAAGTCCGAAGGTCATAAATGGGAACTCATAGAGACCAAACGGTGTTGCGATTGCGGTCTTCGGGATGTCTGCAGGACTGACAGGTATCTGATTATAGGCTTTCAATAAATCTAATGTGCTGAAGACTTTGCAGCCAACGAGATTATGCGCGAAGTCATGGATATGCTTAATTGGATACCTGTCAGGTACAGTACGGGCGTTGAGCATGCGGTAGTCACCGCAGGGACGCCAGCCATTGTCCTTCTTTGGAGCTAAATGAAGAGGAGATGCCCAAGGACTCTGCGAAGGTCTGGCTGTGCCATTGGCGAGCATGGACTGGAACTCCTGTTGCGCAATTTTTAATTTATCCGGAGCTAACCGACGTGGGGTGCAGTAAACTGGAGGGCCTGGAGTCGTGCGTATGTGATGGACAGTGTTGTGAGTGATGTTGCGATATGTACCAGTTGGTCGGGTAATCTCGGGAAATTCGTCAAGAATTTTATGATACCGAGTCTCACCAGTCAAGACTTTTACAGAGGCTATACTACTACAACTAGCTACTTCGGCTACAGATGATAATAAGGTTGTACTATCTAAGAGGCGTTTATTGCGGCAATCAACAATTAAACAATAATAATTTAAAAAGTCTACGCCGATAATCGGCTTAGTTACGTCTGCTACTACGAAACGCCAACTATATACTCTACGTAAGCCGAAATCTAAATTAAAATGTACATAACCGTATGTTGAAATATTGGTTCCGTTCGCTGCACACAAGCTGTAGTCCGTCCTGGCACGACGATCGCGAAGAAGGGATCGAGGGTAGACGCAGAGGTCGCTTCCGGTATCGACCAGGAACTGCACCTTCGAAGCTCGATCCATCACAAACAGGCGACCAGTAGAAGAGGTGGGGCAGTCAGCAGTCGCCATTATCGACCGCCCCTGAAGTTTCCCGCCTTGTAGTCGCAGGGGGTCACGCATTTGCTGGCTTTCTCACCGAACTTGCTGTGATACCAGCAGCATGGGAACTTCCTATAATTCGACTGGGAGCGTTGCGACCTGGATGCCGATCTTCGGTGGGGAGAATGAGAACTCCGGGAGTGTGGTCGACTACTCCTCTCAGACGCAAGCTTTTCAAACTGTTTCCTGAGTTCAGTGACCTCTCTAGTTAGCGCTTCTATAGCTGAACCAGGACTGGCTTGAGGCTGGCTGGTGGATGCTATAGACGGTGAAGGAGTGGCCAGCTCGTGAATACGGTCGGCCAAGTCCGCCAGATCGTCGATAGAGGATGACGTCGATTGACCAGCGAGCACGGTTTGAATCCCGTGTGAGAGGCGGCTAACCCAAATAGTCTTTAAGAAGTGGTCAGGAACGTTGACACCAGCAAGGCTCTTGAGGTGACGTAAAAATTGAGAGGGCTTTCGGTCTCCAAGCTCCTCGTGCATTAATAGTTGCTTGATCTTCTTCTCTCTCGATGCCGAAAGACGTTTGATCAGCTCGGTTTTCAGCTTAGAATACTTGTCAGTAGCTGGTGGGCTGACAATAAGGTCCTTAACTTCTCGAGAGAACTGGTTGTCTAACTGGCTAATGACATGGTTAAACTTAGTGAAGTCACTGGTGATTCCAGCTATGGCGAACTGCCCCTCCACTTGTGCGAACCAGATTTCGGGCTCTTCAGGCCAGAACGGTGGTAGTCGTGGACCGACTTTAAAAACATCGACATTGGGTATCGACTCTTTCCCATCACTATTTTCCGACGGCATGGTTGGCATGGCGGTTCCACGTGCATCTCTAAATTCCTGTTCCATGTTTTAACTCGGGGTCACCACTTTAGTGAGTGGGTATGAGAGCAAGTAGAATTAAAAGTCAGACTCACTGTTAAAGATGTTGTTTAATCCTTTGATCACACCAGTCTCACATATAATAGACAGAAGGCACAGAAGGAATACAAAGCACAGGAACACAGATATACGCAACACTAAATACAGTATGGTAAGCGTGAAGAATGAAAGATGATAGAAAACAGTTTAGGAAACAAGCAGTGCGTAATATAAAGCGTTTGCTATATACATAAGCGAGCATCAAGCGGCGTGCGCTCCGCGTCGTAGTTGTATCTCGACTGGCTCGATAGCCGCGGCGCAAGCGCAGCCAGGCCGGCGTACATAAGCACGAACAATGCGGTTATGTACGACGGCGCGGATTAGTGCGAGGGCTTGTCGATATAACGTTATCGATAGTGAATCGATATCGACAAACTGATACACATTTCATATTTATGTTAATAGGTAAATTTAAATACTGTTGTAAATAGATATAAGTGTAAATATTATTATCATTAGATTTAAGTATATTTAAGTTAGAATTAAGTTATATGAATATTTTTATAAACTGTGTGTGTTAAATAAATGTGAATGTTATATTTGTGTGTATCTCCGTGTGTGTGTACGTGTGTGTTTACGGAGTAGCCTACACTATGTAGCATTAAGGCCGCCTATTGTGTTTCCTCTTTTTCGTTATTTTCTCTGTATGTGTTTGTTTTTGTATCGTGTGCAATAAAGTTTCTATTATTATTATATTACATTAGGTATTCACTTGAATATCGATTACCTACACCTACCCAAAATGCCACTATAATTTTTGCTCTGCAAAAATAACTTTGTTCTTCATAGTGTTTGTGTGAATGAAAAGTTATATTTGTTTTGGAAAATGTGCTATAGCTCTGAAATTGCTAAATTTATTTTGTTCAAACCAATTTTCGTTGAAAGTTTTTATAAAGATCTTGTACAGTGCAAGCACTATACAATATTGTAGTGTCAGCGCTTTACCTGCGCGCGGCAATTACCTAATTTATATATAATTTATTAGTACACGTTTGCATAGCATTCAATGTAGACTTACTCATTGTAGCAATTAAATAAATCAATCATTTTATCATATCAAGAATTTCGTATCATTTTCTATCATCTTAAGTTGTGTGATCGCGAGATCATACATCTTTATGGTCCTTCGAGCTTCCGTGTAAGCGGGATCAGAGTTCGCGAGTGTGACGTAATACTTGTGGATTGCCTACTCCGGCACGCACGGACACCAGCCTGTGGACACGTTCATCTGTCTACGTCATCGTCATCTACGGCTGCAAACAACTTTTTCACAGTGTGTGTTCTTGTGCTCTTTTGCGATAGCGAATCGGTTCGGCTGGCCTCCCACAAGCGGGTCTCACCGGTTGAATTGAGACGAGCCCGCACATATCGTATAGAGGGTACTGGTGCGCACACCTTGTGAGCAGCAGCACGAACTATTTTCTACTATAAACAGTTCACAGCTCAATATCAATCAATATCAATCATGAGCACCATGGAAGACATTTTAGCAAATCAACAACAACTGATGGGAGCTATGGAGAACATTCTTATCAATTTCAAAAAAGAACCACTCGAACGTAGAACTTCAGTTAATATCAAGAAACGCATACAAACACTGGATACCTACTGGGAAGAGTTCCAAGCAAATCATCTGCAATTATGTGAGTTTGAAAGACGCGACGGTAACTATTTTACTGAGAATATTTATCAAAAAACTATGACCTATTATCAAGAAGCAAGAAATACCATCGATCAATATTATAGCTGCGAAACGAAGAAACGGGATCTGTCGCCAGCGAACCCGTCATCGAGTCGCGAATCCAAAAATCAAGAATCATCCGTCACTCGTACCCCGAGAGACCAATCTACGTTATCTCGAGGTAACTCCAGTAAGTTAGAAGAATTGTTACGCAAGCAAAAGAGTAATTTTAAAGCATTTTCACGAACCATTGCGAATATTGACCTTGAAAGCATCTCAGAGAAGTGGGAAGCTGAAGACGTTATGAAAAATATCCAATCTAGGTGGACCACTATTGACAACCTGCACTGGGATATAGATAGTGAATCCTATGAGGAAGATGAAGAGTACGAGAAGACATTCAGTAAATACGAGCAGCTATTTTTAAGCATGAAAAAATCAATCAACAACAAAATGATGTCAGCGTCTCATCGAGAAAACTGCACCCCAAAAATTGAAGTCCCTATATTCACTGGCAGTTGTCAAAAATGGACATCATTTAAAGATTTATTTTGTGAAACAATACACAACAATAAATCAATATCAAGTGCCCAAAAACTACAATTTTTGAAAAGCAAAGTTAAAGGAGAACCCGAGCGCCTCATTCAACATCTTAATATCAGTTCAGAAAACTATCAAGTATGCTGGGATATTCTTAATCACCGCTACATTAATATTAAACTGATATTCAGTTCTCATCTTAATACTCTTCTGTCATTACCTACTATGCAGCAACAATCAGACACGCTTATAAAAAACTTGTTTGATACCACCAACGAATGCTTGAACGCTATCAAGAATCTCAATGTGGACATTACAACATGGGACCCACTCATCATTCACTTATTGGCTCAAAAACTGGATACTCTGACACACAGCGAGTATATCGAGTCATTAGAGAAACCGAGAGAGCTGCCATCACTAACAGAGTTCTTAAAGTTCCTGGAAAATAAATATACGTCACTCGAGTCGGCCCGTCGTAAGCAGAGCGCACCTCGATCATTTTCGCAATCTAGTGGAAAAGACACAAGCAACTATCAACATCAACATAACAGAAAGCCACTTCAAAATCAAAACAAGATTAGTACTGTTTTTGAAAAAACAAAATTAGAATCAAACAAGCCTTATCGCCACCCTATTTACAAAAGTTATACAACAAGGACACAAGCAAGTCATATTTGTCCGCTGTGTAAAGATAATCATGGATTATTTCATTGCAACACATTTTTAGAAGCTAATGCAGAAACTAAGTTAAATACTATCGAAACGCACAAGTTATGCAAGAATTGTCTTTACGATCACAAAGATAAGACTTGTTTTTCTGAAGCAAGGTGTCGTGTATGTATCGCTCGTCACAATACGCTGCTACATGACTCCTATCAGCAGACGTTGGCCGGTTCAAGTAACAAATCAAATGCATTGCCCCCGACGTCACAGAAACAGAAAACTAATGTGACGCATGTTTCAAACAACAACATATCCGAAATTTTACTGGCCACTGCAATCATTAAAGTAAAGGCGGAAAACGGATCAATATACAAGATGAGAGCTCTTATCGATCAAGGATCCCAAGCATCCCTCATCTCCGAGAATGCTGCTCAACTATTGAACCTTCCGCGTCGGGCATGCAAGGGTGTTATATTTGGAGTTGGCACCAATCAAAACAACAGTAGGGGTGTGATCAACATAACAGCTTCTTCATTGTACTCAGATTTCACATTCAACACTGATGTATTTATAATGAAGAACTTGATAAACAATTTACCTAATCAAACCTTTAGCAAACCATCATGGTCATACCTACAGAATATTCAGCTAGCTGACCCAGATTTTAACATCAGCCGCCCTGTCGACATGTTACTAGGCGCCGACGTATATTCAGATATTATCATGGCCGGTATAATAAAAGAGCACGAGTCACAACCCGTAGCCCAGCAAACCCACCTAGGGTGGATACTATGCGGAAACGTGAAGTCCCATCAATGTAATGTAGTACTGAACAACATCGACGACATACAAAGGTTTTGGGCCATGGAAGAAATCTCGGAAAACATCACGAATATGTCAACTGAAGATGACATTTGCATCAAACAATTTAAATCAGAGACTTTCCGCAGAGAAGATGGTCGTTACGTCGTGAGGCTGCCTCTAAAATCAGATATCGAAGAAAAAATCGGAGATTCCAAGAAGAGAGCAGTCGCACAATTTTTCCAACTGGAAAATAAATTCGCTAAAAATAGAAAGATTGCGCAAGACTATAAATCATTTATTAGCGAATACATTCAATTGGGACACATGCGCGAGTGTGTGTACAAAGAACTGCCAGGTTGCATTTTACCTCACTTGTGTGTATTGCGAGCGGACTCGTTAACAACAGCGTTACGAGTCGTTTTTAACGCGTCAGCAAAGACTTCAACAGGCTACAGTTTAAATGAACTTATGTACAGTGGCCCCAATTTACAACATGATTTATTTACACTCATTTTAAGGTGGAGAAAATATAAATATGTTTTCACAGCCGACATTGAGAAGATGTTTCGCCAAATCTTATGCAATGAGAAAGATCAAAAATATCAGAAAATAGTTTGGCGAGAGAACCCGAATGACGTCTTACGTGAATATCAACTCACGACTGTCACATATGGTACAAAATCAGCACCGTTATTGGCCATGATGACATTGAAACAGCTCGCAGAAGATGAACGCTCAAAATATCCAACAGCAGCCAAAGTTTTAGAAGATCAATTTTACATGGATGATGTTCTTTCGGGGCATCATGATTTGAATTCCGCCATCCAGTTGAAAACAGACCTCATCAATTTACTTAAATCGGGCGGATTCAACTTAAGAAAATGGTCGTCGAACAAACCAGAATTGTCTGATGACGTCATTTCAAAACATCAACAAACATTTGAATTTAGACACTCGGAATCAACCAAAACCTTAGGGCTGCGCTGGCACCCTCAGAAGGATCAGTTCACATTCCAAATCAAGATTGATCTAAAATCATCAAAACCAGCTACCAAAAGGTCATTATTATCAGACATTTCCAAAATTTTCGACCCTCTTGGCTGGCTGGCTAAAATTACAACAAAACTAAAGCTTTTGTTTCAAAGTGTCTGGTCACTTAACCTTCAGTGGGATGAGCAAGTACCAGAAAATATCAATAAAGAGTGGCAAAAACTAAAAACAGACCTGTCATTAATTGAAGACATAACAATACCTCGATGGTTGGAAACAAGCGAATACGGAGACATAGAGTTACATGGGTTCTGTGACTCATCATCAAAAGCTTACGCATGTGTAATCTATTGTAAGATTAATGAAAAATCCAACATCAAAAATCAGTCACGAAACTCACGAATAACAATAGTAGCTGCAAAATCGAAACTTGTGCCTATAAACAAAACAATCACATTGCCAAGACTAGAGCTCAGCGCCGCACTATTGTTGTCAAAACTAATGAAAGTTATAGTAAATGGATTATCAATCAGAGATGTGAAGATATTCTGTTGGTCGGATTCTACGGCAGTCCTCGGATGGCTTCAAGGAGACTCTAGCCGCTGGAAACCGTTTGTTGCCAATAGAGTCAAGCAGATTATCGAGATAGCACCAGCAGATAAATGGAACTATGTTAAATCAGCCGAAAATCCGGCTGATTCTGCTAGCAGAGGCATTTTAATTGAAAAACTTAAGAGCCACCCCCTTTGGTGGCAGGGTCCAAAATGGCTATCAACTTTCGAAGAAAATAAAATCGACAAGCAAAAGTCAATTTTTAGCACTAAAGAAGAAATTAAAAAATCATTAGATATCAATGTTGTGACGCAATGTGAAGACATAGTCATAAAATTATTAATTAATTCTAGTAACATCAATCGAGTGACTCATTTACTCGCGTGGCTTATGCGTCCTTTTTCGCGCAATCAACACAAACCAAGCTACCTAACGATAAATGAATTACGAAAAACATCAAATATTATCATCAAAAAAGTACAAAATATTGAATTTAAAGAAGAAATTATCAGCCTCCAAAAACATCAGAAAATAAACATCAAGAGCAATTTAATAAAATTAAATCCATTTATCGATCAAGATGGTCTAATGAGAGTTGGCGGCCGGCTAAACAACGCAAGCATGAATCAAAACATGAGACATCCACTTATCATACCTAATAACACTCATATTGCAAACCTACTTATCGAACAAGGTCATCAAATGACACTTCATGGTGGAGCCCGTCTGACACTTACTTGGTTACGACAGAAATACTGGATCGTGGGTGGTATGAGAGCCGTAAAGAAGCAACTCCGAAAATGTGTCACCTGCAAACGCCACAGTCCGATCAAGCAAGAACAATTAATGGGCGATCTACCATCAGCACGCACAAATCCGACCCGGCCTTTTTATCACACAGGAGTAGATTTCACGGGCTTCGTTGACGTGAAAACTAATAAAGGTCGTGGAGTGAGAACCACGAAAGGATATATCGCCGTGTTCGTCTGTATGGCTACAAAGGCGGTCCATCTCGAATTGGTGTCAGACCTAAGCTCTTCAGCATTTTTAGCCGCCCTTCGCAGAATGGCCGCCAGACGCGGTACCCCAAGCCATATCTATAGCGATAATGGCACTAACTTCGTGGGGGCCAGCAGCATCTTAAATAAAGAGTTTATCAACCTTCAAAAAACTCTGGATGATCAATTCTTTAAAGAAATCACCTCCATGGAGAGCCAGTGGCACTTCAACGCACCATCATGCCCCAGTGCAGGTGGCCTCTGGGAAGCAGCTGTAAAGAGCTTGAAGTACCACCTCAAAAGAGTAATTGGTGAACAAAAACTGACTTTTGAGGAGTACACGACCTTACTGACCCAAATAGAAGCATGTCTGAACACCAGACCGTTATGTGCTCTCAGTGAAGACCCTGAAGACCTGGATTGCCTCACACCATCACACTTTCTTGCAAGCGGGCCTACCTTAACAATTATAGAAACTGAAAGAGACTTACGCACGAGATGGCAACTCACACAAAAAATCTTTGATGACGTATGGAAACGTTGGAGAGCAGAATATTTATGTCAACTTTCAGCGCGTAGCAAATGGCTACACCCAAAAGCCAATCTTCAAATCAATGACGTCGTAATCATCCATGACGTAAACCTCCCGCCTGGAAAGTGGCCGCTTGCCAGAATTGTTGAGCTTCACCCCGGCAGAGATGGATATGTTCGAGTTGTATCACTAAAAACCAAGAATGGTATCCTAAAACGACCAATAACTAAGATATCACCTCTATTAGAACATCAAAGTGACAAAAACTCGCCCATATCAACACAGCGTGAAGAGACTCCAACTACGTCACAATCAAACGTCACTATTAGTAAAGTCGTGACTCATGCATCAAGTAACACTGCGCCTCGTGTGAACTACAGTTCTGCTCGAAAGTTCAATTGGATGTCTATGTTATCAATAATATTGTTATTATTCATGAATGTAATATCAAGCACAGAAGGCACTATCAACGTAACACAATTCCGAGAAAATCAACATTTATACTTTGACAAAATATCAGACATGATAATGGTTCGAGACGAATGGAAAATCGTTGTGTATTACGATATGCAACCTTATTGGCAAGGTACAAAAGTGTTAGAAAACTATTTACAATCACTAAAGACGACATATGATACTATCAAACAGCACGCGCATTGTGATACTATATTATTACAATTACATCACGGGTTTACGGAGCTAGAGTACTATGACACCTTGTTACTCGGTCAGCAAAAACGCGTCCGACCTGCCATACGTCGTAAGCGCGGCCTTATCATGCCTTATAATTATAATGGCCTTATAATGGCCTTGGTTACGTTGCAAACAGTTTGTTTGGCGTATTGGATGAGAGATTCGCCGAACAGTACAAAAAGGATATCGCTCTAGTTCGAAAAAATGAACAACATATGGTGTCACTTTGGAAAAATCAGACGACAATAATAGAAGCTGAATATAATCTTTTAAAACGCACAGAAGCCGCAATTAATCAACAACATAAATTAATAAATTTAATTTAATAACTTAGACATATTCTGTAATAAACCAGTGAAATTTAAGTCTATTGTGAAAAATGTAAATTAGAGTAATGATGTTGTTACATAAGTATTCTGTTTTGTAATAGCTGTGTATTAATAATACGAATGAGAAGCATACGACCAGGTTTATACGTGAAGGTGTTATGTTAAAGATTAAATTTATATATTGTTATTTCTTTTAGATAGGTAGTTAGCATGATGAAATCATAGATTGGTAGATGTTGTGGACACATGTTATTTGTGTATGTACTAGATCTAAACTATAAGCATGTTACTTTCTAAGATATGTTATGTACAATACACTGTTTGTGTTCCTTAAATTAAATAAATAAATAAACCATCATATGAATTTATTAGACCAAGCCTGCAACAAACTAAAAAGCGAAGCACAAGTCAACCATTTAGTCAGCTTATTTAATACCGGAGCTATAATAGCAAACAACTTACTGAGTAACCTGAAAAACATTCAAACGACGTTATTGGACACCATGACCGATATATATCATGGACGATTTAATTTCCACCTGCTATCACCCGAACAATTGATCACAGAGCTGAGCACTATTTCAACAAAACTTAACAAGGACGTTTTGCTACCAGTCGACAACATACATACTGAACTAAGAAAAGTTTATGAATTACTTCGTGTGCAAACAAGAATGTTAGATGACATGTTGATATTCGAGTTAAAACTTCCCCTCATCAGTCGAGATACTTACGAAATCATGAAGATCATATCAATACCACAGTTTAATGAAAATCAAACTTTACAAGTCGTTCCGGTATCAACTTACATTTCAATTAATATGAAGACAGACAACTACTTTATGTTAACGGAAAATGATTTACAGTCATGTTTAATAATATCAGACAAATATTACTGTCATATCAAAAAACCTGAATATCAATTAAATGGAGACAAGAGTTTTTGTGAAGACGAAGGAAAAGAATGTAAATTAAAAAAGGAAACCTGCAAAAACAAATGGGTTGAGACAAGCAACATTAATACGTTTATTTATTTTTGTTGTGATATGTGTCAAGTAAAGGCGATATGTGGGGATCAGGTGACCGCACAACAGGACGCGCGCCGGCCTCATTCATACGGGGAACGACTGCGTTATCAAGACAGCTGAGTTTACAATTTTGTCTACTAGGCAACATATGACACAATTCAAGGCCACTCCAGATGTTTACTTACCTTATATTGCACCGATTAACGACGTTGTTAATATAACTATCCCAAAATTTACTGCTTTAAATCAATCACATCAGGAAGAACTATCTGAAATTGGAAGGAAAATTAATGAGATAAAGCAAGTCGACCCACTAGCAGGATCGATCTCGTATCATGACATCCATCATTACACCATGATTTATGTGCTGCTTGGGATAGCCGCTATCATAGGTGCAATATTAGTAATTAAAAGTATCCAGTGCCGATGGCGACCCATAGCAGCGGGGCGAAGTATAGCTGCCGACAATGTGCTGCCCACACCCACGCCCGCTCCTGCGATACGGTTCTCTACCCTTCGAAGGTCTAGATCTAAAACCCGAACGAGTATGAGCACACCGCAGGAAACAAATTTACCCTCCGTTCACTACGCCACGGTAGCGAAGCGGACGACAACAGAAGACACGCAAGAAGATCGACCTAGCAGCAGTGGCGCCATCATGGACAGAGCAACGTCACCAGTTATTAGGAAACATTTTTCATAATAATAGTCATAATATTTTTTACCATGTTTATTTTATATTCAATTTTTTATACTTTTTTAAGTAATTGTAAAGTTTATATTTTTTTTATCTCATTGTGATCTTCTCGTGGCCGGGAGCATGTACAGTGCAAGCACTATACAATATTGTAGTGTCAGCGCTTTACCTGCGCGCGGCAATTACCTAATTTATATATAATTTATTAGTACACGTTTGCATAGCATTCAATGTAGACTTACTCATTGTAGCAATTAAATAAATCAATCATTTTATCATATCAAGAATTTCGTATCATTTTCTATCATCTTAAGTTGTGTGATCGCGAGATCATACAGATCTACAGCATTTTTTTTTTTTACTTTTTTTCTTAAGTTTGAGGGGGAGGGACACACATTTTACCACTTTGGAAGTGTATGTCTTTCAAACGGTTGAATTTCAGAAAAACCTATTTTAGGAACCTCAATGTAATTTTTAAAGACCTATCTATAGAGGTATACGAGTAGGTTTGATAAAAATAAATGTTTCAGTTCCCTTTGGGAAATGTGCTATATTTCTAAAACTGACCACTATATTTCGTTCAAACTAATTTTCGTTGAAAGTTTGTATTTAGATCTACAGCATATTTTTTTTTGATTTTTCACTTTCTTATTTCAAAAGTTCACACATTTTACCACTTTGGAAGTGTACACAAAAATAATATATTTATATATGTAATTTTTGTGTAAAAACCGTAAAGCGGTTTACAGAACCCATCTATCTACTAAGTTTCAACTGTGTAATCCTCATAGTTTTGGAATAAAGTGGCTGTGACATACGGACATACACAGACAGACATGACGAATCTATAAGGGTTCCGTTTTTTGCCATTAGGCTACGGAACCCTAAAAATTATATTATACACAATGCCCGAAAGTGTCACGTTAGGGAGATAATTATAGTTAAAAATTAATAATGCCGACCCTAGATAGCGTGGAGGACATTTATTTAAAACGCTCATTCAAAGAGAAGATTTTTTCAAAGTAACAGGTATATATACTTGCAATTCGGCGAAGAGTGAAAACCTCGTAAATCCTCTTTTTTGTCTAAAACACTTTTTTGCATTTTTTGAAAGAAAACCTCTTATCTCACGATTCTATGTACAACGAATGGCGTTGTACGCGTTTGAATGAAATACGAGTAACATAGAATCGTGAGATAAGAGGTTTTCTTTCAAAAAATGCAAAAAAAGTGTTTTAGACAAAAAAGAGGACTTACGAGTTTTTCACTCTTCGCCGACATACTTCATTGTATTTCTATAGTAGCGGTGCATTCGTTAATACACATGATCGGCTAAAAAAATAACTGTTATACTTTATACATTAAATCTAAACCTTGCATTACTACTTACTGGCTAGTCTCATAATTAAGAACGCTGAATAGTGTATTTTTTATTTAAATTTAAATAAAGAACACTCTGTAGCTCTTTGCTTGTAGGTCACTATTCATTTAATTTTTGCGCCATTTATAGTAGGGATCGCCGAAAGCGTATGAAGATGTAGTCATAAAACCTGATACTCTTTTCCAGAATAAGGTATATCTATTTTCAAATAATTAAAAAAACACGCTATTCATAAAAAGATAATTTTAAATATTTTAATGATTTTTAAAACATTTTATTTTTTATTATTTTCTTATAAATACAAGTATTCCACTTAAAAAAACATACACTCATTTATTTGCATACAATTTCCTGAGCTTTTCAACTAATTAAGTTCAATGATTAAAAAAAAAAATCAGATTAGGCGAATCCCTCTAGATAATCGTCAGATTATATGAGACAGCACGTCTAGGACATAAAGATGAAACCATATCTATATCTTAATCTGACGCGCTTGAGTATTTCAAAATGGCGTTTTTTTTTTGTTTTGTTAGTGCCCTGGTGCTTGGGGCGTACCTTGGTATGGGATGCAACCTGTGTAGACATCACAGGTCCTTCCATATACGTGGTACGTCCTCAAGAGCTGGAGCCGCGGCGGAGCAAGCTCAATTCCTCAAGCGCTACAAGTATGCGTTGCTCTCAAGTAAGCCACGAGTTTGCGGCTCTTGCATTAGAGACAATGGGCCCTTGGTCGTCGGACACAAAAAAGTTTATGAAAGATATTTCCACAAGACTGGTCCACGCCTCAGGGGACCCGAGAGCCTATCTTGCCCAGCGGCTGAGTCTATGTATTCAGCGGGGCAACAGCGCCAGTGTTCTCGGTACTATGGCACGCGGCTGCGAGTTGGACGGCTTTTTCTTGTTATAGTTAGTATAAGGTAGTGTAGTATGTTTATTATTAATTTATTTGTATAGATAAATATAATAAATTATCTATGTGGAATAATAAAAAGAGTAAAGAAATTGCTAGCGATTTTATTCTTTGATCCTAGTCCCGTTTGCTTTATTCATGTGGCTATATGATAACATAACTAGTAACATCTAAGATTGAATACATGACTGCACATGATATGATCACATAACAAAACTCTGCAATTTCAAATCGTTCTTAATTATATGACCGCCACTGTATAGATATCATCTTTGTATCTTTAACTCCAATTATTTCACTAACCTGATACTTTAGGTCACTGTTATAATGCATTTTTGTTCAACTTTACGTTCCCTTTCCATTTCTATAAGTTTTGTAGTGCGCTGGCGTTTTGAAAATTTTGGAAAAATGGCGGACCCTGGACGATGCCAAAAGATTCAAACCTCTTTAGGAATGGTCGGAAAAACAGAATCGCTACCAAAATATCTGTTGATTTTTAATTCAAAGGAGAGGTAACCAAACTTTAGTAAGTAGGCTCTCAATATCTATATTTACGGCCTTCACAATTTCATAATATCCGATCCGATATCGGAGTCAACACCGATATCGGGGCAAATAAAATGTGTGACGATGTTCACTCCGATATCCGATATAGGGTCGGACAATGTTAAAAGTAGGTACTGTCGGGGAAATTCCCGGTTGATCAGAAGAGTTTTTAAGAGAATTGATATTTTGGAAAGAAATAATTTATTTATAAAATGAAATACCTATTAAAGGTCTATTATTTGTAGTATAAACGGTTTCTATAAGTTTATTACTTTTTGCAGATAGCTTTCTTAAAAAGAACTCTACTGATCAACCGGAAGATTTCCCGATTGTACAGTGGAAAAAATGTATGGGCCATGGAGGGGAACTACCGTAAATCCTTTAGTTAGCTCATTTTACTGAAAGGAAACATTTCTTTATTTTTTAAAAGAAACCAAAACTGCTTTTAACGATTTTAAAAAATACGCTTTCCACACCCAGGAATCGAACCAGTCATCAAATCTGTAAAAAATAACATTCTGTAATTTTATGCCATCAATCGATAGGGTCAATTAAAAGGATCAACATTTTCTAACAAACATAGTAAATTAAATTGAAATAAACAAATGAAAACTCAAATTATACACTCAATGGGACGGATAAAGCACTTTTATTCAAGGCTCTTTAAAAAAAAAAAAAAAAAAACTTTGAATACAGTTTTTTTTCTTTTAATAAAAAAAAGTATGTTTCCTTACAGTAACATGAGCTAACTAAAGGACCCATACATTTTTTCCACCCTGTATTGCATACTTTCACTTGCCCCCAAAATCGGTGTCGGTTCCGATACCGATGTCGTATAGTAATGTGAAAATGATCTTACGCTGAATTAGGCCAGGTGTAACTTTAAACCGCAAATGGCATTCAGTTATCTATCTTCGTTTCAGATCTACAAAAGTGATCAAAGATACTGCTACCTTTACCAGTCCTGCAAAGCAGACCGTATTGGAAGGTCATAGAGTGCTAATTTAGTTGTGTTTTGTCCTAATCTCTTCAATGGCTAGTTCGTGTTAGAATCCCGACCAAACCCGGATGAATGTTTGTTGTTTAAACTTCTTTGTTTCTGTTTCTTAGACAGGTAGTTTTAAACAAACTCCCTAATTATACAACTCCAAGAGTTTTCTAGTACTAACAGTGTGCTTAGAGCGAGTTTTGTCCACTTACAGTCGATAGTGAGCGCCTTAGGTTTTTGTATGGCGTTGGTGTAGTCCGTGGCGTAATCCGCTAGATGGCAGCCCACGGATTTCATACAAAAATCAAGGCGTTCACGATCGACCGTGGAGAAAAAGCTCGCAGTAAGGTCTCAGTTTAAGTTTAGTGTAAACGGAATAAAGGTAGACTTTAAAATAAGCAAGTCATCCCTTGTAAAGTGCTAGGATGTCGCAACTCGCAATGTCAAAAAAACAAATAACCGACAAAAAAATTAACACATAACTTAAAATCTGTTTTATAATAAGCAGAACACATTATTTTTATTATCAAGATATCTAGGTAAGTTTTTAATTACCCGTTTCAATTTAGATAAATTCCTAATAGAAAAATACTAGAAAATATCGCCTCGGCTTACAGGTGCTTCTCAGGCGGGACTCGAACCAGTCCTTGTGGTTCCTCAATCAAACCGTTCTTTAATAAACATGGTAATAAAAACTATAACTTTTACCCCTCATCTTACCGACATTCAATATTGTTTTAGCAAAAACATCAGCAAACCACAACTTTGTTTACTAGTACTTGCAAACTTCTTTGCTCCTTTCTTGGCTCCTAGCGTGGGAGATGAATCAAACAGCCAGTGTGGTGTGCTAGTGCTGAGAGCTAATAGCTAAGAGCAATCATTTATTATTTTTCTCATCTTAAATACTAAATTATAACATAGTATTGTATGTGCGTCAGCTGGAAATAATTGCCTCTGTGTGAGTGCATTTTGGCCTAGATACAAAGTCCGAGCTGACGCTACATCACTCCCCCCTAAATATAAAGAAAGGGATAAAAAAAGAAATTTACAATAACTAAAAATCTATAACAATTATGATGTAAACCATTAAACAAAACAAAAGTAAAAGTTACTATAATTACGATGACTAACTACTAGGAACAGGTGTTGTAAATTGACACTCTGTCCACTGACCGAGGACGGTATTTGCTGTATAGGCAAAGTACTCGCGGCGGCGATAAAAATAGACTTTGTTTATATTCAATTAATCATTGCATTAAGTGCATGTGATTAATTGAATTTAAATCTAACAACTGGCTTAGAGATTCTGCCGGAACGCGTGGTCTTCACGTTGTCCTTGGCTGGCTGTTGACCCTCAGGAATCGTCGATGGTCCAGGCTTCATCACGGGCGGCGGCTGCGACTGCTGCTCGCTGAGTTCGCCACTCTGCTCGTCGTGAAGTAGGAAGGCTGGCTTGAGACGGTCGATGGAGATAATGGCAGTTCTGTTTGGTAACTCGACGGAGTAAAACTTCTCATGACGTTCGAGCACTTTGTACGGACCGTTGTAGGGCGGCGTAAGTGCGCTCTTCGTTGCGTCGTCGCGTACAAATACATGTGAGCATGTTCGTAACTCATCATGTACGAAGATGTTTCGCTGAGTGTGTTTTCTCCTCGGTGTCGACAGCAGTGACGTCATTGTATGCTGTAACTGCTGTAACGTGCCATTCTCATCTTGAAGTGTCGTACTAGCGGTGAAGAAATCTCCAGGTAGCCGTAGTGTCGTGCCGTAGGTCAGTTCTGCTGCACTCACTTTCGTGTCGTCCCGTATAGCGGTGCGAAGTCCGAGCAGGATCATGGGTAGTTCTTTGACCCAGTTGACTCGGTTGCACTTCGTCATCAGCGCGGCCTTGAGTGTTCTATGCCAGCGTTCTACTTGTCCATTTGCTTGCGGATGATAAGCGGTGGTATGGATGTGGTTGATGCCCAGCTTGCTTGTCAGCTTCCGGAAGAGTTCGGACTCGAACTGTCGACCTTGATCTGACGTAATCGTCGTCGGTGTTCCGAATCTGGCAATCCAACCTCTGAGTAGAATCTGGCAGATGGTATCGGCGGTAATGTCCTTGACGGGATACGCTTCTGGCCATTTGGTGCAGCGATCGATCATAGTAACGCAATATTTGCACTCTTCGGACGTAGGTAATGGCCCGATTATGTCAATATGCAAGTGCGCGAATCGATCGGCCGGCGGAAAGTGCATTATCGGCGAAACAGTGTGGCGTTGCACTTTGGACCGTTGACATAATAGACATGCCTTTGCCCATTTTCCAATGTCTGTATTCATCGATGGCCAGAAATAGCGTTGCGCTAGCATGCGTCCTGTTCCTCTGACGCCGGGATGACTGATGTTGTGCACGATCTCGAATGCTTTTCTTCGGTACAGCTGCGGTAGGTACGGTCTCATATATCGCGTCGATGTTTCGCACGTTATTACCTTATCGCTATTAGGTACGGGGAACATTTTAAACTGCAAGCGCGGGTTGTTACGTAACTCTCTCAACTCGGTGTCTCTTTCTTGCTCTGTCGACAGTTGCTCGTAGTCGATAGGCGAAGGGAAAGTAATCTCTTCCACTCGCGATAGGCAGTCGGCAACAACATTATCTTTGCCGGAAATATGTTGTATGTCGGAGCAAAACTGTGAGATGAAGTCGAGTTGGCGCAGTCTTCTTTCCGTGTCACATGAGCTCGCTGGTTTGTGTAAAGCAAATGTCAGCGGTTTGTGGTCTGTATAAACCGTAAATTCTCTTCCTTCGATCATGTGACGGAAATGTTTAATTGCCATGTATATAGCAAGTAGTTCCCGGTCGTACGTGCTGTACCGTTTCTGTGTCTCGCTCAGTGTTTTAGAAAAGAAGGATAGGGGTTCCCACTTTCCATTCACGTGCTGCTGTAGTACTGCTCCTGCACATGTGGCCGAACAATCTGTCATAAGGCCGAGACGAACGGAAGTGGATGGGTGAGATAGTGCAACAGCGCTTTTTATGCTTTCTTTGCACTTCTCGAACGCATCTATTGACATTTGTGTCCACTTTATCTCGCTTTTGTCCTTCCTCTTGGAGTTGTGCAGGTACTTGTTAAGTTCAGCTTGTATATTAGCAGCGTGAGGTATACACTGGCGGTAGAAGTTGACCATGCCGAGAAAACGTCGCAGCTGCTGGACCGTAGTAGGCAACGGAAAGTTGGTAATTGCCTTAGTCCTTTCATCCAGCGGTCGTATGCCATCCTTGGATATGTGGTAGCCCAGGAAATCCAGTTCTTCTCTGCCGAATTCACATTTATCCACGTTTAATGTGATGCCATATTGGTCCATCCTCTCCAGTACCTTTCGAAGTAGGGTCTCGTTTTCCTCTTTCGTCCTTGTTGGTATGAGGACATCGTCGATAAAAACAAATACGTCGAGCCCTTTAAAAACCACATCTACGAAGCGTTGGAATGTTTGACTTGCGTTACGTAATCCAAACGTCATCCTCGTAAACTCGAAAAGGCCGAACGGCGTTGTAATGGCCGTTTTCGGTATGTGTTCTTCGAAAATAGGTAGATGATGAAACGATTTTCTGATGTCCAGCTTGGAGAAGATGGTCTTATTCCGCAGCAAGTATGTAAAATCTTGAAGCCTTGGTATAGGATAGCGATCAGGAAGTGTAACAGCGTTTAATCGTCTGTAATCGCCGCATGGCCTTAGTTCGCCATTCTTCTTTGTAACGATGTGCAGCGGCGTTGCCCAAGGACTGTTAGAGGGGCGGCAAATGCCTAACTCCATCATCCTATGAAATTCCTGTTTCGCGGCTTTATACTTTGCTGGGTTCAATGGACGAACTTTTGCATAGATCGGCGGCCCCGTCGTATGTAAATAATGCACGACATTATGCTTAGGTGCATTTTTCAGCGTCGACGGCCTTGTTACGTCAGGGAATTCACGTAGTAACTCGGCGTACGGTCCGGTTACATCTATCGTGCGGACCGATGAGTCATTCGAGTGCGTTGTGCGCGCAGCAACCGATAATTTCGTTATTTTGTCGATCAATCTCTTTTCGCTTAAGTCAATATTGATTTGATTTTTAGCGAGAAAATCTGCTCCGAGAATTGATCTGCGCACGTCAGCTATAACGAATGTCCACGTGAATGGTCTTCGTAGTCCCAGATCTATGCAAACGGTCTTAACCCACTTGTTCCTGAATTAACTTTTTTTGCACAATTGACTTGAAATTTCGTATACTTCACAGAACGGAAACATAAAACTGATAAAAAATAATAAAAAAAATATTTCAGTTCAGGAAAAGCTGGAAAATGCCGTGTCGTAAACGACACAGTAGGAGAATCTACTACTATGATCTTTCACTACGTCGATTTCAGTAGGCTTCGACATATATAGGAGAAATAAAGTAAAACACCCAAAGAATCACTCTCATATCCACACCTCGACGACGCCATATTTGGCATTGGTTGGGTCTCAGGTATTAAGGCGTTTTTTTTTATGAACGGCGGGAAGACTCTTAGCCTTCATCATACCTAATGTTATGTAGTGATAAGGCTGAAGATGGAAGCGAGCCCCTCTCGGAATCCTCAATCACTGAGGAACGGCTATCTTATCTCTAACTACCGGAACACAACATTGCTGAAAACATTGTTGTCAGACTTAGATAAGATGGTGGTAACTAGCCAGGCGGTTTTAGAACAAGACCTACCACCAACCAAACCGAATACAATATGTATTCCCGCTGGGAATCGAACCCGGGACCCCTGGGTCTGATACTGGTGGTTGTACCACTAGATCACAGAGGCGGTTAGACGTTAGGCAATAGCGACAGGTTGCCAGCTCATCGTTTACAATAGTTTTTGAATATCCTTCATTCATCAGCCCTGACAGTTGGAAGACACTTTTACTCTATGTACCCGCATGAGACGCATTTTATACTTTTCTTTTGCGCTCAGTCCAGCATGGGAAATAATAAAATGACTCAACTTACATTCATCAAAGAAGTCATTCATGTTACAAATTCAGCAAGTGCTCCGAGTAAAGGCCCAGGGACATTTTGAAGAAAAACAAAATGTTGTCTCCAGAGTCTTCATCCGTTACTTACAATTTTGCGGAGGCATGATGTAAGGTAACGTCACCCAGCGTGCAATGTAGAAAGACATGCTTGCCGTTTCCCTGCTTGATCGAATCGGAAATGAGGAGTTCCGCAGGAAAACAAAAGTAAACCTTCATCCCTCGAAGAATTGTTCAGGTGAAGTGGTAGTAAGCGGGACACATAGCGAGAAGAACCGTTAACGGATGGGGCGGGGTGGTTCTAGAATGGCGACTCTGTGAGTAGGCCCCCAACAAGGTGGACCAATGATCTGGTGAAGATCGCGGAAAGCTCCTGGATGAGGGCAGCCCGCCAAGGACCGATCAACGTGAAGATCCTTAGGCCTTAGAGGATCTTCACAACGATTGTCCGATGGCTACCCATACCCAGCAGTCGTTCTCATGCCGCTGATATGAATGTGATGATGATAGTTATAGAGTCTGGAACTATTTTTTCATCATTTTGCTCTTATTTCTCAGTAATCTCGTTCAGAGTGAAAGGTTGTCGTAAAGCCCTGTAAGAAATATAAGTACTACTGATAGTAGTACATTCTCCTACTGTGTCTTTTACGGAACAGACAAAGTAAAACGAAAATACTTGATGAATATCTTTTAAATATACCGTATTTTTTTATTTTCGAGATTATTAGGAACCGACTATTGATAATTAGATAACAAATACATTAAAAACAGCATAAAACAATATTTCAAATTACCCTGTATTTATCATTTTAATAAGCACGTAATTTAACCTCATTTTGCACAAAAACAATAAACTGCATATCACGGTTACCACTCTACTATGACTGACTAAGGCATCAACAGCTAGTAGCAATATAAGATAAAAAAATAAAGTACCCTCGTACAACAGAATATATTTTTTAAGTTGGTGTGTCGTTAAAGACACAGTAGGAGCAAGTGGGTTAAGTCCGTAGGTCTTGATTTTCGTTCCATTGGCGGCATAAATTGTGTATTCGGCATTTGTGGGCTTTTCTCGTGTGCGGGCGAGTACAGATATGTCTGCTCCGGTGTCTACTAAAAATTGTGTCCCACTTTTTCGGTCGGTGACACATAGACGGTAACTTGACCCGTCAACACCAACTCCCGCCGCGGTTAGTGTCGGAGTTAGTTTTCCGACTGCGTAATTCGCTGTGCTTTGTACACACAACGAGATTTATCTGCACACCGCGTCGATTGATCTCCAAACTTTCGGTGGTACCAACATAACCAATCGTCTCGCTGGGATCGTGATCTTGAATGTGAGCGGGATGTTGATCTGCGCCTCTGTTTATTTCTATCGTGCCCTCTTGACACGTGACGGTAAGAAGTGCGCAACTCGCATAATTCCTTTGTCAGCAAATCTACTCGTTTGACAAGAAAGTCAATCGTGGATGTGTCCTTACTACTGGATGAGACTTGTGCTATTTCTAAAGGCCTCATGTTGTCAAGGACTTTATCAGCGATATTCGCCAGCGTTTCCAGGTCCTTGCTATCGCTTACGGTCAAGACAGCTCGTACTGCGGATGGTAAATGGCGCTGCCACATGATAGAAAGGGTATCATCCGGGATCTTACTTCTGGATAACTCTCGCATTCTCCTCAAGAGTTGTGTTGGTCGCTGGTCTCCAAGATCTAATTCTCCCAAAAGCTTTTGAAGTTGTCTGCTTTCGGATTCTTCAAATATTTGTAGTAACCGTGCTCGCAACGCATCGTATTTTCCTGTGCTCGGCGGATTTAAAATGATGTCGCTGACTTGTTGTACTTCGTTCCTTCCCAATTTACTAACGACTTGGTGGTACTTAGAGTCGTCACCTTGCTTCTGGGGAGCCATTGCAGACTCAAAAACGGAAAACCATAGGCGTGGTTGGTCCCGCCAAAAGTCTGGTATCCGGGATGAAACGGATAAAGCAGATAACTCGGCCGTGGCTGTAGCTGTTTCCCTGTGCGACGGCGACGGTATCGAAGGGCACTGTTGATAGGCCATAGCGCTTGTTTTCTGTTTCGATATTCGAAATCTATGTGCGACTTCTCAATTGACTGGTGAGACCCGCTTGTGGGAGGCCAGTAACCGATCCGCTAGATAACGAACGATGAAACAGTTATGTCAAACTGCGTGATTGCGCTTTCTTCAGTTTTGTATTTTTTTCTGGTGGCTGCGATCTTCAGATTGTCTCCCTGGGCGACGTTGGATTTCCGTGTATATATTTCTTGAAGTAGTATGAAGTCGGTCTTGATGACGTCGGCAGAATCACGTCGGGCAGAATCACGTCGGGCAGAATCACGTCGGGGTCACCAATTTGGCTCCTAGCGTGGGAGATGAATCAAACAGCCAGTGTGGTGTGCTAGTGCTGAGAGCTAATAGCTAAGAGCAATCATTTATTATTTTTCTCATCTTAAATACTAAATTATAACATAGTATTGTATGTGCGTCAGCTGGAAATAATTGCCTCTGTGTGAGTGCATTTTGGCCTAGATACAAAGTCCGAGCTGACGCTACATACGCTTTCCACACCCAGGAATCGAACCAGTCATCAAATCTGTAAAAAATAACATTCTGTAATTTTATGCCATCAATCGATAGGGTCAATTAAAAGGATCAACATTTTCTAACAAACATAGTAAATTAAATTGAAATAAACAAATGAAAACTCAAATTATACACTCAATGGGACGGATAAAGCACTTTTATTCAAGGCTCTTTAAAAAAAAAAAAAAAAACTTTGAATACAGTTTTTTTTCTTTTAATAAAAAAAAGTATGTTTCCTTACAGTAACATGAGCTAACTAAAGGACCCATACATTTTTTCCACCCTGTATTGCATACTTTCACTTGCCCCCAAAATCGGTGTCGGTTCCGATACCGATGTCGTATAGTAATGTGAAAATGATCTTACGCTGAATTAGGCCAGGTGTAACTTTAAACCGCAAATGGCATTCAGTTATCTATCTTCGTTTCAGATCTACAAAAGTGATCAAAGATACTGCTACCTTTACCAGTCCTGCAAAGCAGACCGTATTGGAAGGTCATAGAGTGCTAATTTAGTTGTGTTTTGTCCTAATCTCTTCAATGGCTAGTTCGTGTTAGAATCCCGACCAAACCCGGATGAATGTTTGTTGTTTAAACTTCTTTGTTTCTGTTTCTTAGACAGGTAGTTTTAAACAAACTCCCTAATTATACAACTCCAAGAGTTTTCTAGTACTAACAGTGTGCTTAGAGCGAGTTTTGTCCACTTACAGTCGATAGTGAGCGCCTTAGGTTTTTGTATGGCGTTGGTGTAGTCCGTGGCGTAATCCGCTAGATGGCAGCCCACGGATTTCATACAAAAATCAAGGCGTTCACGATCGACCGTGGAGAAAAAGCTCGCAGTAAGGTCTCAGTTTAAGTTTAGTGTAAACGGAATAAAGGTAGACTTTAAAATAAGCAAGTCATCCCTTGTAAAGTGCTAGGATGTCGCAACTCGCAATGTCAAAAAAACAAATAACCGACAAAAAAATTAACACATAACTTAAAATCTGTTTTATAATAAGCAGAACACATTATTTTTATTATCAAGATATCTAGGTAAGTTTTTAATTACCCGTTTCAATTTAGATAAATTCCTAATAGAAAAATACTAGAAAATATCGCCTCGGCTTACAGGTGCTTCTCAGGCGGGACTCGAACCAGTCCTTGTGGTTCCTCAATCAAACCGTTCTTTAATAAACATGGTAATAAAAACTATAACTTTTACCCCTCATCTTACCGACATTCAATATTGTTTTAGCAAAAACATCAGCAAACCACAACTTTGTTTACTAGTACTTCTTCGCCGTTAAGATATACCATCAGAAAACTTCTTGATTCAGGAATTACCTAGGTCTTACATAACCGCGACAGTACGCCTAAATTGCGCCGCAACTATAGCCGATAAAAATCGCGTAATTTTTCGACTATTTAGGGTCAATCTACCTCGATTGATAATATATCATTCGAAAACATGCTCTCCTTGCTTTGTTTTAAAGAACAAAATCCTTTGGTGGAGCTACCTTGTTCTTTGTTTTGGAGAATTTAGTGCCAAGTTACGTGTCTTTGCGGCGGCGGAGATTGTTGAAAAATGTCTATTTTCACGAGCTCTTATTAAGCCTTCGTTTTGAGGAGTTGTTGAGTTTGACTTTGCTTTCGCGTAACTTCCCTTGCCTGCCTACGTGATCACCAAGTACCAAGATTAAACTTTGGAAGTTTGATTAGAATACCGGGCTTTGAATGCGTACCTATGTTGTTTATACTTATATCGTTGCAATCTATGCGGGTTACATGTACGTTTACATACTTCAGTTGTACAATAGATGTAGGTACATGTAAGCTCATAAGCAATAAGCTTTATACTCATTTAAACTACCTTGAAATACAAGTTAGTATGTTTGCACCGATAAAAGTTCCAAAAATTAACGCCACGAAATTGAAGAAACTGGGGCCTTACCATCAACTGTAATGCAATCCATTGTAGGTTGTGAGAGTGGGATGCTGCCATATGGCGCGTCTAGCGGCGTCCCGCAATTACTACCTGATAGTAACCTAAAATGAATCGCACAGGGGCCTTACCATCAACTGTAATGCAATTCATTGTAGGTTGTAAGAGTGGGATGCTGCCATATGGCGCGTCTAGCGGCGTCCCGCACTTACTACCTGATAGTAACCTAAAATGAATCGCTGAATGTAAAACTATTTAAAGTACCTACTTAATTTATATACGATCTTTTTACTTTTGTTTTCAATATAAACTAAAATATTACTATTTGAGCGAGTTGGTTTGAAATATTAAAAAAGTGGAGCTATGTAAAAAATCGGCCAAGTGCGAGTCGAACTCGCACATGAAGGGTTTCGTCTCTCACCCAAGGTTGCCTGGAAGAGACTGCTACGTAACTATAAGGCCGCCTATTGTGTGTTCCTCTTTTTTGACATTTTCTTTGTATGTGTTTGTTTTGTATCGTGTGCAATAAAGTTTCTATCATTATTATTGCCAAAATGCCATTATAATTTTTCGTCTGCAAAAATAAGTTTGTTTTTCATAGTGTTTGTATGAATGACAAAGTTATATTTGGAAAATATGCTTTAGCTCTGAAACTACTAAATATATTTCGTTCAAACCAATTTTTCGTTAAAAGTTTTTATAAAGATCTACATCATATTTTTTTTTTTATTTTTCACTTTCTTATTTTAAAAGTTAGAGGGGGGGGGACACACATTTTTCCACTTTGGAAGTGTATAACTTTCAAACGGTTGACTTTGAGAAAAAACTGTATTAAAAGCCTAAATGTATTTTTTTAAGATCTATCTAATAGTATAACACACGTATAGGTTTGATGAAAAAAAAAAGTTTCAGTAACAGTTCCATGTATATGCATATATATGTATAGGGGAGCCCCCCTATAATTCATTTATTTTTAATTTTTGTGTAAAAATCGTAAAGCGGTTTACAGAATACATCTACCGACCAAGTTTCAACTGTGTCATCCTTATAGTTTTGGTATAAAGTGGCTGTGACAACTTACCACATTGGAAGTGTATATCTTTCAAACGGTTGATTTTGATAAAAATAGAAACTTCAATGTAATTTTTTAAGACCTACCTATAGATACGCCTCATGTAGGGGAGACCGGGGATGGTTGACTATAGGGGTAGGTAGACTAACCGCCAAAAACTCGTCAACGATATGAGTATTACGTAATCCCGACCCAGCCGCGCATTACTCTCCGCCCCCCGCTCAGTCGTCCGGAGCGCCGCGCCGCGGACGCACGCCGTTTTCGAGCAGTGACACGTGATTTGTTTTCGTATCATGTAAGTAATATTTTCATATTACATATTTTTTCATCTGACACCTACACATTTTATGTTAACCATTTGCTTATTAGTAAGAGTGTTTCGTGGGTGCATATTAATCATATTTCATGTATTATTTCTTAAGTTGATGGCAGTGTTTAGGTAACCAATACAATTGAAACTTAAAACGGCGTCTGGGGTTGGTAGACTAATTTCTTTCGGGGCTGGTTGAATAGTTAGTCAACGAACCCCAATATAGTTTGAAGTTTAAAATATCTCGTAAATTAACCTTTTATTCGTGTTTTAATATTTATTCTGTTACAGTACAATGAGGACCTATAAAAGAAAGACTGAACGAGCTGATACACCAAAAGATGTCGTAGAAAGAGCTTGTCATCTAATAATTTTTGACAAGAAAAGTAATTTTTGCATTTTTCAATGCTATTTTTATACTTATGGTAAATTTTAAATAGAAAAATATTGGAAAAAATTAACTCGGCCACAAGTGAATTCTCAGACGGGAATCGAACCCGCGACCTTTGGTTTCCAAAGGTCGCGGGTAAATTTAATTTTTGCCAATATTTTTCTATTAAGTCAGAAAAGTATTAATGCAACTAGTAAGAAAAGTATTAATGGTTGTCTATTGTCGAAGAGGTTCCAGTTCCTGGTCACCATACAATAACTGAAACTCACTCTCTGGCACCGCAATGTTTAATTGTAAATACAGATCAGATTACTAACACAATTCCCTCTCCTACAAGATCTTTGAGTACTGAATGTGAGTCACCTTCTCTTTTTGACGAAACATTCAATTCTGTATTTGAACCGGAACTGAGAGAAAACCTCAAAACACCAGAAAACGTTCATTCTACAGAAGCAAATGTGCCCCCATCTTTAAACAATGTAAACCTGGCCTCAACTTCATCGGCAACATTTGAAGATCTAAGACCCTTTCCTAAAGCAGCGCCACTTTTAGAAAATAGAAGAAATATTCGGAAACGTAAAAGTACTATATATACCGATATACTATATACCGATACTATACACACCGGAAAAACTAAATCTTTTAGATATGAAAAACAAAAGAGAAACTTTTAAGAAGAAAAAAAAAGATACAAAGAACAGAATAGAAAAAGGAAAAGGAAAGGGCAAAGGAAAAGGAAAGGGCAAAGGAAAAGGAAATGGTAAAGGAAAAGGAACGGATAAAGTTAATGAGATTGCTGATGACACCGTCGATGAAAATGACGGTAATGCTGTAGATTCAGATGACGAGAGTACAATTTGTTTAGAGTGCACTGAATCCTACGTCGACAGTGTTCCAGGCGAACAATGGATTCAGTGCATAACTTGTAAGTTATGGGCTCATTCCAAATGTGTAAGAGGTAATCTAATGTTTTTTGAATGCAAACATTGCATTTCTGATATTGAAGACTGATAATTTGTCTGTTATTTTAAGAATACAAAGATTAATATGAGACTGATTAAGAGTTTAATTTAAACAAAATGATTTATACTTTTGATGATAAAACAAATATATAGATAATTAAGTTTAAATACTAAAAATAGATATTTAGTAATTACTATAATTTCAACAGAGCAATAAAAATGTGCATTTAATTTCTAGTGTAAGAAAAGTTGATTTAAAACTGATTAATTAATAAAACTAATAAATGTTTAAATAAAAACTAAGAGTTGACAGTTTTGTTAAAGACTTATTGTAAGATAATGTCTGTACCTGATTAAAATTATTTTTGAATAAAAAGTTTTGTTAAATTATAAAAAAAGGTTTTATTATTTGACTTTTCTCATAATTTGTCACTTATTGATACGTAAGTCTACTTACCCCGGGCATATAGTCAATCTACCCCGGACCCGGGGTAAATTGACTAAGAGTTGGTATTCTGTAAAATGCGTTAAATTATGATCATTATATTGAACAATGGACTAGTTTTTATATTTTTTTATAAGTTTAATAGTTCTTCCATCCATTGGTGCAGTTTTATTGTCTGTATGTATAAAAAATATGTATGATTTTGTAAAAAATTAGTCAACCAGCCCCGGTCTCCCCTATAGGTTTGATGAAAAAAAAAATCTTTTTCAAATCCCTTTCGGGAAAATGCTATATTTCTAAAACTGACAACCATATTTCGTTCAAACCAATTTTCGTTGAAAGTTTTTATTAAGATCTACAGCATATATTTTTTTTAAATTTTCCACTCTCTTATTTCAAAAGTTAGAGGGGGGACACACATTTTACCTTTTTGGAAGTGTACATCTTTCAAACGGTTGACTTTGAGAAAAAATCGTTTTATAAACCTTAATGCAATTTTTAAAGACCTATCTATACCTATCTATAAAAAGGGTGTGACATACATCGGTTTGGCCGAATCTATAAGGGTATCGTTTTTGCCTTTAGGCTACGAAACCCTAAAAAAGCAACTGTGCTTTTTTTATACGACTAGAAGTTAGAGAGAGAAGTAGAAGGCGCCTATAAAAAATACATTTATTTGCATTTTAATAGGGAAAGTCCATTATGGCCCAAAAAAGGACATAGGATATTTTATATCCTGATATTCCGTCAGGAACGGAAACCACGTATAACCGTGGGGTATACATAAAAGCAAAGTCAAAGTCAAAGATTTTTATTCAAATAGACTTATAGATAAGTACTTTCGAATAGCCCAAAGCAGTGTTAATATCACCAATACCATGTGACCAATGTAGTATAGTTTCAAAACGGTTTCAAAACTCACGTAGTTCGGGGAACAGCTATTAAGAGTTTTAGAAGCGATGACGTGAAACTTCTTCCGATAAGCCAGTGAAATATGTGTGTAAGCGACAACTCGACGAAATTTTTCATATAACATTATCACTTCCTTCAATATTTAACAATTTGAGATAAATTTTAAATAGAAAAATATTGCAAAAATCAACTTGGCCACAAGTGAATTCTCAGATGGTAAATTCACTTGTGGCCAAGATGTTCTTTTCCAATTTTTTTCTATTTAAAAATTATCAAAAGTATAAAACAATTTTGAAAAATGCAAATATCGTAAAAAAAAATTAACTACCTCTTAACCTTTTGCAATAGCAACCACTTTGACAAATTTTGATGGTAGGCCCCGTTTTTATTGTTTTTTATTAGAATCTATTAAAACCTTTAGCCACTCAATTTTGTGCTTTAGCACAATGAGTCACTGATATCTTCAGAGATATAGACAAAACCTTTAAGGTCTAATATGAATAAAGTAACCGTAACAGTTGTTTTGTTTTCATTAACAGGGTAGAAAACAAATAGTCATTCAACTAAAAGATACGTAAGTAGGTATTCCCAGTTGCATATAAATGTCGCATTATAATTAGATAAATCGTTTTTTTGTGAAAATCCTAGGTATATTGCGAAAACATGGATAATTAGACAATGGTGTTGTCATTTCTCAATACTACTAAAAAAAGATAGGGTTTTTGCAAAAATACGGGTTGCTTTAGTAACATTGGATATTCCTAAATCTGATTGGCTTGATTTTTGCTTGCTTGCCGACTCTTATTCTGATTGGTTCACGGAAAGTTCCTACACGTGAAAGAGTGGACTAATATTTGAAACGTGAAGTCGTCAACTAATCAGAGAAGATGTTGTTTAGGACGGTCCGACCAGCCAATCAGTGTTCTTATTTCATAATAGCCAGCTATTGTTTTCGCGATCTTACTAATGCAACTTTTTTTTCACAAAAACCCTATCATTTTTCAGTAAGATGTAGAAATGTCAACACCATTGTCTAATCATCTGTGTTTTCGCAATTATTATTATTATCATTTATTTCAATAATATCAAAATCAATATAATATCCCTAGGTTTTTGCGAAAATTCAATTCATCAAATCATCCTACGACATATATAAAACAGTCAACCGCACTTCATTCTTCACACTTGTACTATGGAAACCGCCGTAGTTGACTACTACTTTCTCGATTATCCATAAAATTAAAAGTTTTGAGTAGATATTGACACCATGAATGACCCAATTTGAGCAAGTAGATACACCTCTATAACTGTACCTAACAGTCCAGAGCAATGTTTATGTAATGTAATGTAGAGCACTTTACAACCTTATCGCATTAAGGCACACTGAACCAAAGCTGTCTTTGCCTACAAATGTCATTCAATATTCTAATGTGACAAGGTTGCTTAGTTTTTCTATGTCATTACACGTGACTGTACATATTAAGTTTTGGCGCGCACTGGGGCCTTACCATCAACTGTAATGCAATTCATTGTAGGTTGTGAGAGTGGGATGCTGCCATATGGCGCGTCTAGCGGCGTCCCGCACTTACTACCTAAAAGTAACCTAAAATTAACCGCATTACAGTTGATGGTAGGCCCTCTGTTCATTGAAATAAAACAACTTTAACGAATTTTAAACGCTATATTATACTAGTTAAGATCTCATTTTCCGTGTTTTGAAGGTTTTTTGGCGTATCGGCACCTTTTCAGCTGCCGTGATCACGGGATGATGATGAGTCATCCCGTAATTCGTACAGTCGTGGAACTTCCCGGTTGACCAGAAAAAGAAACTCTACTGGTCAACCCGGAAGTTCCCCGATTGTACTTTAATACAGTGCGTGTGCCGTGTGGTGACGGCCTAGGAAGAATACAAGTGTCACCACTCCCTTACATGCCTGGGATGTCGTAAGAGTCGACTAGAGGCTCGACGCATTAAAAACCTGTGCGAGAGAAGAAAACTTGAAAAAAAAAGATTCACGAACAAAATTTGCCAAACACCAATATGCAAGACTTTCAGCGGCTATGTACAATAAATTAAATAGTGTCCTTAAAATTCATGAAAGCAACATACGGAAATGTAAAGAAGATATATTAAACTGGCTTTCATCTAAGTCCTACGATGACATAGAACAGCTATTGCAGTGACTAAACACACACACACACACACACTCACACACACATACACACACACACACACACACACACACACACACACACACACACACACACACACACCTAGAATGTTACTTACACATACCATACTCGTATTATGAAAAATGCATAGTTCTGTGTTCTTATGATAACATAAATAAATAAATTGCGGGTATTATTTAGATGTCATTAAGCTATGGAAGAGCGGGGCCTCCTGACACAACTGTCTCTGGACTTCACTTATGTAAGAGCAACGTACTTTGTTTATGAATACAACATTTTTCATTTTTTTTCATTTTCATTTTCAAACCCTCTACCAACCCGTCTGGCCAACGTGGTAGCAGTAGGCTAATAGCCTCCTATGAACGCCACAATAGGCGTGAGCTAGGAGAGGCCTATGTCCAGCAGTGGACGTCCACAGGCTGATGATCGTATAACAGTGCGCTTAAACTCCGTAAAAGTTGTTTACCTCTATAACAATTCAAAAACGCCATTCTCAAATCCCTTTAAAATTGCACCGAATCCAAATAGTCTACACAAACATCGGCTCAATCTAATCCGGGCTTACTCCTGTCTCCTCGACGCAAATTCCAGATTAATCCCAATATCACAAACTGACCTTTACTGATTCTCGTAAAATATTAAAAACCGTTGGTAACGGTATATGGTACAATACCGGAATATTCCGGTAGTCCACCGAGAAAGAACCCTTGAATGGCTATCGGTCGATGACGTGATAAGCCTTTAAGACTATCCATATCGAGTGCACGCGAATATCACCTAAAACGGGTGATTATCTAACGAAAGCTCGGTTCAGGAGGCCTACTCTCTAAGACCGTCAACTAAGATACTGGCCCCGGTCCGTAAGTTTCCCGAAATTACGTATGGAGCCTACTCTCTATTGATTTCGGATGTACTAGTTTTGGACATACGGCACAAACACATTGAGAGTAGGGACAATGGCAAAACGTATTTCTCATTTATTCTCAGTTCGGGTCTCCGAACTAATAAGCTGTCCATAGGTAATAGAAAACGTCCGTAACTTAGGTCGAAACTACGGGTTTCGTGCTTAGATAGTAGACCTCCACTTTCAGTTCCATCGCTATTTTGGCTATCATACAGTATCAAAATGTGACAGAAATGACCACAGACCTATTTTATGACTAGGTGATTTTTATTAGACAACCATCCTGCGGGAACTTCCATGGCTGTATCTACAGGCTCCTTAGTTATAAGTCGTTTTTCTTCCTGATAAAAATACACGTTTTAGCAGGTTTATTTCACGCTTGGGAAGTGCCCGCCTGAAATTGCCGCGTGGCAAACTTTGTAGGGCCCTTCATATAAATATTAATGCTTTGTCACACTGCTCTGTCACGTCAGCGTTGGTGATTGACGAAAATGACGGAAACGTTTCCACTTATTTTACTTTAGGATGTCGTTGAAGTGTGTAGTGACATGGTTAAATAATGATTAGGTACCTAAGCATTGTATAAAAACTAGTCTTAATTTCTTATATCAGAAATTAGAAAGTTAAATGTATAACGATGTTACTTTTTCAGGACTTAGCTGTAAATGAGTTAGTTAGCTGTGAATGTAGCTTGAGCTCACAGATAGATGTTACCTTTATAAAGGACATAAAATAAATCTTGAAAGATGTGTATATACACTCAGTACTAATAATCGAGACACAGCTAGCATTATTTTCATACAAACATACTCACTTTACAGTCTTATTATTTAAAAAGTATATACAGGTATGTATTTAATTGTACGTCGATGTATGTGTAGAATACTCGGCTTACGAATAAAAGGCTCAAAATTACAAAAAAACTTTCAGTTTTGTGCAAACTAAGGAAAACAAACTCTTCAACTTTACATGGAATCAGAATAAACATTTGTATCACTGGAATTTAAAAAAATCAAGAAATGTTTTCGGTTGTTTTAAATGCTAATTGGTAATTTTGGAACATTTAACCTGGGCATACCCAAATCTTTGCAGAAATACACATGCTTTTTTATTTATTAGACCGTGAACTGAATATGTTTGTATGAAAAAAACACAGTGTCTCGATTTTTTTGATACCAAGTGCATTTCATGAAAGTTAGCAAAGAGTACAGTTATAGGAACCTGCGTCTGTATTTCTGTAGTACCTACTTATAACCCGTCCATCTTCAAAGCAAGGGTGAATAGGCACCTTCTGGGTTAGCTCCCTCCACCGTAGATCCTGTGTAAGCCTCCGAGCTTGATAAGGATCAAGAGCGAACCCATTCGAAATAAAAAATAGAAAACATAATTTAAAGTGGGTATACGAAAATCTGTGTAGTGTCGGCTTAGACTAGCACTACCCCCTCTCATCCCGTGAGTGTCGTAAAAGGCGAGTAAGGGACTCAGCCTTCAGGAGACGGGCAGCAGCGTCTCCTACAAACTTGGCCATACTGCGATCGCCAACCCGCCTGCCAAGCGTGGCGATTATGGCTCCCCTTTTGGAGGAGGCCCAGCAGTGGGTGTTATGTGGCTGAGACGATACGAAAATCAATACGATGAAATAAACTTCTTTGCCTGACCGATGATGATAAGTAGTAATCGTGCCTGCTGCTCCAGCCCTCTGATTATGTGACTTGTTTCTATCAACGTTTGATTGAAAGTGCAGTCACATTGCTGCTTTAGTAAAAATCAATGTGACAACGATCTTAGTAAAGCAGCAATGTAACTGCACTTTCAATAAATTTTAATCAAAATCTGTTAGCAACAGAGTTAGATAATCAATTAGCAGGGGTCATGATGAACATTTGTTTTTATTCTATGTCTGGATTTTAGTAGTTATAGTAGGTTTTAGCATATTCCTTACACCTTCCGTTGAATAAAGCAAACTTGTGTAATTGTGTAAATGATATCGTCCGTAACAAATCTGCTTATACGGGATTTGTAATACAAGCGGCCGCCCGTAGTCTCACCCACGTAGTTCCCGTTCCCGTACGAATTTCAGGATAAAAAGTAGCCTACGTTTTAATGATAAATGATAAATGATATTTTATTTGCAAAAAAACTTTTACTCCAGGCCATCTTCTATCAGTGTGCTAAAATTCATCTAAATCAGTTCAGTAGTTTCAGCGTGAAAGAGTAACAAACAAACTTTCGCATTTATGATATTAGTAGGATTGTCTGATATTATTTTGAAAAAGTTCCATATCATCAGCTTAATCTAGCTTAAAAGCTTACAATGATTGCCAAGCATTTAGCAAGATACCTAAATACGTAATACCAAGAGCGCTTACTAGATGATATTACGCTCGTAACCGTCTATAGCCTAATACGGAATACCGATAAATTTTACGGTTTCGTGCCTACCTTGAAGCTCTTAAGCACATGAGAAATTCACATGTGAAATCTACACCCCGGTAACAGATAAACATACATTCTCAGGAAATAGCAAAGATGAGGGTGAGATAGTAATGGAAATACGGTCCAAATTCGATAAGAACGATTCAGATTTTGCAGATTTTGGGGAATAAATTGAACAAATAAAAAAAACTTTAGTTTACATATGACTCGGTTCTTCCGTTTTTGGTCTTACAAATAAAATATAGCAAGATACCTGCGATATTATCTTTGGAAAATCTCGATAGTATTTGGAAGTATTTTTTAGTAGTATTCTTGAAATACTTTCGATTAAAAAAGGTGGTATTTTTTCAACGCAAAGATAAATTCTACACCGTGATTTGTTATTACCAAAGTAAGTAAGGAGCTGGTCAGTAGGCGGCTCCTAATCCTCATACAAAAGATAGATAGAGAGAGAGGGTGGTAGAATCATATAAATTTATGATCCTAACATAAAAAAAGACATTAATTTTATGCTAATTTTTGATCTTTACTGGACGTATACCTGACGTCCTGTGCATACCTGGCGACGCACAATAGACGATGAACTGAAGTCGACTGGAATATCATGGCACGAAGCGAAAACAACTGCTCAAGATCGGTGTAAATGGCGACAGCTAGATAGGACCCTATGCACCAGTGTGGTGGCCTAGGACAACAACAACAATGTTTGATAATCGATTACTGCTTCATTAACAGTTTTATAAGATGAGTTTTATACTAAAAAGAAACCGCCTCTGTGGTCTAGTGGTACAACCACCGGTATCAGACCTAGGTGTCCCAGGTTCGATTCCCAGCGGGGGTACATATTGTATTCGGTTTGGTTGGTGGTAGGACTTGTTGTAAGTCTGTCTGGCTAGCTACCACCATCGTATTTAAGCTTGACGCCATATCAACAATGTTTTCAGCATTGTTGTGTTCCGGCAGTTTGAGATAAGATAGCCAGTTCCTCAGCGGCTGACGATTCCACGAAAGGCTCGCTTCCATCTTCAGCCTTATCAATACTTAACATCAGGTATGATGAAGGCTAAGAGTCTCCCCGTCGTTCAATAAAAATAAAAATAAAAAAACAACTAGTCCCCAACTTATACTTCCTTCATTTATTCATAATGTGATATAAAAACCAGCATATCATCAGAAATACCCCAGATTCCCTGCCTCCGTGAAGAGACCTAAAAGCATCTGTGTGACCTCATCTCCTTGCTCGGGGATCCGGCTCGGGGGCCAGTGGAAATAGGTACCCCGAAGTTCATAGGTGTAGACGATGGGGGTCCCTAGCTTGTTACGAACCCAGTCCATACTACCACCGGAAGCCTTATCTGAAAGAAGAAAGATGGTACTCAATAGATCAGTAGTTTAGATAGGTAATTACTTGTGTAAACTATGAAAATTTCATGTTTTGTATTCATAAATATTATATCAATTATAAATGTTATTATATATGTTATATAATAACATTTATAATTTATAAATACCCTCGATTAGTTCTTTACAAACAATCGGTTCTGGCAAAAAGTCGGTGATATAACGATACGCAGGAAATTAGCAAGGCCCGTATACTGTTTTCCGATGTTTTTTTTACATTGAAAGAGTACTGCAACAATTGGAACAATAGGCTATTTGATAGGTTTTGAAAATCCGTTTTATATTATTTAGTGGAGTTTAAGGAACCCAGTAAAAGTTGTTTTTTTTAATTCTGGTACATTTGCTGAAAAATATCAAATTAAAATTTCAATATTTAAATAGCGCGCCAAAACGCTACTTTGACAATATGGCGCTGCAATGGGTTCGGTGACGTCACTTGCCTGTATTCTGCGTATCATCCACATACGTAGTCAAACGATGTTTACAAGCAGGTGACGTCATTATAAACTCGACGAATCAGGAGCGTTTTGTGTCACGTGACAAAACGTTTAAAAAATGCATTTTTATTTACGGATTTTTAAATAAACTTTTAATTATTTTCAACTTACGTTAATAAAAAACCATTTTTAAACTCATAATTTATACTGATAACAGTAATTGACACTTTATTTTTCGCATTGTCAAATAGCCTTGGCAACAGTATTGAAGAAGATAGTGAATATGTTTCTCGAGCCCAGCGAGGCCAATTACCCTTCGCCAATGATAGTTTGACTCGGAGTATCTTTTGGCCTAGTCAGTTTTAATTTTTATATTCAAATGTGTAAAGATATGTCGTTGGTGTATCTTTTTCAATAAATAAATAAAGTATCGTATTTTGGCCTAAAACTGGTGCTTTTCTCCGAAAAGGGTATATGTTAAACAAAAACAATGTACATCAAAATACAGTCCTGACAGACGTCGTAGATCATTTTATCGAACCACGTTAAAAAATTAGGGTTTCGTCAGGCTTGAGGGCCTGCTGGTCCCATAGAGAGGAAATAAAACAGTCATAACATTCGTTTGAATATTTGTCAAAAGATGTCGCAAGTGACGGCTTTTCACGGAGCGAAAACGGGCGCTTACACCGCTCTAGACTAGGTCTGGACTGGTGTTACGACTATATTTTAAGAAGATATTGATGCTTTTTATTAATTTTGTGATTTTAAGGGTTCCTTTAATATTCCCAGTTCAGTTTTAAGTTTTGTTTAGTAAATACATTATTATTTCTTTTATCAATGCGTTTTTTAACATTCTCGAAACAAGTTTATCAATTCTACATTAATGATTTTGTTATAGTAAAAAAAACAACAATATTAATACTTATGGTAAATTTTAAATAGAAAAATATTGGAAAAAATTAACTCGGCCACAAGTGAGTTCTCAGACGGGAATAGAACCCGCGACCTAGGGAAATCCGGTCCAACGCTCTAACCGCTGAGCTACCGAGACTTGCGAACCACCGTCGAAATTCTCCAATACTTTTTTTTTTTAATACGCTGTAGGCCAGCGTTGTTACATCAATGCTAGGAATATCCTTGCATTCGAAAGAAACATCTTTTCAGGTGTTTAAGGTGGAACGATTAAGTTACAAAAAGCTGAACGGTCGTTAGATGGCGCTACTTTCGCTATTTAGTAGTTTTTATTTATTTGTTAGTTGTTCTTTGTATCTTTTTAACTCAAAATACTATAAGCGCATTCTATAAATAAATATTGAATTTTCGAAACCAACATTTATCTTTTTGTAGTACATAAATCATCCAAATATCTCGAGAGAGTGTTTCTGTCTCCCAATTTTACTAATCACTCACACATGCATACCTTATTTCTGAGTTTCTTGTAGTAGAATATTTCGACCCAGCTGAAAATGATAAAGTAGCCCAGCGGTCTACGTACTCGGCTTAGATATCAAAGAGTTAAGGTTCGAGACTTCTGATGGTAGATTTTTTTTTATTATTTATTTTATATTATTGTTTATTTAAATAACATCACAATATTAATTTTGATGTATAAATTGCAACAAATGCAATTGCAACTTTTTTAAATTGCACAAGTGACAAGAACGTAATTGATACTCTAAATTTTAAGATTTCTTAGTGTGTTTGCCCATTATAATATCTTTTTTTTAAACCACTGCTGAACAGATTTTGATTAAAATTGCAGTGTTTCCTCAATCAAAAAAAAAGTGGTGGTGGTTGTTGGATCATCATGTTACCGTTTTCTATACTTCTATACTATATAATATTACTAGCTTCCCGCCCGCGGCTTCGCCCGCGTGGACTACACGACTTATGCTATTGTGGGTTAAACATAAACCACCGCGGAGTTTTCTGTAGACATTTTCAAGGTGTACAAATACTTATTACCTTATATTGATAAATCTCGTAGGGTTCAGCCTGCGTTTGCAATGTAAGCGGAAAAAATGTAATCATTTACGACATCACATTAGAAACCTTAAAAATTACAGTATTTCTCTACTATATATTGAAGGTTATTTTACCTTCCTCTTGAATCACTCTATCTATAAAAAAAAACCGCATCAAAATCCGTTGCGTAGTTTTAAAGATCTAAGCATACATAGGGACAGACAGCGGGAAGCGACTTTGCTTTATACTATGTAGTGATAAAGAGGAAAGATGTGTATGTATGTATGTATGTAATGAATAAACTCAAAAACTACTGGACTGATTTCAAAAATTCTTTTAGGATGCTACACTATCCCTGATTAACATAGGCTATATTTTATCCCGATATTCCCACGGGAACAGGTACCACGCGTGTAAAACCGCGAGGATCCGCTAGTACAATACTACAATACTATTATATTAGTTTTATTTAAAATCAATACATTTAGCTCCTTTCGGTATATTGGCGCGTATATAAATTTGCGCAAATGATCATATTTTGTCTACTTGTTTGTTAGTTACAATCTCCATTTTATATTATAATAGTTTTGGAATCAAGCTCGAGACGCCATTTTTATACTTACTCTTTTTGTTTACTTATGTGGTGAAATTTTACATCTTGTAAATCTTGTTAAATTCTACCTTTAAAGCTTTAATTTACTGCGATAATTTATTATGGTGATGTAAAAACTTAGAAGCTTGATTTTTACAGTTCGGGGGAACCATAGACTTTAATCTTTATTAATATCAATTTGATACTTCACGTGTTTCTGAGCATTGAGTCTTTAAAGGTACTTATGTGCATATAACTAATTTCGTGTTTTAATTTATAAAGATACTGATATTATAAAATATTAATACATAAAACATGTAAGTAAGCAAAAATTCCCCAAAAAAAATTACTATTAAGTATCAAAATGAAAATTGTATTATTCAACAAATACTTAATTCGTAAAGCAGCGCAGCGAACACCGGGGTTGGAAACAATTAAATATCTATTGTGTTTCGTTTTCCGATGCCTGAGAGGTTATAAAATAAAAAGTGCTAACCTCTTGTGTATCTTAAATATGTATTATGTAATGTTAAGTACAATCTAGAAAAAAAAGTGCTGAGATAGCGCTAACATTCATTCATGCGCTATACGGTGAAAATGTTTTTGACCATTGATGACCAATAATTGAGGCAAATTTAATTACATTTGTGCACTATTCGCGCAAATGTTTATTCGAGCAAACGGCTTTTCGTGTAAGAGTCTTTCGCGTTATTAGCTTTTCGCGCAAATGTCCTGATTCATAGTCGAAACAACAATAGTCAAGTGATATGTGACGTCAAATTCATGTTTTGTATTTGGCTTAGTCTATGTTTATCTCTATGCTATCATCATTCTTATGATGTTTTGAATAGCTAAGTGAACATTTAATACGTTAAAATTGTAAAATTAAAAATAAAATAAATCATTAAGATCGTTAAATCATTAAGATTTACGTAAACGTAATAAATCATTTCTAGTCAGAAAATAAATTTCACTCAAAACTGAAATATTTCCACCCGTTTTGAAAGATTTCATAAATTTCGTTTATATTTAATTTTCATTTCAGTGAAATTTTTACTGGACCCATTCCCTAGTCACAATCACGTCACAATGAAAAAACACTACAAACAAATGACAAATACGGAACGGTGTTGTCAGTACGTAGATGTGATTGCGGACAATTTAATATTTGAAAAGGGACCACATGACATTTGTCTAAATAAAAAAAAAAAAAAATATTAAGTAAGTACGTTACATAATACAAGTAAATTTTATTTGCACGAAGCAGATACAATTTTCGTTTCTTGTTTTTCCTTTATAAAATCTTATTTTCTATTTTTTTACAGTGATGAGAGAAAAAAAGATTTACGCATAAAAAACAAAATATAAGTCGTGTTTAGCATTTTTTAAAATCGGAGTCAAGATAAATTCTACAAATCACAACTTTATATCATAATCCCAAAGTAAATTATTACTGACGAAACTCATCTCTTTTGGGACGCAACGGCAACACAGCTGAAAAATCTAGTAAAGAGAAATTTAAACAATTATTAAATCGAGACAAACGTAAGAGCGGCAACTTCGCGCGTTGCGCGTCTTAGCCGCATGGAATGGCAACGTCGCGATTTTTGTATACGTACACGACATTTGTCACATACACAGTCGTAATTTTTGCAATAATTTAGTGTTCATTTATAGGTGATTTCTGAATGAAACAATGTTTGTTTATTAATTAAGCGCAAATGAATACCCGAGAATAAATAGTTGCACATATATTTAAGTATTAATTCTGTTAATCTACCAAGATTATCTCGACTGTTTTTTGTATGAAAATGTTCCACCTTAACGATCGATTAAGATGCAACTGCCAATAATTTATGATTTTGTAATTTTTGCATTTTTCAATGCTATTTTTATACTTATGGTAACATATTGGTACATTGGACCGGATTTCCAAAGGTCGCGGGTTCGATTCCCGTCTGGGAATTCACTTGTGGCCGAGTGAATTAAAAATTACAAAATCATAAATCAACAATATTAAGTTAACATAAATAGGATCAAAAGTAAATTAAAACGCGTATATCTCAAAACTCATATTTTTGCGATATGACAGTTTTTCAGAGGATGTGCGATAAGTCAATTTCTTTCCGTACTAAAAAAGTGATGAACATAATTTCGTTTTGAGTTTACCGTGAACTTCATAATAAGAATAGATATTGTGTATAAATGAAAAGACGCTTATGAAACAACTTCGTATCGTTTCGCTTCGCTTTCTGGCTTAGAAGTCTTAGAAAGAAGTGTTATAAAGTTTGGAAATTCTCACGCGGGCAAAGTCGCAGGTGTACATATCAATATGACGCTATTCGATAAAAGTATGTATTTTTGATATAAAACTAAAGGATAGTTAGAGATGTTACAAATTTGGTAATAAGATATATTATTATTACTTTATACTTTTTTTCTAGATTTGTAATGTACCAGAAACGCGATTTTATGATTATGTCTCGACACTTTTTTTCGAAATGACCCCTTAAAAATACGAAAATTCAAGATTATTCTCAAATGGGGTTACATTTACTATTGGAAATTGGTTTATTTAGTGGACACCAATATTATTTAGCATCTTGTAGTTTCATTTCTCTTTTAATCGCTATAGTTATTTACTACGAAGAGATTCGAGCGCGCGTGTCCTTTTCTTATTACTATTTCGCTTTAGTCGTATAGCGCCTTAATAAATAAGTTTTATATTTAAATTAATAAATAATAAATAAATAAATTTAACGTTAAGTTTCATAAAGAACTTGTGTTATTAAGATAAAACAATTTTTACGGATATCAAACGCGCTATATTTCACGAGCTAAGTTGTAATTGTCCGTATTTTTTGGTTTTTAAGGGTTTTTTAATTTTTCCGACGTTTCAGAACCTTTTCAGCTGCCGTGGTCACGGGATGACTGAACTTGTGTTATGGTTACTAGATAACGAATACTTAAATACATTTTTTTTGTAAATACATACATAATATACATATTAAACACCCAGCCCAAGATAAATAGACATGTTCATGCATACATTATATTTGTCTTGTCCGGGGTTCGAACCAGGGACCTCTGGCGCAGAAGGCAGGCTTAGTACCCCTGCGCCAAACAGGGCAGATGACCTTAATGGTTTCTTGGATAACAATAAATACATCAAGTAAATAGTATAAGAGTTGATGCTAGGCTATTTACCTAAACGATTTTTCGTGTAATGTCTTATCGGACATAAAATATTACTTTGCCGAATGCCTAGAATTTTAGTCGACAGCCAGATTACATTAAACAATTACCTGAAACAGATTTTAACATTTGATTTTATAGAAAGTCGACAGAAGCTTAAATCAAGTGAACTACTTAATTGCTAAGTATTTTTGCAGACAAACCTTGCCAACTGCCAATAGGAATATACTAAAACAATTACCTACATTAGGTAAAATATATATAATTTTAAATAGAATTTAAATAAATGTATAAATAAGACCATCTATTTTTAACTTAACTTTTAACTTACGACTACTACCAATTTACGACTCTGGCTGACCAGAAAAAACCAGCCAAGTGCGAGTCAGACTCACGCACGAAGGGTTCCGTACCACTATCAATACAAAATTCAATCCAAATCCATATCAAAATTTTATTCATTTGCAGAAAACAGGTTTTACAATAATTGGTGGTGTTTACAAAATCTGAGCGCTGTAATCTTACCCAGTGGGTGTGCAAAATTCATTTTCACAGAGAAAGTGCATTAAATTTAAAAACATTAGTTTATAAAAAAATACATTAATAATACAATCAATTATTTAAATTTAAATGTCAGGGTCACTTGTATTCAATCAATGTATAATATGTTTTATTTACTAAAATTTTTTACTAAAAACTAGATAGTATATTATAAGGATTTTTAGGTTTTTTCTTTTCATAATAAAAAATCACGTTTGTTGTATCACGGGAGCCCCGCTTAAATAATTATTTTATTATGTTTCTAGTAAGTATTTGTTGTTATAGCTGTATATATTGTAATATTACAATATATACAGCCGTAATTGTTAGACGGTTGTTATGAGATAGACAGACAAACGGACGGACAGTGGAGTCTTAGTAATAGGGTCCCGTTTTTACCTTTGGATGCGGAACCCTAAAAACAGGCGCAAAAAGCTTATCAGCTTTATCAAATGTAATTGATAGATTATGCACCTGTTTGATACAGCGTCATATTATATTGACAATAAGCCGTACTTGTAATTACAAATTACTTTTCTCGGATCTTTATATCTAAATAGGTAGGCGACACAAAAACCGTTTTTATTCATACCGTCAATGTCACATTACGTTTATCGAAAAAATCGCAAAAAAAAAAGCAGCATATTCATAACATTTAATAGCCGATTTCACATACTTTTGAATAAAAATGTTTTTCTTTCGCGATTATCTACAGGGTTTATTTCATACAAAAAGTTGTTAGTGATGACGACTTCTACTTATAATATTATTCTAGTATTATTGGTATCCACTAATTAAACCAATTTCAAATAGTACCTATATGTAGCCCCATTTGAGAATAATCTTGAATTTTCGTATTTATAAGGGGTCTTTTCGAAAAAAAAAAGTGTCGAGTTGTCATAAAATCGTGTTTTCGTGTTTCTAAAACTTTAAATCTAGATATATATCGTATAACCAGATTTGTAATATAAACCGTAGTAACCGTCCGTCGTCCTATAGGTTTTTAACACAAAAAGTAGGTACGTACTTTTTTCGAATAGCGTCTTAATTTTGTGTATGTTGCGTAAGGAACTAAGTATTTTTAAACTATTATTTAAAAATAAAAAAAACAACGGCCTACACTCTGGGAGTGCCGGCAGAAGTGAAAACCGCTTAAACAAAAATAACGATCAAAATCCACTATATCTTGACCACAACTTCATAAAAAGTGGATAAAACGGAGCCCAACTTGATTTGGCAGGTAAAATCATTAAAACTGACCTGGCATCAATATGAAAGTTGGTAGTAATGAGAGATGTTTATATAATGGTTGTTATTAACTAATATACGTAGATCTTTCAAGTGCGAGACTTTATGTAATTTGAAATAGGTCAACGGTAAATGGTCTTACGAATTTTCTAGCGACTTTAACATTTTTACCCATCCCAAAAGTTTAAACCTCTGATGTGCACAACGCCGCTAAAGAAGTTTTCACTTCAAAAACCCTTTTTCGTTAGTGTTCCCACGTGTTATGATAACTAATGCAATTTTACCCATATTGTTATTAGCACTTACATAGAATTTCTGCTGCTGTTGCGGGTCCACTGTACTTCTCTCCGTTTACCTTTTCGCCGTAATCCAGTGAAGTTTTCCCAATTTGAACCTAAAAAATAACTTATCGTAGAGTACATTCCATTGAAATCTATCTAGATCATTATTTCTTGTTCTTTGCATTGTGTGATAACTTTGCTACCTTCTTCATATATATTTGTTCTAAATAATAAATTCTTAGTAAATAACATATTGTCTGCCAAAGTTAGTTTTAACCTTATCTTTGTAAAAAAAACGATCATTTGTTAACATTTCTTTTTATATTTTGCCAATATACTAAAGTGCGAAAGTAAAAATGTAAATAAAAATGTGGAACTATCGAATACGTACATTACAAACGCTAGAATAATCAACAAGTCTTCATATTGTTCAGTCGGGACTCGAACGCAGAACTTTTGGAAAGTATTTGTCAAGCTATTTTGTCTTGACGATTTTATACTTTACTAGCGGCCGCGCGCGTGGTTCCCGTTCCCGTGGAAAAATCAGGATAATTTCAGGATAAAAAGTAGTCTATGTTTTAATCCTGTAACGATGCCATTTCATTCTAGCCTTATGGATGGATAAAACCTCCATAATGGCTGGAAACTCCGTAGTTTCACTCTATAGAAATCAAATTATATTTTTATCTGTTCTGTCTAAATTCAAATTTTCTCCGTTCCACGATTCCTGTTCTGCTCATTTTGACTAATTCTTACAAAAACCATCAAGCTGAACAGAGCTTATTTAACAGAACCATAACCATATTTATCTAAAGTTGTGTTGATGAAGGAAGCAGTTCCTTCATAATTCTTATTAATACATCAGGAACCCGTGTATCGGGTTCCTTATTTCTAATTACTACAAATTAAACAAGTCGCCTGAAGAACGGTACTTTATTTCATTTTTTCCTATTTACTAAATGAGTGCGGCGGTTCTGACGTCCCGGCGACTGTAGTGCTGCCGGACTAGGGGCCCTGCTACAATCCAGTATAACTGTGTGCCAAATTTCATCAAAATAGGTGTAGTAGTTTTTGTGTAAAAGAGTAATAAACATTCAAACATCCTCAGAAAGTGTCACATTTATAATATTAAGATTTAAAGCCCATTCCGATAATAATTCGGATAATTTCCAATATCTATTAAAATTCACGATCAGTGGCGAATAAATCCTAGGATAGGACGACGACGACGACCTCATACCCAACCTCCTAAACGTCATTTACGTTAAAAAACTTACCAGATCGTCGTAATTGTCCTCATGTTCAACAGAATCTGAATACGGCAGCAGCAGCATCTGGGCATCCGAGTGGAACGCCACATAAGCCAAGAGGTTCTCTAAGCTTGAGATGTAAGCGGATAGGGTGCTGGTCTCCTTCTCAGAGAATGGCTTGGATCCAGCATATGTTTGGCGATCACAGGGATTGTCTGATGCACCGTGCTCTAAAAAAACAAACAAGAATCTCTTAACTTTAACCGCCTCTGTGGTCTAGTGGTACCACCACCGGTATAACAACAATGTTTTCAGCATTGTTGTGTTCCGGCAGTTAAAGATAAAGATAGCCAGTTCCTCAGTGATTGAGGAGGATTCCTCGCTTCCATCTTCAGCCTTATCAATACTTAACATCAGGTATGAAGGCTAAGAGACTCCCCGTTGCTCATAAAAAAACAACTTATATTATTATCTATCTCTAGTGGACGCCCGCCGATTATGTGATAAATATTAAACATTTATTTATGTGATAAATATTAAACAAGAAATTCTTATTTATTGAAACCATTCTTATTTAATTACTGATTATTGTATTTGTTGATCAACAACGTTCAACAATGTACTTAAACATTAACCATCACTTTCAAGTACCTACCATTAGTAGATATTTAACTGCAATATGTGGGTAATAACACTTACGGAAGCGCTCATGGCCGCACTTGACAGACTGATCGTTTTCGATCACGTTTGTTAAGCAACGTTCGGCCCGGTCAGGTGTCGGATGGGTGACCGTAAAGTGGCATTATAACTGAGCGCTTCCATGCTTTGGAGGGCACGTTAAACCGTCGGCCCCGTCTGCTGTCATTTGATTACAGTCGTTAAGCCAAGTCTGAGGCCTTATAGGCGGCTTGATAAACGTCTGACACCAAAGGTGGCCACAGTCCTCACACGATAAGAAGAAGAAGAACACTTACGGAGCCAATTGTAGTCCCAGTTGCGATTAGGATCAGCTCCATAGCAAAACGAGCTTGATTTTGATCGAGTCTTTCTCCACATACGATCCTGTTAACGAAAAATTTTGATAAAATCATTATTAACGATTCATAAAAAAATAACGAAATATATTATACGTTTTCACTAATATCTATTCAACTTAATTTTAATTTTGTGAAGCGTGAAGGAAAATCAAAGATAGATGAAGGTTTACTAATATTTGAGAAGCTATAGATCAATTCAGAAGTAACTATTGCACCAAATGCAATTTGAGGTCCGCCACAACACCAATAACCTCAAATACCTCAAATAGCGGTAGCAGCTGATTCTAAAGCCTTATAAGCACAATCTAGGTGGACAAACACAGATAAATTTGTTGATGTTGTTTGATAGGTGTATATTCTATAGGTATTACTCTGTTGAAACTATATGTGTATCCATCGGGGTTCACAGTAGGAAAGATGCGCCAGTCAAATTGGTCCCTAAGGTTAGTTATGTCTGGGTCCTGGCTAGTCAGCAGCTGGTTGATGAAGTATGTGGTGGTAGCTGGAGTTATCCATTCTCGAGCGTGTATGCCTGATGGAAATAAAATAGGTATAAATATACAAATGAGCTTTTGCAATCAAAGGCCAGTTCGGACTAATTCGGAGAATAAAATAAAACGGATTTATTCAAAGCCTTCGATAAGGTCAAAAGATTAACACTCAGACACTATGTTGTAGTGACGCTCTTGTTAATATATTTAAAAAAATGCAATGATTAACTCCAATAGTTAATCTCCTAGTTTTAGATAATTCAGCTTATAGCTGTGGACGGAGAGGGAAGAGAATTCTTCCCCTTAAGGCGGATATATAAGCGTTCCTCAGGGATTCGCTATGTGTCTTTTTCTGTTTAAAGAACATTTAAGATATTACCATAGGGTATATTAGATTGGCGCACATTTAAAATTTAATTTCAACGTGGTTTAATGTCATACATTTAAAATTAATTCATATCTTGTAACATTTTAACTAAATAAACAATGACATTTTCATTCACAGTGCTATTCATTGAATAAACATATTTATGTTGCTCTTTGACTGCAGAAGTTTTATTGTTGGTAGTTACCTATAATGTGTCTTAACTTACATAATTTATATATATGATAATCTATTGCTTAATCAATTATTGATTCTTTACCTGATTCAATGAACACGACAGGTTTGTCATTTTTGTCCTGTGACGGGGTGTTGATGCGTAGGCCGAGGATTTCACGACCTTCATAGCTTTTTCCACCTACGATCGTTTCTGTAGTGTCTGGATATGCCTTACTCACATTTCCCAAGTAGGCGTAAATCTAATTAAGTAATTGAAAATTATAAAATATATAATATCTTTTAAGCATTCAAATTATAAAACGTATAGAATAGAGAAAATCGTCGTGAATCATTTGATGGTGGTAATATTGTTTTCAAGTACAATTTATGGCATGTTATCAACAAAATTTAAATACGTATGTAAATATCATTTAACAAGTAGATTGACATACAGATAGACGAAAGCCTGGATTAAAACATAGGCTTCTTTTCATCCTTATATTCCTACGGGAACGGAAACCAGGCGGGTAAAACCGCGGGCGGCCCCTAGTATATTATAAGTAGCACAATATTATTTGGACTTATATTTATTGAATATTTGTTTTCCTGTTATAACTCAATTTTTTATTTGAAACACAAATAAAAATCACGACAGCTTGTTTGTCATCAATGTCAGCATAAATAATCCAAATGCTATTAATTTTAATAGACATAACATTACAGGTCGATATAAAAAAGATGTAAAAAATAAATAAAGTTCTCTATGATAATATTGTTTCAATATTATGCACGTTATTTTGGAAAAAAAACATTTATTAATTAGTTACAGTATCATTTTATACCAGGAATGGATATGAACTCACAAGTTAGTCTCTGTAAAGTTTTCAGGAATGGTCATATTAAGTTTTTCATTATCAAAAAAATGGTTTTTCATTTTCTTATAATTCCACGAGTGAATCCTACATCCAACTAATATTACAAATACAAAAGTATGTCAGTTTGTTTGCGTGTTACTCTTTCACGCTAAAACTATAGAACAGATTTGGATGAAATTTGGCACAGAGATAGTAGATATCCAGGATTAAAATATAGGATACTTTTCACCCCGAATTATATGGGTTGACGAATTGTATGATATACCCACGGGAACTGGAACCACGCGGGTAAAACCGGATGCCGGTACTTTTATAATATAAAAAAGGATGTATTTAGCTATATTTGTATAAAGATCGCGCCACAAAAGAAAGAATTAATTAAATTCATAGTCAAGCGCATATTCATGTGTAAATATTTTAGTACCCCCATGTTTCACTTGAACCAAGTAGAAAATGTGTGCACTGTGCATCATTTACAATGTTGCGTTTAGTATTTTAGACTTTACTTATTACATGGTTAATAAACGTTCTAATTGAGGAGCCTGTGGCGCAGTGGTTCGCGCGCTCGGCCTGCGATTGTTGAGGTTAAGCATCTTTCGCAATGGTCGGTCACGGGATGGGTGACCAAACATTTCAATTGTCATTTTGCGTTGTAATATTTTATCATGTTACAATAAAGATGTTAAGCTGAGACTTACCGCATCGACGTCATAATAAGCTGTCCATGAAAATCCTTTGTCTGCGCGGTGACCAGATTTTTCCAATCGAATTAACCTGAAGACACAATAATATGTTGAAATATCCTACTAATCTATACTATACAGGGTGGATATTTAAAAGGGGGCACGAAGGGCAGGTACCTTGACCGTTGTAGCTACATGAAAACGTTGTTAGGAAACCATCCTTAATTTTTTGAAAAATTTTGAACTGAATGCACCGATTTTGAATAAAATATATAATGAACAGAAAAATTATGAGTTTTGGAAAAAAAAAAATATGGCGATCGATCCTGTTTCTCATGAGGATCAAAACACTCTTTGACATCAACTGAGGTATGAGCACTAGGAAAGTCAGAAATCGCGAAAAACTATTTCATACATAGTATACCTACTGTACTTATATAAAAAGAAAGACGAAGGGCACAGCGGCACGCCGGCAGGTTGTTTGTTTATTATTTATTAAAGTTGTAGGATATAAAAAAACAAGTAGTATAACAGTAATTATTACGTCTCAGACAAATCAGTCTTCTTTCTAAACAATAATTCATGTTAAAATCGTTATGGCCAAAATAACGGCCTTAATCAGTTTTCATAAATTAAAATAGGCTTACTCTTGACCTCATTCTGAATCGTTAGATTTAAGAAAAGGTCGAAGATGGAGTGAGCTTGCCTAGAAAACGCCTATTCACTCGAGCTTTGAATATATCAGGATAGTAGCTCCCGGAAAACAGACATAGGCAGGGAATCCCACTCTCTGGTTGTGCGCATAATAAAAGATGAGGAGAAGCGTTTTTTTTTTTTTTTGTATGTGTGCGATAGACGTAGAATATTAACCAGGTAGGGGTGATAGCCCGCAGCACGTCTGGACTCCCGGTGATAAAACGGAGCTGGTTGGATGAGCTCATGTTATTTCAATAGCACACTCTCCGAAGTACAATCTATAGAACACCGACAATGGAGCAACTCTTTGCCGATGAGGGAGACTGTGGAGCTTGGTATTCGGCATCCCGGTATTGGCAATACTGGGATCCCTGTATTGGAAGCCCTATTTGTGACTCAATGGTTACTAGGATGCGAAAACGACTGGATGGAAATTGATGAAATAAAGCAAATGATTCATAGCTTAAATTATGACATGCGAAACTATGTATCCCGATATTCTATCGGGAATTTTAGTTTACTACCTTAAGGGCTGGCATCAGCACCGAAAGATTCAACTTTTGGATAATTTATCTGATGGATTATATGATAGTTGAAATACAAAAAAATATGTTAAATTTGTCAACTGCCTTAGGGCCGGTTTGGTTCTAATTTACTTTAGTTGACTCTGATATTAAGGGAAATGGGAGCAAGGGGGAGAGAGGGGGTTGCCCCCCTCCATCCTCCCAACCAAAGTATTTAACAATAGTTAAAAAGTCTGTCAAATTATCTACCTTAAAAGCTATACAGAACTTATCAGGCAGTGGTGAAACCGGCCCTTAGCTTTATAAATATTTCATAGTGTTCAATAAAAGATTAATTAAATTAAATTGGATTGAGATACTTACTCTGAATAATCATCAACCTCTACATTTGCCTCTAATTTGTGCAAGCGAACAGCTTCCTCAAATATTTGCACCAATTCAGGAGCAATCAGGAAATGTGCCGTGGATCCTCGCACATTGTGATATGGCAACTCCTGATAAAGATTTTTTAATGAGTCGGCACAATGATATTTAAAAAGCTTTTAAAATTTCCCAATGGAGCCATTTAAGTTTGATATACTGTCGATCCGGCTCGAAGGACCAACCAACCAGTTTATTTGTCTTAATTTAGGTATATATGTATTCTTTAAAGTGACTACAAACAAAAGGGATTGTTTTTCGACGCGACTCGAATATATCGTTTTGACTGATTGAGGACCAAACCGTTTCGTACCCGTAAATTTCAAGCAAACTAACATATCGACACCTGCAAGCAAAAACATGGTAACTCGGTTTTAGGCAGTATTGAGTTATGATGATATTCATACTCAACCAAAAATGCGGATTTTTTTACAATTCTGTAAAACGTTTTAAATACATTGAATCTCAGACATAAAATTATTTTATTCAATAATTTCAAATTTAACGAACATATCAGTTTCATACAATATTGATATTATCTCGGAGTTACAATGTAATTTTACAAAGTATATGATTACGAATTTTATTGTAACTCACTAATTATATACAATAAATAATTAAATATATACTTATATGGCATCAAAATTATACAAGAGTTTTGGTCTTACCACGTTTACATGGTCAAGATCGATTGGCATTAGGACTTATCCGAAATTGCTAAGTATTTTTTTAATCTTTGTCGTGCTCTCCTGTAAAACGCCAAAAACTGAGTTACCATGTTTTTCTTGCAGGTGTCGATATTTTACTTTTCGCTCTATGCCAACATTATTACCATGCGAAAATATCAAAATACTCTTGGTAAATTTTAAATAGAAAAATATTTGAAAAAATTAACTCGGCCACAAGTGAATTCTCAGACGGGAATCGAACCCGCGACCTTTGGAAATCCGGTCCAATGCTCTTAAGAGTAGTAGAAAATTTACCATAAGTATAAAAACAGCATTGAAAAAATGCAAAAATTACAAAATCATAAAATATCAAAGTACTCTTTATTTTTATTCTGCTTTTAATGATTTTTTTTTAAATTAACAAACAATGAAAACAAAAGAGCCTTATTATAGTTATTAGTAGTAGTGGACACTTTGACAAATAAAAAACATATATTTTTAATACCTATTCAACCGTCTCTGTGGTCTAGTGGTACAACTACTGGTTTCAACGAAACCTCATTGAAAACCTCTTCGAAATACTCCTCGAAATCGGTATTCTAAGTCATAACTCCGTAAGGACCTGGAGGAGCCAAAGAGTACGTAGCCACTCCGTGTTAGTTCTAGCGCACACTACCATTTTTACCCACGACGAGGTTGAGTGGAGTGTAAAAAGTTTTGGAGGAACGACTTAGAATATGGGGGTAAGAGTCTCCCTGTCGTTCATAAAAAAAACCTATGAAATTAATAACGCATAATATCTACTCACCGTTAAGCCGTTAATGATTTTTAGCAATTCTTTAATTCCATCTTTATCACCTGCCACTTTGTAGAACTTATAATCTTTGTAAGTAACGTATCCTTCAATACTATGGGAAAAACAAACATTTACTAAAGAAAACACTACAAACGTGTAAATGGAAAACATGATCGCTGCAAAAGTTTGTCGCAATGATTAATATTGATCACCCACTTGCAGTATTTATACTGAACGGTAATTATGCCGGAGATAACTTGAGTATGTACAGTTTACAGCATGTTATGCTTATATATTATATTCATACGCTGAATTTTCGCCTTTAAAGCTTACGTAATAAGAAGAGTTTTTGAGCAAATGTAAGACTAAATGTGATATTGACTTTACTTCATACTACATACTAAAGTGTTTAGTGGTGAGGATAGTGTACTAATAGTTTTGTGAACAACTAAAAGAAGTAGTAACAGTTAGTATTCTTTGACAGAAGTTGGGCCGTCCTGGCATTTGTTTTTTGAATAAATAAAATTAAAAATAATTATTAATAATAACTACTTACATGCCGTCTCGTCGCCTCACTCGGGAAATCCAGAGAACCAAAAATGTACACACAAAAAGGCCAAATACATTCTTCGATATTTTTTTTACTAATGCATTATAAACATTTATTTATTTTAGTAGAAAACGAAAAATATGTCGCGTAATTCCGCAAGAAAAAATGCAGATGCAGCCCAGTGACACACCTTGCACCTTCACCGACTACTCTACACGTGTTTCGCCGAGAGCTCTCGGTGCTGAGATTGGCACGGTCTAACAACTCCTGAGGATGCTCCGTGTGTGGGCGAAACACGTGTAGAGTAGTCGGTGAAGGTGCAAGGTGTGTCACTGGGCTGCATCTGCATTTTTTCTTGCGGAATTACGCGACATATTTTTCGTTTTCTACTAAGATATGGATTTCCGCCAAGTAACGCCTGATTCTATCAAATATTTATTTATTTAACACACACACATTACATCTATCATTACAGGAAAGTCCTAATACAATAGTGTAGTCAGCGTTTACAATATTAGTTGCATGCATTCAATTCACAATTCAAATAATAATTCAAATAATAATAATCAGTTCTTATCTTATAATTTATATCTATTTTAAAACATTCTGTACAATTTATTCAAATATTTTTCTTTATAATTACAGTTAATTTATTGCATCAGGTCCTAAAAAATAAAAAAATATTAAAAAAATTAAAAAACAATCATTTTAATAAAAAATATTTATTTTATTTAATCATTTAAAATATAAAACATAAAAAAAACTTATATACAATTTTATTATTATCATTTATCTATCATACAAATCCACTTCAAATGTCTAGTTTTCTAAAAAACTACTCACTTCAAAACACATTTTATCTGTATTTGTAAACTTCTTATAACCTGTCTAGAACAGCACAAGTGCTATTGATATTTCAGGATTACCTAAGTCTTATCAAAGTGAAAGAAAGAAAGTAATATCAAAACTTATGTAAGTACTAGCGCTCGGTTTCACACGCGTGGTTCCCGTTCCCGTAGGAATATCGAGATAAAAAGTAGCCTACGTGTTAGTTCACTACTTAAAATCCCTACATACCAAATTTCATTCAAATCCGTTCAGTAGTTTTTGCGTGAAAAAGGAACAAACGAACAGACAATCAAACTGACATAATTTCGCATTTATAATATTAGTAGGATAGGATAGGATAGGATAGGAAGTAGGATAGAATACGATTTATTTCATCGAAAGACTTCAATAATCGTGGTTACTTAACTCATAGATAGTGGTATATATGTCGCAGGATAATTAGATAAATCGATTTTTTGCGAAAATCCTAGGGATATTGCGAAAACACGGATAATTAGACAATGGTGTTGTCATTTCTCAATCCTACTGAGAAAAGATAGGGTTTTTGCGAAAAGACGGGCTGCCTTAGTAAGACTGCGAAAAGAATCGCTGGCTAATATGCATTAAGAACACTGATTGGCTGATCGGACCATCCAAAACAACATCTTCTCCGATTGGTTGACGACTTGACGTTTCAAATGTCAGTTGATTCTCTCACGTGTAGTAAACTTTCTGTGAACCAATCAGAATAAGAGTTTAGCAAAAAGTAAAAATTAAGACAATCAAAGTTGAGAATATCCAATATTACTAAAGTAACCTGTATTTTTGCAAAAACCCTATCTTTTTTTAGTAAGATTGAGAAATGTCAACACTATTATCTCATTATTCGTGTTTTTGGAATTTCCCTAGGATTTTTGCGATAATACTATTTATCAAATCATTCTACGATATATATATATCTTGGAAAATCCTTTGTTTAGCCGCAGTCGCAGACTCACCTATGTTAAAAAATGACTGTGGCGGCACCTACCAACGCCGCATATAACACGCTGCAATTAACAAGTATGGTGATACTTCATCCGCCATCGCCGCCATCTATGTACCACCGTACAGCATACAATAGATGGCGGTGATATGTTAGCTGTATGGAACAAGACAACCTAGTATTGATACCTACATCACGCAAGCGAAGTACCACCGAGCCACTCACATATGTTGTATATATGTGAGACGATCCGACGATCATCTGTCGGACAGCGGTCCCCGGACTACCAACACCCAGTCCGGAGGAAGAGCTCGCTATTCGACCTTCTTACAAGTGGTTAACCATCCACCACCCTTTTCCATACATCCATCATCATGCCTGCAATGACTCATCGTAGTTCGGTAAAAAGAAAAGCCCCGCCTCTGTGGTTTAGTGATAGCAACCACCGGTATCAGACCCAGAGGTCCCGGGTTAGATTTCCTGTGGGGGTACATTGTTGTATGCGGTTTGCTTAGCGGTAGAGCTTGTTGTAAGTCCGCCTGGCTAGCTACCACCAATATCTTATCTAAGTCTGAAGCCAATAACAACATTGTTTCCAACATTGTTTTCTTCCGGCAGTTACAGATAATATAGCCACGGAGTTCCTTAATGGGTGACGACTCCGGAAGAGGCTCGCTTCCATCGTCAGTTTTATCAATACTTATCATCAGGAATGATGAAGGTTAAGAGTTTCCCCGGTGTTCATAAAAAAAACTTCATATTATCAGGGCTGCTACCACACATCCTACTCAAGTAAAATAGATAAGATTATCAGGGTTGTTACAACCACACTCGCTCGGCTTACAACTTTTTGCATAATTTGTTAAATCGAACAATCCCACGGGAGTGCGATAAGTTTTCTTATTTCACCGAAATAAATGTTTACGCCTGAACTTTATCACGAATTGTACGTATTCTTTTTGTTGTGAGTTGTCTTTTAATTGTGTTCCGACCGGAAATTAGAAGACGCGCCGCGCTAACTGAACTTGTAAAGATTTATGTGAAGCGATTTTGGAGTCATTTAGATGATATTTAAATGCTTTTCATCGAGTTTTATAAAAATGTATTAAAATTACCTTTCAAAATATGCTACTACTGTTGCTAAATTTATAATTGCTATTGTTACTCAAGTTGTAGTTTGAGTTAAGATGACATACTGTGTTTGTGTATTTTATGAAAGAAACTTCTATTCTACTAGTTTTTAGTAAATAAAATAACCTATAATTAAAATAGTGTTTTTGTTCTGCAAGGATGAAAAGTTACATTTTGCGGCGAGTTACCTCTATTTCAAAGGACACTAAAAACTTCGATGCCGAGCGAATCACACAATTTTTCACCTCATAACAGCAAGAAAAAATTTTTTAGTTGTTCCGCGGTTTCGCTAAAAAATATTTTTAACAAATCGTTTAATCTAAATATACCTCATTCTTGTTGTATTTATGATATGAAAACCTAAAATAATGAATAAGGGAGTAAGTATATTATAGTTCATTCAAAGTTATTTAAAGTAGAAATAAATGATTACTTATAACAATATTAAAAACAATTCGGTATCTTAGTTTTGATAGTTTGTGATATATAATTTCCATTCCACCCTTTTCTTCCCCATCTGACCGACCCTTATTGTATAATTTAAGTATTAAATACTCAACCAACTTTATAAAGTTGTCTGGCAGTAGTTTGTTACCCATTTATCTTTGTTTTGCCTCCACTATATGTGGTATACCGTAAATTTATTCGGATACGGTATTCGCGGTAAAAACTTTGACAGCCGTTTCACTGACAATTTGTAACAAAGAATTTGGTGAACCTTTAACAAGAAGTTTTCGAACAAGTAATAAACTACTCTGAATTAAATTAAGCGGGAAATTCGTGTTCAATGTACCTTAGCTAAAATTAAGAAGGAGAATTTAAAGGAGTTAAACGATCCATCTTCGTCGACACGACTTTTGTCTCGTTACATGTACTTACGAATGTATTAGGGTGTGTTGTAATCTTCTCAGCTTCTGCGTAAGGCTGCGGTGTTACACACAGCGGGTGATGTTTTCATGCTAAAAGTTCATTTAACCTATTTAAACGTTAGCAACGAGAGAACTAATTATTCTGAAATACCGTTTTGATAGTTCTTAATCTAAGGCCCTGTTTGGTGTAACGTAAGGTATATACCTGCACGTATACCTGGGTACGTGCTTTCTACGCAGAGATCCCGTGTTCGATTCCCGGACAAGACAAATATTTGTGTGCATGAACATGTCAATTTGTGAAACATTTTAAATAGAAACATATTGAACAAACATAGTGAATTCTCAGATGGGACTCGATTCCAATATTTTTCTATTTAAAATTTATCATAAGTATAAATGTCAATTTGTCTTGGTCTGGGTGTTTAACATGAATTCCTTATAATAAGTATGTAGTTACATAAAAAGTAAATAAGTACCTATCCATAACACCTACCTCGGGCTAGACAATTGGTTTGATAGTACGAAAAATATTTAATTATTTATTTTAAGACCCATTTTCATCAACTGATTAACCGACAGATTAACGTTAAACGTAATTAACCTTTCAGGCCCCGAATTATTAGACACAACAGATTCAGCCACGAATATCTAATCGACGTTGGTGAAATTGGCTCTTTCCTAAAATCAAAATATTGATGTAATATCAATAAACGAAGCTATAATCTTCCAAAAGTTATCAACTATTAAAAACCCAAGTATTTATTTTAATAAGTGTCAGGCAATAACAGTTAAGTACTTTGTAAATGACACATACTTTCACTTTCACTTGACTTATAAGATTAGATGAAGGTTTAACGTTATACTCGTACAAACTAAAACAAAACTCACGCTGTCACAATTATTATTTACCACAGCGTAGTATACTTTTCCCCCTATCAATAGCTCCACTACCTTGTCAACCATTTATCAAACTCATTAATGTATTTATATCATTATTATCATTTTCTACATCAACCATTGTGTAATTTGTAGATATTGGATTTTAAGATGCATCTTATGCTGTCCCGCTGTCTTCCACACCCCACCTTTACCCTTTTTTCCCAAGGCGGGGTGTCTCGTAATTGTGTCGCTCCAGATGAAACTCGCAATTGTTTAGAATTTTGAATGGATTCCCGTCGCAACAATTGTCTGGGCATCAACAATAGCCGAATCATTACTTGTTTGTGCCAATGTCATAATTAGGTTTTGAATGTGAACCACCCCCGGATTAGTGGATGTGGTGTTCGGAATATTGTTACGAACCTCCACCATATTTATTTAATTATAAGCGACCGTTTGGCAACTGTTGAACAATGGCTTTGGTAGGAATTGGTTCTGGGCACACGAGTTAGTATGAAATATAATCGACATTTTTATTTTAACTAATAACGGTACAAAATAACGGGACAATAACTTGTTTTTTTTATTTTACTTCCGGGTCTTTTTTGTCTGCCGTATTCACTATGACAACTTACTGATTCCTTGCTCAAACCACGCCAATATCGTATTTGGTTTTGACATTTTCAATATTTTTTTTCTCTAAGATACTTCCTAATTTAAAGTTATTTTACTTGTTTAATATTTTTTTAATTTGTGACTGTCATATATTTGTACAATAACTCTATAATTTGTGAATATCATGGAGAAAACGAGTTATGAAAATGTCGTAACCAAGTACGACATTGGCGTGGTTTGAGCAAGGAATCGCTAAGTGTTTAAGTTTTTATTTTGTAATGCCTTCATTTTGTAATTTTTAATGTGATTATTACAGAATACAATGAAATGCAATTAAATTAAACAAAATTAACGATAATTATGATTATCCGTTCAAAATTGACTTTCTGCACTTTTCACCCAAACCACAAGATTCAATAAATAGAAAAAAGCTTTATTGAAATGAACATTATTTTATTAAAGTACTTATAATTAGGTAACAGCCTCAATATTTCAAAGTTACTGGACAATACAGGGATTTTATCTTATTTAATTATTTATCTGCAAATTCACATCTTTTCTATTTACTTAGTCGAAAATCTATTTGATAAAATTAAGAGAATTGTGTAGTGCGATATGCGTCGCGAGTCCTACACCCATATTCTAAGTCGTTCCTCCAAAACTTACTCGTCCTCGACTTAACAAACCTCATTGAAAATACTCCTCGAAATCGGTATTCTAAGTCATAACTCCGTAAGGACCTGGAGGAACCAAAGAGTACGTAGCCACTCCATATTAGGCCTAGCGCACACTACCATTTTTACCCACGACGAGGTTGAGTGGAGTGTAAAAAGTTTTGGAGGAACGACTTAGATTATGGGGGCTAGAGGCGATTGCCTTCTTTTTCCTTCAGAAATATTGTTTTGGGCAATAACGCTTTCACACCACTAGCAAAATGGGGCAATTTTGGTGTCAATCCATTCAGTACACCTTTATCTATGACTGGACGGTTTTCTCTCTTAGTAATTTGGTTTAGTTTAACTTAAAAAAAATAAAACGCATGAGGTAGTCTTTTAGTAAATGGATATTGAGATGCTAATAATTTTATTGTTATAAGCAATATTTCTTTAAATAAAAACGTACGATATATCAACGATATATCACATATCAAAAAAATATCAAACATATCGCTTTTTGTACGAAAATTTACATCTACACAATCCTCTTAAGAGAAAACATACATCTATAAAATTTATTTGATACTATTAAACTAGGGACTATGAAAAATAGGCACCGCACTGACATGCATATTCTGAAGCGTATTTATCTCATCTCGTCACAGTTTAGTATCTGTAACATTCGATTCATGACCAAGAATAGGATCGTTTATATCTACTATTTCGAATGGGCAATCGTCGTCTACCTCCATATCAAGCTGCAATAAAAACATACAATGTTGTTATACCATAACTAAATATAAAATACCTAACCTTATTCTTTTATTTTTATAGTAAATGTGTGGCCCCTGCGAAAATGCTTTCCTGACATATCTGTAGATATGGATAGGGCTATCTGAGATAGTTGCCTAGGATACTGGTTTTGTTGGCTAGCAACCATCGTTATTTAGGTCATATTAACAAGAAATCCTATGCAACTATCTCTGATAGCCCTTTCAATATCTGCAGAAGTGCAGATAGGTTATTCATTTTGGGTGTTTATCAATGAATCGAATACTTATTTTTCCGGTTAATCGAATAAATATATGTAGAACATAATACCATAAACTTTATAGTATACGAACGAAACGCGTTCTCTCAATACCACAAAACAAGCAGTCCATACATTTCCCTATGTATGATTTTGAGTTTCTTCAGCGTCGTAATTTTCGTAAGTACTAAATGCGTAACATACTTCGCGTAACCTCTTTCTTGTATTATGTTAATGAGACTACGTTACAGTCATATTATTGATTGAATTGTCAATTACTGGTCCCTTACAAGTAAGACTATTTATACTTATTATTATTATTATTTAGAAGGAGGGACGCCGGCAAAGCCGGACGGGCGATCAGTCACCATAGTCGGAACCATTTCGCCCAGTTCCCCAAAGTCCCCTGAAAAGATCAGGGGAGGGCGGGTTATCATTTACCCCACCGGCGTCGGGACCTCGAACCTACCTGTGCGCTTGCAATACCTATTGAGTTGGCTTATCGTAAGCTGCTTTAAATCCTCTTCTTTCAGCTTGTCTACTTCAAAGAGTTCCCAGCGCAACGATGCGTACATCGGGCATTCTGCCATGAAGTGATAGCTTGTTTCTTCTTTTTCTCTACATTGTGGACAAATAGGGTCCTCTGCTCTTTTAATCACTGACAGGTGTCTATTTAGGGGGCAGTGTCCTGTCAGTACTCCTACGATATTTCTTATGTCTCTATAGATCTGTCTTAAGACTATTTATACTTACATCGCCTTCTTCTGAATGCGTTGCCACAGACATAGATCGTTTCTGAAACGATATAGAAAGTGTCGCTGTATAAGATGTTTAGAATTTTCATACTTAATTACTACGTGGTTTGTCACTTCAGTTTTGTCATTAAGATATTTAGTCTGTCATCTCTCTTCTCGTAAAAGTGTAATGTACGCCACGAATACCACGTTCTTTTCTATAAACTAGAATTTAGATCAAATAAAATGTGATTAAACAATACAGTGTTTATTATAGGTAATTTGAGGACCTGTTTGGCGCAGGGGTACTAACCCCACCTTCTGCGCCAGAGGTCCCGGGTTCGATCCCCGGAGAAGACAAATATTTGTGTGCATGAACATGTCTATTTGTCTTGGTCTGGGTGTTTAATATGTATATTATGTATGTATTTACAATATATATATATATATATATATATATATATATATATATAAGTATGTTTATCCGTTATCTAGTATCCATAGCACAAGTTCTTCATGAAACAACGTGGGCTAGATAATTAGTGTGATTCTATGCAATTATTTATTATTATTATTATTATTATTTAAAAAACAAGTGCAGTACCAATCCAGTGTTTTCACTTATAATTCCTTATAATAATGAACATTTGGTCCTTCGAGCAGGATTTATCTCAAAAAATATTAAGGTATTCGTTTTTTTGCATAGGTATACTATAACTTGTTGGTTAATGATCAATAAAATATAGTGTTGGTTTACAGGTCCAATAACTGTTGTAAATGAATAAATAATTTGTTATTATTTTCACAAACTGTCCAAAATAGCGGTGTACTGCGTGGCAAAATTTGAGCGGATGAACTGTTTAAATTAGTTTCTTATTATAGTGATTTCTTTCAATAGTTTTGCTAGGTATTCCTTAAAATTAAAACATAATAATACAAAATACAACAAAAAGTGTCAAATCTTTAAAAGATAAGATTAATAATAATAATTTTAACTAAAATTGCAAACTGTTCGACGATAAAATGTGTGTGTGTGAATGTTAAAGTATTTTATGTCACTACTTTTTCCTATCAAGGCGCCCGTGACCGATTCTTACTTGCCTGTTACAATATTGCGTGTCCAGCCCACGTGACTATCGATAAATCAATCTCTCCTGTGACGTCGTTTGTGTATACAAAATCTGTACACCTGTGTGCATCCGAATTAATATGAATTTATTTAACGCGCATAGCTCTGCGCATAAGGGATTCCAGGGCTGCCCCTTGCAATTGATTGCAACGTTGTAACAAATTATTTTATCAGCTGGCTGGTGCGGTTCGGTGTTTTAGTTTTTTTTCTTTTAAATCTTTATTGCAATATGTCGATTGTTTTTTTAGTGAGAGTGTGAAGGAAGGGAAGGACAAACAAATACACTTTCGCATTTTATAATTTTAGTTTAGATTTCACTCACAAGCTTAAGAAAATATTCAAACGGCTTTGGCAACTTTGTACCGGAAAAACAAATGAAAATTTTTGCCTCAACTTTTTTATAAACATGAAAATCCTTGTCGCAACACCGGCAAAACAAATGAAAATATTTGCCTCAACTTCTTTATTAACAAATGAAAATCGCTGTCGCGAGTTATTTTCTCTGTGAGTTCTACTTGTGCATCGTGAAACAAATGACCGTCGCGGTCAAAAGTCCCGTCGTTCTCGACCCTAGGCATTAACGCACACCTACGATGCATTTGCACCGGCCGACGAGAGTTGCCCAGCGACCGGCAATCACAGCGCGCGTGCACCGACAACCATGCGGGACGACATACATTTCTACATGGAGTTCATAAAAGAAGTCGAGAAGAACCCCATTCTATACAACCAAAATCAACATGACCATAACGTCAGAATCGTTTCCGAAACCATTTGGGCGCGAATCGGGGAGAAATTCGGAGAGACGGGTAAGTGCAAACTAATTGCGACTTTGCTGCTATCGATTCACAGTCTATTTCTGAGAAACGGCTTGTAGGCTGGCCGTGTTCAGCAAGGTTTATTTATGCTAATCATGTTTTAAAGCAACTCGTGTATTTTATTGGTTTCTGACATATCAGCAATTAAGTTAATAGTTTATTTTATAGTTAAGTTAGTAAGACGGATTTTTCAAGTCATCAAAATCAAAGTCATTTTGAAAAAATTATGCCGACTTAAAATGTAACTATAATAATTATAATAAGTATTGAATTTGTGTAGGTACGTGAATGGAATTAATACTTACTAAATTGGAACTGGATCTGCATATCTGAGTAAATTATTGCGAAAAACAGTTTAAAGCCAGATTATTTTTACAAACTGACATTGGCACCTGTGAAATTACTTACTGTAATTTTTGAATGTCTACTGAATTAAAAATCCGACTATATTTGTAATGTTTATTGTTAGATGTTTTTTGTGAAGTCACATGGGGGCCTACCGCCATCTCTTAGCGCAGTATTGTTTCAATCTTACCAAGCTATTTTGTACTACGAATCTCTTAAAATTAGCTTGTTTTTGACGGAAGTTTTGTGACGTCTTCGCTCAATCATAGCCTCCAAAGTGTGTAGTGTGTCAAAATGAGACAATATCAATAAAAACAAAACGCAAACAAAACGTTCTTATGACATAGTGGCTTCTAACAGATATATATATATCTATTAGAAGCCACCATGTATATTATTATGTTTATGTATCAGACAGGCGTGAGATTGTGTAAAGTAATCGTAGGTATACTCAATTTGACAGTTCAAATCGACCGACGGCTGCAATTTGTAATGGAATTTGACTTTAATGACATACAATACGAACTGTCAAATGAATACCATCACTTTACGCAATCGCCTATCAATGTGATAGTCCAAGACTTCTGATATATGAAAACTAAACTTAATTTATATGATTTTCGCCAAGCTTTTTTTATCTCAAAATGATCTCCAAAGCTTAGAGAACCCGGAAATATATTGTCATTCATGAACCGTAAGGCTAAGCGGTATTTTTCACCGGTGTTTTCCGATAAGAAGGCTGTATAATTGGGGAATTTGAGGGACAGTCAACGGAATTACTTGGGCCCTCGTGTTGTAATGCAGATCGTGACCTCTGTAAGACGACAAAATAGAAAAAAATTTTCGCCATACAATAAAGGTAGCTTTATATAGTTACAGATAATTTTTATTACAAGTAACTTTACATTTTATTTTATATTACAAGGTTTTGTGGTGACTCATAAAAATGCTTTATGAAGGTACAGACAGACAGACAGACAGATACATTATCCAATGAAGAAATATGGAAACAAACATTGTTCACGTTTAAGAAAAATCTTTATAAAACATCGTACACATTATATCAAAAGATCTTGTCTAGACTAGAAGTAATTGGACCGACACACATTTGCGTGCGTGTAGGTATAACGTCATTTTTCTCAGAAGTGTTTTTCAATAAGGTATAAATATGGTAAATTTTAAATAGAAAAATATTGGAAAAAATTAACTCGGCCACAAGTGAATTCTCAGACGGGAATCGAACCCGCGACCTTTGGAAATCCGGTCCAATACTCTAACCGCTGAGCTACCGAGACTTGCGAACCACCGTCGAAATTCTCCAATACTTTTATATTTTTAATACGCTGTAGGCCAGCGTTGTCACATCAATGCTAGGAATATCCTTGCATTCGAAAGAAACATCTTTTCAGGTGTTTAACGATCGATTAAGATGCAACTGCCAATAATTTATGATTTTGTAATATTTGCATTTTTCAATGCTGTTTTTATACTTATGGTAAATTTTAAATAGAAAAATATTGGAAAAAATTAACTCGGCCACAAGTGAATTCTCAGACGGGAATCGAACCCGCGACCTTTGGAAATCCGGTCCAATGCTCTAACCGCTGAGCTACCGAGACTTGCGAACCACCGTCGAAATTCTCCAATACTTTTATATTTTTAATACGCTGTAGGCCAGCGTTGTCACATCAATGCTAGGAATATCCTTGCATTCGAAAGAAACATCTTTTCAGGTGTTTAACGATCGATTAAGATGCAACTGCCAATAATTTATGATTTTGTAATTTTTGCATTTTTCAATGCTGTTTTTATACTTATGGTAAATTTTAAATAGAAAAATATTGGAAAAAATTAACTCGGCCACAAGTGAATTCTCAGACGGGAATCGAACCATTGAGAGCATTGGACCGGATTTCCAAAGGTCGCGGGTTCGATTCCCGTCTGAGAATTCACTTGTGGCCGAGTTAATTTTTTCCAATATTTTTCTATTTAAAATTTACCATAAGTATAAAAACAGCATTGAAAAATGCAAAAATTACAAAATCATAAAAGGTATAAATCTTTCAATATGCAACAGTGCTTCTAAAGTTCATCTAATACTTTGAAGGAAGTTTGCAAATAAATAGCAGACGGTGTTAAACTATAACGTCATAATTTGTCTTTCAGCTCTGGACTGCAAGAATAAATGGAAGACCATCCGTTGCAACTACACCCGTAGCCTAAATACAAAAGCCAAGAACGGGAACAATATAGGTAGAAAGGATTACTACCTGTCACCATATTTGCAGTTTCTTAGCCCATTCATAAAGGTGAAGCCTCAAGATGAAAATGAAACAAGCAGAACCACAATCACCAACTATTCCGACGAATCTTTAGATAACAATAATGAAAACATAACCTCTTTGGAGCAAGGTATTGATGTGTTCGAAGTAAAAAACATTGATGCGATACCAACAGAAACAGGGAAAGAACAGAGGAAACGCGACATCTCTGACGTCTATGAGTGTATCATAGACAATCTGAATGAGAAGAGGAAAAGAAGTGAAATAGCTGAGCAGCAGAAGGACCACTGTGAATTGTATCTACTAAGTTTAGCTCCTCATTTGAAAACTATGACTCCAAGGGAGCAGTTGCGCTTCCAAATCGGTGTGGTTAAGCTTATCGAGAAGATAAAATACTCCGAACCTTCTTGAAGAGAGAGTAGGTTTTGAAGATTCCTCTATCTCTAATTTGTTGTTTTTTAAACTTGATGTCTCAGTCTTGACTCTACAGTGCCATAGATATACTGTCTGTTAAAATGATGTGTTAAACTTCGGTTTGTTATATGTTGTGGATTCTAATGTTGTTTTCAGTTGTAAGATCTGAATAAAGTGTGTATATCGAGTGTGAATTTGTGTTTTAATTTTCTATTTTATAAAGATTGTGTTGCATTCAACCAATTCAATGTTAATCTATAGTCAAAAGTTTTTAGGCCCTTTTTTCCCTGTTTACCTATACAAGGAAAAGTATTATCGATTTGAAAATTTAAATAGACGGTAGATAATCACAAATATACTTACGACACTTTGCCTCCGTATGTGTTCTTGTTTTAATACCTCAAGCATTGTTTTTTCTTTTCTTTTGAAAAAGTCCATCTAAAATAAAAATGGTCAACTTCAGATTTGCGCAGACACTTAAAAAAGTCAACAATAAAATTAACGACGAAAATATTAAATTCTTTGTCAAATTAAATTTTGTCAGAACTTCAGATTTGTATATAAAATATAACGAATATTATAGAGAATTTATTCATATCAGAAATCAATCTTAGTAATTTTTTTATAAGTATGTCCTAAATGACCACGTTATGACTTTTTGAGTCAATAGAGAAGGTAATTGTACATACTTCATTTACAATAAAAGACGACTCAGTGATCTTTAAGTAATGTAAAAAAATATTTTAATAATTTATGAACCTCACCTTATACAGAATAAATATGACTAGAGCTAATGCAAACAAAGCCCCAAGAATGGCTAAAAAGATGATCAACGATATATTTTGTCCTAGGTTCTTCTCTTTCTGCCATGTTATCACAGATAATAGTCTGAAATAGATAGATAATCAGTAATTACTTTCAAGCCGTTTTTTTCCATTTCCATATAAACTGGTAGAAGTCCTTTATACATTTTTCGGGTAAAATCGCAATAGGAATAAATGCAAGAAAAGGTTTGTTGTGTTGCGTTAATTACATCGTCATCGTCATCAGCCATTTTTAATGTCCGAACTGCTGGGGCACTGGCCTTCCTTATGGATAAGGAGACTGGGCCATTATCCAGCACGCGGGCTCAATGCGGATTGGTGGGTTATAACGACTGCAAACTTCTTAACGTGACTTCCAAAACACGAAGGAGCTCGAGATAGTAAATCTTTGGTCACCCATCCCGTGACCGACCATTGCGAAAGCTTGCTTAACCTCAACAAAACGCACGAACCACTGCGCCACGAGTTCCACAATTTTATTTACATAAAAATATAATACAATGTTAATTATATACTTAAAGGAAATTATGTACCTTTCCTGTTTTTCTTTTTCTGCTGGGGCAGAAGGTAGTTTCAAGATCAAAATTGAGTTCAATTCCAGTTTTCCCCCTTGTAAGTTTTCCACTGAAACGGTACTTCCATAATAAATAAAGAAAAATCAAAGATCATCATATACACTCGCGATTAAAAATAAGTAGTCGGTTACAAAAGTCGTGATAACTCCTAAACTGCACAAGATCTAAATAATTAAAAGACATCATCTATATAATTGTAGTATAATCTTATATGTAGTTGTAAAATCTATGACTTTTTTATAGTTCAACATCTAGATTTCTATTTTAAATGACATAATTATAGATAGAATATTGGTACTTACATAATTTATTGTATCAAAGTCAAGTCAATATCATTTATTCAGTCTAGGCTGTTACAAGCACTTATGAACGTCAAAGATCAATTCCCATGTCACAAACGATGTTTCTTTAGAACCTTAGTTGGAACTATACCATACTTAAATAGGAATTATATTGATGTATTGTGCCATTCCCTCTTTGATTAAGGTTTATATTGTATGGTTGAATTAATAATACTCAACATATATTTATTCATATAATCCCCCAAGAAACACCCACAATTTTAATACCTTTCTTATAGTTCTTATTGAAACTATTTATTCCCATATCCTCATCCATCATCAGCCTGTGGACGTCCACTGCTGGACATAAGCCTCTCCTAACTCACGCTTATTGTAGCGTTCATAGGAGGCTATTATCCTACTGCTACCACGCTGGCCAGACGGGTTGGTAGAGGGTTTGTTTCAAGTTTTCCTTCTCTCGCACAGGCGTTCAATGCGTCGAGCCTCTTACGGCCGGTTTCAATAATCTATCCCTAACAAGAGATAGGCCTATCTTAGTTACGTTACTTAGCAACCGCTATTAATTTGACTCATTTTGGGCTGATTAACAAAAATATCTAGGCAACAAAGCTCTAGTAAGCCGAATTCTTACTGTAGATAGGTTATTGAAACCGACGCTTAGTCGACTCTTACGACACCCCAGGCATGTAAGGGAGTGGTGACACTTGTATTCTTAGGCCGTCACTACACGACCCAATATGGGTATCCCCATACCCATATAATACTGAAACTGACCCACAACAAATTTTCAATCACAATTTTTTTCATATCGTTCATCTCATCATAGTGTACGATTCTTACTTGTTATTAAGAAACGAAAATGCTGATGATAGAATCGATTTGAAATAACTTGTGCAGTTAGAAGTTTTTGCTCGCGAGTGTATTCCATCTATTTTTTCGGCCGCTAGTACCTACTTTAATAAATCAATAAGAATTTTACATACTTATTTTTGCTTTCAATATAACACTTGTTACAATGATCTTAAAGGTGCTGCGTGGTTCTAAGTCAAAGTTGCACTGAAATGTAAGCTTATTTGCAGCTGTAACCGTCGTGATACATTCTTGCCCGGAAACCTGAGGAGGAAAAATGGTTGAATGATTGTATTTTATTTTGTTATGATTGTATTTCTGGATTGATGGCGGCTGGTAAAATCTAACCTCCGACCATTATCAGCCCATATCCAAAACCCTGAGAGCTATCAACTCGAGCTCCAAAACCGCTTCGGAGCCGTTGAAAACAGCATCGATGTAGACGATCTACACAACACGGTGGTGGATACTGTCCGTACGGTAGGGTCCAAGTACTTTACGACCCGCCGTCCCAAATTAAAGAAACTCTCCGATCACACACTCCTACTCATGGATCAGTGACGTGAAATGAGGCTTCAGAACTCAGCGGATGCTCATCGTTATCGGTAGCTAAATACGCAGATCTCTAAGTCTTTGACAAGCGACCTTCGCCAATTTAATACGAATCGTCGAATTTTCTTGTATTATAAGATGTAGGTAGACTTACCCTATAAGACTCGATAAAAGACTTTTTGTCTATATTTATAAGTACTGTGGCATTATGCCATGTCAGAGAACCCTCGTTCACGATCTGAAAACCAAAGAATTACCATCACTGTAAAAATAATCATAGGTAGTGGCGGGCGAACCGAAAATGATCAAAAAGTCCAGCTTATTCTAACAACGCGTAGGGTGTGTGTCGACAAGCACGGTTTCTACCCGGCCCGACGTGCGCGCCGTGCCGGGTACAAACCGTTAATAGTAAAAAGGTTCCAACAAGTCTTTAAGATTGAACTTAGTATTATGATGGTTTAAAAAAATTACCCAATACTCGTGAGCGTCGTTCATTGATTTGACTTTCATATCTTCTATTTCAACATCCGTAACGGTTTGGTTATGTACTAGGCTGAAAAAAATTGCAATAAAGTGACATTAAGTCATGAAAAAATAACCATTATATAAACAAACATGGTGGTACTTCTAATAGCCATTAATATTAACAAAACATAAACTCAATTCTATGAAAATGTCGGTATTCTTCAATTTTATAGAACGACGAACTTACATCGATAGAGTAAAAATTACCACATATTTTGACGAGTATTCTAAAGTCTCGGTAGCTTATGGACGAGCAGTGGCTTGGACAGTTGAGTTGCAGGTTTGAAAACCCGAACGATAACAACTGACGACAATTTTTATTTTTGGAACATAACATTTCTCAAAAACGTAATTTCAACTTACCTCTTCAATATCACTTGATCAGTGTTCACTTTAAACGGTAAAGTCCAATTAAACTCTTTGCTTACATTTGGATGATTACATAATTCGTATAGAGAAACCTGTATTTTCAGCTCTTGCTGGTGGCTCGATGGTTGGCTCATATTAAACACGATAGGGAGATCATGCTACAACAAGAGTTAAAATGATAACTTAATGTATATATATCGTGCGATGTCTCATGCACAATGCACATCAACCTAAAGAGTGACTTTATCAGAAATTACCATATTTACAGTTTAAAATTATATGTCTCACTCCAACCATAGGCCTCGGCCGCACCGCAGGTGTAACGCCTAGCGGCAAGGGGTTAGCTGATCCCTTTAGACACATCGCGCACTAGGCAGCCTGGCTTAAATATCTCCGTATCAAAATTCATTTTTGAAAAAGATTAATAAGGCTGCTACAACAAGTGCGCGGAGACTGACGGCAGCCACATACATTCGCCTACACTCGCTCTGGCTGCCTGCAGCCAATTGGCTGCTGTGCAATCGGGCGCGACGTTTGACTGCCGCAGCCAGGATTTCGTGGCTGCCTAGTGCGAGTACTCCCATACACCGCCATATGTTCGACTGACTGCTGCTGCAGCCAGGCTGAGCCCAAGGTTGTGATAAGCTCCCACCAAGCAAGCGGTGGGGCCGCGCGCATAAACATGCAATGTGTTGGTTCACTAGGATGAGCGATCAGCTAAAGGTGGGTCCTGATATCCGTATCGTACCTCCGGTTCCTAGCAGCGTCGCGTCGTCAACAAGAACGCTGTCTGGACGACCGTTTGGTACGGTACGGTTGTGCGGCATCTTGATACGGATACAGGTACGCTCCGATCCACCGCAAGTCGACTTTTTGCCCGTTCAACCGTCGCACCGACGAACTTGCGTCCAGAGTTTTTGGATCGCGACGCTGATACGAAACGGAGGTACGGTACGGACAAAATAACATAAAATAAAGACACACCTCTACCTCTTGCCTGCTTGGCATGCGATTGTGATGGTTAAGCAACTTTCGCAATGTTAGGTCACGGGCTTCGGATGGCATGTTAAGCCATCGGTCACGGCTGTATTTGCAGTCGTTAAAACCCACCGACTAATCCACATTCGGCCCACGCGGTGAGTCGTTGCCCATTCTCCTTATCCATCGATAAGGAAGGTCAATACTCTTAGTAGGGAATTTAATGATGATGTAATCTACATTCGGGTTTAAGATGTTACCATGGCGTTCCTCCTCAGTGGTTTAGGCATGTAGCACTTGTACCCATCATGGTGGTCTCCGCAGCTGAGCCTCATCACAGGCGCGCCGGCCACACGCACCAGCATGCACGCCTCGAACGAACTGTTCCCTCTATTTTCAACCATCAGCGTTGCCATAAGGTACTCTGAAGAACCAAGCTCGTAGGTTTCATTGCTGGAACCAAACAAAATACGAATACTTTTTAACAAGATTTTCGTGATTGCCCAACAACCAACGTATGTATTTGGGAGAACCAAAATGCCACGTTCAGCCTTTTCAGTACTTTGGTGGTATCAGACGGATTCACTCGGATGAATGTTCACTCCAGTAAATGCTTAATTTTTCAATCAGAAATTCATAATGATTGTTTCATTTTTGTGTTCATTTCATTCCGAGTGTAAGGTACCGAATGAAAGGCGAAACTGAACTCAAAATTAACCATCTGATTCCGACTTTCGCAATCGTATATCAAAAAGTATAAATAGCACTTTAATCTGATATTCTGAAAATTGGTCCATAAATACCTTTCAGACCAACGGAGGTTGACTGTGATATCAGGATCGCAGTCTTTTCCAGAACAGTGTCGAGACACCTCGAAAACCTTTTCTGTTGAACTCTGTGAGCTTATCATCACCCAGGAACTATCAAACTCTGTTAAATAAAAGCACAATTGTTTGGTAATCTATCCATTCTCCCATTTTTTAATAAATAAAACAGCAGAAAGTCTACTTAGGGTAGTAATTAACCGAACGACAAAAAACTTTTTGAGCGAGAAAAATACTAGGTGAGTGACTTATATTGACGACCTGTTTGGCACAGGAGTACTGAAACCTCCTTCTATGCCAGAGATTCCGGTTTCGATCCCCGGACAAGAAAAATATTTGTGTGCATGAACATGTCTATTTGTCTTGGCCTGGGTGTTTAACATGTATATTATGTATGTATTTACAAAAAAATATCCGTTATTTAGTATCTACTAGGGCGGTTACAACCCGATACTCGGGTTTGTCGATCGACGAAAAATTCCAAATTTTGTTTGCAGTTTGTGATCATCACGTTTAACATTTTGTATATTTTATAGTTTTTGGAACAAATAGACTCGAGTACCTTTAATTTGATACCTTACTCGGCCGCGTACTACGCGCCAAAGTCCCTATCGAGTCGTCACAAATTTTGCGAACCTGAATTAAGTATATAGATAACACAAGTTCTTCAGGAAACTTAACGTGGTTTAGATAATTGGTGTCATTGTATGAAATGTATTTATTTATTTAGTTACCAATCTAACCTAACCTAAACCAAGTTTTTCCGCAGCCCAACCTAGATTTTTAGTCGCTCAAATTAGTATTTTTTTGTCAACAGGTTTATTATATTCCGTCTACTTATTACACAAAGATTCGAATATGATGCGAGTCGCGAAGGCGTTACATATAGGTTTGACGACCTCCGTGGTATAGTGGCACGTACCCCGGTTTTAAGGTGACGCCTACTCTGAGGTCCCAGGTTCGAATCCCGGTAGGGGCAAATGTATATGACGAATACGAGCCTTTTGTTCTTGAGTCATGGACGTTTATATATATTTTTACACATAAATACTTATATGTGTATAATTATATGTATTTATGTCCGTTACCCTTATATCCCATAACTCAAGCCTTACAGTGCTTACTTTGGGGCTAGGTTAATTGGTGTGAGTGTAAGAAATATTTATTATAATATTTAATGGGTTCATCTTTTTTATCTTGGGAAAATTTAGGCATCCCTCCCCAAAATACCTAATGTTCTGTTAATCTTTATTAATCGTCTTGCGGGTGAATATAGCCGTCTAAGAGCCTTCTTATTTACATTATTTTTTTGTTTTCTACACACACAAAGTTTTGACAAAAAAGAAGTAGACTCAAAAATTTTACGGGGCAGCTTCTTCATAGTAAAATATCATTTAGCAGATTTCTTAAACTGGTTTTGGAAAAACAATATATATTATATAATATACTAGAGGCCGGGCGCGGTTTCACCCGCGTGGTTCCCGTTCCCGTGGGAATTTTGGAATTATTTATAGCCTATGTTACTACTTGGGGTCTAAGGATTCTCTATACCAAATTTCGTCAAAATCGGTCCAGTACTTTTTGAGTTTATTCGTTACATACAAAAATACAAATCTTTCCTCTTTATAATATTATAGTATAGATAAAAGCATAATTTTTATTAATCCATCTGCCAATCGTAACGATTATAAATGTTTAAAAAATCACAACCTTTAAAGATCAGAAACCCGGACCGACAGCCCAAGCTGCCGGTCCGGGTTTCCCGTGGATCCGGAGGACAGCCCGGGCTGTCCTATCCATTAGACCCGGGTGGTCCGGCTTCGGAAAGGTTCAGCGATAAATCTTTATGTAAAAACTGTTCTCTATCAAAAACAGACATTTCATAAATAATATTCAAAGCGTAACTGCATCATTAAACGAAATAAATTCCAATAACACAAAATTTTATACTTACTAGCAGATTTTATAATTTTATTTTTGTCCATATCTACTTTTGTTGAAAACCTATATTCACCAGCTTCGTTATCACTCTGAAATTACATTAAAATAACAGTTTAGTACCTGAATTTGGAATCATAAATATGTTTGCTTTGCTGAAGTAAGTGTACCTAAACAAATATTTGGCGAATGGCTAATATGGGCAGTACACAAGAACTTTAACACCCATATTCTAAGTCGTTCCTCCAAAACTTACTCGTCCTCGACTTAACGAAACCTCATTGAAAACCTCTTCAAAATACTCCTCGAAATCGGTATTCTATTCTAAGTCATAACTCCATAAGGACCTGGAGGAGCCAAAGTGTACGTAGCCACTCCGTGTTAGGCCTAGCGCACACTATCATTTTTACCCACGACGAGGTTGAGTGGTGTGTAAAAAGTTTTGGAGGAACGACTTAGAATATGGGGGTAACTGTCTGAATAAACTTGCTTACTATTACTGCTAGCCTGATGGGCTACGTAAATATGGAGATGTTATCTTTCATCTAATAATTAATAGTTGAAAAAAGTTTGTTAATTGTTAAATGTGCCCTGCGTGTCAGCCATACAGCCATACAGTTGCACGCAGGAGGGCCTGGGGGATATTCGTCATAAGCCAAATTTAATGTCTTATAACTTTTTAATTTTGCATTTTTCAATGCTATTTTTATGTGCTAGTTTTTAATCAAGTAAATATACTAGAAAAAAGCAACTTGTCTCATGTCGCCCTGACGGGACTCGAACCCGCATCCTTGGGAATCCGGCCCAATGCACATGCTACAGAGACCTACGAGAACGTTGAAATTCTCTAGTATATTCACCTTTTTCTACGGTGTTGGCCACCATCGTTTCATCAATGAGAGAAATATCCTCGCATTCGAAAGAAACATCTTTTCAGATGTTTGACTATCGATTAAGATGAAACTGCCATCTACTTATAACTTTTTAATTTTGCATTTTACAATGCTATTTTTATGTGCTAATTTTGGGAATCCGGCCCAATGCACTGACCAATTGCATTGGACCGGATTCCCAAGGATGCGGGTTCGAGTCCCGTCAGGGCGACATGAGACAAGTTGCTTTTTTCTAGTTTATTTACTTGATAAAAAATTAGCAAATTTAATGTCCCCACTGGGGCACTGGCCTTCCTTGTGGATGGATAGCTTCACTTCCTTCCGGTGGTTGTTACCACTAGACCACAGAGGCGGTTGTATGTTGTTGTTGTTGTTGCACACAGGGCCGTCCTGTCAGGACCACTACTTGATACGGATAACAGATATAGAATATCACAACAAACGGACTTTAATCGCACAGGCATCGCTGTCAATGGGGGCTGTCGCTGTCAACTCGGACTGATTAAGTTTTGCTATATTTTTTAATGTTATGTGCTACTTAAAGTACTGTCAGCAAGTAGTCAATAAGTCAATGGTATTCAATGATATTGTCATCATCAGCTATTTTTAATGTCCACACTGCTGGGGCACTGGCCTTCCTTGTGGATGGATAAGGAGAACGGGCCATTACCCACTATGCGGACCCAATGCGGATTGATGGGTTTTAACGATTGCAAATACAGTCGGGACCGACGGCTTAACGTGCCTTCCGAAGCACGGAGGACCTCAAGTTATTAAATTTTTGTTCATCACCGACCATTACGAAATTTCCTGAGATTATCTGAGTGTGATTTGTTCTTGGTATGTACAATATATTTCATGAGTTTATACTAAAGCATTTGTTTTTAACAGACATGCTACGACTACGAAACTGTAATCGAATTTATTTTTTTTAATCTTTATCGAGACTTAAATTTTTTCGATATAATTGTACATGCGTAATTTATTAATGAAAATATCCATTGAAGCGTCTATTATTATTATTTTAAAAAAATTTACTGCGACCGTCAGCGACTGTAAGTAATACAAGGGTCTCGCTTCGAGTTTTTGATTTACAATCGAATTGTTCAAACTGCTTAAATATTTTTTGTTTTAGGTACAACTTCTTTATGGTCTTTTTAAAAAAATGCGTGTTTTTTATACTTGGCTGTTCATAAAATACTGCTATTCTGTTCCTGACCGCAATAGGCGAGTTTTTCTAACTTTGACGCAGCTACTGCCTCATGTTAACCATTGGCCACTATATAATGTCTTGCAAAATAGGAAATCGTCTTTGTATAAGATTAAGGAGTTATTGGAAGCAAGTTATTTTTATATTACCCTTATTATAACATTTTAAATAAAAGACTGCTTTTTTGTTAATAAATTAAGATAGTTGTTTCATTGATATTTACCTTGATTGGTCTCAAATAGCCAAATAACATACATTAGCAAGCATTTCAAGAGCTGAACGCCCCGCGCGAATTCCCTATTACCGCGTTTGTAAAAGCGCGGGACCACAGTGCGCCGGCGCATGCTATAATAGCATTCTGTCAGTCTTTCTCGCTCTAATGGTTCAAATGGTGGTTGTGAGCGCCAGAAAAGGTTAGGGCGACGGAAAAAGGCGAAAGGGTGCTGACAGGATGTGGTCCAACCCTTATACAAATACAAATAGTTTATTGTTCATAAAAGTATGAAAAAATACAAGTTGTATACCTTAACACTTATCAACAAAAACAGTAGGTAAGTAATATACAATGTGGAACAGAGGGTAATTTCACAATTTGAGTGCAGAATATTCATCGCATCGGACACTGTTGCAAACTTGTTATATACAGCACGCGCAGTTACACACACTACAGTGCAGCAGCCAGCGCGGCGTTCGCGGTCGTAGGAAAGAAGTGCTTATCTATGTGACATTATTGGTGATAACAGTGTGCAGAAGTGATCGACGCATTCAAGAACCACTAAAACTTTAAACTTAAAATATTTTACAGTTTGATAAGTACGAATATATATATATATTTTTTTTTTTTTTTTTCTTATACTTAAAACAATCAGAAAACGGCCTACCCCTAAGATAGAGGCTATTGATGATGCAGTCTTAGTAGCAGATTTTTGGACATATATAATTTAGATCTGCTGTTGACTCAAAAAAAGCGTTAAGATAATTAAGCCTGACATTTACATATAAGCAAACCACAGAACAAATGAGTTTAGAAGGAGCACGCCAAAGACCGATAATTACTCGTAGAATAGATTTCACTTACCAGTTTAACGACTACGTCTTTGCATTGTTGTTCTTCCAATTCTCTACCTGTTACAACCAATTGAAAACTTCGTTGGCTTACTATTAAAGCTCTGTTACCAATAATGTCATTTGTTACCATTAATTCTAAAACCAGAAAAGTAAATGTTTATTACAAGTTAGACTAAAATGGACAATATTTATATCATCGGCGATTTCACTGTCCCCACTGCTGGGGCACTGGACGTGGGTCTAATACGGATTAGTAGCTGGGATTGAAGCTCGAGATAATACATTTTTGGACCCCATCCGGTGACCGACCACTCATTTACCCATACAAACGTAAAACCAAAACAATTTATAAGAACATGATTTCCTGTACATACTTGTGATGTTATTTGGATTAAGACAGTATTAATCTAAGTTTCTATCAAAAAAATAATCCAACTACCTAATAAAAAAAAATGCCAGTTGCCAATTACAAACTGCAATTCTCCTTTATTTTTGATTGGGTAAGTATTTAGGATTATTTTTTAATGGAAACTTTAATAAATACTGTCTTAACCCGAATAACATTACAAGTACAGAGCATAATGCTCTAATTTCAAATCATTTTGGTATTACGATAATATGAGGAGCTGCCTGGGCGCTGGCCTCTTACTCAAACTCAAAACTCAAAGTCAATATCATGTATTCAGTCTAGGCTGTTACAAGCACTTATGAACGTCAAAGAAGCTACGCCATCGGTTCACAAACCCTACGGCGGGAGACCTTGTAACGAGAAGAACCGGCAAGAAACTCGTCAAGGGCTGTATTTTTCTCCCGTTTTATCCCTACGGCGGGAGACCTTTTAATGAGAAGAGCCGGAAAGAAACTCGTCAAGGGCTGTATTTTTCTCCCTGTTTTATCCCTACGGCGGGAGACCTTCTAATGAGAAGAACCAGCAAGAAACAGTCAAGGTCTGTTTTTTCCCCCTGTTTTATTTCATAAAGAGTCGTCAAATTGAAAAGTGGCCCATCATTAAGGTCACTTTTCACAAATACACTTCTTGAACACGGTCTTCAAAAATTGTACCGTTGTTTATTTTAGGTAAGATTTTCTTACCTATTGAGAAATTCCTGCCTTTCAGGTGCTTGACGGTTACACAAATATTCACTGTGAAATTATTGTCTTGTTCTTTTACAATCTGCAAAAGCAAACATTTACAAAGGACTTGAAATATTAACTGTCTTGGACTGCTGTTATTTATTAATAACTCATTGTTTTTATACGGTTTTCTTTGAATGATAAAAACAAAACTAAATCTCTACCTATAACTTTTGAATTTTACATTTTGCATTTTACAATGCTATTTTACTAGGAAAAAGCAACTAGTTTCATGTCGCCCTGACGGGACAAGAGACTAGTTGCTTTTTTCTAGTATATTTTCTTGTTTAATATTTATCACATAAATTGTTACCGTTTTCCAGAAGTATATTCGGTTTTCTCTTTGGAAATATCGTTGAAATAATCGCACCAAAGAATAACATAAAATATTAAAGATAAATATGTCAACAATATTAAATTACAATATATGCGATAAATTAAATATTTTTTGTATCCGGCTACAGTTTTGGTTTCGTCTTTATTAACATATAACAATTTAAGAAAAGTGTAGAATTTTAAGTTTTCGTAATGATTGTGTATCAGAAACCTGGGCGCCGACGAGAGAAGTGGAGACAGTAACATTGACTGCTGGAATACATCTCAATAGCATAATTTCATTAGATCCTGGAGCACCGATTGCTAATTCTGAAAGAAAGAAAAGTAGGGACGTTCTTAGAATTGGCCTTAGACTTACATAGAAAAATATTATGGTGAAGACAAAAATGTAGTGCCTGAGAGAGCGCGCAGGAGCAACCTTTGTCTCCGCATCTATATTTCGTCTCTGACATCAAGTCTACGGACTTGGTTGAGACTGCGCACATGTAGCGACGCGACAGCCGGGAGACTTTTATGTCAGTGGGTTTGGAGGCAACCCCGCGATGCAACTGTTGCGACGACATCAATCAATACAACGATAAAAAAAGATGCTAAATGCGGAAAACTATACAGAAATATTGTGTTGCTATCGCTCTCATGTGCTTGAAATCTCAGCAAGAAGGCGGCGACAAAGACAAATTAGTTTCGGAGTCAAAGTTGCTCTCGTGCGCGCAGTGTCTTACAATCTTTATTATCTTATTTGTCATTGCAAAAAAGGTTACCATCACATCCATTTTCTGTCATATCTGGAATCGGTTGAAGACTGTATCCTAACGTTTTGAACTCTTTAGATACTATCTTCTGTGTCATCTTTAGTTTAGACAGAGCTGTTCTGAATCTCCCATCACTAATTACTACCTCATTAACTTCGCGGCCTGACAAAATGTACAATGCTCCTACGCCCATATCTTCGTAAGGGGCACTTACAAAAATTTCTGGAAATATAAATTAAATTCCAATAGTTATTTTGTTAAACTGCAAAAGCAATGTAATTCATACTTTGCCATTTACAAAATGGTTCGAGTAAAAAATATGACTTATGATTATATGTTACAAAAAATCTTCAGAGTGTTAAAGACAAAACAAAATAATCGCAGTTAAAGTACCTAAAATTTAACCAGTAAATTGAAACTTTAATTGCAAAATAGAGAAACAAAACAAAATATTCTCCATCTTATCAGAAAGCACTGGAGATGTGGTTTGGGACTACAACTGAGATGAAGCAAAAGGTGTATTTCTGTACAAAAATAATCATAGCCGAGATTTGTGGCAGCATAAAATTCAAACATAATACCTATCAAACATTCATGCAGGGAGGCAATTCTTGCGATCGACATTTTCTGGAGCCTCGAATCTAAATTACAACTTCACTGAAAGCAATCTTCAACATTATAGGATTGTCGAAGATCACTGAGACTAAAGCTTTTGAAAATACTAGAGATTTAGCTAACATTGATAATAAAAGAATATGCCTACAACATGTCGAATTCGAGACTGCGAGACTCGCCACCCTTATAAGCTCTTATAGCTTGTCAGTTTTCTGATTGTGTATCGGTGGGTCTCTTTCTCGTTTTATAGTAAATAAAAGAGACATATTGATAGCCATGCAGAAAACCGACAAGTTTAAAGAACTTGTAATAGCCTTCAGTAGCGTCAGCATGAGCCACTTTTATCGGCACTCGTAGCTCGATAACACATTGACACTGTCCCGTTCGGATCTTATCGGGGTATAGCGGTGTTCATGCTAGTACATCAGCTTCTTCTTCTGATCATATAACCTTTATCAAGCCGCCTAGAAGGCCTCAGACTAAGCTTAACGACTGTTATCAAATGACAACAGCTGGGACCGACCGACGGTTTAACGTGCCCTCCGAAGCACGAAAGCGATCAGTTGAAATGCCTCTTTACAGCCACCCATCAGACATCTGCCCCCCTACTGCGTTAAAAATATAAGCTCATAAAATTACCTTATATGGTCATTTAACTGTCAAATGAAGCCCATGTCCATATCCATATTTTATACGCATTAGTGCCCCAGACCGGACCGATCGTTGCTTAACAAACGTGATTGAATACGATCAGTCTGCCCAGCGCCGCCATGAGCGCTTCGACTGATCAACTGGAATGACTGACCTGGATAGTCGTCGCCGTCCACATCGCTGCTCGCGAGAGCGGAACCGAATCTTGAGCCCTCTGCGTTGCTTACTATCACACGATGCCTGCTCGCTTCATTTATACTTGTCTGAAATCAAAGTATTACTTATCCGCTATACTCCAGCACGGAAAGAATGTTTGTAAACAAACATATCAGCATTTTTCGTAATTATTCCCCACATACGTAAAACTTCAGTTTACTTATGTATTAAATGTATCAAGCTCGCTCCATCTTCGGTCAATAATAATAAATGTTATGTATATATATAATATGTGTATATATATTATTATACATTCGCATAAGATTTTTTGTTCTTTTAAATAGTGACTCTTGTTTATTTGGTATGCAAAATGTTGTTGTATTTCTTGTCTGTATCTATCTATCTATCTATACAGGGTGGAAATTTAAAACGGGGCACGGAGGGCAGGTACCTTAACCGATGTAGCTACATGAAAACGTTCTTAGGAAACCATCCTTAATTTTTTGAGAAATTTTTAACTGCATGCATCTACATTCGTGCCCCGTTTTACAATTCCACCCTGTATATATAAAATTCATGTCCTGACTAACTGATTGACTGATAATCAACGCACAGCACAAACCGTTGGGTCTAGAAACTCCAGGCACATGGGCTCCTTATAAAGCGCAGGGGTGCGCTAAGAAAGGATATTTCGAAATTCAACCTCTAAAGTGGTGAAATAGGGGATTATGTATGAAAGTCTATCCGTTTATGAGATGTTAATTGCAAAAATGGCATTAATTTGGAAAGCAGATGCGGTGGACATGAATCAACCCCTAATGGTTTAAGAAAAGGGTTCAAATTTGTATAGATAAGTAATGTATAAAATAGACGTAGACATAACGACTTTGATCGGCTTTGGAGCACCATCTACTACGTTTCCATTCACACTTATCTATTCCCGTATATTATAAATGCTAAAGGAAGACTGAACTATCTGGCTGTTCATTTTCACGCGTAAACCGCTGAATCGATTTTAGTGAAATTTGATATGGACATAACTTGAACCCTGGAGATGTACATAAAATACTTTTTACTCTGATAAATGCTGATAAATGGCACACTTACGGCAGTGAAACATGGTCGCTAAATATGGGTCTAATAAGAAGGCTTAAAGTCACCCAGCGTGCAATGGAGATGGCTATGCTCGAAGAGGGAAATGAGGAGAACTAAAGTAACCTACATCGCACCAAGGCCTGCTCAGTTGAAGTGACAGTGGGTGGGACTCGTAGCGAGAAGATTCAATAGCCGTTGGGGCGGAAAAGTTCTGGAATGGCGACCGCGCACCAACCGACGCTCCGTGAGTAGTACCCCGACACGGTGGACCGACGATATGGTGAAGGTCGCGGAAAGCCGCAGGGTGTGGGCAGCGCAAGACCGATTGTCGTGGACATCGTGGGGGAGGCCTTTACTCAGCAATGGGAGTTACATTATCCACCTAAATCCTCGAGGAATAAGCCGCGGGTGGAAGGCTAGTTAAAATACGCTGTATATCTACTGGTGTAGCATCTTCTGGTGTAGCATCTACTGGTGTATTACAATACAACCACAAGTAGGTAAGTAATCAATTGATAATTACCATATCGCTGCTCCCTATGTAAATATAGACTGCCCCATTTTCCCATCCCATGTCTCCATCATCCTGTGCCGGTGCCCCTACCAGCAGTTCAGACAGTCCATCATTATTAATGTCTGCTGATGCCATTGCAGATCCAAACATGGATCCGACTTTGTCGTCAGTTATTTGGACGTACACCTTCATATTTCCCTTCAACTTTTTCGTGCGTAAGAATCTAAGTTTCTTGTAATTTTTTTTGTGACTCGATAATCTAGCGTACAAAAAATGTACCTGAAATTAGATTTATTGTTAGTCTGTTTACACTTTCAAATCATTCGCTACATGATAATACGGGGTGTTAAAAGACCCATAGACCACGTATTCTCCCCATAGTTACTATTATTTTCTTGTATGGAGCCAGACCTAGGAAACTCATACTTATTTAGGATTAGTAATGATTTTTTTCTAAAGATTATCTTTAAAAGTAACAAAACCGCAATGAACATCAAAACTAAGTACTCAATGATACGGGGTCCCGTCCCGGTCGCCTCCCAGGTAGCACAAACGCTGTGTAATTTTTTTGTTAAATAGCATAGAATCATTTAAAGGTTGTGTAGCCGCGATTTATACAAAATACAGTCGGATAGAGGCATACTATATGGTTAATATCTTTTTTTTAAATAAGCTTTATAAAATAGCGGTGTAAACGTTTAAACAGCGTTTTTAAGTTGCTGTCATTTAACAGAGATTGAAATGAGCTATGTAAACGTTTTCATGTCAATTTTGAAAAGCAATCGTAAAAGAGCTTCCTACGCAGGCATTAAGTTGTTATTTTCTGTATAAACGTGGAGTAATTTACTGTTATAGTGCTTTAAGTACATATACTAGTGTTAAAAATCACGAATACTCAACTTCATACTATTATTATGAAAAAGCTTTGTAAGTTACATTTAAATAGCTTTTCGCCACAAGGAATCGATAAAGTGCTGATTAAAAGTTGTCATTATTCTCACTAATTTGCCAGTCGCTATTTATGTGATAAATTTGTTACTTATATAGCAATAAAACAATGTTAAAATGCTTTACCTAGATAAATTTATAAAGCTTCAAGTGCTTATTTGTTTCAACAATAAAATTCAGTACTACCGACGCGACGCACTCGCTCAGATAAAAATGCACGATTTTCATTTTGCTGTTTTTTGCTTATGTCACAGCTCATAGCAATTTAATAGCTTCTTTACTGGCTAACGGCAACATAAATGCTAATATCGTAGCAAAGAGCAACGTAAGTGCTCAAATTTAGCACCCTTTATTACAATAAACAGTATTAAATACTTTTTTGTAATATAAACAGCAACGCCATTTTTTTGTAGTTTCTTTTCGCAGATTGAATCCTTTAACAAATATAAAATTTATATTCCTTGGTACTTACAACTAAAAAAGTTATGTTTTGTTAACCAAAAGCTTTGTTTAGCTGTTATAAAACGTTTCTTTACGCCATTAATGAAAAATGTTATAATTACTGCTTTTAGCATTTTTTATTTTTATGTATTTATTTCTTTAAATGGAAAAATATAGAGGGCGCGTCAAAAATTTACATAATAACATGAGTATAAATTATCAGTAAAATTTAATTTGCATAAGAAATAACGCTTCTTTACGTGTCACCACCATCAAAAATACCGTAATTTTAATAAGTTCACCATTAAAGTCGACAAGACAAATTCTGTAAATTGTTTAGAAGTCATAATTTTTTTAATTCGCTTTGTTCGGCATTATATTGCTTCAAGTTGCAAAAACTTACATCTATATAATTTGGACTTAAATAAAAGTTGCTTATCAAGCAATTATTTGACATTTAAAAAGCATCTTAAATAGCTATTTCACAGCTTGTATGCAGCAGACAAATGCTATATAAAGTGCGCCCAAACCAGCTGTGTAGAAGCTGTATAGACATTTACATACAAATTTATCTGATAACCACTGCAGGCAAAGGCTGTAACAATTACGTTTTCATGGCTTTTATATCAACTATTTGTGCTATCTGTACTCGTACGTACTCTATAGATACACGCAGGTTGTTGCACCCGATCCATTGCTTGAAAAAATAACACCCATTTTTTACGTAAAATAAAAGTCGTTTCCCAGCAATTATTTTTACATAATCTTAGTTAGTTTGATGTACACTACGCATATATCACAGCTTCAGTATGAGTCTTTTAACAACCTGTATAGTGGACAGTTTAAAGGGCAATGACTAGTTTTGGCGCCTTTTCGAAAATCTCTGCACACCATTCAAACCTTGTTTAATCGATAGAGTATACGGTGTGGAGCCTAGAAGAGGGGAAAATATTGAAAATAGAGACTCTCTAGAGTACTAGTATTCATACTGGAAAGATTCCAGTTAAGCAAAACCCATACATTACTCACAATAAGAATTTAAAGTTACGTTTCATAATCACAGTGTTCATAATCACTGCAAAACGATATTATCGCTAACGTTGCGAACCTACCGTGGTACAGGAGACAATAAAAAAATAAAATTTTAACATTTTAAAAACGAAAAAGAAGTTGAAGTTTTTTTTGTGTCGGGGGTTTTTAAAATATTAAATTTTTATTTTTATTTCATCCTTTTTAAATTACACACAAAATTAAAAAAAAAACCGCATTGCAATATCTTAATTCGTTTAAGCACTACGAATATTTATGTACAGAAAGACAAAAATTGTTTTGCCGCCATTTTGTTTTTTTTTGCTGTAAGTACCTAAATTTGCAGGTGTACATTATTTTAGTCAAAGCGTCACCTTTGTATCTTTTACCGTTTCGGCAGGCAGTTGACCATCTCCATAAATGGCCGGATGGATTTTCATCAAACGTGGCTAAGAACCATCTCGATTAATTTAGCTTTCAATTAAAAAAAACCGCATTGAAATCGCTTGATTCGTTTAGGCTCTACGAATATACGTACAGACAGACAGACAGACAGACAGACAGACGTAGGCTTCAAACTTATAACCCCCCTCTTTGCGCTGCGTCGGGTGTTAAAAAAACTTACATCATGATATCACTATCCATTAGAAAATTTACCTTTAACTCCTTGAATAGCAACAGCCCCAGCTACTTTCCACAGCTTAAAATCTCTGTTTAAAATTTATTAAATTCTGTAGTTTATTATTAAATATCGCAATGGCCGTTATCTGTTTACAATTTTGCCATCATGCATGACATGTCATTTCAATCAATACCAAGTATACTCTTTGTACTAAGTAGATTCAGCCATGGAATTATTAAGTTTGCCGTGTGGTGACGGCCTAAGAATACAAGTGTCACCACTCCCTTACATGCCTGGGATGTCGTAAGAGTCGACAAAGAGGCTCGACGCATTGAACACCTGTGCGAGAGAAGGAAAACTTGAAACAAACCCTCTACCAACCCGTCTGGCCAGCGTGGTAGCAGTAGGCTAATAGCCACCTTTTGGCGTTCATAGGTGTGAGCTAGGAGAGGGTTATGTCCAGCAGTGGACGTCCACAGGCTGATGATGGAAGTACGTAGTACCTATTAATTCCATGGATTCTACGCTTTTTACATCATGATATTATGATATTTTTAAAAAGAAGATCATAGTGAAAAAACAGTGTAAAATTAAAAGAATAATTTTGATTAGTAAGGTCAGAATATTGTCATAGGATATTCTTTGGTTTCAGTTTAAATATTTTTTATTTAATTGAATTGGATTTATATACACAATTTTTTATTAAATGTGAAAATGGCTTTGAGTGCAAAAAAATTAAGTAATTAAATTAAGATTGTTAGAAAAAATAAAAAACGTAAAGATTTGGTTTTAATTAGTTGGGACCATAACGATTCAATTACTAGACCTATAGAGCCTCCGTTTTTAATATTATCCCCACTTCTAGGCCCCACACTGTATATGAACGAACAATAGTTACTGAGACAGCAGTTTTGTAATTCGTATCCATTCCGAGATAAATGTTCATCACTATTATTTTCTAGATTAAGGTTAAAAATAAATAATTTTTTGCAATTTTAACTGGCTTAGAAGAATGGCCGATCATTTTCACAATATATTATATGATAATAACGTAAATAAAAATAAAATAATAATGATAATTTTCATATTTTACTGTTCGGGGTGATGATGGCGGAATTTCGCTACCGTCCTAGAATCTAATGGTGATAAGGTGATTTTTAGATATGTTGTTAATATTATTTAAAACGAGCAACCCGTGTGCGCATAATGCGCAAAAAACACATTTTTTATATTCAATTTAAAAATCCATTAAATCCGGTTTAAATCGCTCTAGATTTGAGTTTTTGCTAAATTTCTCGATTTATCCGACCACTTCAGACAAATACCTTTCTAACGGTGTATTGCACTTGATTGTGCGACTTTTAGTTTAGGAGGAGAAGCGGCTTCACTGCCGTATTATATATATAGATAGTATTATTTATTTAACACATTGTATAAATAATAATAATATAAGTTGATAAAATCTCAAAAAAAAAAAATTTACAGCTGTAATAGTGTGCGTTTATCTCAGAATGGATACGGTTTAGAAATGTGTTTTCTCAATTACTATTGTTCATCCATATATACTCTATCGATTGAACAAGGTTTGAATGGTGTGCAGGGATTTTCGAAAAGGCGCCAACCCTCCATACATTTGTGGCATTGTCCTTTAAAAATCTGATTAGGAATTGTTATCCTTTTTTTTATAATTATACATATATAAGTATTTATGTGTAGAAATATTATATAAACGTCCATGACTCAGGTACCAATGCTCGTATTCATCATACAAGCATTTGCACCTACCGGGATTCGACAACATCTAAAGGTAACCTTAAGATGTTGTCCGGAAACAAATGAATTCGGATCCTGGCGATCGCGGCACGCGACCGCGACCATGCCGCATCGCTAGAGCCGGTCGCCTGCCACGCCGCAACCGGTATCATTCCGATGGACGCGACCACGACCGAAGCGACCGGCTATCTTTGTGCAGTTTTTATTATAAACGGTCGTGTTCTAGATAGAGCTGAGTATAATTTTAACGCACAATTGACACCGTAACAAAGAAAAGAAACTAGGACAAACTCATTTTGTTGGTTTTGCTTTCGGAAGAGCAAAATGTCGAATCGAATACATACGGGTTATTAGGCACCAAATCTATTAATAATTCGTCATCAATGGCAGTAAATGACGACATTATGACGTGTTAATTGACTGGGTCGCGCGGCGGCACTGCTTTCGGAGCAGTAGGGTCGCCGCGACCGAGGTCGTGTGCTGGCCACGCCCAACTGTCGCGCGACCGGTCGCTGGCATTGTTTCGTGCTTTATATAAATTCATACAACGCAGTGGGTCGCAAGGCGGACGGTCGCGCCGCCTTTGCGGTTGCGTGAAAAGGATCGTCTGCATGCTTGACGTCAAACGACATCTTAAGAAGTCCCGACCAAATCCAACTTACAACTACACAAAATGCCATCAGACAGCTTTACTGCGAGAGTTGTGATCGCAGTCTAAGACTAAGTTTGGCTTTGCGAGTCACATTCGGGCACACGAGAGACAACAATGAAGCCAGAGTGTCGCCGTCGACTGATTCATCTAAGAGGACATCATCATCATCATCATTTATGTATGAATTAAAAAATTTAGCTTAAAAGTTATCTTACTGATCCTTGAGTTGTCTGAGAAGACATAGTGCTTATAGCGTACATTGTTCGATGATCAAAAAACTTCCCGGTTGTCATTGAGTAACCTGTAAACAAAAAAAAATTCAAACCGACTTCAAAAAGTAAAAAATAAAACTTTTGGAGTCGGTGCCAACTAGGGCATTCTACATTGCACTTCTATTAACTATATATTTTTTTGGTCTAAGTAGCTAGCACCGACTCCAAAAGTTTTATATTTTACATTTTGAAGTCGGTTTGAATTTTTTTTATAAAATGTTTTTATTTCAGATTTTTTTGTTACATCATGTGCCGTTACTTACACTAAAAATCAGCCCATACACAACAATGTCATCTAGGTAAACGACTACTTGCCAAAAGGTGATTGATATTTTTCATGAAAAAACTACTAGCCAGGGGGCTAATTGTCTAATTTTAAATCTATCACAATCCCTTTCAATTCGTAATTTGAAAGATATTCAGGCCGTCACTATTTTGACATTTGAAAGGGATTGTGATCGGGACGCGTTTTAAAAGGTATGGAATAAACGAAATTGAACTGTCTAAGCAATATGACAGACGAAATTATCACAATTACAATACCTCTGAAAGGGATTGTGATAGATTTTAAATTAGACAATTAGGGGGCAGCTCTTCGTAAAAATTATATGGGACCACACATAAACCATTTTCTTTCAGATAAAAAAAGAATTATAAAAATCTGTTAACACCTGGCGAAGAACAATTCGCAGAAAAAATATCGAAAGGACCGAAAAATCACCGATTTATTTATAAGATATTTAGTTCCGTAAGCAATGCAATGATAATTTTCATTATATCTGACCAAGACAAGTCAAGTCAAGACAAGTGTACACACATTCACAATTTGATGATTTGCCATGTTTTACTGATAAGTAAGACAAAAGACACGGAAAAGCACGGAAATAAAAGAGATAGCTATTACATTATATTTGAATGAGTGCACATATTACATAATTCCCATTTCAAATGTTTTGTTGGTGTTAGGCACCCCGATACATACAGCCATGTTTATATTTTTCATCCCATCTATTCGAAAAACGCTGATTGATTTGCCTATAAGTGCGAGCAAAGTAAGTTTTTTCTCCAAGAGACTTTTTCACGGGGCAGTAATGAGATTTGAATTTCGAACATTAGTTAACATCGCCCCTTAGTGCTCCGTGACCAAAGAGATCGTACGAAAATATTGTATGAAAAAGTCACTGGCCGATCATTAGGTGACCGGCGCGTGCAGCGCCGCAAAACAAAAAAGAAAAAAAGAAGAAAAACGCGCGAACTACGTATTACCCTTGTATTGGACTTTATTGGAGTAAACAGTGTTTTGTGATATTTGCAGTGCAATAACTGCGAAAAATGAGTTCCACAAGCAGCGACAGATTTTTTTTAAAACTATGACTATAACATTTCAAAATTGCACAAATGTTTCAAATATTAATATTATTTTTTAAGCTGTTGCTTTATAATTTTAAATGACATTATATTGGTGTTTAATATATATTTTTTAAATACATTGTAACGATGCCATTTCGTTCTAGCCTTATGGATGGATGAAACCTCTATAATGGTTAGAAACTCCGTTGTCTCACTTTATGGTAATCAAATTATATTTTTTTATCTGTTCTGTCTAAATTCAAATTTCCCAGTGTGACGGGGTGGCGTGAAGGAGTGAAATGAGGCTTCAGAACTCAGCGGATGCTCATCGTTATCGGCAGCTAAATAGGCAGATCTCTAAGTCTTTGACAAGCGACCTTCGCCAATTTAATACGAACCGTATTAAAGAGGCTATTGAGCGGAATAAAGGCTCCAAAGTGTTCGCGAGAGATCTGTCTATTGGGCAAAGCCAGATGACGAAGCTGAAAACTGACGACGGTCGCATCATTTCTACGCAACCTGAAATCCTGAGGGAGATCGAGAGTTTCTATGGACAGTTATATTCCACGCAGACACCTGTTGAAAGCAAGGCTAAAGACCCCAGAGCCAAGCTTCCCCCTCAACTCCACCGAAGATATCCCGGACGTCAGCCTGTACGAGATTAGTATGGGTCTCAAACAACTCAAAAACAACAAGGCAGCGGGTGATGACGGAATCACTACAGAACTTCTGAGAGCGGGCGGTAAGCCGATACTCAAAGTCCTCCAGAAGCTTTTCAATTCCGTCATTGTCAAGGGCCAAACGCCGAGGGCATGGAATATAAGTGAGGTGATTTTGTTCTTCAAAAACGGAGATAACACCCGTTTGAAGAACTTCAGACCCATCTCACTTCTAAGCCATGTCTATAAGTTGTTTTCGAGAGTCATTACGAATCGTCTCGCTCGCAGGTTCGACGACTTCCAGCCTACCGAACAAGCCGGGTTCCGAAAAGGCTTTAGCACCATAGACCACATCCATACGCTGCGGCAGGTTATACAGAAGACCGAGGAGTATAATCTGCCACTTTGCTTGGCGTTTGTGGACTATGAGAAAGCCTTCGATTCGATAGAGACCTGGGCGGTGCTGCAGTCTCTCCAGAGGTGCCAAGTGGACTATAGGTATATCGAGGTGTTAAGGTACTTATACGAACATGCCACCATGTCGGTCCGATTACAGAACCAGAGCACAAGTCCCATCCAACTGCAGCGAGGTGTGACAGGGAGACGTCATTTCTCCGAAACTGTTCACAGCTGCGTTGGAGGACATCTTTAAGCTCTTGGACTGGAAAGGACTCGGCATCAACATTAATGGCCAGTATCTGACACACCTTCGTTTTGCCGATGATATAGTCCTTATGGCCGAGACCTTGGAGGACCTGAACACAATGCTCGAAGATCTACGTAGTGCTTCCCAAAGAGTGGGTCTTAAGATGAACATGGATAAGACGAAAATTATGTCAAATTCCCATGTTGTACCCACTCCAGTTCACGTTGGGAACACTACACTCGAAGTTGTTGACCACTACGTTTACCTTGGACAGACAATCCAGTTAGGTAAGTCCAACTTCGAGAAAGAGATCTCTCGTCGAATCCAACTCGGTTGGGCAGCATTCGGGAAGCTCCGTAAAATCTTCGCGTCCAATTTACCGCAGTGTCGCTAACTATGGGTCTGATAAGAAAACTCAAGGTCACCCAGCGTGCAATGGAGAGGGCTATGCTCGGCGTTTCCCTACGTGATCGAATCAGAAATGAGGAGATCCGTAGGAGAACTAAAGTAACTGACATCGCTCGAAGGATTTCTCAGCTGAAGTGGCAGTGGGCGGGACACATAGCGAGAAGAACCGATGGCCGTTGGGGAGGAAAGGTTCTGGAATGGCGACCGCGCACAGGACGACGCTCCGTGGGTAGGCCTCCGACAAGGTGGACCGACGATCTGGTGAAGGTCGCGGGAAGCCGCTGGATGCGGACTGCGCAGGACCGATCGTTGTGGAGATCCTTGGGGGAGGCCTATACCCAGCAGTGGGTGTCATGTGGCTGAGACGAAAATGTGATATTGTGCACCATCATTCAAATATAATGTAAAAGCTATCTCTTTCATTTCCATGCTTTTTCGTCTTTTGTTTTACTTATCAGTAAAACATGGCAAATTATCAAATTGTGAATGTGTGTTGTCTTGACTCTACGGAACTAAAAAAAAAGTCGGTTATTCGATTTTTCTCGTGACTTCTTTTATATTGTTGTAATTTATTAGTTTTATTATTATATCTTTTTTATTTAACGTCACAGTAGGCACAGTAGGTGTATAAAGTAGAGTATGCTCCTCGGGGATACAAGTGTCTTAGCCTTGGGCAGACTTAAATCCTTCGCTTTATTCAGGATTCTTACCATAATTCCCTCACTGCGTTCGGGAATTAACTACAGAATCCTTCATTTCGCTCAGGATTCAATATGCTGCCCGTGACATAAGACATTGCTTTATCCCCTTTGTGCATAATCTTCTATTAAGCTTTACCCAATACTATAGACACTAGCGAGTTTCTCTACTCACCTAAATGTTGGCTGTACTCACCTAATTGCTGATAATTTTCTAAGTACCCCTTGTATTCCTCGGTAGTGGTGTCTCTACTTTTGGCGACCAGAGATGACACTTCATCGAGAGGATTCAAAGAGTTCACGTAGAGTATGTCTCCGATGTGCGATACCTTCGCAATCAGCAGCATTTCGTTGGTACCGTCCAGCAGCGTTTTCCAACCAGTGCCTCCAAACGTATATGCTGGAAATATTGAAAGCACTTCATAAGTTAATTCTTAAGTTTATCATGTTGTCCAATCATGATTGTTATGATGGTATGACTTTCCTGTCGACCAGTACTTTTTTATGGAGTGTACCTATTTATCTATACGTGTATACTATTTTACCAGCTGTATACAATCTACGTAAGGAAAATTCTGCGGATTATAATGGTTAAGGCGATACTCGAAAAAAATATGCTGAATCGAGATAGCAATGAGAAAACGACGCGCACGGGAGCGAGACCGATTTTACAGATTAGGCAAAAAAAACACAAAATCAATTCGTATTAAAAAACTACAGTGATCTAAAAAAAATGTTTCTATACGATCCTAAATATTATGGGTGTCCACTTATTAAACCTATTTCCAATAGTGTAAGTAACCCCATTTAAGAATAATCTTGAGTTTTCGTATTTTATAGAGGTTTTTCCAAAAGAAAAAGTATCGAGGCAAAATCATAAAATCGTGTTTTTGAAACTATACGAATCTAGATAAAGGTATGAAGAAATATATATGTTATTACCAGATTTGTAACAACTGTAACCGTGCTATAGTTTTATATCAAAAAGTCCATAATTTATGATAAATTTTAAATAGAAAGAAATAAATTTTAGATAGATAGTAAGTCTCGGTAGCTCAGCGGTTAGAGCATTGGACCGGATTTCCAAAGGTCATGGGTTCGAATCCCATCTGAGAATTCACTTGTGGCCAAGTTAATTTTTTCCAATATTTTTCTATTTAAAATTTATCATAAGTATAAAAATAGCATTGAAAAATGCAAAAATTCAAAAATCATAAAAAAGGTCCATAATTTTTCCGAGTAGTTTATACTTAAGTTAATATCACTAAGGTCGGTCGCGGGGTGGGTGACCAAAAATAACAATCTTGAGCAACTCTGTTAATTTCGAAGACGTGTTACAAAGCCACATTCAAACATGACTGATGAAACTAAATCACAGGCATCGGCTATCTAATTATTATCATCACAACAAAAAAACGACTTCAAAAAGACTTGGCATTTTAATAGGTACTTTTACTTTTAGTTCTATTATAAAATATAAGTAAGTACGTAGGTACTGGCGAATTGATAAACTTCTCTATTGAAGGAAAAGAATGTAATTAAATGGTATCATGTGTTAATTATTCTCTTCAAAAAGTAAAGAATATAGGCGACTCAATAGCCTCTTCCTTTTTTGAAGTTGGTTAAAAAGTCGGGAAGGATTGGAAACGCTGTTCCGGTTCTCACACGAACGAAGTTGCGGGCACAGCTAGTACTTAAATTTGATTTTGACCAAACTGGCGTTTGAATAATTTTGCCTATCGCCTATCCGATATACATATTAAACACCCTAATCAAGACAAAAAAGACTTGTTCATGCACACAAAATATTTTTCTTGTCCGGGGATCCAACCCGGGACCTCTACCGCAGAAGGCGGGTGTAGTACCCCTGCGCCAAACAAGTCATCGAATGGCAACAATTATTTATTTAATATACCTATTGATTTGTTAATTGTTTAAATTATTTTTAATTATTTATGAAATTATTTTTAATTATTTATGAAATTATTTTTAATTATTTATTAAATTATTTTTAATTTTTTATTAATCATTATCCATATTATATTTAATATTAAAAACTACTGATAGTAAATATCTTTGTAACCCACATAGTACTTATTGTCCGTTTTCTATTGGGAATGCTTGTATGGAGAGGTCAGCAAAATTGAGTAAAGCAATGCCATTTGGTATGCGTGTTATACACGTTAACCTAAGCCCAAACCGCCCGGTAGGCACTTCCAACTCCTTGTCTGGTGGGGGGAGGGGGGGTCAAAGTAGAGAATTTCCGAAGCTCAGAATTTCTTTGGACCTTCGAGTCAAGTTTGGTGGTTTTTGGGTAACTAGATAATCCCCAGTCCATTCCCCATTCCAGTTTTTTAGGGTTCCGTAGCAAAATATGACGCAAAAATAATAGAAAGTTTCTTACTAATACTAATTCTTGTATTTTTGTATTTTCTGAATAAAACTTGGTTTAAAAATATACTCCCAGAAAGCCCGTTTTTCATTTACATTTACTATTTTCATTGTAAAAAAAATCGAAAATACTGCGACGTTTTAACGCAGCGCACTGGTAAGCAAAAAGAACTGAAAATCATGTACTACTAACGAAAATAAGATATGGATAGCTTTCATCATCATCATCATCATCATCAGCCTGTGTAGGTCTAATGCTGGACATAGGCCGCTCCTAGCTCACGCCTATTGTGCCGTTCATAGGAGGTTATTAGCCTACTGCTACCACGCTGGCCAGACGGGTTGGTAGGGGGTTGTTTCAAGTTTTCCTTCTCTCGCACATGTTTTCAATGCGTCGAGCCTCTTACTCGACTGTTACGACATCCCAAGCATGTAAGGGAGTGGTGACACTTGTATTCTTAAGCCGTCACCACAGGGAGTTCCACTCCCTAACTGTACGCATTATAAAAGAACGCGCTTTGTAGGCAAACGAGCAATATCAACCAAGTAGGGGTGATAGCCCGTAGTGCGTTTGGACTCTCGGTGGTAAAACGGAGCTAGTGGGAAGAGATCATGTAGCTCACTATAGCACACTCTCAGAAGTACAAACTGTAGAACACCGTCGGTGAGGCAACTCTTCGACGATGATGGAGACTGTGTGGATTAGTATTCACAAGATTATTGTTCCCAACGAGGTTTCTGGCTATGCATTCAACCGAATCGAGTGCCGCTAACTAACTGGTATTTTAGCGAACCATCCCAAAGGTGAGAACAGTATTCCATTCACAGACGGATTAACGTTTTATTTAAGATAAGAAACTGTTCCCGCGTGAAATATCGCTTAACCTTATTTATGATGCCCAGCTTTTTTGCCGCAGTTTGAGCTTTCAACTCGATGTTCTCGCCGAATTTGAGATCTGATGATAACTTCATTCCAAGAATTTCGAGATTGTCGGTGATTGATACAGTTGTACCTCGGAAAGTAAGAGTCGTATTGAGAGGACTCTTTTTGGCGGAGAATAAACATGCCTGTGTTTTGCCGCTTGTTGGGCTGAAAGTAAGGCGCATTGCCTATGCGCGTTATCTTTAGCCTTGATAAACTTTTTATTATTCTATGTATTGCGTCATATTTTGCTACGAAACCCTAAAAAACTGGATTCAAATATCAAAAGAAATACGCCAGTTTTTTTTTATATTTAAAGGTTATTTACAAAAAATATATAACATAAGCCCTGCCTTATCTATAGTGTTATAAGGAGTTCCAAGCTTTATTTTAATGTATTACTTGAATACTAGCAGTTTATCGTGTTAATTATAGTGATTTGGAGGCAACTTCGCAATTTTTTTCTATTGAGAAAATTTTATGCAATCGTGTTTTTAAGTAATATATTCACTAGTGTTAGACCTGTAGTTTGCTGCATCTTAATTTGAAATTCAGTTTTTCATAAATATTGATATTACAGACGATCATGTAAAGCAATCTGATTTTTGTTGGCCTATAGCGGGCCCTTAAGGATATTCCGACCGAAAAATAAAATTGGCCGAATGCACGAGGGGAGGTCTAAAAGTCCGCAGAATGGGAGGGATGGAAGAGGTAGGTTCATTTGTCCAGCTAGGTATTGATTCAGCGCCTCATCACGAGCATATATTCCAAATTTGAACGTAATCGGGTCATTAATATTTTAGTAATTTAACGTGCAAGCCAGTCGGTAGGGAAGACAAAATCAAAACAAGTTTTTTTTTTTCGCCCTTTGGAGCTCTGTAGCGAGAGAATGAATGAAGTTACAGTCCGAAATAATACTGAAAATGAAAGTTATGTTCAACACCGTAATCCTAGTCGAAGAAGTAGTCGATAGAGTGCCATTCCACCGCCCAAGAGAGCCAAGTTGGAAAATAAGTCGGAAAAACGTTTGCGACTGATTTTTTGTGTATTTTACTCATTGACTATGTAGAATACGGTGTTAATAGAACCGTACAATACTAAGCATCATTTCAATATTCATTTGAAGGGGTCCATAAAAGAAAAATAAGGAGAAAAGGTTTGGTCTTTTGGCATGAAAATGCACCTGCGCACAAGAGTCACGTTGCAACGGCGTTTATTCACCGATGAAGCTTCGAAAAAGTTCATCAACCTTTTTATATTCCAGACCAGTAGGCTTATTACGAGTTTGGCAAACTTGACTTTACAGTAAACGTTAACGTAAAATGTAGCTCTGTCTCTTTCACACTTAGCGACTGTTTTACCGACATGAGCAGTGTATCCGATAGTCTACGCTCACGAGTCCTGTAAATGTCATGTTAAGCAAACTCGTAATAGGGGTACTGGTCCCAAGCAACAAATTAAAATTTACTGCAATGAAAAAATAGTTGATGTAAAAAAATATACGGTGACTTAGAGGTGAAGTCTGTAATTTCTACTCAAATTACAAATATTTTTATTCGAACAGTAATCAATTTATATAAGCAATTTCAGAAATGTATTTTGGGTAGTAAAAAAATATACTTGAAAGAAAAAAAAATTTGGTGCTTCACTGCTACCGACCCCATTCCGCGGACTTTATGACCTCACCTCGTTTGTGGCTGCCGTCAGTCTCCGCGCACTTCTGTAGCAGCCAAACATCCTTTTTTTACAAAATGATTTTCGATACGGAAAAATTTGTTTGGGAAATGTCGATTGGCTGCAATGGCTGCGTAGCCAAGCTGCCTAGTGCGCGATGAAACTTGAAGTTTTCACTTACAAGTAAACGTTTTGTAGTCAAGATCCACTGGTATCCCCGACAGATGCTTCTCGACCAGACCGTTGTACCTTTGCGCCGTTCCGTTGTACATGAAACAAGTTCCGTACGTTCCGTTCTTCCAATTTTCATTCATGGTCTTTGTCCATAATGGAGCACAGGTCTGGAAAAAAAATGTATATAATAGTTCTCTGGCTCAGGCAGAGGTCGTGTCATTCAGGAAAAACATCTATGTGATGTGATGAGCATTTGTGTTAATTCTGTGTCTGAGAGATTATTTCTATAACTATTCTGTTCCGTAAATGTATGTGTGATTTATGAGAAATAAAAATGTATATATTTATAATTTTGCATTTTACAATGCTATTTTTATATGATAAATATTAAACAAGAAAATATATTAGAAAAAAACCACTTGTCTCATGTCGCCAATCACGTCAGGCGGACATGACACAAGTTGTTTTTTTTTCTAGTATTATATTATTTAAAAAAAACATATATTTGTAACACTTTCGTGGTTTCTGGTATTAGTAATCATACGTAACACATATGATGAGACAGTTTTAGCCAGATCGGGGGAGCAGCTTGCTACCAACAATAAATCTAGTGATAATTTGATCTCAAGAGAAATTATTTTATAGATTAATTCACTTCATCATAAACATTACATAGAATAAACAGATGATTATACAGGAATAATACTTACCAAGAAATAATCTGATGCAGCAGCAACAGACGCGCCCAGATTAAACTTAAGGTTCGGAGTAAAATCTAAAAAAACACGAAATTGTTATCATCTAATAATATAACAAAAGCTTATGCGTATCTTACTTTAATTTCTAGGGTTCTGTAGCCAAAGGGTTAAACGGGACCCCATTACTAAGACTTCGCTGTCCGTCCGTCAGTCTGTCTGTCCGTTGGTCACCAGGATGTATCTCATGAACCGTGATAGTTAGGATTATGTATTTCTGTTGCCGCAAATACAGAAAAACAGAATAAAATAATTATTTAAGAGGGCTCCTATATAACAAATAATTTTTTTTGCCGTTTTTATAGCTAATGATACGGAACAGTACGGAACCCTTCGTGCGCGATTTCGACTCGCACTTGGGCGTTTTTTTGTGTTTTACAATACAATTACAATTACAATTTTCCACCACCATTTCATACAATTTCCACAAAATATTGTAGGTATCTAATAGACATTTCGCAAACAAAAACTAATAAGTGTTAATATAGGTAATGTCGACATAATATGAAACTATTATTTACAGTCAAACACATAATATGAGGAGCCCGTGGCGCAGTAATTCGCGCGCTCACCCTGCGATTGTTGAGGTTAAGCAACTTTCGCAATGGTCGGTCACGGGATTGGTGACCAAAAATTTACTATCTCGAGCTCCTCCTTGCTTCGGAAGGCACGTTAAGCTGTTGGTCCCGGCTGCATTTACAGATGTTAAAGCCCACCAATCTGCATTGGGCCCGCGTGGTGGGTCATGGCCCGTTCTTCTTATCCATCCATAAGGAAGGCCAGTGCCCCAGCAGTGTGGACATTAAAAATGGCTGATGATGACATAGAATATCATCGACTTATTGACTACTAGCTGACAGTACTTTAAGTAGCACATAACATTAAAAAATATAGCAAAACTTAATTCGTCCGAGTTGACAGCGATGCCTGTGCGATTAAAGTCCGTTTGTTGTGATATTCTATATCTGTTATCCGTATCAAGTACAGATACTGGTCCTGACAGGACGGCCCTGTGTGCTATACAACCGCCTCTGTGGTCTAGTGGTAACAACCACCGCTATCAGATCCAGAGGACCCGGGATCGATTCCGAACGGGGGAACATATTGTAGTTGGTTTGCTTGGTGGTAGGACTTCTTGTAAGTCTGTCTGGCTAGCTACCACCATCTTATCTAAGCCTGACGCCATAACAACAATGTTTTCAGCATTGTTGTGTACCGGCAGTTAGAAACAAGATAGCCAGTTCCTCAGTGATGAGGATTCCGGGAGAGGCTTGCTTACATCTTCGGCCTTATCAATACTTAACATCAGGTATGATGAAGGCTAAAAGAGTATTTCTGTCGTTCATAAAAAAAATACAACATACGGATACAATGGAAATTCTGCATGAACGATATGGGGGGGACGTTATTTTTTTCAAAGGCGTTGTGAACTTGCCCAAGACCTCTCGAGTGTCACCGATGACACCGATAGAAGTTGTGGCGGAAATTTGAGCGATGTCATATTCCACAGAAAATGCCATAGATGGACCTTCAAGTATACATTCGTTAATATCTCAAACACACACCGACCCGTCTTAACTGGCGAACCCTATACCGTGATATCAAAATATTGAACAAAAAGTACCAGGGGTAACCCATAGGGGTGATTACCACAAGGGTCCCCCAGGGTGTATGGCGGCGAGAGGGCAAGTAGTGAGGGGTTTAGCTGGAAGTATCCCCCCCTCCCTTCTCCCGTGGGAGGGCGGCGAGGGATAGGGTACTGGACTCACGAGTCCGGTATTCTAGGTGAGCCCAGCATAACCGTTCGATATGCGTAAATGCATTCCCCTCACTCAAAACCAAAAAAAAGGGTAGCGTAACGTACTAAGATTTAGTTAGATTCACTAACTATTTTTGCTTAGCTTCGTTGTTAATGAGGCTTGCTTTAAAAACATGATGTCACCTACCTCTATTATAAGGCGCAAGTTTATCGACATCTATGTTAACATCTTGACAATACGTTTGTTTGTCGAAAATATTTCCTAATGGACACTGAAACAGTTTTCCTATTAAATTGCTGTGAGGCGCTCCAGCAACTGAAAAAAAAAACAATACTGTAAATATGTGTAAAAAATATTATTATTATTACGTTAAAGTAACCGCAGAAAAGTTGAGTAGGTAATTTAGTAGTCTTCAAGATTTTCAAAGGGTCTACAAAAATGTTGCACGCAGTTTGCACTTCGTACATGTATGGCCGCCCTAAGTTGAATATTGGTAGTGGTATACTTATTTCTACTGCGTCTGGTACAACGAAAAGAGATTTCTTTTATTCAAGCTTATGTTTACAACTACTTAATCCAACTTATTCTTTGAACTATTTAACTGATTAGCTTTATTTTACACCCTCGAGCACAAATAACAATCTTTAACAAACACTTTCGAAAACATAGTTGCTTTTTGATTATTTTTTCAATAAATAGGCTAGTTTTTCAACACTTTCACTCCCCGACTTTAAGATGTGTTGCACGTTACATACTCTATATAAAAATCCAAGTTTTCGACCTTAGGAAATTAGTGGACTGCTACAAAATTAATTAAAAGTAAAAAAGCTTTAATTACTGATACATTTTATTTAAACAAGAAAATATACTAGAAGACTTCATATTGTCTCCTGTATCTCGGACGGGATTCGAACCCGCTCCGTTGAGAGTCCGGCCGAAACTGACTAATTATGCTACCGATTGAGACGTAGGTCATGTAGTCTTAGGGCCGGTATTTCAATATCGACTTATCTTGAATTGATCCAGGATTGAAGATATGTTCCACTTATGTGTATTTCAATAAACGATTAAAGTTAAGTGACGCTTAAAGTCCATCCTAACTAGCCAATATTTAAGCTAAGGAATTCAGAGACTTAAGTGCCGATCCGGGATTCGTTGCTATGGTAACATATTTTTGAGTGGCAAAAAGATATTTTAGATTTACATTTAGGTATTTATTATCAGTAAATAAAATGCAGTTGAAGCATAAAACATATTATAGTGTAGAAATAATGGCAAATTACAAGAATATTATGCGAAATTTTGAAGATGATACGTAATGTAATGTAAAAATTTCGAAGTGAGAAGAAATTCTAAAGTGATAAATTTTTTGGCGCTGTTTTTCACTGTGGAGCCTCCACAACGATTCTCATTGGTCGCCGAACGCACACGCGCAGCCAATGAGCGCTCGATGTCACCAAATGACATAAAAATTCATAGACAATTATCATATTTTGTTTGTTATGTTGCAATATTGCGATGAATCCTAGATTAGCTAAGGCGAGGAATATCCGGATTGAAATACGCTATTGTCTTTTACAAGTGATACTTAGCTCAAATGTTGGACTTAACTTAAGTCATAAGATAAGGTGACAATGAAATACCGGCCCTTAGTATAATTCATCTTTCTACGCTGTTGGCTAGCGCATGAGACAAGTTATTTTTTTCTAGATTGTCTTGTTTATTGTTCACATTTAAAAGAGCATTGTAAAATGCAAAAATAGAAAAATTCAAAAAAAAATCCTATGCTCTAACCGCTGAGTCTCGGTAGCTCAGCGGTTAGAGCATTATACCGGATTTCCAAAGGTCATGGGTTCGATTCCCATCTGAGAATTCACTTGTGGCCGAGTTAATATTTTCCAATATTTTCCTATTTAATTTATCTTAAGTATAAAAATAGCATTGAAAAATTCAGAAATCATAAATTATAAAAAGCATATTTTTTTTAAAAGCTCTTTTATTTACTTATGCTGTCCGTTCCATTTTGGTACCCCAAGGAAAAACCAAAAGTCTGATGTTCTGTCCCGGGATTTGGCTTGATGATGACCCGAGAGCCCTCGTGGTAATAATAGTTTGCTGTCGCCAATTGCAACCACATAAATACGAATACTGTAAATAAAACATCAAAATATTATCAGTTTATTAATTTTAAACCGACTTATAAAAAGAACTTTCTCAATCCCTCATCCTACTAATATTATATTATTATTAAAGAGGTATAAGAAATTGTATCAAATAATTATTACCTATTTTTTATGTAAAATCTGGGTAGTATTTTGTTTCACTTTATTTTATTGCTGTGTAATTGCATGTTTTTTTTCTCAAATAGTTTTTTTTTTAATTAGGTATTTCATTAGTTTATTAATTTCGCTTTTGCCATCATTAAAGTAGGAATGTTTTCATGTGTTTGTTTGTTTTTTTTTAATGGTGTTATTTATTTTTGTAATCAAATTAAGTTTTATTGTTTAATTTTATTAATATTTTTCTAATTTTAATCTTCACGCTGCATAATATAACCTAATAGTATGTACATAATTAAGGGTTTCAACCTAGTCCTTGTAACTGTTTTAACTATTTAATGTTTATTTACCTTTTGGCTGTAATCTGTTTTGTACATTAAATAAATAAATTATAAATGCGATGATGTGAGGATGTTTGGATCTTCAGATATTTGGATGGATGGATGTTTGTTACTCTTTCTCGCAAAAACTACTGAACCCATATTGATGAAATTTGGCACACAGATAGAAGATAGCCTGGATTAAAATATAGACTACTTTTTATCCTGATATCCCACGGGAACGGAAACTACGAGGGTGAGACCGCGGGCGGCTGGTAGTCCTGCTAATCCTACTAATATTATACTCGTAAATAAGAAAGTATGTCAGTTCGTTTGTTTGTACGTTTGTTACTCTTTCACGGCAAAACTACTGAACGGATTGGGAAGAAATTTGATATGTAGGGATTTCAAGTAGTGGGCTAACACATAGGCTACTTTTTACTCCGATATTCCTACGGGAACGGGAAGGGGAACGGGAGTCTTTTATAATGCGTATAGCCACTGGTATTTCCTGCCTGAGTCTGTATTCTCGGAAGCCTATAACCCTGGTATGTAGGTACCAGCTATATTTATAGCATGAATAAATATGTTTTCTCAAACATGCATGGACATGTTGTCATTATTTTCGAAAAAAGAACACGCGAAGTATCGAATTTACGGACAAAGAAAATCAAATCCATTGCAGGAGCGTTTTTTTTAATTTGGAACATTACAAAGAGTATTTTACAACTCCAGCACGCCGTTTCATAGAACATTGCTCGAGCGCTGTAATGTTCCAAATTCAAAAAACGCTCCTGCAATGGAATCGCCGGTAACGTGTGACTGCTGTCAACTATATGCAGTTTTTAGCAGCTAACAACCTTATTCGATTGGTGCCCTGTAGTTTGTTTGAAGTTTGAAGGAATGGCTAGATGGCTACTCGCGCTAATTGTAGCAAATGTCCTTGTTACAGTGTCACACGCTTGGCAATTTTTTTGAACATGCTCGTGAAAATAATTAACATGCTCAATTTTATAGCGGCTATTTTGCGATCAGCGATTTTTAGCTCGTGCTCGTCTCACACGAAACTTAGCAAGCGGAAAATAGCAGCTATACATCGCTGCGTGTGACTTCCGTCTTACACTAAAAAAACTTTGGTCGCTCATAAATTAAAGTGTTAGCAAGCCATGTGTTGCCGGTGCCGCCACGCTTGGAAAAGAACCAACCGACACTCTTACAGCTACGTGTGTGTAATCTATTGAACTCAGTTTTGAATGAAGGTTTTTGCACAGGCATAACCGTCATGCATAACGTAGCGTCTAAGGCCTGCTTCAATAGTTTTTGGTTACATGTACAGGCAAGGATAACTATACAGTTTAACCGCACACACGCTAGGTTATGCATGATGGTTTTGCATGCGCAGGCAAAACCGTCATGCATAACGTAGCGTGTATGGTCTGCTTAAGCCTGACGTGCTGTTGATTGAACGTTTTTCACCACAGAACAGAAAAAACAGTTTTCACCCATTTGCACTAAATTTAAGAGTCGCCTAACACTATTCATAATATATCTAAATCTTAATATAAATTGCTTTGCACTAACCTTAAATGTCTTAAGATAGATAGAATAGCCATAGGGCAAATGGGTGTTAGGGTTTTTAAAAGCTCATATACTATTTTTGTATTTTAAGTTACTCGTAACATAGTTTGGTGACAGTGGAATATGGCCTTTTTTAACAATTCAGTCGATTACCTAGGTACCCTAAAGAAACCTAAACTACTGAACAAATTCTGAAAACATTGGTGTAGAACTGTAGAGATAGACTGCAAGAGAAAAGGACTGACAGTCAATTTATAATGCCGATGTTTATACTTGAAGCAGAACATATCTGCTTCAAGTACACGCTTAGGTAATATCATTGCATATGTGTTAGTCATCAAAAATATACTTACTTACTTTACTTGTTAGAAACTAATAAAATAAAATAAATACGAACGGCACTCGGTATGCGTTGCAATCAATTCCACGTAAAATATAAAGAAATACATAACTATGTATTTAGATTTTTTAGGCCATGAGTCTTCGCGGGCATCCTCTAAACACCCTATTAAAGTTTCATCACAATCTGATCGATGGGTTCGGAGTGCATAGAGGACAAACATACAACGAATGATTTTATTTTGATAGATAATATGCTCAATAAGTTTAAAAGACAATATTTCCAACTTAAGAATATCGGATTAATTGTAATATTTAAATAACTTTATAATACTTACGGTTCATGTTGAAGGCGTGTCCAATTCAAACAAAACTTATTCGCACATTTCTACAGACCGTTCTGGTAATTATTTGTAAAGAACACCTTTATTTCCTCACCACTAACCTTTTACACAAGGAATATCAATGAATAATAGGATTAAAATAACATTCCATAACACTTATCAAACCACATAAACAGTTTGCAGGAAAATACTCTTATTTTCCCGGCTGACTATTAAGCGATACTTATTTTTAGATCGTTTTTAGTTTCTTATGTTTTAGAGTTCCATAATCGACTAGAAGCCCTTATAAATTTGACGACCTGTTTGGCGCAGGGGTACTAACCCCACCTTCTGCGCCAGAGGTCCCGGGTTCGATCCCCGGACAAGACAAATATTTGTGTGCATGTCTATTTGTCTTGGTCTGGGTGTTTTCTAAATTTTTACTAAATTTTCTTCTGACTTTTGTCAGAAATCTTTTTATTCATATTTAGTTTTTTATCTTAATATTTAAAACTACCGCCTCTGTGGTCTAGTGGTACAACCACCGGTATCAGACCCAGGGGTCCCGGGTTCGATTCCCAGCGGGGGTACATATTGTATTCGGTTTGGTTGGTGGTAGGACTTGTTCTAAGTCCGTCTGGCTAGTTACCACCATCTTATCTAAGTCTGACGCCATAACAACAACGTTTTCAGCATTGTTGTTTTCCGGCAGTTAGAGATAAGATAGCCAGTTCCTCAGTGTTGTCGCAAAGGACTTGGTTTGGTGTCTATGCAGACGTCGGTCGTGAGACCAAGAGTGATTTGTTGGTTAGCCTCAGAGTTCATTTTCGGTGGTTTTTCAAGTGGGCCGTAATCGAATCGACTTTTGTTTCTCTCGGTCATCATATAGACCCGAGGACAGTTGGGGGAGTTAGCCCCGTGATTTGTGCTATAATTCATCTTCGCGCGAGAGTTGTGATCTCTCCAATTAAAACAGCAGGCCTTGGTGATATCGCTTTTGGAGGGGCATTTTTCAAGAGGGTGGTCATAGGCGCAGTGAGCACGCATGCTGGTTTTGGCTGTCCGCAGCTTAGCTCAGTAGCCCTATCATGAGCGCCTTTTGTCGTCGTGTCACTATCCTGTTCACATCTTAGTGAGATAAGCAAGATGCGCTATATCATATCGCGTGTTAGAGCGGTGTTCATGATAGGAGAGCAGTCAATCTTAAGCCAGGTATACACAAGGCTAGTTTTTTTTAAGCTAGATCAGTAAGCTGATGTTAGTAAGCAGGCAAGCTAGTCATTCTGCCAGATTAAGACGGCAAGCCAGGGGGCAATCGCGTTAATAATAACAGATAAGTTTTAATTGAACAAGTTACAACTTTTACGAGTTTTTTCTTGCTCAAGGATATATCATTCAAAAACACTTGATTCTGATAAAAGCTAAAGATCATCCAAAAAAAAGCATTGCTTGAACTACTACACTTGACTACGACGGTTGTAATCCAACTTCAAAGCAAGAAAAAAGTTATAAAAGTTGTAGTCCAATTCCAATCCAATTGTTATTTTTTTTTACGACCTCCGTAGTAGAGTGGTACACGTTCACCGGTTTCAAGGTGTCGCCTTCTGTGAGGTCCTGGGTTCGAATCCCGGTAGGGGCAAATGTTAGTATGATGAATACGAGCATTTGCACCTGAGTCATGGACGTTTATATATATTTCTACACATAAATACTTATATATGTATAATTATATGTATTCATATCCGTTACTCTAGTATCCCATAACGCAAGCCTTACGGTGCTTACTTTGGGGCTAGGTTAATTGGTGTGAGTGTAAGAAATATTTATTTATTTTATTATTATTTATTTTTTTGTCTTGATCGGCCCCCAGCTTAGTATAGTGAGGTTCTAGTTGATATTCTAGCTCAAATAACTGAGCTAAATATGGCTCGTGTATCTCGGGTATTAGTACCTTTTTTATGAACGACGGGGAGACTCTTAGCCTTCTTCATACATGTTAATATTGATAAGAGTGAAGATGGAAACGAGCCTCTCCAGGAATCCTCAATCACTGAGGAACTAGCTTTCTTATCTCTGACTGCTGGAACTTAACAATACATACAAGGAAGCTGAAAGGCATGACATATACAAATCGATCACCCAGAGAAAGAGAATAGGTTACTGGAAATATTCGGGTTTGTAAATTATTATTTTTTATTTACGTAAATTTGAGGAGCCAACATTGAGGATATAAACGAATATGATGACAGCCAAATGTATTATGATTAATAAGGAAAACAAATATTGTCTTATTCCTACAATAATATCATAAGTCAATTTTTTTGTTAAAACGTTTTATTTGGTACGGTATTTTAAATATAATTGTTCTCTCAAAACAATAAAAAAGACAAAATACTGTACGATTCCGAGTATACCAGTAAACTACTTTTAACCGAATTCAAAAAGGGAGGAGGATCAATTTAATATTAATAAAACTATAATTCTTCGATAACTCCGAACCGGTTGAATTAATAATGAAATATCTTCTAAAATATTTCAGTTTCAGAGAAGTGAAATCTTTCAAAAAGTATACAGAGACATTATATCAAATAATATTTGTCGTTTGTAATTATTTCTCAGTAGATTGGCGTACGTTTCATAGGTGTACACCAATAGTCATACTTGCAACTAGGCATGTCAGGATCCATATAAAAAAGTTCGACATCTTTTGAATTCGAGATGTCAGAGCTCAAAAATTTAATCACCTGGACATACTTTAGATACTAGACTTACACTAAAGAATTGATTTCAAAAATTATACAAAGTAAGTAACTTACAAAAATTACATGTCATTCATACAAAAAAAATATTAATTTAAAGAGGAAACTTACATATTTTAATTAACGACTTACTTAGTTTTACCAGTGAATCCGTATAACAATCAATAAGGATATTAATATAGTAATTCATTCCTTCTGATTAAGTTTACCGCTTCATATAGCTAACTGTACTTATTAACACCGACAGACGGGCGTCATGAAGCTTATACGTAAGTTTTTTTCTGTTTTATAAACTAAATCTACCTAACCCGCGCCTAATTAAAAAAAACAATCAAATATGGGCTATATTTCATCATGACAGCCAAATGTATTATGATTAATAAGGAAAACAAATATTGTCTTATTCCTACAATAATATCATAAGTCAAATTTTTTGTTAAAACGTTTTATTTGGTACGGTATTTTAAATATAATTGTTCTCTCAAAACAATAAAAAAGACAAAATACTGTACGATTCCGAGTATACCAGTAAACTACTTTTAACCGAATTCAAAAAGGGAGGAGGATCAATTTAATATTAATAAAACTATAATTCTTCGATAACTCCGAACCGGTTGAATTAATAATGATATATCTTCTAAAATATTTCAGTTTCAGAGAAGTGAAATCTTTCAAAAAGTATACAGAGACATTATATCAAATAATATTTGTCGTTTGTAATTATTTCTCAGTAGATTGGCGTACGTTTCATAGGTGTACACCAATAGTCATACTTGCAACTAGGCATGTCAGGATCCATATAAAAAAGTTCGACATCTTTTGAATTCGAGATGTCAGAGCTCAAAAATTTAATCACCTGGACATACTTTAGATACTAGACTTACACTAAAGAATTGATTTCAAAAATTATACAAAGTAAGTAACTTACAAAAATTACATGTCATTCATACAAAAAAAATATTAATTTAAAGAGGAAACTTACATATTTTAATTAACGACTTACTTAGTTTTACCAGTGAATCCGTATAACAATCAATAAGGATATTAATATAGTAATTCATTCCTTCTGATTAAGTTTACCGCTTCATATAGCTAACTGTACTTATTAACACCGACAGACGGGCGTCATGAAGCTTATACGTAAGTTTTTTTCTGTTTTATAAACTAAATCTACCTAACCCGCGCCTAATTAAAAAAAACAATCAAATATGGGCTATATTTGATTGTGACGAATTATTTATGGAATATAATAAACCGGTCGACTAAAAATTACAAAATTGAGCGACTAATAATCTGGGTTGGGTGGCGGAAAAAATAGGTTTAGGTTAGATTACATTGGCGACTAAGTCGCTCACCTAGTATTTTTGTCGCTCAAAAAGATTTTTAGTCGATCGGTTAAATACTACCCATTATTTATTGATGTACAATCGGGGTACTTCCCGGTTGACCAGTAGAGTTTTTTGAGAAGCGTTTTCTCGGAGAGTAATAAGGTTAAATAAATTATTTATTATTTAAATGAAATACCTGTTAATGTTCTATTATTTGTGATATAAACATTTTCTTTATATCTACTGCTTTTTTAAAATAAAGCTTTCTAAAAAAACTCCACTGATTTCCCCGACTGTGTACCTACACAAACGAAGCTTCTTACTGATAGACCATTAGATATTTTTAAGGATTGCTATTTCAAAAATATCACATTTAATATTTAGGTTTTTCATTAGATTAATAAATTGTTTCTTTAGCCTTATAACTATTTGCAAAATCGTTTACAAAAAAACTCTACTGGTCGACCGGGAAGTTCCTCGATTGTAAGTGGAGGGATTTTCCGATGACTATTGAATTCTTTTTCAGTTCACGTCACGATAGTGGCAACAATTAGGTGGATAGTAGTCGAAGGTGTATTCCACGAAAAATCAGTGGGGAAGCCCAAACCCTTCGGGGCAATACCAGATGATGCCCTATTCGGCTACAGCATAGCGTACCGGCACTCAAATGAACAGTATGTTTTTTTTTTTAATATAAATTTGGTCCATGTTTTAATACGGGCTATAAACTTTCGTTGTGCATTACTTAACCAAATATGTAAAATCAATTAAATAATAATATTATATACCTATTGATAAGTATATAATAATCTCAGACTCAACTCAAAGCATATAAGGTAGTCATACAACATCATACACAGGTTTGAGCCGTTTTCAAATTAAAGTTGTATAGTCAAAAAACGAACATATAAACATTTTGCTCTGTTTGAGAGGCTTTAACTTGAAATTCTTAATTGACAACCCTAACATATGAATATTTTCTTTTGAGATGAGTTTGACATGTTCTCGACTTACGAAAATTCTCAATTGAGAAACCGAACAAACCGTCTCCGGTATATGCGTTTGGGGTACGAAGATGTTTGATTATTTGTTTGTTTGTTTGTTTGTGCAAACCAATGTTGCCATTTATCTTCAAATCTACTAGTTCGAATTTGATGCGGTTTTCAGTGATGGGTTCGGATTTGATGGTGCATGTTCTTAGATAGGTGTTACGGTGACAACCCACCAGTGCGTGCTGCAGTAAGCATTTGTTTTTGCAAACCAGTGCTACCTACCATTTATCTCCAAAACTACTAGAACGATTTTAATGCGGTTATTAACATATAAAATATAAAGCTTTGCAATATTCCCACGACGGTTAAATCGTAATTGGAAAATGATAAAAAAAATAAAACCCCCGACTTAATTATGCGTCGGGGGCTGCCATCACTCACTCACTTTTAACTTTTAACAACAAAATAAATAATTATAGCAATAAAATATTTCCAAATATCCACTTTACTATAAAACTGCAAAACTAGTTTATTTAATTTGCTTCTTGCTCTAACTATCCAGAATTCCTGACACACACCCTGCCTCACATTCATCAACAAATTCAACAACTCTTCTTGCGTTTTCTTTTATTCTTACCTCTTCAGACCCCAGATTTTTAGAACATTAATAAACGTGTGCTGCACAGATCTCAATGAATTTTCCTAGATAAGCTGGATCGGCTGGTTTACGTAAATTCGACCATATCTCTCATTACAGCCAGTAGCTCAAATGGCTTCCTATTCGTGAGCGTAGGAACCTAAGAGTTGTCTGTGTTCTCTTCAATGTTTTGTTCGATCCACTTACCCCAGAATACTTGAAGTCTAGATTTCAGTTTCTGGGTTCTTCTCATCCACGTGACCTTCGCTCTAGCAGCAATCTCATTTTAAAAAGTCCCTCCCACACTTCTGGCTTTGTCTCCTACTCTTTCTCCATTACTGCAATTCGACTCTTGAACGCCCTCCCTTATACATTTGAAAAGCCCCCAGCAAGTTTGTGTTTAAGAAACTGGTCCGTGAACACTACCTTAAATCCCTACGCTGACCCCTTCATCTCTGACATAATGAGTCCTTATATTTTATATGTATGTATAAATGTATATATATTAAATATTTATTTACGGATGGAATGTGCAGACGACTACATTCTTACCATGCTCGTTCCAATCATTATGGGCTTCCTTTATTAAGTGTGCGATCTCTGATATGATATTTTTATTAAAATTAATTAATGGTCATACTTATTCACCGGAAATATTAAAAGATATTCAATTTACTCTCCCACGAGCGTGTAGTCGGGTTGTAAATCGCAATACATTTGCACTACCCTTGTGCAAAACGAGACTCGGCCAGCACTCACCACTATGTGTTTCACACGAATGTGTTCGAAGTATAATTCAATACAGTTCGACTTTGATATTTTTAATGGTTCCGTGTCCTCAGCCAAAAAAGTTTTAAAAACTATTATCTCGTAGCTTAAATTTAACTAAATAATATAAAATAGTAAGTAAATTAAAACAGAAATTCGAACCGTAATATCAAAAACAAATTGTAATATTACATATGGCATGTTGTGCTTACATCTAGTAGGTTTCAATGCAATTTTCAAATATAAGCTTTTAGATTTTAATTTTAATTTAGTAAAATGATAACATTGTAAACCAGTTTTGTAAGCCCAAAAAATAATATATATATTATGTAGTAGGTATGATTATGTATTTTTTGCTAATTAAATACTCGTAAATAGCTATTCCCACTTTTGTTACAATATTCGGAATAATGTTTTATTTTGCTACTTTATTGCCGATACGATAGGTCTAACACTTTTCACCGGTTGACTGGGAGAGAATGCCTTATGGCATTAAGTCCGCCATTTGCTGTCCTTTTTATATTGCAATAAAGAATAAATAAATAAATAATACCTAGAAGAAATGTTAATCCACTTATTTTACACCCTAATTATAACTAATGGAGTGCTTGGTATTTTCATATTTCAGGTTGATCGTAAGCGCTCCGCGAGCAAATTCGATCGGTAAAGTGTATCAATGCAAAGAAGACAGGAATTGTATAGATATTATCTCTGAACATGAAATAAAAGGTAAACATAAGTACCAAACTATTTGTTTAAAATTAATAATGAAAGTTATACTGTAACAGAACCTAGAAATAGAATAGTCACGTCACGCCGCTGTCTATATAGCCGCTCTGAGGTAGCCAGGTGATGATAAATATTATGGTGCATTTTAACCGACTCTGTGTTCTAGTGGTAACAACCAGCGGTATCAGACCCAGAGGTCCCGGGTTCGATACCCAGCGGGGGTATATTGTATTCTGTTTGGTTGGTGGTAGGACTTGTTCTAAGTCCGTTTGGCTAGCTACCACCATCTAATCTAAGTCTATTGCCATCAACGATGCTTTCGGCATTGTTGTGATCCGGCAGATAGATATAAGATAGCCAGATCCTCAGTGATTGAGGATTCCGGGAGAGGCACGCTTCCATCTTCAGACTTATCAATACATAACATCAGGTATGATGAAGGCAAACAGTCTCCCCGTCGTCGAATAAAAAAAAACATTTCGTGTTTGGGAAAAATAAATGATAAAACATTGTGTATTGTCTTACCATCCCCTCTCCGTACTGCCCGTAAGGTGAGCTTACAGCATGTAGGAGGATATTTTAATTTAAAAGAAAATATCCAGAAGTCACACTGTAACCTGAAATTATTAAAATTACAAGTTACTATTAAACTTATCTAAATCTGACGCTATAACAACAATGTTTTCAGCATTGCTGTGTTCCGGCAGTAAGAGATAACGTAGCCAGTCCCTGAGTGTTTGATGATTGCGGGAGAGGCTCGCTTCCTTCTTCAGCCTTATTAATACTTAACTCCCCCGTTGTTCATAAAAAAACCACAACACAGTTACTTTTTGTTGCTCAATGTTTCCAAATGTTACCCAGCTACATCCGTCAACATAAAGTTAATATGTATAATGTTGCTGTGTTGTTGCTGATTGTTATCGAATGTTACCTTGTTAGACAATGTTGCTCCACAAAAAGTAAGTGCGGTGTGGATGCACCATTAAGAGCAACTTTTGATAAATGATGAGAAAAATGTATTTTATTTGAATATTGTCATCAGATACACCAATAACGAACATGTGGTTGGGAGCGTCAGTCGCAACAGGACCGAATTTCACAATGGTAAAAACGTTACTCAGGTTTGTTTTTTAAATTAGTTTTTGCACGCGAAAGCATTTGAGGATTGTTTGTCAAATAGGTCGACTATGAGCAACTTATGTAGCTCAGAATCTTTTTTGACTCTTTCGCTGTTCGCTTGTTCTCCACATCGCGATTGTTTTTACGCCCGCCGTGCCGCCGCACCATCACGCATTTGCATTGCAGCCCATTGAGCGTTTCTCAACCGGCCTGCCGACACGACACCGATATCGGTCGGCGCAAACTATAAAATTGTCGCTATCGTGTCGTGCTTGCCATACATCACCGCTTCGCACCGGTCTTCGCTTTATTATCTATTGCCAACAGCAATAACCGACACCAACACCGACACCGATATCGGTAGACGCAAATTATGAAATTGTATAGCTAGTGTGATGACTTACGGCAGTGAAGAGGTGGTCGCTGACTATGGGTCTCATAGGAAGATCACATAGCGTGAAATAGAGAGAGCTATGCTTGACGTTTCCCTGCGTGATCCCAGGAATGAGCAGATCCGTAGGCGAAAGTAACAAACGACATACGTGCTATGTCGTCGGTTACTTTGCATTGCTCAGTTGAAGTGCCAGTGGGCAGGATATATAGCGAGAAGAATCGATGGCCGTTGAGGCGGAAAGGTTCTGGAATGGCGAACGCGCACCGAACGACTCTCCGTGGGTCGGCCACCGTCAAGGTAGACTAACAATCTGATGAACGTTTGCGGGAAGCTACTGGATGAGGGCAGCACAGGATCGATCGTCGTCGTGGAGATCCTTAGGGGAGACCTTTACCCAGCAGTGGGTGTCATGTCGCTGAGGTTTGCGCAGGTAAAACGTAGCGGATTGTCTCGTTATACGCTCCGTCTTGTCTGCGCAAACCGGGTTGTGCAGGCTTGCTTTCAGGTAAGTTAGCGGAGCGTCAGGACATAATAGACAAATAGTTTCAGAGACAAAGCCGCTCGCACGAGTTAGGTACCACTTACTACTTCACGCAAAATCTTTGCGTAATAAAATGATGATGATAATTTTCACGCAGGGGTACCTGCCTTCTGCACAAAAAAGTTGTTTCTGTTCCCTCAAACAGAAAGTATTTGGTGTATGAGCATTTCTATTTGTCTTGTTCTAGTTCTTTGTATTTATATAGGTACCTACTAATATGTTTATTCGTTATTGGGTACTAGGTAACACAAGATCTTAATAAATTTTTGTGTGCTAGTTAATAGATGTGATTTTACGATTCTTTTTTAAACGGCCAAGTGAGGAAATTCCTAATATTAAATATAGCTACTTAAACATTCACGTTCCATCGGTATACTATGATGTTATTTCGAGTGTTTTTACAATGTTTCCTATTACAGGCGTGCGCTCCTAGAGCTACCGGAGAAGTGACACTGAATTTTGCCAGTGAGTTTTTACCCTTAATAAAAATGCAAAAATTACAAAATCATAAATTATTGGCAGTTGCATTAATCGATCGTTAAACACCTGAAAAGATGTTTCTTTCGAATGCAAGGATATTCCTAGCATTGATGTGACAACGCTGGCCTACAGCGTATAAAAAATATTAAAGTATTGGAGAATTTCGACGGTGGTTCGCAAGTCTCGGTAGCTCAGCGGTTAGTGCATTGGACCGGATTTCCAAAGGTCGCGGGTTCGATTCCCGTCTGAGAATTCACTTGTGGCCGAGTTAATTTTTTCCAATATTTTTCTATTTAAAATTTACCATAAGTATAAAAATAGCATTGAAAAATGCAAAAATTACAAAATCATAAAAAAGTACGACAGCTTGGACCTATTGTGGCAAATTCAGAAGTCGGAGCGCTAGCTACACTTCGACTTCTAAAGGTGATGCAATAGGCCTCAGCAGCCTTACTCCCTAACGGTATTGCTATGGCTATAGCAATGAAACTTAAAACTCTCGTAAAACCGTCCGAAGATAGGGTTTTTGATCAATCCCTACATATATCTAGTCATCTATCGGATTCACTATTGCATGTTTAGCATGTAAATTATAGCGTTAGCGAGAGCCCTTGAAAGCAAGTAGTTTTGAAATTTTATAGCTATAGCGCTAGCAATACCGTTAGGCGGTAGACCCTACAGGGCCCCAAGTCAGGCTTTACAATTTGACTTTGAGAACGCTTTTATTTCGCTCGTTATCGTTCTGTTCGCTTGAAACTCCAATATCACGAAGGTATTTCGATAATGTATACATACCGAAGCGTTGCGCAGCGGATTTTATATTTGCTGAAGGAAATTGAATCGTCCGTAAAGAAGTTAAGTTCGCTATTTAAATGCAATTTACATAGCCTTGAAGCCGACCGGGCGGCGCCGACGCCGCGCCAGCTAAGTCTGAAAGACTCATATGGCAAGGCATAATTTGACATATATTTCATATCACAACTGTCAGTGTCTGCCAGATAAACTATTTACATTGCGACAAGGATTATAATGAACGTGGAGGGGAGCGCTGTAACTCTCAAAAGTAACGTAAATAGAAGATGGCGGTGTTAGTTACTTATTTGCCACGTTCATTATAGACCTTATCTCAAGTACGACAAGGCTATTTATTAACGCGAGCAGAGGCGCTGCATAACTGCCAAAAATGACGTTTCATGTTAGTTCCTGTTTTTGCCACGTTTATTATAAGCCTTGTCGCACTGTAGAACTTTTTGTGGTGAAACCGGCCCCTAGCCTATTATTTTATTTAGGTACGCATTACCACAGAATACTTAATAGTTTGCATTACCTACATCATATTTTTCCATAACTGAGAAGATATTTTTCTTTTACAGAAACCGGAACATTTGGAAAGTGTTATGTTCAGTCTACCGATGGCAAAACGGAACAATTGCAGTCGTTGAAGGTCTCAGACAGGGATAAAGTTAAACTAGAAGGTGCGTCTTTGATATGTTTAACTGTACAAATAACGAAGATTTTTAATCTTTCATAAGTACCTACCTGAAATCGCTTGTATGAATGAGTAACATAATGAAAGTAGTGGAAGTGAGAGAGATAGGTATGAGAGCATAGTGACAAGTTGAAATTACTGAGCTCTGCTTAGGTACTCCAGTCCAGGGGGTTTTAGTTCTAAGTCGTTCCTCCAAAACTTTTTACACTCCACTCAACCGCGTCGTGGGTAAAAATGATAGTGTGCGCTAGGCCTAACACGGAGTGGCTACGTACTCTTTGGCTCCTCCAGGTCCTTACGGAGTTATGACTTAGAAAAAGGATTTCGAGGAGTATTTTGAAGAGGTTTTCAATGAGGTTTCGTTAAGTCGAGGACGAGTAAGTTTTGGAGGAACGACTTAGAATATGGGTGTTAGACTCTCATGTTGCCTACAACTCGCGGCCTAATTGGAAGGTTAGTGGACGAGGGAATCTGAGGGCTGAAATTGTCGGCAAAGATAACTAGGTACATACGCGTTCGAAAAGAAAGCCTCCTTTTCGAACGCGAACGAATTGATGAAATAACGTTTTTCAATATCGCTGTGCAACCTGTATACAGTTTATTGCGTAGAGGCAAGAATGGCTATTTATTTAAATGAATTTCCGTAGTGTCACTTGTGTCCCAGTGGGAGAAAGGCGTGCATGTAGAATGATATCATAATGACAAACAATTTGTCAGCATTTATTCTAGACTACTGGGACTGGGACGGCTCAGCCAGATACCAACTTGGTACACTGGACATGATTCACAACAACAAATTGGTAAAGACGAAACTTCACACCCTAGCCGCAAAATTGCATATTTTGAGCACAAATTTAGAGAGTAAGCCCAGGAGCTGCATGAGTTCATACCTACTATCCCCTTTCTTCCTGACATCCAGAGACACTCCGTGCTACCACCCTTTCTGTTTCTAGCTGAATCACGAAGCGCTATTCAATCTCTATTATAATGTGCAAAGCAAAGGAGTGGAACTGCCTCTCTGCGTCTGTATTTCCGAGGATGAATAAGCACCTTCTGGAATAGCTCGCTCCTTCGTGGATCCGGTCTTGGCCCTAGGACTTGTTAAAGATCAAGAGAGAACCCATTCAAAATAATAAGGCTGATAATTTTAGAATATTTGACGCTTCTGGGATCAAATATTCTTTAGAATGGGTCAATGAGTCAATAATCATATTCAAAAATTAATTGTCTGTAACATATATTTTTCTTTTCCAGAACTATATATGGATTCATTTGGTTGGGCTCTAGAGGTTGACAGGAAAAACTCTATAATAGTTGGAGGGCCAGGAATGTATAAAGGTAAGAAAAAAAATGATTATTGTTAAAAAATTTAATTGAACGAATTGTCTATACATACAAGTTGGAGAATGCTAAAACTTTGATTACATGCTATCTAAGAAGTAGGGTTTGGAAGTAGTAATTTTAATAAATCCAACAACTAGATTTTTATTTGGTCCTGGGACCTGTCGAGCATTGTCAAGGTATTATTGTAAACGAGATGACGCTATACTGAGTGCATAGCTCCGTCCTTTGCCATTAGTCAAAACAGTTGCCACTAGGAGGCAACTGTTTTGACCAGCTCGAATGGTTTTTTGTAGAGGCGAGCGAGGAACATGCGGAACTCGTAAGAGGATGTATTCACTCATTCGACTCACTTGCTTTAAGAGTAACAAATTTTGTGTTGATTTTGGTTATTTTTTGTTACAATTGTGAAAAACGGTTTAAGAAAAGAAGGACCATAAGGTTAATCAACATTATTTATTATTGTGATGACAGCTGATGGTAGCGCCTCTAAACTTTAAACACGGGTAGACTTTATTTGAAGGTACCACTTAAACTTCAAACCAGTTAGATTATTTTGTTTATTGTGGCAGACTCAGAAATTATAATTACTTATTTATATTTTCTTTAAAGGTCGGGCTATCAAGTATTCGAGTGTATCATCTTATCCAACATCAATAAAATTTCCAGAGCGTGTCGAATACAATTTCGGTAAGTTTTTTATTTTTATTGCATCTTCATACTGTTCATACTGTTGTTTTCATAATTGTTACACAGATGAATTCTTTGTGCATGGAGTTTAAGTAATATAAGTACAAGTAGCAAGACTTATGCTAACTTTAAAAAGAGTGAAAAAAGAAATAAAAACAAAACCGACTTCTACAAGTAGGCAAATATAGCCTTTTAGAGAGTTTTGCAATTAAAAACTTAACATTTTGTATCTTTTCTAAAAAAAAATGGATCCCGCTTTTCAAACGCAAACGCATTTAACATCATGATTTCCGAAAATTCGAAGTTGAAAGTTGACAACCCTACCAGTGTCCCACCCTACCCACTGCCACTGTTAATTAATATCTAATTATTAGGTCTGTTACTATAAACTGGTGAACGGAATTGGACGAAATTTTGCATTATTCACAAAAAATTACAATTTAGGTAGGAAATAGACATTACGAAGACGATTGACAACTATACGAAGAGTCGTATATTCGAGCACTTACGAATATTGCCCAAAAGTATGTAGAGGAAATATTATAATAATGAAACAAAATGAAATATAAAAAACCGGATAAATGCGAGTCGGACTCGCACACCGAGTGTGATCGCATACCGAAATTTGTAGGTACCTAACTAGATACATAATATTATTAATAGTTCAGGAATTGAGTCTCGCATTTTTATTCAAAGTTTTCCTGAAATTCAGTTTCCTAAACTTAAGAGTAAATTTTTCATGATTTAATTACAAATGTCTAGTTATCAGAATTTTTCCTGTATATATAGTAAAAAACTCCAAATGGTTTATTTTTGCTTTTTAATTTTTTGAAGTCGGTTTTAATTTTTTATAAAAAGTTTTTATTTCACAATTTTTAAAGGTAGTAGAGGTCCCATACCTACCCTAATAACCTTATGTCAACTCCTCATCACTTTTTACAAAATGCTGCTTTTCCCGGCGCAGGGACGTTAATTATTGAGAAGTTCTCCCGATACTTCATCACAAGCTCCACTTCATTACATGCATTGAGTCGAGCATAAATTTTTATGAACCACTTTAAAGTAATCGTATCGCTTCCGTGAAATGCTAAGTATTTAATAGTTCCGATGACCATTTGTGGTCTTCATCATCAGTTCCACTTCACCAAATGGTGCTTTCTGGAAGCATATGAATAAGTTACTATAGGAGTGCCTATAATATTTGAAGATTTCCCTGGATTCTCCAGGATCCCATCATTAGATCCTGACATGATGACAATGGGACCACATAGGAAGTATACCCTTTCGAACAAAAAAATAATTACCCAAATCGTTCCAGCCGTCTTCGAGTAACATACATAAAAACACGAAAATACCCTATAAAATTTAAGGGTTTTCCTCGATTTCCCCTGGATTCCACCATCAGATCCTGACTTGGCTACAATGAAATCAACTCAGGAGTATACTCTTTTAAATAAAAAAAGAATCATTGAAATTGGTCAATAGTTCGCGAAGATATTGACCCGTAAAGTACGAACTACCAGTCGAGAACAATGTGTTTTTTCAGGATTCTGAAAAACTACTGGCCAAATCTCTGTAAAAATTATATGGGACCACACATAAACCATTTTCATTCAGATAAAAAAAGAATTATAAAAGTCTGTTAACAACTGGCGAAGTTATTGTAAAACATACATAAAAAAAGACCGCCTCTGTAGTCTAGTGGTACAACCACCGGAATCAGACCCAGGGGTCCCGGGTTCGATTCCCAGCGGAGGTACATATTGTATTCGGTTTGGTTGGTGGTAGGACTTGTTGTAAGCCCGCCTGGCTAGCTACCACCATCTTATCTAAGCCTGACGCCATAACAACAATGTTTTCAGCATTGTTGTGTTCCGGCAGTTCGTGATAAGATAGCCAGTTCCTCAGTGATTGAGGATTCCGGGAGAGACTCGCTTCCGTCTTCAGCCTTATCAATACTTAACATCAGGTATGATGAAGGCTAAGAGTCTCCCCGTCATTCATAAAAAAAAACCGGCGACTTGGGAACCTCCTCGTTTTTTTGAAGTCGGTTAAATAGACGATATTACTTGCCGAATTTCATAGTTCTAGGTCAACGGAAAGTATGAATATGAATTTTGATTCCCTTGAGAGAATCGAAGTATACATTTTTGCGGCATAAATGGCTTTACTTTTTTTTACTTTAATTTTGAAGTTTGATTTTTTCACACCTTTAAGATATTGTTAACGTGACTATATGGTTTTAATTTTAACTCGATATCTCCACGCGGTCCCTAGTTTTTCCCGAAATTCAGTTTCCGAAACTAAAGACTATTTTTATGATATATAATGTAACAATGTGACATAAATAAAATGTATTTTTCTTAGATGTTTTCCTGTATTCGTAGTAGAAAACGATATTACTTGCCAAATTTCATAGTTATAGGTCAACGGGAAGTACTCTATGAATTTTGATTCCCATGAGAGGGTCGAAATCTACGTTTTTTTGCGATATAAACGGTAGGACCGTCTTTTTTCCACGATAATTTACTAGTTTGTTCTTTTTACCCCTTCAACAGACTGTTGATCTGAAGATATGGTTTTAATTTCAACTTGATACCTCAACGCATTCTCGAGATAAACAAACTCGGTCGGACGGACAGACAGACAGTCAGCAAAGTGATCCTAATATAAGGGTTCCTTTTTCTCTTTAGATGTTCGGAACCCTAAAAAGACAGTAGTGTAAACCTTTGATCGGTGGGTGGACATCCCTACAAATAACATTTTTTTTTATTCACGACGGGGAGACATACCCTGAGTCCCTACCGCGCATGTGTCGTCGTCATCGACATCGACTTCATTTGACAGATGGATGTGACATATTGCTCTTAGTCTTTGGTAAGTTTTCATTTGTGTCAAAAAGAAGCAGCAATGTGTCACATCCATCTGTCTAATGAATCCGATTTCGATGCCGACGCCACTTGCGCGGTACGGACCCTGATGTGAAGTATTATAAGGCTACAGATGGAAGCGAGTCTCTCCCGGAATCCTCAACCACTGAGGAACTGGCTATCTTATCTCTAAATGCCGGAAAACAACAATGCTGAAAACATTGTTGTTATAGCGTCAGATTTAGATAAGTTTAATAGTAACTTGTAATTTTAATCATTTTAGGTTACAGTGTGACTTCTGGATATTTTATTTCAAAACAAAATATCCTCCTACATGCTGTAAGCTCACCTTACGGGCAGTACGGAGAGGGGATGGTAAGACAGTACACAATGTTTTTATTTATTTTTCCCAAACACAAAATGTTTTTTTTTATGAACGACGACGGGGAAACTCTTTGCCTTCATCATACCTGATGTTATGTATTGATAAGTCTGAAGATGGAAGCGTGCCTCTCCCGGAATCCTCAATCACTGAGGAACTGGCTATCTTATATCTATCTGCCGGAACACAACAATGCCGAAAGCATCGTTGATGGCAATAGACTTAGATTAGATGGTGGTAGCTAGCCAAACGGACTTAGAACAAGTCCTACCACCAACCAAACCGAATACAATATGTAGCCTCGCTGTGAATCGAACCCGGGACCACTGGGTCTGATTCCGGTGGTTGTACCACTAGACCACTGAGGCGGTTGTCATCATCTTCATCATCATAGCCACATGAAAGCCACTGCTGTGTTAAAGCATCCCCAAGGATTTCCATGACGCTCGGTCCAGCACTACCCGCACCCAGCGGCTACCCGCGACCTTCACTAGATCGTCGCGCGTCGGTCCACCTTGTCGGGGTCTACCCACGAAGCGTCATATTGTACTACTTAGTAACTTACATCTTAAGACTAAAGTAAAAATATATTGTAAGGGAGGGAGACATGAGTCCAAACTAGTTACTCCCCGTGCTAAGGAATTTCTCTCGAACAATTAGTTGTAAAGTGAGTCTATCTATAGGCACAGACAGTTTTCGATTATCCGGAAAAGTAAGACATTTGAATATTTATTTAGGTACTTGACAAAGAGAACAGAAGCAACCTGTCAGAAAAGCATCTCTCAGTGGCCGGACTTAAATACTTTAACAGTCAATCAGTGTATCACTTTTAAAACATTTTTCAGGTGATTTTGACGAACGGTGGTCCTGCTATATTGTGGCCTCTACCGAAAACCACGGAACATACACCTCCAGTTGGGTCTCTCTTTGGGGCATCCTTATGTGCCGCTAAGCTCCGGGGCGAAGGGCAGAGTGAAGCGCTACTCATTGGGGCTTCTTTGTATCCGGCTAAGGGCGTGGATGTTGGCGCGGTTTATATTTATCAATATGATACTGCGAAGAGCGCCGCTGTAAGTAATCCTAAGGCTCTTTTTTATATTTATTTATTATGAAAATATAATTGTAGCTATTACAAAGCCTCGCAATACCTGACAAAAACCGCCGCCGGGGGGCGAAGTGTATGTTTTACGGTTTACGAGCATGGCACGCCACCTATATGAATCAAATTAAATCGAATCATTCATTGCCCTCACTGTTAACAATGTGATGGTAATCAGTTTTAAGTACCTTACATAAAATCTGGGTTGTTAGGGTACATATTGCAATAAAATCCTATTATCTATCTAAAATTATGTTACATTATATATGTGTTAATTTATCAAGTGCCGATCGAGCAGAGGCTGCCTGGGTCAATGATAGAGAACACAAATTAGGAAAAAAAAAGTGTTTTTTTTTTCAATATAGCTTGTTTCGTTATCGTATTCATTCTAAACGCAGAATCGCAGGTTCTAAGGTTTTACGTATGGCAACACAAAGCAGTTTGGAAAAAGGCTGCTATGTGCGCACGTAAAAAATATCAACTGGATCGAGGGTATACGAAGACTAAAAGTATACTCCGCCGGCTCCCGTCTACGCACCAGTAGTCACTATCGGCGCGCGCGACCGCGAACAGTTCGTTCTCTCCTTACCATATAATCGAAGCTTCGAGAGCTACCTAGCAATAGCAAGTGACCGTGCATACATCGGCTTGGTGATCTGGTCTTACACCATCGGAGAAGGCGGAATTCAGCGAGTGCAGCAGCAGTATCCAAGGTACGTGCGTTCATTGTATTGTTGTTGCCTACACTACCTGTGAACCTTCAGATCGCGATTATCGGAGACCTTGTTCCAGGTCTACCCAGGGTAGCAGGACGCTTTCCATAGCTAAAACGTGCGAATGCTACATCTTTATGGTGCCGAAACCCGGGACTTCCGCCTAGTCTAAATCGTATCGGTGTGATTAGTTTCTGATGGATCGTTAAAATTTAATTAAAATTTTACTTTATCTATTTAGAAATCACAAACGTATTATCATCTTCGAACTAAATTCGTCAATAATACCCACAACTGATTTAAAGGATTGTAAGATCAAACTACGTAATCATTTTAGCTTATCGGTACGTTAGTTTTTAAATATCGGCTTACAACCATTTTATAAATCGTTGTTTGATTGATTTATTTGGCAGCTAATCGTTATTTTTTTTTGTTTGTTAAATATTCAAACATTAATCGTTAATTGCACCAATTAATACAAGGTTTAACTTGTTTAGTCATATCGTAATCTTTAATAAAAAAGGAACAAAAAAAAAATTGTCGTCGTTTAAATAGTCGCTTTAAGCTTACTGTAATCAGTCGATTTTTATTAAGTTAACAGCATTACATTCGCGCGCAAGACAGCCACAGATACGAAACCTGATTCCCGGCCGGCCGCGGCCGCTCGCTATTCGATTCACGTTGATAGCTAGTCATAGATCTATATTGATTGTGCGTATTCATTCTCGTTCGCCATTGTAAAGTTACCGCAAACGAAATGTCGCTTCTTAGTAAACAATCGACTCGGAAACAAAGTGTTTTTAAGAAAAGTAAATCGCGGTCTACTGAATTTGAATATAGTGTTGCCGATTTGCCATCGTTGCGTAGAAAACGTACTATCGCTTATAATCGGTTGGCGAAGGCTTTGGAAATTGGTTCTTTGGCGCCGAGTGATATTACCAAGCGCGACTTATTTTTCTCCTACCATCAGGAAATAAAAAAAATCGTTGCAAATTTCGAAGACGCGCATTATTCGATTTTAGAAATTTCTGGTGACAGTGAGGGTGGGGATAGCGGTGACATTCAGGAACGTTTCGATGAAATGTATTTTAATGTTTTGTCGATTAATCGTCAATTATCGAACAGTGACTCATCGTCTGGCCAGTGTACCACTAAATCTTCACCGAATATTCGTTTGCCGAAAATTGTGCTACCTACTTTTTCTGGGAATGTTAAACAATGGCCCGAATATATCGACACATTTAATGCCTTGATACATAATTCCGGTTGTTTATCGAATACAGAAAAGTTTCATTATTTGATCTCATCGCTTAGTGGAGATGCGTTATCCGTGGTCAAGGCCTTCCCGGTGACCCAGGAACATTATAATGATGCGTACCAAGCACTGACGGCGCGTTATAAATGTAAACGGGAATTAGCTTTCACTTGTTGGAGGGATATCCTTAATATCGAATTCAAATACAATAATCCTCATGAATTTCGGAAATCACTTGATTTATTCGAAGAAAACTTATGCATATTGAAAACTATCGAATTGCCAATCGATAAATGGGATTTTGTTCTCGTGTATCATATCCTATCTAAACTAGACACGGGTGTTAGACGTGATTTTGAGGAAAAATATTCACACATCGAACTACCCACGTACGAACAATTAAAAACGTTTTTAAAATCTAAGTGCGAGGCTTTGGTGCGAGATACTCATTTCAGTGAATTAATTAAATCGAATAAATCAATTAATAAGCTTCCTGTAACTACTCAACCTAAAAGAATACACCCAACCAACTCACTTGTTGCGGCGTCGGATGTACCTCATTCTAAGACCAATGTTCAGTTTGTCAAGTGTCCATTTTGTAGCGAACCACATTCTATCTCGAGTTGTACTAATTTCCTCAACAAATCGCTTGACGAACGTATGAAAATAGCCACCGATAAAAAATGGTGCTACAATTGTCTGAAGCCCTCTCATCAGTTAAGGGACTGTAAATCGGTATTTTCTTGTCGAACATGTAAACGTAACCATCACAGTTTGCTCCATCGGGAGACTACTGCTGCCGCGAGTAAAAAATCCGAATCGTCACTTGTTTCAAAGGCTCATTCGAACACTTCTGTTCTACTCGCGACGGCTATCGTACATGTTACCGATTCAACTGGTAAAATGCATCCATTGCGCGCCTTGTTTGACACTGGGAGTCAAAGCAACTTTATAACGGAAACGGCAGTGAAACGCTTAAACTTAAAGTACAGTAAATCGACCGCAAGCGTCAGTGGACTCGGTGAAGCCCCTGCTCCCATTATTGGTGACGTCACGTGCCCAGTAGGGACAAACGATCGTGTAGCGTTCACTTTGAATATGCGGGTAATTGCCAAGATTTGTGGTGACCAACCAATTGCCAAATTAAACACATCAAACTGGTCACACATACAATCGTTACCGTTAGCAGATCCTGGTTTCGACATACCTGGGCCTGTTGACATTTTGCTCGCTGCTGATGTTTTTGCCGAATCACTTCTTAGTGAACGCACTCGAGGATGTAACAACCAACCTACCGCTTTTAATTCTATTTTCGGTTGGCTTCTTCTGGGAAAAACCCAACTCGCATCGACCAATTTGCTACATTCAACGTCACATATCGCAGATGATGGTTTAAACTCATTAGTTCATCGATTTTGGGAACTCGACTCCATTCCTAAAACATCGTTATTGACTCCTGACGAGACGTTATGTGAGCTAAAGTTCAATCAGGAATACTATCGTGATGACACGGGAAGGTACGTGGTTTCACTGCCATTCAAGGAGGAATCAGAACCCATCTTTACTGGTACTCGGGAGGTAGCACTTAGGCGCTTTCACGCAATCGAGAGAAGGCTCTCTCGCGATCCGGACTTACATCGTCAGTACAGTGACTTCATGTCGGACTATGAGGAATCGGGTCATATGTCCCTGGTTCCTGTCGATGACGTAGGCAACGGAAAATACTACATACCCCATCACTGCGTATTGCGTCCGGACTCGTCAACAACTCGCCTCCGCATGGTTTTCGATGCATCTGCAAAAGATTCTGACTCCCATTCGCTAAACGATTCGCAGCTTATCGGTCCTAAGCTTCAAAGTGACATTTTAAGAATACTGTTGCGTTTTAGGAAACATGACATTGTATTCATGGCTGATGTCCGTCAAATGTATCGACAAATCTTGTTAACACCGTCACATCGGGACTACCAGCGTATTTTGTGGAGATCATCGCCTAGGGAACCCTTAATGGAGTATCAGTTGAATACTGTCACGTATGGTGTATCATCTTCTCCTTATCTCGCTTGTCGTACATTGCGACAGCTCGCCATCGACGAAGGTGAATCGTATCCGCTCGCTAGGGACGTAACCATGTCAGATATTTATGTTGATGATGTGGTAAGTGGATTCGGTACTCTCAGCCAGGCAAAGCAAGCTAAGTCTCAGCTCATCGATTTGTTTAACGTGGGACACTTTAAGTTGCGTAAATGGGTAAGCAACGTCCCAGATCTACTAAGCGATCTTCCACGCGAAGATTGTCTGCATGAGAGCATACCTTTAGACACAGCTGAAGAAGCTACCCATAAAATTCTTGGACTTGAATTGGATGCGAGGTCGGATGAGTTCCTCTTCAGGGTCACACCCACTACTCGTCCTTGCAGTAAACGAACCATTTTGAGTGAACTTGCTCGAATCTTTGACCCGCTAGGATCTCTAGCTCCAATCACAATTCAAGCGAAATGCCTGATGCAAAAACTTTGGATACTCGGTATAGGTTGGGATGATACTCCACCAGCGGAGATCGTAACCGCGTGGAATAAACATAAAACCCAACTGTCGCTACTTAGTCAAATTAGGATAGCTCGTCAACTCGCTAGCACCTCTGCCCATTCATACCAACTTCACGGATTCTGTGATAGTTCAGAATTGGCTTACGGAGCAGTTATATATCTTCGAGTTACGTATAATGATGGTTCTACTCGCGTTCATCTTGTGATATCAAAAGCTCGAGTGGCTCCATTGAAACGAACATCGTTACCGCGATTGGAACTATGTGCTGCAGTACTACTTGCCGATCTGTACAAGTTTGTAAGAGAAACGTATCTTACCTCCATTCCAATACAGTCGGTCCATCTTTGGTCGGATTCCACAATCGTTTTGGCTTGGTTACGTTCTCACGCATCTCGCTGGAATACATTCGTCGCCAACAGAACAAGCCACATTCAAGAAACAACACCATTAGACTGCTGGCATCATGTCCGTTCCGAGGATAATCCTGCAGACGTCAGTTCACGTGGCCAGTATCCTTCTGAACTCGTCCATAATACTTTATGGTGGACGGGCCCAAGCTGGCTTGCCGGTCCTTGTGAAACGTGGCCACTACCAATGAACCAGACTCTGCCTGAAGATGAAGTCCTGATCGAAACAGAATCACGTAAATCTCTGGCTCTAGTCACAACGCCGACTAATGACGATTCCACGAGAAATCCTTTGGCTATCCTAATAGCTAACCATTCTTCTCTACGCAAGCTGGTCGCAATCGTAGCGTATGTGTATCGTTTCATAGGTAACTGTCGTAATCTATCTCAAACGAATCGAAACACATTCTTAACCAGTATCGAGAGACACAAAAGCCTCCTGAATTTAGTCAAGTACGTCTAAGTTCTAGCTTTTTCAGATGAAATAGAGAAACTAAAAACTAACAAAATCCTACCTAAACCATTTCGCAAATTGAATCCGTTTATCGATGATCAGGGTATTCTTAGGGTGGGCGGTAGAATTGCGAGATCTGGATTAAAATACGAACATAAGCATCCTGCATTCTTACCGGCTGATCACAGGCTTACCTACTTAATAATCGAAAATGTCCATCGTATTCACTGTCACACCGGTGTCAATACAACCCATTTCTTATTATTGCAACAATTCTGGATTGTATCAGCAAAGCGTGCTATCCGGCGATGTCTGTCGAAATGCCTTAAATGTTATCGTACCAATCCAAAGCCTTTGGCGCCGTTTATGAGCGATCTTCCGTCATATCGACTACAAGAAGTCAAACCCTTTTCTATAGTCGGTGTAGATTTCGGTGGTCCGTTCCGCATTAAACTAATCTGCTGCCTGCATAGGGGTGCTAAAATAGATAAAGCCTACTTATGTCTGTTCGTTTGCCTAGCAACGAAAGCCGTACACCTTGAAGTGGTTTCAGCTTTATCGGCAGAAGGGTTTATTGCGGCTTTGCGTCGCTTTGTAAGCCGTCGTGGTCGTTGTAGTGAGATTCATGCAGACTGCGGAACGAATTTCGTAGGCGCCTGGAATCACTTATCGAATTTAATGAAGCAAGCATCACATTACGAAAGAATCCAATTCAAATTCAAACCTCCTTCTGCTCCACATTTTGGTGGAGTGTGGGAAATCCAAATTAAGGCTGCAAAAAGTCATTTTTATCGGGTTATCGGTGATCAGGTGTTAACATTCGAAGAGCTCACTACAATATTTGCTCAAATTGAATCAGTACTAAATTCACGGCCTCTGTGTCCTATCAGTTCTGATCCCAACGATCTTTCCGTTTTAACGCCAGGCCATTTCCTCACGTTGGAACCGTTAACCAGTGTTCCGGATGAAGATTTAACGAATGTCAAACTCTCTCGACTCAATCGGTGGCAATTGTTGCAAAACTTTCATCAGAATTTTTGGTGTAGATGGAAAAAGGAATACTTGAATTCTTTGACTCAGCGTGCAAAATGGACAAAAGATTCAAAACCGTTAACGATAGGTTCGATGGTGATAATGCGTGATGATAATCGTACTCCATTGCACTGGCCCTTAGGGCGAGTTGTACAACTTTTTCCCGGTGCCGATGGCGTAGCTCGTAGCGCAATGGTCAGAACCGTTAAAAATCAGCTTTTACATAGACCGCTAGTCAAATTATGTCCTCTACCAGTAGAAAACTAATTCGCCACACCTATCCCCTATCATGTTTTTTATTTATTTCATTCGTTATTCGTTTATATTATATAGTTTAAATTAGCTTTTTTTACCGTTTTAATTTATTTTTTATCTACCTACTGGAAAATACTCAATCGTATTTTGGTGGGCGGGATGTTTCGTTATCGTATTCATTCTAAACGCAGAATCGCAGGTTCTAAGGTTTTACGTATGGCAACACAAAGCAGTTTGGAAAAAGGCTGCTATGTGCGCACGTAAAAAATATCAACTGGATCGAGGGTATACGAAGACTAAAAGTATACTCCGCCGGCTCCCGTCTACGCACCAGTAGTCACTATCGGCGCGCGCGACCGCGAACAGTTCGTTCTCTCCTTACCATATAATCGAAGCTTCGAGAGCTACCTAGCAATAGCAAGTGACCGTGCATACATCGGCTTGGTGATCTGGTCTTACACCATCGGAGAAGGCGGAATTCAGCGAGTGCAGCAGCAGTATCCAAGGTACGTGCGTTCATTGTATTGTTGTTGCCTACACTACCTGTGAACCTTCAGATCGCGATTATCGGAGACCTTGTTCCAGGTCTACCCAGGGTAGCAGGACGCTTTCCATAGCTAAAACGTGCGAATGCTACATAGCTAAATCAACCATTTCCTTACTTGAAAAAAAAATGTTTTACGTTTGGTTTTGCTTATGCTGCATATTTAAAGGTATCCAATGCTTAAAATATGAAGGTTTTGATATTATAAAATTAAATAAAAAAAAACAATTATAATTTTTATCTATATCGTTGACCTGTGCAGCCCCTGCATGATCGGCACTTGAAAAATAACACCATATATAATAAATAGTAAGTTACAATAACAGATAATAAGTAATTAAATCAAATCAAATAACATGCAATTTAAATGAAATTAAAAATATATATCGAATAGTCATAATAATAATATTATTTGGATGTTAAAAATTCATTTATTGTATAGAAACATGTATTATTATATTTATTGTATGTTGCGTTAAGCGAGATTAAGCAGGCCGTGCCGTTCTTACGACCTAGTGATTTCATATTAATTTTCTAGTAGCCCAGTCATATTAGGGATTTTACCTCGGAAAAAGAGAGTGCAGGCTCTAAAAATTTTCTCAAGTCTCATAAAATCTGGTCCCTTCGTCGTCAGTTATTCAATGTAAGGTCTTAAAAATCAGTTTTCCGCGATTATCTCGGTAACTATTGCTCTAATGATGTTAACATTTTATATAATAATTGTAAAACAATTTGTGAATAATTTTTGTTTAAACATTTTTTTCATACGCTTCACCGTTTTTTAGATAGAAGGCAAAGAAACCGTATCATCCAACCCCAAACTCGGGATACTGAATCATGCCCTAACCATTTTGAACCTGATAATAAATACAATCCATATGCTGATGAGCTGCTGCACCCTCAGGGCAGTTTTCTTGTAAAAAAAAACCCTTGTGCTCGTTTGTTCGAAATAGGTAAGATTTTGTAGATATTTGATGAAAGTTTTTTTCACTTTTTTGAACAGTGCAGAAGTTGTGTCACAGAGCTGCTGAACGGACTGAGATTCACGGTTGACCTTGCATGGCTGGGCGGTGCAGGCTCTGCCCTCTATATCAAAAACGGTTGATCGTATGAAAAAGAAACACTTTTTAAATCTGTCCAGTTGTCCAATCTTCCATTGACAAGTGCACCACAACTGCAACACTTAAATGCAAGTGCCCATCAACATATAAACCGTGTTTATTACCAGGTTCAAAAATGGTTAGGACATGATTTAGAACCCCAGGAATGTGGTTGGGTGCTGCGGGCTCTCTGCACACTATACCGTGGGGCGTATAAATTTTTTCTGTGCATAAATTCTGTGCTTTACAATTATTATATAAATATTAACTTCATTGGAGCTATAGGGACCGCGATAATCGCGAAAAACTGATTTTTATGACCTTGATATTTAATAACTAATAGCGCAGGGACCAGATTTTATGAGACTTTTGAGACAGCTCTTAGAACACCAAAATAAAGGTGTATACACCTGAGTTTACACCTTGCCCTCTCTCATTCCGAGATTGACCCTTTTTTTACTTAAATGACTGTACTATAGTACGTGGCCTGCTATTACAGAAAAATAAACAGTGAGCCCGCCAGCCTGCTAAAGCCCAAACTCATTGGTTTTTTAGGATTTCCAATTTCAAGTGGTTCACCAGAAGACAATTCTGGGGAAAGGCGACAGAGGACAATTTGGCAGTGCTATAATCAATCTCGGAGACGTAAACGGGGACAAGAGAGATGGTAAGAAAATTAACGAACAATATTATAGCCGTTTTCAGAGTAGGTATCTGAAAATTTTTAGGCTTGTCTGATACAAGATTAGTCTATTAGAGGCAGTATTCAGGCTGTTGAATGTTACAAGTCTGAATAAATGTTTTTGTGTATGTGTTTTATCCAAATAAAAACTTCTTTCTTAGATAAATATTAAATAAATATAAATATTTGCATACAATCACACGAATTATCTATCCCACATTAAGTTTCAAGAAGAACTTGTGTTATGGATACTAGATAACGGATAAACATACTTATATACTTTTTTTGTAAATACATACATAATATACGAGTACATATTAAACACCTAGACCAAGACAAATAGACATGTTCATGTACACAAATATTTGTCTTGTCCGGGGATCGAAGGCGGGTTTAATAATTTATTTAATTTAGGTTTTTAAGATACTACTAAACCATGAATGTAACATGTTTATTGGCAAATGAATAAATAAATAAAAATAAAATAAATAATACCTGTAGGAGCGAGCTCCTACAATATATATTATTACGCAATTACATTTATTTTACGCTAACGCTGCAAATTACATGAACGAACTAATTTGTAAATCAGTGGCAATAAAGCAATTATCGGTGACACACGTGTTATACATTTTTCTGCACATCCTTTCGAACATTAGTTTACGTCATCGTAGAACATCTAACTAACATCCCTACAACATCCTATGTAGAGTTAGCGACTCTACATTGTGGTCCTTCGAGATTTGTGAAGTGTTGTGTGTGTGTGTATCTTTGCTGTGCGATCGGTTCACAGGCCTCCCACCAGCGGGTCTCACCTGTTGAATTGAGACGACGCTCAAGAAGCAGTTAGAGGTACACGCCGCGCACGCTTTTCATTTACCAGCATCCAAACAGCTGCCACTGCGCTATTTGAACAACATAATCAATATATCAAAAACTCAAGATGGAAGCTCTACTGGAAAGGCAAGTCCAGATTGCTACAAGCATTGAGAGAATCATCACCAACTTTAAGAAAGACTCTGCAACGCGGAAAACTTTCGAATATCTCAAGACAAGAGAAGATACATTAAACAACCTGTGGGGTGAGTTTGTGTCAAACAACGCTCTTTTACTACTAGAAGAGGACAAGACAGGCGAATACTTCACTAAAAACATCTTTCAAAACATTAAACAACTTTATCTTGATGGCCTTCAACTGATATCAAGTACGAAGCCATACAGAAAACAAACTGAAGAAAACACGGGAGCTGAAGGTAGCAGTTCCAAAGACAAAGAAAACACCGGATCTTCGTCCAAGAGTGACGAACTTCTGTGTCAACAAAAAACGAACTTTCGCGCTTTCAACAGGGCTGTGAAAAATATAAACATAGATAAGCTCGCAGAAAAGTGGGAAATTGAAGATAAACTGCAAATGGTTCAGTCACGCTGGAGAACCATCGATGACCTTCATTGGCAGCTCGACAATCTGCTAGATGGGTGCGATGAAACTTACGAAAAAGATTTTTCTCAATATGAAGAATCTTACGAAACAATTAAATCCAAATTACATCGGAAACTAAACTCCGTCAAACATCAACAAGAAGCTACACCACATATCGAGTTACCCGTATTTTCCGGAAACTATGTCAACTGGCTAACATTCTCCGATCTGTATTGTGAAGCAATTCATAATAACCCAAACTTGAACAAATGTCAGAAGATGCAACACCTGAAAGGAAAGCTTAAAGGTGAAGCTGAACGTCTCGTGCAGCATCTTACCATCTCAGCTGATAATTATGACACCTGTTGGGATATTTTGAACCGCAGGTATAACAACATCCAACTATTGTTCACCAAACAAATGCAAGTTTTCATGAATCAGCCTACCATGCAAAAACATAACGCATACGAAATCAAGCGTTTGCACGATGTGAGTATGGAGACCGTCCACGCCATCCATAACCTTGGAGTGGATACGTCTACCTGGGATCCGATTCTAGTCCATATTATCACTGAAAAAATGGATTCAGAAACATACGCAGCTTACATGGACGCCCGAAAAAACAAGCGTGACCTTCCATTATTCGAAGAATTAATTTCGATATTAGAAGCAAAATTTACGTCATTAGAACCGCTGCAAAAGAAAACCAAACAGTCGAAACAAACATTACCTGCTAAGGAAAATGAACCGAAACAAACACGCAACTACATGGAAACAAAGCCTATATTCGTCAAATCATTCAAAAGCCAAGTCGAACGTGTTTGTCCATTGTGCAAGACAAACGATCATATTTTACTTACATGCAAAAGGTTTTTGAACATGACACCGGAAACAAAGGTGAATACCATCAAAACGTTACCCGTGTGCGAAAACTGCCTTTTCAATCACAAAAATAAATGTACTTCAACAAAGAAATGTAAGATTTGTAATAAATCTCATCATACGATCTTACATGAAATTTACCACAGTCAACCTTCGACGAGTTCAACCTTGATTGACGTTCAGCCTTCAACATCGACATCAACAACAAAACGCATTTCGAACCACGTGGCTGGAAACTATGACGAAGTATTACTTTCTACTATGGAATTGAACATAAGATCAAGGGATGGCACTTTCGTCGCAATGAGATGTTTGTTAGATCAAGGATCTCAAATTAATTTAATAACCGAAGCGGCTGCGCAACGACTTAACCTTGACAGATGTAACCAAAATGCGTCTGTTTTTGGTGTTGGGATTACAGCTTCCCAGAGTCACGGAGCTGTACAACTGATATGCGAATCGCGCTATAACAACTATACATTTATAACAGAAGCATTAGTTATGCACAAAGTGGTAGGAACCCTACCAAACTTTACCTTTGAAAAACAACCATGGCCGCATCTACATAACATTAACTTGGCGGATCCTGATTATAACATTTCACGACCAGTGGACATCTTGCTGAACGCCAAGGTTTACTCCGAAATCGTAATGGATGGAATACTACGGGGGCCTGCCAACGCTCCGATTGCACAACAGACCAAGTTAGGCTGGATCTTGGTCGGTCACATTAAAACATTTAACTGCCATGCCGTTCTTAATAACTTGGAAGAAATTTCACAGTATTGGGAATTAGAAGAGATCATACCAAATAACAGTAACATGACACCTACCCAAGATTATTGTGAAACTTTATACCAATCAACAACAACAAGACAAAAAGATGGACGTTACGTCGTCAAACTGCCCATGAAACCGAACTTTGAAGATCATTTGGCGCCGTCAAGGTCACAAGCTGTGGCTCAATTTAAACAACTGGAGAAAAAATTTTCAAAAGATCATGTACTAGCTGAAAACTATAAAAAATTTATATCCGAATATATTAAACTGGGTCACATGAAGCAATGCATAACTAATCACGAGCCAAATTGTTTTCTTCCACACCATGGGGTTATCAAACTGGATTCTCTCACTACCAAGTTAAGAGCTGTATTTAACGCATCCTGTAAACTTAAAACGGGCTACACACTAAATGACCTTATGGAATGCGGCCCTAAACTGCAAAAAGATCTTCAAGCTATCATATTACTATGGCGAACAAATCAATTTGTGTACACAGCTGATTTTGAGAAATTTTACCGCCAAATATTAGTAAAAGAAGAAGATCAACATCTCCAACAAATAGTATGGCGAGACTCGACATCTGACACCATAAGGGACTATCAGCTGTGCACAGTAACATATGGAACAAAGAGCGCGCCCTATCTCGCTATGCGGACCATACAACAGTTACTACAAGACGATGGTCATGAATATCCGCTTGCAGTCGACATCCTTAACAAACAGCTGTACGTTGATGATTTACTTGGTGGAAACAATAACATGCAAACTGCAAAGGAAGCACAAAATCAAATCATCGCCCTACTGAAAAGGGGCGGTTTCACGCTGAAGAAATGGGCTAGTAACGATTCAAGGTTATTACAAGACTTACCGAGTGAAAACATAAGTCAAAATATGTTCGACTTTAAACACGCCGAAACAAACAAAACACTGGGCTTATCATGGAATCCATGCAATGATCAGTTTTCATTTTTAAGCTCTATAACTACAAGCGATAAGGTTGCAAATCAACAAACAACAAAACGGTCACTTCTATCAAGAATTTCCAAGATATTCGACCCACTCGGTTGGCTATCTCCGGTTACAATTAAAGGAAAACTACTTTTTCAAAAAGTATGGGCCATAAACTTAAACTGGGATGACTACTTACCATCAGACATGCAACAAAAATGGAACACATTTAAACAAGATCTACCAAAAATAGCTGAAGTGAAAATTTCACGTTGGATAGGCGATTGTGAAAAGTCGATCGAGCTACACGGATTCTCGGACGCGTCCGAGAAAGCATATGGCTGCGTGATCTATTGCAAATCTATAGACAAAAATAACCAGCCGGTGATAAGACTTATTGCTGGCAAAACAAAACTTGCGCCGCTAAGCAAGGCCGTGTCATTACCCCGGTTGGAATTATGCGGTGCATTATTACTAGCACAATTAATGAAAAAGATCATAGACTCAACAAACATCCAGACAGGAACATTTACAATTCACGGGTGGACTGACTCAATGGTTGTTTTGGGTTGGCTACAGGGTAACATCGGTCGTTGGAAGTCGTTCGTGGCGAACCGTGTTGCTAACATTTTGGATATTATGCCACCACCTTGTTGGAAATATGTTAAATCCGAAGAAAATGCAGCAGATTGTGCCAGCAGAGGCTTGTTACCATCTCAACTACTCACACACGATTTATGGTGGGAAGGACCAAATTGGTTGAAACACAACATCATTACGCAACCACCAAATCGGCCTGAAATTCCTATTCCAGATGAAGAAAGGAAATTGAAGGTGTGCACAACTCAACAACAAATTATTCAACCAACATTAATCGAAGAATATCTACAAAAATATAGCTCTATGGAACAAGTGACGCACAAGATAGCATGGTTATCGCGTTTCATTCACAACGTACGAAACGCTGACAAACGGAAATCAACTTACTTACAAGTTATTGAACATACTGATGCACTCAAGCTCATTGTCAAGGCCGTACAACATAAACATTTTAAACAAGATATTGTCAATCTTTCGAATAAAAAGAAACTTTTACGCAAAAGCTCTCTTTTAAACTTAAACCCGTGGCTTGACAAGGATGGAATATTGAGAGTGGGCGGAAGGCTCGAAAATTCGATTTTAAGGCCACAAGAAAAACATCCCATGATAATACCGAACAAAGACAAACTAAGCATATTACTTATACAGTGGGCTCACAAAGTAACTCTGCATGGAGGGGCAAGATTAACATTAACATTTTTACGAACAAGATTTTGGATGATAGGAGGTATGAACGCTGTGAAACAAGAACTATTGAAATGCATCAGATGCGTGCGCTTCAAGACCTCTAACAGAAGAAACCAGATAATGGCTGATCTGCCGAAGCCCCGCGTCACACCCTCACGGCCGTTTACCCATACAGGGGTGGACCTAGCCGGTCCTGTTTACGTAAAATCTAATAAGGGCAGAGGAATAGCAACATCTAAGGGTTACATTGTCATCTTTATTTGCTTGGCAACTAAAGCCATACATCTAGAGTTGGTCTCTGATCTCAGCTCAATAACATTTTTAGCAGCACTCAGGCGCTTATGTGGAAGGCGTGGCATGCCTAAACACATGTATAGTGATTGTGGCACCAACTTCGTTGGAGCATCGAACAGCCTCAATCGAGAACACAAATCAGCACTGCAACATTACCTGGCCGCATCTGACGTCATGAACTACTTAACCAACTGCAACATCGAATGGCACTTCAACGCACCATCATGGCCTACAGCTGGAGGCCTTTGGGAGGCGGCAGTCAAACGAATGAAGTACCACCTGAAAAGAGTCCTAGGTGAACAAAAAATTACATATGAAGAGTTTGTCACTCTACTTACACAAATCGAGGCGTGCCTCAATTCAAGGCCGTTGGTGGCTCTCACGAACAGCATTGAAGACCTTGACTGCCTCACGCCCGGACACTTTCTTGTTGGAGATCAACTTCTAGCACCGCCAATCTCACAAGAAGTTGAAGATATCAGCCTTGGTACGCGTTGGAAACTGATGGAAAAAATGCACAAAGACTTTTGGCGAAGATGGTCTACAGAGTACCTTCAAACACTGCAGGGTCGAAGCAAATGGCAGTTCGCAAAGAAAGATTTCTGCGTAGGAGACCTGGTGATAATACAGGAAGACCACATACCGCCGGCGCGTTGGTTGTTGGGAAGGGTCGTAGAGACTCATCCTGGAAAAGACGGACGCGTTCGTGTTGTCACCCTACGAACTAAAAATAACAATCACGTGAAGCGACCAATTGGTAAACTGATACGGTTGCCGATCGAATCCGAGTCACCACTACCGCTAGGAGACGAACCTGAAACACAAACAATTGACCCACTGCCGTTACTGCCTCAACCGGAACAAGAACCCGCAACAGAAAAATCATCAATTAATAACATGGAAAACAGTCGAAAAACAAGAAAGAAACATAATAAAGGAATGAACTTAAGCAATATTCTTCTGTTATTACTTACCGTATGCACTACTGCATATGGAAAAACTACGTCACAACACGGAGAGGTGACAACCCTACAACCAAATCAACCATTATACTTTGATAAGCTCGCGGACATGCTATTAGTACAGGACGAGTGGAAGATGGTCGTCTACTACAACCTCACAACGTACTGGCATAGTCTTGGCAATATCGAATATCACGTAAATCTCCTAAAAGAACTGAGTAAAAAGGAACCAGCTTTTAATTTTATTACAACACAGCTGCAACACGAAATTAGTGAACTTCAGCATAACGATTTGCTATTGAAGGTCGAGCATGGCCGTCGCTCCAAACGAGGACTTATCAATGGAGTAGGTTACGTCGCTAACTCACTTTTTGGAATTCTCGACGAACGCTTCGCTCTTCAGTACAATAACGACATCAAAAACATTCAAGATAACGAAAATCATTTAAACGAATTGTATAAGAAACAAGTTTCCATAATTGAAGGCGAGCATAATATACTGAAACGAAACGAAGAACTAATGATTCAACAATTTACCAGCATCAGCCGTCAAATGTCACATTTGAACAACCTTGTGGAAGGAGCACATAACAAAACCATGTACATCACAGGAGGAGTCCTAACAGCAAACCTAATCATTGATAACCTTCGCAGACTGCAACAGCAACTACTTGACCTTGTAACCGATGTTCGAAGTGGGCGAATTGATACACATTTACTGCAACCTGAAGAGTTTGAAAATCAGCTGAACATCATAACTGCTCAAATCGCTCCTGACGTCACGTTACCATGTGTCAGCCGTCAACAAGATTGCATTCGAGAAATGTACAAACTTTCACGAGTACATGTCAGACTAACAGAGTACTTGTTATTCGAAGTAAAGCTGCCTTTAATTAGCAACGATCACTTCGAACTTAATCGCATAATAACGATCCCGAGGATAAACAAACTTATTTCTACAACAATTATACCTACTGCAAAGTATTGTGCCTTAAGTCTCAAGAAAGATATGATTATACCCATAACTGAAGAAGAGATGCATACAAGTTGCATATCATTCAAAGAAAACAAAATGTTGTGTAGTTTGAATTTACCTATACATACAATAACAAAGGAGTTGTCAATTCTATGCGAGGCACAAGTTATTAACAATAATAACTTATCTAACTGTGGCACGGCAGTATCGAGTTGTCGTAATGACTGGATCATGTTACACAGCCGAGCCGAATGGTTTTATACATGTTGCTTGGAATGCACTGTGCGCATTTTCTGCCCCGACGCCACCGTGTCTACCGAAACTTTAAGAGGCACAGGTGTGATGAAATTAAAACCAGGCTGCATGCTAAAGGGAGAAAACATCGTTATCCATTCTCCAAAACTGTATCGGTCCGAGATTTTCATCAACAAGGACAGTGAAGTTTACATGCCTGAATCCGGAATCAACAACATTTTGACGAACTTTAACTTCACATACGTTCCTGAAAACCATGATCAGCAATTTCACATACTACAGGATCAAATAGATACAGTGAAAACATCTCAAGAAAATCTTCATTTTCATAACACCTCCCACGATATCCATCACTACATGGTTTACACCCTGATTGGTATAGTCGGTACTGTTCTTACCACCATTTATGTGTATCGGAGGCTCAAGCAGTACAAATCAAGAAAAACTAACATGCAAGAAGTGGAACTGCAGAGTGTCCGGTGCAGCACATCGAGCGACGGGACCGACGCCGCGCCCCGGCGGAGCCCGGAACGCCGCCACTCCACTCGACGGGTCAACAGACAGACATCGCCATAAATTTAAGTTTTAAGTTGTTGTTTATCTTAAATTGGGCAGCATGTAGGAGCGAGCTCCTACAATATATATTATTACGCAATTACATTTATTTTACGCTAACGCTGCAAATTACATGAACGAACTAATTTGTAAATCAGTGGCAATAAAGCAATTATCGGTGACACACGTGTTATACATTTTTCTGCACATCCTTTCGAACATTAGTTTACGTCATCGTAGAACATCTAACTAACATCCCTACAACATCCTATGTAGAGTTAGCGACTCTACAATACCCCTGCGGCAAACAGGTCGGCCTAAGGTGCGCTCTACAGGTTAATATTTCTTTCTTTCCTCTTCCTTTCTATCTAGATGTAGCAATATCGGCTCCTTACGAAAATGACGGTCGTGGCGCCGTATACATCTACTCAGCGGCCGACATCCTCGGCGACGAACCTGCTGGCAAGGTTCCTTACCTGCAGAGGCTGCAGCCTGAGGGATATTCCACTTTTGGCTTTAGCATGGCCACCCCAAAGCCTCACAAAGAACCGTGCGGAAGTAAGTACTTACACGTTATCTTCACGTGTATGTCTTCAGAGTACTTAATGCGAGTTTTGGATTTAAGAGGTAAAATGTGCGGGGGGGGGGAGGACCTAAATTTAACGTTTCGTTTCAGGTTTTAACCGTTTTGAGGTTAAAAATTGTTTTTTGATTTTCTCAAAAACTATGCATTACCTTGTAATAAGAGTAGTGTTCGGGGGATGGGTGGTCCCCCCTTTATCAACCCTTACACTTTGAACCCTTAAATCGTGCCTACTGATTCTTAATCCAACCCCGAGTTTTTAACCGACTTCAAAAAAGAAGGAGAAGGTTACTCGAAGACGGCTGGACCGGTTGTTATGATTCAAACGTTATTACGAGTATTACGTTATTAGCGAGTAAAAAATAAGCCTTTTGGAGTTGGTGCCAAAGAATGCACTATAAATGCCAAGGCATCGATGGTGCATTCTTTAAATTCTACATTGCACTTCTATATTTCTTGCCTTGGTTGGTACCGACTCGAAAAGGCTTATTATTTACTTTTTCATTTTAAGTATTTTTCTACTCACGGTCGAATCTAGCGGATTACGCCACGGACTACATCAACGCCATACAAAAACTAACGCGTTCACTATGTCCGTTAGAAAAAAAAAAACTCGCATTAATTAAACACTGAAGCCCAAGTTTTAACACGGCTTAAAAAGGGACTTTTGTAATAAAGTGCATATGCCGTGATACAGTTATACCTGTCTTTATCGATAAGCGATATAAATCTATTTTTGTGCTTTGCATTTAGGCGTAATACGCCCTACGCTTCAAGAGGACAGACTCTTTCACAAATGTAAGCTGTTTTCGTTTATTATATTGAAAATAACACATTATTTATCTTACAGATTTGGCAATCGGTGCTCCGGTGAATAACACGGTCTTTATATACAATTGTATTCGAAAAATAATAGTACGAGTTCTGAAGCTAAAACTGAAGGTGAGTACGTATCGACTATCATAAATGCTAAGAAAATGAACGATTGATTACTTAGGTAATTAGTCAAAGTCAAAGTCAAAGTCAAAGTCAAAGTCAAAGTCAAAAAGTCAAAGTCAAAGATTTTTATTCAAATAGACTTATAGATAAGTGCTTTTGAATCGTCCATTTTTTTTCCTACCAGGTGATAGTAGATAGTAGTGATAGTAGTTTCCTATTAGGTGATAGTACCTCCATCTGCTCAATGGCTCCGCTTGAAAACCAGCGTTATATTAATATGTTACAGAAGCTGAGATCGGAGATTATTTCGGCTTATGATTTTCTTTGTTATTGGTAGTTTATTTCTTTGGGTTACTGTATGTAAGAAAGAAGGAAAATAAAAATTATTATTCGGCTAACCGAATAATAGTATTTTTCTTTATATGTGATAAATATGAAACAAGAAAATATACTAGAAAAAAGCTGCTTTTTTCATGTCGCTCTGACTTGCATTGTAAAATGCAAAATTAAAAGTTACAAATTTTTCTTTCTTTCGTTTGTGAAAAAAAACGAAAATAACAGATTAACTACATATATCAATCTTTACTTTTTTGGTTATAAGGACAATCGACGAACCGGAACGACTAACTTTCAATACGAAGCATGCATCGAAGTTGACTATCCTGCAGACGATCTTTTACCTCGCGCTAGTGAGTATATTTTTTTTACATCCAGTAGACCAGTGTAACCCAATTAATGGTACGCGTACCTCTAGGGGTACGTGAGGTAGCATCAAGGGGTACGCGAGCAATCTCTTAAGTAAGTATTAAACCAGTTAAAAACGGGAATCGAACCCGCGACCTTTGGAAAACCTTTTCCAAAGGTCGCGGGTTCGATTCCCGTCTGAGAATTCACTTGTGGCCGAGTTAATTTTTTCCAATATTTTTCTATTTAAAAAATTTACCATAAGTATAAAAATAGCATTGAAAAATGCAAAAATTAGTAGACGGAATATCAAGGGTCAAACAATAGAAAAAAAATTACCTAGTTATACTAAAGACAATTAATCAAACGTTTCCAAGTTTTTATCCTACAAAACTGTTCCGATTTGATTACCACATTTTCGAGCAAAACTATGGAACCACCTAAGTCTTGACACCCGAAATTATTAACCTATCTGTAGATATGGATAGAGCTATCTGACATGTTTCTTAGGATATTTTGTTAATATGACCAAAATAACGACGCAACAATCTGGGATAGCCCAATCCATATCTACAGATAGATTATTAATTTCGGGCGTTAGTTGTGATAAAGAACGATCTTTTGCACTACATAACTAATGCAAATCAATGATTATGGTATCATTTCATAGGTGATACTGTAAACTTAAATCAACACTTAATGACACTTAATGTTTTAAATATATTATTTTTCTTACTCCTTCACTTAAACGAGGATAGCTCGTGATATAGAATATTGAAATCAATTGCAACCTCACGAGCTTAAATAAAAAAAAAACTATTGCAAATATCATTTAAATAAATAAATAAACATTTATTACTTTTACAGTGTGTTGGTTTAATACATAAATATAAAACAATTTAAAATATAAAAAGCTTGTTCGAAGTGATCTCCACTGGCTGCAATACAGTCCTTTACAGATTGAGGCCAGTTATCAATAGAAGCACGCACTCTTGCCATTGAAAAATTCTTCACTGCTAATCGTATGGATTGTTTTCGGGACTTCAAATTATCATGGCGTTTAGAGCAAGTCGGACTCTCTAAAACTGACCATAAATAATAATACAGCGGATTAAGACCGGGACTAGACGACGGTCCGTCTTCAGCTCTAATGAAGTCCGTTCGTTTCCAACGAAGACTGCGTAGACCGAGCTTTATGAACAAGCGCCGAGTCTTGCTGGAAGGACCATTCTTGGTTATTGAACATGGTGTTGTTGAGGGGCTTCACTACTTTCTCAAGAATGGTATCTTGATACACTTGTGCCGATGTTTTGATACCTTTATCACAAAACTATGGCTCAGTCACTCCTTCATAGCTAATACCCCACCAAACCATCACTGAAGTCGGATAATGCCAACTTTGCACTCTGTCGACTACCCTAGTCGATTTCAGTCAAAATCTGCACTGTATCTGTAATAGTATAGGTTTTGTTGGTTAGTTTGAAAGCAACATTGTAGTTACAAATGCTAGTGTGATTCGGTCAAAATGAGTATTCGATAATATCGCATCCATTGTTTGTAAAAAACTTTTCTTCAAACTTCTTAGGTAATTAAAAGGAATGAATACAAAATGTGGAACAAATCAGTTTACCAGTGAAAATCAATAAAGAACTAATTTTCAAACACAAATTTAAATTTCAAATTAAAATGAAAAAATCTTAAGGTATCAATAATTATATTAAACGAATTATAACTATTATTAAAGTGTACATGTATGTCATATAAGATCTGTTCTAACTGTGTTTATGCATATAACATATTTGTATTTGTATTTGTTAAAGTTTAACAGAAATAAGCGAAGATATTGTTAATACTTAATCGAAAACTGCGTATGCAGGAGTATGCGTTAGCAAATGAAAAAAAAACCGGATAAGTGCGAGTCGGCCTCGCCCACAGAGGGTTCCGCACAAAGTCAAAGATTTTTATTCAAATAGACTTATTGATAAGTACTTTCGAATAGTCCAACAATTTTTTCCCTACCAGCCATTCAGGACATCTTTTAACTGATAAGAAGAACGGCCGCAAGAAATTTATCAGCATTTATCAGAAACAACAACATTTACATTGGAACATGTTGTTGCCAAACACAAATTTACAATTTTGAAATATATTTAATATAAGAGGAAAATTTTCTCATATTCAATTATTAGAATATTTTCCTCTTATCAAATTTATAATAGTTATGTTTTATAATACATATTTGTACGTACATAATATTAATTAAGTTTCGCAGTCTTTTTCAGAAGTTTTCCCGAAACGAAATACAATTTCCAAACCTAAGACTACATTTTTCATGATTTAATAACAAATGTCCAGTTTTCAGATTTTTTCCTGTACTTGTAGTAAAAGACGCCAATACTTGCCAAATTTCATAGTTCTAGGTCAACGGAAAGAACCCTATGAATTTTTATTCCCATGAGTGTCGAAGTATTCGTTTTTAAAACCCTTACCTTTTTTAACGTTAATTTTGATTTTTTTTTTCTCAGCTTCAATAGATTGTTATCGTGAATATATGGTTTCGATTTCAACTCTTTTCAAAACCTTCACACTCTTCCGAGTTTTTCCCGAAATTCTGTTTCCGAAATTAAAGACTATATTTTTATGATTTAATAACAAATTCATAGTTTTTAGGTTTTTTCCTGTATTCGTAGTAAAAGACGATTTTACTTGCCAAATTTCGTAGGTCTAGGTCTAGGTCAACGGATGAATATGCCATATATAATATAATATATATTATGAATATGAATATACCCTATGAATTTTGGTTTCCTTGAGAGTGTCGAAATATACATTTTTTGGGGTATAAACGGCCCTATATTTTTTTGACATTAAGATACAAGTTTGATTTTATTACACCTCCAACGGACTGTTGGCCTGAATACATGGTTTTAATTTCAACTCGATACCTACATGCATTCTCGAGATAAACTCGGTCGGACGGACGGACGGACAGACGGACAACAAAGTGATCCTATAACGGTTCCTTTTTTTCTTTAGAGGTTCGGAACCCTAAAATTTTTATTTTTTAATTCACGGCGCGGAGACCTTCATAATAGTAACTGTTTTAAATTTTAATTTCCAGCATTTATGCAAATAAACACTTGATTGATTTTGATTGGCAAACTGATTTATTCATATTTAGTATTCATAATTAGCTCCTATCCTTTTAAGTACGTAAGAATTTAGTAGAAAAGTTCTTTACAAACATCAGTTGAGATAAATACCTATTTTGACTGAATCAGACTAGCATTTGTAACTACAATATTGCTTTCAAATTAATTAATAAAGCCTTTGCTATTACAGTAGATACCGAAATTGACTGAAATCGATAAGTTTTTGTAAATTGGCGTAATATTATTTTAATATTTTTCAAAAAGAGGTGGAAGCAAACACTGCAGAAATAAAAAGTCAGGCTGGGCTCGGTCTGCCGATGAAATCCGATCCGAGCCCAACTTGATTTTATAAACCCTTATGCCCAGTTTTTATAAACCATGCGAACATGACAGAGGGGAATGTTTCGTACTTCCAACTAGGAAGCCGCGTTGCTCTATGGCTATTCATTTTGTTCTTTGACATTACTAATTCCGATTTATAAGTTTTTTTGCTATAATAACTGATTTTTTTTTTGCTTGTAGCATTAACATTAAATGTGGCATTAACCCATCCAACGGCGACAATACAAAGCACGAAGGAAAGCAACACATGGAGCACTAACATCATAACTTCTGTGGAAAGAAAAAAAGAAATCTGCAAAGACGTGACTATTATTTTACCAGAGGTAAGTCAGTTCCGGTTCATAACACGGGAGACCCTGCGTCGTGCATTGCTTATATGAGGCTAGACAAGGCTAGACAGTAGCGAATCATTGCAGCTATTAGCAAGACAGTATCACTTATGGTACACAACACGGGGGACCCTGCCAGACCAGCTGGGTAAGCTTGGTACGCTAAACAATAGCATACGGCGACTTTACGCAGCTATTATAGTCCTTTTCAGCTAGGATGATTAAAAACGTGGCCAGAAAAGTAGTAATATATATATATATAGCACGTTCTCCAAAAGTGACGTACAAACGTACCTAGTAACATTGCCTCTTAGAAAAAATCGATAGTTATGTCAATACGATTTCATTATGCTGGGACATCTCTAAAACTCTCAAACTTGAAACGTCACAGAAATCATCCTAGTAGAAAAAGACTGTAGCATTACGGTCCACAACACCAATTATACTATAGACACTCTACGACACAGGGGACCCTGCGTACACGTGGCCTTGAGCGACGTACGTGTGTACGTTGAGTCTAGGGTTTCTGATTTTTCGACCTATTTCTTTCTCTCGGAAGTGCTCTAGTGAGTGAATCTAGTGAGATTTCAATAGTTTTAATTCAAAGACTCGAAACCCGAGAATGCTCGAAAATTTAGCCTGATGTCATGATGGTGGTGCTCCATATTTTATTAAATTTCACTAAATAGAAATTAACTCGGCCACAAGTGAATTCCCATCTGAGAATTCACTTGTGGCCGAGTTAATTTTTTCCAATATTTTTCTATTTAAAATTTATCATAGTATAAAAATAACATTGAAAAATGCAAAAATTCAAAAATCATAAAAAATTCACTAAATTTAATACATGGAGCACCACCATCATGACTTCTGTGGATAGAAAAAAAAGAAATCTACAAAGACGCAATCCTATTATTTTACCCGAGGAAAGTCGTATGTAGTAAGTAAGTAATTGAACGGGTACTACTACAGCGGTATAATTCTTGAAAAAACGAGACGTAAGTTCAGCTTCACATTTGTGTAAGTGCACACCCATAGCAGTCTATACTCGCTAGATCTAGATACAATGTCTATAGTATTTGATATAGGTAACCACGTAGGACAAGTCCCAACTGGATAATAACAATAATGTACCCCTACTGTAGCAATCGAACGGGAGACCTCTGGACCTGATACACAGAGGCGGTTGACTGCATTTTTAGGGATTTGAACATTTCGTTTTTTAGGGTCACACATTCAGATTTTAAGATTTTCTATTAAATTTTAAATAGAAAAATATTGGAAAAAATTAACTTGGCCACTAGTGAATTCTCAGACGGGAATCGAACCCGCGACCTTTGGAAATCCGGCCCAATGCTCTTTCAATTTCCAAAGGTCACGGGTTCGATTCCCGTCTGAGAATTCACTTGTGGCCAAGTTAATTTTTTCCAATATTTTTCTATTTAAAATTTACCATAAGTATAAAAATAGCATTGAAAAATGAAAAAATTACAAAATCATAAATTTTCTATTTACTTATTTTGCCACATTTGCACATGCACATGGAATGGCGACCGCGCACAGACGACTCTCTGTGAGTAGGCCCTCGATAAGGTGGACCGAGGATCTGGTGAATGTCGCGGGAAGCCGCTGGATGCGAGTAGCGCAGGACCGATCGCCGTGGATCTTTGGGGGAGGTCTATACCCAGCAGTGGGTGTCATGTGGCTGAGACGACGGCGACGGCACGTGTACAATCGGGGAACTTCCCGATTGATCAGTAGAGTTTTTTGGGAAACATTTTCGCGGAAAGTACTAAGGTTAAAGAAATAATTTATTATCCAAATGAAAAACCTGTTAATGTTCTATTATTTGGGACGTGAACGTTTTCTATGTATCTTTTAATTTTTCAAATAAAGCTTCCTAAAAAAACTCTACTGGTCAACCAGGAACTGTACACTCTTACTTTGAAAACTAGCGGCCGTCCACGGTTTCACCCGTGTGGTTCCCGTTCCCGTGGGAATACCAAAAAATCCTTCCTTAGTGTTCGCCCACATCGTTAAAGGATCCTGTATGCAAAAATTCAGCTTCATCGGTTCAGCCGTTTGTGCTGTGCGTTGTGTCAGTCAGTCACTGTATTGTTTTATTAGTTGAGATGATTTCACAATCAAATAAAAGGGTAAATAATCACATTGGGCAAAAATTATAAAATATTTTTTTTATTACAGGAGGGAAGTTCGCCCCAGATTCAGTACCAAATGTCCGTCTCCCAGATGTACCCGCCTACAGAATCTAAATTCTTTGACAATACTCACGTGCTGCTGAGTGACGTTAGCGTCTTGACGCTCACGGATACGCTTTGGGTGGCGGATTGCGCCACTACCAAGTGTAAGCCAGTCTTGACGTTCGAAGTCGGTACAACGCTGCAGTAAGTAAATCATTTGTTAGAACCTGACAACAGTATATTTATGTTTTTATGCAATATTATGACGATCTGTTTGACGCAGGGGTACTAAACCTGCTTACTGTGCTAGAGATCCCGGGTTCGTGTGCATGATTTTGTGTGCATAAACATCTTTTCTTGCCCTTTCCTTGAAGCGGTCAGGCAACCCTCCTGAGGCGGGGGAGGGAGGGGAGGTCGTGAATCTTCATTGGATACTCCGCAGCCGGCTACGGCTGAAATATGTCAGACTCCTACTGATTAAACACCACCTGAATATCGCTGTTACTCGGAAAAGTGACTCAGCTCTATCTAAGGCGACCACGCCCCTTTAGTTGTTATTATTGTGCATGAACATGTCTATTTGTCTTGGTCTGGGTGTTTAATATATATAGTGTATGAATTTACAAAAAAATATATATAAGTATGTTTATACGTTTTCTAATATCCATAACACAAGTTCGTCATGAAACTTAACTTGGGTGTGATTGTATGCAATTATTTATTTAAGTATGTTGTGATAAAAGTTAAACGGAGAATGTGGACCACTTCAGCTGCGGCTTGAACATCGTTTCACCTCTCTTGTATAGGTTCACATCGTAAAAAACCGAGCTAAGCTATGGGTGTGGCTAAGCTATGGTGACCGAAATATCCGACGACTCCAGCGTAGCTAACTCGTTCAACTTGACAGCTAGCTGTGCAGCTAACTCGTTCATCTCGCTCAAGATCCTATCGTAGCATTGCTCATTTGTTTACGGTGCGAACCTATGCTGTTCATGTCTCCACATCACCTTAAGGTTGACTGGTAGAAAATGCCTCAGGCATTAAGTCCGTCTTTGTACAATTTGTGCATGAAGTATAAATAAATTAGGTAAATCTATGCCCGATCTAATACTTTGACAACTGGCCCGATGGCGGCGCGCCGCGGCGTAGTGATGCTGATCATACCAAATGAGCCAGAAGTCTTAGGAGTCTCTGAATCAGTTATCTTGTCTGATATTGATTCTTTCTTATACCTCTTTTTGAAGCAAACACTTTATTCGTCACTTCGCAGAGACGGGTACGTAATCGGCTCGACGGACAGCGAGTCAGTATCAGTTACGGTTCACAACACGGGGGACCCGGCGTACTCGTCGTGCGTGCGCTTCGCCTTGAGCGACAACGTGAGCGTGCGCAAGTGGCCACGTGCATGCCAGCGCAGCGGGCCCAGTGCCGGCGTCTGCGTGCCCGATCGTCCTATACGGAACCAGACCAGCTGGGTAAGCTTGTCAAGCACGCTAAACAATAACACACGGCGACTTTTGCAGTGATTATCAATTATTCGCCAGCTTGTTCATAACACGGGGACCCCGCATACTCGTCGTGCGTGCACCTCGCCTTAAGTTACAACGTGAGCGTGCGCAAGCGGCCGCGTGCGTGCCAGCGCACAGGGCCAAGGGCCGGCGTCTGCGTGCCCGATCGCCCTATACGGAACCAGACCAGAGCCCTTATTCACTATGATCACTTAGCGATTCCTTGCTCAAACCACGCCAATGTCGTACTTGGTTATGACATTTTCAAAATTCGTTTTCTCAATGATACTCACAAATTATAGAGTTATTGTACGGAAGCAATCGGCAAGTAGTTATAGTGAATACGGGCCCTGCTGTGTAAGCTTGTCAGGCTAAACAATACACATGGCGACTTTTTTAGCTATTTGCAAGTCAGTATCAGTTCTCACAACAAGGAGGACCCTGCCAGACCAGCTGTGTAACCTTGTCGCGCTAAACAGTAGCACACGGCGACTTTTTGTATTAGCGAATCTCTGTCAGTTTCGGTTCATTACTCGGGGTTAGTGTCAAAGGACCGTTTTGTGTTCCGCGACGATAAAACCAATTCACGTTTCGTTTCAAAACCGTCTTCGTCGCACAACTAGTCTCACGCGAATTTGTACTTAAACCAGCGTAAATAGAGCTAGATCGCAATGAAACCATTGCGATTCGTTCCGTTCGTTTCAGAGGTCATTATTGTGTAGCTTATTGTGATTGATATAGAGTGCAAGATTATAACAAAAAAAAAATGCAACGAAGACGCGACGCGACGCTCGCTTACGAGTCGTGCTGAGACGAACGAACCTCATCGCATCGAAGAGAGTGAAGTTTACGTTTCGCTCGTTTGACCAACGTTGACCGTCGTCGTCCGTCACCCGTTATCGTCCGTCGCTCGTTCCCAATCAGTCAAACCAGTTGCGAACGAGAACCGTTTCGAGGACTAGTTTTCGTTCTTAAAAAAACGGCTGCGTTTCGTCCTCCAAATATATGATAACGACCCATCACTACACTGGTGCCCTGCGTACCTACACGTCGTGCATGCACGTCGCCTCCAGCCGCAACGCACGAGTGCGCCGGTCGGCGCGTGCGTGCCTGCACACCGTGCCCTGAGCGGTTATTCTCTGAGCAAACATCCCTGATATCGACGGCTGAAACAGCGATGATAACCCATTTTCCAATCCTATGTGACATTCAGTCATGACAACAGGCATCCATGTTATGCTTAGAGAGAATAACCCCCCAGAGCCGGCGTTTACTCGCCCGACCACTCGATAAGGAACCAGACCAACTCGCTGAGCTTATGTCACGATAAACAATAGCACAGGGCGACTTTTTGCAATGATTAGCGAGTCTCAGTCAGTTGTTTCGGTTCATAACATGCACGACGAGCACGTCGCCTTCAGCGAGAACGTGCGTGCCATCGCACCGGGCCCACTGAGTAAATGTTGCATATAATTTGATGTCGTTGCTTACAGAATACGGGTGATCTTAAGCTGGAGATGAATACATTGAGGAGTGATTTGAAACAGCTAGTTTTTACTGTGTACCTGTATGAAGAGTGCCCCCCTGAGTCAGCTGGTATACCTCTGCATATAGAAAAAAATATCACTTTAACAACCGATCCCAGAGGGCTGGTGGTAAGGGAGTGAGTAAAGATTGTTTTTTCTGCTTAGTCTATCAAATTACGAGCATGATTATAGGGAAACGTCGAGCATAGCCCTTTACATTGCACGCTGGGTGACCTTGAGCTTTCTTATCAGACGTTTCACTACCGTAAGTCATCACAGTGCCAGATTATATTCCTCGGTATTCGGTATAACCTGCCGCAGCGTATGGATGTGGTCTATGGTGCTAAAGCTTTTTCGGAACCCGGCTTGTTCGGGAAGCTGGAAGTAGTCGAACCTGCGAGCGAGACGATTCGTAATGAATCTTGAAGACAGCTTATGGGCATGACGATGACGGAATTAAAAAGCTTCTAGAGGACTTTGAGTATCGGCGCACCGCCCGCTCTCAGAAGTTCTGTAGTGATTCCGTCATCGCCCGCCACCTTGTTGTTTTTGAGCTGTTTGGACTGATCCTGGTCCGCTTTCAGCTTTCCGGCTTTTTGAAGAAGGAGTTCATCATGAAGGAGTTCTCTATCTCCATAAAGTCGGAAAGCATCTGGCCTCTGTCATTTCATTGCCCAACTCCAATTGCCCCACTCTCAACTCGCCACCGCAACGTTTCCCCAACTTATCATTAAAGTCCCCCATCACTTGTGTGGCTATGCATGACTCTACAAATGTCCTTATTCGTCATCGCCTCCACTTCGTCATCTTGGTGTGTCGAGGTCGGAGCGTAGACCTGTGTAACATTCAGCGATACCGTTCGGATATTTTGAGTATCAGGTACGCTACCCTGGTCGACACACTTCCGATGGAAATCACGTTGTTGACAAGGGACCTGTGGACGATGAAACCGACACCACCTACGGACTGTTAGTCGCCCTAGGTAGTATAGCAGGTTACCGGAATTGAGAATTATCGAGTCCTCTCCCTCTCTTCGGACTTCAGACAACCCTATGATGTCCCAGTGTAACCTGCTAATACTTTCTTCCAGCTCTGTTAACTTCGCGTAAGTTCGCAGTGTGCGCGTGTTGTACGTTGCCAGGTGCAGTGTCCGTTGTCTGTGACAGCCAAACGTAGCCCGGGGATTCTTAGCACCCGCTGCCCTGCCGTTACCATAGCCGCTGTCAGAGCCAGGAATAGCAGGGCTACCGGGTACTGGGGGCCGATTTTTCTTGGATTATAGGATTTTAGTATTAAATAAATAAATATAAAATGCCGTACATTTAAGACATTTTTCAATAGGTAAGTACCACTATCACAGACCTATATCGAGATAGACGAAAAGAGCGCTTCAAACTGTATGAGAACCTAGCGTGTCGTTTTTCGCACGCAAGACAGCACTGCATAATTAACCATTTTCGTTTCTGAGTACCGCGTGTTTTCATGGCAATGGTCTCAAGCGGACTGACTTATGTCGGACAAAACTTTGACCGTGGATCAAACTTTTTACATGCAAGGGAGGTAAACTTTCCGTCTATATCAATATATGTCTGTGACTACCTACGTACCCTATCTCATTTTGAGCTCATAATAACGGTCTTCTAACATTATTCAACTTACAGATACACGAACTATGGGAACGTTATTTATTTGTCATCAGATGAAATAAGTGAAACAGGAAAACAACTCTCGCATATTTACACAGTAAGTATCAAAGCCATAAGTATGCTGGATGCAAAATCCAATACAAATTCGCATGATGCTATCTTGTTTACCCCGCTAAAATGTGAGCGAGACAGAGACACGTTATAATTTTATCGAGTCGATAAACGTAGCTGCTCATGCTAGTACTTAGTTGATTTTTTCTAGTAAAAAATCTATACTTCACTACATAGTATAAAACAAAAATTTGGTACGCAGATAGTAGATAGCCTGGCTATAAACATACGATACTTTTTATCCTGATATTCCCACGGGAACGGGAGCCACGCGGGTGAAACCGCGAGCGGCCACTAGTATCTTATAAAAATAGGTAATGTGTTAATTTCAGGTATCTAACAGAGGGTTCACCACATGGGTTGACATCGCTTGCTCTATCGCCTTAGACAAAAAGAGTTTTTTCGTGGAGATGTTGGTTACAGTAAGTTGTCACTATCAATCCCTAGTTTATACTAGAAGAATGGGTTTTTTAATCATCCAAGGTTAATCTATATGACGACCTGTTTGGCGCAGAGGTACTAACGCCGCCTTCTGCGCCGGAGGTCCCGGGTTCGATCCCCGGACAAGACAAATATTTGTGTGCATGAACATGTCTATTTGTGTTGGTCTGGGTGTTTAATATGTATATTATGTATGTATTTACAAAAAAAATAGTATATAAGTATGTTTATCCGTTATCTAGTATCCATAACACAAGTTATTCATGAAACTTAACGTGGGCTAGATAATTGGTGTGATTGTATGGACATATTTATTTATTTATTTATTTATACGTACAGCCAACAGCACATCACACTTGCACTACGAAAACTACTTAATAAGACTGATTTTCACTTTCACCAACTGGTTGTAAATATGTATGCTAAACATATTTAATTAATGGGTCAGTCACTTTCAACTTCAAACGAATGGCTGAAAGAGAATGTCATATTGACAGTTGGTGATACTGGCCCTAAGAGTGCCATAAGGGTGCTTTTAAGGTACAACTGTAAAGCCTGATGTGCTGTAGACTGTACTTTTGTTGTGCTAAATAGGGCCTACAATTAAGTTATCTTGAAGGTAACTACAAAATATTTTGATATGTAAGATAGAGGAAAGGAGAGAGATAGAAAAAACCAAGACTGTATATTAATACTAAAAGATAACATAGACAATAAATAAAAGAGAAAATTAATATCGTGTCGTGCCAGGAAGTGAAATAATTGGCAGAGAATAAGGTAGAATGGAAATTACTCCACCGTTGCAAAGATATACTCTAAAGGCATATTTTTAGATGCTAGAGGCAAATAGATGAATCGGTTGTTAAATAAAATAGAGAGAAGTTTAGAAACTGTACTTAAAATAACTTTATATTAGTACTAATCTAAATATTTTTTAATCTATTTGTATCTAACAGATTGACCCTCAAACTGCATCTAAATGTGATAAAGTCAGTGAAAAGAATACATCACAACAATACACAACAAAATGCGCCGTCTCCGAACTGAAGAGTGATCAGAAATTTGACGTCATTGTTTCTATTTACATAGAACCAGGGACTCTTGGTAAGACAACTAACGAAATACTTGCTTGTTATCGAGTTGATACCCAGACAGTAGACTTGACGGATTGGCTACTCGTATGTCAGTAGCTGGACTCGCCTTGCCTATATACACCATGGTAGTAGTTGCCCAGTCTCATGCGTTCTGTCGTGTAGGAACATCACATAAAAAATTACAGGTTCCTTTTGCAACTGCTCGGTTGACTCTGGCTAACTACTGCCGAACAAGTCGAAACGAGAAACTTTATGAGTGATAGCCAAACCGCTGCCATGTGCGAGTTACTGTCATGCGAACAGGCGAGTGAAAACAAAAAATGTTGAAGTTAATCGCATTCGAGCCACCGTCCAAATCGCACGTGACAGTACTTCGTAAGGAAAGACCATAGAATGCGAATTACTGCATTGAGGCTACTCGGCAAGCTGACTCGCAAGGTCTAAACTAATCATTCCACTACTAGCGAGGCTTACCGAAGTTAGCCGAATGTGAGAATGTAGCCTAACGCCCGAAATTAATAACCATCTTCTTATCGAGTGAGGATAAGTGGCCACCTCTGGTGTCAGAGTTTATCAAGCCGCCTATAAGGCCTCTGAGGTGGCTTAACGACTGTAATATGAATACAACAACCGGGACCGACGGTTTAACGTGCCCTCCGAAGCACAAAAGCGCTCAGTTGTAATGCCACTTTACGGTCACCCATCCGACACCTGACCGGGCCTAACTTTGCTTAACAAACGTGATCGAATACGATCAGTCTGTCAAGCGCGGCCATGAGCGCTTAATTAATAACCTATCTGTAGATATGGATAAGGCTAAGGTGGTTGTTTTGAGATGGTTGTCTATTATACTGCTTTCGTTGCCTAGCAACCGTCGTTATTCTGGTCAAATTAGCAAAAATATCCTAGCTAATATAGCTTAATCCAAATCTACAGATAGGTTGTTAATTTCGAGCGTTAGACCCCGATTGTTGTCAGTTTTCTGCGGCGGAGTCGAATGGACCGAACCTCGAAGTAAGTGTAACACTATAGGTATTCGACTTCTGTAGGCCAAGCACCAATAAGTAGGTATCGAGAAAGTAAAAAAAAAAAATGTATGAGATATTAAGCAGCGTTCCTACCGGACGTAAACGGAACTACATTTTCGTATCCATTTTTTGACATGACGTGCTCGATACTATTTAGATAGTTTTTCGTGCTAACCCAACAGATTAATTAAAGTCGTTCTCGGTAGAAGTTTTAGCACAGACCACTCGACACTTTTGAAAATTTTACGTATATTTTTTTGAAATAACAATATTGTTTGTAGTCTAGAACTCAACATAGGGAACCAAAAAATGGGAATAAACAGAATCGAAACAGTAATGCCAATGATTCTAGTTTTGTTTTATCATTCAAAATTAGGGTTGATGATAAGCTATGTCTCAAATTAAAATGTGAAGGCTGACTACTTACCCTTAAATACAATTTTTTAGCTGCTTAAACAAGTGTTTAATTTTAATGTAGTTTACTTTAAATTTGGCAAAATAAAATCATACCTACATAAGTAGACATTACTTGTACTAAGAATGTTGCATATTTCAGATTGGAAAACTCTGGAAAATGATAATATTACTTTGTCATCATACTTCAAAGTTAAGTTCGGTGGAAAAACTGTTGATCACAGGTACGATTTTTTTAAGTAGCATGTTAATCTTTATTGCTTGATATATTTATGAACGTCACATCCTTCGAACAGTAAAACCAACATTATTACTTCAAACCAACAAAAAATGTACCTCGCTCGAACTGAAATTACCGAATACTACGGTAGCACAAAATATGTGACTGTTATTATTTGTTAGTTATGTTTTTTTTTTTCAGTATAACAAGTATTCTGCGCAAAAAGGAATCAGCAGTACCTGTATGGGTCATCATAGTGGCTGCCTTAGTTGGCCTTTTTATCTTGTTTCTGATTGCTTTTGCTCTTTATGAGGTGAGTTACGGCACAGAATACTTAATAGTACAAGTAGTTACGGTGCTCCCATGCTGTGTGCTCACGGCAGGCTCACGATCGATAGTGAGGTTTTTTAGAATAGAATGATTTATTTGTGAAATGCAGGTGTTAGTATTACAATGATGCCAGTTGTCAATTTCGTTAGTGTATCACTACATTTCCATCTTAAGTGATAAGGTATACAAATAATTAGGGCATAACATCAAAATACAGTTTATACAATGTCAAACAATTACATTTTCGTAAATAACTTTTTTCATAAATAAATTTTGTGTGGCGTTGCTGTAGTCCGTGGCTTAATCTGCTAGATGGCGCGGCGGCTTGCTGATTTCATACAAAAATCGATGCGTTCATGATCAACCGTGAGTAGTGAGTACGAAATTCTTGGAAGTAAAGTTAAGTCTTGGAAGTTGGAAGAAAGTATTGGAGGACTTCGACGGTGGTCCGCAAGTCTCGGTAGCTCAGTGGTAAGAGCATTAGACCGGATTTCCAAAGGTCGTGGGTTCGAGTCCCATTTGCGAATTCACTTGTGGCCAAATTGATTTTTTCCAATATTTTTGTACTTAAAAAAATTTATTATAAAAATAGCATTGAATAATGCAAAAATTAAAAAATCATAAACAAATAGACACGTAAAACATAACATAAAAACATTTATTATCAGAAAAGTATTACAGCGTGGTGAATTACAAATAAGTCCCCAAACTAGGTAATCCTGTATCTCAAGGACTTGAGTATGAGATTTGCAAGTAAACTAGTTCAGTTCACACGTTCAAATATTTGTCTTGTCCGGGGATCGAACCCGCCACCTCTCCGCCACTGGTATAGATCGCGCCAAACTTCTTGTTCGCTCTGAAGTTGCTTCGCGCAGGGATGCAGTCAGACACATAATACATAATAAGACTTAAGTATTATTTGTCTGATTACATCCCTGCCATAATACTTAAGTCTACTATGACTTAAGTATGACGAGTCTGACTGTATCTCTGAGCGTAGCAACTTCAGAGCGGACTAGAAGTTTGGCGCGATCTATAAGTACCTATGTTAACTAGCTTGGACGAATTGGCAAAGAAAAAAAAACAACGGGTTGCACTCCGGGAGTGCCGGCAGAAGTGAAAACCGCTTAAACGAAACAGCAGGAGCAGGCATACATTTTCGCCGCGCCGTAGAAAGAGAGGGGGATATTACTTCCTCTCCTACGCCGCGCCGGCGGTCTACTCTCCCTCCGTCTTACGAATTTTCGATCAGGTCAAGCCTCCTGAAGCGACTTTAAAATTTTTTACCCATCCCAAAAATTTAAAACTCTTATGTGCACAACGCCGCTAAAGAAGTTTTCACTTCATAAATAAGTTTACAAAAAGGTTTACCAAAGTAACGACATAAGTAACTGACTAAAAACTTGACTGTCAGGGTTGCCAGATAAGAATTTCAAGATTTCCCCAGATCTTATTTTATTTTTCTCCAAAATGATAAGATTTGTATGAAAATATGATTTTTATACTCCCCCAGTCAATTCAACTTTTCCCAAATATTGTCGAAAAAACATTATGTAGGCCTAGCATGAGCAGATTTTATCGACTCGATAACTCGATAACGTGACACTGTCTCGCTCACATCGTAGCGGAGAAAGCAAGACAGCATGATGCGTTATATCATATCGCGTGATATTATTTTATTATTTATTTATTTAATAATAACACAAGGAGCTTACAATTTTCTTTTTACAATAGTCCCGCAAAACCGACTAGTCGGTTTGTCTGTGGGATCTTCAGTCTCTATTATATATTAGTAATATTACCTAAAATTAATAGATATAATTTAAATATAAAGTCACTCTATACAGCTGTAATGAAATAAAATGCAACTAAATAATATAGTTGTACTTACTTATTGATCTAGTTTAGTTATTTTTATTATTATTTATGAATATATTTAGCAGCAGGTGTTTTTTTAATAATATCTTAAATCTATTTTTACATGTTTCATTTCTTATATTCGCTGGCAAACCATTCAGTAAGTAAGGTAGGCGTTTTTTAATGGTTCTATCTCCGTAATAATTGTTTACCCTAGGTACCTCAAACTTGCCAGCGGATATTGACCTTGTCGTATGGTTGTGATTGACAAGGGGTAAGTTATGCTCGTGATTGTTATGTTGATTAGTGATCATTAGAAATTTATGTTTTAAGCTAGCTGGAAGGATGTTACATATTTTGAATAATTCCATATAATTTTGTTTACATTTATATTTAGTTTTCTTGTCGACTAGTAATTTCAGAAATCTTATTTGAAGTTTTTCTATTTTGTCTATGTTTGTTTTAAAGGTCAAACCGTAACAATCAAGCGCATAACTCACAATCGAGTCCACTAAGGTAATATATAGACATTTTAGTGTGCTTTTGGGTAATTTGAAGCTAAGGTGGTAGAATTTTCCTAAAAGTATTCTTAATTTGTTACAAATGTCTTCAACGTGCATCGACCATGAGAAATGTTTATCTACTTTCAATCCTAAGTATGTGACATTATCCACTTCATTGATTGGATTACAGTGGCAGTTAGTATTATTATTATGAATGCAATTTATATCGTGAGTATATATAGTGGCCCTTGATTCGGGAGGTTGGAGGTAAAGCGAGTGTATTGTAAGAACATTAGTTTTATCTGCATTAAGTACTAAGCCGTTGTCATGCGACCATTTGACGACTGCGTTTACGTCTTCTTGTATTAATCTATACAATTCCGCCAGATTGGTACCGGCTAGTAATATGCACAAGTCGTCCGCGAACATGTGGGCTTTACAGTGCTTGAGCGCTCCACACAGGCTGTTAGCGTGTATGAGGTAGCAGACGGGCCCGCACCCAGAGCCCTGCGTCACCCCGCACCGAACCTCCACCTCGTCGCTGAGCGCGTCGCCCACCTTTACGCGGAAGGAGCGCGCGGTGAGGTAGTCGCTGAACCATTGTTTCAGCGGCCCCCTCACCCCACACTCCCCCATTGCTTTTAATAATGTTTCTGTTTCTAAAGTGTCAAAAGCTTTTTTAAAATCAAAAAATACAGACACAACATATTTTTTACTCTCTAAATAATTATTTATTTGATCTGTAAAGACTGACAAAAGTGTATTAGTGCCTTTCCCTTTTTGAAATCCGTGCTGACATTTATTTAGTATATGGTTATTTTGAAGAAATGAGGCTAATTGTTCGATGATGCTTTTTTCCATGATTTTATCTACTCTCGACATTATTCCTATAGGTCTGTAATTAGAAAATACACTTTTGTCACCTTTTTTATGAATTGGTCTTATAATTACGTTTTTTAAGCCATTTGGAAACTTCGAATGCTTTACGGACAGGTTAATTAGGTTTGCTAGTATAGGGCTTATCTTATCTGCTATTATTTTTAAGTCCGACATGCGTATCCGATCGCATCCTGGGGATTTTTTTGCACACATTTTAGTAATAATACGATAAACATCTTTACTACTCACTGGCTGCCACCGGATGCTCATCTCCGACTCCTTAGCGTATTTATTTCTATCTAATAATTTTTCTTTACATTTATGTTTTATGAGATTAATTTCACTAGAAAATGTTGAAGCAAATTTATTACATATGTCTTTATGACTATTTTGACATTTTATATTATTTAAAATTACAGAATCTGATGACTTTTTATCCTTACCTAACATTATATTAATTTTATCCCAGATTTTTTTAATATTATTATTACACTCTATAATACTTTGTTTTTCGTATTCGCAATTACTCTTAAAAATAGCTTTATAACATTTATTTCTATACTTGGTATAAGTCAGTCTTTTTATCATATTTTTGGGATCTTTACTCCATATATCGAATAAACTATCTCTTTTTCTTATCATTGCCTTTAAGTTATCTGTAATCCAGCTCTTATTATTTCTATTACTACAATTTATAGCTACGTCTTTAAAGCACTCATCATAAATGTTCGTAAATATTTGGCAGAAAGCCTTATACAATTCGTTAGGACACTCATAAGTCAACAACTCATCAAAGTTGGTTAATAATAATTTCTCTCTAATCATACGATTATCAAGAATGCGCCGAGTGGCAGGCGCAGGCACTGGCGCGGGTGTCGCAGGGGAAGATTGGGCCGGGGTCGCGGGCCGGGGCCGCGCATGCGCCCGACGAGTGTGCACACGACTCGAGCCACTGTTTGGTTCGCGATGCTGGCTACGTCTGCATCGCGTGACGCGTGTCCATTCCACCGCTGCAGCTACGAAGTAGTGATCCGAGATTTTATGTTTTATCACTGCCGAATATATGTTAGCTGATGGATCCCTAATATATAAGGCGAAATGGATTTTAATAATAAAATTTTAAGGGGTGGTCAGGCCAAGTGTTTGCAATCTAAGAAAAATAATAAAAAAATCGAAAAAAATATTTTTCTCCTAATAAAAAATTAAATTACGAGTTCGTAATTTACCTACTAGTTAATATTTTAAGTGTATTTAATTCATTATTAAACTTAATTAAACCTTGAATAATGAAAAAAAAATCATTAAATAGACTATTTAAAAACAGCTGATATTAAGCTACACTGCGCTGCGCGGCGCGGCGCGGCCCGCCGCGGCGCCGGCCGTCAACCCGGCCAGTCAGCTGAGAGCCATAAGTACCTACCTACTATGCAGCAAAGCTACCGCCTGGGCTGAGACCTAATTATTTTCTTTTCACAATTAATTTGAACGATTCGTTTCTAAGGTACAGTTAAGGCAAACAATCAATTGCAAGATCCAGACAAGGCCACATTGTAGTGACAAACAACACATGTTATGAGCGTTGAGGTGAGTATTATGCTGTGATGAGTCTTATTTAAGCTGTGACGTGACTTTATTATTCAAACTTCCCTATTAAAACAAAATCAAGTTTCAAATAAGTTTTGGTTAATAAATAGGTGTAGGTAGTACTTACATGGCGTCGAACAGCAATCCAGTTTACTTAATAGTTACATTCACTTACTTAATAGTTAGTTCCATTCAGATGATATCATCTGCATATTCTGCATACAAAAAAGGGATACATTATCCTGTGTCGCTGTCGACCACATTCACTCATACATCACAACACTCCTTAATTAACCTTATTGCACTGATTGATAGGTTACACACTAATTTGTTGTTACACTCACTGAGACACTGTCTGGTCAGTACTTTTCTCACGTTTGCTTGTTTATTAGTACACATTTTGCCGATCGATATCGTAAACGAAAATGCAGCCCGCACGCGGCGCGCAACTGCACGTCTGCACACCACAATCATCTTCGAGTCACTAACTTTTTTGATTGACCGCCGAGCGACGCGGACGGTGCCGAAAAGCGATAGGCAGCGTTTGGCGGCCGTGGCGGCATCGTTTGTCGGCGATGTCAGTGGCGGTAGATCAATGAAACCGCATGCAATATGAATCATCAATAGAATAGCCGCTATTTTAGAGCTGCCTCTTTGCCTATTGATTTTAATTTTTATGTAGCAAGTAAACTTCTTATCTATCTATTGTAAATTATTACGGTAGTCAATTTGGGTGTGTAAATTCTGTAATCCTAGTTTCATTATTCTGTAGAAAGATTCATTAAAAAAAAAAAAAAAAGTTTCCTAAAGCAGGCCATACTTGCGTGTATGGCCTGCTTATGTCTTAATTTAGAAGTAGACGATGGCTAAGATAATTAAAGGCTTGCATAAAATCACTTTGTAATTGTGAAAGAATTTGTAATAAACTTAATTACTTATACAAGTTTTAACGTATCACGCACGACGAAAGCTTCTATGTGTGATATCATATCAATATTATCAATAAGTTAGCTATATCCCCAGTAAGAGATAAGGCCTACTAGAGCAAGATGTTGCCCAGACATTTATGTGATCAGACTAAACAAAAAGTTGCGAAGCAATGCAAACCAAGATAATATGTGCCTGAAAAAATAATTAATATTTTTTTCTTTTTTTCTCGTGTCCCACCCCTAATAATCACGTGAAATTTCGCGCTTTACTTTGATTTGATATTTTCTTTAGTTAGTCTCCTTGTGCATTCTGTGCTATCAGGTCGCGACGCGCGTTAGTAAAAATGCCTAGGAGGTATACTAGTCGAGAGTACCTTGAAATGGTATTTTGTTACCGTGAAAGTAGCGAAGTGTTAAGCAGTGCTGCGCGGCTTTACGAGGAGAGGTTCGGAGTGCGCCTCAGTCAACGCACCATACTGAATGCCGTGTACCGTTTCCGAGAACATGGCCGTTTGGATCCACCACCGCCAGTTGATGCTGGTAGACCAAGAGTGGTGTCAGCTGAAGTGGAAGAACGGATCGTGGAATTCTTCGAAGAGCACGAAACGGCCAGTACTCGAGATGCTGCCAGAATTATCGCCTTTTGCTGTACGCATATTATTATTAAGTAAACTGGATTGCTGTTCGACGCCATGTAAGTACTACTTACCTACTTATACTTACCTACACCTATTTATTAACCAAAACTTATTTGAAACTTGATTTTGTTTTAATAGGGAAGTTTGAATAATAAAGTCACGTCACAGCTTAAATAAGACTCATCACAGCATAATACTCATCTCAACGCTCATAACATGTGTTGTTTGTCACTACAATGTGGCCTTGTCTGGATCTTGCAATTGATTGTTTGCCTTAACTGTACCTTAGAAACGAATCGTTCAAATTAGTTGTGAAAAGAAAATAATTGGGTCTCAGCCCAGGCGGTAGCTTTGCTGCATAGTAGGTACTTATGGCTCTCAGCTGACTGGCCGGGTTGACGGCCGGCGCCGCGGCGGGCCGCGCCGCGCAGCGCAGTGTAGCTTAATATCAGCTGTTTTTAAATAGTTTATTTAATGGTTTTTTTTCATTATTCAAGGTTTAATTAAGTTTGATAATGAATAAAATACACTTAAAATATTAACTAGTAGGTAAATTACGAACTCGTAATTAAATTTTTTATTAGGAGAAAAAGATTTTTTTAGATTTTTTTATTATTTTTCTTAGATTGCAAACACTTGGCCTGACCACCCCTTAAAATTTTATTATTAAAATCCATTTCGCCTTATATATATGGTCTATACACGATTCTACTATTTTATCTTTAACTACTTCTCTACGCGTCACATCATTTATACATTTTATGAAACCAAATTCTGCAAGGATATTTTCGTAAGTTATAACGTGACTGTACTGAGTATTCAATAAGTTTATGTTTATATCTCCACAAATAATTACTTTAGAATTTTGAGGTAAACAACTTACAAGTTTATTGAACTCTTCCAAAAATTGTACTGTTTTATCTTTTTTGTTAATTTTTGGTGGTCTATATATTGCTACTATATAAATCGGTTCTCCATTGCTGCTTAGTGTAATGGAAACGCATTCCGCGGTTTGCATGTCCGGCAAACTTACCGATGATGGGGCCTCTTCGCCCGTGCGAGTGCGAGCCACGGTCCCTGCCCGCGACCGCGAGTAGACTAACTAATGCTAGAAGAGCTGAATAGGCTGTATAAGTATAAATACCCTGATGTAAGGAACTTATCTTTTGTAGCGTACTACTTACTGTTTAGTACAACTAGCCTAATATGTAACTCTTTGTTATCTTTTAGTGTGGCTTCCTGAAAAGGAAGAAAAAAGAGGAATTAAAAAAACTAAGGCGCAGCGTCCATAGGCAGAGTATGGTAAGTGGATAAATCTGCAGTGAATAAAAGTTAATAAATAAAAAAACATAACATTGATCGGGCAGATCAAACTAACTTTACATTCGTTCGCTGTTCTCAGAAAAAGATTATTATTATTGTGAAACATGTGTGGTAACTTTTTATTATTTTACTTTATTATTTTAGCGTCGCTCAGCTCAGGAGAGTAGACGGAGTGCTAACAAAGTCTTGAATTCGCAATCTGATGAAAATAAACTGATCGAGGAGTCGGAGGACAGTGATCCCCCGAGCCCGACGTTTTCCACCGATGGCAAGCCACTACACATGGCTGACGGGAAGAAACCACCAATAGCAGATGGGAAGAAACCACCAATCGCTGTCGGGAACAAACCAGCAATGGCTGAAGAGAAAAAACCGACGATGCCCGAACAGGTTATTTATTTATTTTGTGGCTGTCAATAAAAACGTATACTATCAAAAACAATAGGTATCTATATACCTAATAGTTTTTACAGGCAGCCACGAAATGCGATGTAGACATTAAAAACTTAATACATGTATAAGCTGATCAGACAATACTTTAGATTTAGGGATTCGCGTTGCTTTATCTTTGAACCATTTTTACCATTTCTCTATATTTTCTGGCACTCGAGTGAAATATTTCCACAACAGCTGATTTATTCGGGCGGGAAATCTGAATCCTAATGTAGAGTTGTGACCCGGATTATTCTTTTCTTCACTGACTTCGGAACAAAACTTGTATTGATTCTAATTTGAGCGAGCTTAAAGCAATCAAGGGTACCAATATAACCATTGCATTTAACAATTTTGTAAAACCACATAGGTTGCCAATCCAATGGCCGACAAGTTGAAGAAGCCTTCAAGAACTGCTGCAGAACCGCCGCAATCTGCATCTGATGAGCTACTAAAAGAAAAGCACAGTGCGACAGCGCCACCGCAAGCTGATGGTGAAAAAATTAAGTAAGTTTTGTAACTGTTGCGGTGCAATTAAGATAATGACTTGACTTTTACGAGGGGAGGTTCAAAAGTCCGCGGAACGAGAGAGATGGAGGAGGTAGATCCATTTGTCCAGGTAGGTATTGATTGAGCTCCTCATAACGACTATATATACCAAATTAGAACGTAATCGGGTCATTAATATTTTAGGAATTTATCGTGCATGCAAGTCAAAAAGTAGGGAAGACAAAAACGTACCAACATTTTTTCGAATTTTTTTCGGCTTTTGGAGCTCTGTAGTGAGATAAAGAATGAAGTTGCAGTCCGAATTATTACTAAAGATGAAAGCTATGCTCACCTCCGTAATCCTAGTCCTAGTCCATACAGTGGCATTCTGCCGCCCAAGAGGGTAGAGTTGTATAATGAGGCGGAAAAATGTTTGCGACTGTTTATTTGTGTCTTTTGCTCATCGACATGTAGAATGCCATGTTAATAGAACCGTACAGTACATTTTAAACGACATTTGGGGGAGTTCATAGAAGAAAAAAAATTAGAAAAGGTTAGCACTTTTGATCAAAATTCACCTGCGCATAAAAGTCACGTTGCAACGGCGTTTGTTCGCCGATGAGGCTTCGAACAACTTCATCAACCTTTTTATAGACCAGACCAGGGCCCAAGCAAATATTTAAAATTTACTGCAATGAAAAAAGGTGAGAGGTTAGAGAAGTCTGCAATTTCTACTCAAATAATTTTTTTTTTCGAATCAGTAATCAATTTATTAGAGCAATTTCAGATATATATTTGGGGTAGTAAAGAAATATACTTACTTGAAGGAAAAATATATTTGGTGTTTACCTTCAACCGATTTCACCCTCATTCCGCGTTTTGAGCCTCCCCTCGCACATATTTTTTTCTCAGTTTTTAGTACTTTTTAACCGACTTAAAAAAGGAGGAGGTTCTTAAGTTGACTGACGATGACGACGACAAACATTTTTTTCTTTTTTTTATGTTTGTTTTAATATAACGTCGACAGTTGTAAACCGATTTTATTAATAATTTTTTTATCTGAAAGAACATTAAGTGTATTCTCACTAATTCTAAATTTTAAATTCAAATTTTTACGAAGATCTCGCTAGTTGTTTTTTCATAATCCTGAAAAATATAATTTACGTTTTGGCAAGTAGTCGTTTACCTAGATGACATAATTGTTGTGTATGGGCTGATTTTAGTATAAAAAAACCGACTTCAAAAAGTAAACAATAAAACATTCTACATTGCACTTCTATTAACTATATTTTTATTTTTCTTGCCTTGGCTGGCACCGACTCCAAAAGTTTTATTCTTTACTTTTTGAAGTCGGTTTAAATATTTTTTTTATTTCGTCGTCGTCGTCATCGTCGCAGCTACATGACACCCACTGCTGATTATTTATAGGCCTCCTCCAAGGATCTCCACAACGGTCGGTCCTGTGTAGTGCGATTCTGTAAGACTTCATTTTACAGCTCGCATCTGAATCCGCCGTGAGTTTTTTGATTGGCATTCTAAAAACTCGCATGACCCACTAGCGCTTCACTTGCGAGCGTGGCAGCGAGTTGAACTAAAATGACCGTGAGTTTTTGACAGCTAAAGTATGAGATGACATAAAAAATGGCATTCTGTAAGGTTATTCCCCCATCACTTCGACGCTCCCTTCGCACTCGAACACGATTCAAAGTGTCAAATAAAAAGTTAGTATTTTATGAGTGAGATTTAAAGAAATCCTTTATAAATAGTGTTAAAATAACTTCTAAAAGTCACAGTGTTTGTGTTAAGTGAATACCTACAGTCTATTTACGATGGCAAGAATGTTTTTATTGAAATCTTTATTAGAAGAAGCTCATGCTTTGGATAAAATAGAAATGCGTCGCCAATCTTACCAAATTCGACGTTTATCGCTACTAACCCGAGATCACGACTATGTAAGCGTTTATAGATTATCTAAGGAACTAATTGACCAACTAGAGTACGAGTTACTGCCTCTAATAAAGACCACAAAACGTCGAGGCAAAGGACTTTCAACTCGAGTTAAGGTAACTGTTTCTTTCTATTATGCATACTTATTAAATTCACGAAAATCCTGTCACTGCATACTGTAATACTCTCTAGTCTAACTAGCATAACATAGATTTTACTAGATAGTTTACTTACACATGACACAATACAGCTTATAATCAAATCACATAAATAAAGTATACACACAAAATTAATATTAAGTTATATTAGAAGCCAAAACTTAATGACTACATTCATGATTTTAAGGTACTTAAGTAGAAACCTACCCAGTATTACATATTTAATTGTTGACTAATTGTTCCACAGATATTATGCACCTTATCATTTTTGGCTAACGGCATTTACCAAAAAATAATAAAAGAAAATATAAGAACATATGTTTCACAACCATCAGCATCTCGTTGCATTAATGAAATAGTGGAGGCTCTCAATAATCCGGCCATTGTAAGGAAATATATAAGGTTCCCACAAAATATGCAAGAAAGACAAATTTTAAAAGAAAAGTATGTGTAATTGTCCACCTTCTTACATTTTTATAATACCTCTAGTAAGTAATAATAAAACTTTTATTTACAGATTTTACAGAAAGTTTGGCATTCCTGGTGTAATAGGGTGCATTGATGGCACTCTAGTGGCACTGAAAAAACCAGTGGAGAATGAGGAACGTTTTTACTGCCGCAAAGGTTACCATGCAAGAAATGTGCAATTGGTAAAATATATATTCAACATTGTAATCTAACTATTACTTAAATTTAATTAGTTTCTTAATATTTATTTTTAATATTGTTTTTTTTTTCAGATAACAGATGCAGATTTAAATATATTAAATGTGGATCCGACTTATGGTGGAGCTACGCATGATAGCTTCATTTTTAATTACAGTATTATAAAAGCACACTTAGAGGCATTAACCAATGCTGGAGAAGAAGTTGTTTTGCTTGGTAAGTTACTACATCCCTGGGCTCTACTTGAGAATGTAAATTAAGTATAAAAACATTACCTAGTATTATTTAATACTTATTTATTTTTTCAGGTGATTCAGGATATGCTCAGCGCGCCTACCTTATGACGCCAATTAGTAACGCAGAAGACAATTCCCCAGAAGCTTTTTACAATGACCGTCACTCAACTGCTCGCAATTCAGTTGAAAGAACAATCGGTCTCTTAAAAGGACGGTTTAGGTGCTTGTTAGTACACAGAGTGCTTAATTATCATCCAGACTTAGTTGCAAAAATTGTTATTGCATGTTGTGTTTTGCACAACATGTGCAATCGCGCAGGAATGCCGGCATTCACAATTTCAGAAGAAGAGAGACTAGTAGAGGCACAAACAATTGCTGCAGTTCAAAGGAGGCAAATTAGGAATTTGCCTTCCAACACTGATATAGCGCTTGGACAATTACATAGGCGAAACTTAGTAAATAGGCTTTGGCGTTCACGCAATAATTAACTTGTCTTGGTAACAATTTGGGGCAGGTTGTTTAGATCGGTCAAATATTGTTGGAAAGAGAATACAATCACACCAATAATCTAGCCTAAGGTAAGTTTCTCTTGTGTTCTGGATATTATACAAGATAGTTGACTATACCTACACTTTTGTTTCGTGCAGAATCGAACCTGCGACCTCTGAGCACAGGTAGACCCCTGCACCATATTAGTTGTCCTACATAGATTAACTTAAATAGTTGAATCAAGGAACTTCCGGGTAGACCAGTAGGTAGAGTTTTATTAGGGGGCATTGTTTCAAAAATAGATTACATAATATTTTCTATAAAAATAAATCTATAACTTTAAATTATTAAAATTAGTACTTAAGTAAGTACAATAAAGCACAAATAATAGAGCTTTAATAATGTATTTCATTTTATAAATAAATTATTTCTTTAACCTTTAAACTTTTCTAAATATTGTTTCTCAAAAAAACTACTGATTAACCGGGAAGTTCCTCGACTGTACCGATTATATTTGATTAATAAATTATTCTCATTAGGTACACTTTGATATTATCCTTATTACTCTTTGAAAAAACGCTGCCTAAGAAAACTACTGGTCCACCAAGAAGCTCTTCAATTGTAGGTACCTACATTGAATTGTAAACTTACACGTCCGGATGATAATTAAGCACCTGTTGGGACAGAAAATGTAGCTGACATGAAGGCGCGAAACTACACACTTTTTTGAGACCTAAATATTAGGTTTGACAAACTCTAAATCATTGCTAGGGAATATAGATTTATTTCTAGAATGCTCTGGTTATTGAAATCAATAAATATTAAATACCCTAATTTCAATAAATAAATATCAATTACACCATTTAAAAAATGTTTGATAAGATATGCTAAGAAAATTCGACCCATTTAGGACCCCTAATAAAATTCACAAGTTAAAACCTCACAGGATATTTTTATTATGTGATAAAATATGGAGGTCAACACCCCTCTCCCAAGTTTTCTTTCGCCATTTCTTTCTTGGAGAGGCCTCCCACTTTGTGAAATGGTGGTAGATTCAGTAGTTTTTTTCTTTAAATAATTTCGGGATATATAAAAAATCTAAACTAATCACCAAAGCACTTTCAACAAAACCATGCTAATACATAAAAAAAATACCAAATCCAAACCTCAAACCATTTTCAATAAAAATACTCTATGTCTGATAAAAGTGTTTTATTTCAATATTAATCATAAGTATAATCCTTAATTCAGTCTACTAGTTTACAAGTGCATCTAGATATGCACTTGTAAATGTCAAAGAAGTTACGCCGACGGTTCACAAAGCTTACGGCGGAAGGACATTGTAACGAGAAGAACCGGCAAGAAACTCGTCACGGGCTGCATTGATTATATTATCATTACACCCTATCTAATCCTATTAATAATTTTAAGTAAATATTGCCACTTACATCATTGTTTGCTCATAAGGAAAAGTGATGCCATAAATAATATTAAAGTTCTAGATTTAAAATAAATTTTATAAACGATATGTTCTTTAATATTATCAAATTATACTAGGTTAGTTGCTACATTGCAAAACTACAACTTGAGATCTAAGTTAATATAAATCTGTACCCAGACACATACTTGCAAAATGTTGTGACTTGTTCCAACGGATGAGCTGGACGTAGAGCCAAACAGCCTTCTGGCAAAAGGTCTAGGATCTATTAGTTGCCTTTCGCTGTCAATCTGCTCAGAGCCCTGAAAAGTATTGTACAAGTATAACTTAATATCTTTGATGTGGAATAGAACTAGACAAAAAAAAACTGGAAACGATAAATGAGTATTAAAATTATATTACTTAGTAATAAATAAAGACTATGTAAGTACTCAACTACATATTTATGATATTTAGTAAATTATTAAGATACTCATAATTGTTTACAATTAAAATTTTAAAAACATTCCACATTCTTCTACCATACAGAAAAAGTCAAACAAAGATAAGTAAGATTTATAAATTTGTTAGTACAATATATAACTTACTAAAATAACATTAGCTGCTGTTTCTTCGGCAATAGGAAAGTCCAGATCTTGAGTGTGATAAACCTACAAATATAAAGTAAAATATGAGTATATTTTATTCAATCAAATATTATTTTAAATTAAATATCAATATCATACATTGTCAGTGCCAGCATCTTGTCTCTGTTGCCTTTGATGTGGTGGTGATGGAGTACTATCCTGAAACAGAAAATAATATTATAAATATTGCCAACTAATCTTAATAATAATTCACTTTAAATTATATGTATTTTTGTACATGCAGATAGTAATAGCAGGTTGTTTATAGGTAATAAATAACAAATAGTGGCCAAAGATTGTTTCGATATGCAAACTTCTTACATTTAAATTTCTTACCAGGAATGGTGCTATGCCTAAATGTCCATCTCCTATGGAAAAGCTTTCACCACCACACAAAGCAACAATTCTTTCCTCCAGCTCTGACAACTCTACCACATCCTCCACCCCACCACCAGTCCTACGCCTTGCAGCAGAGCGCGAAGCTGCTTTCTTTTTTATCGCACTTTTTTTATCGGACCAATACTAAAATCAGATAAAATTAAAGAAATTATACAAATGTTTAATGTCATATTTTTAATAAGATGCATTCTTTTAGTATTATTAAACTTAAGAGCACAGTTTACATCAACATTCCTCATATATGTTCAAGTGGTCAGCTTTGAAGAATGTTAAGTGGTTCTAACGAACATGTAATGAAAAAACGCGATACTAACCTTGGTCCACTGTTTGTAATTTTTTATAGTGCCACCTAAACTGTTTAGGCGCACGGCTAATTCCTCCCACTGTCGTCGACTTCGCTCTCTGGCATTTTGAGTTCTGAGGAAACCCTTTGCCAAGCCAGGGTTTCCTTCCATAAACTCTACCAGAGCCTCTAGTTGAGCCGACGATGGGTGAGAGGAACGTATTTCATTTGTACTGTAAAATTTAAGTTGTATGAGAAAACAAATAAATACTTACGATCTTCAATTAATATCGATTTTAAGCTCCATAACGACAAGTTTATACTTACTTCATGATTTCTCAATCGTTTTCGGCACACAAACACAGAAAGACAGCGGCAAGCAAGCAACAACAACAATCTTTAATCAAAACAAAACAAAGTTCGAAGAAAGATTGTCAAACTTTTTTTTTTTTATTGAAACGCATAGATTACAATCATGTTACCAATTAGAGTTTTCTGTTAATTTAACATTATTATGTGGCTCAAAGTCCTTAAACTAATAAAGTTTTGTTACTAATTACAAAATTATTAATTTGCCATAGCAAAAACTCAATAATTGTGTCAAAAAACAGGAGTCGATAAAACTCGACTAACAATTTGAGGTATATGACAATCACTAGCGCAACGATACTCACTTCGAAGCTCACTTCACTTCGCAAGTGACTGGGTGATGCTTACAGAATGCAAAATCAAGGTCATTTAGAACCTAATGCGAAGTGTGAGTGAGGATCGAAGTGAGCTGCGAGTTGTTGTCTGAATTTTACAGAATCGACGTACTGCGCTGCCCGCATCCAGCGGCTTCCCGCGACCGCGCACCAAATTGTCGGTCCACCTTGTCAGGGCCTACCCACGGAGCGTCCTGTGCGCTTTCGCCATTCCAGAACCTTTCCGCCCCACCCAACGGCCATCCGTTCTTCTCGCTATGGATCCCGCCCACTGCCACTTCAGCTTAGCAATCCTTCGAGCGATGTCAGTTACTATAGTTCTCCTACGGATCTCCTCATTTCTGATTCGATTAAGTAGGAAAACGCCGAGCATAGCCCTCTCCATTGCACGCTGCACTTTTTTATTTATCAATCAATTAGTTCAATAGGTTCTTATGGCGTGTATCGATTTCGCGACGCTGCCGCGAGACAGCGTCAGTACACGTTTGAAATCCCAAGTTCTGCTTTATCTTCCATATCGCGAGCGAACAAAGCAATCCACATATGAGCGGCAGCTTTAAAATTGGCTCGCGAGCCAGTTTCGCAATGTCGATACACGCCATTAGAAGCTTGGTGGTGCAGAAAATCCATTAATTACGACAGTCGTCAGTCATCGCCACGGCAATGAACTGCGTCATACAGTCGCGAAAGTTCCGGGTCGCTTTTTGATCTATCGTCGCCGTTACTCTGATTGACGTCAGGTCAATGAGATGATGGCGCCGAAGTAGCGAAGCGACACATATCCATCGGCTGGTGGTAGGACTTGTTGTAACTCCGCCTGTGGGCCTACTATCATCTATTGGAAACCATCATGTCAGAAGAACGTTTTGTTTTTATTGAAATTGTGACATTTTGACACACCACATTTTGGATGTGATGTTTGAGCAAAAAAGTCACAAAACTTCCGTCAAAAATCAAGCTCACTTAAAGCGATTCGTAGTTTGAAATAGCGTGGTAAGATTGAAACAATACTGCTCTAAGAGATAGCGGCAGGCCCCCTGGCTAGCTACCACCATCTTATCTAAAACTGACGCCATAACAACAATGTTTCCAGCAGTAAAAGATAAAATAGCAAGTTCTTCAGTGGTTGAGTATTCCAGGAGAGACACGCTTCCATCTTCAGTCTTACCATTAAGTACTTTACATCTGGTACGATGAAGGCTAAGCGCAAAATATATAAGTCAATGGCTATTCTCCGAAAAACACTTGTCCACCACAAACTCGTCGCCCGGTGGACAAATGGTATGTGCTAGCTCGTCGGGGCGCCGCCGCCGCCGTCATCTCGTCTTATTGACGTCGTGGCGGCGGCGGTGGACGAACGGCATTTGGCGATTCTCGGGCTGCGCTCAGTTTAGAGACAGTCGATCAGGCTTACTACCTCACCCACCGTTAGCCATTCAATCAAGGGATTTTGGGTGGAAAGTGGACTACCAGGAACTTCCCCGTTCGTAGGTTACATAGTATGACTACCACATATTACATAATACTATAACTACTAGTACCAATTACTATTAATTGGATTTTATGTTAGATTTTAAATGTGATCGTCATTCTTAGTAAAACAAAAAAGTTAAACGATATTTTTTTTATTTTAGGAAGGAGCTTATAATTCTTGGACTTCAGAAAAACTTAGGCAAGTATCCGGTCAAACCGCCAAAACCAAGAAGCCGAGAAACATCCAACGACGAACCAGAAGACCAAGAGATATATGGCACCAGGCCTTAGAAAATACTTGTACATTTAGATCAATCATGTAGGTACAGTCAACATCATGTAAGGTTTTATAATTGTAGTTACAAAAAGTACTTACATACTAGTGACATAGGTACCTATATGGCGTACCTATATACTCAAGGTCAAACTGTAAAATCTGACCAGCCAGGCGTCTTTTCATGTATTTTAAACCATTTGTAATTTTATCCAATTATTTATTTAATACTTACACTTTTCGTTCTATTTAATATATCTATATCATAAATTTACGGGATCTACCACCATAACAATTTTATAGGTAGGAATGTCGCTTCTAGGTATTCATCTCTAATATTTTAAGTACAGTACGTTCATCATAAGATGTTACCCCTGCCTTGGGAATTGGCAGCATTGTCTACGTCGCTTGCCAGTAATATATGTACCTTTTAGCCCCCATCATCTAAACTTATCACTATGATTATTTAATCCCACCACAAATTAATATGTTTGGCTTGCATATTTTCAAATAATATAAGTAATAAAGTTTAAATAAAAACATAACGGCACATCTGACGGTGAACGGGGACTGTACAGTCAATAATTTAGTCTGTAAGATATTATTTAATCTTGATTGTACTTTTAACCTTGTTTAGATACTTTTAGGATTTACTTATATATTTCTTTCACATTATAAAATACTTAAAAGTTATAATCGTATTTTTTTTATATCCCAAAATCGTTTTTACATTACCTTTTCATTTATATTTATTACATATCAATAAAAAACAACAACAAAATATGGCGTCGCGTCATATGTAGTCAATAAAACGGCTTCTCAGTACGGGGTAATTTGACCAAAGCCTTAAATGGTAATTAGTTCTACTTCTTTATTATTTTTTTGTTTTTCTTTAATTTAGGACAGCCATATCGTACAAAAATGAACGCTGAAGTCGGAATAATTCCGATTCACCTGCGTTTTTGGTATGTTGTGTTGGTCCATTTATATTTATCCAGATTTGCAGCTCTCTAAAATGAGGTCCAAACAACATACCAAAAATACAGGTGTATCTGAATTATTCCGATTTCTAACGTAACTATGACTGGTCTAGTTAGTTATTTCAATGAGATGTGACTTCTTTCTCACATATAAAGCCGTGATAACTGGTACAGCATATATCGTTTAAGTTTCCATCGTTCAAGAAGATCCCCCCACAGTTCTCGTTATTCATCCCGTTGTTGGGTTCATTTGGCATCCAGATGCTGAAGCCGGCCTCCTCTAAGGTCTGGTCTAGAAGAGAAATATTTATTTAACACTAGCGGCCTCCCGCGGTTTCACTCGCGTGGTTTCCTGTGAAAATATCGAGATAAAAAGTAGCCTATGTTTTAATGTAGGCTATGTTCTATCTGTGTGCCAACTTTCATCTAAATCGGTTCAGTAACTTTTTTTTTTTTTTTTTTTTTTTCGGTTCTGTATTTTTGCTTGAAAGAGTAACAAACATCTATCCAAACATCCTCACAAACTTTCGCAGTTATAATATTAGTACGATTAATAGTCCGATCTACGAGGAGATTCGTTGTATGGAGACTCGATTTATTTTATTATTCATTTTATTTTTATAATTTGGGACATTAAACAGTTATATGCTAAGTAATATTAACTAAAATTAAAAATACATTATTGTTATACCAGCATATTATTATAACCCACACCAATGTCCACGAAATAAAAGAGACTTCCGAATAATTCCTCCGTCCATGAAACTTGGCACACACATGATTAAAATAGGTAACATTATAGATATACATACCCCACAACTTACGTTAGGTATTTTTACCTAAATTATTTATATTTCAGATATACCCAAAATTTTACTTTTATTATTTTGCCCCTTAACGTGTACTGTGTGTTATATGCTTTTATATGTTCAAATACATAGTTTTTCTCAGTTATCCAAAAGATTTTCTACAATATCATAAATCTAATTTTTTCGTAATTACGTCGTGTGAAAAATTGCTCAGGGAAATTAGTTACGTTTCTTAGTTAGGGGTCGCCCTATTGTAATAGATTTTTCAATAATCCAATAGAAAATCCACTAAATACTATTTTTTTAGCACCTCTGCTTATTGCCGGCCGGCCGCGCAGCCGCGTCCACGCAACCCGCGCCACCCCGCTGTCACGTCACTGTCGCGGCGATTAGGGAAATAACGACCTTGCTGCACGTGTAGGTAGACATAAGCTCCTATTCACTTTACCACCCGCGCGCTAGTTATAGTAAGAGGAATTAAGAGAATTAGGTAGTTTTGTGAAATCTGTTTTGGCATAAATCTCAAATAATTTATGTACTACCTTAACTTAACCTTGGGGTAGGACAAATAATAGTTGATCGACTCTACCCGATCGAAGAACCGGGTATACTTGGTTCTGACGGAATCAGGTAGAACCGGGTGCACGCCCTAGATGTAAATATGAAATCATTTTTGTACTAATGTAAAATAACTAAATGGTGGCTTACGGGTGGCCCAATTGAGCCACCTCCGCCGCACCGAAACCTACTTTGACACTAAGTCGTATAGGAAATAGTGGTTAAAGTACCTATTTTATTTTAATTCATCTATTCCTATTAACCCTTATTATTACTATTTTGCGACAAAACACTATGCCCTTAAACATTTTGCAAATGATAATTAAGCATTAATAATATATTAGTCTTAATCTTAATTATAAAACAATACTTTAATATGCAGCAAAGAAACAATTATGCCATAGTAATATTATGCCAGAAACATATGCCAAATATATTATGCCAAACTATTTTAGGAATAATTACATTTCAACAAAAGGGATTCCAATTACAACAAGGTTGTAGGTTTAAGCTGGCAATCGCTATCATACAATTGATGTTGCTCGCTAACTCTCTTTCACTCTACCTTTAATATTTACCATCTTAAACAGCCGACAACCCTTATTTGCGGCCAAATTTAATGAGGCACCCGTATATCATAATACACAGAAAATAATTGGTTTCATTTGAAAAAATAAAAAGTGTCCTTAAATTTTTCTTTTATTGAAAATTTCATCCTCTTTTTTGTAAATAAAATTATGATCTACTTCACGGTAATCTAAGAAGACTTTGAAAAAACACGGTTCCCGTTGCGCAGTTGGCCGCACCTCTTCGCAGCCAGGTGTAAAAGGTACGATTTTGATACGTCTACATGCTCGTAACGGACACTTATTATTTATATAGTCACGTAAAAAGGCGCAGCCATTTTTACAAAGGACCACGAGTACCGGCGCGCCGATGGGCCACTCGTAACGTAAGCCACCATTTAGTTATTTTACATAAGTACAAAAAATATTTCATATTTATATATACATCTAGGGCATGCACCCAGTTCTACCCGATTCCGCCAGAACCGGGAACACCCGGTTCTTGGAAGGTATCAAAAAAACTGGTTCCGTGAGGAGTAAACCCGGTTTCTCCGGTTCTTATAAACCTTAAAATGTTGACGTTTACTTTCTTTACGTTTTAGAATTCCGTAGTTAATTTTTTTAAGATTTTATTATTGTTTTTGTAGCGTGTAGTGTAAATGAAAAGATTATTCGCCGATTTTGTTTTTCAATACCCACTAATAGTTAATATAATAAAATGTAAAGAAAATAAATACATGAAACTGTTTTGTTACTAAATGAAGACTGAATTAATGGTAAAATGTACGCGAGGAATTATCGTGCGAATTTAGGATGTCGCGTGGTGGTGCCATTTCGTTGTCTCAGCCACATAATAACCACTGCTAGGTAAAGGCCTCCCCCAAGGATCTCCACAACGATCGGTCCTGCATGCGCTGCCCGCATCCAGCGGCTTTCCGCGCCCTTCACCAGATCGTCGGTCCACCTTGTCGGGGGCCTACTCACGAAGCGTCGGGCGGTGCAGTCATCATAACTTTTCGCCCCAACGGCTATCGCTTCTTCTCGCTATGTGTCCTGCCCACTGCCACTTCAGCTGAGCAATCCCTGGTGCGATGTCGGTTACTTTAGTTCTCCTACCGATCTCCTCATTTCCCTCTTCGAGCATAACCTTTTCCATTGCACGCAAGGTGACCTTGGGCCTTCTTATCAGACCCATAGTTAGCGACCACGTTTCACTACCGCAAGCGTACCATTTATCAGCATTTATCAGATTAAAAAGATTATGACCATCTCCACGGTTCAAGTTAAGTGAATTCCAAATTTTACTAAAATCTATTTTCAGCGGTTTACCCGTGAAAAGGAACAACCAGATAGACGTACAGTCTTTCTTTAGCATTTGCGCATGGATAAGTGTAAATGGAAAAGTAGTAGAAAATGCTCCAAAGCTATCGCGATCTAAGTCGCTATATCTATATTACGTTACATTTCTATACAAAATTTGAACCGTTTTCTTAAACCATTAAGGGTTGATTCATGTCCACCGCATCGGACTTCAAAATCGTTGACATTTTTGCAATCAACATCCCATAAAACCTGATTATCGACACCCATATCGACTTAAACATTATTTACCTTTTTTTAGGCCCTAGGGGATAATTTCTTAAAGGGGATTTTTTGTATTTAATTTTCAACCATAAGATTAATAAAAAATAAATTACTTTTACTTTGAAAATAAAGGACTTCTCTTACTCAACTTCATCCCCCTTTTCACCCCTTTGGGGGTACAATTTTCGAAAACGTCGAGATAGGTCAATGTTCATTTTTAATCGACAACCTTAATACAAACATAGGTTGTAAGTTAAATGTAGTCATTATCATAATTGTAACAAGAATGCTGTAACTATCACATTGGGTTACATAGTGCCTGTAATGATAGTTATAAGTTTTGTGTGTAAATAAATAAAATAAAATAATATATAAAATAAAATTTAAAGATCCTATCTTCTAAACTGACTGATTTTCATACAAACTTTCATCCCCTATTTCACCCCTTTAAAGTTGAATTTCGAAAAATCCTTTCTTAGTGCACCCCTGTACATCATAAGGAACCTATGTGCCAAATTTGAAGTTTGTAGACCCAACGGTTAGTGCGTTGATTTATCAGTCAGTCAGTCAGTCAGGAAATTGAATTTTATATATAAAGATTGAAGAAAATATAGGTATTTTAGATTTGACTAGCGTTGCTTATTTAAACAACACAATTTTTCCGAATTTCCACTAGGAAAATATATTTTTTCCCACGTCATTTAATATTTATTAAGCCTCATACAAAAATCTTTAAATTTAAATGCAAGTCCGTAACATCTTGGTTTAAGAACTTATCATAAGTATAGTAGATGCCTTTTTTTTGTAAATACATACGTATATTAAAAACCCAGACCTAAACACACCAATATTTTTTTGTCCGGGAATCGAACGCGGGACTTGGTACCGCGGCGCTACGTTGATCACCAGGTGAATCACGTCGTGCTTGGCCTGGGAAAGGATCACCAGCCGCACTTTAGAACCATAACTTAGTGAATAGTTTTGAGGAACTTCAGCCCTGAAGCTAGCAAAGAACTGCCAGGCCGATGAGCCCTTAGTCCCGGATTGATCATGCAGATTTGTAGATCATGTGAACCATCATCACGTAGTGATCAGCCTGAGAGTTGACGATCACCACCCGCACCGCACTTTAGTAGGTCTTACCATAACTAATAACTTACTGTAAATGGTTTTACACACTCTCGGGGAACCATCGGCGGACACTTCAGCCCTGAAGCCAGCGAAGAAGAACCACCAAGCTCTTGAGCCCTTTATTCGCGGTGCTGCGTTGATCATCTGGTGGATAACGTCATACTCTGCCTGGGAGTTGAGGATCACCAGCCGCACTTTAGTACCATTACTTACTGAAAATGGTTTTGAACACTCTCGGAGAGCCATCAGTGGATATTTCAGCCCTGAAGCCAGCAAAGAAGAACCACCAGGTCGATGAGCCCTTGATACGCGGTGCTGCCTTAATCATCTGGGTAATCACGTCGTGCTCCTCCTGGGAGTTTAGGATCACCAGATGCGCGCCCTCCGCCTGGCAGTCCTCGAACGCCTGGTTCCAGGTGAACGCGATGGGGGGCAACTTGTAGCAGCTGCTCACGTTCTGCGCTTTAGTGTAATCTGAAAGCATGCCAATGTATGTTCAATTAATTTTCATCAAAAAGTATAGTGGCCGCAACTAGGGCAGTGGCCACAAGGGAGTCACCTACCCTATGCCGTTTTTAGTGTTGCGCCTACTTTCCAGTAAGTATCACTCGAAATTCGAGGTAGGTATACACCGACTATCTCCCAAGATCATTTCTTTATTGTTCAGGTATAAAAAAAACTGCTTCTTGGCGTATCCACTCTGACATATTTATGAGGACCAAAATTTTGCCACCGAAACAGCACTGTCAGTGGCCTTGTAATCGTAAAAAAATAGAATGTCTGTGAAAAAATAGTCGCGATGTTTGAGGTGGCACACTTGACATATCAAGTGCCGCCATAATTCTATTGTCAATGTCAAAGTAAGAGCCTTTTTTACTTTTCTCTCATCTTGTCTGTTTGTGCTACTATATCTTAATAAAATAATATTCTTTAAGATCATGTGCCGGTAGTAAATGTTAAAGTGCCTGCCAACTGATAACTGGCAAACGCGAGGTCCATCATGGGATATGAAAGCTAAGTATACTCATGGCACGCTTTGCCTCTCACGAAATATTTGTATGTTTTGTAATGGAACTTCCGATCAAGTGAAGTAATGTGTGGTGCGATATCAACCTATCTATACTTACGTTTGTATGTTTCTTTTTGAGCCTCCGACTAAGCGAGGCTGCTTCAGCTCTAGTACTATGAACTTCCGATCAAGTGAAGCATGTGTTGTGTTCACAGAACAAGGATGTTCTGTGGTTGTGTTACATCAACCTAATACGTTTGTATGTTTCTGTTTGAGCCTCTAAACAAGCGAGGCTGCTTCAACTTTATCTAGTGTTATGAAGCGCGGGCACACATGACGCTCTCTCTTTCACGGCGAGTGGCCGGCGGCAAACTGGGCGCGCTGCACTGTGGCAACGAATATGAATATCAGAAGGCTTGAGCTTCTGCAGGAGGCAAGCCCTAGGGATCCCTATAACACCACAATTGAGAGAGTATAGGAACGCGCAGCCCTACCTGGACGGAGCGGGTAGCGGCTGAGTCAGGTGGAAGACGTTCCTAAGAGATGCCTTCAAGTGAGCAACGGGCTCGTACATGTGTGCGCCTACATGCACGGGTTGCGTAGAGAGCGGGCGACGGGACGGCTCGTGGTCTCATGCGACTCAGCTCTGCAGGAGCTTAGGACAATCTGGATACGTTCCAAAACTGTTAGAAATCTCCGCAGGGTTTAAACAGCTAACGTAGATAGGTACTGATAATTTACCTTTAGATGATTTTGAGACGTATTTGTGACAATATTTATGTGTTCCATGAATCCTGGGATCATACCGTTGTGATGGCATGGACCTAGAGCTTAGTGGCACCACGCAGTGGTGTCATAATATTATTTAACCTTACAGATGTACTAGGAGAGCTGGTGAGAGGTTTGGACAGGCATTCGCTAATAATTGAAGGTACAAGACAACGTATGGTAAGTTCCGCTTATTACTCGGATTTCCCTTCGTGATGTGTCCATCGTTTACACTTTCGCGATCCGCGATGCATACGTTTCAGTCACGGACATATAATATACCATAACCCCCCCATGGGTCGCGATAACCGTTGCTATAGACGTCACGTTCGCTGTCGTAGATCTCCTGACGAAAGGCAGCCGTGTCGGGCACATCGTACAGTCTCGACCTCTCTCTTGCGCGACACAACATCGCACAGGGACCTCAACCAGGACAGTTGGTCACTAGAGGGTGTCTTAACTGTCTACCTACCGTTTATAAGGGATTGCGCCTTCTTTAGACATAGTGGAAGTACTACTAACCGCTGTTATAGACGTCACATTCGCTGTTATAGATCGCCTTCTTGGCGTCAACCTTGCAGACGAAAGGTAGGCGTTGGTCACACTGTACGGTCTCTACCTCACCCTTGCGCGACACAACGTTGCACTCATTCTCCCGGGTGCTCGGGTTGCTTTCTGTTTCTGGTTCGGCTGAAATAAAATAAAATCATTATAAAAAAAACGAATCAAAAAGTAAAACTTTTGGAGTCGGTGCTAGGCAAGAATTCCAAATTGCAGTTCTATTACTTACCTATAGGTTTTTTAATTTTTCGTGCCTTGGCTGGCTTGGCAACTCCAAAAGTTTTATTTTTACCTTTTGAAGTCAGTTTTTTTTTAAAAGTTCTTAAAAAGATTTTAATTTCACTAATATTTTGTCACATTATGTGACAAACTTACTTGTATTAAAAATCACACCATCCATGTAATAACTACTTATTTGCCAAAATGTAATTGATATCTATCAGTATTATAACAAAACTACTAGCCTTCGGTTGACAACTGACGAAGTTATGGTAAAACACAGGTAAAAAAATCATTCGACTGGAGAACTCCTCCTTTTTTTGAAGTGGGTTAAAATATTATCATGCTGTTTCACACCACACACATTGATCAGATTCCGAATAAATAGTTGTGTTACAAATAGCAGAAACAAATAAACACATAAAAGATGTTTAACACCCAGACAGACAACACAGATTCGTCACATATGCACAGCGTGGGGCCTAGTGGTATTTATTCTGAAAAGATTCCTGTTAATCAAAATCCATGCATTACTCACAATAAGAATTTAAAGTTACGATTCATAATCAGTGTATTATTGCAAAACGATATTATCGCTAACGTTGCGAACTTATCGTGGTACACTGGACAATAAAAAACTTACCGCAAAACATCATGATATCACTATCCATTAGAAAATTTAGCTTTTACTTCTTGAATGCATATAATAATACATTAGTTAAGATCTAATTTTATTATCTTAAAAATGGTTATAGTGAGTTAACATTAAAACTTAGACATATGTTGTCATGGACTTATTTTTAGAACTTTTGATGTGAAACAATTTCGTCATACATGATTTTTACGTAACTTTAACCGTTTACACACCGTCCACAACGGAAGTTCCCAAAAGTTATATTTATTCCCCGTTTTTGCAACGTTTTACATTAATGCTCTGCTCCTATTAATCGTAGCGTGATATTAAATATCTAATAACCTTCCCAGATAAATGGACTATCCAACACAAAAATAATTTTTCAATTCGAACTAGTAGTTCCGAAGATTAGCGTGCTCAAACAATCAAACTCTTCGGCATTTTAATATTCCTACTAAATATTACGATTTTTATCATTTATGACTAGCGGCCGCATCGGGAGTAGGTTCGGAAGTATTTTCAGAAGACCTTAGCATACAAATTTCCTCTCCACTTAGTCCATACAACACCGTTTTTCAAGCGGAATGTGTTGATATTACACTAGCAGCACAGGCAATTATATCTAGAGAGGTAACCAACTGCGACATTTATATACTCTCTGACAGCCAATCGGTACTACAGGCCCAGGATAGTAGTCGCAGCACATCGAGCCTAATACAAGAATGCTACAACACCCTAAACAAGGCAGGTGCTTCCAATAATGTACAGTGGATTAAAGACCACAGCGGCACACGAGGTAATGATATGGCAGATGAGTTAGCGAGGCGGGGTTCAGATTCTACCACTCTCGGACCAGAACCTTTTGCTCCCATCTCGGCTAGCTGGTATGATCCGTGAGCACACAGCTAACTTGCATCAAAATTACTGGGACTCACTTGAGACGTGCAGACAAGCGGAATTAGCACTACCGCGCGAGGACGCTCGTCTCTCCAGATTAGAGCTCTCCTTAAACTCAGTAGATCGCTGTTACGTTTGATAACAGGGGCCATCACTGGCCACGGTAACTTTAACAAGCACCTTTTCAATTTAGGTGTCACTGACAGCCCACTATGCAGAGGCTGAATGGAAGGATGAAAAGGAATGGAAGAAGAGACAGCTGCTCACGTCCTGTTAGATTGTGACGGAGTAGCCCCTCAATATCCGGGTAGCCGTCTCTGACGTGAAGGCGCTGGGAGCATTCCTAGTGGGGCTGGGATGGCTAACTCTAGCCATCCCAGCCTGACATACGGCCTGACACCCTCCGGACGCAAAAAAGGCGCAAAAAGTCGTGGAGTTGCGGAAACCGCCCGTATTGAATGAAGAAAAAGAAGAAGAAGACTAGCGGGCGCTCTCGGCTTCACCCGCCGCGTGGTTGCCATTACCGTGGGGAGTATCAGGATAATTGGCAACCTATTAAAATAAGCAAAAGTAAAATGCAAAACGATAAGATTTTAAACACACACTCACCCTAGTACGGGGATCGCGAATTCACACAACAAGTAAAACAGGATGACTTTATGTAGCAAGTAGAAAGACAAAGAGGGCAATTTTATCCCGGATTAACAAAAATCTATCCAGAATGTTCCGTATTCAAAAAATAATGGAAGATGATACAGAAATTCTAAAGGCGAATAATGTTTTGTCATTGACATAGACAAAATTAAGATTGTAAGACCGATCTACACATGGTGTTTTGTCTATGGCCGAAGAAGTACGAAATATTAAAGTTACAAAAATATAATAGAAAAATCTACATATTTTTCTATGTATAACAATACATATCATAATCTCAGCCACATGACACCCACTGCTGGGTATAGGCCTCCACCAAGGATCTCCACATCGATCGGTCCTGCGCAGTCCGCATCCAGCGGCTTCCCGCTACCTTCACCAGATCGTCGGTCCACCTTGTCGGGGCCTTACCCTGTCGCCATTCCAGATCTTTTCCGCCCCAACGGTCATCGGTTTTTCTCGCTATGTGTCCCGCCCACTGCCACTTCAGCTGAGCAATCCTTCGAGCGTCAGTTACTGTAGTTCTCCTACGGATCTCCTCATTTCTGATTCGATCACGTAGGGAAACGCCGAGCATAGCCCTCTCCATTGCACGCTGGATGACCTTGAGCTTTTTTATCAGACCCATAGTTAGTAACCACATTTCACCACCGTAAGTCATCACTGGCAACACACACATAGACTTTCGTCTTGAGATACTGCGGTAAGTTGGACGCGAAGATTTTGCGGAGCTTCCCGAATGCTGCCCAACCGAGTAGGATTCGACGGGAGATCTCTTTCTCGAAGTTGGACTTACCTAACTGGATTGTCTGTCCAAGGTAAACGTAGTGGTCAACAACTTCAAGTGTAGTGTTCCCAACGTGAGCTGAAGTGGGTGCAACATGGGAATTTGACATGATTTTCGTCTTATCCATGTTCATTCTAAGACCCACTCTTTGGAAAGCACTACGGAGATCTTCGAGCAGCCATAGTCTCAGCCATAAGGACTATATCATCGGCAAATCGAAGGTGTATCAGATACTGGCCATTTATGTTGATGCCGTGTCCTTAGCAGTCCAAGAGCTCAAAGATGTCCTCCAACGCAGCTGTGAACAGTTTCGGAGAAATTACGTCTCCCTGTCTCACACCTCGCTGCAGTTCGAGGGACTTGTGCTTTGGTTCTGTAATGTCTGTTCTGTAGTAACCGACGACATGGTGGCATGTTCGTATAAGTACCTTAACACCTCCATATACCTATAGTCCACTTGTCACCTCTGGAGAGACTGCAGCACCGCCCAGGTCTCTATCGAATCGAAGGCAAAGTGGCAGATTATACTCCTCGATCTTCTGTATAACTTGCCGCAGCGCATGGATGTGGTCTATGGTGCTAAAGCCTTTTAGGAACCAGGCTTTTTCGGGAGGCTGGAAGTCGTCGAACCTGCGAGCGAGACGACTCGTAATGACTCTCGAAAACAACTTATAGACATGGCTTAGAAGTGAGTTCTGAAGTTCTTCAAAAGGATGTTATCGTCCTTTTTTTAAGAAAAATAATACCTCACTTATATTCCATGCCCTCGGCGTTTTGCCCTCGACGATGACGGGATTGAAAAGCTTCTGGAGGACTTTGAGTATCGGCTTACCGCCCGCTCTCAGAAGTTCTGTAGTGATTTCGTTATCACCCGCCGCCTTGTTGTTTTTGAGCTGTTTGAGAGCCATACTAATCTCGTACAGACTGACGTCCGGGATATCTTCTGTGAAGTGTCGGGTAAGCTTGGCTCTGGGGTCTTTAGCCTTGCTTTCAACAGGTGTCTGCGTGGAATATAACTGTCCATAGAAACTCTCGATCTCCCTTGATTTTTTTATATATATAAATAGTTAATTAAGAAGAAATTCGTTTTTGTAGTCTAATAAAATTGGCCAAAATACGAAATCTCCCAGCCGTGAAGTTAGCTCAGTTAGCAGAGGGATATTTTATGAATTAACTACCAGCGTTAAGTTTTATCAAAGATAAATAAAGTAAATAAACAAGTTAGAATGGTGAAGTGAATGGTTTTTTATTTAATTTAGTTAAAAGTAAGTACTAGATTAAGATTTAGGAGTGTACAGTTTTTAGAACCGTTACCCTACAGAGCCTCTGTTTTTAATATTATCCCCGGTTTAAGGCCCCACGCAGTATTTTTACTAGTTGAGAATAGAATTCACGAACTTAGGCGCTGTTGGTTGGATTAGTAGGAATAGGTAACACAGCTCTATAGGGCAGGCGCATATCGTTGTTGGTACCGTTCGTATGTCATGCATGTCGTCTGATATTCATCTTGTAACAGCTCACAGTGAGGCCCTTGCCTAAGGCCACAAATGCTGTGGCCCCCCCAGGGGAGTCTTCTGGGGTACGGAATGTTTGTTTAGCCTAAATAATAACTTACAGTCAGTAATAGCTGGTTCCCCAGTAGACCCATGTTGTTTGTTATCATTCGCCACCCACACAAATTCCCCAATGTCAGAAAACTGTTTCATCATGCCAAGGACCTGCACCATGTCCTGGGGATTCGAGGACAGCATCAAGACAGCGCCCTCTACCGCACAAATTTCATTTGTGTTGTCGTGGATCTCTGTCTCTGTATGCAACTTGTAGAATGCATCAGACTTCTTGTTGTACACGTAGTCCGAGCGGAAAACTTTGCTTGAGGTTGGCCGGGCCTCAATTGATGTTAGCACTAAAAAGAGACAAGCTGTTATTTTTATGGACTTAGGCCCACTTGCACCAAGCTGGGTTAACACATTTAACCCAGATTTAGTGCTACTTTTGCAGGCATTAACTATGGGACTCTGGGTTTAATGTTACATAACCACGCTTGGCGCAAATGGGCCTTATTGCCAAAAGGATAAATCCAATCGTAGAATTTCTATTTAAGTAAGTAGGAAGGTACTGTTATTTAGGATGGTGGACAACGAACGTTTGAGACACGTTGTTACTTAGGTTTTTATTTCCTAATCACAGCAAACTTTCGATAATAAGTAAGTACCTAAGTACATGATGAAAAATTAACATAGGTGCTGCTCTTGTGTCATAAATATTTCAATCTAGGTAGTTTACTATCTTTGAAAATAAAAATAATATACGAACGTCATTCATCTCATCATTGATTGTATTCGACGAGAAATAGAACTAGCATATATACCTACCTAATTACATTGATAAAAGTATTATCTTTGATCACTATTACGAATAGTAAGGTTGAGTTGCACCAGTTAACTTAAACCGATATATGTTTGTCAAAGCTGTCAAATTCTATATATTTTTCCACTGTTAAAGTTATAGTTACCGTTTAAATTAGATGGTGCAATCTACCCTAAGTGTTATTGTTATTTAACTCAAAAGATTTAAACATAATGTTGAAATCTACTGTGTTCTAGACTTGGACGAATTAACCACTCGTCCAAGGTTCTAGATGGTTATGCTAGGTAATAAACCTAGTTAGTAACCTAGCAGCCACCCGCGATCTTTTGTCTTCTTGGCTTAAGGGTCGTATCGTGATAAGCTTCTACACCTCTCTAAAGAATTGAATCAGGTATTTTTGAAAGCCCACAAAGTCCATGAGAACAATTATTCAGGGTTTTTTTATAAACATACTATTGTAACGGAAATATTTAAATTACGCAATACTTCAATACGTGGAAGTGGAAGGAAAAAGACCTACCCCCATATTCTAAGTCGTTCCTCCAAAACTTATTACAATCCACTCAACCTAGTCGTGGGTAAAAATGGTAGTGTGCGCTAGGCCTAACACGGAGTGGCTACGTACTCTTTGGCTCCTTCAGGTCCTTACGGAGTTATGACTTAGAATACCGATTTCGAGGAGTATTTCGAAGAGGTTTTCAATGAGGTTTTGTTAAGTCGAGGACGAGTAAGTTTTGGAGGAACGACTTAGAATATGGGTGTTAGTGTTCAAGTGTAATTTCAATTAAGCCAAGTGTATTTCAGTCAAAGCTTTCGCTGGCAATGAACGAGACACAATAGATTTTTTCTTGTTTTGTCTGCTTGCCAGTACAGGGGACCATTGAAAATTAACGAAGATAGGCAGGACCAAGATAAGTAGATAAAATTTTCAAAACAATATTTAATATTTAACTAGCGGACCCGTCTAACATCGTACCGCCTCAGAATTATTAAATGTTGTTAGTACCTATATTAAATTATAAAACTGAGTGAATGGAGGAGATCCAGATTGCTATACAAACACACCCAACTGATATGATCAACATTCTAAGAAATCTATGAGTTTACAAAAAACGCGGACATAGCATAAAAATGTATGAAACTAAAACCTCTGATCCCTACATATTTTAGAATGTTGATAAGATCAGTTGGGTATCTATAGCAATCTGGCTCTCCTCCATGCACTCCCTGGATGGCCATTATCAGATCGCAGCTCGGTCAATTCTTGGTAGAGAACCAAGGCCCCAAAGTTACCTCGATTGTACAACAATCGACTATAGTTGAAAAACAAGTTGCATATACACTGGTGGTCACTAGTGACTAGTGACCACCAGTGTATATGCTACTTGTTTTTAAGATATCCGATCACTTTAGGGTTTTAATCAGACCACGTTAAAGTTTCAAATGGCATATATTTTTTTCAGCAAATAAAAAGTTTTTTTTTACTTTTCCATAGAAAAGGGTAGCTTTGCCGAATGAATTTGTATGGAAAAGTAAAAAAAAACTTTTGATTTGGTAAAAATATTATTAGCCATTCGAATCGTTTACATGGTCTGATTAAAACTATAAAGTTATAGGATATTAAAAAAAACACGTTGTATATGGACAACATATAAAGGAACAAAAAATGTTATGATATATGTATAATACCCTAGCTAAAGTGTCACGTTAGCAAGATAACTAGAGTAAAAAAGTGGCTGTGACATACGGATGGACAGACAGACAGACATGACGAATCTATAAGGTTTCCGTTTTTTGCCATTAGGCTACGGAAGAGTTTCCGCTCAGCCGCCAACTTTCGGACCTTCGACTTCGCTCCTTCCAAGGTTCAGTTTTGTTGTTTACGCGGAAGGAGCCTCGGAAAAACTAATTTTAATAGCATTTAATACGACTTACACTGTACATTTAAATACCCTTAACATTTTTAATACAAACATGGAATCTTTCCCAAAGTTATTTATTTTTGTAGAGTCTTTACTAAGGTAGTCTCCACTTTGTCAAGAGGTCCTCCCGGTTCGAAAACTGTACTTGGCTTTAGTATTATGTCGATTCCATAGTAAAGTTGCCCCTTACACGCCCTTAGTACATAAGAGAGTTGTAAAATATAAAGTCCTAAGTAGTAGCTCGCTCAACATTTGCAAAACGACATTTTGACTATTTTGCCTCACGCTTATACAATAAAATCGTTTTATCTATCTAACAACTATTTAACAAACCTAAAATATTATAAAAAATTTTTTCGCGGCAATTTCCTGTTGGTATTGATCAATGGATCTATAATCAGCCAAATTCTGTTTTAAGGTTTGTGTTTGTGGAGACCCAAGACTTTTACTTGTATTTTTTCTATTAGTCTACTCGACAAGGCTGCAATATGTGGATCCCATTGCAGTTTTGAATCTAATGTAATGCCAAGAAATTGTGTACTCTTAAGTCTCCAGTTAGACTACATTGGCATTCAAATTGATGTGCATATAAACCTGTCTTACATTAGGTTAAGAGAATTTAACAAACTTTAAAATTAGCTAGTAAAAAAATTTCAAAATTAGAAGCGGCAAGTAGGTACAACACGCTAAGGTTAAATGTATATGATTTTCCAAACTGTTTGTGTAATTAAACTATATACTTACAATAAAGTAATGTCAATAAAGCACTGAAGGCAGTAACTACAAAAATTAATAATACACAATACACTTTATTACGTGCAGCCATACTGCTACCATCACCCGTGGATACTAAACTAAACAAATAACTTATAACATATTTTAGGGTACCTAGCCAAATATGGTGACATTGGTGATGATAACATATCAGCGGAAAACCCGAAATGACTTAGAATTAAAATTGAAATTTAAAAATTGGATGATGCTAATTTGCTATCTATCGCTCTCCGGATTTTAAAAATACAAACAATTTTACCAATTCAATCGATTTACTCCTATCTAAATTAACAAAATTTAAAAATATCATTTTATGTGGCGATATTAATATTGACATTGTCCCAAATAGTTTAGACAAACGCGCTTACGAATATTTAAACGTCTTGGCCAGCCATGCTATGTTGAACGGTCGTGTATTGATCACATTATTATTAATTATCTAAATTGGATGCCACATGTGTAGTTTTTGATTCTTCAGTAACTGACCACGACTCTCATTATGAACCTAAATGCTAACTTTAAAAAAATAAATATAAAACACATCGTATTGATTTTAATCAGTTATACAATATCATGTAAAATATAGACTTTCGTAATTTACTTCAGTGCACAGATACTGGTATATAATGTTATGTATTGCATGTATTAGTTTTTACTATTATATTATAGCTTTATTGCCGACACAGGAACTCTCACTTCCTTAATGGTTGACTGTTAGAGAATGCCTCATGGCATGGCATTAAGTCCGCCATTTGCTGTATTTTAATGTATGGCAATAAAGATTAAATAAATAAATACTAATCTGCAGCAAACCTATTAGTCAGTTTATTGTCGTCAGCTATTAAAGATTGTACGAAATCTGTTTTACGCCCGTACGTCCGTTTGTAAGCCCTAGATAACGCCTGGTTGCTTGCGGTGATTGAGGAACAGAGACAGATTAGACAAAAATCTAAAGAAAGAACTCGATAATGAAACCCTCAAAATTACCTACAAACGTTATAAACTTCTGTGCCACAGGTCTGATAAAAGCTAAGAGAAATTACGAAAGACAAGAGATAGAGCTGAGCTCGTAATGTAATGAATAATGAATAAATCGTAATGAAACACCTGAAAAGATGTTTCTTTCGAATGCAAGGATATTCCTAGCATTGATGTGACAACGCTGGCCTACAGCGTATTAAAAATATAAAAGTATTGGAGAATTTCGACGGTGGTTCGCAAGTCTCGGTAGCTCAGCGGTTAGAGCATTGGACCGGATTTCCAAAGGTCGCGGGTTCGATTCCCGTCTGAGAATTCACTTGTGGCCGAGTTGATTTTTTCCAATATTTTTCTATTTAAAATTTATCATAAGTATAAAAATAGCATTGAAAAATGCAAAAAATCAAAAATCATAGGTACGAACTACTTAACTTCCAAAGAATTATCCAAAAATTAATTGGCGCTTGATAGTAAAATGATTCAGTAAATCCCCATTAAATATTTTTCCTCTCAACAACTTAAATATATACAATACTAAAGCTACGTTTCTCCTTACGTCGAGTTTATTGTAACCAACCATTCTTGTAACAAATAAAGTATGATACATCAATGGGTAGAATGGATATACCCCATACTGTTTTAAATAGATAAATCTAGTAAATTTGTGTTGTATCCTTTCCAGCATGAGCAACCAAAATAAATCAGGAAGAATCAAAACGGCGGATTCACGCAGTTACAGACAGATTTCCGGTGATTTCACGCTAAGCCCACTTCCGTTAAAGATTAGGACTATTAAAATAATGTTCTGCAAATTGATAAACGCCTGAAATAATAACCTACGCTTAGGGATAGGCATATCTGAGTTTAGTTAGAAATTTAATTAAAGTTCATATGTTTTATCTAGCAAGAAGGTTACCTTTATACTTAGTATGTAATAAGAATTCTCTACATTTTGTAAGTTTTGTATTCTGTGATAAAATAATGCCCAAAACACAAAAACGTGTAGAAAGACAAAATGGTTAAGAAAAAATGGTTCTACTAACGCGTTCGCGCCTTCTTGAAAAACAGGGTCTCAACAAAACCTATATTGAGATAGACGGTAAAATAGATATTCAATCGTTCCTTGAAAAAAATTCTTCCTATTCTTAAAAAGGGCGATTCTTGGGAACTTAAAAACTTTTTATCAGCGTTCTCAAACCTGTTCGAGTCTCTGTTACAACCTATATTAAGTCGTCACGTGGAGAAAGCTCTATCGGATTATCAACATGGTTTCAGAAACGGCCGCTCCACTCAAACCAATTTAGCCTCGTTTAAAACCGAAGTTGCTACAAATATAGACAATGCCAAGCAAACAGACGTTATCTACACAGACTTCAGCAGCGCTTTCAACAAGGTTAGTCACCCCCTGCTTCTGTTAAAACTCAATCACACGGTGTCGATGGGACTCTGTTACGGTGGTTTGATTCATATTTAAAAAGTAGACCGCAACAAGTTGCTGTCGAGGGTTTTGAATCAAAACAATATCACGCAACCTCAGGCGTTTCTCAAGGTTCCCACTTAGGTCCGACACTATTTCTCATATTTGTTGACGACATCACAGCGCACATCGAACATAGCAAGTTTTCTCTTTTTGCAGATGACCTTAAATTATACCGTATTGTTAGCTGCCGTGAAGATATGCGTCTACTCCAGCAAGACATAAATAACATTCAAATTACTAGCAAAACTTGTTTCCCTCTGAATATAACATCAAGGGAGTAATTTTGTCGAAGTTAATGAAATTCGCGATTTGGTTGTTATTGTAGACAGTAAACTAAGTTTTGTTTCCCATATAGACAGCATAGTTAAAAAGGCGGCCTCGTTATTAGGGTTTATTTAGAGGGCTACTAAAGGCTTTCGTTCTGTCACAGTACGAATCACCAACGCCTTGGTCAGAAGTGTATTAGAGTACGCAAGTGTTGCGTGGAACCCCATATATGCCATTCACTCTCAACGCATCGAAAATATTCACCAGACATATTGCATTTATATCACCAGGCATATCCCATACACTTTTCTGCACGGTCTTCTCAATGGTCGCATGAAATGTAATGACCTCGTGGAAGGCGTCAAACTCAACGTACCGTTCCGTCCGCCTCGCCAGCCAAAAAACAAAATTTTCACATTACCTCTTATCAGGACAAATGTTGGCCAAAACGCTCCTCTTTATCGTTGCAGCGCGAAATATAACGAATTAAATAAAAACAACGTTGCTGGCATGGACATTTTCCACGACTCATTAAATAAATTAAAAAAAAAAATCTCAGTCTACTCGAGTCTCCGGAGTAGCACTGCTACCCTACCTACCTATCTGCCTATGTTGTAAAGTTATTTTTAAATTTTAATAATTGTTAATTCGAATAGTTAAGTTTTTATATTTCCCTCTCTGCATATGTATTTAGTACCTATGCATATGTATGAAATTATGTTTAAACTTTTCAGTAATAAAATAATAAATGTAAACGTAATACAAATTATTCTGCAAATGTTGTGTATGCCTATACATATATACCTATATATATATATATAAGAACTTTCATTGTAAACTGGTAATATCTAAGAATGTATGATATATATACGGTTGGTGTACCTTTTCCATAAATAAAAAAAATGCAGACGATATAAATCTATTATCATACTGGATACAAAAAGAAATCGAAATGCTAAGACCTATGAATCAATAATAAATGAATCACTTGAGAATATCATAAAAAGGCTGACATTTAATAATCTAAAAAAATATATTTCTAAGACTAACTTTATACAATTTCGTTATTATATAACAGCTGACGAACAACTTGACATTAAACATCGTGGTGACAGTATAATACAAACCAAAGAAACTAAATTCTTGGGGCTCATCCTAGACGAAAACTGTAACGGGAAAAAACATATTGAGTCTGTCTGCAGCAGATTAAGTAGATTCATATAGGTATGCCCTGAGACGAACTAGGAAAACGGCAAATTAATATGCAGCCCTAACAGCCTATCATGGCCATGTTGCATCTTTACTAAGATACGGGCTACTACTACGGGGAAACTCGACACGACAGACATTAAAAGAGCCTTCATTACAACTTTGTAACGTTTAATTGCAAGAGTGTAAAGCGTTCGGCGGACAACATTAGGGAGTTGTGTTATAAGTCTGATATTCTTGCCTTGCAAGAAACATGGTTGTTGCCAGACGACATTCAATTTTTAAACAGTATAAATGAGTCCGAATTCGGGTACACCGGGACATCCGCGGTGGATACGACTGTCGGAATGCTTCGTGGACGTCCGTACGGTGGAGTGGCACTAATGTGGAGAAAAAGTGTTTTTACTAACGTATCAGTGGTGCAATGTAATAACCCGAGGTTGTGTGCAATAGTGGTGACCTTGGAGCACAGGTCCTTCTTAGTGTTTAGCGTTTATATGCCTACAGATAATAGTGTGAATGAGTTTACGGATTGTCTCAGTCTGGTAAGCGCTATTATCGATACTAATAATGTTGAGACGGCTTACATCCTTGGCGATTTTAACTCACATCCCGGAGAACAATTCTATAATGAACTGGACTGTTTCTGTTCTGAGTCGAATTGGTTGTGTGCCGATATCGTTTTGTTAGGTGTGAATTCGGGAACATTTACATATGTGAGTGAAGCGAACGGCGCGAGGCGATGGCTCGATCACTGCGTAGTAACTAGCTCGGCCATGCAAACTGTGGACAATGTTTACGTAAATTATGATGTACTATGGTCGGACCACTTTCCTCTTGTAATGCGATGTAAACTAGGTAAAATTAAACAAAAACTTTACCAAACAAATGCTAGTGTGTTTTGTAATAAAATTCGATGGGGTGATAGAAATCCTGAGCAAATAAAAACATACAATAAATTATGTAACGATAGTTTAAGATTAATTGACTTTCTTAAGGAATTATGTGCTTGTAGTGACTATGTATGTAATAATCTTGACCACAGACATGTTATTGACAAAATGCATGACAATATTATTGATGTTTTGTGTAAGGCGGCCTGTGCTAGTCATTCTCAAAAACAGGTGTCTAGTAGAAAGCCCGTAGTTGGTTGGAATAGATATGTGAGAGACTCGCACAGGGAGGCTATGCTTAAATTTGAACTCTGGGAGCTATACGGGAGACCGAGGATGGGTCGCGTTTGGAATGAGATGCACACAAGCCGTAAAATTTTTAAGTCGCGTTTGCGTTGATGTCAAAACCACAGTGACCAAATAAAAATGGATGCTTTAGCTGCTCAACATTCCAAACACGACCTCCGTGGATTCTGGAAATCAACAAATAGGCTTAACAGTAAACCGGGCACACCTGTAAGTGTCGGTGGAGAATGTGACCCTGCGGGCATAGCAGACTTGTTTAGAGAGCATTTCACTGTAACATCACCGTTGGGACAATCTAAGCCTGAGTCCGATTCTGGTTGCAGTGGCCAGAAGATAAATGCTCGTTTTGTGGCAAAAGATGTCAATACCGTAATAAATTCTATGTCACGGGGCAAGTCACCTGGCCACGACAACCTGAGCATTGAACACCTTAAGAATGCAGGTTGTCACCTGCCAAGAGTATTGGCTGTGCTTTTCTCACTGTGCATAGGTCATTCTTACTTACCGGCTTAAATGATAAGGACTGTAGTGGTACCGATAGTTAAAAATAAAACCGGTGGATACAAGTGACATAAATAACTATAGACCAATATCGTTGGCTACTGTTGTTTCGAAAGTATTTGATAGTCTGCTTAATAAACAGCTGGAGAAACATCTTGAATTTCACGATAACCAATTCGGTTTTAAACCTGGCCTCTCCACTGAGACAGCTGTGCTGTGCCTTAAGCAGACTGTCAGATATTATACCGATAGAAATACGCCGGTTTTTGCCTGCTTTCTTGACTTGTCGAAAGCATTTGATCTGGTTCATTATAACATATTATGGCAAAAACTTCGCGAGAAGTCTGTACCAGATGAAATAATACGAATACTCGAGCATTGGTACCAAAACCAGATCAACGTCGTGCGATGGTCGGAAGCTTGCTCGCAGCCTTACGGATTGGAGTGCGGGGTGAGGCAGGGGGGTTTGACCTCCCCCAAACTCTTTAATCTGTATATAAACGCGTTAGTTGAGGATCTCAGTAGCACGCATGTCGGCTGTCACATTGGTGGGATTTGCATGAATAATATTAGCTATGCGGACGACATGGTGCTGCTGAGTGCCAGCTGTGTGTGGCTTGTCTAAACTGCTTGACATCTGTAAGAAATATGCTGCTAAACATGGCTTGCTGTACAATGTCAAGAAAAGCGAATGTATGGTCTTTCAGACTCGACGAAGGTGTATTGATAAAATACCACCTATTAAACTTGAAGGGAACTTTCTAAATAGAGTAGATCAGTTTAAGTACTTGGGGCACCTTGTTACGTCGGATCTCAAGAACAACGCTGACATTGAGAGAGAGCGAAGGGCCTTATCTGTTCGAGCCAATATGATAGCTCGCCGATTTAGTCGTTGCTCGAAGAATGTTAAAATCACCTTATTTCGGGCCTTTTGTACTCTGTGTACACACAGAAATAGTTTAATGCCCTTCGCATACAGTACAATAATGCATTCAGGGTGCTGTTGGGGCTGCCCCGCTTTTGCAGCGCATCGGGGATGTTCGCCGCAGAGCGCGTAGACTGCTTTCACACAGTGATGCGGAAGCGGTGCACATCTCTGGTGCGTAGGGTGCGGGCCAGTACCAACACTATCCTGAGGGCATTTGCCGAACGTTTTGACTGTCAGTATATGAATCATTGCAACATGATTCATCTACTGACTAAAGCCAAAATAAAATTTTAAGTTACCTGTTTAGTTAGTGAAATGTCTTGTGTTGTGTTATTGTTTTTGACTATGACTTTTGTACTTTTATTTCATAAATGTTATTTTTAATTTTCATTGTAATATTTAAATTTGTAAAATCTTAATTTTGTAAATTTTACTATTTGTAATTTTGTATTGAAAATTTAATTTTGTAATTTAGATGTTATATTGCGTAATTTGATTTGAATTTAATGTAATGTATATTTGATCTGTACGTATTTTTAAAAAATGATCCATGTTGGTCGAATAAATAAATATTTATTTATTATGCAAAAGAAATGTTAAACCGTGGGCCTCATGCAAACCCCTATTAAAAAAATTAAGAGTTTGCATATTAATATATCTTTACATATTTTAGAAGTAGATTCGTAAAAAAATCCCGGCTTATTTATGAAAAAAATGCAATAATAGTTAATATACAAATCATGACCCTACTAAACTTACAGTCCCCCCAATCCACCACAGAAACTGCTACTTTATGATCATTAAAGTTTTCAACCACATTCCTCGAACAGTACGTGCGTTACCCTTACGATATTTCAAGAAGAAACTGAAGGCGTGGCTTCTTTAAAATAACTTTTATACATTGAATGAATTCTTTCAATGCAGAATTTAAATTGATTTTATCATTGTGTGACTTGAAAAGCATGAATTGATGTTATGTAGAAGCGATTGACTAAATTATTATATTATTATGACATATTTTTAACATTAACTAACTGTTTTTGACATGTAAATAATTTGGAATCAATATTAATAATTATTGTATCTTAAATTTATATTAACAACGATACCTTGCGGCTCAAAGGGCGTAACCACCATTTTGGCCAAAATGAGTTTAAATGCCATCATATTTAGTTTTTTCTACGCTATCGAACTGTATTTTTAAAGTTCTCAAATTCTGAAAACAATGGTGAATACGACCCCAAATTTCAAGGTAATGCAGATTTTTTTGTCTTTTTGGACGTAAAAGCAATAATTATTAGGCATCATCAAAGTACTGGACGTAAACGACAATCTCAAATGAAATCGTAGGGCGTATATCCGTATGACTAAAAGCCATAAAGAATATTGAACTATAGCAAATTGTTAAAAATAATAATTTAAAATAATTTGTAGTTCCAATTAGTTTGTCTTATTATTTATTACCTTCTTCAGGACTAGCCAACAATTTATTACATTTAAATTATAGGCTTGGTTGTTAAAAAGTCCTAAAACACCGCAACAGTTGTAAAACTTACTTATTCCTTTTAACCATCAGCTTGCGGTGGCGCTTTCGCACTGTGTTTTTCTTTTGGAAGCTCATCAGATGCAGATTGTCACGGATCTGCAGCAGTTCTAGGAGACTTTTTCAACTGGTCGGCCATCTCCCAATTACTATCGGGACATGGGTGTTTTAGGGGTAGGCTTCACTGGATGAAGCTCACGGACGTGGGGTCCTACTACTGTGGGGAGTCGGAGGTAGCGGACATACACCACGCGTTGTGGGAGTGTAGTCTATACGGGGAACGGCGTAGAGTTCTTGTAGACGGCGTAAAGGTGCTTGTGATTGGTCCGCTCTACTACCGCGATCTAGTTGGCTCAGAGGCGAGCTCCAGGCGACTATGGGACTTCGCGCGTAAATGGCACAGGATTCGGAGTGGACTCGAAGTCAGGTGAAGAGAGATGAACCGAGGCGAAGAAAGAAGACACGGAGCCAAACGGTACCACTGAAGCAATAGTGGGCACGTTGCGACCTGGAAGGCACCGAAGGCGTTTTCGTGTACGCCCGCCCCAGAAAGGGGAGAGGGACCATAGGGACAAAGGATACAGATTTAGAAAATATTTGTAGGAAGTCAATAAAGTGCACGCGGTGGAGGCCATTCCACGCGCATCTCCCGCTGCTTCGACCTGCATAACCAAGAGGGTTCGTCAGGTCATGGGTTGGTGGTGGGTTTGGCCGGCAATTGGTTTGTTAAATTGATTATATGGTGGCCTTGATTGTTTTAAGCTTAACCGCCTCTGTGGTCTAGTGGTACAACCACCGGTATCAGACCCAGGGGTCCCGGGTTCGATTTCCAGCGGGGGTACATATTGTATTCGGTTTGGTTGGTGGTAGAACTTGTTTTGAGTCCGTCTGGCTAGCTACCACCATCTTATCTAAGTCTTACGCCATAACAGCAATGTTTACAGCATTGTTGTGTTCCGGCAGTTAGAGATAAGATAGCCAGTCCTCAGTGATTGAGGATTCCGGGAGAGGCTCACTTCCATCTTCAGCCTTATCAATACTTAACATCAGGTATGATGACGGCTAAGCCGTGTTTCAAACTGGAGGCGGGCGCGGGCGCGGGTGATTCAAATGTACGTAGACGCCCGTTGCTTTCAGAGTGTGCGCCCGCGAGCCGCGCGCCTCCATGAGGCGGGCGCGGGCGCGGGTGGCGCGGGTGTATCTAATGGCTCAGAGTCTCACCGCCGTTAATGAAAAAAAACATATTAGAATCAATCAATACACTTTAAAAAAAACTAACTCGTGTTAGAAGATTCACCGTTTTTTATCCTAAGTCGGTAAAGAAAAGAGTGATCATGGTCACCATTCTACATTAAACAGGATTCAGATTCCAGTCTGAGAATTCACTTGTGGCCGAGTTAATTTTTTCCAATATTTTTCTATTTAAAATTTACCATAAGTATAAAAATAGCATTGAAAAATGCAAAAATTACAAAATCATAAAAAAAAAAAAAAGGATTCAGAAACTTTATTGAAAGCATACTTTACTATTACCACGGTTAATGTGCCTACAATATTTGCGTGGCAAAAATATGAAATACTTGCGGCCGCCCGCGGTTTCTCCTGCATGGTTCCCATGGCTACCGAGCTTAATCGGCTTATTTCGACCCAGGGAAAGACTGTGCCAAGTTTCATAGTTATGTGCAAAAATGTAAGGGTCGGGCGTTTTTTGTCGTTAAGCTCCTCTACTATACCGGGAACTTCCCCGTTCGTAGGTTACATTACATTACATAATACTTAAATTATGACATATTAAAAATTAAGAAAGTAATCCCATAGATTTACATAATACCTACAATTAGTAGGTACTAGCAGAAGTAGTACTTACGAATGTTATGAAAGATTTGAAGTAGGTATACATTAGTTTACAAAGTGTTTCTGAAAACGATCAAACAAGAAATAGCTCTTTCTTGTTCGAAAACATATACAAAACTTAATATTGTATTTTTTAATGAAATAATCTATCAAAATATTAACTGAACGGTGTATTATCGCCGTTGGTTCAAATTATAAGTACGAAGTGCCACGCGCCCTTATCGGGTTTGAGTGCCCGCACGCGACTTTCGGTCTAAATTATCACAAACAGAGTATATTTTACCGCGCTATTTATTTGACGTTTCATTTGACGTATATCTTTATGTGACGTAAACAGCGCAGCAACGCGGTAAAATACTCTATTTGTGGTAATTTATACCGAAAATCATGTGCAGGCACTCAAACCCGTTAAGGGCACGTGGCACTCCTTACTCGTAATGTCAATCCATTTTATGTTGGCTGGCAACTGAAGGGACAAAAAAATACATATTTTTTTATTTTAGGAATGAGCTTTGAATTCTGGGCCTTCAGAAAAACTTAGGCAAGTACCCGGTCAATCCGACAAAACCAAGAAGCCAAGAAACATCAAACGACGAGCCAGAAGACCATGAGATATATGGCACCAGGTCTCAGAAAATACTTAGTTTATTTACGCCTGAAATTAATAACATCTGTAGATATGGATAGGTAGGGCTATCTGAGAAAGTTGCCTAGGATATTTTTGTTTATATGATAAAAATAACGACGGTTGCAAGGCAACGACAACAGTATCCTAGGCAACTATCTCAGATATCCCTATCCATATCTAATAGGTTATGAATTTACGAAAAGTACTTACATACTAGTGACATAATGGCGTCGCCACACTTAAGGTCAAACTGTAAAATCTGACCAGCCAGGGTTTCTTTTCATGTATTTTAAACCATTTGTAATGTTATCCAATAATAATTATTATTACATAATAAGTTATTTATTTAATAGTTCATTTGTTCTATTTACATTACATTAAACTTATTATTATTTTACGGAACCTACCACCATAAAAAATCTACAGATAGCAATGTCACTTTGTACTCTACATCTCTCATATTTTAAGTACAGTTCGTTCACCATAAGATGTGCCTTGATGCCTGACGCCAGATGCCTTGGGAATTGGCAGCATTGCCTACGGTTTTTGCCAGCAATATAACCCAAATTTAAGCCCCATTATCTTACTTGCATATTTTTTAATAAAATAATTAATTTCTATTTTTTTGATAATGTAAGTAATAAACTTTAAATAACAACATCACGGCACATCTTATGGTGAACGGACTGTATAGTGTATGTCAATAAATTAGTCTGTAAGTATATTGTTTATTCAATTTAGAAGATATTAAATCTTGATTGTACGTGACCTTTTTGAGGTACTTTTAGGATTTATATATTTCTTTGACATTATGAAATACATAAAAAGTTATAATCGTAATTAAGTTTTTTTATAGGTATCCCAAAAACATAATTAGATAACCGTTTCATTTATTTTTATTGATATCATTTAAAAAAATATGTATTGTCTATGAAACGGACTCTCAGTACCTACAGAGTAATTTGACAAAAGCCTTAAATGATGATTTGGTCTACTTCTTTAATAATTTTCTTTGTGCTCTAACATTAGGCTAGTCATATCGTACAAAAAGTTAATAGTGAAATATGAATAATTCCGATATACCTGCATATTTTGGTATGTTGTTTGGGTCCACCTATAGTATATATCCAGATTTGCAGCTTTCTAAAATGGGGTCCAAACAACATATCGAAAATGCAGGTGTATCGGAATTATTCCAATTTCGAATGTAACATATGAATGGTGTAATTAATTTCGATTAGATGCGACTTCTTTCTCACATATAAAGCCGTGTAAAGCGGTACAACTTATATCGTTCAGGTTTCCATCGTTCTTGAAGATCGCCCCACAGTTTTCGGTATTCATCCAGTTGTTGGGTTCATTTGGCATCCAGGTGCTGAAGCCGGCCTCCTGTAAGGTCTGGTCTGGGAAGAGAAAAAAATATTTACTAGTTTCCGTCCGCCGTTTATCCGCGTGGTTCCCGTTCCCGTGGGAATATCGGTTTCATCCGAATCCGTTCAGTAGTTTTTGCGTGAAAGAGTAATAAACAAAAAACAAACAAACAAACCGGCATAATTTCACATACTTAATATTAGTAGGAAGGAAAAAATAGTTTAATATCCTTTTACAGTAAATAGGGTAACCTGTACTAATCTTGGCAACTTCTTGAAAATGCGAAGTTAATAATTAAAATACGACCTGTTAAACGATATGGTTGATGGATCGTGATTTATTTAGAGAAGTAGCTACCTATTCGAGATCCTCGAGCAGTCAGTGTCTTATCTATGCCAACATTGCAAACATAATAGTCAAATAAACCCCGTGTTTAAATAATAATTAATTAACTCTGAATTAGCTTCGCGAATAAGTGACAAGTTTTGAATATACTTCCATTCTATGCCAATAACATGTGAAATAAGGTGATTCAAAATAAAGGAATTGTACAAATCATGTAATGACAACGAACGTTTTGTTGCTTAGATATGCTTCAACGTTTTGTGTGCACAACGCGAGTCACCAAATATCCCAATCTTGTTGCAATGTGGTGTGATTTACACAAATAGCTTTCTATTTATAACTTTTAAATTTTGCATTTTACAATGCTATTTTTATGTGATAAATATTAAACAAGAAAATATACTAGAAAAAAGCAACTAGTCTCATGTCGCCCTGACGGGATTCGAACCCGCATACTTGGGAATCCGGCCTAATGCAATATCAATTAAGAGCTACAGAGCTACAGAGACCTATGAGGACACGTCGAATTTTTCTAGTACAGTTATTAATTTTTTTTCTATTTAAGTAACGAAAGGTGCCTTAATGTGATTATTAATTAGGTAAGTTTTGTAATGATTAATTATTTAGTGCTTGGTACAACCTAACTAACTTGGGTTAAAAGATGTAATATTAATGTTGTTATTTATTTTAAAATGATTTTATATCGAATTTTAATTATATAAAAATAATAATCATTGCTAAGTGTCATCGGAATTAACTATTTAAATAATTAGTTGTGGTTATCAGGCCGAGATCCATGACTTATATAAAAAAATCACAATTATTATTGTTGTATTTGAATTATTCGGAACCGTTGTCTACCCTCCTTAAAAAATGTGGTATAGTGAGTTAAGGATTTCATGCTGTTAGGGAAAATCACACATTCTTGCCAAAATTTATGTAATTCGGAAGTGTTGTCTACCATTCTTACCAACACGATGCCTTCATTCTCATGTAGATAAATCTAACATTAAAGCTAGACTTTAGCTTCACAAGCTGGCTTGATCCAAATGTAGCCCTTACCCAAATATAGCCACGAATTTAAATATGACAACTGATCCAAATATATATATATATATATTGTACTAAGAATGCCAATGACTGTTCTTTTGGCCGTTTGACACTTTCTCTTTTATTGTAAAAAAAAGTGATTGTTGCGTGCTAAAAGTTTTGTGAATTTAAAAAATATACTTGCATCAAAAAGAAGAACCATCATGTCGATGCGCACTTGTACCGCGGCGCTGCGGTGATGATCTGGTGCATGAAATCGTGCTCCGCCTAGGACTTGAGAATCACTAGCCGCATTTTAGAACCATTACTTACTGAAAAAGGTTTTGTAACACCTACATCGCCTCTGAAGCCAGCGAAGAATTACCACCAAGTTCTTGAGCCCTTGATCCGCAGTGTTGCGTTTATCATCTGGTGGATGGCGTCGTGTTCTGCCTGGAAGTCGAGGATCACTAGCCGCACTCTGGTTCCATTACTTACTGAAAATGGTTTTGAACTCTCTTGGAGAGCCATCCGTGGATGGTTCAGCTCTAAAGCCAGCGAAGAAGAACCACCAAGCGCTAGAGCCTTTGATCCGCGGTGCTGCGTTGATCATCTGGTGAATCACGTCGTGCTCCGCCTGGGAGTTCAGGATCACCAGGTGCGCGCCCTCCGCCTGGCAGTCCGCGAACGCCTGGTTCCAGGTGAACGCGATGGGGGGCAACTTGTAGCAGCTGCTCACATTCTGCGCTTTAGTGTAACCTAGAAGCATGCAAATGTTTGTCAATTAATTTCTATCAAAAAGATAGTGACCGCAACCAGGAAAGTGGCCACAATGAGTCACCTACCCTATGCCGTTTTTAGTGTCGTGCCTACTTTCCAGTAAATATCACTCGAAAGTCGAGGTATACACTGACTGTCTCCCATGAACATTTCTATATTATCCAGGTTCGAAAAGAAATCTTCTTCTCCTGGCATGTCGACTCTTATATTTGTGAGGGCCAAAATTAAGCCACCGAAACAGCACTGTCAGTGCCTTTGTAAAAAAAGTAAAAAAATTGAGAGTGCCACTAACCGCTAGACGTCACATTCGCTGTCGTAGATCGCCTTCTTGGCGTATGCAAGGCAGCCGTCGGGCACTCTGTGGATCTCGACCTCTCCCTTGCACGACACAAGGTCACACAGTGGCCTGAACCAGGGTGTCAATTCTGCTAAATTTTTGTCATAAATCGTCTCTCAGTCGTGTTTCAATAGTAGTGTTTATTGTAAAACAGCACTACTATTGAAAGACAATTGGAATACCATTGTGACTAAGCATTAGCAGAATTGGGCTCGAGGTCACTAAGGGGTGTCTAACTGTCTAACTACTGGGATTGCGCCGTCTTTCGGCATAGTGGAAGTGCTACTAACCGCTGTTATAGACGTCACATTCGCTGTCGTAGATCGCCTTCTTGGCGTCAACCTTGCAGACGAAAGGCAGCGGTCGGACACACCGTACGGTCTCAACTTCCCCCTTGCGCGACACAACGTCGCACTCCTTGTTCCAGGTGCTCTGGGGGCTTTCTGTTTCAGGTTCGACTGAAATAAAATAACATTACGCCTATTACGCACATTGATCAGATAAATAAATAAATATTTCCATACAATCACACCAATTATCTAGCCCACGTTAAGTATCATGAAGAACTTGTGTTATGGATACTAGATAACGGATAAACATACTTATATACTTTTTTTTTGTAAATACATACATAATATACATATTAAACATCCAGACCAAGACAAATAGACATGTTCATGCACACAAATATTTGTCTTGTCCGGGGATCGAACCCGGGACCTCTGGCGCAGAAGGCGGGGTTAGTACCCCTGCGCCAAACAGGTCCTCAAAGATTCTGAGTTAACTAGCTGAAGCACTTAAAGTAATACAAATAAATACATAATATAGATATGTATACCTAATAGGTATAACACTCAGACACAAGACAAACACAAAAGGTTTATCTCATAAATATTTGCCTCGGTTGGGGATCGAACTCGCAAGATGCTAACTTATCCTTTCACTAGTAATGTAAAAATAGGAAAACAAAATTAATTAGGAGACCGAATTCTCTAGAGAGTGTGATGACGCTACATAGAATTTTGGCTTCACGTAGGTATTTCGAGTGCTAGCTCCATCCAACTAATACCTTGTACATTTAGTGCAAATACCTATAACTTCATGATAAAAACTTACAGTCAATAATAGCCGGTTCCTCAGCAGACTCATGTTGTTGGTCATCATTCGCAACCCACACAAAGTCTCCAATGTCGGGAAACTGCTTCATCATGCCATGGACCTGCACCATGTCCTGAGGAGTCGAGGGCAGCATCAGGACAGCGCCCTCTACCGCGCAAATTTCATTTGCGTTGTCGTGGATCACGATCTCTGTATGCAACTTGTAGAATGCATCAGACTTCTTGTTGTACACGTAGTCCGAGCGGTAAACTTTGCTTGTGGTTGGCTGGGCCTCAATTAGTGTCAGCGCTAAAAGGAGTTGGGCTGTTAATTGTTATGTTAATGGGCTTATTGTCGGGAGGTAAATTTGATTCCGTAGCCATAAGGATATACCTAATCGTAGAATTTCTATTAGGAAAGTAGGTGAATACCTACTGTTATTTAGGATGGTGGACAACGAACGTTGAGACACGTTATTTACAATTAAGTATGTTTTTATTATTATTACTAGCGGCCGATCGCGTTTTCACGTGCGTCGCGTGGTCGCGTGGTTTCCGTTCCCGTGGGAATATCGGGATGAAAAGTATCCTATGTTCATAACCAGGCTACCTACTACCTGTGTATCAAATTTCATCCAAATCCGTTCAGTAGTTTCGGAGCCTATTCAATGCAAACAAACAAACAATCAAATCTTTCCTCTTTATAATTTATATAAGGGATTTAGGGGCTATGCAGCTTCAGTCGGTAATGTAGCCGCTGCGACTGCGACCTTAAGATCTTTTTTTTTTTTAACTAATGACAGAAAACTTTAGTTAGTGAGTAGGTAAGTATAATGAGTCTGTTTAAGAAAAATGTACCTACTTAGGTACTCTTGTGTGAGAAATATTTACTTAAATCTAGTTTAATATCTTTAAAAATTAAAATTATTACGAACGTCATTCATCTCATCATTGATTGGATTCAGCGAGACAAAAAAACAAGCATAATTACATTGATAAAAGTATTATCTTTGTTTACCTACTCATAGGAATAAAAAGTAATGACTTATCTTAAAAGATTTGAACATAACGTTCAATCTTTTGAGTTTTCTGAACGGTCAAGCTAGGTAATATATAACTAGTTAATAATTTTTCATGTCTCATATTCTGAAAGTAACTCATAACTTGCCTAAAATGCGGGTTGAAAGTGATATGTGGCGGCCCTAGGGCTGTAATAAATTTGAAAAAAAAATAGGGGGTGTCATGTCAAATCGATATCTGTAATCTCTTTGGACTTTTATTTACCAAAGGTATGTAGGCAAAGGCACAGAAGCCTATACAGCTTCTTTTGATACATTATAAAATAATTAAAATCGTAGAAACTTACAAAAAAATTTTTAGAATATTCTGTTTGTTTTTACTTTCCTCATATTCAAAATGAAAAGTAGAGTGTTTACTTCGGGTGTATGGACCCATAACAGTCTCGAAATATCGGCGAATACGTAAGTGAGCACTACAATACGTGGAAATGGAAGTAAAAGGACTTTTCAAGTGCAATTTCAATTAAGCCAAAGGTACTTTACTTAAACATTCAAAATTAAGTATGATAAATTTTAAATAGAAAAATATTAGAAAAGTCAACTCGGCCACAAATGAGAATTCACTTGTTGACTTTTTCCAATACTTTTCTATTTAAAATTTATCATAAAATTATTTACTTATCATAAAAAAAAAACAAAAATCATAATAAAATAACGTAGTTAGGCCGGACCAAGATAAGTAAGTAGTAGATAAAATTTTCAAAACGTAGTGGTTAGAGCATTTGACCGGATTTCCAAAGTTCGTGGGTTCGAGTCCCATCTGAGAATTCACTTGTGGCCGAGTTGTTTTTTCCAATATTTTTTTATTAAAAATTTATCATAAACAATATTTAATATTAAATTGAATAAAATCGGCATTTCCATAAAATCTCATAGATACCTACATTATATCTAAATCAAAAAAGCTTTTCTCAAGTTAAATAGTCCTTGGCTTCAAAAATTAAACTTACCAGATTCTAAGAAAATCACAAGTAAAACTAATCTAGACATTTTGTCCAGTCCACTGAGTCAAGTTAACACTTAATTTTATCTGACCCTGTGGTCATGCGGCGCCCGCGCCGCTGATACCGCTGCACCAAATGATAACGACCAAATGACTCGTCTATTTATGTACCACAACATAATAAAGCTAAGATTCTTAGGAACTGAAGGAGTAAACAACTTGCACGTAATTGGAAATTGTATTTTTTGTTTTTAAGTTACTATGTAAAGTTAGGTAACAACTAGTTTGGAGGAGGAATATTGTCTATAAAATAAAATATGTTAAATTAAAATGAAATTTAATTCATGAACATGAAGGCAAGTAGGGATTTGTGTTCCTAAGATGTTGCATCTTTCTTTGTCTGGAAAACCAAAGCCAAATAGGTACACACAGGCAGTAAGCTTAGTTGTCATCGAACCACGTCTTCTTCAATCGACTTTATACTTTAAGATCAAACACGTTAAAATTTAAAACAAATTAGATGTTTAGTATAGGGACACTACATTGCGAAAAATCGCAGAACCTTTACCTATTCTGTAAATGCATCTTTAATGATTCAAAGGAAAACTATACTATAGGTACAGCCGTGGCACTTCCCGGGTGAGCAGTAGAGTTTTTTGGGAAACGTTTTCTCAGAAAGTACTAAGGGTAAAAAAATGATTTATTATTGTAATGAAATACCTGTTAATGTTCCATTATCTATACTTACTAATATTATAGAGCTTGTTTGTTTGAACGCGCTAATTTCAGGAACTACTGGACCGATTTAGAAAATTCTTAGACCATTAGAAAGCTACATTTCTCTCGAGTGACATAGACTATATTTTATCCCGATATTCCCACAGGAACGGGCACCACGCGGGTAAAACCGCGAGGATCCGCTAGTTTGTGATAAAACGTTTTACATACATCTTTTACTTTTTTTTAATAAAGTTTTCTAAAAAAGGGACTGTACCACCGCCTGACTGGACTCGAACCTGCAACCTTCAGATTTCCAATACACAGCTTTTCTAAATTCCATCCCGTACTCGACTGGACACAAACAAAAATATTCTTAGGTTATCAATAAATCATTATTATTGTCTTGTAAACTTGAGCTTTTAATTCGTCGCTAGCTGTAGGACACCGGTGTCCAGAGAACAATCGAATATGTATTGTGTCTCATAACCAGGAGCCTGAGGTTCAATCCAAGAAAGAAAGAAAGAAATAGTATCGTTGTTGCTTTGAGCTTGCCCTTGCACTGACGATATACTATGGATCTTATTTCATGTTTTACGATACATTTCTTTAAACTTCTCAGAGCGGCTGCATAAAAAAAAAACAGTTAAAAATTTAAACAAAAAGTTCTAGGGCAGCATAATCAACTAGCCAAACCTAATTAAATTAAAAAAAGCTGCCTTTTAACCGCTAATACAAAAAAAATATTGAACGAAAAGTACCAGGGCAGCATAACCAACTAGGAGTTTTTACCAAATAGCTGCTGCCCGAAACATGTAAAAAGAAACTCCTGGTTAGCTATGCGATGCTGGTACTTTTTGCTAAAATTTTAATTTAAAGTATTCAAACGGTTGAGTAAATTCAAACGTTCAATTCAATTCTTATATTAAAATAAATTATATTAATGATATTAAATTTTGTATTTTTCTTAATTACTTGACTGTACTGATCATCAGTTGGAGCACGGGACCATATTGGTACCCATGCTTCACCCAGGTGGAGAGCCTAGGTGAAGCACGGGTACGCACTCGAAAAAAGTTCCATTTCATAATAAGGAAAACCATTCGTCTATTTTAATGGTTGGCATCGTTTAGTTGTACCACATGGAATGACTTCAGTTGTACCACGGAAGAGTTAGTCCATCGGGAAAATAATATCCCCATGGTCCTAACTGTTAGACCAACGGTTGTACCACGGGGAACAAGGGAACAACCCCTGAGCCTATTATCTTTAGCCCTAATAAATACTTTGAACTTTGTCTCTGTTTTCATTCGCTGTCTCTAAATGATTAATAACGACTCTCCAGGGGGTTTGAAATAAAAGATCTGATATAATTATGCAGTAGTTTATTGTTACAGTGTCGCGGTCTCACAGCAGCTACGCCGTTTCAACGCGTCCTACGCGCACGCGACCACACAATCAGGCGCAACTGACATTGACAGCTAAATGACAGTGACAGATCAATAACAATGTCTGTGAAAACTACGCTTACAAAAGTTATCAAACATTATATGGACAGGAATCAGTTGATGAAGAAATTGGTGATAAAATAAAATCATACAAAAACATTGAAATCTAATTAAAATTATTATTTAACATTCATTTTTAATACCATCTATTCACAATGTTTAACAAAGGTCAGATAAGCTATTCTCTGCTTATATGGTCGCGTTGCACATAACGCTACAAAAAAACATTACAATACTTTTGGCAGTTCGCAATATTGGTAAAATGCAACTTACTCCGTATTTGACAGAAACACGTCTCCACTATATTTACAATTACAATATGTTTCCGGTTCGCTGCATCTGTCCTCGAACAAACTAAATCGCGAAAACAGAAGTGACTGAAATTAAACTAATGTCCAGCTACACTGGACGCGACTTCAACGGTCGTCGCAGTCTTATCGACGTTGTCTTGGGCCATTGCTTGGAGAATACAGCCATTTCATATTAAAATCTAAAGAGTAACTTAAACCGACTATCAGTGCACAAAATGTCTACTATATACAATACAAATGGTAATAAGTGTTAAAATAAAGTCGCCGTAGTATCATTACATGTATTACAATTATTTTCTCGTTTTTTGTTTTTTTTTTCTTTTTTTGTTATATTGTTACATCATGTAAATTATAATACAAATTAAAGTGGGAGTGCTCAATGTATTCAAACTAAGAGAAAGGACTAAAAAGGTTTACATGAAACCTAAAAACCTTAAGCTACCATATTTACAATTGAGATAGGAGACGAATGACTTTACAAGCTCCACTGTAAGCATTCGTGTGACAAACTTAGGACAAAGAAAAGCCTTGGCTGACTGGCCGTACAGTTGAACGAAATATCAAAATCGTACTAACAACTAAAGATCACTTGTGTGTAAAATGAACAGTCGTGTACTTAAAACTTAAAATATACGAGATCTCTGAAAGTCTGGAAACGCAATACGTACAATTACATATAAAGAAGCGTGCTCGTTAGGGAAATACTGAGTGCGTGCGAACGGGCGTCCTCCGAGGGCGCGGCCGGCGGGCGGGGCGTCGCAACACATGTAACGCTTAGACATTTCGACCCTATCACTGTGCCATAAAGTCCATTATTGACTATCAGGCAAAGACATGATCTATTTATCATACGATATGGTGAAATCAAGCATTACATTATATTGCATCGTCGACCCCCGACAGTCTCACTGAAATCTACTAAATACGGCGTCATAACTGTTATAAAAAGTTTATTATCACATTGATAATTTTAAGACAGAATAATCGATGGTAATCCTATTTTATCACAGAATTTAATCAAAAACTGTTATTGGTGCAAAAGCTTACCACGTGTAGTTTGGAGATACATTCCGGCCTCGCCCTAAACAATTATAATACTCTCTACTTACATCCCTATTTACAAACATCGAATTAGAAAATCGAGGACATTGAGTGAGTGACTCACTAAGCGATGCCGCAAGCGTCTAAATAAACGTATGCAATACCTAACTCGCCTATTTTAATATGTACAGGCCTCGGGGCCGAGTGAGCTGTTTTGTTACAGAACTAAAGAGGTGGACGGTGCGATACATATCAGCTTACTTTATAAACCGAAACCAGACGACGATGAAACTTGTTTTTTTTTATTATGTTACATTAACAATGCTTGCTAAGATAATTTCAGAGGTGTATATGACACATAGTATACTTATGTTGTCAAAGAAAAAAATGAATACTAGAAACTTGACCAAACCCATTAAAATTCAAATTTAATTTCACACTCATCATTTAACGCGAATGTGGCAATAATTAAAATATAGTCTCAGTTAGTGAGAAGTCTGATTTTAGGGCACCGTCCACGCCCGCTGTCATTTGTGTAGCAGAATCCAATAAATACGCCTAGCGGATCACAGTAACAGTTATCTGAGTTAAGGCAAGGTGGGGTCTGTCGCGGACCGACGCACATTCTGTAAAAACAACACTTAATACGTTTACATAAGGTTCAATTTCAAATTCATATGGACGTATACGTACACAAATAACGTGCGTGCGTGCACGCACGGTTTAAATAATATGATACAGTAAGTCATTAAAATGGATATTTAACATCTGTCAATAAACCAAATAGTGAGATTGTTCTTCAAGTATAAGCTTGACAGAAAACGGAACAAAATTCCATCAAACGAAAATGAACCTTGAAATAAGTAAGTTAAGTATAGTTTCGTAATTCCAAATTAATGGCTCGAAATACTTTAGTATACTTACTGCCATATTATACTTGAAAAGCAGTTTAACATTAAAAGGGAAGGTGCTGTCGATCTCGCCTCCTTTGTACCATCGAAACCCTCCTGCTCACATTGTTGCGGTACGTCAATTAGAAAAGAGGATCTATTTATTTACTTATTACTACACAAATCAAAATTCAAATGGTATCTGTGGCCTGTTTCGTTCCGCAACAATACGAACAAGAGTTCAACTTCCTCTGTGTGGGTTTCTTACAATCCGTACCGTACTAGAGCCTAACAGTAATACTATGCTTTATTTATTTACAATTTTTTACTTTTTATCATATATATAGTTTTGAACTAGTTTTAAGGCTACGACGTCTCTTGACACTCACACATAGTCTTCCTATTCTATAATAACATGTTAGCAGCGTGAGGGATGATACATAAACCTACCTACAAATTAAAACATCAATTTGGAACATAGAGTAATATTAATTTTGTCTTCTAACATTATATAGTCGCCAATAGAAGGTCCACGCCCACTAACACATCCCAAGTTGACTTACACGAAACCTCTAAACTATTAAATGCTCGAAATACGCATGTTAACCATTACATTTACAACACCTCGCTATACAATGTCTCACTACTGCAATGATAGTACGTGAAAATTACTCAATTATAATTACATTTATTTTTTTAATTATCTTTTATAATCATTGCCGAGTAAATTAGTAAGTTATTATTACTATAACTATCTAACCTAGCTACGTAAAAATGTTCAGTCGATGTTACATACAATGGTGTTTAGAAGTAAGCTTATAATAAGTATGTTACAGAGTTAGGGCGCGCGCAGACGGCCATCGAGAGATTCGCGTGTTGGCACACAACTGATTAAGTACTGAACGAGCGTCTGCACGCGGCCTTACGACACAAGAACACAAACAATTTTATTCGTCATGTAAAAAAAAAGATGCTGTTCATTACGCATTAGTTATATTGCAACTCTTATTGCTTGCAATGTTTAACAAACACAATCAGGCACACATTGAAGACTACATTATAATTACATGGAATCGCAAAGATAAATGAACATAACCTAATACCTACGCCTATTTGTTACTTACAAGCATGTCGTCTCTTGACCCTAAATCAATATTAAACATTTTGACGAGCTCGTATAGCATGACAAGCTCTCGAACATTCTTCGACCTTGTCATGACAAACTTACCTATTACCCTTAAACTATACTTAGTCTATATCGAAATTACATTTTCGATAAGCTGTCAAGAGCTTATCGAAAATGTAATTTCGATATAGACTTAATTTTTCTAAGATTGATCTAAATGGATTGTTATGAATAATAGATATACCGAGTAAAAATGTTTAATAATGGTAGGAGCCTTAGAGCGATTCTCGTCAAGTGCCATCTCTTTCTCGCTCCATGTGAGTCGCGGCCGTCTTTTTCTATTTGTCATTAGCGATTTCGTTGTATTCTTCCGCTACTAACCGTTAGACACGGCGACCTTCGCTCGTTACATTCAAAGATCCGAATACACTAAACTAGGCTACTGACTGACTGGCGCAGTCGCTACTACTACAACTATAGTTAAACATCAGAAATGAATACAAAATATTTGGTTGAGTCACTGACTTGACGCGCGACTTCGCACAGTCGCAGTCGTCATCTCCTCTAGTCAGTTGATTATTGAAATTAGCCTAAACTTCTTGGAGAACTCCAAGCATTTTACAGCCGTTGTCAGTCGGCAAAATAAAGTTAATGACGTCAATATGTACACAAGTACATTGAGAGATTTTAAAACACCCGTTTAGAAGAGAGTAGGAGCGTAATAAGAAATATCCAATTCTAGTCTATTTTATCGCAATAATGAGGTATGATGCGGTACTTTTTAATTATTATCTTTATTTCGCCTCAACTACTTTTCCGACCTCATTTTGTTTTACACGTTTTTTGGCTTTATTCGATTAGTTTTCTCTATCGATTCTGAGTAACTAATGTAAAGAAATTGTTTCACACAATTGTTTGCAGGGGCCTTAACATGAACTCTTTGCGATTAATTTTAGGTTATTTTTAGGCTGAGAGTGGGATGCTGCCAAACGGCGCGTATAGTGGCGTCTCACTCTTACTTCCTGAAAATAACATAATGATTCGCATGACAGTTGATGGTAGGCTTCCAGATCACATGTGTAACATTAGGAGGTCGGAATTGTAAAAAAATGTAAAAAATTTAAGGTAAATTAGTTAAAGTTAAACTGAGCTGCAAAGAACACATCAATGTTTCGAAATGCCCACAAAACTACAATTCTTTTACTGAATTCTTTTCAACAGTGGTACAGTATCTAAGTTACGAGGTGAAATAACTTTATTATTGCATTTGAAAATTCCCTTGATTATTTATCTGAGATTGGTATTAAATTAAGTAATGACAGCAACATTTCTACAAAGTTGAAAGAAAAAAATTGTCACGGAAAACAATTTCATGCTTCAAATACTTACATTTTTTACGATAGAAAACTCTCATTTTGCTTCAGTAGAACTTCGAGTAGCTATACATTTTTTGATTAAGTTCAATCCAAAGAGATTCACACGAAAATGAGCATGCAGCAAATCATTATTATTAAACTTAAAAATATCATCGAATGCGTTTGTTTCGCTCGCATTTCGCGGTACTTAATCGGTCTGCGCGATAGATACTGAATAAACAGTCCACAGTTTACAAGTTAAAGAAGAAAGCTCCATTTGACGCGAATCCCTTTTGGATTTGTGCTACCAATTAACAGAATTACAAATTTACATTACAGAATAAACAGTTCCGCTTTCAAGAAATGGATTCGGGGGAGAGCGCAGTCAGGCGAGTGTCGTCGCTACATGTCGATCGGATACGATGCCTCTCCGCGTGGGGACTCTGATGACTGTGAGTGGTGGCGAACTAAGGGCCCTCCATAGCTGGCATTATGAGTGGTGGGGCGGAACTAATCTTCTCCATGTTGAGCATGGTGAGTGATGAGGGAACCCTTCTGCTGACATATTGAGTGGTGGGGGGTTGTAAGCCCCCTCCATCGCGGGCTCGGTGATTGGTGGGGGGAATGCGCCCCCCTCCATGCCTGACATGGGTCGTGGTGGGGGCGGCTAGCGCGCGCGCGCGCGGTGGTTCGCGCGTCATTCCCACTGGTGCGGCGAGGGCGGCAGCTCGGACGGGTGCGCCACAGTGGAGCTGCAAACGCGCTTCGTTACAACGGCCCGCTCCACCGCGCACCGGAGTCGGGCCATGAGCTATCGCAGCTCGACCGACTACCGCTCAGTTTTGCAATTCTGCTATGGCTGCTAATTAACACTGGTTTCAATTAATCAAGATCGCTTAGTTGAAAAATAACTATTTGTGTACCGTCGATAGCACATCAAATTTAAATGTTAGCTTTAAGAGCACTTTTAGCACGTATGCAATAAAAACGCTTTCCATTAAGCAACACGTCAAAACCGTGATTAGCTATTGACAGTGTTAATTACTGGATTTAATAATATTAGGAAACTACATTTGATTTTTCTTTTAAGCCTGAATCTTTTTAGCCAGAAACGTCTGATCCCGATATAAAATAAATGCAAAACTGAAATCGCTAATCGACCGCACTGCGAATAGCATCTTATAACCGTTAGATTTGAACCCAAGAAACAATCTGGACATGCATGAATTTCATACAAAATTTGGAAAATTCAATATTAATTTTATCCAAACTGTCTATGATAATAAAAGAGAACTTGTATAGCAAAACTGCATCACATATCAAACTACATTAACTACTGAATATGTAAATAACCACCACAACCAAGTGCTCGGCACTGAGCTCGCTCTGTCTACGCATGCACTACTGAACCAACCCAAATCAACAACATAACAAAATAAGACTTTCCATAGACAAAAAAATAACATTCGCTTCAAATAACAAGACCGAACACTATGGAATTGATAAAAAAGACCCCTACATTCAAAATTTACAATTTCTTATTTACGGTATTTTTTAAATAGATAAATTCTGTCAATGTCAAAGTAGTTGATGTTTATGCATATTATACTGATATTTAAACCAATACTGCTTTTATTCTTCTAAGTTTCCACCTTGTCATAAGCATTACAATATTCAAAATGTAAAGCAGCGATATTGCTTGATTAAACTTTCTTGCTTTTTTTCTTCTCATTTAATAAACAATAATGTAGGGGTCAATTAAATCATGCAACCGAACCGAAAATAAATCGGAGCAAACAATCTAACGATCAACCCTTTTGAAATTACGAAACGACTGCCGCTCGCGAAGGCAACGCTAAAATTTCACTTATAATTTTCACCTTTATAGCATAGGTATTATGGTTTAATTTGCCTTGTTTAACAGATTAAACCCTTTAACTGCCTAGTCAGATATATCCGACAATCATTTTTGGCTGTATAAACTATCACTGTCATATTTCTCCAAAAAGTAACCAGTTTACGTTACATTACTTTCTGTTCATGAAGAAATATAATATGGTGCTCGTAAACAGACATTTTTTTTGCTAAAAATGTGTGGCCGGCTACTATATGCATCTTACTCTAGACAGCAATAGTTGCCGGCTAGAAATTGCAGAAAAATACGACCCGTTTAGAAGCACCGAAAGCACAAACTAGAGAAAATTGACAAAAAACAGTAGGTAGACACCAAAAAAGTTGTTGTATAAATTCGACTTCAGTTATAGGGTAGATTTGTTGCTTTGGCGAGCGGCTTGGCGTCGCCGGGCGGACAACACAGGTAGTACGTGCTATAGAGTGCCAGTGCGCTTACTGGGGGCTGCGCTACGCGGCGCACAGAAATATCACGGGCGATAGCAGTAGTATTTTTGCCGCCGTCTTGAAATGGGAACAAACCTTTGCTTTCGAACCCGAGCCCGTTCTCGAGCTGTCGCAAAAACACAGAAAAAAAGCACAATTACACTACTGTCGGGTAAAAGAAGCGGGGGAGACACCACCATTTCAAGAGGGTTGATGTGGCTTGAAAACAGCGGCTGTCGTAGAACTATCGCTCGGAAGCGCGGAAAGTGACAACAAAGTGTGTGTATAATAAATAAATAGTTAAAAAAAACCCATGCACAAGTCGGGTTCTGGCTGTAGTTACTGTACACAAAGGCAAAGTTGGAACACTACGGTTGGCGGGGGTGCGGGAGTGACATAGGTTCTTTACTCTGCGACCACCGAGCGAGCGCGGCGTAGGGCGCGGTGGGCGGGCCGACCAACTTGCATTAAAGTACTCATCTTTTAGTTATTTATTTAGTCATTTTTATATATCAATAATCATTCTTCATTAAAAGAGAACATGATCGAAATATCTCTAAGAAACTTTGAAGTATTTTTTGTTTTTCTCAAGAGATTTTAGATTTGATTTTGTATATTGAATTGTGATGGAATTATTTTCTACATCTGTATTTTTTCTTATTACTTAAGTAGTAAATTAATTTATTAATGTTATTATGAATTATTATTTAGAGAAAATTTATAACTCTGGAGAGTGACATGAATGTCACAATCATAACGGTTTAGGCAGCGAAGGTAGCAAAGTGAAGCTACATATTGAAAAAAATATATCTTTCAATCGTTGAATCGTCTGGTACAATACAAGAGTTTGCCGGCCCATCCACCGCGATAACAACGACGGATAATAATTCATAGTGACACAAATCGTGCACTATTCAATCGCACGGTGCCACACCTAGTTGTGATGTCCGTTTGCTTTTTCTGATTTATTATCTTTATATAATCAAAACTGACGTGTGGACAACACTTGCATTAATAACTAAAATTTCGCTTTACTTATGCGCAAGCGCATTTAAGGAGATTTCTTAAGCTTATTCGATTTTGAACTCAATGTATAGGTGTTTAAAGTTAAAATTTTAATGGATATAAAAATGTTGTCTGTACGTCAGATGGGAATCGAACGGCGTGGCCCAATGTCGGGTGCGGGTGGTCGCTACTTGGCGGGGACGCGCCTGTGACCCGTGGTGATTCACGCTTCAATTTAAAAAACGGCGACTTTCGACAGATACCACGACAATTCATAGGAAAAAAAACAGAAAATATTCTCAAAAGAGTGCTTATATAATCATTACAGCGGAAGTTAAAATGTGATTAAAATTATTATAAGCTATTGAAATTAAAACAGACTTGAAAAAGCAGTTAATATTTATATTTAAAAAATGCATGAGAATGCCTTTATCATTTTCTTGTTGTCAATATAAAAACTAAGACATAAATTATAATATGGTCAAACTCAACAATGATAATAACAATCTCAGAAAAAATCTCAATTTGCATTGCAGCGAAAAGGAGTGGAGGCGAATTTTTTAAACGAAATAGTGTACTCGTTTCCAAAATTCTCACCCGTTCCATTCCGCCGCAATATAAATTGTGCCCAATATAACAATAAAAAATAACCCCTTAAACTTCGGTAAAACTAAACATCGAATTTCGCCTAAAAATCAGCACAATATTGCAATCTAAAATAACCCCAAACTTATGTAAAACTAAACATCGTCGACTGTCGAAAGCGCCTTCGCGTAATCGCACAAGCACAAACGCGTCCAAATTACGTATCGCAAATAAATCACCTAGTGTCGGTTGGTTGCGGTTGTAGCCGGCGGCGGCTTACCTTGCGAAGCTCTTGAACGCGGCCGACTGCGGGTTGATGCACAGCGGCACGCGCGACGTCTGTAGTTGCTCCGCTATGAATTTATGGATTTCCTCTGCGGACGGGAGAGAGCGGTTAGCGGACGCCCTGAGGGCTTGACGTTTTATGGGCGAATCAATCAATTACTAATTATAACATAACACATGGTAAATGTTCCCTAAGTTGGGAGCGGAAGCTAGATAAGCAGAGTTTACATTCATATCCATCAACTTCAATGGTAGTGACAAATGCTATTTTACACTGTAGAAACAAGAACTGTGTAAACGGGGACAGTGCTACAATTGAAACCCGATTGAAATACCATTGTTTAAATGTTGGCAGAATTAGGCCCCTTGATAATCGATAATTAACCGTATGTAGGACTAAACGAACTGACAGGAACGTGTCAAAAAGCGTACTTAATTATCAACTCATACTAGGGGCACAGTCACTGACAACAGAACCCAATAGACACCGCATTGACAAGGCCATCTGCTCGCCAGGATTAAGCACTGGCACTACATTATGACCGCTCATTCCATTGATTAATGTCTCTTTAACGCGGCCGACTGCGGGTTGATGCACAGCGGCACGCGCGACGTCTGTAGTTGCTCCGCTATGAATTTATGGATTTCCTCTGCGGACGGGAGAGAGCGGTTAGCGGACGCCCGGAGCTTGACGAATTAACCAATTACGAATTAAAATAGAATACTTTTTATTTTGGTCAAATGTTCCCTATGACTAAAAGTTGACAAAATTAGGCCCCTAGACAATCGATAATGAAGCTTATGTGTGGCAGCCTCAACGACGAACTGACATGAACCTTTCAGAACGAACGCGGCCGGCTGCGATTTCCTTTGCAAATGGGACAGAGCGGTTAGCAGCTGAAGGGTTTGATGAGGGCTTAGGCGTTTAATAGACAGTCATGCAACCGTCACTCAATTCCATTAGTTAGTGGAAATAAGACGGTAGGTTATTCGTCAGACACAGCTTTGACTGTGGTAAAACTGACAAACATACCGTCTAATGGACGCCTTATACGGGCGAATAGAATCCTACTAATATTGTGTGTATGTGAAATGTGAATGATAGTTTAGCCTGGATTATGGACTAAATGTCAGCAGAATTAGGCCAATGGATAGTCGATAATATACTTTATTGTAGACTTAACGACAGTAAACTGTGAGAAAGCGCACTTTATTATCAACACATACTAGGGTCACAGTCACTGACAGATCAGGGTTAAGCTCTTGAACGCAGCCGACTGTGGGTTGATGAAAGTTTATGGATGAAAAACTAGGCACGCATCTCTCAAAGACAACTAAGCCGTCCATTCAATAATAATATTTGTATTTGGGCTCTGTCGTCGGCTGTGGGCCCTGTTACATTGTAAATTGAACCTTGGCGATTTTGATTATGTACTGAAATTCATCGAAGAGGCGTCTTTAGGGTTCTGAGGGTCTAGTATGAGTTCAAAATTAAACTCTATTCGCAAACATTGGCGTAAGCGAGTAAGATGAGAAAACTCAACTAAGCACTCTGTTGTATGTGGGCCCAGTAACTGTTGTAAAATGAACCTTAGCGACTATGTTTCTGTATTGAAGTTAACTCGTCAGGTAGACACAATAAATATTTAATTGATATGAGACTGCTAGCTGACTTGTGATAGACGAGACATTAAGTGGTGTTTATCGGGCTTTATTGTCCGTGGGCCCAAAAAATAATAAAGTTACCTTTAACTTGATGCACAGATGTTAACTTCCTCTCCCAAGCGTCGTGGAAGGGATGCGGGGCTTGCGGCTCGAGATCGGGCGAGTAGTGCCGAGCCGCTGGAGGGGCGCTGTAGCAGCACTTGCACATGCACGAATGGTACCGAAGACGGCCTTCTTCTAGGTACGGGTGAGCTAGTGCGTCTACGACGGAGATGCGCTTCGCTGGGTCGAATACCAGCATCTGGAATGGTGGAACAGCTTTTGAGATTAAAAGTGATGACACCCTCAAGTACCCTAAACCTTAAATTAGGTGCAATCGCGGACGCGGAAGTACTCTAAGGCTGGTTTTATTGTCCCGCTGACCGCACGCTGACCTTCGCCGAAATCTTCTTCGTCTTGACTCTAAAACTAGTGCCGAGCGGTCGGAGGGGCTCCGTAGCAACACTTGCACATGCACGAGTGGCAGCGAAGATGACCTTCTTCTAAGTAAGGATGCGCCAATGCGTCCACCATGGAGATGCGCTTCGCTTGGTCTAATACCAACAACTGGGAAAATACCAAAAAACAAACTTGACCATCATTTACTCTATCTAGGCTGTTAATCAAAGAGCAAGCTTAACTCTAAATTAGAGGCGCGTGGCCGGCGCGGCTAGCAGCATCAGAATTCTGCATCTGCAGTGGTAGAATCGCTTTTGAGATTTTCAATGCGATGATATCCTAAATCACTAAATTAGGAGCAGACGCGGACTTTGTTGTACTCTAAGTCTGGCGAGAAGTGGCGCGCTGTAGCAGCACTTGCAGCTAGTGCTTCTACTACCGAGATGCGCTACGCTGGCCAGTAGATGCATGACCTCTTGCGTGGCTTGCACGGAGAGCGTGTAGACCTAGTAGACAGCAGCTATTGTGTGTGGTACCTGAGCTATTAGGTGTATTGCCTCTTGCGTGGCTTGCACGGTCAGCGTGTAAAGTGTTAGGGTGAGCGTATGCTGACGCGCAGACATTTCTGCGCGACGTAGATCTGTGCGGCGCGCGTTCCGCACAGGCGTGTCAAGCAGCATATGGCACAGATCTACATCACGCAGACATATCTGCGCGCCAGCATACGCTGACCCTAACGAGTGCGGGCGCATTATGTTGGCACTACGGCGAACGCCATATCATGTAAGCTCAAACCCAGTACAACATCTACAAATAGCAGCATTCCATGTGAGGATAAACTCCGACACCGCTAATAAAATAGATCCTTCTGAAAAAAAATATTCATGAAGATCGACAGATGTTCAGTTTAAGAAGAAAAAGTTTAGTAGTGTACCTGGGCCAGTAGATGGCTTGCATGGACGGCGTGTATAGCGCGGCGAGCGCAGGCAGGCGCAACAACAGCGACAGATATCAGCATTATGGTGCTACAGTAGTGTAGTACCTGAGCCAGTAGATGCACGGCCTCGTGCGTGGCTTGCACGGACAGCGTATATAGAGCGGCGAGCGCGGGCGGACGCGGCGCTCGTCGCATCATGTGAGCTCGCGCGCCGGCGCACGCGTGCCGCATGTCCTCTAACGAGGGTGTGCCCAGCAACTCCGTTATTAACTCCAGCTGGAAGATTAAGGCACGTGTTAACGAAATCAAATTTGAAGAAATAAGGTGAAGCCGTTTTATAGCCGGTTTCTGAATTGAAAATGCCAAGTTGAAAAGGTCTCAAACTCAACTCAAAATATTCATACAATCATCATGCTTGGGTGAAGTTTGAGACGTTCTAATTTGAAATCCGCAATTCGGAACCCGACCAGTTGGCGTGATCTTATGACAAAAAAGCATGTGTTTTTTATGGGGCATAGGTCTTAATCTTCACATATCATCTACATATCTTTTAAAAAATGGCTCATACCTTCTGCACGAGGCTTAGTTTGATCATACTAAACAATCGTTGCACTCGGCCGATATGGCGCGCTCACACACACACGCGCCGCTTGGAAGAGGATGCGCCGCCCTAGCAGCTCGTCGAAGATGCAACCCAGCGACCACACGTCTATGGCCACCGTGTAGCTATTAAAACCCATATGGATTACAACCCTCAATAAGTAACCCTATATCACCATACCTGCTGCACGGGGCTCTGCGCTTGGAAGAGGATGCGCCGCCCCAGAAGCTCGCCGAAGATGCAGCCCACCGACCACACGTCCACTGCCGCCGTATAATGATTCGCACCCATGAGGATTTCAGGCGCTCTGAATATTACAAATAAAAAACTTTTAGCACAATCACAAAGTATAATTCAATCATATACAAATAAATAGGGTCTAAATATTGATGAAAAATTTATCTAAAGCACTAAGAACTTAGGATAAATTTAAATAGAAAAAATATTGGCAAAAATCAACTGTGAACACAAGTGAATTCTCAGATGGGAATCGAACCCACGACCTTTGGAATTCTTTGGAAGAGCAGTGGACCGGATTTCCATAAGTATAAAAATAGCATTGTGAAATACAAAAACTTAAAATCATACACTAAAAACTTGTATACTTAGTCTTCGCAAATAAAGGATTCTATTGGGTACATTTAATCGATCAGCAAAAAACTCTAACCTAACCTAACCTAACCAATAATTGATTGGTCAGCATAAACACCTATTTGATCAGCAAGTCAAAAAAGTTGCTGACCAAATAGATATTTTGCTGATCAAAATATTTATTCCTGATTCGATTCTATTCTATGAAAAACTATTCAAATCAACAAAAGTTCAATTTTGGAAAAGTTTGGAAAGAAGTGTGGGAATCAACTCTGTGTAGATACTCCATTCCTCGATACCGTTATCAAATCTTATCGATATGCTATATCTTTATGTTTATGAATACGTGCTTACAAAAAATTTGCTATTATATTCTAAACATCTTCTACTTCATAATATACATCTGTTGTATCGGTATCTCGCTTATCTCGTTAGCATATTGTGGGCAGAATGGCGGATAAAGCTATTTTTTTTCCAACTTGAAATCCAGCAGCCTAATCACTGGAATCATAAATCATAGTAGCTTCAAGGGCTCCATACACGTTACGATCGGTCTGTTGCGACGGACGATCAATCGTTAGTAGATCGTCAACGATTTACTTAATCGCAGACGATTTGAGGAGCCCGTGGCGCAGTGGTTGGCGCGCTCGGCCTGAGATTGTTGAGGTTAAGCAACTATCGCAATGGTTGGTCACGGGATGGGTTACCAAAAAATACTACCACGATCTCCTCCGTGATTCGGAAGGCACGTTAAGCGTCGGTCCCAGCTGTATTTACAGTCAGCAAAACCCACCCTTGGTGGGTCATTACCCATTCTCCTTATCAAATATCCATCCGTAGGGAAGGTCAGTGCCCCAGCAGTGGAGACAATAACAATGGTTAATGACGAGTGCGACGACTAGAGACGATTTGAAATGTATACTATGGTGATCAGCAAACAGTGATCGATTGGTCGTTACGATTGGTCGTTACGATCGGTCGTCACGATCCTTCTGTTTATGGAGCCCTTCAGGAATATTAGGCGTAAATAGCGGGCGCGTCCTAATTTTGCACCCGCGGGCAAAGGTCACTCGCGGCTCGTGGTTCGTGCCTCATTTACCGCCCACGTCCGCTGTACCTCCGTTAAATGAACCTCTCAATACTTCGCTTACGGTACATTACAAAACAAGGTGCGACAAAGCGAAAAAATTTACAAGTGCCTACTATAGTGATGACGACCTGTTTGGCGCAGGGGTACTAACCCCACCTTCTGCGCCAGAGGTCCCGGGTTCGATCCCCGGACAAGACAAATATTTGTGTGCATGAACATGTCTATTTGTCTTAATATGTATATTATGATATATATTATGATGTTTAATATGTATATTATGTATGTATTTACAAAAAAAAAAAGTATATAAGTATGTTTATCCGTTATCTAGTATCCATAACACAAGTTCTTCATGATACTTAACGTGGGCTAGATAATTGGTGTGATTGTATGAAAATATGAAAATATATATATAGTATGTTTAGTTGTTTGACTCGCGATATGTTATATGTGCGTGATGTGGATCTATGGTTGAGTAGTTTGACGCTTCGATGCTTGTTTAAAAAAAAAGTGATTCTAGGGGGCTAAATGTCTAATTTTAAAATCTATCGCAATCCCTTTAAATTCATCATTTGAAAGATATTTACATACTTCAGGCTGTCACTATTTGATTTTCATAGGGATTGTGATCGGGACGCGTTTTTGAAAGGTATTGAATGAACGAAATTTAACTGTCTAAGCAAAGTGACACACGAAAATCTTTCAAATGTATGAAGAAGTGTCAAATGAAATGTCATTTAAAATATCATACGTTCCGAAAGGGATTGCGACTTTAAGTTAGACAATTTCATAAATCACAATCACAATACTTTTGAAAAGGATTGTAATAGAATTAGAATTAGACAATTAGGGGGCAGGTTAGCAGGAAAAATCACATTCATTATGATTAATTTTAGAAATATGCTTCATCGTCATCATCGGCTATTTTCATGTCTCCATTGCTGGGGCATTGACCTTCATGGAGAAACGTCAATACCTTTATTTTATAATTATGTTACAATATATTTAACAAATTCCTATACAAGCCGCTGTTCCTTGAAAGAACTTGTTTTCTTTTTCCGTCAGACGGCCAAACGGAAAACATGATCATTAAAGGGATATTTTTTTCTTTCAGATACAAAACCATACTCAAAGTCAAAGTCAAAGATTTTTATTCAAATAGACTTATAGATAAGTGCTTTCGAATCGTCCAATTTTTTTTTTCCTACCAGCCATTCAGGACATCTTTTAACTGATAAGAAGAACGGCCGCAAGAAACTTATCAGCTTTAACAGAAGCAACAACATTTACAAAGGAACATGTCGTTGCCAAACACAAATCTACAATCTTGAAACATATTTAATATAAGAGGAAAATTTTCTTATACTCAGTTATTAGAATATTTTCCTTTTATACAATTACAATAGTCATGTTTTATGTTAGTATCACTTCCATGCATTTTGGTCTTTCAAATAATCTTCTACCTTGTAATAACCTTTGCTTAAGAGCGTTTTTTTAACATGTATTTTAAATTTATGCAAAGGCAGCTCAATCACTTGTTGTGGAACTTTATTAAAAAAGGCTATGCCTTTCCCCAAAAACGAGCGACTGCATTTTTCAAGTCGAAATCTTGGAACGGCAAGCTTATTCTTGTTTCTAGTATTAAAATTATGAACATCGCTATGCTTAATAAATAAATCGTGATGTTTCCTTACATATACTATATTATCATAAATGTATTGTCCCGCCAAAGTTAGTATATTAATCTCTTTAAACAATTCTTTAAGAGAATCTCTCTGTCGAAGGTTGTAAATGGCGCGCACAGCTCTTTTTTGAAGTATAAAAACATTTTCTATATTGGCTGCTGAGCCCCACAACAACAGGCCATAGGACATTACACTATGAAAATAACTAAAGTAAACTAGTCTTGCCGTTTCAATATCAGTTAGGAGCCTTATTTTCCTTATTGCGAAAGCCGCAGAACTAAGTCTACTCGACAAGGTTTCAATATGTGGATCCCATTGTAGTTTTGAATCTAATGTAATACCAAGAAATTTAGTACTCTCAACTAACTCTACTACATCCCCATTCAAATTGATGTGCATGTCGACCTGCCCTACATTAGGTAATGTGAATTTAACAAATTTCGTTTTGGTAGGATTAAGAGACAAATTATTACTGTTGAACCAGTGTGCGACTTGAGAGAGAGCACTATTTACTTCGTCAGAACAGTTGTTTCCTCTATCAATTTTAAAAATTAAAGATGTATCATCTGCAAATAGTACTGTCTCACATAAATTACTCGCGTAGTTAGGGAGATCGTTAATATATATTAAGAACAGCAGAGGGCCCAATATTGAACCTTGGGGCACGCCCATAATAATGGGGGCTCCAGTAGAAGCAGTATTATTTACAATTACTTTTTGATGTCTATTGTGCAAGTATGACTGCAAAAGGCTAACTGATTTTTTAGAGACACCATAATGTTCTAGCTTCTTTAAAAGTGTAACGTGATCAACGCAATCGAAAGCTTTAGACAGGTCACAAAATATACCAATTACGTCTTGCTTGCCCTCCCAAGCCTCAAAAATATGTTTGAGGAGTGCTATTCCAGCATCTGTAGTATTTTTACCTTTAGAAAAGCCGAACTGATTATTATGAAGGATTTGATTTACTGTTAAATAGTCTAATAATTGAGAGTATATAATTTTTTCAAAAACTTTACTAAGTGCCGGTAAGACTGATATCGGCCTAAAATTTGTGGGGTCACTTTTGTCACCTGATTTAAAAAGAGGAATAAGCTTACTATATTTCATTAAATCGGGAAAAGTACCTTCATCTATGCATTGATTAAAAATGAAAGCTAAATATGGAGCTATTATTTCAATTATAGATTTAATAACGCTGGTTGATATGCCCCATAAATCTTCAGTCTTTTTAATATTTATAGACTTGAAAGCTTTTAAAATGTCTTCACTATTAATATGCTTCAAATTGAAAACTTTATAACACCTCTCAACACATGACTCTAAGAGGGCAGCAGCAACGTTTGGACAGGAATTTAAATTACTGGTAGTTTCTAAGGGTACCCGAGAGAAGAAATCTTCAAAAACACGGGCAACCTCAACGTCAGATTCAATTAATTTATTATCTACTTTAAGGGAGAAGGAGTTTACATTATGTTTAGTTTTCCCAGTTGTTTGGTTAATAATATTCCAAGTAGCCTTTATTTTATTATCCGCTAATTTTATTTTATTTGAAAAGAACATCGCCTTAGCAGCTACACATACATTTCTAAACATTTGAGAATACTTCCTGACATATTCAATAAAATTTGGGTCACAGGAAGTATGCTTTGACGCATAAAGGTCATATAGTTTCCTTCTACTTGTATAAATTCCCGGTGTGGCCCAATCACTAAACTTTAATAAATAAAGATGAAACCAAAAGACACCACTTATATGTTAACTTCATCATAATTTAAAGAACTATTTCACATTGATTATGATACGGTATCATAATCAATGTGAAATAGACTATAGAATTTATAGATATTACAGGAAATTCTGGAACAAAGGCAGATCGATAGTGACACGAATCCAATTTCATTCGAAAACAATTCTCTCGACTCACAAGGTTCAAATAGTACCCACAAATTTCACAAATCCACAAAAACGCACACAGTGAAATGCGAAGCACGTATTCTTTGGGATTCCGATACAAATGGTGCAATATTTTCGGGATACGAGTGCCGAGAGAGATCCGGATCATTACGACTATTCTAACTTTTGTTCGTATGGAAGGTCTTGTTTTAGTAAACAAAACGTCTTTCAATTTGTAATAATGTAGTTAGTAACATGGGTACTATTTTGAAAAGGTTAGCACTGCTCCATTTACTTTTAAGAAAATTAACTAAGGCTTATTTAACCATAAGGACAGCACATAGACATTAGAATATACCAAACATGCAAACATGCAAAAGTGATAATACAGGAGCATCAACAAGCACTTCGTCTTTTTCCCATCTTTGTCTTCTTATACGCGATCAAACCAATTTTCGCGGTTCATAAGAGTTACAAAGAATGGTTGGCTTAGTACTCCTTGCTTTTATATTTTTCAAAAACCCAGTAATTAACCAACACCTTTTAATGTAATAAAGCTTCCCTCTTCTTGTCAAAGCCTTTTCAAAAGCTTCCTCAACTATGCGATTCTTATCATCCACTCTAGGATTGTTTAATTTTAAGCATGCTCACCTGTAGTACTGTGTAACGACTTCTTGCGTCATGTTCTTGCTGGCGTCCGGTTCCTCGACTCTGGCCAATCCGAAGTCGCAGATTTTGAGCACGCAGTTGCTGTTCACCAGAAGGTTGCCAGGTTTGATGTCCCGATGTAAGATGCGCGCTGAATGCAGGTATTTTAAACCTGAAGATGCATAATACGTATTTGTAGATTTGCAGTTAACATATCATGTTTACACGATATTTTCGTAGTTTTGATTCAACAAATCAATTTTATTTTAAAATATAGGTCAATGCATGTGATTGTGACACCTTTTTGTATTATTTTTCCTGTCGACATCAACATGTACAGTCACGAGCAACGATATGTATACATATTGCAAATTGAAACGGGTATTAAACACGTAGAAACGTGATAGGTATTTCACCTACCTAATTTTCCCGACGTTTCGGCCAAGTTACATCGGCCGTGGTCACGGGCTGCGTTTCTACGCGTTTAATACCCGTTTAAATTTTCAATATTTATAATGCAACGCGAAAGTTTAAAAGTGGATATGTATACACTTTACAACCTTATCGCATTGACACACGGAAACAATCTCTCTGTTTTTTTATATTATTGCACGTAACTGTACACAAAGTGGACTATAAATTAGGTTTAGTTTGAAACTAAAGTTCTCTCTGTCTTCAGTAATAAAAGTGTAATTTAGAATTCCTTGGCTGGCACCCACTCCAAAAGGTTTATTTTTTTTCTTTTTGAAGTCGGTTTGAATTTTTTTATAAAATGTTTTATATTTTCACAATTTTTAAAGTTAGAATAAGTCCCGCACTTCGATTTGACTCAAACTAGTAGTATAGGCAACTATAATAGGTTGAGTCAAACCGCTTGACTGAAAAATCGACAGATTTTTCAGGATTTCACAAAAGCTACTGAACCGATTTCAAAATGTCAAAGAATGGACCCAATTGGGACTAAATCCGATGTTATGACGGTTGAATCATTTCGATCGGTTCTTTTTTTGAAGTCGGTTAAAATTCAGGTATGATGAAGGCTAAGAGTCTCCCCGTCATAAGTAAAAACAAATAAGTAAGTTACGAGTATCACACGTGTACGTCACTTAAGCTGTTCTCATTACAAATAATTGCATAATAATGTAACTCTGCAGACCTTTTAAAATACGGAAGGACATTTTCGTCATTCTCCGTAGTTGCTTAGTTATTTATTACTTACCATAGCATATTTAGTTAAGCAGCTGTTTACCGTAAATGGTTTTTCCGACGTATGTGCTAACTTTATTACTAAACTAGTCACAACTTGCCGGATAAAGTGATAGGTGTTATTTATTGTCGATGTTAGTAACAACAATACACGCAGGATATTAACAAGTTACTAAAGAATCAATGAATTTATTGTTCATTGTTCAAACGTGATAAATTTTAAAGGTAGGTCGTTATATCTGCCAGAAACTGCACCCAGGCTGCTTACAATTGATTTTTATAAAAAACCAATTCGGCTTTGTGCAAGTCTAGACACAACCGGGTGGAAACTAACTACCAGCTTTACGTTAAATACTGGTTACGACAAAATTGTTAGATTGTATGTATTTAATTAATTTTGTTTTTGTTTCTTTACACATAAAATTAAAAATTATTGAGGTTACTTAACAAAGACTGATTCATAAAAATAAACGCTATGTGAGTTAGTATCCCTGCCCAGTACTCGTGTACTGGGCAGGGATACGAGGATTATTCATGTCCATGACATTACCCTTGCTATATGACGTTATGGTTATAACGGGACGCGTTATCGCCCTTTAAAATGGGAATATCCCAATTTCTGTTATCTCGTGTACAAGTTTATTTTATTTTATTTGGGACAAAAACAGCGTTCACAATATATAAGGTGTTCATTTATTACGATACAGAACACAATTATAGCAGAAAAAAATATTTTGAAAAAAAAAACATTTATATAATTTTAGAACTTATTTTAATTTTCATATTTTAAGCATTAGATATCTATTGAATATTCAGCATAAGCAAAACCAAACGTAAAACAAAAATTGTTTTAAGTAAGTATCCAAGGAAATTTAGCTATTTGAGTCGGCGGTCAAAATCAGAAAATTGAATTTTTTTTTTTTTTATAATTGTGTCTATATATGGTTGTCCTCAGTAGCCCCTGCTTGATCAGCACTTGATAAATTAACACCTTATATATGTTAAAATTAAGGATAGTACATAGGTATTACTTATAGTGAAGCCCACAACATAATCCTAGAATTAAAGTTACCTTTCGTTTTGTACACGTTTTAAGCTTAACAATTTTGACTCAGAAGACCTGGGAGTCAATTCTGCAAACATTTTGTCAAAATCGTCTCTCAGTGTTGTTTCAATAGTTGTGTTTATTTACACTGTTGTAAAAAGAACTGTGTAAAACAGGACTACCATTGAAACACCATTGGAATACGATTGTGACTAAGCATTAGCAGAATTGGGCCCCTGGTAGGTACAATCGGAGAACTTCCCGGTTGACCGGTAGAGTTTTTTCGGGTAACGGTTTCTCAGAATTCTCGGGAAGTACTAAAAGAAATAATTTATTATTCAAATGAAATACCTGCTAATGTTCTAATTATTTGTGATATAAACGTTATCTATATATCTATTACTTTTTTAAATAAAGCTCCCTTAATATTTGCATGCCAATTTGGTAAAACATGTCTGTACATTACTGTTGTTGTGAACATCTTATTAGCGTGTTTTTTGCAAATAAATTTATCTTATCTTATCTTATCTTAAAAACTCTACTGGTCAACCGGGAAGTTACCCGACGTACACGATTACAATTCGATCGCATTTGCTTCTTTTGGGGCGTAAATACAGCAAATCCTCTTATGGCGCTTATTGACTGAAGCAATATAATAATGAGAAGAATACGCGCGTAGCGAGACCGCTTTGCAGATTAGGATAAAAACAACACGAAATCACTATTTACTACTAGTGTAAAAGTACATAATGCATCAGTAAATAAATTTCTGAAGTGTCGATTAATTTCGATGCGTAATAGTGGAGAAAACCGGTTTTATCTGAAAAAAATAGAGTGTTTTATTTAAAAAAATAATACTAGTTCCTACATGAAACTTAAAGTTTTGTATAAACCATATGATTGGGTATATCCTGTACTACAGTCTATTTGGGAGAAAAATGGTTTCTAGTTGAGCTAATTAGCCACTATATTCGCTTTAAAATTGACTAACAGTCGTTCCTAATAATATATATATATACTAGAGGCCGGGCGCGGTTTCACCCGCGTGGTTCCCGTTCCCGTGGGAATTTTGGGATCAAAGCTATCCTATCTCTTAAGTTGGACCAGACTGCTCACGGTGTGCCAATTTAATTTAAAATCGGTTAAGTAGTTTAGGAGTCCATCGCGGACAAACATCGTGACAGGAGATTTATATATATTAAGATATATAGTAATAACAGACAAGGCTACTATAGTTTTGTTGCTTAGTTATTTCTAAGTGACGGGAAATAACAAAGATTGCCTAGAAACTTAACCACAGCACGCCTATCTCTTACTGAGGATAGCTATTGGGGATGATCGTAAGTAAGAAAAAAAGGCTACCAAAACAACAATGGAAACAGATAAAAAATAAAATATGTGTTTCATTGAATTTCTTCATTTCTAAGATCAATGGAATAAATAAACCAATAGTAAGTAAGTAATAGATGTCAACCAAGAAACCCTGCGGTAGACTCACGCCTCCGCAGTTTAATCAGTTGAAACGAATACCGTCATTATTGGTAAAGCTCAGTAAGCCGTATTGCCAACCTTATTAAACTCCCAAAGTCTCAATCCAATAAACGTGGGATAAGCAAATAGAAATTACATGTCATCAAAAACTTCAAAAACCTGAGATGAAATGGACTCAGATGCAAACACACATTTCCTTTATGTACCTACATCTTATATTTTGGCGCGCACTGTTCATTGAAATAAAACAACGTTTACGGATATCAAACGCGCTATATAACGCGCATCCCGTGACCACGGCATCTGAAAAGGTGCCGAGAGGTCGGGAAATTAAAAAAAACCTATATAAAAATACGGACAATTACAACTTAGTTCGCGATATATAGCGCGTTTGATATCCGTAAAAGTTGCTTTATTCCAACACTTTTCCTTTGTTTTCAAATGGAATGGTTTAATACCCCATTTACACTAGGCAAAGTCAGTGGCGAGTACAGTGGCGAGTGGACAAAGAAACAGATAGCCCCCGATTTTATATGGATCCACTTGCACGGCAGCTTGCAAGCCAACTCGACTCGCCTGTGTCCGATCGTTTACACCACTGTACTTACAACTTCGCTAAAAACTGGACCCGTTGAAATCGGGTACAAAAGACAGGAATTACTTAAACAGGTTTTTCAGGCCCATGAACTACTTAACTCTAGTTACATTCGGCATTGGATCCTTACAAATCCTTGAGGGCCCAAATCCGTGTCGTTGCCATGTCGGCGACGCATGACGTCACAACAAATTAACGACACACCGTAACCAGCACGCGAACTGTTTAATTTCCCAGCGGGTACACCGCAGCAGTTTTCACCCAACTCCTCGTGTTATGATAAAATGTACGCTCGCTTGACTGATGAGAAGGTCATGCATGAGAGGGAAAATCTTTTTATCAATTTAGTATGATACGAGTAGAACATGCCCCAGGCGAATTTCTGAACTACATCGCAGAATTAGTACGTAAACCAAAGAATGAAGCAATGTATATGTCGCAGCCAACTGGTTAAATCAGCCATTCAATTGAAGGTCTAGCCCGTTAATTAAACGCCGGCATTCAATGAAATGGCTAAGGGACAACTAGCCAAGTCGTTTAAAGACTTGGCTGAACGTCATATTTAGCCATCTCATTAAATGAGATGTCATTATAGACATCTCATTAAATGAGATGTCATTATAGACTCAATCTATTTGTAGAAGGTGGTGTAATATCAGACATATTTTGATCACACATTATTATTATATAAATATTGAGATTAATAAAACACTGTAAGTTATGTTGAATCGAAAAAAGAAGCACATAAAATTGCCAGCTGCTGAGAGCTATCTGACGCCATATTTGTTTTGAGACTACCAGCGCCCCAGTAGCAAAAAATTCAACTTAATTTGAATCACGTGTTTGAATTAACGTCAGCCATCTTCAAAGGGCTAACTTACAATAAGCCAACTAGTTGAACGTTAAGTGATGCTAGTTCAATCAACGATCGGCCTAGACATTCAACTGAATGCCGGCGTTTAATTAACGGGCTAGCCTTCCAATCACATGGCTGAGGTAGAATAAAATGTCATTGACTCTCCTTTTGATAGTTCAGGGTAATAACCTTCTTGAGTTCATGTGCGTCCCTACACGCATAAACTACAGATGGTCATAATGCAATAAATCGAAATCAAGATAAGGATATCATTTGTAGGTAATACAAATAAATCTTACCTCCAGTTTCTGAGACGAATCATGTCGTTTAAACGCGCTTTGGGCTTCTGAACGAACCAAATGAGAATTGGAAAGTAGTTTGTCATTTTCAAAACATGAATAAGTGATATCAGCAAGCCTGGCCAACCGAATAAATTAATTACTGTTAACAGTCGATTAATTTATTTTACGGTAAAATACTTATCTGTAGTGTTTTACAGATTGTTAACTATTACAGAATAATATTTAATTATAGTTAATTATCTTACTTGCGAACAGAACAATTACGGAAAAGTTTACTGTCAAAAACGATTTCTGTCAACTATGATAGTACTGCCTCTAAAGAACGACTAAGGAGCTAAAACGTTCTGGCCACAGAATATTATTTTTTTATATTTTTTATGTTGTTAACAAAATACTTGGGCCAAAAGATAACTAAACTCTATGAAAACCTTCTTTACTCTTTCCAGTAGTGGCTAGTTTCTATAGAAATATTTAAATACAATTTAATCACTATGGAATGTTTCCATAGCAACGAGAGACTAAATTAATTAGCGATCGCATACATATTATAAAATCAGTGTGACGATATCGAAATATTTCAGGAACCGCGATCTATCACTATGGTGTTATTATATTAATTGGGTTTGCTGCAAACAAAAAGAGCAAACAAATCATAGGGAGGCTTAATGTAAAAGTACTGGCGAGAGGATCCATCGGCGGGTCGTCGTCCGGCGCGCGCGCAACCAACCGCGACGGTCTTGGAGACGTATTTTGAATCATTCGAATTACTATCCGCATACGGCATCGCAAAATTCGCATGAGAATGCTAAAGACCGTACTTTTTAAATTCTAATTCGCATTGGAGTCTGCAGCGACTCTTTGTTATTCGAGCGATAGAAAGTTTGACGTTTAGCACTTAATGTCATTTTCAAATTGACAATGACATGACGCACAGTTTGACAACTTTAAAACGTTTCGTTTCACGTGATTCAAGTCCGATTCAGTATCGGTTCTTGAAAATCTATGGAGAGTTAGTTTCCGGTTTTTAAATATACTGCGTAAAATGAAATAATGTCAAGGGAGTTTAAGAAAACAGCAACCCGTATTCGAGTGATTCAAAAATGTGACAAAATGGAAGTCGAATTGAATTTGCATGAGAATTTCGAATGATTCAAAAATACGTCTCCAGCTCCTTGGCCGGCGGACAATGCTCCGGCCGTGTGGAGCCCACACGACCACACGACTGCTGGTGCTGCACGCGTGCGGTTAGCTTTATGAGGGCCGTATAAACATGGCCTGTTTTAATGGCAGAAGTAAGCGGATTACGTTTAGGAGCCCTTGCTCTTACTAAAGGTTGATGGGCAATGTTTCTTAAAAACAAGTTTATTATTTCGTCATGAACTTGTAATTTTTGCCTCACCTTATATTTATGAAACAATAATGACGGTCCTAAACAGTTAATTCTAACATATATGCTTACAATATCTCGTTGTTATTTAATACGTAGACTAGGTATGTCTGTAGTGAATATGCATTTTCAGAGCATTCCATGTACCTACTATTAAATTTACACGCTCACCAACTATGAACCATCATAAATAAATGTTAAGTCCGGTACCTTCCTCTTGGACGAGTTCTTGTTTCACATCCTCGAGCTTTAATACCGCGGCCATAACCCGCTTAATTGCCCTCCATAACGTTGAATGTGACATTCCGTACGAACTAGCGTATTACTTCGAAATCTGTGGCCCTACCGCGTAATGCCGTCGACATCGCTGTCGACTTCGACAGCCGACTGCGTTTTCGTACAGCGCAGCTTCAACGTTATCGTCCGAATAATAAGGTTCCTTTTTAATAGTTAGTTAATACTCGACTCTGTGTGACCGATACAGCGCTATAGCGCTCACGTGTGAAGTTGCATCCACGCGGTAGAGCCACTGGTAAACATTTTCACGGCAGGAAGTTGACCTCAGCGAGAAGGTTGCCGTATAACCTGGAACACAATACGGCCGGATTGCCTTGGTGAAGCCGGACCGAGTATCGGTTTACACCGCAATAAGAATTGACGACAATGATATCCAGCGTCGGGGATGACGTATCGGTCAACGATACAGAGAGCATATTTAAAGATTTTCAATATGGGAAACATTAACACCATTGAAGCCATGCCACAATCTTCAGAATAGGATAACATAGCGAAAAATCGTTGCACAGTTTGGCAAATGTTGTAGTCTTGTCAACACTGTATTCTTAATAAAGCAATTAACAAAAAAAGAATACATGGCAACACTAATATAAAGCCGTAGCAGCAGAACATTATAGTTACCATTTTTTTAACGATACAAAACTAATTATAACTATATCACTTATTTACGTCAGCGTGTGTAAATCCAAACAAAAGATTAAGAAACCTGTAACAGAATGAGTTCTTTTACCTTTAAAGTTACACAAAAGATTATTTCGGAATATCAGACTGCCAATGCAAAACATTTTTCTTTGTTCAAAGTCGCTCCAGTCATCATATTTTATTTTGCTTCTACAAAACTTGAAACGTTTGGGTAAGTACTCATCCCAACGCTCGAATTCTTAGAAGTGAGATGAGCATCAAACATCTCTGCCATGGGAACATTTTAATACTGGTTGATGGTATTTTTATAGAGATCGACAGATTACAGAGCTTCTCACGTCATTTCATAATGCCTAGTATTCACTGAGAATCCAAATTGTCGAGCAACAATCACTCAATTTAATTGACAAACAATCTCTCAATTTAATCGATAATGTTGTAGGTACCGCTAAATCTAGTAAGGTAGGACAATCATTACTATAAGATTCCTACAATACAGGCCACCTTGTAATCTTTTTTTTTTTAATTAAGAATTAATATTATTTATTGGACTTTTTGTTAGAAGACGTGAACTTTTGTTTAGGGAATAGCAGCAATAGATAACGATTTATGGTAATGACATCATGTGACTACTCCGATAAAGCAGTGACTTCGATCCCCGTGGACTCGAGACAAACATAAGTCTATAGAATTTTATATTTTGTTTCGTGTCTGTGTTATAAAATTACGTAGTGCAACTTTCGATCATGATCGAAGAGTGCAATGCTGCAACTGTTAATACCTGTTTTTTCTGTTCGGTGGTTAATACACTGTCGTATGTGAATAAAATAATAATTTGGAGCACAAGATTTCTATAAAGAAAGGCAACTGAACTGTACATTAAAAATATATAGGAACCACGTTTAAAAATACTTATCAGTAATCCGAATAGGCCCATGTTTTAGACTTGCCATGCTGAAACGTTCTTTTAAACTTCATTACCGTTGGGTTTATATGTTTCCGTATATTAAGGCCCTATTACAGCGGAGCTTCCAAGTAAACTCCATTAGTTGTGGAGAGGCTGATGTGGCGTGCCTCACCACTTAGCGATTCGTCAGCCGAACCCTTGTCGCACTCTCCGCACTTTTCGGGTATATGGCACTTGACTTATGTGCGAGGACAAAGGTAAATTTAAGAAAATATTTTGAAAAAATAACAAAAGTATTCAATAACATGGAGGATTGTTAAGCACTGACGCAATTTAACATCAATTGAAGAAAAGGAATGCACATGGAAAAGGCTAAATCTGTTAAGTGACTAGGAAAAAGGGGTCTAATTATATACTGAACTAAAACAGATCTAACACCGAAGCTAAAAGAGATGCGACCGTATACTTAAAAGATGTTCTTGGAAAGCAGAATGCAGTGTGTCATCCTGTAGACTCAACTCGACGTAGGTAATCTTATAATGATTTTATAGCTTATAATAAGGACATGATAACGTCGTTTATCATCCTCGAATCGCTCGAATGGGTACAGGAAGGTTGCTCGTGAAAATGGCTACAAATAAATGATATTATAGTCGGGTGTTGGCGGCGAGGGACGGCTCTCATTTCCATAATTCTGCTCTCGTTACTGCCAGAGACTGCGCTGGAAGCTGTGTTACCAATACAATACGCCAGTTATAGTATATTGTAAAATATTACCCTATTGCGGGACGAACCGTTATATTTTATGATAACCAACGTTAAGTTTACAATGTCGGCGCATCATTAAACAATAATAACGGTTATGAGCTTCTAAAAGTTTTATTAGGTAATTCGGAATGGGTTGATATAATAAAGCGTAAATTAAAGTTATTCAATGAAGATATAATATCTTTCAGTGCTTTAACAGTTGAAATACATATAACGAAAGACAAATGACATCTAACATTTGCTGTTTTTTATAGGCACTGCAATTGAAACAAATGAAGGAATCGGAATTCAAATCGTCGCGGAAATTGGTGTATGTGTCACAGCCAACTGGTTAAATCAGCCGTTCAATTGTAATTAAACGCCGGCACTCAATGATATGGCTAAGGGACAACTAGCCAAGTCGTTGAATGAAACGTTTAACGACTTGGCTGAACGTCATATTAAGCTGTCTCATTAAATCTTGTAGCCGGGGCGGTGCAATATCGGACACAATTTTATCACACATTTTTATTATAATATAAGTTCTATAATGTCAATTTAAAATAAGTTGAAACTACAAAACCACATAAAATTGCCACCTGAGGCGAGCTATCTGACGCCATATTTGTTATCGTGACTACCAGCGCCACAGTGGCAAGCATTAAACTAAATTTAAATTACTTGGCTGATTTTACGTCCGCCATCTTCAAAGGGCTAACTTATAATCAGCCAACTAGTTGAACGTTAAGTGATGCTGGTTAAATCAACGATCGGCCTAGGCATTCAATTGAGTGCCGGTATTTAATTAACGGGCTAGCCTTGCAATTGAACGGCTGATGTAACCAGTTGGCTGCGACATATGCACCGCCGCCGTCTATTGATGTTCATTACGTAGTAGTCTTCCGGCGCGAGCATCGCATCAATTATGGGCATGCCATGTGCACGACGCATTCTCCAAATTCCATGTATTATCTGTTTATGGCCAAGACAGCGAGCGTCGAGCGTTTCCTGGATTGTTCACGCGATACAATCGGTCAGCAGCTTTAGAAACGACAAAGACCTTTGTGTGCAAAATAATATCGGCTAACGTCCTTTATTAAATATCTATTAATGTTAAACAACCTTTGGAGGAAATTGTTTTTTTTAGGGAATTACCGTTTATTACCATAAATACGAGCCTTATCTATAATGAAGCTCTTTATAAATAAAAACGACCTTAAACAAAATAGTATTTGCTGTTAAAATTAACGATTATCTGTAAGTAAGCGCACGCCACTCTGCCACAGCTGTGAACGAAATACATCATAAATATTTATTTTTTAAGCATTGGTGTTTTACCTAATTTAGGACCTCGACTTATTTGATAAAAATCACAAAGTCTACCTTGGTCTTGACCTAAGACTTATATAAATATATGATCGTTGCAAGTTTGTTATGTCTTATGTATTATGAGCGATTAGTTGAATAAACGTTTTATCTATCCCATTCTATTCTTCATATAATCCGACTTTTCAGGGTGTATCCTTGCCGATAACCGAAAATCTGCATCTTCTTGGCCTGAACCTGTCTTCCAACCTGAACTTTGGACAGTACATTGACTCCATTGCGAAGTGTGCTGCAAAGAAACTGGGCGTCCTCTCTAAGGCTAGGCGATACTTCTCTCCGAATCAACTGCTCCTTTTATACAAAGCGCAGATTCGGCCGTCTATGGAGTATTGCTGTCACCTGTGGGATGGTTCTGCTAAGTATCAGCTAGAGCTTCTGGAATCGATTGAAAATCGTGCCAGGAAACTCATTGGAAACACAGCATTAGCCACGGCGGAACTTCAGAGCCCCAGTCACCGTCGCAAAGTTGCATGTCTATCGGTCTTTTATAGGATACACTTTGGAGAGTGTGCGAGAGAAATGCACGACCTTGTTCCTCCAGCCCCCTTCCACCATCGGGGTACCAGACGCAGGTTAACTTATCACCCGTACATCGTAGACATTCCAGCGATCCGTACCAAGCGCTTCGCTGACACATTTCTTATGCGAACCGCTAAAGAATGGAATGCGCTGCCTGCTCATGTGTTCCCCGATTCCTACAACCTGGGCCTCTTCAAGTGAGAGTGAATAGGCATTTCCTGGGCAAGCATGCAACACCTTAGACCACATCCTGCTTGTTAAGCACGATGGTGGTCAAATGCCTGCCCAGTTATTACAAAAAATATTAATCTGGCAACTTAGGACTGATATCATGAATTATGATGTCTATCAGCAATACAGGAATTCATTAAGTCAATGTATTGTCCAGAACACGTACAGGTTTTTTCTTTTATTTTTACGAACTCCTTGGGGAATTAGTTGCAGGGATGGTTAATACCGAAAGACGTAAAAATCCACTGGCAGCACAGGCAATTATATCCCGAGAGGTAACCAACTTCGATATAATCATCGTCTCCGACAGCAATTCGGTACTACAAGCCTGAGCACGTCGAGCCTAATACCAGAATGCTACAACACCCTAAGCAAGGCAGGTGTTTCTAACAATCTCCCAGTCTCCCAGTGGATTAGAGGCAACAGCGATTCACGAGGTTTTGATAAGGAAGACGAGTTAGCAAAGGGAGGCTCAGAATCTACCCCTCATGGACCGGAACCTTTTGCCCCTATTACAGCAAGCTGGTTTAATGGTAAAATCCATGAGAACACTAATATCATACATAAAAAATATTGGAGACATGTAGACAACTAGCACTACCGGCGTGGACGGTCGTCTCTCCAGAGCTATCCTTAAACTTACTAGACCGCTGTTACGCTTGATAACAGGGGCCATCACTGCTCATGGTAATTTTAACAAGCACCTTTTCCATTTAGGTGTCACGGACAGTCCACTATGCAGAGGCTGCATGAAGGAAGAAGAAACAGCTGCTCACGTCCTGCTGGATTGTGAAGGAGTAGCCCACTACGGGCGAAGTACCTCGGTTCACCAGGTAGTCTCCGGGAAGCCGTCTTTGATGCAAAGGCGCTGGGAGCATTCCTGGCTGAGCTGTAATGGCTAACACCCTCCGGACGCAAAATAGGCGCAAAAGAGTCGTCGAGTTGCGGAAACCGCTCATATTGTATAAAGAAGAAGAAGACGTAGCAATTTCGTAACTGCCACTCAGGAGAATATTTTCGAAAGCAAGGAATGATCAACGCGATGCAACTATGAAGTTTTTAATTAAACGTGGCGAACTCTCGGTGGTTAACGAGCGCATTTTTCTAGATCCCCTTCGCGCTTTGCTCTCGGGAAATCTGAAGGAAAGTGCACGAATAATTGAGTAAATTAATAAGGCGAAATAGGGAGGAGCGACATCTGTGACGCAGATTCTTTTTAAGTGAATTGCATTAGCATACGTAGCGAGACTGAAGTGTCTTTAGTTTTGAATGGACAGAATGAAGATATGCTCGTACAATAATATAAAGGACTATGGGGAGTGGAATCGGGCTTACGGTAGGAAACTCAAAGCTGAGTTTTAATTGATTTACGCCAGGTAGGCAGGCGTGGGGGCTTGGTAAAGCGATGGTGTTGTCCTCGAGAAGCTGCCCAGGGCGGTCTCGGAGGGAGTTGTTTATTCGCAACTTGAATTATCATCAGTTTCCTAGCTAAACCACATTCGAACGTTTTCGAAAATACGCCAGCCTGGGAATTCAAGACGAAGTGAGACAGATTAAGTCCGTTTCATAAAAAAATAAAAACATGATTCCACAGTCAATAAAGGGTGGAAATTTAAAACGGGGCACGAAGGGTAGGTAACTTCACCGATTTACATCCTACATGAAAACGTCCTTAGGAAATCATCTTAAATTTTTTGAGAAATTTTAAACTGCATTTACTGATTTTGATAAAAATGTACAGTCAACAGAAAAAAGATGAAGTTTTCAAAACTTTTTTTTATGTCGATCTCATGAGGATCAAAACACTCTTATGACACCAACTGAGGTCACACTAGGAAAGTCAGAAATCGCGAACAACTATTTCCATACATAGTTATACTGTACTTGTACAAAAAGAAAGACGAAAGGCACAGCGGCAGGCGGGCGGAGCGGATCAGGGTGACTTTAGGCTCTTTTCAAACGAAAAAAATGTTCTCAAGCATTTGTAGATGCCTGAAATTCTCATTCCGTGTTTTCTGGTAGTGCACGACACACGTCCTGCCCCGCGCTTGGGCCACACGCAGCCGCATCACCTACCTTCTTAGCGAATGTATGGAAATAGCTATTAACGATTTCTGACCTTTCTTGTGCTCACTGACTGAGGTAAGTCAGTGTGATAGAGTGTTTTGATCCTCATGAGAAACAGGATCGATTGCCATCAAAATTCTGCTTAACTCATCTTTATTCCGCTGACTGTACATTTTTTTCAAAATCGTGAATGCAGTTTGAAGAACGTTTTCATGTAGCTACAACGGTTAAAGTACCTGCCCTTCATGTACCGTTTTAAATTTCCATCCTGTAAATTGGTCTCAAGACGGTACAGAATAGCTCGCAATATGAACCCCGCAAGGGCGTTGCAAATCTTAAAATGAAACAATATACTTAATTAGAGAATTCTTCTCCTTTAACAATCCTTTTATACCTAAAAAAAACTGCCTCTGTGGCATCCACCACCAGTGGGGGTGTATTTGTTCCGGTAGTTAAAGATAAGAAACCCAATTCCTCAGTAGTTGAGGATTCCGAGAGAATTGTAAATAAAAAATAAACATTAAATTGATTTAATGGTTCAGGGCCCGAACGCGATAAAGTAAAAGTTACACAGACAGTAGGGTAACTTAGTTCCTTCCTAGAGTTAGTTCCAGAAGACTGTGGAATTAAACAAAATTATTATAAACCCTCATACTCCGTATATCACTTACCCTCTTACTTATAATCGTGGTGAAATATTTGAATAGTTATACAGTGTTTTGTCTTATTTGCTCGAGTTCGAAATGACATTTCAATGGCAGAGACAAAACGCGGAATAACTATTCTAAGCTTATACCTGGTTTATAAGTAAGGTGGTTAGTATGTATTATAATTTCCATTCGTTCCTAGTTCTTCGCGGGGTTTCAGTAATTAGTAATTACCACGATTTATAGCGCGTATGAGACCCATTGAATACTCATGTTAGTGCTTCTTACCTTGGCATTTATAAACTGCTTCTCTACTTTGTCATTTTGTTAAATTGTTTTCGAAAGTATGTTAATGTAATTGTAATGAACAGGTGCATTTATCTCAGAATGGATACGGTTTAGAAATGTGCTGTCTCGATAACTATTGTTCGTACATATATACTCTATCGATTGAACAAGGTTTGAATGGTGTGCAGCGATTTTCGAAAAGGCGTCAACCCTCCATACATTTGTAGCATTGGCCTTTCATCCAAAGCTGTTCCGTTCAGTTCTGTTTTTGTGTGAAGAGGAACAAACAAACAAATAAACTGGCATACTTTTGAATTTCTATATTTTTTTTTATTCACGACGTGGATACTCTTAGCCTTCATCATACCTGATGTTAAGTATTGATAAGGCTGAAGATAGAAGCTAGCCTCGCCCGGAATCCTCAACCACTGAGGAACTGGCTATCCTATCTCTAACTGCCGGAACACAAAAATGCTGAAAACATTGTTGTTATGGCGTCAGACTTAGATAAGATGGTGGTAGCTAGCCAGACGGACTCACAACAAGTCCTGCCACCAAAATAATATTAGTAGGAGAAGAAACTATGCATTTTCCAATTTGACCAATATTTTCTCAATATCTCAAGCGACTCCAAATAGATGGTTTATGTTGTTTTATTAAGATAAGCGTGTGCCCATTTTATTAAACATCAGTGTAATTTTAAGCAACTGCTGCATAGTTGAAGGGTAGAACTTACTATCGTAGTAGAAACTATCTTGTTATCATTCTATTCAACGTTTTTATCCATCAAAAACACTGATGGAGACATTCTGCCTGCCTAGTGAAGAATCCGAATGATGAAAATGTGGCGTGTTCAATAAAAAAAAGCACAGAAAAAGTAATACCTAGGACTTAGGTCGAAATTAATGCCACTAATGATGACGTTATAGAATCCAGTTTAATAATATTTAATGAATTTTAGTTGACATTTACCACCTGCCCCCTAGGACTGCAATTATGACTTTATTCAAGTAAATGAAGACGAGTCATAAAAACTCACTGGCACTTAATAAATGTCATTTGAACTTGTCTAAATATCAGTAATGAATTCCAAATGGCTTAATTAAAAACCGACACCTGTTAATATAAATTTCTTGTGTGTCGTCTCAGCCACATAACACCTACTATAGGCCTCCCCCAAAAGTTTGCCATAATCGCCACGCTTGGCAGGCGGGTTGGCGATCGCAGTATGGCCAAGTTTGTAGGGGACGATGCTGCCCGTCTCCTGAAGGCTGAGTCCCTTAGTCGCCTTTTACGACACCCACGGGATGAGGGATGTGCTATTCTAAGCTGACACTACACAGCTGATTTTTTGTGTGTTTGGACTCAAATGTGGCTGCGACGAGAGCCATGGATTCATAATTGAACGTAGTTGGTCTGATGCGCCGTTGCAGAAATGCGGCTAGGCGTAGCGCAGCGAACATATTTTAAAAACAATATTGTTTTTTTCTATTGGAACAGGTTGAATTGGCATTAGTTGTGTCTGGTGTGAGCAGATCTAGAGTCATTTCCAGACAAATCTATGCAGAGTTTTACTCGACTTTTGCTCAATTCGTGCAAAAGTGTCGTCGTTTAACGTTTAACGATCAATCTTGCTACATTCAATTAGTTCCAAAATTAATTACTATCCATTAGAAAAACTATGACACTATTATGACATCCGTGGGTACATCCTATTTTTGATGTAAATGACCCTAATAAAACCTCGAATAGGTGCTCTTTTGAATTTATAGTTTCCAAGACACCATGACTAAAGTTTCTGCGAGACTTTTACGAATAAAGTCAGTTTTATGATCAATGGGTAAGTATAGCTGTTTAATGGCTGCCCGCCTCTAAAGTAGACAACTTTTTCCATTACAGACTGGATACAAGTAATATTACTTGTATTGCGCTGCATACTTTTAGATTTTGTTAGTTTCATATGTAAATGGAACTAGCATTCCTGTGGCGGGAGAGCTCATGTCAAAAACCATTTAAATATTATGCTTGGTTTTATTTTTTATTTTACTAGATTGAAAATTTGATCCATTATATTATAATACTATGGCAATATGTAATCGTGAATTAGAATAGAGTAGTAATTGACCGATCCAGTAAAAAACTTTTTGAACGACAAAAATACTAGGTGAGCGACTTAGTCGCAAATCTAACCTAAACCTAGTTTTTCCGCAACCCAACCTAGAAATTTAGTAGCTTTAAGTCGATCGGTTTATTATATCCCATTCGTAAAAGTCAGTATTGAAACAAAAATAATATCATATCATAACGTTTGATAGACGCTAAAGAAGTTCCATAGAATTATCACAGATATATGTATACTATGAAGAACCTAGTTTTAGTTACAATATAAATACCACAAAACAAATAAGTACATGAAATGTCGCAACCACACACTTGATATTGAGATTAATTTAATGATATTCTAAGACTCACCTCTTAATATTTGGTAAAGGAAGACTTTGATGTGGTCGGCGGAGAGGTGTTGCGGTGACACGATGATCTTGTGGAGGTCGCTCTGCAGAAGCTCTGTGATTACGTAACTGTGGTGATGGTGTTAAGGCATTATTGGAAGCTTACATACATATACAGTATAGTAATACAAAAATCATCGAAAAACAAATATTAGACGAGACTCAAACCATAATGGCATAGCGCTACTAAGATAGGCTGTGGTAATGGTGTTCCCACAAAACGTTTTGTAAAGTTAGATCTGTGGCCTACCTCATGAGCACAGAACAGATTCTGTTCTGTGCTCATAAGTGTCGTCGACACAGACCTATATCGAGATAGACGAAAAGAGTGCTTCAAACTGTATGAGATCCTAGCGTGTAGAATTTTTCGTACCTACGATGACGTCACGAGCGAGATTTAGTCATGTGTAAATTATTGACGATCTCTTGCAAGAAAGCACTGCACAATTATGTGCATGTGTTTCATGGCAATGATCTCAAACGGAGTGACTTGGGTCGTAAAACTTTGACAGTGGATCAAACTTTTGACACGCAAGGTAGGTACACTTTTACCGTAGGTACCTATCTCGATATAGGTCTGTGGTCGTCGTCATCGTCGACGCGCCGAATATTGGCGCAACTCTCACACGCGAGCGCTGATGCTATAGCGCTGTCACACAGAGAGTCGAGTATTAACTGACTATTGGAAAGGAATCTTTTTGTTAGGACAATAACGTTGAAGTTGCGCTGTCCAAAAATGCCGTCGGCTGTCAAAATGAAATCGACCGCGATGCCGATGGCACGTACTCGGTAATCGCGGGGCCACCGATTTAACGCTGATGCTGTCCCTATTTCCCTATTATCGAATGAAAGTGGCCTGGGGCCGTAGCGCAAGTGTCGTCGGCATCAACATCGACTTCATTTGACAGGTGGATGTAGCATATTGCTTAGTCTTTTATTTTTTATTTTTATCTTTATTTGGAAAACCAACAGCTTTAACAATGCTTATATAATAACTTATGTAAATATTTAGTAAGCCAATTACAGGTTTCCCTTAAATAAACCAATAATTTTGTGACAAACGACTTTTGGTGATGTAAACCATAAGCAAAATTATTCTTACAAAATTGCGCAAAAAATATATTTATATTTATGGAAATAGCTGAACATGGTAGCCCGAGAGCAACATGTACAAATGTGAAAATTGTTACTGTTGTATTTATGTTTTTATGTTTTTATGTAAGTTACAATGAACCAGCACTAACATTTACATTTTAGTCTTATTCTCTTAGTCTTTGGTAAGTTTTCATTTGTGTCAAAAAGAAGCAGCAATGTGTCACATCCATCTGTCAAATGAAGTCGATGTCGATGCCGACGACACTTGCGCGGTACGGCTCCTGGTCTAACTATAGACAGCGTTTTCTAGTAACACATAACATCTGTAAAAGTGATGTTAAGTTTCACAAACAGACCCCCTACGTCCGAAAACTCAAAGCTCTTAAAAGTGACGACAGGATGATGTTTACTACGAGACCCGCAGCTTGATTATCTAACAAAAAACCACCTAGCAACCAGGAAGACTTGACCTGACAGGATTCGAACCTGCATCCTTGGGAATCCGGTCCAGTGCACTGTGCCGTGCATGCAATGTGCAATGCAAGTGCACTGAGCCGGATTCCCAAGGATGCGGGTTCGAATCCCGTCAGGGCGACTTGAGGCAAAGTTGCTTTTTTCTAGTAGATTTTCTCGTTTAATATTTATCGTATCACCTACCCGTTTAGACTGACTGATTCACAGATAATTGATAAATTATACTACTACATAATGCTAATGGAGTCAATTTCTGACGACTTCTGCGGTCTCCATATCATAAGGGAATCAGGTCTCCATTGAAAGTATTATGGAACCAATCAATCCCCATTTATAACTTGTGAATAGCCCGCAAATTTTATAAGGGTTGTTTATTTGATTCATCAATTTAATAAAAGAGTCTTAACGAAGTATTGGTGGGGTAATCTTCCGAATATAACTCACTTTAATCACTGGGCAGGCAGATAGAAGTCCCATTTCACCACTTCAATCAGTAAGTAATATCATATAAATAGGTGACTAATTGGTTAACATTATCAAATTCGTTAGATATAGAGCTCATCATCGACATCAACCGCCAATTTTAATAGCCCCACTGCCGGGACTACGGCTTTATGAATAGTTACGGCGAATGGGCTATGATGACAGTGATGCCTCTTGAGATAATAAATTTTTGGTTACGTATCCCCTGATAGATCATTGCATGCATTTACTACCACAGCCAATCATTTAAACTGCAAACAACGAATTCCTCACTATGAAGTTCAACTTTATAGCATAAAGCTCATATGTAGTAACTATATAAAAAATATAGGTACGAAAAGGCTGGTTGAAGTGGGCGGCGCCCTAGCCCTGCCCGTGGGAGGGCCCGGACGAGCTCAACGTCATACGTGATAACCAGTCAGAAACTGCCTCCACCACTTTAATTTCTCCAAAAATGTACTATTAATATTTTGTTTAACTTTAAATATCGTTTTACTGAAAGAAGTAAGTTCGAAATATCTTATAGTGTCGAAACAAATTTTGTACCTTATTGTATTCATAATCACAATTAATGTACATAATATTTTGTTGTTTGTTTTCTGTAGTTTTAAGCGTCGTATAAAAAGTAATGTAGGTGCACATGACAGTACATCCAGAGCACCCTATGTCGCTTGTGATAACGGCGGCTTTCCTACTGCACGCCTGGCGTACTGTGTCCTGTAATTCAAAATAATTCTACATTTATCGTTACCGAACGAAAACCCATCTGTAAACAACGGACCAATACAAATTCGGACGCCTATTTCATCTGGTTTCGTGCGATTTCGCATTGTTCACAAAGCTTTTAATCTGTGACAGCGCTGTTGCAAATAAAGAAGAGTTAATCCAGCAATTAATACAGCTGGTCCTTTGGGCTGGGCGTTTCCGAGCTATCTCGCTTATTTATAGACCTTCTGCGGGCTCGGTTCGCAGAACGTGGTCTTGAGGGCTTTTTTATATTTTGAATGTAGTTGGCTACTATTTAGCATCATGGGAAAAGAAACTTTGCATTTAGAGTTTAGATATGATTAGTTACAAATAGTCGCCAACGATTGTCGAGGTTAAGCCACTTTCGCAATGGTCGGTCAAGGGATGGGTGACCAAAAATTTACTATCTCGAGCTCCTCCGTGCTTAGGAAGGCATGTTAAGCCATTGGTCCCGGCTGCATTTGCAGTCGTTAAAACCCACCAATCCCCATTGGGCTCGCGTGGCACATGAAGGGTTTCGTCTCTCACCCAAGGTTGCCTGGAAGAGACTGCTATGTAGCTATAAGGCCGCCTATTGAGCTCCTCTTTTTTTAAATTTTCTCTGTATGTGTTTGTTTTTGTATCGTGTGCAATAAAGTTTCTATTATTATTATTGCTATTATACAAAAATAAGTTTGTTTTTCATAGTGTTTGTATGAATGACAAAGTTATATTTGCGGCTTTGGAAAATGTGCTAAAGCTCTGAAACTACTAAATAAATTTCGTTCAAACCAATTTTCGTTAAAAGTTTTTATAAAGATCTACATCATTTTTTTTTTTGATTTTTCACTTTCTTATTTTAAAAGTTAGAGGGGGGGGGGACACATTTTTCCTCTTTGGAAGTGTATAACTTTCAAACGGTTGACTTTGAAAACTGTTTTAGAAGCCTCAATGTAATATTTAAAGATCTATCTAATGATATCCCACACATAAAGGTTTGATAAAAAATGGAACTGTTACTAAAAATTTTTTTTTTGTAACAGTTCCATGTATGGGGAGCCCCCCCGTAATTCATATTTTTTTTTATTTTTGTGTAAAAACCCTAAAGCGGTTTACAGAATACATCTACCTTCCAAGTTTCAACTGTGTAATCCTCATAGTTTTGGAATAAAAAGGGTGTGACATACATCGGTTTGGCCGAATCTATAAGGGTTTCGTTTTTTGCCTTTAGGCTACGAAACCCTAAAAAGTCGATTAGTTGCTTAGTTAGGGCGTCAAGGAAGGACAAACAAACACACTTTCACATTTATATCAGATCAGATGGCTGTGTTGTGTATAGCTATCTGGATCTCCTCCGTTCACTCCCAGCATTCGTATAGCATGCGCACCTCGTCAAAGCTTTCTCAACACTTTTCTCGTGCGAGCGCATTGTCTATTTCGCTCACACTGTACTGATACGAGCGGGACATAGCGAGATAAGGGTCGACAGCGAGTCGTAGTGCGCATGCTACGCGGGCTGGGAGGCCATTATCAGATCACAGCAAAGTTACCTCGTTGGTATGAAAATCGACTAGCGTCGTTAATTATGTGACCACCACTATATATAGTTAGAATTAGGATTTCTTATTTACTTATTTCTTGAAGATATCAAATAGTTCCACGAAGAAAACCCTTAAAAAGGGATAGTAAGTGGATACAGACGGAGACGCGTCTATTTATGTCTGGAGTCGCCTCTTTGTCGCCTTGACCTTGCCTGTCAGAACAGCAATCAGTGGTCACCTCGTTTGCTTTTTTTCTGAATGACTCACATGAGAACATTCCGAGTATTCATTAAAAAAGTTTGTTAATACTATTCATTGAAACAAAAGATTCGGATAGCTCTACCGTTGTAAATCTATACGAGGGGACGTTTTTAAGTTTTCGGAATGGGGTATATAGAGTGAAAATAAAAATACCAAAAAAAAACCCATTCAATTTATATCTCCTGAACCCTAATAATTTTTGAGATCGCTCAAATAATTTGTGAAAAGCATCGAAAAAATAACATTTGTCCTTCGTATCAAAATAGCTGACTTCGCCACTACATCGGTGGCAATTTTATAGCAGACAGCTCTTTCTTAGTAAAAAAAATCTAATGGGTCACTGGGAAACAGGTCTGGATTGTAGTTATAAATTCTGTGACTGTAGTCCAGAAAAAGTAAAAAAAAAATAAGCCGTGAATATCAGCCATCGCAACATGTCTAATATGCCCAGATCAAAGTCATGCCAAAGGAGCACGCCAATTTTGGTCAATTTTCTTCTTTTTCTTTCTTCAATGGCCTCCTATAATTGTTCTTATATTGAAGCGTACTATTATCCCGTTATACTAATACCGCGTTCTTTATAATCAAGATTAAAATATCTTCTGGATAATCGACTCCGGCTTTGACTCAGGTTCATAGTGGTAAGCCCAGGATTCGTCCCCAGTAAAAATCGGAGCATTAAATTCTTTCCTGTTTTTGCTATCGAGCTTCAAAGACTGGTGAAAATATTTGTATTTTTTTTGTTTTTGAAATCAAAAAGCTTATCGGAACCCACCGTGCCGACCTTGGTCATCCTAAGATAATATCAAGAATGTTCTGAATGGTTTTATCGGATACTCCAAATATTGCTGCAACCTCCTTCATCTTCATTTGGGCATCTTTTCATACTCATTATTTCTTAAATTTTGACGAGGTTCCAGGTGCAGTGGCCTCAATCGGTTCTCCTAAACGTGCGTTGTTGAAAACAATTCAGTCTCTTCCTCGCTTAAAAAGACAATACCATGATGGTAAAATTGTCTGAGTAAATTTTCCTCGTTCAGGTAAAAGTTTGATGATCGCGCAATATTCAATTTTCTCCATACTTGTCGATTGCATCCAGATTGACTTGCTTGCACGCTAATAACTCAAAAGTTAATGACCCGATTAAGTTCAAATTTGGAATATAAACTAATGATAAGTTGCTGAATTAGTAGCAACCTGGTTAAATTAATCTACCTCCACCATCCTCCCCCATTGCGCGAACTTAAAAACGTCCCCTCGTAGTTAAGCAAGTTCCTACTAATTTTATTTTAGAAACAAAAAAAAAATTATAATTTTAAACATATTATTACTCTCAGGAGATTTCGACACCCTTGCTTAAAAAGCAAGAGAGTGTAGGAAAGAAAAAATGGGAAAGAAATGACATTTCGACATTCTAGCTTATGAAAGAAATTTGAGAAAATACTAAGAAAAACCAAAAGAAAGAAAGAGTTTATTGAAATCTTACATGTCATGGGATGACTACATGATATCCAGTAGCATGCACATAATTGCACCCAAGCATTTGTTTTGGTTTAAGTTTAGTGTGAAGTTTAATGCTCCAAGTTCATTGTCTAATTAAAGAATGGCCGTTAGCAAGCCTATTATGATTATTACAGGCCGTTAGTGCCTTCAGTTAACTGTACTGTGCAGTAAAGTTAGTTGGTTAACCTAACAGCAGTATTGGTTTTGCCTTCCGCGCACCGCAAGGTTCATGTTACAGATCAAAAGCATCGTCTCAGTCAGTGACTAAGTTTTATATATGTGTGAACTAATAGTTCACATTCTTTAGGTACTGCATAAATAATTATAAATGAAATTAAAAAAAAACACCCAAGATACAGAATCCAAAATTCCAAATCAACCATTTAAGAATAAAATTTATAATTAAAGTTTAGAAAGAAATTGAACAGTACAGAAAGTAACAAAATTAACACAGAATAAAGGTCAATTTACTCATTGTAAACCTTAGAAATATTCGAGCAATTCACTTGTGTGATGATAATGTATCTATGATATGTGATGAACCCCACATAAAACAATCAAAGATTCAGTTTGTAGAAAGATTTTCTTTGACTATACTGATTTCATTACATACTTTACTCACTCAACTCAACTCACTATTTATTCAGGAAGGGTATCTTTTTTAGAATAATATTCCACCTTCTTATTTTCGGAAACAAAAAGCATAGGAGGAAGCCAAATTTACCCAAAAGAGTTAAATTTAATAAAAGAAAAATAGGCGAACTATAAAAAGGTTTCCTATTTCAAAGTTTGTTAAAAATAACGGTTAAAACAATCAAGAACATTTGGTAAAAGTTTGTGAATGAATTTCCGTGAAACAATGAGTATTGAACACCAAACAGGCATCAGGGCTGCGCCCCAGTCGCCGCGATTATTTACGGAGGGCTGAGGTTCACCCCCTCGCGTGTAGCACTCCCGCCTGTACAGACTACTCGATTTGATTTATCCATTTTTATCCCAGGACAGGACTGGTAATTAAGGATCGTGAGAAGCAACACCTTTAACCAGCTCTCTAATAGATTCAACTATGAGTGTTGAGTAAGTAATTTATCAGACCTGTGCTTGTAGTGTAGACAAATAATCTGTATAAAATATTATTTACCTGTATTTAGTATTTATCTTTTATTAATTAGATAGAGATTGTTTAACGTGTGACAACGAAAATATTTCTTTATACTAAGTTAAGTACCTACTGCTACTACTGTAGGGAATTAAACTGACATTAGGTGTTAAACAGAGCTTTCAATGATGCTATTCTGACGATATGGAAGGATGCTATTCTGACGATATGGAAGGATGCTATTCTGACGATATGGAAGGCTGCTCTTACAGTACTGCACAGCACAAACGCGATTAAAAATGAATGAAAAACCACAGAATACTAAATAGTACAAGGTAAAACACGTCTGTGTGCGGTACAGTAGACCACAAAAATAGTGACGGGATGGTTATTAAGGTTATAGCGACGACCTGTTTGGCGCAGGGGTAATAAACTCGCCTTCTGCACTAGAGTTCCCGGGTTCGATCCCCGGACAAGACAAATATGTCAGAAACGAACTCTACTGAACAATGAAATTACTTGTATTATGAATATAAATTTGTCATTTTATGCACCTACAATTTCCAAATCTGCGGTGCCATCTTAGAATAATAAATTCTAAGGGTGTATTCTGATGTGACTGACTGACAATGGTGGTTTAGGCTAAACACCACAGCTATAGAATAAATTAAATGTCACAAAGTCACAAAGCAAATAGGCGTGTGACTATGAACACATCACAAACTAATTTGTGCTATGAAAGTGTAAGGTAGCTAAGTGAATCAAATAGTGATAGTTTTCCACATCGCCTAACCATAAAACCTACAAAAATGAGTTGATTACAAACGGTTCGTAATATAATGAAGGAAGTCAGTTTTTTTTTTTTTTTTTTTTTAATATAAAATCAATTATCTAGCCCACGTTAAGTATCATGAAGAACTTGTGTTATGGATACTAGATAACGGATAAACATACTTATATACTTTTTTTTGTAAATACATACATAATATACATATTAAACACCCAGACCAAGACAAATAGACATGTACATGCACACAAATATTTGTCTTGTCCGGGGATCGAACCCGGGACCTCTGGCGCAGAAGGTGGGGTTAGTACCCCTGCGCCAAACAGGTCGTCCAATATGTTACATAGGTACCGATTTCGAATTTTTCAATGGAGTAACCTTTGCGGTTGCACAAACAAAAAACAAGACGAGCAAGTCAGGTGCACATAGTCGCTAACAATACGGACAATAGTGTTCTTTCAAAATTCTTTACATACTTAGTAAGGCTGAAACTTGTGTTTGTAGTGGAAGCACACAGTGCCACTTGTGAGTGTGTGAATTGAAGCACAGTGTCACTTTGTGTATGTGTGTAATTCCGGATGCAGTGCAGCTGTGCACTCAAATGCCTGACAAAAACCTCGTAAACCAGAACCAGTCAAGATTGTTCAGAGAAATAAAAAGATATTGGATCCATGTTCCTCATTTAAGCAAAGCCTCCAAAATATTGTAGGTTCATGTTTAAAAACCTCAGTTTTTGCTATCGTTCTCGTGTAGCTATTAAATTAAATCTAGAAAGTATTTAAAATATCCAACAGAAATTAAATAATGTTTTACTTTATTAACCATACTATAGTTATACGATAAGCAAAGCAAGCGTTAATTGTTGATAATAAATCCTAAACTTTGTGTTCGCTGTATCAGAAACGTTATATTAATCATAGGTATATGTGTCACGGTAAATGTTAATAGTGTGAACATTATTAATAATAACCGGTAATTATTAATACTGATCATGTGATTTGGTTAATGTGATTATAACTATGAAAATTTATCACAAGATCAGGTAAAACTCAACACTAACTAAGAGACGCGCGAGCCGAGCGAGCGAAGCGAGCGTGCCGTGGCAGCGGCCGGCGATGATTCAGAGATGACTTACTTTAAAAAGTACTAAAATATGATACTTGGCTGTTCCTGCTTCTATTGACGTTTTGTTATGTTAAAAGGCTGTAAATATCGATATTTATGACCGACTTCATTGAACATTAATTAAATTTTATCAAAAGTAAGGTGCCATTATTAATAATGTGCGGTAAAAAGAATTAATTAATCACTCTTACCTTTAATCGTGGTAATTATTACATTTACCGTAACATATGCCTAGACAAGTACCTATTTTGTATGTTACCTATTACTTAACATTAATTAGTAAGAAGTCAACAGTTTTTAAAAGTATGAGACTTAGTATGAAAGTTTAAAAAACGATTTCAGATATTTCTACCTACCTTAGAGGTACCCTTTCGTTTAGTATTAACTACTAAAAGAAATATTCGACAGGTATCCAAATACTTTGATATAATTACTTTCTATCTGTTAAGCAGATAAATATATAAATGAACTGTTAAGCAAATAAATAAATTTTAAATTAATTCGGCAGTATTGCAAACGCAAATAATTTGCGATATTAGCATAATACCTAAGTGTGACCCCGAAGTCAAGTGAAACAAAGATGGATGAGCAAATACTATAAACCTATTGTGCAAGTGGACCAAGGACACACTTTAAATGTATTCATATTCTAGAGCTCAATACGAAACGAATACTTTCTGGAAAATATTGTTTTCAATGAATATTGTCATTTTACTATCATTTATACATTTCTGGGTGAAATGGTTCCGACTAGGGAGACCCGTTCGGCCTTCCTGGTGTCCCCCTCTCCAAATAATAATAATCATTTATACATAACGTTTATTTGTTGACCTTCTATGCATTCTTAACACACAAAAATGTAAGAGATATTTATTTATTATTATTTATAAAATACTTACTATAATATTTTGAACAGTATAATATACCTATTTGATTATGATTAGGACTAAACCAACTTAACCCTTAGATTAAGCGCCGCTATGGAAAGAGACAATACAAATAGTTGAACAATGGCCCAAATTATTACAAAGAAAAAATAAAGTCAAACGTTTGACACTCTGAAGAAGAATAGGTATATTCTAGTATAATATTTAGAAAGATAATTAAAATGATTACTTAAATTACAATTAACAAAGCCAATATCGTATTTGACCTTCGCCGTTACCGGCTATTTTTATTATATTTAAAAAATCTTGATGTCACATGCATATGAAATTTGACATAAACTTTTGAAAGACGTGTCGATGACAATGATGAATTATCGGCGCCGACAGAAAGTGTTAGCTAGCAGTAATGAAAAGAACTCACTGGTGGAAAGCGAACAAGCAATATTTTACACTGTGTATGATTTACAAGGTACAATTTACAAATAAGTACTACCACTTGGTCACATGTCTCTTAAGAATGCGTAACACATAACTGTATTATGTACTAAATATGGAACCAAAATTCTAAATTAAAATAATATCAAAGCCGCGAAACGTTGTGACTTTTGTTCCTTTGAGAAAAAGGTCAGCCTGTGCTTTATATTTCTAAAGTACAACTAAGTATATTTCTAAATTAAAACCGTAACGATTAAATTTTGGTTTTATCGTTCAAAACCATACAGTTAAAGTTATGCAATAAGTCAATTACAAATTATAATTAATATTTCTTCAATTTGATGTTAAGACATCTCTCAGGTGTCGATGTCGAGAGACAGAACTGTATGTACAGACAGGGACATTACCGTTTTGGTTTGTGAAATTTCCAAAGAATCCTATTTATCGTCCACGAAAGTGCGAAACACCCTCACGTACCTGTAAAGTACACACTTCGATAAAAGCGTACTGATAAATTTATTAAATTCGTCAAACAGCCGGCATGACGTTGAACAGAAGGCTTCAAGATTATTGGAAAATTGATTTCATCAATTTATTCTACCCTGATTGGAAATATTGAGAGAATTTTCTTGTCATTGAATTGAACTCTGAAATATGAATGTCGAAGGTGGAAATGTAATTTTGATATTGCGTTGTTTTATTTAATTAAAAGCAATACCACACACAAAGAAACAGAATACACGTCGAAAAGTAAATTCACAAAGCGAACAGCGAGTTCTCAATTTGTAGAAATAAAAACGTTGGTAGCATCAAAATAATCGTGGAAATGTAAGGGACTATTACGGATATAGCATTAACAGCTATCCGCAAGGCATTGGACGTCGTCAACGATAACGTTGACAGATCGCAGCGGGAGGCCACAGGCGGAACGTTGCGAGATAAGGCCACTTCACTGGACACAAAAATATCCAACATTTGCAAAATGTAACGGTTCTCTGTGAATGCGGAAGATAAAGGTATCTTCCAGACCTACAATTTCTGAGGTAATCATCGTAAATAGTAAACAGTTTACGTGTGTGGAGTGTAAAGATTTTATAAAGTGAAATCGCATCGTAAGATCTTACAGTTGACACTAACTACTGTTTCATTTACTAGCTAACTGGGGTCATTGCAATTTAAATAACCAGCCTACCACGCGTTCAAAACAATTTGGTAGGTAAGTCTGTCAGCTATAATGCAAATGCAGCCGAGACTAAAAGCTTAAAGACCCTCTAGACACCTTAAGCTGATAAATAACCTGTTAGTAACCCATCTCATCTCGTTTCAATCACAGTGCAATCACAGACCGAACGCACCGCATATTTATGAAGTAGTACTTACTACTAGAAATGGAAACCACAACCCCCCCGGCATGTCATTTGTCCGTTCTTTACATACTCAGATTATGGATGGCGCAGTAGGCATGTGTGTTTAGCGTACGGAGTTAGCGATGTTCCTGCCATATCGGCGCGGGCAGCTCCATAATCCCGCTCAATGGGTGTCATCTGTCGACTCTTTTCTCGCTGCGATCCATCAACGTCGACCCGATTGGCCCCGGGAATTTTGGGCTTAGCCAGCCGCGGTGTATAGAGGGTATTATGCGCGAGTATTTGATTATCTATTTACTTTGATCAGTGAATAAAATTATTGAAATAATAACTGTTGATTAGGTTAAAAAATTCAAATCAAAAGTACGAGTTGGTTTGTGGTGATTTTTAAAGAGTAAGATTGGTTTGGGGTGGTTTCTTTCGATTGGTAAGTTGAAGCTGATCTCTGTTTTGTTTAAAGGGGATAAATATGTGACAATAGTTTATACCTGCTGATGATACCTATCTGGCAAAGAAAATAGTAGGTGGCTTCTGATTATTAAAACAAATATGAACCTTTTTTTCATAAAAAACAGACTGTTACCTTTATAATTACTTTCCCTTTCAAGGTGTAAAGATAAGGGTCTAACGTGCTAAAATCTTACGCGGGTAAGCACAAAATCAGCGTCCTAATTTTAATGAATATTAAAATATGTCGAGAAACTTTGGCCAACATGAAAAGCGGACGTTACAGAGAACCCATGAAAATTTATACGGACGACGGCGTTTTCCCCATCTTTTGCTTTGTCGAAATAAAATTTACGAAAACACCTCAAAAGCTTTCTCACACCGTATGAAAGGCCGTTTATATCGAGATAGACGAAAAGAGCGCTTCAAACTGTATGAGAACCTTGCGTGTCGAGTTTTTCGTACATACGATGACGTCACGAGCGAGATGTATAAATGTTCATATAATAACATAATCTTTCATCTTCAGCCTTATCAATACTTAACATCAGATATGATGAAGGCTAAGAGTGCCCCCGTCGTTCATTAAAAAAAATGTTATTGACTAGCTCTTGCAAGAAAGCACTGCACAATTAACCATTTTGTCTCTGATTGCCGCGTATTTTCATGGCAATGGTGTCAAGCGGACTGACTTAGGTCGTAAAACTTTGACCATGGATCAAACTTTTGGCACGCATTGTAAGTACACTTTTACCGTCTCTCTCGATACAGGTCTGTTTCATAGAATTTCATGTAGGTACTTCTCTGCATGAAATAAAATGGAAGCTGCGACTGCGACTTTGAGTCTATGAATTGTAACTACTTCCGAAGAGGTTGTAGAATGGGAAAGAAGAGCTGTTTCGACTGGAATCGATAAAGACGAAGGTGTAGGGTGTTCGGTATCAGGTTCGTTGCCAAGGGGTAGGTATACAGAGGTCCGACGTTGACGAATGGCGGTGGCTTAGGACATATCGCGCTAGGATTATAACGGATGTTATTAAACGCCTCGTTCGCGTGATATGTAGGTATTTATATTCGTGTTATAAATAAAATGCTGAGTAAGTAGTTTTACGTAATAGTTTTTTTCCTTCATCACATTACCTACTTAACTTAATTTTCAATTTTCACTCATCTTACCTTAAAATTTAATTTCACGAATTGATTTTGGCAATATAATAGCAATACTTTTCTATTTTTTATGAATGACGGGGATGCGAGCCTCTTCCGGAATCCTCAATCACTGAGGAACTGGCTATCTTATCTCTAATTGCCGGAACACAACAATGCTGAAAACATTCTTGTTATGGCGTCAGACTTAGATAAGATGGTGGTAGCTAGCCAGACGGACTTAGAACAAGTCCTACCACCAACCAAACGAATACAATCTGTGCCCCCGTTGGGAATCGAACCCGGGACCCCCGGGTCTGATACAGGTGGTTGTACCACTAGAACACAGAAGCGGATAACTCTTCTTAAAAAAAAACATTCATACTAAAAAGGCGACCCCCCTTACCATACTATGTAGTTAATTGGATTTTGTTTTTTTTATTGTGTTTTTGTTAACTTACCTCAACTATTTTTATTCCGTAAATCATTTTTTCAATGTCTTGTTTTGTTTGTGCAAATGTTTCATTCATGAAAAAATAGCAAATTGACATTGACATAATTTTTTACTTGTTTACTCACTGTCAAGTTTTGTTCCCGATTGACTAAGGTCAAAGACCGTAATGCCTTACGAAATCACTTGAAGTGATAAAGTATCTATATATCTTTATTATAGATAGCGCCAAACTTCTAGTCCGCTCCGAAGTTGCTTCGCGCATGCGCAGAAGGTTTTTGACATACATTTTTGCGAGATTTGCGCTCGCCTAGTGTTCAGATTGGACTAGAAGATTGGCGCAGGGTGTACTTTATGTTTGTCTAGGAAAACTACACTGCGAATCCCGAAATTAAAAAACTTAATTTGTGTTTGTGTTCATAGGTACTTAAATTTTTTTATAAGTTAATAAGTATGTGAAGTTAAATATTCTGGTAAGTAGGTAGGTGAGGTGACTTTCCGTATCAGAAATGTGACCCCTAGTCTCAAAAAAAGCCACAACAGTAAGTACTTAAGTAGTTCATTGATTAAATCAGCCTAGTCGAATAAAAGAGATTTATTAAAACAAAAAAAAATATATAAATAATAATATAAGAAAAAGTCTATAAAATAGTAAGACACAATCTAGAAATAAACCGAGCAAAGCTATTACGCGACGGGCGGTGGCGCCGGCGGAGAGCGACGAATTTCCGCCCGGCGTCGTCTCCAGAGTTATCCGCACGATGCTAATCTAGACAATGGGGAATCCACTCGATCAAAAAATACACAACGACTACAACAAAATATCATTCATAAACTCTATCGACGTAACAAAACTGATTGTAAGGACTTTGAACGTAACAAACGCAAAATGGACTATTATGAACCAGCGAATTAAAAACAGTTGAGTTTTGACGTCTCTGGCCAGAGTTATCCACCCGATGCTAATCTAGACAACGGGGAATCCGCTCGAGGAAAAAATAAACAACGACTACAACGAAATATCATTCATAAACCCTATCGGCCTAACAAAACCGATTGTGAAGACTTTGAATGAAAGTTTCAAAAGCAAAGAGGGTATTATGAACCAGTGACCAGGGTAAACCGCGCGATGCTAATTAAGTTAGTACTGTGACGGGGAGTATTTCTAGATGTAAATAAAATAAGCACTCGCTTGGACTGTTATTATTCGTATATTTAGTGATATTGTTAATTTTACAATTTATAAATTATTTTTATCTGACAAGGCGACCGTCCATATCTACGCACGACGGGCCTTTTTTCTTAATTTTATCATAAACAAAACCAGCCAGCAATAGCGGTTTAGCGGCCTGCTTGTAGTGCGGAGACTTATACGATCTCCACAGTACCTATTCTAGACAATGAATATCCACTCGAGAAAAAAATACAGAACAGGTACAAAGAAATATGATTCATAAACCCTATCGACCTTAAAAAACAAATTGTGAGGACTTTAAAAGTGACAAAAGCAAAGTCGACTATTATCATATGAACCAGGGAAATAAAAATCTTTTTATTAAAAAAAAATCAAACTGACTTCAAATAGTAAAAAATAAAACTTTTGAGACGGTGCCAGCCAAGACAAGAAAAATAAAAATATTGTTAATAGAAGTGCAATGTAGAATGCCTTGGCTGGCACCGAGTTTTTTTTTATAAAAAGTTTTTATTTCACAATTTTTTAGCTGCATCATGTGCCGTCACTTACACTATAAATCAGCCCATATACAACAATGATGTCGACTACTTGCCAAAACGTAAATTATATTTTTCAGGATTTTGAATATACTCCTAGCCAGATCTTCGTAAAAATTTAATGGGAGCACACTTGAGCTATATTCTTTCAGATAAAAAAATAATTATTGTAATCGGTTGACAACTGACGACGTTATAATAAAACATACATAAAAAAATAAAAAATATATATACAGTCTACTTGAGAACCTCCATCTTTTTTGAAGTCGGTTAAAAAGCGGTTGAATTTTGAAAGAACACGACAAATAATACTAAGAGGTAAAAAAATCCAAAGTTTAAATGTCCTTTAAATGATCCTTGCCAACTTACAACAGATTCAATTTAACAAAACAATGAATGATGATTTAGAAAACCTTTTCAAAGTTCAGACTCGTAAACCGTTTCTGTAATTTAAAGAGTATTGTTTTAATAAATCATAGCTTACTACTTGAGCGACCCTTGAAATGCCATTGGAAAATTACTAAAGTTCATAAGAAAATCAAACATTGAATGAAAATTGTTAACGCCTACACGAACCGAAAACCGATTTAGCTCGGTCTTTCATTGATCAATTCACAGCATACTAACAACATTTTTTTCGTTTTAAAGGCTCTCAAAACACGGGCGTGAAACGGTCATCGGCAAAAAAATTAGTACCTGAGAGAACGTTTTAGAAATATGTCGACCGCTATAATTCTGAGTAACGAAGTTCGGTTTAATCACCGTCAGCCCCCGGTGAAATATTCCGACCAATCATTTGAAATCTAACATCGGTTGCGTTTTATTGCGAGAAAAAAAAAGCAGGTACTTCGTTTCGTTAACAAAACGAACGAGTGTGACAGGTGGAGATTTAATGCAAAGCGAAATGGTATCAGGAGCGTGTTATTAGCATTTGGCTGCTAAATCACCTGATATATCAAAAAGAAAAAGAATATAAAGTGGCAAAATTATGGCGATTCAAAAATTCAAGTTCATAGCTTTTAAAAGTGCTTTCAAAAGTGTTTTAAAAAGGAAAATATTGTCGAATATTAAAGAATCGGAAAACAATTCAACCGGAAATCAAGACATTAGTCATTCGAGTAAAGATTTGTTTTCGATAATCTAAATAAGTTTGGGATAAGCGAGAATTCGGTAATATGGCTAAGCCGTAGCCAGCACGATTATGAACAAAAAGTAATGATAATCAGAAGGGGTACAATTTAATCTAGGGCCTATGCGTAGGGCCGGGATCCCAGCGGGAGGGGTGAAGAATTGGCAGAATACATTAAGCGGGTCGCCCTCCGCCCTATCTCAACAACTTGCACAGTAAGCTACGACTCAAACTCCCTCTGAATCGCAAATTAGACACACTAAATACATTTTTACGGAGAACCTACAACCTTTATAATTGCTAATTAACCATATCTACGAGTTTCATGCTTCAAAATTTATAATTGCTTTTCCGCTTCTTTCATCATTCAGCAATGAGATTTTGATTCACAAAAGAAATACGTTTATTTAGCAATTTTTCCTTGTTAGTCATTATTGTTAACATATTCTTTGTTTCATCTTTGGAAACAGAAACATATTGTGTAACAAAGCGTGGGCTTGTTTATTAATATTTCAGCCTGTATCTTCCGTTTAAAGCTCATAAGTGCAGCATTATACAATAATAAAGTATTTTAATAACGGAAAGCAGTAACTCGTACGGTGTAGCGAAGTTTGATACATCTAATGAAGACGCAATGCAATAACGGTCTTTTATTATGAAGTCTTGTAAAACAGATAAAAAAAACAGATCAGTTCAGTTACGTTTCAGTTATTGAGTCTTAAAAAACACTTTGATAACCTGAATGTGCTATTTGACTGTATCATTTGCTTCTTAAACTCTCTCTCTCATAGTTATTTAGAGTACGTTTTGGCTCCAATTTTATGACAAATTTCGTATTTAGTTTCAACAGTACCCTTGACTACTTGTGTTCTTAAGATTTGTAAAGTAAGTACGACTGCATATATTTTATTTGATTGATAAACACACATTAAACTGGTAAACGCGCGGTAGAGTTTCAGATTTTACTGCGGTATTTTACAACTTATTTCATGGAGAAGGTTTTACTGCAGCGAACGTGGCAAGCCAGGTTATTCACATTTTTGACCTACCGAGCGGGTTATTTCACGGATAAAATATAAATAGAGGCCATCAAAGTTGCATAAATAACGTTAGTAGATGGATCATAAAGCTAGGTTAGCGCCCCCTGGAGGCCAGATCGACGGAATACATTTTAACGCCACCAATTGGTGAAGTGAATTTGGTGGAAAATAAATATATTTGAACCTTATCTTTTACAGCTTTTAACTGAAAAAATGTATGAAGAAGAAAAATTTACTACAGAAAATCGTAATATTTGTACACCACATTACAACCTACTGTTATTATAGCGTTGTACAGGAAAAAAACTGTTTAAATCGCAACGCAATGGAACCTACGTAGACTTATTTGTTTCAAGAACCGTGTAACTTATGTCTTGCAATTCTCCACGGCGATTTAAATTTATGAACAACAATTAATTCGTTGCGATCGCCCTTTCAATAAAACCCCAGGACTAAACACGTAACGTTTTGTTCGTGCGTGGGCGTCCAGACTACGCAATTACTTGGAACGGGCGATAATGGCGCTCGGGGGTGGCATTCGCCCCGTTCGTTGTGAATGTGGATAGTGAAAACTCCAAAATATTGCCGGGACGACTGAGAGCTTCCGTGTATCGGAGGGCACGTTAAACCTTCGTCAGGTCCCGGCTGTTGTCATCTGATAACAGTCGTTAAGCCCAGTCAGAGACCAGGGCCCTTAGCCAAAGTAACAATTCAAAAACGATAACGAAGTTCGAAAATAATTAAACGTATGGGATTGGCGGATTGGCATAAGCCGCGCTAAATCACGTGGTCTTATCGGAAGGTAATTGGCGAATATAGACAATAACGAATCGAATTATCGTTTCGCTACATAACGATGTTACTTTGTCTACGGGCCCAGGAGGCTTGACGACCTGTTTGGCGCAGGGGTACTAGCCCTGCATTCTGCGCCAGAGGTCCCGGGTTCGATCCCCGGACAAGACAAATATTTGTGTGCATGAACATGTCTATTTGTCTTGGTCTGGGTGTTTAATATGTATAATTATTATGTAAAAAGGATATAAGAATGATTATCCGTTATCTAGTATCCATAACACAAGTTCTTCATGAAACTTAACTTGGGCTAGATTGGTGTGTTTGTATGCAATTATTTATTTATTTATTATAGCCGGCTTGATAAACTCTGACACCAAAGGTGGCCACTAATCCTCATACGATAAGAAAAAGAAGGGACGATGGTGCTTTGTTCTTGGGGATTGTGATAGACCATTCCTTCTTTATACGTATCGTGTTTACTGGCAGAATTTACTAATTGCACATGCACATTGGCTTGTCAAAATACATTGCATTATGCCATGTCATACATGCCAATAATGTTGAGCACATTTGCTACGACAGAAGTACAGAGTCACTTAGTATTTCTGATTCGTGAATTGAAGCAAGGGATGTATATTTATGTCACCATGGTGAGTTTTAACTTCGAATATTTCTGTCATACAAAAACGAAGCTTTTTAACAGGGAGTCATATAATGTTACTTGAAGTGCTCATGACCGCGCTTGACAGACTGATCGTATTCGATCACGTTTGTTAAGCTAAGTTCGGCCCGGTCAGTTGTCGGACGGGCGACCGATAAAGTGGCATTATAACTGAGCGCTTCCGTGCTTCGGAGGCTTGGACGAATTAACCACTGGACGCGTAACGAGGACCGCGTTCGCCTTTACCCCTCTGTCACTTACCCTGCCTTTTAGACACAGTAAGCAATATGGCGTTGTCAGTATGACGCGAGATCTCGAAGTGGAACATTATCTCAAAAATGGGTAAATACGCTGAGTTAATTTGTAAAAAACATACTGGACAATCAAAACATTTTTCTTTTCACGCGTAAGTATAATTTCAATCTATTAGAGTAGCAATTTTTCGTAAAATAAATAAAATTTGGTATGTAAACAAAATGTAATACGTCATTTCAAATAGTAATCATTGTACGTGTAAATTCTTCAAAGATATTGCATAAGTAATTTGGTTGGGTTATATGTATCACTCATTCAATCAATTGTAATTTTTATGTCGTATAGGGCTTGAACATATCGATAAACATATCGATATATGTAAATGAACGAACGAATCCAATTTTAATGTAGGAACTATTCAAATTAATTTCAGATTTACAGTTGAACCCCTAACAAGAAGAAATTGGGTGGAACCGGTACGCAGGGAGATAACATGGACGAGGACTCAGGTCTTAGATAACATCTAAGGTCTGATGATGGAGCCAGAAGATAACTACTCTGTAATTATACGACGCAACCCTACGAACTTTGAGTTCGTTATATTTTAAATATAGCTTCAAACTTAAAAAAAGGTGCTTTTTTCACCCGCATGGTTCCCGTTCCCGTGGTAATATCAAAACATCCTTCCTTAGTGCTCGCCAATATCGTTAAAGGAACCTGTATGCAAAATTTCAGTTTAATTGGTTTAGCCGTTTGGGCTGTGCGTTGCCTATCAATCAGTCACGGTATTGTTTTTTAGTATAAGACTTATGTTGTACATTATCATAGTGTGTTGTACATTAATATTTAACATTTATCATAAGTATAAAAATAGCATTGACAACGCAAAAATTCAAAAATCATAAATTATTAGCTGTTGCATCATCATAATTGATGTTAAACATTTGTTTTTTTTCTTTTTCGAATGCAAGGAAGGATATTCTTACAGCATATTAAAAGTATAAAAGTATCGGAGAATTTTGACAGTGGCAAGTCTCGGTAGCTCATTGGTAAGAGCAGTGGGCCGGATTCCCAAAGGTCGTGGGTTCAAGTCTCATCTGAAAATTCACTTGTGGCCGAGTTCATTTGTTCCAATATTCTTCTTGTTAAAATTTATCATAACTGGTGGTTACATTTATTATTTGTTTCTAACATAGACCTTGTTAGGTCACAGCAAGAATAAAATTAATTATATTTATATTATATAATGTATGTACGTAAGCTATATTATACTATTTTTTCATCTTTAATTATCTTAATTTAAATATCGTTTTATTATATTCAAGTAAAATAATCTTAAAACTATAATAAACTATTGGTTGAAATATTCTTGCAATTAGTATTTCAGCTAGTAGTTGCTAGAAAGAAACTGCCTTGGCTTTTTCTTAAATATAGGTAATTTATATGCGATGTTTTGTTGATAACTTCTGAGAGTTTGTTGTTTAAAACTGTCATAGCGTATGCTGGACCATACGCTATCCAAATGCTAGTCTACTATTTCTAATTTGGGTTTAAGGTTGTGCTAATTTTATACGGTGGCGTAAGTTTTGAGATCTTTAATAAAGTGAAAACAAGTTTATATTTTTTCTTACAAATATGCATATTTCTTAAATGTAAGAAATGTAAGTAATGAAAGAGAAAATAAAATGTTTTAGTCTCAACGATCTTTGACAATCCTATAATGTCGATGAATATTTTTAGTAAGTTTTAGTATACTTAGATTTTTTGCTCCAAAGAAAATGTCGAATACGAGTTGTCACAGCTCGAGAAGCACACAGGGGGCTAATTGTCTAATTTTAAATCTATCACAATCCCTTTAAATTTTTCATTTAAAAGGTACATATTATACGAGCATCGCGCCACAACTATTTGACCTTTGAAAAGGATTGCAATCGATTATAAAATTAAACACTTATAGAGGGGTTGCTATTGTGTATGTCCTATACAAAGGTTCTGTAATGAACTAATTACCCATATTTTGTTTTATATAAAAAAGCTCGAGTGATTGAAGAAGAAGTTAATGTAAATAATGAATTATATTATTATATAAACCAAATATTAATGATTTTTACTCACATAAAGAGTGTTAGTAAGTAATTTGTCAGTCTGCCTGGCTAGGACTACCATCTTATCTAAGTCCGTTCCAGCAGTTAGAGGTAAAATAGCCAGTTGCTCAGTGATTGAGGATTCTGGGAGAGGCGCGCTTCCATTTAGTATCAGGTTGCATGTATCTACCCATTTTTCACGAAAAGAACCCAAACACACGATTTGGAAACCTATTTTATAGTTTTAACGAATTTGAGGAATTTTTTTAATGAAGTTTTCATATTATTAAGTGCTTTTTATTTTTCCACGAAATAAACGATTAACTTACTAATTTCTTTAAAACACACATGGTTTATTAAACTCAATAGGTTCATTCATTCACTCCTTACTTATCGATAAAAAAATTATCGATTACTTCAAGCACTACTGTCATTATTTGACATTAGTAATCGCCCCTCACCCCCGCAAGAATTGGTTGATCGTAATTTCATACATTCTTCTCGGGTTTCGTGTCCAGTGGTTAATTCGTCCAAGTTCGGAGGGCACGTCAAACCGTCGGTCCCGGCTGTTGTCATTTGATTGCAGTCGATAAGCCAAGTCAGAGGTCTTATAGGCGGCTTGATAAACTCTGACACCAGCCACACCGCTATATCATGCGATATGATATAGCGCATCATGCTGTCTTCCTTACTCCGCTACAATGTGAGCGGGACAGTGACACGTTATCGAGTTATCGAGTCGATAAAAGCCGGTTATACTAGGCCTACAGAGGTGACTAATCCTCACTTGATAAGAAGAAGACTTGTAGAATTTCATTATAGGTAATAAAGTTACGACGTAAAGGGAACGTCGGCCTAACAATGATTAGAAAAAAATCTAATTAACAAAACGTTAACCCAAAGATAAAAATGACTCGGTGAACCCCGTTAGATATTCCTGTCCCATAATTAACCGGTGATTCTTACAATAACTTTGTCCTAACCCCGAACCATTAGTAGGGAATAGCTAACACAAGGGACATTCTGCAATTACCATTATCTTGATAAATTTTGCCATGCACTAATTAGGTCAATAATTGAACATACATTTACATTAACAGCTAGCTATAAGTCATACGATATTGCCGAAATTTTTAAACAGTTTAAAAAAAATTGCTAGTAGTGTAGTGACATTTTCTTCAATAAATGCAAATCTTGCTAATCATCTAGGATTAAACATAAACACACCCATCTAAACTAATGCAATCATTTATTAATAGTTACAATTTGAGGATAACAATTTGGATAAAATAACACCTCGCGCCTTTCTTGCAATACCTACTTCTCTTTTCAAAGTAAAAAACCAACAAACAATCGATCTCACTATAGAAAAACTTTCTTCTAATAATGACGATTTTGTATGTTTTCTAAAATTTAAGAAATTCTATTTTGAACATAGCGAAAGTGTAAATAAATGTTTAGCTCAAAACTACTTTATCTGGAATCTTTTTTACGCATCTCATATCTGTAGCGAGTCTTTAAAAGTTTAAAGCATTCACAATAACAGTGATAAAGGTTTTAAAACGACTAAAGTCATAAAAAAACGCGCTAAACCGTATCCTATGATGCTTTATGACAAAATATTAAAGTTGTTACGAGTTTTGTTTCAGATGATAGTGCTTGATTTTGATTAAAAGATTTAGGTATAAGACTTTTTAGTATTATGTGGTATCAATATCAACTACCTGCAGCGCCTGACTTCTTTGTGGGATATGGCTCGTGCCGTGCGTATAAAACTTTTTCTACACTCAACGATAGGTGGATCTCAAGACTCATCGTAATAGGATGCCTACAGTTAAATAAATTTGCCGAGATACCTTTCAAGTTAATTTAGACGAAAACAGGAGTGGTGAAAGCTTTCTGTAACGAGATATATTCGATAAAGAACAACGTGAACAAGTTCCTAATTCGGCCACTTCCAACTGCAAATTTACTTCCAAATGCCCATCGTGGACGAAGCGTTACTTATTGGTTTTCAATTACCAGCAAGCTTCGTCGATAACAGGTTTTACTTATTAAAACTCTTTTTTCTATTCAAGAACAATTGGGAACTATTGATCGACAGAATATTGTTTCGCATACAATTTGGGTGACCCAATGAAAAGAAAGTAGGTTAAGTGTAGCCGGCGCGATAGGAAGACTGTTATAGACCCAATTTGCTATCTAGCAAAAGGAGCAATTAGTTTTCTCGGTACAATGGGAGAGCACAACGATGCACCGAGAACGGTCAAACGTGACGCTGCGAGGCTAAATCGGGCCGTGCGCCCACGCAAAAACCGCTAATTAGGAAGCGCGCGCGCAAGGGCGCTGCACCGCGAGCAACGCACGGCGCGAACAAAGACGCGACAAAAGAAACAGTCGCCGAAACAAAAGAACCTACACCAGAACAAAAGAAATGACCAAGGAAGAAAAACAATACCCGCTAACAGCGTTGTTTAGAAACAAAAGGGTGTAGAGCGAAATTATGTTTTGTTTAAAACTTCGGAGCTAAGGGATGTGAGAACGTAGATTGTGAGTCCAGATGATTCATAGTTTTATCGGGACAAGGAACTCACAAAAAACAAAGGAAGCGAGGCGAGCGTGTCGCTTCAGTTATCGCCTGGAGCGTGAACTTCTTGGCTTTTGATACCTGACCTTGACGGATAGATCAAGATTTATAGATAAACTTGATTCGCTGCAAGACTTCATAATTTCCTTTCCGTAAGAAATATTAGATTTGATTAGAGTTGACTCTTTAACATTACTGATCTTCGCAGACTTATTATGTGGATGAGGTTATGAGAATAAAAACCTGTTATTTCTAAAAACCCTAAGCCAGATGTCAAATAAATTCTTACGACAAAAGCCGTTGGGTGAAGAGCCCCCAGTACTAAGTTCAAATCATCGCTTCTCGACACTTCTCAGCTGCCAATTTTCCTCCCTTTGTTTCCAGACGTTTGAGTTTTCACAAAAAGACATGAGAGCGTTGTGATGAATATTTCTCTACCGCTGTCATTTCTCAAAATTCTCCGTACTTAAGATCATTCTTTGTTCACTAAATTGGTGATTTTAATTGCTTTCGCAAGAAAACACCAAGTATATTGGGATTTAGATGCTAAAATCTTATGTCTTTAGGGATATGCACAGAAATAAGCGAGAAAATAAAAATGTCATAATATTATCCGAAAGGACATTTGGGGACGTCACAAAGAATTATACTCAAAGAGACAGTGTACACATATTTCATTAAGCGGAAACACTTGGTTCTATTTTGGGTTTGCGTCCGCGTCGCTTTTATGCCAATGGGAGAGATCTGTGTGTCTGTGAGTGAAGAGTGCTCAAATAAACAACTCATCGAAACATTTAAAGCCCATCTCTTTATTACTGACGAGCTTGCATGTATGTAAACGTTATTACGATTTGTAATGCGTATGATACGCACAATAAAGTTTCAAAATGGTACGGAGTAAAGCAACAATGATTTGGGTAATCAAATAACAAAATATTAACACTCAAGAATTTGAAGTCCGAATCATCTGAATTGAAGAAACGTAAACTCATTTGTAAGAGCTGTTCAATTACTGCATTAGCAATAAAATAGAAAAAGAAGGAATAACTTACGAATATGTATGTTTATGGCTAAATTAAAATATAAAAAAAAATGTTTCAAAATTCCATTACTTATGAAAGATCTCGTTTAACTTTTCTAATTCATTGGGCTCGCTTTTTATTAACGTGTCGAAACAGAAACAATATTTAACTTTAATATGGTTTCCGACGAATGAAACTCCGTGGGGTTTGAAAAGTTCTTTTGTGTGTTTAGCGAGTGCCAACGGGTCCAGTGCCACGACTTGGTTTCAGAGAATTAATTTATTAGAAGAATTTAGAAATTCTCAGTTTATGTTGTTATTAACAAAAGTTTAGTGCGGAAGTTTTGTTTTGGACTGATTTGGATTTTAAATAAATGTTTCGAGTACTTTGGTAGCTTTTGACCCAATAACAAGTACAACAGAAAAATTCTACCTATTGGACTAAAAGCTGTACAAAATGATGTAACTTGATAGCCCTCGACAGTGGGACATCATAACCCTCAATAATCATAAAATACGACGACGTAAGGAAGAGTAATGGTTAAAACTAAGGCATATTACTCAGCTACATAGCTATTTACTTGTGCATTTGGTTCAATTGCACGCTTCCGTGCAAGTGTTTTCTTAGCCTGCAGTGTTGTTTTACTGCGGGCCGCCATTCGAATCTCAATAAAACTTCAAGGGGAATAAATTCCGGGGCCGGGAGACAATATTGTTTTTGTACCAACAGTTTGTGCTTGAGCCGAGATCCTGGAGCTCATCAGTGTCGTAAAGTAATATGAGAAATATCTGCAACGTGACTCATGGCTGGTATGTAACTTTATATTCCTCATTTTTTGTTTGTGCGGTATATTGAAGAAGAAGAAGAAGAAAAAATACATTTTAATGATCTATAGCTATTAATACGACCTGTTTGGCGCAGGGGTACTAACCCCGCCTCATGTGCCAGAGGTCCCGGGTTCGATCCCCGGACAAGACAAATATTTGTGTGCATGAACATGTCTATTTGTCTTGGTCTGGGTGTTTAATATGTATATTAAGTATGTATTTACAAAAAAAAAAGTATATTAGTATGTTTATCCGTTATCTAGTATCCATAACACAAGTTCTTCATGAAACTTAACGTGGGCTAGATAATTGGTGTAATTGTATGCAAATATTTATTATTATTTATTAATATTTTATAGAGATCCAACACAAGGGAAAGGGAAGAAGACAGTTGATTGAATTGTATCATTATATCTAAAATTTTACATGCCAAACCAATCATGTATGTACTTTGACAACAGTAAATGATTCTAGTTCACCAATATTGTATTTTATGTGCTTTTAAGCTAAAACCAAACGCATTTGCAGAAAATCTCATTATACCACCAACCCACAAGTTACTAGTGGTGGTATAAAAGCTATATCTCATTCCAAATATCGCTGCGCCTATAAAAGACACCATATAATATGTGACATAAAAGTTGAAACATAAAACTGGCATAGAACCATTTGTCGTCGCATTGTGGTCGTCCGAAACAAACGGTAATAGAGGCTCGAAAATTGACGTGTAATCTGAGAACCGTCGAACTACTCTCTCAAGTAGAATCGAGTAATAAAACATGATGAATAATGAATTTCGGCGGGAATATTTAACAGTTGAACTTGAGAATAGGTTAGATTGGATTACTTATAAAAGTTTAATGGATATTGGGTCCTCGCAGATTGACGTCTTGGCTAAGACAGCGCGAAATTAGACTGATCACTTAAATCATTTACTGAAATGGCTCTTCACCTTAATTCGTGTTTAAAATTGAGACGAATACTTTTATATTTATAAGAGCGATAAGTAGTGCTTTAATTCAGCAATGAGCAACAAATATAACTTTTACAAGAAGTGTTAATCAATGAGCAACAAATATAAGAGTGAATAGTACATATTCAGTCATTCTACATTGGCCTCAGGTAATATTTGTTCGTACCCCAAGGTTCGTCATTTCTTATGCAGGACCTATAAGGGATAAAAACATAAGAGGATAGAAGAAAAACATGCTTGAATCGAAGTAATACTTTCAAGGTATTCGAGTGGGATTGGTGAGAATTTCCTAGCTCGTTGCAGATTTAAATCTAGACAGGCGGTTATCGCCGTATTCCTTGGGGTCTGGCAGCGTCTGCGGCGATAATGGAAATGCTACTCGAGCGTGACCGTTCAACCCCCCGAAGCATCATGAGTTCGAAAAGTCATTTTCGATTTAAAATTGACAAAATATTTCGTGTCTTTTTTTTTATTTGACAAAAATTACTTTTTAATGCTCGGCATCTTCAACGCTGCTCAGTGCTCATGCTGAACTCTCATTAACCGTGTTCCGTTTCGGTATTTAAAATGACAATATTTAAAATGATTTGTTTCTTAAATTATAGTGTAAGGCTGTGTTAATAATTATTATACATCAATGGAAACGCTTTTAAACGAGCATTGGTATATTGTAAAATCCTTTAACAACTCGAAAAGACTGAATGTCTAAGTATTTGTTAAGATTTTATTAGTTATCGTTCCCGAGATTTTTTTGATAAGAAAAAAAATATCATATTAGTAGTCTGAAACGGAAAAGAGGAACTTTTTTCCGTTTCTAGAACGGCAAACAAAAAGTTTAACAATTAACAAAAAGTTCTGGTTTTATTAATGAATAAGTAGAAAACTGCAGTTGAGACTAAGTAGCAAGGTGAGCTCAAAAAAAATGAAGTTAAACTTGTTAAAGCGTGCCGTGGATAAATAAAACGTGAGCTTGTAGTTAGTACCGAAAGAAGACCTAAATGAGTAGGTACTTTCTTTAAAATATTGGATTTTTTAAAACATTTACAAAAAAAACCTAATATATAAGAGACAAAACCTTATAAGATACAAAACCTTATATATGTCGCAGCCACATAAAACACGCCGTATTACAAAATGGCGGCGCCGGATTGAAACACGTCGCCGTTATGTAATGCGGCTACCTAGTGATGTGCCGTTCCCGGGAATATTGGAAACATTGGGAATATTCCCAGAAGCGTTCCCGGCAATATTCCCAAAAGCGGAAATTTAGGGGAAAATTGCTTGTGTTGTATTACAGTATTTTTTTGTTGTATGCTAACCATTCTATTGGCAATATTACAAGGCTTAATGAATATACCAAAGGTTAATTATCACTTATGGCGAAAATTTCCAATTTTCCTGGGAATATTCCCAGTAAATTTCCAATGTTTACGGGAATATTTCCAATACCCATATAGTTAATTATAGTAAACCTGTAAGCGATCCAATTCTATACATTGAAAAGAATTAATAGAAAATACCTCCCACCAGGGTCTTCTTAAACGAAACATACCAAAAATATAGTTTTTGAACTTTTTGTCTGTCTGTCTGTCTATCTGTTGTCCGCGTTTCACGCAAAAACTACCGAACCGATTTTAATGAAACTTTTTTTGTTATACAGCTATTGGTCGTCGCCAACATATAGGCTATAATTTATTTTGAAGATCGCAATATCTGATGTGGAACCATAGCAGACCAGTCAAACTATGAGAGATATACAAATACGGTCTTAAGGAAAATTGTTAAGCGTGATGAGCATTTTCTATTGACGTACAAAGTTTGAAGATCTGGTACACCTGATGTGGAACCCTAGCAGCCAAGTTTAACTATATGAGATACAAACATAGCGTCTTAAAAAAAGTTGTTTAACGTAATGAACATTTTCTATTGACGGAAAAATATCGAAGGTCTGGTACACCTGATGTGGAACCCTAGCAGCCCAGCTAAACTATAACAGATACAAATATAGTATCTTAAGAGACTATATTTGTATAGTATATATTCAGCGTAATATGTATTTTCTTTTGACATACAATCTATACTAATATTATAAATGTGAAAGTGTGTTTGTTTGTATGTCCGTCTTTCACGTGAAAACGGAGCAACGGATTGACGTGTTTTGTAGTATGTGGGTAGTTTACGAGCTAGATAGTGACATAGGCTAATTTTAATCCCGGAAAAATATCACTTTCCCTCGGGCGAAACTTTTTAGCATAATATAAATATTAAATTATAAATTTATAGCATAATTGCTGTATGCAGGCAGGCAAACAAGCAGCATGCAAGCAGGCTCTGGCGGTCCCACGCGAGCTTATCGTCGCAGATGGTTTTCAGTCACCACCTGCTTCTCAGATCGCGGGCCGCCTCGCCCCTCCGCGCCTACGCGGGCTTAAATTACACTCTAGGGGCCCTAGCATGCCCTAGCATACAAGACTGCGTGGCTATTATGCAAATAAATTGAAAAAGTGTTTTTTTTAATAAGTAAAAACAATTGTTTCTGGCGATTTGCCAGCCGCTGCCGCGGCACGCTCGCTTCGCTCGCTCGGCTCGCGAGGCGTTTTGGTCACAGTTCTAACCTAACCTAACCTGAAACGTCTGTTACAGTTTGTTGCTGCAGACCCCCGTCCCCCTTCTCTGTTTTTTTCCAAATTTTTTGAGAGGAAAACAAAAATATGTCCGTCGGATTCCTCCTTAGTATCTCCGGGGATGTCAAAGGGGGGGTCGAAAATTTTGTTAGATTTTAGCTACTACCCACCGTTTTCGAGATATTCGCATTTTTATAACCTATAATATGCCAAATAAAATTGGGTTTTTCTATAGTTATGGCAAATAAAATTATGCTAAGGGATTTTAGGACTGCGTAATATTAGGCCAAATGAAATTAGGGATTTCATTTATTATGCTTCATAATAATATGCCTTTAGACAGTTATGCTACTTAAAATTTATGCGAAGGAAAAAATATGTGACATTAATGTAATGCTATTTGATGATTATGCCAATTGATGTATGACAAACGACTTTAGGACAATCGACATTATGCGAAAAGTTCCGCCCCCGCCGAAAATCACTATTCCACGCAGACGAAGTCGCGGGCAAAGCTAGTAGTTATTTTTATATTAGTATACAATTTTACAAAATGAACATATATCATTTGTTTGTTCGTTAACAGTTTGCAGAAAGTAATCAAAAATTTTACTTTTTGGTCTCATTATGACTAACACAGCTAGCACAGCACACTCGACAATCAAAGCGGCAAAACTAGAGGAAAGGGGAGGGGGCGGCGCGGCGGGACCCTCCCCTCGCGGCTCAAGCAAGCGCATGCACATACTTGTTGTTGCGTAACCGTGGGATTAAGAAGAAAATATAAATAGCACAGAATTTTTACCATACTTGAAAATATATTATTTTGGAATCTTTGGGAAAGTTTCCGGGAATATTGGGAATATTCCCGTAAGTTTACAACGAGTAAATTACTTGGAAATGGGAATATTCCCAGCGGCACATCGCTACGGCTACCCCACGTTAAACCGGATTACAATACGGCTGAAACAAAGCACGCCGCATTGAATGCGCACATCGCGTTCTTCAAAGCGGCGTTGTAAGGTGACGCCCTTATACAAAACGGCGCATTATCGATACGCCGCTATGAGTAATTAAGTTTCAAATAGCCTCTTTCACTTTAATTTTGATCTTATTAAATTGTAGTGTATAGTCCGGCAACTTCGAAAAGCCTTGGACAAAATTATCGTATTTTAGAGTGCTAGTTTGCACGTCAAAATGGGTGGCCAAAGACTCTAAAATTGGCCGGACACCCGTACAGTATTATTGGGGTACAAAATATGATTATAATGAATATCAGTATTCAGTAACAAAGAGTAGGTATCTCATTTTATAGAAAAATCCCCTGATGATCATACGGTTCATGTGATCAATATTATGACTTATTAGTTTCGACTTAATGTGAAGTAGCCGTATTACATAACGGCGACGTTTTTCAATCCAGCGTTTCGTAATACGGCGTGTTATACGATACGGCTGCGACATATAGATCCACGTCAGAAACATCAGGCAATCCACCTGATGTTTGCAAAAATCTTTCAAGTCCAATGTCATGCATTTTAAAACAAAACTGGCATTTCAAACAAGAAAAAATCTTAAAAATGTATCATAAAGCTGCCAACGGCCTCATAAAATATAATGAGGCGTAAGCTCAGCTCGGGATGATATGTGGGACAGAAATCTATGACGTCAATTTGAGCTAACGATCGCAAAAATCGCGTGAACAAATTGAAATTCTAAAGTTATATAAATCTCCGTAGCGAGAAAATGCAACAAAGACAAAGTATCGGCGTGGAAACGCTGACAGTTGGTAGCGGTAAACTCGATCGAGCGAGTGCTCACTGCTCAGACAAATGTGAAAGAAACATGGACTGGAGTCGGTTGTGAGAAGAACTATTGTGGACCACAGTTCTTCATTCCAAGAAGCGAAAGCAAACACACTCCCGAACAAAGACTATTACTTCTCGGTGTCATAAAAAAAGTTGGTATATTCCTGCAAAGATTTGTGGGTCAGGTTAGGTCAGTTGTCAGGTCAAATGTTCAACCATCCAATTAGCATTTAAATAAACTTGTTTTTTCTTGATTTCCTAAAATTTCAGATCTTTCAGTGAAACAATTTGTTTCATGTTGATTCCATTTATAGGGGCCGTACCGCGCAAGGGCGCATCGAAATCGGCTTCATTTGACAGATGGATATGACACATTCCTGCTTCTTTTTGACCAAATGAAAACTTACCAAAGACTAAGAGCAATATGTCAAATGAAGTCGATGTCTATGCCGACGACACTTGCGCGGTAGGGGCCCATATACAATGACTTAGTTTTCCATTCTTTGCACACAAATAGGGGTTTCCTTGAATTTTGGGACTATTATTCGTCAGTCAAGTTTTCGTTTCATACATCGACATATTATAATTTTTACATTACTGCCGAATCTTTTTAAATACTGATACTGTAATGTTTGTATGAAAAAAAACGTAGTGCAGTGGTACGATTTCATTGTCCGGCAGTTGATGCATTTAGTTCAGTGCAGAAAAACTTATCAAATGGCAACTTCAATGTCTGAGAACATTAACACAATCAACAACGGTTCAATGCAATTCACAGGACGTAACAGCCTATGATATAATTTAAAATAAACTTTTAATGATAATGAGATTGATGAAAAGGATACATTTCCTGGAAAAAGTCGAGGCTCGGCGGTTGGAGGATGTCTAATGCCGATAGTACCTGTAAAGATAAACATATCACGTTAATTAACGTTTTGATTCAAAGCTTTAGATAAAATATTTTTTATAACTTTTTAATTTTGCATTTTACAATGCTATTTTTAGGTATGTGATAAATATTAAACAAGAAAATATACTAGAAAAAAGCAAGCTCTGTCGGGATGCGAGCGACATGAGACAGATTGATCATTAGTATATTTTCTTGTTTAAATATTTGTTTAATTGATTAACTTTATGAACCTCAACGTAATTTTTAAAGACCTACCTATAGATACCCCAAACGTAAAAGTTTGATAAAAATAAAACAACAGGTTGCACCTCCGGAAGTAAAACCCGCTTAAACGAAACAGCAGGAGCAGGCCTACATTTTAGCCGCGCGGTGGAAAGAGAGGGGGATATTACTTCCTCTCCTACGCCGCGCCGGCAGTCTACTCTCCCTCCGTCTTACGAATTTTCGATCAGGTCATGTGTCGTGACGCGACTTTAACAATTTTTACCCATCCCAACTCTGATGTGCACAACGCCGCTAAAGAAGTTTTCACTTCAAAAAATTGTTTCCGTTCCCTTTGGGAAATGTGCTGTATATCTAAAACTGCCAACTATATTTCGTTCAAACCAATTTTTTCGAAAGTTTTTATTAAGATCTACAGCATATTTTTAATTAGATTTTTCACTGTCTTATTTTAAAAGTTAGAGGGGGGGGGGGGGCACATTTTACCATTTTGGAAGTATCTTTCAAACGGTTGACTTTGAGAAAAAGTAGTTTTAGAAACTTCAATGTAATTTTTAAAGACATATCTATAGACACCCTACAAGAATAGGTTTGATGAAAAAAATAATCCAGTTTCTGTTCCATGTATGGGGAGCCCCCTTAATATATACATTTTTTATTTTTGTGTAAAAACCGTGAAGCGGTTTACAGAATACATCTACCTACTAAGTTTCAACTGTGTAGTCCTCATAGTTTTGGAATAAAGTGGCTGTGACATACGGACGGACAGACAGACAGACATGAGGAATCTATAAGGGTACCGTTTTTTGCCATTAGTCTACGGAACCCTAAAAAGGCAAATTAAATGACGTTAGCACGATTTCCATTAGTTGGAAGATGATTAAAGCGCCGTTGGCCGTTCTTCTCTCACCAACGTCCGATCGACAGGTTATTTGTTCAACAATAGCGGTTTATAACCATAATACACAACATCGGATCCAATTTTCCCGTTTGAATGCAAATCTATGTTTATACAAGGCGACAAGAGTACACAAACCGCTAAAGCCCTGTGTCCACTAAGCGCGCTGGGACGAGTCGTATCGAACCGCAAAAATTCATCTGCTGTACATATATACGTTACTATGGAATCGCGTCCATTATCCGCGCTCATTGCCCGCAGTGATGTGCAGGCGAAATTCGACATTTTGATGTTTTACCTTTGTACGGGTTCACTTACTGCGATTGAAGCGTAAACGACACACCTGTGGCGTAAGTATGCCCCCGAATCGAATAAAGGAGAATGACGAATGCCTGCTTTTATGCAGTCGGCAACTGGGGGCCTCAGCCAAGGACCCACTTTAACACTGTAAGTATTCTCTTTTGTTACCTATGTTACCACCTAATAAACTAAATAACTAAAATTAAAAAAAAGTTGCAATTTTGCGCAGAAAGAAATGCGATTCTATTCGGCGCGTGTCTGGCTTCTGCTGTAGGCTGTAGTGGACGCCAGGTTTAACAACGCTCGATGATCGATAAAACACGTGAAAATTAATAAATTATGACAAACGCACACGGCGCATTATAATTATTTTGTGATAACTCCCGATCCGAATACATTATCATAATGGCGGCGTTCATGGATAATCTATGAACTGTAATTACTAATTAATAAAACTACCTTCGACAACGGTGTAGGTAGCGTTTTATCTCTTTAGTTTTTGGGTTGCCAACCATACTTTAAAATAACGTATCCTACGTTATTTTCCATCCCAATACTTTATATTTTTAAATTTTAAAAAACTTTGAAAAAATATATACTAATTTAAAAAAAAAACTAAAAAACCCGCCTGCTTCAAAAAACAAGCCAACTGAAAAGATGGAAACAAGTTCAATTATAAACGGGCAGGCGGGTTTTATAATGTTTAAAATGTATATAATGGTCATAATATGATCAGCCCTTTAATTGGATACCCATATTGAAGTATTTTAAATAGTTATTTGTTATGCAAGGCTGGAAAGTTGGTTATTTAGCGGCGACTTACCTCTATTGAAAGCTGAGCAAGCCAAGGATTCTAGGATTTGAAAGATTGAATCCTGAGCGAAGCGAGGATTTCAAAGGTACAAGACGCTAAAAACTTTTTTGCCGAGCGCAACACACAATTTTTCACCTCACAACAGGGGGCCAATTCTCGCGCTGAGATATGTCGAATTCGACATTTTTCAAACCATAATTTCGTTATTAAAAATGTAAGTAAAATCTTTACTAGGGTCATATTACTTTAGTTTCAATGATCTTTGACAATCCTATAATGTTGAAGATTGTTTTCTGTGAGTTTTATATATAGATTTATGGTTCCAAAAATGTCGAATTCGAGATGTCGAAGGCGCGAGAATTGCCCCCCAGCTAGGAACATTTTAGGCCGCAAACTGGACGGCCGCGGGTGCGGGCGCGGGGGCGACCGCGGTGCATCGATTTGATATTTATGCTTAAGTTTGTATTAACCGTTCTGGGCCCGTAGACAAAGTGACATCGTTACGTAGCGAAACGATAATTCGATTCGTTATTGTCTATATTCGCCAATTAACTTGCGGTAAGACCACGTGATTTAGCGCGGCCTATACCAATCCGCCAATCACATACATTTAATATTTCTCGAACTTCGTTATCGTTTATGAATTGTTACTTTGGCTAAGAGCCCTGGAGGGCCGCGGCGGGCGGCGGGCAACAAGCATGGCGCGAGCCGCGCCCGCACCCGCGGCCGTCCAGTTTGCGGCCTTATGGTTGTTTCCGCGGTCAACTTCCGGTAAAAAATCTTTAAACATAAAGGTTAAAGAATAAATATACCTTATTATTAAAAGGGAGTATTAAAGTTAATTCAAAGTTTTTTAAAGTAGGAATATATTGTTACTTCTAAAGAACAATAAAAACGATTCCGTAAATGTTGACACTGACATGAGGTACAAGACAAAGACAATTTAAAAATAAAGATTTATGTCACGTTCCGAAATCCAATCATAGGTTGTGAAATCTCACCCAGCCTAATATATTTTTTGTATAACAAATAGTTTGATCTTATTGTTATTGTTTTTATGATTCAATGAACTAAAATAATATAATAAAATCAAAACGCAGTATTATAATTAATTTAAAGCTATTTAAAAAAAGAATAAAATGTAACAAAAAAAGTCAATAGTGCGATTCGGAACGAATTATGACATATTTTAGGTATTAAATTTAAAAAACTATTTTGACGCGCTAGGCCGCAAAAAGCGATTTTCCACGCCTTAACCGATTGACAAAACCTCCTTTTCAGAGCGTGTGAGGTGAAAAACATATTGTATTTTTTACTTCAAATAATAGCACCTCACAGCCGCCATGTTGTTTTTTTTTATTTTGATATATCCAGTGTCACTCTCACTGTAAAACAAATGTAACGACAACTCTCAAGCTAAAATCCATCGAGCCGTTCAGGCCGCAGAGCGTGTCAAACAATTATACATACATACTCTCGAAAAAACATAACCCTCCTTCTAGCGCAGTCGGGTTAAAATACTTTATTTCCGTGCTTTATATGCGTGCGTTAGAACGGAATATTCCTATGATAAATTTTAAATAGAAAAACATTGAAAAAAAAACAACTCGGCCACATGTGAATTTTCAGATGGGACATTTTTTGCAAATTCTCAGTGCCATTTCAAAAACGATAATAATGATTAAATAATAATTGCCTACCCAGGTAGCACAAACGCTGTGTAATTTTTTTGTTAAATAGCATAGAATCATTTAAAGGTTGTGTAGCCGCGATTTACACAAAATACAGTCGGATAGAGGTATACTATATGGTTAATATATTTTTTTTTAAATAAGCTTTATAAAATAGCGGTGTAAACGTTTAAACAGCGTTTTTAAGTTGCTGTCATTTAACAAAGATTGAAATAAGCTATGTAAACGTTTTCATGTCAATTTTGAAAAGCAATCGTAAAAGAGCTTCCTACGCAGGCATTAAGTTGTTATTTTCTGTATAAACGTGGAGTAATTTACTGTTACAGTGCTTTAAGTACATATACAAGTGTTAAAAATCACGAATACTCAACTTCATACTATTAATATGAAAAGGCACTGTAAGTTACATTTAAATAGCTTTTCACCACAAGGAATCGATAAAGTGCTGATTAAAAGTTGTCATTATTCTCACTAATTGGCCAGTCGCTATTTACGTGATAAATTTGTTACTTATATAGCAATAAAACACTGTTAAAATGCTTTACCTAGATAAATTTATAAAGCTTCAAGTGCTTATTTGTTTCACCAATAAAATTCAGTACTACCGACGCGACGCACTTGCTCAGATAAAAATGCACGATTTTCATTTTGCTGTCTCTTTGCTTATGTCACAGCTCATAGCAATTTAATAGCTTCTTTACTGGCTAACGGCAACATAAATGCTAATATCGTAGCAAAGAGCAACGTAAGTGCTCAATTTTAGCACCCTTCATTACAATAAACAGTATTAAATACTTTTTTGTAATATAAACAGCAACGCCATTTTTTTTTAGTTTCTTTTCGCAGATTAAATCCTTTAACAAATATAAAATTTATATTCCTTGGTAATTACAACTAAAAAAGTTATGTTTTGTTAACCAAATGCTTTGTTTTGTTTGTTATAAAACGTTTCGTTACACAATTAATGAAAAATGTTATAATTACTGCTTTTAGCATTTTTTATTTTTATGTATTTATTTCTTTAAATGGAAAAATATAGAGGGCGCATCAAAAATTTACATAATAACATGAGTATAAATTATCAGTAAAATTCAATTTGCATATGAAATAACGCTTCTTTACGTGACACCACCATCAAAAATATCGTAATTTTAATAAGTTCGCCATTAAAGTCGACAAGACAAATTCTGTAAATTGTTAAGAAGTCATAAACATTTTAATTCGCTTTGTTCGGCATTATATTGCTTCAAGTTGCAAAAACTTACATCTATATAATTTGGACTTAAATAAAAGTTGCTTATCCAGCAATTATTTGACATTTAAAAAGCATCGTAAATAGCTATTTCACAGCTTGTATGCAGCAGACAAATGCTATATAAAGTGCGCCCAAACCAGCTGTGTAGAAGCGGTATAGACATTTACATACACATTTATCTGATAACCACTGCAGGCAAAGGCTGTAACAATTACGTTTTCATGGCTTTTATATCAACTATTTGTGCTATCTGGGTAGGGCACAAGGAAAACTTTAATTATTAAACATTTAAATAAAAGGAGATTTGGAAAATGCATTTATGTTTTCTTTAAATACTTTTTTGTACTTTTGACAGAGATTAATATACTTTTATTTCCTAAAAAAACCTCCTCCTTTTTTTGAAGTCGGTTAAAAAATGAACAAATGAATATGAACAAATATTTGTGTTGGTCAGAGTAGTCAGAGTGGCTTTTTTGAAAATGTGTAATCTACTTATAATAAGTAGATTACACATTTTCAAAAAAGTTGTATTTTTTCTATGGTGGAGTACCCATAGCTAATATTTATTCAGATCAAGCTCAGCATAGTTTGGGATGGTGTGGCTATGCTATATTGAGTGCTGTTAAAATTTCCCAAAAAAAAAAACTAAATGTTTTCATATAGATTCGTGAGCAGATAAAACGTGTTATTCGAAACCCATTTGTTTGCATAAGGTTAATATCGTTGTCGGAATGGAAGCACGTAGAGCTTTCGATATTTGACCGTTTCGATAATTCACAATCGCACAACTGTTTACGCTACTGCTATTGGTTAGAATAAATTAAAAGAGAATCTCTCATTTTGCAACACTACGGGATCATTACGCTTTTGTTTTTAGTTCCTACATATTAACTGTAGAAGCGAAAATAAAGTTTTAAAATATTCGAGATTTATTTATTACGTTTCAGCCGCTCCGTGACAGGTGGTCATCTTCCTAAAGTCGTCTTCTTCCCAAAGTCGTCACCTTCCTAAGTTGTCACTTTCTTAAGTGGTCTCTTTCAGTTGTTACTTTCCTAAGTAGTCACATTCCTTTTTGCACATAATCTACATTTTGCGACTAGCACGCTTATTATTTAATCTAATTATTTAATCATAATGTGTAGCGAAACTATTATTATATATACTTGTTTTTTTTCTACTCGACCGATAAAATTATAATACTATCAGCTCAAAATACCAGGATCGCATAGCTAACTAGAAGTATTTTTTTTAGATGTTTCGAGTTTTAAAGCAGCCAGATTTTGAACTAAGTATAATAGTTCTAGTTGTCTCCTAGTTGGTTATGCTGCAGGTACTTTTCGTTTAATATTTTTTTCTATTAGTATATCAATCTTTCTTTTGGAAAAGTCACAGGAAAGTGACAGCTTGGAAGATGACGACATAGGAAGGCGACGACTTAAGAATAAGAAAATAATAGTGACCACTTAGGAAGGCGACGAAAGAAGATGACTTAGGAAGATGACCACCTGTCACTGAGCGGTTTCAGCTTAGGTAGAGTAGCCGCTGAAACATAATATTGACATAGCGATTTATCAACACTTTACGTCAAAATACAATAGATTTGGTCATTCAAGTCAAGTATCTATTAATCACTATAAAATATCGTACGTAAACGAGATAGTGCTATAAGTAGATAGCCCCGACAAAACGCGTCTTTTGAAGATTCTTCAATATTCTGACAGCTAAGTTGTTGGCATTCCACTTTGCGGTCCTACTATTTTATTTTTCTTGCCTTGGCTGGCTCCGACTCCAAAAGGTTTATTTTTGCTTTTTAGTTTTTTGAAGTCGGTATTGATTTTTTTATAAAAAGCTTTTTATTTCACAATTTATAAAATTAGAAGAGGTCCCGTGCCTACGCTAATAACCTTATGTCAACTCCTCATCATCTATTACAAAATGCTGCTTTTCCCGGTGCAGGGACGTTACTTATTGAGAAGTTCTCCCGATACTTTATCACCAACTCCACTTCATCACATGCATTGAGTCTAGCATAAATTGCTTATGAACTACATTAAAGTAATCGTATCGGTTCCGTGAAATGCTAAGTATTTAATAGTTCCGATGACCATTTGTGGTCTTCATCATCACTTCCACTTTACCATATGGTGTTTTCCGGAAGCATATGCATAAGTTACTATAGAAAACACCAAAATCGCTATAGGATTGCCTATAATATTTTAAGAGTTCCCTGGGTTTCTCCAGGATCCCATCATCAGATCCTGACATGATGACAATGGGACCACATGGGAAGTATACCATTTCGAACAAAAATAGAATTACTCAAATCAGTCTAGCCGTCTTCGAGTAATGGAGTGACATAAGTTTGGCAATATTACATTATAATTGCAACAATTAAAACCCATCATGTCATTAGAACGTTCTGTTTGAGTTTTGTTTTCACTTCACACATTAGAGGCGATGATTGAGCGAAAAAGTCACAAAACTTCCGTCAAAAAACAAGCTTACATTAAGAGATTCGTAGTACGAAATAGCATGGTAAGATTGAAACAATACTGCGCTAAGAGATGGCGTGGCGGTAGGCCCCCAGATAATAGTAAAGTTTATTCTACAGGAAGAGAAAACAAAAAACCGATTGTTTAGCAACTTACGTTTTCATGTTTGAAGAAGCAAAGCATCTTGAGCTCCCGGAAGACTCGTTTTGATGAGACAAGTGATTGGAAAACGTTGGGCAGCTTCTTGAGGGCGACACGCCGGCCATCGCGAGGGTCTGTCACCGCCCTATGGACAAGGAAAATACATAATTAAAACATGAATTAGGAAGAAAGAAAAAATAATTAAGTGTCACAAGAGAAACACATACATTAATGACATGACATATAAAATTATTGTGGCATTTAAAAGGTAATCCACTCAGTATGTGTTGGATTCGCAGAGTCCATTGCTGGTCTTCCATGACTACCTACTATATTAGAATGGAATAAAAGTGGTGTAATAGTATTGGAATCAGGAGTTGTCTGAGGAAGTCAATATCTAACCAAGCTTGGTCGGCTGAATTGAGAACTTTAAGTTGACAACTTCTTTAACCTCACAGGTGAATGATATTATGTGAAAATTTTGCTCTGAGTTGAGTTAAAATAAGCGTAAGAAATGTTCCTTACTTTGTACCTTCGCTTAATAAAAGACAAAGGCAAGCTATTGTTTTAGTTAGAGCTTCTTGCAGATCAGCAAATATAAGAATTTCTCCTGCTGCATACAGGAACCAGTTATCAAGATCATAATCCATGGTATTTATGCGGGCTACAGACCTACAATACCTACCTGTACCATTCTATCTGAATAGTATAGTTAGTTTCATCATCTAAGATACTTCTATGTAAGTCAGTGTCTTACGTTGTAAAAAAATATGACCATTATTAATACATTATATTATTACATGAAAACAGTGTAACAAAAACCTGTTTAGGTTTTACACTGTTTGGTTTCGTCATCTTGTACAATCATACATTATTATTATTAATTAAAATAACTACCAATATTTTTTTTGTAGGGTATGTATTTATAATTTTCCTTATTACAATACAACGTAAATATTTCTACCTGCCTAGTCCAACCAACAACGCACAAGCGGTGCAGCGGTGCATACTCACGGGTGGAATTCTAAGCATTCATGCAATATTGATTAAACTCAATACTTTTTTTAGCAATTGACATTATTGTATATAATTACACACAATGCGACATTTATTATGTAGTACAACTATGTACTTACAGCTTGACGTTTCGGCTGTGTCGCGTTTTAGTCCCGTTGTTTTAATATATAATTATAATGGAACGCGAAAGTTTAAAATCTTATATGATTGTATATTAGCCATAATAACAATAACAAAGTAAATTCAATATTTAAAAGCCAGTTAAAAGCTATTTTTGGTGCTGTGTTTGATTTTTCCTTTTTTATATTGGCTGGAAAATATCTAATATTGTAAACAAAGCTTTTGTTTATAGATCAAGCTTTTTAAATGTTCACTATTTTAAGCTTAAAATAAGCTAAAATAAATAGTGCTGTATTTTCAATGTTCTCTGCTACTTTTCACAAAGCTTTCAAATCCTCGGAAGAGCAACATTACCATCACAATGAAGCTGCTAACTTTAAATCAGCCAGCAATGTGGGTTTGTTCAGTCGTCCGCAAAATATTGGTCGTAGGGTTGACATCTGGGTTTCTATGGATGTGTTTTAGTTTTTAAAGGTATATAGTATTGGGTATTATTTCTGCGGAAATCCGTGCGACATACAAAATTATAGAAAACTTTTTGGTTTTAATTTCGTTGTTTCTGAAGTGAAAACTTCATTAGCGGCGTTGTGCACATCAGTTTTAAATTTTTGGGATGGGTAAAAAATGTTGAAGTCGCGTCAGGATACGTGACCTGATCGAAAATTCGTAAGACGTAAGAGAGGAAGTAATATCCCCCTCTCTTTCTACCGCGCGGCGAAAATGTATGCCTGCTCCTGCTGTTTCGTTTAAGCGGTTTTCACTTCTGCCGACACTCCCGGAGTACAACCCGTTGTTTTTTTAAGTCCCGCCCGGAATAGATCATATTTTGCCTAAACTGCTAAAAGCCGGAATTGTTGTACCTAGCCTACATATAAAGTTATCAAGATCAGCAAGTTATGCGGTGGGAGCCCTAATTGGACATAAAGTTCAGAGCTGCGAGCACAATGGCAAAGTAATTGTTTCGGCAGCGTTTAGTTATTTAGTTGCTGAGAGTATTCTCATATTTATGAATGAACAAATGATGCGAGGTTACGGACGGGTAGTATATCAAATTGAATATCTATCTTTTGCTTAGGAAAAAAATATATGCAATTCGATTTATAACATCGGGTTTCTTAGCAAGTTGGTTCCATTTTTTGAAATTTTTTAATCCGTTCAGTTTTCAGAAAATCTTGAAAAAAACTGAAGTATTTTTCGGTCAAGCTGTTTGACACAAACTCGTTCATTTCGGTAACTGTTAGTGTAGGCAAGTATGGGATTTATTCTAACTTTCAAAATTATGAATAAAAACTTTTTATAAAAAAAATCGTCTTCAAAAATCAAAAAGAAACAAAATAAGCCTTTTGGAGTCCGTGCCACTTAAGGAATCGATGGATTCGATGGTGCATTCTATAAATTCAACTTATTCTACATTGCACTTTTATACTTCATGCCTTGGCTGGCTAGCGCACCAACTCCAAAATTTACTTTTTACTTTTGATTATAAATCGGTTTTTTTTTTCATATTTACTACAAGTACAAAGAAATATAGTTGTTGTATCAACTTAATTGATTTTTTAAATAAATGATGACTCTAAATAAAATTCATGTAAACGACTATTCCAATTTTACTAAGCTTATTTAAAACAGATAAAACACTAGTTCTAGTACGTAGTACGATCGGAAATTCTAAATAAAGCGTAAAATATAGGTACATTGAACATTTGTGATGTCAGATAGATATCCACACAAAAACTACAGCTTGCAGACTCCGGGCATCGGGTCGTATGGAATGGAACCCTCACATTAAAGGGACCGTTAGGTAGGTCGCCCTTGCGATTATTATCGCGCAGCGCACCGACGGTATCGCCTCGCGAGGGATGGGCGGGAGCAACGACCCCGCAACGCGACGCGCTCTGGGGCCTAATTTCATTCTGCTATTGTATTTCAATCGCGTTTAAACTGTAGTGATCTTTTTTATGAACAAAGGGGAGACTCTTAGCCTTCATCATACCTGATGTAAATTATTAATAAGGCTGAAGATGGAAGCGAAGGGCTCGCTTCGATCCCGGAATCCTCAATCACTGAGGAACTGGCTATCTCATCTCTAACTGCCGGAACACAACAATGCCGAAAACATTGTTGTTATGGCGTCAGCCCCCCTAGCATGAACACCGCTATATCATGCGATATGATATAGCGCATCATGCTGTCTTGCTTACTTCGCTACAATGTGAGCGGGACAGTGACACGTTATCGAGTTATCGAGTCGATAAAAGCCGGTCATGCTAGGCCTACAGACTTAGATAAGATAGCTATCCAATCGAACTTATAACAAGTCCTACCACCAAATGGTAAAGATCTTTTACACTCTTCTTGTTACATCTCGCTTCATTTAAAAAAAACGTTGAGCCGTAGAGATATATGTTGTTTCACTTGGTTTCACACCGGTAACACATCCCCTGTCTCTATTTCTCAGCGTAATTTTTATATCGCGCAAGTTACATTACACTTAGGTGTCTCTCACTACAATTGAAAACCGATTGGGATACGATTGACTAAACATTGGCAGAATAGACCCACTGGGAGCGTTGCGTTACAAATTAGGGATGCCACTGATTTATTAGGCGGTGTGGCCGCGAAACAAAATAATGCTGGAACATGATCTCGAGGCGAGGACCTGAGAATAATTACAATTTCAATGTATATTCTGGTGTAGAGCTAGTACTAATGAATTCATTATCAGTGTCGGCGTGTTGAGTGAAGTGTGAATGTCAGCATCTCGATTCAGTCAAACATTTTGACACTTTGATAGTTCTGAATGGAGTCTAAAAAACCTACATTCTCTTCTTCATTATTTTGTCTTTTGAAATCACGGTAGTTTTTGTTCCAATCGCTGCTAATTGTGATCTCAAGAATTATTCTAATGTATGTCATTCTGAATTTACCAATGCAGATTGCCTTGGTAAATTCAGATGGATTTTGCAAAAGATACGGTGTTTAGTGCACTGTATTTACCCGAAACATATATTTGGTATATACAGGGTGGAAAAAATCTATGGGCCCTGGAGGGGAACTACCTTAAATCCTTTAGTTAGCTCATTTTACTAAAAGGAAACATTCCCTTATTTTTTTAAAGAAACACAACTGCATTGAAATATTTTTTAAAATACGCTTACCATACCCAGGAATCAAACAAGCTAAAATCTGTATAAAATAACATTCTGTACTATTATACCATCAATCGATAGGGGCAATCAAAAGAACCAACTCTCTCTAACAAACATAGTAAATTAAATTAAAGGAAACACATAAAAACCCAACTTATAAACTCAATGGGACGGATAAAGCACTTATTCAAGGCTCTTTTGAAAAATGTACAAAAATCTTTTAATGCAGTTTTGTTTCTTTAAAATATAAAGGAATGTTTCCTTTCAGAAAAATGGGCTAACTAATTTAAGGTAATTCCCCTCCAGGGCCCATAGATTTTTTCCACCCTCTATACAAATATATGTTTCGGGTAAATACATTGCACTTAATAATCCGTAAAAGTTGTTTTATTTCAATTATGAGTGTGCGAAGAAACTTAAGATGTGTTGAAGAAATTACGGTGTAGAGTTTGGAACAAACGATTCCTCTTGTCGTGAAAACATGAAACCTTACAGTAATTCCTGACTTGTGTAATTAACGAGTAATATAATACAAGAGAGATGGACAGTTCGTAATCTTTTAATTACTTAGGCCTGTTTCACAATCTAAAAGTAAGTTCTGAGTAGCTTGTCAACTCAGAACTTACTTTAAGATTGTGAAACAGTCATAATTTCATTATTTTATAACATATTTGCTCGTAAAGGGTCTCTTATTACACCTATTTTAACATCGTATTGTATCTCACTATTACGTACTTGTGCGTTATTGTAATATAAAACGCGCGGTCTATCAAGATGCTCCGTCTAAAACGAACTACTTTTTTAAATCTAAGCAAAGAGCTTTTATGTCAGAAAAGAGGTCAACATTTTATGAATAAAATTAACTTAGGGAGATTCAATATAATAAATAATCATTTAATTCTTTAATTAATTTCGACAACAAAATACAACCATTTATCTGTAACAAAAACACAAAAAAAATTAATCGTTTAAGAAAATCCGAATTTTATTTATTTCCTCGCAAATATGTTATAAAACGTCGTATGACATACGTGCTGTTATACGGGACCTTGTAGAGGTCTTTTTAAAAAAAGAATTATTTACGAAAAACAGTTTATTTGTTAGATTACAAATTTAGAAACAAGTTACGCGTGAGATGGCTGCGCTGCGACTGACTAGCCAAAGCAGGCCGCTCGCGGGCTGAGGGCTTAGATTGCTTAGTCAGCAGGTCTAGCAGCTTTTCAGCAATAACCCTTACAAATACCAGGTATAACAACCCCCCCTTTAAGAGGAAACTTACGGAAAATTGAAAAGTGAGTTTCCGCGATTATTCTATTCTTAATCGAGGGGCAGCGACAGGGCCGGTATTTTCTACTGGGGATGTGGTAGTACTGGTAGTTGTAGGCTTTTTGCTTTGACATTTATAAAACTTAAATTTAACACAAAAATATAAAATTATACTAAACACTATTATCATTGATAAAATATTAAAAATGGAAAAACCCATATGATTCTGTAAAGGGGTTTCCAAAACTAAATCTTTTGTAATATCATCGGTAATTGTTTCATAATTGTTAAGACTGTCTAAATTGACACTTTTTATCTTTGAGATAGGAAGATTTGGACTTATTTCAATGAATCTCTGGAAATTACAACAAGTGTCATTAATTATATTAAAATCTGTCAATACATTAGGAATATTCAACTTTGGATACTTTTTAGTTACAAACTTAATATTTTTATAAAATGCAATACATTTTGTCGGAATGTTAAGTACACCAGTTCCGGATATAACATTTTCAGAAACGGAATCGTTACATTCAATAGACAATTTTGTTGGTTTGGATTGAACAAATATCCATTTGTTGTTATTTAATCTGTGCCAGATGTCCACATCACCAATGATAAATTTGTAAGTACAAGTTTCAGGAATAGTAGTTAATGCTTTAGTTATAATTTCAGTTTCACAGGAAGGATTATTGAGGACTGCGTAGACATCGGTGGTTTCACAAAGGTAAGTTTCGGTAAGTATGTTTTTACAATTATTTAGGTCTTTCAGGTAAGTATAAGATAATTTATCTTTTGAAATAGCTAGGAATTGTTCCGCGGGGACGATTAAAGCAAAAGAATTCAATTTACCATCGGTATGTGGAGTTGGCAAAGGTATGTTTTTATATATATTAAATTGTTGTAAGTCTACTAATGGTAATTTAACAATAAACATTAATTTATTATTTAAATAATAACAAGTTAAGTCTGCAGTGTTAATTAATACATGGATGTTGCTTATATCTAGACTAACTGGGAAATCCTTATATTTAGGTAATATCTTTAAATTACTAACAAGATCATTATACATTTGACTTGGAGTTAAAATAGAGGGATGCAACGTATTGCTTTTAACAAATAAAATAGAATTCAAAAGGTCTTCAATTTTAAAGGACATAGTTAGTAAATTAGCTTGTAAAACATTCAAAACATTATTAAGTTTAACCTTAAAACTAATTATATTTACGGCACTAGTTATATTTTTTACAGTAAATGACAAACTTTCAATGACATCACTCAATTTTGCTTCATTAATATTTAGTTCATGAATAGACTGGTTTATATTAGAAATAGCAGACTGAGACACCATTATAGCTTTTTTAATTGAGGTAGCTAACTTTTCATCATTTCTATATAAAGCTTGAATAGCATTTTCGTAGTCACGAGCATCATCCTCATCTAAGGTTCCGAATATGTGTTTAAACACGGTACCTATTCCTCCAAACCAAGCTCTTTTCGAGATACTGTTAGACATTATATGAGAAATAGATTTAAAGTCTCGCGCGATATCACTATAGAGAGCCTCTAAAGGTTGTAATAGATTTTGGCATTGGTCATGATCTATTTCATTGTTTTCACGGCATTGAGACCGAATGATGCCTAGAACGTCATGGATATTTTCCATGTGGTGTTCGAGCGGGGATACGTCAACTGGGACTACGATATGGAATTCGTCATTTATAACTCTTAAAGTGCCAACAGGGTCGAAAAGTATACCGGGGCTCTTGGTGATATAATCAATATATTGATTTTCACATCTTGCACCGGTGATTCTGTGAATAAATGAGATTTAAATGTAAAATGTATTGTAAAGTGTAAAATATAGATGTAAAATGTTTCTTTAAAATCAAAAGGTATATTTAGAATTTAAAACTAATCATAAAATCTAAGGATGCATAACGATGCATGATTTCCTAACTATTCAATATCCGAGGCCGGTTTTAACTCATCGTAATGATGTTTTACGTATCGTCTATTTATTAGAAGAGAAAGTGTATTGTTCCCATGGATTTTGACAACCTTATAGGGGCTTTTCCAAATTGGGGAAAGAGCTTTCCGCAATCTGACATGGTTTTTCAGATATACGTAGTCTCCTACTTTGTATTGGGTTTGGCGAGAATGTTTATCATAGTATGTCTTTGAGCGTTCTTTCGAAGCGTTAATGTTTTCTACAGCTTTTTCGCGAGAAATTTTGAGACGATGTTGAAGCATTTTAATATATTCGGGGTAAGTGACATCAAAGCTTTGATTAAATATGGAATCGGGGATGTATGGCTTGTGGCCAAATAGAAGTTCATAGGGACTGAATTTAGTAGTTGTATGTACACTGCTATTGTATGTTAACATGGCAGTGTATACGAATTTATGCCAATCAGTTTGGTTCTCATTGACATATGATTTTAAATATTCCTTTAATGTGGAATGACTACGTTCTAACGCTCCTTGGGTTTGTGGATGGTAAGGTGACGACCAAATCTGTTTTATTTTTAGAAACTCACAGGTGCGTTTGAAAAGGTCGGCAGTGAAATTAGTACCTTGGTCTGTTAAGATTGTTTTAGGTATTCCAAATAATGAAATAAAGTGTACTAGACATTCGCAGGTTTCTTCGGCAGTGGCATTTGATATGGGATAGGCAATAGAGAATTTTGTGAGGTCGTCTTGAAGTGTAAGGATAAATTTTAATTTGGGTAGACCAGCTTCTGGTAAAGGACCAACTATGTCTAGGCTAATTCTCTCAAAAGGACGGGTAGCAGTGGTAGTTATCTGCATGGGACATCGATTTATTTTTCTTAGGGCTTTATTGGACTGGCATAATTTACAATTTTTTACATAATTTTCAATATCTGTTCTCATGTTTTTCCAGTAATACCTTTCTTTAATTCTATTAAACATTCTTTGGGAACCGAGGTGACCAGCTATAGGAATGTCGTGGTTTTCTTTAAGAATTTTCGCGATTTCTGTAGGAACAGGGTAAATAATTGTGTTGTGATGTACGTTTACTGTTATATTTGTATTGTTAAATAGGTACATGAGCATTCCATAAATTTTTACAAATGAATGTTGTTCGAAAAGATTCTTGAAGTCGGATATAGCAATTGTGCTTATGTCACCAGATAGTAAGATATCGTCCCGAGCAGCTTTAAGAGTTTTAAATATTTCGGGGTATGTGCTTGCATCAAAATAGTAGACTTTAGTGAATAGGAAATAGTAGATTTTATCTTTTATCTCTACTTTCTTAAAGGAATGGAGTTCTCTTTCAGAGTTAAGAATATCGGAGGTGTCATCGATTTCAGAGAGGATATCTTGCAGGAAAGGGTTTGAATCATCTAGGTCGATTGATACAGGGACAAGGATGGTTTTACAGCTGCTTTTAAGAAGGGATTCGTTGCATTCCTGGATGAGAGTACTGAATGTTTCGTCTTTTTTCGCAAATGATTTTAAGAATGTATTATAATCGGCATTGGAACTAGGAGTGGTATCTGATGTTTCAGGTGTTTGAGTAATAGGTGGTCGAGCGGAGATTTCAGTGGGAGAATCACTAGCGTCTGGAGGAGGTTTGGACGTGGAAGGGTTGTTATTTTCAGGACTGTATGCAGTGAGCGATAGATCATCATCTTCTAGAAGAGGAATAGAAGGTAAGTTGCTATTTGACCCGAGTAGGCTAGAGGGGATGCGGACTTCAAGATCTTCTAAGGTTATGGGGCTGAAGGCTAGAGAGTCATTAGATGTGGCAACAGAATCTTGGTTTCCAGGGATGTTCGGTAATGGGCATGGATCTTCGTTAGGTTCTGCGGGATTATCGTTTTGAGGTAGTATAGGGTTAACTGGATATCGTGATAGGGCATCGGCATTACTATTGACTTTTCCCTTTTTATATTCCACTTCATAGTCGAACTCTTCAAGTTTGAGTCTCCATCTAATAAGTTTTGATCCAGGGTCTTTGTGGTTAAAAAGCCACTTAAGAGGACGATGGTCAATGATAATTTTGAATTTGTAGCCGTAAATATACGGTCGGAAGGTTTTCGTGCCAAAGAGGATTGCAAGACATTCCTTCTCAGTGGTGCTATAGTTACACTCAGCTTTATTTAATGTTCGTGATGCATATGCGATGGGCTGGTCGTTACCTATAGGACCCTGAGAGAGGATTGCAGATATAGCGAAATTAGAAGCGTCACAAGTTAATACAAAGGGTTTGGAAAAATCAGGATAGATCAGAAGAGGGGCGGAAATAAGGCATTTCTTTAATTGTTCGAAAGCTAGTTGCTGTTCGTTGTGCCAATTGAACGGGACGTCCTTTTTTAAGAGGTTGGTTAAAGGTTTGGCTATTTTGGATAAATTGGGTACAAAGCGACGATAATACGATACTAGACCCATAAAAGATTTTATGTCTTTTGGACATTTGGGTTGTGGAAAGTCTCTGACAGCTTTCACCTTTTCTGGGTTAGGTTTGACGCCTTGATCGGTGATTGTATGCCCAAGATAGGACACTTCTTTACGGAGAAACTCACACTTGTCTGGCTGAAGTTTGAGATTATTATGGCGGAGTCTGTCAAAGACGTTGGAAAGGGATTTTGTGTGGCTTTCAAGGTCATAGCTATAGATTACAATGTCATCAAGGTATACATAACACTGTAGACCTTGCAGTCCAGATAGAGCTGAATTCATTAACCTTTGAAAGGTAGCAGGGGCATTTTTTAAGCCAAAAGGCATACGAGTGAATTCGAAATGTCCCTGGGGAACAGAGAAGGCAGTTTTGGGTGCATCGCACTTGGACATCCTAATTTGATGGAAACCGGAAGTAAGATCAAGGGTACTAAAATATTTGCTTTTACCTAATTGGTCCAAAATTTCGCTTATATTGGGTATAGGGTAGGAATCGCCTATTGTGATATCATTAAGTTTGCGGTAATCAATGACGACTCTCCATTTACGCTGACCGGAAGCGTCTGACTTCTTCGGGACAATCCATATAGGGGAAGACCAAGGTGACATTGAGGGTTTGATGATCCCATCATCAAGCATTTTATCGATTTGTTTTTGGACTTCTTGTTTATGAACCTCAGGGAATCGGTATGATTTTGTATTGATTGGTTCGGAGGAAGTAGTAGGGATTTCGTGTTCAATAGCATCGGTATAAGTTAATTTATCATTTGGAAGATGGAAAATGTCTGAAAAAGTTGCACAAATATCATATAGAGCGTCTCGTTCTTCGTGATTTAGATGGGATACTCTTAAAAGGTCTATAACTTGATTAGTTCGGTCTAAGGTATTTGTCGAATCATTATTAGAATGAGATGTGTAAAAAATTTGATGGCTATTGTTTTCTTCTAGGGGTAGTAATTTTAACTTCAGGTCGGAGCTCACCGTCAAAGGTGATTCAGAGGTGTTTACTACTGTGATGTTAATTCTGGAATTGGGTTTAACTTTAACGATACAATTGGCTATTAGTAATGATTCGACAGGGTGTTGATCTACAATAAGGCCTTCTTTTATATCTGGGTTTTGAACTGAACATTCAATTATTGTTTCAGATCGGGGTGCAATTGTATAAATAGGTTCTGTAAATTTAAGGGGAAACTTGACATTTTTTATTATTAGTAGGTCATTTACAAAGTCTATTTTGCTAAGGGAGTTCGATAGGAAGTCATTTCCTATTATTCCGTCATATGGAAATTTCAGATGGCCTACGAGGTGAAATTGATGATTCAAGGTATTAAAGGTTACTGGAATAGTACCCATTGATATCATGGGGTTAGCGTCGTTACCGAGTCCGGTAAAAGTTACGTACTCGTCCCAAGTGATTTTAGGCATTGTTTCAATTGAGCATTCTTTTAATATGCTTATAGCTGCACCGGTGTCGACGAGAAATGACAACGGCTCTTTGGAAACTGAAGTTTGGACTTTGATAAAAGGTAAGTGTTTTTTTGATGGATTAGTAGTAATGTTATGAATTTTAATATTGTTCCCTTTTCTATTTTCAGGAGTGGAGTTGGAAGCAGTGGTTGGGCTTATGCCTGGAATACGGGATTCTGCTATTGGAGTTGGAATGTTAATGGATTCTAGATTGGTAAGTATTCTTTGAGGATCTGATTTGTTGCCACTATGAATTTGGGGCTGGTTACCCTGTTTGTTAGTGGAATGATTTGGAATAGTAGTTTTGCCACTATGAATTTGGGGCTGGTTACCCTGTTTGTTAGTGGAATGATTTGGAATAGTATTGCCACTATGAATTTGGGGCTGGTTACCCTGTTTGTTAGTGGAATGATTTGGAATAGTAGTATTGCCACTATGAATTTGGGGCTGGTTACCCTGTTTGTTAGTGGAATGATTTGGAATAGTAGTATTGCCACTATGAATTTGGGGCTGGTTACCCTGTTTGTTAGTGGAATGATTTGGAATAGTAGTATTGCCACTATGAATTTGGGGCTGGTTACCCTGTTTGTTAGTGGAATAGAAATAATTGGACGCGATGCCGGTTTTGGTGGTTAATTTTCCCGTACGGCACCGGGCGGGAAATCTGTTGAGTTTAAATGGTTATGTTGGTAATTTTCAAAATTGTCATTATTAGCGTTATTCTGTTCTGGGGAGGATATAGCGTGAATCGGTTGACGTGGTTGACTTTGGGAGGTACTAGGGGCATGACGGACAGCCGGGTAAAATCTTGTCTGTGGATGACCATAACGTTGATTGTTATATTCTCGTTTTCGACATGCATCTATAGTATGGCCAGGGATTTTGCAATATCGGCACGTTACGAGATAGGAACCAGATGGAGCCGGTGTTGGCATGTTGTTATTATTGAATGGCCTATTCATTTGATGAGAGAAAGATCGATTTGGGAATTGGCGGGGACGCCCTTGATTTTGAGAACTGGTTTGGGGAAATGACGGAGCGTTACGACGCGCAGTAGCTAACATTATTTTTTCTTCGGAAACTGCAAAATTGATAGCATCGTTTAATGTTTCAGGGTCGCGGCATCTGACTATAGTCGATAGTTGAGGATTTAATCCTACTATAAATGTATGCAGGGCAAGGTCTTGCATTGCGGCGATACGGCCAGCTAATTCACCTTTCTTTTTCGTTGGAATAGATATATTTATTTCAGTTAGTAGCTTCGAAAGGCATGATTCAATTCGCAATGAAAACTGACTAACTGATTCGTTGTATGACTGTTTAGAGCTCTGTAACTCGGAAAGTAGTGCAGCGTAGTGCTTGCGCTCACCGAATTGTGACTTAAGAAAGGTTTCTAGTTGCTCCCAATTTTCGAACTCTTTTATAGAGCAAGCACTTTCCGCACGGCCTTCTAACTGGCTCAATATGTATTTGAGCAAAATATCTTGCTGTGGACTAGAGGCAAGACTGATTGCGTGTTTGCAATTATTTGTGAACGCAGTGAGCCTTTCGCGGCTCCCATCGTATTTATTTATAAATTTTATCAGAACATTTAAGTCTATTTGCGACATGATGATAGAGCGAGGGATAGGCGATTTACTGCGTGTTACTACTTGACTAGGCTCCTCTTTAAGTTCTTTAGTCATTGAAAGATTAGAATTCAGCACCCATACAATAACAAATTAATCAATTCAGAATACTAGTTCGTAACAAAATAAATTTATAGTTTCTTAAAACTAACACAATGATCAATTAATAACGGAATAAAGTCTGGGTATTGAACAAAGCTTCACTCACAGTAACAATGTTGCGAGTCCGGCAACGGCGACAGGAAACGGTGACTGCATTCTTGTGCGATAAGAATTATGAAGTCTATGAATACGGCGAACAGTTTGGGAATTATTTTAATCACGAACACACTTTGTTTAAATGAATCGACGTTCAGTTTTCACTCTTATTCTCAAAACACGAAACACACGGGGAATATTTTCTATGAACTTTTTTTTTTCTAGGCTTCGACCAAAAGTAAGATCTTATTGTATTTTCAGGAAATTTTGAAATTTCCTTCTTTAGATGATACAGGAAACAGCGGAAATTCTTTCTTTTCAGGATGCGGTAAGTTTTCTTTTATTTTCAGGATACAGCGGGCAGTGATTTTCTTCTAAGGATACAGCGATTTTCTTTTATTTCAGGATACAGCGGAACGATTTTCTTCTAAGGATACAGCGATTTTCTTTTATTTCAGGATACAGCGGAATGATTTTCTTCTTTGAGTCACGGCACAGCACGGAATAGAACTGACACTTCGCGAAAGAGGCGAAACCGGGGATATTTTATCCCTTTACGCTGCCACCAATGTTATACGGGACCTTGTAGAGGTCTTTTTAAAAAAAGAATTATTTACGAAAAACAGTTTATTTGTTAGATTACAAATTTAGAAACAAGTTACGCGTGAGATGGCTGCGCTGCGACTGACTAGCCAAAGCAGGCCGCTCGCGGGCTGAGGGCTTAGATTGCTTAGTCAGCAGGTCTAGCAGCTTTTCAGCAATAACCCTTACAAATACCAGGTATAACAGTGCGCTTTGATAATTACAGCCTCTGCTTTCTTGTAGCGAGGGCTAGCAATATCGCCTCGACTGTAATTTTCAACTTACCGCACTTTTATCATAATGTACTATTCTCGCATCGTTTACATGACTACTCAAATTGTTTAACTTCAAGCCTGCGTTTACCGCACGTAGGTAACACTGACAGACGGTTCATTTTGGTGTCATCTATGCTGCTGCGGAATTTCAGAGGGTTAACGAGCATCCATTCTAATAGAAGCTATTCATTAATTAGCTAGCGGTAAATAACTATAATTTAATTCCGGCATTGCAATTTAAATTTTTCATTTGCCGACGACCGACGGTATGTTAACTTTTCATACTAAAATACAATTGAAATAGTCGACTTAATCGTTTTTAGCAGAGTTTAGATTCAGCTTCTAAGAGACCGCCTTGCTATTCAACTGTATTTAAAATGTAATAACAAAGTACTTCTTTATTTGAAGCTATAGTAATTTGAAGATTTTCCTTATAGTATTAATACAATCGGGGAACTTCCCGAATGACCAGTAGTTTTTTTGGGAAAAGTTTTCTCGGAAGTACTAAAGTTAAAGAAATAATTCATTTATTAAGTGTTACTTGTTAATGTTCTATTGTTTGTAATATAAACGTTTCCTATAATATAGCTATTACTTTTTAAAAAAATCGGCCAAGTGCGAGTCGGACTCGCGCACCGAGGGTTCCGTACAGATTTTTTTTTTTTATTATATGATGTAACTAAAAATTTACGGTTTTCGCAATTTTTCCTTTATCTGTACTATAAGACGTTACTTCGTACCAAATTGCAAGATTCTAATTTCACGGGAAGTACCCTGTAGGTTTTGATTCCCGTGCGAGTTTCGAAAACTTGCGGAAATTTGCGACATAAACGGCTGTATCTTTTGATTGCTTTGGCTTAGAAGTTTGATTTTTTCACAGCTCCAAGGGACAGTGGACCTGAGAATTAGATATAAATTTCAGTTTGATACCTCCACGCGGTCTTGACAGACGGACGGACGAACGGACAACGAAGTGATCCTATAAGGGTTCCGTTTTTTTCTTTTGAGGTACGGAACCCTAAAAAGGTACCAAAAATACTCAGTGGCTCCATTGGGAAGTTACCCGACTGTACCTATTTACATTATTGGTATTACTATCACAAATGGATCATGGTTAACTTTTGATCTTCATTACGAAACGCATACTTAGTCTAGCCAGCTCCGCTATACAAGTGCTTGACTTGTGCTTGAAATTCGTTACTTTCAAATATACATAGGACTTAGTTAGATAACTGCTACATACTCTACTTACCTAATTAACGACACGCTCTCACTTAAGTAATTGTGATGGCAATTAAAATAAAGTAATTCTTTAATCAGCGTAACCTTACATTGGCCGCAGATACTTATCTCACAGCAGTGACTTTTAAATTGGCACTATTATTTATTCGTAGAAAGATGTAAACGAACGGAGCATACAGCACGTTCATTCCACACGGTTTTAATCAACTCATTGACTGTAATTTTGGTTGGTGGTAGGACTTGTCAGTCCGCCTGGCTAGCTACCACCATCTTATCTAAGTCTGACGCCATAACAACAAAGTTTTCAGTATTGTTGTGTTCCGGCAGTTAAAGATAAGATATCTAGCTCCTCAGTGATTGAGGATTCCGGGAGAGGCTCGCTTCCATCATCACCCTTATCAATACCTACTTAACATCAGGTATGATAAAGGCTAAGAATCTCCGGGTTGTTCATTAAAAAAAAATATCATTCCATACAAATTGCAGCCGATCGAAGACGATGAGAACTGTCAAATGAATACGATTTACTTACACAATCGCACCCCAGGGATGCGATGCCTAGCAGGTCCTATCGATTTCCCTTAACGATTAGACCAAATGGGTGTAAAGAACTAAGTGTCCATTTATCAGTGGGTAATGTCACAATTTACGTTTCCCTCGCATTTGTCGGGAGACATTAGGCACCTACTTGCGAGGCAGACGTGGCAGGCATTATCGTAGGTCGCCTCGCAATAACCCAGGTACCCGAGGGGATGCGGGAGGATACGGGGACATGCGGGGGTACACAAGCGGTCCAATGTAATTGCAGTAATTAAGGTTGGGGTGGCACGCTCCACAGGGACTTTATACGCCATTATAGACGATTGAGGTTTTAATTTTTCTCAATTTTTTAGTGATGATACAAGCAAGTTGCAACTGAGCGTTTGTAACGAAAGAGGATTTTGGGATTGCGTTACTACTTCTTTTTACTAACGTCTATATTTCCAAACTCATGCTAAAATAAACACAAAGAAATGTATTTCTTTGTGTTTATTTTAGCAGAATTTCTGTAGAAAGATATTTGAGAATTCGTTTACACGTGCGTGTCAAACTCTTAAAATTATATTTAACTTGTAATCTAATAGACAACAACTGATACGTTTCAAATAACAAGTAATTTCGTGAACAATTGTGATAAATAATGTTTTTTCCAGTAAAACATTACATATTAAGTCTTTTTTCTCTTAGGTAACATCAAAAAGATTTAATTAAATCATCTTTCATCACAAAAATTGCACCGTTTCTAAATCCTGCGAAATATCGACGTCTTTCTTTTTATTAAGAAATAAATAAGAAAATAGGTTAAAAATAGAATAAGTTAGTGTTAATTTCTGTCATTTTTATTCATAGTTACTTTCCTTTGTAATATTATTTTTTTCATTCATAACAAACTATGGATAAGTTCACGTAGTTATTTCCTTGTCATAAGTTATGTTATTGTCATACCCTACAGGATGCATGTAAATAAATTTAAGTCTTCACTTAAGAATTTACAAGAGTTAACACTAATTCTTATTTGTCTTTTTTTCGTCTTTGCTTTTTGTCCGTGACGGTACGGAGAAGTTATATGCGTTTGGGATGAGAGGATGTTTGTTTGTGCAAACCAATGTTGCCATTTATCTCCAACACTAATAGTCCGATTTTAATGCTGTTGTCAATCATGAACCCACGATTGAAAACCGCATCAAAATCGGATTTGATTGGTGCATGTTTCTAGAAGGTGTTACGGTGACAACTCACCAGGGGCGCTGCAGTAAACGTTTGTTTGCGCAAAACCAAAACTACTAGTCCGATTTTGATGCGGTTTTCAGTATTGGGTTTATGTAAGAAGTACAATGTATATAATACTAAAAAGTTTGAAATAAAAAGCAAAATTACAATTTTGACAATGCCCACGACGACAAGATAAAATATTTTTTGCCATTACTATTTTAAATTTCAACATGAATATAAATAAGTACCGATAAAATATCTCCAATTATTCACGTTAGTATAAAACGCAAAACTAGTTCATTTATGGCATCCCCATTTTATTAAATGAACAAAACTTGTTATTTATCGAAAAAGACAAAATTAATAATCAGCTTAGGTAAGGTAATAACAGACTATGATTACTATCTATAAAATCATTGTACATGGACGTTTTCATGATATGGAATAATCTATGCCCGTTGTCTATAATAATAATACAATCTCATTTAAGTGATATGACATGCTAAATGATTCAATAAGCATGATACATTCAACGTAATAGAGCTAATAATCAAATCCACGCTTTAATCACATTTGGGAAATGTTTACAAACAATGTACCAAAATAACAGTCAGCTGTTGTGAGAAAAACCGACGAATTTAAAACGTAAACACTGGAAAAGGATCAGCGAATAAACTTACAATGCAAAATAATAAAAAAGGAAGATTTAAAAAAGCTAACCGGCAGAAAAAGCGGTTCGAAAGCGAGTTGAAACGTAAAAAATAAGTAAAACAAGTGAGGATTTCGGTGCGGGGGGTGAGGTGGAAATCCACGGGCAGAAGTGTGTCAATGTCAACGTATCGGATCACGGCATTTTTTGTTTTTTGGCTGGCCATTTATGGTAGCAATTCACGACACAATCTGTCTGTTATGGGCAGTGTAATATTTTGTTTAAATTATGTGTCAGAGAACTTTTGCAGTTATAACTTTTTAATTTTGCATTTTACAATGCTATTTTTATGTGATAAATATTAAACAAGAAAATATACTAGAAAAAAACAACTTGTCTCATGTCGCCCTGACGGGATGACGGGGCGACATGAGACAAGTTGTTTTTTTCTAGTATATTTTCTTGTTTAACTTTTGCAGTCTCGTATCCAATCGACTGACCCGAATTTCGCATTTTTTTTAAATAAAATTCTACTTTTGACCTTGCGTAGGTGCTAATATGAAAATGCTCTCCTTGAAGACGTCAACGGTATGCAAAAACATTTCTTCTAATACGACTAAAGTTGAACAAACAAAAGGTAAACTTTAGAGGGAACAGTCATAAGATAGCGGAGCGATCCTGAGGGAGCTTATAAAAGATTTCCCATTCAGGAAAGTTCCTGGAACGGAAACAAAGAAAAAATTTGGTGGAGTAACGAATAAATGCTGAAATGTCATGACTTCATGACACTAGTCCTCAGTGGCCGGGTCTATTTTCACAAGGCATGATGTAACGAATGTGTGTTTATATTTAGACGAACGGCACTCGAACCTCGTACTGCCGTTGTTTGAGTAGGTTCTTGACCTATTAATTGCTGAAAAACTATTCGGCATGCAATTAATGACTACAGGACAGACAACTGTGGTTCTTGAAGCTAGTTAGTAGAAGACCGGTTTTGTAAATAAAGCTTTTATCAATCTACACTAAAAGGTTATTAAAAGGCAAGGCCACGGGTAAGGCCCTCTCCCTATTTGTCCTTGAGTATTTCTGAAACTTAGTCATGGATATTAAATGTACACAAAACACAATACTTTAGACAAAGTGGTATGGGTAAAGATGGCGTAATTTTCAAATTTCTACTATAATTTAAAAATGGCGGCCACTTACGGATAGTTTAACTTAAAAGAACATATTAAGATACAAATCTCATTATGGAAGAAATATAGCTAAACTTTATCGGAACCGAAATTTTAGACGTTTATCGAGATTACATAGTATTCATTATTGTAATGTATGGCAAAATAATAAAAAAAAAATCATATCTCAGTTCCGATATTATACTAAAGGCAAAGTAAATCACTCAGATATTTATATCATGATTGTGATGCTTTAAAATAGTAATAAAAATAACGGATTGTACTCCGGGAGTGCCAGCACTTCTGCCGGCACTCCCGGCACAGCAGCAGCAGGCATAAATTTTCGCCGCGCGGAAAGAGGGGGGATTTTACTTCCTCTCCTACGCCGCGCCTGCGGTCTACTCTCCCTCCGTCTTACGAATTTTCGATTAGGTCACGTGTCCTGACGCGACATTAACATTTTTTACCCATCCCAAAATTTAAAACAAACATTATGTGCACAACGCCGCTAAAGAAGTCTTCACTTCAAGACGACAATACACTGAAAAAAATAATGGCTAAACAAGTTACAATCTCGCTTGATTGAAAAAAAAATGACTGAGTCATTCAAGAAAATATCAAAAACAACCATTGTCGTTTTTTTGTCCTAATAAAGCTAAAATGGTTGAGTATCTATCAAGTCGGATGTGTTGAGTTTAATAAGTTAACATAATTACAGGTCAACTCTATCATCAACTTATTTGGGTCAATCAAGTTGCTATATTAAAACTACACATCACAATCATTCCATCTAAAAAGAATTTTATTAATATAAAAATTAAAGCCTGTTTATTTAAATAATTTTAAGATTATTGAAATAATAAGTTTCTAAATTCATTCAACCATTACACCTTATTAGTAACGAATGCACGCTTTTTTATTTCAAAGGTGTAATTTGCCAGTTCAATTATGGCAATGTTCGGGCGATTAGATCAAGTCCAAACGTGTTTAGTTTGATCTCTGTCGGCTTGGAGAACGCACTATTTTTTTGGCAGTCTTTTAAAAGTGAACTGTGTGAGTGAATTTACCATTTATTTTCATCTAGTGAATTACATAGGTACCTATAATGGAGGAAGTGATGGATTTGCTCACAGCCTGGGGGCTCCCGGAGCTGGGGCCTCTTTTCGCAAGTAAGTACCTACTTGTACAATTTTCTGTGCCTAGTTTCTAACCACATTGTCATGTTTAAAGTTCATTTTATTCTTTTTATTAAGGAACTTCCTGGTTATATTACAGAAAATGAAATAAATGTACAAGCGCTAGCGGCGCTGAGTATTAACGACATTAAAGAAATCATTCCTCAATTGGGGCCGAGAGCACTATTTGTTCGGTGCTGGAAAGCGTGGGCAGCGGATTTTTCTGACTCGGGCTCAAGCAATAATTTAAATCTGAGCAATATTTCTCTTGTAAGTAGGTACCTAACTAATTAACAAATTTTCTTAGACGCCTCTCCCTAAAAACAATAAAATCCTGTAGGTACCTAGGTGAGTATTACAGAAAACCAATTTGTAAAACAATTCGCACTCTGTGGCTTGCAATTGAGAATTTTATAATATGTGAATTCTTATAACCATGAAAGTAACATTAAGTAGAAAAGATAGATTCTTTGAAAAATCTTAGTCAAAAAGCACTTTCAATTATAAAGTTACGGAAATTTGAGCTTTATTCTATGACTTATAGAGTTCTTATTGTGTTGTTAGCTCTGCCCTGCAGCTGTGGGCAGGAAGGTAGGTACTTACACAAAGTGACCGACGACCGACGAATCGTTACGTTAGGTAGGTAGGACAATTTTTGTCGAAGAATATATATATTTTATAAGAGGATATTTTTAAAGGCATTTTTGTAGTTATGTGCGTGCGACTGTGTATGTACACATCAAGGCGTAGTTTTACTGGCTTCACTTTTTTGTTCGGGAGACTCCGTCTTTACTTTTTATTTGGTCTGAGTTTGCACAGTGATACAACATGTTAAAAATTACTATAGGTAGGTACTATAGTCATTGCATCGGTTTGCGATATCATTGTAGCTATAATACTTAGTAGGTACCTAGGTAATTCATTGGTTTTTGGCCTGATAGTGAATAGTTCAACTTCACGTGAATAGTTCGATGAGGTGAATGCAACCTAGCTTTAGATACGGTACCTACGTGATCAATCCCAATGAACATATGTATTTCAGGATCTCCCCGTGTTCATTGAAGAATGGACAAGCGAACCTAGTCTCGAGAAAACTCAGCAAACTTCACCCCCGAACCTGACTCTCCGACACCAAACCAACATCGAGAGTAATGTAAGTACCTAATTACCCACCTACCACTTCAACACACTGAAAAGTAAAAAAATGTTTTAGATAGTTTTTGATTAATATCTCATTTGTCAAAGTGTAGACACAATTGGAATTGTTATGCGCCAGATTATGGCGATTGGTCAGTGTCGTTGGACAGATGAGGGGATCCCCTTGTCTGTCGCAAGCCATATTATGGTGCACAACAATTGAATTTCTATTGTGTCTGCTCGGCTAAGCGAATGATGATATTTACATACTTAGGTATTTATTAGATTATATATATATATAGGTAGATATATATCATTAATCATAAGGGCCATTTGTGGAACTCTACCTGATGAGTCATGAAAACCTAGATTTAAAGACTTAAATCTTATGTCCTTGCCATCGCTGTACTTGTATGAGGTATGTAACTTTGTCCATCAACACAAGTATCTGTTTGCAAAAGCATCGGATACTCGGCATACTAGAGTGCACAGAAATAAATACAAAGTTGTTTTAAACAATGTACCTAAAACATCTAAATATAATTAAAATTGTCTTGCTATGTGTGTTAAAATATACAATAGGATCTCCAATGAAATGAAAGAACTAAACTATACCTTGTTTGAGAAATAGGTACATGACTAAATGATAAAATTGCATATATATATATATATATATATATAGTGTTGAGAAATTTATGGACTTAAAATAGTTAAATCTACTGATATTCTTAATTTATTATACAAGTGAGAAATTTCTGTTAAAGAACAAATTAGGTATTTCAATTTTTTAATTATTGTTGAACAACTGTATCAATGTCTGGACAAATATTTAAAATTATAATTTACTTAGGGTTGACATTTTAAGTGTTAATTTGGATACTATTACATATTAGTCATATAGATAGCGCTGTTAATGTTTAATGTTACCTCCATTTTATACCATGTGTCATGCAAATAAAAGATTTTTTTTATTTTTTAACCTAAAATCTATTTTCATTGCAGGTCCTTTTTGAACTATTGAAAAATAATTTTGAAACGTCTGGTTTATTGCGGTTTATGGGCAAATCATTAGAAAATGAAAGTGCACGAAATCTTTTAGCTTCCACAATTTCTAAAGAAATATTAAAACAAAATAAAAATTTGCCTATAACTGGCAATGAATACAACAAATGGATAAAAAATATAAAAGTACTGTTTCCGGAGGAAAGAATTACAACATATTATATTCCGCCATGTGTAACCGCGCAAGGAATAACTCATCAAGCAAGAGGCAAGTTGGTCAGTCAATTGATGAACACAAGGCGTAAATACCAGAAATTAGGTGTACTTGATTCCAAAGAAAGAAAACTTCAAATCCAGAGAGTAGGCTCTCAACAAGCTTATTTATCACCCCGTCCACTTCCTCCGTCAGTTGATACAATACAAAATAATTGTGTTGTTGACACAGAAGAAGATCTTATTTGGCTGAAAAGCAGCTCGGAGCCATGGGAACTTGTAGAGTCAAAATGGAAAGCTACATTGTTAGAGCGTTCCAGGGATTTAAGGAAGCCGGAGTATTCCATTGAGCAATACTTTTATGACTATCCTGCGTTGCAAAAGCCTCACGGATATAAATTGGTATGTAGTTTACATAGTTACCACAAATTAAATTATTTTTAATAATATGACAAAGAATATTAGGTATTTATTGCATAGGTTATTGGTTGTTGTCAAATATGTTAAAATATATATGCACAGACTTGGATCGCTAAATGGTTGTGCTATGGATATACTTATGACATGATATGGTTTTATGCACCTAAATTGTTTTGTTTTTGTTTCAGCTTGTTGACGACTTCAATAACTGCTATGCTGATCACGTCAACAATTTTTATTTAAATTTTCCTAGTGTCAAAAATAAATTAATTGAACTAGTATCAAGGAAGGCAACAAAAAACGATATTTATTTGAATGAAATCATACATTTGGCAAAAGGTGGGTGTTACATTAGTATAGTATTATATAATCTGTGGTGTTACAAACATTTAAAAATAAAAAATAAATATTTGAATGAAATAACAATATAAGTACCTACTAATAATCACAGACATGACTGAGTGTTTGTAATTATCTTAAGCACACAAACAATAACAGTCAGGAAGTGTAGTAAAGTATTGCTGCTTAAATTAATTTAAAAGAACAAGATAATAATATAATATTCTAAATATAAGCTAATATTCAAAAGATAGTATAATATTCTAAATATAATATAATATTCATTACATTTTGCTTAACAGAATAATCCTACATCTGTTTCCGCAAAGTAAAGTTTGTTTCCTAATTAAGACGTTTATGATTTTAGATACGAACGAAGAACACAGGAATCTTGCGGCTGTATTAAGTTTGCCTGAACTCATTAGTCCCAGTATAGTTGCATTGCCGTATCAGTCTACTTCTGCAAGATGCAATAGTGACCCTCCATCAGCTAAAAGGAAGAAGGGAAAAGATAAGAGATGGAAGCCGACAAAAGCCGAATGCCGAGAAGCATTCGTCACTCACGTGCATGATGACAGTTATTTAAAACTAGTAATAAATAAGAGACACCAGAACATCATAGAAAAGGGCTTTACTCCTCAGCCATACATTGTAATGGTAGGTGCTAATTTATTCACCATTAAATCTTATTTTGTCGTGGTGAATCCAAATATATTTTATGATTGTCCTAACATCTTAGCCGCTATTGATTCGTGTTTTAAGATAACATGGTCGTTGAATCTTGAATATGCCCCCTCCACTTATGGCTCTTGGATTTTCTTACAAAAAGGCTTATACAAACTGTCAAGTTCATTTGATAAAGGTTCCACTTCAGTCGAGTCTTTAATGACAGATTGTAATTTAAGTAACTAAACAAAAATAACACGCATACATTATATTAATACAATATGGTTGTTTGTTTTCTATGTAAAAATAGTTATAATTCTTTTGGAGCATTTAAAGCTCATCTTAACTTATCTCACAACGTTTCTGAATATAGGACTTTGATATGTAATGAAGGTAATTGTGACAGAAAATTTCAATTGCTTAATTCATTTAGGCGGCACTTATTAACTCACAGTAATAAAGCAGATGATTGCTCAATTTCCTCGGGTATAAATGCTGAAAGCAACACTAGTGATAGTGTGGTATCTGAAACTTTTGATGAAAGTCTTGTTGGAGATGTTGAACCTATATTAGAGCTTAGACATGAGATTAGTCCAGTTACTACTCCTCAATCAATATTTGAAACATCTTTATTTACTTTGATAGCTAACTTATATGCAAACCAAAATCTTCCCAGAAATGTAGTCGACATATTTATTAAAGGACTTCGACACTGCGTGTCAGACTCTTTAGTCTTAGCGATAAACAATACATTAGAAAATTTGTCGCGTAATAATGAAATACCATCATCTTGCGTTGAAACTGTTATGAAAAGTATTACGCCATTATTAAAGTTATCCTGGGAAAATCTTGGTACTGAGTATAAGCGATTGCAACATTTTGAAAAAATAAATAGTTTCATAAGACCACAACAAGTTGTGATTGGTCAAAGATTGGAGACTGTAAAAGAAAATGATGTAAGTCGTCTTATCCCGGTAACATGTGAACAAAGTTTTATTAGCCTTAGACATGTCTTGAAAAAATTTTTTTCGCTTGATGGAATTCTCTTAGAAACTTTGAACTTCATTACAAGTTTACAAAATAATAGTCTTAAATCTAATGGTATGGCTATCGAAAATTTCATCCAAGGCACTTATTGGCAAAGTGTAATGCAACGGCACAGAAATAAAATTGTTATGCCTCTTTTCCTTTATTTTGACGATTATGAAACGGGTAACGTTTTAGGGAGCAGAGCGGGACAACACAAATTAGGCGCGGTGTATATCTCACTTCCTTGTTTACCAGCTTATCGATCATCATCACTAAATAATATTTTTCTATTCCTCCTGTTTCATTCGGCAGATAGAGTTACTTTCGGGAACAAAATCATATTTCGGTGTGTCATCGACGAACTAAACTATCTAGGAGATACTGGTATAGATTTTGATGTTCCTGGTTTTACCGGTACAGTTTATTTCGAACTTGGTTTAATTTTAGGTGACAATTTAGGTATTCACTCGATATGTGGATATATTGAAAGTTTTTCGGCTAACTTTCCCTGTAGAATGTGCAAAACAAGGAAAGATGTCATGAAATATCAGTGTGTAGAAGATACTTTACTTTTGCGGAACAACGTTAACTATCAGTCTGATCTTTTAGCTAGTAACCCTTCTGAAACGGGTATAAAAGAGAAGTGCATTTGGATGGAACTAAACAATTTTAGTCTCTTTGACCAAATATCCGTGGACTGGATGCACGACGTTTTGGAAGGAGTGGCAAAGTATATAATGTGCCTTGTTATCAAAAAACTTACTCGAGAACATGACACTTTTTCAGTAGATTTGCTAAATCAAAAACTAGAATCGTTTTCCTATGGTCCTGACAATAGAAACAAGCCATGTTCACTGTCATCCGAACACATCAATCACGGCAATATAAAATTATCGTCATCTGAAATGCTAACTTTTATACGATATTTTTCGCTACTAGTTGGAGAATTCGTACCTGAGGAACACGAATTTTGGAAATTGTATATACAACTCAGGATCGTTATTGATATATTGTCATCTAATGCATTTGCCAAAGGTACTGAAGAACTTCTACAAACTCATATAACTTATTTGAATACCTTATATCTTTCGCTGAGTAATGATACGTTGAAGCCTAAGTTCCATCATTTATTGCATTACCACACAGCTCTTAAAAAATATGGACCTTTAATTCATGTTTGGTCGATGCGCTTTGAGGCTAAACATAGAATATCTAAAATTGCAGCAAGAGCTTCGATGAATAGACGCAACATTACATTTTCACTAGCCGTTAAACAACAACTTAAATTAAATGAAATTTTTTTAAAAGGTCAATTAGATGATATTATCCATGCTGGTCCTGAATCAGAATGTGATTATTTAGAACTACAGATTTTAATTTCAAAGTTACAATTATCTTCATTACAAAAATTGACAAAGACCTCATGGGCTACAGTAGCATCTACGTATTATACAAAAGATTCAATACTAGTACATAGTACAAGCCCTGAAGATGGCTTGGTAACGTTTTTCAAATTGACGGATATTTTTGTTCTAAATTCAAAACAAGATATAATTTTGAAAGGTGTTTTAATGGAAACCTTATGTTTCAATGAACATTTCTATGCATATGAGGTCCTTGAACCACAAGATTTCCAATATGCAGTCAAACTGCAAAGTCAATTAGAGTCGCCCATTCTATGTAATTTATCTATTGTGTGCAATAAAAATTATGTCACTTTACGTAGTCCAATCTGATTTCATAAAGTAGGTAGGTATTTTATTTTAGAAAGATTGCTGAAATATATCGACACTCCCAAAGAATAACAAGGTAGTTGAGTAACGTCAAAATAAGCATAAGCTTATTAACGCTTATATATCCATTCTTGTAGTACCTAGCTTTATCTTTATTTCTGTCCAACAAACATTTCTATAAGTACATGTTAATCGCAGTCGAGTCTTCACCACTCAAGTGCCAATCGGTACGATGCGTTTCTATTTTTTCGAACGCTAACGCCTCGACAATAATTATAATATGGGATTTTCATAAGCTGTCACGTGATGTATCGTCAACTTAGTCAATCGCAAACATTACCGAGACGTTAACATTCGATGCAATCGAAACGCTTTGAAGCCAATGTGCACCTGAGTAGGGGTAAAGTTATCAAAATTAAATTACGTTTTTATTCCTAGGCAGTGGCAAAAATGTAAGTTCCTAACCTTAGTTCCTAATAATGTAAATTGGTCAGGTAGGTGTTTATGTAGATTAAAAGAAAGTTTTCAAAAACCTAATGTTCCTTTTTTATTAATATTTATCATTTTAGTACATAAGTTTGTTATTGATTTTCTTAATTATGTTGAGGACTTATGCTAAGAGGCATTAAAAAATTGATTACTGTTTCATCTTTAAGACTTTTTGTTATTAGTTTTTTACTGTTTGTATTAAACAATATGTATCAATATTAAATTAATGTGTTTTATTTAGAAAACTTACCTAGTTAGTTTTAAACTTGGACGAATTAACCGTCCAAGGTTTCAAGTTAAAAGTGTTTTAGTTTTAAAATACCTAGGGGATATGTTATGAAAGATTTAGGAACTATATTATTATAGCCAACACATAATAACATTTAATTTTTCATCTCAATTTTTGATTCTGACCGTGAAACCTAATTTAACATTTTAGATGCTTATCAGATATAAAATTATACATTTGTATAGATCTTACAAGTATATTATTGTGTTAAGTACCTACCTATGTATAGTTTGTTTTTATTGTTCCATAATATTTAAAATAAATGTAATCTGTGTCAGTGTAAGTTGTATGGACATGTATTCTAGTTCTGTACTTATTTGTTGCGTGCAGGTAAAAAGGTATAAAGGATGTCCCAGAAATACCACATCAGGGTAATAACAGGTTATGATCAGTCAGTCAAACTGAACCACTTTTGTTCTACGATTGTTAGAAATTGGCACTTTTCTTTGTTATAAATACAAATCTGCCCGGTCAATTTCTAACAATCATAGAACAAAAGTGGTTCAGTTTGACTGACTGATCATAACCTGTTATTACCCTGATGTGGTATTTCTGGGACACCCTTTGTACCTGCACCCAACAAATAATTAGTACAATGTAACTTGCTATTAGCCCATACAAATAAGAACACTTGATTGCACAGACACAGATTAAATTTATTTTGAATAATATGGAACAATAAAAACAAACTATACATACTTAATACAATAATATACTTTTTAGATCAGTACAAATATATAATTTTAGATCAATTAAGCATTTAAAAGGTTTAATTAGGTTTTACATTTGATTCTAGTATAAACCCTATAGGATCAATCAAGTTACTTGTTTAGACTATTACATTACTTTATTTAAATAAATCAGTGACAATGTTACAGACATCAACAACTTTATTAAGATTATCGAGTGTTAGTAATATGAACAAAGGGCAGTTGATAATAATAATGACTAGACTTAATTAAGCCGACAATCATTTATTTGATTCTATATACAAATCCAATAAGATCAATCAAGTTACTTGTTAAGTCTATGATATTACTTTATTGAAGTAAGTCAGTGACAATATTACAGATATTAACAACTTTATTAAGATTATCAAGTGTTAGTAACATGCACAAAGGACAGTTGATAACAATTATGACCTGACTTTACTAAGCCGACAATTATTTATTTGATTCTAGTTAAACATCCATTAAGATCAATAAAGTTACTTGTTTAGACTATTACTTTACTTTATTTAAGTAAATCTGGTACAATATTCCAGGCATCAACAACTTTATTAAGATTATCAAGTGTTAGTAACATGCACAAAGGGCAGTTGATAACAATTATGACCTAACTTGACTAAGCCGACTATTATTTATTTGATTCTAATTACAAATCCAATAAGATCAATCAAGTTACTTGTTTAGACTATACATTACTTTATATAAGTAAATAAATGACAATATTACAGACATCAACAACTTCATTATGATTATCAAGTGTTAGTAACATGCACAATGGGTAGATGATAACAATAATGACCAGACTTAATTAAGCCGACAATTATTTATTTGGTTAAACTATGTCTACTTGTTCCGATTCTCAATCAAGAAGACTTGATTTCCGGAATCACAAAACTTTATGCGCTCGTATATAACTAAGTTATGTGATAGCCGTAAACATTTTTTTGATATATTTTAACAAGTTTTTTTTTCAGTGTACGAGATGAGATGTTTCACGTATTATGTACTATACATATCTGTACGTACGGCTTGCCTCTGTAACGCACGCCCTCATTCTGCTTACGTGGGGCTTCGCAGTTCAAGTCACACTACACTATTATGTTATGTTACATACAATGTACAAGTAGTTGTATGGCGTCATAGAATGGAAATAATTTTATAGAAAAGTTGACGGAGGATTGCGTCCCAAAACGTTAAGTTTACGCAAGAGTTTACGTACATCTAAGTTTAATAAAATTTTGATATAATAATTGTAAGCTATGCTTAGCAAGTTGATTAGTTGACATACACAATTGTTTAGGATGTTTCAATTTTTGCATTTTTCAATGCTATTTTTATACTTATGATAAATTTTAAATATAATAGAATAAAAATATTGAAAAACGTTAACTCGGCCACAAGTGAATTCACATCCCATTTGAGAATTCACTTGTGGCCGAGTTAACACAATTGGTGTTTAAAAAAAAGATAATTATAGATCACTTTTATAATTATCTTTTTTTTAAACACCAATTGTGTTCCTTCCAATTAATGCCACCCCCAAGTCTAAAATCAGAAAATAAACAACCAAATACATAAATAAATAATTGCATACAAATATTCCAGTTATCAGTCCACTTTAAGTTTCATGAAGAATTCGTGTTATGGATACTAGATAACGGATAAACATACTTATATACATTTTCTTTTGTAAATACATACATAAAATACATATTAAACACCCAGACCAAGATAAATAGACATGTTCATGCACACAAACATTTTTAAAAAGCGCAGAAGGCTTAGTACCCCTGCGCCAAACAGGTCGTCAAACCAAAGGTCAATGAAAAGTGAATTCTCGTATATATTTATCACGTCACCTCTTGTTTCACAATCTTTTTAGATTATTTTTTGCTGGCCTATTTTAAGATCTTGACTTTTCCGCATTAGCTATGGAATGTTTGGAAATAATGCCATGTTTTGGAAAATATCGGAAACAAGTCAACATGATACTTTCCATAGACAGATATGTCGTTCCAAATTGTAATGTAAAATATTGCAAGGAATATTTTATTTTCTCATTATTAATTTGTAATATGACCGTTTGTTATAAAGATTAAATTAAATTACCAAGCGTACGAAGACTTATCCAAACAAAAAAGTAGAAGCACAAGCACAAGCTCAGCATCACATCATTCTACTATGTACATTAATATTTGTTGTGATACGGAACATGTTATATTCATCATCAGCCTGTGGACGCTAGCTAGGATAGTCTTATGTCCACTGCTGGACAGAAGCCTATCCTAGCTCATGCCTATTCTGGCGTTTATAGGAGGCTATTAGCCTACTGCTACCACGCTGGCCAGACGGGTTGGAAGAGGGGTTGTTTGAAGTGTTCCTTCTCTCACACAGGATTTCAATACGTCGAGCCTCTTAGTCGACTCTTACGACATCCCAGGCATGTAAGGGAGTGGTGACACTTGTATTCTTAGGCCGTCACCACACGGCATGTTATATAGTTAAGTCAATATTCTAAGTTCTTGTGAATTTGAAATACTTATCGTGTTGCTTAAAGAAAAATTAGTGTGTTTCGAAAAAGCCATGTAACATTATTATGAACTCCATAATTTCAGTTTCATTATAACAAGTACTTACATAAATGTAGGTGGAAATGTAATATAAAAAATGTATGCAAAAAAAAGTGTCTTAATTATAATCTAGTTTTTTTTTACCTAAACGTAGCGGTAGCGACCAAATTCGCGAAACATATAACATTTGGGGTCTTACCACAAGCTATTGAGCAAAGACACGAAACGAAGTGTATAGTTTCGTCCTATCGACATAACGACTCGCGAAGACCGTTGTTGGTAGGTCCTATTGTCTTGATTGATTTGGCAGGGCACGATAACAAAGCGTCGCCATCACCATGTAAACTCACACACAATTATAGGGACAGTAATAAATATAAATGACTCCATAACCACATTTCAGGGGCACAATTCTGCTAATGCTTAGTCACAATCGTATTCCAATGGTGTTTCAATGGTATTAGTCCTGTTTTACACAGTTCTTGTTAAAACAGTGTTAATAAACACTACTATTGAAAAACCATTGAGAGACGATTTTGACAAAAATTTTGCAGAATTGACCCCCTGGGCCTCTCTACGAAACGTATATCGCACGGGTCGTAAGGGATCAAGTAAGAACCAACATACTTTATATGCCCGTTTCACTCATTCCACATTCGGCTAGCTTTGTTAATGTAAATTAATAGGAGTTAACCGTATAAATAAAGTGGGCGCGACCCCTTATTTATTTTGTACATAAATTAGCTGGATCGTTCAACGAAACGAATCTACATAAATAAATATTTAAGCTACCTATTACGATTTTTCTTAAATGCAAGCTACGGGTAAAAAAAAGGTTATGTACTATTAGAGTTTCATTTTAAACATAGATTGATTATGAGTTTGACGATTGATTCTATAAAATAATAAGTAAATAAGATGTGGTCTACATAATGGTCAAAAAAACTGCAATGCAATAAGTCTATTTAATTCGATAAGGACAACAAATGTGGAGACAAAGCAAGACAAACATTTGCATTTGAATAACTAATAAAAAAAGGTTACTTACTATTCATAAATAATTCATACAAACAGGGGGAAGCTTTTCTTGTCCCAAACAATTTACAAAGCGGGACGCGAGCCAGTATATTAAAGAACAAATATAATAACTATTATCTAATTTGTGTAAATCCATGCGACAAGCAATGAGATGTGGACTGATAATGTGGCCAATATGTAGAGCGGAATGGCTCGCTGCCAACCGTGCCAGCGGCAGCGATAAGTAAACGTAAACAATTGGTAGTCGCAAAACAGTAGTCGAGTCGAGATTCTGTTAGTCGATTTGTTCTAATCATCTAGCTCAGTGTTCCCAAAGTTGTCTGGGCTACGACCCATCTATAATAAAAGTGTGGGCTACGATACGACCCACCTAATAAAAGTCTGGGCTACGACCAATCTAATAAAAGCCTGGGCTACGACTCATCTATCATCATCTCATCCGTCTGACGAAGTAAATAGTGCTCTCTCTCAAGCCGCACACTGGTTCAACAGTCATAATTTGTCTCTTAACCCTACTAAAACCAAGTTTGTTAAATTCTCATTACCTAATGTAGTGCAGGTCGATATGCTTGTCAATTTGAATGGGGATGTAGTAGAGTTAGTTGAGAGTACAAAATTTCTTGGTATTACAATGGATTGAAAACTACAATGGGAACCACATATTGAAGCCTTGTCGAGTAGACTTAGTTCTGCGGCTTTCGCAATAAGGAAAATAAGGCTCTTAACTGATATTGAAACGGCAAGACAAGTTTACTTTAGTTATTTTCATAGTGTAATGTCCTATGGCCTGTTGTTGTGGGGCTCAGCAGCTAATATAGAAAATGTTTTTATACTTCAAAAAAGAGCTGTGCGCGCCATTTACAAACTTCGACGTAGAGATTATCTTAAGGATTTGTTTAAAGAGATTAATATACTAACTTTGGCGGGACAATACATCTATGATAATAAAGTATATGTAAGGAAACATCATGATTTATTTATTAAACATAGCGATGTTCATAATTTTAATACTAGAAACAAGAATGAGCTTGCCGCTCCAAAATTTCAGCTTGAAAAATGTAGACGCTCGTTTTTGGGGAAAGGCATAGCCTTTTTTAATAAAGTTCCACAACAAGTGATTGAGCTGCCTTTGCATACATTTTAAATATATGTTAAAAAAACGCTGTTAAGCAAAGGTTATTGTAGATGTACAAGGTACAAGGTAGATGACTATTTAAAAGACCAAAATGCATGGATGTGATACCAACATTAAACATAACTATTGTAAATTGTATAAGAGGAAAATATTCTAATAACTGAGAATAAGAAAGTCTAATAAAAGTCCCACCTCTTAGCTGTCTTACCCCGGGTTTCTATAACTTTACTAACGGATTGTTTTCGCTACGGACAGACGCAGAAGCCCTAGTCTAGGGCCTCGTAACTAGAGCCTAGTGACGTGTTCCGAGACTACTTAATGCAGTCTTGTTTGTTTTTAAATTCGTCGAATGGCGTACTACAAGGCCCACTCATATTAGCTCGCGACCCACCAGTGAGTCGCGACCCATAGTTTGAGAAACCCTGATCTAGCTAGCGTGGCATGAGCAATCGCATACGTCACCGCGGCGTCCGCGGCGCGGCCGTGACGACGGAGCACGCCTGCCGCGCGTCACGCGCTCAGCTGATCGGTTCACAACTACGGCGGCGGCGTAAACAAATCATAGTAGATAAGCTCCCACGCCCAGCGAGCGACTGGCTTGAACGCACCGCTCTAATGTTTATTGCGGATCGTTCTCACTCTTTTGGTTCAATGAAACATTTGGAAAGTAGCTGGCTTCTTGCACGCTTGATTTATGCGCGCGTCAAATGTTTTTAACTATCGTTCATAATAAAGATTAACACCTGAAATTAATAACCTATCCGTAGATATGGATAGGGCTATCTGAGATAGTTGCCTTAGATACTGGTTTCGTTGCCTAGAAACCGTCGCTATTTTGGTCATATTAACATAAATATATATAAAAAAATGGTAAGATGTTTGTTTTCTTTATGAAACAGAATGTAAATTACACAATTTTCTATGCGATGGGAGTAATGACCGATAAACTTGGTAATATCTATCTACACATAAATAGCGGCCGATTCCAAAGAAATCTTATCAATTGAACATGTTACTGACGCAATAAAGTAGAACGGACTAAAAGGTTTTCACTGTACTGACCAATAATGAGATTCCTGTTAACTTTGGCATATCTCAGTACTTATTCGTACTTCGAGGTTCACCGGATTGTGTACCGTTCCACAGCTATAACTACCAAGTTAGCACTAAAACAAATGGTTCCGTTTTCATTGGTTCTGGACAAAAATAGCGCCGTAAAAGTGATTACAACGGGGTCAACTGCACCGCGGCCGGCGAAAGATGCCGCCGATAACGAGCCGAAGGGTTGCCAATTAGTTTTGCCACAACTTGTAACAAAGATAACTAGTACCTACATAAAAAAGTTTAGCATACAAAATTACCTTTTTTTTTCAAAACCAGGCTAAGACTTGTTGGTATGAACTTTGTTGGTTGGTGGAAGGACTTGTTTTAGGACCGACTGGCTCGCCTAAAGTCACGGCATAACAACAATTTTTTTAGCATTGTTGTGTTCCGGCAGTTAATGATAAGACAGCCAGTTCCTCAGAGGTTAAAGATTACAGGAGAGGCGCGCTTCCATCTTCAGCCTTATCATAACTTAACATCAGGTATTATAGAAGACTAAGCATTTTGCTCATCAAAAAAGACAACGAAGCTTTTAATAAAGGATACACTGCTTTCATGATAATAACGTGCAGTGTATTTTCTGTGTGTTGAGTGGCAACCCTGTCGCAAGCGCTATAGTTAGCCATCCGGGTCGGACAGCTGTTCTGCATATGGCGGTAAGCGAGTCCCACATCACGCGGCACTCGGCGCTACATGTTCTATGATGTACTTGCACAACTTTGTAGATTAACATAAATGCGGATATATTAATAGTTCTATTAGTCCTAGCCCAAGAAGGAGCTCGCTCGATCGGTCGATTTTGGCGGTTTAGCAACTTTCGCATTGGTCGATCATGGAATGGGTGCTTGGTAATGGGTCCATCCGTGCTTTGGAAGAAGGAACGTTAAGCTTTTGGTCCAGGTTTCATTTGCAGTCGTTAAAATCCACTAATCAGCATCGGGCCCGCGTGGTGGGTCACTGAAAATTCTTCTCACCCATCCTTAAGGAAGGTCAGTGCCAAAAATGTGATGATGATACAAAGACGCACGAAGGTAGACTTTGAATATAACAGATTTGGTCATGCTCCAACATTTTAATTTAATATACCACACGTTGCTGATTCACAAAACCTACATTCAGACAAGTGATAGCAAACTGTCATCTAAGTGAAATAGAAAGTTAAATAAAAAACCTTGACTGAAAAACTGACAAGTAACCTGTAGGTCCGTCGATGTGCTGCGAATGATGGGTTGCGCCAGCATAATACTAAACAAAATAATAGGTAATAACTTTATTATTAGGGGCATAATAAAGTTACTTTCAAGTTACAATATTCATGATAGAATCCATTACATGCAATTTAATTTCGATCATTATTCAGTGCGTTCCAAAAGGCGCAATGACTCCATTCGTTTTCATTTCAGAAGATTTTACGCACAACGCAATAGCTATGTTAGGCAATCTACGTTCCTGAGACAATCACTCGAAATAGTGAGTATCAGCCAATTTTACACTACTAAATTCGAATATACGCCACGCTTTGAAGTACTTTGTACAATAACACAGTGGCTTAAGACGGTCGAATTTAAAAATAAACGGGTCAGGCTCGGCTAGCGTGAAGGCACCTGCCGTGCCGGTGCCACACCTGCGTCGTTCGCTGCGACTACTGGCTGTAACCATGGAAGCATAGCAAAGTCCTATGAACTACTTGCTTTTTTAACCGACTTCCAACAAGGAGGAGGATCTCAATTCGGTTGGTGTGTGTGTGTTTTTTTTTTATGTATGTAAAGACAGCCGTGATTTTCGATTTACGTGATTATGTTTTGTTCGATGCGGAATAGTTGCCATTTGGTCCCATAAAAATTTGGTTTACTTTGATCTAGTTTGATTTTATGAGCATTTTTGTTAACTTGAGGATGTAATTTTAACGAAATTTTGTTAATAACGTGCATGAAGAAATCTAATCTAGAAAAATCCTACTGTTGTTTGCAACACAACCTACTACAGACACTAAAAAGCATTAAATAAAAAAACTACGTTAAAAAAACTGATTTCAAAAACTAAAAAAGCAAAGAAGAAGCCTTTTGGAGTCGGTGTCAGTCAAGACAAGACCGACACCGACTCCAAGTCTTATTTTTTTGTTTATAGTTTTTTGTAATTACTAAATTACGAACTATAATAGCAATACCAGTTGGAAGTTATGAAATGAGAAGTATAGCACTTCTGAATCATATGCAAATGTTATAATGTCCTAGAACAAAATCTCAACTCGTGACTGTTCCGACGATTCTATCGTCATCGTAATACCTAGAACGTGGAACAAATATGTTGAATTTTTCTAGTGCTTGCTTAGTACTTCCGCAGTAGGCCAGTGTTATTTCATCAACGTGAGGAATAGGTGGCCTTGACATTCAAAAGAAATATTATTGTAAATGTTTCAGAATCAATTAAATAAAATACGTCTGAGAAGCAGATAAGTTGCTTTTTTACGATGTAAAATTGTTATTGATAAGGTAAATAAAAAAATAAATATAAAAAAACTAAAGTATTTTTCAACAGAGATCTTAGTGATTCTAAAGGCACCATGCCATAAGTAACTAAGTATTTTCATTAACTATTCAATTATATAACAATTTTTGTTGGTGGCGAATATTCGAAACAATTTAACGCCTAAGTATAGCAAAGCTAGCGAATAAATTGTGAGACGCCTAACCGAAGAATTTCCACCGTAATATTTCATAATCAAAATCATATTTCAGTGGAGGAAGGCGGTCTAGTGGCGCGGAGACGTTCGGAAGAAATATAGCGAGCGAACTACGCCAGCGATATCTGCCATCTCCAGGCTAGGCGAGGCCTTGTGCGGTTTATCTCGTGCCCGGCATTACGCCGCCGCTCTTTGGGAAATTGCGTACACAGCAAACAAAGAAATTGCTCGTCGCGATAGCGAACCCGAGCGTGTCGCCCGCGCTTATAAACGCTCCTCCGTGCCGTGCGCCCCGTCACTATAATAAACAGTCGACCGTTACACCCCTCCACAGTGCTTTTTATCACGTAAACAAACAATCGATAAGCAAGGACAGTTTTAGCACCAGAAAAAAGTATCGGCAAAGCCCATAAAATGAAAGCATTAAAAAAACCCAGTAACACCAACGACAAAATAAGTCATACAGTTTCGATAGCTCGGGGAGTGAGATTTAAGTTTGATAATCCGCAAGCCGCTGCCTGTCAGAGATACGGTTTACGAGGGTTTGGGACTACGGCTCAACGTTTCTAGGTATTCGACGGCTTTAGTCTGTCATGAGACGAAAGGCTGACAAACCATTTGTGGCACTTTTCATTTACGAAGCTTAGTATAGGTGACTTCCGATAAGTACCGACCGTCCAATAGTCATATTTTTATCGTTTGCACACGCAAACGTGCTTTTGTTTCCATTGTGTGTAAATAAGAGCGTGCATATCGATGAAACGGATTTATTCCGAGCGTGAGGTACAAATCAATAAGTTGACATTAACATCGAAATTAATAAAAGAAATGCCATAGCGACACCCCAGGGCAGTAAACTGTATTTCCCAAGGGTGAGAATTCTCAATAAAACAGAGCGAGTCGAGACGTCTTTCAGGGCGGACCCTCTTTCGGAAATATCACGGAGCGCACGGAATTTTGGGGGGATTGAGTGACGCTTTTAGGGTGTTTGGGGCCGTCCATTAATCACGTGAGGCTTGAAAGGGGGGGGAGGGGTTTGACAAAAATCACGAAATGTCACAAGGGGGGAGGGGGGGGGGTAGTAAGATATCACGTGTATTCATTTTTTCATTATTTTTTCAAACGCGCGATTTTTAAATCGAAAAGCGGCGTGTAGTGTGACCTTGACTCGCCGTTGCTAGGCAACGAACGAAGTACCTTCTCACGCGCCGCCGACGACCGCCCGCTCGGCACGCCAATCGCCAGTTATTCTGTTGTTTTCGCGCCGAATACATGCGTAAACTGTTATAATACCTTAGTACGTTTTGCATTATTAAAACAATGTTTAAAGTAGGTGATCTGTATAAAGACCTTTTTGCAGAGTATAAGAAAGGAAAAAAACCTAGTATCGCTCAGAAAGAATTTAATGAGTTGTGGGCTAGTGCGAAACAAAAATATATATGTTAGTGTTGAAGAATGTCTTGCTAATCCGTGGTCTGAGGACAATGTACATTAAATATGTTCATGTACTAAGTACAATATATGTTTTTCGCATGATTACACCATTCGTTTATTATTATTTTTATGCCAATCAAAAACAACCTGCAACCTTTCTGTCAGACATTTTTATCATGGTCCTTAATTTCAGAATAAAATAAGATTATACTTTATACATGTATTTAAGATAATATTCTAAAATATCCTAACATAAAAAGGAGATCAAATATATGTGAAGCCAAGCTTCCAGGCTTGTGATTGGCTGACAGTTACATGTATTATAGTAAAATGACACAAAAATATATCATGACATATACGATACCAAATTAATATATAAATTCAACACGCGCGCTTGCGCGCGCAAGACAATTCTAGTTCTAAAAAATTTAAGATTTTTTGTAGATACGAAAAATACACGTGATGTTAGATGGGGGGTGGGGGGGGTAGTCTTAAACCTCACCATGTATCACCAAGGGGGAGGGGGGGTTAAAAAATGCTTAAAAAAAGATCACGTGATTAATGGACGGCCCCTTTTGTACAGACGTGTACTTAAGCATAACAGAGTCGCTTCTAAAACTTTTGGTCCTATTAATAAAAAGGTTGTCATATAATGAAAAAAAACTAAAGGTCTGTAGCTGCTTGTTGGGAGGACGTAACTTTGGCACTATTCTAGCACTCTGTGTTTACGACTAGAATGGCGGGGGACGAGGGGGGCAAAGTTTGCGGCACGTATTCATGCAGAGGTCTCAAACGGAGTCAAGTTACCATCGGAGTAGGCGGCTGTCAAGCCCGAACGAGGGGAAGCGTCTCGGCTCACCCACCGCAATAAGTATCTGAGATAAAAAAGTTGCGGGGGAGAAAAGATTTCCCTTATATACAATCTACAAGGTTCAGTTAGAATTCATGTATGAATAAAAAGATTTAAAATCTGGTTCTTTATAGCAATTTCAAACAACAAATTCAAAAAAGTGCTATTGAAATGGTACATTGTTGGCGCCGAGCGTCGACCGCTGACGCCAGCGACCGGGGAAATCGATAAATAAATTTTGCTTTACTGTACACAACGTTCATTTGTAGGAAAAAATATATATTGAGTTTTACGAGTATAAAAAAAGATTTATTTATTTATTATTTCTGCATTACCTAGCCACCGAGTCTACCGAGTTGATATATTTTTATTTACTCAGAATTATGGCCTGCGCCGTACTGCGGATAACGGAGGACTTTTTGTCCGCGACACGACCTTATTACTAAGAACATAAAATTGAATAAATAACGAGGACTATCGCGTACTTTTCGCGGACCTACGCGGTCTAAGTTGAATCTTATTTGGTTAACAATAAAGACGTGTCGCGGACAAAAAGTCCTCCGTTATCCGTCGTCTGCGCTAGCTCTTAAGAGGGTTAATATTTGATTCTTTGAGAAACCCATACAAAGGTTTTTAATGTAACGATGGGTTTAAGTTAACAATTAAAATTTATGCTAATAAACACAAGTTATCTATATTCAATTTCAATAAAATTGTAGGGCGCCCAAGGGCATCTTTTTATTATTGTTGTTATGACATGCCAACACCCGTAACAGTAAACAAGATAAAATGAGCATCAAAACGAGTTCAACAAAGTTAATGAAAACTGATTTAATTCCATTTGTGCAAACTAAATGACAATTGCACCCAATTAAAGTGAACATCGCGCTTAAAATCGGTCACAAACAAGCAATTTAATAAAATAAAAATGCACATATTTTAAAATAAAACGTAAATAAATTACCACAAGGTCGGAAACTGGCAAGGCGGGTTGAGAACGGTCATAATTAAGGAAATGAGTACGGGCGACCTCCGGCGTCACGTGTATTTTGTTATTCAGAACTCGTCGCCTGAAGCTTCGAAGGTATATGCAGAGTACCTACATTTGATAGAAAGTAACTCAGTGAATTGGGCGTAATCACTTCTGACAATAAAGTGATCAATAATCGTAAAGGTATCAAGAATCAAGAATCAAGAATATTTATTTGAGAGCATTCACAGTACAAAAGTTGACAAATAAAAAAACTGTGTGGCGCTTAAGTGATGCACCAGATACTGGCATGCAAACAGTACAGATAGAATGACGCTTTAAATAATAATCCAAAAAATGGTTAGTCTATTAGTAGAATACAATTAATCAAGAAATGTCAAGTAAACAAAGTGTGCAAAGTCATATAAAAGCAATAAAAAATGTCAGGTAAAATGTCAAAGCGAGATGTCATGTTAGCGTGTTAGTAATTACAATTTAACTATAGTCTTTCATAGAAGTTATAATAATCAATAGATCAGAGTTTATATTATAATCGCTTAGAACAAAATGTAATAGACAAAAAGTAGAAGAAAAAGTAACATAAACAGCAGCTATTCAGCTACAAGTTTTGGCGCGCACTGGGGGCCTACTATCAACTGTAATGCGATTCATTTTAGGTTACTTTCAGGTAGTAAGAGCTGGACGCCGCTAGACCCGCCATATGGCAGCATCCCACTCTTACAACCTACAATGAATTGCATTACAAGTAATGGTAAGGCCCCTGTTCATTGAAATAAAACAACTTTTCCGTATATTAAACGAGTTATATTTCACGAACTAAGATCTAATTGTCCGTATTTTTAGGTTTTTATGGGTTTTTTATTTTCCCGACGTTTCGGCACCTTTTCAGCTATCGTGGTCACGGGATGACTGGCTACTTAAAAGTCTACCCTCGAAAAGTTAATTTATTTTTTCGTTTAAATACGCTTAGACGTTTACTATGGTGACAATTATTATTGATTTTATATTTTGATTTGCTTATTATTTTAAATATTTATTATTAATAACAAAAGAGAAAACTAATGACTCTACTGACAATTCACAAATTGGGCTAATCAGCTATTTCAATTAAATGTTTGACCATATTAAACGAGTAAACGACTTAACGTACGACGAAGGTAGTTTTTTGGCAATACATCTAGCTACACAAAATGTATGTTTGTTTTCGAAATTTTGATGCTCAAAAATCCTCATATAAAACTAAAGCAATAAGAAGATGGCAAGTTAAGTAAAACTTCTCAATTATTTAAATAGCCTATCGAATATTAGTAAATAGACAGTACCCAAATTACTAGTATCATAAAGTTAGGGATGAAAAAACCAATGAGACGGTTCGTAATCACAAAACAAAATATATCTATAATTTACCCAATACAATAACAAAACATAATAGAATTACAACAAATGACAATACAATGACAACAATCAATCGTAACATACCGCTTAACTTTTTTCTTTCAACAAACAAGTGGAAACGGAAATTACAAGCAAGGACTTATTATGTTATACGCTTTTTCTGAATTCAAAGTGAATTTACATTTAAATTAACACGAAGAAGTTTTTAAGTTAATTTTAAAGGTCTGCGATAGGGATGTGAAGCAGGATATAACATGCCAACCTCATTACTAAGTAACGCAATTAACGATAATGAAAGGACACTACTAGAGATAAAGCCGGGATAGTGCGTTATATAGATTATATTATAGATAGCACTTTAACAGGAAAAGCGGAAGTTGATTGTTTTTTATTTAACATAGTTACTGCTGTTGTAGAAAAGGCGAAAGAAATTCAAGATACTAGCTTATTAAAGGCTTCAAAGAAATCTATAGGTTGATGAGTAAAATGAGGTTTTTGAGAACTTTAGTCCATTCAAAACATACTACACCAATATTTACGTTCCACCATTTTTCAACAACATACAAAAATAATAGCATAAAACTTAAAACGATACCTATAACGAGAAAAAAGTTGCAATCAAGTAAATTCGAAATACTGCGAACAAAATATCGAAATTCGGAGCTAAATTTTACTTTGTAGTTATTCCACCAATAAGCTGATGATTTCAAGAGTGTTGCGTGATCATTCTATTGCTATTTCATATCTGTTTAAAAGGAACAAACGAGACTATAAGGGCCTGCGCAGACGACGGACATTGGAGGACATTTACTCCGCGACACGACCTTATTACTAAGAATATAAAGTTGAATATATAACGCAGAGTATCGCGTACTTTTTATGGATATACGCGATCTAAGTTCAATCTATTTGGTTAACAATAAAGACTTGTCGCGGACAAAAAGTCCTCCGTTATCCGTCGTCTGAGCTAGCCATAAATTTGAGAGTGCACTATTTCATGTAATATTGAAAGTCAGGTTTTACCGTTGAGGAAGTAAGAAGCATTAATCTGCAAGCTACTCTGCAAGCACAGGTCCTAGGGGTTAGAAGGTAATCGAAGACTGGTTACTTTGTGTTATAATAGACTAGTCAAATCGTAAAAACATGGTGCTTAGACTAAGATGCAGTTACAACATAGTACATTATCCGTATTAATGTTGTAGTGAAATACTTACAAATAAACTGACTAAACTACGACAAAACTTATAGTGTATGTGTAAGCAGTCTTTACAGACGTTTTAATTTTACAATAGAATTCAAAGATGCGAACCTGAATTTGCCATTTGCTTAAAGCCACAGAATACATAATAGTTTACACTGGAGTCCAGAGAACAATGGAATATCTATTATCTCATAATCCAGAGCCTGAGAGGTTAAACACATAACAAATATGACAAGATATGAGAGGGTTTGATTTAGTATCAGTCATTAGAAAAGTACTGACATTCACATATTCAGTTTGTTATATCGCTTATCGCACACAAAACAATGAAAAACATTGGACAGTCAACTCCACAAATAAAATTTACGAAGGGTGTATCCTACATGATTGTATGTAAACTTTAGGCGAAACTGCCATAGGGGACGGGACACACGTGCGTCCGATAATTCGCACACGGTTCAATAGGGCTTATGTAACGGGATTTGCTTTACAGGCCACTTAGTGTGCTGGAACGGTTAGGTTACGTACGACAGAATCTGATTTAGGTTTTTGAAGTAGAATATGTACAAAGGCTAAGCTTATGCAACATTTAGGCTGTTCGGTTCATTCTATTAAACAAAACAAGCACATTGCAAGTACTGCTGCATTAGAAGGATTGGTTTATCGTCTCAAGTCCCGGGTTATGAGACAATTGATATTCCATTGCTCTCTGGACACCGGTATCTTGCTAGCAAATGTCGAATTAAAAGCTCTGTGATTCCTTTCTTATTGAATCAAAAGGACATTTTTAACAAGAAGATAACTTAGTTTTTGTTCACGTCAGCAAAAAATCAGACGTTCGGTTAACTGATTCCACTCGACAAATTACAAGAATTAGTCGACAAGAGCCGTACGTGAGGTAACTCAGTCAAGTCAAGGCTGGTATCAATCCCGTTATCCGTTGCCTAAGCCAATTTTCAGATAAACCATGTATTAACCGCGAGTGAGTTGCGGTACGGGCAGCTTGAATCCAGCCCAGCTCACGAGGGCTTCTGACGTTTCGGACAAAAAATTGTTGGGACACCTTGTCCACTGCCACTTTAATTTAATAATTGTAATTTTTTTTCTCAGTTACGATTTGGACACCATTATAATTAAAGGCGTTTTGTACAGTCAGGAAGAAATCACAAATCACAAGAGCTAAAAACAAAATATCTTCTGATTCGTTATGTTGGCCTGGTACCTACTTTAATGTCACTGTAAGTAGGTAGGTACAGTCACGTGCAATAATATAGAAACAATAGGAAACCTTGTCACATTACAATATTGAATAAAATTTATATGGACACAGAGAGCTTTGTTTCCGTCGGTTTTTCAATAATAAGGTTGTATAGTGTTAACCAATGATCTTGGCTGTACTTGTAATTTGGTTATTTTGCGCGCCCGGCATCACTGTAAAATAATAAAATAAAAAAATGAAAATTCGCACAAAGTGTCCGAACTTATTTTGTCAGAATCGTGTGTGTTTCAATAATAAGGTTGTATAGTGTTTACATATCAATCCTATGGACTGTACTTGTACTTTTGTTATTTTGGGCGTGCGACATCACTGTAAACTAATAAATAAAAAAATGACAATTCGGACAGTGTCCGAACTTATTTTGTCAGAATTGTCATTCTCCGCTCGCGGGCTTGCGTTGCGATGCAGTCACGAGCAATGGCATGTATACACTTTACAACCTTATCGCATTGATGCACACGGTAACAAAGCTCTCTCTGCCCACAAATGTTATTCAATATTGTAATGTGACAAGGTTGCTTACCGTTTCCATGTCAGTGCACGTGACTTTACAGTTAGCCAGATTATTTGCTACAATTGCAACTGGACGCTACCGCTTGGTGACCTATCGACATCGATTCGCCGGTGATCACGAGGACAAACGGTTCACTTCACAGAGACGGAACTTCGGAGATGTAGTTGAAAAGTTTGAAGTATTTGACTGAACTATACCTGTATTTGAAAGGGGAGGTACAATTACAGAATCGTAGAATTGTAATATTTTCGATTTGACAATTAAATTGTTTAATTTTATTTAGGCTGTTACAACCACTTATGATAAGGATGACAAAGAAGTTACGCCATCAGTAGGCCTAGGACAAATAACTTTCGAGAAAGTACCTAAAGTAAAAAAAATATGAGATTTTGAGCATCGTTCCTACCGGACGTAAACGAAACCACATTTTCCTGTACATTTTTTACATTACGTGCTCGATACTATTAGGTCCTTACAAGGTCCTTACATGTGAAATTGGCGTTATGTCAGTGCCATGACACTCCCCTGTACATGTTAGTTCGACCGCCACCAGCGCCAATGGCTCCAGTGGCGAGTAGCCGAACCATGTAGACGCTAGGGTTAGACGGCATGTAGTTGTAAGTTGGTAATTAAAAATAGTGGTGGTTTTTTTTTAATATTCAATTATTATAATAAAAATCTATTTATTCAAATAGTCTTAGTAATTATTAAGGTTTTGAATCGTCAAAATTTTCCTTACGCCCGTACCATATTGTATGAAGACTGAGCAATCTGACGCTATATTTTTATTTAAAAAATAATAAGTAACTTAGAAATTATACTAAATAAAGTGGTAATTTTTGCTTACAAAATAATTAGTACTTTTTGAGGTATTTTTATCGTATAAGAAACAAAAATAATAAACTTATGATTCCTGATTCTTATCCTGATATCTTAATTTAATATAAATCAAGCAATTGATGTATTTGTTAATTATAGAAGTAGTGAGGTTTTGTAGAAGTGCAAGAAAAAAATCGGCAATTTCATAGGTAAAGACTTATTATTATCATCTAATATATAAAATTCTCGTGTCACAGTTTTCGTTCCCATACTCCTCCGAAACAACTTGACCGATTCTCATGAAATTTTGTGAGCGTATTGAGTAGGTCTGAGAATCGGCTACTATCTATTTTTTATCCCGAAATTCCACGGGAGCGAAGCCGAAGTTCACAAACAAGAACCCTGTAAGGGCACGGCATTTATCATTATCTTTAAATAAAACAAAAAATCTGCGTGTGGTGAGGTGACACAGGCACAGCCCTATCAGATAACGTAAGATGTTGGCTCCACGCCCCGCCAACCGCGCTCGTCCCCTGCAAGCACACACACACACACACCACACACATAGCCACGGGAGATTTTACGAGCACACATGCTCAAGTTTTGCTTCTTTTCGCGTAAGTGTAATATTCTTTGGTTATGTCGAACTGGCCACTTTGACCCTAAATATATGCTTTTTGCTTAGAAATTTCAAATTCAAATTTATTTCAAATTAAAGATCGATTAGTGTTTCGAAATTTCGAATTTACTGATTCATTTCTTTTAGCCTAATTTGATTTTTCTTTGAAATTGTTTTCTTAGCAAAATGGAAAATTTATCGCGTTATTTACGAATACAATTTCCATCGTGGCACCAGCGCAGCGCTCAACAGATCGAAGGATTAATGTTGTGTACGATGCAGGTACTGAAAAAGAAAACACGGTACGTTTTTGGTTCCAACGTTCTC